>CM060939.1:58206822-60993121 GCA_030765085.1 Allium cepa
TTTCAAAACTAAAAAATAGAACATTGAATTGTTGAATCGTAATTACCAACCTTAGTTTTGAAATTGTTTAATACTAAAAGTTTGAAATATATTGAAATTGAAATGGTTTATTGAAACTGAAAGTGAGTTGAAAGTTATGAATCGAGATTTAATTTAAAGTGAATAAAATTGTAAAGTCGAGGAAATTATTTTACTTTATAAAGTAATTTTAAATTCAAACTATTTTATTTTATATACTGTTTGAATATCCAAACCATTTAAGTTTTGGAAGTTATGGTTTAGAAGCTATGAAATTCGAAGTATTATGTTTTGAAAGGCTATATTTCAAGCGTTTTGGTTTCAAAATATTATAATTTTGAAAGTGCTATGATTTTGCAAAGGATATATTCGAAATAAAAATGATATTATATTGATTTGGATTTTAATAAAACGATATCATATTGATTGGTTTTTGAAACGGAAATGATATCATATTTATATGGTTTTGAAATGGATATTATATTCTGGTTTTGAAGTATAATTATTTTGAAATGACCGTGGTGTTATAATAACGTTTGGTTGTTAAAAAGACCGGGATCGGAAGTTGTCATACTCTCTACCAACTCCGAAAACCACTTTAACAAACGTGTACACGGTGGAGATTCCAGAATGAAGTAGGATGGTGGCAGCGTTTCCTTTGAGGTATATACGTGGACCCGACTCCCGTGAGTTAGCATAAGGCGGCTAAAACAGGAGCGATCAACGGGCTAAGATGGTAGCACCTTTTATCGAACACACTCCTTCGATACCATTCTATTATTTTGTGATTGATTGGGGCCCTTTTTTATTTGAGGGTGTGGCTCGAGGTGGGCGGTAGTAGCTGCTACGCGTTACCACCGGTCCGGAAGCGTAATTGGTATATCTACCCTGGCATTGCCTCGTTGTGCCATGTCACCTACCCTAGCACGCCTTGTACGAGTTTGGTTTTCTCCCGTAGCCCATGGAGAATTTAAGGTAGTCTCCCGATCTGGAGATGCGTTGATACTGGATGGACTACCGGGACTATTATTGTGTTAAGGGGGAGACTGGGCAACTCCTTAACGCTATTTAAAAGTAAGCTTATTTTACTATAGACATTATTATAATATCGAAATATTACTACATAGTAAATAGTTTGACGGATCCTTAGGAGAAGTGAATTCCGAGCATCTCTTAAGTTACTGCACTCACGTTAGACACTGGATGGGAGATGCCAAATCCCGTAAACATCTCTGATGTCGTTCCACTCATATTTATTTTCCGTTAGTTTAACTTACAAAAGATCTTTTAGTTCTGACTTGAGTGTTTTGTCTTTTCAATTCGCTCGGGTCAGTCTGAGCATTTCGGGATTCGAAGACTTTATCTTTGGAGGACAATGACGAAGATTTGTATTACTATTATTTATTATATTCCACTGCATCACATTGTTCCGCTGCATTGTTATCTTTTATTCTCTGGTATGAATAACTCTGATATGTGTTGTATAAGTATAATCAAATGTTTGTAAAACAGCTTCATGAACTGCTATTTGATTATTATATTTTGTCGTTCAGCTGCAAGATTTTGTTTTGTTTTTTTCTTTCTCTGCTTTTTCTTATTTACCCTAATAACAATCCTCCCTTCTGCATAGTTTAAGTCTGACGTGTGTGGTTTATCGTCAATTTACAGCATACAAAAAGGCAGGACGTTACATAGTATCATTAATGCCAAATTTCACGTTCGAGTGAATTTTCGACTTGTTTGTATAGCGGTTTATCGCCATCTCGGAGCATGCCTAAGGATTGTTTACGATCCCTTACATGCGTAAGTGGCTTAGCCGTTATGGAATCAAAAATGGCATACTTTCATTCAAAATTAGTCTTTCAACAGAAATATCAAACAAAATCAAGTCCAAACATGAGAAATGGATAACAAAAGCAAAACAGGGACGTCAAAGTGCAAACACCTTCACCGATGCGATTAGTAGTCGTATCAGAGCATGCTTGAAGATCGTTTGCGGTCTTGTACATGTGTAAGTGAATTAATCGTGTTGATGTGGAGTTTGCCACTCGTTCGTCGTTATCTCAATTAATTGATGATAAGCTGACGCCTCGATCCTGAGCCTTTTCCAGTCGATGTAAGAGGTGGCCGCTCTCATTCCACCGTTGTTGTTCCCTTTCTTACATACCGCGATAGCAGACCATTTTGGATATACCCCTCAACCACATCCTTTATGTGCCTGCAATCATTCGTGCTATGACCATTCAGCTCGTGGAATAAGCAGTACTTATCTGACCTACTTTCATGGGTGATCTAATCCCTTCTCATTGGCCTTCGATTGGGAATCTGCCCCCGGTATCCTGGTAGATTCGCTCCAAAGTCTCATTCAACTCCGTATAGGAGGTGAATCTTGGTTCCTTTCGTGGTCGTGTCGGTCCATCACCGTTATCCTCGACCTTTCGTTTAGCTTTATCAGTTCCTACATCTTTTTAAGGAGGATTTCCATCTTTGACTGTATAAACATCGATTCCTTCTCCTTCCTCTCTTCTAGCATTTGCATCCTCTAATCGTAAAAATCCTTCAGCCTTATGATAAAATTCTCCTAGATCCATAGGGGGATCCCTTGTCAATGAATTCTTGAATTCTATGCCATCAGCTATGCCAAATACTGCTGCCATCAAAACCATGGATGGGTCTGGTCGATCCACCGATGCTGCCGCGGCGTTGAACCGCGTCAGAAAACTCAAAGATTCTCTGGCTCTTTGCTTTAGTGCTGCCAAACTCATCACATTCATGAGTCTCGAAATGTGAACCCTGAATTGCCTCATAAAATTCTTGGTCAAATTGGTCCATGTTTCAATGGAGCAACTCTCCAGTTGCCTAAACCATAGGGCCGCAATGTCTGTCAAATACAACGGGAAGCACCGGGCCATGACTTCCACCGACGCTCCCAATGCCTCCATATGCCTCATGTATCATGTCAGATGAACTGCAGGATCCGTCCTTCCATCATACGTCTCCAATGTTGGTAACTTTAATTCTGGTGGATTCCTGGCTTGCCTGATTGTAGGAGCAAAGGGACTCCTGTTCGCATCTTCCAGATCTCTATTCACTAGTCTAGCTCTCATGGCTAGTCTGACCATCTCCGCAAATCTGTCGTTGTCGTCAAGCTGTAGCCCTTGTCTCTTGCTTCTAATTTATCCCCCTCCCCCTTCGAGTTCACAAGGGATTCCTGGAATCTGCCCTCCTGAACAAGCATTTATTCCTCTGTCAATGCCGTGTTGCGCAGCTCCACCTGGTATTCTGCCCGAGATTGGGTCAACATGTTCTGGGTAAGTGCCCCTAGCTCTGGGGCTGTGCCAGATGGTCCTGCCCCATTTTGAATTCCGGTTGCTCCGTGCTCCTGATCCCTATCTCCAGCATCTCCTACGGTTGCGTTAGCTTGATTCTACGGTCCGGTTTTTCCAGTTCCTCGAAGTAAATTCTGCATCATCTCTTCCTGTCTTTTCAGAAGCTCTTCATACATAGCTCCCATCATCATCTCTATCTCATCTCTGGTGATGAAGGCCGAGGCTTGTTTCGCTCCTATGGAAGCCACCTGACTCCCTTCATGCGACTCCTTTCTGCTCTTTGCCTTCTACTTGATTTTCTTGTCATAGCTTTTCAGATCTAAACCCTTAAGCTTTCAAATTCAACTTCCAAGCGATAGAATCCCTGAATTAGCCCTCTTAGTGAAAGCACCAAAATGTTTGCACCAAAATTGGTCACAAACGCCCAATTGTCGATGAATGCATCCGTTCACAATCGAATATCACAGATAATAAATATTTAGAGAATTAAAAAATGAAGAACATTCAAAAAATTTAGATGAAAGCAGTAAAGAACACAGAGTTTATAGTGGTTTGGCAATCCGGCCTACGTCCACTTTGAAGTTGGCGACTTTATTGCTATGCACTTGCTGATTACAACTGATTACAACTTGCATCATTACATTCGTATCCATAGTTTAACATCGGTACATTCGTATCCAACTGCTTGCTTCATTACATTCAAACCTATCAATTCATGCCCTTTTTCGTATCGATTCTAGGAGTACATTTCGTATCGATCCAGTACGTGTTGATCGATACGAAATAACCATAGGGAATTGATCGATACGAAAAGGTCGCAAGGTGATGGGTACGAAATTTGAAGGGACAACAGATGGATACGAAACTCAATCTTAGGATGGGTACAAATGAAGCCTTACCTGGTGGATACGAATAAGAACAGCTCCTTATGGATACGAAAGTATTAATTTCTTCATGGTCGATACAAAATGCTTGAAGTCCAATCGACATGAAATGCTTGCCACAGTCGATGATACGAACTGGACGAGTGAGCGGCCGATACGTAATGATTGATACGACGCGGCCACTTCCAGATGGATACGAAGAGTGTCGATGCGAAGAGGATGGAGCGATGGATACGAATTCCTGAGTTTGCATCGACCATATCTTGAGCATACGAACTCGGATTGACTTCAAATTTGTAACGCTGGCTTCTACGGCTTTGCTCGGCGTGTCATATCATTTGTACCTCGATCCGGACTTGGACAAAATTTATCGACATCCATAGCTAATCTGTACGTAACTGGCAATCGAAGGGAACTGTCTTTGGTTTCTAGCTAATATTTTGGTATCACGGTCTTTCTAAAAGGCGGGATAACAGTGCAGTTTTGATTTCCTCTATTAGAGAAAGATTATAGGGTGGGAGCTCCAGAATCCTATCCCTAGCTGGCAGAATTGAACTGGTGCTCATGGTTATCCACTCCAAAGTCAACTTCTAGTTACAAACTTTCCAATTTCCTGATGCTTCCATACAGAAATTAGAAAACGTTTTTGCAGACTTTCTAAGGTGGTCTTCACAAGATTAAATTTGAGAAATATGTAGACCTAAGGAAGAAGGAGGAGTGGGTATTGGAAGACTTAAAGAAATGAGGCTGGTCTACACCCTGAAACAAGCTTGGAGAATTATCGAGAGTAGAGGTCTATGGGGGAGATGGATGAGGAAAAGGTACATCGAAAGCAATTTCTGGCAAATGCCTATTAACAATAATGCATCTGCTAATTGGAAATAAATTATGAGAGTAAGAAGTACGTTACCCTCTTGTTGCACTCGCGAAATAGCTATAGGAAGGGAGATTGATTTGTGGAGAGACCCTTGGCTTCAAGGTGAATCCCTGATTGATATTTTGGGGCTTAATACCTCTGACTTTGGATGTCCAAACAAAAAGGTGCTAGAAGTGAAAAACAACGATGATTGGAACCGTTCTACAATTCCAATGAGTTAAGTTATTAAGCAAAAAAATAAATTTATGCCAATCTTCTGTGGGAGAGAGAATGACATCTGGGTGTGGAAGCCTACTGGTAGCAAATTTTCCACAAAATCAACGTGGAGTGAGATCAGACACAAAGACAATGAAGTATTATGGAGCAAAATCAATTGGAATTATGTCAATAATCCAAAGATGCCTTTACAGCTTACAAAACTATACTCAAAAGACTTCCCATAAGAGATAGCCTATCAAAATGGGGAATAATAAGAGATACGGTTTGTGTACTATGCAATCAAGAGGCGGAAACACATGAACATCTTTTTTCCGCCTGCAATTAATCGAAAGAGGTGTGGAAATCATGTAAAAATTTAATTAACTCATCATCTTATTCTCTTAGAAGAAGAAGTCAATTACCTGATTTATATAGGCCATTGCAAAGATCTGGAAGCCAAATTGAGTGATATTTCCATCACTGTAGCTGTATAAAGCGCGTGGAAAGAGAGGAACCGCCGCATTTTTCAAAACAAGCAAAGAAATCATTTGGAGATCAGTAAACTAGCGTAAGGTAACATGCTTATGGTTCAAAGAAGAATAATAAATTGGACACTTACCATGTCGGGACGAGGTGCAATTCAAACTAAAGGAGTGGATCTGCGTTGTCCATCGATAGAAATCCCAAGTACGAGCTACTCATTCCAGCCGCCATGAATTTTTGCCAGTTCGAATGAGGAAGGAATAAGAGTTTCGATGTAATTCTGGAAAGTGCAAAGTATAATGTAGTTTTTGTCAGTTAAGTGTCTTGTATATTGTCTTGGGCTAAGTCTAGGGCCAAACGATCTGGGCTGGAATTGCCTAAATAAAGCTCTTACCCATTTCTAATATATAATATACATCTGTGTGTGTAATTAACAAGTTTACATACATACATATATTTGAACAACATTTAATTGTATAGGATAAGCTAACATGTCCATTGCGATGTAAATCCTAACATTTATATATGGGCATGTTATACATTGTACGATTATTAAATTACACATGGACACACATACATTTATGTATATAATACATACATGTACTTTTATATTTAACTGAACATAAATTAAATAAAATTATATATAATTTATAAGTTTAAATAAAATAAGATATTTTAGTTTAAAAAAGTTTAGAAATGTTCTAAATAAATTATACTTCATAAGCCCTAGATCAATAATGGAATTTTTATGTAATTCTCGAAACTTCCACTGTGAGCTGGCCCAATTCTAATAATGGAATTTGGAACCCAATAGCCTATGCGGTCTAAATTAGCCATGATAGGGTTAACTATTAAGCTCACAGTCCAAAGGTTATCCCTAATAGAAAAGGCTGAAATTTGAATTGGGCTTTGAACTAATTTTCAAAACTATTTGAAAATTAAAATATAAGATTTTAAATTTTAAAGTTAAATTTAAAATAAGACATACATATATTATAAAATTATAATATAATTAAATTATCATAATGTTTGAAAATATTACATATCAATTTCAAAATTTTAAATTTATGAATAAGATTAGTAAAATAAATAAATTTATTAAATAATTTAATTAATGAAAGATATGTACACGTATTATATATGTTTAATCTATGTTATGATATTTTAAAACGTTTAAGATATCATAAACTTACATGTATGTATATAATATGATTTTCGAAATTAATATAATTTAATTAAAATTGTTTAATTAATAAATTAATTAAAGGTAAATTAATTGAAGGTTAATTGATTAAATAAATAAAAGGTTAATTAATTAAATAATTAATTAAAAGATAATAGGTTAGGATCCGCAACCCCTTCTATTTAGCCCTTAACTAATCTCTCTGATTTCAGCCACTCATTCTGATTTAAATAATAATATGGTGTGATAAGAGAGAGACTCTATTATTATTTAAATTGGAATGAGTGGCTGAAATCAAAGGGCTAGGTTTTGGGGCTAAATAGAGGGGGCTGCGGATCCTAGCTCAAAGTTAATTAATTAAATAAAAATACACCTATATTAGATATATCTGTTATACTATCAAGGTTATAGTGTATAATAAAACTAAATGTTATATTAAAATAATATAAAATTAATCAAATAAGATTTAATTAATATATTATTTTACATAAGACTATTAAATAAGTTAATTAAAATATAAAAGTTATATAATATGAATGTATAAACTAAAGGTAGAACATCAAAGAAACCTAAATAGACTTAAGGAATAAATACATGTGTATATATACGTATACCATGATTTTTGATGTGTCAGACACTTGAACCACGAGGGTGTTTCATAAGAAATATATTATTCTATAAGTCGATATCACTTGATATAATATATTAAAGACTATGAATCTTCAATATAATGTTGTCCTGTACCATGTATATATATATATATATTAATAAATTACTTTCATACTCCTTAGTTGTTGGGCAAACTCAAGCTGGCAATGTTATGTGTAGTATCATTAACATACTGAATAGATGAGATAAGGTAACCCTGTGTATTCGTTGCGCAAACTCGAGGTACCATACTATACTTAGGCCGTCGTGATATGGTGGATACGAGTGAATAGTTTCATTTTGATTTGTTGAGCAAACTCAAGGTCAAAGTGGAATTAGGACAAGCAACCAAAGGGTAGGAACTGTATATGATACAACCGATAAGGAGTTATCCATCATCCGTAGAGCTATGACTTGTTGAGAAGACGTAATGTCAGAATTCTAAGGCAAATGAGTCTTAACACCTACTAGTGAAGTCGAATGAATTCTTGTTTTGACTTAGGGTTTGGTGAAACATAAAAGACTAGTGGAAGACTTGATAGAAAAATTAAATAATACTATTTAAATTTCTAATATTGTAAGAACATATGTTATATAATGTTATAATGATCTACATTGATAAATTTGTGCATTTAATACGATCGATAAGAAAATTATTGGTTAAGATATACAAATGAACTGAATTGAAGATTGACAAATAGAAATATAATATATATATACTAATTATTTAATATGACTTGAATGTTAATGTTTTCTGTACCTATGCAAGTACCTAAGTTTTCAACTACTTAATACATTCATAATTTGGTCGCTTACGTGTTTATTTGGTCGAGACCATGTATTGCATTCAATAAGTTCCAAACCCAAACTCAATATAAGACTATGGATATTTGATCAATATACTATCATATATAAGTGTTATATAGGGAGAGATCATAGTTTGTAATGTATGATAATTCGATGAAGTTGGTTCATTCAAAATAAACCAATAAACAGTACCGTGAGATCGAGTACTCAATTTGATTGATTATAAAAAGGATCCTGATATGTTAAATGTAACACTAAACTAAAACTACAAAAAAAGATCAAAGAACTGGATCGGTAAAATGTCATTTGATCGGTTTACACAAAGAGAAACATATTTCATGTCCTTAAATGTTGAGGATAATTGAATGTGCTTTTGTAAAGAGTTTCTTATGATATTGTAGTAAGGGTTTTCTTTTGAATGGTTTGACCATTTAGCACGGAAAATAAATATATAAAAGTAAATGTGATTTAAGGTATAGTCAGGATGAAGAGGGTGAATGTCACTTCTGCTTCATAAAGAAACATCAAAAATGAGAATTGTAATAATAATGATGTGATACTTAACAATGGAATAAGAAATATAATTTCTATTCTAAAATGTAATTTCATTTGGTAAATTGTTTTTTCTGAGATTTATTTTATAAGTCCAAGATATTTTATCGAAGAACTCTCCATTGTAAACTAGTTGTAGAATATGAAATAAACAGTAAATATTAAGCGGATGATGGACCCCCATATTCGGCACGCTATTATAGTAACGGTGGAAATAGTGAAGCATGCCATATAGCACTTATTGATTGCGTCAAGTTATGAAAATTGTTTTCGTAAAATGTACCACACATTATTTATGAAATAATACCTATTCTCCAATGTTGACTAAAGAATAGACAAAATTATATTTCAATGAGAATAATATGAATATTTCTTATGAAATAAAACAACAGTAGAGGTTTCTGATGCATTGGAAAATATATAAGTATCTAAAATTATTTACAATCATTTTGGAAAGATAGACAAAGCCATAGTTTTGAGAAATGATTTTATTCTATGATTATGAATCATATGATATTGATTAATTATATCTCAAACAATTAAGGGCAATGCACCCATTTAGAGGGAGTATCATAAGAGTTGATGAACTCTTTGGATTGATATGTGCAATCATATGTTTAATAATACCAAAACGATTCTGCATACTTTGTTATGCTCATTAGTGATTTATCACTGACATGGACATGAGTATTTGATACACGTGTAGTATGTGTATGATAAACTCATAGGGTATAAAATGAAGGTAAATAAAATAACATGCTATAAAATAAAATTATTTAGTTTGATCGATTGGTGACTACATTGGAAAGAGTTTCGATTGCACCTAAAAATGAATAAAGATTCAATCTCGAAAGTCACTCCTCCCCGTGATACATAATGATGTATCAATAAAGAGTAATAATCGAACTTTTTGGACAAAGTACGATTAATTGTGAGTGGAGTTGAGTTAATTTCTTTCTATAAAGTCATGTACTCGGTAGTAGTATACAAGGTCAATATTATTTCGTCTAAATAATAGTTTGTAAAATCATATAAGGTAAGAGTTTATACGAAACCATAACATATCCTAGGCCAAGTAGTTGGTAAGTTATGCAAGTCGAAAGTCTGCTCATAATAATTGTTCATGAGTAATCTCGTATGAATCTACATAAAGAAGTTTGGGAAAGACTATCATTAGATGACATATTTGTGTTTTGAACATAAGTTTGTAAACTAAAACCATGTCATTTTTATATATAAGGAAATTCATAAAGTGTTTATGAATACATATTTGTTGCATTGAGAAGCAATTGTTGTTTCAAGAAGTACCAACTTCATAATGAAGGAATTTTTGAGAAATTATTAGTAGTAAAAAGGAATTGGATGCGATCCAAAGATAAAATGATTACATGAGATGAAATGAAATTAACTTACCTAAATGAACACGTCACATTAGAGTGTCTAATAAGTATTCTTGCACATTGGAGAGAAACTATAAATTTCTTATCAATGTCGAAAATATATAATCCTTGGTTGTTTAATTAAAAGATTAAGAGTATTGACTCTATGATATGGTATGATTCGCAGATCTTAAATACGTCCCAAGTATGCTGTCAAAATAAGATTTTGGTAGATATACCCAAAAGGGGTTAAATCCATCGGCTGCGAATATGTCTTCGAGAGAAAGAATAATATAGTTGGAATATAATAAGCAACATTGATAAGAATAACATAACAAATTTCAATTATTGAAATTAGCGTAATAGATTCACTATTCAATATGCTCAAGTTAATTTGGATTTACGCACAAAATTATCGCTTGGTATGACTTTATGTTTAGTAAATGATTTAGAGCAAGCTGTTTGCACATAGTAACTAAAAATGTCTCATAGTTAGTGGGAGCAATACTGAGTTTATGAGTCCTTAGATATGATCCAAGAAAAGACAAAAAGTATCATTTATAAGCATTGGAGTTGAATAAATATTTTGGTAGAAGTATCAAATAGTTTGATTATCAATCAAAATGGAGAGGAAGCATAGCATGTGTTCATAACAAAGAACGTTAATAGGTACATTAATATTTCTAAAACTATAAGTAAACAACACATTACTGCTTTTTAACAATGTATTTGCATTAAAATCAACCTTAGTTGTTTTAATACTCAACGTCGGATTTGTAATTGATGCCTTTTATAGTAAGTATAAAAGATACTAGGAATGTCCCAAATCGATATGGAAGGACAGCTTATTAAAAGTTTAATATGGAACATGTAAGATGGATTCATTATGCATTGACAATAAGAATTATTATACGTGTTAAATTGTCTGCGATATCATGATTTGTTTATATTTTTGATACATGAAGAAAATATTAGATCCAAATTGAAATCACTAAACTATTATTTGAAGTATTCTCATATATTTATGAAATACTAGAAAATTGTTTACAAAAATAACGAACTCATTATAAAGGAGTGTTAGGACTCAAACTTTTATAAGTGATATTGAGTATAATATGTCAGTAATAAATTCAAGCTAAAAATCTTAAATTAGAAATGTTTCAAATAAAGGACTGTGGCTGATTCAATGTAAAGGCTAAGTACATTGCCATGGATAGTGCTGTAATAAAACAATATATATAAATATAAATGCACAAATTTATATCTGAGCTGAGGGTAGTTCCAAATGTTGAGAATCCCATAACATTGGTATATGATAATAATATCATGATATAGTTCACGATAGAAATTAGAGCTCAATGGAAGTCGAGAGACATGCTCTGAATTGTTTTTTACATGATAAAGATAGTTCATCAGCATTGGAGAATGTTGATTGACTGAGTAAATAATTGAAACATGATAGCATACTCGTTCACCAAGGGACTGACCAATTGGTTTTAAGAAAAGCGATTGGAGAAGTTGGAATAAGATTCCATAATTGACCCCAAGTGCAAATGGGGGATTGATAAAGTTAGAGGTATGCTCTAGGGGCAATTATGTAATTTGTTATATATATCTAACTTGATAACCAACGTTGTTTGAAATAAAAGGTGTTTTCTTTCTATTATATACTTGATATGATTTGTTATATTAATTAATTAATTTAATTAAAATTATATTTAATAGAAAGGGGGAATCAGGGAAAAGGACAGACTTTGGAAAAAAAATTAGTCAGAAGGACATCAAGTTTTATTTTTAGACTAAAGAACAAATGATAGTTACAGTTAGCATTATAATCAACTTTTACGCTATACAAAATGCTAGTTATAACTAGCATTATATTCGATTTTACACTATACAAATGCTAGTTATAACTAGCATTGTCCTTAAGCCAAAAAACAAACTTGCTGTCCTTCAGCCTAATTTTTTTCTAAGTTTGTCCTTGTGCCAATTTTCCTGTAATAGAAAATCCATAAATGATATGTTTTGTGATAGCGGTTACAAAGTGTTATAACCGTAAGTAATTTATCACAATGAAAATAAATATACCATTTTAAATATTACTAGTCAAGATGCATCGAGACTTGATATCGATGTATCCATTGAGATTAGAGTACGTAACCTCTCTATATGTTGGGCAGTGTATTACGCGTGACTGCTGGAGGTACCAAGAGGTTATATATTGATAATTATTTGATGATTATGGAATGACTCACATGATTGTTTTCTATTGGTTAGTATAACTAAGGTCAAACAGAAAATATCGGTGTGATTGATTTACACAGTTCTCACGACTTGAGAATACTATGGATCTTCAATGTGAAAGCTTTGTTTTAATTATTGTCAAATCCTGGCACGACTTCTATCGAGTGACTATAGCTAGATGGAGTGGATGTATTGGAAGTGAAGCACTATTCAAGAGAGGATTCGTCTCCTCGGTTTTATGAGGTTAGTATCATGGTCAACTCAAGTCAAATCAGAGTCAGAATCTCTGGCCAAAGCATTTCGGTTAACAATTATTGTAACTATTAAACCAAGGACTTTGCCTTTGGACTGTATGGTGAATTATGGACGATATTGTAATTTTAACCATTACCAAATTTCAAGTCTTATGTGATATAATTTTGACGAAGAGAATTGGTATAAACAAATGTGACAACCAGATTAAGCTTATTAATATAAAATTGGATTTTACAGAAACTAATCAAGCAATAAATTTGTTTAAAATGCCACACCACCTATTAAGCGACGTGCGAAATTAGCATTCGAATAGTTCGATGTTAACCACTGATCGAATTTACACATAACGAGTCACACAACCGGAATAGTGAATTCTCGTTAGATTAGACAATTTAATTGGTTTATAATTGTAATAAATTAATTAAATTAATTAATATTTATGAAATATTAATTATAAAATTTCGAATATGATTTGAGGAATAAATATTATTTTATATATTTGTAATAGTCATAAATACGTCAATCGATATGCAATATCGACAAACAATCAAACTAGATTTAATTAATAATGTTTATTTAAGCTTAAATAAGCTGTTAAGTCATGATGTTAAGATGTTATTTCGGCAGCGATAGGGCTTATAGGAGGCGGCTAAAAAGCATAGAGTGATTTGTAGATGGATGATTGAGATTTGATGAGAAATAGTATAGGATGTGATCCATATTTCTCTCTATTTCTTCACTGTAAAAGGACCCCTAACCCTAATTCAAGAAGGATTATTTTTTTGCAGTCATATCCTCATCATTGCAGGCTGACCTCATCAACAAGGAGCTCCAACAAATTCACCTCAAATAAATTCAAAAGGCAACAGTTATTGGATAGCTAAGGGTCCACGGTTCAAGGATTAGTAATCTGCTGAATCGAGAAGATTTCCAAGGAGGGAGAATTTATCGTTACAAGGTATGCTCTAAGGAACTAGTATTTGGTACGTATTTACTAAACCATATGATTTATAATTTTTTCACAATATTATATTATTCATATATATATATATATATATATATATATATATATATATATATATGCATATATATGTATGTATGTATGATTATATATATATATATATATGTATGTGTGTGTGTGTGTGTGTGTGTCTATATATATGTATGTATGTATGATTGTTATGTTGCTAGCTATTGAGATTCTTTTTTTGGCAAGGCCGACGGGGTTAAATGGACCCCGACCATTTATTACTACACCATAGAAAACTACACACAAACAACAGAATACAGGGAACACTTGGCATAGCAAGCACGGGGGAAAAAACAAAAACAAAAGAAAGAGTGGAAGACAACAACTAAATGTTTAGTAGAAAGGAAGCTCGTATCCCAGGCTCAATTGCGAACGACAGCTGCCCCAAAGAAAGACGTATCTCACACATTATCCACCTTTTAAACACCACGTCAGTTTTAGCATTGGCAACATCAAAAACCCTGGCATTTCTCTCCCTCCAAACAGCAGAAATAAAGCTTTTAAGAACTACATTGAAGATTCTTCCTCTTTCGTTATTGATTCCAGCATGATAATAAACTCTTTCCCATTCAGTTCGATTGTCGTGGGATACATTCTGCCTATGAAGCCTCGCCATCACGGATATCCAGATTAGTTTAATAAAGGCGCACTCGAAGAACAAATGTTCGACCGATTCAGGCATATAACTGCAGAATTTGCATGAGAGGTTAAAGCCCAAACCCATGCAAGCAAGCTTCGCATTAGTCAGCAATGCGCGATTCAAAACTTTCCAAAGCATGAAGTCATGTCTCATACTGCTATCTCTTCCCCACGTACGTTTCCACCATTTCCATTGCGGTCTAGCTCTGTTCTTCATCATAAATTCGTATATGTCTCCAATTTTGAAGGTAGCTCTCTTGTCCCCCCACAGTATACGCGCAGCTACATCTGAGACAGGCGTAAAGTTGCTAATTCTTCTCCATATATCATGTATCCTCGGGTTTGACCATGAAGTACGTGCATTTTGTATGTTGTGTAGAATGTCCCTGACTTTGGCTGCATGGTGAATACCAGCCTGTTGCGTTTCACAGTGATTAAGTTGTCGCCTTAGGATGAGACCCGCCTCCAACCAAGGGTCATCCCAGAACTTCACACTATACCTTGGGTTCGTGTTCATTTGGATGAGTGGAAGAACCTTATCTTTGAGTTTGAATATGCACTGCCACGTCCAACTCAAATTTTGAGGCTTGGACATGCACCATATACTCCTCCCTTTGATCACATTCTTGTCAGACCATTCAGCCCACAGACTGTCATTGCTATTATAAAAAGTATCAATATGCTTAGCGAAGGCTGCCATGTTCCAATGTTTTAAGTTGAGAATACCCAACCCCCCCTTATCCATTGGTATTTCAACTAAACTAAATTTGATCGGAGCTATATATCTACCTGAAGTCCTGCCCTTCCAAAGATATCTCATGAAAGCACCTCTGATCATTTTAATCAATTTAAAGGGAAGAATGTAGGTTCTAGCCCAGTACACCTGCATAGAGAAGATCACGGATTTTATGAGAGTTAATCTTCCAGCTTGACTGAGCAACTTGGAAGTCCAACAGCTCAACTTGGCAGTAATTCTATCGAAAAGAGGAAGGCAATGGTTCGAAGTGATTCTAGAGGTTGTAACTGGAAGACCCAAGTAAGAAATTGTATTGTGATTTAGAGATAACCCAGTGATTTGAGAAATAAGAGCACATTGCTCAGAACTAACACCAGCAACGGTGATGTCAGATTTTAGGAGATTCACTTTCAACCCCGTCATTTCATAGAATTTGTCAAGAATGTGCATGATGTTAGTAAGAGTACAGGTGTCAGGAGTACAGAACACAACAAGATCATCAGCAAACAACAGAGCAGAGATCCTTGGTTCAGTGCAGTTAGGATGAAGCTTGAATTTACCTTGATTAATTATCCTGTCAATCATTCTTGTTAAAAGCTCCATGACAAGAATAAAAATATAAGATGATAGGGGATCTCCCTGTCTGATCCCTTGTTTACTGACGAAAAAACCCTCATTCCTGCCATTCAAACTAACAGAAAAGGCGGGAGTAGAGATGCATTCGTAAATCCAAGCAATGAAATGTGGTGGAAAGTCCATGAACCCCATGACCCTAACAATGCTGTTCCATTGCAGCATATCAAATGCCTTCATTATATCCAATTTCAACATTGCTCTAGGAGTAACATTCCTGCGCTTATATCCCTTAATGAGTTCATGGGATAGGAGAACATGATCCAAGATGCTCCTACCAGGTAAGTAGGCAGCCTGATTCTTAGACACTATGGTTGGAAGCACATTCTTAAGTCTGATAGCTATGACCTTGGCGATACATTTGTATATCGTATTACAACAGGAGATGGGACGGTATTCATTAACATTGTGAGCATTCTTGGTCTTGGGAATCAGAGCTATGTTGGTATAGTTGAATGACCTGTAGAGTTTACCTTTTTTAAAAAAGAGAAGAATAGCATTAGTGACGTCGTCAGAGACAATAGACCAACAGGTTGTATAGAATAAGGCGTTCAGACCATCCGGTCCACCACAAGATTCAGTATTTAAAGAGAACATAGCCTGCTTTATTTCTTCATGAGTTACTTCATTGCACAGACTAGCTTTCTGAGCTATATTGAGTCTTGGAAGTATGTCACTGGGTATTTGGTCAATTAGTGGCATGAAGTCGTTCATATTGCCATATAGGTCGGAGAAATGTTTGACAATAGCATCCTTGACCTTGTCAGGTGTATTATGAAGATTACCATACTTGTCATATATTGTTGTGAAATTTTGGCTTGTTTGCTTATTCTTTAGGCTGGCGTGGAAGTAGGCGCTGTTTCTGTCACCCTTTTCTCGCCATTTGATTCTTGACTTCTGCCTAATCATATCACTCTCTTTACTCAAAGCTTGATGATATTGCGTAGTGAGAATACTCTCCTCTTCGGATAGATTAACATTATTGACTGAGGCCATCATTGCTGACTGTACTGCAATAAGCCTTGCCTTGATCATAGTACTCAACTTGTCACCTTGACCATATTTATTGTACGCCCATTGCTTCAATTCTTTCTTCGTCTCCTTGATTTTTTCCTGCAAAACAAACAAATGATTTCCCTTTTTAGGCTTTTTCCATGCATTTGCCACAGTATTTTTAAAATCAGGTTCAGAAACCCAGGTGTTAAAAAATTTAAAATTTGTTTTCCCTCTCAAATCCGCTTCACGAAGGTGTATTATTTGGGGGGAGTGGTCAGATAGGAGAGGAGGGGGAAGGAGGTTGAAGAGAAAAGGCCATTTTGTTAAAGCATTGTGGTTCGAGAAAGTGTGGTCAATGGTAGAGAATGTTCTGCCTCCTATCCTTCTTTTATTGTTCCACGTGTAAGGCATGCCCACAGTCCTAACCTTAACAAGTTCAGCATCGGAGAGAGCATCAGCAAGGGGCTTGATTTCACTAAGAGAGAGAGGGTTTCCTCCAATTCTATCAGAGAGCATATGGCAGCAGTTAAAGTCTCCAAGAATTAGCCATGGATGAGTGTTTTGTCTGAGAGAAGGGATGAGCGAAAGCAAGGGATCTCTGGTATTAAATGTGTTAAAGGCGTACACAAAGGTGACATAGAAGGATGTTTGGTCAGTAAGGTCTATGGCATGACAGTGAATCATTTGGGAAGTGGATAGAATGGGGGTGAGTTGGATCGTATTGGGATTGAAAAGAATCAAAATCCTACCGTACGAAGCTTCATTCAAGTTATGGATATATTTCCACCTAGGATTAATGTGTTCAGCTGCTTTGGATGTCAAGGCAAGATTCAATTTTGTTTCAAAGATTGCTATGGCTTCTAGTTGATGAGTTCTAATGAGTTGCTTGCATTGGTCCTGCTTAATCACATGATGTGCACCGCGTATATTCCATGCTCCAATGCGTAACATCATTGGGCAACACGTGCATTAAGGAACTCAATCTTCATATTCCTAGTCACAGCTTGCTTCGTAGACAAGTAATTAGGAATGGTGGCTGATAGTGGTGTCACTGCTTGCTTAGTTGATTCCTCATGCAAATGGTAGATGGGCTGAGGGGGAGAAAGATGGTTGGTTGAAAGAGATGGGACTTCGACAGGAGGTGGAGCTTTGTATGCTTGGGGAGGAATGATTTTAGAGTAAATATGTTGGGTTGGGGGGTTGGGGATTGTTACATTGCTTTGGGTTGCTGTATTGTTTGTTTGCATTGTGTTATTCTCTGTGCATGCATGGTGCACGTTCACTGCTTCATGAGATTTTGAACTGAGGTTAATATGCTTGGTATTATTCTTTTTGCCTATTTTTCCTTCCTGCTGTGTGCAATCTCTTACTCCAACTTGGTGACCTTGTCTCGCTCCTTTGTCTACGTATACTGCATCTTCATGATTGTGAGTAACATCCATGGTATGCTCAACCTCCTCGCTTCCATATTTTTCTTTGTTACCACCTTCTTCTTTATGTGAATATTGCATTTTGATTTTCTTTTGCTTTTCAACAACTTTACTTTGAACTTCTTGACATTTTTCACTATTTCCTTGCTTTCGTCATTCACTTCAATCACATTATCCTCATCGTCCATATTAAGTAGCACTGAAAACTTGTTGAAGGTAAGCAAGTTGCCTTCAGACTCTATTTCACAAAGTTCTACTTCTGTTTCCTTTTCTTTCTCATCACCTACAGTCTCTAATTCACTTAAATCCACTTCTTTTTCCCCTTCTTTCCCAGTATTGGTCACATCATCTTGCAAAATGTTTTTATTTATATCAGCTTCTCTTGTATCAGTGTTAATCTCTTCTTTATCACCACTCTGCTCATTCTCACAGTTTGCCTTAATTTCTCTATCATTTTTTCCTTTTTCATTAATACTTCCTTTTTTCTCCTCCTCCTTATCTCCCTTGTTCTCTGGTTCCACCTTCTTCCTACCTACACGTTGCCAAACTTTGAAGTTCCTTTTTTGAGTTTGCCTTACATTCCTTTTCACTTTGTTTGAGTTAACAGATACCACTACCTTATCTCCATTTTCTTTACTGTTGTTTTCTTCCTTGTTCTCATACATATTTTCTTTCTTGTTGTCACAACACACAGTTTTATGACCAAAGCCTTTACATATCACACATACATCAGGTTTCCACAAGTACTGCACAAATATTTTTTGTTGCCCTCCTTCAACCAACTTTACCATGAACTCATCAGGAAGCTCCTTGTGTGGCCTTATTTCCACTAAGCATTTAGCGTAGCTCAGTCTCTCCTGCTTTTCTGTCATTTCATCCATACATAACATCTTGCCCAAATGGCTACAAAGCCAATTTATTCCTAGCGGAGACCAGGCATAAAGCGGTAGATTGTACAAATGAACCCAAACCGGTACCGCTGTAATCGTGCCAGTGACATTACTGATAGCTGGGTCGTATGGCTTGATAATAAACAACTTGTTGTTCATGATAATTGGATCACACTGTAAAATCTTGTTTTTGTCTTCAGAACAGGAAAAGTTAAATAAGAATAATATACCATCTGACTTAACTGTAACCGTTCCTTTTAGCTTCCATAATGCCTTGAGTTTGGAGATCACCGCTGTATATGACAGAGGTTTGTCGAGGAAGAAACCCACCAAGGTTTCCTTCCAAATCGATGCACCAGCATCAATAACTTCAGATGGTGGAACCATTACTTCATCTTCATAAACTGGAGACAAGTGAACGGGGATGTACTTCCCAGCATTCTTGGGGATGCGCTTGAACAACGAAGTCCATGACCGTTCACTAGAAGGGGGAACATGCGGATCGGAGGTTAAGGGTAGCAGAGGTGCCGTGGTAGGGTCAGGGGGGACAAGGGGAGGAATAACCGTATGAGAAAGGGATGAGGTGGTATTGGTTGGAACATGAGGAGGAGGAGACGCCGGTGTGGCAGAAGGAGGGACAAGACTGTTGGAGAGGTACAAGGTTGTTTCAGAGGAGTTGTCAGTGGGGATGGGGGGTACGTCTGATGAGACAGGGCAGGTTGGGTTGGAGGCTCCATGCGCAGACATGAGAGGGCTCATTATATTTGCTATGAGCTATTGAGATTCTTATATATATCATCGATGTTGTCAAATATTAGATTAGTTAAATGTATATTTTAATTTATTAAAAAAATACATTTTTATATATAGATCTGAAGTGCATAGCCATATAAATTTTATTTTAACTGTTACCATTTTATTAATATATATATATATATATATATATATATATATATATATATGTATGTATGTATGTATGTATACATGCATGCATGAGTTAATATGCTACCTAATTTTAAATATACGACTTGCGTTTAATTATATCATCATATCATGTTAATAGTTGAACTTATATTTTATAAATGCATATATACATAGATTATATTTTTCAATGGTTGAAAATTATATTTTAATATCTATTTATTATTACTTAAAATTATTTAAATCAATATACTAATTAAATAAATCATATAAAATAAAATATGTTTCAAAAATTAAATTTTAATATTTATAATTTTTTTATCATCATATAAATTCTCGGTCGAAAAGTTAGAATTTTAAAATCAATTTTATATTTTCAAAAAATCAATTTAATAAACAGCTGAAATCAATCAATCAATTAAAAATATTATTTTGACAGATAAAATTCTAGAAAAACTTAAAACTTTCGTAACTTTAAAATATTTTTTTATTATTTTGTTATATTTCTAACAATAATTTATATATATATATATTAATGCAATAAAATTTAAATTAATTTTTTTGCGATATGCATTCGACCTTAAAAAGTTTATATATATATATATAATACGTAATTAACATAACATATATATACATATACATATTTAGATATTAAAAGTATACTTATATATATTTAAATATAATGATAATAATAATAATTTTTTACTATAATTCATACATATATATATATATGTATGTGTGTAAGATGATTTTAAAAAAATTATATTATGCATATGCATATAATATATTTAATATGTAATGCAATAGTGTATAGATATAAATCGTTAATATTTTTACGTATGAGTTATATATACACATACATAATTTTAATATTTATATAAATAACAAGGTTATATACATACATATATTTTAGAATGATCTAATATGTCCGTTGCGATGTAAATCCTAACATTTATATACGGGTATGTTTTACCTTCCATGGATTATTATATACAGATGCACACACATACATTTATGTATATGATACATATATGTACTTTTATACTTAATTGTATATAAATTAAATAATATTGTATATAATTTATAAATTTAAATAAAATAATAGTAAAATTTAGAAACGTTCTAAATAAATTAGACTTTATAGGCCCAACATAGATCAGATAAGAGAATTTTTTAAATTCAACCACAACTTCCGTTGCGGGCTGGCCCAGTTCTAACAATTTATAGAGTATGACCATAAATCACAACGATCATACATACATGCACATATGCACACACATACAGATGCATACACACCACACTCTATGTTCACTACAAGGGAAATGCCATTTTTCGAAGGCAGAAAACCACCGACGGCCATCGAAAGTTGTCGGTGGCCTTTGGAAATAGCCGTAGAAAATTAAGGCGTCGAGGAGCAGTGTTTCCGACGGCTTCTGACAAATCTCGCTGTTCGTGATTCCGACGGATTCCGACGGCTTCCGACAGATTCCGAGTGTTTTCAGAAGCCGTTGGAAAAAAATGACCCGAAAGCCGTCGGAAGCATCGGGAGCCGTCGGAAATCGAAAATCTGAAAGCCGACGGAAACCGTCGAAAGCCGTTGGAAATCTACTGAAATATTTTCGTATTTCTGCTGCAATACAGCCTTCCATCCACATTTTCCATACAAACACTATTCCACCAATACTGCAGAATCCAATATATAATACTCCAACCAAATATCAAAAACCAAACTATACCCAAATCACCAAACAAAAAACACATAAAATTAAGTCAATACACATAATCATCACCCAAACTAATGTACAATACATAATAATATCCACAACACCAAATGTTCTATCAATACATACATCCACAACATCCACATAATTTTAAGTGTATCATAACATAGTACAAAAACCACAAGTACATCTACCATCTACCAAATCGTACAAAACAGAAAAAACTTACCGACCAAAGCAATCAATCAATCTCCTCCATAACGTGAGCCAACAGAGGAAGGGAAGAGGCCATCATACTACAGCATGTACACAGCGATATGTCGGTCTAGCAACTGTGTAGTCTCTATGGCCTGCCGACGGTTCTGCTCCTCCAGCTGCGCTACTCTAGCCCGTAAATCTTCGATCTCTGCTAGATCGATCTGAGCTCTAGTCTGCATACCCCGTCTCTAACTGCTGGCCTGTAATAAATATTTAATTTAGCTGTGTGATCTCTGTAAGTGTATGTGCAGGTATGTGAATGATTAGCAGTGTGATAATGTTATTTAATTTAGTTTATGATGTTTATGTATGTGTATGTGCATGTTGATAACATCTTAGATTGTGGTAATACTAAATAACTATAGTGACAAGATTGTTGATTTATATTTTGAATTACTATAACTTTGGAACATTTTAGCATAAGTAAAGTAACTATAGGGAAGGATGAGAGCAATAAATTTGAAATAACTTTTTGATTGCCAATATATTATTTACTTACCACTTGATTGCCAAATCCGTATTGTCTTCCATGCTCCGATGGATCCATAACTGGCTCAAAGATAGCATCCTCCTCATCCGTCGTCAGCTGATCTCGACCCGTATCAGCAAGAAGTTTCTGGCACTGCTGCATAAACTTTTCTTGTATTAATATCATCATATCTTATTTCATTATATTTTAACAAGTAGAACAATTACTAATACTGCATAAAATGAAATATGCTTACATGGATCTTGCTGGATTTATCGTCTTGCCATGTATACGAAACTATCCCGTCCGGATTTACATGCTCGGCAGCATGCATACGAGTAAACACGTCCATATAGCCCATGGGACCATGCGCCTCAACTTCCTGAAATTGATTTTTACATACAATTATTGTACATTTAAAATTATATAGCATAAACTATTTATAATTTGCATTCAGTAACTTTACCAACTCCTGCCGATACTGTTGAAATGACTTCGACCATTCGCGATGAGTGACGGGTTTTTTATTTCTGTTTGCAGAGTTTCTTTCCAACTCTGTCTGTACATTCAAAAGTTGATACATTATTTATCGACCATGTATTTTTTTATATTTACTACCAGTCAAATAATTTAAAAAAAAGTTAGTATACTTGACTTCACTGTGTTAGTTTCCCAGTATCCCAACCATGCTTGTCATACGCTCTTCCTCATACAACGTGGTTTCTTACCCGATTTCTTGATTTCAGATATCGAGTCCCTATAGTTTTTACGCATCTTCTTCATCCAATATTCTCGTGCCAACTGCATATCGTCAGTCTGAATGATCTCAGCCTATGTTTCACGATAAAAAGCAAAAAGAATATTAAACTGTAAACGATAAACGGTAAAAAAATATGACAAAAATGCATTAAAAATGAAAAACAGAAAAATATACTTACTAGGACATCCTGCCAAATACACTCAACTATGTAGGGAGGGATGTTATCCCATTTTTAAATATGATACTGATAAGTACGTACGTATATCAAAAAAATAAGATGTTGAATAAAATTTAATTCTTACCCCTCTGCTCTAGGTACTAAAGAAACGACAAGACGATGTGATGCTTGCGATGACCACTGCCATCGCCTCCTGAAGATCGGAAAGAGCTCCTACCTCTGATGAAATTATGGTAAACCTGTGATATATATACGCATCATTTCAAAAGAGAATAATAACATGATAATGAAACATATTTCATACATAAATGAATACATCAACGGTATAAATTGCTAAATTAATGACTAAAATGGAAATAGAAATGAAAATGTGTTATACTTGATTCATAATGAGTCTCATGTTCCGATGATACGCAGATTACATTGCATTTTTAATAATAATTGCTAAATAAATGACAAATGGAAATGACATAAAACATGTAAACAATGGTAAACGTACAGATTTGGTTTCATAGTTACATCAATTTCATAATAAATCAAGAATGCAACATGGTTACATCAACTGCAAAAAAATCAGATTCGGATTTTTATCAATCATCATTGTCTTCTGATTCAGATTCGGTCTTGTTTTCTACGACATTTTCCTCTGCACTGTCAAACACTTTCACCAAAACATTTGATCCATCGATCAAAGGACCAAAATCTATATCGTCTGTAATTATTATTTCGTTATTTTCCCCAAGATCTGCCTGATAAGCTTGTTCGTTTGAAATATTCTTCCCATCGAATGTAAATCGGGCATTTGTTTTAAAAACTGCAGACCAATCTGCTTTATCTCATTTCAGAGATGGATAAGGAGCGTAATACACTTGCAATGCATATTCGGCTAGTACAAAAGGATTGTACTTGTGATCGTGCGATGTATGCTTTATTTCGATAAGATTATAATCCTAGTGCAAATTAATTTCAGAACCTGGAACATTGCTAAACCAATTGCATCTAAATAGAAACACCTCCTCCCCGGGTCGTGAGAAATATGTCAGTTGCAAAATTTGTGTTAGAACGCCATAAAAATCATTTATGTGATTTTCTGGATCGTCACAACCTTTAACAAATACACTAGTATTATCCGTTAATTTTTCTACACCGTATTCTTTAGTGTTAAATTTATATCCTTTGACGAAATATATTGGATACGACTTGACCACTCTTTTTGGTCCCATCACAAGATGTTTCAACCCTTCGTCAACTACACAATTTCTCGGCTTATAAACGTAATTTGAAAACCAACCGAAAAATTCTTTACCGAGATCTTCGTTCGGATGTTCACGTGCATAAACACTGTATATATAAACCAATCATTACATTAGGTTATATACGCGCATGCATTATAGAAAAGAATAAAACACAAATTATTATTTCAGATTACCAAACAAATGGTGCAACCTCGATACAATTTAGAAGAATATAAGTGTGTGCTACATAAAGATCTCTATCGTCTAGCCATATTTCTGCACATTTTTCAGAAGGCCGACCATGTTATCTAAAAATAGATAACATTGCTTGAGAGGACTCTTGTTCGTTGCCTTCGTCATTACGATGAAACTTTCAAATGATATATTCACATGGTCACTGAAATAGTGAGAGAAAAAGAACGAAGCTTATTCTTTGATGTAAGATTTACATATTGAACCTTCAACTCGTGCTTTTTGCCTCACTTTTTTCTTCAAATGATTTAGATATCTATGCAAAATTAGTTTACATTAACTTCATCTTTCAAATGAAATTTAATTACGTGATAACATATTACATACTCTTAAATGGATACATCCATCCATATTGAACAGGACCTCGAAGTTGTGCTTCAGATGGGAGATGAACAGGTAAATGCTCCATTACATTGAAAAAACCTTGCAAAAATATTTTCTCAAATTTGTAGAGCAATATAGGAATATCTACTTCAATTTTACGTAAACGTTGCACTTTTAAAGTAGTCGAACAATGCTCTTTGAAAAACATATTAAGCTCCGTTACTACCTTCCAAACTTTTAATGGCAGTAGTTCTTTGAACATAACGGGTGATAAATTTTCCATCATTATGTGACAGTCATGGCTTTTCATTCCGCTCAATCTGCCATTTTTAGAGTCAACACATCTATGAAGATTTGATGATATCCCATCAGGAAATCTTAACCCTTCCACCCATTTTAACACAGCTTTAACTTGATTACTATCTAATTCGTAATATGCTTTGGGTTTTTTTACTGTCATTTGGTTTCATATGAAGCTCGGGACATTTGCATAATTCTTCTATATTGCATCTTGATTTCAAATCATCCTTCGTCTTCCCATTCACATTCAAAATTGTGTTAAAAACATTATCAAATACATTTTTATCATTGTGCATCACGTCTATATTATGACCAAGCAGAAGATGTTTCCAATGCGGCAACACCCAAAAAATAGTTTGTTTGCACCAGTTACGAACAATCGATTTTCCTTCAATTTCTGTTTGCACTCCAGTTTCACATATCTTGGGATAGTCTCTAACAAGTTCATATATATCTTCGTTTGACCATATCGTTGGTGGTTGTCTGGTATCTACTCTATTAGCTAAAAAGTTTTTCTTGTCTCTTCTGAAGGAATGATTTACATGGAGAAAATATTGATGACAATCAAACCGTGAAATTTTCTTACCATGAGGTAAAGAAAACGCTCGTGTTTCATCCATGCAATATGGACATGCTAGACGACCGGCAGTACTCCATCCTGAAAGCATTGCATAGGCAGGAAAAACAATTATAATCCATAAAAAGAAGCAAACATACGAAAATTTTTCTTCTTGGACACATCGTATGTTTCTACTCCTTCATTCCACAGTATTTTTAACTCCTCAATCAACGCATGTAAATATACATCGATTCTTTGTGTCGGATCATCAGGGATAGGAACGACAACAGTAAGAAACATATATTGCGTTTTCATACACATCCATGGAGGTAAATTATACGGTGTGACGATAATGGGCCAGGATGAATATTTAGAACCAAATTGAGAAAATGGCGAAAAACAATCCGTACATAAACCTAATCTAACATTTCGACTCTCCGTTGCAAAATTTGGATACGTTTTATCAAAATGCTTCCATGCTTCTCCATCGGCCGGATGTGTCAATGTACCATCTTCCTCCGTTCTCACACTATGCCATCTAATATTAGACGTAGTTACAAAAGACGCATATAATCTTTGAAGTCTTGGAGTGATGGGTAAGTAATGCAAACGCTTATACGGAACATCCTTCCCCATCTTTTTTCTAGGTTTGTATCTCTCCTAATTACAAATTTTATAATTTCTAAGGTTTGCGTCTTCTTTCCAAAACAACATGCAACCTTTTAAACATGTATCTATTTTCTGATAAGATAAACCAAAAGCCAACATAAGTTTTTTAACTTTATAGTGATTTTCACACATTAGATTATCGGACGGCATACGTTTTTTGCAGCTTGTACAATAGTCATAAATCCAGCTTCAGTGATGTTGTATTTTGACTTCATCGTAATGTATTCTGCGATTGCTAACAGCTGAGTGCCACTTTTACAACCACCCCAAATAGGTTTCTTAGCAGCATTTAGTAAATCATAAATTTTTTTTGCTTTAATATTTGATTCTTCAACATTTCCATCATTGTCGTCAACTTCAACCATAGGATACATTGATCGTGCTGCATCTTTGACCATATTTTCTATATGGGTCATCGTAAGTACTTCGTTAACGACACTTTCAGACGCTACAAAAGTATTTGCTACAACTTCTCCATGTTGGTCCCAAACAAAATACTCGGGTATGAAACCATTTTGGTGCAAATGAACTTTCACAATATCTCGTAACAAATACTTCAAATGTCTACACCTACTACACGGACAACGAATTTCTGGATTGTTTCCGTTCTTGCTTAAAGAGAATTCAATAAATACGTTTATACCTTTATAAAAATCTTCTTTTATTGAGCCTCTCAGTCATATTCTTTGGTACATCCATCTTCTCCGATCAACAAAATAATCAATCATTTTTCCTATTTGAGAAAATGAGTCACAAGTTCAAAATTTAATATTTATTTTCAAGAATACAAATTCGAAAGATTATTTTCATGGTCGTATAATACTTGAAATTAAAGAACTATTTCACAAATTAAAAAATATTTTCAAATATGACACATTTTATTTTTTAACGTATCGATACAAAATTTTGTAAAAAAGATTTTTTTTTCAATGGTCAGACATCATACTTCCCACTACAAATACAATAAGCATTTACATTTCGTATATTACTACATCTCAAATGATACAATAAAATTTCGACAGCATTTCCCTTTTGTTCCCTGCATTGTACACAAATGCCTGTATGTAGGAAACAAAAAAGAAAAGTAAGGCCGAAATTTTATGAACCGTTTGAAACAAAGTGTTATACAAAATGTAAATGCTTACTGTGTTCATAACTTGTCCAATACAGGGATAAATCCAACAAACATTGTACCAGATGAATATAAATGGTCGTTTTTTGAAAAAACGACTATTTATATAACGATCATGTATAACACTCGTCAAACGGGGCCAAAAACTCTGTAAGGGAAATTACATAATTAAATGTGCGCATTTTACGGAAAAACACAGTTTTACTAACTGTTCACATTTACAAAAATATATTCTAATTTAACGCATTTATTCGACGTATTACATCAACTTAAGGCTGATGTGACATTTTTGTCATTTTTAAATACATACAATTATAATTTAGACTCATGCATTTTTTTTTGCATTAGTCAATACATGCACAATATAATACTCCTAGCTCGTTCATTCATTTTATCTTATTCAACCTAACACAATACAATAATAGCAGCGCTACACACTTATACAATCATAGAATCAAGGCATCCACAATAATTTACATAAAACGAACAACCATAAATTATACATGTTTTTCACAATTTCATGATAAAAGATGAAATATGTATACCATAAAATGCTAGAAACTATTATCACACTATTGGAAACAATTTCAGTCACCAATTAGCCTTAATTTATCATCTTATTCAAATCTAGAAACAGGGTGAAAATTGAATTTTTCACGAAAATAAGAGATTATACCTAAGCTAGAAAGCAAAAGAGGTTAAATTCATAGCCGGGGAGGATGCAAAAACACGAAATTAGTGATTGGAGGTGTGACAACCCGATATTTTCAACCATTTGCATCCACACTCGGACTTGAATTGCTCAAAATACCGCATTGTAAATAAATTTGGAGCAAATGAAAAAAAACACTGAATCACAGACACAGAAATATCAGAATAACTCGTAGCGGAAATTAAAATACCATGGTAGTTCATGATGCTGCTATAACAAAATCTCAAAACAAATACATAATATCAGTCTGAAAAACATATACAATAGAAATCTCAAATACATAGAAGTTTATAAATACCAGAGCTGAAATAGGATTACTGAAAATGAAAGGGAATAGATAACTAGACAAGCAGAATCTCCAACGATTCCGAGCTCCAGAAAAGAAATCCAAAGCTAAGATGTAAATACTCAGGCTGACCCGAGCGTAAAGTAAACGCAAAACATTCGAGTCAGGACATACATACTTATATAGTGTAAACCAACTCAAGTGAACTATAGTAGTAATGCACAATACCTTAAAGGATGCCTGGGATCGCCCATCCTCTAAGGATCAGTTAAATCATAAATTAAATACATCCCGTGGTTAAAATATCAAAATAGTATTTTATACTTCTAAATCAAATATCATTTAAAAATTCAATATCATTTCAAATTCAATTAAAATATTAAAATATCATATTCTTCTAAAACCTCATTCTTTTTTATTTAATTTAAATACCATTTCAAATCACATTTCAAAATGGTTTAAATTTCAAATTAAATTACTCCATTTAAACCATTTAAAATGAAGTCATTATATTTAAAATTCAAATATTCAATTTTCAAAAATTTAACTTTTTCGAAGTTTATTTATTCACTTAAAGTTATCAAAACAGTGAAAATTCAACTTTCGCAGCACTTAGAAAAATGTTATGAAAGTTATGTTTTAAAACAATTAAATTTAGCAAAGACGGCATTAAAAATGCTGTAATAGGTTTTAGGTTTCAAATAAAAACTTAAGTTAAATTCAGCAACTACAGCACTTGCAAAGTGCTGTAACAGCACTTAGTTCATTTTAGCCATTTGGTTCATTTGTATCAACTATGGCACTTAAAAATGCTGTAATATCCTTTACTTAAGAAATGATAGCATTTCAAAAATGTTGTAAACAAAATTCCAAATTTCAATACAATTTCATAAACAATTAATTTTTTATTTAAACCATTTTTAACTTATAAAAATCATATTTTCTCACTTTAAAATGATCATTTAAATACCCTTTAATTTATGATTTTGTAAAGTGAAATTTTCATGCAAAAATCAAATTTCTTTAATAATTCACTTATAAATTTAATGTACAATTTTATAATATTTCATTTACTTTACACTTTAATTTAACTTACCATTCCATAAATTAAATTTAAATTCCATTTTATTTTTCTTAACTTAACTTTTATTTTGAAACACATTTCACATTTTTCCAAGTTAAGTTATATTTCAAATTTCAATTTTAAACATTTATTTATTTAACTATTTTTAATTTATAGAAAAATCAATATACTTTATAAAATCATTTTAAATTCAAATTAAAATCAAATTATCATTTTTTCTTACTTAATTTAAACTACATTTATAAACAAAGTCATAAATTCCAAAATTAACTTATATTTCGAATTCTACTTTACCATTGAATTGTTTCACTTATTTAACTTGTAGAAAATCACTAATATTTAAAAAAAATCATTTTTAAATTCAGTATAAATCAAAATATCATAATATTTACATTTTATAATATTTTAAAAAATTTAGAAAAATATATTAACCACGGTCTGTATATAAAATTTTCTAACCAAAATCAAATGATACGGATAATATCATTTCAATCCGTAATTTACAAAGGAAAAAAATCCGGGTTTATCATTTAAAACCCTCAATCCCAAGTAAACGAAAAGTAAATAAAAATCGCTCAGGCCTCATTTTAGCCCATGACGATTTTTCCCTATTCAAAAGTCGATTCGGGTATGTATCATTTCAACCCGTAGTGATTCTAATCTACAGGGAACTTGCAGTGTGATAAACTGATATAAATAAACAGAATAACATTATATAACAGCAACAGATGATATAACATGTCTATAAACTGGGTGAACATCATATGATCATAGCATAGACAGTTATAACATGATAATAATATCTACATATTCACAGGGTGTCAATTTACTAATTATATAAGTACAAAATGTCTGGTGAGAAATACTCACCTCTACAAGCTAGAGATAACACATTCAGACACACAACAAATACCCGAAAAGCACGAAGGCATGACTACGGAATCAAGTGAGGGGAGAGCCAAAATAGTTATCTTGTTACATATCAAACAAAACAATATAAAGCGCATAAATATACACTACCAATATATCATTAAACAAGTCTAGAATTTATGCATAACAAATAACCAAACCACTTGCACTTGCTTTCACCTATCAAACGTTCGGCCATATGGTTTATAATGCATGGCTATGGTGTGTGAATGGATCAGGTATGGATCAATATGGTCGGCCATAATGAGGAAGTGAAGGAGAAATGGTTGTAATGCATGAACATACAAAGCCAAGGCACAAAAGGCAATTTTGTGCATACAACAAGTCACGGCCATGGCTCCAAGGGGTATGCCCAAGCCTGGTGGAGGTTAGAGGATGGTGTGGAAATGGCTTAGGGTCAGGCAGAGGATGGTGGTGGTGATGCAAGTGGTGGCCAAGAGGTGTGGTAAAGTGGTGGAGGCATTGGTGATCGGCTATGCATGTTTCAAGTGAAAAATGCAATATTATTTTGTGGAGTTTTGCAACTATGGGTGCACGGCCATGACTGGTCAGTGGGATAGGTGATGGTGGCAGCCGAGTGTGGTGGTGGAGAAGGTGGCTATGGTGATGGAGGAGCCAGTGGTTGAACATAGAAGGTGAAGCATGACATGAAAATACATAAACAAAGAAGAAAAATGAGTAAAAAAAAATGAAAACCATTACCAAACTTTGTCCAGAAATTGATGGCCGAAAATTTTAGGGTGAGAAACTTTCTTGTGCGTGAAAAATGAAGATGATACAGCTATAGAAAGATAGGGTCGGTCAATAATGATGGCAAGTGGCATTTGATATGAAAAGACAAAAGCATACCAAAGGTCATGGGTAAATGAAAAGTTCAAAACTCTTCAAATTTCCCATTTTCTTTTCTTATTTTTAAACACATGAAAAATGAATATAAATAAGATAAACACACAACAAAATAATGTATGAAAAGAAAGAAATAAATAAATTTTAGATAAATATAAAAAAATTAAGAAAATAGCTTAAAAATAGAAAATAGGTTTTAAAAATTGTAAATAAATACAATACGCTTTGGAAAAATTATAACATCACTTTAAAAATGTTTTAAAAATAAAATATACCTAACATGACATATTACACACATATATACAAATTAGAACAATATTTGACAAATAAAAATATTATTTATATAAATTAAAACAAACAATTTTATTAAATAAATCAATTTACATACAATATTGTAAAAAAAACATAACTTTCACAATATAAATCGGATTTCAACGAAACAAAAAAGCAGTATTCTTGAAATTTAATTTATTTTCATAATGAAAGATAAAATTTCAAAAATATAAATATTTAAATTTTAAATTTAAAAGTCAAAGTTTGACCAGATTGACTAAAAATCCACTTTTTCTGGAAATATTCTATTCGTTCAGGTTTGGAATTATAATTCACACAAAATCAAAATTTATGTTTAAAATAACAAAATTTATCCATTTTAATAAATATAATAAAGCTTTTAAATCAGCAATTCAATTTAAAATAATTAAAACATACAATCAAAATAAATCACAAAATTCATGGTTGTTACACTCTCTCCCACCCAAGTTTTTTCGTCCTCGAAAAGAACGAATAAGGAAAATAAGGAAAAGCAAGATAGAAAAAGAAAATAGTACCTGAAAAAATAGTTCCGGATTCGAAGCACGAATGTTCTCCTCCGTCTCCCAGGTACAATCTCGATCATTAGTACTTACACGGTACTTTGACCAGACTAAAAGATTTCCTTCTTAGCTAGCTCAATGTCCAAACCGTCAAGAGCAGAAGGCTGAACAAAAAGAGACGGGTCATGAAGATACCAGCGAAGATGTGAGATGTGGAATACATCATGCATTCAAGAAAGCTTCTCGGCAAATCCAAACGATAAGCCAAAGAACCAACTCTTTCCATAATACAGAAAAGACCCTCGAAGAGGAAGAAGATAGAAATAGCTAGAAGGGAAAGTAGGTTGAAAGACAAGGATGTACCATATTTTTAAAACTGTATAAATTTCAATTTAAAATTTTATATTTAACATTTTAGACATTTTATAATATGATGAATAGTCATTTGATTCAAATCTGATTGTTCGAAGTAAACAATGTTTAAAACATTTTTTTAAATCATTTAAAAAAGTAAAATAAATGATCAAAATATCCTTTATATAATACTTTATCAAAATACGTTTATAACTCGATGTCTTAACAAGTTTACTTTCGTCCCTGCAGACTCTGGCCATGCGTTGATCAGGCGCAAAGCTAGAATTCTCCAGGTACTTAGCAGACTTGTTTCAACACCCAGTGAAAATACTGGAAAACCTTTTCAAAACAGATATGGAAAGTACAATCCAAAAAAAACAACCAAACCAAAACATTTGTCCAACCATGGATCGTAGATACACAATGGATACGCCTGGATTCCCCAGGAAACATCCGTACCTGTAAGCTATCTCAGCCTGCGAATTACGCCATGATGACTAGTAGACCGCAGATACACAATGGTTACGCCTGGATATCCCAGGAAACATCCATACCCTTAAGCTATCTCATCCAGTGGATTATGCTACTAATACGACCTACATATATCGCAGGATACACAATAGTTGCGCTTGGATCCTCCAGGAAACATCCGTACCCCCAGGCCATCTCAGCTAGGTGAATTACACTATGCAGTCATGCTCATAAGACCATGGTGTTCGCCATGGAATTCGATGGACACTCGAGTATCGTATCCAGAAAACCCAAATCAAAGAGAATAATATCGATAGAATGAATCCATAGTGCGGCCACAAAGCGGATATCAAGCAGAAGGCACTTTCCATATCTTTACTTCGAAAATATATATTATATAGTACCTTCCAAAATCACTTTCAAATATCATACTTATACAAAGTCCATTATATATAAGATTTCATTTCAAATCGAATACTTTCCAAATCAATAGTATATCAAATCACACTTATATAGACTTCGATTATACAAGATTTCACTTTACAAATTAAATACCTTTTCAAATCAATAGTTTTCAAATCAACTACATGCTTACACAAATCAATTTTATATAAGTTCGATAACTCCCAAATCAATTATTTAATAAAACAAGGTTCTCAATTTCAATTCCCTATAATAATGTTTCAGTTTCAAAATCATATATGATTTTGCCAAATCATTTCTTCCAAATTACATATATTCGGCTATAAAGTTTCTTAAAACAATAGATTTAGAAAATAATCCAAAATTCCAAAACAACAAAATTTATGTCAAACCAATCCATTTCCAAACCATTATATAAATACTGGGTTAAATTTTCAATCCATTTTCAAAATCCAATATTTACCTCAAAATCAATTATACCCGAAAATGATTTCCAAGTTATAACTATCCCTTTAAAACCTTTAAACTATTTATTTCTACTCAAAAGATCAATTTACCTTTTCAAACTATTTAAAACTAAATTTTATTCAAAACATTCCAAAACTAAATTCCATATCAGTATAATTCAAAATAGTCTTATTTATTTACTTAACAAAACAGTTTCAACTCATTTACCTAACGGATGATTTTTTTTCAGGATTACTTAGCTTCCTTGATTTGGAAGTGCTCGAACTTTAAAATATAGTCAAAGAACAATAGAAGGTTATACCAAAACAAACTGAAACTCGAGGACTGAACACCGACTTACTTTAAATTATTTCAATACATATACACACACACACACACACACACATATGCATATATCTTTCGAAAATCAAATCACACTTAAAAATTTGAAATCAAATCAAAATTAATTTCACGAAATCACTCGCGTAGCAAAGCCACTAGAGTGGCTTCTCCCATACTCATAACTCGAAAATCAATGTCGATGATGCATGCATTCATCACCGAAATTATTTTCCAACGTCATAAGTGGGTTCTAAACTTTTATTTTCTTGAAACCTCTTTGAAATCTCTTCAAAATCATTGGAATTCATTCGAATACATTTGAAACATTTTTATTCGAAGAAATATCTTTAAATCATATTATTATTATATATTTTTCAAAATCTTAAAACAAATTTCAAAACACCGGAGTTCGATTCCTCGAAATTCAAATTTAAAACCCTTCAGTTATAAATCATTTTTATATAAATCAAATTTCTTATAAATTTCAAAATTTCAAATCCCTTCAAAGCTTCAAATTTCATTTTTTTAAAAGGTATGTAATCCTTATCGAAAACATTTCACTTTTATATACAAAATAGGGTCATCCTTATCAAAATAATAATTTCTATGTATGCACAAATTTCAAAATACAACCAAACACAAATTTCCAAGGGATGATTGAAGGATAGATTTCAAACAAACAGAGATTCGAATTTAGAGGAACTCTAATCAAATAGAATTCTGATTCGAAGATAAGCTCGAACGAAGATGAGATAATTTAATTACCAAATAGGAGATGATAGCCTATATAAATCATGGGCGACCTTAACCGGTCAACCATGACTTCAGGAATATAATCAATGCGGAAATCTAAGGCAAATCGATATTCGATCGCCAAAGATAAAATCCAGATATAGCAGAAGGTAGATAGCATTGTAAACCAAGGATACAGAAATTCAGGTGAATCAATGCCAATTGTAAAGGAGTTTCACCCCTTTACAAATCATTCAAAGATTTGCGGAATCACCGATCTTATAGAGGCCATTCAAAGTGGAATCATGGAATGCCTCAAAAATCAAAAGGATAAAATAGGGAAGACAAGACTGGATTTCAAAACAAGTGGGAGTGTTCCAAAGTTCAAGGAATCCTAATGGATAAGAATCCTAACCAAGAGATTTCTAACAAGGTGGATGCTGAAGGGATGAAGTTTAGAAAATCTTGATTTCGAAATAAGGAAAATTTTATACCAGTATATCTATGAAAATCCTTTGAAAATAATTTGGAAATCATTTTATACTTTGAAAATACGTTCTCTCACAGGGAAATGATTCTAAGATTGATTTCACTCATTCTAGGGTATTTCTACCCTATCTCAAATGAATTTTTGCTCCGCAAGCTATCGTTTGCCTAAAACCAAAGCTCTGATACCAGCTGTGACAACCCGATTTTTTCAGCCATTCGTATCCACACATGTTGGACTTGAATTGCTCAAAATACCGCGCTGTAAATAAATTTAGAGCAAATGAAAACAACTATAGAATCACAGACACAGAAATATCGAAATAACTCACAGCGGAAATTAAAATACCATAGTAGTTCATGAAGCTACTATAACAAAATCTCAAAACAAACACATAATATCAGTCTGAAAAACATATACAATAGAAATCTCAAATACATAGAAGTTTATAAATACCAGAGCTGAAATAGGACAACTGAAACTGAAAGGGAATAGATAACTAGACAAGCAGAATCTCCAGTGTTTCCTAGCTCCAGAAAAGAAATCCAAAGCTAAACTGTAAATATTCAGGCTGACCAGAGGGTAAAGTAAAACACAAAACAATCGAGTCAAGACATACATACTTATATAATGTAAAACAACTCAAGTGAACTGTAGTAGTAATGCATAATAACTTAAAGGATGCCTGGGATCGCCCATCCTCTAAGGATCAGTTAAACCATAAATTAAATACATCCCGTGGTTAAAATTCCAAAATAGTATTTTATACTTCTAAATCAAATATCATTTAAAAATTCAATATCATTTCAAATTCATTTAAAATATTAAAATATCATATTCTTCCAAAACCTCATTCATTTTTATTTAATTTAAATACCATTTCAAATAACATTTCAAAATGGTTTATATTTCAATTCAAAATACTCCATTTAAACCATTTAAAATGAAGTCATGATATTTAAAATTCAAATATTCAACTTCCAAAAAATTTAGCTTTTTCAAAGTTCATTTATTCACTTAAAGTTATCGAAACAGTGAAAATTTAACTTTCACAGCACTTAGAAAAATGCTACGAAAGTTATGTTTTAAAACAATTAAATTTAGCAAAGACAGCATTAAAAATGCTGTAATAGGTTTTAGGTTTCAAATAAAAACTTAAGTTAAATTCAGCAACTACAGCACTTACAAAGTGCTGTAATAGCCCTTAGTTCATTTTAGCCATTTGGCTCATTTGTATCAACTACAGCACTTAGAAATGCTGTACTATCCTTTACTTAAGAAATGATAGCATTTCAAAAATGCTGTAAATAAAATTTCAAATTTCAATACAATTTCATAAACAATTAATTTTTTATTTAAACCATTTTTAACTTATAAAAATCATATTTTCTCACTTTAAAATGATCATTTAAATACCCTTTAATTTATGATTTTATAAAGTGAAATTTTCATACAAAAATCAAATTTATTTAATAATTCACTTATAAAATTTAATGTGCAATTTTATAACTATTCATTTACCTTACACTTTAATTTAACTTACCATTCCATAAATTAAATCTAAATTCCATTTTATTTTTCTTAACTTAAGTTTTATTTTATTTTTCTTACCTCAACTTTTATTTTAAAACACATTTCACATTTTTCCAAGTTAAGTTATATTTCAAATTTCAATTTAAAACATTTATTTATTTAACTATTTTTAGTTTATAGGAAAATCAATAACACTTTATAAAATCATTTTAAATTCAAATTAAAATCAATTTATCATTTTTTTTCTTATTTAATTTAAACTACATTAATAAACAAAATCATAAATTCAAAAATTAACTTATATTTCAAATTCTACTTTACCATTGAATTATTTCACTTATTTAACTTGTATAAAATCACTAATATTTTAAAAAAATCATTTTTAAATTCAATTTAAATCAAAATATTATAATATTTACGTTTTTATAATATTTTAAAAAATTTAGAAAAATATATTAACCACGGTCTGTATATAAAATTTTCTAACCTAAATCAAATGATACGGATAATATCATTTCAATCCGTAATTTACAATGGAAAAAATCTGGGTTTTATCATTTCAGACCCGCAATCCCAAGTAAATGAAAAGTAAATAAAAATCGCTCAGGCCTATCATTTCAGCACATAACGATTTTTCCTATTCTAAAGTCTGTTCGGGTATGTATCATTTCAACCCATAGTGATTCTAATCTACAGGGAACTTGCAGTGTGGTAAACTGATATAAATAAACTGAATAACATTATATAACATTATATAACAGTAACAGATGATATGAGAAGTCTATAAACAGGGTGAACATCATATGATCATAGCATAGACAGTTATAACATGATAATAATATCTACAGATTCACAGGGTGTCAATTTACTAATTATATAAGTACAAAATGTGTAGTGAGAAATACTCATCTCTACAAGCTGAAGATAACAGATTCAGATACATAACAAATACCCAAAAAGCATGAAGGCACGACTATGGAATCAAATGAGGGGAGAGCAAAAATAGTTGTCTTGTTACATATCAAATAAAACAATATAAAGCACATAAATATACAATACCAATATATCATTAAACAAGTCTAGAATTTATGCATAACAAAGAAACAAACCACTTGCACTTGCTTTCCCTATCAAATGCTCGGCCATATGGTTTATAATTCATGGCTATGGTGTGTCAATGGATCAGGTATGGATCAATATGGTCGGCCATAATGAGGAAGTGAAGGAGAAATGGTTGTAATGCATGAACATACAAAGCCAAGGCACAAAAGGCAATTTTGTGCATACAAGTCACGGCCATGGCTCCAAGGGGTACGGCCAGGTCTGGTGAAGGTTAGGGGATGGTGTGGCAGTGGCTTAGGGTCAGGTAGAGGCTGGTGGTGGTGATGCAAGTGGTGGCCAAGAGGTGTTGTGAAGTGGTGGAGGCATTAGTGATCGGTTATGCATCTCTCAAGTGAAAAATGCAATATTTTATGGAGTTTTGCAACTATGGGTGCACGGCCATGACTGGTCAGTGAGGTAGGTGATGGTGGCAGCCGAGTGTGGTGGTGGAGAACGTGGCTATGGTGATGAAGGAGCAAGTGGCCGAACATAGAAGGTGAAGCATGACATGAAAATACATAAACAAAGAAGAAAAATGAGTAAAAAAAATGAAAAGCATTACCAAACTTTGTTCAGAAATTGATGGCTGAAAATTTTAGGGTGATAAACATTCTTGTGCGTGAAAAATGAAGATGATACAACTGAAGAAAGATAGGGTCAGTCAATGATGATGGCAAGTGGCATTTGATATGAAAAGACAAAAGCATACCAAAGGTCAAAAGTTCAAAACTCTTCAAATTTCCCATTTTCTTTTCTTATTTCTACGCACATGAAAAATGAATATAAATAAGATAAAAACACAACAAAATAATGTATGAAAAGAAATAAATAAATAAATTTTAGATAAATATAAATAAATTAAGAAAATAGCTTAAAAATAGAAACTAGGTTTTAAAAATTGTAAATAAATACAATAAGCTTTGGAAAAATTATGACATCACTTTAAAAATGTTTTAAAAATAAAATATACCAAAAATGACATATTACACACATATATACAAATTATAACAATATTTGACAAATTAAAATATTATTTATATAAATTAAAACAAATAATTTTATTAAATAAATCAATTTACATACAATATTGTAAAAAAACATAACTTTCACAATATAAATCGGATTTCACCGAAACGAAAAGCGGTATTCTTGAAATTTAATTTATTTTCATGATGAAAGATAAAATTTCAAAAAACAAATATTTAAATTTTAAATTTAAAAGTCAAAGTTTGACCAGATTGACTAAAAATCCGCTTTTTTGGAAATATTCTATTTGTTCAGGTTTGAAATTATAATTCACACAAAATCAAAATTTACATTTAAAATAACAAAATTTATCCATTTTAATGAATATAATAAATCTTTAAATCGGTAATTCAATTTAAAATAATTAAAATATACAATTAAAATAAATCATAAAATTCAGGGTTGTTACAGGAGGCTTGCGGAGTGAATTTGGAATTTTAGAAATAGGTTTTAGGGTTTGCTGAAATGAGGAAGAAAGGGTCGGCTAGAGCATGTAATTCATGATATTCCTACTGTCCGTCGGACGCCATCGCCATCCTCTATCGCTTTTTAACCATTTTCTAGTAGTGGTTGTGAATCCCATAAATTTCTTAAATTAATTTATAACATATTTGATGTTGCATTGTGAATGTGATTACCAATAAATATATTGCAACAAACTAAATAGCAAAATAAAGTTGAATTAACTAAAAATCTAAGTTATAATTATATTTTAATAAATTAAAATTGAAACAAAATAAAACAGAAATTATCCCTTTTATTAATATTGACTAAATATGATTTAATGAAAACTATTTCTCCATGTAAACACAAAATAAAGATTCAATGCACAATTAACAAAATGAATTCTTTTTAAATTTGCTTATATTACCCTATTGTCAATGCATTCAATCCAACATTGGCTAGCAACAGAGAGTGCTAGAGTTTATAACACTGTTACTATCTAAATTTGTTTTCTAGTTACCTTTGTTATTAGTACATGTTAGACTTATCAAATGATATACGTTTAGTATACCAAAACAGAGAATAATCAAATATAAACTCCTCTCATAAGTTTATCAATCGGATTTCCACTACTTTGGAAGTCTGTATTAGCTATTTTAATAATAAGTATGTTGTAAATAATTACAACAACAAACTAACAACTATAGTAATAATAATTATAGCAATAGATCAAATGTTATACTATTTAAAGAAATAGTACAACGCAGAAACGAAAATGATATATATATATATATATATATATATCAATCAATAATAAACCTAACCGGTTGAAGAAGGAAATTCCATCTGAGGCTTGTCGTAACAATTTCCTTAAGATTTTATTTAAAGTCTCCCAAGATATAACAGACGTAATCTGCATGAGATTGTAATGGGTATGTCAACTCTGTGATGTTTGTATAGAGCAGTAGAGAAGAAGAAGCAAAAGAAATTAGAATTGGAATGGAATGAGAATGTGATCAGTATTCCCTTCTATTTATAATTTCGTACGCACCCCTTCGAACAGTCGCACCGCCTGAGGGGTTGCACCCGTTGCCTTTCATTGCTGCTGTTCGTCAATAGGCTGCATCCATTCGCTACTGGCTCTGCATTCGCACTCGCTGTTGCCATAGTTCGCACTCCCTCGCATCTAACGGGTTGCACCCACTTCCGTCTACTAATGGATGCATCCATTCGCCAAAAAACCCACGCCCACTTCAGAAGTCGCACCTCCTCAGTCAATCTACGTCCGATTCTGAACAGATTCGCACCTGTTTGTATAGCCTGCAATTGTCAGAAAACCTGGCCCAGTTTTGCAGTAAAAATAGGATCATTTAGACCCAAACCCAAACCCGAACCTGAGCGCGAGCGCGGCCCGGTTCAGCTTGGTCGGACGGACGTTGGCGGCGTGTGCGCGTGTGTGGTGGTGATGTACGATCTCCCTCCTTACAACGAAGATAACATTTAGGCGCCCCAAGGCCCAAACCCCTTCATTGCAAAACTATTAACATACTAGAATAGCTTTGCAATTTTGGCGATGTGGGACTGTGTTGTTTTCATTCATTTTAGTATTAGGAATTCCAATAATCCCCCACATGAAAGATAATATACATATCCCCCACACAAAGTGAAATATCACAGAGTACATATGAAATAATGCTTTATCGTGGATAAGTACATATTTCACTTTGAACTTTCCCTAGTTAAAACTTATTGGATCTACTTGGCTAATCGGTGAATTATTCATCTTGAACCGTTGGTCTTTATTGTATATCCAAACAATAAGCTTTACAAAGCATTGATTCTCTTCTCATCCAATCTCTTGGTTGTGTTCATTTTGGTCCTGAACAATTTTTGGTTCTATGAGTATTTGTAGAAAATATAAGCCTTTAATATTCTCATAGAGTTGACCCAGCTCACACTAACATAGGTGATCGCAACCATTAAGAGTATCCTACATATACCCCACTTGTTATTTCCAAGATATGGTCATCATTATAAAACATAGTTTTAACCTTTAAATAATTCTGTAGGCATGCATTTATATTGTGTACCATAGGAATGGAGTTGGACTATGTCCACGCAAATGCATTACGTCTTGAGTTACTCCGAACTGGTTTTCCTATTGATCCTAGACCGTGGGATCTCCAATCGCTAGGATAGGTTTCCATATAAGATAACACTTGGTGGTTTAGGCTTTTAAACCCATTCCCCTCGATGCGCAGTCAATTTTCTCTTTTGATAAACCTTTACTAAATAGATCCGCTGGGTTATCGTTTGTTCTCACATAATCTATGGAAATAGTTCCATTTGAGAGTAACTGCCTAACTGTGTTATGGCGTCGACGAATATGTCGTGACTTTCCATTATACACAAAGTTGTGCGCTCTACTTAGCACAGCTTGGTTATCACAGTGTATGCATATGGCTGGTATAGGCTTTGGCCAAAATGGAATATCTTCTAAAAAGTGATGAAGCCATTCTGCTTCTTCGCCTGCGTTATCTAAAGCGATGAACTTTGATTCCATAGTGGACCAAGCAATGCATGTTTGTTTAGTTGATTTCCATGATACTACTGCCCCTGCTAAGGTAAATACATAACCACTCGTTGATTTTGATTCCTCTGAATCAGCAATTCAGTTTGCATCAATATATCCTTCTAAGACGGCAGGATATTTCATAATGTAAGAAATAATTTGTGGTATTTTTTAAATATCCAAGCACTCTCATTAGTGCTTTCCAGTGTTCCTTTTCTACATTGCTTGTATATGTGCTCAGTCGACATACTGCATAAGCTATATATGGTCTTGTGCAATTCATGAGATACATGAGACATCCTATTACACGAGAGTATTTTAGTTGCATTACACTGTCATTAGTGTTTTTATGCAATACTTCAGACGGATTAAAAGGTGTTCTTACTCCTTTAATTCCAAAATTTTGAAAATTTTCAATCACTTTGTGTACATAGTGTGACTGAGATAATTCAATTCCATTATGTGTTATTATTATTTTGATTTCCAAAGTAATATTTGCAACTCCTAAGTCTTTCATATCGAAATTGCTAATTAACATCTTATTTATGGTCTCAATTACCTGAGCATTTGGACCAAATATTGGCATATCATCTACATATAAACAAATCATCACATATGATTGTCCAGTTTGTTTATAATAAACACACATATCGCATTCATTTATACAAAAATCATTTCTCATCATGACACTATCAAATTTTATGTGCCATTGTTTTGGAGCTTGTTTTAGTCTGTATAGTGATTTTACTAATCTACAAACTTTGTTTTCATTTCCTTTGGAAACAAAACCTTCAGGTTGCTCCATGTAGATCTCCTCATCGAGATCTCCATTTAAGAATGTTGTATTTACATCATTTGATGAATTTCTAGATCATAGATCGATGCAATTGCTATTAGCATTCTTATAGAGGTTATTCGTGTTACTGGCGAATACGTGTCATAGAAGTCTACTCTTTCTTTTTGACGATATCCTTTGGCTACTAATCTGGCTTTATACTATCGATGGGGCCATCTGCTTTCATTTTCTTCTTGAAAATCCATTTACAGCCAATAGATTTTATTCCAAGTGGAATATCAATAATTTTCCAAGTTTTATTACTTAGAGTTGAATCAATCTCACTTTGTATTGCTTCTTTCCAATATGAAAATTCAGAAGATGACATTGCTTCCTTGTACGCTTGAGGTTCATGTTCTAACATATATGTGAAAAAATTCGAACCAAATGTCTTGGAAGTCCTTGCCCTTACGCTTCTTCTTGGTTCAACTTCCTCAATCTCATGATGAGTTTCATCTTCATGTGAATTGCTTGATTCTTCTCTTGTCCTTTTAGGGACATTATTCCCTTCATTCCTTTTGTGCGGAAACATGTCTTCAAAGGATGAGGCATCTCTAGATTCCACGATTGTATTTACATGAATATCAGCTATATCAGACTTGAATACCAAAAATCTGTAGGCACTAATATTTTGGGCTGGCCCTAAATAGTAACAATCTACTGTTTTTGGTCCAAGTTTGACTTTCTTGAGAGGCAGATTTGGAACTTTTTCCAAGCACCCTCACACTTTGAGGTATTTGAAACTTGGTTTGTGTCCTTTTCATAACTCATATGGAATTATTCCTGTTTTATTGTGATGGACTTTGTTTAATATGTGATTAGACATATTTAAGGCTTCCTCCCACAAGTTTGTCGGTAGACCAGAGGTTAAAGCATGGCATTGATCATGTCTTTTAATGTTCTGTTCTTCCTCTCAGCTACACCATTTTGTTGTGGCGAATATGGAGCTGTTGTTTGATGAATTTTACCATTTTCGGCACAGAACTGTTCAAATGGTGCTTCATATTCTCCACCTAGATCAGATCTCAATATCTTGATCTTTTTATTTAACTGATTTTCTACCTCAGCCTTGTACTTTATAAATGATGTAATTGCTTCATCTTTTTTATTCAAAAGCTATATATAGCAATATCACGTATAATCGTCAATAAACGTGTTAAAGTATTTTTTTCCCACCTCTTGTAGGTAACGATTTAAAATCACATAAATCTGTATGAACCAAACCTAGTGGTTCAGTGTTTCTATCAACATATTGAAATAGCTTTTTAACCATTTTTGCTTCTACACATGTCTAACATTTGTAGTTCTTATCTACTTGGAATTTCGGAATTAATCCCAAATTTGATAATGTTTTCATTTTTCGAAAATCTGTGTGTCACAATCTATCTTGCCATAGTAAAATTTCGTGCTCAAACAAGTAAGAAACTTCAATTTTATTAATACCACAATCTGAATACATAGTTTTATTGCCGATAACGGCTACATTTCCCTTAAATAGCCCATCAAATAAGCTTTGGAAAAATTATGACATCACTTTAAAAATGTTTTAAAAATAAAATATACCAAAAATGACATATTACACACATATATACAAATTATAACAATATTTGACAAATTAAAATATTATTTATATAAATTAAAACAAATAATTTTATTAAATAAATCAATTTACATACAATATTGTAAAAAAACATAACTTTCACAATATAAATCGGATTTCACCGAAACGAAAAGCGGTATTCTTGAAATTTAATTTATTTTCATAATGAAAGATAAAATTTCAAAAAACAAATATTTAAATTTTAAATTTAAAAGTCAAAGTTTGACCAGATTGACTAAAAATCCGCTTTTTTGGAAATATTCTATTTGTTCAGGTTTGAAATTATAATTCACACAAAATCAAAATTTACATTTAAAATAACAAAATTTATCCATTTTAATGAATATAATAAATCTTTAAATCGGTAATTCAATTTAAAATAATTAAAATATACAATTAAAATAAATCATAAAATTCAGGGTTGTTACAGGAGGCTTGCGGAGTGAATTTGGAATTTTAGAAATAGGTTTTAGGGTTTGCTGAAATGAGGAAGAAAGGGTCGGCTAGAGCATGTAATTCATGATATTCCTACTGTCCGTCGGACGCCATCGCCATCCTCTATCGCTTTTTAACCATTTTCTAGTAGTGGTTGTGAATCCCATAAATTTCTTAAATTAATTTATAACATATTTGATGTTGCATTGTGAATGTGATTACCAATAAATATATTGCAACAAACTAAATAGCAAAATAAAGTTGAATTAACTAAAAATCTAAGTTATAATTATATTTTAATAAATTAAAATTGAAACAAAATAAAACAGAAATTATCCCTTTTATTAATATTGACTAAATATGATTTAATGAAAACTATTTCTCCATGTAAACACAAAATAAAGATTCAATGCACAATTAACAAAATGAATTCTTTTTAAATTTGCTTATATTACCCTATTGTCAATGCATTCAATCCAACATTGGCTAGCAACAGAGAGTGCTAGAGTTTATAACACTGTTACTATCTAAATTTGTTTTCTAGTTACCTTTGTTATTAGTACATGTTAGACTTATCAAATGATATACGTTTAGTATACCAAAACAGAGAATAATCAAATATAAACTCCTCTCATAAGTTTATCAATCGGATTTCCACTACTTTGGAAGTCTGTATTAGCTATTTTAATAATAAGTATGTTGTAAATAATTACAACAACAAACTAACAACTATAGTAATAATAATTATAGCAATAGATCAAATGTTATACTATTTAAAGAAATAGTACAACGCAGAAACGAAAATGATATATATATATATATATATATATATATATATCAATCAATAATAAACCTAACCGGTTGAAGAAGGAAATTCCATCTGAGGCTTGTCGTAACAATTTCCTTAAGATTTTATTTAAAGTCTCCCAAGATATAACAGACGTAATCTGCATGAGATTGTAATGGGTATGTCAACTCTGTGATGTTTGTATAGAGCAGTAGAGAAGAAGAAGCAAAAGAAATTAGAATTGGAATGGAATGAGAATGTGATCAGTATTCCCTTCTATTTATAATTTCGTACGCACCCCTTCGAACAGTCGCACCGCCTGAGGGGTTGCACCCGTTGCCTTTCATTACTGCTGTTCGTCAATAGGCTGCATCCATTCGCTACTGGCTCTGCATTCGCACTCGCTGTTGCCATAGTTCGCACTCCCTCGCATCTAACGGGTTGCACCCACTTCCGTCTACTAATGGATGCATCCATTCGCCAAAAAACCCACGCCCACTTCAGAAGTCGCACCTCCTCAGTCAATCTACGTCCGATTCTGAACAGATTCGCACCTGTTTGTATAGCCTGCAATTGTCAGAAAACCTGGCCCAGTTTTGCAGTAAAAATAGGATCATTTAGACCCAAACCCAAACCCGAACCTGAGCGCGAGCGCGGCCCGGTTCAGCTTGGTCGGACGGACGTTGGCGGCGTGTGCGCGTGTGTGGTGGTGATGTACGATCTCCCTCCTTACAACGAAGATAACATTTAGGCGCCCCAAGGCCCAAACCCCTTCATTGCAAAACTATTAACATACTAGAATAGCTTTGCAATTTTGGCGATGTGGGACTGTGTTGTTTTCATTCATTTTAGTATTAGGAATTCCAATAATCCCCCACATGAAAGATAATATGCATATCCCCCACACAAAGTGAAATATCACAGAGTACATATGAAATAATGCTTTATCGTGGATAAGTACATATTTCACTTTGAACTTTCCCTAGTTAAAACTTATTGGATCTACTTGGCTAATCGGTGAATTATTCATCTTGAACCGTTGGTCTTTATTGTATATCCAAACAATAAGCTTTACAAAGCATTGATTCTCTTCTCATCCAATCTCTTGGTTGTGTTCATTTTGGTCCTGAACAATTTTTGGTTCTATGAGTATTTGTAGAAAATATAAGCCTTTAATATTCTCATAGAGCCGACCCAGCTCACACTAACATAGGTGATCGCAACCATTAAGAGTATCCTACATATACCCCACTTGTTATTTCCAAGATATGGTCATCATTATAAAACATAGTTTTAACCTTTAAATAATTCTGTAGGCATGCATTTATATTGTGTACCATAGGAATGGAGTTGGACTATGTCCACGCAAATGCATTACGTCTTGAGTTACTCTGAACTGGTTTTCCTATTGATCCTAGACCGTGGGATCTCCAATCGCTAGGATAGGTTTCCATATAAGATAACACTTGGTGGTTTAGGCTTTTAAACCCATTCCCCTCGATGCGCAGTCAATTTTCTCTTTTGATAAACCTTTACTAAATAGATCCGCTGGGTTATCGTTTGTTCTCACATAATCTATGGAAATAGTTCCATTTGAGAGTAACTGCCTAACTGTGTTATGGCGTCGACGAATATGTCGTGACTTTCCATTATACACAAAGTTGTGCGCTCTACTTAGCACAGCTTGGTTATCACAGTGTATGCATATGGCTGGTATAGGCTTTGGCCAAAATGGAATATCTTCTAAAAAGTGATGAAGCCATTCTGCTTCTTCGCCTGCGTTATCTAAAGCGATGAACTTTGATTCCATAGTGGACCAAGCAATGCATGTTTGTTTAGTTGATTTCCATGATACTACTGCCCCTGCTAAGGTAAATACATAACCACTCGTTGATTTTGATTCCTCTGAATCAGCAATTCAGTTTGCATCAATATATCCTTCTAAGACGGCAGGATATTTCATAATGTAAGAAATAATTTGTGGTATTTTTTAAATATCCAAGCACTCTCATTAGTGCTTTCCAGTGTTCCTTTTCTACATTGCTTGTATATGTGCTCAGTCGACATACTGCATAAGCTATATATGGTCTTGTGCAATTCATGAGATACATGAGACATCCTATTACACGAGAGTATTTTAGTTGCATTACACTGTCATTAGTGTTTTTATGCAATACTTCAGACGGATTAAAAGGTGTTCTTACTCCTTTAATTCCAAAATTTTGAAAATTTTCAATCACTTTGTGTACATAGTGTGACTGAGATAATTCAATTCCATTATCTGTTATTATTATTTTGATTTCCAAAGTAATATTTGCAACTCCTAAGTCTTTCATATCGAAATTGCTAATTAACATCTTATTTATGGTCTCAATTACCTGAGCATTTGGACCAAATATTGGCATATCATCTACATATAAACAAATCATCACATATGATTGTCCAGTTTGTTTATAATAAACACACATATCGCATTCATTTATACAAAAATCATTTCTCATCATGACACTATCAAATTTTATGTGCCATTGTTTTGGAGCTTGTTTTAGTCCGTATAGTGATTTTACTAATCTACAAACTTTGTTTTCATTTCCTTTGGAAACAAAACCTTCAGGTTGCTCCATGTAGATCTCCTCATCGAGATCTCCATTTAAGAATGCTGTATTTACATCATTTGATGAATTTCTAGATCATAGATCGATGCAATTGCTATTAGCATTCTTATAAAGGTTATTCGTGTTACTGGCGAATACGTGTCATAGAAGTCTACTCTTTCTTTTTGACGATATCCTTTGGCTACTAATCTGGCTTTATACTATCGATGGAGCCATCTGCTTTCATTTTCTTCTTGAAAATCCATTTACAGCCAATAGATTTTATTCCAAGTGGAATATCAATAATTTTCCAAGTTTTATTACTTAGAATTGAATCAATCTCACTTTGTATTGCTTCTTTCCAATATGAAAATTCAGAAGATGACATTGCTTCCTTGTACGCTTGAGGTTCATGTTCTAACATATATGTGAAAAAATTCGAACCAAATGTCTTGGAAGTCCTTGCCCTTACGCTTCTTCTTGGTTCAACTTCCTCAATCTCATGATGAGTTTCATCTTCATGTGAATTGCTTGATTCTTCTCTTGTCCTTTTAGGGACATTATTCCCTTCATTCCTTTTGTGCGGAAACATGTCTTCAAAGGATGAGGCATCTCTAGATTCCACGATTGTATTTACATGAATATCAGCTATATCAGACTTGAATACCAAAAATCTGTAGGCACTAATATTTTGGGCTGGCCCTAAATAGTAACAATCTACTGTTTTTGGTCCAAGTTTGACTTTCTTGAGAGGCAGATTTGGAACTTTTTCCAAGCACCCTCACACTTTGAGGTATTTGAAACTTGGTTTGTGTCCTTTTCATAACTCATATGGAATTATTCCTGTTTTATTGTGATGGACTTTGTTTAATATGTGATTAGACATATTTAAGGCTTCCTCCCACAAGTTTGTCGGTAGACCAGAGGTTAAAGCATGGCATTGATCATGTCTTTTAATGTTCTGTTCTTCCTCTCAGCTACACCATTTTGTTGTGGCGAATATGGAGCTGTTGTTTGATGAATTTTACCATTTTCGGCACAGAACTGTTCAAATGGTGCTTCATATTCTCCACCTAGATCAGATCTCAATATCTTGATCTTTTTATTTAACTGATTTTCTACCTCAGCCTTGTACTTTATAAATGATGTAATTGCTTCATCTTTTTTATTCAAAAGCTATATATAGCAATATCACGTATAATCGTCAATAAACGTGTTAAAGTATTTTTTTCCCACCTCTTGTAGGTAACGATTTAAAATCACATAAATCTGTATGAACCAAACCTAGTGGTTCAGTGTTTCTATCAACATATTGAAATAGCTTTTTAACCATTTTTGCTTCTACACATGTCTAACATTTGTAGTTCTTATCTACTTGGAATTTCGGAATTAATCCCAAATTTGATAATGTTTTCATTTTTCGAAAATCTGTGTGTCACAATCTATCTTGCCATAGTAAAATTTCGTGCTCAAACAAGTAAGAAACTTCAATTTTATTAATACCACAATCTGAATACATAGTTTTATTGCCGATAACGGCTACATTTCCCTTAAATAGCCCATCAAATAAGCTTTGGAAAAATTATGACATCACTTTAAAAATGTTTTAAAAATAAAATATACCAAAAATGACATATTACACACATATATACAAATTATAACAATATTTGACAAATTAAAATATTATTTATATAAATTAAAACAAATAATTTTATTAAATAAATCAATTTACATACAATATTGTAAAAAAACATAACTTTCACAATATAAATCGGATTTCACCGAAACGAAAAGCGGTATTCTTGAAATTTAATTTATTTTCATAATGAAAGATAAAATTTCAAAAAACAAATATTTAAATTTTAAATTTAAAAGTCAAAGTTTGACCAGATTGACTAAAAATCCGCTTTTTTGGAAATATTCTATTTGTTCAGGTTTGAAATTATAATTCACACAAAATCAAAATTTACATTTAAAATAACAAAATTTATCCATTTTAATGAATATAATAAATCTTTAAATCGGTAATTCAATTTAAAATAATTAAAATATACAATTAAAATAAATCATAAAATTCAGGGTTGTTACAGGAGGCTTGCGGAGTGAATTTGGAATTTTAGAAATAGGTTTTAGGGTTTGCTGAAATGAGGAAGAAAGGGTCGGCTAGAGCATGTAATTCATGATATTCCTACTGTCCGTCGGACGCCATCGCCATCCTCTATCGCTTTTTAACCATTTTCTAGTAGTGGTTGTGAATCCCATAAATTTCTTAAATTAATTTATAACATATTTGATGTTGCATTGTGAATGTGATTACCAATAAATATATTGCAACAAACTAAATAGCAAAATAAAGTTGAATTAACTAAAAATCTAAGTTATAATTATATTTTAATAAATTAAAATTGAAACAAAATAAAACAGAAATTATCCCTTTTATTAATATTGACTAAATATGATTTAATGAAAACTATTTCTCCATGTAAACACAAAATAAAGATTCAATGCACAATTAACAAAATGAATTCTTTTTAAATTTGCTTATATTACCCTATTGTCAATGCATTCAATCCAACATTGGCTAGCAACAGAGAGTGCTAGAGTTTATAACACTGTTACTATCTAAATTTGTTTTCTAGTTACCTTTGTTATTAGTACATGTTAGACTTATCAAATGATATACGTTTAGTATACCAAAACAGAGAATAATCAAATATAAACTCCTCTCATAAGTTTATCAATCGGATTTCCACTACTTTGGAAGTCTGTATTAGCTATTTTAATAATAAGTATGTTGTAAATAATTACAACAACAAACTAACAACTATAGTAATAATAATTATAGCAATAGATCAAATGTTATACTATTTAAAGAAATAGTACAACGCAGAAACGAAAATGATATATATATATATATATATATATATATATCAATCAATAATAAACCTAACCGGTTGAAGAAGGAAATTCCATCTGAGGCTTGTCGTAACAATTTCCTTAAGATTTTATTTAAAGTCTCCCAAGATATAACAGACGTAATCTGCATGAGATTGTAATGGGTATGTCAACTCTGTGATGTTTGTATAGAGCAGTAGAGAAGAAGAAGCAAAAGAAATTAGAATTGGAATGGAATGAGAATGTGATCAGTATTCCCTTCTATTTATAATTTCGTACGCACCCCTTCGAACAGTCGCACCGCCTGAGGGGTTGCACCCGTTGCCTTTCATTACTGCTGTTCGTCAATAGGCTGCATCCATTCGCTACTGGCTCTGCATTCGCACTCGCTGTTGCCATAGTTCGCACTCCCTCGCATCTAACGGGTTGCACCCACTTCCGTCTACTAATGGATGCATCCATTCGCCAAAAAACCCACGCCCACTTCAGAAGTCGCACCTCCTCAGTCAATCTACGTCCGATTCTGAACAGATTCGCACCTGTTTGTATAGCCTGCAATTGTCAGAAAACCTGGCCCAGTTTTGCAGTAAAAATAGGATCATTTAGACCCAAACCCAAACCCGAACCTGAGCGCGAGCGCGGCCCGGTTCAGCTTGGTCGGACGGACGTTGGCGGCGTGTGCGCGTGTGTGGTGGTGATGTACGATCTCCCTCCTTACAACGAAGATAACATTTAGGCGCCCCAAGGCCCAAACCCCTTCATTGCAAAACTATTAACATACTAGAATAGCTTTGCAATTTTGGCGATGTGGGACTGTGTTGTTTTCATTCATTTTAGTATTAGGAATTCCAATAATCCCCCACATGAAAGATAATATGCATATCCCCCACACAAAGTGAAATATCACAGAGTACATATGAAATAATGCTTTATCGTGGATAAGTACATATTTCACTTTGAACTTTCCCTAGTTAAAACTTATTGGATCTACTTGGCTAATCGGTGAATTATTCATCTTGAACCGTTGGTCTTTATTGTATATCCAAACAATAAGCTTTACAAAGCATTGATTCTCTTCTCATCCAATCTCTTGGTTGTGTTCATTTTGGTCCTGAACAATTTTTGGTTCTATGAGTATTTGTAGAAAATATAAGCCTTTAATATTCTCATAGAGCCGACCCAGCTCACACTAACATAGGTGATCGCAACCATTAAGAGTATCCTACATATACCCCACTTGTTATTTCCAAGATATGGTCATCATTATAAAACATAGTTTTAACCTTTAAATAATTCTGTAGGCATGCATTTATATTGTGTACCATAGGAATGGAGTTGGACTATGTCCACGCAAATGCATTACGTCTTGAGTTACTCTGAACTGGTTTTCCTATTGATCCTAGACCGTGGGATCTCCAATCGCTAGGATAGGTTTCCATATAAGATAACACTTGGTGGTTTAGGCTTTTAAACCCATTCCCCTCGATGCGCAGTCAATTTTCTCTTTTGATAAACCTTTACTAAATAGATCCGCTGGGTTATCGTTTGTTCTCACATAATCTATGGAAATAGTTCCATTTGAGAGTAACTGCCTAACTGTGTTATGGCGTCGACGAATATGTCGTGACTTTCCATTATACACAAAGTTGTGCGCTCTACTTAGCACAGCTTGGTTATCACAGTGTATGCATATGGCTGGTATAGGCTTTGGCCAAAATGGAATATCTTCTAAAAAGTGATGAAGCCATTCTGCTTCTTCGCCTGCGTTATCTAAAGCGATGAACTTTGATTCCATAGTGGACCAAGCAATGCATGTTTGTTTAGTTGATTTCCATGATACTACTGCCCCTGCTAAGGTAAATACATAACCACTCGTTGATTTTGATTCCTCTGAATCAGCAATTCAGTTTGCATCAATATATCCTTCTAAGACGGCAGGATATTTCATAATGTAAGAAATAATTTGTGGTATTTTTTAAATATCCAAGCACTCTCATTAGTGCTTTCCAGTGTTCCTTTTCTACATTGCTTGTATATGTGCTCAGTCGACATACTGCATAAGCTATATATGGTCTTGTGCAATTCATGAGATACATGAGACATCCTATTACACGAGAGTATTTTAGTTGCATTACACTGTCATTAGTGTTTTTATGCAATACTTCAGACGGATTAAAAGGTGTTCTTACTCCTTTAATTCCAAAATTTTGAAAATTTTCAATCACTTTGTGTACATAGTGTGACTGAGATAATTCAATTCCATTATCTGTTATTATTATTTTGATTTCCAAAGTAATATTTGCAACTCCTAAGTCTTTCATATCGAAATTGCTAATTAACATCTTATTTATGGTCTCAATTACCTGAGCATTTGGACCAAATATTGGCATATCATCTACATATAAACAAATCATCACATATGATTGTCCAGTTTGTTTATAATAAACACACATATCGCATTCATTTATACAAAAATCATTTCTCATCATGACACTATCAAATTTTATGTGCCATTGTTTTGGAGCTTGTTTTAGTCCGTATAGTGATTTTACTAATCTACAAACTTTGTTTTCATTTCCTTTGGAAACAAAACCTTCAGGTTGCTCCATGTAGATCTCCTCATCGAGATCTCCATTTAAGAATGCTGTATTTACATCATTTGATGAATTTCTAGATCATAGATCGATGCAATTGCTATTAGCATTCTTATAAAGGTTATTCGTGTTACTGGCGAATACGTGTCATAGAAGTCTACTCTTTCTTTTTGACGATATCCTTTGGCTACTAATCTGGCTTTATACTATCGATGGAGCCATCTGCTTTCATTTTCTTCTTGAAAATCCATTTACAGCCAATAGATTTTATTCCAAGTGGAATATCAATAATTTTCCAAGTTTTATTACTTAGAATTGAATCAATCTCACTTTGTATTGCTTCTTTCCAATATGAAAATTCAGAAGATGACATTGCTTCCTTGTACGCTTGAGGTTCATGTTCTAACATATATGTGAAAAAATTCGAACCAAATGTCTTGGAAGTCCTTGCCCTTACGCTTCTTCTTGGTTCAACTTCCTCAATCTCATGATGAGTTTCATCTTCATGTGAATTGCTTGATTCTTCTCTTGTCCTTTTAGGGACATTATTCCCTTCATTCCTTTTGTGCGGAAACATGTCTTCAAAGGATGAGGCATCTCTAGATTCCACGATTGTATTTACATGAATATCAGCTATATCAGACTTGAATACCAAAAATCTGTAGGCACTAATATTTTGGGCTGGCCCTAAATAGTAACAATCTACTGTTTTTGGTCCAAGTTTGACTTTCTTGAGAGGCAGATTTGGAACTTTTTCCAAGCACCCTCACACTTTGAGGTATTTGAAACTTGGTTTGTGTCCTTTTCATAACTCATATGGAATTATTCCTGTTTTATTGTGATGGACTTTGTTTAATATGTGATTAGACATATTTAAGGCTTCCTCCCACAAGTTTGTCGGTAGACCAGAGGTTAAAGCATGGCATTGATCATGTCTTTTAATGTTCTGTTCTTCCTCTCAGCTACACCATTTTGTTGTGGCGAATATGGAGCTGTTGTTTGATGAATTTTACCATTTTCGGCACAGAACTGTTCAAATGGTGCTTCATATTCTCCACCTAGATCAGATCTCAATATCTTGATCTTTTTATTTAACTGATTTTCTACCTCAGCCTTGTACTTTATAAATGATGTAATTGCTTCATCTTTTTTATTCAAAAGCTATATATAGCAATATCACGTATAATCGTCAATAAACGTGTTAAAGTATTTTTTTCCCACCTCTTGTAGGTAACGATTTAAAATCACATAAATCTGTATGAACCAAACCTAGTGGTTCAGTGTTTCTATCAACATATTGAAATAGCTTTTTAACCATTTTTGCTTCTACACATGTCTAACATTTGTAGTTCTTATCTACTTGGAATTTCGGAATTAATCCCAAGTTTGATAATGTTTTCATTTTTCGAAAATCTGTGTGTCACAATCTATCTTGCCATAGTAAAATTTCGTGCTCAAACAAGTAAGAAACTTCAATTTTATTAATACCACAATCTGAATACATAGTTTTATTGCCGATAACGGCTACATTTCCCTTAAATAGCCCATCACATAAGTATCTCCTTCCGATATACATTCCATCATTGGACAAAACCATCTTGTCTGACTTGAACACCATTTTGAATCCTTTTTTTGATAGCACTACACCAGAGATGAGATTCTTGCGTATGTCTGAAATGTGGAGTACGTCGTTCAACTTGACAGTTTTTCCAGAAGTAAATTTGAGGATTACCGTGCCACTGCCTTCAATCATGAATACTGCAGAATTACCTATATAGAGTTTTTCTTCATGATCGAATTTCTGGTATGTAGAAAACATGGAGTTGTCAGAGCAGACATGACAAGTAGCGTTTGTGTCTACCCACCATTGGTTAGGATTCTAGACCAAATTGCATTCAGATACAACTGCCGAGAAGTTGGACTCGTCTACTTCCATATTGTCTACTATATTTGCCTCTTTGTTGGCGTTCCTTTTTGTGTCTACAATCTCTAGTGTCATGTCCAACCTTTCCACAAACACAACACTCGCCATTAAACTTTTTTGTTTGTATGTTGTCTTTTAGTTTGTTGTTTGGAGCTTTCCTTTTCTTCTGAAAATTCTTTTTTTTGTTTTTGGTCTTTGAACCTTCAGCCATAAATGCCTCCTAGCTTGGTTTTGTAACTCCACGGTTATCTACCTCAATTTTCAGTCGAACTATAAGATCATGTAAAGATATTACCTTCTTCTTATGATTTAGATTGTTGCGGTAATCTCTCCATGACAGCGGCGGTTTTCCCATGATTGCTTCAACCAAAAACAATTCTCCAACCTTATGACCTTCCGCTTCGAGTTCATGAATGATGATTTGCAGTTCATGCAGTTGAGCAGTCATCGGTTTGGAGTCAACCATCTTGTAATCCATGAATTTGTCTACAATGAACTTCTTAAGACTGATATTATGCGTCTTGTACTTCGTGGCAAGTGCATTCTAGAGTACTTTTGCTGTCTTTAGAGGCTGATATACTTTGTATAGCACCTTGTCGAGACAATTTAGAATATAGTTTCTGCATTAAAAATCGGAATGCTTCCACATATCAGCATCTGATTCCTTGCCTGGTGCAGGAATCAATTCCTCCTCCTCGAGATACCGTTGCAGACCGAGTGTGGTGAGATAAAATAGCATTTGATTTTGTCATGTTATAAAGTCATCACCGTCTCCTTTGAACGGATCAGGCCTGTTGTGTCACTACAAGAATTACTGTTTATAGCAACGGGCGGGGGCAACGGCCTCCAACGGCCATTGACCAACGGCTTCCAACGGCTAGCAACGGCAAGCTTTTTCCCGGAATTTTTTAATAACAAAGAACACTTGCCGTTGGAAGCCGTTGGAAATATGCCGTGGAGGCCGTTACAAGCCGTTGGAAAACCGAGAGTAACCTGTAGCTCGATCTTCTTCTTCCCCATTCCATCTTCACCCGAAATTTATTCCAAAAACCCTCATTTCCCCCCTAAAACATTTCCAACCCCATTTTATCCCCTTCTACACGTTCTAGCATCCCCATCTTCGTTTGCAAGCTTCACAACCTCCAAAATCAGGTATTATTTTCTAAAACCCTAATTTTGTTAATTTTTTTATTTTAGGTTAAATTGGTAATTTTAATGTATGTATTGTGCTATTGTTCGTGTAGTGTAGTGTATTAGACCTTGATTACTGTTATTAAACTAATTATTGCATGTTTAACTATGATTTGTTAAATTAGGTTTATTATTAAATTAATTTCAAACTTAATAATTGTCACTAACCTAAGCATGAACCTCACTTGTTATTATATTGGTGATTGAATTACGTAAAAACGTACGTAGAAATTAAGTGATTATATTGACATATAAATTGTTCACTTTTGACATGTTATGATACGATATATAAGTGATACAGTTTGTGCATGACTGAATGTGATTTGTGATGCGATTTATGTATAGCATTGTTCGTTTATTTTATACGTTGCGTGCACACACTGGATTTTTTTTGTTTTAGGAAAAAATCATTATATATGCGTTGATTCAACAATTTGTTTATTGATATAAAAGTTTAAATTTTATGAAAATAAAATTTAAACTTTTATATCGCTAATTTAAAATTTTATACCCTTAGAGTGTTTTTGGCCCCGTCTGATAAGTATTGTATATGATCGTTGTGTGGATATTCGTTTTTTAACAGAACGGACATCTATATTCATCGTATACAGTATTTGTTGGATTTGTCCCTGTATTGGACAAGTTACAAAAACAATAACATAATTAAATCTCGTAAATCATTTCAGTTTAAACGGTTCGCAAAATTTCGACAGCGCTTCCCTTTATGTTCCCTATGTACACGCAATTGTGTACTGTTCAGGGAACTAAAGCGAAGTGCTGTCGAAATTTTGTTGGATTATTTAAATTGAAATGATTTATGCAATTCAATTACGTTATTGTATTTGTAATGGGAGGTAGGATGACCCATCAACAAAGTGTCAATGATCAATTAATATCAAATTCGCTAATAAAATTGTTTAAATAGAATATAATGTTCATTTCAAAATAAGCTTTAAGTATTATTTTAACAGATATAACAAAAACAAGAAGAATGTTTATAAATTGTTTTAATAAAAAATGTCAACGCAAAATTATGTCGTTCTTTTTAATTATATGCATAGGTAAATGGACAATTATTTTACTGATCGGAGCTAGATGTACAAAAAACGAAGGGTCGATACTGAAGGGTCAACAAGTGAACATTTTAATAATGGTGTTAGCGTATTTATGGATTTTACTTTACGTAATAACGGAAACTACAAAGAAATCTGTTGTCCATATAGTAAATGCAAACTGTTAAAGCATTTGATACCACAAATGGTTAGAGTTCATTTGCGTCAGTACGGTTTCGTATCGAACTATTTGATTTGGGATCGTCATGGGGAACAGTTAGCATCTAATCCTGTACAAGATGAGGAGGTGGTGAGTAATGAAATTGGTACGACAAATCTTGTAGAACATATGGTTGAAGATGCTGCACGTTCAATGTTTCATGTTCCTCAATTAACTGATGACGATGGTAATGCTGAAGAAGAACCAAATACTGGGGCAAAAAAAATATGATTTGTTAGATGCCGCGAAAAAACCCCTTTGGAAAGGCTACACAAGCGGAACCCAGTTATCAGTAACTGCTGAATACATTGCGATGAAATCCAAATACAACCTCACAGAATCTGGATTTACGGCTGTTGTACAAGCTGCGAAACAACATATGCCTCCTAATAATCTAATGTGCAAAAATCATTACGAAGTAAAAAAACTGATGTCGGCTTTCGGTTTACCGTATCAAAAAATAGATACGTGTCTAAAGGGTTGCATGTTGTTTTGGAAGGAAGATATCAACCTTAGAAATTGTAAAATATGTAATCAGGAAAAATACAAACCAAGAAAGAAAAAGGGAAAGGAAGTCCTGTATAAGCGTATGCATTATTTACCAATTACTCCTAGACTTCAAAGGTTATATGCATCTTCTGTAACTGCGCAACATATGAGATGGCACGGTGTAAGAACACAGGAAGTAGGCACGTTAACACATCCAGCTGATGGGGAAGCATGGAAGCATTTTGACCAGAAATATCCCGATTTTGCGTCCGAGATTCGTAATGTTAGACTTGGTTTATGTACAGATGGATTTTCCCCATTCTCTCAATTTGGTTCGAAATATTCGTCCTGGCCTATAATTGTCACACCTTATAATTTACCTCCTTGGATGTGTATGAAAACTTCATATATGTTTCTTACAGTTGTCGTCCCTGGTCCCGATGATCCGACACAAGGAATCGATGTTTATTTACAACCATTGATTGATGAATTAAAAAAATTATGGTACGAGAGAGTAGAGACATATGATATTTTCCAAAAAAAGAACTTTCGCATGTATGCTTCTTTATTGTGGACAATCAGCGATTTTCCTGCATATGCAATGCTTTCAGGTTGGAGTACAGCCGGTCGTCTAGCTCGTCCTTATTGCATGGAAGAAACACGAGCAATTTTTTTACCTCATGGAAAGAAAGTTTCGTGGTTTGACTGTCATCGATATTTTCTTCATATTAATCAATCTTTTAGAAGAGATAAAAAAAACTTTACAGCTAATAGACATGAAACTTTGAGACCACCTACGGTGTGGTCAAGCGAAGAAATTTATGAACTTGTAAAGGATTATCCAAAGATACATGAAACCGGAGAACAAATTGAAATTCAGGGTAAATCATCGATACATAACTGGTGCAAACAGAGCATATTTTGGGAATTGCCTTATTGGAAAAATCTCTTGATTCGTCATAATATTGACGTGATGCATAATGAGAAAAACGTGTTTGATAATCTGTTTAATACAATTTTGAATGTTAAAGGGAAGAGGAAAGATGATTTGAAATCAAGACGTGATATCGAAGTAATATGTAATCGTTCTGAGCTTCATATAAAACCAAATGACACAAAAAAGCCAAAAGCTTGCTATGAGCTAGATATTAATCAAGTTAAATTACTTTTAAAATGGGTGGAAGGATTACGATTCCCAGATGGCATATCTTCTAATCTTCGTAGATGTGTTGACTATAAGAACAATAAACTTGACGGGATGAAAATCATGATTGTCATGTTATGATGGAAAATTTGTTACCCGTCGCTTTTAAAGAACTGTTGCCCGTAAAAGTGTGGGCTGTTGTAACAGAACTTATTCTGTTTTATAAAGAGATTTGTTCAACTACATTAAAAGTTGATCGTCTACGTAAACTTGAGGAAGAAATCCCGATATTGCTTTGCAAACTGGAAAAAATATTTCCTCCAGGTTTTTTCAATGTTATGGAGCATCTACCAATTCATCTTCCACTTGAAGCACGTCTTCGAGGGCCTGTGCAATACGGATGGATGTATCCATTTGAAAGGTATATTACTATTTAGTTTATTACATATTGGTTTAATTAAATGTATACAAAATTAAATTAAAATAATTTTTGCTAGGTATTTAAATCATCTAAAGAAAAAAGTGAGACACAAAGCTCGAGTTGAAGGTTCGATTTGCAAATCGTACATCGAAGAAAAAGCTTTGTTTTTTTTCTCTCACTATTTCAGCGACCATGTGAACATATCATATGAAAGTGCTACGCGTAATGATGAAGGCATTGATGAAGATGATTGTCAAGCGACTTTATCTATTTTTAAAAAAACTGGTCGGCCTGCTGGTAAATGTGTGGAAGTATGGTTGGATGATAGAGATTATCAAGTAGCACACACGTACATTCTTCTTAACTGTGCCGAAGTTGCACCATTTATTAGGTAATATATATACACATACGTCTACACATATGTATACACAAATATATATGCACACATGTATTTTAATCATAATGCAACATTTGTTCCATAATTGCAGTATTTACGAATCACAACATCCAAACGACGATATCGGTAAAGAATTTGCTACTTGGTTTTCTAACTACGTTTTTGATACAACAAATTGTGTTGTAGATGAAGGGTTGAAACATTTAGCTATGCGACCAAAAAGGATAGTCAAGACATATCCAATATTCTTTGTCAACGGATATAAATTTAATACCAAAGAATACGGTGCCGAAAAATCAACTAACAGTACTGGTGTATTTGTCAAAGGTAGTGATGATCCAAATGATCACATAAATGACTTTTATGGCGTGCTGACCCAGATTTTGCAGTTGACATATTTCACTCGACCCGCAGAAAAAGTATTTTTGTTTAAATGCAACTGGTTCAACAACGTTCCAGGTTCTGGAATAAACGTGGATCCAAAATATAATCTTATAGAAATAAAACATACTTCGAGGTATTATAAGTACGACCCTTTTGTACTTGCCAAACAAGCTCTTCAAGTTTATTATGCTCCTTACCCATCTTTAAGAAGAGATAAAATAGATTGGTCGGCTGTTTTTAAAACCAAACCAAGGTTTACATTTGATGGACGAAATATTCCTGAACAGCAAGCTTACCAAGCAGATATCGAGGAAAATAGAGGAATAATATTAACCGACGATCAAATAGATTTTGGATCTCTAAACGATGAATCAAATGCATTAATGGAAGCATTTGAGAGTATAGAGGAACAAAATATAGAGTGCGAAGAAGAGTCAGAATCCGAAAGCGATGAGGATTGACCACTAATCAATATTTTGAGAAGGTAATTTTTTTTCATTTTTCTATTTCCAATGTAATTTTATATGATATGTATCACAAAGTCTCTTTTATGTTACGACATAATGTATGTTACGCCATGTTCATTATTCTGACACCATTTGCATATTAAATTAATCAATGTTACCCTTGCTTTTCTTTATACTATGATTTCATATAGGTATGTCGGGACGCAGACGTTCACACTCCGGATCTTCCAGCTCACAGAGAGGTGATGATGCTGGTCCTTCACAGCCGGGTGTTCGGCCTATGGTATGGCTGAAACCCAAAGCCGATGGCAGGTAAGTATAAAGTTTCAAAATTGAATTTTATTCCATACAATCTTTTATCAAATATATATAGTAGTAACGGAATATTAAATGTTTTTTTCTATTTTTACACAGCGGTGGGTTTTCGTTGGAGCCTTCCAACATAGTACTCACGATCTCGCGACGGGCGTATATGGCTCGTATGACCTCATGTTGGCCGAGGTGGACTGCGATACCAGAGGGGGTGCGGGAGGCTATCTGGCAGGACTTTTTGGTATGTGTGGTATAGCAATTATTGCATTATGTAGTCATGTACATTATGTCAATTCATGTTTGCACTATTTATAGCAACTGTATAACTCATATTTTTTCAAACGTGCAGGGGGAAGTGGACTTGGCCGATTCTGATGTTTCAGTTGTCCGTCGCCATTGGAGCAGCAAAATTGCAAAAAACTATCGCGAAACGATTAACAACATCAAAACATCGGGAAAGAGGCCTCATTGGATGAGTGAAGCTGTTTTTGATGAGTTCGCTACCTGGTGGAGCAACGAGGATTTTGTGGTAAATCTCTATCATATATTTAATTTAAATTGTTTGAGGTAAATAATATATAAATAATTAAAACTGTCAAAACAATTTTTGTTTTCAATTTAAATTTGCAGAGGCAGTCCGAGAGGAATTCTGCAAACAGGAGCAGAAACCCCGTTACACATCGCGGTGGTTCCAAGTCTTTCCAGCATCACCGGAAGATTTGGTATAATTATTAAATAAGACAAATAGTTAATTATTTTAAGTTTTAATTTGTTAAATTATAAATAATGTATATTTATATGTGCATATTTCAGGAGAGACAACGCGGGGGGGGGGGGGGGGGGGGTGTTAGTTATTGAGATGTGTTTACTCATACACATGCATTGACTCAGGTCGATGATTCCGGCGCAGTTTCTTACTCTTGGGACCACGATGACAAAGCGCGTGCTGCCTATGTAAGTATAACATAAGTAACTAAAACTTACAAGTTAATTGAAATAACGTAATTAACTAAATTCAATTATATTTTGCATGACAGCAAAAGTTTCAAGAAGCGCGGACAGCCTTACTTGAGAGTACGGGACGAGCTCACTTGACCCCCGATGAGAAGGACGCCATTTTTGAGTCCGTCATGGATCCAGTGACCCGCGGCAGACGCTACGGATATGGAAGCCAATCGGTTAGTTAATTTGCAACTATTTTAATACTAATTTTTTAGTGCAGTTGATAATTTAAATTTATTTACAGGTTCAGACAGCCCAGAAAGAATATCAAAGGGCTCAAGATAAAGAAGAGATTGCGCAGCTACAAGCCGAGCTTGCTGAGATGTGGGAACGCAATTTGCTGCATGAAGCGAGGACGGTGGAGTTGAACCGGCGTATGGCGGAGTTCATCGCACAGTATGGACAGCCTCCTTCATCTGGTGGTTCTGGTGCTGAGTGATTTAGGTATGTTTTGTTATTGGCATGCATATTTTGGAGTTGGTGAGAATTTGATACATTTGGATGTGATGGTTTGTGTATATTTGGATTTCATACATTCTGATGGTTTGGTTGTGGATGTTGGTTTGGATTTGTTGATGTTGGTTTGAATTTTTTAATGATGGTTATGTTGCGTTTTGTTTGGTTGTTGGTTTTTGTTGAAATATATGTAAGATTTGGTTGTATATATATGTTTGGATATAGTTGTTATATGTATATGCTCGACATGGAGCTGTTTTGATATAATTGTGGTTATGTGTGGCTGGAAGCAAGCACCGCTGCTTTTATATATAATAAAATACCCAGATTTGCAACGGCTCCCAACGGCTACCATCGGCCAATTGGCCATTTAACTCCAACGGCTTTCAACGGCGTATTCCAACGATTTCCAACGGCATGTTGGTCAACAGGCTTTGCCACGTTGGCAAATTTGCCGTTGGAAGCCGTTGGTATATTCACGTTGATGCCGTTGGAGGCCATTGGAAACTGTTGAAGTGTATACCAACGGCTTCCAACGGCTTTCCAACGGCCTTCAACGGCCATTCGCCGTTGGAAATAGCCGTTTCTCTTGTAGTGTGTGTAGTAGCCTTTGTTGATAGTTCAACTGTTGTCATATCTGTTTTAGCGAAAATAGGAAAGGCTTAAGATGATATATGTCTAGTATACCAAAACAGAGAATAATCAAATATAAACTCGTCTCACAAGTTTATCGATCAGATTTCCACTACTCTGAAAGTTTGTATTAGCTATTTTAACAATAAGTATGTTGTAAATAATTACAACTACAAACTAACAATTATAGTAATAATAATTATAGCAATAGATCAAACATTATACTATTTAAAGAAATAATACAACGAGAAACGAAAATGATATATATATATATATATATATATATATATAAATCAATAATAAATCTAACCGGTTGAAGAAGAAAATTCCGTTTGAGGCTTGTCGTAACAAAATCAGCATTCTTTTCTATTTATAATTTCTTCCCCACCCCTTCGAACAGTTGCACTACCTGATGGGTTGCACCCGTTGCCTTTCATTGTCGATGTTCGCACATGTTCGTATAGCCTGCAACTGTCAGAAAACCCGTCTCAGTTTTGCAGTGAAAATAGGATCATTTAGACCCAAACCGGCCTGGTTCGATCAGATGGCGGCGGCGCGTGCGCGTGATGAGCATAATCTCATTTTTCACAACAAAACAAACATTTGAGTGTCTCAAGGCCCCAACGCCTTCATTGTAAAACTATTAATATACTAGAATAGCTTTGCAATTTTGGCGATGTGGGAATATATTGTTTTCACTCATTTTAGTATTATGAATTCCAACATCAAATTGTACAGAAACATTTGTATGGAGATTTGATGTATGATTTAATCAGTGTATATTTAGAGATGTAAGTACGAGGTCATTGTTGTAGTACTTTGCTTCAAATATAATATTTTCTATTAGGCACATGTATCTATATTACACTATATTTCTTCTGTTGTGAGGTATACCATGCTTAGATCAGTGTAGATGGTTCTTTATTTCTATATACCATTTCGTCATTCTATTTAAAGCATTCGCAGGTTGGATGCCTAATTATGCAATGATCTCGATAGTTATGAATGATGGTTGTCACATTAAAATCATCATCGACAACTTTATGGGAACGTAATGTAGAAAGTGCAAAAGGATAAGAATTTAACTGTCAAAGTTAAGATACACCGTAATTGAAGCTAGAAATGTGTGTGCGTCATAATGCTGTTGAAGTTTGTGAGTTCTGTATTCATTTATGTATTTGGCAAACTATATCTCTACTTCTCTATTTCTACTGCTCTCTACTACTAATAAAGAAAATTCGTTGAATTAATTTACTCGACGTCCTTTTGAAATTTCAAAAATGCTCTTATTTTTCGTTTACAATAATATAAACAGCTCGTGTGCGAAGCGCAGACCCATTCTAATATACTGAATAATATTAACCGGGTTACGAAAATCTGTCTGAGGAAACAAATATTGAAGCCATGATTGCTAAAATAAAGGAGCATATGGTCTTTTTGAATCTTATTTGGGTTGCTTCAGTCAAAAGAGCTTTTGTATGTTGTAGTTGATAACAACCTTGGTTTGCATGTAATTGCTATATCCTAAGGAAAACCAAGCGGATCAATTATGATGATGATAATATTTGATATCTTAAAATAAGATGATACAATTGAAGAATCACTTGTGGATATTCTAGAAGTTGTGTTTTGTTATGTTAATTTTACCATAACATGTTTACTTTTGTTTTTATCTATTATGTATTTTGAGAGCGTCCCATTACGTATATGATCCTAGTGAAAATATATTCATATTAATAGTACCATAATATTATTTTGTTTTTCTTTTTATGGTAGAAAACAATAGGATTTGCACCCGTCTAGAGCAACCCAAAACTTAGAATTAACCTAAATGGTCGGACGTATTGGTTGGAACATACTTTATTATGTTTTACCTTTTGCAATTATACAATAACGTGCATCTAAGGATGGTCCGAGGGAAGTCCACATTCCCTTGGATCCAGGGCAACGTTGAAAAACCATATGATATATTAGACTTTTATATAATAATGAATATAACCGTAAACACTGCAAATAAACTTGAACTATGGTACTGTGGTTTCGATGCTTGCTTTCTCACTGTTTCCCGTGAATCTTCGTTGTCTCGGTATTTAAAAGAAAACTGTTATACAAAAATAGTGAATATGACCAAGGTTATACCTTTGCAATGTTATATTTTTTGCATCAAAATTACTTCGTAAAGATAAGTAAATTTTATTTTTAGGATTGGGAAGCCCAATCTCTAGGTATGGATTACATGCTTTGAGCATTATAAAACTCATAGTTGAAGTTTTTGTACCCGCACTATATGTTAGAGATATTACAACTTTTATGTGCCTACGTGGATTGCTGCTTTAGTTTATTATGCATACATGTCCGTTGCACAGGGTACTAGATCTACCGTGTGTTGAATATATAATGGTTCGTCATGTAAAAATTTCTCTCGTATATCTTCGTATATTAATATTTTAATGGTCCTTTTGTTCAACACTCTTGGAAAGATTCAAAATTTGTTTCGCCCTTCTTAAAAATAAGTTTTACGAAACACTATAATCAAAATTTTAAGTGAAAATGTGCATTTTAAACTGCACATATTTATAGTTAGAAATGCAAACATTTGCATTCTACGTAACATATATTTGTTGCAAATATTTACAGTTCTAATTTTACATTTTTCTAAACTGAAAATTTACAGTTTACACTATAAGAATGTCCATTCTACATATTAAATATTTGCAGTTTATAATGCAAATATTCAATTTATAAATATGTATTTTAAACTGCAAATATTTACATTGTACAATGCAAATATGTACACTTTAAAACACACATTTTTAATGGAAATTTTGATAGATGTGCTTAGTAAAACTTGTCTTTAGAAGGTTTTTAGATATTCAAAGCATCTCCAATTACATTTTCATCGACTACAAACTATAACTACACGTATTTTTCAATAAAATACCAAATCCGGCACTTGTTTGATAAGCACTTGGTCTCTAGGTGCTTCTTCAACAAGCACCTAAAGATGGGCGCTTGTTAAACAAGATTCCATGTTTGGGAAGAGCTTGGACGCTTGTTCAACAAGCACTTGAGTTTTAGACGTTTGTTAAATAGGCACCTAACCCGTATTTTAGGAGCTATTTCTACTGTTACCTCATTTTATCCTTCAAACTCTCCTTTCCATTTTCCTTTTTTATTCATCGAGATGCTGCCACGACCTGTCGAAATTGCTAGACGGACCGTCCGTTACACAACCAATGTCGACGTCGGTTCAGTTCATATCATTCTAGATGCTACTATAATCGCATATAATCCACAATGCTTGCACGAGCTGCCCAAGACGAGGACACATTGACTGAATGCAGAGCTAACGATGCCAGAAGTATATTTTTAATAAGTAATTATTAGATAAACATGCCTATCACAAACTATAGATGTTTATCGATTCACTTAGTTTACCATTAACTGTAAATAATTACTTATATAGGCAGGTCGTATAGTTATGTGTGGTAGTTATCATAAATGAATTACTAAGTACTTTCGCACATTACCTGAGCTGGTTATGACTAGGCTATATGCACCACATTTAGTTGATTTTATATAGTTACCTTAATTTGCACATGTCGATCGTTCTATAGTAGAGGCATTTACTAAGAGATAGTGGCCCACCACTCATACATTTCATTATTCAAATTTTGAGTATGGATTGACTCCTTATGACTTTTATACGCTAATTGCTATATAGGTTGGTCGACCAGACCATGCGCCAGTACCCTTTGATAGTTCATATAAGGACTTTGAGTGACATTTTGCGTATCTGCTGGTTTTGGCCAAAAACGAGTTAGAGGAGGTGCTATTATACTTACATGTCTAGAGAGGTATATAGTAGACTATAAGGACGCTGAGAAGATGTACACTCCTGTTATACATGTCTTTCTATTATATCGGTTTGGTTTTACATTTTTTCAAACAATAAGGGCATGATTAGACTTGGATATCTGAGTAGATTAGTAGATGTAGATAGACTTTATATTTACGACTATGTACTGCCATCCTTGGAAATTTGTAAATAGCGTTAGATATCATGGGCTACAACAGTTCCAACAGATGTTTAGGTTTTGGAACATCCTCTCATTTGTTACTACGAGTATACGACCAACATGCACCCACGACTTGTTAATGAAAATAACATTACTCCATTTTCCCTAACTTATATCTCAGGGTAAAATTAGGCATGTGCATCGTGCTATATAGGGGGTGCATAATGTGTTGATGGAGTCTAGACAACGGGTGGATATGAAGCAGTGTAGTAACATTATTATTCATCCCTGACAGGAGTATATTCATTTTATGGTGCCGGTCAACGAGCAGCCCATCACTTTCTATTATTCTATTTCGAGACATAGGGTTTTCTTTTAGGTTCCTACATGTCCTTTCATCTAGTGTTTAGGGTAGTGGTATTGGTTGTAGTTGCATGGTATAGTTTGTATTTCCTCCGATCCACTTCCATGAGATGATATGTACGGATCTATTCTGTCTGGCCTGACTTATATTGCTGGTATGTGGGTCATAGGATAGGTAGATAGGGAGCTTTTTACTATACCCAGACATATTGGACTAGAGTGTCCATACATGCTTACTCGTTACCTGATTATATACGAGGTTTGAACTTTGATTATATTGGCCCACGTATCTCTTTTAGTAGAGTACCATTACCACAGCTACTTTTGATCCTACATCATCTCAGTACACACATCCTTCTATGTTCGATCCCCAATGGTATGCATTCAGAGCATACACATTATAAGGTGGGGTCGTTGAGTATCCAATGCAGTATCCTACAGATAAGGATGTTCGGGGTGTGTCTTCTACTGCTTTATATCACCCGCATTAGGTACTTAACGACTTTTAAATTTTTATATAGCTCACTATCATTTACAGCCATAATATATGTATAATTTTCCATTACATCGTAGTTTGCTTGGTACATGGATTGGGATAGATGGGTGATTGCTGCATTTGAGTGCATGACGCTTGATTATACTCAGCTTATATATCGAGGTTATCAGACTGTTATAAAATAGTAGCAGAATCCGTATCAGACTGAGTATCAGACTTAGGAGGCTTAGTATAAGGCTTAGATACATGATTATAAGCTCAGATTTAGCAGCTTCAAATTTAACATCAATGGCGACCAAAGCCATATGACGGAGATGATGTCAATAATGATAGCGACGACGACTGTAGCAACGATTAAGGGAGTACTATTGAGTCACCTCACATAGACTGATGTTGTTATTATGCTTCATACATATTTTACTATTTCATATATGTATCTCAGACTAGTGTATTAGGGATGTTGATGTTGATATTTATGTATGCTTGTGTGTGTATTCTTTCATTCGTCGGATGATGATGGTTCATATTATGTTTTTATTTTGTACTATATTCCCAACATAAATAAAAGAATTGTACTACTATTTAGTTTATTTACAAAAACACTTGTGAAGAAGAAGAAAACACGCTTGTGTTTGTTTGTTCATAATTTCACCGATGGTTGCCTCATGGATGTTCAGATGACACTTGATTGGTATGACGTGCATTATGAACTTTCTATTTAAATAAAAGTTTTATATTGAAAGTTCACAACATTTTCAATGGCAAATAAAAGTTGGACTCCACAAGATTATTTGGTACTGATTAAAGTGTACACGAGAACTGATCGTCGACAGATGAAAGAGGAGTTGTGTTTGCGCCAAAATTGGTCACAAACACCCAAAGTCGTGAAAGCACCCGTTTACGTGTTCAATTCGATAATATTCAACACAGAACTCAGCAACAATCAATATATAATTCAGCTCTAAGTAACAAATCGCAGTAGTTCACAAACAACAATCACAAACACAGGATTTATAGTGGTTCGGCGTTCGCGCCTACGTCCACTCTGAAGGATTTCTCTTTATTGCCTTGTTCGATTCAATCGATTACAATGGATTACAGTAGATATTAGCTCCAAAATCTGAATACAACAGTGATTATGATAGATAGACTTGAATCCGGCAGAGTCTTGGCGTTCAATGGCAGAAGTTGTTCGAAGATCCCCCTTCTGAAGGCTCCAGGGTGCTATTTATAGGCTTTGGAGGCCCAGATCTTGCTGAAACTTCGTGAGACTTCTTCTGGCACGTGAGTGGGCCCACGTGACCGATCCCACCAAGTTTCGTCTCGATCTGACATCGGTTCGAAGTGATTTCGAACCCATCAAGAATTGGTCCAATCGAGCTGAAACTTGGCAGGAACAATCTTTACCTCATATGGAAGCTATTGTGAAAATTTGGTTGCATTTGGATGTGTGGTTAAGGAGATATGCTCGGTTCGAAATTAGCATTTTCGGTTGGCTGTGTCGTTCGAACCCATGAGTTCGAACCCATGATTTCGAATCCATCAGTGCACGTGGGCTTGCAGTGACGTGGCGCGCATTTTTCGAATCGATCCTAACTTATCTCCGAATGGACCGCTTCGACTCCGTGAACTACGGCGAACACGTCATCCAAACCAATTGACTCGGTGGATTCGAAATAGGAAGTATTCCTGGTTTCGAACGTGACTGATTCGAATCCAGGAATCCTTATGGGTTCGAACTTGATCGGTTCGAACCCATAAGGATTCCTGGATTCGAATCAGTCACGTTCGAAACCAGGAATACTTCCTATTTCGAACTTGATCGGTTCGAACTGGGTCACTCGATGGGTTCGAAGTGAGGATGTGAGGCCGAGTGAAGTCATGGATTCGAAGGTAGGCCACTGTGGTGGATTCGAAGGTGATGGAGTCGAAGGCGATGGAGTCGAGGCAGGTACTAGCTGATGGGTTCGAACGTGGCTTGGGTTCGAACTTCATGGCTTCGAAGGCAAGGACGTGGATGGGTTCGAACTAGGTGGGTTCGAAGGAGAGGGCGTGGATGGTTTCGAACAGTATGGGTTCGAACAGGATGGGTTCGAACTTCATGGTTTCGAACCAGACAATTGACTATTTCTCTTCACACTGAATCCATCATATCTTGAGCATACGAACTCGGATTGACTTGAAACTTGAAATGATGGCTCCTACAACCTTTCTTGTCGTGTCCTATCAATTGTGGCCTGATCCGGACTCGGGAAAAATTCATCGATATCCATAGCTAAGTGAAATATAACCAATCCGTGAGATGAACTGTTTCCCGTTTTCGACCAATCTTTTGGTATCACGGCTTTGCCAAAAAGTAGGATAACACTTTGCCCCCCAAAACATGCCTTGATGTAGGAAGGTGTGTTTTGTAATGCCTTGAGTTGGATGTTCGTATCCGATTATCAACCTGCAAAGAACTCAATAGTTTCATATGTCCTCAAATGACGATCGTTCGTGATCGAGTCATTCGAGGTGAAGTGCGACCGTGCGCGGTCGAGCGTATAAATTCATGCTTCGATCGTTCGGGATCGTATGCTGCTTGAAGTGAATCGGGACCGTTCGCGGTCCGTGCCGTTCGTGGCATAAGACGGAATAGGACCGTTCGCGGTCGATGCCGTTCGCGGCGAATGATGAGATGGGACCGTTCGCGGTCGACTGCCGTTCGTGGCAAATGATGATCGTTCGCGACCAAGTGTTGTTCAAGGCGAATGGTGACCGTTCGAGGTCGGATTTCATAATCAGTGAGCCATGACCGTTCGCGATCGATGGCGTTCGAGGCAGGAAGTGATCGTTCGCGATCGTGTGCCGTTCGAGGCGAATCTGTGACCGTTCGCGGTCTGTGCCGTTCAAGGCAGAAAGTGATCGTTCGCGATCGTGTGCCGTTCGAGGCGAATTTGTGACCGTTCGCGGTCGGGTGTTGGACCTCAAGTGGCGACCGTTCGCGATCAAGCCGTTTGAGGCGTGGTGAGTTGTGACTGTTCGAAGTCGAGTGGTGATCGTTCGCGATCGGGTGCCGTTCGAGGCGAGTTGTGTGCCCGGGAGGGCTTGATGTTATCGATGTCAGGGTCACGTTCGGGTGAGATCCTGGATCGTTTGTCAGGGCGGTTCATCGCCATCTCAGAGCATGCCTAAGGACCGTTCGCGACCCCATACATGCGTAAGTAGCTTAGCCATTCCAGAGTTATCAGAATCAAATATCTATTACACGGATGAGTTTCAAAAACAATGTCCAAACAAGCAGCAAACAAACAGGGTCTAAATGTTCAAATCAAAATGGTATGAAAGCAAAGCATGGATGTCGAAGCGTAAGTTCCCACTACGAAACGGTCAACGATCATTCAGAGCATGCCTGGAGATCGTTCGCGATCTCGCACATGTGTAAATGATTTAATTGCGTTAGTGGAAGCTTACAACTTGTTCATCGTTATCTTACTCAATTGATAACCAAACGGTGCCTTGATTCGGGGTCGCCTCTAGCTGATGTGGACGGTGGCCGTTCTGGTTCCGCCACAGGGGCTCGCCTCCTTACATATTGAAGGAGCATACCGTTCCTGATATGCCCTTCCACCTCGTCCTTCAAGTGCCTACAATCATTAGTATTATGACCATTTAATTCATGGAATACACAGGACTTATCTGATTTCCTTTCGTCAGAAGTAGGATCCCTTCGCATTGGCCTACGATACGGAATCTGTTCTTTGGTATCCTGATAAATTCGTTCCAGGCTCTCGTTCAACTCAGCGTAGGTGGTGAACCGCGGCTCCCTCCGTTGCCGCTTTGATCTGTCTCTGTCATTCTCAATCTTTCTTTTACCTTTATCCGAATCTTTTTTAAGAGGCTTTTCGTCTCTAAATGCAAAAACTTCTATCCCATCTCCTTCTTCTCTCTCGGCATTCGCATCTTCTAATCGTAAAAACTTTTCTGCTTCATGATAGAATTCCTCTAGATCAATGGGTGGATCTTTAGTCAATGAATTCTTGAACTCTGTGCCGTCAGCTATTCCGGACACAGCTGCCATTACCACCATGGACGGATCCGCTCTATCCACTGAAGCTGCTGCTGCATTAAATCGTGCTAAATAACTTCTCAAGGTCTCTCCGGCTTTTTGCTTTAGGGTTGCCAGAGTCATCACGTTCTTGGGTCTTGTAATATGGACCCTGAACTGCCTCATAAATCTCTCCACTAAACCATTCCATGTTCCGATGGATCCGTTCTCCAGCTGTCTAAACCATAGTGCAGCGATATCGGTCAAGTACAATGGAAAACACCGGGCCATAACCTCCTCCGATGCCCCCAGCACTTCCATATGCCTCATATATTTTGTCAGATGGACCGTGGGGTCCGTTCTCCCGTCATACATATCCAATGATGGTAGTTTGAAATCAGGTGGGTTCCTAGCTTGCCTGATTGCTGAAATAAAAGGACTTCTATTAACATCTTCCAAATCTTTGTTCACCATACCGCCTCTCAAAGCTCTCCTAACTATCTCTGCTAATCGGTCATTGTCTCCGAGATGTAATCCTTGTTCACTACTTCCAACCTGCCCCCCGAGTTCACGAGGTAACTCCGGGATCTGCCCCCTTGACTGAGCGTTCACCCCTCTACTACTCCTAGGTTGCGCAGATCCTTCTCTCTCTCTCTTTCCAAGGTTGGGTCAACATTGTCCATATGTGTGCCCCCTAGCTCTGGTGCTACGCCGGATGGTCCCGCTCCGTTCTGGACTCCATTGGCTTCCCTATTTTGTGCTCCAAGCTGTCCTATCTGTTGGAATAAACTCTGGATCATTTCCTCTTGCCTCTTCGTCATAGTTTCCATCTCGTCCCTAGTGATGTATATCGATGGTTGATTTGCTCCTGAGGAAGCCTCTTGGCTTCCTTGTGGTTCGCTTCTCTCAGGCCTTGGCCTCCTACTCGATTGTCTTGCCATAATTCCTAGATTTGAACTCTCGGATTTTTAAATTCAACTTCTTCCTGAATTACTTTCTCAGTGAAAGCACCAAAATGTTTGCGCCAAAATTGGTCACAAACACCCAAAGTCGTGAAAGCACCCGTTTACGTGTTCAATTCGATAATATTCAACACAGAACTCAGCAACAATCAATATATAATTTAGCTCTAAGTAACAAATCGCAGTAGTTCACAAACAACAATCACAAACACAGGATTTATAGTGGTTCGGCGTTCGCGCCTACGTCCACTCTGAAGGATTTCTCTTTATTGCCTTGTTCGATTCAATCGATTACAATGGATTACAGTAGATATTAGCTCCAAAATCTGAATACAACAGTGATTATGATAGATAGACTTGAATCCGGCAGAGTCTTGGCGTTCAATGGCAGAAGTTGTTCGAAGATCCCCCTTCTGAAGGCTCCAGGGTGCTATTTATAGGCTTTGGAGGCCCAGATCTTGCTGAAACTTCGTGAGACTTCTTCTGGCACGTGAGTGGGCCCACGTGACCGATCCCACCAAGTTTCGTCTCGATCTGACATCGGTTCGAAGTGATTTCGAACCCATCAAGAATTGGTCCAATCGAGCTGAAACTTGGCAGGAACAATCTTTACCTCATATGGAAGCTATTGTGAAAATTTGGTTGCATTTGGATGTGTGGTTAAGGAGATATGCTCGGTTCGAAATTAGCATTTTCGGTTGGCTGTGTCGTTCGAACCCATGAGTTCGAACCCATGATTTCGAATCCATCAGTGCACGTGGGCTTGCAGTGACGTGGCGCGCATTTTTCGAATCGATCCTAACTTATCTCCGAATGGACCGCTTCGACTCCGTGAACTACGGCGAACACGTCATCCAAACCAATTGACTCGGTGGATTCGAAATAGGAAGTATTCCTGGTTTCGAACGTGACTGATTCGAATCCAGGAATCCTTATGGGTTCGAACTTGATCGGTTCGAACTGGGTCACTCGATGGGTTCGAAGTGAGGATGTGAGGCCGAGTGAAGTCATGGATTCGAAGGTAGGCCACTGTGGTGGATTCGAAGGTGATGGAGTCGAAGGCGATGGAGTCGAGGCAGGTACTAGCTGATGGGTTCGAACGTGGCTTGGGTTCGAATTTCATGGCTTCGAAGGCAAGGACGTGGATGGGTTCGAACTAGGTGGGTTCGAAGGAGAGGGCGTGGATGGTTTCGAACAGTATGGGTTCGAACAGGATGGGTTCGAACTTCATGGTTTCGAACCAGACAATTGACTATTTCTCTTCACACTGAATCCATCATATCTTGAGCATACGAACTCGGATTGACTTGAAACTTGAAATGATGGCTCCTACAACCTTTCTTGTCGTGTCCTATCAATTGTGGCCTGATCCGGACTCGGGCAAAATTCATCGATATCCATAGCTAAGTGAAATATAACCAATCTGTGAGATGAACTGTTTCCCGTTTTCGACCAATCTTTTGGTATCACGGCTTTGCCAAAAAGCGGGATAACAAGTTGAATCAAGATTTTGTGTTACTCTAAATTAAACTTTTAATAATCTTCCAGATTGTGGATTAATTCAAAGGATTCTGAAAACTCGGAATGCTTATGTCACGTTTACTAGAGCTTGTCGAAGATACAAAAGCATTATAAATACTATAGAGAAAAAAGACTTATTTCAATTAACACGGTCTACGTTTGGTTTACGATATTTTTGGAAATATCATACTAACTTTGTTGGACGTGCTGCATATGATCTTTGGATTAGCTATGTTAAACAATTTGAATGATCCTTGGGTTAGCTATGTTAGATAAGTTGCCTTTGCTTTCGAACTCAAGTTAAGTAAGTTAATTAAGTTATTTAACTTTAGTAAGTTCTATGTACTTTTGAATTCAAGTTATGTATGTTAGTTAAGTTATTAAGTTGTTGGCATTGGATAAACTTTCGAATTCAAGTTATGCACATTAGTTAAGTTATTTAGATTAAGTTGTATGTACTTTCCAATTTAAATAAGCCCTTTAGGTATGAAACTGACAAATACTTAATTAAAATGGTACAAACAAGATAATAAACACCAAAATAGAAATGACAACAAAGATAAAAAATAAATACACGGATTGATTGAAACTATCTATATGACGATCCGCAAATCCATACCCTTTGAATCGACAATAAACCACACATTTCCGACCCAAAAAGCATAGACCGACGGACAGTCAAGAGAAAGAAAATAAGAGAGAAGAAGAGAAGAGAAGAAAGAGAGAAGATAAAAACAAACAGAACAATACAGAATCTCACATCGCAACGGTAAACATAAAATATCATATCAATGGTCTTTACAAAACAGAAACTGTATATACATACATCAATTGGAGTACAACAATCAAATAATAGTTATCGGCTTGGACAGTTATAATAACCTGTCCTCAAAATTGCTGATAATATACATCAACAATGCAGCGGATAATCAAAACAAGCAGATACATGTATACGAATATGAAGATCTCCAGCACTCCTGTTGAAGCTCCAAAAGCACTAAATCTGAACCTATAAATATACTCGGTCTAACCCGAGCATTGAAAGAGAAGAACGCCTAGATCAGTCTGGTAATCAGCGTGAGAAATACACTCAACTGAATTTATTAAATTACCAAACTTTTCCTTTATCAAAACAGAAGTATCTCATAAGAAAAGTCCACACATAAACACGGACATGTTTTTACCTTGCGATAATTAAACATTTCATATCAAATCATCAGATATTGTACTAGTGTCTAGTGTACAATAATATTAATCATAGCCGAAATTGTTACATTAATTAAATTTCAGCATATAGCCCAAAATAGGTAATACAGTCAAAATGGCAAGCATATAATGGAATTTGGATTTTCATACAAATGACTAGGTGAAGGGACTACCTTCCGGCAGCACATCTCTAGAAGAATGTACCGAGGACCATCACAAAGGATCCTCTACCAACACAAGACCGGCCCACCTCAATAACTAGATGGTACCGTATATATCATCCCTCGGTCATTACCGACTTTAACGAGGGCCCTTAAAGCATATAAACCACAACAATCAGATACAGCCAACGTAATAGCATGTAAAGATATATCTATAAGAAGATGATCATATCCTACTTGGAAGCGACCCACTTAGCCTTGCTGCATCTAACCATGTTTTAGTCATTTTCGGTTAAGCCTGAGGTAACGATTACCTTTCACAATCACAAAACACATCATTTTGAATGCCACGCAGCCACTTCTGTTGACTGTTAATTTCCTTCCTCAAAATACAATCCTTAAGCGCATATGTCTCAAGGAGGGTGTTAAGCTAAGAGAAGTTGCATTCTCCGCCGCTACTGATGTACGTTTGTAAAAACCAATGTACATGATCTTTAGAAATGTAATGTCAGACAAATATCCATACAAGTTGTCCAAGAACAGGACAAACCGAAGGTACTTTCCTACCACATCCTGTTGGGAAATCTCTAGGATTAGTAGTGAATAGTCCTTGCATTGGATATCTCGTAATGAAGAGACCACTCCAACTATTTGTATATTGGAATTTTAACAGCAAACAATCAACAAGCAGTCCCCCACTATAAAAATCCTGAATATCAATATCTTCACAAGCAACCTGCACAATCGTCGCATATACGTTGGTCCAAAGTGGTTTTTAGATAAATCTAATCCCGATCTCTTCGCACCAACAACGCAAAAGCGTTTTCAACCTCACACAGAAACTAAGTCTCATAGACTTATCATGTCTCCAACTTTCAACTTGCTATCCTTCGGGCCAAGAAGGAAGCTCGATAGGTTGAAGTAATACTCCAAACTACATGAATCAACATCCTCAACACAAATGATAATCAAGCTTACACAGAAGGCTACGTACTAAGTGTACGACTAAATAGTTCCCACATCAAGTTAAGGAACTAAAAGGGCCAAATTTGATTGTCGGTTATTTAACTATCAAACCAAACAAACGATTATTCAGCACCATATACAATCACTAGGCCTTTTCAATTAATCTTTCACTAATTAAATAACTTGCCAAATATTCACTTCAAATTATCTTTAAAAGGTATAATTCCATACCGTTCAATACTTCAATATTGGAAAACATTTCTGTATACTTATGTAATAGTAAGTGATTCACAAATCTCTTTATTTTCAACACTTAGAAAATACTACATATACTTAAATCAGGATTAAGTAGATATTTCATTCTTTAAGAAAAAGATTCTCTTTAAATACATTTATTTTGGTCAAAACGAATGTGGCGTAAAACATCGTTACGACAACCCAAAATCATCAGTATAGGGATTCGAAAATTAGATAGATGTATAAATCCCATATACTATACAAAAACATTTCCTTTCGAAAATCATTGTAAAAAACTATAACAACAGTGTTATAGTCCATCATTTCCTTACTTCTTGAAAACGTCTATTTTAACAATGAATGTTGAAATATATGCATTCGATACTTAACATATTTTAAAACATCTTTAACCATTTAACTCCATTTAAAATACCACTTCCCAAAACATTTATTCAATTTAAATGATTATTATTCATTGTCCAAAATCGTGAATATGTTTCATTTACCAAATTCATTGCTTCTATATATTCATTAAAGGATTATCCACTGTCCAAAATCATGGATATAATTCCTTTAATAATTTCTATATTTAACTTATCCAATTCAATTGATTTTGGAATTATAAAACAATGTTTATAAATTCTATTCATATATTAATAAAAAGTCCAACTTATAAAATTCTTTTATTTACCAATTAGATATATAACTCATTTACATGCCAAAATCCAATTTACAAGTAAATTACTTATAAATCATTTATTTACAAAAATCCATTCATTTTATAACTTCACAATTCGTAAATCTTATTCACTTATAAAATCCGTTTTTAACTTTATTTTAATAATTACAAAACTCCTTTGTAATTCCATTTTGATTTATAAAATTTCAATTTATAAATCTTGTATATAATATAATTCAAAAATCTCAATTTAAACTATTGTACAAAATAATTCACTTCATATTTTAAAAATCACTATTCTGGTATATTTTACAAAAATCATAATTTTTATAACATAAAAATTATAAATTTTATCTATTTAAAATAAATCCATTCCTTTACAAATTTAAAATTCAATAAAATATTTACTTTCATAATCACTTGAAAATTCTTTTTTGTTTGAAATAATCACTTTAATAATTTTAAATTATCAAAAATAGGCCCAATGCTGCAAAAGCACTAAATACATCAATAACGGCATCCAAAACATCATATATCATAAGATAACAGTATATATATCACAATATGTGTAAATAAAACCAACACTTGTGAGGAATCCAGTTGGATCCCTCCAACTTGTCACCTGCAACAAATATACATATTAGAGTGTGTGTACAATGTCTGCATCGAGGTAGACGCGCGTACAAAGGGTGATCTGCTCATACATGGGAACATATAGGGTCTCATCTGCTCTAATAGACGGGAATATACCTAAACACCAATCAATATATAGACAATACATCATATATCATCGAAAAAACATCAATCATTATATTTTTATTTATTCTCACTGATATAAAAGTAGTAGTGAGTCAGAAAGAGTGAGTTGTACTCACATTTATTCCAATAGCAGTTGTGGTGTTTTATTCCGAATAAAACTAAACGTATGTTTAATTTTATCCAAATTTAGCCTAGCTCCAATCAACTCCAAACTAGCTCTAGAATGTAGTGCTCGTCAATACGGATCCAACGCAATTTGATTAAAAAACGGACCTCGTATGAAGAAGTTATGCATTTTTAAAGTTCATAAGAATTTTGTAACGACCCGACAATTTTTAATAATTTTATTTGCTTTATTTATTTAATTTGTTGAATTTTTGTGAAATTTTAAATAATAAAATTTTGAAATAAAATTTTATATTTGGAATGTGTATATTTAAATAAAGAAGATGATAAATTTTCATCTGATTTTATGAAAGTTTATTTCATTGTGAAATTCTATTAAATTCAAGTCAGTTAATAATTGTTGATAATAAAATATTTTTCAAACCTGAATATTTTTACATTGAAAAATTCTAAATCATCTTCCGACTAAGACGTCATTTTTCGTTTTTTCAAATTCGGACTTCTTTAGCTCCGTCGATCTTATTTTTCTGCATTTTTGCTGCATTTTCCGCTAATAGAAAATTCAAATTTTTATAATTCAATCGTACCACTGACATCCGTATACTGTTTTGATCGTCTCGTCGTGTTGATCTCCACGGTGTATTCATTTCTGTAATTTGGTGTCCGATAAGTGGCGAAACCCATAAGACGATTACATATATCGGTACTCCATTTTGAAACATTTTAGCTCCATTGAATTTTTCCAACGGTTGAAAAGCCAACATCTCTTTGCTTTTATTATTTCCTAAATTCCCGTGGCTGTCACTCTTCGCAACATTAAATATAATATCTGGTGGCTTCCATTTGCATTGGTTCGATTTCTATCTTTTATTGGCTCTACTGTTCAGAAGAAAATTTACATTAAAGTTGCATTGTTTCCCACGGTAGCCTATTCATTTCTTTACCCTACCAAACTTCTTCTTCCATATATTCCTTTCATCCTCTTGAACTTGCCTCTATGACTATCTCCACTTCTTTTCTTCCTCTGTCAATTACATTATAAGTTTCCACTTCTTCCTGTAGCCTACACAAATCCTTCTTCCTTAGCCTACACAAATCCATGCAAGCACTTTTTTTCCAAGCATAACACATGCTCCCACCAACGTATTTTCATCTCCTTCCATCACCCGCGTAGCCACGCCCGTTACCTCAGCCATCACCGCTTGTCCTCCACGCCTTCACCATCGGCCACACATCTTTTCCCGCCTCCCCTCTGTTCGACCTAACTTCGGCCTCTATCTCCACCCACATAGCCACGCCGCCACTTTCCCACCTCTCCCCCTCAACCTGAATAGCACCACGCAGCGAGCCATGCCGGAGCCACCGCCAAGCCCCACCGTTTGGCCTCATGTCCCCTCTACCACCTGCGTCAGCCACGCACTGTCGCCATCACTCGAGGCAGCCACCGCTCGCTTCACCTTCCTCCTACCTGACGCGCACACGAAGCTTTTGCCTAAGCCCAGCCCAGCCTTGTTGCGTAGCCATTTATTTGTAAGAAGTGTTATATATATATATATATAGCTCACTCTCTAGTGTATATATATGTTTAATAGTAATTTGTGTAAATTGTTATTTTGAATATAGAAGTGTATGCAAGATAGTTTATTCACGAAAGTTGCTTACCTGCCTTGCTGCCTATATCTTATTCTTCTTCTTACAGTTGGATTTTAATTGTCATATATATAATAATGTAAGTTTAAATATAAAGTAGAATCTACGTTTATATACATTAGTTATAGGCAAATGTATCAATCTTAAATTTTGATCTGTTTTCTCTTGTTCATATTTTACAGTTATATAGCTAATATACTTGACCTTTGAAGAAAAAAAGTTTAAACTTGTATCTTAGCTGCTATTATATAGAGGGACGTAAGGTGTATAGATTTGTTTTTGCTTTGTTCACACACACACACACAGATATATATATAGACACACACACACACAAATATAGGCTAATCTATACAAGCCTTTTTATCTATAGTTTATATGCATTTAATTTTCTTTGTTGATAAATATATGTATATAGTGTATTGATATATAACCTGATATATAAAATTCTTGTGTTGTATATGATTTTGTACATATGCACAAGCTTATAACTGTATTTATTTATCTGCGTAAATTTTATTTGATGTGGGTACAGCCCATATTAAGTTTGTATATTATATATTTTGTGTTGTATAAGTTTAGTATTTTATATATATCTTTACTGCACATAAGTAGGCTCGAGTTTGGTTTTAAATATATTATATATGTGGTTAATTTAGATACAATAATTTTGAAATGTCAGTATATTCAATGTAAAGGTGTTTGCATCTAGAATATGTTTTATATATGTATATAGTTATGTAAACTATGTAGAATCGGTTGAGTCTATATTAATTTTATTAAGGAAAGTTATACTGATTTTATAATAATTATTGATTTTTTTAAAATAATATAATAAGTGTGTAAGCTTTAAATACTAGTATTTATATTGTTAAGTGTTATATATATGTATAATATGTTTAGTCTATAGTAAGTTTTATATTAGTTCTCTCTTTGGAAAGATATTTTTAAAAATTTTAAATTTACATAGGATATATATATTTCATTTTTAATATGTAAGTTAAATTGAATATCGGTTTTAGGAAAAATAAAAAAATTATAATAATAACAGTTTTTATATATATTCCATTTACATCAAGCTTATTTGACTCATTCTCATCAATTCATACCTATCAGCATTGATCGCCGAATCGTGCCAATCTAGCCTTACTTTGGAATTCGTAGGTTTTTGTTTGTCTATCTTCTCTAATCTCGAAAGGTGAGAAATCACTAACGATTAATGTTCTTTTATTTATTAAATTTGATTCAATTAAAACGACAATTGAAATATGCCGCTGTTAGTTATTTACACCGTTATATATATATATGTTATTACCTGTATCAGTTCACCTGTGACATCTGGCACCATTATCTGTTATTTACCCTGTTATATTATTATCATATCAGTTATCACTCTGCAAGTTTCCTGTCAGTATAGAATCACTATGGGTTGAAATGATACATACTCCAACGATATGTAGAATAGCAGAAATCGTCATGGGTTGAAATGATAAACCCAAGCGATCTTCATTGAATTGAATTTGGGATTGCGGGTTGAAATGATATATATACCCGTATATATTTAAATTATGGATTGAAATGAATAAATATCCTTATCACTTGACCATAGGATAAAAAATTATATACAGACGTCGTTTGTCCATATATAAATAATTTGAAATGATTACTATGGTTTTGGAATGAAATATGTGGTTTTATATAAATATGGATTCAGATATTATATAAATGTTATTTTATATATAGTTAAATTCTTGATTTTAAGCTATGCATAAATAGGTTTTAATATAAATAAGCTTAACGATAAAGTTTGACTTTATTAAAATATAATATGGTTAAGTATTTATTTAAATTAAATTTTAATATAGAGTTTATAATGATTTAATAAATTAAGGTTGAGAAGAAAGATTTGAAATTGATTTGAATTTGTATTTAGTTAAGAAATATATTTAACTAGAAATCGATTTGGAACTTATTGAATTTGAGATTTTTAAAGGATAAAATTTTATAACTTGATTTTGGGTTAAGGTGATTTAAAAGAATATTTCAAGTTTAAACAGGTTGAAGGAAATATTTAGTTTATTCGTAATTTGGGGTTTATTTAATAATATTCAATTTATTAAGTGAATATTTCACAACTAAATAATAATAAAGTTAAATTTAGACATATATGAAATTATCAAATTTAGTTTTGAGATTTTGAAATATTTAAAGCTTTGGAATATATCGAAATTTAAATGGTTTATTTAGGGTTAAAAGTCTGTATTTGAAATCGATATAATTTGAAATGGTTTATAGAGAAACTGAAATAAATTAAAATTGATGATTTGAGATTTGATTTAATTTGAATTTTGGACTTTGAGTTGATTTGAATCGATTTGTGAAATTTGGAGAAGCTATTTTATTATATATAGTATTTTTAAATTGTACTTAAAACTATTTATATATTTTACCTTATAAATTTATTTCATATGAACTATTTTAATATAAATTATTTTAAGATAAACTATTTCAAATTATAAATATTTTTGTATAAAGTATTTTAAATTATGAACCATTTTATCATATATACCATTATTTATATTTAAACAGTTAAGTGGGAAGTGTTATGATTCCAAAGCATTATGATTTCCAAAGTATTTTGATTTCCAAAGTGTTTGATTTAGAAAGTGTTATAACTTTGAAGTACTAAGATTTCGTAAATGGATATATTTGAGATGGATATATTTAACTGGAAATGATATTGTATTGGTTTTGAAATGGAAGTGATATCGTATTGATATGGTTTTGAAATGGCAATGATATTTTGGTTTTGAAATATAAACTATTTTAAAAGTTTATTAAATGACCAACCGGTGTAATAATTACGTAGTTATTGAAGAGTCTGGGATCGGTTAGGGATATACTCTCTGTCTAAACCGAAAATCACTTTAATAACTATTATACGCGGAGTGTGATCCAGAATGAAGTGTTGGAATGATGACGTTGCTGGATTTGAAGAAAGAGAACGATAATGGATAGCCTTGACACTTGTATCAAATTTGAAATGACTTAAACAGGAGCCGTGCCAGGTCAATGAGGTTAGCCACCTCTAAGCGAACACACTTCTTCGTAAACTACTCATTACTTGTTTTTGATTGGTGCGTACCCTCGAATTGAGAGTGTTGTTTCGCGGTGTTGCGATCGTTGCGGCGATGTGTTCTCGCCAGTCCGGATCAGGCAAATGGTAGTTTCACTACCTTGGGTATTGCCTCATGTGCCTTGTCATACTCGTATCCTTATACGCGGCCACTACGATTTGTTTTTTGTTATACCTATGGAGTACTCCCTGATAGCCCATTAGTTTACGGTGGAGTTTACAGTGCTGTATAGACTATGATGCTTATATAAAATGTGTTAAGGGGGATAATGGTAACGCCTTAACGCTATTTTGATACTTTATATTACTGATAGTCATTATCTACTTAGCGTATATTACTACATAGTAGATAGTTTAACGGATCATTAGAGAATGGTTATCCCAAACACCTTTCGAGTTACTTGTATTTCATTTGTTATTTCACTTGAGTTGGATTTATTGATATAAGAATGTTAATCCTGACTCGAGTGTTTTGCATTTTGCTTTACGCTCGGGTCAGACTGAGTGTACCAGTATTCGAGACTCACCTTTGAAGTTGGAGCTTCGCTTGGAGATCTAGCTATCTATCCAGCTTTCAGATATTCTGTTGATTCTAGTGATGTATTCTGATGTTGTATTGACTATTATATTCGAGACTTCTGTTGTAACTTATTTAACTCTGTTATATATATAGTAGCTTCATGAACTACTGTTCATTTTGTTTCCGCTGCATATTGTGTATTACTCTGTGTCTGTGATTCTGTGATTATTTATTTACTGTATATGCTGAGTTTTGCCAAATATAAACTTACAATCTAGTATTTTGAGTAATTCAATTCCGGCATCTTCGGATGCGAATGATTGAAAATATCAGGTTGTTACAAATTTATAATATAATAATTTACAAATCTTTTTACTTTTAAACTCAATTATTTTGTGGCCATTGATTTTGATAAGATGAGATATAGGCCACTATTTTCATCTTCTTTTCCCAACTAAAAATCGCGTGCATCAAACCCATGGCCATGTCCCATTTTTCGATCGCCGCTCCACCTTTGAGCCACCTGACAACAATCAAAGACCTCCTCCGCCTCTGCATACACGTGCGCCATCCACGGCCACAATCCTGACGAACTAGGCTGCATATTCCACTCGAAAAACGTTCGTGAACATCCTCCCTTCATCGCCAAATTTTGGCGAATCGAAGGCACTACAAGGAAAATCCACCGTTGGATAACTAGTACACAAGATGCTCTACAATTTGTTAGTTGATTGATTTTGATGAAAGTTAACAGATTAGAAGAAATTGGGGGAGAAGAATCAAAAGCTTTGGGCCATTGAATGTAGAACGGCGGCTAGCCCTAACCTCTTTAGGGTTTCGTGAAAATTAGAAAAATTGAGGTCCTTTTATATAAAATCTGACGACACTGTTCACTCGAAACTTTTTCGGACTCCGATCGAAGCATGTCGCCTGGCGTTCGCAATGTTTTACCCATATTTCTAACGCAATGGAATATATATTGAAAGCTAATTCGATCGTATTTGGAAGATAAGTTTTCGAATCAACTATTCAAATTTAAAATTCACTTAAACAAATTTCTATGCGTTTTAGCTTTCCCTGGACAAACCGTATATCCAATTGGCAAGAAATTTGAAATCTTACAATAATATAACATTATGGATCCAATGAAACTAGTTTCGTCAAAATCCAAGACTGTTTGAAAAATGGCAATTTTTACACATTCATTAAATATTAAAATATTCAATTTCTACAAATTAACTTTTAAATCAATTTCAAAAGTTCTCTAACATTATTCTAATTCAAATGTGATTTAACATAACTTTATAAATCATTTTCATTCACATTTAGTTCAAATTTCAATTATTTCAGCAATTTCAAATATTAAATCAACAATTTAATTATTCAATTATATCACTATATTCGAAATATAATTTATTCAACTTATAAATTTAACTTGTGAATATTTAAAATTAATTAAATATACGAATTCCGAATGCTAAAATTCTGGATCGTTGCATTCTCCCCTACTTAAAAGAATTTCGTTCTCGAAATTACCAAGTAAGAAAAAGTCAAAATCAATTATCTTTTCAAAAATAATTCGTTCAAATTAGATATCAAATTCCTTTAACCTTTTAGATTTTCCAAAATGATCAACTAAACTTCTTACAGAAACTTTTCTAAGTTTACAAATCATACTTAGTTATCTTTTTACAACAACTAACATCGTTTCAACTTTCAACTCAAAATCAAAAATTTAGTTATCAAAATTTTTCTAAAATTTTAAAAAAATTCTAACGCCATAAATTTTTCAAAAAATTTCGCCACCGCCTCCTTCGCGCAGTTCGATCGTAGTAGAATCACAACATATATATCACAAATATACATCTCATCTTTGAGAATGAGGCATCCCGTAAGGAAAAAAAATATAAAAGTACGATATGTAATCCGAGACATGTACCTTATATATTATTAGCGAGCATATACGGCTAATATTAGCGCGAAAGCGAGTTCCCAATGCGAAGCAAGCGTCATTCGCACCTACTAAACACTTAATATACAATGAGAAACATGTATATATGAAAGTAATATCAATATACAACATATACCAATATAACAACTATATATGCCAATATAAAAATGCAACCAAAAACAAAGAATCCAACCATCATCCACTTATCATCCAACAAATCAATATCTAACCAATCAATCTATAACCAAATCAATATACATCCATTTTTTTATTAATATTCTTTGAATTGGTTGTTTCAATTTAAATCACATTTGATTCATTAACATTGGATTTACTAACATTCATTAATCCATTTTCAATTATTTACGTTCACTAATTTACATTCAAGTTGGTTCACTTCCAATTCAAATCAAATCAATTCCATTCAAATTTACTTACTAACAATTCGAATTCAATTATCTAGCTTTCAATTTGATTAATTCAACTTCATATGAATTTCTATATAATCAACTAACAACCAATGCATATCCAACATAACCAAATTTATTTAATTTACATTCGATAATTAACATTCAATTCACATTTCACTCACTATTTTATTTCTTTAGTCTAAGTCATTCATTAATTCAATTGCTAATTCATTATGTATTTAAAGTTGAATTTCCTTACATAGCTCAAATTCATATTCATCTTATTTATCTGAATCAACTTGGTTCAACATTACTTAAGTTATATTTCATTTCATATTCATTTGCATTTATCTTCACTATACAATTTAAGTTCACTTCTAATTTTAATTGAAATTATATCTTATTTAATTTTTGCTTAAGTCAAATTCATATCACTCTTAAATTCATATTTTGTTTTGCTTAACAAAATTATTTAACCATTTTAACAAATTGTTTTACTTACCTTTTCTCATTTTATAAGTTATACAACTTAATTATCTAAACTTCCAAATTCATATTATATAATCACTTATCTCTTACTTTTAATTTCCATTTCAATAACTTATCTGATCCAATCTAAATCCGATTTAATTAAATTAAATTTCAAATCATATATTTATTATGCTAACTCAATTTTATTCAATTTTACCAAGTTACGTTATTTTCCTCATATTATAAGTCCAAAACTCATTTTACTTATAATTATCAATTTCAATTTGGATTTTAAATTCGAAATCATTTATCACAAAAAAAATTAAATTTAAATTTACTACTGGTAGCAAATCCATCATATATGAACTCGAAAATGATACTAATGATGTTATAGTCATCACCCTTATTATTTTCCAGTAATAGTAGTGAATTGAGTGCTCTATATTCTTTCAAAAATTTTCTTTTATTTACAAATCACATTTATAAACCTTCTTACTTATATAATTTCACTATTTCACTTCACTTATATAAGATCATTCCAATTTTATGCATCTTATTTAGATTTATAATAAAATAACCTCTTCAACTTTGAAAAATAACTTCCAAATCAACGGGATTCAAACTTCAAATTCTTAGTTTAAATCCATTTTTGTTACAACTCATATTGTTTCATTTCTTATATATAAGATTATTTCACAATTGTAAATCATATTAATTATAATGTCATATTATAATTCATTTGCTTATACAATATCATTCTTTTACAATTATTATTTTTATTTAGATTATTTAAACAACTTTTATTAACTTATATATACTTAAATTTTCAAACAACCAAACAATCAATTTATTTACACTTTAATAATTATGAGAAATTATTCCCTTTATATACAAAATATAATCGAGGTAAAATTATTTCATTTACCTAATTTAAAATAATATTATGTTGACATGCCTCGTTTAAGTGTTTGAAAATCCCTATCCACAACATGGCGTCCCACATACCGACTAGAATTACCAAACAACTCAACAGATAAGCAAATACAATATAAAATATTTTATATCACTAACAAATACGCGCTCATATATATAATACACTCAAACTCAATCTAAGGTGCTAATGTCCCTATCTATACTGGGTACACATCAAAGCTTAGGAATATACAAAATCTAAGCTCTGATACCAAATATGACGATCCTCAAATCCATACCATTTGAATCGACAATAACCACACATGTCTGACCCAAAAAGCATAGACCGATGGAAAGTCAAGAGAAAGAAAAGAAGAGAGAAGAAGACCAAACAGAATAATACAGAATCTCACATTGTAGTGAAAAACATATAATATCATACCAATGACCTTTAAAAACAGAAACTGTATATACATACAACAATCAGAGTACAATAATCAAACAATAGTTATTAGCTTGGATGTTTATAATAACCTGTCCTCACAATTGCTGATAATATACAACAACAATGCATCGGATAATCAAAACAAACCAATACGTGTAAACGAATATGAAAATCTCCAGCTCTCAAGCTGAAGCTCCAAAAGCACCAAATCTGAACCTATAAACATACTCGGTCTGACCCGAGCATTGAAGGGGGAAGAACGCCTAGATTAGTTTGATAAACCAGCATGAGAAACACACTCAACTGAATTTATAAAATTACCAAACTTTTCCTTTATCAAAACAAAAGTATCTTGTAAGACAAGTCCACACATAAACACGGACTTGTTTTTACCTTACGATAACTAAAATATTTCATATCAAATCATCTGATATTATACTAGTATTTAGTATACAAATAATATTAATCATAATCTTACACTGATTAAATTCTAGCATATAGCCCAAAACAGATAATACAATCAAAGTGGAAAGCACGTGGTGGAGTTTGGATTTCCATACAAATGACCAGGTGAAGGGACTACCTTCCGACAGTACATCTCTGGAACAATGTACCAAGGACCATCACAAAGGATCCTCTACCAACACAAGACTCGCCCACCTCTATAACTAGATGGTACCGAATATATCATCCTCTGGTCGTTACCGACTTTTAACGAGGGCCCTCAAAGCATACAAACCACAATAATCAGATACACGACGTCATAGCGTGTAGAGATATATCTAGAAAGGATGATCATACCCTACTTGGGAGCGACCCACTTAGCCTTGCCACATCTAACCCTATTTTGGTCATATTCGGCTGATAAGGCCTGAGGTAACGATTACCTTTCACAATCACAAATCACATCACTTTGAATGCCACACGGCCATTTTCGTTGACTACTAATTGCCTTCCACAAAAGTACAACCCTAAAGCTCATAAGTCTCAAGGAGGGTGTTAAGCTAAGAGAAGTTGCCTTCTCCGAAACCACTGATGTACGTTTGTAAAAACCAATGTACGTAATCTTTAGAAATGCAATGTCAAACAAACATCCATACAAGTTGTCCAGGAACAGGACAAGCCGAAGGTACTTTCCTACCACATCCTGTCGGGAAATCCCTAGGATTAGTAGCGAATAGTCCTTGCATTGGATATTTCATAATGAAGAGACCACTGCTACTATATGTATGTTGGGATTTTAACCCCAACGATCAACAAGCAGTCTACCGCTATGAAAATCTTGAATATGAATATCATCACAAGAAACCTGCATAATCATCGCATATGCATTGGTCTGAAGTGGTTTTCAGATAAATCTGATCCCCGTCTCTTTGCTTCAACAACATAAAAGCGTTTCTCAACCTCACACGGAAACTTAGTCTCATAGACTTATCACCTCTCCAACTTTCAACTTGCTATCCTTCGGTCCAAGAAGGAAGCTAGATAGATTGGAGCTCCACACTACGCGAATCAACATTCTCAACACAAATGATAATCAAGCCTACGTAGAAGGCTACTTTCAAAGTTTACGACTAAATAGTTCCCACATCAAGTCGAGGAACTAAAATGGCCAAATTTGATAATCGGTTATTTAACTATCAAACCAAACGAACGATTATTCAGCACCATATACAATCAATAGGCCTTTCTAATTAATCTTTCAATAATTAAATCACTTGCCAAATATTCACTTCAAATTATCTTTAAAAAGATATAAATCGAATCTGTTCAATACTTCAATATTGGAAAACATTTTCATATACTTATTAATAATAAGTGATTCACAATTCTCTTTATTTTCAACACTTAGAAAATATTACATATACTTAAATCAGGATTAAGCATATATTTCATTCTTTAAGGAAAAGATTCTCTTTAAACACATTTATTTGGGTCAAAAAAAATGTTGCGTAAAAGATCGTTACGACAACCCAAAATCATCAGTATAGAGATTCAAAAATTAGATAGATATATAAATCTCATATACTATACAAAAACATTTTCTTTCGAAAATCATTTACTATAACAACAGTGTTACAGACCACCATTTTCTTACTACTTGAAAATGTCTATTTCAACAATGAATATAGAAATCTATGTATTTGATACTTAACATTTTTTAAAACGCCTTTAACCATTCAACTCCATTTAAAATACCACTTCCCAAACCATTTATTCAATTTAAATGATTATCATTCACTGTCCAAAATCGTGAATATACTTCATTTACCACATTCATCGCTTCTATATATTCATTAATGGAATATCCATTGTCCAAAATCGTGGATATATTCATTTAATAACTTCTATGTTTACCTTATCCAATTCAATTGATTTCGGAATTATAAAACAATTTTTATAAACTCCATTTATATTTTAATGAAAGCTTCAACTTATGAAATCCCTTTATTTACCAACTCTATGTATAACTTATTTACAAGCCAAAATCCAATTTATGAGTAAATTACTTATAAATCATTTATCTACAAAAATCCATTCATTATATAATTTCATAATTCGTAAATCTTATTCCCTTATAAAATCCCTTTTTAACTTTATTTTAACGATTACAAGTCTCCTTTATAATTCCATTATTTTGAATTATAAAATATCAATGTATAAATCTTATATATAAAACTATTTATAATAATTCAAAAATCTCAATTTAAACTATTTTACAAAATAGTTCACTTCATATTTCAAAAATCACATTTCTGATATATTTTAAAAAAATCATAATTTTTATAACATAAAAATTATAACTTTTATCTATTTAAAATAAATACATTCCTTCAAAATTTAAAATTCAATAAAACATTTATTTTCAAAATCACTTGAAAATCCTTTTTAATTTGAAATCATCACTTTAATAATTTTAAATTATAAAAAATAGGACCAATGCTGCAACAGCACTATATACGCCAATCACGGCATCTAAAACATCATATATCATATGATAATAGTGTGTATATATATATATATATCACAACATATGTAAATAAAACCAATACTGGTGAGGAATCCAGTTGAATCCCTTTATCCTGTCACCTGCAACAAATATATATTAGAATATGTGTACAATGTCCGCTTCGAGGCAGATGCACGTACAAAGGACCATCCGCTCATATATGGGAACATATTGGGTCTCATCTGCTCCAATAGGCAGGAATATATCCAAATACTAATCAATATATAGACAATATATCATAATCATCCAAACAATCATCAATCGTCATAAAATAAATATATTCTCACTTATATAAAAATATCAGTGAGTCAAAAAGAGTGAGTTGTCACATTGATTCCAATAGCTGCTGTAGTGTTTTATTCCGAATAAAATATAACACGCGTTTTATTTTACCTAAAATTTACACTAGCTCCAATCAAACTCCAAACTAGCTCTATAATGTAGTGCTCAACCATATGGACCCAACGCAATTTGTTTTGTCAAAAACGGACCACATATGAAGAAGTTATGCATTTTTAAAGTTCATACGAATTTATAATATAATAATTTACAAATCTTTTTATTTTTAAACCTCAATTATTTCTGGCCGTTGATTTTATCAAGATGAGATATGGGCCGCAATTTTCATCTTCTTTTCCCAGTGAAAAACCGTGTGCATCAAACCCATAGCCGCGTTCCATTTCTCGATCGCCGCTCCACCATTGAGCCACCCGACGACGATCAAAGATCTCCTCCGCCTCCATATACACATGCGCAACCCACGGCAACAATCCTGACGAACTCGGCTGTGTATTCCACTCGGATAACGTGCGTGAACATCCTCCCTTCATCTCCATATTTTGGTGAATCGAAGGCACTACAGGGAAAATCCACCGCTGGATAACTAGTACACAAGATGCTCTACAATTTGTTAGTTGACAGATTTTGATGAAAGTTAACAGATTAGAAGAAATCGAGGGGAGAAGAATCAAAAGCTTTGGGCCATTAAATGTAGAATGGTGGCTAGCCCTAGCGGTGTTGTGAAAATTAGAAAAATTGAGATCCTTTTATATAAAATTCTGCGACACTATTCACCCAAAACTTTTCCGAACTCCAATCGAAGTGTGCCGCCTGACGTTTATAATGTTTTACCCATATTCCGAACGAAATGGCATATATATCGGAAGCCAATTCGATCGTATTTGGAAGACAGGTTTTCGAATCGACTATTTAAATTTAAAATTCACTTAAATAAATTTCTATGCGTTTTAGCTTGCCCTGAATAAACCGTAAATCCGATTGACACGAAATTTGAAATCATATAATACTATAATATTATGGATCTAATGAAACTGGTTTTGTTGTAATTCGAGACTATTTGAAAAATGGCTATTTTTTCACGTTAATTAAATATTAAAATATTCAATTTCTACAAATTAACTTCTAAATCAATTTCAAAAGTTCTCAAACATCATTCTAATTAAAATAGAATTTAACATAACTTTATAACTCATTTTCATCCACACTTAATTCAAATTTCAATTATTTCAGCAATTTCAAATACTAAATTAACAATTAAATTATTCAATTAAATCACTATATTCGAAATATAATTTATTCAACTTATAAATTTGACTTGTGAATATTTAAAATCAATTAAATATACGAATTTCAAGTGACCAAAATTCTAGGTCGTTACAATCTATGACCATCGGGTAATTGGACTGAACTCGATCTCCTACGAAGTGTTATTACTTCTTCTTCAAGTTTAGTGGCATACACAATTGCGCAAATGGATAAAGGATCATCAAGCCATTACTAAAGTTCACATCCATCTGGTAAATTACGGCATATCGAAGTCAACTGATGTCATTTCCATTTCTTATGATGAAAAAAATAGATACCCTATAGTTACAGCATATTACTCGAGAATCAACTTCTTGTTCTACTTGAGGTAGTTGGTGACGTAGTTTATGCCTTCTTTGGCTTGTCCCATTGTGGTTCCTCTACTCTTCTCTTTATCTTCTTTCATCCTCCATAAGCATGTGCTCTTGCAGATCTCTCTCGTTGTCTCTTACATCTTCATCGTTTCTTTCTTTCATTTTAATATAACACTCGGTAGGTGGTTAGAAGGAAGACGTATTCGATGGGGTATCATGGTTAAAGGACCTTCATATGAGTATGATTGTGATCCAACATTTTTATATACAAATGGAATGATATGAGTGTAGAGCAGTATGGTAAGCAGTATGTTATATATAATACAATACAGTGTTTGAAATGATGGGAAATTGAGCCATTTTGTTTTCATCAATCGAGCTGGCATGTGTGGATAGATGGGCAACATGGCTACAATGTTTGATATTGTGGGACACAAAGCCATTTCATTTTCATTAATCAAGCCGGCATGTGTGGATAAATGAACAACATGGTTATAGTGTTTGATATGATGGGACGCTGAGCCATTTTTCTTTATCGACTAAGCAGACATATATGGAAAATGGGAAACATGGCTACAATGTTTGAGATGATCAGACATCATGCCATTTTATTTCCATTAATCAAGTTGACATGTGTGGAACGATAGCCTATGTGACTACAGTTTTTGATATAATAGGACACTAAGCCATTTTGTTTCGGTTAATCAAGCCAGTATGTGTGGACAGATGGGCAATGTGGCTACAGTGTTTGATATGATGGGACACTGAATCATGTTGTTTCCACTAATCAAGCTGGCATGTGTGGAAAGATGAACATCATGGCTGCAGTATTTGATATAATGGGACAGTGAACCAGTCTTTTCACCCTAAAAAAGTCAAATATTTTGGCAACTATAAACACCCACGGTAATCTTGTTCATTCACGCTCATTCAAATCTACGCTCCAAAGTGACAAGTATAAATATAATGTCAGTTGAAGATCTTATATTTTTTGATGATAGCTCTGATAAAATGATGGAAGATCATTTCCATCATAAAAGAGAGAAAATAGCAATATATGCGTTACAAATTAGTCAATCCAATGAGCAACATAGTAGATCAACTGTTGGCCATCGCTACAAAAATCTCAAAAATTCGTGGTACAACAAAGATTAAAGGAAGACTATTTTACTTCAAAATCTGCTTACAACAATGGTGATTTTAGGAAAGGATGTTGAATGCGCTGACCTTTATGCCTTAGAATTCTACAATCCATTAAACTACTTGATAACTTTTTGTCTTCAAACCTAATGCATCTTGTACTTGGGCATTGACTGGTATCCAAAAAATGACTGCTATGCTTGCATATGCAGGATCAGCAGACGCTCTTGATGAGACTTTGTGCCTAAGGGAAAGCACACTACTAGATTCTTTGGACCATTTATGTCAAGCCATCGTCGACATATACGGTGATCAATACTTATGAAGACCGAACGAAGCTGACATAACAAAATTAATGTGGATGCACGGCAGTAAAGAATGTCCAGGAATGTTAGGCAGTATAGATTGTGTTATCCAAAAAAATCCTCTTAAGAGTTAAAGTATGAAAGAAGAAGATATAATACAAGGGTTGGTTCCTTCCACATGCGTTGAAGGATTGTTTCTGTTAGGGTTGAAGAGCCATATCCGTAAGCATCAAAGGAAAGGCATTCGTAAGCATCAGAAGAGATACTTCCGCAAGAGTTAATTCTTCTACCGAAGCCATCCCTTCGAAAAGTGTTGAAAGATCCCCTTTCGCAAGTATTGCCAAAGCCTTCCCTAGCGCAATCATTAAACATTTGAAACATTCATCCTTCCATAAGTCAGTATCTTTCTATAGGAATTAGGCTACCGCCATTTGCAACAGGTGTTTTCTTGAAAAGACATCCCTTCCACCAGCATAGTTTATGTCAATGGCAGGACTCCTTTTACTAGAAAGCCCTTTAAAAGGGGTCCTTCTGTCACACCCCTTACAAGCCCACCGCAATTCTTCAAAGAATATGCCACCTATGGTGTTGCTATGGATCAACAACAACGAAGGGGTTCGATGTGCACTTAGCAGCATAGTGCCGCATCAGTTCCCCTTCGCTTCTCAAAAGAGTTCCTTCAGGTGGTGCAAAAGCGCCTGTTCACATGTAAAAGCAGCATTGAAGGAATGCTTAACCAATATCCTTAAAGACATTACTTTCAGGAATGACGAACGCATCCTTTTAAGTGTACTGGAAGCATTCACAAGAAGAGTAAAGACGCTTCAACACTAACATCAAGGGAATGAAAGGATTACCGCCGACTGTAATGGAGGTGGAGCTAGAAGAATGTCGAAAGGCAATGAAGGCATTCCTTCCAACGATGATAGAAGGATGGAGGCAGAAGGACTTGCACCCGCATCTATAAGTAAGACTAGGGTCACGGTTTAGGGGGAGTTTTCCATTCCATTCTTCTTTTCCAATCTCATACTCTTGTAACCCTAAATCCATTTTGGGTCAAATCCTACAATTTGTAACCATTTTGCACTTGATAAAATCATGGATATGAGCTCGATTATTTATGGTCTCTTCACTTATGCTTCTTCGAATGTTATAGGAATGACGAACACACACACACACACACACACACACACACATATATATATTGACTTCGAGCATAAAAATAGTCTACACGGCCGTTAGCATGCCTAAATACCATTGCACGAGATTTATGCTTATCTCCTTAGCTCTCAATGAACATACATTGTGTCCTAGAATCCATTTGGACGTTGGAGCCTTAAGGTGATCTATGACCACATGTACGCCCTTCGGCCTTTATCTCATGTGGTTGTAGGGACAAAGCGCCCTTGAGTCCTATGAATTTAAGGAGGCTGATCTATAAAGGAGTCTATGACGCCATGAATCCACTCTTTAACAATTCAATCACACATTGGATCCCAAATGATAAATTGGCCCTTCATACACGATCAACTCAATTAAGAGTCAACTTATCACAAATAACATCTGGGGTGTTAGATTATATTTTCTTTTAACATTTTTAGTGCAAGAAGGAGGGCTCGAGCCTCCGACTCATTATTTTCTTATCCAGAAATAATAATGTAAAGTGTTGATGTAGGAAAATGGTGAGACTTAAGGAAGTCAATGCTCCAAACGAAGAAGTAGTCGTGAATATAACAAATCTGGAGGAAAACATGACTCCTAATTTCAACCTTACAAACTCGAAGCCCGGTCAACTATCGCAACTGGCATACCTCACCAGCAATGAAGATAAAATAAAGTACTTAAAATAACAGTTAATGAAAGTGAAGGGGCTATTATAAGTGGTGCTCACTCAGGAGTCATCCAAAACTGGCGGACCTATTATTGGGAAGAAGTGAACTCGCCAAGAAGAAACTTAGGCACCTCTCTACTCTAAAACAAAAGTGATGTAGCACGATCTACAGAAGTTCAGAGGTTAGATCATTCACAAAATAATGAAGCTTCGGTTCAATCTCTTAAGTCGTGCACGAGTCAAGAGGTTTCGGTTTTAACTCATAAGTCGTGCACGAGTCAACTTAAGGAATCACGTGAGGAAGGAATACGAGCTAGTGAAGAGGGCATAAGTCGTCTATGACTTAACAAAGCTTGGAGGAAAGAGCTACGGCTTAACAAGAAAGAAGAGAAGGAGTTACGACTTAGCAGGAATTTGAGGTGTGCGAGTGAGATGAGTCGTACACGACTCAACGACTCATCCATAAGTCGTGTACGAGTTAACAAGAGCAGAGAAGTGGAAGAAGATGAGTCGTACGGAGTTGACTCGGTTGAAGGGATATACCGCAAGTAAGCTTGGGAGCTTGAGTCGTTGGAAGTATGTTGAGTCGTGACATTTGTTGAGTCGTATGTCGCACACATTGTGATTGTTTTGTTGAGTCGTAAGTCGTCCAGGGACATTATGTTCGTAAGCCGTTGTTCTTGAGTCGTTTGCTCTTGAGTCGTGTAAGCTATGTTGTTTGTTGAGTCGTATCTTACTGAGTCGTTTGAGTTGTAATCTGTTTGTCTCGTTTATTTGATGAGTCGTATGTCATTTATATCTGATGAGTCGTGTCGTATGATAAGTCGTGTGATGTACTTCGGTCTGTTGTGTTGTTAAGTCGGTGACGACTAATGATGAGTCGGGGTTCATGAGTCGGCAACGGCTTATGGAGACAGTTGTAAATGCTATAAATAGCCGTGTGTGTCATTTTGTAAGTGGTTGATTTTGAAATAAAATTTCTTGTTGATTGCTTTGAGCTTTCTTCTCCAATTGGTAGTTGAGTGTAATCTCCTATCTCCACTTACGTCATTCGAGTGCGCTCGAATCCACGTTTGTTGAAGCCGATTCACGGAATCTAGTGCGCTAGATCAACGTACGAAGAATCGTAGATCTTTGAACATGGTATAGTGCGCTATCAACGTGTTTGAGATAGCTAGAATTCGGTATCTTCGGATCAATGAATTTGAGCATTTCGGTATCTTCATTCCATCGATCGCTACTTTCACCGATTGAAGTTTGTTTTGATTAATCCGCTGCGTCAGTTTTGGTATCAGAGCCATACTTAGCCAATCATAGCTAAGTTGATTCTTGGAGCCAAGTATTTGAAGTTGAAGTTTGAAGTTGTGTTCGTTGTGTTCATCTTGAAGTTGCAACAAGTTCGAAGATGTTGATCCATCTCATTTTGGATCTAGATTTGGAGAAGTGTTTGAATTTGAAGTTAGGCCGTGTATACTTGTGAAGTAGCCGAGCCTAGTGAAGGGTCTTGAAGCTTGAGCGTGGCTTATTGTTGTTGTGTTGAAGTTTTTTTTTTGTGTTCAATTTGTTGAAGTTTGTGAGTTTGAATCATGCCACCTAGAAGAGCTAATCGTCATCAAAACGTTGAAGCTTTGTATCGAAGAGAAGAAGCCGAGCTTATGGAACAACGTATTAATGAGAAGTTTGATGAAGGCATTGGAAAGTTAGAGAAGTTGATGAATGATTTGAATCAAAGGAGGAGATCACCAAATTCGAACCATGGAGGAAACCGAGTTTCGCCATCGGTTACGGAAGCGAGGAGGGTATCACCACATTCTTGTAGAGATAGAAGAGAAACATCAATTTCATCACGAAGAGATCATCATAACTATGAACATGAAGAGAGAAGAAGTCGACGTGAGTTTGACAATAAAGCATATAGAGAGGAAGAGAGACATAGTCAAAGAAGCATGCATGAACGAAGAGATGATAATGGTCGAGATCGATGTAGGCGTACTTTTGATTTTGATGAAGAGGGTGATAGAGCTAGTATTCATTATCGAGATCGAGACCAAGTTCGAAATTCTTATCGGGATGCTAAAGATGATCGTCGATGGGAATCGGGTATGAAGATGGAAATTCCAGAATTTAAAGGAGGGATGGTAGCAGAAGAATTTTTTGATTGGGTATCAAATGTTGAAGAGATCTTTGATTTCAAGGAGGTTCCTGAGCATAGGAGAGTAAAGTTGGTTGCTACTAGGTTGAGGGGGAGAGCTTTGGCGTGGTGGCAGCAAACTAAACTTACCAGGGAGAGAATGGGGAAGTCAAAGATAGAATCTTGGGAGAAGATGAAGAAATTGATGAGATCTACTTTCTTACCTTACAACTATCAGTCACTTATGTACCAGAGGTTGCAGAATCTGAGGCAAGGGACGAATTCTGTTAGTGATTATGTTGATGAATTTTACCAACTCATTGCCAGGAATGATATTATGGAAACGGAAGAACAGCTAACTGCTAGATTCATTGGGGGATTGAGAATGCAGATCCAGGATATGGTTAATATGTTTGATCCTAGATCCGTGGCAGAGGCACAACAGAAAGCGTTGGCTTGGGAGAAGCAAGGAAGGCGTGGAGGTGGTGCGTTTACTAATTCCAATAATCAAGCAAGGGGTGTTGGTGGAAGTTCTAATGTTCCTAAATCTGTTACAAGGCTAGTTGTGAAGGAGGCTGAGAAGGCGAAGGTTAACAGTGGTTTCAAATGTTATAATTATCAGGAGTTGGGTCATAAAAGCAATGAATGTCCGAAGCCGAAGAAGAGAGCAATAGTTGCAGAAGTTGAGGAGGATGATGATGAGGAGGCAGAATGTTCAAATACACCTTATGTTGAGGAGGAAGAAGAATTGTCTGGAGATGAAGGTTGTAATCTTATGATGAGGAGGTCATGTCTTACACCAAAGCAAGAGGAGGATTGTAGTTGGTTGAGAAGCAATATTTTTCAGTCGACATGCACTATTTTGGGAAAAGTTTGCAAGTTCGTTATTGATGCTGGAAGTTGCGATAATATTATTTCTACCGAGGCTGTGAAGAAGTTGAACTTGAAAACTGAGAAACATCCTAAACCGTACAAGCTAGCATGGTTAAGGAAGGGTGGTGAAGTGAAGGTGTGTCGAAGGGCTTGTGTTAATTTTTCTATTGGGAAGAAGTACAAAGATGAAATTTGGTGTGACGTTGTAGACATGGACGTATGTCATCTGTTGTTGGGCAGACCGTGGCAGTTTGATAGATCAGTTCAACATGATGGTCATGCCAATAGTTACAGTTTCATGTTCGAGGGTACTAAAATCACTTTGGTTCCCAAGAAGCAACAACAGAAGGAGAGCAAGCTAGAGGAGATTGAGGAATTGAAAACTCTGTTGACTTTGAAGGAGTTTGTTAAAGAAGTTGAAGAGGAGCCTGAAGTCTATTTGTTGATTGGGCGAGAGAGCAGTGAAGAGGTTGAAATTCCTGAAGAAGCAAAGCCAGTTTTGAAAGAGTTTGAAGATGTATTTCCAGAGGAGTTGCCTAAGGAGTTACCACCATTGAGGGACATTCAACATCAAATTGATCTTGTTCCGGGAGCAGTTTTACCACATCGACCACATTACCGAATGAGTCCGAAGGAATATGAAGAATTACGAAGGCAGGTGGAAGAGTTACTTGAGCAGGGACGTGTTCAGGAAAGCTTGAGTCCTTGTGCTGTGCCAGCTTTGTTGGTACCGAAGAAGGATGGAACATGGAGAATGTGTACAGATAGTAGAGTTTTGAACAAGATTACTGTCCGCTATAGATTTCCTATGCCGAGGTTGGATGATTTGTTAGACCAGTTGAGTGGGGCAACTATATTTTCGAAGATTGATTTGAAGAGTGGTTATCACCAGATTCGAATTAGACCGGGAGACGAATGGAAGACAACTTTCAAGACGAGAGAGGGGTTATACGAATGGTTGGTTATGCCATTTGGTTTATCAAATGCACCTAGTACATTCATGCGGGTGATGAATCAAATCTTTAGACCATTCATTGGGAAGTTCGTGGTGGTTTATTTCGATGATATTCTGATATATAGCAGGAGTATGGAGGAGCATGTTCTACATTTGAGGGAAGTGTTGATTATTATTCGTGAAGAACAATTTTATGCTGCTACGAAGAAATGTGTGTTTATGACAAGAAGTGTTTTATTTCTGGGTTATGTTGTTTCAGGAGAAGGTATTCAAGTTGATCAGAATAAAGTTGAAGCAGTCAGGAATTGGCCACAGCCAAAGACAATTACGGAAGTGAGAAGTTTTCATGGGCTAGCGTCATTCTACCGGAGATTCATTCCACACTTCAGTAGCGTGATGGCTCCAGTTACTGATTGCATGAAGGGGAAGCAGTTTGTATGGTCAGAGGAAGCGGGAGTTGCTTTTGAACGAATCATAGAACTGTTGACGACAGCGCCAATTCTTGTTTTACCTAATTTTCAGTTGTTGTTTGAGCTACACACTGATGCATCAAAGGTTGGGATTGGAGGAGTGTTGAGTCAGCAGGGGAGACCTATTGCATATTTCAGTGAAAAGTTATCAGGGGCAAAGATGAGATACAATACATATGACGTTGAATTTTACGCTGTTGTGCAAGCTGTTAAGCATTAGAGACACTACCTGTTTCAGAAGGAATTTGTTCTTTATACTGATCATGAAGCTTTGAAGCATTTACAGGGGCAGGATAAGATTTCAGCAAGACATGCATCGTGGATTGCATATTTACAGCAGTTTACCTTTGTTGTTAAGCACAAATCGGGGGTGACGAACCGTGTGGTTGATGCTTTGAGTAGGCGGAGTCATTTGCTGACAACATTGAAAGTTGAAGTGACGGGGTTTGAATTACTACCAGAGATGATTGAAGAAGAACCTTACTTTGTGAAATATGTTGAAAAAGTGAAGGATGGGAGTACCGATGAATTTATGTTGGTTGATGGATTCTTGTTTAAAGGAAATCAGTTATGTATTCCAGAGGGCAGCTTGAGAATGAAAATTATCAAGGAGTTGCATGAAGAAGGCCATGTGGGTAGAGATCGTACATTGCAGTTGATTTCTCAATCTTATTTTTGGCCGTCGATGAGAAAAGAAGTTGAAAGATTTGTGGAGAGATGTCATATTTGCCAGGTTTCAAAGGGAACAGCGACGAATGCAGGGTTGTATATGCCATTACCTGTACCGTCTAAGCCATGGGTTGATATCAGCATGGATTTCATTTTGGGTTTGCCTAGAACTCAAAGGGGAAATGATTCGATATTTGTTGTAGTGGACAGATTTTCGAAGATGACACATTTTATTGCCTGCAAGAAGACAGCGGATGCAGTTCGAGTGGCACAATTATTCTTTAAGGAGGTGTATCGATTGCATGGTTTACCAGAATCTATTGTTTCTGATCGGGATACTCGTTTTCTGAGTCACTTTTGGTTAAGTTTGTGGAAGATGGTGGGAACGAAGCTGAAATTTAGTAGTGCTTATCATCCGCAAACTGATGGACAGACAGAAGTTGTAAACAGGTCATTGGGAAATTTGTTGCGATGTCTTGTACAGGATAATTTGAGAAGTTGGGACGTGAAATTATGCCAAGAAGAATTTGCTCATAATCATGCCATGAATCGCAGTACGGGATTCAGTCCATTTCAGATTGTATATTCAAATTTACCAAGGGGGCCGTTGGATTTAGCAGTAGTACCACAACCGAAGGGGACAGCTAAACGAGCTGCTGACTGTGTTGATGAGCTGACTGAATGTCATAAAATCGTTCAGGAACGATTGAAGAGATCGAATGAGAAATATAAGAAATCTGCAGATTTGAAACGACGAAATGTTGAATTTAACGAGGGCGATTCGGTTTATGCAGTGTTAACAAAAGACCGTTTTCCGGTGGGAACATACAATAAATTGAAAGCACGGAAAATTGGTCCAGTTGAAGTTTTAAAGAAAATCAATGAGAATGCTTATCGATTAAAGTTACCAGATGGTGTTTATACTTCTGATATTTTTAACGTCAAACATTTAATTCCATATCATGGAGGTGAGATTGTTGAGGAAGAATTTACAAATTCGAGGTCGAATTTTTCTCAACCAGGGGAGGATGATGTAGCACGATCTACAGAAGTTCAGAGGTTAGATCATTCACAAAATAATGAAGCTTCGGTTCAATCTCTTAAGTTGTGCACGAGTCAAGAGGTTTCGGTTTTAACTCGTAAGTCGTGCACGAGTCAACTTAAGGAATCACGTGAGGAAGGAATATGAGCTAGTGAAGAGGGCATAAGTCGTCTACGACTTAACAAAGCTTGGAGGAAAGAGCTACGGCTTAACAAGAAAGAAGAGAAGGAGTTACAACTTAGCAGGAATTTGAGGTGTGCGAGTGAGATGAGTCGTACACGACTCAACGACTCATCCATAAGTCGTGTACGAGTTAACAAGAGCAGAGAAGTGGAAGAAGATGAGTCGTACGGAGTTGACTCGGTTGAAGGGATATACCGCAAGTAAGCTTGGGAGCTTGAGTCGTTGGAAGTATGTTGAGTCGTGACATTTGTTGAGTCGTATGTCGTACACATTGTGATTGTTTTGTTGAGTCGTAAGTCGTCCAGGGACATTATGTTCGTAAGCCGTTGTTCTTGAGTCGTTTGCTCTTGAGTCGTGTAAACTGTGTTGTTTGTTGAGTCGTATCTTACTGAGTCGTCTGTGTTGTAATCTGTTTGTCTCGTTTATTTGATGAGTCGTATGTCATTTATATCTGATGAGTCGTGTCGTATGATAAGTCATGTGATGTACTTCGGTCTGTTGTGTTGTTAAGTCGGTGACGACTAATGATGAGTCGGGGTTCATGAGTCGGCAACGACTTATGGAGACAGTTGTAAATGCTATAAATAGCCGTGTGTGTCATTTTGTAAGTGGTTGATTTTGAAATAAAATTTCTTGTTGATTGCTTTGAGCTTTCTTCTCCAATTGGTAGTTGAGTGTAATCTCCTATCTCCACTTACGTCATTCGAGTGCGCTCGAATCCACGTTTGTTGAAGCCGATTCACGAAATCTAGTGCGCTAGATCAACGTACGAAGAATCGAAGATCTTTGAACACGGTATAGTGCGCTATCAACGTGTTTGAGATAGCTAGAATTCGGTATCTTCGGATCAACGAATTTGGGCATTTCGGTATCTTCATTCCATCGATCGCTACTTTCATCGATTGAAGTTTGTTTTGATTAATCTGCTGCGTCAAAAAGCAAGCTCAACACACCCCTGTAGAAGATGAAAGATAATCAACCTTCCACGTTGAATTACCAGGGATGAACTAATGACAAATCTAAAGAGCAGTTTGGGAGCTCAAACTCTATAGAGTATCACCCTGTGAGACACAATTATCATAATGAAGAAGCTCACTTAAAGGACATGGAGGAGAAAATAGCCAAAGATATGTTTAATGATAAGGGAAAGAGAATCTTGGATGAAAGGGTTAACGATAATCATCGAGAGGCTCCATTCACCAATGATATTATGTCTACAAGAATCCCATCGCATGTCAAAATTCCGTCTTTGGGATATGAAGGAACCACGGACCCTGACGATCACCTAATGGCATTTGAGAGCCAGATGGACCTGTATAATGCATCTAGTGTAGTTTGATGTAGACTCTTACTTACAACACTCCAAGGAGCAGTTGCTAAACGGTACCGCCGGTACCGAGAGAAAACAAGCTACTCTTGGAAGAAGTTCTCTTATGAATTCTTTGCCTAATTCTGTATTTATAAGGATCCGACCATCGACTATAATGTGCTGGAATACACAATCCAAAGACCAAGGGAGCTACTAGGAGACAAAATATTTAATGTGGAAGCACTAATGTCCAAGGACATGAATGATAGGGATAAGCTAATTATGCTGCATTACGGATCGATATAGCACACTCCATTCTGGAGAGAGTTTTACGTCCATGGATGTAAGGACCTTCAAGACTTTCACTTTTAGGCTAACAAATTCGTTTGAATAGATGAAATGTACCACTCTAGGAGAAAGATACAAGCTAAGAGAGAGGTGGGGAGAGCTAGCTTCGATTGCAGTCATAAGAGGTCGAGGTGGGAAGATAACTCAAATACTAACTCTGTTGCCCCGAATAAGCCTTTATCCTACAGTTACGCTATGACTTAGGAGAAGGTTAATTTCCCAACCTCACTCAAAGCCAAGACCTTTCCTAAGCAGAAGAAAGGAGGTGATTATTGGGCCTATCACAAGGCGAATGGCCAAAAGACGGACGAGTTTTGTGTGTTGGTCGATATAATCCAGAAGCTAGTTTATGAAGGACATTTGATGGAATTCATTAAGGATGGACGGAAGGTTCCTCGTACTGATAACAGACCACAAAGATTTTTAGCAATGTCATGGACATGCTAGAGAGGAAGATCAGCCAAATTCAGGCCTGCCTTTGAACAAAATTGATGCGATCCATAGAGGACCACATTTGGCTAGAAGCAACAAAGGAGCCAGGAATAGGTACATCAGAGAAGCTAAGTGTTTTCTATTCAAGAAGAGCCTCCATCAAAAACCCTCGATATAACATCCAAATGACTAATCTCATCATCGCCCTACAAGAGTTGTAGGGAATTAGGCATCCTCGTAATGACCTGCTTATGATCACTGCTCAAATCAGGTACTCCATAGTTACCAAGATCCTCGTAGACATTGGGAGCGATATCAACGTTATCTTCAAACATGCTTTCGATTAAATGGGGACCCCTAAAGAAAAGCTAGAGCTGAGTCTTGAGCCTATCTTTGGATTCAACAACAAAGGGTCAACTCTAGTTGGACAATTAAAGCTAATAGTACAGATAGGCTCGCCACCATACTACAGGACTTTCGAGACACTATTCATGGTTATGAATCTGCCCTCATATTACAACTTTTTTTTGGTCATCCTACTCTGGACGAGGTAGATGCTTTTGTCTCATCCAAATACTTGATGGTGAAGTTCATGACCAAGAGAGGTTGAGGAACTATTAAAGAAGAGCATTTCAGCTCTAATGAAATGTACTTTGCTACCCTGGAACAATATAAAAGGGAACATGCTTCTTATTATGATTCGTCAATTATTTTTCAGCCTTTGGATGAGGGATTTTTACATCCACCATCCAAAGAAAAAGCAAGACCCAGTAATTTTACTAAGCATAAGCTTAGAAGGTAAAATTCATCTAAAAGGAAAAGGGATAGAAAAGATATTAACTTGGTAAAAGAGGAAGTACATAGTGAAGAAATTGTCACTGATTTAGACTACCGTGGAGAATTGGAAGGAATAATGAATATTGAAGATCTTGAGGAAATATGTATGGATCCAGTTGATCCAACGAAGAAGGTCAAAATTGGGAAAGAGTTAGATGGAAACCTTAAAATAGACTTAATTCAATTCCTTCAAGTCGGTAAGGATGTATCGACATGGACTCATTCAGAGATGATCGAAATCGATCGACGGTTATGTGACATGCTCAAAACATTGATCTGAGTATAACTCTTGTCTAATAGAAGAAATGGCGGTTTGAAAAAATTAAATCTAATGCCTTGAAAAAATAGGTTAGGAAGTTGTTTGAAAATGGATTCATTATAGAAGTATTCTATTTAAGATGGCTAGCTAATCCAATACTGGTTAAGAAGTCAAATGTTAAATGGAGGACTTGTGTCGATGACACTGACTTAAACAAAGCATATCCAAAATATTGTTACCCATTGTCCCAAATAGATCAGTTAGTTGATGCAACCAGCCGACATAAGCTTATGTCTTTTATGGATGCTTAATCAGGATATAATCAAATTCCCATGTTCAAGCCAGATGAAGAGAATACAAGCTTTATCATAACTGGGAGGCATATTGCGGCAAGGTGATTCCCTTTGTGTTAAAGAATGCGGGCACCACCAATCAAATACTAGTGAATAGAATGTTTAAAGAGCGGATCGGACGAAATATGGAAGTATATGTGGACGACATGTTAGTAAAGTCTCAAGAGGAAGGCGGTCATTTGAAGGATCTTAAAGAAATGTTTAAAGTGCTGCGAAGACATCCGATGAAACTTAATCTGCAAAAAAGCTCTTTTGGAGTTTAGGCTGGAACATTTTTAGGGTATATTGATAGGGCCCGAGGAATTGAAGCCAACCCCAATAAAATTCAAGCTATAAAGGACATGGTTGAGCCTAAAACTAGCAAGGATGTAATGAGTTTAAATGGAAGGGTAGCAGCATTGAGTATGTTTATCTTCAAAGCTAATGATAAGTGCATTCCATTCTTTAATGTAATCAAGAAGAAAAAGAATTTGAGTGGGAAGAAGATTGTTAGAAAGCCTTCAAAAAATGAAAGACCATCTCAAAAAGCCATCGATATTAACCATTCCCGTGGGAGGGGAAAACTTGTACCTATATATGGTAGTTTCTGAGCATGCAACGAGCTTGGTACTAATCAAAGTGGAAAACAAAATTCAAATTCCCACTTATTATGCAAGCAGAAGATTGAAGGATGCCAAAGTTAGATATCCAGTCATAGAAAAGTTGGCTTATTGCTTGATACTCACAGCGTGAAAACTGAGAGCCTACTTTCAAGCACATCCAATCAATGTATTAACTAACTTTCTATTTAGACAAGTCTTCAGTAAACCGGAAACTTCTGGAAGGTTAGTAAAATAGGGAGTAGAACTCAACCAATATGACATTAAATTCCAACCGTGGGCGGCAATCAAAGGACAAGCTTTAGCCAATTTCGTCAATGAATACACAAGCTCCGTTAAAGAGCGGTCAGAGAAAGAAAAAGATCAAAAACCCAAATGGCAATTATTCATGGATGGGGCATCAAGTGAACAAGGCGTTGGAGCATGTTATATTATAATCACACCAGACGGACAGCTCTTACACTATGCCATGAAACTAGGTTTGCCGGCTATAAATAATATGGCAGAATATGAATCAAGGTGGCAGGGTTCACTTTGGCTTCGCAGTTTGAAATTCCAAGGATTGAAATTTTCAGCGACTCTCAATTGATGGTAAACCAACTAAATAAGACATATCAGACTAAAGATGTCAAATTTGTTCACTATGTGAAAGCTACTAAAAATGTTGGCTCAATTTGAATAATTCTCAATACATCAAGTCCCAAAAAGAATTCACAAGCAGATTCATTGAAAAAGCGATCAGTTCAAGGGGAGCACCGGGAACCCAAATGTACTAGTGGGTTATCAAGCAAATCCTAGTGTTAAAGATAAGGTATCTGAGCCAGGAAGAGAGTTACTTGTGTTAAATAGATCTCAAGCTCTAATGCATGAAAGAGAGGAGAAAGAAACTAAGAATGAAAAAACTTCAGGAAGAACTCACTGATTTTGAAGCTAATGACCGCTACAAAAATAAGTGGATGACATCAATAATGGAATATCTTATTAATGGAACACCACCAACTAATAAGACAGAGGCTAGAAAAATCAGACATCAAGCACCAATCTTCACTATAATGAACGAAATACTTTATAGGAAAGGTGTGTCTTTCCTTACTTAAGATATGTGAATCCAGAAAATGGACTGAGATTATTAAAGGAAGCACATGAGGGGTTGTGCGGAGACCACTCCAATGGTATAAAATTGGCTAAGAAGGTCATGAGACAAGGCTTTTATTGCTCAAATGACCAATCAAGCTAAGGATTTGGTAAACAAATATGGAAGATGCCAAAATTCTTCATTTACCATCAAGCTAATTAATTACAATTTCAAGACATGGCCCTTTAATATATGAGTAAATGATTTGATAGGATCTTTGTCAATATCTAAGGGAGGGGACAAATATGCAGCGGTTTCCGTTGACTATTTTACTAAGTGGGTGGAAGTAGAGCCACTTCCGAATATCACTTCAGAGAAGGTACTCAAATTCATGATCAAGAACATTGTCATAAGATTTGGAATTCTATATAAAATCATATCTGACAGTGGAATGTGTTTGTACCAAAATTGGGCACAACACTCTTCGGATGTGATTGAGGAGATTAAAGTGAAGAAATTAAATGGAAAAAGAGGCTAATCTAACAATCACACCAATAAAAGTTTACAGAAATGAAATGGCACAAGAAATTATAGTGGTTCGGCATTGTAGCCTATGTTTGTTTTGTTTTTGATTGATAACTGATTACAATAGTATAACACTCGAAGACTAAAGTTACAATGCAGTTGTGGCAGAGTAACGGCATAGCAGAGTCCAAAAAAAGTCCTTTTTCTATTGGCATTGGAGTGTTATTTACAGGTGTAGGTCTAAAATATCTGCCTTTAAACTCGGAATGCTCCTTCTCATACATGGTGGGCCTACCAGATCGATTAGGGGTCATTTGAGGTCGATCTCCATTCCATTCGTATTGATCAAGATGGTGTCCTTTTGGGCTCATATCGATTAGAGACATTCTCCAGGTGGTAAGTAAGCTCATGTGAAAATTTGGTAGCATTTGGGTTTGTAGATTCCAAGTTATGTCAATCCAAAGTTGGATTTGTAGTTGGATGGAATGTGCATATCGATCGGTTCGTATCGATACCACCGATTTCCTTTTCCTATCGATCAGTTGTGTGGTGGTGATGTGGAGCTATGACTTAGGGAAGATCCACTTTTTATGCCGAGTGGCCACTTCTCTTAATTAACTACACCTTCTTCGTAGTGGTCTTAGGTAACTCTTTTCGTATCGATGCTCCAAAGGTCGCTTTGTATCGAAATTTGTCGTTGGATTTTATCGATAATTGTAGGCCACTTCGTATCGATGGAAAGTGATGATATTCATATTGATTTTACATGTGCTCTTCGTATTGATCATTGGCTAATCGATACGAAATGTGTGAATGGTAGATCAATGCGAAGTGTGTAGAAACGAAACCGATACAAAATGATAGCTATTGATGGATACGAAGGGGAATGAGCTTGATGGATATGAAGAGGGGTGTTTTTTGATGGGTACAAACTGAGGCTTTTTCTCTCGATTTTGATCAATCCATAACTTGAGCATATGAACTCCGATTGACCCAAAATTTGGAATGTGGGCTTTGGTGTCTTTGTGTGTCGTACCATGTTAACTATAGCTTGATCTAGACTAGGATAAAATTTTCCAGTATCTATAATGAACTTGTGTATATCCGATCTCCAAGACGGATTATCCTTGGTTTCTCGTCAAGTCCTTAGTGTCACGGCCTTTCCAAAAGGTGGGATACCATTTGCCCCCCAAAGTACGTCTTGTGTGAACATGACGTGCATTGAAAAGCTGCACCCTTTATTCTGAAAAAGCTCTAGCCGATTCATTGAATAGTCCTTCCTTTTCATCAAGAGATGTAACTTTTGATTGATTTCCAACATTACAATTGTTGAACTGTTAACTGCCAATGATCAGGCAGTATTTTGTTGTAAATCGAGGTCGAGTGCTAGCAATTTATTGTTCGTTGTTTTGATTATCATCAAATGAGCATTTAATTCATGTTAATTTTGAAAATTGAATGATAGTTCGTCATACATGTACGTATTTTAACTTGACTCATGTTTACATTTTTACGTTCACAGGTCGTTGTCAAGTCCTTTAGTTTTTGTATGGATCGAGTTTCGTATCGATCCACTATGGGATCGATGTGAAATTTGAGTTGTATTAACGTTTGATGGTCGTTTTAAGGCATCCCTTTGTATCGATTCTCTCCTGGATAGATCTAAGAAGTTAGAATGCATGCTTCTTATCGATGGCTATCGATATGAACCGGATGGTCTTTGGATATGATTCGTATCGATGGATACAAGCCCCCATGGTCTTCAAACGGATGGATACGAAGTAGACGCTTCATATCGATGGAACTGAGTGGTCTAAATATGATCTTGCATTGGTGATTCGTATTGATAGGCTTGAAGGCTGATCGTTGATGGATACGAACTATTACACTCTGGATCGATCTGGGCAGATGGATACAAAGATGGTTCTTCGTATCAATGGAATTTGTGACTACTTCATTCGGTTTTTACCACTGGGAGATGAAACATTTTTTTTGCCTAGTTTCGAATCTGTATAAACACTTTCTAGACTTTGCCAAATTTTCTCACTTGCTGTCATTTCATTCTTGCCTTCGTATCGATAGAGAACTCAAGAAAGAGGAACTGTCTTCGTCCTCAAATTAAATTAACTCATTAATCTCTCAACTGATCCCTTAAATTAGGTAATTGACCGATTAAATCAACTTTAAAATTATGAGACTCGAGTTTAACGCCATTCAATCCATGGTCGTTGCTGATTCCAGCGTTGTTGATGCCGGAATTTGGTCGAAGTGATGTCAAGGGAGGAGCAATGGAGTTTCAATAGCATGGGTAGTCATGGAAAGAATTCCTGGCTTTGATCTTGTATCGATGAAGGATGGAAAAAGCACCTTTTGTATCGATCTAGAATGGGGAACTTGTATCGATCTATAACCGATGGATGGAGGGAGGAGCTTCGTATCAGTCTGGAATGGTGGAAGTTCATATTTATTTGGAGCGATCGATATGAAATCTTGGCCGTGTGATCGATACAAAGTCGAGGATCTAGTTATCGATATGGAATTCTTGGCGAGCAATCAATATGAAATTGAGGGTCTTGGATCGATACAAAGCCTAATTTTTCCTGATCGATATTAAACCATACTTTTATGGAACGATCCAAGTTTGAACTTTAATGGATACGAGACTTTGTAAATTCGAACATTTGACTCTGACGAGCTTCATCCATGCATATCTGGAATTAACCATTAAACTGCATATTTGACTGCACTTCGAAGCTCATTGATGGAACTATAATTTAACAAACCTTACGAAGTCTAGCATGGATCGTTCTCTGAAGTCAGAATGACATGGTTGCGACGGTCAGTGATGATGGTCACTCCGATTGAATCTTGAAGTCTTGTCGTTTTAACACCTTTTAGGCTTGAGGAAATTTAAAGTACTATGTAGCACTGCACTACACAAAACGATCACTCACTTTACACCCGGGAAAACGAGTTTATTGCCACCTAATAATGATTTTTATTGATTTTAATAGCTATGGATCCTGGAAGCTCAAAGCCCAAGGATATCAAAAGTCGTGCACTTCCAGTTATAGAAATGCTAGAGATCGCAGCTGAAGTAATAAGTCTCACCCCAGACGAGCTACCAGGTGCAACTTTAGTTTTAAATCCAGAGGACTCAGTATGCTCCAAAATTTATGTAGACATGCTAGGCAAGATCTTCCTCAGACATGGGCTATCTTTAGAAGATGTTTTGGTACCGGGCATGGAAGACAGAGCCCAAGCGTATACTGCTCGCAATATATTCATGTGCATTGCTGGAATGTTGCCTTCTTTCAATGAATTTATTCGAGAAGTGTTGCTGCTTTTCTTGAGGATCGCTCCATCTCAATTACATCCGAATGGATATGCTCTGCTCAACAGCTTGTATATTATCTTCATGGAGCATCTCTTTCGGCCCCGGACGGTCGAGGACATCGTATATTTATTCAACGTTAAGAGTCGTGGGGACAACCCTTCTTTCACTTTTTTCGAAGCAGTTAGAAATTGCCAAATAGTGGCAGAAGCCTAGACTAAACTAAGTTACTTCAAGACCGAATGGTTCTTCGTTCAGTGTCCACCAGGATTTATAAGATGGTGGCTAGTAAGACGTAAGTGTCCCAACCTCTTCATCAATTAACTAGATATTATAAGTTGATGTCGAGTCTAACACTTCGTTTTTTTTACAACTTTGACCCCATGACCTGAAGGAGAGAAATTCAAAGAGATTGTTTGAACTCTCCAATCGATATCGGTTGAGCTTAGAGATATCGATGAAGTTCTCACCGACAAAAATTTGATCACTGTTGGGCTTATAGAAAGAGGCCAAAGCATTGGATCAACAGGTGTTCTCAGAATGGTTTCGGCAGGGCATGGAGGAAGAAGAGCCCCTGGAATCGCTATCACTGAACAGAGAAATGATAAGAATTTTTCCACTGGAGATGAGCCTACAGCTGGGCCTTCATAGAGTCTTCGATCTTTAGAGTTAAAAAGAAAAGGCAAGACTATTGCCTACAAATCCATGAGATACAAAATTGTCGTGATATCTCTGGCTGTAACAACTGCTATAATTCCGGAGTCTTTTTCTCCACGTATGAAGAGTTCGTTAAAAGGATTGGCGGATATCCATATTTCAGACGACTTGCCTTCGTATCAAGACCTTGGATTAAAGGGACTTCATAGTGCTTTACATATAGGGGAACCAACTCATGCAAGCAAGGCTACTACAAACGGTTGGTTGGGGGTTTGCACATGCATGCGCACACTTTACGACGCCACACAACTTATAATCACATGTTTCTCAATATCTGGAGATAGCTAATTCTGCTTCTCTTTTCACTTTATAGATACGACGGTGAGATAGGGATCCATGCTTGGCAGTCTTTGTTCTGGGCGTCGTTCTTTCCGCTCAAATTCCGAATCTCATAGGCGCGAATCCGAGAGAGACCATGATCATGGCCACCACTCCGACCAAGAGCGTGATCGTTATGAAAGGGAGAGGCAGAGGGGGAGGGAGAGGCAACACCAATATATGCACCGCTTTCGATCGCGATAGCCTCCTCCTCAAGGTCCCCCAAAACCTTCCAACTCTGGAAAAAAATCCGATGAAACTTCACATCAAACGGTGCCTTTTCATACACAGACATTCGATGATCAACACTGTAGGACTGATGTAGAGGTACCTATTGTTACAGAACCGACCGCTATAGGACCTACCGAGGAGGGAGCGATCAGAATTGCCAAATTAAAGAAGGTTTTCCCAAATATCTACTTTGAAGACTTTCACTTCCCTCCAAACTTGAAATGAATCCCTAATGATGTAGAAAGAACGATACATGATTACGTGCACAATGTATACAATCAGTACCAAGAATGGGTGAAAACTGCAGAAAAATCTTCAACGCGGGGCTTCAAGCAGGCAAAAATAATTGAGAAACTGGAGAAAGATCTCGCTCAAAAGGACAGTCTAACACAAGTGCTTAACAATGAGGCTGAATCTTCTAGGAAATCAGAAATAAAGGCCAATAAGAAAGCTGGCGAGGCAAATCGGTCTATGGAAAAAATGCGACAGACATATTTTTCCTTGGTTGAGGAGATGGGCCACCAGAACACCATTATTATGGCCAAAAGAGACACTATGCTCAAAGGGCTTGAGGAACTAAAGTTTAAATTTTCTGAGGCCATTAAGGAGAAGGATGACGCCAACAAAGCTGCTCAAGAGGCATGCAAACAGACAGCGACGCTAAAGGATGAAAGGGATGCAGCAATTTTAAAGGCCTAGGAAGCCGAGGCGAGGATTGAGGGGGAAGTTAAAGTGGTGGAGGCCAAGATGGAAAATGAGATTAAAGATCTCCTGGTTACCTACACCATCAACGCCTTAAGATACCGCAATCTTTACTGGCTCGTAGATTATCCCTTCCATTTGTATAAGGACTGGAGCCGCCTGGTAGAGGACGAGAATATGGAACATAATACTTCAACTATTGACAACTTTGAACTGGAAAATCAGATATTAGTTGAAGATAAGGCAAAATTTCTTCACGACACCATCGTTTCTCTTGAAAAGGAAAAACTCGCTGCTAAGTACCTAGACATCGGAGACGGATCCGGAGTCGAGCATCATGAAGTAAGTTCTAAAGCGCCTGCAGCGACCCAACCTAAGCTTACTTCTGCAATTGATCCTCTAGCTGTTTTGGCATACGACCTAGATAGGCCACGCCTATCTCCATTACATGAACATGGTTCTGAAGGTACATCAGCTCAACATGTGAGTCAATCTAAGGAAGGTACTCTGAACACTTCTTCTATTTATCTAAATGCAGGAGCATTATGGAAGATATCACTAATATTTCTCCTATCTTTATTCAGTTATAGATTCTGTACTAGCCAATCCTCCGGCAACCTAAGAATTGCATCATGAGCAGGAGGCTGTTATGATGGAAGCGACGACTACATCGGTGGCCGCATCAATCGTGGAGATGCACGAAAGCATTTGCATGCTCGATGATCAAATGCTGGAATCACTCCTTGGTCACTAAAGCGACCCGTTCACTGAAGTACCTTTTGTCATGGATGAAGATCAAACATTACCAGCTCCTCGAGTCCAACTACTAGCATTCCTATTGTCATAAATGCAGAGTGGGCTGAGGAGATAATGGAAGAGATTAGAGCCGAGATGGAGCAAGCCAGGCAGGCTAGCACTTTTGGTGGTGGCATGGCTGGTCCCGGTCCAGCCTTTATGCTTATGATTTCACCGGGTGGCACCAACATCGATACCAACATGCCTTATTCTTCCAAAATTGAAGGCACCACCGTTCCTCCAGTTCTGCCTATAGAGAATATTTAGATCTCTATGAGTTCTGAGAAGGGGACAGTTGTCATTCCCCGACCGAAGACAAATCAGTTAAGGGAGGACGGGGAGGTAAAGCCTCGAAGAGACATCCGAGCGGTAGTTCAATTGGGTCCATGCCAAGGAAGAGAAAAAAATATATAAACCAAAGGCGCAGACTTGTACTTTTTCTTCTTCTTTTTGCAGATAGCTTAGAATAAGAATTTATTTTGCTTTTGTAGGCCATGTATAGATGCAGATTGGCCCCTACTTATAGGAAATCATTGAACAGATTTTTGTTCTTGTCTATTTTTTCAAAGAATAGTTGAAATAAAATTCCTTTTTGTTTTCAGCATAACTCTGTAATTATTTTCTTAAGTATTTCAGTGCTTATGTTTCCATTCAATGTACTTGTGAGGCAATATACTCTGAATCGAACTTGAGTTCGATTATTAAGTCCTAAAGTCATGGCTTTGGGTCATAATTAAACATCAAGTCGAGTCCCAATGTTGTGTTGTTTCAGTTAGCGGGTGGTACTTAAGTTATGCCCTCGGTTTAGAGGAGAATTGAAGTTGCCGATCAATAGTTGTTCTCTGCCTTCACCGATTTCAATTTAACTTAGTCGGAACAAAGTTAAAGGGAGATGAGTTTGAGTGGTCGGATCACACTCGCTCATTTTCTAGTATCGATATCCACACTCTAAGGATTGAACTTGTATGTCGGTGGCCAGTCACGTATATATAATGCTTGGAATTATGTTCGCACTCTGGGGATATAAGTTAATTTATGGGCGATCGGTCACACCCGTTCGATACTTAGAATTATATCCTCTTTGAGTTTGGATTTGGATTTCGTTAAAGGATTGTCGTGTTTCAATCCTTCTTTATTGTTGCTTGCCCCCGAGCTTGGGGTTTCAATTAGCGAGTGATCGGTCGGATCACAATCACTCCCTATTTCAATAAGTCCCACCTTGAGATGGAACTTAGCTCTTTGTACATCGTCACAGTCGCACGATGCATTTCATAAATTGTTCATCTGGGTTGATGAGTCTGCATTGCATTACTAAAATAAGAAAGTGCGGAAAAGTCAGTTGCCTTATTACAAGTTCAAATTCTAAAAATGCATGAACAATTTCAAAGGAAAAGCAAACTAAAATGAATAAAAGCCAGTTAAAAGTAAACGAATGAAATCATTTCCATAGAGCGAACGCAAAGAGATTCCCCCATGCCCTTACTCTTCTCCTTTTGCTGCACATCCCGCAGCTCAGCAACATAACAGGCGCGTCCAGCCGCCTGATCAACATGCAATAATCCCCCCGTTATCAGTGGAGAATTTTAGAGTCAAACACCATAGGGCAATTGTTGCCCTAAATTCAGTGAGGGCCAGTCGGCCTAAGAAAGCATTATAGGGGGAATTAATGTTAAACACAACAAATTACAGCATCTGGAATCTCCGACGATCTCCAATACCCAACTCAATTGGCAACTCTGTAATCCTAGCTGGTACAATTGCACTTCCATTAAAACCATGTGTTCGTGACTGACATGGTTTTAGATCTTCTGATCCCATTCCCATTTGGTCATAACCTCGCTTAAAAAGAATGTTCATGAAGCTTCCACTATCAACCAAGATTCTCTTCATCCAACAAGACCTATTTGAGCTGAAGTGACCAACGGATCGATAGTGGGGGCCTCCACTCTACCAGCATCACGATTCCTAAAAGCGATGTCGTCCGTCATCGTTCTCTGTTGTTCCGCCGAGGCCCCGTCATGAGAATTACTACAACACTCAAAGTCCATATGCCTAATCGAACTGGCATATGAATCCATTTCCTTCTATCTCCGATCAACAAGATGAGGATCACCAGTCACAGTGTATATTACCAACCTCCGCCAGTACGTGCGGATTCTTCGGGCCTAGCTTGGCGTTGGCCTTGATTCGGGTTAGATGGTTCCGCACCTCCATCCTACGGAGCCCGCACAAACTGTTCCAACTTTCTCTCTCAAATCAAATTCTTAATGATGTCTTGTAAATGAATGCCCTCATTCGTGTTGTGGCCGCAACAGTCATGGAATCTACAAAACTTTCCAGTTTGACTTAGCTTTCTAGATGATGGTTTTGATGTCGGCTTCTAGTATTACCCTGTAATGTAGGTTTGAAGATAAACATTTTGCACCTACGTATTCAAAGGATATACTAGTTGAACATAGGAGCTTAGTGTCTCCGTCCGCGATTTGGGTCTCTCTTCTTTCACCGACCTTCGTTACCTTCTATTGCCTTGCTTATTCTGAATATTAAATGCACATTACCGAGTTCTCACCGATATGTTTCACAACAACATTACTCTGAATGCCTTCAACCTTGGGCCCCACATCATCCTACTTTCTAGATCGTCTAGCGTCTTCTCTCCTCAAAAATTGGGCCACCTTAGCATAGAAACAATCCAACGAAGCGAGGAGTTTCCCAGCCAACCAATTGCCAAACTCAATCGGGATCGATCCCCTTAGTTAATGCCATGAAAACAGAATTATCATTGGGGTTACTGACCACGGCATAGGCAGCATGAAACCTTTCCAAATAACGTCTAAGAGTCTCTCCCGGAGCTCGAGTGACGTTGGATAAGGTATTGGCATTCTTTGACCTTGTAACATGCATACAAAACTGTTCAACAAACTTTGTAGCCAACTGATCGAAATTTGAAATGGATCTGCATGGTTCTCCAGTAAACCACATAGTTGCGATACCTCCCAAGGAAATAGGAAAACTCTTGCACTTAGCCGCATCGTCAGCTCGAGCGGCAATTATGAGCCGTTCATACTTTAATATATGCTGGTTAGGATCCGAATTTCCTTCATACACGGGCAAGGTAGGCATCCTAAATCGATGAGACGGCTCGGCATAAAGAATGTCATTGGTGAACGGAGTATGACTACGGGAGATTCGCCACTCGTTATTAGTAAGACCTTGACTTTCTGGGATCATTTGGCAAAATATGGTTGAAATGTCAGGCATTTGGGCATTTAGAGGCAAGGCATGGTCGGGTTCCATGTTACAGGGACGGTTCGAGCGCTGTCGACGGTCCGTTCCTTGCCTCCTTGGCTCCCGATCTTCTAGAATGTAGGATTCATGAGCATGGATCTGTTGGAGAAGGGCTGGATTTGGCTGGTTTTGGACCTCTACTCCCAAGTTTATAGCGACAGCAGCTGAATGGTCATCCACAACGTGATAAGGAAGTGCCCTTCCACTGGAGGGGGTCCCAGCTTGGTGTACTATAGAAGGACTAGCCCCAGCTTGTTCGAGATTCATAGCACGTTGCTGCCTGGAGGCTTGTGCATAGTTTCCGTCCAGCCATTGGTATGTAGATCTATGGTTGAAATCAGAAGAAGCCAAGCTTTCGGTTGATGAATAAGAAGTACGATCCCTTCCAGATCTCCTTCGTCTTTCCTCGTTTAGTTGGTTCGCGAGCTCTGTGTTGGCACAGATCTTCTAGATGAGATACTGACGTCTCTAAGTTAGCTCTTGCATTAAGATCTGGAATTCCTCCCTAATGATAGGACCTTGCGGATCTAAAGCTCCTGCTGATGCTTAGCCTGCTGTGGCTAGCTGCGTGGGATTCTGCCAATCCCTTCCTTCTGGATATGAAGAATTTGAAGCATTTCTAGTAGTAACCATGTTGAGTGACATAGCTCTTTCTAAGATCTTGAGTAATTTGAGTAGAATGGAAGGAACTATAAGAAGATAGATCTGGATCTCCTCCTTAGATTTTAGCAATCCAACAACGGTAGTAGATCCAATGAATCGGAGAAGAACGGAGTTCTCTCAATGAAAGCACCAAAGTGTTTGTATTAAAATGGGTACAACACTCTTTAGATGTGATTAAAGAGAATGAAGTGAAGAAATTAAATGGAAAAAAGGCTAATTTAACATTCATACCAATAAAAGCTTGCAGAAATGAAAAGACATAAGAAATTATAGTGGTTCGGCGTTGTAGCCTACGTCCACTTTGAATGTTTTTCTATTTTATTGCTGATTGGTAACTGATTACAACAGTACAACACTCGAAGACTCAAGTTACAATGGAGTTGCGATAGAGTAATGGCGTACCAGAGTCCAAAAAAGTCCAAAACAGTACAACACTCGAAGACTAAAGTTACAATGGTGCCCCTACACGATCTATTAGCTGCACTATCTTCTCCTTTTCACCGTTGGCGCTCACCCCGTTGTGTTGTAATCTTCACAGTGGCTGTGTCCGTGCAACAGGTCGTTTGGACAGATTTAAAGTGAATCATAGCTGCAAATCTAATCGACCGAGATATCGCATCCTATCCATTTATATGTTTCATTCATTATTCAATAGACATACCACTGTCAAGTTATTCATATACAAATTATGGAATCACTAGTGAATCCTATTCACTATTCACTCTTACTAGACTCTATATCAAACCAATATTACGGCCTTTTTCATCCGTATGTCTTTCGATCAGATATTATAGGTGCCCCCACACGATCTATTAGTTGCGCTATCTTCTCATGTTCACCATTGGCGCTCTCCCCCTTGTGTTGTAATCTTCATCTTTGTTTCACCTTATATCCATCAATGAGATTACTCTTGATTCTTCCTTGCTTCCCGTTTGCACTACGGCTGTCACCGTGGTTATGTCCGTGCAACAGATCGTTTGGACAATAAGTAACGAACGATCAGGTCATCACGATTTAGGAAGCGACCCCGTATCTATCCGTTAGGATGGATTCTAGCGTCTAGTAGTCTCACCTCGTCTTATTTGCTTTATCGGTTAAATTCATTCAAATTCTTTTGTATTTAACTTTCCAATATACCATTTATCCCTATAATGATATCGTGTTCTATTTTATATCACATATAAGTGTCATGTTCGTACAAAATAGCAATAACTTGCAGTCTATAGCATCATATATATAATGAACATTCATAAAAAAACATGTAAACATAACTTGGAAGAATTTCATCGAATTTGAATTTAAATTATAATAAAATGTACAATTTAAATTTAGACTTGATTTTTGACGATGTCATTTTAATTTAATTTATAGAATTTTTCCATAATTTTTAATTGAAAAATAAAATATTTTCGGTTGATGCATTTTGCGTCAAATGCCGGTTCTTTTGCAATTTTACAGAATAAGTTAACTGGTTTATTTTATTGTTGTTTTGTGATCACGTAATGTTTTCGTGCACGATCATTTTTTTATTTCGGTCGTTCGCGGTCCTTACACGAACACAATATTGTGTAGCGTCGTACTCAAAAACTTTTTGGTCATGTTCACACCTCCGACGACCGAACCGAGACTATCTTTGTGTTCTACTATGCAATAGATCCTTCCAGTACCTTCCATTTTGGCTATAACGCTCCCGTCCACCATATAGACACGGATATAACGGTGTCATTTCTGGTCAGCACGGGGACTTCGGTCAGACGAAAGCTAGTCGATTTGTTCGTCTCACTTTGCTTTACATATTTTCTTTTGGTTGCATGCTCAAAATCATCATAGATTTTGAGTTTATTAATAATTAAAGTTTTGAGATATAACATTTTATTGATTTATAAAGTTTGCATGGATAGTGTTCATTATATTACAAAACAAGCGTGCACGTTCAACTAAACAACTAAAGCAATCATATTCTTTATATTACAAAGTAAACATGCACGTTCAACTAAAGCTATTATGCTCTTTATATTACAAAGAACAAATGTTTATATAAATTTTTTCAAGTTTATTAATAATTTTATGCAGCTTGGACTAAAAGTTAAGGAGGCCTCGAAAGATTGGAGAAGCAAGCATATGGAACATGCATGTACAGTGTAGTCATATATATTACATATCCTTTAACAGTAACTTCATTTGATGCTCCATTTAATCATGCATGTATTGAGTTTTGAGATGATATAGTACTAAAAATTCTTTCAATCTATACAGCAAAACACATATTGTCACTAGCACTAGATTGTATTATCATAAGTATAATGAAAAATGGTTATTATATATATAATATATTTAAGTTAATGTTGTCAAAACTATCTAAAATATACATGAACATGACTAGCGTCAATACTCACAATATAAATGAAACATGTCCAGTGTGAATACTCATAATCTATACAGCAAAAGTTAATGTTTTTTTTCGCTTTGCAGTTCATATTCAAGAACACCGGACACCTAAATATTTTTAATTAAGCCAAGCAAAATCTTTTGCAGTGAAATGAAGTGAAATAATGAAATATATATGCGCTGATATTGATATGAACAAAAGATACTGGTATTAATTCAAGTGAAACAATAGTACTCGTACATAGTAAAAAAAAGTAAGGTATACACACATTTTATTTGCGCAGTCTGATAAAAGATGGAAATAAATATAATAATGTGAATTTGCTTGCGTTAGAGAAGAAGGGATGCAGTGATTATATAGTGTTACACTGAAACTTTATGCCTAAGCAAGCAAATAGGTTAAAAAAGAAACACGAAACGCATAAGTGTGGAAATAACGGTCCAATTAAATTAAAGCCTTTTATTTTTATTTTTTAATAAATAATTTTTATACCCCTTAAATATATGTTCACACCCTTAACCTCGATATTGCCATGCCGCAATTTAGTCTCCGATTACAATTCCGCTCGTGGCGTTTTATTCCAAATCTTACTTCATATCCATAACGATTTTTATTTTATTTATTTACTTATTTATTTGCTAGTATTTTTTTAAACAAAATTTATTGCTACATATTAAAACAGTAGCGGGATGTTACAGACTTCCCCCTTAAAGAAATTGCATTCTCGCAATTTAATTGAGAGCACTGTATGATATTCGTATATTAAAAATCTCCCTATCAAATAATAAAATCTTAACATCCATGACTCGATGAATATATAAATACATACCTAATGGGTTTCAATTAACTCAAGACGTGATTTCCTAATTTGCTCCACAGTTTCCCAAGTGCAGTCTTTGAGATTATCTGACCATTGAACTTTGACTAGTGGAATTTGCTTGTTTCTTAACTGCTTCATCTTTGAGTCCACTATTCTAGCTAGCTCAACGGTGAAAGTCAAATTCGGTTCAATTTCTAATTCCTCTAGCTGCTTTGTTTCTATAATAATATCGGAATCCCGTAAATATTTCCTTAATTGGGATACGTGGAACACGTTATGAACTCCAGATAGATATGCTGGTAATTCAACTCGGTAAGCAAGGCTTCATATACGCTCCATAACTGAATAAGATCTAATATACCTTGGAGCTAATTTTCCTACTTTCCCACATCTTACAACTCCTTTCATTGGGGATACTTTTATAAAAACGTAATCTCCTATCGCGAATTCCAGATCCTTTCTACATTGGTCAGCATAGCTCTTCTGTCGTGATTGAGCAGTCTTCGTATGATCTCTGATAAGCTCGATCTTCTTAGTCGTTTCTCGAACCATATCTGGTCCTAATATAAGTCTGTCTTTAGTTTCTAACCAACAGGCTGGAAAACAACTTGGTCTTTCATATAAAGCTTAAAATGATGTCATACCAATACTGGATTGGAAATTATTATTATAGGAGAATTCAATCAAATGAAGATATTCTTCCCACGAACCTCCGAACTCCAAGATACATATCCTGAGTAGATCTTCTACAACTCGATTTATTCTTTCAGTTTGCCCATTTGTCTAAGGATGGTATGTTGTACTAAAATTGAGTTGTACACCTAAGACTGAATACAAGTTTTTCCAGAATTGACTGGTAATCGGATCATGATCGCATACTATATTCTTTGGAATTTCGTGCAATCGTACAATATGTTTCAGGAATAGTCTGGCTAAACTTTCTACCGTTCAATTCATTTTAACAGGAATGAAATGGGCACTTTAAGTGAGTCTATCAACTATCACCCATATACTTTCATTTCCTGACCTTGATCTGGGAAGTCCATCAATGAAATCCATAGAAATCTGTTCCCATTTCCATTGAGGAACTTCGGGAGGTAATAAAAGTCCACTGGGCTTTTGATGCTCGCCCTTTACTAACTGACACATAACACATCGTTTCACATATTCACTGATGTCCTTCTTCATGCCTTCCCAATAGTACATCCGCTTCATATCATTATACATCTTTGTAGCACCAGGATGTACAGAAAATAAAGATCGATGGCATTCGTCTAGAACTTCTTTTCTCAAATCGGCTGTGTTAGGAACGCACAGTCTTCTTTTAAATTTCAAGTTCCCATCAAGTCTAACTCAAACTTGCTGAGACCTTCTGATGCATTTCCATTCTTCAATTTATCGGTTTTTAATATACGATTATTATATAGTACTATCTATTAAATTGCATACCTTGTATATGAATAACTTGACAATGTTATATCTATTGAATAATGAATGCAACTTATAAATGAATAGGATGTGATATCCCGATTGATTAGAGTTGCAGCTATGATTCACTTTAAATAGTGTCATGACACGTGTATTTAAATTGAAATAATTCAATGGGATGTGGGCGAGTATAGATTATAGAACGTATGACATATGTATTTCTTTAATATCATATATATAACCCAACTCCACACATTTATATGAAACATTGTTACACTATTATACTCACAGCTAGATTTATAGCCTGACTCGAGGTTTTGTTTTGTGAAAACTCCTCGGGAAGACCGAGACTTTTCAGGATGATTACCTTTTCAGGTTTTGAGGTGATTTCATATGACATTGAGATTGACGGCAACTGACATACAGTATATAAATTTAAGGTAGTTGTACATTTAGAGCTTCATGGACACACGCTTTCTACATGTATCAAAGGAACTTTTAGAGTCATCTGGAGGAGAAATGTTAGAGAGATACATTAAGAGTCCGTTGAACTATGATAAGTTGATTTTGTGTAGTGATATCGTATGTCCTTTGTATATATTTGTCTGTGTATGTATTAGGACGTCATTTTTTGGGCAGTTATGTATAGTTGTAGATATATGGTGATAATCTAATGTCTGTTTGTACCTATGTATATGTATATATATCTATCTTTTTGGTCCGCTGTTTTGTGAAATCATTATATATTGTGTTCTGCTATGTGATTTAGATACAAGTTCTCTGAACTTGTGCAAACTACATTATGTCGATATGAGATACGTATCATTTCAGAAATGTTCAAGTATTTTAAACGTATCCATGTTGATCCAAAGTAGTGTAGAGGAGAGATCGGTCCTTTATTGCCCATTAATCTGAGCTATCGAACGGTAAACAGCCTCTGACATTTCGATCACTAGAGCCGTGGCGTCACAGTCACAGCCTTGCTAAAATGCGAGATAACAGAATGCAATTCGAGAGCGAAGAGTTTGCTCGATTCTATAGCAAGAGCAGAATTATTAAGAGTTTCCCTTCTATAGCACATCCAAGGGCTAACAGAGCCATTGAAGCAGCCAATAAAACTATCAAAACTATTCTCAAAAAGCGCTTAAACAAAATCAAAGGAAACTGGGTGGAAGAGTTACCACTTGTGCTATGGGCATACAAAACGTCCACCGAAACTGCAACATGTCATACTCCCTATTCCTTATTGATGCAAGGAAATGAAGCCAATTAAAGTTGAGATACCTTCGTGTCGGAGAATCGCATGTGCATCCGATTCGAATCAAGAATTGGGGAAAGAATCTTTGGATTTAATACATGAACTAAGAGACAAAGCAGCAATCTGAATTGCTGAACATCAATAGAGGATATCAAAGTATTACAACTCAAAGGTAAAAACAAGGTCATTTTAAGACGATCTAGTCCTCCGAAGAGTAATGGAAAATACTAAGAATCTAGCGGATGGACCACTTGGACCAAATTGGAAAGGTCCTCTAATTATACACAAAGTGATTCCTCCAGGAGCTTATCGTCTATGATGACTTGATGGCAATATTGTCCCTAGAATATGGAATGCAGAGCATTTGTGACCGTACTTCCCAACAATGAGTGAATAAAGGGACAAGCTTTAAGTGTATCTACTAGTCGGGAGTAAGATTCTCCTCTAATTTGGAAACTACCTAAGATGGTTGAAAGCTTTTGTCCATGCCAAGATGGCCAGGTCGAAGCGCCTCTTAGACGAAGGTCAGAGTAAGATTTTAGCTGCGCTAGAGATGGCTAGGCTAAAGCATATGCAAGCCCTTGATCACGCCTATGTGGCCAGGTTAAGGCACCTCCTAGAGGGAGAACGGAGTAAGCCTTTGGTCCCCCCTAAGACGGCCAAGTCAAAGCACCGACCAGCCTTCATTCCTACCTATAAGGCCTATCTAAAACACCTCCTAGAGGGAGGATGGAGTATGCTTTTGGTCCTCGCAAAAGGCGGTCAGGTCGAAGCATCAAACCATCCTTCACTTTGCCTATACGACGTGTTTGAAGCGCCTCCTAAAGGGAGGCCGGGTAAATCTTTGGTCTTGCTTGATGAAAGCTAACCAAACGCGCCTGACGAACTGATGCATCACCTCAGATGGTGATAAGGAGTCAAATAAAGAACTAAGACATCTAATGCCCGAAGAGTGGTACAAAATAAAGGATTAAGATATTCAATGCCCAGATGGCGGCGCGAATCAGAAAATTAAAACAACCGACATTCAAAGACCGGAGAGTAGCGAAAAATCAAGAAATCGAACATTTAAATGCCCAAAGGGTGGCATAAGATAAAAGATCTCTTATTTTATTCAAGATGATGATTTTTGGACTTCTCTTATTATTTCTAAATGATGATTCCTAGACTTCTATTATTATCCACGAATAATGATTTTTGAACTTCTCTTGTTATCGTCAGAGGGAAATTTCTGGTCATCTATTATTATATCGAGATAAATGATTTATGCTATCATTACTGGATACCTTTTCTATCAATTCTAGATAAGAACTTCTGGAATTCTATTATTTTCAGATGATAATTCCTTGACTTCTTCTATTTTTGCCACATATGGATTTCTGATCTTCTATTATTCAAATATGGTTTTCTAAATTTCTTCTTTTTTTGCTTGATATGGATTTCTGATCATCTATTATTCAGATATGGTTTTCTAGACTTCTTCTATTACTGGTAGATATGGATTTTTGGTCTTCTATTATTCAGATATGGTTTTCTGGACTTATTCTATTACTAGTGAATATGGATTTATGGTCTTCTATTATTCAGATATAGTTTTTTGATCTTTAATTATTATTTCCATGTATGAATTTCCAGTCTTTTATTTTACCAGATGTGGATTTCTGGTGTTATATTATTTGGGATTTTTGCTATTCTATTATTACCTCCAAAAATGGGTTTTTTGGTTTCTATTATTATCTCCTGATCTAAATCTCTGGTTTTCTATTATCATGTTTAGATGATGATTTCTGAGCTTCCATCAACATATATGGATTTCCAGTCTTCTGTTATTACTTACAGTTGCGAATTACTGGTTATCTACAATTATTTCAGGATTATGATCTCTAAACTTCTATTATTCTCATATATTTGGATTTCTGAACTTATATTATTTTCGGCTTTTGTTTCTCAGACTTCTATTATCAAGAACTTCTAATGATATTACTGGACACATTTTTATATAGATTCCAAAAGTAAAAACAAGAAATATTATTCGCATTGTGTATTGCAGTAAATCAGCAAAGAAATTCTTGGATTTTATCCTAAGGAATAAAAGCTTCTTTCAAATAAGAGGGCTTTAAATGTTATACACGGAATCCTCTTAATAGTAAAAGTATGTATGAAAAAGATATAATACGAGAGTTGGTTCCTTCCACGGGAATCGATGGAGATGCTTCCGTTAGAATTGAAGAGGCACTTCTACAAGCATCATAGGATAGGCTTCCGTAAGCATTAAAGGAAATGCTTCCGCAAGATTTAATTCTTCTACGGAAGCTATCCATTCAGCAAGTGTTGAAAGATTCCCTTCTGTGAGTGTTGCCAGAGTCTTCCCTTTCGCAATAATTAAACCTTCGAAACGGTCATCCTTTCACAAGCAAGTATCGTCCTTCCACATGCACCAGGCTACCGCCCTCCGCAAGAGTTGTTTTCTCAAAAAGACGGCCCTTTCGCCAAATAGTTTATGTCAATGGAATTACCACTTTCACTAGAAAGCCCTTCAAAAGGGGTCCTTCTATCACACTCTTTATAAACCTATACTCCACCTATGACGCCACCATGGCTCAATAACAACAAATGAATTCAATGTGCCTTCAGCAGCATACTTCCGCATCATTTCCTCTCTGCTTCTCCAAAGAGTTCCTTCTAATGGTGCCAGAAGCACCCAGTTCACATGTAAAAGCGGCATTGAAGGAATGCTTAGCCAATATCCTTAAAGACATTACTTTCGATGGTGACGAAAGCATCCATTTAAGTGTGGCGGAAGCATTGTACAAGAAGACTAATGACGCTTCAGTGACATCATCAACGAAACGAAAGGATTACTGCCGACGGTGACGGAGGCGGAGCTAGTAGAATGACGAAAGAAAATGAAGGCATTCCTTCTGAAGATGGAGGAAGGATGGATGCAGAAGGACCTGGACACGTATCTATAAATATGACCCTAGGGGTCACGTTTTGGGGGGAGTTTTTCCATTCCATTCTTCTTTTCTAATCTCATACTATTGTAATCCTAAATCGATTTGGGGACAAATCCTACCAATTTGTAACAATTTTGTACTTAATAAAATCAAGGATATATGCTTGATCATTTATGATCTCTTCACTTATGCTTCTTCGAATGTTGTAGGAATGGATATGTATGTGTGTGTGTGTGTGTGTGTGTTTATTGACTTGGAGCATAAGAATGATCTACACAGCCATTAGCATGCCTAACGACCATTGCACAAGACTTATGCTTATCTTCTTAACTATCTATGAACATATATTGTGTCATAGAATTCATTTGAATGTTGTAGCTTTATGGATATCTATACCCACATGAACGCCCATTGGCCTTCATCTCATATGATTATAGGGTCAAAGTGCCCTTGAGTGTTATGAATTTATAGAGACCGATCTATAAAGGTGTCTACGACGCCATGAATCCACTCTTTAACAATTCATTCGCACATTGGATCCCCAATGATAAATTGGACCTTTATACATGATCAAATCAATTAAGAGTTAATTTATCACAAATAGCATCTGAGATGTTACATCATATTTTGGTTTAACATTTTTTGCGCTAGAAGGAGGGCTCTAAATTTTAACTGAATTTGTAAACGTTTTGACCAAATTTGTAACAAGTTGCATTTTTCACACCCAGTTGCGGAGCTATTTGGAGTTACATAATTCAAAATTTGATTTGTAATTGACTATTGAAGATGCTCTAAGATTGAAAATAATGGTGGATACTAATCTCCAGATATTTTTAATCATATGTATTTATATAAAAACGAGAATTCTACGTGGTGGATTTGTTTATTACACGTATTAACTTCATGCATCTTCCTCCTATGTCATCTGTGTATGATGGTACTTCTTTTAAGTCACCGATAGCGAATCTCTTATATTTTTGGTTGAAGAATTAACGCTTATTATTTTCTATTTAAAGTGGTGCTAAAGACACCGGTGTTTGTACTTAGACATCACGGTCGGTGGTTTTCTGCTGATCGCTGTGTAAAACAAAAAAAAAAAAATATTATTTAATAATTCTTAGCACCCTACGTCGTTGTCTTTAGTTCCTCTCTTTTGTAAATCCTGTTATGTAAGTGTAAACTTAACAAATATCACTGTTATTTCGGTATCGTGTAGGATGCCTATAGATTGTTTATTTAACCGATCGAATCTAGTGTAGCTAAAAAATTATTGGATCGGAACCAACCTAGTTCAAAATTTAAATCAAATTGGATAGGAAATTCAATTACGGTGAACTGTTTGATGGATTCTTATATGGATGAAACCAATCGTTGAATAATTTGATGCAACATTTTTTATTTTCAAAAAGTAGATGTCCACTTATAGATTGAAGCATTAACATCGAACCATTGGTTCCTGCGTCAGAGGTCCTAACTTCAAGGCAGACTCGATCCAAACTTTCGAGTGCCGACTGGGTAAATACCACGTGATGGCATTTTCGATATTTTTTCAGCGGTTTAACTTTATATATTTAACGTCCTATAAATTCAAGATGCGCTCTCCACTCTGTATGTTTTTTCTGTTTCCAATTTCAAAAGTAACACTCACAACAAATATCGCGATTTTCGAAAGTTTGTGCTCCTTGCACTTTTCGATATATAATTTCTTGTTATCTTCGCTAATTAGTTAAACCGTTTGATTTTGATCTTGGCGATTTCTTCTTCCTCTTCCTTTTTACCATAAAAAATATAATTTTTCTTCTTGGTTTTGGTGCAGAATAGTTGAACTTTGGGTTAAACACTGCAGTTTCTGGTTAGAAGATTTATCTTTGATGCAATAGAGCACAAAAGTTTCAATTTCTAGCGAAGCAGAATCTTCGATTGAAGTTTCCTCGCAATTTTTCGTTTAATTCGGCCAATACCTTCACTTTCCCCCAAAATTTTCCGACTAACGCTGAATCCAGTTAGGGTTTTCCCTGAATCACCAATCCGCTCCAGTCCAATATCCAATTTAGGATTTCCGATCATGAAAGTCCATCCAATCCCCAAAAAGCGCAACGCAACATCCAGTTACAATGCGAATTCCAACCCTAATTCTAAAAAACTCCGCCGCCTCCCTCACATTTTCAGCAGAGTTCTCGAATTGCCATTCCCTGCAGATACGGATGTTTCGGTTCATGAAACGGCAACCTGTCTAAAATTTACGGTGTCCACTCGAGATGTGAAATCTTTTGACCATGAGTCAGTCAGGGCTCACACCATAGATATTTTCCCAGGTGTTGTGAAAGTGGTGGTCAAGGATGATGATAATTACAACGTGGATGATGAAATGGAGTTGGATAAGTGGAGATTCAGGCTTTCTACTGAGACTAGGCCTAGACTTGCAAGGGCAGAGTTGGTTAATGAGGAGTTGGTTGTGGTCATTCCTAAAGGAGTCGGTGAGGAAGAAGAAGAGCACGAAGAGTTTGAAGTTGGTAGGCTTGTTGTTGTGCAATAATGGTGGTTCTACTCGTACGTTCTTTTCTTTTCTTTTTTGACTCAAATATCATTGAATTCAAGATCCTTGGCTACAAATCGTTTGTTTGAAATAAGATGTTTGAATGCTGAAGAGTTTCGAATATATGAATTTGGGTTATTTGGTAGTTTGCTGAATTTTGTTTCTTTAAAGCTGGTTAAAATGGTTTTTGTTAGCGTATGTGTGTGTATATGAACCGACTTTTTTTGGACTTGCAATCCAAAAAAGCAATAAACAAAATTGCAAATTCTAGCTGATAAATTTGGATTTTTTTTCTTCTCCACCTTGCTCTATTTGTAATTGCATGTTTGATAACAGTAACCAATCAACTGCAACTAACTCATATCAGTCAAACTTCAATTTAAGTTTGTAATTTTAGTTGTAGCATTTCATAACATTTGATTGCGCTTTGTGAGTTTTCATAAAAGTAAAAAAGAAGATGGAGCTTCTTCCAACCAATGTCGTACCATGAAGTAAGAATTTGTTTCTAGTTGTGTTACTTTATGATCAACTATTCAGCAATATGCTCATCAAGATAATTGAAAATTATAGCTTTCTTTTACCTTTATATGTGCATATTTTATGGATGATATTGATAAGATTCTTTTTAAATAATTGGTATCAATCTAATGTATTTAAGGTTGGTGAATGATGTATAGGAATATGAGTAGTATTGTACTAATCTTGGCGTTTAGCCTTTTACCCAATTCATGCTTCTTACCAGAGTCTCGTGTTAGTCTCACTACGTGACGCTTGAACACAAATAATGCCAAAATTATGCAGTGAGTATAGGGTGTAGTGTTTTGGAGTTTTTATTTGTTTCTGCGATCGCTTCTTTCATACATTTCACGTCAATACATCAGACCTTTTTATTTTTTTAAAGAGTTTGGCATATTTCCTACGTTTGATAAACATAATTTTGATGATCTGGTTATACCCACCAAGGGCAAGGCCAAAAATACTTTTTCCGTGGAAGAGTGATGATAGTATTTCGTAAAATTTATTTAGCCGTACACGGGAAATTTATCTGTGTATATTAGAATGTGAAGTCAATATTGGTTCTCGTTGGCAAGCGAAAAAGAAACCACCGCGCAGCATAGCGTTTGCACCACTTCACTTGCATTTCAGTTGAAAGAGGTATTTGAAAGAAACATGAAAAGGAATTATTATTTTTGTTATTATTAATCATATTGTTAACATATTTGTATTGTTTTAAAATGGATGTCTTTATAGCATATAACTTAATCTGAAAATTTGATAATTTAGGATCCGTTTGTTTAAAATGCTGAATTTTGATTGTCAAACTTTGATATATGAACGTTGATTGCTAAATGTTGAATTTTGAATAATCATTTATTTGTTTGTTTGCATTCAACATTCAAAATAGAATAAACATTCAGCATTAAGAACAAAAATAAATAGTAAAAAGTTCTGAATTATTTTGTCTAAATATATGACTTTATTTAAAATAGTGATAAAAAAACAAGTAACATAGAAAGTTCTTATTTATAAATTAGAACTTGAATTCAGAACTTTTTATTAAAACAAACGCAGTGTTAGTGATACAAGTAGAGTCGTACTAGTACAACAATTTCAAAGTATAAATACAATAACGATACAAATGTAGTTACAAAATACCAATTACTAGTGGTATGTAAACATTTTCTAACTTAGTTAGACAACAACTAGACTCTAGGCTCAATATGTGGGACGGTACGTCAACTTGACCCTAGTAAAGAAGATCGAATGATACCTTAGTAATGAGAAAATTGTGGTTTGGAATAATTCTACTCTATCATGATAACAATTATTCATGCGGAGATGTCTCTAGAAAGCAATCATTTGTATTAGTTGCACTACTGGACAATCGAATACAAATAATGCCAAAATTACTTGGTGTGCATCGTGCATCGTTATAGTTTCCTCCAATTTATTCTTCTTTTCATTTTTGCATATCGCTTATTTATTTTCCGTCTACTTCTCATTTTCATCGAAAGTTTATTTCTAATCTTTATTATTCATTTGCCGTATATACTCGCCTCTCGTATAAGGTTACCCTCCATATAAGTTAAAAAAATAAAATAAATTAAAAAAAATCTGAAAGAGAGAAAAATCTCTCACCTGAAACGTTCAACTGAAATTTAGTTGTGATCATTAAAGCTTAAATTTTAAATTATTTCCCAACAAAATTATGCGTCATATGTTCTCCTGAACTTTTACTATTAGACATACTTTTTGCACTGTTTTTTAAATGCAAGGTCAAATATTTGTATGTTTCTCAAACTTAAAACATTACCATTAAATTATAAATTTGTAGTTTTCCCAATAACATTCAATTATTATACAACTTGGTGAACTTTTGCTGGTGCAAGTATTTTGTAACTCGAAGAGAATTTTTAAATAGCTGCAAATTTCGTGCATTTTATTTTCAGTCCGAAGGGAAATTGACATAATTTGTAATCAACGTTGGAAATGTGGATATTTAAATTTACCTTCTAAATACAAAAGTTCTCCAAATATACAACATATGAATTTTGTTAAAGCATCACAAATTTTACGACAACAGCTAAAATTATAAGTTTTAGATAAGTGGGATTTGACTTTTGTTGGAATTTGTGGAGTAATAATATAAAGAGTAATCCATTAAACATTATTTTGCTATGGACGAGTCATTTTATAGAAAATGAAATTCGACACAATTATAGTACAATAGATAATGTCATCCATTTTCAAAGTTCTTTCAAAATTTGTTTACTCAAAGTTGAAGAATTTGGAGACTTTTAGAAACTATTGCTCAAGGATTTAAGATGTTACATGAAGATAATTTCATAAAAAATTGATTTCATGAAAATGTGCTTAAAAGAAAGTTTTAATTTCTTATATCTCCCGCATACAGATATTGTCAGTATATAACAATTTCAGAAGTAATGAAGAATATTGTTATTAATACGGAATGCAAATAGTCAAGAAAAGAAGAAGTGGGTTCCGAGTTCTAAGTGGGTTTTATTGTAGTTACCCAACATCTTCCACCAACTATAAGAAAGTTTTAAATAGAAAAAAGAATAACAACCTGAGCAAAGGAAAAGTTTCATATATGCGTACCAATGTTTTTCGATTGAATCATATATAAAGAAACGATGCTACAACTTAGTCTATGCACTAAATTTCTATTGAAGTACAAGATTTACTTGAAGCCTCCCAACTGTACTGCACTTTTGATTTCTGCAAAACCCACGATAAATATGTTTTTTTATGGCGTTGCACCTATCTTGGAAACTCATGAGTCCTTTAGAGGAATTACATAAATCTCTCATAGATGGCTATCCACCTTCACACTCAAGTAGGTGAATCCATTAAATGCATCCCTCTAGTGCCACCACATATGTGTATGGACTCGTTAAGAGGATGAAACTCAACCTCAAGTCAAATAATAAAAACTATCAAGTGCATTTCAAAAGCACCACCAATTCTGGTTATGGATTCGATATTAAATTTCATCAAATGTATCTTAAAAGCGTCACCAAAAAAGGTTATATAAGAATTAACCATAAAAATGTTAACTAAATCTGTCACTTTAGTTTCAGGAGCGCCACCAAGCTAGTTATGGATTTAATAAGAATTAATCTTACCGTCAAGTGTGTCTCAAAAGCATCACCACGATCGGTCATGAATTTAATAAGAATTAATCTAAAAAAAGGTTAATGAAATCCATTGAGTGCATGTCAAAAACATTACCACAATTGGCTATGGATTCACAAGAGAATGAAGCCCCTCGGCACTAAAATAGAATGGAAAAGAATAATCATGTAGCTTCATTTGACCGTTAATGAGCATCCACCATATTATTCTCTCTCATAGGCTTGTTGCTCATTCCTCTTAAAAGTTCAAGGATTACTTTCCTTAAGATACCTTTCGTAAGAGGATACACTGAGTTCCTCTTTGATCTTATAGTATTTCAAAAGATCTTTCATTCTTTCAACAATTTTTTTAAACCACCTTGTATTTGACCCAAACGTGCCTTCTTTTTGCAATGTGCACGTTATCATTGGCAATTTCAATGGCAACCTATGCTTCATAATGTAATGAAACATAATCGGTCGATTCTTCCATAATGGTATTTTAGCTAATAAGTCTCTTACCACTTGGCTTCTTAACCTTTCAAATCAAGAGCAATGAACAAAATCTAAAAAGTAATAGCATTACCGCCCAAAGCAAACACAGTGCTACTAGAAGAGCTGAATTCATCATTTAACCTAGTTTGTACCGCAAAATCCTTCGCGGATAGCAGAGATATTGTTAAAATATAAGCGTTAAACTTAAAATTTCTACGAATGGATAAGGTGTTAAAGCTAACGAAAATTGAAAGCAAAATTCCAAAAGTATATTACCGAATTAGTAGAGGTTGGTCATATGAGCACGATAATAGTAAGCAACAAAAAAGGAGAGTTTTAATTCTTTCAGATACGCAACAGTGGAAAAACACCATTATTCACAAAAACAAACAATATACAATGTGCAATCTAAAGCATCATGGAGGTTTTGAATTGACTTGCACCATTGTTTAGGCATAGAATATTCCGAACAAAGAAAAAAAATCTTTGGAAATACATAAAACAACAGGCTTCTTACACAAAAATTCCCTATATTATAGCTGGTGATTTCAAGGCAACCCTATTTGATAACGAAAGAATCAGTACCCATTCTTTCAACATATCATTTGATTTAGATTTTATAGAGCATATTACTGCTTTTAATATTTTTGAGCCCCCTTTTAAAGGTACGTTTTATACTTGGAGAGGGGGAAGAGATTATATCATTTATAGTAAAATTAATAGAATGTTTATTAACAACGAATGCTATATATTCCCCACCCCCATAGTTCATTTTGATAATCATTCCACTAGTGACCACGCTCCTACCATTTTTGATTTCCACGATCGCAAGACTCTTTTTAAACAGAAGCCATTTAGATATGACAATACGTGGAGTAATCAAGCTGGGTACTAGGAAATTGTTGAACATCAATTTCAACTTAAGGTTGAACGCAACAACCTTTCCAAATTCCTACAAAAGATGAAGGATGTCAAAATAGCATTAAAATCCTACAAAAAAAAGGGAAACCTGGCTTCAAAAGATCTTGCAATGGACAAAGGCAGGTCAACAATAACATATATCAATTACTTTGTCACAATCCGTTTGATGAAACCTTACAAGCTCGGTACAAAATGGGATTTCAAAAGCTTAATGATCTCGTTAGAGCTAGGTCAAAGCATACAACACATCAAGTTCCATTGGCACACTCGAGGAGACAAATCGACAAGATTTTTCCATTCCAAGTTCACCGAAATTTCTCCAGGTACCAAAACATTTTCGCTTTACGATCAAGAAGGAAATGCTTCAATTTCCACCAAATATATCACGAATGAAGATATTTCCTATTTTTATGGACTTGTTCAATGGTGACCGAATCAACATGAACTTTACCGAATCATCTGTGAAAAGTTTATCATAAAAAAGTTTCGAACTCGTAACCTCTCGCACCAAAGTCGAATCACTTAACCACTGGGACAATGGAGCTTGTCAGAAGAGGAGTTAATAATAAAGAACAAATTAGTAACAATTCAAACGTTCAAATTGGAACTTTACCTATTCTTTATCTAGGTTTCCATTATCTGTGCATAAATTGAAACCTATAGATTTCGGGCCATTATTAATAAGAGTAATAAAAAACTTAATAATTGGAATAATAGACTTCTAAATATTAGAGGAAGACTTGAACTAATAAAGTTTGGTTTCATTTTTGTCAAATTCCGACAAATAGCATACAATGTATCGACCCATTATGTTCTAATTTCCTATGGCATAACAAACTAATATCATAATATTAGTTGGTCCGATGTATGCAAACCAAAATCAGAAATGGGAATGAGATTGAGAAAACTAGATGAACTGTATTAAGCTAAGATAGTCAAACTGTTCTATATGTTTTTGGGTTCAGATAGCCTATGGGCAATTTGGATGAAAAATAAGTACTGTAAAAAATAAAATCTGGTCTATTCAAGTTAACAATAATGCATCAGCATCTTGGAAAACTTTACTCAAAGCTAGACATGATAGTAAGGGTCTCATCAGCAAACGGATTGTTAATGGAAGAAATACTAACTTATTGATGGATCCTTGGTTAAGCGGTCGTTCACAAATCGATATCATAGGATGGAATTCCCTGGCTAATCTAGATAGACCAAACAAGAAGATTTCTATGATTTATAATCACACGAAATGGAGAACATTAACAATTGGACTGCCGCCTCACATTTGCATTGAAATATAACAAATTAAAGTGGAAAGTGATTGGAAATGGATACTGAATGCCTTGGGTAAATTCTCACTCGGATCAGCTCGAAGTTCGATTAGGGGTAAAAGCAACATATTAGAATGGAAAAAAACAGTGTGTGGAACACATAACGCACCGAAAATGGCCATCTGCTCACTTCTTGCTAAACTGGACAAATTAAACACTATGGAGAGACCTTCAAGATGATATACCATAATAGACACAAATGTGATTATGTAAACAACATTCAGAGAACAGGGATCACCTATTCTTCAAATGCGGCTACTCTTTGAACTTATGGAAAGACGTCAACAAACTAATTAGGCTAACTAATCCAATAGATGATATTCATGAGATGTTTGAAGCAGCCTCAGCATCATGCAACAACAACGAAACGAAAGCAATATTAACTGGGCTCGTCGTTACTGCCTCAATTTGGCATGTGTGGAATGAATGTGACAATCGTGTATTTAAAGGGATTAATATACCTCATCAGATCCGTAGCTTGCAGGCCTTTCTAAACATTCCTAATTTAATCAAGCACGCCAAATTCAGCTTGAAGGAGATCAAATGCAAAAGAGAAATCTTTGATAACTTTAGGAAGCATTCGAACTTCAACTAGTAGACTGCTGGAGTAGACGATGGAAATTTAGTTGAGTTTCTAGAGTGGAGTAGGCGTTTTGGTGGAATAAAGACATTTTCATAGTGGAACTTCAAAGAGGGAAGGAGACTACCTTGTCCAAATTCCCATGTCTCAGTGTGCCCAGCCAATAAACACATAAAAAAATTTATGAAAAAATACTTTCTCTCCCCTAGGGAAGGTTTTTTTTGCATAAAATGTTAAAAACTCTATGTTCTAATTGACTGGCACACCGAAACAACAGCATTTGAGACCACGTTACCTCCTTCCTTCATCGAGAAGTGAAGATGGAAATGATTACAGACGGGTTTGTTTATATATCTTTGTGTATTTATGATGGAACAGTATTTTGGTTTGTCTTCATAGCGTTGCCTTGTATGCGCTATGTCTTAACAGTTTAAACTATCTATTTATTTTTTATTTTTTTGTAACTGTGTTGTTATGTGCTGTCGTACGGGTGGTTTTGAGTAGTGTATCATATTTACTTTTCCACCTATTTGGAGCTCTAAAAATTTGTAACTCTTCACGGTTTACAAAGAAAATGTCGATGTTAAGATCGAGCATTTTGAAAATCGTATTTTCCACTACATGAACATAGTTTTTCTGTTTCTCTCCATGACCAAGCACTTAGCATTGCTGGTAGTAATTGGACTTTGAGTAGTGATTAAGCACTCTTTAAGGTCAATAGTTGCATTCTTAAGCACCTCTTTATTTTATTGATTCATCTATTTCATTTCATGGTGACATTAAAAGTGTAGATTCTCTATAGTTGTCTTTTGTAGTGGTCTTGTGTTCAATATCTTTTTTTGAGATGTATGTTTCTAGACATTTAACCTTATTATTAAGCTTAGTATTGGGCAAGGTTTCATTGGTTTTATGTAAATTTTTGAAATTTTATGAAATAAAGTAAGATGTAAAAAGGTGATTTTCTTGAAATATAGAACTTAGAATAAAAACATTTAAACTAATAAAGAGGATGTTTACCAACACTTTGGAACCACTTATGACAAGGCTCTAACTAACTTAGTGTCAGTAAGAAGTATTCACTGCTATTTTTTCTTGCATTTTCATTCAATGCTTGAACCTATTTCATCGTATCCTTCTTTGCTAGGAAAAGACAACCAAATCGGAATATGTGAATATGAAACTGTTGTATCATTGGTGGTCGGCCAACTGCATCTCAAGTTTAAAAATTAAACATGACAATTTGAACATGACAATTTTGATAGATATAAGTAATTTGGGAAAGACTAAAGTATTTTGGAATAGAGTTAAGTGTTTTAAATGGAAAATTAGACGAAGTAAATTGTTTTGGTAAAGTGATATTTGAGATTTATATTTGTAAAGGATTTGGAAACCAAAAATTTATATTTTTATGGAAAATGGTTTGTAAAGAATAATTTATGATAGTATGTATTTTTGGTAATAATTGCAATCATTGGATATTAGTGCATAATTGTGATCACTAGCAAGTTAGTATTGATTATATGGTCAATATTATAGCCAATTGATGTTAATAAACACTATAATTCACAATGACACAATATCACATTATTTTATAGTATTTGAGAATCTGTAAATATATATATATATATATATATATATATATTCAATAGTGATTATATATATATATATGATGTGTAAATGTTATAGAGCTTTGACACTTTGAGATGTAGATATGTATATATTTGATGCAGCGCATACCTTAAGACGCGAACGAAGCCCTAGATCGCTCCAGCCTAAGTTGCGAACGAGCAGATCTTCCTTAGGTCGCGAGCAGAGCATGTCCCGAGCTACAGAACTCCTTAAGTCGTGGGGTTTTCTTATGTCGTCTCCAGTAGGTCGGAGCTTCTTAAGTCGCTCCAGATTTCCAAAGTCGTTTTCCTGAGTCATGAGCTTTCAATAGGACGTTGTTTCTTATGTCGTTCCAGGATCATTATGTCGCGAAGCTTGCCTATGTCGCTGCCGAAGCTTGCCCAGGTTGCTGCCGTGCTTGTTTAGGTCGTTACTTGCTTAGGTCGCATGGTTTGATAAGTCGCTTGTATTTTATTTTCTTAAGTCGTTTGTATTGTATTGTGTTGTTATGTCGCATATATGTTGTAACGTGTTGTTAAGTCGCATATGTTAAGTCGAGTTGTGTGTGTTGTAAACCCTATAAAAAGGGGTGTCTTGCCAGTTGTAAAGTGGAGGGATTTGGAATAAATTTTGTTGAGAGCTTTGTGCCTCTTTAAAAATTGAAAGTTGAGTGTGAGCTCCTTTCTCCATCTTCGGTTATTCGAGTGCGCTCGAATCAATGAATTTGAAGCCGATTCATGGAATCTCGTGCGCGAGATCAACGTCGAAGAATCGTAGATCTTCTAACGCGGCATCGTATGCGATCAACGTGTTGAAGATAGCAAGAATCCGGTATCTCGAGAGATCAATGGATTTGGGCATTTGGTATCATCAATTCACCAATTTATCTTTGTATCGTTCCATCGTTCTGCTTCAAAAATTATATCCGCTGCGTCAATTTGGTATCAGAGCTTAATAAGTTCCTAGGCCGAATTGAAGTTGATTCAGATCCGAAGTTAAAGTCACAGCTAGTTGGAGCCGTGCAACACTTTTGTAAGTCAAAGCCGAGAGCTAGAAGAACTAAGAAGATCAAGACCGAAGTTAAAGCAAGTTAAAGCCAAAAACGAGCTTGTTCAAGTTTGTGCGAGATTTGTTCAAGTCGTGAGCTAGGAATTTGTACGTAGATTTTGCATCATTGAAAGTTGTGCTAGTTGAAGTGTGTGTTTGGATTTGTTGAAGATTCGACAATGCCTCCAAGAAGAGTTAATCGTCATCATAATGTTGTAGATGTGTATCGAAGAGAAGATGCTAAACAAATGGAGCAACGAATTAGTGATAAATTCAATGAGAAGTTTGATGAGGGAATTGGTAGATTGAAAAGGCTCATGATGGATATAAATCAAACTCGACAAAGAGCATCGCCAGGTTCAAATCAAGGTGGACATAGAATTTCGCCATCAAATTCTGAGAGGAGAAGAATGTCACCACTATCGGATCGGGAAAGAAGAGAACTATCAGTTTCGGGAGAAAGAGACGTGCATGGTAGCAGAAATGTTGATGGTCAGAATCGACATCGACATACGTCAGATTTGGAGGAATCCAGTGATAGTGATAGTATCTTTTGTCGAAACCATGGCCAAGGAAGAAGTCGAAATAGAGATTTCGAAGATGATCGTCGATGGGAGTCGGGGATGAAAACAGATATTCCAGAATTCAAAGGGGGAATGATAGCGGAAGAATTTATGGATTGGTTATCAAATGTTGAAGAAATTTTTGACTTCAAGGAATTACCCGAGCATCGTAGAGTTAAGTTGGTTGCTACACGATTGAGGGAAAGAGCTATGGCATGGTGGCAACAAACTAAACTTACAGGGGAAAGAATCGGAAAGTCGAAGATTGTTTCATGGGAAAAGATGAAGAAGTTGATGAAGGCTACTTTCTTGCCTTATAATTATCAGTCTCTTATGTATCAGCGCTTACAGAATTTGGACAAAGTCGGTAAATGATTATGCAGATGAGTTATCTCAACTGATTGCTAGAAACGATATCATGGAAACGGAGGAACAATTGACATCTAGATTTGTTGGAGGATTGAGAATGCAAATTCAGGATATGATAAATATGTTTGATCCAAGATCCGTTGCTGAAGCACACCAGAAGGCTCTAGCTTGGGAGAAGCAAGGTAGAAGAGGAGGTGGTGCGCTTACAAGTTCGATCAATCAGGTGAAAGGGGCTAGTAGCAATACTAATGTTTCCAAGGCTGTTAGTAAACCGGTTGTCAATGAAGTTGCTAAGACCAAGGTCAACAACAATTTCAAGTGTTATAATTGTCAGGAGTTTGATCATAAGAGCAATGAATGCCCGAGGCCTAAGAAGCGAGCGATGGTTGCTGAGCTTGAGGATGAGGATGCAGAAATAGAATGTTCCAATTCACCACAAATTGAAGAGGAAAAAGAATTACTGACGGGAGATGAGGGATATTCTTTAATGATGAGGAGATCTTGCTTGACGCCAAAGCAGGAACAGGAGACTAGCTGGCTGAGGAGTAATATTTTTCAATCGACGTGCACTATTTTGGGAAAGGTTTGTAAGTTTGTTATCGATGCAGGAAGTTGTGATAACATCATCTCTACAGAAGCTGTAAAGAAGTTAGCGTTAAAGACAGAGAAGCATCCCAAACCCTACAAATTGGCTTGGCTGAGAAAAGGTGGGGAAGTGAAGGTTAGATGAAGAGCTTGTGTAACTTTTTCCATCGGAAAGAAGTATAAGGATGAAATTTGGTGTGATGTGGTGGATATGGATGTATGTCATTTGTTGTTGGAAAGACCGTGGCAATTTGATAGAGCCGTGCAACACGATGGTAGGACTAACTGCTATAGTTTCATGTTCAATGGCACTAGAATCATTCTAGTTCCTAAAAAGCGACAACAAAGTGAAAGCAAGTTGGAGGAAATCGAGGAAGTAAAGACTCTATTATCTTTGAAGGAGTTTGTCAAAGAAATAGAGGATGAGCCTGAAGTATTTCTGTTGATTGGACGTGAAAGTAGTGAAACGGTTGAAATTCTTGAGGAAGTTAAGCCAGTGTTGAAGGAATTTGAAGATGTATTTCTTGAAGAATTACCAACAGAATTATCACCGTCGAGAGACATACAACACTAGATTGATCTTGTTCCCGGAGATGTGTTACCATATAGACCACATTATAGAATGAGTCCACAGGAGCACAAAGAGTTGAGAAGGCAGGTGGAGGAGTTACTTGAACAAGGACGCGTACAAGAAAGTTTAAGTCCTTGTGCAGTACCAGCCTTGTTAGTGACAAAGAAGGATGGAACATGGAGAATGTGTACATATAGTCGAGCACTAAACAAGATTACAGTGAGGTACAGATTTCTGATGCCAAGATTGGATGACTTGTTAGATTAGTTGAGTGGAGTTGCTATCTTTTCAAAGATTGATCTGAAGAGTGGGTATCATCAGATTCGAATTCGACCAGGGGATGAATGTAAGACAGCCTTCAGGACACGCGAGGGGAGGAGGTTGTATGAATGGCTGGTCATGTCATTTGGTCTTTTGAATGCACCAAGTACTTTTATGCGAGTGATGAATCAGATCTTTCGACCATTTATTGGAAAGTTCGTGGTGGTATACTTTGATGATATATTGATATACGGTGGAAGCACAGAAGAACATCTACAACACTTGCGAGAAGTGTTGATGATACTTCGTCAGGAGCAATTTTACGCAGCAACAAAGAAGTGCATGTTCATGACACACAATATTTTGTTCTTGGAACATGTGTTGTCTAAGGAAGGTATTCATGTGGATCAAGGCAAAGTTGAAACAATCAAGGATTGGCCACAACCCAGGACTATAACTGAAGTGAGAAGTTTCCATGGTTTAGCATCATTCTACCGAAGGTTTATTCCACATTTCAGTAGCGTGATGGAACCAGTGACATATTGTATGAAAGGAAAGCAGTTTGTGTGGACTGGAGATGCTGATTCTGCTTTTCAATAGATCAAGACACTTTTGACTACAACACCGATTCTTAGATACCCGGACTTTCAGTTACTCTTTGAGCTGAATACTGATGCATCTAAAGTTGGAATTGGTGGAGTGTTAAGTCAAAGGGGTCGTCCAATTGCTTATTTTAGTGAGAAACTTTTTGGAGCCAAGACAAGATACAGTACCTATGACCTGGAGTTCTATGCTATTGTCCAAGCCATAAAGAATTGGAGACACTACTTGTTTTATAAAGAGTTTGTGTTGTATACTGAACATGAAGCATTGAAACATTTGCAGGGACAGGATAAGATTGCAGCCAGACATGCTTCATGGATCGCATACTTGCAACAGTTTACATTTGTTGTAAAGCATAAATCGGGAGTTACAAATCGTGTGGCAGACGCATTGAGTAGAAGAAATCATTTGTTGACTACGATGAGAGTTGAAGTGAAGGGGTTTGGTGTATTTCCAGAATTTTTTGTTGAGGATCCTTACTTTGCTAAGATTGTAGATGAAGTCGAGAAAGGGAAGACGGATGAGTACGTGTTGGTAGATGGTTTTCTATTCAAAGGAAATCGGTTTGTATACCAAAGTGCAGTTTGCGAATGAAAATTGTGAAGGAATTGTATGAAGAAGGTCATGTGGGAAGAGATCGTACCTTGCAGTTGATTTCTCAATCATATTTTTGGCCTTCCATGAGGAAAGAAGTTGAAAGATTTGTGCAGAGATGTCACATATGTCAAGTTTCCAAAGGAACAGCTACGAATGCAGAATTGTATATTCCATTGCCCGTGCCTACTAGGCCATGGATTGATGTTAGCATGGATTTTGTTTTGGTTTTTCCAAGAACTCAACGAGGGAATGATTCTATATATGTTGTGGTGGATAGATTTTCGAAGATGGCATATTTCATAGCTTGTAAAAAGACTGCAGATGCAGTCTGTATTGCTCAATTGTTCTTTAAAGAGGTTTATCGACTACATGGGCTACCTGAGACCATTGTTTCTGACCGGGATACTCGATTTCTAAGTCATTTTTGGTTGAGTCTGTGGAAGATGGTTGGGACTAAGCTGAATTTTAGTAGCACCTATCATCCACAAACAAATGGGCAAACGGAAATGGTGAACAGATCTTTGGGAAACTTGTTGAGATGTCTTGTGAAGGATAATTTGAAGAGCTGGGATGTGAACTTGTGTCAGGCAGAATTCGTACATAATCATGCCGTTAATCGAAGTACTGGATTCAGTCCATTTCAAGTAGTATATTCAGCAATTCCGAAGGGACCGTTGGATTTGTCGACAGTTCCACGTCAGAAAGGGGTTGTTAAACGAGCTTGTGATTTCGTTAATGAGTTGCAGGAGTGTCACAGGATTGTTCATGAACGATTGCTTAAGTCAAATGAGAAGTATAAGCAACCGGCAGATAAGAAGCGAAGGAGTGTGGACTTCAAAGAGGGTGATTTTGTTTACGCAGTATTGACGAAAGATCGTTTTCCAGTTGGAACTTACAACAAATTGAAAGCTAGAAAGATTGGTCCTTTAGAAATCTTGAAGAAGATCAATGAGAATGCGTATCAGTTGAGATTGCCGGATCATATTCATACTGCCGACGTTTTCAACGTCAAACACTTGATTCCGTATCATGAAGATAAGCGTGTCGAAGAAGAGGAAAGTGTGAACTCGGGGATGAATTCTTTTCAACCAGGGGAGGATGATGCAACGCATACCTTAAGACGCGAGCGAAGCCGTAGATCGCTCCAGCCTAAGTTGCGAACGAGCAGATCTTCCTTAGGTCGCGAGCAGAGCAGGTCCCGAGCTACAAAACTCCTTAAGTCGCGGGGTTTTCTTATGTCGTCTCCAGTAGGTCGGAGCTTCTTAAGTCCCTCCAGATTTTCAAAGTCGTTTTCCTGAGTCACGATCTTCCTTGGGTCGCGAGCTTCCAATAGGACGCTGTTTCTTATGTCGTTCCAGGATCATTATGTCGCGAAGCTTGCCTATGTCGCTGCAGAAGCTTGCCTAGGTCGCTGCCGTGCTTATTTAGGTCGTTACTTGCTTAGGCCGCATGGTTTGATAAGTCGCTTGTATTTTATTTTCTCAAGTCGTTTGTATTGTACTGTGTTGTTATGTCGCATATATGTTGTAACGTGTTGTTAAGTCGCATATGTTAAGTCGAGTTGTGTGTGTTGTAAACCCTATAAATAGGGGTGTGTTGCCAGTTGTAAAGTGGAGGGATTTGGAATAAATTTTGTTGAGAGCTTTGTGCCTCTTTAAAAATTGGAAGTTGAGTGTGAGCTCCTTTCTCCATCTTCGGTTATTCGAGTGCGCTCGAATCAACGAATTTGAAGCCGATTCACGGAATCTCGTGCGCGAGATCAACGTCGAAGAATCGTAGATCTTCTAATGCAGCATCGTGCGCGATCAACGTGTTGAAGATAGCTAGAATCCGGTATCTCGAGAGATCAACGGATTTGGGCATTTGGTATAATGAATTCACCAATTTATCTTTGTACCGTTCCATCGTTCTGCTTCAAAAGTTATATCCGCTGCGTAAATATTTATAACTTAAAGATTTTAAGTTAATTAAACTGGGAATTATTTGGATAAGTAATATAGAATTATTTTTGAGATGTTAAATTTTGGAAACAAATTCAGAATTTTTACTCCTAGATTAGATTTAAAGGAGTTAAATAACTGTTTAATTTGTGAAAAGAAATTGAAAAATAGTAGTTGAACTTAATTTTGGATATGAAATGTTTTGAAATTGTGAAATATATCAGAAAATGACTCATTATGTATAAAATTTAGTTTTATTGGGAATTTGTTTATAAGATTTTGAAAGTTTGTAAAAATAATCTAATGTTATTTAAAGAGAAGATTTGAATTCAAGTTGTGTTTGAATTAACTTATACAATTTAATCTAAAGTTTGTAAAATGAATTTTTGGAAGAATATATATAATGTATATGATATTGGAAAAGAAATTTATTTAAATAAAGAATTTGATATTTTATAAAGCAATTTTTTTTCTTGAAAAAATATTTTTGTATTTAGAATTTAAAAGCAGAAAATAAAATGAGCAAGCTTAGTGCAATTAAATTGTTATAGATTTCTTCTTATAGAAAACTGCGAGGATACAATTTTGTTAAGAGGGAAGTCTCTGTAACAATCCAGTTTTTAGATAATAAATAATTTAAAGTTAATAGTAGTAATTTAATTAAATAGGAATTTGGAGATTTCAGTTTGGAAAATGGGTTTTCAAATTATTCTAACAAAAGAATTTTGATCGTGAAAATAGGATATTTAAATTTGGATAAGTTAAAAATATGCAAATAATGTTTATAATAGTAGTGTAATCAAAATATAATACTAATAAGTAAAAGAAAATACAAATATAAATATACTTTTATTTCCTTACCCCATACCCAATATCTTAAGGTCCAAGCCTAAGAGCTATTAACCAAATCCAAATTCCAGAATTTTCTTTGGATTCTTCCCTGTTCACTTGTTTACTTCACGTTTACCTACTTCGTTAATTTATCTTCCTCCTAAAGCATTTTGCTCATCATTTTCCTCACCAATTAAATTTGAAAACAAATCTCATAAATTAGGATAAATTATAAAACTTACATATGAAATTTTATGCGTCATTCTGCATCTATGGTGGAAAATTTATTGGGTGCGGTGATGTGACTAACGCGAGCGCGTGCATTTTAGGGCAAGGAGAAAAGAGATGTGCGCACAGTAACAGGTGCGTATAACCTACTCATGAATCTATGCTAATCTCATCAAGTTCTCGTATACATCTTCACGATTATAAACACTGAATTACATTAAAACACTTGAATTGCCTGTGCGTTCCTTTTTCTACCCAATCATCATAACTAATCACCTATCTTCATCTTCTGTATATAAAAAATCATACCAAAAGTCTTGAAAGCAAGCTTAGAAGTGATTGAATTATTAAAATGAAGTTATGAATCTCACACACACATGGAATAGGTTCGAACAAATGAACTATGGATGTGATCGATTGTCACAGGCGATTAACGTCGTCATTCTCCAAACCCACTGATCGATCTGTGATAGCCACTGGTCGACCGGTCGGTCCTTCTCCCTGACGATTTTTGTGAGCGAGTCGAGTGCTTGTGCTCCTCTATCGTGTGCGTTTGTTTCCTTGGCTGTAAATGCATGTGTAAATGATGAAATATGTGCGTGCATTTGCTACAGGTGTGTGTATTATCCTCTGTGGTGCATGAGCTCCATTGTCTAGCTCTATGTTGCCATAGTTTGATTTTTGGTCGTCTCCTATCTGTTTTGTTGAAGCAAACTGCTGCTATTTCATATTTTATCAACCGTCATATTCAAAAAATGTATGTTCGCAAGTTAAACTATTTGAATATGAAATTGGTTCCATTTGTGGTGGATCGGAGCACATGCCTATGCATGAGCAAGCTCCTGTAATTTTCATTCAGTATTATGTTTTGGTATTGGTTAATATATTAAGTCTTGTTTTTTTTTTAAAAAAAAAAGCATATTAAGGTTTGTATAACTATGTCATTTTAACATGTATATTAATTAATTACGAATATAAAGAAGTTTGGGCACTTTGAAAACTTAACAAAAGAAAGAAGATTTCTAAACATAAAATTTTATCTAATTTTGAAAAGATAGAAAATTTATTATTCGTTGTATTGTGTGTATTAAGTTTGCTAATACATATATACGTATATATATATATACGTGTATATATATATATACGTATATATATATACACGTGTATATATATATATATACGTGTGTGTATATATATATACGTATATATATATATATATATATATATATATATATATATATATATATATATATATATATATATATTTGGTTTGGATAATTATTCGTTAATCATACGATCTTTATTTCGTATCTATTTTGGAGTATATATTTGTTATATAAAATCATAAGTTGTGAAAAAATTATTATTAAGTATTATTTTCCTTATTTTGTATTTATATGAACAATCCATTTTGGTATTACAATATTGATATTTTCTCCTGGTTTATTGAATAATAATTACCATCGTAGTATTTGATTTGTTTGTTATTTTATGATACAGCGATGACATTCTTTCTATTTGATTTATTGATATTTATTCTATGTGATGAGAAATTAGAATAAATAATTTAATGATACTGTCTGATATGAGACTTTCATTACTAAAACGACTTCACTTGGCGATGGCTCGTGGCGATGGTTTGCGTCGGGTAAAATACGCGGTCGTCGCAAGCCGTCGCCTAACTGAATATAAACCACAAAACCGAGACATTTCAGCATTATTTCCCTCCACCTCATTTCCCTTTCTTTCTCTTCTCAATTTCGCCTCCAGCAGCCACCAACCGCCTCTAGCCGACGGCGACGACCTAGTCCCGCTGCGCACTCCTTCCTCCTTCTCTATATCCCATTTTAAAGTATATTATACTTTAAACCCTGTTTATAAAAAAATTAGTATTTTTTGTTTCAATAGGTTAGATTAATTAGTATTAGATGATGGTATAGTTTATTAGTTGATTTGGCGATAAAATTTAAAATCTAATTTAGAAAATTAGTTGATTATTGATTTGAAATTGACGATTATTATGTATTAGTTGATGATAATAGCGTGTTAGTTGATTTGGGGATGTTAGTAAGTGGTTTGATTGTTTAATTTGCAATTAAAAAATAGGGTTGATTTAAAATTCGAAAATCAGCATTATTGATTAATATGCTTATTGATAAGTTTACGTGAATGTTTGGTTTAGTGGAAAATGATATTTATTACAGTTTACGCAAAAATTAGTGTATAATCATTGATTAATATGCTCCTAAGTTGGTACGGTTAAACATAAGTAATATTCTTTAATTAATTAGTGTGTATTAATTATAATTGATGGTGCTTAGTATAAATTATTTATTTTATTATTATTAGTTCAAACTTCTAATTTTAGCTTAAAAAATCTGTAAATTAAAATTTTATTAGTTAAAAAGTTTGAAAATACGTTATAAAGCTTATAATTTAGCTAATAAAAAGTTAAGAAATATCATACTTAAATCGATTTTGTTAGAAGTTAAGAAATGAAGGTAACAACAATAAACATTGTAATAAAATCGATTTTCTAAAAAGTTAAGTAATGAATATAACAACAACAAATATTCTACTAAAATCGATTTTGTAAAAAGAAAAATCAAGAAATAAATATGACAACAACAAATGTTGTACTCAAATCGATTTTCAAAAAAGTTAAGAAATGAATATGGCAAGAACAAATATTGTACTCGAATCGATTTTCTTCAAACTTAAGAAACGAACATAACAACAAGAAATATGCTATCGATTTTCTAATAAGTTAACAAATGGATATAACAACAACAAATAATGTACTCAAATCGATTTTCTAAACAGCTATGAAATTTATATACAAGAACAAATATTGTACTAAAATTGATTATCAAAAAAAATTTATAATGAATATAATATTGATTTGATAATAAGCGTTAAGTATTATTATAATAAATACAACCACAAATTGAAGCCTTTAGTCCCAAAAGGTTTTAACTTGTTTTATAAAATACAACAACAAAAATACTCCTCTTGGATGCAAAGTTATGCGTAGAAGAGAAGTGAAAATCCTGTCGAAATTAGACAGAGGTTTGGTGTGAAAACGTTAGTCCTAAAAGGCTTTACTTTATTTTAGAAAATACAACAAATAAATACTCCCTCTGGCTGCAAAGTTATGCGTAGGAAAGCAGTGAAGTGAAGTGCTGTCGAAATTAGACAGAAGTGTGGTGTGTGAAGCCTTTAGTCCTAAAAGACTTTACTTTATTTTAGAAAATAAAATAATAACAATATATCACTTGGGTGAGAAGTTTTTCATAGAATAGAAGTGAAGTGAAATGCTATCGAAATTACTAATATATTTTTTCAAATTAGGAACAATGTTCGATTATTTTGTCGACCGTACTTGAATGTATGAAGTCAGAATCGGAATGAAAGGCTTGGTGAAAGAACATTTCTACAATGGTACACACGAATTTATTAGATTCGCAATATCTAATAATCGAAATAACGAAGAACTTCGTTGCCCTTGTAGTAAGTGTCAACATTTGAAGCATTGGAAATCAGACACATTTAAAGTACATTTGTATAAATCTGGATTTGTGCCAAATTATTATTTATGGGACCGTCATGAAGGACATGTTGCACCTACAACAGATCCTATTGCGTCAGAGGTCGATGTTGTTATGATGAATCCAATAGAAGATATGGTGGAAGATGCAGCACGATCAATGTTCCATACTGTTCAAGTTGACGACGAAGACGTCAAAGTCGAAGAAGAACCAGATGTGGAAGCAATTTTTTATGATTTATTAGATGTCGCTAAGAGACTATTGTGGGATAGTTATAAAAGTGGAACTGAATTATCAGTAACCGCTGAATACATCACTATAAAATCAAAATTTAGCTCTACAGAAGTTGGATTTACAGCATTTGTACAAGTTGCAAAATGACATATGCCACCCAATAATCGGATGTGCGACAGTCGTCATAAAGTGAAAACACTTATGTCAGTTTTCGCTCTGCCTTACCAAAAAATATATACATGTATAAAAGGTTGAATGTTGTATTGGAAATATGACATTAATCTCAGGAACTGCAAAATATGTAGTGAGGAAAGATATAAACCTTGAAAAAAGAAAGAAAAGGAAGTTCCACACAAGAGAATGGATTATTTACCAATTACCCCTAAACTTCAAAGGTTATATGCGTCTTCAGCAACGTCATTTCATATGCGATGACGCAGCGTGAGAAGACAGACAGACGGAACTTTGACACACCATCCAATGGAGAGGCATGGAAATATTTCGATAAGACGTATCACAAATTTTCTGTAGAGAGCCGTAACGTCAGACTTGGTATATGTACGGATGGGTTTTCACCATTCTCTCTGTTTGGTAGCAAATATCTATTTTGGCCAGTTATCGTTACTCCTTATAATTTACCTCCATGGATGCATATGAAAACATCATACATGTTTTTCACTATTGTTGTCCCTGGCCCTGATGATCCGACACAAGGAATCGATGTTTATCTACAACCATTAATCAAAGAGCTGAAAACATTGTTGCTTGAAGGTGTCGAAACATACAACATTTCACAAAAAAGGAATTTTCATATGTTCGCTTCTTTGTTGTGGAATGATTTTCTACATATGGTATGCTTTCAGGTTGAAGTACGGCTAGTTGTCTAGCCTGTTCTTATTGCATGAAAGAAACGCAATCATTTTCTTTACGGTATGAAAGGAAATTTCTTGGTTTGATTGTCATCGATGTTTTCTCCATCCCAATCATATTTTAGAAGAGATAAAAAAACTTTAAAGCTTACAGAGAAGAGAGTATGCAACCACCAAAAATTTGGTCAATCGAAGAAATATATGAAATTGTAAAGACAACTCGAAGATACATGAAAATGGAATACAGACTGAAATTCCAAGTAAATCGGACATTCATAATTAGTGCAAACAAAGTATACTTTGAGAGTTATCTTATTGGAAATATCTCCAACTTCGACATAATATTAACGTGATGCACAACGAAAAAAAGTGTTTGATAACGTATTTAATATAATTATGAATGCTAAAGAGAAAACTAAGGATGATCTGAATTCAAGACTTGATATAACACACTTTTGTAAACGTCCCGAACTTCATATGAAGCCCAATAACAATCACAAACCCAAAGCATGTTATGAGCTTGGCAACAAGCAAATAAAACTCGTGCTAAAGTGGGTGGAAGGACTAAAATGCCCTGATGGGATGTCTTCTAATCTCCATAGATGTGTTGCCTTTAAAAAACAATAAATTGAGTGGGATGAAAAGTCACGATTGTCATATTATAATGGAATATTTATTATCAGTGATTTTCAAAGAACTATTGCTCATAAAAGTGTGGAGGTTATAATAGACATTCTGTTTTACAAACAGCTTTGTTCGACAAATTTAAAAATCAACCATATACATAAACTTGATGTAGAAATCCTTATATTGTTATGCAAACTAGAGAAAACATTTCCGCCAGGTTTCTTTAATATAATGGAGCATTCACCTGTTCATCTTCCATCCGAAGCTCTTCTTCGAGGTCATGTACAATACAGATGGATGTATCTATTTGAAAGGTAATAATAAATATCTGTATAATTGTTGTTAGTTTAAAATTCAGATTTACTCAAGTGAATTTAAATTGAATTAATTTTGTAATAGGTACTTGAATCATCTGAAAAGGAAAAAAATTAGACAGAAAGCACGAGTCAAGATTTAATTTGCAAATCATATATTGAAGAAGAAGCTTCATTCTTTTTCTCTCATTACTTCAGTGACCATGTGAACTTATCATTTGTAAGTGGTCCTCGTAATAATTAAGCCATTGAAGAAAATTATTCTCAAACAAGGTTGTCTATTTTTAGACAACATGGCCGACCTACTGGAAAATGTGTGGAAATATGGATAAACGATAGAGATCAACATGCAAGGGCACACATATGTTCTTCTTAATTGTGTTGAAGTTACACCATTTGTTAGGTAATAATAAATTCATATTTATTTCAATGATACTTACATATTAATTGTAATGTAACATATAATATATATATTCGCGATATTTACGAATCACAGCATTCATCTGGCAATCTCAGTAAGGAATTTTTTAAATGGTTTTGAACTACGTTTATGATCCAAGAAACTACGTCGTTGATGAAGGATTACAACATCTTGCGCTTGGACCAAAAAGAAATGTCAAGACTAATCCAATATTCTTCATCAATGGATTTAAATTTAACATAAGGATTATGGTGCTGAAAAATTAACATATAACAGTGGTGTATTTGTCAAAGGCAGTGACAATCTAGATGTGCGTATAAAATTTTTTTACATCGCCTTAACATAGGTTTTAGAATTGGCATATTATGTACAACCTGCAAAAAAAGTTCTTTTATTCAAGTGCAATTGGTTCAGCAATATTCCTAGTTCTGGAATCAACGTGCACAAAAATTATAAACTTATAGAAAAAAAGCAAACCTCGCATAACTATAAGTATGATCCTTTTGTATTGGCCAAGCAAGCGTTATAAATTTATCTTACTCTGTATCCATCCTTATAAAGAGATAAAGCAGACTGGTCTGCTGTTTTTTAAAAAAAGGCAAGATTTACATTTGATTGTATTAATATTCTAGAAGAAGCAGCGTATCAAACGGATCTTGAGCTAAATAATGAAATAATAATAGTTGGTGATATTGATTTGAGTTTGTTAAATGATGAATCGAATGTTTTAATAGAAGCATTTTAGAGTACAGAAGAGAACGATGTACATTACGAGATCGAGACTGAATCAGAAGACGACGAAGACTGAAAATTTTGAATTTTTGTATCAGTTGTTGTATAATGTATATTCTGAGTTTCATCCGTTATCAATAATGATGACTATGTTGTGAGTTATGTCTTATTGTTTTTTTTTAAATTATGTATATATACTAAGGAGATCTTGTCTTATTTATGACGTTATAGTGCAAGTTTTATGTGATGATTAATCGAACATGCTTTGTAATAATGAACTGATAATTTTATCAATATATGAAATGATATGTTTGTAATAGATATGCACAGGAGACACTCTAGCAGATCTCAGCCTTCTCCTTCCACTGGTGCAGGTGCCAGCGGCACAACACCGGATTTACGTTTGATGAAAGAGGTAGTTTCGAACAGTGCGAGGTGAGTATCAAATTTATTACATATTCACTATTTAAAATTTATTAAATTCGTACATCTTATTTTATACAGGGGGTTTGAGGTCCAACCGAGCGACTTTATTTTGCAAGTGTCTAGGAAGGCATTCATGAGCCGGATGTCGGGACGTTGGGCTCACTTGGACGACATTCCCGATCACATTAAGAATGCCATATTAGCCAAATTGATGGTAAATTTGAATTTATAATTTATTTTAATTAATACAATGTATATAATTCAAACTAATATCAATTTCAATACACGGGCCGCTGTTCGTGTTAACCCATAGGATATAGTTGTTTTTGTCAATCACAGGAACCGAAGAATGCGCAAAAATTACAGAGACACCATATCAAAAGCCAAGAGAGCGAGAAACAAGTCATCTTGAATGGCAGCCGATGTATGGGCTCAATTTCTGCAGCTATGGGATACTCGAGAGTCGAAGGTAAGTTATATCATTTCATTTTGTTTAAAATTCATATATTAGGTGCATTAATTTAGTTAATTGTGCATTTAAATTTATAGGAATTATCGTCGTGAAACCGTGCAAATAGGGCTAAAAATCCTGCTTTGCACCGCGGTGGGTCAAAGAACTTCCAACAGCATCGCAGGGAATTGGTAAAGTTATAAAATCCGTTTATAAATAGTTGTAAGATAATTTAGTCATATCGGTAATATTATTCACTTGCATATATAACTTCAATTTCAAAAATATAATCGTGAACCTACACTAGCTGAGGTCTTCACTCACACACATGTCGTCGAGTGCACGGACGAGAAGGGAAATATTTCATATGAATTTACGGACGATAAATCTAAACCTGTGATGGTAAGTTTAATTTTTTTACTTCATATTTGATAAGTTCTTTATTATTTATTATTACAAACTATTGTTCGTCATCGCAGAAGAGATACGAAGCGGAGAAAGATCGAGTGGCGTTGTCCTTTGATCGTGAGTTGACGTTAGAAGAGGAGTACCATATTTAGGATGCTCTCTGTGACCCGCCTACTCAGTATAGGCGTTACGGTTATGAAAATCAGGAGGTAAACTATTTCATTAACTAATATATAAATTATATTTATTCCTGAAGGCATAAATTTTAACTTCCAATCAAATAATTTACAGGCGATGATGACCCAGAGGGCTTATAGGAGATCTCAGGTCGAGGAGGAGATAGCTCAGTTGAAGCAGCATATGACAAAATTCAATGACTAGTGGAAGGGCGGAGGACTGGCTCAGCTGCTAGATGACCGAATCTTAGCAGAGCATATGAGGATGGATCGGGAGATGATGACAATGAGGATGAGCAGGTACGAATTTTTTTGACTGTTTGTGATCATTTCGTTGTGTAATCATTGACATATGTTGATAGAGTTGATACTTTATTGATGGTTGTGTACCGTGGTGATTGTAGATTTGATGAACATGAGTATTTGTGTAGATATGGTTGTGTTGGTTGATAGAATATTGATTTTCATCGATAAAATTTTATGTAAATATTGATATTTGCATTGTATTTTTAATTATTTGTGATATGTATAAGATTATACGTTGCATGTGATGTTACTGGTTGTGATATTGAGTTTATATGTCTTGAAAATGAAATGAGATTAAGATATGATGTTTATTGTATGGTTGGAAGGCTTAAAAGTAGCTTATTGAAAATTGCAGGTCCCAGTTTTGTGTCGGCCAGTGACGGTCAAATCGTTTTAGTTTTACTTAGGTTAGTGACACTTTCTAGTTCCAGACTTGTTTCGGTTAGCGACGACTTGCGACGGCAGCCGACGGCTAAACGCCGTCTCTAAATGAAGTCGTTCTTGTAGTGTTTCGGTAAAACTTTTTAGGTTATTTTTAGGATTCGTTGTATAGGATAAAGAAGAGCGAGTGTGATGTATGAGCATATAATAAATGGAGTAGTAACACGCGGTGGTATGAGACACCGTTGTGTTATTTATTCCGTTATTCTTTTGCTCATGGATGACACTTAATACGAAGATTGTTGTATGTGATACTCATTGCATTATGTATATTTAGAGTCATGCATCGGCCATTGTGTATATATGTTCTATATGTCCGTAACTTTCGGGAGTATGCCAGATTGGCCAAAATCCACCCCCATGGTCTGATCATGAGGTCGCACCCTCGATCCCGACACCTTTGTTCAATATGGTATATTTAGATGAGTATCATTTATGATTTAGCTTTGACAACCCATGTGGTAGGTGCTTGATATTACGAAGTTTGGGTTAGGTGACCCGTAGGGTTGGTGCCCTACGCCCCTTTCCCTTTGTTATATCACATAGGCTAGCAGTCTGTTACCTATAGTGGAAAAACAGGGTCACGACCGTGGCTTAGCATCAACGATCCACCGGTGGATATTTGTCACGATGTCCATCGAGGTAACCGAAGACTGTAGGAGCAGATACAGTTAGGTGACCCTGAGCTCCTGGAGCGGGCATACGGCCATCAGTCTCCCATCTGGTTTCGGTTCACATGAACTTAGATTACAGGAATGGATCTAACTATATAGCATACGACATGGTAGATCCTTAGTTCCTAGAGAGGGCATATGACCATTAGTATCTTGTTTGGGTTCAGTTCACATGCCGTGGAAAGGCATATATGAGATGAGATTATACTTGAGACCGTGTCTGGAGTAGAGTCAACCCCATATCCTTCTTAGATAGACGACTTATCCCTTTATTGGTTGATAACCTATTTATCATTGATTATTTTTTGATATTGTTATAAGCTGGCTTGGATCTTTCTTATTGCCTTTGGTAATTTGATGATGATATTTATAATATGACATTGAGAGATAATTGGGTAGTGCTCCATGCTAGCCCAATATACTTAGTGATATCCCACTTATCGTTGTTTTGTGAATTGGGATATTGGTTATGGATATGTATGATTCACCCATTTGATATTGATTTGGTGACTTTGATTTGTTATGTTTCTAAGTGGGTGATGACATCTTTTGATATTAGGTTTGAATGCTTTATTTGGATTTGAGATATTTGGGTAATTTAATGCCTTGTGGATTTTTCTATATACTTTGCCATGTCATATAGTAATTTGAGTATCTTTGGTAGTGATATCATATTATTCTTCTCTATTTATATTGTATCACTTTCTTATGATCCTTGATTAGACATAGTCTGACCCGTGTGTTATTTTATAATACTCAGGTCAGTCCGAGACATTTTATATACAGGAACGACTTGACCAGCATGTATTTCATTAGGTATGGAGGAGTCGTACATTAGGATGGTTATAAGATATTTGTATGACTTTAATTCATTGTGTGTGTATATATATGTGTGAACGACATTTGAGATGTTTTTTTATTCTTATGACATTATTTCATATATATTATATTCCATCGCTACGTTTGACTCTGTGTTCTCTGTGATGTACTGCGTATTATGTATTATTCTATTTAGGAGACACATGTATCTATTATTTTGTATTGATACCGCGTATAAATTGGTAAGCTATATATTAGATGTTTTAATACGTAGTAGTGTTAGTCCAAAAGAATATTCAAGCGCGTACCCCATATACCCTTATTCTCCGTATCTTACATTATTACTCTGTAATACTCTCGAATACTAAGGGGTATAGATGTGGAGTGTTACAAAAAACAAAAAAAAAATGTGCTTATGATTGCATACAAGTTAACAATTTAAAAAACTCAAGTTTTCAGTTAGTTTACAAAACATGGTATTAGGAAAAAAAATAGTAAAAGGATTCACTTTTGGATTTCCATGATTTAAAATCATATGGATCTCCTTTCCTAAGTTCTTCTTCTCAGCCATCAACACCAGCTTAAACAGCTACTCTAAGATAATTTTCTTTCTAAAATCTTAAGCGAGTATTTGCTGACAAATTTGATTAGAGGTCAAAAGTTAGAGGCTAAAGGTTGTGGTTTTCGTGGATGAAAAAAAAATTAAAGGTTGGCTAGAGGCTGGATAGAAAGTAACGTGTAATATATGGTGTTTATTTTTTATATGTAATAAATATCATTTAATTATAAATAATTAATGTACGGTACTAGATAGGAAATACTGTTATTTATTTACGAAAAAAATCAAAAAATTGGGAATTACACTTGACTTACATAAGTTGCATCTGTTATAGTTTTTATATCCTTCCAAACGGTTTTGTTTTCGGAGTCCAAAACGCTTTCTATTAAAATGTTAACATAATAGACGTCCTACTTACCTAAGTTATGTAGAATGTAACTCCGTTCAAACGCTTTTAAAGAGTGTTTTCCTTATCCATGAACTCAACATTCGAGTTTAATTTAAATGGTTCTCCAGGACGATATGGAGGTTATGAACCAACTTATCCTTCTTGAGTCAAAGCGTTCTCCATATACTCATGTAGTGGTCACCCCTCAATGTATTTTTCATCTAAAAGGGTAATATTAGTCAAAATAAAGTCGGTGTTAAGACCGAACGTTTTGAAAATCTTAGGTAGTGTTGGGTTGTTCTATTTTGTATGTTAATTCCGTTTTCGTCAATTTACATACGTCATGTGTATTTTTGTATGGACGAAAACCTAAACTAAAATCAACAAACCAAACACTACCTTAATTTTCTAAACATGCTTTTTGTTTGTCTCTCCATGACCATGACCTTAGCATTGTTGGTAGTAGTTTGACTTTGAGTAGTGATCAAGCAATCTTTAAGGTCAACAGTTGCATTCTTAAGCACCTCTGTATTTTATTGATTCACCTATTTCATTGCAAGCTGACAGAATTAGAGTAGATTCTCTTGTCTTTTGTAGTGGTCTTGCATTCAATATCTTTATTTGAGATGCATGTTTCTAGATATTTAACCTTATTATTAGGCTATGTGTTGGGCAAGGTTTCATTGGTTTTATGTAAATGTTTGAACTGTTATGAAAAAAAGTAAGATGTAAAAAGGTGATTTTCTTGAAATATAGAACTTAGCATAAAAATATGTAAACCAATAAATATGATGTTTACCAACACTTTGGAAGTGCTTATGAAAAGGCTCTAGCTAAGTTAGTGTCGGTAAGAAGTATTCACTGCTATTTATTCTTGCATTTTCATTAGTGCTTGGAACGCATTGCATCGCATCCTTCTTTGCTAGGGAAAAGATAACCAAATTAGAATATGTGAATATGAAACTGTTGTATCATCGGTGGTCGACACCGATTGCATCTTAACTTTAAAAAAAGAACACATATGCTATCGTATATTCAGAATGGGTTGGTAGTAAGATGAAAGAGGGAGAAACTGACTTCATTGTATTGTAAAGAATGAGCGAAAAGGAACACACGCTGCTACATGAAAATGGTAGCCTGTCCATGCAAATAATCCAAGGGAGAGAGAGAGCATGAATTGGCCCAGTTCCATTTAGTAACCTTTAAGTGGTTCCGAACATATTATGATCTCTTGGCCTCTTGGGTAGTTGTCAAGTCGACTTTCTCTAGGGTGGTTTACTATGATGCAAACAACAAATGGCTAAAAGTGAATCTGACATGACATATCATATATCTATTACCTACAACTATTATTGCTTGGCAAACTAAGTACCATCGAGCAAGTAGATAAACACTGTTTGAGCTTCCTTGGCCAATGAACTAATGTAAATTCAGTGAAGTTTTCTAGAAAATTGATGCTTTTCTTAATATTGAAAAGTCGCCTTATGCTCCATAGAAATTGTACAACCATCTTCTTCTTAAAACAATAATAATTTAGAGTAGGAGGGAATTTATCTCAGTTCGGTAAGAATAGAAACAATACAATAAATACCGATTTTCAATAAATTATTCCTATAACATTAAAAAAATAGGTATTTTCTATTTAACACCTACAACAGAAATTATATTTAGAATGACAATTTGTATAGCTCTGCTCCAAAACCATTATGTTTCGGGAATCTCTTCAAAACATATTAATCTCCTAAGCATATAATTCAATTTAGAAACTAAAAATATCCTAAAATTTATCAATTGTTAACTGATTTCAATAAAGAACAAAACATAAATTTATCGACTCTACGAAATGTGATTAAAAATGGGTTCTTGGTTATGACTTATATAAGTTGAAAATATTACCCTAAGAAAATATAATGATTTCTTGTAACAACCACATCTTGAAAGCCATGGTTTTGGAAATGAAGAGCTACTGCGTACAAGCTGAGGACGAAGAAGCTTTTGCGACTAGGCACTGTTCATCAGAGTTGGCCTTGAGATCATCAGAGGTGAAGATTGGAGATGGTAGGCAGGTGTCAGAGGCAGAAAAGATGGAAACTGTGGACTGTGGAGAGAGTTAGATACGTGTGTCAGTGTGTATGCATGTGCACGTGCACACCTGACACATGCATATGCTAGTTCTGTTGTTATTGAAAATGGTGCAGTGAACATTGTATATGAAGTACAGTTGTATGTGCTTATAACTCTATGTATCTGGGTTGTATTGGGTTGCATGGGTATGAGTTGATTGAGTCATAGTTACTGCTATATGGCTTGGCTGAAAAAAAAACAACAAATTAGGTATTTACTGGTCTTGCCTTAACTTTTATGCAACAATAGTTCATGTTATTTTGAAATCTAGGGTTTCCTCTCAAACCATGGGGAGTATCAATTCCTTCACCAAATTTCTTCAAACTTCTCTTACTCCTCTTCTCAAATCAGACCACCTGAGGCTTCTCACATCAGTAAGCCATCAGGGGTTATCAACATTGATGATGATGGTTTTAAATTGCTCCAATCTAAACAGCAAGGGAAGAAAGAGGTCAAGAAATCACAGGAGTTGCTATCGGCTCTCAACAGAGATAACAGAAAAGGCCATGACGGTCAGGATATAACCACCCATACTGCAAAGAAAGATCAATTGTTGCCGGCACAGAGAAAACTGATAGCCATCTCACTGAATAGAGAACAAGGCTGTAAATCCTGGGCTGATATTGTTGCTGATCAGCCTCAAGAACCCGATGATGAAGATTGCAATCTAGAGCATATTGCACCAATCAAGATTAACAACAAGAAGTATGGTCTAGTAAAGGAAGAGGTATGTAAAAGGGCAACTGAATCATGGAACAATTCTGTTCTTGTGTATGTAGTGGGTACCAAACCATACTACATGTTTTTTAAATCATATGTTTAAAGGAATCTGATTGGTGAATTTGAAATTTTTACTAGAGAGAATGGTTTATTTCTAGTAAAATTCAAAGATTGCCAAGATTGCTCTTCAGTTTTAAAAAATGGACCTTATTTTTACAATGGCAAACTCATCATAGTGAGAAAGTGGTCTGATTCTTTGAAAATGGACAGAGACTTGTTAACGTCTATGCCAATATGGGTAAGATTACCCTGTGTTAATCTAAAGTTATGAGACAGAGAAGCCTTTAGTGTCATGGCAAGTATTATAGGAAAACCCATCAAAATGGACGCAGCTACTACCTTAAAGACGAGATTGAATTACGCTCGCCTTCTTGTGTGCGACTGATGAACTACCAGAGGAGATCAACATCACTCTCTATAATGGTGAAAACATTATACAAAAAGTGGAATACGAATGGGTTCCACCGAAATGTAATATATGTAAATGTTTCGGCCACACTAGAGAGCAGTGCAACCCAAAGCAAATGTGGATACCCAAAACTAGAAATCAAAATAGAGATAATCTTCAAGAAAATAGTTCATTTGAAAATCAAGAGCCAAATCTCAATAAAGAATTAATAAACCAGTCAAGAAGACAAAAAGAAAATGATCGAACAATCAAGATTGTATCATTTCCGATCAAGAAAATAATCTTGAGGCGCTCACCGATCAAGAAGATCAGATCACAGCTATGGAAGTTCATCAGTTTAAAGACTCTGACAAAAGTTCAACTGTTTTGAATTAGCAGAATACAGAGGAGGGTACTATTAATAAAAAGGTCTTTAGCTCTGAAACCCCTCCTATCTCAGAGCCATGTTTAGTTACAGAGAATGTTGGTACAAAAATATACAATATTTTGCATCAAGATAACAGCCAAACTGGGAACAATCAAATGTAGGAGGAGTCTCCTTCGGATTTTGCTGCAGAAGTTGAGGATAGGGTAGGGATCAATTCAACATTGCCTAGCAAGAAGGTCTCTCCCCCTAAGCAGTAGCCGAGCTTAACGACTCAACTTTGCTTCGCACAACTAATTTTGATATCTCTATGATTAAGGTTCCTGTATCAGAACAAAAGGAAGAAAATGAATCAGTAATGGCTGAGGCTGCTGACCAGTTTGATATATCTAATCTACACATTCCAAAACCAAAAGCTACTAGTAAACTTAAGGGAAGTAAAGAGAAGAAAGCTTTCAAATAAAAACACATCTCAATCAATCAGAATGGGATGAGATGTCAACAAGACTAAAAGCTAAGAGTGTAGATAATAAGAGGAGAGGTAAGGGTACTACAGTTTCAGGTACCATTTAAACTTCTTTTTATTGTTTTTGATATATATGTAAATGTCTATATTTGTTTGGAATGTCAGGGGTATGAATTCCCCTGCTAAACAGTCTGATATCTTATATATGATTAACATTTATAAACCTACCATTATTGCTCTCTTAGAAAACAAATTGAATGATGAAAGTTATGAGAAATTTTGTCTTAAGTTGTCTAGTAATTGGAAATCTACAGATAATAATGATTGTAACTGTAAAGGAAGAACCATTGTTATTTGAGACTATAATATTTGGATAAACTTAAATATTAATAAAGACAAACAGTTTATTGATTGTCAGTTCAAAAATATTAGAGGTTTTCTGATTCAAGTTACTAGTGTCTATGGTAGTAATTTTGAAAATGAAAGAAATGAATAGTGGTATAAACTGACGATTTGAATTCAAAATATAATTTTCCTTGGATTATTTTAGGTGACTTTAATACTGTTTTTCATGTTTCAGAGAAATTTGGAGGAAGCAAAATCCTCAAAATAAGTTTGATAAGGTAAATAATTTTCTCTTAAACACTGGTCTTATGGAACCAATTATTAGTGGGAAGAAGTATACATGGAAGTCCGGATTGGCTAAGAATATACATTGTAAGTTAGATGAAATTTTAATCAACAAAGAATTTTCTAATATTTTCTCAGATTTTATATGTTAAACTTTAGAACAAAATTCTAGTGATCATACTCTTTTAATTATAAATCTGTTTAACACTTTGAATTTAAATAAAAAAGTTGCTCCTTTTGGATTTAAAAATAGTTGGGTTCTAGAAGAGAATTTTAAAACTTTGATGGATAATAGTTTAAATTTTTCCTGTAATGGTACTAAACAATTCCAATTTAGCATGCTTTTGAAAAACATTAAATTCAATATTAAAAATTGGAATAAGAATAATTATGTAGATAATAATAACCGGGATTTTTTTAGAAAGGAAGGTAAAATTTTACAAAAACTTGTAGATGATAATCCACGTGCTCTGGGTATAGCCAGCAATTTTTTTAATAATCGGAAAAATTTATCTTTTGAAATTTACAAAAATGCAGTTAATGCCAAAAAAAGCTAAGGTAGACTGGCTAACTCTTGGTGATGACTGCACAAAATTCATTTATGCTAAAATGAGTAGTAGAAAGCATATTAATAATATTGGTAACATCATAGCTAATACATGTAACATTTCCAATGCTTATGTCAAAATTGTTAATGAAGCCGTCGAGTGCTATGAGAAATTATACTTTAATGAGAATGTCGAAAAAAAAATTCCTTATATTATTTGCAAAAACATTTTGAAAGTAATGCTTCAGATATTTTACTTGCTTCTGCTCTTTAGAGGAAATAAAACATATTATTTTTAATGCTGGTGACAATAAAAGCCCAAGCCTTGATGGGTTTAATGAAAAGTTTTATAAAAATTAGTGGGATAATATTAAGAATCAAATATATGAAGTTATAAATGAATTTATGGATAAAGGTAAAATTCTTAAAAGTATTAATCACACATTTATTACTCTAATTCCTAAAAAGAAAAATCCTTCTAATATTGGAGATTATAGACCAATATCTTGTTGCAATTTTATTTACAAAATCATTTCTACTGTTTTAAGCAATAGAATTAAAATATTTCTTCCTTTCATCATCTTTGAAAACCAGAGTGCTTTTGTGCTGATAGATTGATATCAGAAAATTCTATGCTAGCACATGAGATGGTGAGAAAATTCAATACTAAAAAAGGTGATAATGTGTGCTTAAAAATAGATTTACAGAAAGCATATGACAAAGTGAATAGGCATTTTATTTACCATATAATGAAATATATGAGATTTTCTAGTAAATTTTGTGACTTGATCATGGATTGTATTAATACCCCTACCTTCTCTATACTTATTCAAGGTAAATCAGAAGGTTTCATCAAAAGTAATAGGGGTATTAGACAAGGTGACCCTCTGTTACCTTATCTATTTACAATGGATATGGAGTATTTTTCTGTACTAATGGAAATAGAAGATATTAAAGGGATATTAATCCCATAAATAGAGTCCAACCTTGTGTTAATCACCTTATTTATGCTAATGATGCTATAGTTCTTATTAAGGGCCATAAAAAATGCAGTATCCATTAAAAATGTTTTTGACACTTTGAACAACTATGCACGGTTGCAAATTAACATAGACAAAAGTAAAACATATTTCGGTAAATATAGCAGTTATAAAAATGATGTTCTAAATGTTTTAAAAATTACTGAAGATAATCTTCCTGTAAAATATATAGGATTGCCTTTATCAGTAAATCAAATAAAAGATTCAGACTGTTCTATATTACTGGATAAAATTCAAGAAAGAATGGAAACCTGGTCTAGTAAACTTCTTTCTATTGCAGGAAGAACAGAATTAATAAAAACTATAGTTTATGCAATAATTTTATACTGGTTACAACTTTTCATATTCCTGCAACTTCTATTAAAAAGTTAGAAAGCAGATGTGCTAATTTTTTATGGAGGGGTAAATAACATAAAATTAATTGGGATACTGTCTGTAAACCAAAGAATGAAGGTCGGTTTGGCATTAGAAATATGAAGGACCTTTGTCTAACTTGTCATGTAAAATTACTATGGAGATTTCTTAGTGCGGACTCGTTATGGGCTAGATGGATGAAGGCTAAGTATCTCAAGAAGGGTAATTTTGGAATATAATTCCAAACAGCAACCAGTCTAATACTTGGAAACAAATTTTAAACTGTAGAAATATTGGTAAGTTTCTTTTGAAAAGAAATTTTAAATCAGGTGCTGAAACCAGCTTCTGATTTGACCATTGGTTCAATAATGACTCCTTTGTTAATAAAATTGGATGGAGTAATTTAGTTATATTTGGTATTCTAATGCAACAATATCTTCTATTATTATAAACAATCAATGACAACCTCAAATTCATCCATTACTAACCCATACAAAGATGAAATATGTAAAATTCACGTTGATTGCAATGCACACAGTGACTACTGGATATGGAAAGCAAATAATAATGGAAGTTTTCCTTTAAAAATACATGAAATGCTATTAGAAATAAAGTCACCAAGGTTGATTAGTATGATTGCATTTGGAACAAGGTGAACAGCCCCAAGATGGCATATTGTACCTTCTTTGCTTTTCATAATAAATTTCCAACTTGGGACAAAATAAACAAATGGTGTTATAGGTTTAGTTCACTTTGTTCCTTATGCAATCTAGATAATGAGATCTCTAATCATTTATTTTTTGAATGCAATTATTCATAGTTTGTCTGGAAACATATTAAAGCTAAACTGGATATTCAAAACAATGATCAATTGGATCTCAAGCAAGTTATTCAGCTTATAAATATCAAGTTCAAAGGAAAATCAATTGAAAGAGATCTTGCTCACATCTATATTACTAATGCGGTCTATCATATTTGGAGACAAAAAAATGCTCGTACTCATAACAAAGTTAGTAGCAGTAAAGAGCAGAAATGGATTATTATTGAAACAGACAGTAAGATTCTGCTTCACAAATAAAAGAAAAAAGTGAAAGATCATACCAAGTTCGCAAATTTAGCTGAAGACTGAAGAATAGAAGCAGGAAGTAAGCATCTGAAACAACTTTTAGCCCAACCAAAGAGTATAAGGACGAGTAATCATTTATCTGAAGAGTATACTTTCGATAGTGCTTCTAACAGAGTTCATTTTGCCTCAAACCGAGATCATGCTGCTTTCCAAAGGGTAGAATCAACAGATCTGAGTCGTATTGACTACTGATCTGTTAATTTTAGTAAGCAACTGAAACAAGAGTATACTTCCGATAGAACTTCAAATAGAGCTCAAGCTGCAACAAATCGAGTTCGTACTGTTTTCCAGAGGGTGGAATTAACAGATCTGAGTCGTATTGACTACAGATCTGCTAATTTCCCATGGGTTAATCAATATCAGAAAAGTATCTTTACAATCGAAGAAATTGAAGGCATGAGAGGTAAATTTAACGAAGGCCTTTCGTACTGGGAAAGAGGTGAAACCAGTGACGTGAAGAAGGAAGGCGGTGAAGCATGAATTGTATAGCATCGCCATTTTCTTTTCTTTTTTCACTGGAGTTTGAGAAGCGATAATAAGAAGATGAATGTCGGCGCTTGTAACTTAGGGTTTGTTTATTAGTTTGAGATATCGTGTTTACCCGCATCTATATTGTCTTTTGTATTTGGGCCGGCCTCGGTTTACGTTTATTCAGAAAAAATAAAATGCAGGAAAATGCTTGTACTAAGGGCATCTCCAGTGGGTTCAGGGCTGAATAGCTGAATATTCGGCCCTGAACCTGAGGTGGGCATCCAGTGGCCAGACGTCCATTTAATTGGCGTCTGGCCTCAAGCGCCCATTAAATGGGCGCCTGATGTCAGGCTCTCATCCCATTTTATGGAAGTCTGATGTCATGGGGGCCTAGGCGTCCATTTCATGGACGTCAGGGAAATGGACGTCCAAGCCCAGTTCCAGATGCTGAATTGAATCCTGAACGTTCAGCTGAATATTCGGTCTGAATTGAACAATTGGAATTTTTTTCGGACAAATTCAGTATTTAACTGAACCACTGGAGATGCCGTAAGTCATAGGAGAAAGCAGAAAATAGATTTTCTTCATTTTGCAATTATATCAATGAGCTGTTGTCTGAAATCTTTCTTCTTCATTAGCCATAGCAATTTATTTCTTGCAATTATTGTATAATATTGGTGCTCAATCTTTTACAATCTTTACCTGCTGCTGTTACATTAGGCACTGTTAAATAGTATTAGCAACCTCTTTCCTTTTCTTCTCCTTGTAATTCTAATCTTGTTCTTAGATTTGCAAACTTACATTCCCTTTCTTTTTTTGATTTTTGCTAAAAAGTTGCCTGTAGATCATTTTCTGCCACTTATAATTGTTTTCACTTTTGTTTGAACATTCTCTGCAATTTGCAATTCCCTGTATATGTTCTTTCTTTTAAATAGGATTTGATTAGTTAATCTGGTTAGTTTGATCATATACTCATTTTTAACTCAATTCCTATTCATTCATTTTAGCAATTTACATCTTCCCCTGTTGCCTGTACTTCCTACAAATATTTGTTTAACAATCTTGTTAATTTCTGCATATATGCAACTGTTCAATTCGTTACAGGTTATCAATTCCAGTTCTTGCTAATTTTTTCGTGAATTCTTTAAAGTATTTTTCATTAATCTGTTTCACAATTCTTCATTTTGATGCCATTTCTTGCTGTGTAACTGATACTTATGCACATATATCAGTATCAGAGCACACACTACTTCTATTCATCTACCACTTCACATTAATACTGCCACTTAATCTTCTTCTTCACCATCAAAACCACCCATATCTTCATTAAAAACTGCTGACAAACCCACATCCATGGCTTCCGATCCATCGAAACACCTGCGCCTCACAGTTTTATCATATGTAATCAAATCAATAACATAAAAAACCTTGTTTCTTCCAAAAACAACCAGTGACCGTTTGTGAGCTTGAACTTCCATTTAGTGGGAACTATACACATTATTTCGTAATGTGGCTTTTATATTATATGCAATAAATTAGAGATGTAGTGATGAAGCATGTTACTTGGGTAAAATGTAATATAGAACGAAAAGTAAAATTCAGTGAAGATTTAGATATGTCCGAGTTTAATGGCTGAGAAGGGGCATTGTGGAGCTTTTTAAATTATTTTTGGAAATGACAAAATGAATAAAGATTAAAGATTATTATGTTATTGAAAAGAGGGTAAGTGATTTATTCCACAGATCTGAAATCCAAAGTTCCAGTTAAGATGGCTACAACACATGTCTACAAAAGTGTGACCAGAATAGCCGGAGGATATGACATGTGGAACAGTTTATGATTTTATGTTCTTAAATATGCTCAGAATACTAGGTGATAAGTAGTTGGTCCATTTTGATCTAGGTATGTCTTCTTAAGCGGCTCCATGTGCTAGATAAGCAAGTGTTGTTACAAAACCAACTTGTGCTAAGAAACACGATTTCTTGGTAAAGCTTTTTATCAAAGGAAGCGGGGACTATTCCCACTTTTCATTGCATGTGTTGCCTACCTTGGGACAAGCACTTGGACATTTCGATTGGGTTTCATGGAGCAAGGGTGAAAGTTGAGCATAAGGATGGATGGATGGATGGAAGAGTCTGTTATATGTCTAGTGTACTAAAACAGATAGCACGCTACAATAAACTCGTCGCACAAGTTTATTAATTAGAATTACACTACGCTGAAATTCTGTATTAGATAAATGTAACAATAAGTTGCGTTGTAAATAAATTACAACAACAACGTTATACTATTGTAAGAAATAGTATAACTTATAAACGGGAAAGATTACAGTGAATCTAACAAGTATACAAAGGAAATTCCGTCTGAGCCTTGTCGTAACAATTTCCTTAAGAATTTTATTTCAAAACTCTCTCAAGATACAACAGACATAATCTGCACGAGATTGTAATGAGTATGTCAACTCTGTGATATATATGGAATATAGAGCAGTGGAGCAAAGAAGCAGAAGAAATTAGATTGGAAAAGAATGAGAATGTGATCAGTATTCTCTCCTATTTATAATTTCGTCCGCATCCCTTCAAACAGTCGCGTCCGCTTGACGGGTCGCACCCGTTGCCTTTTGGTCGCTGCTGTTCGTTAACGGGTCGCACCCGCCCGTCCAACGGTTCTGTTTCGTACCTGCTCGTACTGTTTCGGCCGCGCCTCTTCAGTCGGGTTGCACCCGCTTGCGCCGCATCTGTTCGCCCATGTCCGTTTCAATCGGTTCGCACCCGTTTGCTTCTAACGGGTCGCACCTGTTACTGTTCGCGTCCGCTTATGAACAATCGCATCTCCCCAGGCAAAACCCCGCTCGCCCGCTTCTCTTCAAATTCCAGGCCCAACCCAGTTTCAAACAAAGCCCAAAGCCGTTAAACAGTGGCCTAGTAAAAAGAATGGTCATTTTAGACCCGTACCCGGCCCGGTTCAGTCGGACGGACGGCGGCGGCGGCGTGCGCGCGTGTGTGGTGGTGATGCATGATCTCCCTCCTCACAACGAAGCATACATTTAGGAGCCTCAGGCCCCCAACCTCCTTATGAGAAAGTCATATATAAACCAATACAGCTCTCAACAATTAGGCGATGTGGGACTTTGTATATTCTCATTCACTCAATTTCTTAAGGAATTCCAACAATCCCCCACATGAATGATAATATACATATCCCCCACACAAAGCGAAATATCACAGAGTACATATGCAATAATACTTTATCGTGGATAAGTAGATATTTCACTTTGAACTTTCCCTAGTTAAAACTTATCGGATCTACTTGGCTAATCGGTGAATTATTTCATCTTGAACCGTCGGCCTTTATTGTATATCCAGACAACAAGTTTACGAAACATTGATTCCCTTCTCATCCAATCTCTTGGTTGTGTTCATTTTGGTCCTGAACAATTTTTGGTTCTACGAGTGTTTTTAGAGAATAAAAGCCTTTTAATATTCTCATAGAGCCGACCCAGCTCACACTAACATAGGTGATCGCAACCATTAAGAGTATCCTACATATACCCCACTTGTTATTTCCAAGATATGGTCATCATTAAAAAACATAGTTTTAACCTTTAAAACTTCTGTAGGCATGCATTATATTTTGCACCATAGGAATGGAGTAGGACCAAGTCCAGACAAATGCATTACTTCTTGAGTTACTCATAACTGGTTTGCCTATTGATCCTAATCCGTGGGATCTCCAGTCGCTAGGATAGGTTTCCGTATAAGGTAACTCTTGTTGGTTTAGGCTTTTAAACCCATTCCCCTCGATGCGCAGTCAATTTTCTCTCTTGATAAACCTTTAGTAAATGGATCCGCTAGGTTATCATTTGTTCTCACATAATCTATGGAAATAGTTCCATTTGAGAGTAACTGCCTAACTGTATTATGGCGTCGACGAATATGTCGTGACTTTCCATTATACACAAAGTTTTTCGCTCTGCTTAGCGCTGCTTGGTTATCACAGTGTATGCATATGGCCGGTACAGGTTTAGGCCAAAACGGAATATCTTCTAAAAAGCGACGAAGCCATTCTGCTTCTTCGCCTGCTTTATCTAATGCAATGAACTCTGATTCCATAGTGGATCGAGCTATGCATGTTTGTTTAGTAGATTTCCATGACACCGCTGCCCCTGCTAGGGTAAAGACATAACCACTTGTTGATTTTGATCCTCTGAATCTGCAATCCAGTTTGCATCACTATATCCTTCTAAGACGGCAGGATATTTTCCATAATGTAAGGAATAGTTAGTGGTATTTTTTAAATATCCAAGCACTCTCATTAGTGCTTTCCAGTGTTCCTTCCCTGGATTGCTTGTATACCTGCTCAATCGACTTACTGCATAAGTTATATCTGGTCTGGTGCAATTCATCAGATACATTAAGCATCCTATTACACGAGAGTATTCCAGTTGCATTACACTCTCATCAGTGTTTTATGCAGTACTTCCGATGGATTAAAAGGTGTCCTCACTCCTTTAATTCCATACTCTTGGAATTTTTCAATCACTTTGTCTACATAGTGTGACTGAGATAGTTCAATTCCATTAGGTGTTCTTATTATTTTGATTCCCAAAATAACGTCCGCAACTCCTAAGTCTTTCATATCGAAATTGTTGATTAACATCTTCTTTATAGTCTCTATTACTTTAGTATTAGGACCAAAGATTAGCATATCGTCTACATATAGACAAATCATCACATATGATTGTCCAACCTGTTTGTAATAAACACATTTATCACATTCATTTATACGAAAACCATTTTTCATCATGACACTATCAAATTTTGCGTGCCATTGCTTTGGAGCTTGTTTTAGTCCGTATAATGATTTGACTAATTTACAGACTTTGTTTTCATTTCCTTTGGAAATAAATCCCCCGGGTTGCTCCATGTAAATCTCCTCATCGAGATTTCCATTTAAGAATGCTGTTTTTACATCCATTTGATGAATCTCTAGATTATAAATGGATGCAATTGCTATTAACATTGTTATAGAGGTTATTCGTGTAACCGGTGAATATGTATCAAAGAAGTCTACTCCTTCTTTTTGACGATATCCTTTGGCTACTAATCTGGCTTTATACTTGTCGATAGAGCCATCTGCTTTCATTTTCTTCTCGAAAATCCATTTGCAGCCAATTGGTTTTATTCCTGGTGGAATATCAACAATTTCCCAAGTTTTATTACTTAGAATTGAATCAATCTCACTTTGGATTGCTTTTTTCCAACATGAAGATTCAGAAGATGACATTGCTTCCTTGTACGTTTGAGGTTCGTGTGCTAACATATAAGTTAAAAAATCCGAACCAAATGTTTTGGAAGTTCTTGCCCTTACGCTTCTTCTTGGTTCAACCTCCTCGTTGTCCTGATGAGTTTCATCTTCACATGTCTCATCTCTGTTATCGCTTGTCCTTTTTGGGACAGGATTTCCATCGTTTCTTTTATGTGGAAACACATCTTCAAAGAACGAGGCATCTCTTGATTCCATAATTGTATTTACATGAATATCATTTATATCAGACTTGAATACCAAAAATCTATAGGCACTACTATTTTGGGCTGGCCCAAGATAATAACAATCTACTATTTTTGGTCCAAGTTTGACTCTCTTGGGAGGCGGAACTGGAACTTTTGCCAAGCACCCCCACACTTTGAGGTATTTAAAGCTTGGTTTGTGTCCTTTCCATATCTCATATGGAATTGTTCCCGTTTTATTGTGAGGAACTTTGTTTAATATGTGATTAGACATATTTAAGGTTTCCCCCCACAAGTTCGTCGGCAGACCAGAAGTTAAAAGCATGGCAGTAATCATGTCTTTTAACATTCTGTTCTTCCTCTCGGCTACACCATTTTGTTGTGGTGAATATGGAGCTGTTGTTTGATGAATTATACCATTTTCGGCACAGAACTATTTTAATGGTGATTCATATTCTCCACCTCGATCAGATCTTAATATCTTGATCTTTTTATTTAACTGATTTTCTACCTTAGCCTTGTATTTTATAAACGCGGTTATTGCTTCATCCTTACTATTTAAAAGATATACATAGCAATATCGCGTAATCGTCAATAAAAGTAATAAAATACTTTTTCCCACCTCTTGTAGGTAGTGATTTAAAATCACATAAATCTGTATGTACCAAACCTAATGGTTCGGTGCTTCTGTCAACATATTTAAATGGTTGTTTGACCATTTTTGCTTCTACACATGTCTCACATTTGTAGTTCTTATCTACTTGGAAATTTGGAATCAATCCCAAGTTTGATAATTTCTTCATTTTTCGGAAGTTTATGTGTCCAAATCTATTGTGCCATAGTAAAATTTCGTGCTCAAGCAAGTAAGAGACTTCAATTTTATTATTAGCACAATCAGAATACATAGATTTATTGCCGGTAACGGCTACATTTGCCTTAAATAGGCCATCACATAAATATCCCCTTCCGATATACATTCCAGCTTTGGACAGAACCATCTTGTCTGACTCAAACACCATCTTGAATCCCTTCTTTGATAGGACTGCACCAGAGATGAGATTCTTGCGTATGTCTGGAACGTGAAGCACGTCATTCAATTTGACAGTTTTTCCAGAAGTGAACTTGAGGATAACTGTGCCACTGCCTTCGATCATGGAAACTGCAGAATTACCCATGTAGAGTCTTTCTTTTTGATCGAATTTCTAGTATGTTGAAAACATGGATTTTTCAGAGCAAACATGACGAGTAGCTCCTGTGTCAACCCACCATTGGTTAGGGTTCTGAATCAAATTGCATTCAGAAATAACCGTTGAAAAGTTGGACTTATCCATTTTCATGTTGTCAACTGTTAACATCTCTGTTTTAGTGTAAAACAGTAAAATTCTTAAGATGTTATATGTCTAGTGTACTAAAAGAGATAGCACGCTACAATAAACTCGTCGCACAAGTTTATTAATTAGAGTTCCACTACGTTGGAATTCTGTATTAGATAAATGTAACAATAAGTTGCGTTGTAAATAAATTACAACAACAACGTTATACTATTGTAAGAAATAGTATAACTTATAAACGGGAAAGATTACAGTGAATCTAACCAGTATACAAAGGAAATTCCATCTGAGGCTTGTCGTAACAATTTCCTTAAGAATTTTATTTCAAAACTCTCCCAAGATACAACAGACGTAATCTGCACGAGATTGTAATGAGTATGTCAACTCTGTGATATATATGGAATATAGAGCAGTGGAGCAAAGAAGCAGAAGAAATTAGATTGGAATAGAATGAGAATTTGATCAGTATTCTCTCCTATTTATAATTTCGTCCGCATCCCTTAAAACAGTCGCGTCCGCTTGACGGGTCGCACCCGTTGCCTTTTGGTCGCTGCTGTTCGTTAACGGGTCGCACCCGCCCGTCCAACGGTTCTGTTTCGTACCTGCTCGTACTGTTTCGGCCGCGCCTCTTCAGTCGGGTCGCACCCGCTTGCGCCGCATCTGTTCGTCCATGTCCGTTTCAATCGGTTCGCACCCGTTTGCTTCTAACGGGTCGCACCTGTTACTGTTCGCGTCTGCTTATGAACAGTCGCATCTCCTCAGGCAAAACCCCGCCCGTCCGCTTCTCTTCAAATTCCAGGCCCAACCTAGTTTCAGACAAAGCCCAAAACCGTTAAACAGTGGCCTAGTAAAAAGAATGGTCATTTTAGACCCGTACCCGGCCCGGTTCGGTCGGACGGACGGCGGCGGCGGCGTGTGCGTGTGTGGTGGTGATGCATGATCTCCCTCCTTACAACGAAGCATACATTTGGGAGCCCCAGGCCCCCAACCTCCTCATGAGAAAGCCATATATAAACCAATATAGCTCTCAACAATTAGGCGATGTGGGACTTTGTATATTCTCATTCACTCAATTTCTTAAGGAATTCCAACAGAGTCTACCTCATATATAACATGAGAGAATCTTAAGTTATAACAAAACCAATTGAAAATGTGAAAGCTTTATCTTTTAATGATTATGAAGAGCTAATTTTTTATTATTAAATAAGGAGTTATAACATTGTCGGAGAAACATTGGGTATTCCAAAACCAATAAGTATTCTAAAGATTGGTTTTTATTATTTATGAAGGGTAATTGTTTAAGAGGAGTGGGCTACTCTCAATATGTCTTGCACATGTTGTGTATGTTTGGCCAAACAAGTGGATTTTTTATTTGATGGCATGGAGCATTTATAGAAGCCTAACGCATTCTTGGATTTATTGAATTTGTGATACTATATTGATGAAAATGTACAGGGATGTATAAGCTTTCAAACAGTTTAAACAACTTATGATTCAGAGCTCTTACAGAAGAGTTACCGTGATTCGAAGGATGATGAATTATTAGTGCAACAAAAAGTAGATCGATCAAACTCAATGGGTAGACCGATTGCCTATAGCAAAAAACCATGTATCTTCTTGATAATTTGTTGATGGAAAACAATCGTCTTGTTGGAAGGCAACCAATCCTATCATTAATGAGTTAATCAACGTATTGCCTCCAACCAGTAGATTGTTTAGTTGCTATTGTTTTTTTTATCTAAGAGACATGTAACACCCCTAATTCTATCGCATATGATTTAAAGTTGTAAATGTGGAATTTGCTAAGTTAATTAATTTTGAGCGACCTTAGTAAAAATCAAAAGGGAATGGTTTAATGGAATAAGGTTTAGTTGACCCAAAAATAGAAGGGTAGAAGAGGAAGAGCAAATATTATACTACACTCACCTCGTTCATTTCCATTTCGTTCTCAAAACAAAGCGTGATTAAATAAGGTCTGCCACCATTAAGATGAAAGGAAATTCAAGAGGAAAAGAAGATAAGTTAGAGAAAGAAAGGCAAATTCCAAAATTTCAACATGATTTTGAAGGTGAATAATGTCACCATCTAATTTTTGGTTGAGTTAGATTCGGCTTTAAATTTGAACGTGAATTTTTATTGAATTTTTATCATCCATGTCGAATGAATAATCATGCATACAATTGAATAGCTATTAAATTGAATATTGGAGAAGGTTTGTTATATGAAAACCTATGTTTTTGATCTCCAGATATTCTAAAATTTTGTTATGATGTTCGATTATACTTTTGGAGGTGGGTTTTAAATTTTAGAATTTTTGGAATTATTGTGAATTTAAAATGGATTTTTTAAGGAAGAAAATGGTTTATTTTGGAATTTAACTACCTAAAATATGAGGAATAATTATTTTGGTCTGAAATTGTAATATGATCATAAGGAAACAAATATTGATTTTTGGGAATTTTTTCGGTTTTTTTTCAATTGTTTAATTTCAATATTAAATTGTTATGTGCAAAATGGACTTGTTTGTAAAGCGTGATAATAATAAAACCTTAAGGAAAAATATATTTTGGGAAAATAAAAGTAAATTGTCCATTTTGGAATTTAAAAAATATATCTAAAAAGGTGTTTATTGGTTGTTATAACCAAATTTTCAACCGTCTTTGAACGAAGAAATGACCTAAAGACTTTGGAAACATCATAAAAAGGGAAGAAAAAGGGAATATCAAAAAATAGTCGGAAAAAGGTTGAAAAATTGAAAAGTTATATTTTTGATCGAGGTACTCAGCCCGGTACCGAGTAGAACTCGAGTCAGACATACAAATGTCTCGGGTCAGACTCCAAGCAATCGGTACCGAGTCGAACTCAGGTCAGACGTACGAAACTCCCAGGTAGGACTCCAAGCACTTCAACCTTTGGACGACTTTAATAAAGCTACGAAGCAAACACACTAACAACTCGGGTCAGATGCCAAATTAGGTCGACCCTGACTTGAAGCTCATGATTTTCACCAACATGATTCACTCCAACATGATAAAAAAACTATCTAGAGTAATGAAACGAAGTAACTCTAGAAATGACAAAGGGATTAGAGTAAAGGAAACTACTCGGTACCGAGCACTTCCTATTAATACCGAGCACTTTTTCTTCCATGTAGGTTCCGTAAAACTCTTGTACATGGAGCGCTGGCTAGTTCGAAAGTATCAAGTTTAATGATTTCTACAATTGTACAAGATTGAGAAAAGCTTTTCGACGGTAGCACACCCACAGACGAATGGACAAATGAAGGCTATGAACAAAATCATCAAGTCCACTTTGAAAAAAAGATTAGTCGAAACCAAGGGCAACTGGGTCAACGAGTTTCCACTTGCATTATGGGCTTATAAGACGACCCACAAGTCCACGACTAGATGTACGCCGTTCGCTTTATCCTACGGATCTAGGACTATGATTCTGATAGACATGGAGGTCCCTTCTCATCACAAAAGGCATTATGATCCAAAGATAAACAAGGAATTATTACTTGAGTCCCTCGATTTGGTTGATGAGAAAAAGGAAGAAGCGGGGTAAGCATTGCTGCTCACCAGAAAAGAGTACCACATTACTTTATAACCAAGGTTTGGATTCGTACTTATGAGGTAGAGGATTTCATTTTGAAATAAGCTCTGGGTATGGGGGAACTTGGTCCGAATTGGGAAGATCCTTATGCAATCGAACAGAGGCTTAGAGATGGAATGTTCAAGCTGCCCATTGTAGACAAAATCCTGATTCCATGGGTATGGAATAGCAACTTGCTATGGCGATATTTTACTTAGTTTTATTATTTATTTTTTGCAAATAAGCCACCAAACGATTTTACGGCAAAGTAATATGGCAGAACTTGTTGCATTTTTTGTTTATAAATAAAAATTAGCTTCTTGGACTAGTGGAGCAATATTCTGTAAGCAAAACCATATCTGTGTGATTAGCAGTAAAATAGGATATTGGCTTCTTAAGTCTAGGATCTGAACAAAGGAGTGCGACTAATAGGGTTGATTAGATAATCCTCCATGCTCCCCTAGCATTGACTACTTGTCAAAAATAGGCAAGATCGATAAGGAAGGTATGGGAAAAGGTAGTAGAAAGCACTGGTTTTTGGAGATAGAAATCGACGTGTGGATGAAACTTTTCGACCATGCTGGCGGCCTAGTAGGACATACTCGATCGAGGACAAGCAAGGATAGTCAACAAATACTCTCGGTCAACACCCGGAGATATGTGGGCTGAGGGTGGATGCCCAAAGATAGGCATCCAAAGGCATAGATTCTCGGACATATGTACCAAACTACGCCTTGGATATTCATGATTGCACTTCCGGCCTAGCGGTATACGCTCCGCGAAGGATAAGCGAGGGTTGTGTTGGAAAACGAAAACAGGAACAAGCAGACTCCTCTGGTCCAAGATTAGGACTAGGAGAGTCGATTGAACCAGGGGCAATTGGATAATCTCCCTTACGTGGTTAATATCTGATCTAGCCTAGAATATTGGCAAAGTTAGAGAATGATGCGCGAATTCTGGCAATTGGACTAGTCTCGTAGACAGGATTCACTATGCTGTAAAATTTATTAAAAGGTTATGGCCTCATTCATGGCTTAATAGGATACGCTTTGCTAAGGTTTAACAATGAAAACTTATGGGAAGCACTTATCACGCCCAGCTATTAGTGAGATTAGGGACGTTAGGAGATAAACAACCGAACCATTGCTCCCTAGAGATAGAGAATGGCATGTAATTTAGATTACTAGTAACTCATTAATGGTTAAAAGAAACTCGACCTTAAACGAACAGTAATAACCAGGGAATTGGTTAAAGTACAGTTTTTTTTGCCAAACAAAACACTTTGGTAGTTATAAACAGGATTGGATAATAGAATATAACTAAAGTACTTGTAAGAATTTTACTTATATGCACAGAGTTGCAGTAATAAACGCATTACACATAGACATACGTATATAATATGGATAAATTGCAATACAAGCAATTGTATTATATATGCAGGCAGTTGTATATAAGCAAGTGCAGAGTATAAAAGTGCGGTAAAGTAAATGGAACAGAGATTACAAAATATAGTAGTCTTTCATTACTTAAACATTTATACATGAAACTTGCTGGCCACCCCCGAACAAATGCGACCTATCAACAGCAAAAGAAAAAACAAAAGGACACGTCCCAAAAACTAACAAATAGAAACTGACTCATCTTCATCGATAAATAGGTGAGAGGTCTATTTCTACTGGACCTACTTTTCTTCTTCTCGGCTTTGTTTCAGAGCCATCATAAGGCCTCTTCTATCAATGATCATCCTTTGGCATGCTACCTGTAGAATGGTTGTGTCGCTTTTGGAGGTGATAGTGGTAGGATCTTCAGGATGGCTAGAAGGAAGCTTGAAAGTCTCTGTTACAACGCCGGTGCTGTCGCTCCTCGAAGGACGATTAATAAAGAAGGAATATGAGGAGAAAGCATAGGCTCTTCTATGCTTGAAGGCTTATGAAGACCAGGCTCAGTCTTAACTTTAACTATGGACATATTAATCCTCCACTGCTCTGCTATGGAAACAAATTCGATAGGGCCTGAGGCACTAGTTCTGGTGATGTCTTCTCTTTAAGACTCATAAACATCGTCTAATCCTTCCAAAGCTACAACTCTTTTCAAATCGAAAACGAGGATAAAGCTAGAAGGGATACCTAAAACAACCAGTCTTGTGGTCATAGGAGTTGACTCAGTAGTGATCGCAGTAATGCCCATGCCTTGAGTGTTTGGTGATAGAGGAGGTGGAAGAGAAGGATAACCCATAACTTCACAAACGGAGAAGTAGAGGTTAGTTATAGTCTCATTTGAGAATTGTAAGACTTCAAATATTGGAGAAATAAGGGATATACCTTCGCCTAGACTCGATCGGAGAATAGGATATTTAGATATTTACCTGCTGAGTTAGTTGATCAATGCTGGGGCTGTGCAGTTAAAGCCCTAAAATATCCCCGATATAGCGCATAGCACTCTTAGACCGCTACGCTATTTCAATTTAACGTTATTAAATAGTAGATCTGCTTTAAAACTCACTATTTTCCGCTACACCTACCAAATCAAGGATTTTTGGCATCCGCTTTAGCAATATTAATATACAAATCATGTTTTGACTAGTTCTTTTTTAAACCAAATTAACAAAGTTAGGTAAAAAAAACCTAATTTTAAGGCATAAGTTCCTAATATAAGTTATAAATCTATTATGGTCACCAAATCTTGTCCGCACAAATCATGTTATTCTTCGGTTTTGTTATGTAAGATTAAACAATATTTCGTTTTCCTGTACAAATTATGTGAGAAAAAGAATAAATTAAGTTTAAATATTTATTTTATATCTAATGAAGCTTTTTCCACCTTTTCTATTTTTCGTTATACCCTCACTTTATCCTTGAAATAACCTTTTGCACCTCTATCGCTGAAAAACTACTAAGCGCTTTAACTGCACGGTGCAGGGGAAGCATATGGTTCAACATGAGTAACTGCTGCTAAAGTTGGAATAACTTGGGTGGCCTTAGAGATTGCTCCCTTAATTGTAGCATTATCCGCCGTCAACTCTTAGGATTTAGGAGTCGATGATTCTGCCTGATTTGATGCGCTTGGGTCGACTGGAGCTTCAGTGGCGCTTTATCAATGGCACCTTCCATGAAAATAATAGCTTTTCATTGTTCAAGTTTTTCTTTATCATCAGCATCGAGGTTCTTGGTATTAACTCGTCCTTGGTAAGGCTTTCACCAGTCGCTTCTACATGATGTAACACTTCCTCTTAGGCATCAATAGGTGCAACAACATACCTACTTCCCAACCATTTCAGGTATCACATTGGCAAAGAAGTGTTGGAAAGTGGTATTGAGCTCTCCTCTCTCTATTAGGCTTTCTGCTCTTTAGGTCATGCGCGGTGATAGTATAGTCAACTTCCATTTTTAGCTTCTCGGCCTTTGCTAATAGCAGATCGCTTTCAAGTTTGTCTTTTTCAGCCAGGAGCTTTTGGATTTCAGCTACTTGGTCTTCAATAGTTTTAACCCTAACTAGATAGTTTCATCTTTTATGGTGAAGGCCAGGTTATTCTCAACAAGATGGATCTTCAGGTGGCATTGTCCTTATAAGCAGTCTTCAGCAATTTTTTTAATGATCTCTCCATTGGAATGAGCTCTTCTCATTTCCCTCGTCAAATCCTTGGATTTCATCTCTACTCGCAAGGCTGCCTCACTTTTTTTTATTTCCTCCAGGTCCTTCTTATACCCTTTTATCAGACTATAATAAGTCTTCAGATTCAAACGACTGGATGTTCATTTGATTGATTTGGTTAACCTTAGAGAGGGCATGCGTGAGCTTTTCCACTCATGACCTTGATTAACAATCTCTTTGACCCATTAGACCTTCTAGTCTGTTTTATCCTTAAGAATATTTTTGATGTCTCGATCAAACATAACCCTAGTTGAACAAAGGTCAGGGAAAGCAACTTGCATGCCGGTTGATGGAGCTAGGATATGAGTAGGAGGAGAGGTGACTCCTTCAAATTAAGGTGGCATAATTGTGGTTAAGGAACATGAAGTTAGAGTTTGTTGGTCTGTAGGAAGTTGGGTTTTAGAACAAGGTAAAGGAATGCGAGAAAATGAGCCACGATGATAGTGTGAGTCTTTGTGCCATTTTCTGTGGTCATAAGGCTGCCTTTCTTCGGCTTACCTCTTCTTTTGGCCCCTCTCAGCCTGGCGGTTTTCTTTCACCTCTCACCCTTTTCTTTTCTTCAAAATCTCTCAACCTCTGTTTCTTTGCAACTCTGATAGTTGGAACGAGGTAGTTCGGGAGTGCATTGTCTCCCTTTACCAAATTTAGAGTAAAGATTATTAAATTTATCTCTACCCATGGTATGTGAAATAGGAGAAAGGATTGTATAAGTTTTAGGACATCGAAAGGTTAATGGGTGCAAGGAATGTGTGTTCGTGGTCCTAAAAATGTGTGGAGTGTAGATGTCCTATCTAATTACTATACAAACCACGTATGAAAGGATCTCGCCTCCTTCAGCTACAATATCTTCAAAAGGGAAAGTGAATCTTAGAGAGCCTTCCTTAAGAAGATCAATAATTGGAATATCGAAATCGCTCTACGAACCAAAAATGTCTCTTGAGAAACCTACAAAAGGAGTAACCTCAGCTGATGGCGCTATGCTCAGTTCTGCAGTTTCTTTAGGAGTCTTAATGGTTATATGCTTGGGATGAGGTAAGGCATGAATTTCAGTTCCTTCGGGAGACGTCTCACTGCACGACTCATCTCGATCTTCACTGATATCATAGTGACCGTCACTTCCTTCAATGTTTTCTTCTTCTATTTTCTCTTCTTTTCCTTCTCTTCCTTCTCCCTTATAGCTCTCTTCTAGAATTGTTTGCATTCCAACTCCTCTATCCCCTTCTACTCGAACCTCACTAGAAATGAACACTTATGCTACTCTGTTAGCAGTTTCGCCAACATTTTCCATACCAGATAGACCATTAACTTCCCTTTAGAGATTATTATTGGAGCTACAAGTGGGTGCTGAAGAATGGGTAGGAATTCTGGATTTGTAAGGAGGAGCAGTTGCAGTAATGGGGAAGCATTCATGATATAATAAATTGCACTGGGAAAGGTTCTCATTCTTTAGAATGTAAGAGGTGTTGTGATGTAGGAAGCTAATTCTCTTCAAAGATTTTAGAGTTTCAACATGCTCGTCACTTGGTCTCGAGCAGGAATACCTACAAAGGAATTAGATAATAAGTTAAACACTTGGACGGTAGGAATCCGAGTGTAAGAAGAGTAAAGAGAAAAGGATATTACTACCGAAAAGCTAAGGCCTATTGAAGTTGTACGATTAACCGATGAAGTAGTACTCATTCTTGAATTATGATCATTTGCCATGGAGCGCTTTAATGACCTTGCATTTGCACCAGGCCTTAATGACCATGTAGACACAAATCATGTCGATGTTTGAAGCTCAGGATGTGAGTTAATTTTATGGAATTAGGAGGTTTCTGGAATCGATCCATGAATAGCACGTATAAGGAGCTCAGTGGTGCATCTCCATTAGGATGGACCTGGGACGAAGCTGACCTAAGATCTTGGGGAATCATTCACAAGAAAGGATTGAAAGGCAGTATGGCGCCGTCTAAGCACATGTATTTATTACATGTTGTATAGCACAATGGAGGATATTGCAACACTGCCCTGAGTAGGAAGCAAGACATCGTCTTTGGGAGTTCTGTATTGTGGGCAATTGTCCTGAAGCATTTACAAAGAGAGGATTGTTGACGCTTGTTCGAGTAGATCGTCTAAAACTCTTATACTGATTTACTCATTTAAAGGAGGAAGTAGCTCTTAAATCAGTTCTGCAAGAATGATAATTCTTTGTAATTCGGTGGATAATCGAATTCCTAAGCCTAGATGGAGTGGAAATGGAAGCCTAAGCAGTGGTTGACATAGCTACGGTAGGAGTTGATGGTCCAACATTATATGGAATCTGAGGGACTAACGAGTCATTCTGCGTAGGAAAACTTGGCATTGAACATGGTCAAGTATGTTTTGCTTCATAATTTTACTCTAAAATGTAAACCCATGTGACTAACACCCATAACCCAACTGATGTCGACGTGTGCTGACCAATCATATTCTTGACATTGATGGGAGCAAGTGAAAGTGTTAATCTACAAAGTATGGGTCTTGTGTCCTACATGTGACGAACAGACCATTTTGTGTAGACACCTTCCCATACCAGAAAATGAGCCCCGTCACATGAGGGAAACATGTATTGGATTTTATCCATTATTGTCGAATAATCGATAATAGAACAGCTATTTGAAGCGGCACCGAGCATCTTTTATAGGAACCCCAAAAATGCAATGATTGGATATGTCGTACAATAGAATTGTTCGAGTTCCGTAATGCACCCAACGTGACTATTCTTTGGAAGAGAAACGTCTCATCATTTTAAAGTAGTAACTTTTGATTAGCGGTGGCCTATTGAACTATGCAAAGGTTTAAAAACAGTATGATAAGAACCGTACGCTCTATGGATTGAGAACTTGGAGATAACACTTAAAAAACCGTGAATCAATATAATTTTATGGATTATAGTGTTGGCTTCTAGTCAAGCCTAGTGATATCCTAGGAAATTACATATGTTCTTGCGTTTGCCTTAGTCAAAGCAGAAGCCGATCATATATCACTAAGCATAGGCCACCATTGGCTATTGACCACCCCTTGGCTAAAGGCAGCATTATGGCATCCACCATGGCATGAAGTTTTGACAACCCAACTAGGATCATATGTCTAGATTTAAATGAGAAGGTTAGGGGTCGAGATTTTTTAAGGAAGCGGCAATTATCGAGGTGATAATCTGCTGCCCACCATGGAAGGAAGTAAGTAGTGGCGGTGTTGTGGGTCGCTAGTGAGTAGTTTGAGGTAGCAGGAGCGTAGTTGCAAGAAGTCGGCATTAGGTTGAGAGCATGAAGGGTCGGGTATGAAAACAAGGAAGTGAAGGAGAGCAAGAGAAATTTTCTAATTGTTGAGTATATAAAGTGCGCGATGACTTAGCAAAAAAAATCTGTATCTAGTAGAACCTCTCGGTATTGACATGAATTCTTGGTTAAAAAATTGGAAACAAAACAAAGGGAAATTAGTGCATACCAATCTAAGGTTTGGAATGATCTTTAGAGAATAGATCTTGTATTTAGTATGAAAATGGAATTCCTACTATATAAAGTAATTGAACATATATCCATGGTATGGAAACAATGCTTTAAAGCAACTCTTGAAAAACCACAGACGTACATGGATAATAATAAATGCGTATCTTGTTCCAAAGCATGCTTTGTTTCCAACAAAAGCATACTCTAGATGGAAAGTGTTATCTAGCTTCTTAACAAAGTAGCCTTTAGATGAATCTGGACATAATGATGAAGATGACACGATTCATGGACTTAGGAATATGCTCGGAAGAAGCATAGGAGTGAACTTAAAAATTGGGAGATCAGTAGGAACTAAGAAAACCACTCAGTACCGAACAATATATGATAGACACCAACCGCTTTTTCTTCCCCTTTGGGTCATTAAAGCTGTGACTTGGGATGGATGGCTTGAGTAATCATCTTAGGGTGTATTTCTTAAGGAATGGGAAAACAGCTTCAAGGAAGTTCTAAAGTAAAGTAAACAGATACAAGTAATATCAGAACCTCTTAGAATCAAACATAATCTCTAAAGAGAAGTATTTGAAACACAATGGATCAGAGATAGGAGACCAAAATAGGGATGGATAGACCCCCTAACCAAAAAACAGATCGGTACCGACCACTTCTAGTCTGTACCAAGTTGTTTTTATGGATCTGAGGACTCCATTTTTCCCTTCTGACTTTTTAAATCTGAAATTATACTGGATATATTCAGTTCTAACGACACTACAGGATGGTTTCCCTATAAATACATCTCTATAGTAACTGGAGAAGGAATTTTTGGCACTTTGTTTTCTTCACCTTAATCTCCCTTCAACCATAATCACGAAGGAAGTTACTCTTGGCATTTCTATGTCGTTGGACTTGTCAAACCCTTATACTAGTTACTTTCAAATCTATAATCAATAAAAATACAGTAGATGCAGGCTATAGATTTGCCGAACCACTATAAATTTTTGGCATTATCTTTGTTATTCTTACAGTTTTTGCTGGATCTCTTTTCTTTTCAGATTACTTTGGGGGTTGTACCATTTTTAGGCTTAACAAAGCGTATTCAATTCGAAAAGTGATACAGATTGAGTTGCTTGCTAATGAAATTTTATGAATATGTATATTATCTATTCATTAACTCGATTCGTATTGTTTTGAAATTGTTTGAAATGGTTTTGAATATTTAAATATGTATAGGATACTTCTAAGCTTGTATTAAAATATATGGTTACACTTTATAAACTAATTTCATAACTTTTAAGTGATACTTTAAAATGACTGAAGCTTGAGTTTTTTTTAAATTTTTTTTAGTAAATTTATATTCAAATTTGAAGAAAATAATGTGTTTTTAATATTAAAATTCTTTGAAAAGGAATTTTATGCATTTAGGACTTAAAACTCTGATATGCATATTTTATGGATTTTGAAACAAATATAGTTTTGGTTTTAATGAAGATTTTAAGTATAAAGAATATTTTTAATATAAAACTTGAATTTTATTCAAGTACTTGGATTTGAAGAAAGAAGAGGGTATTTATACTTACATTCTTTGAAAAAGAATTCTATGGAATTTTATAACTGTAAGATGATTTTGACCATTTCAAAATTGATAGATTTTGGATTTGAGTCTGTTATAGAAATATTGTGTTTATCAGAAATAAGGGATCATCCACTCATAATGTCTATAAATTAAATGGTGGGGTACCAAATTCAACCAAGAATCCAAAATGTTAGTCCACCTAAAGGGGAAACGCCATCTGTTATCAAGTTGCAGTGCTCATGGACTTAACGGAGGAATTTAGTTAGGTATGTCAAAGGATATGAAGAGGATTTTCCATTGCCGAGGATGAAGAGGCAAGTGGCGAAGTATGTTACAAAAGGTATTTAACAAAGAAGATTTCCACTAGTGCAATTTTTTTAAATAAAGCTATACTTAGCGAATATATTAATGGTGATACCACAATGATTAACTATGGGATGGAAATTGCATAGAATAGGCATTCATAGACAGTTCATGGTTGGTAGCTAGGTAGGTGAAGGACTCGTTATTGAGATATGTTATGTAGGAAAGCTAGCGCCATAAATTGTTTGGACTTTCTTGATTTTATAGGGAGTAGAGAAGTCAGCAAGTTGAGTAGGCTTCTTAAAAATTGACGAATGTTCACACATTTTTTGTTTATCCCATTTGTGAACATACATTGATGATTTAGAGGTTATGCTAGAGACGAGTCAACTTATGAGGTGAATGTAGAGATAGAATCTAAAATACTCCGTACGTGTATTCACATCATAGGACTTGACATGATACATAATAGTTATACGGAAATGAAGCTGGTTCAAGTAAGGTGTGGAAAAGGTTTGGATAGGCGTGTGATGGAGCTTGAGTAGAAGATCAGAGTGTAACGTCCTAGAATTTGACCATTTTAAAATGTACTATTTAGAGTGATTTTAAATATAAAATATAAAATATTTTATGATTCAAACAATATTAGATAGGATTTGGAAATAGAAATATACATAAAAATAGTAACATTTGCTTATATCGACAAAAGTGACAAAATCCTGATTTCAGAAAAGTAAGTTTCAATGGTTAAATAAATTATTTTAATTGATTTATGAGTGTTTATATTTTTAAATAACATTATACAAATTTATTTTTAAATTTGGTTTAAGTAAATAAATAATTTAACTAAAACGTCAAAATGTGACCATAAAACGTTTTGTCGGAAATCAACGTTTTTGTTCAAAATAAGTTGCCATAACGTTATTGCATCTTCGTTAACATGTTTTAACACATATATTATATATTTTAATAAATAAACAAGTTTAATTTTACTAAATAGGATTAGGATTCTTCTAGAAGTCATTAGTAAAAGTAAGTAAGAATTAATAAAAGTAAGAAAAAGTAAACATTAAATCACATCAAATCAAAGCTAACATAATTATATTATTCTTTACTTAATATTTAAGTGACAAAGACATAAAATAAGGATGTGAAAAATGACGTTAAGTATTGAAAAAGTAGAGATCGTTTTAGGTTGAAGTAAGGTTAGTTTGGAAATTTGGTAAGAGGTTATTTTGATAAATTTAACACTTCTTTCTTTTTCTATAAATACCCACCTCCTTCTTCACTTTCATTCATGTTTCTACTTCTTTTCTCAAGCTTTTTCACATTAATCCTATTCTCTTTAATGGCTTCTAAGCCATGGGAAAAAACTAGAAAGAAACAATGTCAAAATATTTACAAAATGTTCAAAAGAAATAAATATTCATCCTCTTCAAATCAAACTCATTTTTTCTCCATATTTTACCTCTTCTTCTCTTGGCCATAACTTCTTCATAGTAGAACCAAAATGCAAAATTATTTATTTTTCCAGTGGCTACAAATTTCATGTTGACCACTTTGTCTCACTCTAAAATTAATCATGTCAAAAATCTACTTCTTTCCAGTGCATTCTCTCGCCCAGTTTTTAAGCCAGAGAATAGACCATTTTGTTTTGATCATAACTCGACCATAGCAGATCCAAATTAAGAAATTATTTTATGAAATATTAGTGGCTAAAACTTTTATTTTTATCACTTTTTTTAGTTTTGAGGTTTGCTGTACCTAAAATTCAATTCTTTGCGGTGTATTTTTGGGCTTTATATTTGTGAACCCAATAATAGCTTTTTTATTTTGACCTTATCTTCTTCAAAACTAATCGGAATCAAGTGATTCTTTTTTAAATTCAAGATAAAAGAATTTGCAACAACTTTTCAATTAACAAGTTTTTTAAATATTAAGGGCAAGAGAGCCTAGAACCAGATAAAGATAACTTATTTTTCGGATGTAAATCTTAAAATTCAAGTTCAAAGCTCCACCACTTCTTCTCTATACATTCGGCCAACTTCCATCTCCAGCCTTGGCCAAGCAATAGAAAGGAGGAAATTGGGCTTATTTTCGTTTGGTTTCGAAGCATGGTAGGAAGTATGCGTTGGATCTCAAGTTCCTTGCCTTAAAGTTTGATAGAGTGGAATCCAAAGTAAGTTATTTCTTATTTTAAGTTCATTAAAATCATTGCTAAGTTGAAGAAACTTTAAGTGTTAAATGTTGTTTGAAAACCATTGTCGAATGCTTGTTTACTTTGTTTTCTGAAACAATGGTTGATTCCTTGCTCAATATTATGTCTGGATGGTTAATTAAGTAATTTAAAATTTAGAAGTTAAATACTCAATGGGGTATGCAAAAACAACTAGTACATATGTTTGTTTGTGAGATCCAAGGAGACTTGGACGAGGGACGGAACATGTCGAAGGGAAAGTCCGGATGCTCCAAAATAAATATCAAACCGTTTTAACCCAAGATAAAATAAAAAGTGTTACAAATATTTGATAGAATGAAGCATTGATTTATCATTTATTGTTGTTTTTATTTTGTTAATTGATTGTTTGGTTGTTTGAATAGCGCTCGACCAGTTTATAAGCAATGATTATTATTTTTCGATTATTGACTTTGCTCGACCAGTTTATGAGCAATTAATAATCCATATGCATGGGCTGGGTAGAAAAGAATTGTAGGACAACACATTATGATTTATTTCACGATTTGACTATAAGGTGTTTAGAGGTAATATTTGGTTAACTTCAATTTGATGAATTGTTTAGAAAATTAGTTTTCAAACAAAAATGTTATGAAATGTTTTCCTTTAAAAGAAATAGAAATGTTTGTAATGAATATTTTGAAGTTATATTATATAAAAGTGATTTTGTATAAGAATGGTTTTATAAAAAAATTTATGAAATGGAAAAAATTTCGAGGACTAAACCCGATGGTTTTCAGATGATTTTTGAACGGATTTGGAAAATGAAAATTATTATAGATTTGAAAGTACTTATGAATATTAGTGTGAAATAATTTATCACTTCGGGATATAAAATGATTTATTATGTTGCCAATGATTTGGGTAACCCGTAACTAAAAAGTGGGCATGTTCTTTTTGGTATAGTCCGCTCTTGGAATAGAGGGATATACTTATTTATCTATCGTACTAAGGTTAGGACCCAGTTGCCTTGTTATTGGAAGAAACCTCCCGATCTGGTTGCATATGGTTTGTTATGTTTTTATTACAGTATTTGGGGTTCCAAATAAACTTTTCAAAAGTGATTTGATTTAAGATCCCCAAGTAAAGTATAATTTGAATAAAAAAATATATATTTATTTCAAAAGCTTTGAAATAAGAATTCAAGAATAAAGTCCAAAGAGATCATTTCCGTAAAGGTAATTAGATATGAAAATCTAAAATTGAAAATTAAGCCTAAGTGGGTAGTTTTGGGAATTGCATATTTGTTTGTTGCATCGTAGGCTTCATGAGTCCTATTTGCGGTAGGAGAACTACATTGGCTTGATCCTGTATCTAATTGGGCACCCAATTAGATAGGGGTACGTAGGCAATCACAAGTGATAGTGATGCAGCCTCTAAAATAATATAACCCTTTCATGTTTATCTGTTATTGGTTGTTGTTTATCTTGTGTTATTGTATCTTTCCCGTTTACTATTTTATTCCGCATTTACATTGTTTGTTGAGTTCGCGGGTACGGATAGTGCTCTCTCTCATCAGAGTTGTGCAGCGGTAGATTTATAGTCATTGTATTTGGTATGTGTTAAAGCACACTTTGTAGGATTAATAAATTAATTAATTACTCTGATAAGTTGCATAATTGAAATTGTATCCTATACGTTTAGTAATGTTGAATATTTATCAAATATGGTGTATAAATTTGGTAGTTTTCATTAGTAGTTTTAAAACAGATGGATTTTTCGGCCATTTTACCTGGTCTGAAAATCCGGTTCGTCACACAGAGTTTCCTATCGCGAACTATCTTCCAATAGGTTTCTCTTTTGGTTATCATTTATTTGCATGGTTGCTTTAGCTAACTAATTGACATTGAAATGGATCAATGGATGTTAGGATTGGTTGTATACACATCCTTATGATGCGTTTTGTTTGGATTACGTCAGTTTAGTTTATACCGTGTTGGATTGTATTCTAACCTAAGATAGATTGCCATACATAGGTTTTTTAACTTGTGTTGGAAAATTTTATATATGCTAATTATCTTTCCTTTATATACATGTTTACTGATTGTGTTTATAGTGGTAGTTGTTTACTTGCACTTGGATATTGCTTATGGATATATGGATGCATATGTCTATACGTATATATATATATATATATATATATATATATATATATATATATATATTTGGATGATTGCATACATATTGGTTGCATAACATTTGCATTCACATAGTAGGCCAACTTAGTTGCATTTGAACCCATCTATCATATCATCATATTTTATCTATTAGATGTATATTATACGCTTGGCTGTGCTTTTGCTTGTATTGTATTATGGATGCTATATGGATGTAGCTTTGTTTGTTTCATACATTTGTATGCTATAATACGAGTCGCATTGTCCACCTTGGGAATTTCGGAGATGAATTCTTTTAAGATGGGAGAATGTAACACCCCGTAATTTTATGAAACTAAATAGTTAAATTAAAAGGGTAAAATCGTAATTTTAACATAAACGGAAAAATAGTAAATTTCTATATGGGTAGAAATTAAGCCTCAGGGCCTATTCCATTATGTCTAGAATGTTGTTTACAGTCATAAAACATATACAATTTGCTGCATTTTGTTAAATGGGGTAGAAATTAGAATAAGTCAAACCCAGTGAAATTTTTGTAATAAATTAATTTTGCGATTTTAGCCTAGATATCATATTTTTTTTATCTATAAATAGATCTCTAACCCTATTCATTTTTCTCTAATAATCTTGCCTCTACTTCTTAAACCCTAATCCCCAAATCAATTATAAATTCTCCAAATCAATTTCTAATCCACCAAATCAAATCCAAATTAAACGAACTAATTTATGGAATCGATTGTCGTGAAGAGAGATTCTCAAATAAATCGAAGATATCGAGAAATTTTGCATTCTGAAGGCATGAAATATCTGGATAGGAAAGCTGAATGGGAATCTACATCAAATCGAAGAAGATGCATGACAAATCGATGAGTGAGATCTATCATATTTGTGTATATATTAGCAAGACGTAGTAACTCGACTCTTATGATCTTAAACAAAACTATAATAATGTAAATAAAAATTAAAGACTCATTTTTATATACATCCGATTAGGATGTAGTGTGCCATGGCTAGATGGTTAATAATATTTTTTAGCAATTGTAATTGGCAAAAGTTGGTTTTCTTCTAATTAAAAAAGTGCGAAATGTACATGTGTTCCAAACTAAACATATCATATAACAAAATTGAAGTTCCACATGACGCGAATCAACTGGTGGTGTTCGTTCATAGATTGTGTTAATGGATTTATTACAAAATGCATTAGAATTCAAGAAAACATGGATCGTATATTTCGATTCGACGGTGAAACAACAATGATACGACTCGTGGAGAATGGACGAGAAGAGGAGGTCAAATAGATGGTAACGATGGGATCTGATTGGTCATTAGGCATCAGAGTTGGCACATATCTAGTGCAGAAGCCTATGGTGGAAAAATTGTAGGTGGTCGGAGTGGACCCTGTAACAACCCGAGCTTTTGTGAAAATTTATTTTCGTCTTATGACGATTAATGTTGCTAGCTAAATTGCTATTTGAAGTTTTTATACCGGGTTGAAATTCTTTTGAAAAATTGTTAAGGGTATATGGGCTTTAAAATTTAATATTGGTCCATGTTTTCGTTTGCCTTGGTACCGAGATAATTGTCAAATGAGTTATACCCAGTTCCTTAATCCGTTTGCATCGTGAAGCCCTAACATAGAAATCAAAAGAAACGTTAATGGCGGCTTCAATTTTTCATTCGCTTGTTCGTTCTTCTTCGTTCGCAAATTAGAGTTGGCGAACTCATGCTACGGCGATCTTAAGGGGGGAAAGAGGAGGTGCTCTCGGCTGCAATTGGATCTTGGGTGCTTCGAAATTAGGTGAGTGGTTTCACTCACATTCTAATTCAAATCTTAGTACTTTACTTCAGCAGTTTAATCTGGTTTCGATGTTGGTGATTGCATTGATTTTTCAATTCATGTCCATTTGATTTCGTTTGAATGTTGTTGATTCTCTGATTTTTTACACGGTTGTGAACTGTGACTTAGTTCGACTCCTTGATTACTTGGGTTTTTCGACACTGGTTGGTTTTCATGGTCACCTCGGTTTCACTCGACTTCGGGCTTTGATTCATTCGTGATGACCATGGCCTGATCGACTTGAACAGTTCGTTCTTGTTTTCAAACCTGCGATGTACTCGTTGGTCGCAGTTCATTTGATTTCTGACTTGTTCGATTTTGAGATAGCACGGCTTTGAATTCTTTTAGCTTGAGATGAAAAAATTGTCTTGTTCATTCTCGACTTCGACTTGATTTTTGTATTACTGTAACCTGTATGTGTGCACTGGACTTGAGTTTATGATACCATTGGTTATCTTTATGTTGATTTTGTTTCGGCCTTGATTTGAAATTGTTAATTGAATTTGTTTACTCGGTTATCAAGGTTTGAACTGCTCCTGGTTTTGTTTTTAAATTGCGTCGTGCAGTAACTTGAGCATTTAGCTTGTTGTAGTGGTTATTTTCACTTGGGCACTACACATCTTTGCATATCATTACATTGTCACTTGTAATGTTCATTTGAGACTATAGCTTTTATACTCGAGTCATGGTTCATATATTCATTGAGATGCCTACTGCTCGACTTTATGGTCGAGTTCATTTTCATTTGAACTATTCTCTGAAGTGGTTGTACACTTGTAGTTGTGTCTGTTTCATTCACTGGTCCTTGTACCAACGCTCGGCCATTTAGGTGGTAGCTGCTGTTATTGGTTTCACTTGATTTTGTAATTGGTATATTCATGGGTTCATGCCTGAGTACTGTTCGAACTGCTGTTGCACACTGTTTTTGTACTTGTGTACTTCATATCCCCTTGTGAATTGGGTGCTTCCCTGACCTTTGCATGACTTGATGTCTGTACACTTTTTGCCTTGGCTCTGGCCATCCTTGTTCAATTTTCTTCTTGACCCTTTTATGTTTCAGCATATTGCATATGTGAAACATATCTAGCTTGGTTGTCTCAACCATATTTGTTTTTGTTCTACCTGAGCTTGCCTTAGAGACAATCTGCAGTTGTTTTTAAGATGTAGTATCTTCTTATTACATTATACAGTTTTCACTTTTGAACTACATGTGTAGTTGATATTGGTGCCATGTATCTACTGCCTTCATGCTCGTGTGCAGTGGTACCACTTCCTGTTCTCATGCATGTGTGCTATGCTGTGCATACGTACATTATAACCTTGTGTATGATGTCACCTTGGTTGGTTTATATGTCTGCAGCTCCAAGTTGCATCTCTGTTTCATTTTATCCATGTGCCACAAGTAGTGTACATCCATTGTGTACATTTGGGTTCGTATTTATGTCGTCCAGACTTGACCTCTGCAGTTTTGATTGTTGTTGGTATTCATTGGGTACACCATCACTGTAGTGGCAAGGCAGTGCACGCAAGCGTGAACTGCAGCCACACGGTATTCATTGGGTACATCATCACTGTAGTGGCAAGGCAGTGCACGCAAGCGTGAACTGCAGCCACACGGTATTGCTTTTATTGATATTTCAATTACTTTTGATCCATTGATCCTTTGCGTATTTTATATGCCGTATTGGCGAGGCAGTGCACACGTGCGTGTACTGCAGCCAATCGGTTTTGATGTTGTTAAGTGGCATTTCAATTATTGAATTGATTTGATTTAATTTAATCATTTTGTATTAATTGACAATTAGGCAATTCTGATGTTTTCTTTTAAATATATCTTCATTGATATTTTTTCATTCATCTTTGTTGATATTTTGAATCTGCAGATTTGTTGTTTAACACTTTTACATGTTATATTTACCGTTATCCGATTCTCTTCTAGAAGGGTTGGATAGACGGAATTTACTGTGACTGTCGTCGATTTATATTTAATTATTGTTGTTTCTGTGCACTAATAACTGAGTTTGAATTAGACTGACCCGTGTATTATTTTCTTTTGAATATAATACTTGGGTCAGACCGAGTATTTACAGGTTGTTGATATCTTACTTTGGGTTGCTGCTAGAGTTATGAAGTCCTTTCATGTTTTGGAGTAGATGTTGTCATTGTATAGGATGTTGTATATTCATGTATATTATTCACGATAATGTACTTGTATATGTAACTTCCAGAGTCGACAGTTGTAGTTGTATCATATGTATGTATCACATGTATTGTAACTGAAACCAGTTATATATATATGAGACTTTCTGTTATATCCGTGTTCCGCATTTACATTATCTGTGTTATTATTATATATATTGTCCTAAACTATTACGAACCATCGTAGTTTGTTTTATACTGGAATTGGGTATGTCGATGGGAGTAAATAAATAAGAGATGGAAAATTAAAAATATAAATCACTCCTATCGAGGTAACCAATACTAGTGTAAGGCCTAACTACGGATGGCCGCTCCTATCCAGCCTTATTCTTCGTGATAACAGACAGTATTTCTTTTAATACTCTTTGTTATTGCGAGCATAGAGGTGGGGCATCACAGTTGGTATCAGAGCTTGGGGTTTATGGACATAATATAAAACATAACTTAGATGGAACATGTGTTACAACTAATTGTCGATGTTTTATATGTACTTTGAGTCAAAACTAAAGGTTTGAAATTTTGATGAAATTTATAAATAGCTTTATTTAAAAATAAAAGTTGATTTGAGTTTTGATGATTGATTGATTTGTGCTTTGTGTATCAGAGTGCGCAGCGAAAACAGTGTGACTGCTTCGCTGAGTACAGATGATAATTATTTTGATTTAAAAATCAAAATATGAAATTAAATTAAATTTCATGTGTTGTTTACATAGCTGTGTTTATTTTGTTTTCTTTAAAATTTCGAATCCGATTTGAGGATTCGAAGCGATAGCAGCTATGTGGTTTTGTTGAAATTTTTGCTGTTTTTCTTTGATGCTAATCATATCTGATTAGATTTCTGCTGTTTTAAAATATCTTTATTGAAGATATAATAGAATAATTTCTTTGTTTATTTAGTAGTGTGCGTGCAAACATGAGTTGCACGTTACTATACTAATTTTACGTTGAACGATGCTTGGTAATGAAACGTATTTTGTTGCCGTTATTTTTATAACGGGATTTTCACACTAGTGCTACGTTTTGAAGTACGGTGTTTTGTTGACATTTTAATGAATGAAAATTCACTGATATTATATTTTGATGCAAATTATTTAGATGAGAATTTGACGTTTAAAAATTACTGTGGCTTTGACTTCAGTATCCGTCATATTTTAAAGTGGATTTTCAAGCGGTTATCCCGCAATGCTGATTTTGAGATCCGTTTCTACGGTGTTTTGAGAAGTACAAATTTCTTATTGAAATTGTCACTAATGTTGCTGTTTTATCATGGATTTGCAAATTGTTTTAAAAAATAAAATTTGTTTTTCAAAATTTTTATAGTTTGCGCTTTCAAAAGAATGAGGAAGCGATTTAAACGATTCAGCAAAATCGAGGACTATGAACCCTTTCTTTTACTGATTCGCTTAATTCCGGACTTGTTCGTTTGAGAATGTAAATTATTACTTTTATAAAATAAATGAAATTGTTTTCAGAATTTTTACAGTTTGCGTTTTCAGAAGAATGAGAAAGTGATTTAAACGTTTTAGAAAAATCAAGGATTATGACCCCTTTCTTTTACTGATTCGTTTAATTCCGGACTTGTCCGTTTGAGAATGTGAAATGTTATTCTTGGAATACACAATTTGCACTTTCAAGGAAACGATGAAGAGATTTAAACAATGTAGCAAAAGTGCAGAGTATGGAATCACACTTTTACTATTTCGGTTAATTCCGGACTCGTTAATTGAAACATTTGCTGTTTGATGATTTTGATGATTTTACACGTTCAAGGAAACGACGAAGAGAATCAAATGATTTAGTAAAACACGTGGTATGGGACATGTGCGTTTGCTATTTCGGTTAATTCCGGACTCGTTAATTGAATATATGATGATTTTCGTGTGCTTTCGAGCCACTATGTTGGACCTTCGGGTCATATGTTGGACCTTCGGGTCAATACCAGTACCGGACCTTCGGGTCATATGTTGGACCTTCGGGTCATATGTTGGGCGCCAAAATTATGTTGAGTACTTGGTAGGCTTCGGCCATATGTTGATGCACGTGCGGCGTAGCTAAAACTCGCCATTTGTTGGGATCGATCCACCTTTTATGTTGATTTTCTAGATCATATTAATTGATTTCTAGATATTTGTTGTTTCCAATTATCTGCAGGTAATTGGATATTTGTTGATTTGATTATCGCTTGTGATAATTAAATATTTGTTGATATGAGTTCTGATTATCGTTTTTGATAATCGGATATTTGTTGATTTGATTATCGTTTTTGATAACTGAATATTTGTTGATATGAGTTTTGATTATCGTTTTTGATAATCGGATATTTGTTGATTTGATTATCGTTTTTGATAATCGAATATTTGTTGATATGAGTTCTGATTATCGTTTTTGATAATCGGATATTTGTTGATTTGATTATCGTTTTTGATAATCGAATATTTGTTGATATGAGTTCTGATTATCGTTTTTGATAATCGAATATTTGTTGATATGAGTTCTGATTATCGTTTTTGATAATCGGATATTTGTTGATTTGATTATCGTTTTTGATAATCGAATATTTGTTGATATGAGTTCTGATTATCGTTTTTGATAATCGAATATTTGTTGATGCGAGTTCTGATTATCGTTTTTGATAATCGGATATTTGTTGATTTGATTATCGTTTTTGATAATTGAATATTTGTTGATATGAGTTCTGATTATCGTTTTTGATAATCGGATATTTGTTGATTTGATTATCGTTTTTGATAATCGAATATTTGTTGATATGAGTTCTGATTATCGTTTTTGATAATCAGATATTTGTTGATTTGATTATCGTTTTTGATAATCGAATATTTGTTGATATGAGTTCTGATTATCGTTTTTGATAATTGGATATTTGTTGATTTGATTATCGTTTTTGATAATCGAATATTTGTTGATATGAGATCTGATTATCGTTTTTGATAATCGAATATTTGTTGATATGAGTTCTGATTATCGTTTTTGATAATCGAATATTTGTTGATATGAGTTCTGATTATCGTTTTTGATAATCGGATATTTGTTGATTTGATTATCGTTTTTGATAATCGAATATTTGTTGATATGAGTTCTGATTATCGTTTTTGATAATCGGATATTTGTTGATTTGATTATCGTTTTTGATAATCGAATATTTGTTGATTTGAGATTTGATTATCGTTTTTGATAATCGAAATTTTTTTGATTTGATTTCAGATTATCTTTGTTGATAATTAGACCTTTGTTGTTTTCTGATTACCATTTTGGTAACTAGATATTTGCGGTTTTGCGATTTGCGATTTGTGTTTTATAATTGTCTTTGTTGATAATTAGATTTTGCTGTTTTCTAATTATCGTATCGATAATTAGATATAGCTGTTTTGTGATTTCCGTATTCTAACTATCTAATTGATCATTGAATATTGCTGATAATTGCATTTATTCAGTTTTGTCGTTTTCTGATTATCTATCTGATAATTAGATTCTGTGAGAATTTGTGAATTTCTTTTAGAGAATTAAAAGATTTCTTGGGCGTTTGTATTCACGACTTTTATTTTTTAGCTTAACCAGTTTATGTTAGAAAAATAATTGTTATTGACAACTTTACCTATGAAAATTACGGGGACGCAATTTTTATAAGGAGGGGAGTCTGTAACAGCCCGAGCTTTTGTGAAAATTTATTTTCGTCTTATGACGATTAATGTTGCTAGCTAAATTTCTATTTGAAGTTTTTATACCGGGTTGAAATTCTTTTGAAAAATTGTTAAGGGTATATGGGCTTTAAAACTTAATATTGGTCCATGTTTTCGTTTGCCTTGGTACCGAGATAATTGTCAAATGAGTTATACCCGGTTCCTTTATCCGTTTGCATCGTGAAGCCCTAACATAGAAATCAAAAGAAACGTTAATGGCGGCTTCAATTTTTCATTCGCTTGTTCGTTCTTCTTCGTTCGCAAATTAGAGTTGGCGATCTCATGCTACGGCGATCGTAAGGGGGGAAAGAGGAGGTGCTCTCGGCTGCAATTGGATCTTGGGTGCTTCGAAATTAGGTGAGTGGTTTCACTCACATTCTAATTCAAATCTTAGTACTTTACTTCAGTAGTTTAATCTGGTTTCGATGTTGGTGATTTCATTGATTTTTCAATTCACGTCCATTTGATTTCGTTTGAATGTTGTTCATTCTCTGATTTTTTACACGGTTGTGAACTGTGACTTAGTTCGACTCCTCGATTACTTGGGTTTTTCGGCACTGGTTGGTTTTCGTGGTCACCTCGGTTTCACTCGACTTCGGGCTTTGATTCATTCGTGATGACCATGGCCTGATCGACTTGAACAGTTCGTTCTTGTTTTCAAACCTGCGATGTACTCGTTGGTCGCAGTTCATTTGATTTCTGACTTGTTCGATTTTGAGATAGCACGACTTTGATTTCTTTTAGCTTGAGATGAAAAAATTGTCTTGTTCATTCTCGACTTCGACTTGATTTTTGTATTACTGTAACCTGTATGGGTGCACTGGACTTGAGTTTATGATACCATTGGTTATCTTTATGTTGATTTTGTTTCGGCCTTGATTTGAAATTGTTAATTGAATTTGTTTACTCGGTTATCAAGGTTTGAACTGCTCCTGGTTTTGTTTTTAAATTGCGCTGTGCAGTAACCTAAGCATTTAGCTTGTTGTAGTGGTTATTTTCACTTGGGCACTACACATCTTTGCATATCATTACATTGTCACTTGTAATGTTCATTTGAGACTGTAGCTTTTATACTCGAGTCATGGTTCATATATTCATTGAGATGCCTACTTCTCGACTTTATGGTCGAGTTCATTTTCATTTGAACTATTCTCTGAAGTGGTTGTACACTTGTAGTTGTGTCTGTTTCATTCACTGGTCCTTGTACCAACGCTCGGCCATTTAGGTGGTAGCTGCTGTTATTGGTTTCACTTGATTTTGTAATTGGTATATTCATGGGTTCATGCCTGAGTACTGTTCGAACTGCTGTTGCACACTGTTTTTGTACTTGTGTACTTCATATCCCCCTGTGAATTGGGTGCTTCCCTGACCTGTGCATGACTTGATGTCTGTACACTTTTTGCCTTGGCTTTGGCCATCCTTGTTCAATTTTCTTCTTGACCCTTTTATGTTTGAGCATATTGCATATGTGAAGCATATCTATCTTGGTTGTCTCAACCATATTTGTTTTTGTTCTACCTGAGCTTGCCTTAGAGACAATCTGCAGTTGTTTTTAAGATGTAGTATCTTCTTATTACATTATACAGTTTTCACTTTTGAACTACATGTGTAGTTGATATTGGTGCCATGTATCTACTGCCTTCATGTTCGTGTGCAGTGGTACCACTTCCTGTTCTCATGCATGTGTGCTATGCTGTGCATACGTACATTATAACCTTGTGTATGATGTCACCTTGGTTGGTTTATATGTCTACAGCTCCAAGTTGCATCTCTGTTTCATTTTATCCATGTGCCACCAATAGTGTATGTCCATTGTGTACATTTGGGTTCGTATTTATGTCGTCCAGACTTGACCTCTGCAGTTTTGATTGTTGTTGGTATTCATTGGGTACACCATCACTGTAGTGGCAAGGCAGTGCACGCAAGCGTGAACTGCAGCCACATGGTATTCATTGGGTACATCATCACTGTAGTGGCAAGGCAGTGCACGCAAGCGTGAACTGCAGCCACACGGTATTGCTTTTATTGATATTTCAATTACTTTTGATCCATTGATCCTTTGCGTATTTTATATGCCGTATTGGCGAGGCAGTGCACGCGTGCGTGTACTGCAGCCAATCGGTTTTGATGTTGTTAAGTGACATTTCAATTATTGAATTGATTTGATTTAATTTAATCATTTTGTATTAATTGCCAATTAGGCAATTCTGATGTTTTCTTTTAAATATATCCTCATTGATATTTTTTCATTCATCTTTGTTGATATTTTGAATCTGCAGATTTGTTGTTTAACACTTTTACGTGTTATATTTACCGTTATCCGATTCTCTTCTAGAAGGGTTGGATAGACGGAATTTACTGTGACTGTCGTCTATTCATATTTAATTATTGTTGCTTCTGTGCACTAATAACTGAGTTTGAATTAGACTGACCCGTGTATTATTTTCTTTTGAATATAATACTCGGGTCAGACCGAGTATTTACAGGTTGTTGATATCTTACTTTGGGTTGCTGCTAGAGTTATGAAGTCCTTTCATGTTTTGGAGTAGATGTTGTCATTGTATAGGATGTTGTATATTCATGTATATTATTCACGATAATGTACTTGTATATGTAACTTCCAGAGTCGACAGTTGTAGTTGTATCATATGTATGTATCACATGTATTGTAACTGAAACCAGTTATATATATATAAGACTTTCTGTTATATCCGTGTTCCGCATTTACATTATCTGTGTTATTATTATATATATTGTCCTAAACTATTACGAACCATCGTAGTTCATTTTATACTGGAATTGGGTATGTCGATGGGAGTAAATAAATAAGAGATGGAAAATTAAAAATATAAATCACTCCTATTGAGGTAACCAATACTAGTGTAAGGCCTAACTACGGATGGCCGCTGCTATCCAGCCTTATTTTTCATGATAACAGACATTATTTATTTTAATACTCTTTGTTATTGCGAGCATAGAGGTGGGGCATCACAGACCCCGTAGGTGGTGTCTAGCATGGCTTGGCAAGGGATGGCCGTTGGGGTAGTCGGATCTGGGTGTAACATATTGTGGTGGCGGCAATAATGGTTTAAAGTGGTACCGAGGAGAAATGTTGTGAGGTAGAAAATGACTATAGTGAAAACGCATAAAATAAAAAATATATTACTTAAATTATTAATTATATAATTATAGTAAAATAGTCTATCTTTAAATGCTTATAACTTCCAGATAAGACCTCAGTTTCACGTATGGTTCATTGCATTAGGATCTTGGTGAGATTAGGAATATTTAGATATATTGTTTTCTATTTTTTGAGGCACTTATAAAAATTGCATTTTCCTGATAGATTCGCTATACATTGTTTGATATGGCAATAATGGGCTGAGACAATTTGTCCCTCAGTTGTGAGTCGGTTATGATTGCACGATAGTGGGCTAAGATATCTTGTTCCATAATAGCAAGTCGCTAGTGATGTGGCGATAGTGGCTTGAATCATTGTGTCCCTAGTAGAAAGTCGCTTATGATTTGGTGATAGTAGACTAGAACATTAGGTTCTCTAGTAGTGAGTCTTTTACGATTTGGAAATAGTGCACTGAGACACTGCGCTCCTTGGTGGCAAGTCGCTTATAGTTTAACGATAGTTGGCTGCGACATTGGGTTCCGCGGTTGCAAGTCATCCACAATTTTAGAAATAGTGGGTTGGGACATGTAGTTCCTTGATAGCGAGTCGCTTATGATTTGGCAGTTGTGACTAAGACATATAGTTCCTCGGTAGCTAATCGTATATGTTTTCGTTGATAACAAGTTGGGATTTTAAGCTTGATCATGTTGTAGTCGGTCCATGGCATGGGACTTAGTACTATGGGTTCAATTGAGTACATATGGTAAGATATGGGTTAGATTTAGTGAGTCCTTATCCTATGTTATCACTATGGTATTGTATTTTTGTTTAGCTGACTTGTTGGGTGTAGATGATACAGGTTTAGGTATGGTTTTCGAGCATACGTGTTGTTTTACTAGCTTATCAGTATTGTTCACTTATATGATATATTTCACTCGCTAGACATATGTCTAATCCCCTCTATCATTTCTTTTTTCTTAGTTATACCCTAATAGTTCGATTTAGGGGACTGGTGGTGACTAAAAGGCTGTTGCAACGGAGACATTCATTTCTTTGTCTATCAAATATCCATCCAGACATTATACTATTTTGATTATCAGTATAAAGAGATATTGTAGTTGGAATTTAATTAATTATGTATTGTTATATTTATTTGGGATTTTGTTATGGATTACTATTATATTTTATTCCTTTTGCTGTGAGTTTTAAAAAGTGTAAAATATTGTAGATAGCTCTATGATCTGTTTTATATATATATATAAAAACAATCAGTTTTATACCAGGTCCACGATGCCGGTTCCACTTTTAGACATGGGTCGAGACATCGTAGATGGTGGATTGTTACAACCTGGGCATAACAAAATGAATCTGAGTCAACGCATTTAACAATAATTTTTGCCAGTTCAAGAAAATTTTCAACATCCATGACCACAACATATAGGATCGTTAAGAGAACAATGTTGCCCGGTTAGAACTGTACAGACCTCAGCTGTAGTATATCTGTCAAATGAAGAAAATAATTTTTAATTGAAAACTTCCTTCATTCAAAAGTTTCCTAAATTTACGGCCTCTGAAAACCCTTACGAATTTCTTAATAATGTTGAATTATATACATCTATAAATAAAATGCAACAACTTTCAAATAAATCCATCAAGCTTTGATTGATAACTTTGCTCTACTAAGAAGTGCTAAAAGGTGGTTCAATTATTTTCCATGTCCCTTTATTCATAGTTAAAATGATTTTGAAATAATTTTCTTGAAAAGTTATTTCCTTTCCATGAAAGTCTTAAAATTAAAAATGAAATTTATCAATTCACACAAAATGAAAGAGTAACTTTTTTGCAATACTTTAACCGATTTAATCAATTTTGACATAGCTATCCTCATCATGGAATTTCAAAATAAATTTTGTTCCAAATAGCATTCAAAGGACTTAATAAATCCACTTGAACTCGACTTGAAACTGTGTCGTGGAGAATTCATGGATAAAAGGATGATGAAGCATGGGCCTTCTTCGAAGAATATGTTGAAAAAAGATCAACTATGGAAATTGATTCATGGCCCAGCTTGTACAAATCCAAGAGGAGTGAACCAAGTGGATCCTTCCATTTTCTCTACTAAAGACTCCTAACTGAAGAAAGGTTACCTCCATGTACCCCAAGAACAATTGAATGCCTTTACACAAAATATTTCTTGTGCTTCTCATTACAATTTGAACTAGCAAAACCATCCAGATCTATCATAGTCAAATCCAAATAATTTTCAAACACTTCACATTTTTATCCCATAAGCCAAAACGCTCATGCTCCTCAAATGCCTAATCAACCAATTGCTCCTCAAAGTAAGAGTTCCTCTAATCTACCCTATAGGCATACATCTTAGAGACTCTCCTCAAACCTCTCAAAAATTGTAAGACTGTAGTCATCTCAAGAAACATCTAAATGAAACTAAACTAGACATGAACAAATGCAAAAATAATAAGGCAATAAAATCTACTAAGCCATAAACATGTTGAAGAACTTAACAATAAGTAACGAGAAGGAAAAATTAACAAGTCAAATAGAATTAAACCCTAAATATAATAATTCTTGTAGAGTGAACTTTTGTGAGGACGATAATTTAAACTCAGTGAATTCAGCCACCATGCTAAGATCAAGCAAAAGGTTTGACAACCATGTTGGCGATCCCCGTGCTTCTCAATAGAAAACCTATATTGGTCAGTCCACTAATAATATGACATCCTTTAATGTTGACTAATCATCTCGCCAATCATTATCAAAAGTTGCAATCCTAGCATTCTTCCCTTCTCCATTGGAAATTCCAGCAATGGCCCACAAATTGTAAGGGGAATCTTGATAATTCATGTATTCACTCGCCATTCTCTTCAAATCTCTTCAAAAGAAATAAAGAATTCTAACGAGAGATTTTGCAAGCTAGTTACTCCTTTTCTAAATAGATGTTAAAATAAGAAAAAAAACTCGCTCAATTCTGTAAGATCCTATACATCCTTAGAAAAGTTCGTGTTAACATCCCTCTTTTAGTTACTATTGAGTACATCAGACGGTATGCAAATTGCCTCAAATAACTTTACTAAGAAATATGCAATTAACATACACAAAACAACCTTCTCGACCATAAATATTAGTTCGATCATTTCTAATCATGTGCCTATTAAGTTTGAGGACCTTTAATTGGAAACACATTCAATAATCTTACAATACTTAACCTTAGTGCAAGCATCAAATTGCTTCGTTATCACATATATTGTTAATTGGGAATTAGAGAAATAAATCCTACCAACATCACTATTCAACTTGCTGATTGATCCATCAAGAAACCCATAGGCATAGTTGAGGATACTTTAATACAAATAGAAGAATTTTGTTTCCCTGTTGATTTTTATAGTACGGAAATCGCTCCTGTCTCTAATCCTCAAGCACAAATTCCTATTATCTTTGGGATTACCTTCTTCGCAACCTGTAACGACCCGCCTTTTTGGACAGTTTAAACCGACGATCAAATACACATGCCGATTCCAAACCATTCAAAAGGGCAGATGGTTATTAGGGTAAATAAGAAAAGAAAAGAAAGAGAAATAAAGGAAAAGAAACAACACAGAATCTCGCAGCGGAACGACAAAATATAATAGTCAAATAAACAGTTCATGAAGCTATTTACTATACTTTGACAATTATTTATACAACATTTATCAGAGTTATACATATACAACAGAACAATTAAAATAATGCAGCAGATAGCATGACGCAAGGGTAATAATAGTAATAGTATACCAAATCTTCGTCTTCATCCTCCAGAATAGATCTTCAAAAATCTGAAAAACTCAGGACTGACCCGAGCGTAATGAAAAGACAAAACACTCGAGTCAGGACTAAAATATCCTCATGTAAATTAAATCAATCGTAAATAAATTGAGTGTAACGGCGTCAGAGATGTTTACGGGGTTTGACATCTCATATCCAGTGTCAACGTGCGTGTAATAACTCAAGAGATGTTACGGGATTTTCCATCTCTTAAGGATCCGTTAAACTATCAACTATGTAGTAATGTACGCTAAGTAGATAATGCCTATCAGTAAAATAAAGTATTAAAATAGCGTTAAGGCGTTACCATAATCCCCCTTAACACATTTTTATAATGCCATAGTCTATGCAGCACCGTAAGCCCCACCGTAAACTGGTGGTTATCAGAGGGTACCCCATAGGTATAACACAAAACATAACGTAGTGGTTGCGAATAGGATAATCAGTATGACAAGGTACATGAGGCGATACCAACTAGGATACTAGTAGTTGCGTGATCCGGACTGATGTTGAGCATAGCCAGCAGCTACCCCAACACCGCGAAACAACACTCCCAAATCAAGGGGTGCACCCAAATCGAATCACAAATGTAATAGATATGGTATCGAAGAAGTGTGTCCGCTAGAGATGGCGAACCTCAATGGCCCGGCGCGGCTACTGTTTTAGTCATGTCAGGGGTCATCCAATATCGTTCTCTTTCTTCAATCAACGCGTTCACCAAACTATCCACTTCATTCTGGATCAACACTCCGCCTATAATAGTTATTAAAGTGGTTTTCGGTATCGACAGAGAGTATGTCGATATCCAATCCCGGTCTCTTTAATAACTACGTATTATTACACCGTTGGCTCTTTTACATTTCAAATCGATTCATAATTGATATCAAAATATCATATTTGCTTCAAAAATCAAATCCATTTCAAATATCATCGTATCTTTTCAAATGTAAGATTCCGTTTCAAAATCATTTTTCGCCTCAATATCTCATTTCGATTTCAAGATCATTTCGAAATTCAATTTAGGTTGCAACTTCATTTAACCCAATTCATATTTAAATTCAAGATTTAAACATAAACATTTCACCTTATTGACCAGTTTGGAATTTTAGAAAATAGTTTTAAGTAGTTTAAAAGTAGTTTTAAATAATTAAAATACTTAAAATACTTAAAATCTTAAAATGGATTTGAATAGATAAATTAGTTTAAAATAATTTCAATTGGGTTAAGTAGATTAAAAATAGATTAAAATAGTTTAAGTATTCAAAATGGTTTATATAACAGAGTAATTTGGAAAACAAAATAAAACAGCTTCAAAACCAATCCATTTCAATTATAACTTCCCAATTCAAATCAATTTCAATTTCCATTTTACCGATTCAATTTCGATTTTAATTCAAATCAATGTCAACTTTGACTTCAAATTAATTCAATTTTACATTCACCTTCAATTTATTCAATTTCAATTTATATCGATTTTTAGCTTGATTTTTCAAGATATCAATTTTTAACACTTAACAAAATTATCCTTCAATATTCAAATTTAAATCCCAATTACAAATATGATTCAATTTCAAGCTCAATTTCAAAATATCATTTTATATCGCTTTTACTTAGTAATATTCAAAGCTCGAATTAAGGTTAAATCTTTAAACAAATCAATTTTCGAAATTCAATCATATCCCGATTTTAAATTCCAAAGTCTCCACTTTAATTATTTAACAATTTCTTTTAACCAAAATTTATTTCAACATTCCAAACTCAATTTTTCGATAAATTCGATTTTTATAAATTGATTTCTATTTATAACTTTTAAATCAAAACATTTAAATAAATTTCAAATCGACGATTTTAAAAATTATTAATTTAGCCAATTCGGTGTCCGCGTATAATTTCCTATCCTATGGCCAAGTAATTATTTGTTTCAATTAAATGTCAGGGATGAATATATATCACTTAAATCAAATCACAGTTTCATATGTACGCCTAACCTGATATATATATAAGAAAATAAACATCCAAACATTTAAATATCAAACAATAACAACCATCAAAATACATCATCCAATAGACAATACAATTCATGGCAATTAAATAGTTATCAATGTCAGGTAATTTAATCGCAATTTAACTTTAATTTCAATTTAACTGTCAATTTAAATTTCAACGGTTAATTCAAATGACGATCTACATAACAATTAAATTTTATCAAACAACGACAAATAAAATTCATATCACTACATAATATTAAATTTAACTGTCATAAAGATATTTAGTACGTTGTGAGCGTTATAAAACACTCACCTTAATTTTTCCGTTGTTGCCGAGACGTTCCGGTTTGGAACTAAACCGGACGACTTCTAATTTTAGCCTAAATTTCAACTGTCTCTAAATTCATCCAAACTAGTTTCATTTCGAAGCTCTCGTCATTACGATCGCAACGCAAAAATTCTCGTTCCAATCGGACCTCGTATGTAGAAGTTATACATTTTTAAGTTATCGACACGAATTTATAAAACAATTTATATAGATATTAAAAATTTATCCATACCCAAGCAAAAAAAAGCCCAGCCCACTCAAGCTTCTTCCCCAAACTCCCTGTAGCCATTCCCTGTACACGAAACCATGGCCGTGCACCCTTCACGATGATACGGAGCTACGCTACATAACTCAACGAACCGACAATGCCATCCAACTTCTCGTCGAAATCTCCACCATCCCCCATCCCAAACTCCGAGCTCGGCCACCTCTAGAAAAACGCGACCCGTGCCCAGCTGCACGCACGACGCAAAATGTCGCGCGTCCCAAACCATGGCTGCACACCACCAAAACTTGCTCCGAGATGCTATCTTCGACGACGAGTTCAAATACGCACTCCAATTCGTGAATCGATCGCTGAATCCCTCGATTTTTGAAACCCTATATCACTTTGCTCACGTTCGTCCTCTCTGACGTTTCCCAAATCATAGCTGCACCCTCCAACGACCATACCAAATCGAAGAGAATTCAAAAATAGGATTTTAGGAAGAGGTTTGGGATTTTTTCATTGAAAATTTTGCAAGAAATAAAATTTTAAAGTTGGATTTATGTTTTTCTCCCTGCCTAAAGCTTGCGTGCAGTTATTAAAAAGGGTAGGAGAGGCTCTTGCGTGTTTGAATGGGTCAAAGGTACAGTGAAATGATGGGATAGCAGCTGAAAGGGAGATTGACTAATTAAAATATTTATTTAAATTTCAAAATACCTCGATCCACGCAACTCGAAATCTCGAACCCCTATCAGGGCATGCCGCTAGGCGTTCATAATGTTATACCCCTATTCCGGACACAATGGAAAAGGTTTCGGAAGCTAATTCGATCGTATGTGCAAGTTACGGAAATAAACGATCAAATTTAAATTAAATCGATTAAACGTATTTCTATGTGTTTTGGCTTGCCCCGGACAAACGGTAAATCCGATTGACACGAAATTTGAAATCTTACAATAATATCACATTACGGATCCGATGAAACTGGTTTAGTCGAAATCCGAGACTGTTTGGAAAATGAGTATTTTAACTCGTCAATTAAATATTAAAATATTCAATTTTCACAAATTTACTTTTAATTCGATTTTAAAAGTTCTACAACATCATTCTAACTTTAATATGATAAAATAAAATTTTACAAATCATTTTTAATCATATTAAACCCGTTATTCAATTATCCAATTAATTCCAATTTTAAAATCTTATTAACTCTATTATAATCCCTATATAACTTACATTCACTTTGGCAACCAATTTGAATCATATTAAATCAAATTTCAATTATTCACTCTATTTTCATATATCAAATTTCAATATCAAATCAATCATATCAAATTCAAAATTTAATTATTCAAACATTTGTAATAATGAATTTAAACAAAATTTGATTATTCTTAAATCACTATCTTTTGAAATATTCAAAACGAATTTAAAATTTAACTTTTGAAACGAATTAAAATTTATAGAACAACCATTTCCATTATACGGTTATTCAATTCTCATTATTAAATTATTCAATAAATTCCAAATATTAAATTTAAACAATTTCGATCATCCAATAATTCATTATCTTTTGAAATATTGGAATTGAACTTATAAGATTCAACTTTTAAAACCAATTCACAATTTAGAACACTATTTCATTTTACAGTTATTCAATTATTCAATAAGTTTTAAATATTAAATTTAAACAATTTACCTGTTCAATATTCAATATTTGATTTTAAATAAATTTTACTTATCAATCAATTACTCTCTTATACCCAATGAATTCAATATTTATTATCCTATTCAACTATTGATTTCAAAGGTATTCACTAAGTAGCATTTATTTTCATTACTTGGATAATTATTGTTGCAATTCATTCTAGTTATTATTATTCCAACGAATTAGAAAAAAAATTTCTAACATTAAATCGCGAAATCTTATTAAATTAGCTATTTTAATTATCGAAAATTTACGGGTCGTTACACTCTCCCCCACTCAAAACTTTTCATCCCCGAAAAGGAAAAAGAAGGGAAAAGGAACTAAGTATAGAATTCAACATTAGATATATTTTATTCAAAGTTACCAACTTATAAAACAATGAAATTCCATTCATATAGTCATTACTACACTTCTACTAAGTTACTCCGAACGGCTTTCTAACTTTAAAAGTTAGTTATCAAACAAGTTATAAAATTTTAAAACTTGAAAAATTTTCTAACACCCGGATTTACGAAAAATTTCGGCAGAGTCTCCTTTGCGCGACTCGATCGAAAAAAAATGACAGTATATATATCACAAATATACATCTCATCAAGTGATGAGGCATCCCGCAGGGAAAAAAAGTGTAGAAGTACGGTATGTAATCCGAGATATGTACCTTATATATTATTAGCGAGCATATACGGCTAATATAGCGCGAAAGCGAGCTCCAAATGCGAAGCAAGCGCAATCCACACCTACTAAACACTCAACAAACCATGAGAAACATGCATATATGAAAATAATATCAATATACATCATATAGAAACATAACAACTACATATGCCAACATAGCAAATGCAACAAAACAACAAATGCATCCAACAAATCAATTATCATCCAACTATCATCCAACGAATCCATAACAAATCAATATAAATTCACTTCTCATTAATATTTATTGACTTGGGTTTTAATTTTAATCACAGTTGATTCATTAACGTTGGATTTTACTAACATTCATTCTCAATTCAATTAGTTAACATTAACTAATTTATATTTACATTAGTTCACTTCCAATTTGAATCAAATTAAATTCTTTTAAATTCATTTAACTTCCAATTTGATTTCAATGATTTATAGCTTTCAATTTCATTAACACTTAATGAATTATATACAATCAACTAACAATCATATAACAACCAAATCACACCCAACATAACCAAATTATTAATTTTACATTCAATTTGGTTTATCCCTTTTATATATATCATGTTATATAATTTTAAAAGAACCATTTTATATTTGGCATCTTAAATTTCCAATATTAACTTTAATTAAGTCCGTAAGCCGTACATATATCATCCGTGAGCAATATCAAATCTAATAGCTTATTCGATCACACAATTTCACTTCCAACTAGTATCGTTCACCCGACTCTCTAGTGTGGACTCAGATTTGGTTCCTTGATTAGAAACTGTTACTCTCCTTGCATAGCCATATACTATGATAGAGAATTCCAGAATCAAATTAAAAATCCATATCCAGGGTTCGCCGTTGAAAATCGAGTGAAAAATCCTAACTTGGATCGATATAAATCATCTCGAAATTTTAAGCTCGAATTTGGATCAAATCGTTATGCGAATAAAATAATATACGTACAATCTCACGTATTACCTTCCAATGGATTTCTATCCAAGTTATCTATACTAAATTATTCTATTTTTTTCTCACTTAATTACTCACAATCCATTATTCAGTTAGTATATTCATTTCTTTACATAGCATTTTTTTAACATTATCTTTTCTTAAACATCATATCAAAGAATTTGCTTACTCAAGTTCATTTAAACATTCTATATAATTTAATTAAATTCAATTTCATTATTTTAGTTAATAACAAATTTATTTATGGAACATTTTATTAACCAGCACTTTAGTTTCCTGTAAAAGTTTAACCTCTCATAAATGACTTTTCTTAGTTTACAGTTATCTTAAAGGTTACAAATTCAATTTTTTTTCAATCCCTTTGCAATTTATATTTATTTTCTATAACCAATTTACAAAGATATAATACGATTCATTTATCTTCTTTCTTAAGTTCGCTTACTTGTTCCATATATCCATTCATCATTTCATGCTATATTTAAGTATATAACCCTTTTATCACAACCAAATTTTTTCATTTCTATACATTTTAATTTCTTTTGAGTTTTCCTTATTTGTATACTTCAATTATTTTCAGGTTCTGTTTATTTGTACAACATTTCATTACATATCCAAAACATCATTTCAACTTCTTAATATTTGGTAAGTCATATTATATGTTCTTAGCATGCAAATTTGGTATTATACAAATTTATAGAAATTCATTTAATTAGAATGTTCACAAATTTGATTTATTTAAATCCTCTTTACCTTTCAACTTTAAAGGTACACTACAACTCTAAAGTTTTTCCAAAACATAAGCTTAGATATCTTAATCCTCTTATTTTATAAATTCTGGTTATTCGCATTTCGTTCAAATAATTTGAAAATTACTAATTAATATAACTTAGAAATTTAAACGCCCGGTTCTTTCCAAATCGTTTGAAATAAACATATACACTTATATCTTTTTTTATATATATAACAAATCATACCTTTAGAGTTTAAACCAAAACCCATTTACCCAAAATAATTTCGAAGAAAAGCAAAGCTTTTTAGAAGTCTCCCCCACTTTGAGACTCGAAAATGAACGTTGATGATGCTGCGCAGTCATCACCGAAATTATTTTCCAGCGACATAAGAGAGGAGTACTGAATTTTATTCCTTCTTAAAATCCTTTCAAAATACTTCCATAAACAATTTCCAACTAATATTACTACATATTTCTTCAAAGCTTTGAAAACCATTTTTAAAAATCTCCAGGTCTTAAATCCAATTTTTTCCAATTTAAATCTATTTTAATTCATAAGTCACCTTTATAAAATATTCTTATAGGATTTTTTTTCTCTCCAAACAATTCACAAGTGTTTTATCATTGTTCATTTTGTAATTCACCTTATTTATTAAATTACAATATCCAATTAATGATAATAACCAATATATCATTTCTAACAACCAAATAAGCTAGATAGATCACAATAATTTTTGAAAATAAATTCTTCATATACAAAATATAATTAGGGCAAAATTATTTCATTTACCCAATCTCAAAACAATACTATGTCAAATTGTTCTGTTTAAGTGTTTAGAGATCCCTATCAATGACGTTAATTACTCGTATTGACCAGAATCCATAAGCCACTCAACAAATCAACCGACACAATATAAAACATTTTATATCACTAACAAATACGCTCTCTCATATGTATACACTCAGCGACTCATCATAGGGTATAACTACCCTATTTATAAAGAGTCAGACCCCATAAAGCTAAGGTTATCGCTAAACCAAAGCTTTGATACCAACTGTAACGACCCGCCTTTTTGGATAGTTTAAACCGACGATCAAATACACATGCCGATTCCAAACCATTCAAAAGGGCAGAAGGTTATTGGGGTAAATAAGAAAAGAAAAGAAAGAGAAATAAAGGAAAAGAAACAACACAGAATCTCGCAGCGGAACGATAAAATATAATAGTCAAATAAACAGTTCATGAAGCTGTTTACTATACTTTGACAATTATTTATACAACATTTATCAGAGTTATACATATACAACAGAACAATTCAAATAATGCAGCAGATTGCATGATGCAAGGGTAATAATAATAATAGTATACCAAATCTTCGTCTTCATCCTCCAGAATAGATCTTCAAAAATCTGAAAAACTCAGGACTGACCCGAGCGTAATGAAAAGACAAAACACTCGAGTCAGGACTAAAATATCCTCATGTAAGTAAAATCAATCGTAAATAATTATGAGTGTAAAGGCATCAGAGATGTTTACGGGGTTTGATATCTCATATCCAGTGTCAACGTGCGTGCAATAACTCAAGAGATGTTACGGGATTTTCCATCTCTTAAGGATTTGTTAAACTATCTACTATGTAGTAATGTACGCTAAGTAGATAATGTCTATCAGTAAAATAAAGTATCAAAATAGCGTTAAGGCATTACCATAATCCCCGTTAACACAATTTTTATAATGCCATAGTCTATACAGCACCGTAAGCCCCACCGTAAACTGGTGGTTATCAGAGGGTACCCCATATGTATAACAAAAAACAGAACGTAGTGGTCGCGAATAGGATAATCAGTATGACAAGGTACATGAGGCGATACCAACTAGGATACTAGTAGTTGCGTGATCCGGACTGATGTTGAGCATAGCCAGCAGCTACCCCAACACCGCGAAACAACACTCCCAAATCAAGGGGTGCAACCAAATCGAATCATAAATGTAATAGATATGGTATCGAAGAAGTGTGTCCGCTAGAGATGGCGAACCTCAATAGCCCGGCGCGGCTCCTGTTTTAGTCATGTCAGCGGTCATCCAATATCGTTCTCTTTCTTCAATCAACGCGTTCACCAAACCATCCACTTTATTCTGGATCAACACTCCGCCTATAATAGTTATTAAAGTGGTTTTCGGTATCGACAGAGAGTATGTGCATATCCGATCCCGGTCTCTTTAATAACTACGTATTATTACACCGTTGGCTCTTTTACATTTCAAATCGATTCATAATTGATATCAAAATATCATATTCGCTTCAAAAATCAAATCCATTTCAAATATCATCGTATCTTTTCAAATGTAAGATTCCGTTTCAAAATCATTTTTCGCCTCAATATCTCATTTCGATTTCAAGATCATTTCGAATTTCAATTTAGGTTGCAACTTCATTTAACCCAATTCGTATTTAAATTCAAGATTTAAACATAAACATTTCACCTTATTGACCAGTTTGGAATTTTAGAAAATAGTTTTAAGTAGTTTAAAAGTAGTTTTAAATAATTAAAATACTTAAAATACTTAAAATCTTAAAATGGATTTGAATAGATAAATTAGTTTAAAATAATTTAAATTGGGTTAAGTAGATTAAAAATAGATTAAAATAGTTTAAGTATTCAAAATGGTTTATATAACAGAGTAATTTGGAAAACAAAATAAAACAGCTTCAAAACCAATCCATTTCAATTATAACTTCCCAATTCAAATCAATTTCAATTTCCATTTTACCGATTCAATTTCGATTTTAATTCAAATCAGTGTCAACTTTGACTTCAAATTAATTCAATTTTACATTCACCTTCAATTTATTCAATTTCAATTTATATCGATTTTTAGCTTGATTTTTCAAAATATCAATTTTTAACACTTAACAAAATTATCCTTCAATATTCAAATTTAAATCCCAATTACAAATATGATTCAATTTCAAGCTCAATTTCAAAATATCATTTTATATCGCTTTTACTTAGTAATATTCAAAGCTCGAATTAAAGTTAAATCTTTATACAAATCAATTTTCGAAATTCAATCATATCCCGATTTTAAATTCCAAAGTCTCCACTTTAATTATTTAACAATTTCTTTTAACCAAAATTTATTTCAACATTCCAAACTCAATTTTTCGATAAATTCGATTTTTATAAATTGATTTCTATTTATAACTTTTAAATCAAAACAGTTAAATAAATTTCAAATCGACGATTTTAAAAATTATTAATTTAGCCAATTCGGTGTCCGTATATAATTTCCTATCCTATGGCCAAGTAATTATTTATTTCAATTAAATGTCAGGGATGAATATATATCACTTAAATCAAATCACAGTTTCATATTTATGCCTAACCTGATATATATATATATATATAAGCAAATAAACATCCAAACATTTAAATATCAACCAATAACATCCATCAAAATACATCATCCAATAGACAATACAATTCATGGCAATTTCATAGTTATCAATGTCAATTAATTTAATCGCAATTTAATTTTAATTTCAATTTAACTCTCAATTTAAATTTCAACGGTTAATTCAAATGACGATCTACATGACAATTAAATTTTATCAAACAACGACAACTAAAATTCATATCACTACGTAATATTAAATTTAATTATCATAAAGATATTTAGTACGTTGTGAGCGTTATAAAACACTCACCTTGATTTTTCCGTTGTCGCCGAGACGTTCCGGTTTGGAACTAAACCGGACGACTTCCAATTTTAGCCCAAATTTCAACTTTCTCCAAATTCATCCAAACTAGTTTCATTTCGAAGCTCTCGTCATTACGATCGCAATGCAAAAATTCTCGTTCCAATCGGACCTCGTATGTAGAAGTTATACATTTTTAAGTTATCGACACGAATTTATAAAACAATTTATATAGATATTAAAAATATATCCATACCCAAGCAAAAAAAAGCCAGCCCATTCAAGCTTCTTCCACAAACTCCCTGTAGCCATTCCATGTACACGAAACTATGGCCATGCACCCTTCACGATGATACGGAGCTACGCTACATAACTCAACGAACCAACAATACCATCCAACTTCTCGTCGAAATCTCCACCATCCCCCATCCCAAACTCCGAGCTCGGCCACCTCTAGAAAAACGCGACCCGTGTCCAGCTGCACGCACGAAGCGAAATGTCGCGCGTCCCAAATCATAGCCGCACACCACCAAAACTTGCTCCGAGATGCTATCTTCGACGACGAGTTCAAATACGCACTCCAATTCGCGAATCGATCGCTGAATCCCTCGATTTTTCAAACCCAAGATCACTTTTCTCACGTTCGTCCTCTCTGACGTTTCCCAAATCATAGCCGCACCCTCCAACGACCATAACAAATCGAAGAGAATTCAAAAATAGGATTTTAGGAAGAGGTTTGGGATTTTTTCATTGAAAATTTTGCAAGAAATAAATTTTTAAAGTTGGATTTATGTTTTTCTCCCTGCCTGAAGCTTGCGTGCAGTTATTAAAAAGGGAAGAAGAGGCTCTTGCGTGTTTGAATGGGTCAAAGGTACAGTGAAAAGATGGGATAGCAGCTGAAAGGGAGATTGACTAATTAAAATATTTATTTAAATTTCAAAATACCTCGATCTACGTAACTCGAAATCTCGAACCCCTATCAGGGCTTGCCGCTAGGCGTTCATAATGTTATACCCCTATTCCGGACGCAATGGAAAAGGTTTCGGAAGCTAATTCGATCGTATGTGCGAGTTACGGAAATAAACGATTAAATTTAAATTTAACCGATTAAACGAATTTCTATGTGTTTTGGCTTGCCCCGGACAAATGGTAAATCCGATTGACACGAAATTTGAAATCGTACAATAATATCACATTACGGATCCGATGAAACTAGTTTAGTCGAAATCGGAGACTGTTTGAAAAATGAGTATTTTAACTCGTCAATTAAATACTAAAATATTCAATTTTCACAAATTTACTTTTAATTCAATTTTAAAAGTTCTACAACATCATTCTAACTTTAATATGCTAAATAAAATTTTACAAATCATTTTTAATCATATTAAACCCGTTATTCAATTATCCAATAAATTCCAATTTTAAAATCTTATTAACTCTATTATAATCCCAATATAATTTACATTCACTTTGGCAACCAATTTGAATCATATTAAATCAAATTTCAATTATTCACTCTATTTTCATATATCATATTTCAATATCAAATCAATCATATCAAATTCAAAATTTAATTATTCAAACATTTGTAATAATGAATTTAAACAAAATTTGATTATTCTTAAATCACTATCTTTTGAAATATTCAAAACGAATTTAAAAATTTAACTTTTGAAACGAATTAAAATTTATAGAACAACCATTTCCATTATACGGTTATTCAATTCCCATTATTAAATTATTCAATAAACTCCAAATATTAAATTTAAACAATTTCGATTATCCAATAATTCATTATCTTTTGAAATATTGAAATTGAACTTATAAGATTCAACTTTTAAAACCAATTCACAATTTAGAACACTATTTCATTTTACAGTTATTCAATTATTCAATAAGTTTTAAATATTAAATTTAAATAATTTACCTGTTTAATATTCAATATTTGATTTTAAATAAATTTTACTTATCAATCAATTACTCTCTTATACCCAATGAATTCAATATTTATTATCCTATTCAACTATCGATTTCAAAGGTATTCACTAAGTAGCATTTATTTTCATTACTTGGATAATTATTGTTGCAATTCATTGTCGTTATTATTATTCCAACGAATTACAAATTTTTTTCTAACATTAAATCGCGAAATCTTATTAAATTAACTATTTTAATTGTCGAAAATTTACGGGTCATTACACAACCTTAACTGCTATTATAAATTGTAGAAACAAGAATTTCAAACTCTCATGTGGTAACCTTATGGTTGAATTAAACATCTTCAATTTTAACAAATAACCCTAAGATTTTGAGATCAAAGAAATTAACATAGTCGAGGAAGTCATGGATGAAACCTTTAGCAATACATCAGATGGTCTAAACATGTGTCTTCAACATTTTGATTCAAACATTTATGAGTATGAATATAAACCAATCTGAACAAAATGTCTGACTCAAACTTTTTGCCAATTAATGAAAATATGTCTATTAAATTAGCCATTCATAAGAAGCCAAAAATTGATCTTAAACCACTTCCAGAAAATCTAAAATATGCTTAGCAAGATGTAGATCGAATTCTTCCAGTGATCATAGCCTCAGATCTAGTCTAAGACCAAGAAGAAAGATTTTAAAGTTCTAAGGGAAAATAAGGAAGCATTGGATTGAATAATTGCTTATATCAAGGAGATATGCACATCCAATTTTGTACATAATATACATTTGATTAGTGAGACTAAACCCACATATGAATCGCAATGACAATTAAATCCCAATATAAGGGAAGTGGTAAAAAGGGAAATAATCAAGTGCTCAAACGACAACATAGTCTATCCAATTTCTGATAGCACTTGTGTAAGTCCAATTCAAGTGGTACAAAAGAAATCGATGATCATAGTGGTACGAAATGAAAACACAAGCTTGTTACCACAAAAGTGAACGCCAAATGGTGTGTGCATCAACTATAGGAAATCAAATGCAGCAACTAGGAAGAATAATTTTCCCTTACCATCCATTGGTCAAATGCTCGAACATTTAGCAAGACATAAGTACTATTTGTTTCTTGATGGATTCTTGGGCTATAATCAAATCCACATTGCTTTAGAAGACCAATGCAAAACCACATTCACATGCCCTTTCAAAACTTCTACTTATCATCTAATACCCTTCGGACAATGTAATGAACCTGCCACATTCCAAAGGTGCACGATCAACGTATTTTCTGATATGGTGGTGGATTTCTTAGAAATTTTCATGGACGATATTTCTACCTATGGATTATTATTTGATTAATGTCTCTTCCATTTAGAATAAATTCCTAAATGATGTAAGGAGAAATCACCTGTATTAAATTAGGAGAAGTGTCATTATATGGTAAAATGAGCTATCGTGTTAGGTCATGTTTTCTCGAAGGAAGGTCTAGATGTTGATAAATTGAAAGTGGACCAGATTGCTAATCTTCCTTTCCCAAAGTCTGTCAAAGGCATTCACTCATTCATGTTGGAACTGGGCCATTCGAAAGTGGGTGAAATATATAGATTTATAAAAAATTCATTTTGGTCTTAGTTAAGCCTTATGAATTCTGATGATATTTTAAATCTAATCTAAAAGTTATTTTATATAAAATCTTTTATTATATTCAATTATGGTTAAAAGATTTATTTTTGTTTAAAAGCATATCAAAATATTCATGCTTATGTGAAGTGCTTGTGCCAAAGATAGGAAGTGTATGTAGTTAGTGAGAATATATGTAGGTGTTGGGATTACAGCGCAATGGACCCGTATCCCCTTTGTATATGCCTTAGTTGTCCATGGTAATGGTTTTATGTGTGTTTTCATGTGTAATCACATTGGATAATCTTCTGTAACTAAAATCCAAACCAATATCAATGAATTTGGTTTTAGTTAAAAAAAGTTTGACATTAAAAGCTACATTATTACATGATATCTATTTTATAAATTTGAAATAAGGTAACACATGTATATTTTCATATATATGTCAAATTACAATTTTAACATGAAGAATTTGAATAACATATAATTATGAACATGGTATTTTATAATGTGTATATGTATAAGTGGGAATTAAAACTAAATAATCTAGGTTAACTTTTAAAGGAAGCCAGATTTTAGGAAATTTTAAACTACTAAACTTGTAAAGGGGATAACATATAATTTGCATAGTCCATTTATAAACGTTAGACAAAAAAATTTATTCTTACATAAACAATATTCAAATATTTGTACCCAAAGTTAACATATTCGAAGGAATAGTAAATAATTAGCATAAAAAATACATTTACAATTGTGTATATCAGTTTTATAAAAGTAAAAATATATCTAAGTCAAAATTAACTTTCAAATTCCTTTTTTCTTAAACAAAAATCTTCAAAACAAAAGAAAAGTAATTGGGCGAGTTAGGATGTGTAAATTCATGATAAGAATGAATAGATCTAAACATTAAATGGAATAACATAAAAGTAACAAACGCGATAAAGAACCCAAACATATCAATTTAAGATGAACTTATGTTAAAAAGGGCGAAGAACAAATGTAGACTGGTGACAAAACAATTCAATAGTTATATATTCAATTAAGGTAGAAGAGGATTTTGATTTATATATTACAAGATTATCGATTGAACACATAATGAATTTTACAAAACCAAACATATGAATGACGAGACATATCGATAATTAGTTGCAAACTACCTTGAATGTTACCTATGAATCAAAAGCTCGCAAACTCAATGGAATCAATCTCTGGAATTTATAAGAATCAGGAGATGAAAAGCAACTTTTGTACATAATTTTTAGTTCTATTTTGAAAATATTTTTCCTTAGGTCACCATGAAAATTTGGCTTAGGAAGAGAAGAGGAAATTTATAAATGGGTGAATGAATTTCTGTTTTTAAGAAAGTAATAAAGGAGGATCAATGTTAGAGATTTCTCCTCTTTCTTTTAAAATTTCTCGCCTTTTCAAATCGAATTTGAAAAATTTTCCTTGCCCCATTGCCGGCCGTAGATAGAGTGATTTGGGCCATAAAACCTTCCAAAATCATTTAATATTTATTTCATTTAAATCTATTTTAAATGTTCCACCGATAATCCTAATGGATACGCGCATTTATAACATTTATATATGTACTTACTAAACAATAATAGAATTCAAACAAATCCGATAAAATTTTAATAATTAACATTTCACAAATATTAATTAATTAAATTAAATTAAAAACCCACTTAATATATATTCTATTTAAACCTTTTTAAATATTGTACCAACATCGTATATCGATATGTGCGTTTATAACTTTTATATACGCCACTTTATTAAATAATAATGGTATTCGAAAAAATCAAATTAAATTTAATAACTAATATTTCATACATATTAATTAATTAATTTACAATAATTAAAAATTAATTAAATAACGTGGTTCATTAGAAGTAATCATCATTTTGGTTTTATGACTGAAAGGTGTAAATTCAATCTGCGATTAATATCAACACTTCAAATATAAACATTCAGTCGTCACCTTAGCTAGTGTGTGACATTTTGGCTAAATTTATTGTTTACACATTTTTCAATAAAATCCAATTTTACTTATTATAAGTGATACTATTATTTACACCAATTCTCTTTGTGCAAATTATAACATGGTAGGACTTATGGAATTCGGTTTTGGTCAAATTCCAACATTGTGAGTCCAAACACAAATTCCTTGATTCAATATAATAGTTATTATTAATTATATTTCTCTAGCATCTAGTCAAAGACTTGGATTTTGAGTTGACTATGACTCTAATCTCATATAATTGAGGAAACGAATACTTTATTGAACAATGTTTCACTTCCAATGTTTCAACTCAAACCTAACTATACTCATTCGATGGACGACATGCCATGGTTTAACTATAATCAAAGTGTAGTGTCTATATTAAAGTTCATTGGTATTCTCAAGCACATAAAACTATGTAAAATCATCACTTCGAGATTGGCTGTTTGACCTTAGTTATATTAACTAACAGTGTACTCTTGAGGGAGTCATTCCATAGTTATTCAATAACTATTAGTTGTAACCTCTTTGTGCCCCTATAGCCATGAGTAATACTGTAACGACCTACATATCAATGCGTCCAAATTTCGACTAAATCAAAACCCAAGTCCATTATAATATGGATCGTTGTTTTGGTAACCTATAATAAACATAAGTATATTAAAGGGTTATCTACAAAAAATCACAATGGAATTGAAAAATATAATAGAACATATATGCTAACCATGGCTACTACCTTGGAATCAATGTTATTCCTTTAGTATTTAAATACCATGCCAGTGCCGAGCAAGAATGAGAAGACTTCACCATCTACCGTTCCCATCTTGAACCAATAACATATGCCTCAAAATATATCTTGTGGGTTTTAATGAGAAGTGGGTCAGAACAACTTTCTGGTGACTGAAAAATTACACACTTCAACATAATACTCATTGATGTCGATTAATTACCAAGTGTTATGTCTATTATTTATGGCTAATCTGTTCAATCCTAAGTGTGCGTACGATATATTTATACTACCCTTCTCTAAGGACTAACTATATATAGTCATACATATATACGAATGTTACTTTTCCCAAAACGTAACCCTCGGCCACTTAGTAGTTCTTAAATAGGGAGAAAGCAGAATCATCGGCCATTTAATACCTCAACCTGAAGCAGACCCTCCATAACATAATTGCTTGTCAGTCAACTCTAGCTACAAAGACCGGTGACCTTAGGTACGACATTATAATTTAATTGTCATATTACTAACTCATATCAAAGACTCATTTATGGGATAACTAGCTCACATCCTACAAACAAACAATTAATTAAACTTTGAGGTCTGTGTGTATCTCATACGGATTCTACACTAGTAGAAGGTGAAATTTGGTAGGGTATAACCTGAGTCTTTGTTGATGATCGCTCGGTACCATTAGTGGTCATAGCCTATATGGCATCCCTACTACTAAGTACCATTTCAACAACGATACTGACGTACCCTGCCGACCTCTCACGGCTGAAATCCCATTCTGACTAACCTAATTTAAGTCAAGGAAAATACCCATTCTAGATACCTAATACCACTTATTAGAAATGAAGCAATTTCCTTATAAGTACATGGTCATTTAATACTTCAAAGTCAGAGCGAACCTTTGGTATATTTTCCCCCACCTACACGCAATCGCTTATCCCTACCCCATGGTCCTATGGTTGGAGACGTCACACATCAGTAATAAGTATACGCTACTAGTAGTAGTTTCTAGGTGATGGGTAGACTTCGGTTGCGTAACTTTACTGATCTCACAACCCAACCATATATCTTGTTATATACATTCGCATTCCAAGTCAAATTATGGCAATCTAAACTAATACTAACATGCCGCAACCCACCTGCAAATCTATAATAACTTTACAACTTTACAAACATTCAAATTCAACAAATTTAAGGACTGATTTCCAAATTTCTAAATTTGGGTGTAAATAACATTTCTATTCCAATTACCTATCTTAACAAATATGTAGATGATTTTCCCATATGATCATTTTAAGCCTACAGCTCATCAGATCTTATATAAGCATAATAATTAAATATTTCAATGATATAAATTTCAATGTTATAAACAAATCATATATTTCCCACTCACCTTTCAAGCTTTCCAAATCTTATAAATCAGAATTTATCCCTTTAATTGACTCCTTTTCCATTCTAATCCAAAAGAATAAGTATAACAAGATATATACATACTATTAGAATTACAGACTTGACAAGAGATTTGGGGTTAAGAAAAATATGAATTTACAATTATAGAAATGACCTTTTTGTTTCGCAAAGTTGATTCGCTTTCTTCTCTTTTTTTCGCCCTTCTTGGACTTTTATATACATATACATACACACACATAGATATATATATATATATATATATATATATAAAATATTTTATAATTTCTATAAATAGTAGAGAGGGGAAAATGGAAGATCTTTGCTGCTTTAATTAGAAAATACACGAAGAAAATGAAGAGCTAGGCCTATATTTATAGGTGCTCGAACCACTTGAATCCGTTATATTTAAATAATTGAATTTGAGCCGTCTGACTGAGGTCCAATCCTAGCCGCCACCTCCCCGACCGTTCGACTGACTTAAGAGAAGTTCAATCAGTGGGGTTCCACATTTATTATTATTTATTTCCTATTTTTCGTTTTTAATTATTTTGTTTCGAAAATTTCAAATGGCAATAACTTCTTCGTCCGGACTCCGATCACAAAACTCCAAATATGAAAGTTTCTCTGAAAATAGCCACGAACGTAATGGTGTAAGTTTCATGGTCATATTCTGACGTTCGCTCGATTTTATTTTTAAGCCTTAATAATTATTTATCAATTACCGTAAATTTTACCTAGTGTTACATTCTCCATCGTTAAAGAATTTCATCCCCAAAATCTCCCAATGATTGGATCATGGGGCATAGCACGCAACCATCCTAAACCATCCAACAAATTACCATACAATCAATTTTGTAGCAAACATGTATAAGCTCATAGTGTATCACAACATATAAGACATGCGTGCTAAATACTTCCAAATTATCACCTCCTATATGAATGAATTCTTTTGAAAACATTTTGGAAATATGATGCAAAGAACCTATAGTTACTAGCAGTTCTATATGTATACAAGTTCTCAAAAATAAAAAAAAAATCCTTTTTTACATAATAATTTCCACACTCCAATTAATAGGATTACAGTTCAATCAATTTTGCATCAAATTCCTATCATACAAAATTAACACACAAAATTTCCATTCCTAAACCTATACCCTTATGCCGAAAAAGGAATTTAGATGGAGAAATATTTTACATTTCCACCATTCTATTGGATACTAATTCTATTGTACCTCGGAACTTTGTCAATTGCCCTTGAATTTTCTTTAATTTTTTCAAAGTACAATACATATAAGGAGATTTATTTTCATGTCCTAAAATGGAACTAATAGAAAAAACAAGTTATGTGCTATCAACAGGGTATGGAAATATAAATTCTAAGCTAAAATAGTTTCTTCCCTTGTTATAGTCTGCGTTTAACCTATTACCACCCTTAGTGCACCACTAAATTTATATCCACTAGCACATCAATCCTTCATATACTAAGAATGTGGCATTTAAAAATCAGAAATTCTCATTTTCCATAAACCCATTTTACCTTTCCAACCAAACTTACAAAATGGTTTGAAAAGTCGAATTCCCAAAAGCATTTAAATACAATTTTTCTTTCATAAACATTTGAACAAGAACTCAAAATCATTTGCAACTTTTTTTTTAAAAAACATTTAAATAGTCAAGCCACACTTTAACATAATCGATATTCGATCAATGAGTTATTGCATAAGATTGACCCTAGCATTGCACAATAAATTGTAGACTTTAAAAACCTATCCTTTATTTGAAATAATGACACATAAGCCTATTTATAAATTTTATCTTTTAAGGCATAGGGAAAATGACCCATGTTTTTGCAACAAAATTAGATTATCCTTTGCTCGATAAAATTTATTTTATAAATTCCTAGTCTTACATTGCATTTTCGTTAATTAAGTGTCTGGGTAAGGTCCATATTTATACTATTTCTCCCAAATACATAATAGCGTTAAGATATCCAGAAACAATAGTGCAATAAATAAATAGAAACACGTCTCATAATATATTGTATGTAAATGTTTTTACAAAGAGACAACTAATGATTACAACCTGAAGAAAAGGAGAAAATGCTAGAAGAAAATGACTACAACAACTACTATTACTAATCTTAATTACTACCTAGGTGTTGGAGCACGGTCCCGATCCCATACGGGAGCTCAAACCAACGACGCGACCCTTAAATAGGTGTGGCATGGCTGTTATGCATCTGAGCTCATGGCTCTAGCGCTGTTGCACATCTTGTATCTTTTGAAGCTCTGCCTCAATCCAAAGCTGATAGTCTTGAATCACTACCAGCTTTGGGCTATGTGACCCTGAAGCACCCTGCCCTTGCTTCGTCGCGTACTGCTCTTACTCCTCAAATGTTGGTGCCACTACCTCCGTCGGTGCCTTTACTACCCCCATCCTCCTTATGAAGGTCCTATTAGATGGAGTAAGGGCCTTCTTCTTGACTTGCTTTCCTTAGTGGTTCGCTTCATATTGCCTAACAACATGAGTAAAGAGATGGCAATACACGATGTAGCTCCACAGAGTCCCTACTCCTAGCTCCACGTAATTTCTTATGATAGTGTGAACCAATTCACTATCGTACCACTTATGATGGTATAGGTGGCCTTCTGTACTAACGGATAGATCTAATCAAAGCTCCCTGTCTTTTGTATGTTGTTCTGTTGAACAGTGCGAACAACGAAGCAGGTTAAAGGCCGCAAGTTGTTTGGATATAGACACCAAAACTTCATGAATAAAATCTCCAGATAAGTAGTCTCATAACCAAATTTTCTCCTTTCATGACTATCCCAGGAATATCTCCAAAACCATCATATTTCATATTAATTGCTACCCCATTCACCTTTGACGTAAGGCTTCCAATGTCCACATCATATTGCATATTATCGTTAAACAACATCATGTAATGCTGGTAGTAGTCCCGCTCAAAAGTGTTATGGCTGAGGGTTGGTGCTAGTCCTAAAACCGTAAACAGATCACCAAGTCTATAAGCGGTGAAGTCCCTAAATTTCATCAGTCATCCTTGAAGAAAAGCGCAATTTGCCGAGGCCTCATATTGGAAATCTCCTTGGCGTTCCTGTCGGTCCAAGTGACTTTTTAAGGCGTATAATTCAGGTGGCCCAAAGAAGTGGCGGCAGCTCGCAGTGGTACCATGGACTGAGTTGTCGAGTAAGTGGGGGAGCTCAGGTTTAGATCTAGAGTAAAGGGGACAGGATATGAAGCGCACCTAGAGTTTCTAGCGGATGGCATTTGAGGTATGCACTCGCGATTGGTTCGAAGGAAGAGGGGGCGGCGGCGCTTGCGTTGGAGGAAGAGAGGGATTCAAAGGAAGGAGAGAGGAGGAAGAAAAAAATAAGGGAGTCAAAGCCTAGACGTGGCTATATGCCACGTTTGAGGTTCGGGTTGCACATTTTACCCAACAATTGGTCGGCCGCTCTAGGGTAATCTATCAACCGCTATCTGTCGACTGCTACTGGTCGACCGATTGCCGACCTTGGTTGAACTGGACCCTATCTGGGTCAGGTTATTAATTATATTGTTATGCTTTGTCCTTGTCTTCTTTAACCCGAGACAATCCATACTGCTTCAAGAAATCCATTTCTTCTACAAGATGGTGCCTTAGCCAACCATCTAGTTAATTGCTCTCTTCTTCCATCTCTAGTATGCTTACCTATACTGCTTTGGCCATCCATCTTCTTTTATCATAAAGATATTTCAGCTGTTACTCCTTGTATTTTCCTTATACGGGAATATTCCTCCTATCTTCATTATTAACATTCTTGCACTTCTATTCTCTTTACAACATCAAGTACCATTTCCATTTATCCATCCCTTAGAAAGAAAAAAAAAAGGAAACTTCTGATATACGAAAATGGGAATAATCATCGAGCCAAACATATGCTCTCTTTATCATTCATTTCAAAAATGGAAAACCCCTTTACCTAAAACTTTAAATCAAAAAAATTTAACCAACCGAATTTTCAACTAAGAAATTCAAAATTTCCTTGCTTTTCAAAACAACTTCCCAATGGATCCTTTGAAAAACCCATTCAAAAACTTTCAAGAAATTTTCCAAAATCTTTTTGTCAAGTTCTTTTACATGGGATCAGATGCAAAAATGGACTTTAATTTTCCTTTCCTTTGGAATGTTCTTCTTTTCCCTTTACTCTTATCCTCTTTTTACTAAGAGTATATATTAAAAATCTAGTTATCTCCTTGCAGTGATTAATGCACACCTTTGTACAGAAACTTGCTCTATCCCTTCCATAACTTACTTCCGGTTGCTTGCAACATATAGATTCATGCTTTCCATCTATCTAGATTAAATGTACACCTTCTATCGATAATCTAGCAAAATCCACAATCATAAGATAGCCTAGGCCCAACAAAGGAGTCAAGTACCATACAGGCTCTTGATCCATCTACATATCATGTTCATGCAATTCTCAGTCCATGCCTTGGGGTACGCCTTTCAATCCGTAGGGTAATTGGGTATGTGTATAAATTTTGCTCTATTTATTTTTCTAACTCATAGTTGCCTCGTCCATCTTTTCATAATACGGTCACAACTACTTCTATAGTCAGAATTCATAGAGTTTGGCATATAATATATGTAAATTATAGGAAAAAATACAAACATATTCTCTCACGATATCCTAATTCCTATGGTCGACTAACTAAGTCAGATACCAAATGAAATGACCCACACCCTATAGGGCTCGAATTTTGATTGAATCGAAACCCAAGTCCATTAGGATATGGATCATAGGTCTTGATAACCTATAATAAACATAAGTATGTTAGAGAGCTATCTACAAAAACTCACATTAGAATATAAAAATATAATAGACATATACGTTGACCAAGACTACATCCTTAGAATTAATGGTAATCCTATAGTATCTGATTGCCTTTCCAGCATCAAGCATGGATAAGAAGACTTCACCATCTACTATTCTCATCTTGCACCAGTAGTCTGCCTCTCAAAATCTATTAAGTGGATTACAATGAGGAGGGGATCAGAACAACGTTTTGATGAGTGAAAAATTACATGCATTACCCATAACACTAATTTATGTTGATTGATTTCCATTAAATTGTTGTAACTATTATTTACAGCCAATCCGTTCAATCCCAGGTGTGCATACGATATAGTTGTACTAACCTTCTCCAAGGTATAACTATATATATATACATGTTACTTTTCCTAAAAAGTAACCCCTGACCACTTAATACCTCTTTAATAGGGAGGAGGTAGACTCGTCGTCGTTTTAATATCTCAACCTCAAAGCGGGCCCTCCGTAATGCAATCATCAGTCAATCGGCTCTAGATATAAAGTTTGATGATCCTTAGATAGAGCTTTATAATTTAATTACTGATGCATCTCAAAGACTCATTTAAGGGTTAACTAGCCCACATCTGACAAACAAACAACTATCTAATTAAACTTTAAGGTATCGGCGTATCCTATAAGGATTCTACAATAGTAGGAAGTGAAATCCGTCATGGCATAACCCGAATCTTTTCTAATGATCGCTCAGGACCACTGGTGATCATAGCCTATATGCCAGTCTTACTTCTAAATATCGATTTAACAATAATATTGACATAAACCACTGACCTCCCACAACCGAAATCTCGTTTGGACTAATCTAATGTAAGTCGAGAAAATACCCATTCTAGTTACTTAATACCTCTAATTAGAAAAGAAGCAGAACATATTTCTCTAAAAGTATCGGATCATTCAATACTTCAAATCAGAGGCGATGCAACTGCATATTCCTTCTTTATGGATCCTATAGTTGGAGATATCCCACATCGGTAGTAAGTATACACAACTACTAGTAGCCTCTAGGTGAAGGAAATACTTATGTTGCATAACTCTACTGACTTTGCATCCCAACCCACCAGACTAACCCAACCATCCTAAGCCTAAATGTTGGGCAAGGTCCACTAATTTACGCTTCTTTTAAATGTATAATCAAGGCTGTATAATTTCCCACTTTGAAAATTGTACCGCCTTCTAGTATTTAATTCCTATCTTATATGCTTATTTACTATATTGAACAAATGTCAGTTATCCATAATAAACGGTCATTATTATTTTGATTGGGCAATCTTTAATAACATTCATTTATTCGTTCTAATTTAACCTATTTCGTTTCCCATAAAATGCCATATTAAATCCTTTAACCAATCCCATTGCACACATTTATTTTCCCATTTAATTCTTGTAACTCCTAATTTAATGCACATTTATCGCCATGTTAATTTTAGAGTTGTTATCTCTTTTCCATCTACACCTCCTAATCCTATAATTTACTATGCTATTTATAACTAGACAGCCTAATATAACTAATGTGAATATTGAAGTATTTTATGCTATATATATATGTTGGTAGGCATAATATATATATATATATATACACACAAAAAATAACTATTACTTAGATCTAGTGGATGAAATCAACATCATCAAAACGCCCTTCCTCGTACCAGATTAGGTAAGGAAACTCACTTTATGTGCTTTGGTCACTGCCACATACTATATCTAAGACGAAAGAAACAAGTGGGTATTTTATAACAAAGAAGCTAACAAATTCATCAAACTAAAGCTGATTCAAGAAGAAGTAACCTTTCTGATGAGGTCCTCAAGGACTAAAATGACTCGTAATCGAGAAAACATTTTGATCTTGGATAAATGGGGAATAAATCTGCACCATGGTAGCTAATGAGAAGAAAAGATGATTTCTTCAGCTCGCATAACCTAGGGCTATGAAAGTAGTAAATACGGACTAGTGTATACTTACTTAATAGGCCGAAAGTATGTTAGCATATACATTCATTTATGCTTGTAAATATTAGTTTGGTATATGTACAAAATTATATCATTGTTTTCTCAATAAAGGAACCGAATTTCAAAAAAAAATGTATGTATATATTCCAATTTATGGTTATTTATTTCTAAACCAGAACATTCCTTTCCATGTTTTTAATTTATTAGAGCTATCCTTCAAGAAAAGATTACTACTATAACTTTCCGTAAGTTAATCAAAAGCGAGACATTTTCTTCATTTGAAATTAAAAATAATTCTCTGTTTTCTTTTATTGAAATAGACAGTGCAAACTAAGGGGAAGAACATTCATGCTTTACACATCTCTTTCATTTTTGGTATATTCATTATTATTTCAAACGACACACTTTTTATACATTTGTTGTTTGCAACCAATTGGTCACAAATGCCCAAGAATAGATTTATGTAGAGAAGTAAATGAAGAAAGTAGAATTGAAACCGAGGAATAGAATAAACTAACAGCAAATAAAGAACAATAATCAGAAACATGGATATTTGTAGTGGTTCAACTTGGTATGCCTACGTCTACTTTGAAAATTATCGGTACTGATCAACGACTAATCTAACTACATCAGCAAGGAATAGAAAAACTTAATTAAAATAAAGACTGAAGCAACCAACAGTGTAAAGATCGACCCTTTAGGCAAGTATTTATAGGTGAAGACGACCAAAATCTCTCTGAAACTTTGCTATAGGACCTTCTATGTAACGACCGGGCAATTTTCGATCTTCGAAAATCAACACTAATACGTTCACTGTATAGAGTGTCGAGCAATCGAGCGCCAGAAATACTAGCTTGTTAGGGTTTAAGAAGAAAAAAGACAGAAGAAGAAAACAAAATAACAACATAGAATCTTACAATCGTAGCGGAACAAAATATAATATACAATAACAGCATCTTATATAAGGAAATCTGTAACTGTTAATATGCATACAGATTATCAGAGTACAATCATCAACAAATAAATCTGGACAGTTATAATAACTTGTCCCTAAATGATGAAAATACAGCCCACAATGCACAGTGGAATATAGTCAAATACATATGATACGTCTCCGCCATCCAGCTTGTTTCTTGAGCTCCAAAGCTTCAAACCTGAAAACTGTAATACTTGGTCTGACCCGAGCATTAGAATAAAGTAACACCCGAGTCAGGCTGGAAACCAACGTGAGTAAAACACACTTAATTTGAAATACTTAAGTTATAAAATCCTTTGAAAAACAAGGTAACTCGTACAAACACGACGAATTTTTAATTCGTTGTAACCAAAACACGTATTTAGAATCCATAGATATCCTGACAATGTCTAAGTACAATTTACTTATTTAAAATGATTGAACTTGTAAAACTAATCCAATTCCAGCATATTAAACTTCACAATTCAAAAATCGTAAAGGTTCGTAGTGATCATCAAATCGAAGTGGTTTTGGATAGTACCGATATCTGATTCCAGTCTCTTCGAATCCAAGCAATAAAATTTAAAGGGTAAATTGTTTAAAATAAATAATTTATATTTAAGGTGACAATATTCACATATGGTAGTTCATTACATATGTTTGTTTCAAATAAAACATATCATTGTTCTAATCTAACTATTTTTACCTGTTTGAACAATTAATGGCACACACAAGAATAATTTGAAATAAACATCCAATAACCATAACCTAAAGCATAGATCGTTACTAACTTAATAACTAACAACTCATTTTTAAACAATTTAAAAATCAGAATTTAATCTTAATTTAAATTAGGTCTACTTATATTTTTAATCCAAATTAGTATTAGATTACAGGAATTATAAAACAATTTGTTATTAGTTATATATATATATTTAACATAAAATTAGGTCAATATAAAATATAATTAATTACTCATTTAAATGATGATGGTATAATAAAATTTAAATCTACGGGGAAAATCAACAACATAAATTTATAATACCAGTAATAGGACCACATTGCAAAAATAATTAAGATGATTTGATTTTAAATGAGTGAAGATATATATATATATATATATTAAATTAAAGGATTTTAGAATATAAACATTTATCAAAATTCTTTTAATTGCATAACAATTTCCAGCCTAACAACATTTAACCCGACCTAAACTAGAGAAAAAGAAACCCTCCATTCTTTCTCTTCTCTTTTACTACTGCTCTTTCCTTCTCCATCTTTCTTTTGTTTCGACATGCACAACCCCGCCGTGCACGTGCACACGCCGGTGACCCATCGCCATCCACCTTTGGCCATCCCCCCACGTCACCTTCGTTCTCCGCAATCCACTGGCCACCCAGTTTTCCCACGACAAACCCAAATTCGAAAATTCGAACTCAACCCGATTTCTAGAATGAACTCGCCTCCCTATCTCCACCTCGTCCAGCGACCTCCGACTACAGGCGTCCACCGAACTTTGCCAGAAGCCTCGCCATACTTCCCTCCTCCTTTTCCCCCCTATACGCATGCCAAGAAACCCTCCACAATGCCGCCATCGACTCAAAACCAATCACGACCAAACTCGCCCCTCAAACCCTATATCACCTCCGACCAACCACCACGCCACTCTAAAAAATACAATGCCATTTTTCCAAGCTCCCCCTTCCACCCAGCTTCTTTCTGACCCAACCCCGACCTCCACCATCGACTACTCTATCGGAATTTGATCAAAGACTAAAAAACGATCATCTCTTTGTATCTCATCATATACGTAATGAAAAATCGTGAAACCGCCTCTAAAATTCGTCATTTTCAATGATGATCACGCTTATATAAGAAAAAACCTAAAACATCCTGCTCGAATTTCTTCCATTTTCGGTTGCTTACTGTAAGAAAACATTTTTCAATACGTATACTTAATAATATTCAAGTAAACCACTTTTGAAACATGGTACCATCGAAAACAAATAGTTTTTATTTTGACATCATAACCTAAATCTAATTAGGTTCAGAGATAGGAAATTTAGAAGCTAAGCCTAACATTTTTTTTTCAATAAACAGAACAGAGGTAAAAAGGTTGTTGTGCAGGTCTGGGTTTTCTCTGGTTAAAACACTTTACATATATTCGTATGTATACATTCCTGCTCAAGCACATATATCAACAACACTGCTATTTCCATATCCAAGCATGTAACACAAATTACATTATATAAGGAGTTAAGTTCTATTCACTGTCTTTTAAAGATGATGAACTCTGCTCTTTTGTTTTAAGTCTACTTTCTAAGTTTTGAACACTTTTCCCCTTCTTTAATTCTTTAATGGCGGATTTCTCTCTTTTTAGATGTTATAAAGTAAACATGAATTTCAAAAAACATAGATAGTGTGTGTGTGTGTGTATATATATATATATATATATAGATGTAAAGGAAATGGATGGTCAGTGAGCATAGGTTCCTAGCATGCATATAGGGTAGCTGATGTTTTTTCATGCTGTAGGCTTTCATTTTTCTCTTTAATTTGATTTTTAAATTAGGACTTGATTTAGATATAAAGCTGATTTGACTTATATAAGATGATTTGATTTTTCATATGACTTGATTTATTTTGTTGATTTACTATTTTGTGAGCTTGAAATGAAATTTGCATTATGATGTCCCCTTGTATGCTTATATAGACATATATATAGAGATTTACATATACTCTATTTTATGGTAACATATATATTCACATGTTTAATTATTTTCAAATTTATCCACACATATATATTTTGATAAATATATACATCCATACATCGCGAATATTTATTTGACTTCCTATCTTACATCCATATATATATATATATTACCTTTATAACACATATCAATTCATATATATTGTTGTCACCACATGCACATATATCTACATTTTCACTATTTAATATATATATATATACACACATTTGCTTATATTTGTCATCGTATTTACAAATATATATATATATGCATACATACATATATTCACATTATTCCTTATTTACATTTTTATCTATTTTTGCATATGTATGCTTATCCACATTTCTATCTATCTATATATATATATCATTTTTATAAAGGGGTTATTCTATCCTGAGTTTGAAATGGTGATGTTTAAATACATTTATCTATATTGATAAATTTCCTTTATTAAAAATTTATATCCCAAAATTTTATGAAGTTTAAGTCAACTTATAGCTTCTGATTTTAAATATTGGAAAATTCATTTATTCGATAAATAAATATTAATATTTAAATAATTAAAAATCAGTTAATTATTCCAATACTTGATAGTTAAAAATCCGGGTCGTTACATTCCTTCCCCCTTAGAACTTTTCGTCCTCGAAAAGGAATGAAGCAAGATTTTAATTTTGAAGTTTATTATTAACTAAATCATTTTTAAACATTTAACTCCTTACTCTTTTATTTTACATTTGTAAAACTGTTTAAATTATATAGTATTACCAAGCTAGTTTTATATAAAAATACTTTTCATAACTCGATATCCAAACAAGTCCATCCTTATTCTCATAGAAATTTAGTCATACATTGATTAGACGTAGGATTGAAAAATCAATAAGTACTTAGTAGACTCGTTTTCAACTCCCAGTGAAAATACTTGAAATTCTTTTTCAAGAATGCTATAGAAAGTATCACCCTCCTCAACCACCATGGGTCGCAATGAACATGATGATTGCGTCGCCATCTGAGCGAAATCCAAAAGAAAACTGTAGGCGTCCACGCCTCTCGAATTATGCCATGGGAACACTACAGATCACAGCTACAATAAGGTTGCGTTGCTATCACAGCAAAACCATAAGTAGTCTGTGGGCAATCACCGTCCCTCGAGTTATGCTTCCAAATGAAACTTTATCAAATAGATTGCAGACTACACAAAGGTTTCGTCACTATCCAAGTGAAATCCAATGTAGACTGCAGGCACTCACTGCCACACGAATTATGCGATGGAACCAAACCACATAGATCGTAATCTACCGATGTTACATCGCTATCCCAGCGAAATCAAACGTAGATTGTTGGCAATCACTGCCACTTGACTTACGCTATGGAACTACGATAGATCGCAGTTACAACAAAGGTTACATTGCCATCACAGCAGAACACAATGTAACTATAGGCATCAGCACCACTCGACTTACGCTACCCAACAAATTATCATCAGGAACTCATGAGTTTTGTCCGGACGTCCTCTTGGATCCCAATTTCATTGAACCCACCTTTAGGATTCCTAGGTAGAACCACCCAGTGGATCTCCTACGATAAGTTTCGACTTTCATGAGGGTGCCTTTCTATTTTTTGTCTCAAAACATATCATACTATATACGTCGTACCTTTCAAAATCATACTCTTTATATGTGTCACATATAAACTTTATCTATATAAAATTGATATCTTCAAAATCGATAGTTTTCAATATCCGGTTTACCAAATTTTCAAAATTGACTTTTTGCCATAATCTAAAGTCTTTTAAAAATGAATTAGTTCCAAAACTATTTCCATTCCGTTCTTATATACATATAAAATCATCCATCATGGTTTGGAATTCAATAAGGGAATTTGAGTATATACTAACATTTATATTCTCATTAATGCCAAATCAAATTTCCCAGTTCGATTTCTTTACAAAGTTATTTATCACATTTCACCCATCTTATAAAGTAAGTACCAGGTATGGTACTATCCAATCTTCATTTTAAAATCATCATATTTTTCTCAAGATATATTATTTTACTTCAGAATCAATTTTGCCTTAAAATCTCGATTTTAGTTCCAACTCAGAATTGCTTCGTATTTCCATTTGGATTATAGCTTTAGTTTATCACAATTCGTATTTAAATCCATGATTCAAATATAAATATTTTCCACTCTGAAAAGTTTGACTTTAGAAAGTAGCTTGAATAGTTTTAAAATAGTTAGATAGCTAATACAAGATAGTTTGGGTTTTAAAAAGAAAGTTTTGTATAGTAAATACTTGGAAAATCACTATAATCTAAATATTTAAGAAGATAAATTTAAACAGTTCTATATGAAAATAGTTTATTTGAAGATAGTTTCAGAGTCAACTTATTCAATTTCCAATCTCCAATTCAAATCAATTTTCATTTCCATTTTCATTGATTTAATTTCGATTTCAATTTGAATTAACTTCGATTCCAATTTTAGTACAAATCAATTCCCATTTCGACTTCCAACTAATTCAACTTCGATTACAATTCCAATTAATTCAATTCAATTCGAATTTGAATTAATTTCAATTCCATTCTCAATTTTAAACCATCTCAATTATATAAATTCGAGTTCGGTTTTCAAAATACCGATTTAATCACTTATATCAAATTAACCTTTAATGTTTAAATTAATAATCTAAATCTTTTATAATTCAATTCCAAGCACAAATTTCAGATATTCATTTAAATTACCTCTACTTAAACTTATTTCAAGGTTCAAGTGTGAGAGTTCAAATCTTTTTATAACAATTCATTTTTTGGAATTCAATTGATTTCCCAATCATAACTTCATAATTCTAAAACCGATTGTTGACAAGTTGGTTTCAACATTTTAAACTTAAGTCCAAAATGATTCCATTTTCATAAATTCAATTTTATTTCTTAAAATTAGAATCATTTAAATAATTTCAAATCAATGTTTTATTTCCATTTAATTGCAGGAATGGATATATATCATTTCAGTCCACTTCTTAATGTGTTCGAAATAACCAAATTTACAGTTTTAAATACTGTAATAATATACAGAATGATAGCAGGATATATCAAACAAATAAACATCCAAATTATCTAAAACATCACTTGGTAGCATCCATCACAAATTTCCAGAATTCAAAACCTATTTTATTCCAAAAATCGTTTTGAAATCATTTACACACATACATTCTTCCTTTGCAACTCTCATCCAATCCATACCTTTTCTTTTGCAAATTAATTCATTTAACTTCCATAAGTTAAATCTTAATTTTACCTTGAAATTTTCCATCTCAGTTTATAAGTTTCAAACTTATTTAACTTGGCCTGAGTTAATTCCCAATTCGTTCAATTCATTTAGACTTACTAAATTTAAATTTTTATCCTCCAAATTTAAATTTCTTATTAATATCATATTCAACTTACAAGTTCAAAAACTTACTTTTCTTTAGGTTGTACTTCTCGCTTTAAGGGGGATTCCGGAATTCAACACTTTGTATTTATTTCAAATCAACTTTGAAATAATACATATATACACATATATCCTATTTTCATACCAAATCACACTTTAAACTTTAGATCATCTTTGGTTTTTTTGATCCAAACCATTTTTCTTCAGAATTTCCGTAAAAAATTTTCTATATCAAAATATTATAATAATATTATTTATTATTTCCTAAAACACTGTGAAACACATTTAAAATTTTTGGGACTTAGATTCAAAATTTACCAATTCAAATTCATTTTAATGTATAAATCATATTTTTAAGCTTATGTAATTTCACTTCTTTAAAACATTTCACTCTATTTTATCATTGTTTATTGTGTAAATAAACATCCTTTATTAAGACACAACAACAAATTTTATGATAATAACCAATATTATCATATGTAGAAACCAAACATATCATATATTCTATAATAATTTCCTAAAAAATACAATCAGGGTTCAATTATTCTATTTTCAAAATACTTTGAAAAAATCTCATTCGTAATTCCTAGAATTTAAATTCTAGGTGGAGTCTACTTTCTTCTTAACTTATTTGCATAATTCATTCTTATCAAATTTCTATTTAGTTATATGTGTTTTACCACGTAATTCTTATAATCTTATATAATTTCGATAACAACAACCAATCAACTTAATATACTACAATAATCTACAAAAATTATTTTCTCTTATATCAAAATATAGTCTTTTTATAAAAATTATTTTAAAATCATTTTTTTAAAATCATTATATAAGAAAATAACAAGTACACCCTAATATATACTATACTCAACTCATTCTAGGGTACTTCTGACCCTATCTCTAATGAGTAATCCCCACCAGAGCCAATGTTCGCTCTTAACCTTCAGCTCCGATACCACATGTAACGACCAGGCGATTTTCGACCCTAAAAAATCGACACTAATATGTTCACTGTATAGAGTGCTAAGCAATGGAGTGCCGAAAATACCATGTTGTTATGGTTTAAGAAGAAAAAGGAAAGAAGAAGAAAACAGAATAACAGCACAGAATCTCGTAATCGCAGTGGGACAAAATATAATATACAATAACAGTATTTTATAAAAGAAAAGCTGTAACTATTAATATGTATACAGGTTATCAAAGTACAATCATCAACAAATAAATCTGGGTAGTTATAATAACCTGTCCCTAAACGTTGAAAATACATCCCACAATGCATAGCGGAATATAGTCAAGTGCGTCTGATATGTCTTTGCCATCGAGCACGTCTCTTGAGCTCCAAAGCGTCCGAACCTGAAAACTGTAATACTTGGACTAACCCGAGCATTAAAATAAAGTAACACCCGAGTCAGGCTGGAAACCAGCGTGAGTAAAACACACTTAATTTGATAAACTTAAGTTATAAAATACTTTGAAAACCAAGGTAACTCGTACAAACATGACATGTTTTTATCTCATTATAACCAAAACACTTTTTCAGAATCCATCGATATTCTAACAATGTCTAAGTACGATTTACTTATTTAAAATGATTGAACTTGTAAAACTAATCCAATTCCAGCATATTAAACTTTACAATACAAAAATCATAAAGGTTTGTAGTGATCATCAAGTGGTTCTGGATAATATCGATATCTAATTCCATTCTCTTTGAATCCAAGCAATAAAACTTAAAGGGTAAATTGTTTAAAATAAACAATTTATATTTAGGGTGACAACATTCACATATGGTAATTTATTACAAATTTTTATTTCAAATAAAACGTATAATCCTTCTAATCTAATTATTTTAATTTGTCTGAATATTTAATGGCACAGACAAGAATAATTTGAAATAAATATCCAATAACCGTAACCCAAAGCATATATCATTAATAATTTAACGATTAGCAGCTCATTTTTAAACAATTTAAAAATCGGAATTTATTCTTAATTTAAATTTGGTCTACTTATATTTTTAATCCAAATTAGTATTTGATTACAGGAATTATAAAACAATTTGTTATTAGTTATATATATATTTCTAACATAAAATTAAGTCAATATAAAAGTATAATTAATTACTCATTTAAGTGATATGGTATATTAAAATTTTAAATCTACGGGGAAAATCAACAACATAAATTTATAATACCAATAATAGGACCACATTGCAAAAATCTTTATGATGATTTGATTTTAAATGAGTGAAGATATATATATATGTGTGTGTGTGTGTGTGTGTGTGTGTGTGTGTGTGTGTATTTAAATTAAAGGATTTAAGAATATAAACATTTATCAAAATTCTTTTAATTCCATAACAATTTTCAGCCCAACAACATTGAACCGGGCCCAAACTAAAGAACAAACAACCCGCTCTTCTTTCTCTTCTCTTTTACTACTGCTCTTTCCTTCTTCGTCTTTCTTTTGTTTCGATCTGCACCACCTTGCCATGCATGTTCACACACCGGTGACCCATCGCCATCCACCTCTGGTCATTCCCCTACGTCACCTCTGACCTCCGCAATCCACTGGCCAACCAGTTTTCCCATGACAAACCCAAATTCGAAAACTCGAACTTAACCTGATTTCTGGAATGAACTCGCCTCCCTATCTCCACCTCGTCCAGCCACCTCCGACCACCGGCGTCCACCGTACCTCGCCAGAAGCCTCGTCGCACTTCCCTCCTCCTTTTTTTGTATACCGCAAGCCTAGAAACTCTCCACGACGCTGCCATTGACTCAAAACTGATCATGACCAAATTCTCCCCTCAAACCCTATATCACTTCCGACCAACTGCTACGCCGCTCTATAAAAATACAATGCCCTTTTCCCGAGCTCCCCCTTCCACCTAGCTTCCTTCTGACCCCATCCAGACCTCCACCATCTACTAGTCTGTCGAAATTTAATGAAAGACCAAAATATGATCATCTACTTATATCTCGTCATAAACCTAATGAAAAATCGTGAAAACCACCTCTAAAATTCATCATTTTCAATGACGATCATGTTATATAAGCAAAAACCTAAAACATGATGTTCGAATTTCTTCCATTTTGGTTGCTTACTATGAAAACATTTTCAATATGTATACTTTATAATATTCAACCAAACTACTTTTAAAACAAAGTAACATCGAAAAAAAGGGTTTTTCTTTTAACGTCAAAACCTAAATCTAATTAGGTTGAGAGGTAGGAAATTTAGAAGCTAAGCCCAACATTATTTTTCAATAAACAGAACAGAGGTAAAAAGGTTGTTGTGTAGGCTTGGATTTTCTCTGGTTAAAACACTTAGCATATATATATTCATTCCTGCTCAAGCATACATATCAACAACGCTACTATTTCCTTATCCAAGCATGTAACACAAATTACAGTATATAAGGAGTTAATTTCTACTCGCTGTCTTTTAAAGATGATGAACTCTGCTCTTTTGTTTTAAGTCTGATTCTAAGCTTTGAACACTAATCTCCTTCTTTAATTCTTTAATGGCAGATTTCTCTTTATTTAGGTGTTAGAAAGTATACATGAATTTTAAAAACATAGACAGTGTGTATATATATAGATGTAAAGGAAATGGAAGGTCGGCGAGCATAGGTTCCTAGCATGCATATAGGGTGGTTGATTTTTTTCATGCTGCGAACTTTCAATTGTCTCTTTAATTTGATTTTGAAATTATGACCTGATTTAGATATAAAGTTGATTGATTTTTCATATGACTTGATTTATTTTGTTAATTTGCTATATTGTGAGCTTGAAATGAAATTTGCCATTATGATGTCCCCTTGTATGCGTATGTAGACACACACACACACACACACATATATATATATATATATATATATATATATATATGCATATATATATATATATTTACATATACTCTAATTTATGTTAACATATATATTCACATGTTTAATTATTTTGAAATTTATCCACACGCATATATTTTGACAAATATATACATATAGATATGTACATCCATACGACGTGCATATTTATTTTACTTCTTATCTTACATCCATATATATATTACCTTTATAACACATTATCAATTCAAATATGTAATTGTCACCACATAAACATATATCTACATTTTCACTATTTAATATATATATATACACGCTTGTATTTGTCATCAAATATATATATATATATATATATATATATATATATATATTCACATTATTCCCTATTTACATATTTATCTATATTTGCATATGCATGCTTATCTACATTTTTACCTATATATATATATATATCATTTTTATAAAGGCATTATTCTATCTCGAGTTTGAATGTGATGTCCAGGAAATTTAGGCAATATTTATTTAATAATTTCATTAATAATTATTTTAAAATGTGAAATATTGATTTAATAATCTAATTCAAACAGAAATTTATCTTTGAAAATTAATTATTATTTAGTTTTATAAATGATATTCTTTTCAAAATTTATAATAATTTTATATTTGGGAATTTTATTCTTTTCAAAATTTAAAAAATGTAAATGATAAAAATTATCTTTCTAAGCTTATTTAATGATATTTTATTTATAATGCATATATGTGTATACATTGTAGATAGAGAATTTGATTTTAATTTTAATTTAAATTTAATAAAGAATATTTTCCAATTTATTTTATATATAGATGTGTTATTATGAATTGATTAATTTGATTGAAATTAGTATTGAAAACTACTCAAAAGTTAATTTAAAAATCTATCTTATATTTTAAAAAGGAAATATAAGCAAATATTTATTTTGTTTAAAAATAGTATTTTATAATAAGAGTTTATTTTGTTTCATTTTAAAAATTGTTTTTCTTTTTAAATAAGATTTAGTTCAATTATATTAAAGTATAATATTTTGGTTTGAAAACTTTTGAATAAAATTGAATTTAACATTTCTTTTCTTTTTAAAATTTTCTCTTTTGAAAATTTAGTTTTAAAAATATTATTTTAAAGGATATTCACGTAAACATTAAGATAGGTAATTTGACAAAGGTAGTATGTAATTATTTAAAGACTAAATGTAATTAAACATTTAAAACATGTTAAAATAAATTAGAAATTAATTTAGAAAGATTTAAAACACATTCATAATTAAAGAAATTCATTTTTTTATTAAAATTGTACATGTGTAAACATTTAACTCTTTAAAAAGGACACTTGTAATCACTTTGCAAACTTATGTAACAAGTGGCAATAATTAATTTATTTTCGAAATAATCAATATAGATAAGGAAACTTAGCAATGCATATTTGTTCAAACATTTTTCTTCAATTAAAACTAAAATCAGATTTCAGATAAGAAAATTCAAAACCCAAATCTGCAATCAAAACTCTGCAAAACCAAAACTGTATAACATCTGCAAATCTGAAAGCAAATTTTCAACATAAAATTTAAGTACAACTCAAGCAAGTGAAATTGGAGTTCAGCTGCAAATTTAAATCAACTACAGCAGGATCAACTTCAGTAATCGATTTCAATTAGCAAATACAGTTTTTAAATCTACTTCAACAAGTAGATTCAACATCATCAATGCAACATGCAAAACAGGTTCCTGGAAATGTGAAAATGCATCTCTGAGTTGCTTCTCTGCTTCTTCATTAAAATGTGAGTAAATTTCTATTTTAAAAACAGATCTTTCTTTTAAAATTAATAATTAAGCAATGTACTAAAACTCAAGTTCAAACAAACTGTCATTTTTATAAAAAAAATTATAAACTGCTATGGATAAACTGCAGTGATTCATTTTGTTTGAGGTAGATAGTTTCACAATTTAAAAAAAAGAACTTTAAGTTATCAGTTGCATGTGAATATATAGAAATAAGTATGTTGTGTGATTGTATGTTGATGAATGTTTTGTGTGAACGTATATAAATATGTATATATGTTGCTGTTGCCTGGAATCTGCATATCTGTTGTTTTTAAAACTAAGATTTTCTTTGATAGAAATCCTTTATCACTTGAATTGATTTCAGTTAGAAATTAATGTGTAACAAAATGTGTTTTTTTAGTATAGATTTATAAATTATAATTTAGTTTAATCAAAATACGTTACCTTTGAAAACCACAAAATCAGTCATCATTGAAAATAAAACATATACCAAACATCTTAAATCAATAAAACAGTTTTGTAACTTGAATGCTTGATTGAAATCATGAATTTTAAAACAAATATAACATTTTTAAATTAACTATGGAGTTAGTATTTCTGTATTGAAAAGAATTGGGAACTTTGGGTTTATCTGATTGTCAAGTGGTATTGGGGTGATGTGGTTCTGCCTGGAGGTGGAGAATTGATTTGAGAATGAAGGAAAATTGGGAGGAAGATGGCCAGAGGGTGGTGGCAGCGGCAATAGTGTTTTTCAGGTTTCAAGCCCTAGTTTTAAGTGGTCGAAGTTTTGTAACTATTTGATCTTTGTGGTACTTCGAGTGAGATAGGGCTTTGGGAATTGGCAGAGGGGTTGTAGTTGGATAGATGGCCGGAGTTGTAGGTGATCAAGTGATCGGTGATGTGATTGCAAGATGTTGACAGGTTTAGGTATTTGGGTACTGTGGTGTTTCCAGGTGGTTTGCTCGATTTCAATTTCGAGTTGCATAGGGGTTTCTGATGGTCGCACTCATTTTGGATGGGGGACGACGACTTGGTGGAGTTGTCTAGGGTGGCTGTAGATGGCAGAAGCGCCGGTGCATATGCACCGTGTACATAATAGTTCTGGTGAACTATTTGGGGATGGTGCAGTGTTATGACTCGCAGATGGTCTCGGGTGTTTGTGTATCTGTCTCGAAGCAAATAGGTTTTTTACTCGGAGTATTTGGAAGAGGTCTCGGGTTATTTTAGTTTTAGGTTTTTATAACCTGTCAGATTGCATATTTTGGAATTTGAATGAAATTCAAATTTTAAAGCAGGAATTTTATTCTAGTGTAAGTTTGGATTTGAATTCAAATAAATTTCTGAATCCAAAGTTTTTAAAATGAAATTTTTAAATTTAAAGCAAGATTTAAATTAGAATTTAAAATCAAGTTTAAAAATGAGTTCAAGTTTACTATAGATTCAAATTCTTGAATTTAAATCAGTTTGTAAGTGTTAAAGTTGAACAAGTTTAAAATGTTTTAAAGTAGAATTTAAAAATGAATTTGTTTTTCAAATAAGTTTTAAACTTGATAAAAAATTCTTTTATTTAATATTTTAATTAAAGTTATGAAATGTTTAACTTTAATTTGAAAGTTAAATAAACAATTTATTTTTAGGCTTGATTTTTTTTAGTAAAATTAAGCAATTTAGATTTTTAATCTTTTCTTATATAAATAATGATGGTTGTTAACTTTTATTCTTAGGTTTATAAATTAATTTAAATGTGGATAAATGTTTATATAGTTAAACATTTTAAAATCTTAAATTTTAAAATGGAATTTGAATTTAATTTAGAAATGTATTATTTAATTACACTTTGAATGTTAATGAAATCATTAATAAGTAAATAAATTATCTTAGAAAAATTAAGATAATAAAAGAATTTAATTAAGAATTTACTTATTTATTTGATTTTAAATAATGATTTAGAATTAATTTAATTAGAGATGATTAATGATGATTAATCCAAGATAATTTTCTTAAGGAAGTAATTTAAGGAAATATTGTTAATTAATAATGATAATTATCTAAGGATAATTAAGTAATTAATTTTGATAATTAATTAGATTAATTAATTTAAGGTAATTAATTTTAATGTAGGATCGATTTCACCCTAGAGAGGGGGGTGAATAGGGTGATAGTGTTAATTATAAAAATTAAAAATGGAAGCTTATAAATAATTTCAACACAGATCACAGAATAATAGCAGAATAATAAAATGCAGAAATAGAACGACATAGAATTTACCCAGCTTCGGCAAAACCCTGCCTATTTGCTGCCCCTAAGGTTTCTACTAGAAATTAGATAGTCAGACGCTTACACACGTAAACTTACGACACCCGCTATCGACTAAACCTAACTCTACGCTCAAAACCCTGCCACAACTCAGCCACTGAGTTGCGAAATTCTCAAACTACGCCACATTGTTTGTCCCCTAGTCACACGACTAGAAATTTAAATGGTTTAAAAAGAAAATACAAATTAAAAACAATTTAAAATTAAAATAACCCTATTTAAAATTAAAACCCCTTATTAAAAACGCCGACCCTATTCTCTTTTTATAGTTCGGCCCGTTCCTCCTTTTTTTTGAGATAACAGCGGCTCTTTTCTCGTCTTTGCAAATAAGGGCTTCTTCCCTTCAATCCAATTTAGGGTTTTGAAACAGAAGCTTCCGACTTTAAATTGATCGAATTAGTGAATATTCGCGTGTACCCTTGATCGATCGCTTTCCTTGTTGCTCACTTCGGCTGCTTCGTTGATCGAGTTCTTTCCTTGCTTCGGTATGTAATTTAAGCTTTTTGTGCTTTAGTGTTTTCGTACTTGAACTCGATGCTTACTATGCCGATGATGATTGTTGCAATTTATAGGAGTCGATCTCCTTGAATTACGTTTGTCTGAATTGTTCATTATCATGCTTTCGGCCATTCGATTTTTGTTGAACGTTGATGATTTTTTTAACTTTGTCAATTTCGTATAATTTCTAGTAGCCTGATTCACACGGCTTCGAATCTGACTCGTTTGATTTCTTGGTCATCACGGTGTTGACTTTGATTTGAAACACGGCTTTGATTTCCTTTGACTTTGCCCAATTTTTGATTTCGTGAATTTAATGCTTCTGCTGGCTTCGGTAGTACTTTCGACCTTATTTGATTTTTCCTGTTGTTTCATGACTCCAGCCATTGATTTATTGATTGCCTCGCCCTGATGTTTTTTGATTTGGTACGAACTTGATACTGTCACATGGTTGTGTACGGACTTGAGCTTCCGGCCTTGATGTCATGGTGTACATGTAAGTTGATATGTTGGTTTATGACTTTGTGAAGTGTTTGCTGTACTTCATATGTGCACTGTGTTGATCTTGCTTGTTACATGGTCGACACTTGCAGTTCACTATGATGTCATATCTTTGTGCTACCTGAACTAGTCTGCAATGGTTGTACACTTGCGGTCTTCATATTCATGTGTGTTTGTGGCTTCACTCTTAAACACTGCATAGTTGTACTTCAGTATCATTTGCTCTTTGCTCTGTGAAAAATGGTTGCTCATGCGCTTGTTGAATTTGCATGTATATATTGTTTCTTGTATATATATTCAAGTGTTCATGCATTTACTTCACTGTTTATTATTCTGCATCACTTGCATACCATCTGAAGCTTGATATGCTTAGCTTGTAGTTTATGTGTCCCATTGATGTACACGCATTTGCCACTTGTTTATTCACTTTGATTCTACCGTGTCTTTTGAACATTGTTCTTGTATCACTTGAGTCATTCGAGTCAGTTGGCATGCTAGTTAGTGTTGTGTCTGGTGTGCACTGTGTGTTTTGTTGAAGTGGTTGAGACTGGTTTCTCTGTGTCATCTTCGACGAGTTCGATTCTTGCTTCTGTACATTTGCCTGAGTCACTTGTAACTGCTGCTACACATTGTTGTATTTGGACTAGTACCCTTGATCATTCACTGTTGCCTGGGTCTGTACATTGATATTGGCTGCTTATTTGATAGTGTGCTGACTGAAGCTCGAGTTGCATCCACATTGTCACTGTTTGATATAGTTTGCATTTCTGTTGTACTAGTTGTTGTCTTCATTTGATTGTTGCATTCATTGGTCATTATGGCCTTGTACCTGTAGTTGTATTCATGTACACTGCATTGTGGTCTTGTGGCAGTTGCTATGCCTTTGTGCATTTCACTGTGTACATTTGACTTGGGCATTGTTGTATTATGATTTGTACATTGAGTCGAATCCAGCTTAAACGCTCGGGTTTGACCTAGTGCTCGTGTCGCAATTTTATTTATATTGCACCTGAGTTAAACCCGTCCTTTTATTTTGGGTTTGACCTTGTGCTCACCTGTCCCTGTAACATTATCAAGTGTATATCGGTGTGCATGACCTTGTGGCATACAGTGATACACTGTGCATGTCACATTGTTCGTGTATGATGAATTGAAATGTAAATGATGACGAACAACCCAAATAACTAAGCCAAATAATATTTTCAAAATCACATTTTATTTTATACTGCAAAAATATTTCCTTTTCAATTTTACCGCGTCAATATTTATTTTTGCAGATTGCTCAGATGCGGGATTCATATTGGAATGAAGTTGAAGATAAATTTATGAGTGTGAGCGATATGTAGTGAGGACAACTGTAAATGTAAAATTGTAATGTAATTGAATTTGTATCAAAGTTGTGGTGTATAGATAGAGCTTGAATTTGTACTATTCAAAATTGTAATAAATATTTGTTTTGAATAAAATTTCTGTTTGAATTCAAATTCTGTGTTATTTAATTTTATTCAGCAAATATTTATTTAATCTAAGAAAAATAAAATAGTACATCAACAAATACATTTAAATGAATGTATATATGTTTATTATCATCAAACAAAAATCATATAAGCGCATATTCAACAATCTCCCCCTTTTGATGATAACAAACATATATTTAAGATTTTGAATATGTTAAATGTATTTAATCATTGATATATCCTAATTGCTCCCCCTATTTAAATGCTTCCTCTCTACACAAAGCCCCCCTACATATATGCATACAAATAAAAATATGCAAATGAACTTAGATGCAAATAGAAAATTATTTGACCTTTGCTTGATTTTATTTGACAAAATCTTAACTTTTCTCTCCCCCTTTTTTATCAGCAAAAGAGTAATAGTGTTAGAGAAAATAGAGATAAAGTGATTGATATTAATTCAAAATTAAAACTTAATTGAATATAAATATTAAATTTCAATAAAAATCAAACAAAAATCATAAATATTTTGTTAGACGCATATTCCACTTTTAGAATGATGGGTGATGTCATCATATAAAACCATACAGTTGTGTCTATTTGTGGCATATTTATATCAGGAATTTGAATATCTACTAACCATGCATAACCGTTAGGACTTTTAAATGAGATTAGTAGTATTCCATTTTTTTTTAAAATGAATTCAAGTATCTTCTAACCACGCATAACCATGAGGACTTTTAAATGGGATTAGAATCAACTTGCTTATTTTAAAAATCAACTTTTGATATGCGTTCCATACATGCATAACCGTGAGGACTTTTAAATGAGCATGGAAGCACACAACAAATTCCAAGTAATTCACCCATGCATAACCGTGAGGACTTTTAAATGAGAGTGAATACTTTGGTATTTATTTATTATAGTTTTTTACTATATAAATTTTTTCTGTTATTTAAAAAAATGTAAAAATGAAAAACGAACGATTCCTGTTTAAAGTACCACATATCGAAAACTATATAGAATTTTGATGAGTGATGGTCGTTGAAATATGATAGAGATAGAGATGGTTATGGAATTTTTACCAACAAAAAGTTTTATAACTCTTGTTTAAATTTCTAAAGAAATTTACTAATTATACCGTCTCGAGTCATAATATATAATAAATATCAACACTCATCACTTTTTCAATCACTATTCATCTTTTCGATAATCTTTAGGGAGTTAGATTAGTCAATGTAATCATTTAAAATCAAATTCAGAAATAATTATAAATCAATTTTTCTAAATGACTAATCTGAAAATATGGTCAAAAATGATTTTCTTGAGGGGGTTATATGAGAAAAATTTCTGCTATTTGAAAATTATTTGAAATGAAGTATATGCAGATATTTCTTTGAAAAACGATGCAGTTACTAAATGTCTCAACAAAAATCACGTTCAACTAGTAATTTTTCTATCAACTAGATTACCAGTGTAATCTGCATCAGAATTTCTCTTTCACTCAAAATCATCATTGATTGAATTTGATCGACCAAACCATGAAGTGTGCACCAAAAATTTTAAACTTAATTTTAACAGCAATTTAAATTACATTCTCTTGAATTTGAATTGAAGCCGTGTTAATAATCAAAAACCGTGAATATAGAGTTAGCCGTATTATAAGCAAATCGATTATCATCCCACAAAAACACTGATATTAATCCAAATTAATATATATGAAGTAATTCAAAGAATCTAGAGAATTTTATAGTGTTTTGGCGTAAGAATATAGTTTGGCAAACTATGTTGAATAAGTCAGAGTCATCATTTTTTCATCATCTCATTATTGGCTGATTTAATTCAGAATACGGTGCAGATTATCACATTCAAAACGTACCATTACATGTTTTACCTTTACGATATTTTTTCGTTGTTGTCTATGATGATTCTGTCACCTTTGAACTAGGCTAAGGAACTTTGCTTTGTCGCCCGTTGTGTTTCTGGAACAGCCAAAATCTAGAGAACACTGTTGTTGTTCCTTAGCCTACCACCACACCTACACGAGAAAAAATTTATGTGACCTATTTTTTTTTATAAGTCCATGGTTGTTAGTGGCAGAAAATTTTGAAAAACAATTTTGTAAAGACCCAAAACTATTTATAATTGTTCCTTTCGGCACCCAAATTTGTTTAACTTTGAGAGATTTTATATTTGTGCCTTTTGGAACCCAAATTGGTGTAGTTTTCACATGTTTGGGTCTATACCAACAATTATTATGATTGTGTCCATATTTTCTACAAATTGTGCACATTGAATTTTCTTGATTAATCTTGTTTTCAACAATTTTAGATTGATTATATCCAAGTCCTTTTCTAACTGTATTGACAGTTTGCTTTCCTAATAGCATATTCAACGATTTTTCACTTTTTGAAAATTTATCTAAAGTCGTTGACAATTGTTGGACTTGTGTTTTGAAAGATCTATTTTCATTTAACAGTTGTGTGCACTTTTTAATAGAATTCTCTCTTCTAGTATTTTCATTTTTCTTTTAAAATCAGAATTTCATTTTCAAGTGATTTTATATTAATTTCTGATTTTTTAATTTCTTCTTCAAATGTTGGACACTTATCACACTTAGGGATCCTTCTTTGATAGTTTTTAACTAATTGGTCAAGTTGTTCATTTAATTCTATCGAAGTGTCTTTTTGTGATTCAAGTTTAGCATATTTTTCCCTAAGTCGTTCAAAACATCCATTCACTTCATGGAAATAAATAAGTAATTCAGAGTGAGTAAGTTTTGATACCTCGCTTGGCTCGTCATCGTCGCTATCAGTTATATTTCCATGAAGGCACATATCTGCTTTCTCACTCTTACTGCTAGAACTTTGATTATCTTCATCACTTGTATTCCACGTGGCTGCAAAACTTTTCCTTTTTGATTTCTTTTTAAAGTCGCGTTGATTTCGAGGACAATTGGGCTTGATGTGTCCGGGTTGGTTGCACTTGTGACAGATGATCTTCTGTTCTTCAGAATAGTCTAGTGCTTTGGCTATTCTGCTTTTCGCTTTTTGAATTCGAGCTGAATTTCCATATTTGTAATTCCATCTTTTGAATTTCTTTATTAATAGCTCCAATTCTGCTGCTGCATCATCATCGTCATCGTCATCACTTTCAGTTGTTCCTTTGAGAGCTATTGGTTTCTTTCGAGTATCTCCTCCTTCACGCTCTTCCTTGAATTTCATTCTAGCTCATAAGTGGTGAGATTTCCGATGAGTTCTTCTACTTTCATTTGTTTCAAATCTTTTGATTCTTGAATGGCAGTCATTTTGGTTTCAAAACTTTGTGGAAGGACTCTGAGGATTTTTCGGACTATCTCCAACTCTGTATATGATTTTCCAAGATCTTTTGATTTGTATATGATATTGGAAAGTCGTCCATGCATCTCTTTAACATTTTCTTCCTTCGCCATTGTGAAGCTCTCGTATTCGCTACTTAGCATGGCAAGGCGAGATTCTTTGACTTGAGATGTTCCTTCATGAGTCACTTCTAGTGTGTGCCATATTTCCTGCGCAGTTAGACAATGTGAGACACGATTAAATTTAAATTGATCCAATGAACAGATAATAGAATTCATAGCTTTAGCATTAGTATTTTGTAATTTATTTTCTAGTTATGTCCATTGTTCCTTTGGTTTATCTACTTCCTGATTATCTACAGTTATAGTCGGTGTTCTATAACCTGTCTCAACAATATTCCAAGCGTCAATGGTTTTCAGAAAAATTTCCATCCTATTTTTCCAATAAGCATATTCACCATTGAACATTGTTGGTCTAACTATGGACTGACCCTCAGCAAAAGCAGTATTAAAAGAAGACATTTTAAGAATTCAACTTTTTTTAAAACAAAAATTGGTTTTTGTGAAAACAAATTTTCTTTTAAAACAAAAACGGCTTTTGTTCCTAGCTTTGATACCACTTGTAGGATCGATTTCACCCTAGAGGGGGGGGGGTGAATAGGGTGATTGTGTTAATTATAAAAATTAAAAATGGAAGCTTATAAATAATTTCAACACAGATCACAGAATAATAGCAACACAGAAAAATAGCAGAACAATAAAATGCAGAAATAGAACGACACAAAATTTACCCAGCTTCGGCAAAACCCTGCCTACGTGCTGCCCCCAAGGTTTCTACTAGAAATTAGATAGTCAGACGCTTACACACGTAAACTTGCGACACCCGCTATCGACTAAACCTAACTCTACGCTCAAAACCCTGCCACAACTCAGCCACTGAGTTGCGAATTCTCAAACTACGCCACGTAGTTTGTCCCCTAGTCACACGACCAGAAATTTAAACGGTTTAAAAAGAAAATACAAATTAAAGACAATTTAAAATTAAAATAACCCTATTTAAAATTAAAAGCCCTTATTAAAAACGCCGGCCCTATTCTCTTTTTATAGTTCGGCCCGTTCCTCCTTTTTTTTGAGATAGCAGCGGCTCTCTTCTCGTCGTTGCAAATTAGGGCTCTGTCCCTTCAATCCAATTTAGGGTTTTGAAATAGAAGCTGCCGACTTTAAATTGATTGAATTAGTGATTATTCGTGTGTAGCCTTGATCAATCGCTTTCCTTGTTGCTCACTTCGGCTGCTTCGTTGATCGAGTTCTTTCCTTGCTTCGATATGTAATTTAAGCTTTTTGTGCTTTAGTGTTTTCGTACTTGAACTCAATGCTTACTATGCCGATGATGATTGTTGCAATTTATAGGAGTCGATCTCCTTGAATTACGTTCGTCTGAATTGTTCATTATCATGCTTTCGGCCATTCGATTTTTGTTGAACGTTGAAGATTTATTTGACTTTATCAATATCGTATAATTTCTAGTAGCTTGATTCACACGGCTTCAAATCTGACTCGTTTGATTTCTTGGTCATCACGGTGTTGACTTTGATTTGAAACTCGGCTTTGATTTCCTTTGACTTTGCCCAATTTTTGATTTCATGAATTTAATGCTTCTGCTGGCTTCGGTAGTACTTTCGACCTTATTTGATTTTTCCTGTTGTTTCATGACTCCGGCCATTGATTTATTGATTGACTCGCCCTGATGTTTTTTGATTTGGTACGAACTTGATACTGTCACATGGTTGTGCACTGACTTGAGCTTATGGCCTTGATGTCATGGTGTACATGTAAGTTGATATGTTGGTTTCTGACTTTGTGAAGTGTTTGATGTACTTCATATGTGCACTGTGTTGATCTTGCTTGTTACATGGTCGACACTTGCAGTTCACTGTGATGTCATATCTTTGTGCTACCTGAACTAGTCTGCAATGGTTGTACACTTGCGGTCTTCATATTCATTTTTGTTTGTGCCTTCACTCTTGAACACTGCATAGTTGTACTTCACTATCATTTGCTCTTTGCTCTGTGAAAAATGGTTTCTCATGTGCTTGTTGAATTTGCATGTATATATTGTTTCTTGTATATATATATTCAAGTGTGCATGCATTTACTTCACTGTTTATTATTCTGCATCACTTGCATACCATCTGAAGCTTGATATGCTTAGCTTGTAGTTTATGTGTTCACGTTGATGTACATGCATTTGCCACTTATTTATTCACTTTGATTCTGCCGTGTCTTTTGAACATTGTTCTTGTATCACTTGAGTCATTCGAGTCAGTTGGCATGCTAGTTAGTGTTGTGTCTGGTGTGCACTGTGTGTTTTGTTGAAGTGGTTGAGACTGGTTTCTCTATGGCATCTTCGACGAGTTCGATTCTTGCTTCTGTACATTTGCCTGAGTCACTTGTAACTGCTGCTACACATTGTTGTATTTGGACTTGTACCCTTGATTATTCACTGTTGCCTGGGTCTGTACATTGATATTGGCTGCTTATTTGATAGTGTATTGACTGAAGCTCGAGTTGCATCCACATTGTCACTGTTTGATATAGTTTGCATTTCAGTTGTACTAGTTGCTGTCTTCATTTGATTGTTGCATTCATTGGTCATTCTAGCCTTGTACCTGTAGTTGTATTCATGTACACTGCATTGTGGTCTTGTGGCAGTTGTTATGCCTTTGTGCATTTCACTGTGTTCATTTGAGTTGGGCATTGTTGTATTATGATTTGTACATTGAGTTGAATCCAGGTTAAACGCTCGGGTTTGACCTTGTGCTCGTGTTGAGATTTTATTTATATTGCACCTGAGTTGGACCCGTCCTTTTATTTTGGGTTTGACCTTGTGCTCACCTGTCCCTGTAACATTATCAAGTGTATATCGGTGTGCACGGCCTTGTGGCATGTACAGTGATACACTGTGCATGTCACATTCTTCGTGTGTGGTGAATTGAAATGTAAATGATGACGAATAACCCAAATAACTGAGGCAAATAATATTTTCAAAATCACATTTTATTTTATACTGCAAAAATATTTTCTTTTAAATTTTACTGCGTCAATATTTATTTTTACAGATTGCTCAGATGCTGGATTCATATTGGAATGAAGTTGAAGATAAATTATGGGTGTGAGCGATATGTAGTGAGGACAACTGTAAATGTAAAATTGTGATGTAATTGGATTTGTATCAAACTTGTATAGTGTATAGTGAGAGCTTGAATTTGTACTATTCAAAATTGTAATAAATTTTTGTTTTGAATAAAATTTCTGTTTGAATTCAAATTCTGTGTTATTTAATTTTATTGAGCAAATATTTATTTAATCTATGAAAAATAAAATAGTACATTAATAAATACATTTAAACGAATGTATATATGTTTATTATCATAAAAAAAATCATATAAGCGCACATTCAACATTTAATTTGATAAGTAACATTACTTGATAAAAGTAATGAAAGGATTAATTACTTATTGTAATTAATTATGATAAATGTGATTAATTAAGTTAATTAGTTTAGTTTAATAAATTTAAGTAAATCATTTGATGATTTAATAAGTGTAATTACTTAATGTAATTAATGGAGCAGGATTACTTGGAGAAGTAATAATTGATAATTACTAGAATGTATTAGTGGAGATGATTTATAATGAAGTGATCTGGATAATTACTGTTGTAATTAATCGAGGGATTAATTAATGAAGATAATTAATTGCGGGATGATTAATTTGTTAATGATAAATTAAGGGCAGTTAATTACTGATTTGATATTAATCAAAGGTGATTAATAATTGTATTTTAAATTTTAAATTAATTACTAAATGTAATTAATTGTAGATAAAGTAATTAGATAACATTAATTAATATAATTAATGATGTAATTAAGAATTGTTTAATTAAGTAATAATTAATAATTAAGTGATTAATTAATGTAATTAATTAAGGATAAATGTAATTAATTATAGTTAATTAATAAATGAAGTAAATAAATGTTAATTACTAATGATTAAGGTTAATTAATTTTGTGAAATTAATTAAATACCAATCACTTATTGTAATTAGAGAATGATTAATCAAAGGTGTTTAATCAAGTTGAATACTCGATGAATGATTAATTAACTAGGTCAATTAATTAATGGATATGTAAGAAAGATTTATAGATGTGATAATTAATTTAATTTATTTTAAATTAATTAGAGTTAAAAGTAATTAATTTTATTCATTTTAAATTAATTATAGATGATAGTGAATAAATCATTGCTTATGGATGATTGATACTTCTTTGGATGGTTGCGATCTCAGTAATAAGATGAGTAGTATCTATATGATATGGATGCTTAGTTAAAGTATGATAATATGGATTATCTGGTTGTGATGATTATTTGTTTGTAATGATCATACAGATTATCTGTTTATGATGAGAATGTGATTATCTATTGTGATATGCAATTTATCTATATGTGTGTACTAGATAATGATAAATTGAATTAATTATTCAAACTAAATTCACTTGGACATTAAGATGGCATTTGGATTTCGATGAGACCGGGATCGGGTTTCAAAATTTGGAATTCCGAAAACCACATCGATCCAAATTAAACGTTAGGTCGTGAATATCAAGTGGAGAGTGAAGACTCGAGGTGTAAGAACTATTCGTCAGTAAAACTCTGGGGTGATTCCATGATGAGTTTGACGGAAATAGTACTTATAGGTTCGAGATGGTGATTTAGAGTGCAAGGGCTATGGTCGTTGACTCTGAGGGTGATTCCAAAATGAGTGCAACGAGATAGTGCCTTCGGTTTCGTTCGAACCCAGAACGAACTTGTATGGATTGAATGCTTTCAGAACATCGTCAGGTGAAGGATGAGCATTCTAAGATTGATATGTTCTATACAGGTAATCGTAGCCTCAAGCCTCATCAACCGGGAATGGCTAAAACAGGGAAGGTGCAGCAAGGCTAAGTGGGTCATGCCCAAGTAGGACGAGATTTACCCCTGTCTAGAGGTCCCTTTATATTTCGGTTGTGTGGCAGTTGGCGACGACCAATCTGCGGGGTGGTCTTGTTCGGGACTGTTTAGTAAGGAATGGTCTCAGCTTTGTGTTGCAGGGGAGTGGGCGTACTCCTCGGTACGGTGATCTAGGCCACGTAGTGACGGGCGGTGCCCCAATAGCCCTGCCATTGATGGAAACCCATTCTTCCTACGTGCCCCTACGGTTTTGATTGTATTACCCACTTTTTTGGCTAGTAGCTGGAATTTAATCATGTAACAATTTCGGCTATTTTTTATTTACTTGAAAACCTTGGACACTATTATAATATCACTGGATTTCCTATCAAATGTTTTGGTTAGCGTAAGGTAAAAACTTTTCCATGTTTGTGTGTAGGAAGTCTTACGTGATACCTTTTGTTTCCAAAGGATTTTCAAAGTTAAATAACTTTAACCCCGTTTACTCACACCAGACCCCTGTCTGACCCGAGTGTTTATTTACTATTTTATTAAACACTTGGGTACTCATATTATGTATGAGTAGTCAAGTGTTTCAGGATTGCTTTGACGAGTTCTGGAAGAGGTATGGAGCAGGAGGATTCAGTGTGTAGATATATGTAGTGGTTCCGCTGTGTTTGATTTGTATCTGTTTTACTCTGATGTACTTGTATTGTAATTACTAGACAGATGTTTATAACTGACTAGTTTGTGTTGTATTAGTTATATAACTCTGATGTATATGATACTATGTAACGTTTTATGTGATATAGTATAATTTGTTCGCTCCGCTGTGAGATTCTGATGCTGTCTGTTTCTTTCCTTTCTTTCTTTTCTCTTTTCTATCCCTTTCTTTCTTCTTAATGATGCGTCTTTCTATGTAATGAAAGGCGGTCGTTACATTGTGGTATCAGAGCACTAGGTTGAGCGAATACTATACTCTGCAGTGGTGTCCTTCTTGAGAGAGCGTATTTGTAATTTTGAATATATATTTATATATTTATTTATTTCTACCTATTTGATTGGGTTACCTGTTCAGGTTTTCCAATATAAGCTCTAGAGGTAGATAGGGTAGTGGTGTATGTAACACAACTACCAATGGTTGGAGTCCGAGTGTTTGAGGTTGGAAGTGAGATCTGCTAGGGCAGTATTGGGCATCTTGAGTTGTTTTGCAGTTTTGGTGTGAAGGATTTCACTGATCTCTGAAGGAAATCTTTCCAAGATTCGGAGTTTATCTTTGGTTGTAAGCTTTGTTTCACTTGTGCGAATGGATTTTCTAGAGCCTGGATCAGTTGGGAGTGTTGAAGCCAACAATGGTATCTTGGCAACCTTAGGAAGGAGTTATGTCTGTATTTAAGTTGAGACTCAGTTTGGCAGAGAGTTTTGTGCTTGGTTTGGAGTCGATTTTCCTGAGGGATATCTGTCTATTGAAGGCTCTATTGTGGAAGTGGCTGGTGTAGCTTTGAGGTTCGATGCGCTTTTGGATAAGGAAGACATTGGCAACCGTAGCAGTAGTGAGTAGCCTGTTTCTTCGATGGTTCATAAGTCTCTGTGATTCTTCTGTCAGTAGGCCAGGCTGATGGTGGAGCTTGTCCATTTCTCCTGGAAGCTCAGTTGGGTGTGATGTTTGTAGTTGGAGGTTGACCACTAGTTTCTTCTTTTGATTAGAAGGCTTTAGCTATTCTGATTGTTGAGAGAGAACGATTTCTTGGAATCTGAACTAAGTGGAATCGCAAAAGTGACTTGCGATGGTTCGGAAGTTCTCTGAGTGATCTTTGTTTGGATTGAAGCATCTCTAGAGGATGTTTGAGCTATCGAAGTGGTTTGAGATTTTTTTCTGGATATCTTCGAAGGAAATAAGATTTGTGTCCGTATTAGGAGATTGAGTTTGTATCGAAGTGGTTCTTGGAGCTTTACCGGTGGTTCAGCCTAGTAGGAGGGCTCTTTGAGAGAGAGGTCTGTTTGGATAGTCAGGTTTAATCGGATCTAGTTTTCTGGTTGAATTTTTGCTGTGGTGTTTGTGACCGAATCGAATAGGTCACTGAGATTTTGTGGAATTTGATGAACAATGTTTCCGGAGTGGATTGATCAAGTTTGTACTTGTGTTCATCAACAACATTCTCAAATCATAGTTGTGCAGCGGAAGCATAGTGGCAGCTGTTCCAGAATAGAAGCAACACCCGTTTCATTGGGAATTTGAGTTTTGTCTTGGATCGGAGAATTTCTACAGGAAATTCATTTTGGATCTGGAGGCTTGGTTGTTTGTGCATCCGTTCTTTATTCAAAATAAGAGTAGTATGTGTGTAGTCCTCTGATATTTGTGTAGCAGAGTTTGTGTGTGGATTTTGATGGATCTTGAGAGAACCATTTTGTTGAGTAGGATCTGGAGATCGTTTAATTCTTTGTCCAGATTTGTTCCGTTAAACATCTGCGAAGATTGGATTGATCTAGAAGGTTGAAGGCAGCCCAGGATCGACAGGAGAGATTTGTGGATAAGAGATTGGATCTTTCTGTTTTCTCTTAAGGGTTAAGTGTTTAGTCTACAGGATTGAATTTCCAGTTCGGACAGTTGGAATTTGTTATATTTTTCACGTATCTCCGAGGGAGTACGTGTATGGTTTATCATTGGTTTTAGAATTAGTAATTCTGGGAGATTTGGAAGTTGATCGGGACTTGTCTACAGTCCAGTATCCTGTTTTGATTTGCAGATCCAGATACATAGGAGCTCTAGATCTGTGTGGTGTAGCTAGTTTAGATTCTGTAGGGCGAGTGTCCCGGTGTTTGTACCTGGGAAACTCTAGAGAATCCTATCCAGAATTTTGTCTGGATAGTTAGAATTGTTTGTTTGATTTGGTTGCTATGATTGCTAGTATTTGGTTGATAGCATATGTTTGCTATTTTAAAATTAAAATCTGTATGGGATTATTAAATTACCTTTGCTTTTAAATTTCGGGGACGAAATTCTTTTAAGGGGGGAGGAATGTGATGTTCCGGAAATTTAGGCAATATTTATTTAATAATTTCATTAATAATTATTTTAAAATGTGAAATATTGATTTAATAATCTAATTCAAACAGAAATTTATCTTTTGAAAATTAATTATTATTTAGTTTGATAAATGATATTCTTTTCAAAATTTATAATAATTTTATATTTAGGAATTTTATTCTTTTCAAAATTTAAAAATATTTAAATGATAAAAATTATCTTTCTAAGCTTATTTAAAGATATTTTATTTATAATGTATATATGTGTATACATTGTAGATAGAGAATTTGATTTTAATTTAAATTTAAATTTAATAAAGAATATTTTCTAATTTATTTTATATATAGATGTGTAATTATGAATTGATTAATTTGATTGAAATTAGTATTGAAAACTTTTCAAAAGTTAATTTAAAAATCTATCTTATACTTTAAAAGGAAATATAAGTAAATATTTATTTTGTTTAAAAATAGTACTTTATATTAAGAGTTTATTTTGTTTATTTTAAATTTTTTTTTCTTTTGAAATAAGATTTAGTTCAATTATATTAAAGTATAATATTTTGGTTTGAAAACTTTTGAATAAAATTGAATTTAACATTTCTTTTCTTTTTAAAATTCTCTCTTTTGAAAATTTAGTTTTAAAAATATTATTTTAAAGGATATTCAAATAAAAATTAAGATAGGTAATTTTATAAAGGTAGTTTATATGTAATTATTTAAAGACTAAATGTAATTAAACATTTAAAACATGTTAAAATAAATTAGAAATTAATTTAGAAAGATTTAAAACACATTCATAAATTAAAGAAATTTATTTTTTATTAAAATTGTACATGTGTAAACATTTAACTCTTAAAAAGGACACTTGTAATCACTTTGCGAACTTATGTAACAAGTGGAAATAATTAATTTATTTTTGAAATAGTTAATATATATAAGGAAACTTAGCAATGCATATTTGTTCAAACATTTTTCTTCAATTAAAACTAAAATCAGATTTCAGACAAGAAAATTCAAAACCCAAATCTGCAATCAAAATTCTGCAAAACCAAAACTGTATAAAATCTGCAAAAATTTTCAACATCAAATTTAAGTACAACTCAAGCAAGTGAAATTGGAGTTCAGCTGCAAATTTAAATCAACTACAGCAGGATCAACTTTATTAATCAATTTCAATTAGCAAATACAGTTTTTAAATCTACTTCAACAAGCAGATTCAACATCATCAATGCAACATGCAAAACAGGTTCCTGGAAATGTGAAAATGCATCTTTGAGTTGCTTCTCCGCTTCTTCATTAAAATGCGAGTAAACTTCTATTTTAAAAACATATCTTTCTTTTAAAATTAATACTTAAGCAATGTACTAAAACTCAAGTTCAAACAAACTGTCATTTAAAAAAAAATTATAAACTGCTATGGATAAATTGCAGTGATTCATTTTGTTTGAGGTAGATAGTTTCACAATTTTATTTAAAAAAAAAGAACTTTAAGTTATCAGTTGCATGTGAATATATAGAAATAAGTATGTTGTGTGATTGTATGTTGATGAATGTTTTGTGTGAACATACATAAATATGTATATATGTTGCTGCTGCCTGGAATCTGCATATCTATTGTTTTTAAAACTAAGATTTTCTTTGATAGAAATCCTTTATCACTTGAATTGATTTCAGTTAGAAATTAATGTGTAACAAAATATGTTTGTTTAGTATAGATTTAGATTTATAAATTATAATTTAGTTTAATCAAAATCTGTTACCTCCAAAAACCACAAAATCAGTCATCATTGAAAATAAAACAAATACCAAACATCTTAAATCAATAAAATAGTTTTGTAACTTGAATGCATGATTGAAATCATGAATTTTAAAACAAATATCACATTTTTAAATTAACTATGGAGTTAATATTTCTGTATTGAACAGAATTGGGAATTTTGGGCTTATCTGATTGTCAAGTGGTATTGGGGTGATGTGGTTCTGCCTGGAGGTGGAGAATTGATTTGAGAATGAAGGAAAATTGAGAGGAAGATGGCCAGAGGGTGGTGGCAACGGCAATAGTGTTTTTCAGGTTTCAAGCCCTAGTTTTAAGTGGTCGAAGTTTTGTAACTTTTTGATCTCTGTGGTGCTTCGAGTGAGATAGGGCTTTGGGAATTGGCAGAGGGGTTGTAGTTGGATAGATGGCCGGAGTTGTAAGTGATCAGGTGATCGATGATGTGATTGCAAGATGTTGACAGGTTTGGATATTTTTGGGTACTGTGGTGTTTCCAGGTGGCTTGCATTGCTCGATTTCAATTCCGAGTTGTAGAGGGGTTTCTGATGGTCGCACTCATTTTGGATGGTAGACGGTGACTTGGTGGAGTTCGCTAGGGTGGGTGTAGATGGCAGAAGCGCCGGTGCATATGCACCGTGTACATAATAGTTCTGGTGAACTTTTTGGGGATGGTGTAGTGTTATGACTCGAAGATGGACTCGGGTTTTTGTGTATCTATCTCGACGCAAATAGGTTTTTTACTCGGAGCATTTGGAAGAGGTCTTGGCTTATTTTAGTTTCAGGTTTTTATAACCAGTCAGATTGCAGATTTTGGAATTTGAATGAAATTCAAATTTTAAAGCAGGAATTTGCTTCTAGTGAAATTTGGATTTGAATTCAAATAAATTTCTAAATCCAAAGTTTTTAAATGAAAATTTTATATTTAAAGCAAGATTTAAATTAGAATTTAAAATCTAGTTTAAAATGAGTTCAAGTTTACTATAGATTCAAATTCTTGAATTTAAATCAGTTTGTAAGTTTTAAAGTTGAACAAGTTTAAAATGCTTTAAAGTAGAATTTAAAAATGAATTTGTTTTTCAAATAAGTTTTAAACTTGATAAAAAATACTTTTCTTTAATATTTGAATTAAAGTTATGAAATGGTTAACTTTAATTTGAAAGTTAATAAACAATTTATTTTTAAGCTTGATTTTTTTAGTAAAATTAAGCAATTTAGATTTTTAATCTTTTCTTATATAAATAATGATGGTTGTTAACTTTTATTTTTAGGTTTATAAATTAATTTAAATGTGGATAAATGTTTATATAGTTAAACATTTTAAAATCTTAAATTTTAAAATGGAATTTGAATTTAATTTAGAAATGTATTATTTAAATACACTTTGAATGTTAATGAAATCATTAATAAATAAATAAATAATCTTAGAACAATTAAGACAATAAAAGAATTTAATTAAGAATTTACTTATTTATTTGATTTTAAATAATGATTAAAATTAATTTAATTAGACATGATTAATGATGATTAATCCAAGATAATTTTCTTAAGGAAGTAATTTAAGGAAATATTATTAATTAATAATGATAATTATCTAAGGATAATTAAGTAATTAATTAATATGATTAATTTTGATAATTAATTAGATTAATTAATTTAAGGTAATAAGTTTTAATTTGTTAAGTATAATTACTTGATAAATGTAATTAAAGGATTAATTACTTATTGTAATTAATTACGATAAATGTGATTAATTAAGTTAATTAGTTTAGTTTAATAAATTTAGGTAAATCATTTGATGATTTAATATGTGTAATTACTTAATGTAATTAATGGAGCAGGATTACTTAGAGAAGTAATAATTGATAATTACTGAAATGTAATTAGTGGATATGATTTACAATGAAGTGATCTAGATAATTACTGTTGTAATTAATCAAGGGATTAATTAATGAAGATAATTAATTACGGGATGATTAATTTGTGAATGAGAAATTAAGGGCAGTTAATTACTGATTTGATATTAATCAAAGGTGATTAATAATTGTATTTTAAATTTTAAATTAATTACTAAATGTAATTAATTGTAGATAAAGTAATTAGAGATCATTAATTAATATAATTAATGATGTAATTAAGAATTGTTTAATTAAGTAATAATTAATAATTAAGTGATTAATTAATGTAATTAATTAAGGGTAAATGTAATTAATTATAGTTGATTAGTAAATGAAGTAAATAAATGTTAATTACTAATGGTTAAGGTTAATTAATTTTGTGAAATTAATTAAATACTAATTACTTATTGTAATTAGAGAATGATTAATGAAAGGTGTTTAACCAAGTTGAATACTTAGTGAATGATTAATTAACTAGGTTAATTAATCAATGGATATGTAAGCAGGATTTATAGATGTGGTAATTAATTTAATTTATTATAAATTAATTAGAGATAAAAGTAATTGATTTTATTCATTTTAAATTAATTATAGATGATAGTTAATAAATCATTGCTTATAGATGATTGATATTTCTTTGGATGGTTGCGATCTCAGTAATAAGATGAGTAGTATCTATATGATATGGATGCTTAGTTAAAGTATGAAAATATGGAATATCTGATTGTGATGATTATCTGTTTGTGATGATGATACAGATTATCTGTTTATGATGAGAATGTGATTATCTATTGTGCGATGTAATGTATCTATCTGTGTGTAATAGATAATGATAAATTGAATTAATTATTCAAACTAAATTCACTTGGACATTAAGATGGCATTTGGATTTCGATGAGACCGGGATCGGGTTTCCAAATTTGGAATTTCGAAAACCACATCGATCCAAACAAACGTTTGGTCATGAATATCAAGTGGAGAGTGAAGGCTCGAGGTGTAAGAACTATTCGTCAGTATAACTCTGGGGTTGATTCTGTGATGAGTTTGATGGAAATAGTACTTACAGGTTCGAGATGGTGATTTAGAGTGCAAGGGCTATGGTCGTTGACTCTGAGGGTGATTCCAAAATGAGTGCAACGAGATAGTGCCTTCGGTTTCGTTTGAACCCGGAACAAACTTGTATGGATTGAATGCTTTCAGAACATCGTTAGGTGGACGATGAGCATTCTAAGATTGATATGTCCTATAAAGGTAATCATAGCCTCAAGCCTCATCAACCGGGAATGGCTAAAACATGGGAGGTGCAGCAAGGCTAAGTGGGTCATGCCCAAGTAGGACGAGATTTACCCCTGTCTAGAGGTCCCTTTATATTTCGGTTGTGTGGCAGTTGGTGACGGCCAATCTATGGGGTGGTCTTGTTCGGGACTGTTCAGTAAGGAGTGGTCCCGGCTTTGTGTTGTAGGGGAGCAGGCATACTCCTCGGTACGGTGATCTAGGCCACGTACTGTGACGGGCGGTACCCCGGTATCCCTGCCATTGATGGAAACCCATTCTTCCTACGTGCCTCTACAGTTTTGATTGTATTACCCACTTTTGTGGCTAGTAGCTGGAATTTATCATGTAACAATTTCGACTATTTCTTATTTACTTGAAAGCCCTAGACACTATTATAATATCACTGGATTTCCTATCAAATGTTTTGGTTAGCGTAAGGTAATTTTTTTTCCATGTTTATGTGTGGGAAGTCTTACGTGATGCCTTTTGTTTCCAAAGGATTTTCAAAGTTAAACAACTTTAACGCGTTTACTCACACCAGACCCCTGTCTGACCCGAGTGTTTATTTTCTGTTTTATTAAACTCTTGGGTACTCATATTACGTATGAGTAGTCAAGTGTTTCAAGATTGCTTTGACGAGTTCTAGAAGAGATATGTAGCAGGAGGCTTCAGCGTGTAGATATATGTAGTGGTTCCGCTGTGTTTGAGTTGTATATGTTTTACTCCGATGTACTTGTATTGTAATTACTAGACAGATGTTTATAATTGTCTAGTTTGTGTTGTATTAGATATATAACTCTGATGTATATGATACTATGTAATGTTTTATGTGATATAATATAATCTATTCGTTCCGCTGTGAGATTCTGATATTGTCTGTTTCTTTCCTTTCTTTCTTTTCTCTTTTCTATCCCTTTCTTTCTTCTTATTGATGCGTCTTTCTATGGAATGAAAGGCGGGTCGTTACATTGAAATGGTGAAGTTTAAATACATATATCTATATTGATAAATTTCCTTATTCAAAAATTTATATCCCAAAATTTTATATAGTTTAAGTCAATTTATAGCTTCTGATTTTGAATATCAAAAATTTCATTTATTCAATAAATAAATATTAATATTTCAATAATTAAAAATCAGTTATTTATTCCAATACTTGATGGCTAAATATCCGGGTCGTTACGTAACCCATATCGGCCAACCATAGGGGTCGCTAAGCCCAAATCCTTACGAGTAAGGATCGTTACTAATCCCTTTATTATTTGATTTTTGGCAGCGAACCACATAGTGGCTTTTGCATGCTTTTAGTATGCTTAATCTCCAATTTTCAAGTCATTTGGATTAACGGACCTTTAATTATTGCATGATCTTTGATTCAAGACATTTAATGTGATTGTTTTATGCCGATCCCTCCTACAGGCTTTATGCCTGTCCCTTCCTCTTTGTTTATTGGATGCGCAATCCCTAGGATATATCTCCTAGAGTCTATATGCCTTGCTCTCGAAATTCCATATGCTTTGAACTCATGGATATCAATATAATGATTGTTGTATACTAAAACATACTTGGACTTTGAAGAACGCCGAACCCTATCCAACGAAGTACAACGAGCCATTTTCTTCTTTAGAATTTGCCGATCCATGTCATCTAACTATGCCGATCCCTTCTCTGTGAATTAAAGTATGAGTTTCTAAGTCAATAATCCATGACGAATCGTGCTCACTCGATTATGCCGATCCTTTCTCTATTTGACCATGCTGAACCATACTCACTCGATTATGCCGATCCCTTCTCTATTTGACCATGTCGAACCATACTCACTCGATTATGCTGATCCCTTCTCTATTTGACCATGTTGACCCCTTCCTTGCTCAACCATGTTGACCCCAGAAAGTTGCCAAACCATCCCGATCCCTTTAATTAACTAAGCCATATTCCATATTTCAAACATTTTACATTATTTATCGACCAACTCTGTTCAATTCTAACTTTAGTTAACCACTTGCAGTTTACTTTCGGGTCCCATAACCGTTGCTCTAGGGTCATCGAACTCGATAACAGTCGAATCAATCTCATGCAATCGGTCCTATATTGCGGGTTAGAACATCGGGTAACATTTGTGGAATTACATAACTTATGAAAATTACATGGAAATAGATGGAATTAATTTGTACCCTGCTCCCAATAAATTAAGTTCACATTCCAAATCAAATTTGGCTAGTTTAAGCGAAAACTAACATTTTGCAACCCTACCATTCGTATTTAGGGATTGATTTCCAAATTTCCCAATTTGGGTATAAATACCATTCCTATTCCAATTACCTATCTTACAAAATATGTAGGTGATTTTCGTACACATTCGTTTAAAGCCCACAACTCATCAAATCTTATATAGGCATAATAATTAAATAAAATTTCATGATATAAATTTCAATGTTATAAATGAATCATATAATTTCCCACCCACCATTCGAGCTTTTGAGATCTCACAAATCAGAATTCATCCCTTTAATTGATTCCTTTCCATTTTAGTCCAAAAAAAATACATATAACAAGATATATACTAACTATTAGAATTATAGATCTGAAATGAGATTTGGGGTTAAAGGGAATATATATTTATAATTATACAAATTACTTTTTTCCTTCATAATGTTTATTCACTTCTTCTCCTATTCTCTTTTATTTTCCCCCTTCTCCGACTTTTTGTGTGTGTCTATACATATATATATATATATATATATATATATATATATATATATATATTATAATTACTAGATTTTGTGGAAAAGGGAAAACGACAGAGGTTCACTGATTTGATTAAAAAATATAAGCAAAAAAGTGAAGGGTTGGACCTGTATTTAAAGTCTCTCAAACCAATCGTATCCATTAGGTTTAAATAATTAAATCCAGGTCCTTCGGCCAAGGTTTAACCCTAGCCTCCTCCTTCTGGACCGATCGACCGCTCCACTATGGTCGACTGACAATTAGCGGTCGGCGGACCCTAGGAAGGGTGGATTGATTGGGTCAAGCATTTATTATTATTTATTTCATATTTTTCATTTTTAGTTATTTTCATTTTGAAAACTTCAAACCCTAATAACTTAATCGTTTGAACTCCAATCATAAAACTTCAAATACGAAGGTTACTCAAAAATCGCCTTAAATGCAATGGTGCAAGTTTCATACCAAATTCTAGTGTTTGCTCAAATTCTTTTTTTGAGCCTTAATAATTATTTATTAATTATTGTAAGTTTTATGGAGCATTACAAATATGACATCCAGCGTTTGGAGAGTATTGTGCGCTTTCGTCTCAATTGATGAATTGATTGCCTTTCTCGAAACATCTTGACTAGGAATACTGGAAACTATGTTATTTTTCAACATGATAAATTTCTCATTATTACAAAATATTACAATTACTTTCACAAACATATAATTGAAGGATTTTCTATTTAATCTACTTTAAATTAATAATTTAACTAATTATATCACGATATAACAAGTAAATAATATAAGAAAAATACCTTTTATATTGAACAAGATTGGTTATCGAGTTAGATATATGTAACAAATTACATATTTACCCCTAGGGCATAGTCTTAACTCTATCAACCTCCCACTTGCACTTCAATTATTGAATCTTATTCCCAATTCTTCAGTCGATTTTCTCAATACTAATTGGATTAGTAATTTAGTGAACGGGTATGCTATTCTATTATAATTATCTACTTTCTCAATCAACTACTTCGTCCCAGAAAAATTGCTTTTATCTTGTGGAATAATTCTGAGTATGTCCCTTGAATATTAGTAAGCTCTTGGTTCTTATATGAACTATATCACAACATTGTTATCATATAACAATGTCCGGGATTCTCAACATTTGAAAGATTAGTTATAAATTTGTGCATTTATCATACTTCTTTTATTACAATGCTTATTTCTGGGCGGTGTATTTACCCTTTGGTTGAATCAGCCACTAGTTATTATTTGGAACATTTCTTACTTAAAATTCACAACTTAAGTTTTAACATAAAATTAAGATTGATACAATATACTCGACATCACTTACGAAGTTTGGGTTCGCGCACTCATTTATAAATGTTCTTTGTTTCTATAAATAATTCTATAATATTTCGTAAATATTCGAGAAAACCTATCAATTTTTATATAGTAATCTTAATTCAGATTTGATACTTTCTCTATACATCAAATACATGAGCGAAGTGTGATATTTTAAACACAATGGCGTGTGTGATAATTCCTTTTGCCAATGCATAAAGAATCCAACCTACATGCTCCATATTAAACAATTTTAATATTGTATTTACGTATATCATTTTGGGACAATCCGTCTTCCATTTGCACTAATTATAAAAGATGACATTTTCAAATCCAATGTTGATTATTGTACAACCAAACTAACATGATTTTAATTTTAGTCCATCATTACCAATAACTACATTGTTGTTGACTTAAAGTTTTAGAAATATTTTAGTACTTTTATATCCTTTCTTATCGATACATGCTTCCTCGGCATTTTGATTGAAAATCAAAACTATTTGATTTCGCTATTAAAATTCATGCTTAATTCTGATGCTTATTGAATAATACTTTCATATCATTTCTTGGATCATATCCAATAACCCATAAACTCGAATTGCTCCCACTGACTTCCAGGCACTTAGGTTGCTAAGCGCAAACAATGAATTTTAAATCATTATTTAGAATTTCTTTTTCACATACCAAAACTGAAAATCATATTGAGCGATTGTAACAACTCACATATTTTAGGATTGTATATTCAAATATTTTATTTAATATATCATCGTTAGTTAGATTAAAGTCCAAAATGCTACTTTTTATAAACAAACAAATTAGGACTCAAGACCGCTTCCATTGAGTCCAAAATGGCGTTTGCGATCTTTTTGAGTATAAACACAGATATGTTTGGAGTTGATTAGAATTTTGATATTTTTGTTTGGGGCTTTGGGTTTGGGTTTTAGCCCACTAACCAAACAAGAGAACCCAATTCCTCTACCTAATAACTCCCACTCTATTCCTCTTCATTCATTCATAATATTTCCAAACACTCAAGCAAAAGAAAACATTGGGGAAAAGAGTGGAGATTAGAAATTCCTAAGCCCTAGTTCTCTTAGGAAATTCAAGTTCTAGATCTAAAATCAAAGAAAAGCTTAGGTAAGTATCCTCTTCATCTTCTTCATCTCAATCTCTCTTCAATTTTCGGAGATTCCTAAACCCTAACTTAGAAAATATTTTCTTGAGAGCTTAGATTTGAGCTTCTTAGGTTGAAGTGAAGAGTGGTTAGTCTTTCCTTTGTTTTAAAGCTTCTCATTCGTTGTTTTTGGGTTTAAAGGTGAGTTCTTGAACTCACATCTATGCCTATAGCTTTCATTGTTATTAGGTATAAATTCCTAACATCGATTTCATGTTCAATTGCTTTTGATTTGAATTGGTTTGGTGAATTTTTCAATTTTGGTATTTTGAAGTCAAAATCTTTAAAGGTCCTATCTTGGGTGTTTGGACATGTTTTTGGTGGTGCATCGAAGAGCCTATAGGGCTGGGTTGTCGATTCGCATAAATCCCTAACGTCCATCGCTCGTTCAATCGCTTCTGGTTTGGATTTTTGCCGTCTTTAGGTTAGGCTGATTTTTGCCTAACAGAAAAATCCAAACATCTGGTTGAAAAATCCAGAGGTGTGGAAAGGGTCCCTGGAAAATACAAAAAAATAACACATGTAGAGAAAAAGGACAGAGACAAAATCCAAATGTCTGGTTGAAAATCCAGGCGTCTGGTTGAAAAATCCAGACGTTTCGAAGGGTTCTGGAATTAAAAAGAGAAAGGAGAAAACATATATATTTCCAAAACCTAGGGCCAGACATCTGGCTATATTTCCAGACGTCTGAAACTGTTCAATTTTGCCTATTTTGGCTGTTTTTGAGTGGATTTCCAATTTTTATCGATTTTTGTTGATCTGGTTTGTTGTTGTCATTTATTATCGACTTTGATGACTTCTTTTCTGCTTTTTTTGGAAATATCCGTTTGATGGTTTTGATATCCATTTCTATGGTTTTGATTCACGTAATCGTATGTGAATTTTTGGAGATTGATTGTTTTTACAATCATTTCTGTGATTTATCACTTCAAAATACAAAGGTTTCTAATAGTAGTAAATAATCGAATTCTTTCACAAAAATGATTTCAACATTATTTTTAAATACAAAGCTCATTTTTAAAACCGTATTCCAATCTATTAGCATATACAAACCTTTACCTCATTTGCTCTAGAAATCCAATTAAACGACTTAGCAAAACAAGTGGTATGGGACGCTTGTGTTTTCTTTGTCGGTTAATTCTTGGACTTGTTCAATTGAAATCTTGCGACAATTTTCGGGTGAAAATCTACAATCTGTTCGTAAATATTTAAGTTAAGCCAGTGGTTATGGGACATGAAGCTAAACTCATTTATTTACCAGCTTAGTGTAGTTTACACTTCTTATTGATCAATGGTGATCTTTTTATGGTTTAGACTAGCAACGTGCAATGTCTCTTAGTCCGCGTGGGGGACTGTATCTTGTTTGGAGGAGCTATAGCTCATAGTTCACAAAGGGGGACTATGCCCTGTTTGGGGGTGCTTCGGCTCATAGGAGGAGCTTTGGCTCATAGTCCGCAAAAGGGGACAATACCCGGTTTGAGGGAGCTCCGGCTCATTTTTATGGGATAGCGACCCATTTCTGATACACGTGTTGGTGAGTTTTTATGCTTTCGTTTGTGATAGGCCTCCCCCTTTTATGATTTTTGGATTTCTAATTGTTAATTTTTGGAATTTGTGTTTCACAAATTTTTGTGATATGTATTGTTAGTTCTATCAATATTTGGGGTTTGGTGAATAACCTAAGAATATGATATTCTTTTTGTTGTTTTGGGAATGTTTGGCATATTGTACGGTTTTTGTTGTTATCATGTATTTCTGTTATATCTCTTATCCTATCTCATTTTATATGATATTTATAGCTAGACTAATCCGTTTATTATTTTTCTTCTTAAATAATACTCAGGTCAGACCGAAGTATTTCAGGTGCTTCCACTTGACTTATTATCTGGGACTGTTATCTGACTTTTGGCTAACTACTTTAGCGTAGTAGTTTTTTCTCATATACATTTGAGATAGAGACTCCTTGATGTATACATATTCTTTTGTGTAGTACTTGTATCCATTCTTTTGTGATGTAGTGGATCTTATATGACCACTACTTTGATGTACACTTTTATGTGTTGTATTCATATCTATTTCCATCTTAGTGATATGAATATCTATGACTAATTTTATATTATGTTTATTTTATATTTGTTTTCCAAGACCACATAGCCACCGTGTAGTAGCTTTGAGTTTGTGTCGGTATGCAGGATTTTCGCTTTAAATGAAAATGACATTTTATTTGGCATATCGGTGCTCGCACAAAGAAATTACAAAGATGGTCGCTCCTCAACAGCCTTATTCTTCATACTAGTCGGTGGCATTAGTTCATTGTGTCCTTGGCTAGTGTGAGTATAAAGGTGTGGCGTCACATCTTGGTATCAGAGCCAAGCTTCGAAACAACGTAGAATAATCTAGCAAGTAACGTTGTCCTAAGTCTCTATTAGGAATCGTGCCTTAGGATTTATTCGAGTCTTAGGACCCGTTCTATCCTAATTTCTTTTAATGCCTTGTTTTATCAATCAAATTTGTTTGATATTCATTCTGAGAATAAGTTTTTCCTCTTCTTGATTTCTTTCTTAAAGAAGAGAAATGGTTAGACCTAGTCGTTCCAGCGCCGGTAATCCAGTGATACTTCTCAAGATGGTGTATTTATGTCTGCCCAGCAGCTTTTAGATCTTGTAAAGAATGCTCAAGCTGTCGGACCCATTCCAGAGCCTACTTACCCTAAATCTGGGTTGCACGTTCGTGCAGTGATTATACCAATTTGGGTGGAAAGCCATTCAAGGGTTCCAAAAGCGTTATAGAAGTCCAAGCTTGGCTTAGAACATGCAATCTCATCTTTTCTCGCATGAATCTTGTAGATCTACATCGTGTCCAAGTTTCTTCTAGCATGCTCCAAGAAAGAGCATTAGATTGGTATGAGCTTTTGGCTTCTGAGATTAGCGAAGTGGATCTTACTTGGGAGCAATTCCAGGAAAGATTCGAATTGAAGTTTGTGCCGGAAGCTGAAAAAGTAACTTTAGCCCAATGTTGTATTGACCTTGTTCAAGGTGAATCTTCTGCGACAGATTACGTCACATCTTTTGAATCTCTTTCTAAATATGGGGTCGAGTATATTAATACCTCATTGAAGAAAAATCAAAGGTTTGTCTATGGGTTGAATAAGAACCTCAAAAAGCCTTTACTTCTGAAATCAGAAGTTTCTTTCGATCAGCTTGTTGATATCGCTCTTCGACATGAAGAGGTCAATAAAGAAAGTGATGTTGAAGCAGTATATTCCAAGAAGAACTTCAACATCAATAAGAAGAGGTAACCTTTTATTAAGTTCAAAAGCCCAAATCCCAACAAGAAAGTGAAGCAAGCAACTGCGGTAGCAAAGACTCCGACCCCTAATCGTGGAGAATGCTACAATTGCGGTTCTAAGGACCACTATCTAAATAGGTGTCCAAGGCCTATTTCTTGCGCTATCGAAAAAGTTCGGATCATTATATATCTTTATGTCCCAAACTTCAAGCAAGAAAGGGGGAAAGATAAATGTTGTGCAAGCTCCTAGTAACACTTCTCTTGGTCAAGGTATTTCTCATTCCATCCTTGATGGCATTATTATGTTCCTTGATCATCCTATTCAAGTTCTTTTTGACACGGGTGCATCCTGCCCTTTTATGTCAAAAGAACTTGTTGATACTTTCTCTTTAAATGTTGTGGCTTTGATGACTTCACTGAGAATTGCGAATCCGGTTGGTGGATCTGCAACACTCTGTTTGCTTTGTAAAGATGTCGAGATTATTTTATATGATTATGCTTTTCGAGCCGATTTGCATGTTATGCGTTACTTAGGTTTCAGAATGATTTTCGGAATGGATTGGCTTAACCGTTATGAACCTTATATCCTATGTCCTGAGAGGACTATTCATCTTCGACATCCTCAATCTATTACGCAGATTTCTATTGTTCTTAAAGATTCAGATTCCAATTCGGTGGCATCCTTATATTCTTTAAATCCACATAATGACGATAATGATGATGAGGAAGATGTTATTTCCCTCATTCACGTGGTTCGTGAATTTCCCGATACATTTGAGGCCGTTTTAGGATTACCACCCAAGCGAGCAATCGAGTTTAGAATTAATCTAATTCCTAGAGCTCTACCTATCACTCGCCCTCCTTATCGTTTGTCCAATAAGGAAAATGAGGAGATGCATAAGCAATTATCCGAATTGGAAGCGAAGCAGTTTATTCGTTTTAGTTCCTCTCCTTGGGAAGCTTCAGCTATTTTTATGAAGAAATCCGACGGTACACTTAGGCTTTGCGCTGACTACCACAAGCTTAATGATCTCACCATCAAGAATAAATATCCTTTACCTCGGATTGATAATCTATGCGATCAACTTAGCGGTGCTAGAGTCTTTCCACAGTTAGACTTGACAACTGGTTTTCATCAGCTTTGTATTTTAGAGGATAATATTCCTTTGACGTCGTTCCGTACTCGTTACGGATCTTATGAATGGCTTGTTATGCCATTTGGTTTAACGAATGCTCCAGCTTACTTCTTTGACCTTATGAATTGAGTTTTCAAGGACTTCCTCGATTAATTCGTTCTCATCTTTATAGATGACCTTCTGGTTTATTCTAAAACCGAGGATGAGCATGAAAAACATCTTCGGATTGTGTTGGAAACTCTTAGGAGCAATCAATTGAAAGCAAAATTTCAAAGTGCCACTTTTGACAATCTCGTGTGAAAATTTTAAAACATGTTATTTATGAATCCGAAATTTTCGTGGATCCTTCAAAGATTGAAGCGATTCAAAATTGAAAGAAACTAGAGAGTAGCTTTCTTGGATTGGCGGGCTATTACGTCGGTTCATAAATGACTTTTCTAAAATTTCCGTGCCTCTTACTAGTTTGACAAAGAAGGGAGTTAAATACATTTTGTCAAACAAATGTGAAGCTTCTTTTTAGAAATTAAAAGAATTCCTTTCCCATGCTCCTATTCTTGTGATTCCCGAGGGGAACCAAGACTTTATTGATTTTACCGATGATAGTCATGTTGGTTTGGGAGCCGTTCTCATGCAAAGGGAACGTGTTATTGCTTATGCTTTTAGGCAATTAAAGCCTGCCGAGACTAGATATACCACTCATGATTTTGAGCCCACGGCTGTTGTTTACGCCCTTAGAATTTGGCGTCATTATCTTTTAGGAGAAACATTTGTTCTCTGCATCGATCATAAATATTTGAAGTGTTTATTTTCTCAAAAGGAACATAATTTGCATCAACAACGTTGGCTTTAGTTCCTTGCATCTTATGATCTTGATATATTTTATACTCCCGAAAATGAAAATCGTATTGTCGATGCCCTTAATCGTAAACAATAAGCGATTGTTTCTCTGATGATAACCGAATGGAATGATATCGAGACTTTGTCGACTTGTGAGATTCGAGATCGTGAACCCAATTCATGTTCATCTCTTGTTTTATGTAGCTTTGAGGCTCATCCATCTCTTTTTGACCACATTCTTGAAGCTCAAAATCATGATCCCGAATTGGCTCATCTTAGCCAAATAGAAATATTGATGGTTTGAAAGACTTTGAAATCGTGCTCGTGGCGGCATTCGACAATTTGGTAGAATTAACGTGCCAAATATTAGTGATCTTCGTAAAGGCATTTTAGGAGATTCTCATCATTCTAAATTTAACATTCATCCCGATAGTAGAAAAATGTATGTGCACATGAAACGACTTTATTATTGGGATGGAATGAAATATGATATTGCTAGCTTTATTAAGCGTTGCACGACTTGTCAACTTGTAAAGGCCGAGCATCAAAGGCCCGGTGGGTTACTGCAACCTTTAGACATTCCCGTTTAGAAGTGGGATCAAGTCTCCATGGACTTCATTGATGGTCTTCTCCGTTCTCGTTCGAGTCACGATAGTTTATGGGTGATTGTAGATAGGCTTACAAAATCCATCTATTTTATTCTCGTTCGGTCTAATCGAACCGTACCTCTTTTGGCCAAATTCTATGTCAAAGAAATTGTTAAATTGCATGGAGTTCCTACCTCTATTATTAGCGATCATGATACATTATTTACTAGTGGATTTTGAACGAGTATTCAAAAAGCTTTGGGAACGAAGCTTAATTTTATCACCGCTTATCATCCTCAGTCCGATGCACAAATCAAGCGTGTGAATCAAACTCTTGAAGATCTTCTTCGTGCATGTGTTCTTGATTTCAGCGGAAGTTGGAAAGATCATATATCTCTTGTTGATTTTTCTTACAATAATAGCTTCCAACCTAATATTTCTATGGTACCTTTCGAAGCACTCTACAGAAATCCATGCCGATCTCCTTCTTGTTGGCTTGAAGCCAGTGAGAAGCTGGTTTTAGGTCTAGACTTTATTCGTGATTCCACAGAAAAGATTGACCTTATTCATCATAGGATGAAAGAAGATCAAAGTAGAAAAAAATCCTATACCGATAACCGAAGAAGGAATTTGGAATTTTCTGTGGGAGATTTGGTGTTTATTCCTTTTTCACCTATGAAGGGTGTTGTGCGTTTCAATCGATCAGAAAAATTAGCGCCTCGATATATTGGCCTATTTCCCATCACCCAACACATTGGTTCCGTGGCTTATCGACTTTTATTACCGGCTCAATTTTCTGCAACTCATGATGTTTTCCACGTCTCTCAACTACGGGAATTCCTTAGGGATTCCGATTCTATTATTGAGCCAGGTGTTATTGAAGAAATTGAAGTTTCACCTAATTTGACTTATGAGCAGCACCCTATTCGTATCATGGCTACGGAGGTTAAACGCATTTGTAATAAAGATGTTCCGCATGAGAAGGTTCAATAGTCCTCAATTCCTAAGGATTGTTCTTAGGAATCCAGAGAATTCAACGATCGAACACATTCGGACTTACTCTCTCATGCTTTCTAAGGTGAATTTCTCACTTCAAAATTTTCTTTTGTTTTGATATGCTTCTAAGGTTGTTACTCGTTATTTTCTTCTTAAATATTACGAGGACGCAATTTCTTTAAGGAGGGGAGTCTGTAACAACCTGCATATTTTACGATTGTATATTTAAATATTTTTTTTTAAATATAGCATCGTTAGCCGAATTAAAGTCTGAAATGCTACTTTTTGTAAACAGTCGAATTAGGACTCGAGACCACTTCCATTGAGTCCAAAATGGCATTTGTGACCTTTTTGAATATAAAAACAGATATGTTTGGAGTTGATTAGAATTTTGATATTTTCGTTTGGGGCTTTGAGTTTGGGTTTCAGCCCAGTAACACAACAAAAGAACCCAACTCCTCTACCTAATAACTCCCACTCCACTTCTCTTCATTCATTCATAACATTTCCTAATACTCAAGCAAAAGGAAAAATGAGGGAAAAGAGAGGAGATTAGAAATTCCTAAGCCCTAGTTCTCTTAGGAAATTCAAGTTCTAGATCTAAAATCAAAGAGAAGCTTAGGTAAGCATCCTCTTCATCTTCTCCGTCTCAATCTCTTATCAGTTTTCAGAAATTCCTAAACCCTAACTTAGGAAATATTTGCCTTAGATTTGAGCTTCTTGGGTTGAAGTGAAGAGTGGTTGATCTTTCCTTTGTTTTAAAGCTTCTCATTTGTTGTTTTGGGTTTAAAGGTGAGTTCTTGAACTCACTTCTATGTCTATTGCTTTTATTTTTGTTAGGTATGAATTCCTAGCATCTATTTCATGTTCAATTGCTTTTGATTTGAATTGGTTTGGTGAATTTTTCAATTTTCGTATTTAAAGTCAAAATCTTTAAAGGTCCTATCTTGGGTATTTGGATATGTTTTTGGTGGTGTATCGAAGAGCATATAGGGCAGGGTTGTCGATTGACATAAATCCCTAGCTTCCGTCGCTCGTTCGATCGCTTCCGATTTGGATTTTTGCCCTCTTTGGGTTAGGCTGATTTTTGCCTAGCTGAGAAATCAAGACGTTTGGTTGAAAAATCTATACGTCTGGAAAGGGTCCTTGGAAAAGACAAAAAAATAACGCATGCAGAAAAAAGGGCAGAGACAAAATCCAAATGTCTGGTTGAAAATTCCAGACGTCTGGTTGAAAAATCCAAACGTCTGGTTGAAAAATCCAGATGTCTGGAAGGGTTCTGGAATTAAAAAGAGAAAGGAGAGAAACATATATATTTCCACAACCTTGGGCCAGACGTCTGGCTATACCTAATAGATGTCTGGAACTGTTCAATTTTGCCTATTTTGGCCGTTTTTGAGTGGATTTCCAATTTTTATCGATTTTTGTTGATCCGGTTTGTTGTTATTTATTAACGATTATGATGACTTCTTTTCTAGATTTTTGGGAATATCCATTTGATGGATTTGATATCCATTTTATGGTTTTGATTCACGTCATCGTATGTGAATTTTTGGTGATTGATTGTTTTTACAATCATTTCTGTGGTTTGTCATTTTAAAATACAAATGTTTCTATAGTAGTAGTAAATACTCGAATTCTTTCGCAAAAATGATTTCAACTATTTTTAAATACAACTCTCATTTTTAAAACCGTCTTCCAATTTATTAGTTTATATAAACTTTTACCTCATTCGTTCGAGAAATCCAATTAAACGACTTAGCAAAACAAGTGGTATGAAACGCTTGCGTTTTCTTTGTCGGGTAATTCTTGGACTTGTTCGATTAAAATCTTGCGACAATTTTCAAGTGGAAATCTGTAATCTATTCGTAAATATTTATGTTAAGCCCGTGGTTATGGGATATGAAGCTAAACTCATTTATTTACTAGATTAACGTAATTTACACTTCTTATTGATCAATGGTGATCATTTTATGGTTTGGACTAGCGATATATGATGTCTCTTTGTCCGCGTGGGGGACTATACCTAGTTTAGAGGAGCTACAGCTCATAATCCGAAAAGGGAGGCTATACCCTATTTGGAGAGGCTTCGGCTTATAGGAGGAGCTTTCGCTCATAGTCCGCAAATTGGGACTATACCATATTTGGAGGAGCTTCGGCTTATTTTATGGGATAGCGACCCATTTGTGATACACATGTTGGTGAGATTTTATGCTTTAGTTTGTGATTGGCCTCCCCTTTTATGATTTCTGGATTTCTACCTGTTGATTTCTGGAATTTATGTTTCACCAATTTTTGTGATATGTATTGATAAGTTCCATCGATATTCGGGGTTTGGTGAATATGCTAAGAATATGATATTCTTTTTGGTGTTTTGATAAAGTTTGGGATATTGTATGATTTTTGTTGTTATCATACATTTCTGTTATATCTCTTATCCTATCTCATTTTATATGATATTTATAGCTAGACTGGTCCGTTTATTATTTTTCTTCTTATGTAATACTCGGGTCACACGGAGATGTTTCAGATGCTTCCACTTGACTTATTATCTGGGACTGTCATATGACTTTTGGCTAACTACTTTAGCTTAGTAGTTTTTACTCATATACATTCGAGATAGAGACTCCTTGATGTATACATATTCTTTTGTCTAGCACTTGTATCTTTTCTTTTGTGGTGTAGTGGATCTTATATGACCACTATTTTGATGTACATTTTTATATGTTGCACATATCTGTTTCCGCCTTAGTGATATGAATATCTATGACTGGTTTTATGTTTCCTTATTTTAAATTTATTTTCGAAGATCACATAACCACTATGTAGTAGCTTTGAGTTTGTGGCAGTATGCCGGATTTCCTCTTGAAATGAAAGTCATATTTTATCTGGCATATCGGTACTCGCACAAAGCAATTACATAGATAGTCGCTCCTCAACGGCCTTATTCTTCGTACTAGTTGACGGTATTATTCCGTAGTGTTCTTGGCTAGTGTGAGTATAGAGGTGAGGCATCACAGCGATAATCTTGTGAGTAAAATCCAAATTCAATTAAGTATGTTGAACGACGAATTTGTTATGTTAATTTCAACAACTAAAACTTACATTGTTATTTTCAACATACCTTAGCTAAGTATTACTAATTGCATATACTAAACCAGGCTTGCCTACAAACCTAGTATTTTTGAAGCATACCGAGTCAAACGTAGCAAGACATATATGAAAACAAGATATAGACTTCCCAAGTTATGGCACCCTGCCACATACCGTTGAATATTAGATATCATTAGTCTTGGCACCCTGCCATTGAATAACTCCATGAGCTAGTACTCTTATGCTCTTGGTTCATCCACTTCTTTAATTTATTTATTGTGTGTCATACACATTCTTTAGATAAAACATTTTTATCTTTAGTTTAAATGATACAGCTATCATTTCTTTACTTCCCTAAGCTTACTCTGTTTCAAAGTTCAAATAAGTTAACACAATTTTAACTTATAAATTTTCAGATAAATTAACATAGTTTAACATATAAATTTTCCTTTCTAATTTCATTCCTATGAAATTCATATCCAACTTCTTGAAACTGGATTCCATAATTTCACCAACAACTTTCTTATTTTATTTAAGGAATTCATCTTCACCAGCTATCGCAAACATAGTTAAATAGTTATAGAGTATCCATTTTAACTTAGTTATCGCAACTCATAGATAACACAACTAATAGTTATCATAACCCAAAGCTATCGCAACTTATAGCTATCATAACATATAGCTATCGCAACCTATATCTATCACAACCAAAAGCTTTCGCAACCTAGATCTATCATAATATAGCAATCACAACCTATAGCTTTCGTGACTTTTAGCTATCGTACAGTAAACTCATCATAGGAGAAATATATCACATGTCTAACTTCGAAGCTATCAAGTATTAAGGTTTTATAACATATTGCACGTCTAAGTTCAATGCTATCACAAGCCTAAAGAAGGCTTCGCATTACAAAATGGCAAATCCATAATTAAGTTAAAAAATGATATTTTGCCTTGGTAATGCAGTATCTTTTTACTTACCCAATACACATGTCAATTGTTCACTAGTCATTTTAGTTTTAACATAACGTTTTCTATCCGTATCCAATAATTTGTCCTTATTTATTAATTATTTCCTTAATTACATTCTTAATTAAGGTACATTTTTTCTTAATCAATTAATTCATATTAATTCAAAAGTTAATGGAAAAATTCCTAAAAATTCTAGAATGTCCTTTTCTTCCTCTAGTAAATTTTTGATATTTTCAAATATTAATATAAATTCGAATTTAATCATTTTCGCTTAGATAATACATATTAAATTATTTCTTCATCCAATAATTCTGAAATCAAAACTTCATCTCCATTTTATAGTTTCAAACTTCATGCTAATTTTTTTTGATATGTAGTTATGATTAAACCATGTTTTTTCTATAAAACATGATTATGTTCCTTTGATTTAAATCATAAAACATATTCAAAGACATATCTAATCATTCAAACATGTCTTCAACATTAAAATCAATCAAACAAAATAAAATCTGAACCCAAATGAATTTGGATGATTTTAGAGGAAACTTTACTCATCTTAGTTTAGAAAAGCTTTGAAAACCTAGATTAAAAATTCTCTTCTCTTTAGAATTTATAGTCGTTTTCTCCTTCAATGGTCGGCCTTAACTGAGATCTTATGCTTTGTTTCATTTCTTTTTTATAACTGAGAATGAACGTAGATGAGGTGGAAAACATGGTGAGTGTATTACTATATTTATAATAAAGGCTCTAAATCCCTCTCATTTATTCTCATTAATATACTTCCCTTAATACATGATTATTTTTCATTCAAACTTATTTATTACCATGAATTAGGTTGACTTTAATTTCTCTGATTCCCCTTGATCTATTTGATTAGATTTTTAAAGTGTTCCACATTTAATTAATAAAATCATCCTTAAGTAAATCTTGCAATTAAATTACTTTAATTATCTTTCTAAAATTTCTTATTATTGATTTAATATATTATGGCACTTTAAAATATTGGGTGTTACAATCTACCCTCCTTATTGGAATTTCATCCTTGAAATTTAGATAATAAAGAACAAAAATTACACTAACACCCTAATAGTGTAAGGTCTTCATCATAAGTACACATTAGTACAAAAAGTTACAATAGTACCATACTAATGTAGATCATCAATCATTAAACAAAATGCATTAGCGCAACTACTAGCACATAATCATATCATGCCTTAAGTACTAATGCCACTACCAATAGATATACAATAGATAAACAAAAGACATTGCTACAAACATGAATGTCAAACAATTCAGGATAGATATTCCTAATGTTATTCTCTACCTCCCAGGTACAATCGTCCTTGTCGTTGATAAACTAGATGCGAACGAATCTAGTAACTTTGATCATCAGCTCCTTCGTATCACAAACTACTATTGCTTTTGGTCACCTAACTAAGTTAAATCTGGTTCTATAAATATGTTCTCTATCAACCGCCGTTCCACTACCATACTAGGGTCATGCACACACTTCTCTAAATGTGATATATAAAATATATTATGTACACCTGACAAACTACTCTGTAACTCGACTCTATATGCTAGTTTACTGATCCTCCTTATCATTAGATCTAGGAGCCAATTTTCCTACCTTTGCAAAGTGCAGAAAACCTTGTATCAACGAAATATTTTCGAACACATGATCGCCCAATGCAAAATCAATTTTTTATCTTCTTTTATCAACATAACTCTTCTCCCTAAATTGTGCAACTTTCATTCTAGTGCAAATGTCACATCCCATATCTAGAGGCCCAAAGCTAAACGCTACAGATGCTACGGTCATCCATAGTATTAACTTCCAGCGACTAAATATGACTATGGTATCTATAATATCAAAAGCACTTGAATGTGAAACAAAACACAGATTTCAAAACAACTTTTCTTCGTTACATTCAAAACAAATATTCAATATTCATTTCACATAATCCCAAATTCTTTCCCAGGCACAGATCAAATACACTTATTGTAAAATACGCCAAGAGCGGTATATGAAGATAACCCTTTAGATGATCAGAGTCATATAGTCATAATAGACTTAATACAAACCCTGCGGAAATTCAACAAAACATAAAACTGCAATTCCTAAATAGCTATCCATTTGTCTCCTGCATGTCTCTGGTAGCTTTATTCGTCATCCTACTAACCTGAAAAAGGACTTAACCTCTCAGCCTACTCACATTAATTTTGAGCATCTGAGAGTTTAAGGGGAAATATTAATTTCGAGTTAGACATAAAGCCTAGTGTGACTAATATTATACATCTCAGTTTAATATGTTAAGTGAGACCACGCCGCTTAGCGGAATGAGTTTACCCTCACTAACATCCTTTTAAAACATAACTTTGTAAAACCTTTTTCCTACAATAAAAAATGGTTAAATACTGTAATGCAATTCATTATGTAAACATACATAAGTGTTAGGTGATAATGAACTATCTGTTCAAACATATAAGTTTTGTTTGGATAACTTTTAACCTTTTGCTAACTCGAGCCTACCAAATAATACAATTAATCTAACACATGTTAGCTATTCTTATTTGGACTACCTATCCTTAACTATCTATTAAATACTTCAATTTTGGACGGTCTATCCTTAACTATCTATTAAATACCCCATTTCTAGACGGTATGTCCCTAACTTAATCATCTTCCAGGTCTTCCTAATCTTAATCGTTTTTTAGGCTCACCAATAACCTATATGTATACAAATATATATTCCTTCGTGTGTAATCATATTTTTAGTCTACCTTTGACCAAGCCCTACACACTAGAATTTTGGACAACAATTAACTAGGCTAATAGCTAATGTATAGGGCGCAACCCTATACCAGTCTCATCTGGTATTCTAATATCTAAGTCATTTTCACTTAAGGATCCTCACCCATAATTTTCCTTGAAAACATTTTTAAAATGATTTAAAACCTTTAAATCAAACTTAAACAAGGAAAAGTATATAATCATTATGGTTTACTCAAAATCATATCACCATATTATATATATATATATATATCTTCTTTACTCAAATCTTAGTTGACAAAAATATTTAAACTCCTAAAATAACCTCTTTCTAAACTTTTTAAATCATCTCTTTCAAAACCAACGACAAACCTTTCGAAAGCAACAAAACTTTGGATGTCCTTCTTTAAAAATCACTTTGAAACTTTGCCTTAAAAAACCTTGGAAAACATTCCATCTCAAACCTTTCGAATCCATTGGACTCAACCTTTCAAAATCTTTGTATTAAACCTTTCGAAACCATTGAATTCTAACCTTTCGAAGCCATTCAATAAACAAACCTTTCGAAACCATTCGATAATAAAACCTTTTGAAACCGTTCAATAAACAAACCTTTTGAAACCATTCTATAAGCAAACCTTTCAAAATCATTCAACAAACAACCTTTCGAAATCATTTTATAAGCAAACCTTTTGAACCGTTCAATAAACAAACCTTTCGAAACCATTCTATAAACCTTTCAAAGAATTACTGGATTCAATTTAAAATAAGTGAAAAACCTTCTTTTAAAACCTTTCAACTTTATTGGAAGCAACCTTTCGACTTTGTCGGAAGTTCTGCTTCGAAAGCTTTGGTTATACTACATTTAGAAAACAAGGGTAAGTCACCCAAGTCGAAAGCTCTCTTTCGAAAGCGTGGAGAAGCGGCTAATTTTAAAATAAGTAAACCTTTTGACTTTGTCGAAAGGTTCAAAACAAAACAAATAACAAAGCGGCAGAAACCTTTCGACTTTGTCGAAAGGTTTAAAAACCTTTATTTATTTATTTGACCTAGTCAAAAGCAACCAAGTCGATAACACTTATTCGAAAGCAAAGAAGTGATCATTGGCTTATAAAACAAACATAGTTCAACCCCATTAGAAACCAACCTTTCGACTAAGAACCCGTTGACTTTGTGTAACTTATTACGTACCAAGATACTTGATACCATATGCATTGGTTTGGCCTTGTTGAAAGATATATAACCTTTCGATTTAGTCGAGAGGTCTGTGTCGGAAGGTCTAATGCTAGAATTGGCTAAAACATGCTAAAAGTATGATTTCCTTGTTTTTAACTTAAAAGGATAACTTTTCAACTAACCTACCTATATTTATCAAAATCTCATTGGCTAACAAATACTTTTCGAAAAAGTGCAACCACCATTTTCAGAATTAAATAATCATTTTATTTTATAAAATGCTTCTTCTCCTTAATTAAATATATAAAACATTTAAGTCCCATACCTTAAACTATTTTATATATTTATCAAATCACATAGGAAAAATCTGGAAAAACCCCAGAAAATCTATTTTAATTTGTTTTCCAACATATAAAAATTTCAAACCCGAATAATTTTTGATTTAGCCGTAAATGATTTATAATTTATAACCCAATAAATCATTTTCTTCACTAGAAAATTAACATAAATACACATTAATTCAGAAAATTATAGAACTGAAACTCATCTCCAAAATATCGTTTATGACCTATATTTAAATTTGCAAGGCATTTAGATGTCATTTAAAAGGGTTTCATGTCAAACATAACATAAAAACTAACATGAACATATATAATTCACCAACAACCATATATGTAACTTTAATCGTTAAAACATGGCATATATTTGCAAAACATTTCAGATCTAATCTAAAAATCGAAAACCATAAGAAAATAGGATAAAGTAATTATTCACCTTAGCTTTGAGATTAAAAGATGTGAGATTTGATGTTGATTGTGTTGATTATCTTCCTTTACTTAAATCCTAGCTTTAATCTTCACTTGAAAGCAATAATGGTGGCCGGCCTTAGATGTTTTAGTTTGCTAAAAATGAAATGAACGTGAGTTCTATTTCCTAGCGGTTTAGGGTATAAGCCTTCCATATTTCCCATTTTGCCCTTACTCATTCCTAACGCCATTGTTTATATTATCTTATTTGAATTAACACACTAACATGGAATGGATACCCTTAGTCTAATCAAATCTCAACCTATTGATATTCACATTATTTAATTTAATTTACCCAATTAATTATTCAAAATAATGTTATAAAAATATGGGGTGTTACAATAAACCAAATCTATCTTCACAGTAGCACCTCTTACCAAGTCGGATCCTAACACAAGTCTATCTCTCGTGTCCAATCAATAATTAGGTGACTTAATTGGTTTAATATAAAGTGTCTTAATGTGCTTCCTTAATACTCTACTGGTAACAATTATTATAGGTGAATTCTACCAAATACAAATGATATTCCTAAGATCCTCCAGAATCTAAAACACATGCTCTCAGCCAATGCTCCAAAACATTGTTCACCCTTTCTATTTGACCATCTTTCTAAGGGTGGTAGGCCATACTTAGTTTAATTTATGCACCCAATGCTCTCTGCAAACTTCTCTAGAACTCGCAATGTGTCTCTATTACTAACTACACTGCCTAGAATCCCATTGAGCCTCACAACATTCTTCACATATAGCTTCGCTAAGCTAGTTGCCATTCTTGTTGACTTCACCAGGATAACGTGGGCAATCTTAGTTAATTTATTGACTCTTACTAAATGCTATCATTCCCCATTCACGACCTTGGCAACCCATCTATAAAATCCATAGATACCCAATTCCATTTCGAAGTTGGTACTTCCAAGGGTTGAAATAAACCACTTTGCTTTTGATGCTAAGCTTTCACTTGCTGACATGTGAAACACTTCTTCACACATTCACCTACATCTCTCTTTATCCCTTCAAAAGAAGACATGCTTAATGTCACGACACATCTTTGTCCCATTGGGATGAATCTAAAATTAGACTAATGGCTTCCACTATGACCTCTTTTCGAAGATCTCCTACATTTAGAACATATAGTTTTCCTTTCATCCTAAGCCATACTTCCAAGTCTGTCTCGACTCCTTTAGATCCTCAACATCCACACCCATCTCCAATCGCCTAATTCTTTTGGCTAAAAATAAGTCCTCCCACTACCTTATAGCAATTCTATCCACAATTGCTAGACGAACTTCCCAATTTGCCAGAACCCCTGGATCTTTGATTCATCTCCCGTTTATCATGTAATGCACTCCACATGATGCAAATGTCTCTAACATCTCTAACGTCTTACATTCCTTGATTATGGCTAATACTCCATTTTGTCACTTTTCTACATAAAGAATTGGCAACCTTGTTATCCATTCTGGGCGTTTACTCAATACAAAATTCATATGCCACCAAGAACTCCAACCAACTCCATTGCCTCATATTCAACTCCTTTTGAGAGAATATATATACCTAACAGACTTATGATACGTGTCCAACTCAAACCGCTCTCCCAATATAATGACACCAAATATTCAAAGTCATTGCCAACTCTAAGCCACGATTCGGATATCGAAATTCATGCAGCTTTACCTGCCTTGATGTGTACGCTATCAGACGCCACTTCTACATCAACTTTGCACCTAAACCGGTTCCACAAGCATCAATATACGCTATCAAATCCTGATTCCCTTCAGGTATAATCAAGACATAAGCATTCGTCAACAACCTCTTCAACTCTTGAAATGATCCTTCATACTTATTAGTCCATACAGATTTCTTCTGTTTCCTAGTCAACTTAGTCAAGGGTGCTGTTATACGCAAGAAATTCTAAATGAACTACGATAATTGCCAGCCAATCCTAAGAAAATTCTTAATTGTGTTACTTTCTCTGTCCTTTTCCAATAACAAATAGTCTCTATCTTCGATGAATCCACTACTAATCCATTCTGCAAAACAACATGCATGACTAAGAAACTTAACTTCTTGTTTCCAAAAATGGCATTTAGGAAACTTCACCTTCAATCTATGTTATCTTAATGTCTCCAGCACCAATCTAAGATGGACAACATCCCTTTCATTCTTAGAATATACCAAAATATCATTAATGAAGACCAATACAAATCTATCTAACCGATCTCGAAAGATTCGGTTCATAATATTTATAAAGAACACTAGGGAGTTGGTCAGTCCATAGGCATAACTAATCCTTCATATGAACCGTACACTATTCTAAACGTGGTCCGAGGAAATCTATTTTCTACTGCCCTCAGTTGACTGAATTTTATTGCTAAATCTAGGAGTGATAATAATTTAGTTCCACCCAACTGATCAAACATGTTTTATATACTAGGCAATGGACAATGATTTTCGAAATCAACTCATTCAATTTCCTGTAGTTTATACCCCTCTGAAGTGATCCATCTGTCTTGTTTATAAATACTGTGGATGCTTCCTGCCATGTACTACTCACTTTAATGAAAATTTTATGCTCAAGTTGCTCTAACTCTTCTTCAATTCCTCCATCTCCTTGAGTGGCATTCTACTAGGTGGTCAACTAATAGGTTGTGCCCACGACAACAAATCTATGCGGAATTAATCTCACTTCTATGTAGCAATCCCATCATTGGTTCAAAAACATCAATAATTTCCCGAATTACTAGTCTTATACTATTCTCATCTTCTTGTTCCTCCATAGCACACGATGTCAATTGTAATACCCCATATCTGGAGGCCAAAAGCTATGCTCTATAGATGCTGCAGTCATCTGTAGTATTAACTTCTAGTGAAAAACACGGTAATGCTAATGGTATCCATAATATCAGAAACACTTGAATATGAACAAAATCATAAATTTTAAAAAACAAAATTTTACCGATTACATTTCAGAATAATAATTCATATCCAATTTACATAATCCCTTAATGTTTTCTAGGAAATGATCTAATATCAATTATAAAATACACCAAGAGCGATATATGACGATGCCCCCTTGGTTGGCCAGAGTAAATATAGCCATATTTGACTTAGTATACACAACTAAAATAAATAGAATAAACTGTAACTCCTAATTAGCTATCCGTCAGCCACATTCTTGTTTCTGGAAACTTTATTCACCAAAATTACAAAAACCTGAAAACCTTAACCCTCATCCTACTCAAATAAATTTTTGAGCACTCGAGAGTTTAAAGGGAAAGAAAAATTCAAGTCGGATATAAAGCCCAGTGTGAATAATACTGTAACGACCTGTAAATTTTGATAACTAAATTGGTTAAAGTTAAAAGGATTTTGTAATTAAATTTAGGAAGAAATAAGAAATAAAAAAAAATTATAATTCATACTGAAGTAAATGTAGAAATGAAATGCAACATTTGAAATTAAAGCTAAGTATTAAAAATAAAAAAATGAAATTACGATGCATTGAAGCAATGAGAATTGTTATTCTAGGCTAAGAAATTTAATATAAGAAAACAAATGGGAATATTATATTAACTAATGCAATGATATAATTAGTGATAATTTAATGAATCCAATATTATAGTAACTGATGAAGTAATACGTAATTAATGGAAATTTTACACAATCGATGTAGATAAGTAATTTTAATGACTGTTATAGATAACAAACGTTACCTTAATGGTAATTAATAAAATAACGGGTGTGAGAATTGTAAATTAAAGTAACAATTGATGTAATAAAGAATGAAGCCAAGGTAAATTTATTTATTTGATTTAAAATCTAAATTAATGGGTGAAATTGACAAATTTCAATGTAATTGAATTATCGTAGTTATTACACAATAAGTGGAAATAAAATGGTTAATACTAATAAAGGTGAATGTAAATGGAATATTACGTAATAAGTGCAATTTGATAGAAATCAATGTTAGTATAAATTTATGAAATAACTACGAACCAATGAATGTATTAAAGTTGTAAAGGTCATAATTGATTGCATTAAATAAATTGGGAATTCAATTTCATTAAAGGTAATTAAATAATATTTTAACGTATAATTTAGAAAATTTTGAAATAAATATTAACTCCAATCAGTATATGACAATTGGTATAACATTTGGCTTGTAAACATATATTATAAATTACCTGTTTTATTTGTTGATGGAAGTAGAATTTGAAATAATTGGTAATAAAATAAATGAATGTTACATTAATGGAAAATGGAATAAAATGTTTAGGAGTTGGCAAAATTCGATTATAGTAAAAGTAATCAAAGGTTAATTAGGTTATAGAGTAGTAATAGACTTAATAAAAGGGATTGGAATGGAAACATACCAATCTATTTAAATTTAATACATATAATAATTGGACTTTTCGTAGCAAATGGAATTTATTACTACGACGATTAGAACTAAGAGGAATTGGGAAACATTAAGGGTAATTGTTATGAATAAAATATAATTACACCATAGGATGAAATTTGATTGAATAATAATTGGTTAGATAAAAAGGACTGAAGTAAATTAAGTTAATTTAATTGGATAATTTTTTTATTGATTGAGTTTATTGTGAATTAAATTGATTACTACGTTATTTGAAATTTAAGATGGAATGAGAAAATATTAAATGTAATAGATTTTGAGTCCAATATAAATGCCATTTATTTGACAACAAGGAATGAGATAATTACTAATTGACTTAATTAAACGGAATCTTGGGATTTTTTTTATAATTGCTAAATTAAATAAGGTGAGGGTAAGATTGAAATTTGGTAAATTAATTAACTTTAAATAGGCATCTAAGTTGTTAAAATAGTGTGAATAATTTGGAAATATAGAAATGATAAAGATTGTCAAATTTTAGAATTTAAATTTGAAATTTGATTTAATTAATAAATTATTAGTTTATTTAATTAATGGAAAAATAGCCATTTTGACCACTGACTCGGATTCCGACGAAACAAGTTTCATCGGATCCGTAACGGTGAATTATTGTAGGGTTTCAAGTTTCGTAGCGATCAGACTTGTCGTTTGATCGTACGGACTCGAAACACTCTGAAATCGATAAATTGAAATCAATTTGGAAAATATTGATTTTAGCATAACTTCTTCATACGATGGAATTTGGATGTGAAACTTTTTCCATCGCGTTCAGAATATTTTAAAACATCTATTTTGATATATGGGTTGACCCAAATTTCGTTCTGGAGTCAGAACGGGCTTTTTGGGCCAATTATCGTTTAACACGTTTATAATTCGGATCCATCTGTCTATTTCAACTTTATCTATAAATACCCTGCTAAACACTAGCTTCCGCCTATTCTAATTTGTCTACGCGTAAAATTTCATCAGCTCCTCCTCTTCCTCAATGGATGCAATCCCTAGATCCATTCAAAAATCTAATGAAAAATCAAACTCCTCAAAAAAATTCAAAAAAATATATGTTGAAGCTCTCGACTAGCGTAATTCACTGGCGATGTTCGTTTTTCGTTTTGGTTCATCGTCTGATCAGTAAAAATTGAGAAAGTTTCGGTCGTTCATCGCTCGACGACGAACTTCGTCGGATCGAAAATTCCCTTCTGGGTTTTGTAGAGATTCTCGAGCGGAGCTCATCCATGCAAGTTAATTGGAGATTCAACGGTTAGATCGTCGTAAAATCGTGGTTTAGGGTTTTTTTGGGTGCGGCGGCGGAAGCGTTTGGAAAAGATCGGCGGCAGGGGGAGGCATTCGCGTGGATGGGGGTGAGAGCGTTTGGGGTCGGTAGTGGCAACGAAGGCCAGTCGTGGGTTCCAGGCGACGTGCGTGCGAAGGTGGCGGCGGCTAGGGTTCGAATTCACTGTTAGCTTACACATGAACGTGTAGAAGATGGTGCTGACGTGTTGAGATGAGGGTATTGTTTTATTTTATTTTATTTTATTTTATTTAAATTTCAACACGTTATAATCTTAATAACATTTTCTTATGACATCTGTTTCACGCGCAGTTTTTTTTGTTAGGATCATAATAAAATTCCGGACATTTTGGCGCTAGTTTGGTTGGATTTGAAGACTGTGCATTTTTGGGTTTACATTGGATTTAAATTCAATTTAAATTCAAAAGGTGAGTGTTTTAACCCAGTCACAACTTCTAAGATTTCCTTTGTTAAATTCATTTATGATGTGATTTGAAATTTATTCATAGCTGTTTGGCATGTATTTCATCATTATCTCAATTAATTTGCATTTATTTAATTAACTGTTATTTAATTCATTATTGTTAACTGCCAGTTAAGTTGTTATTTATTTTATTGCTTATAAACTGCCAGTTAAACAGTTATAATTTATTTTTGAATATAAACTGATAGTTGATACCTGTTATTATCACCTGTTATATATTGATGTATAGTTTGAATTTAGATGATGATTGTGATAAATGGTTGATGGTTGATATTGGATGAATGGATGTTGTACTTATATTGTTATAAACTGCAAGTTAATATGCATTTTATCATTTTATTCGGGATTGCGGTTTGAAATGATATATAACCGTAATTTTTATTTTAAATTACAGATTGAAATAATAAATATCTATATCACTTGACCATAGGATAGAAAATTTTATACAGGCACCGCGGTGTATATATATATAAATTTAAAATGATTTTCTATGGTTTTGGAAAGAATATGGTTTAATGAATATTGATTTTTGATATTTTTAAATATTATTATTTTTATATAGTTAAACGTTTGAATTTAAGCTATGTATAAATTTGGTTTCAAGAAGAAAAGAAGTTTAAAAATAAAAGATAAATTTTATTTAGATATAATACGGTTAAGTATTTATTTAAATTTATTGATGGAGTTTATAATGTCTTAAATGAAATAAATATTGAAAGATAAATATGAATTTGCTTTGAATTTAGGTATTTAAGAATTATCCTCGAATAAAATTTATTTGAAATATATATTAATTTGGGGTTTAAAAGGTATGATCTTTATAACTTGATTTTGGGTTTAGAGGACTTAAATGAATATCAAGTCGATTTAAATGAATATTATCAAGTTAATTAAATTGAGAGAATATCCTATTATTTGAAGTTTAAAGGTTTTACTTAAATGATATTTGGTTTATTAAGTAAACATTTCAAATCTAAATAATAGTAATTGGATTTGATATATATGAAATTGTCAAAGAATATGTTCTGAAATGGTGGAATAATTAAAGCTTTGAAATATATGGAAATTGAAACGGTTTATTTGGGAATTTAAACCTATATTTGGAATTTATTTGTGAAATTTAAAAAGCTATTTTGTTATGCAAAGCGGTTTAAAACTTAAACCATTTAAGTATTAGAAATTTTGTTTCAAAGCTACGGGGTTTAAGATATATATATTTGAAAATATTATGATTTTGGGAAAAGTGATATTTATAAATAAAAATGATATCATACTAATTTGGGGTTTTAAAAATGTAAATGATATCGTATTTATATGGTTTTGAAAGGGATATTATATTCTGGTTTTAAAGTATAAATTATTTTGAAATAACCTCGGTGTTATAATAACGATTTGTTGTTGAAGAGACCGGGATCGGAAGTTGTCATACTCTCTGCCAATCTCGAAAACCACTTTAACAACCGTGTACGCGGTGGAGATTCCAGAATGAAGTAGGATGGTGGCAGCGTTTTCTTTGAGGTAAATACGTGGACCTAACTCCCGTGAGTTGGCATAAGGTGGCTAAAACAGGAGCGATTCTCGGGCTAATTGAGGAAGCACTTTTGATCGGACACATCCCTTCGATTTTATACTTTGACTTTTGGATTGATTCGGTGGCCACTTTTGATTTTTTTATTTGAGGGTGTGGCTCGAGGTGGGCGGTAGCTGCGGCTATGCGTTACCACCAGCCCAGGTAGCAGTTGGTATATCTACCCTGGCATTGCCTAGTTGTGCCGTGTCACCTACCCTAGCGTGCCTTATACGATTTTGTTTTGTATCATACCTATGGAGTGCCCTCTGAGGACGCCTAGTACGGGGGAGATTACGGTACTCTATAGACTATGGGAATATATTTTGTGTTAAGGGCTATATGGGTAACCCCTTAACGCTATTTAAAAGTAAGTTTATTTTATAATTAGACACTATTATAATAACGAAATATACTACATAGTAAATAGTTTAACGAATCCTTAAGAGATGTAAATCCCGAGCATCTCATGAGTTACTGCACTCATATTTATTTCTGTTGATTTAACTTACATAAGATCTTTTAATTCCGACTCGAGTGTTTTGTCTTATCAATTCGCTCGGGTCAGTCCGAGCATTTCAGGATCGAAGGCTTTATCTCTGGAGGATGAAGACGAAGAATTCAGTATTATTATTATTTATTATATTCCACTACACTCATATTGTTCCACTGCATTGTTATATGGTATGTGTAACTCTGATGTATGTTGTATAAGTATAATCGAATATTTTAAAACAGCTTTATAAACTTTATATTTGATTATTATATTTTATCCTTCCGCTGTGAGATTCTATTTTGTTTTATTTTTTTTCGTTTTTCTTATTTACCCCATAATAATCCGCCCTTCCGTATGGTTTGAATTGGCACGTGTGTCGATTTAAAGCGTATGAAAAGGCGGGAAGTTACAATATGGTATCAGAGCTTTGGTTTAGCGATAAACCTTAGCTTTGTGGGGTTTGACTCTTTATTAATAGGGTAATAATACCCTACGGGAGTCGCCGAGTGCATATATATGAGAGAGCGTATTTGTTAATGTTATAAAAGGTTTTAATATTTTGTTAATCTGTTCCGTTTTGTATTTATAAACTCTGGTTGGTGCATGGGACGCTGTGATATCAATAGAGGTTTCTAAACACTTAATAGGACAGACCGACATAATATTTGTTTGAATATAGGTGAATGAAATAATTTTGCCTATTATATTTTCTATATATAAAATAATTTTTTTGTAAAAATATATATTTGGTTGTATTATATTTGTTGTTGGATAATGGAATTTATAAATAAGATTTGAAAAGAAAATAAGATAAATGAAAAATGGAAATTTAGAACTTAAGTTCCGGGGGTTTTGAATATCTCTTTTGAATGATTTTGAAATATAATAATAATATTTTAGAAGTACTTTCTCATATAAATATTTCAATATAATTTGAAGGAAATGTTTTAAAAGAAAATTTGGAAAAGAAATAAATTTTTTACTCCCCTCTCTGTCATTGGAAAATAATTTCGATGATGAGTGCACGCATCATCGACATTCATTTTCGAGTTTCGAAGTGGAAAGGCCACTGTAGTAGTTTTACTACGGATTTATTCTGATAACGAAATATAAATTTCTAAATTGTTTTAAATATAATTGGATATATAAATTTTAAATATAAACCTCTATTTATTATCTTTAAAATGATTTGAAATTAACCCGATATTTAAATTCTTAAGTTTCCATTAATTAATAGTTTCAGTTATCGTAGTGAATTTGAACGTAAGTAATAATGATTGAAACCTTTAATTAAAATAAGTGATTTAATGCTAAGTTATAAACGGGGTTAAAAGAAAGTAGAAAGTGTAATCTTATAAAACGAAAAATATAATTATTGAACATTGAATAAATTTTAAAGGAAATAAGATAAACATATATGATTTTCAATTACATTCTTAAAGGCATATATATAACTTACCAAAAGATATAAAAAGTTGAAATGTTTAACAAGAAATTGTAATAAAATATTATACAAGTAAATCTGAAATAATGAAAGTATTCAATGAAATTCCTTAGCAAACAAGAATTTGGTGTTAGAATTGGTATGAACTTAAGTATAAAAATAAAATCTATTAATTAAAATAAGAAATGTAAGTATTATAAATGGAATTTCTTAATACATGAAAGTAAATAAATAAAATTAAGTAGTATATATGAAAGATAATAAGCTTAAGTAAAAGATTGAAGCTATTTATTAATAAAATAAACAGAAAGATGAATACTGCAAATAGATGAAGATAAAGAAAGAAAAAAAAAGATAAATCATTACATGAATAAAAAGGAAATCAAACAATAAATGCTACGAAGTTGGAAAATTAATTTGATTTCTTGTTTGGAAGTGTTATTTGTCTTGGTTTATGGTTGTTTAGGTAAGGATACTGTAAAATTATTTGGATGTATGAATAATCTATTTAGCTTCATCAGAGACTGTTGAGTAAATGGTACGCTCAGTAGTTTATTTTTCATTCTATACAATAAAAAGTTTGCACCCGAACAACTATTTGTTTTGTTAATGTGTATGAATGATTGATGTGTGTTGATCTTGTGATGGTTGCTTGATTGTTGCAAATGATGGTTGGTATGTTGAATGTTGTTGTTATTCAGATCTGTTTTAAATATTTCATTTATATAATTTTTTAACTCTTTTTGATTGTATAAGTGAAATACAGCTTATGAAAGCAATTACTACTGCTTTTGGTTTCATAATTAAGCGTTAATTGCCCGACAAATAGGTACGTTCTCGGCAGTTTTATAGCGTTATTTTATATATTTTCCTATGATTGGAATATGATATTTTGGATATTATATGTGATATTTTTTTATAATTGATATTATATTTTCTCCCGAGCCTATCCGTACAAAGGAGACTCTACCGAAATTTAAGTTATGGGGTTTAAGATATATATATTTGAAAATATTATGATTTTGGGAAAATGGATATTTATAAATAAAAATGATATCATATTGATTTGGGGTTTTAAAAATATAAATGATATCGTATTTATATGGTTTTGAAAGGGATATTATATTCTGGTTTTAAAGTATAAATTATTTTGAAATAACCGCGGTGTTATAATAACGATTGGTTGTTGAAGAGACCGGGATCAGAAGTTGTCATACTTTCTGCCAACCCCAAAAACCACTTTAACAACCGTGTACGCGGAGGAGATTCCAGAATGAAGTAGGATGGTGGCGGCGTTTTCTTTGAGGTAAATACGTGGACCCAACTCCCGTGAGTTGGCATAAGGTGGCTAAAATAGGAGCGATTCTCGGGCCAATTGAGGTAGCACCTTTGATCAGACACATCCCTTCGATTTTGTACTTTGACTTTTGGATTGATTCGGTGGCCACTTTTTTTTTATTTGGGGGTGTGGCTCGAGGTGGGCGGTAGCTGCGGCTATGCGTTACCACCAGCCCGGGTAGCAATTGGTATATCTACCCTGGCATTGCCAAGTTGTGCCGTGTCACCTACCCTACCGCGCCTTATACGATTTTGTTTTGTACCATACCTATGGAGTGCCCTCTGACGACGCCTAGTACGGGGGAGATTACGGTACTGTATAGACTATGGGAATATATTTTGTGTTAAGGGCTATATGGGTAACCCCTTAACGCCATTTAAAAGTAAGTTTATTTTACAATTAGACACTATTATAATAGCGAAATATACTACATAGTAAATAGTTTAACGGATCCTTAAGAGATGTAAATCCCGAGCATCTCTTGAGTTACTACACTCATATTTATTTCTATTGATTTAACTTACATAAGATCTTTTAGTTCTGACTCGAGTGTATTGTATTTTCAATTCGCTCGGGTCAGTCCGAGCATTTCATGATCAAAGGCTTTATCTCTGGAGGACGAAGACGAAGATTTCAGTATTATTATTATTTATTATATTGCACTACACTCATATTGTTCCATTGCATTGTTATATGGTATGTGTAACTCTGATGTATGTTGTATAAGTATAATCGAATATTTTAAAACAGCTTTATAAACTGTATACTTGATTATAATATTTTATCCTTCCGCTGTGAGATTCTGTTTTTTTTATTTCTTTCTCGTTTTTCTTATTTACCCTATAACAATCCGCCCTTCCGTATGGTTTGAATTGGCACGTGTGTCGATTTAAAGCGTACGAAAAGGCGGGATGTTACAAATACTGTTACATCTCGGTTTACTGGTATTAAGTGAGACCGCGTCGCTTAATGAAACATGTATCCCTCACTAATATCCTTTTCAAAACATATATTTTGAAAATCTTTTCCTGTAGCCAAAATGGTTAATCAAACTGGTAATAATAATAATAGCAGCAATGTCCGTTAAGCTATAATCAGGTAACTAATGGACTATTTGTCCAAAAGTAATGAATGGACTAACTTGTCCGAAAACTGGGCCGACTGCTCACAAATTGAACTAATTGTTCCATAAACTGGACTAGCTATCTGGAAACTATTTCTTAGGGATAACTAACCTTCATCTTTTTCCTTGAAAACCTATGCATAATAATTTAACCTTTTAAATCATACTTATACAAGGAAAATATATTCTTAGCTTTATTCTAAGCTATTTTCCATGTTATATATACTTTACTCAAAATAATGTTGATGAATTTTAATGAGAATTTCCTATCCCCCCAAAATAAGTTAAAATCATTTTTAACTTAAAAACACTTAGCTATGTTACCTAGTTAGTATATTCGAAACCTTTGTTTAAAATCTTTAAACAACCCTTTCGAAACACTTGAAAATAACCATTTCAAAACCATTAAAAATAATCCTTTTGAGACCATTAAAAACCTTTCCTTCGAAAGATTTAAAACGTTATACATCCCTCCTTACAACCTTTAAACCATACCTTTCGAAAACATTGGAAAAATCTTTCCTCTTAGACCTTTCAAAACCATTGGAAAACCTTCCTTCAAAACCTTTCGGAAAAAATTGAACTATCGATATATGAGAATGGATGTATATTATTTATTTCAAAATATCTTCACAAGATATTTTTCTACATTTCAACCCTTTGAAAATAGATTTCAAATCACTTTTTCTCTCGTGGAATAAATTTCCACCCAATAGTTTTATTTCCACTGAAAATCATCAAGTCTTAATAATTTAAATTTTAAATAATTTAAATCATTTTTTTCCAAAATATACACTTAATACATTTAGAAATAAACTACTTGAAAACACTTTATTTAAAATACTAGTTATGAAATTTTATAATAATTTCTCATGTAAAACATAAGCCAAAACTAAATTTCAAATAAAAGTAATTTTATAAGGTATAAATATTAGATAATTATCTTTTAAATCATAATACTAGTTAAACCTTTTAAAATAATTACTACCATAATTAATTTACGAAATATTTACTTTTAAAGATTTTAAAACAGTTTATATAATAATTCCTCTAAACATTTTTTTAAAACATTTTAAACCTTTAACTTGTACTTAGAATCATTGGGGAACCACCCATTTGAAACCTACATTTAAAACCCTTTCGAAAGTCTAAAGCAGTAAACCTTTCGAAATCCTTTGGGTTCAATTTAAAACATATGGAAACCTTTCGAAATCATTTGAAAATTTACCCCTTCGAAACCTTTGAAATTTTTTTAGCTCAAAACCCTTTGGATTATCAAGTAGAGAAAAAGGATTGAAAACCCATTAAAGTCGAAAGCATTCCTTTCAAAATCATTCCTAAGTAAAGAAGTGACAGTGTCGAAACCACTCCTTCGAAAGCATTGGAGAAGTGGCCAAATTTTTGGAAAAAAAGGTAACCCGTTCGAAACCATCTGGATTGAAAGGAAGAAAGTGGCAGCAAAAGGTTCCACTTAGTCGAACGCAGTCATTTAAAACAAAAGTGCAACCCAATCGAAACCATTTCTTTAAACCCATTTGACCTAGGCGAAAGCTACTTAGTCGAAAGCAAGCGGACACATTTTCATTTAAAAGCAAAGTAGTGCTTCAACCCCTTAGTAACCACTGGTTTCGACTCTATCCTTCCACCTATATCCAATTCACTATATACCAGTTAACTGATACCATGTTCATTGGTTTTGATAGAATGGGAGGCGAAGGTAAGGAGGCGAAAGCCTGGTGCCGACAGCATCGAAATAGTAAAACCATCTAGATTAGTCCTTTTTAAACTATTTCTTTGTACCTAACCTGCTTTGTTTGTCAAATTGTGATTGCTTACAAGTTTCTCTTTTCTAAAAGTACTGTTGACTTTCCAGAATTAACAATTTGAATTTATTTCCAAAAATTGCTTTATCCTTTTAAAAATATATAAAACATTTAAGTCTCATACCTTAAATAATTTTATATGCCCATTAAAACACTTATGAAAATTCTACTAAAATTCCAAAAATTCGCTTTTAATATGTTTTCTAACATACATTAATTTCAGACCCAAACCATTAATTATTTAACCGTAAATAATTTCTGATCCAAAATAACATTTTCTTCACTAGAAAATTTATACAAAATCCACATAAATTCGGAAAATTGAAACCCTTCTTTAAAATATCATTTTTGGTCTACATGAAAATTCAAAAGGCATTTGGATGTCATTTGATAGGATTTTCACCTTAAAAGATGTCACAAAGTCTATATAAATAAACATTAATCATTACAAATAAGGGATTCAATTTAAAACCGAAAACAAAGAAATAGAGATGTAATCATTATTCACCTTAGCTTTAAAGATTAAGGAGCTTGAGATTTGAATGGATTTGATTTTATTTAGCTTCTTCCTTAGATTTTCTTAATCTTCTTTCTCTTGTTAATTTGACCTACCTCAAGGTCTAAAAAACTTTGATAAACGAAAAATGAACGTGCATGAAGATACACGGCCAAGGGTTTATTTTAACTCATTGGTTAAATGGCACGGCTACCACTTAATTAAATCAAATCTCAATCCTCTAATTAATACATTATTTTATTTTATTTAACTAATTAAATATTCTAAATAATGTTACCAAAAATATGGGGTGTTACATCAATCCTGACTTCTCCTTCATTATGCCCAATGCTACCATGATCCTTTTTTCGCCCCTTGGATTTCATAAAGTGATAATCCTATTGGCACAATAGATCCTAGCCTCATTATGCACTAACCTATCTATATATAAAATTAACTCATACCCTACGATGTCAAACACATATGGGTCGCAAACAAATTTCCATATAAGGAAAACTTGAGTTAGTACATCTTAATCAGAGAGTGGCATACCCCCGATCTGATTAACTACATGCAAGGACATGATCAAATAGGCAGTATCTAATTTTGACCCATTAACTAAGTCTTTTGAAATGAAAGAGTGCATAGGACTAGTATAAAAATGAACTCTAACTAAGTTACTAGAAATCAAAATCTTACCTCTAAGAATGACATTCTTCCTCTTTTCCTTAGCAGTAGGTCCAACTGATGGTCCCTTAAATGTGTAAACCTTGTCTGCTTCAATTTTGGGCAATCCCTATTCCTATGGCCATGCCGGTTATAGTTAAAGCACTTAGATCAATCCTTGTTCTCTGATCGGTTACACTTAGCAGAGTAGTGTGCCTTCTGCCCATAATTAAAATTGGTAGTGTGCGCTAGATTCGACTTCTGGACTCCTCTTGAGGTCTTTCCTCCCTTCTAATTCTTATTACCCTTCTAATATGGGTTGAATATCTTCTTTTACCCACCCTTTGGCCAACATCAACCTTTTTATCTTCTTAAAATAAGCAATGATACCTCCTTACCGTTTCTACAACCATATCAAAAGGAGACAACAGATGCTTCATTACCTTGCAATCCAACCTCTTCCTCAGAACATCAATGAACTTCTTAATTTTCTTTAGCTAAGTATTAATATTCTCTCATCCTTACTTTAACAAAGAATTAAAGTGGTGAATATACTCTGCCAAAGTCACCTCTACATGCTTTAAGTCAAGGAACTCCATATGCAAAACACTATTTTGCAATTCGAGGATAAACAGAGTCCCAAACTGCTCCTTAAATTCCGCTTAAGTTAGTTCTTTTTTGGGTACTTCAACAGTCACAGATTCTCACCAGTCTAAAGCGTTCTCTTAAAGCCGATGAGAGGCTAACCTCCTTTTCTGTGTGTCATCATAACCAAAATTGTAACAACCCGTAATTTCGGCACTTCGAAAATGAGAGATTTCATTTGTTTTAAATTTACAAAGGTTTAAAACTTAAATAAATAAGTTAAATATAATAGATGATAATAGAGAAATTATTTATTCTTATAGTTGATAATTTAAAAAGTATAAATTTGGATTTTAGAACAAATCAACAAAAGTTAAGTTTTGTTAAAAATAAATAAATGCTTAAATAAATAGGTTTAAATATTTATTTAAAAACATAAATCTTATTGAAAATATATAATAAAGATAATAGAAATATAATAAAAGATTTAAAAGTACGTTAATAATTGTTTTACAAAAATAACCAAATTTTGTCGCATTTTATCAGTTTTATATACACCATAAAATCAGAGATTTTGATATAATTTAAATATGATTTTAAAATATAAAGAGACATGTTTTAATTTATTTAAAGAAGTAAAACGCTCATTTTTGAATTTGGTTTACATAAATAAATAGTTTAACTAAAACGTCAAAATGTGACCATAAAATATTTTGCCGAAAAACAACGTTTTGTCAACCAAAAGTTGTCACAACGTCGTCGCACCTTTATTTTCTTATATAGATACATATATTCAAATAGTGTAAGCATTAATTCACTAAACATGTTTACTTTTACTAAATAAGATTAGAAAACTTTTAGAAGTCATAGTAAAAGTAAGTAAGAATTAACAAAAGTGAGAAAAAGTAAACATCAAATCACATCAAATCAAAGCCAACATAATTTTGATATTCTTTACTTAATCTTTAAGACTAAGATATAAAGTAAGAAGTGAAAGGATGATGTTAAGTTTTGAAAAGGTGTAGATTTCTTTAGGTTAAACTAATGTTAGTTTGGTAATTTGGTAAGAGGTTATTTTGGTAAAATTACCACTTCTTTCCTTTTCTATAAATATCTACCTACTTCTTCACTTTCATTCACATTTTCTTCTTCTTCTTTTCTCAAGCTTCTTCACCTTCTTCCTCTTCTCTTTAATGGCTTTCAAGCCATAGAAAAAATTATACAGAAATAATGTCAAAATATTTACAAAATATTCAAAAGAAATCAATGTTCATTCTTTTCAAATCAAACTCATTTTTTCTCCACATTTTACCCCTTCTTCTCTCGGTCATAACTTCTTAAAAACAGAACGAAAATGTAATTTTTTTTAAAAAATCATGTATTTTGCAGTGGCTACAACTTACATATTGACCACTTTGTTAAATTCTGAAGTTAACTATGTCAAAAATACATTTTTTTCCTATGCATTTTCTGTCCCAGTTTTTAAGCCAGAGAATATGCCGTTTTGTTTTGATCATAACTTAACCATAACAGATCCAAATTAAGAAATTCTTTTCTTAAAACCATTTAAAATTCCAGTGGCTACAACTTTTATGTTTACAACTATTTTCATTTTTGAAGTTTGCTATACTTGAAACTCAATTCTTTGAAGTGCATTTCGGGCTTTATTTTTGTCAATCCGACAGTACCTCTTCTTCATTCTATCATATCTCTCTCAAAACTACTTGGATTCAAATGATTCTTTTCTTTAAATTCAAGAGAAAATAATTTTCAACCACTTTTCAGTTAACAAGTTTTTCAAATTTTGTGAGTAAGAGAGTCAAAAACAAGAGAGAAAATGATTTATTTTTCGGATCTAAATCTTGGAAATTCAAGTTCAAAGCTTTACCGCTTCTTCTCTATATTTTCGGCCAACCTCTATCTCAAGCCTCGACCAAGCTATTGGAATGGAGAAGGTGTTGTTTGCTAGTGTTTAGTAGAGTAGGAATTAATTAGTGAAGTGTTGGTTGATTAGAATGTTGGTAGGAAGTCAATCGCTTTGGTTTATGGTGGGAAACTCTATTTATATACATACATGTTTGATGTTGTGTTATGATTGCTATGGATGCTTATATATGCTTTGATCATGAAGTATTGATTGTTTGATATGTTTGTTAAAATTGTTTTACCAAGTCACGTTGATACACGTCGATAAGCACATAGGAAATTACTTTCCTTTTGAAAATGGAATGGTGTATATGGAATGCTTAAACCTTTTGAAAATAGTTTTAAAATGATTTAGAAATATTTTATAAACATTTAAATATGTATAAAGAAATAAAGGAAGAAAATCAAGATTGGACCATTATTACTTTAATAAATGCGGTTCATTCATTACTTTAATTGATATATGCATAATAATTGACCATTATTGTCAAAATTGGACCATTTCTATTCAATCCTCATTTAATCCCTTTAACCTTTTACAAATTTCAGTGTCCATTTATTACTTTGATTCAATTCTTACATAAATGCCATTATAAATTTTCTTCATCGATCCTCATTTAATTTATTTTAACTCTCATTAATTATAAATTATTGTTCGCTAAATTTGTAATCAGTGTCCATAAATCTTAATCTATTGATTACCAACTAATACGTATATAATCAAAAATTATGCTATTTATATATTTATTTTTATTTATAGTCGTTAAGCACGGTTATGCATGTACATATATTTTTGACTACTAATTTCTGAACTAGAACTTATTTTCACTTTTTTAATTTATCAGAGTTATTCTTCTAAAAAGATTATTGTTATAATTTTCCATAAATTAATCACAAATGAGATTTTTCTTCTTCTTTATTTGAGATTATAAAGGATTATTTCTTTCTTCTATTAAAACAGATAGTGTAACTATAGAAAAAATATATTCATACGTTGCACATCTCTTTTCCTCTTTGGTCGACTATTGTTAATTCAAACAATGCGCTTTTATACATATGTTGAAACCGGATAATTTGTGGAAATTACATGGAAACCGCTCCAAATCAAAAAATAGAAATTCACATTCTACGGCCAACCGAATTTACAACCCAATTACAGATCTAGAATATCTTAACAGCTATACCACCTTCTACAAATAAAGGGTTGGGACTGATCTCAAAGTTCCTCATCATATTGTACATATTATTCCCATTTTATTCATATACTAAAACTTTTAGCTGATCTTATCTAGATGGTAATCCCTATGCACTCCATATTAAAAAAAATTGGTTTAGTTCCCACTATTCCCTATAAAACTAAAATTTCACAACCATGTAGTGTTAGATCCAAAATCTTTATTTTTGAAAATATAAACTTAGAAACCTTTATCAAAATTTCAAAATTGCTTAGTTGTAAAAATGAGTAAAATAATTTTCTACTCGAATAGTTTCTATATTAAAAATTTTGTTATTTTAAAAGTTGGACTTTTCATTCGTAACATTCAAAAATTGCATGGTTTTCAAGTAAAGGAACTATGAAAAATTTCTCTTCGTAATTACTTCCTATAAAGGCTTTCCTCTTTTGAAAGTAGGACATTTTAACCTAAAGCATTCAAAACTTAATTATTGTACCAAATAATCATCCATTCCAATTCTTCAAAAAACATCTATTATAACATTAAACAATGAAAAGAGGAGTAGATTATGATAACTTCTTTCCTATTATTTTCCTGTTATATTATTCCTGATTAGATTACTAATCATGCTTTATATAAATCACGGATGCCATTACTATGTATCTCAGCTATTATTCTCCACAATTCCTTATATGGGAATGTTCCTATTACCTACCTTATCGAGCATTCTTAACCTTCTATTCTTTCTATCATATTTCAGTCAAGTGTCTTTTCCATTTACACATCCTTTTAAAAGAATTTTAAGGAAAAAAACTTCCAATTTTATGAAAAAGTCCTTTTATCAAAAAAATCTTTAGACCAAAAACTTTTTGGCTCGATAAATTTTAAAATAAGAATTTTAAGAATGAAAAAAAATCCTCTTAAATTAGAACTTTTCAACTCAACAAATTTCTAAGTTATGAATTTCCAAATTTTTTTTGCCCTTTTAGAATAATAACTTCTAAATTTATAAAATAAGAAAAAATAATTGGGTCCAACATATGCCCTGTACTGCATTCATTTCAGAAATGAAGAATTTAGAAATTAAAAACCATTGAACTCAACAAAATTAAAAATTTCAAAAATGAAAACCCCTTATTTTCAACTCTTCAAATCATCATATTTGCAGTTTTATTTTTATAAAGTTTATCCACCATTTTTTTTAAAAATGCTCCACCACTTTTAAAAATACATCGTCTTTCCAAACTTTTTACAAAACAATTCGTAGCATATTTCCAAACTTAACTAAAATCACTTTCTTTAAAAAAAAAATCAACATATGATACATAAGATTTTCATTTAATAATCCTTTGAAAAGTCTTTCAAAAAATTTAAAGGAATTCTCAAAAATCATTTTGTCAAATTCTTTCTCATGGGTTTGAGTTTTAGAAATTGACTTTAATTTTTCCTTCTTTTGAACTTTCCTAGGTTATCCTTTTTGAGGTGATTAATGTATACCATTTTATGGAAGTTTATTTCACTCTTACTTCATATAATTCTTTCAGTTGCTAACAAATGTATTGCCTTATAATTTTTAGTTACTACCTAACATGCTTTTTGCTATATTTATAAATGTCAGTTGTTAGTAATAAATGTTTATAATTCTAATGGACAATTCCTAAAGACATTTATTTATTCATTCTAATATTACCTATTGTGCCTTCCTTATCTCTCCTTAATTAGCCCATTTGTAACAAACCGGTTTTTAAGTAAAAATTAATTTAAGTTAATGATAGCAATTTGGTTAATTAAACTATAATTTGGTGATTCATTAGATAATTGGGTTTTTAATTTATTTAATATTAAATTTAAACTGTGAAAATATAATATTTAAGATTTAAACTAAGTTGTGAAATTTGGAATTTCAGGTTTTTATGGCAATACAACTTCTGACTGGAATGAGATGATGAGGGCTATGAGCTGGAGACTAAATAAAAGGGATGTTGTTTTCTTTGTTCTTAAAATTTACTTCACATCTGTTTGGTTCGGAAGGAATTCTCGTTACTTCAGAAATGAGGCCTCAACTGCGCATCAGTTTTAGGTTAAAGTCATAAGCAAAATAGCCACTAGGATCAGATATTCTCGGCATGGATTCTCTCCTTATAAACATGAGTTTTGGAAATGATTTTTTTGGGTTCTGCTTGCTAGGTAAATGCTGTGTGCATGGGAGTGTTCATGCATGATTTTGTGCACGTCTGGCTTTCTTGTATTGGTTGAGCTTGCCTGCTTTTTCCTTTGTCGTTTTCTTTTCTTTCTTTGTCCATTTGTGCATTACGTCTGTTGTTTGCATGCATGTTTTTCTCGTGCATGTCGTTTGTTTTTTAGCTTGCCTTTTGCTTTTGGTCTGTTTTTTCTCTCACTTTTTTTCATGGCAAAAACGTTGTTTTTTGTTGTGGTTTTTTTCGACTTTCAATAACACTTGTAGAGGACTAGTCAACCCCGCTTGTCTTTCAAAAGAAAAAAGCTGTAATGTATAAAATATAAATTTTATATGAGAAATGTAATTAAAATGTAATATTAATTTTTGTAAAAAAGAGATTTGAACTGAGAAATTTACATATATTTGAACTAAATAGGATTTGGAATTATTTAGTGAAGCCCAAATTCTAGTGCCAAGGCCCATGAAATTCTAGCCCAATTTCTACTCTAGAATATTCTGCCTTTCGCTCTAAAAACGCTCTAGTAGCCATGTACACATACCATCCTATGTTCCTTCTGCCTGAAACATCAAAACGAGAAAACCCTCATATTGAAAAGAAACAGATTTGATAAATTATAAAAATTTCCTAAACTTGAGAATATGATTTCATACCATCAAGTATCTATAGTTCGAATTATATGTGTTGCAATGCTAGGACGTGGTGTTTATGCATTTATTAGCTAAGAGAGAGAGGATTCGGGGGTTCAGGTGAGAAATTCACTCACACATCTATGTTAACCGATAGATTTTTATACTTACAATTGTCAGATTCACTAGTATTTTTAATATAGCTACATATATATATGTATATATTCTATGTAGGCTTAAAGTAATATATATATATGTATAAAATAATGGGTATTTATAGAGTTTAATTCCCTATAATTTGAAAATTGACTTGGCTTCTGAATTTATGCATCTGCTGTTGATCTATGTTTTAACGCCTTCGATTATTTCTGACTTGTTCTTCTTAGATATATATATATATATATATATATATATATATATATATATATATATATATATATGTTGATATATATGCATACATTTCTGATGTTATTCATGAATTTGACCTTTTATGATTTTCCGCAAGCGGCCCCTTGACTAGTTCAAAAGCTATTCTAATTTCGGCCTTCAGTTTTTTCAAAATGATAATTCTAGCTGTGATTCAATTTGGAATGGTTGTGCACCTTGTTGTATTGAGTCATATAGACGACGACATTGCTTTGTGTGATGTTTGTGGTCACTATACCACTTGCTTCATTGTGCACATGACTTTGATTTCATGTTTTGCTACTTGAGTGTACACCGCTGCATCCTTTAGCTTCCATATATATACTTATACACGTATATGAGAAGCTTCCATGTATTGCTATATATAGTGTGTGTTTAAATATATTTTTTGTGAATATTTATTTGCATTGAGGTGTAACGTAAGGGTATATGTTTTCTAGTGTGCACACAACTTTGTATATATTTCTCCTATGAGCTGCTATTAAAAAATAGCATGAATTTTTATGTGTATTAAATGAATTGTGTATTGATATGGTTATGCATGCATTTGTTGTGTGTGAATGTGTGGGGACTGGCTTTTGTTATTAAACAACGTGAGAGATATAGGCATGGTTGTCGTTATTTTATCTAATACATTATTTTACAAACTTTTGTTGCTTCTATGTTTTTCATTTGAAATTTTTTTATGTATACAACCCCTATGCATTGTCCTAGATATCTATGTAAGAATTGCACAGTTGTAAAATGAATATTTTCTATAGTGTATATTTATGCATGTATGTATTAGATGAGGAGGTTCTCGTATCTTGTGCATAAGTCCGTATATTTTTGTGTTTCGCTATTCATGTTATATATATATATATATATATATATATATATTGTCTTTGTTTCGAGTATTTGTTTAAATCTGCTGTGGGCTCCCACATTTTGTTCTTACTAGTTTTTTTTTAATTTTGCCTAGTAACAAAGAAGTATATTTTCAAGTCTAAATTCATATTTACAAGTTTAACTTATTTGAATTTGAACCTTCTAAAAGTTATAATTAGGATATGCATTGTTTGCGCCAAAATTGACCACAAACTCTAAATATCGTGAAAGCACCAGTGTACGAACACAAATCAGCAGTATATAATCACATATCACAGATCTAAGTAATGTAGAGAATGAAATATGAAGAGTAACAAATTTAAAACAGAATGAAATAGACAGAGACACAAGGTTTATAGTGGTTCGGCTATATCCGGCCTACATCCACTTCAAATGATAATCTTTTATTGACTTTGCTCGTTGGTTACAACGGATTACAACAGTAATTTTCGAGTACAACAGTGAAGCTCGAGTACAATTGTGATTTCGGCAGAGTCTGGACGTTGTAGAATCCAAAAAGTCCCTTTTCTGTAGGCTTTGGGATGCTATTTATAGGCGTAGATTGCAAATATCTTGCCCAGATCTCAGAAGACCTTTTCTGGAACGTGTGTGGGCCCATGCGATCGATCTATGTGATTTCGACTTGATCCGTGATTGATACGAATGAGATTCGTATCGATCCAAATCTTATCCAATTGAGCAGAGATCGATCAGAAACATTCTTGAGGGTGTACGTAAGCTTCTGTGAAAAATTGGTGACATTTGGACCTGTAGATTATGAATTATGATCGATGTAAGTTCGCGCCCATCGGTTGGCTTTCGCGTTCGTTTCCATGACTTCGCCTCCATACTCTCCTCTCTTCGAATCGGTACAATCCGCATCAATGATGTGTCACGAAAATCCAGAAAGATCCTTCTTTCGTGTCATTCAACCAAGTCATCCACTTGTTTGTATCCATCAGCTGCCTTGTTCGCGTCAATGTTCTTCGTATCCATCGGCTGCTACCTTGTTCGTATCGATCAGGCCGTTGTCATGGATCGATACGAACAAGACCGATACGAACTCTGCCTTTGTATCCATCTGAATTCATACGAAACGTTCGATTCAAAGTGTGCCTCCATGCCCATCTTGATCGATACGAACAGCATCGATTCGAATCCATGTTGATCGATACGAACAGTATCGATTCGAAGTGTTGTATGTTGATCGATACGAATAGTATGAATAAAAACCAGTTTTCACGAATCTTAACCCATACATATCTCGAGCATACGAAATCCGATTGACCTGAAATTTGAAATTTAGCCTTTCCTATCCTTGATCATCATTCCCAATCGATTACGTCTTGATTGGAGCTCGGTCAAATTTTGACGATATCGATCATAGCCTTGTCTCCAATCGATCTACAATCCTGATATCCACCCTTTCCAGCCAATCTATTGATATACCAAAAGGCGGGATAACATGTATATATACATACATTTAAACTAAATTAAACTAATTCTATACTTAGACAATAATATGTACTTTTCTATCCACTATATATATATATATATATATATATATATGAATTTTATGTAAATTTCAAATAGTTTTAACTGACATTTATAAAGCTTTAAATTTTTATATAATGTATTTATTTTTCATTTCTAGGTATTTATGTTGAGACTGATTTATTCTATAGATTTATTTATGTATTTATATGCTATTAAATACATATATTTATTTGACATCGCCTATTTTATGTTACTAATTCGATAACTCTTTTCTAGGTTAATGGATGTTTAAGTTTATGAAAGGTTATGAAAACTGGTTATTATAATACATAGCATATTTTAGTTTCATAAATTATTTATTAATTTAATTCTATAATATATGTTTGCTTATTTACTATCCAATTTTAAGTTGAAATTTTATTATATTAAAATTAAAAGGTGTAGTCGATTTATTATTAAATATTAATTTTCTTATTCTAATCATGTAGGTCTATTGATTAATCGATTTTACCTTGTTTTGCTTCTTACACGTGTATTGTATTGATTTATGTGAATGATTCACCGTTGAGATGTTTTTGAGAAATCGGAATAAATGGTTTAGTGATACCGTTTGGTATAAGATTTTCGGTAATACTTTTTCAGTTATTCTTTGGACTCGATATATAGAATATAAAAGGGCTAGTGTGATATATGAGCACTGAATAAATGGACTAGTAACACACGGTGGTATGAGACGATGTTGTGTTGTTTATTCAGTTATTCTTTGCCCATGGATATACTTATACGAGGGTAAGTTGTGTATCTACTGTGTGTGACTCGCCGCAGTGAGCACATATGGAGGCTACTTGTTAGCCACATAGTTTGTGTGCATTATATGTCCGTCTACCATTATCCGACTTCCTTTATGTTTCGGGAGTGAACCAGATTGGCGAGTAACCAGCCTGGCATCCTAATCGAGGAGGTTCGCGCCCCCGATCTATGGCATCGTTATTGTATTATATTCGATGCGCATCACGAGATAGATAGTCGGTTGCCCCTTGTGTCGCATAGGCCAGCGGTTAGTTACTATATAGGGGCACATGTTGATAGTCATGACCAAAGAGGTCATGCGTTGTCGAGCCTATGGTGGACAATTGTCATGTTACCGAGAGGGAGAGGTAATGACAATCGATGAATATTGGAGTCATGACAATGGACCATGGTGACTCCTAAAGCAAGCAGACATGTTGTCAATCTCCCATCTGTTTTCGGTATAAGTGGATGTATATGGATGTATGTGGGTAGTAGATAGGAATATATATATATATATATATATATATATATATATATGAGATTATACCTGAGGCTGTGTCCAAAGCATGATCAACCCCGTATCTTTCTTAGGCAAAGGGCCTACTTATTATTGATTTGTTGTCTCTATCTCTTAGGACCTTTCAGTCGAGAGTTTCACCTCTTCAAGGGCTGTAGGTCATGATATATAATTTTGTATATTGCAGCATTGTTATGGGCTTGCTCAAATCTTCCTTATCAATTTGATATTGGCATTTTATAATATGAGATTGAGAGAGATAGTAAGCACTGTTTTATTATTGTCTGACTTCACTTGATGATGTCTCATTACTGATTATTTTGAATTTGATGACCGATTTGTAAATATGTATGATTCACCAATTATTATTGATTCTATGATTGTTTGATTAGATGTATTTCTTTATGGTTGATGACATCTTGAAATCGATATTGACTATTTCATATAGATTTTAGTTATTTAGGTATTGTGATGCCTTGATGACTATTTATGGTAATATATATATATATATATATGTATGTATGTATGTATGTATGTATGTATGTATGTATGTATACGTATATGTATGTATGTATGTGTGTATATATATAGCTGTGTGTGCGCGCGTGTGTATTATTATTCAATGATTAAATTATGTTTCACTATTATTTTGTACCCTTGATTAGACATAGTTTGATCTGTGTGTTATTTTATAATACTCAGGTCAGTCCGAGACATTCCAGGTCAGCATGTATTTCATTGGGCTGGGAGGAGATCTATATTAGGATTATTACACGATATTTGTTTGACATGTTTCATTATATATATATATATATATATATATATACACACACACACAATTGACATATGAATGGTATTGTATAACATTAATGTATTTATATTATATATTATCGTTGTGATTGACTCTGTGTTCTCTTTATTGTACTATATATTATGAATTGTTTTGTCCTGACGGCACACGTGTCTATTGCTTTGTACCGATACTGTGTGCGTATTTATATACTTGATGTTTCAATACGGACCAGTGTTAGTCTAATGGAATATACATGTATGTACCCCATATAGCCTCATTCTCCGTATTATCTGACAGTATTACTTGTAATACTCTTGGATAGTATGGGTATAGAGGTGGGGTGTTACACCATTTATATCTCTGTTAAATTCTTATAACTCCCACTTTATTACATATTTATTGCCTTATTAATCTTGGAGTCACAACCTTTTCTATTTACATTTTCTATTCTTATTATTTATTAAGCGATTTATGTAAATGTTCTAATTACATATGATGTGAACGTTGATGATTATTATGCTTATAGAGTGCATAATTATAAGGAAGTCTATGTCAACAAAGAAGTCAAGTACCATTCAGCTTCTTGGGTGCTTCCATATGTCGCGCTCATGCTCTTCTTACTTCACTCCTTATGATACGACCTCTGCCCCATGGGTAATCGGAGTAGGAGTATAAATTTAACTCTAAGTTTTTTTCCAATTCATAATTGCTTCGCCCATCCTTTCAGAATATGTTCACAACTACCTCTATAGTTAGAACTCATAGACTTAGATGTATGTTCAAAATAAGTATTTATTTTTACTTATGGTAGGCTTTTAGAAAAATAATTTTCAATAATAACAAATACGTCACTTATATGTGCATATTTTCCTCGTTGATTGGGTAACCTACAATCTAATACCAAATATAACGCCTTGAAATGGACCCAAATACCGACCTAGAAAAGTTCCATTGAAACTTAGACGCATTCCAATTCTGGTTGGTAAAAAGAAGAATACAGAGCTATTTATCTACTCATTCTGAAATCATGATGGGTGGAAAAATATAATAGCATAAAAAGTACCTATTTTATGCCAAATTCCAAATGTCATAAAACAAAACTATAACATAATGTCAACAATAACCCTTACATCATCTTGTTTAAAAATATTTTTTTAACATCAAATGGGTACATCAGAAAATAGCATAAATAGAAAAATAGACTACTTCCACAAGCTCCTCTCATGGTCATCCCCATCTTGATCATCGTCTCCTTCTCTAACCAGTGTTGTAATAAGGAGGGAGTCATAACAACCATATCTAGTGAACAGAAAATCTCGAGCCTTTCTATATCAGTACTTGGGCAGTATAATTTAGGTTGATATGTCTTTCACATTTTAAACCATATTCAAAAACATTTATTACTTCATATAAGGGAAAGAGGCAGGTTCTTAAACGATTACTTAATACCTTCGGTCCCTGAAGCAGGTTCTCCCATAACCAATAACCCATAACCATCGTTATTATTATCTATCAATGAGAGAGATAGAACACAAGCCACTTAATACCTTTTAATGGAAAATAGGCAGACTGTAACTATTTAAGACCTCAATTGACGTAGGCCCTCATCGTTTAATACCTATTTTCAAGGTGACTCTACATAGGTGTCTATCTAGCTGACATTGCATGGAAATCTCTTCGGACACTTAATACTTCAATTGAAGAGGACATTTTTAAGATATCCTCAATTGTTCCTAAACCCAATCCTGACCTTTTAATACTTCATATAAGGAATGAGGAAGGCCCTCAAACAACCACTTAATACCTTTAATTTCCTAAAGTAGGTCTTTCGTATTATCTCTTGTACCACACAGAGACATCTCACATTAATCTGACTATTCATAAGAACTGGTAGCTGGATTAACTGGACGGATTTACGCTACATAATTGGGGTAAACCTTGTGCCATCCATAGTTACTTATTATAAATGATGTCTTACATCAACTCTAAAGCCATATTGCTGGTAGCAAGATTAGCTAGGAAGACTTCATGTGTGCTTTTCACTAACCTCGCATTCATATAACTTAGACATATTTCATAACACTCTATAAGTATTTTATCGCACATCTCACCATATTAGTTATTTAGGCCTTATTAAATTAATTAACTACATAATTTATACGTTACAATTGTATGTTATTTACATTAGTTTATATATATATATATATATATATATATATATATATACATACGCATTCATTAATTTCTATGTGAGCGGGGATTACACCCTAAACTAACGTTCAAATGTCAATCTTCCAAAGTTATACAAGTCTCATTTCCTCAATAGCATTTTTACTATAAATCCAATATTCCAAAATCAAATCAATAGACTTGTACTTAGAATCCAACTCCAACTTATTTTATATTGAAATAATGGAATAAAACAACAATAATGGAAACTTATGATTTAATTGATTTTATGCTCTATTCAATTGAGAGAAATGGATAGTGCAAACTACAAATAAGAATTTGTACCTTACACACCATTTCTTAATCAAATTCCTTAATTAAATCCAAAGATAAAGAATAAGAAGTGGAATTGAAGATGTACGCATAAACTGTAAAATCCACACAAACTTTATTATTTTAATACAAAACAATTAAGATTCCAACCTTAGAATTGACATTTCACTTTGGGTGAATTTTGGGTATTTTAATGTGATGTTTTTGTAATCTAAAACTCCCCAAGATATACAGTAAATCTAAATACACTATTCAATTACTAAAATAGAAAAACTAAGATTTTCACTCATAGAGTTCCTTAGCTTTGGATCCCTCTTGGATTCGACATGCCTTCAATGAACTCTTTCAAATCTCTTCTTTTTGATATATACAACAGGGGATTTGTATATATGGAAGATTCGAAAAATAGTGGTTTAGAGGAGAAGAGGTTGAGAAAATAAACAATAGTCCAAAATAGATATATAGGATTTCTTACTTGAAACATTAATAGAGTTTTTCGAATCTATAAAGAAAAACTAGCAAAGCTTCGCTAATGTTCCCAAATTATTTTTTGAATAAAAGTAAGGGTTAAGCGCTTATTTATAGTGGTTGGAATGCACTAGAACCGTCAGATTTAAGTCAATTTAAAACTATAAAATCCAAAACGTTCATTGCTGAAACCCTAGCCACCACCTTATGTCCACCGATTTACCGCCCCTACCATCGGTCGATCGCTAGAGGTCAACCTATCATGGGTCAGGAGTCGACCGGTCTTGTTTTAGGAACGTTGACTTCTTTATTGCCATTGTTAATTTAATTTCTTCCTTAATTGTTATTTAACGTTATGTTTAATTTTAATGTTTACTTAACCTCCAAGCATAATTACTGTTAACTTTTGAATCTCAAATTTAGAAATTATTTATTTATTTGAATTTGAATTTTATTTAAATTAATTTGAATTCGAAACATAAATCGTTTATACCTTCCACGTTTGAGCTCTGTTTCCAACATATAATATATGAAAATTGGTCAGAAAATCACCATGGACGCAACGGTATAACTTTCATGGTCAAGTTATGAATTATACAAAATTTTCATTTTTACCTCTATCTTATTTAAATTAATTTATTTAATTTATTTATGATTGATTGATTTTACTTAGTGTTACACCATCCCAGATCAACTATATGAATGAAGACATTTTTGGTGGATAATTTCTCAACATACAATGCATTACTAGGATGGTTGCCTTTCTCAGACTTCCATGCCATAGCCCAACTATGGTTGAAGATGAAATTCGCTATGATGGAGTTGGAGCAATCGAAGGTGATCAATACTTACTTGAGATTGATATATGGCAAAGTCCCATGAGAAAGACATAAGGAGGAAAAAAAGAATGAAGTGACTACTCTCTTCATAATAAAATCAACTACATAGAAATTGAAGGATTGGTCCTCTCTCAAGTACACCGGTGATCCTTTCAATGAACTAGACCTGAAAGAAAGAGTAGAGTGGATAACAGCAGAGCTTATAGAGGTGATGGAGTTTTTAGAGGTTAACGAACATGATCCAACTAAACTAATGAAAATTGGATCCCAATTAGGGCTAGGTTAAAACAAAAACTGTTGTGTCACATACTAAATATGGGCTCTAAGCGATCGATGACCCAAAATGAGGAGGTTAGGTTTTGATAGAAAACAGATTCATTAGGGAAACTAACTATGTAGTGGATTGCTAATCCAGTGCACGTCAAAAGGCCAAATGGGAAATGATGAACACCAATCAACTTTTCATACTTGAAAGAGCTTGCCTCAAGGATTGTTTCCCACTTTTGAGAATTGGAAAACTTATGGATAGAATAATGGGGAATCTACCATTTTTATGGATGATTACTCTAAATATAATCAAATAGGTATGTACATCCCTAATTAGGATCATACTAGATTTATTACTGATTTAGGCCTATACTGCTATAAGGTCATGCTTTTGGGTTGAAGAAAGCTAAATATATGTATCAATATCTAGTGAATAAGATGTTTGCTAATTGGATCGGAAGAATAATGAAGGTGGATGTGGATGATATGCTAGTGAACTCCATGAAAGCTAAAGATCACATTGACCATGTAAATGAGAAGTTCTAGATATTTGAGAGTTTAGGATGAAACTAAACCCTTAAAGTGTTCTTTTGGTGTTTCCTCTGGGAAGTTCTTTGACTTCATTTTGCACACCAGGGGATAGAAGCCAACCCAAAGCAAGCCAAGCATTGAAAGACATTAAGATCCTAGAGATCCAAAAAGAAATTTAATGCTTAAACGAAAAGGTTGCAGCATTAAGCAGATTTATCTGTAAGTCAACTGATAAGTGTGTTCCATTCTTTGAGGCATTGACGAGAGAGAAGGGTAAATTTTCTACAATAGATTAGTGTTTAGTTGCATTTCTTAACCTTATGGAGCATACTCAGAAACCACTAGTTCTGTCCATATTTGTAGAAAGGATAGATTTGTTCATATACCAAGTGGTGTCGGATCATGCCTTAGGCATGGCATTGGTGCAAGAAGAAGGTAGAGTATAAAGAAAAGTAAATTAACAAACCAGAGTTCAGATAACCAAAGTTGCAAAAGCTAGCTTATTGCTTACTATAGCATCTAAGAACCTAAGGCATACTCCCATTCGGTTATTGACTGAACAACAATCGAGGAAGGTCTTGCATCGCCTAAACACATTAGGTAGGTTAATAGAGTTGAGTATTGAGATGAGAAAGTATAATATCACTTATCACCCTTGCATGGCAACCAAAGAACAAAGCTTGGCAGACTTTATTGTGAAATTTATTATAGGGACGATTAAATTGAAACTAGGGGTAAGGAACTCTAAAATGGTATAGGTGTGTATACGAAATTTCGAATGAGCATGATTCTGGAGCTAGAATAGTTTTAGTCACACCCAATGGGAGGAAACTATGTTTTGCCTTAAGACTAGGATTCAGAACAACCAATAACGAAACAGAATAAAATGTGTTAATAACAAGACTATAAATTGCAAAGGACTAGGAATAAGGCCATTGTGTGTTTACAGAAACTCCCAGCTAGTGGTCAACTAGATGCAAAGGTAATTTCAGCCTAAAGGAAAGTGGTGGGCATCTATCCTAAGAAGGTGAAATCTTTACTCAACGAGCAAGAATACTATGTGGTGAGACGTATTCCACAAGAGGAAAATCAAGATGTGGATGACATGGAAATTTTGGCAAGATCTTGAAATGGACCACTTCTCAAATCAATCCTAATAATAACTTCACCGGTACTGAGTTTTAAGGAGAAAAATAGGGTTGCGACTTGACCAGGAAAAAACTTGCATGACTCGTGTAACGACCCACTATTTGTACCATTCACATTCGACGATAATTTAAAACTTGTCAAACTTGAACAGTTCAAAACAATAGATTGTAAATAAATTTGGAGCAAATGAAATCTAATCACAGAATCACAGACACAGAAATCAAAATACTCGCAGTGGAAATTTAAAAATAACCTAGTGGTTCATGAAGCCACTATTAATAGTCTCCAAAACAGATAAAATTTTACATAGTCTTTAAACCCGAATATAGTTGCATTAATAATAGAAAATCTCAATATCCAATAGTCTTGATTACATAAAAAGATAAGAACTGGAAGGAAAGTTGCCAGCAGCTTGAAAAGTGATCTACAGAAATCCTAGCTCCGGGATGAAGACTGAACTGCAACTCAGGCTGACCCGAGCACAAAATAAAACATAAACACTCGAGTCAGGACATACATACTTATACAGTGTAAAATAATTTAAGTGTACTGCAATATAGAGCAAGTAACTTAGAGGATGCTTGGGACCGCCCATCCTCCAAGGATCCGTTAAACTATTTACCATGTAATAATATTTCGCTATTATAATAGTGTCTATTTGTAAAATAAGCTTACTTTAAAATAGAGTTAAGGCTTTACATTTTCCACCTTAACACGTAATAGTGCCAATAGTCTATACAGTACCGTAATATCTCCTGATCGGGAGGCTACCAGAGGATACTCCATAGGTACGACACAAATCAAACTCGTATGGGCTCGCTAGAGTAGGTGACACGGCACAACTAGGCAATGCCAGGGTAGATATACCAATTACGCATCCGGACCGGTGGAAACGCATAGCGCGCAGCTATCGCCTACATCGAATAACTCTCCCGAATCAAAGGTGCGCATCAAAACAACCACAAAAGTAATAGAATGGCATACGAAGAAGTGCGTCCGATTAGAGGTGCTACCTCATTAATCCGAGAATCGCTCCTGTTTTAGCCACCTTATGCCAAATCACGGGAGTCGGGTCCACGTATTTACCTCAAAGTAAACATCAACATCATCCTACTTCATTCTGGAATCTCCACCGCGTACACGGTTGTCAAAGTGGTTTCGGTATCGACAGAGAGTATGCCCATATCCGATCCAGGTCTCTCTAACAATCAACGTTATTATTACTCGTGGTTATAAATTCCAATTTTTTTATATTTAAATCAATTGCTATATTGAAAATTTAAGTTAAAATAAAAATCCAATATACATCCCAAGGTTATACCTTGGTTAATTTGAGTAACTTAAAATTTCAACTTCAATATGGTTTCAACAATAATTAAACCCATTTAATTTGTAAACCATACTTCCACGCGTTATATAGTCATTTAAATTACTCGATAAATTATGATTTTTATAAAGTATAATTTATAATTAAATATCTGACTTCTCTTATCTTTATTTAATAAAATCAAGTGCAAATATTTCTATAAATTTTACTTATAATTCAGTTAAATTCCCATATTCAAAATAAACAAATTTCTAATTAATTTCTTACCTTACCTTTGTTCCAAAAACAACCTTCCATTTCTAAATCAAGTTAATTTCAATTTCCATCTTTCACAAATCTAACTATTTGATACATAGAAACTTAACTTATATCTATTCGCTTTATACCAAATTTCATAAATTATTTCTTAACTTACATTCTACTTGTTTTACAAATCCAAATTTCAAACTAAACCCATACTTTGAATTCTAATATTATTTACATATTTGATTTGTACAATATTATACATATAAAAATCATTTAAATCAATTTTTAAACAAAGAATTATTTAAACATTTACTATTTCCAAAAATGCACATATATATAACCACGAGTCTGTATAGTATTTTCTAGCCTAGGTTAAGTGATACGGATACTATATCATTTCAATCCGTAAATTCCAAAGAAAACCGGGTTCTATCATTTCAAACCCGCAATCCCAAGTCAAATAAATAACTAAATGCATAAATGAATAAAATAAGTATCGTTCAGGCCTATTATTTCAGCTTACAACGATTTCTATTCTACAGGGAACTTGTAGTGTGATTAACAGTAAATAATAATTAAAAAGTATAACTACAATAATATAATAATAGATAATACAACTGATGATGCGTCAATTTAATGACGGGGTTTTAACATCATAATTTACATCACATGCAGATAAAATAAAATAAATTTACAATTACACTTGTGATTAATTCACAGAAATATAAGCACATTTGTCAGGTGAGAATACTCACCTTAATGCTATCGAAGACTTGATTCAAACGATGATCACACTTTGAAAAAGAAAATGCACAAAAGCACGACCAAATTTGTCGCGGAGGCTGCGATCGGATTTTTATTCTTGAAAATGAAACGAATAAATCAAAAATCAAAACTAAGTAAAAAAATTAACGCGAAAACTTCAAAACAAAAGGGAACGAATGGAAATAAATTCGTCCCATAGGCTCGACCACTCCACCACCCAACTCGACTCATCAAAACACTGCCTACCTGTTTCTCTGCCCATACATGCACGTTATTATTATAAATTTTGTTCTCATTTTTTTTTCACGACGGCATGGCCCTAACCTATATCTAGTTCGAAAGCATGCACTCACGTTTTTTTTATATAACTGTGTTTCTTCCCATTTCAAACAAGCTTGGTTCTCTTACTATCTCGGCCACTCCTATTTCAATCCGAAAACATGCACGCGTCCAGGCCTATGCATGCGTTCAAGATTTCCAAACAACACTCTGTGCACAATGTTCCACTAAGAATATATAGGCTCGGCAAAACTTGGTTTGGCCATCATAGTTGGGGTAAGGGAGTGGCATGATCAACATTCCCAAAGTCTCGGCCTTGTCCATGATACGTGCCTGACATGCACGCACGTTTTAAGCAAAGGCTGTGATAATTAAAAAGTGGTGATGTAATCATTATTTTCTCAAAGTTTGTCACGGCTACCTATAGCTCGGTTTAGCATTGATATTGGGTTTACTTCCAGGTGAAAGACTGTCAATGCAAAACTCGGCCAGAGGTGATGTCATAGGAGAGAGGGTTTGTACTCGAGGCGGGTCGTGAAAAGTAGTGGAGCCGAGAACTTGGAGTGAACAGATGAAACACACGAATATAAAGAAAGAAGAAAAAAAATAATGTAAAAGAAGGAAAACAAATGTTCGACCATACCTGTACCAAGCTAGCTCGCGTGAAGATGAAAACTACTGAAGCTAAAATGAGTAGAAAGAAAAGAAAGAGATACGTGGGTTTATATTACAGCTGAGTTGCGTGATTAAGTGGGAACGAAACGTCAGGTAATAACTTTGAAATGGACTGGAAAGTGCGTGATTTTCGCGACGAATAAAATAAAAAACCAATCCACTCGGTTGTGAAATTATAGGTTACTGATAAATTTTTGGCAAGAATTAAAATTCGTTTTGAACGTGTTATAAATAGGAAGCTGCATGATTTATTCCTTTGATTTTTTTTTAGTAATTCCGTTTCTACAGGTAAGGAATAAATTGCTTTCATTGAATGTTTATTACCAGAAGCAAAAATAAGGTGAAGTAATATATGCAACGTTTCAAGTGGCAAGCATTTGATTTTGTTGATTGAATTTTAAAGGCGAGAAGCAATTATTTTGTCCTTGAACGGAATAAAATTTTGAACAAATTTGTAACGTGCTTAAAATGAGAGAATTGACCTTTGATATCTGAGGAAACGGTAAAGATATTTGATTCCGAACGTTACTTATTTAAAAGATCTTATACCAAATTTAAAACCAAATGAAGGCTATGAAAATGTAACGTTTGGCTATAGTTATTCTTAAAAGTTATTCCTTAACATGTTTACATTCTTTTGATTAATCTACCATTTACAAAGCGATTTATTATCCAAATGGGCAAAAAATTACAAATTTTTAAAGAAGTAGATAATCCATTTTTTTTATTAAACTTCCAATTAGAGTTATCTTTTAAACAAAGTTAAAAATTTCAGAAACTTTCATTTTATATTTTTGGGTAATGATTTAATCAAATCTAAAAATTTATATTATAATAAATTTCAAAGTTTTATAAATAAAAGAATAAAGTGCTTGAAAAATCTCGGGCTGTTACACTCTCCCCCACTTAGAACTTTTCGCCTCGAAAAGGAATGAAAGAAGGAAAACAAAAGAAGATAAGATAATAAAGCAAAGTACCTTAAGCGAATAATTCCGGATTCGAAGCACGAATGCTCTCCTCCGTCTCCCATGTGCAATCCCGTTCGTCAGCGCTCCATTGCACTTTGACCAGTCGGACAGATTTTCTTCTTAGCTGTTTCATACCTCGATCGATGATACGAAGCGGCTTCCTTTCTATAGTTAGGCCAGGCTCGATGTCCAAACTATCAAGAGTAGTAGGGTGGATAATAAGAGATGGATCATGAAGACAGCGACGAAGGTGGGATACATGGAACACATTGTGTATTCCAGCGAATTTCTCGGGTAAATCCAGTCGATAAGCAAGAGATTCAATCCTTTCCAAGATGCGGAACGGACCGATGAACCTAGGAACAAGCTTTCCTCTATGCCTAAACCGAACCACATTTCTTACAGGGGAAACCTTAAGAAAAACCAAATCCCCAACAGCAAACTCCAAGCTTCTTCTACGACGATCCGCGTACTTCTTCTGTCTATCCTGAGAAATCTTTAACCTTCTCTTAATCTCCTCCACTTTCTCCGAAGCTTCCAAAATCATTTCGGGACCAAGAACTAAGCGATCACCGGATTCAATCCAGCAAGACGGAGATCTACAAGGTCTCTCGTATAGAGCAGTAAATGGGGACATCTCAAGACTAGCCTGAAAAGATAGAATAAGCCAGATAGAGGATTTAGATAAGATAAGAACAGAGGATAGGAATTTATACCTGATAACTATTGTTATAGGTAAATTCCACAAGATGAAGATGATCTTCCCAAGATCCTCCATAATCCAGAATGCAAGCACGAAGAAAATCCTCAAGAATCTGATTCACCCTTTTTGTTTAACCGTCAGTCTTTGGGTGGTAAGCGGTGCTCAGATTCAGACGAGTACCCAAGGATTCCTGGAAAGCTTTCCAAAATTGACTAGTGAAGATAGGGTCTCGATCGCAAACTATGCTTAGGGGAACACCATGGAGGCGAACAATCTCCCTCATATAGATCTCAGATAAGCTCGAAGCCGTACGAGTAGCCTTGACCGGAATAAAATGAGCTGACTTGGTCAGTCTATCCACGATAACCCATATGCTCTAATTTCCCCTCCTAGATCTCAGTAAACCATCGATGAAAGCCATAGAAACTTGCTCCCACTTCCAATTTGGAATCTCCAGAGGCTGCAACAAACCCGGTATCTTCTGATAATCTTCCTTGATTTGCTGGCAAGTCGCACACCTACTCACAAAGATAGAGACATCCCGCTTCATACCCTTCCACAAGTAAAGTTTCTTTAAATCCTGATACATCTTCGCTACACCAGGATGTATGGAAAATCTAGATTGATGATGTTCCTGAAGTAACTCCTTTCTCAAACCATCAATGTTCGGGACACAAATCCTATTATTGATCCTCAAAATCCCTTTATCATCAATTTGAGCTCCACTACCGTCAAAACTACTACCACCAACCATGCTGCGAACATTCTCCTTGATCAATCTGATGATCCTATCCTCATCCTGCTTAGCCTTGATACGGTCCAAAAGGGGAGAAGAAACAAAAATCTGACACAACAAGGACTTCTTTCTACTCAACGCATCTGCCACAACATTAGCTTTTCGAGAGGTATAGTTGATGTCGAGATCGTAAGAAGCAAGAAACTCGAGCCACCGAACTTGTCTTTGATTCAAATCCTTCTGGGTGAAGATATATTTCAAAGACCGATGATCCGTGAAAAGATCAAACTTAGCCCCCAAGAGATGATGTCTCCAAAGCTTCAATGCAAAGACAACAGCCAGCAATTCTAAATCGTGAGCAGCATAATTAGCCTCATGGGTCTTCAACTGACGACTAGCATAGGCAATTACCTTCCCATCTTGCATTAATACTGCTCCCAATCCTTCTCGACAAGCATCGGTGAAAACCGTTAATCTCTCATTTCCATTTGGGACGGTAAGCACTGGTGCGGAAGTCAGCTTGTCCTTCAACTCTTGGAATGCCGCTTTACACTTAGTGCTCCAAATAAACTGAGCATTCTTCCGAGTTAGAACAGTGAGAGGTGCAGAAATCCAAGCAAAATTCTCAATGAACCTCCGATATTAACCGGCAAGGCCTAGAAAACAGCGAATATCAGTTGGAGTCTTAGGTTCTTCCCAATCATTGATCGCAGCGATCTTGACTGGATCAACAGAAACTCCTTCACTAGAGACAATATGTCCGAGGAATCGGACTTCTTCTTCCCAGAAATGACACTTCGAGAATTAATCCTTTAATTGATGGTTTCGAAGAGTCTCTAAAACATATCTTAAATGGATCATATGCTCTTCCTCAGATTTGGAGAAGACGAGAATGTCATCAATAAAGACTAGGACAAATTTATTAAGCACATCGCGAAAGACACGATTCATCAAGTTGACGAAGAAGGCAGGAGCGTTAGTCAACCCAAAAGGCATAACTAGCCATTCAAAGAAACCATTCTCGGTATGGAAAGCAGTTTTGGGAATTCTCTCCTCAGCAACTCTAAGCTGGTGGAAACCTGTGGCTAAATCAAGCTGAGAGAAAATAGACGCTCCATAAAGCTGATCGAACATATCATTGATGCGGGGCATAAGATATCTGTTTTTCATAGTGAGCTTGTTCAGCTCCCTATAATCACCACACATCCGGAGGGAACCGTCTGATTTGGTGACGAAAACTATGGCTGCTCCCCATTCTGAAAAGCTAGGTCTAATCAGACCTTTAGAGGAAAAATCCTGAATCTGATTTTTTAATTCGATCTACTCTCGTGGTGCCATTCTTCTGGGTGGAAGAACTACAGGTCGAGCTCCAGGAATGAGGTCAATGCGGAAATCAATTTCCCGCTTTGGAGGTAGAGAGATGACCTCACCAAATACGTTGGAAAATAGTTTGACTACCGGAGTCGAATGGATATCATCCGGGAAAGTATCGAGGGAATAAATGAAACTACCAGCGAACTCCTGAGGCAATTTACACTGGATCTCTAATGGATTTCCAAAATCATCTTTAAGGGCAACAGTTCTGGAACAACAAGATATACGGGAATCATGCCTATCTAACCAATCACCCCCAAGCAAAACATCAAAAGCGTCAAATCCCAAAACATAGAAGTCACCAGTGAAACGGTGATCTAAATATATAAGCTTCACTTGCTTACAAATCCTACTAAGATTTGCATGCCCACCGATGGGATTTGAAACAACAAAGGCACAGAAGAAAACTCGGGAGAAAGGAGATGCTCAAATTTATTACAGAGATCCGACGAGATGAAGCTATGGGAAGCTCCGGTATCGAATAAAACTCGAATAGGAGATTTAAACAAAGAAAAAGAGCCTTGAAGTATACCTTGGGAGTCGCTAGGAGCTGGAGTGGGTGCAGGTGTAGGATGTGGGGCTGGGGAGGATGCAGAAGTAACAGCGAAGATTCCTGATGCCGTACCCTTCTTCTGGGTAGGGCAGTCTCTCTTGAAGCGTCCCGGCTAAAGGCAGATGTGGCAGAGGTCTCGTCTAGCCAACTGAGAAGGAGGTGGAATAGCAGCACCCAAAGTAGGACAACTATTAGCGTAGTGTCCTTTCTGATCGCATCGGTAGCAAGCAATGGTAGAAAGATCTACCGTCGGACTCTGAGATGCAGAAGACGATGATCCTAGCCCTAGAGTCCTATTCCTCTTATGACGGTAGAAATTTGACTTCCTTTTCTTAGAATTTCCAGAAGACTGAGCCGGTGCAGATTGAGCAGCTGGAGTGGCCCTAGAGGTAGGGTTCTCATATCGGAGAGCCATGTCCATCAGAGCGGTGAACGTCCCATGCACGTGGGTAATAAGTCGATCGTAGAACTCAGGGCGAGCACCAGTGATAAATTTCTCGTTCTTCTTAAGCGGGGTGTCTATCAAATTCAGACCATACTGCGAGAGCTCATTAAATTTTCTCTCATATTCCGTGAAGGACATATTGCCCTGCTTTAGATCCATAAAGTCTCGATATAGCTGAGACTTACCCGCTTCGGGCATCCATTTGACCAGAAAAGCCTCCCTAAAGCACGATAAGAGGGATAAGACAAATTTCAATAAATGGGGGAATTTAACCTAAATTTGATTAACCGAAGAAGATACCTAAATTGCTCCTAGGTGATGTCAGCCTCATTGGTGTGAGTAGTAATGGATAGCCACCAATTTAAAGCGGCTCCTTTCATCTGCCAGGCCGCCAATTGCCGTTGCTGGGCATTAGTGATTTCGAGACAGGAGATGATTCTCTCCAAGTCTCTCAACCACCGTTGAGCTTCTATTATGGTTTCAGACCCCGTGAACTTGGTGCCACCAAGCTCGGTATAATCTTTGCATAGCTTAGTAAATCTAACAGGGGCAGCAAGTGGAGGAGCTGGGGCAGCAGCTTGTCCCATACCTCTGGTATTTCCGCGATTCATCGTGAGAAATCAAGAATGAATTTTAGGACAGAGGAAACTATAGATGCCAAGATATTAGATAAGATAAAGTTTAACTTGAACAAGCATTTAGCCAAGGCTCTAATTATATAAGATGGAGAAAAGGAAAGAAGTAGTTGGAAATTTTTTATTTTAAAACAGGAAAGTTTAATACCAAAATACTTCTTTGAAAACCCTTTTGAAAATCATTTTATACTTTAAAATACGTTCTCTTACAAGGAATGGATTCTAGGATTTGACTTCACGCATTCTAGGATATTTCTACCCTATCTCTAACGAGTTTTGCCCTTCAGGCTATGGTTAAACCAAAGCTCTGATACCAACTATAACGACCCACTATTTGTACCATTCAAATTCGACGATAATTTAAAAATTGTCAAACTTGAACAGTTCAAAACAATAGATTATAAATAAATTTGGAGCAAACGAAATCTAATCACAGACACAGAAATCAGAATACTCGCGGCGGAAATTTAAAAATAACCTAGTGGTTCATGAAACCACTATTAATAGTCTCCAAAACAGATAAAATTTTACATAGTCTTTAAACCCAAATATAATTGCATTAATAATAGAAAATCTCAATATCCAATAGTCTTGATTACATAAAAAGATAAGAACTGGAAGGAAAGTTGCCAGCAGCTTGAAAAGTGATCTACAGAAATCCTAGCTCCGGGATGAAGACTGAACTGCAACTCAGGCTGACCCGAGCGCAAAATAAAACATAAACACTCGAGTCAGGACATACATACTTATACAGTGTAAAATAATTCAAGTGTACTGTAATATAGAGCAAGTAACTTAGAGGATGCTTGGGACCGCCCATTATCCAAGGATCCGTTAAACTATTTACTATGTAATAATATTTCGCTATTATAATAGTGTCTATTTGTAAAATAAGCTTACTTTAAAATAGCGTTAAGGCTTTACATTTTCCACCTTAACACGTAATAGTGTCAATAGTCTATACAGTACCGTAATACCTCCTGATCGGGAGGCTACCAGAGGATACTCCATAGGTACGACACAAATCAAACTCGTATGAGCTCGCTAGGGTAGGTGACACGGCACAACTAGGCAATGCCAGGGTAGATATACCAATTACGCATCCGGACCGGTGGAAACGCGTAGCACACAGCTACCGCCTACCTCGAACAACACTCCCGAACCAAAGGTGCGAACCAAAACAATCACAAAAGTAATAGAATGGCATACAAAGAAGTTCGTCCGATCAGAGGTGCTACCTCATTTATCCGAGAATCGCTCCTGTTTTAGCCACCTTATGCCAACTCACGGGAGTCGGGTCCACGTATTTACCTCAAAGGAAACATCAACATCATCCTACTTCATTCTGGAATCTCCACCGCGTACACGTTTGTCAAAGTGGTTTCGGTATCGACAGAGAGTATGCCCATATCCAGTCCCGGTCTCTCTAACAACCAACGTTATTATTACCCGTGGTTATAAATTCCAATTTTTTTATATTTAAATCAATTGCTATATTGAAAATTTAAGTTAAAATAAAAATCCAATATACATCCCAAGGTTATACCTTGGTTAATTTGAGTAACTTAAAATTTCAACTTCAATATGGTTTCAACAATAATTTAACCCATTTAATTTATAAACCATATTTCCACGCGTTATATAGTCATTTAAATTACTTGATAAATTATGATTTTTATAAAGTATATTTTATAATTAAATATCTAACTTCTCTTATCTTTACTTAATAAAATCAAGTGCAAAAATTTCTATAAATTTTGCTTATAATTTAGTTAAATTCCCATATCCAAAATAAACAAATTTCCAATTAATTTCTTACGTTACCTTTGTTCCAAAAACAACCTTCCATTTCTAAATCAAGTTAATTTCAATTTCTATCTTTCACAAATCTAACTATTTAATACATAGAAACTTAACTTATATCTATTCGCTTTATACCAAATTTCATTATTTCTTAACTTACATTCTACTTGTTTTACAAATCCAAATTTCAAACTAAACCCATACTTTGAATTCTAATATTATTTGCATATTTGATTTGTACAATATTATACATATAAAAATCATTTAAATCAATTTTTAAACAAAGAATTATTTAAACATTTACTATTTCCAAAAATGCACATATATATAACCACGAGTCTGTATAGTATTTTCTAGCCTAGGTCAAGTGATACGGATACTATATCATTTCAATCCGTAAATTTCAAAGAAAACCGGGTTCTATCATTTCAAACCCGCAATCCCAAGTCAAATAAATAACTAAATACATAAATGAATAAAATAAGTATCATTCAGGCCTATTGTTTCTGCCTGCAACGATTTCTATTCTGCAGGGAACTTGCAGTGTGATTAACAGTAAATAATAATTAAAAAGTATAACTGCAATAATATAATAATAGATAATACAGCTGATGATGCGTCAATTTAATGACGGGGTTTTAACATCATAAATTTATATCACATGCAGATAAAATAAAATAAATTTACAATTACACTTGTGATTAATTCACAGACATATAAGCACGTTTGTCATGTGAGAATACTCACCTTAATGCCGTCGAAGACTTGATTCAAACGATGATCACACTTTGAAAAAGAAAATGCATAGAAGCACGACCAAATTTGTCATGGAGGCTGCGATCGGATTTTTATTCTTGAAAATGAAACGAATAAATCAAAAATTAAAACTAAATAATAAAAATTTAACACGAAAACTTCAAAACAAAAGGGAACGAATGGAAATAAATTCGTCCCATAGGCTCGACCACTCCACCACCCTACTCGACTCATCAAAACACTGCCTACCTGTTTCTCTGCCCATACATGCACGTTATTATTATAAATTTTGTTCTCATTTTTTTTTCACAACAGCATGGCCCTAACCTATATCTAGTTCGAAAGCATGCACTCACGTTTTTTTTATATATAAGCGAAACTGTGTTTCTTCCCAGTTCAGACAAGCTTGGTTCTCTTACTATCTCGGTCACTCCTATTTCAATCCGAAAACATGCACGCGTCCAGGCCTATGCATGCGTTCAAGATTTCCAAACAACAGCTCTGTGCATAATGTTCCACTAAGAATATATAGGCTCGGCAAAACTTGGTTTGGCCATCATAGTTGGGGTAAGGGAGTGGCATGATCAGCATTCCCAAAGTCTCGGCCTTGTCCATGATACGTGCCTGACATGCACGCATGTTTTAAGCAAAGGCTGTGATAATTAAAAAGTGGTGATGTAATCATTATTTTCTCAAAGTTTGTCACGGCTACCTATAGCTCGGTCTAGCATTGATATTGGGTTTACTTCCAGGTGAAAGACTATCAATGCAAAACTCAGCCAGAGGTGATGTCATAGGAGAGAGGGTTTGTACTCGAGGCGGGTCGTGAAAAGTAGTGGAGCCGAGCACTTGGAGTGAACAGATGAAACACACGAAAAGAAAGAAAGAAGAAAAAAAAGTAAAAGAAGGAAAACAAATGTTCGACCATACCTGTATCAAGCTAGCACGCGTGAAGATGAAAACTACTGAAGCTAAAATGAGTTGAAAGAAAAGAAAGAGATACATGGGTTTATATTATAACTGAGTTGCGTGATTAAGTGGGAAAGAAACGTCTGGTAATAACTTTGAAATGGACTGGAAAGTGCATGATTTTCGTGACGAATAAAATAAAAAGCCAATCCACTCGGTTGCGAAATTATAGGTTACTGATAAATTTTTGGCAAGAATTAAAATTCTTTTTGAACGTGTTATAAATAGGAAGCTGCATGATTTATTCCTTTGATTTTTTTTTAGTAATTCCGTTTCTACAGGTAAGGAATAAATTGCTTTCATTGAATGTTTATTACCAGAAGCAAAAATAAGGTGAAGTAATATATGCAACGTTTCCAGTGGCAAGCATTTGATTTTGTTGATTGAATTTTAAAGGTGGTAAGTAATTATTTTGTCCTCGAACGGAATAAAATTTTGGACAAATTTGCAACGTGCTTAAAATGAGAGAACTGACCTTTGATATCTGAGGAAAAGGTAAAGATATTTGATTCCGAACGTTACTTATTTAAAAGATCTTATACCAAATTTAAAACCAAATGAAGGCTATGAAAATGTAACCTTTGGCTATAGCAATTCTTAAAAGTTATTCCTTAACATGTTTACATTCTTTTGATTAATCTACCATTTACGAAGCGATTTATTATCCAAATGGACAAAATATTAAAAAAATTTAAAGAAGTAGATAATCCATTTTTTTTATTAAACTTCCAATTAGAGTTATCTTTTAAATAAAGTTAAAAATTTCAGAAACTTTCATTTTATATTTTTGGGTAATGATTTAATCAAATTTAAAATTTTATATTATAATAAATTTCAAGGTTTTATAAATAAAAGAATAAAGTGCTTGAAAAATCTTGGGCTGTTACAACTCGTATAATTGAGTACTTGATAAATCGTTTTTTGCAAACTAAATGGAACGAAGCTAAAAAGGTATTGTAGAAGGTGCTATGCATTATAATACATGATGGTGTCTTATATCAAAGAGGATTATCTAATCCGCTTCTGAGATGTGTTGTAGAAAGAAACTCATGAAATGTTGATTAACGTGTATCAAGGCAGTTATAGAGACCACACTAGAGTAAACCTTAGTAAAGAAGGTGTTCTGATACTGATACTTTAGGCCAACATTGAACTAAGTGGAGCATGCAAAGTGATGTAATATACAAGCACACTTGTAGACCAATAGAAGGGTGGAAGTAAGCAACAAGCATCTTGATACCCTCAAGATGAAATGTCAAGAAAAGTCGAAGGGAGTTTGGGTGGACGAGCTTCCGCTAGTTATTTGGGCTTACCATATTTCTAATAAGAGTACAATGGGACATACTACTTTTTCTATGGCTTATGGATCAGAGGCTATGCCTCCTATTGAAACTGTTGTCCCATCACATAGGTAGATTCATTATGATCCAAATGATAAGGAGCAGTTATTGAATATGTCTCTAGATCTTATTAAGGAAAGGTGAGATGAAGCTTCTTTGAAGGCCATAGCACATCGCCAAAAGGTAATGAAGCAAAAAAAAACTCTAATATCAAGCATCGCCTGCTTAAGGAAGGAAATATAGTCCAAAAGAGGATATTCTATCAACCAGGGTACTCAATCCAAATTTGGAAAGGATCGTATGATCAACAGGGACTTGGGAAAAGGAGTATATATTCTCAACATGGCAGACGGGACAGTATTATAGAAAGTAGGAAATGCTTAAAACTTCGATCTTATTTTTCTCAATTTATATTGTTTTTATTCGAATGTAATTGTCATGCAATAAAATGAAATTTACTACACGTATCAATAAATGTGCATTTTCTAAAAAAATTGTGTTAGGATTCCCTTTCTATGCATGGATTATTATGACTGCTTGGATTATGACTTAGAATGTTACCGACCATCATGGTTTTACCAAACCCTACTGATAGAGTGTGTGAAATCATAATAAGTGATCAGTTTTTCCTAACCACCACAAAGGCCACCTTCTTATACCGATTGAAGTCCTTGATTTCTAGGCATGTAAAGGTGGGATTCCTACACAGTGCGGGGCACATAGCGCTAATACACCGCAAGAATCTTAGACAAACCTTAACTGGCATCTATGAACCATTTACCCATTGCATGTAAATGACCACTGACTCAGTAGTTTTTTGTTGACGATTGGCCTACAAACATTGGCTAGCAACTACTAATTGGTTTACTTGCGGTCAAGATATGATCACCGACTAGGTAGTTCATTGTTGATGATCGATCCACAAAATTTAGCATGTAGTAGTGAATACCCACGGGTAAAGAATAACCTTTGACTAGGCAGTTCGTTGTCAATAATCAACCTTAACTAATGGTGAAAAGTTAACTCATGCAATCTGAATATGATCATCGATTGAGTAGTTCATCATTGACGATTGACCTCTACATTTACTTAGATTAAACCCAGGATAATGAAAATAGAAATATTTGTTAATACTATATGTATTAATTTTGATGACAACAACCATATTAATATTTTCCAAGTTGTGTGGATTATAGTGCATGAAATACAGGTATACTACTTAGATAATTTGCATGAAAATACAAGTATAGGTGGATATACATCAAGATTGATCAATAGAAAAACTCAAGAGAAAATCAATAAGGCCTAGAAGGTTGTGGGTAGGATAACAAAAAAAGACTGATAGAGCATAAGGGTACAAGAAGAGGACTAGGAGAAAACAAGAGATTCAAGGACAAGGCTACGATGATAGAAGAAACTCAAGAAATAAAGACTAAAAGAGCACAAGATACTATAATTGGTCAGAATTGTATTTGTTGAGTCTTATAAATATTTGTTAAACCCTATAGCATATGTTTGAAGTTTCTCTCTTGCAAAGACGCATTTCCATCTCTAACATATATTTATGAATGTACAATATTAGTTTTAAAAGTTATAAAGATCAAAACAATTTTTATAAAATGCTATTGAAAAATAACTAGGATATGTCGACATATTCTTGAGCTATATATTGACATATTAGCTATAAATCTAGACCAAATGGACAAATCCCTCTTGCCATGGCTTCTCTCCCTCTCACTCTCTTCCCTAACCCTAATTTAGCTATATGTAATTCCTCTCCACCCACACCAACTACTTCGTCCATCCCTGATCCGAACCATCTCGATTTCACTCCACTTCCCTGTAGACATTCCCTCATTCCAACCTTTTGGTACACTACCATTTCTTCAACCATTCCCTACTTATATCCATGCCACTCCACATCTTTCTTCTCTTTGTGAATCCAACTTCGATGTTCTTCCTTAACCATGTCAGATCCTCATCAGAGTCAAGCCATGCTAAAGAAATCTACAGCTCGACATAGGTCCACCCCCATCAAGAGGCTGTCTAGGAATGCTATCAAATATAAATGACGTATATTTAAGCTCAACCTTGATGATTCCAACTCTTTGATACAGCCATTAAAGTGATATATCAAGGTAATACTTTTGAGAAAACAACTTGTTGGTTTCTTCCTAGAGAAGTCTTTATCTTATTCTACTATAATGTTCTTCTTTGATTAGTTTGGGTAATTTGCATGGTATTAAAGTAAATTCAGATGGAAAGTTATTTTTCTTTGAATTTGAAGACAAAAGTAGAATGCTGGAGTTTTAGAATCCGGCCTAATCATTATTAAAGGAAAAGCCTTTATAATAACTTAATGAAAATTATCTATAGACTCTATTTATGAGTAAGTTAATTTTGTTCTGATATTGGTTTACCAATCCAAAATCTCATTCATTCATTGGTCCTTAATTAGCATTAATTGAATTACTAATTACATAGGAAATGCTATTTGTTTTCGATGAATCTAGCAAAAGATTAGAAAGATTTGATTTTGGAAAAGTTTTGATTGATATCGAGCCAACAAAACCTTTTACATATCAAATACCTATTCAACTGAAAGAGGTGAAAGATGTTTTGATTGATGTTGAATATATGCAGAAACTAGATATATATGACATATACAAAGTATTTGGGCACACTACTATGAATTGTATAAAAATGTTCCGCCTAAAAATAAAAAACTAGCCCATATGAAGATTCATGTTCAAGAAACAAGCTCAAAAGTCAAGGGAAATAAGTATCAGAAGGCAGAAATAAATAATGAATAGAATCCCATTAAAAGAGGTGACCAATCACAGGCACACATCTTAATGTCAGCTATTTCCTCTAGGAAATAAGGCTAGTTAATCATAAACACAATGATGATGTTGCAAATCTTATTGGTTTTATTCTATCCAATCATGTTCGCGATAATCATGATGATGTTATACAAAAAGCCAAAAAAATCCCAACATTTCATTTGCAATCCCATGCTCCTACCGCTGCATCAAGTGACAAGCTTTCATTTAACAAGAACTCATGCACTACAACTTCCAATCCATTTTTTACGTAATCAAAGGATCAAAAGGAAAAAAGACCGGGTGCAAAACATTACAACCTATATTTACACAGCGGCAACTAATACTTAACAAAACCTAGCCGTTAATTTACAACAATCAATCTTACTTTCTGTAAACGAAAACAACTCAAACATAGAAAAACAGAGCTTCACTACAGAGGCGATTTACTCCATTTCTCGAGTTAAGATATAATCCTAGCTCATAGAGGTTTCCAAATCCTCACTTTGTTAATTTTATTACCCTTAATTTAATGATATGAGGAGTTAGATTTGGAGTGGTTCGATGATCCATGTTCCTCAGTGGTTGGTTGGCTCCACTTGCTCTCGAATCTTACTGCTTTTGATCTCGTTATGCTTTAATCTCCTGAGTAGAGACTCTGATGAGTAGCTTTTGGAGTTGCCTGACATCTTATATTCCTTTGAGGTTAGCTTCACTTGCTCATGAAGCTTGCTACTTTCGCCTTTGTTTCATACTTTCCTCTTGAGCTATCAAAATCTACAACTCTGTCCTTCGCTCCATACAGATAAGTGATAGACTTTGTTGTTTAGTTCACTTCTATAGTGATTAGCTTCTATTTTAAAATATTGATGGCACCTTTGCAAATAATATCCTACTGCAGTGAATGTGCTTCGGGAGCATTGTTAAGCATGCTGTAGTTTGTAGTCAAAACAGGTAAGAAAGGAAAATTACTATCCCTAATTTGCATATTATTATCAGTAAAAACTGAATTAGATTTATGCTTATTTCCCTTACGGCTTGCATTATTGAAAGCTTTGGAATGACCACCCTCAAGAAGGGAGCCTAAAGAACCATTGTTAAAGCAATCGTTCTAGTTTTTAGTTATGGATGGTACATAAGGTCAAGAGTAGTTAATTCTACCATGGTAAATCTTATAAGAGAATTACTTACCTTGCACGTAGTCCTCAACCATTTTATCGTAATTATCCAGCTCATAGATGGATTAATTGTGGTTGATGCTAATATCTTTTATGCAATTTTTAAGAAATAAGATATTGCTTTCTGCTTCAATGTTTTTCCAGACTTGTATACTATCTGTTTCAGTTCCATTATGAAGTCTGTTATTTCTTCCTTTCCATATGATATATTGCTTTTTTTAGGACAATGAAGGCTTTATTGAATTCTTTCTTTTTACTTCTATAAACTTCCTGAATGTGCTGCATGATTTCTCTGATACTTTGAAGAGGCTTTTGTTTATTGAGCTTCAGCTTGTTTTTAGCAATGAACCATATATGTCTAGAATAGACACGGTAAAAAAAAAGGACGACTTATGTTTTCTGGTTCACTTTTACAAAAAAAAGCAGTTAATACTACCATTTTTATTCCACTTGAGAAACCTATATCTGGTTGGCAACCGATTTTTGATTGCAAAATAAGAACAAAAAGCCATTTCTGGACAACTTATCTTTAATAAAATTCTACCTCATCTCCTTTAATAAATTCCCACATATTTGAAAAGGCACCTTTTGAAGATAATTTCCAAATCTAAATATCTTCATTGATACTTGTATCAATTTTCGATTTATTTATTGCTAAATTGAATATTGATGTTGATGCTTGCATTTGATTTTTTTCATGTTTAATTTAGAATGATACTTTCTACTTTTTCATTGGTTCCTCCAAATTGGTAGAGATTATACCAGCCTAGTAAATTGATCAATGATTTTTCGTTCATCCGAGCATCAAACCAAAGGCTGGTTTGCTTGCCATCCTTGAAATTTCTTTCTAATATTTTTGTGCTAATTTTCTGCATTTTAATACGTCCTTTCAAGTATGAGAAATATGGTTTCGATTGGCATAGCCCAAAAGTTTTGTTCTTAAAATATTTAGCTTTCATCCACTCAGCCCATAAAGATTTACCTTCTATGAGTCTCTAAAAACATTTGTAATTACAAGCCTCATTTAGATCTTTAAAGTTTATTATCCCCAAACTTCTAACCTTTTTTGGTTTTGTAACTATGTTCCAGGCTACTTTATGATTCTTCCCTTTCTAGATGAAGTTAGCACATAACATTTCAATTTTTCCCATTGTTTTTATTGGGATGTTATGAGATTGCAGCCTGTACATAAGTATAGAGTGATGATATTATGTGTGAGTTCTAATCCACCTGCTATCGATAACTTCTTGCTAGACCAGTCTTCATTTTTCCTTGAATAATATCATGTAATTTGGCACAGTCCCTATCCTTGATTTGATTGGCACTTAGGGGGAGGCCTAGGTATTTTACTGGAAAATCATTTTCCTGAAATTTTAGAATACTGCGAATTTTTGCTTTCCTGCTACATGCTTTACTGAAATACATCTTTCTCTTGCTTTCATTAATTTGAAATCCAATATGAGTCTTAAGATTTTCAATAAATTTCCCAATGGTTTTAGCATTCTGACTGTCTGCATTTAAAAAATATTAATAAATCATCAACATATAATAGATGAGTAATACAAGGAATATCTGTATTTACTGGTTTGATATTTTTTTTCAGTTGCTCATTCATCATTTGTAATGTGAAATATTCCACTACTATAGTAAAAAGGTATGGAGATAAAGGATCTCCTTGCCTAATTCATTTATTTCTATGTATAAAACCAAAAGGAGATCCATTAATTATAGTGGAATATGCATTCTCTAATCAAGTTCAAAAAATTTCATGAACAAGTTGTCTCATCGTATGAATAATAAATTTCTATTTATTTTATCAAATTCTTTATGTAGATCAATTTTTATGTACATTATATTTTCCCACTATGATTAAAATCTCAAAGCATTTCATGGGCCAGTAAAGTACCTTCCACTATAAGCCTGCCTGGTATGTATGCACTCTAATTTTCTAATATTAAATATTTTATAAAAATATTTATTCTACTGCTTATAATAGTTGCAATTATTTTATAGATAAAACTGCAACAGGCAATAGGTCTGTCGTCACCCAAACTATTTGTAATTTTGACTTTTGGAACTTCTAATCCTTTTGCATTACTACAAACTTATGCATCAGTAAATGAAATTCAACCTCCTTATCTAGCAATTCATTTTCTTCATGCTCGGTCAAATATCGTAAACTAAATGACATCAATCCTTTAATGAATCTCTTGAGTTAAATCATAGAAATCAATCCACCCCTTCTCCAAATGAAACAATGCACAATTGCAACCAAATTTATTACGTTAATCCATCACCACTTCTCATGTCCCATACCTAAAACAAAAAATCTTCAAAATGCCGAAACATTTTGAATCTTAAATGCAACATATACATGTGAAAGTTCTCCATTGCAATTCCCTTCAAGGGAATCTTCTACATCTCTCGCAATCAATGTGAAAAAAGAGGACTCTTCCTTTGTCAATACTTTCGATGTAATTGATTCTCTCTTATTAGTCCAGTCCTCTATAACATCCCCTCCTCATGACTTGTCCCCTATCATGTCCAAGAAAAGAAATATCTCTCCAGGACAAACTAAGATTAGATTAAGAAATAGAGATAATGTCATGCTATTTGACAAAGAATGCATATCTCTAGTCCACAAGCCCATATATGAAGGTTGCAACCTCAGTAGCAGACCCTCTAAAAACCTGATAAAGAAAAATCCACCAACCATTTGTCGTCTCCATAATATTCCTCATGACTGGTAATATTGGTGCATGGAATATTAGAGGGACTAATGACTTACCAATTAAGTGGAAATTCAAAGTCTTATCACTAAACATTCCATACGAATGCTAGTACAGTCCAAAAAGCCATTAGCTCTATCAATCTAACAAGCATTCATGCACAACCTTCACCATTCTCCCTTCGATAGAATTATCATCCTTTGGAATCTTAATATTTTAAAAGCCTTGCATATCTCTTCAGAAAGCTTGTCACTTTAATGTTATTTACCTCTCAACCAACATATCCTTTCAATGCTACTTTATCAATTTTACAAATTCTATCATCCACAGAAACACCATTCTGACTCCCTTCACTCCAATAAGGTATTTAACAATCCATGGTTATTTTAGGAGACAGAAAATGTATATCAAGAGCTAAATATATTCACGGAGGCAACCTATTGAGTCCTAATGAGCTAACATACATAAAAAATGCAATAATTTAATCTGATTTGGTGGAATGTCAGATAACTGACCCATATTACAGTCGGAGTACCAAATCCCACAATGGTAGTAGGACATGTCAAAACTTGATAGGGCGTTCTTCAATCAAGAAGGTCTAAACATATGGCTTAACCAAATTGTGAGATGCTACCCTTAAGATTCCTTGATCATACTTGTTGGTATAAATTTCAAATAAAGGAGAAGAAGGATGTGAAATAGTTAAGTCCCACTAAGTTGAATTTGAAATTATGCCTTTGATTTCTAGAGTTTCCTATTTTATATAAATGGCCAAAACATGTCTTTTTGTTCATTCAAAGGTTGTATCCGTTTAGGGTTCTGTTTTGAATTCAAATAGTAACATTGGCATCCTCTCATTCGAATTCAAACTGCATGTCTCCTACCGAAAAAGAGCGCGTGTTAATAATCACGACCTCTCTCTCTAATAGACGTGAAAGCATTTGGATGCCCAAAAGGCCCAACCCTTATCCAAAAGTTCATATACTTATACAAGTATATTTTCTTCTTCCTGAAACTCGTTTCTACCGTTTTCTACAGTAAAATTATGCCGAACTTATAGTCCTGCAGACTATAACTCTCATATCTTGTCACTTTTGTATCAAAGGATAGTGAACCATCAATGTTTATGCAAACGTTGTTGACCGAAGATGCTGAAAAAATATGCACTCCATTGTATCTTGGGAACAAATTTTCCATTACTCTTTTATCCACTTTGTGGAGAGAGTAACCACTATTTTTAGGACAGCGACCACCACATCTTACCTTGGAGAATTCATCATAGAAATCACTAGAATCGGACATTACTTCAACAATCTAAAAACAATAGATATCAATAATGGCTCCACATAGCCTGAAGGAGTAAAAAACTAAAAAGGTTTGATAGGGTCAAATTTATACGCTAGCAAAAGAAAATGCATGTGACGACCCTGACTCAACCTTCGAAAATCGGCACTGAATACAACACTCCTATTCAAATACTGCAGATCCAAACGTCAAATCTGGTTCGTCGGAGCTTATAACACAATTAAGTAAGACAACACAGTGGAAGGAAAAGAAATGAATATCATTGATATACAATTTTTGATACAACAATGATACAATATGAATGAATGTCAGAGATACAAGATAACAATGCTATAGCGGAAAAACAAATAGTCAAGGGATAACTCCAAAGATCTCCAATCCAATGTTCAAAGCCAAAACTCCAAACCACTGGCGCGAACCACCATCAATTTGCACCAAGCTAAGTAAGGTCAGTGTGTGAATCTGAAGACTGCAAAAAATTCCAAAGAGAATGCTGAAAGCTACCGAATTGATATCTACTATCTACTATCTGAAAAACCCAACTCTAGACTGCCCGTGTGGAAAATTGTGGGCACCCAGAGTTTAGGAAGGGAACAATAAACTCCGGGTCAGTCATGAGACTGGTATGAGCAAACAAATATTTCTTTTATCTATTAAAACAAACAAAAGAATTTAAATTTGAAATCCACAATGTTTTTTTTTGGAAAATGAAACTACCATAAGGCCTCCCGCCACACACACCATGCAAACACAGAATTGGAGGAGATTCTACTTATGATAGTCAAAAATGCTTGATACGCAAAAACCGTTTTGATATTATTATTAGTGCATAGTGGAAAACATTTCGAAAGTATAATATTAATCTTAACCAGCATAGACATTCCGAACTATGCCTACTATAGTTACCATCTAAACAGTGGGGCGCCACCATAAGTAGATGGCAGGTTATACAACTAAAACCGTACAAGGCGCGTATTGGATGATTGGATTCCCAACAAATGGTCCGGCTAAGGAACTTCCTAGGCCACATGGGAACGCCTCTGGAGGGATGCCCCGAGAACCATCCCTCGATTCTCTGCCAACACAAGGCCGGTGCACCCCCTACCCGGGAGTATCACCTAAGATATTCCATCCCCGGTCGTAACCAACCTTTATTCAAGCACTCGATACCAACAACCACAAAGTAATGTATTTGCAGTAACCACATAGGTTAAATATCTAGGCTCCATACCATGATATCACCTCTATACAGAAGAAATGGACATACCCTAGGGGCGCGACCCCTGAAACCTTACTGCATCTTTCCTGTTTCGACCATTTCCAGGGTGTGAGGTCCTGATGCAGTCTCTTCCATAAAGCTACGCTTTTCACAAAGCCTTGCTTTGATTAACAAATGATCAGCAGCACTTCGTATGCCACATTACCAAATTGGGAATGTATCACTAGTGACCATCAACTACATAACCTCTGAGCTCGTATGTCTCAGAGAAGGGTGTTAAGCTAAGAGAATAAATCTCCGCCACCAAACAGAAATATATTTGATAGAAACCGGTTTTACATCTCAAAGTGTAACGTCAGACACACATCCATACAAGTCCGTTCCAGGATCGAACGGAACCGAAGGCACTTCTAAAGAAGCCCTTGCAATCCGGATTATTTCTAATCACGTCCGGATTCCCCATCACAATGGGTGATCAAATCTCTATATCGGGGACCAGTCGATGCAGAGACATTCGATTGGTCATCCTTTTGCATTCGAAAGTATCCGGTCTTCACCACCGGTCTTCAAATGCTATCCATATCATCGTATCATTATTCGGAATGGGTTATATGACACAAGGTCCTCTCCCGGCTAAACCGAATAATGAGCGCAATATTTAAAAACATATGGATAATGGGATTTCAGTTAAATCACAGCTTAAAGCCCAAAACATTTCATTCAAATGGTTAAAACAAATTACCATTCCAAATCTTTTAAACAAAAAAGATTCATTTTAAAAAACCCTCAATGGGTTAAACAATTTCCGCATCTAAATCTTTTAAACAAAAGATTCACTTTTAAAACCCCTTTCAATTTAAAACAAGGTTCACCAATCTTTAACAATGCTTTATTTATAGCAAATTGGATTAACTCATCCGGTCTTTAAATCAAAGACTTATTTCATAGCTTTCAAAACCTTTACCAAAGATTCATTCATATCTTTCAAAAAAATTCCCGTTTCAAAACAGAAGATACACCATTTAGAATCTTCTTCGATTCCAAAACAAGACTTATCAATCTTTCATAAAGGTTCTTTCATAGCTTTCAAAACAATTTCCATTTCAGTTTGGACTAACTCATTCTATCTTTGAATCAAAGGTTTAATAGTTTTCAAACTCATTTCCAATTCATTGAATTCCATTTTCAAATATTGAATTCAAACTCAAATCAAAATATTACAAATTTTCAAACTAAATCAAATTATTTAAAATAACTTTTATCTTCAAAAACCCTTTTTTAAATACTTTTCAAACTCAACCTTATTTCATTTCCAGAACCATTCAGATTCAAAATTCAAACTTTAAAACCATTTTTAAAATATTAAATTCAAATAGCTATGACTTAACCAATTTCCCCGTGAAATCCATATTTGTGTGCATAGTGTAGTTCAAGGGTTTTACATAATAATGCAACAACATTTAGTCATTACAGATTGCAATCACAACAATATCGATAAGCGGTATAAATCTACAACGCTTATCCTTATTCACAGATAAAGTAAATTTACCAATTACAAATATTCATCATTACAATTCGATGTGGGTTTCGGATAACCAACTAGAATCTGGCTCCCTGTCGCACCAAAATCCAAATGTCATTTTACGGGATAAGGGGTTTTGCATATGTATACCACAGTATATTCATCACAGATATAACAACTCAACACAGAGCATTTCATAGCATCAAATCACATATCAATATATCAATCCATCACACAGCATTACATAGTAGAGATATCAAACATTTCACAATAGCTTAATAGAGTACAGTCTTTCATAATAAAGATAAATTAGTTATCTGATAATTTCAAATCGGATTGATTACTAATCCTAGTTAATTAATATAAATTAATTACAATCATCTTAATTAATTATCCTTAAATCATATATTAATTAATTATAAAAAATTGATTAACTTGATTAACTAACGTTAAAATTTAATTTAATTACATTAAGTAGTTAATCTTTATTTAAACCATACTTATTAATCATTCTTGATTAATCACATTAAGTAACTATTATTAAATCATCCATTGATCTAAATTAATTAAACTTAATTAATTAACTCAACAAATCACATTAACTCAATTAATGACATTTAGTAATTAATTCCTTAATTACTTCCATTAAGTAATTGCACTTAAACAATTTCACAAATGATTTTCATTAATTAATTAATCTAATTAGTTATTAAAATTAGTCAAACTAATTAATTATTAAATGACCTTAAGTTAATGACCTTCATTAACTATTAACAATCCTTTAATTACTTTATTTAAGTAATTATACCTACACTAATCAATATTAATCACAAATTGATTAATCATTATTATTGAATTCATTAATCCTTAATTATTTAATTAATAAATATTTAATCATTAACTTAAAATTCTAATCTTATTCAATTAATGATTTCTTAATTACAAATTAATTATTCTAAGAATAATTAATCTTAAACTTTAATTAATCAAATTTAAAACCCTTAATTACTTTAATTAATTATCCATTTCATTAATTAATAAATTAAATTAATTATCCATTTTAACTACCTTAATACTTTGATGAATTACAAATCATTAAATTCTAATTTACTTTTAGACAAAAAAAAATTCTTATTAATAATTAAGTTACCATACAAAGTATTTAAAAACAATTTACTTTCAAATTTACTTTAAATTTCATTTTATATTTAAGATTTAAAATGAATACAAATTTAATATGAACAAAGTTTAAAACCATTTCAAAACCTTTTAAATCTTATGTTAAAGAAATACATATCTTATAAAAAAAATTTAAAGAATCTAAACCAAATTCCTTTTTTAAATTCACTTGAAAATTTTATTAAATACATTTACCTTAAAACTTTGTTTATTTTAAATTTTAACTTGTTACCTTGTTTAAAACTCGTTTTCAATCTGAGACTTGATTTATTTTCCTTTTGAAAACTTATTTAATTTAAACATACTTTGAAACTTTGTTTAGATCAGAAAAAAATTACTTTGCAACTTAAAAGAAACTGTGTTGTTACAAAACTGGAAGCAATTTTCTTTTTCTTGTTTTAAATTAAAATCAGGCAACAGATTAAAGCCCGAGACAAACCCTGTTCTTCCCCTATCCCAACTTCGAGTCCCCTCGTGTTTGAACCCGAGACCTATCTTCTTCCCCACTCACTGACACACCATGCATGCACATACACATGCACAGATGATCGAGGTGACTCCGATCATCGCGAAAACCCTCGGCGACTCCCTGATGGCCCCCTCGTCAACCCCAACTAACTAAATTCCCCAAACTCACCATGGCTCGAAAAATGAATAACTCGATCGAATTTGAACAAAAAAAACCTTCAGACGAAGTCGTCTCGCACCTCTATTCTCGACCACCAGAGGTCGCATGCTTCTGGTCAGAGCCGCGCCATAACCCTATGCTCTTATCCCCCTTGGTCCAGTGCAACTCATTGCCACGTGATGGCGAAACCGTCACGAAAATCGACATGACTACAACGAAACCTTCAACCCTATCTCATCATTTTGCCATCGCCACTATCGTCAAGAAAATTTGCGAGTATTTTTCCATGATTCTACAACATCCAAGCCACCTCCACCATAGATCTTAACTACTAACTCCATGTCGATCATCAGATTTTTATAAAAATGTCAAATTTGTTCAACTTGTGATTTCTCTTCAAATAACCACTTTAAAATCCTAATTTTATCATTAAAAATCATTTTTTCCTATCACAAATCATATTATGAAATCCAAATTCAAAAACTTGAACATTAATTTTCAACTTGCATATGATTTCCACTGTAGTCACTTGTTCTCTGAATAATTCCTAAATATTTTCATTTGACACTATTTTTAAAAATAACATTGTGTTGTTGTAGTCAATTTCCTTTCAAGGATTAAAGCTAAACAAGTTTTTGGGAAAAGGGATTTTGATGATTTGAATTGAAGACAGAGAAGAAGCAGTTTGGTTTTGGACAGGTTTTGAAAACCTGGAACTAGAAAACAGAATCATATGTCTGTATTCTGACATGCACAAGTATATTCATATCAACATTCAAACACATATCATAGCATATGCAAACTCATTCGCAGACAAACATCAATTCTACTTGCATGCAAACCAGGATGTATGTAAGGTTAAGGATTTGCTCACCTTAAGTTTAGAAAGAACAGAGAGAGGCAGAGAAGATAGCCTGTATTTTGAAATTCTGGAATCAACCTAAATCTGCATTTTACTTCTGAAAATTCTTGGCCTTTTTGTTTCCTAAATTTTGATGTTGATCCATTGAATGCTTGCTTATCTGATGTCCATTTGTTTTTCAAGTTTGATTCTGTGCTTGCTATCCAGGTTTACTTGATTCCTGAAGCTTGTTTTGTTGAAGTTAGGTTTTGATTGATTGAGATGCATTTGCGTTCTTTTGATCCAGTTTGATCTGAACTTTGCATTTATTTGAAGTTTGAATTCTAGATTTTTAAACTTTGATTTGCATCTTGCTCTATGTTTTTAAACTGAATCCAGGTTTTGGTTTTGCTACTGATTTTGATTTTGTTTTGCTTCTGTTTTTCTTCTTGAAAAAGCTCGATTTTTAACTTTCTCTTATGTATAAAATTTAATTAAAAGAAAATTTTACTCTTTTGTATGTTATTTGCATTTTAATTTTAAAAGAAAATGAATTTAAATGTCACTTGTTGTTTTGTATTAACACTTGTAAACACATAGCTTCAAATTTTTACACTTGTTCAATTTTGAGTTTATTTTCTTCACATTTGTTAACATGCAACATTATTTTATGTTTAGTCCTTTTCCATTAATTTATTTACACATTGTATTTTTTTAAACCTTGTGTTGAATTCAATTTATAATTTTTACTTTAAACTCTTTTCATTTTAATATTTTATATATGTATACTTTTAATTTTACATCCTTACTTTATTGTAATTATATGATATATTTATCTATCTTGTTCTAATACAATTTTAAAACAAATGATTTGAAAAGTTATTCATTATAAATAAATAATTATATATATATATCCATATATATATATATATATTAGTCTTTTGGAAATATAAATCAATAAATCCAATTTTATTTTCTAAAATATTTTTATATTCCATATATCATCTATTTCTTTAAAAGTTCAAATCGAATTCTTATTTATAACAAACATATATCCTATTCAATTTTGAGATATCACATTCCTTTACATCTATTTACATATACAAAAAAAAATACATTTTTATTTGTTTAGGAAATTCTCAATTTAATTCACAATTAGATTTATAATTAATATATTATTCAAAATATTTATTTTTGAATTTTCAATCTCACAATTCAATTTAAAATAAATTATATATATACGAATATCTGATTAAATTTAGAAAAATTCACATTTATTCTCAATTTGATTCCAAAAATTATATTAATTGTCAAATTAATCTTGTTCCAAATTCGAGAATGTTACAATGCACATTCTGTTGGGTGACCTCAAAGTTGTGTATGTTCTGACTACGTCAAAACCAGTAGTAACTGGTGATGAAACCATTACATAGACACTAGAGCGACTAAAATAGGAGCGAAATGATTATGTATACAAGGGACATATCTGTAATGCCATGACCGATACTCTCTTTGGCATGTACTATAAAAAGTCTACCGCAAAAGACATCTGGGATGCATTAGAAGAAAAATATCTTATGGAGGACGCAACTAGTAAGAATTTTCTAGCAACCAAAATTTCAATTAAAAAATCACTTACGATAGGCCTATCCTAGAGCAATTTAATGATATCATGCACAGTTTCAATCAATTCAATTAACACAATCTGAATATGGATGATGAGATCAAAGTCTCATCTATAATAGACATATTACCCCCACTTGGAAGGATTAGAGGAAAATACTAAAATAGAAGAGGGAGGATATGAGTCTAGAAAACCATGCATAGTATTTGTAGGTTGAACAACAAGTAAGAAAAAAAGATGCTCAGGATGATTAAGTGATAAATACAAAAAGGTCCACATGATGAAGGAAAAGCAAGCAAACAATGCTTTGCAAAACGCATTCAACAAAAAGAGGAAAAGGCAGAATAAAAGAAATTAGAACAAGAAGTCAAAAGCAACAAATGGTTGTTACCATTATGGCAAGCCAGGACATTTCAACTGGGATTGCCGCACTTAAAAAAGAAGCAACAATTTGGAAAGGAAAAGTTTGATGCAGTAATCTATGAAGTCAATATGATTGGAGGAAAAAAAAATTAATGGATCAATTTTGGTGTGACTAAGCATGTCTGTAATGACAAGAATCAATTTAAAATGATTGGACCAACCAAGAAGTTAACTATTTCTACCTGGGAAACTCGACAAAAGTAACGATCAAGGGAAAGGGAACGGTGGAAATGGAATTCACTTCCGAAAATGTTCTTACATTAAATGGTGTATACTATGCACTCGAAGTTAGGAAGAATCTTGCATTAGGAGGTCTTCTAAATAAGGTTAGTTTTAAACAAATCTTTGAGTCAGATAAGTATGTGTTGACCAAAGGATGTGTGTTTGTAGGAAAAGGGTATATGTGTGATAGGATGTTTAAACTCAATATTGATATGAATTACAATGATAATTCTTCTTATATTGTTGACTCATTTTCATTGTGGCATAATAGATTAGGACATGTTCATAGTAAATGCATGCTTGATAAGATTTCTTTAAATATGATTCCCAAACATAAAAATAACATGCTAGACAAGTGTAGAGTATGATCATTGACCAAAGTCACTAGAAAGCCATTTCCTTTTAAATTGGAAAGTAGCACTAAAATATTACAATTTATGCATGGTGTTGTATGTGATATCATATACTCCTACTAGAGAAGGAAAGAAATATTTTGTCACCTTTAAGATAATTATTCTAAATATTGTTATGTTCACCTTATGCATGCTAAAAGTGAAGTTTTAACATCATTTATGCCCTATAAAAATAAAGTAAAATTTTGATGTTAAGATACAAATATTTAGATCTGATTGGGGTGGTGAATATCAATTTCCTGATTTTTTGAATCAGTAGGAATTATACATGAAATATCTATTGCCGATATTCCACAACGAAATGGAGTAGCCGAGAGGAAAAATGTGAACCTGCATCCCTTAATATGCCAAACACCGCCATATCAAGAAACACATACCATCGGTCTAAGGAAAAAATAGTATCACGGTGACTAAGATATCAATAAAGAAATAATCTATCTAGCCCAAATGTCATCATAGCGGAAACATAATATCAGATATATAGATAATCTCATAATAACAATAATAAAAATCTCAAAAGCATCAAAATATCCAGGTCTCAATATATCTTAATATTGTAGTCTCAAATTTTTTTCAGTACATATCAATTATCAAAGTATCATAAAAATAATCCCTCATAAACAAAATACTGAAAGTGAAAATGTACCGATAGGAAATACATGATAAAGGATAAAATCGAACTAGACTCCAAGCATTATAATCCGAAGGTAGAAATGGACCTGTCAACGACTACTTTGTCCACCTGTAGTGGTGAAAAAATAGAATGGGTCAGATATAAAGTCTGGTGAATGAGATCAAGACTAACAAGGAAATTAAATACAACTGACTTTAAGTCTACTCTATGTGATATATGGTGTGTGTACAGTGTCCGTCCACGTAAGGTCGCAAGCTTAAGGTCACCAGCCTAACAGTCATCAGTCTGATAGTCATCAGTCTAACATTCATTAGTCTAACATCAGGGGGATAACAAGATTGCATCTCACTGAAAGACCATTTAGTTTTGGGAAAACTACTGCCTCACTTTAACTTGCACTAGGCCTAGAGAGGAAGAGCAAGCATGTAAACTTGCATAGTGACTCATTATATGCACCCATGCCCAACCCTTAGATCCTACCATCAAAATACCTCTTATGCACCCTAAGGAGTTACTACACTTAACTTTTCCTGGTAATGGGAACCACTAGCTTTCTGTGTCTATGCCCGTAGGGGCCCATGGAAATTTACATGATTCAGTCTTCAAACCCAACACCTCGACTAACAACTGGAAATCCGATCTCAATAGCCTCAACTAATGATCGGTAATTCGGTCCCACCAATTGTGCGCACCTTTTCCAACATTAGTTTCACGTCTTAATGACACTCCGCATCCTACTCTATGACATGAAAACAATGGTTCAACAAGTTATTTTATGACCTTTTCGTTTTAGCTTGGATTTTCAGCAAGTTATATATGAACGCTGTCCAGAAAATCGCTATGGACGTAATGGTTTAAGTCCAATAGTCAAATTCAAACATTTGTTAAAAATATTCTTTTAGGTTAATTATTATCTTTTAATTATATTTTCTTATTTATTTTCGAAAAATCCCATGGTGTTACAAAAATTAGAAATTTTACCAAAATGGTGAATGAATGTTGTATAATTATGGCCTCAACGCTAGTTTTTAGGGTGAGGTTTTACTTACCACATGCTACATCTTAAATATGATATCTCATAAGAAAACCAAAGTTACTCCTTATGAACTTTGGAATAAAAGGAAGCCAAGTCGTGATTATTATCGAGTTTGGGGATGTAGAGCTATTGTTCGATTACCTGAACATAAAACTAGGAAATTAAGACAAAAGTTATTGAGTGTATATTCTTAGAATATGCACAACATAGCAAAGGATATAGGCTTCTAGTAATAACCTAATAGCTCTGTTGAGGTAAATATAATAATAAAATCAAAGGATGTAGTATTCTACGAGAATAGATTCACATCTATTTAAAATAAACCATTTATTCCTAAAACAGTGGAGGATAATATACTTAGTGTTGAAACAGTGGATTGTAATGAACCTACTACTGAACCAATAAAGAACATTGAGGAAAACATCAACGAAAATGGTGACTCTCTAAGGAAAAGTAGACAAAGAAGGATAGAAAAATCTTTCAGACCAGATTTTGTTACATATTTGATCGAAGGATCTAGAAATGATGAATAACATCAAATAATGATTTCTACAAGCATAGAATGTAGTCCTTTAATATATATTAAGGCAATGAAATCTCAAGGTTCATCATATTGGCAAGAAGCCATAATTGATGAATTTGATTCAATTATGGGAAACAAGATATAGAAACTAGTAGATTTACCTCCTGGTTCTAAACTAAAGGATGTAAATGGATATCAAGAAAAAGTTAAGAGTCGATGGAACAATCAGAAAGTTGAAAGCTAAATTAGTTTCCAGTGGGTTCACATAAAAAGAAGGCTTAGATTATTTAACACATATGCCCGTGTAGCTAGAATTCCAACTATTAGGACTCTGATTGCATTAAATTCTATTTATAATTTTGAAACTCGTGAAACGGATGTGACTGTATTTTTAAATGGAGAAGCTGATGAAGAAATATATATATGACTGGACCAAAAGGTTTTTATGAAGCCTAGAAAAGAATATACAGCATGTAAACTTATTAAATCGCTTTATGGTCTTAAATAAGTTCCAAATAATGGCTTGAAAAATTTGGTAAAACTATTGTAACAAATGATTTTAGGATTTGCGAATCAGACAAATGTGTCTATAACAACTTTCATGCTGGTAAAGGTGTTAAATTATACTTTACGTAGATGATATGTTTATATTCAAAATAGATACATCAAGTATAGAAGAAACAAAAAGGTTTCTGTCTTCATACTTTGACATGAAAGATATGAGAGTAGCTGAAATGATTCTAGAAATAAGAACCATGAAAAAACAAAAGATGATTTATTAATTACTCGATTTCATTATGTTGAGAAGTTTTTGAAAAGGTTCAATCAAATTGATTGTAAACCTATTTCCACTCCATTTGATCCAAATATGCAATTATATTCTAATACTGGTAGAGCAATAAAATAATTCGAATATACAAGAGTTATTGGAAGTTTGATGTATGCAATGACATGCAACAAACCGAATATCACCTATGCTAGTATAAAAATGAGTAGACGTACCGTAACCCTAGTCACGTTCATTGGGATGCTATACATAGAATTTTAAAGTATTTAAAAGGTACCAAGTTATGGTAGACATTACGGCGGTTATCCTAGTGTAATAGAAGGATACATGGATGCTAGTTGGAACACAGAAAGTAAAGATCATAAATCAACTTGTGGATGGATATTCACTCTTGGTGGTAGAGCAATATCCCAGGCCTCGAAGAAACAAACGTGTATGGCTAATTCTATTATAGCTGTTGAATTTATAGCACTGGCTTCTAGTAGTGAAGAAGCAGAATGGTTAAGGAATTTATTATTGGAAATTCCTGTGTGCCAACCAGGTTTATAATGGTTAGTCTAGACATATTGGTCTAAGGCACAATTTGGTTAGGAAAATGCTCACTTATGGGGTGATTACCAAAGATTTTGTGAGATCTAGCTAGAAGTTTGCATATTTATTTACTAAAGGACTTGCAAGGAACTTAGTGATAAAAACATCACAAGGAATGGGTTTAAAACCTATATAATACAATTGTCAATGAAGGAAATTCAACTCAATGTAATAAAGAAATTTGTTACCATAAGTTCAATAAGCAAAAATACTTCATAAGCTTGCAATTGGAAGCACTATAATATTTAGTTTGAATAACTAAATATTATCATATATTCCAAAGTAAAATGTTTGGAACCTATAATGACAAAGAGAGGATGTACTGCTTAGTAATTGGTAGGTTTATAATAGAAATACTATTGAAGTGTGTATCATAGGGCACTTATGATAAACCTACCTATATGATTGCATTAAAGGTGGTGCCATCTTCTGCTAGCTTTGAATTATTCTCTAAGGGCATATCATGAAACCAAGATACTGACCTAAGGCCAATCCACGGGTCGAGTTTACATACTATCTCAAGATTCTGAAAACAAATGCGTGTTAACACATTCAGTATATCATATAGAATCAATGGTTCAATGCTTAGTTAACCACTTCATCCTGATGTATTTTGATAGGTTATCACTACATATAGATTCAAGTCTGTAAAACATCTATGCTTATGCACAAGTTTTCCTGCAAACAAATGACATTAGGAATTTTATTAAAAATTTGGTGGAGGATTATTGTATAAATTTTCAAATAAAGGATAAGAAGGGAGATGGAATGGTTCAGCCTTACATTGTAGGAAAGATGAAAATATACCTGTATAAATATATATGAAATTTTGGTTAAGCGTTTGGCCCTTTGGGAACCCAAATGCTTTCACCTCTAGAGAGGTCATGTATGTCAACGCATGCGTGCACATACATTCATGCTATGTCGCGCTGCTTTAGGCTCAAGCTCGGGCCAAAAATATATTTTTGGAATAGGAATTGCTTTTTTGGCAGGAGACATGCAGTTTGAATTTGAATGAAAGGACGCGAATGTTACTGCTTGAAGTCAAAACGAAACATAAATGGATACAACCTTTGACTGACTAGACATAAAAGAAAAGACATGTTTTTGTCACTTATATAAACCAAGCTACTCTAGAAATCAAAGGCACAATTTCGAATTCATCTTCTTCTTTCTGAAACTCCCTTCTATCATTTTCTACATTAAAATTATACCGAACTTATAGTTCTGTAGACTATAACTATCATACCTTGTCACTGCAATATCAAAAGATAGTGAGCCATCAACATTTGCGAGAATGTTTATACCCGAAGATACTAAAAACGTATCTTCTCCATTGTATCTTGGGAACAGACTTGCCATTACTCTTGCACCCACTTTATGGAGAGAGCAACTACTGCTTTTAAGATAGCGACCACCACATTGTACCTTGGAGAATTCATCGCACAAATTGCAAGAAACAACCATTACTTTCAACAATACTCCCCTCTTTGACAACTTTGTCCTTTCTCGATTCAAACCCCCCTCTCTATTATATTTTCAATATCTGAACAGAGCAACCACACTTACTTTTCCTGGTCAAAAAAGCTTGGAAAATTGCCTTTCACTACAAACCCATGTTCATTATCCAAAGCAAACTTAAGCACACCAATAAAACTCTAGAACAATGGAACAATCTGACATATGTAAAGGGAAATAAATTATCAAATATCCCTAAAAGTTAGCTCGATCGGATTCAAGTTAATATGTTAAACAATCCTCTCTCCTTTGACTTGTCTTTAATGGAAACTTGCCCTCGGGTAAATTGGAAAAAGCCAGTGATGATGAAGCCAACATGTTAAAACAAAAATGTAGAGATAAATGGGACCAGCAAGGAGATAAAAGTTCTACTTTCTACCATAGCTATATGAAGACCATGAACAATCACAATAAAATTGTCTCTATACTAGTTAGTAAAATTTTAGGCATGAAGGACACATAGCTGTCAGCAATGCCTTTATCCAACATAGCTTAAGCATTATTAGAATGAAGCGCATAATATCAACTCTGAATATTTTGATCACCTTCAACTCCCCACCTTATTTGTATATCAAGCAATTAGTTGCAAAAGGAAATTAACGATGAGGAGATACAATAGGATCTCTTCTTAAGCCAAAAGGTTTAGCAAGCGGTCCCAATGGATTCAACTACCTTTTTAACTTCTTATTGGAATATTAGTAAGATGGATTTCATCAATGCTATATAAAATTTTCGAGCAGTAGAATGCTATCAAGTATTTACTCAACAAATATGTTCCTTGTTCAAAAGGTTAAAAACTCTAGATCATAGGTGAATTCAGACCAATAAGTTATTGTAATGTAAACGAAAAATGCATTACCAAAAGTAACTAGTGAATAAGATGAATCCTATGCTCTCAAACCTTATTTCCAACAATCAAAGTGCTTTTATTTCGGTAGAAGCATTATTGATAATATTTTGTTAACTCATGAGCTTGTCAAAGGAGTTACTCTTGCTACTTAAGTCCTAGATGTTGTTTCAAAGTTGACATTATTCATGCCTTTTTCTCAACTGGATGGAAAGTAATATCCTATGTAATGAAAAGAATGGTTTCCCTGATAAGTTTATTAAATGGGTAGAAGCATGTATTACTACAACTATTATTTCTAATCAAGTTAATAGCGAGTTAGTATGATACTTTAAAGTAACACAGGGTCTTAGGCAAGGTGAAGCCCTAAGTTCATACCTCTATATCATAATAATGGAGCTTCTAGAACTAATCTTGAAGGGAAAATTTTGAAAAAAATACATTATCGACAACCCCAAGTGCTCAATCCATTCTGTCACAAGCCTTTGTTTTGCAGATGACCTAGTCATTTTTTTAATGCCAAACCCTAAATCTATTGAGAATGTCTTCATAACCCTTGAGGAGTTCAGAATCCTCTCTGGCCTTCAAACGAATACCTATAAATCCTTTATTATTGTGTACGGTCTTAATCAATAACTAAAAGAAAGCATTGTCAGTAGAGATAACATACAACTCAAGAACTCTAGCATGAAATATTTAGGTATAACATACAACTCATGAAATCTAACATGATACATTTGTGTAACGACCTGTATTCTACATTCGAATGATCATAGAATATTTATGTTATTTTCATATATGACGTATGGTTCTAGTATTTAGAAAATGACTTTTAGGGTCATTTCCCACATCCACATTTTTTTTGTGAATTTGTATATAACCATTTTGGCCCTCTAAATCTTGTATGGACTATAACTTTTGATAAGAGCCCAGGTAGGATCTGTTATCACTTCCATTATATCCGGATGATAGTTTCCCTTCCGTAAAGGGGTAATACTAAGAAGACAGAATTATGATTTGAGAGTTATGGCTATTTGAAGTTTATTTGATTTTGAACAGCTTAAGTGGGTAATTAGGGCCATTTGTTTCAGGGCCCATGACCCATTTCATAATTTAGAGTATGTTGGGGCTGATAGGACCCCATTCCCAACATTTCACTATTCCCAAAATAGTTAGAAACCTCCATTAACTTTCATTAACCAAAAAGCTACCCTTAAACCCATTTTTATTACCAAATTACACCATTAAAAGGAGATTAGCATGATTAGGACTTGAGATTAGGGATTTGATATTGGAGGAGCCTTGGATTTTGTGGCTTTTACTGTTCATTTGGAGATTCGAGTTTTTCTTTGGATTAAGGTGAGTGATTAAATCTCTCGCTTACTAATTAGGTCACAACACACTAAATTTGGACTTGATTTGCAAAAAAGTGTTTTATGGATCCCTACCATGTTCTTTCGGATCCTTAATGTTCACCTTAGATTTAGATCTATTTAGAATGATGTATTTGGATGTTTGGCTATTATTAGTGCTTATCTATAATGAATGTATGATTGATCTTTGTTTAAATGGTTAATATTGCTGATCAAATGATGATTTAATTGGGAAGGGGCTATGGTTCGGTGATGATCCATAAATTTTACCTCAAATTTGACTCATTCGATGTGGAGAAATAAAAAAAGGCCTTATAAGGTTGCACATTAAGTTTCAACCTATTTGGAGTTCATATGTTCAAAATATGGGCATTCAAAGTATGGATCGGTGGAAATTCAAAGTCATGGATCGATATGTGTGGATCAACACCGATCCATAAATATTAGTCCAAAAGAGGTGCGATCGATGTAGGGTGACAAGGAAGGCCCCATGATACTACATATCAAATTTCAAATCGTTTGGAGTTCGTATGCTCGAGTTATGGACAAAAGAAGATGGATCGGTGTTGATGGATCGATTATAATTTACTTAGAGTCTGACCTGTGGAAATTTTCCATTTGCTTGGAGTCGCACATGGTTCGCTTGGAGTCATAGTAATATGATGTGTTGGATCGGTGATAAATGGTTCTTGGACTTATTTGCGTGTTTTCTTGGTGTTCGGTACCGAACCATGGGGCATGATTTGGTGACCAACGATGCTTGGATTCAAATTTGTGTTGCTTGGAAAAAATGAATCAAGTCAAGGATCGATATCGATCCCTTAGCGTGCTTGGATAAATTTCTAAGTTTACTCTGACTTTGGGACAAAATTTTATGGGTCTACTTCGAATCAATATGGTGGTTACTTCGGGTCTGACTTCAGGCCAACCCTAAAGTGAATTTTTCGATGATTGTTTTGACGATTTTCAATGGTGACCACTCATGGCTCTACGATGGGAGTTCTGTTATGGGAACTGATGGTTTTGACAATGGAGAGCTATATTTCAATATGCAGAGTAGGCAATGACGAGTTAGATTAAAGGAAATATTAGAAGAAGGTTATGGTACGAACGATGACATTCTATGATTAACTGGCTGTCTAAAATAGTTCCCTACCGTGACGACTTTAGATGGAAGTTATAAGGATAGTTCAAGATAAGGATGGGCTTTGCTATGGATAATCTATGCAAAGGGATTGTTGAAACTCAAGATGATGGGGCATACTCATGAGATAAAGGTATATAAGGATGTGATCAGAGTCCATTGATGTTAGGACTTGATCTACGTGTACCCCAAAGTCCGTTGACATTAAGACATGGGTAGGGTTATATACTATAGTACATTGACATGGGGACATAGTGATGATATGGCAGAGTTCGTTAACGTTAGAACCAATATGTACCCCGATAGATCGAGCAATCGGGCACGTTGAGTTGTCCTTAAAGATGAGATGGAGTATATGAGTATCATACATCCAACGCACTGAGTGATGGACGATGGATGCTATATTTACTTGATTGGTTATCACCTTAGGGATGTCACATAATGTAGATATTATCAACGAAGTTATCTGAACACCTTTAGTACCATGATGCATAGTACACCTATCATGACTAACATAGAGTAATGTACATCTTTTATATGTGCTAACATTTTGATGTAGGGACGGGTCATGTATGATTTTCTATACCATTTGCCCTAGTATATTGACTTTATAATATTTGAGATTTCTACTGCTCATACCAGATTGTTGCCTGACCTGGGATTTTATATTTTGCTTCTTATTACTCAGGGTGCTTTTAAATGAGTAAATAGGGATATCAGGTCTAGGGGGCATGTGGAGCTTGACAGGTAGCGAGCAGGAGGCTATTCTCGTATTAATACGTTTTCTCATTTATACTATAATTCTTGTCAAAGGATTTGATGTGTCATGATTTCTCTTCAGTGAACGGCATCGAAGACATATGACTAGTGAAATACTTATGGATCAATATATCGAAAAGGTCGAACTCTGCACTTTAACCATTATAGAGCATACACAGTATCCACATGTGGTCAAACAAGCGAAGAGGCTTAAGTACAACCTGCTTTACCAGTTGTTAGATAGTGTCGAAGTGATTATAATGTGTTTCATCAATGCAAGGACATATCTGCATCACATCGCATAAGCTCCTCAAAGGTATCATTACACATGGTCATGCCCTACTATTTATAACCACTTCACACTCTGTCCGTATACAAGCAGCATTACACCTCACAAGCTCTCCGAAGGTATAACACACCGAAGACATTAAGAAAAGTACAGAGATATATCGTATTCCATCAAATATAGTACTTCGTCGATGTATTTATTTCGCATATCGAAGACATTGTATAAGCTATGTTGATAGAGAAACTATCAATATCTTGAAGGCCATCGTATTACAAGAAGGCGATGTCACATACCATGACACTTTGAAGGCATCCTTCTATACCAATACCATTTGATGCTGACGTCGAAGACATCAAGAATGGGATAATGCCGCCTCCTACATATGACAACCATCTATAAAAATAAGAGGTAAATTAATACAAGTAAAGTAGAGCCTCTTTGAAGTACGTCCCACCAAAGGCATACTAGCGGAGGGCCAATATGGAACATCGAAGAAGTCAAAGCCTGTTGAAGACCCGAGATGCAAAGGGCAGTCCGCTCACCTCTATAAATACAACCCTCGGGATGTCATTTGGGTGACGGGTTTTGATTATTCTCTCTCGCTTCTTAAATCAAAGCCTTGTAACCCTAAAACGATTTGGGTATGTTTAGAGTTCATTGAACTATTTGACTTTGTACACATAAGGATTGGAAATTCAACAAAGGCATAGCATAGCATATTGAATAGCATGTTCAATTTGACATGGATTTTTTAATTTGTGACTCAAATTATTAATTGACTTCGAACCGATCCTTGCATAGTACATTGAGCATTGAATTGGTTCTCGTATAATACATTGAACTTTGAATTGCCTATATGACTTCAATTATGTCAACAACATCAAGGAATCCTACGAGAAGCCTTTTTGAATTACTAGCTTCAGTGGACTTCTCTAAAACATCTTATAGATTAGCCTATCTTCCTAATCATTTTCGTGGTTAGGGAATTTATTTATTAACATTTTAATGGTAGAAGGAGGGCCTAAACCTACGAAACCCTAAGTGGAACCACTTCAACATACATTGAACTATTCTAGCTTGCATATTTAAGGATTAAAGAACTTACTCTACCAAGCATATCCCATTTTGAACTAACTAACTTTAATCCTTGACACCATGTCGATCAATCACGTAGAGAAGTCCAAGCAAGGGTCTTCTAAACCTCGAATAAATAGGCCCACTTATCAAGAAACAAGAGATCCATGATTCTATGAAGAACAAGTGCAGGATTGATGGCCTTGCAAATCATGAATCAAAAGAAGCATACATCTCTTTATGGTCCAGACAATTGGAGCATAAATCCATTTCATTTGGGTCCTACACCAATTTTTTCCTTGGGAGTGAAAACACCAAAGAAGAATAATAGGTTCTTAAAGATGAGGAGGTCCATCTAATTCCAAGCCAAAAGGAATATATTTGAGAAAGAAATAACAAGTGATTTTGATATGTTCGCTCGGAAATGGCATAGGGTCATGAATCATTCATTAGGCCCAAGTTCAAAGGACAATGAAAAGAAAATTTATCATTGAAGATGAAATACCTGTGCCGAGCAGCAAAAGAACTTAACATCAGCCAATGAGGCTAACCTCCAAATCCCGACTAGCATAAGATTGCGCTCTTAATACCTCTCTTAAAAACATCTATTTGTAACTTGGGATAAGTTTAACTACTGGCCGTCACAAAAGAGAAAAACCATGTTCGAAAGAAATCTTAGAAGCTCGTATTGCCACTATCACCTTACAAATGGGCATTCAATCAGTGCAGAAACTTAGAAGGAATGATCATTAGTTTTCTAAGGCAAGGTAAGCTTGATGACATTGTAAAAATATATTAGACAAGTTCAATAATAAAATTTCTTCAACTAAGTGATTCTACATGGTTGAGGAGTAAGCCTCTCCTAGTATAATGGAAAGCCTAATCACTACCTAAGATGGTAGTAACGGGCTAAGGGAGGATAGAGTAATCCTTTGGTCCCGTCCGGAAGGGCCTGGCCAAAGCACCAACTAAGCCATCGGTCCTGCCTATGTGGCCTAGCTAGAGCATAAGCCCTTTACTCCGTCATCAAAAGCCTAGTTGTGGTACCTCCTAGAGAGAGGCCAGCATAATCCTTTGGTCCTGTCCGAAGTGGCCAATCTGAAGTTTCTACAAGCCTTCAACGCCTTTCTACGTGGCTTGTTTGGAGCGCCTTCAAGAGGAAGGATGGAGTAAGCCTTTAGTGTCATCCCCAGAGGTCTCACTGAAGCACCAAATCTGTCTCCATTGCATTTCATCAAAGGCCTCACTGAAGCACCTTCTAGAGGGAGGTTGGTTAAGTCTTTGGTCCAACTTAAGATAGCTAACCAAACATACTAGACACTAGACCTAAACCATCACCTAAGATGGTGACAAGGGGTTCGAGAAATAATAGTGGTTTCAAACCAATTGAAATCAAAGCCAAGTAGTGCTCTTAAATCTATCAAAATTGGAATCAAATAAGTGCTTCTGAATCAATCGAAATCACCTCCAAGGGGTGCCCTCGAGTCTAACAAAGTTTGAGCCAAGTAATACTCTCAACCAATCAGTCTTCTAGAGGAAGATCTAACGATATACAAGCCAAGTAGCGCTTCAAAACTATCTACCCCTCAAGAAGAGTAGCTCTTCAAATATTCCATTGCCAGATATAGGTTTCTAATTTTTTTCTATTACCAGATATAAATTTCCGGTCTTCCATCATCTTATATATGGATTTCTGTTCTTCTTATTGCAGACATGGATTTCTGGCCTTTCGGTAGGGATTTCAGACACTCTATATTGTTACTAGATCTAATATCATTTAAACGGTAATCTCTATTATTAAACATACGCGTTGAGTTATAAAAAGCTTAATCGGCAGTAATCTCAATTTTACAAACATGTAGAAAGTGAGCTCAAAAACTCAAAGTATGGAAATGTAGGATGCTAAGCATCACGCAATTTCAAGTTAGAATCAAAATTCAGTTCTTAGTTACATATCAGAGGTAATATTCATATACATAGTTGCTGGTGCAAAAGAAAGAAATCTAATCAAGGCTGGTTCCTATTACAGCCTGAGATTCTATGCAAATTTATCCAAATTCTTGGCAATTAAGGGATCAGTGATGCGACGAATGGACACGTCCATGAGTTTCTTTTCCCTTTTATGAAGGGTGTACATAAGTCGAGTTGATCTGCTCTTTCAAGATATGATGAAGAGTCTTATCAGCTCCTCGCAAAGTTCGAATCATACTTGTCAGTGTTTTGATTTCTTGATTAAGATCATACTTCTCGCATACAACTTTTTGAACCTTATTTTCATATTCATCGATGTGTTGCGATAACTTTTCATTTCACTTCTTGTTGACTGCATAATTTTGGATTTTACTTGATTAGGCCACTTAGAGATCATGCATTACTCAAACCTGGAGGAGGGTTTAGCAAACCAGTAAACTCATGGTTATCGAGAATGTGGATCTTGTTCCCCGTCTAGGAGTAGGAAGGCTAGAATCATTCCCACTAACAATAAGCTCCAAATATTGGCATAATACTTGGGTTTTTGTTAGCTCTAATTCGTGACCGGTAATTTTATGATGAAGCTTAGCTATCTTAATGTCAGCTTCGACAGCGAAGTTGGATCCCTGAGCCGTGTCCATTCTCTTTTTCAATAACCGAAGCTCGTTGTCATTTCATTTTATGCACTAAACGCTGATTTTAATAAGAAATAGTTCTTATGCCACTCTCATGTCCCGGGGTTATTTAGGAATCATAAAGCCGAGTTATCTTGGGATGATCGTTTCTCCTCTATATATGTAAACAGCTGACCTTTAACTTCAATAATTCACGAGGTGTCTAAGGAAATGGATTTGCGCACTAATCGAGCATCCTCTTAAAAATAAAGAAAACAAAATGTTAATACATGAAGGGCAGATTCTTCCATTGATAATACACAAAGTTTACAGATAATAATAAGAGTCAAGGTTACATTGCAACTCCATTTCAATATCATTTAATTAGTGTTCAAAGTTTTGAAACCCCGGCCTTAGCCTTTTCGAACAACCTAATAGAAAAAGTAATCATAGAATCAAAAGAAGTCATAATTCCATTCGGAGTGTATATAGGAGGGAACCCATAGTAATCCCATTCTCTAATTGGAGGACTGTCATGACCAAATATTAATTTGGAATGATAAGATTGAATTTCGCTAAGCAGTTTATCCCTTTAATCACCTAAAAAGTCAAAAAGGAAATGAGGATAATGCATGTAAACTTCTTCCAAGTCTTTAAGGAAATTATGTCTCGCTAATTGTAATGTTTCAAGAATGGAAGATTTCTCTGAAAAGTCTTTCTTCAATCAAAAATTTACTTAAGAGATCCCCAAGAATCGGGCTACTTGAAAGACCTTTATTTTGTGCAATATGTCAAAATTAAACTAAGAATGGAGAAATTGAAATGATAAAGCTTGTAAGAAAGCTCAATAGCATACAACAATTATACAAATCATTCCGGTTCATAGAAAATAGATAATACATTTCGAAAATAGCTCTTCCTATTATATTTAAGTTTTTCGAGGGAAGAGAGTGTAAGCAAAGAAGAACGGGAGCAACTCGGGGGAGGTTCTAACATGCCCTGGGAGGAGAATCAGTCTTATGTTTATCAAAGTATCTACAGTGAAGGCGTCTAAGAAAACCTCCACTGTTATCACCTAAGTATGAGAAGTCAACAACTAAACCCCTACAACAAACTTTATATAGGAATTCCACCAACGCATCCCTGTCATGGATTAACATCCAAAAATAAGATCAACATTCTCATCCAAAAGCTTTTCCTTATGTTTACATGCCCACTTCATTTAAGGGGCAACTTCTCTGTCTTTGAAATATTTAATCTCGATGCGCTCTCAGCCAGCTTCACGTACTTCTTATAACTAATTATAATCCTTCATTTGTTTGTCCTACTCTCTATTAAGGCTATCTATGTCTGTTTGCTTCTTCTTGAGAATAATGTCATAATGGTATTTTGATTTTCTTTTTAACTAAAGTAGGTAATGAATTAACTAAAGATCATTTAATAATTGAAAATATTTGTGTAATGAGAACCATACCTGAGAAAGTGGGACAGTAGATGATGAGATTTCCTCTTTGTTCTGGGACTTTGAGCCCGGGGGAGCATTGTCTCCCTAACGAGAACTTGCCCGGGGAGGATCAGAAATTTCGATAGCCCTCGCACCTTGGCAAGATGGATCTGGATTAGTGCCTCCTGATCCGTCCTTGTCACTGATGGTCCAGAAATTCCATTTCAACCATCTCCACTATTGTTGTCATTATTATTATCATCATCATTATCATTAGGGCCATCATTATCATCATCATCCCATCCCTACCGTTATTTTCTTTCTCCTTCTTATCTGAGTCAGTTTCCTCGTCAATCGGAGGATTATCAAAAACCAGTAACCTGGCAGCATCAACCTCCTCATCCTCTTTCTTAGGAACAAAAGATCCCTATAACATCTCTTTAAATCTACACATGGACTTGTCATTCCATTATGAACAAAGGGAGGGAAAACCGAAGTCCAGATACTTATAAGCATTGTTGGCTTAAGCATCAAAGAGCGCTTTCTCATGAGATCTCCCGATAATGGTATCGAGAGGCATGTTGAGAAAATAAGACACTTTTTGCTTTACACCTTTAATCACTTTCCACTTACTTACTTAGGAGATCTTATTTCTTCATTAGCTTTTTATTAAGAGACGAATTCTCTGCCACAAGCCCAACTTCTTTCGTTTCAACTTCCTTGAGCGCGAGTTCCAAAACTATCACCTTATCATTTGAAGTCTGAAGTAGGGTTTTGGTGAGGAGCCAACTTGCCTTTCTCATGTATTGCTTCGTCTCCTTTGATGGTTAAATCAACAACATGGTTATTAACTAAGGATTTTTCCTCCTTTAGCTTAAAAATTTCGCTTGATCACTCTAAAGCTTCATCTTGAAGTGAAAGCAGATGCTAAGCAACTTGGAATAGATAATGAAACTTGAATACATAGGATAATAAGAGTTTAAAGTAGACATAAGGGGTACGTACCAGTAAGTGTTGTCTAAGAAGAGAGAATAGATGATCTCGGGTGTAGGAAGAAGGTTGCAAAGGCTGGGAAGCTGATGATTGAGGCTTAGAAGGAAAAGAGCTCTTCGGAGTAAAAGGAAACCCAAGATCTTCGCAAATATGATTCAAGGCTTCTAGGGAGATTGGGACGATAATACGATGGAGCAAGTCTTGAGAACCATCTACCAACCACCTGCTGGGTCTCTTCTACGACAGCATTAAGATTCGTTTTGTCTCTGGTTGCATCATGATATGGAATTTCAGGGTTTGAGTCAGCACTAACCAACCCTTCTTCTCCTATAATGGTTGGTAATTTCATGTCCCTAGCCCTAGGCTTCTTGATAGGAGTAGATGCAGTAACAGAACTATCAACCATCTTTCTTTTGACAAGAGAACATGAACTGGAAATGGCCGCTTTAAGAGATCGAGACTTGGGAGCTTGGACTGAAGTAGAGGCATCATCCTTCTTTGGTTTATTTTTAGAGGAGTCAACGGTGACTTCTTTCCTTATGGTAGCAATGACCAAAGTGGATGAACCTGGACCGAAGGAATAAATTTGTGGGGCAATATTACAATAAATTTTGAGTAACTTTAATGATATCTTACCAAAAATCCTGGGCTGAACAACGGAATTAGATGAAAAAAGTTCAGGCTTACTCTTTACCAACGAACCATTGCCTCGGAGTTATGTTTTTCCATTAGAGGTTCCCTCATGATTCTATGTCCATTCGAAATGATAGAGTGTTGGTGAAGCTTGGCTAGGATTAGGAGCCTCAGCATGTTCCCTATTACGTCCGCTACTTTGGTCAGCTACTGTATAAGTTCCTGATCTTCTAAGTTCAGCTTTTAGGGGTCAAGGTCTGAAAAAGAAATACTAGTCAACAAAGAATGGTAAACCAATATGGGTGAGAAAAAGAAAGGAGAGGCTCGCCAATAGTAGAGAAAGTTCCATAAGACCGAAGAAGCACTTTAGAAAGAAAAATCGAGTCTCTCGTACTTTTCCTTATTGTGAGTCTCGAAAATTAGGCCTTTTGGATGAGAGTGTATCTGATATAATTGACAGCCTAGTCGATCACCAACTTTAGCAAGGCTAGCTATATGATGAAGAATGTCGGGATTAAGAGACGAGAGACCAGCTCTGTGGGCCGAAACTTCCAAGCAAGTCAAATATTGGTAAGAACTGGATTGGCGCAATATCCAAATGCTTCAACTAACTCAAAACAAATCTAGGAAAAAGAAGATATCTGATATTCCAAATATGCATGGTAGTGAAGGCGAAATATCCCTCTGGTGTATTAAAAATGTTGTTCGAGGATCCTACAGGAATAGCTTCAACCTCAATGATTCCAGATGGACTAAGAATAGAATCCACCTCAGCCTGGGTGGTGATATACGATGGTTTGGAAACGATATCTTATTTCTTGCTGCTTGAAGGAGAAGGCATGGATTCTTTACCAGTGTTCCTAGTAGATTTCTTCCTAGATTGTTGGCCTTTCATTTAACTGCCAGGTGATACTATTCCAAACCTAAGATATTATCGTGATTTATAAAGATTATTACAGATGCTGATTTGAATATAAGATTATTGTTCAATTAGTTTTTGGTTTGTTAAAGTGACAATTTAAATGTCAATAGAATAATGGTAACACTTATGTGACATGTGATAAGTATGTTAAAAGACATGAGCTTCAATCTCAATAAAGAATCTTATGAAAGGGCTATAAAATAAAGGTTAGCATGTGAAATTCATGAGTTTACAAGTTAAATAGATTGCAACCATTATAATATGAATAGCGAGATTAGTGATGTAATAAAGAACTCAGTCCATATAAAAACTGATAGCAAATGACCCTTGTCGCCTTATTTAATTTCAAAGTAATATAGGCATCGACACTGACGAGTAGCGACAATGTGAATTAGAAATATGATAGTTGATTAAACAGTTCATAACACTCTAAAGTAATGATGATGAAAGTGTTAAAGTCGTATAGAACCCACTTATAATGTTCAACACAATTGTAAAAAAGTAATAGAAAAACGATAAGGCTATTATCATCAAATTGTGTTTATAACCAGACATCGAAGTCATTCACATTGCTTCTAATCAAAATAAATATCATCGATGGCTTATAAACTCCTATTAATGGTCACTGCACTTCGACTTAGTCGACAATGTGCGAAATGACTTTGATGCTATTAGCTTTGCTTGACCTACAAATAATATCACTAAAATTGGCGGTGTGCATGACTTAGAATGAGTTACTTCGTTCTTGTTGCTTACAATATGAAACTTTTAACTAGTGAGGTAGCACAATGACATAATGCTTTATGAGATATAACAAGTATAATGTCATCAAGAATGGATAATGTTGTTGTAATGAAAACTGATGTTTAGGTTGCCTTTGTCATTAACATATCATTTGTAATACGAAAGCTTTGTGCTTAAAACATTTGTTAATGAACTAACAAGATGGTAGGAGATTTTGACTTCGGCTACCTTGGTACAACTATGAATCTCGTTATGGTTGTTTGATAGTGGGTTGTGGTTCAAATAAATAATCATTTCTAATAACTAACCTATAATGTGTTTGACGAAATGCTTACACCAATAAATAATGAAAAATCTATATTAATCTGACTTAAATTCACTATTGCTAGGACTAATGACCATCAAAACCTTATGACTCAATCTAAACTTTAATTTGAGGTCAATAAGGTTCAGATTGAATCTATGAAAAATAATCGAACCTATGAAAACAACAAAATTCCCAAATTTTAAAATTATCATTCTTAAGGAAGTTATTGGACTAAAACCAATGAAAAACAATGCCATATGTTAGACAAAAATAAAATCAATAATCAAAACTTGATAATCAAATTAAGAATTAAAAATGAGATAAATATATTTGATCGTCAATTCTATAGCAGCAAGATCCAAATTAAAAACCTAAATAGAATTGCATTAAGAAGAATGTGAAAATCGATTTGTAGTTTGATTAAACGAGATCATACCTTAGTTAAGAAAGTAACTGTCAAAAAACTAAGATTTGCAGTTGAATTTAAAAGCTTGATTCATGTTCAAGTATTTCATTTCAAATTGCAGGTAAGAGGGAAAAGGGGAAGAAACCTGTGTATCCATGGAAGGGAGTAGACGCACGAGAACCATTGGATCAGTTTTAAATGAGCGAACATGATGAATATGGAAAGACTAAAAGGTAGGAAACGAACAACTCTGACACTATTAATTCGAAAATTCAATAGCTCCTCTATTCTAGGGGAAAATGTTACTATTATAATTCTTGTTGAAGGATTCGATGTGCCATGACTTCGCTTTAGTGAACGACATCGAAGACATATAGCCGGTGAAATACTTATGGACCATTGTCGAAGAGGTTAAGCACCGCACTTTAACCATAATAACGTACACATAGTATCGCATGTGGTCAAACAAGCAAACAGGCCGAGTACAACCCACTTCACTATTTGTTAGATAGTGTCGAAGTGATTGTTACATGTTTCATCAATGCAAGGCCCTATTCGCATCACACTGCGATGCTCCTCGAAGTTATCATTACAAATGGCCATGCCCCCATAATGTTAATAACCATTTCGCACTCCATCCATATACAAGCAGCACTGCACCTCACAAGCTCTCCAAAGGTATAGAAAACCAAAGACATTAAGAAAAGTATAGAGCTATATTATATTTCATCAATATAGTACTTCGTTAATGTACTTGTTTTGCATGTTGAAGACGTATAAGCAATGCTGATAGAGAGCACTATCAACATCCACGAAGTCCTTCATATTACCAGAAGGAGACATCACATACCACAACACTTTGAAGACAATCTTCTATACCAATACCAACTGACGCTAGCGTCGAAGACATCAAGAATGGGACAATGCCGCCTCTTGCATATGACATTCAGCTACGAAGACAAGAGCTATATTAACATAGTCGAAGTCAAGCCTCATTGAAGTCAATCTCGCCAAACGCATACTAGCGGAGAAGCCAATACAGAACACTGACAAAGTCAAAGCCTACCGAAGAACCAAGATGCAAAGAGAAGGCTTCTTAACTCTATAAATACAACCTTAAGGGTGCCATTTTGGGGATGGATTTTGATTCCTCTCTCTCGCTTCTTAAATTAAAGCCATGTAACCCTAAAACGATTTGGGAGTTTTTAGAGTCCATCGAACTATTTGACTTTCTACACATAAGGATTAGAAATTAATCAAAAGCATAGCATAGCATGTTGAATTTGACTTGGATTTTTTAGTTTGTAACTCGAATTGTTACTTGACTTTGAACTGATCCTTGCACAGCACGTTGAACATTGAACTGGTTCTGGTATAATACATTGAATTTCGAAATGCCTATAAGAATTCAACTATGTTGGCAACATCAAGGAACCAAGCCTCTTCAAATTAATGGCTTTAACAGGCTTCTCTAAAACTTCTTATTGATTTGCCTATCTTCCTAATTACTTTCGGGGAGAGCGAATTTATTCGTTAATATTACTCATTTGTTATTCTACTACATGGCACTATGGAACTTGCTCGTGGCTTACCATTTACAGAGTTTATGATTTATTATTTGATGTATAATTCTATTACTTATGTAGTTCACTATAAGGATCTATATACTTCGATGTTGTGATTCATTTAGTTATTCACTGTCTCGTCTATTTTATATCTAAGATTTTACTATTATATTTTATTCGATCATTGTGAGATTTAAGACATGTTTTGTGCTGTTTGTTTACTACATCGATAATTTTCCTACATCGGTTGAGCACCGCCACAACATACTATACAGGTATATTGGGTGTCGTTGGTGTAGGACGGTCATCACATTTAGTGCAGAGCTTAGATTGTGTTGTTTAACATAAGGGATAATATGATTCAATAGATATAAGATTGGATTTCTCACCCTAAACTAGATTGAGAGTGTGTGTATATATACAAGAGCACGTATTTGTTATATATTTTGATTTTTAAAACTATATAGTAGTAACACATGAGTACTACTTAAGCAGAATTCCTTATAGAGAGACGGATCGTCCTTATTATAGATTAGACAATGAGTCACCATACAAGGAATGATGTTAGGGACTCCATCTCTAGAGTAGAGAAGAAATTAGCTTGGGACCTACTAATTCCAATTTGCAGACCATGTTTAATACCATAATGAGGGACATGATGTAGAATGCTCAATCAGCCGCTCGAAATGTTGTTGTTGAAGGTGGTGCTCCGGTGCAGGCGCCCAGAGCTAACTTCGCTAGGCTGATTAAGGACTTTACTAGTCTTGGTGGAAAACCATTCTAAGGAACGAAGTCAGGAATGGAAGTTCAGGATTGGCTCCACACTTGTGGGTGCATATTTGATGATCTTGAACTTAATGATGCTTTGAAGAGGAGGTTGGCCTCGCATCAACTTTAGGGAAGGGCGATGAACTAGTTGAATGTTGTGAAAATTGCTACACCCGAGGATCAGTTTACTTGGGAACGGTTCACAGCCCACTTTGAAGAGAAGTTCATTTCGGCTGCTCAGAAGTCGATCTTGTTTACCATGTTTGTGGATCTAAAGAAGGGAGATATGACAGTCTCCTAATATGTTACTGAGTTCGACCCTATCGAAATATGGGATATCCTTCATTGGCACTCCATTAAAGAAGAACAAGAAGTTCCTTAGCAGCTTAGGTGATCACTTAGAAGAGAAGCTCATGAATCAAATTGATGGGCCTTTTGAGATGCTAGTCAAGAAGGCTTTTAGGCATGAGAGTCTTTATCCAAAGTAGAAGGCGATTGTTCCAAATAAAGAGCCTGAGCCGCAATAGAGTGAGGAAGGCAAAGAGAAGTGGAACAATAAGAGAAAGCAATTCCATAAGAAGGATGCACAGAAGAAGAAGCTTAAAAGCGGACCTACTCGTTATAACTGTGGAGGGAAATGTGAAGACCCGCAAATCCGTACCCACTGAATCCGACAATAAACAACACATGTCCGAACCAGAGTGCACCGATTGCACATAATCATGAGAAAGAAAAGAGAGGGTGAGAAGAAAGAGAGAAGAAAGAAGAAGAGAAGAGAAGAAGAAGAGAGAAGCAAAACCAAACATAAATACAGAATCTCACATCGCAGCGGAAAACATATAATATAGATCAATAATCTTTATAAAGAAAAACTGTAATACACATAAGTCAATATCAGAGTACACAATAAATAATCATCAGCTTGGAAAGTTATAATGACATGTCCTCACAAATGCTGATAATCTACAACAATAACAACAATGCAAAGCAATGCAGCGGAATAATAAACAGATACGGGTATACGACATGAAGATCTCCTGCTCGCCTGCTGAAGCTCCAAAAGCACCAAAACTGAACATGTAAATATACTCGATCTGACCCAAGCATTAAAAGGGAAGAACACCCAAATCAGTATGGTAAACCAGCGTGAGAAAATACAACTCAACCGAATTTATAATTTATCAAGACTTTTCCTTTATCAAAACAAAAGACCCGTGAGACCGAGTCGCAAATAAATACCGACAAGGTTTTACCTTACGGTAACCAAAACATCTCATATCAAATTCTCATTATATTATAATAGTGTCTATTGCACACATAATAAATTAAATAGCTCAAATTGTTACATTGTTACATTCCAACATAATAGGTTTACATACCAAATGGCAGGCACATATTGGATTTTGGATTTCTATACAAATGACTAGGTAAAGGAACTAACTTTTCGAAAAACTTGATACAACTCTAGAGGGATGTACCTGGGGTCCAGATACTGGGCGCCTAAACCAACACAAGGCTGACCTACCCCTTCTTGGATAGTACCGAAAATGTCATCACTTCGGTCATTACCGACCTTTAATTCGTGGGCCCGAGCATACACAACAATAATCAGATACATGACGTCATATCATGTAAAGATATATCTAGAAGAGTGATGACATCTCTTAATAGGAGCGACTCATTTTAGCCTTGCTGCTTCTATTCCTATTTCAGTCATTTACCGGAGAGTGAGGCCAAAGAGGTATCGATTACCTTTCACATATCACATATCACAAATCACATCACTTTGAATGCCACATTGCTATTTCCGTTGACTACTAATTGCCTTCCACAAAAATACAACTATTAAGCTCGTACATCTCAAGAAGGGTGTTAAGCTAGGAGAAGTTGCATTCATAACCACCACCGCCACTGATGTACGTTTGTAAAAACTAATGTACGTAATCTTAGAAATGTAATGTCAGACAAATGTCCATACAAGTTGTACAGAACAGGACAAACCGAAGGCACTCTCCTACTATCACTAGTAGCGAGTAGTCCTTGCATTGCATATTTCGTAATGAAGAGAACACTTCTACTATATGTATATTGGGATTTTAATCCCAAATGATCAACAAGCAATCCTCTAATATGAAAATCCTAAATAACAATATCATCACAACTAACCTGTACAATCGCCACATTAATGTGGGTCCGAAATGGTTTTCGGATAAACCGATCCCGGTCTCTTCGCACTAATAATGCAAAAGCGTTTCTGAACCTCATAGAAACTAAGTCTCATAGACTTACCACGTCTCCAACTTTCAATTTGCTATCCTTTGGGATAGATTAGAGTAATACTCTGCACTACACGAATCAACATCCTCAACACAAACGATAATCAAGCCTACATAGAAGGCTACTTACTAAGTGTACGACTAAATAATTCCCACATCAATTTGAGGAACTAAAATGGCCAAATTCGATAGTCGGTTATTTAACTATCAAAGCAAACACCAAATATTTAGCACCATAAGCAATCACTAGGCCCTTTCAATTAATATTTTATTAATTAAATCACTTGCTAAATGTTCACTTCAAATTATCTTTAAAAATATATAATTCCAAATCCTTTTCAATACTTCAATATTGTAAAACATTTTCATATACTTATATAATAATAAGTATTCACAAATCCCTTTTATTTTCAACATTTAGAAAATATCACATATACTTAAATCACGATTAAGTATATATTTATTCATTAAGGAAAACATTCTCTTAAACATATTTATGTGGGTCAAAATGAATGTTGCGTAAAACATCGTTACGACAACCCAAAATCATTAGTATCGGCATTCGAAAATAAGATAGATATATAAATCCTATATACTATACAAAGCATCTTCTTTCGAAAATCATTTCTATAACAACAGTGTTATAGTCCATCATTTCCTTACTTCTCGAAAAAGACTGTTTCAACAATGAATGTTGAAATCTAGGTATTCGATACTTAACACACTTTAAAACATCTTCAACCCATTTAACTTCATTTAAAATATCACTTCCAATACCTGTCTTTTAAATTTAAAAGATCACTTTCCAAAACATATCCATTTTATTTAATATATTATTCATTGTCCAAAATCGTGAATATAATTCATTTACCAAATCAAAACTTCTACACATTTAATTTAAAGGATTATTCACTATCCAAAATCGTGAATATATCTCCTTTACCAAATTCATTACTATTGCATATTTAGTTAAAGAATTATCCACTACCCAAAATCATGGATGAAATTCCTTTAATAAACTTCTATATTTAATACCATTTATATATCAATTATATGCCAAAATCCAAATTATAAGTTAATTACTTATAGATCTCTTTATTTCCAAAATTCCTTCTTTTTTTTATAACTTCATCGGTTATAAATCTTGTTGACTTATTAAATCCATTTATAACTCCATTTTAACACTTATAAAACTTTTTTATAGTTTCATCACTTTGATTTACAAAATAAATCTTATATATAAACCATTTATAATAATTCAAAAATCCCAATTTAAACTATTTTACAAAATAGTTAACTCCATATTTCAAAAATCTCATTTCAATTTTATTTCACAAAAATCATAATTTTTATAACTTAAAAACTATAACATTTATTTATTTAAAATAAATTCATTTACTTAACAATTCAAAAATATATATTTTCAAAATGACTTGAAAATTCTTTTTTAAATTTGAATTCATCAATTCAATATTTCTAAATTACCAAAAATAGGCCCAATGCTGCAACAGCACTAAATACATCAATCACGACATCCAAATCATCATATATCATATGAGAATAGAATATATATATATATATATATATATATATATATATCAATATTTGTAAATAAATCAGCAGTGGTGAAGAATCCAGTTGGATCCCTCCAACCTGTCACCTGCAACAAATATACATATTAGAAATATATGTACAATGTCCGCTACGAGGCAAATGCGCGTACAAAGGATCATCCGCTCATGCACATGAACGTATAAGGTCTCATCTGCTCCAATATGCAGGAATATATCCAAATAGCAACCAATATATATACAATATATCATATATCGTCCAACAGTCATCAATCATCATAAATAAAATTTATTCTCACTTACATTAAAATATCAGTGAGTCAGAAAGAGTGAGTTGTACTCACTTTGCTTTCAATAGTACTTGCAGTGTTTATTCCGAATAAAATTAAACGATCTAAAATTTACACTAGCTCCGATCAAATCTAAGCCAACTCTAAAATGTAGTGCTCATCAATATGGACCCAATGCAACTTGTTTTGTCAAAAACGAACCTTGCATGAAGAAGTTATAGCATTTATAAGTCATATGATTTTAAAATAATTTAATTACATCATTAAGAAATTAATTGCCCTAATTAATTAACCTTAATTTACGTTTTCCATCCTCTTCCGCCAGTAAAACCCACACAAAAAGGAACCCATTTATACACCTCTTCCACTCGCCGCTCCATTCTCCGACCACCAGGCATCGATCAGACGAGCTCAACACGTGCGCTACGCCACGCTTAACCCACGGCCAAATACCATCCGTCCGTCTCGCCTGCGTTCATCTCCAATCGACTATGAAATGTGTGATCTTCCTGGCCAGATCCATGACGATCCACCACATAATTTTTGATCGCGGCTGTTGAGATTATGGAGGAGGATATGCTCTACGATTTTGCTTTAGAACTCGAAGGCTAATTCTTTACAGATTAAGAGATAATCGAGGAAGAAGAAGGCGCGTTTTTGGCCATTGGTTTAAAAGTGGCGGCTAGCCCTAGGTTTGATTAGTTTTTTGTGAATATTTGAAGAAAAATGAGGCCTTTTATAGAAAATTTCTTCCATTATTCATCCGAAAATTTTTCTAACTCCAAACGAAGCATGTCGCTTTGCATTTATAATGTTTTACCCCCATTCCAAACAAAATGGAATATATATCGAAAGCCAATTCGATTGTATTTGGAAGATAGGATTTAAAATCAACTACTTAAATTCAAAATTTACTTAAACAGATTTTCATGCGTTTTAGTTTACCAGGGACAAATCGTAAATCCGATTGATACGAAATTTGAAATCCTATAATAATATTGCATTACAGATCCAATGAAACTAGTTTCGTCTAAATTCGAGATCGTTTGAAAAATGACCATTTTTACTCGTTAATTAAATATTAAAATATTCAAATTCTACAATTTAACTTTAATTCAATTTTAAAAGTTTACTATCACTATTCTAACCCAAATAGAATTTAAAACAACTTTATAAATTATTTTTATTCACATTAAATTCAAATTCTAATTACTTCAGCAATTTCAAATATTAAATTAACAATTTAATTTACCAAATAAACCACTATATTTGAAATATAATTTATTGAACTTATAAATTTTATGTTTGAATAATTAAAATCAATAAATATTCTGAATTCAAACGACTAAAAATCTGGGTCGTTACAGGAAAGGCCATTTTAGCAGGGACTGCAGACGAGGGAAAGAAATGCTTCAATTACAATAAGGTGGACACATTCAAAAAGACTGTCCAGAGCTGCTAGAGCAGAAATAGGTAGTGAAAGCATATACTATTAATGCCATTTCGACTTCGTCCAATGCTCAATCGGTGGAAGAGAAAGGGAAAGGCATCGTTATTCAAGGAAAGGAATGCTTTCCATTTATGATGTTCCTATACTAGTTCAATATGATACCGGGATTTACGTTCTTTCATATATAGTGATTTGGTATACAAGTTAGGATTGGAACCCGAAATTGTTAATCGACCTTTGATTGTGACGTACCCTGTTGGAGGCTCCACTATCCTATATATGGTTTGTCATGGTGTTTAACGGCAAATTTTATATCGGGTTAGAAAATCACCGAAAAATATTGTGTTAAAAATAACAACAAGCGCATGGCATACAATTTTAGTACGTGGCAAGTACGAGTCGATCCACGAGGGACTAAGTTGATTTTAAATTCTACTCGACCAAATTAAACCAAGAATTTGAGACGTGTTAACTAAAATTTCTAAAAACTAACAAAAACTAAAAGTGAATAAAAATATGAGAGTAGAAGCAAATTAGAGGAAAATCGCTTCTCATGATCACATAAATCAACATAGTTAAATTATGATATCTCTTTTTGGTCATTTGTGAATTTAGTTGATGTATCATAAGTATGGTCTATTTGTGCTATTAATTAGCCTAACATAAACCATCAAACTTTAACACACCCACTAAACCACTTGACAACTCTAATGAAAATGATAGTGAAGTTAAAAATAAAATTTATTCTAAGCATGATCTACTTACTATTGATTAGTAATATAGACCATCAAACTTTGATTCTAAAATCCACTTCATTACAAACATTATACGTAGATGAAGAGGTAATTTGTGTTTATGTTTGTTTATGTATAGCCTATTTGGTGTTAACAAAATAGGCTATCAAATTCAAAGTTAAACAACAAAATTTTACCACATGCGAAAATTCCATTAAGCACCAAAATAGATCATTAATTGGAAAATATATTGAATCTACATCATTAAGTGAGCTTCAGTACCCCTAAATTTAAGGGTTTAGCTTCTCGTATTTGTTATTATTTCAACAAATGTAGATTGAAATATAAACATAAATAAGAGGAAAACGAGAGCTAAATGAAATAAAAGCCAATCTACTTGCATAAAATAAAGAGATCTACACTACTAACATAAGAAGAAATGACAAATAAAAGAACGTGAGTTAAAATTGCATAAAAATAGATAGCATAAGCAAAGGCTAAGAAGCCATGAAAGAAAGAGAATTTTATGTTTACAATTTGTGGCTACCACTAAACAAGCTAGAGGGTGGTGCTAAGAGCTCCATTACATGAAATATAAGGGGTATTTATACATACCTAAAATCCTAATCCATGTTTTAGGGTGCTACCCAAAATTCTCCTTAGGAAGTGTGGCCTTCGAATTATCATTTGCTTCTAATTAATCTTCTATTAAGTATGTGTGTAACTTTAATCCCCACTAACATGTGCATTATCTTCTAATTGAAATCATGGTTAGTGGATAGATGGGGTCCTCCATGATTACATAAACTCATTTATTTCCATCTTCATTTTCCTTCTAACTATTGTGCATGTATTTTTCCATGAAGCCTCCACCATTTTCCATTCAAATTCCTACAAATAAAAATATAACGTGCAAGTAAATTTTCTCAAATTAATTCACACACAAAATGACCATTTGCCCTCATATAAAGATGAATAAATGATGATTTGAACACAATTGGAATTTTGGTTTAAACATGTAAAATACCCTATATGCATACTTATTTAATTAAATTAGATTAAATATGGAAGTATAAATATGCATATTTATGTGCACATCAAAGACCCCCACACTTATCTTTTTTATTTGTCATCGAATAAACTAAAGCTAAAATAAATCTATTTTTAGTAGAAAGCACAATTGCATTGAGCGTACATAAGCCTTCATTGAACCTCTAGGTATCCCTAGTAGGACTAATGTTGTCTTGTGAGGGATTTCACTGGATACCACCCACAAAATCCAAATGCAACCTAAACGCAAGATTTATTTACAAAGATATGAATGCAAGTTTTTGAAAATATTTCAAAATGGAGAATTTGCTTTTATATTAACATAAATAAGTCAAATATAAGGTATGGTCATTATCAAGAAATTTAATCCCATTTACTTATCAAAATTTCCAATAAAAATTAAGTTAATTATCATAACAAATAGACTCTAGTTTGGCTAGTTGTTTCGGTTGATAACATAGTGCAATGATGAATAAATCCTTAGTTGATTATCAAAGTTTCTCGAAGTGGTATTTTTATTTCTTTTTGAATAACAAGTCAAAGAAAACAAGCGAAAATAGTGCTTGGATTTCAATTGCTTACTCTCTCTTTATTTGAAGCTTTATTAATATTAACAATATTTACATATGCCTAACTCAGGTAAACTGAGGCTAGACATACCACCCGTGCACGGCCTTGCAGCTTACGTGAGGGGAATACAGAGCACGACGAGTGTATACACAAATACGCACACCTATCGACTGTAGATGTAACGCCCTACCCCGAGACCCACCTTAGTAAAGAGAATTAACGAGTAATTCCATCTACTAAAGCAGAGAATAGGGCTGGTTAAGGGCAACCATCTATAACTTTGCCTTAAACATCTACTGAATACGTCGATAAATGCAATATGATTTTTTTTCTATCTCAATGGATCGACATACACAGTAAATGCTTAATCCAAAACTATAGGTGACTAATAGATCTATCAGAACAAAATACAATAACTAAATGTAAAGCACATCAGAGAACAATAATCAACATCATATATATACATATACACTGATACATGTTTAGTGCAATACAATATGAATACAATAAAGGTGGTACTCGACTACACCATATACAATGAATCAAATACATCAGAGTATACGAAAGAACAGAAATTTCTCAAGAGAAAGGAGAGCTGATATCCAACATCAACTTCAAGCTAAGTCCAATAGATGATACCTGAAACAACTCGGTCTGACCCGAGTATAAATACACGGGTCTGTCTAGCTACACAAATCAGTCAATATCGGTAATATGAAGCAGAATAGACATGAAGATACTTCTTCTCGAAAGAGAAGAATAAATCGATAAACTCATAAGCTCAACACTTAAGTAAAAAACGCTAATACAACGGGTACAGTAATAAGTAAGATTGATGAAGTCACAATTAATGCAAAAACAGCTCGAAGGAGGTAACTCAAACTCAATACTCAAATCAAACACAAGTGCCCCATATCATCGTCGATATCCCAAAATGTCGACATGGTTCCATGAATCATATCTCCTCAAAAGGAGAAACATCAATACAAACTCTCGCTAAAATGGCAAACATAAAACATTTTCAAATAGGATGATCCAAAACTAAATTAAAGATGAATCTCCAAATTCAACTATACCTCATCTCATCGGTATAAATGTATAGAAATCTAAATCTCAACTCGCCAAAATGGAAAAACCCAGGATATCCTATAAAATCCTGAAAATATCCAAACTCATAACTCAAGAAACTCGATAAGAGTTCAAAACATTATAATTGAAATCACCATATATAACATATCATATAGCACTAGGCTATTGATGTAATAAAACATCTTAAAAAGGTGAATTCATAATAAAACCGAAAACTCAGAAAATACGGATTGGCCAAATCCTCGATTGTAATGCCGAAGAAATGTTGCACGTGCTAAACTCAGACGGTCGAAACCTCAGACAAGGTCGCTAACACCTCTCAAAGCAGTTAGTCTTCATGACAAGGTCGCTGATACCTCTTCAAGCCATTTTGTCAGCCCTAACAAGTTCGCTAACACCTCCCAAAGCAGTTCGTCCTCATGACAAGGTCGCTGACACCTCTCCAAGCCATTTTGTCATCCCTAACAAGGTCGCTAACATCTTCCAAAGCAGTTCGTCCTCACTACAAGGTCGCTAACACCTCTCAAAGCAGTTCTGTTAGGTAAACATCGTGAATGTGTCACAAACTCACGGATAGGAACCCAAAAAGTGTTAACGTAAGTCCCATACAACACATTCGCACTTAGAGGTTTACTAGCCATCAGTCGATGCCACACTAGAAACATCATAAAACTCATAAAATTATATCTCGCCTAGTCTCATTGGCGAGTGATAAAGAGACACGATACTTGTCTTATCTCATCGACAAGTATTAAATGGCATCGTTACTTGTCTCATCTCATCGACAAGTGAAAACATCATGATGGTTCCTCATAAACCATAAATCTCAAAATATGAAATCATAAACGCAAGACTTGCCTTATATCATTGGCATATAAACAAAACATCGTGATTGTTCTCATCATCCATACTCCTACATAGGAGATCTCAAACCATAATACTTGCCAAATATTGGCCATCTTAAATAATTCCAATAAATAGAAATTGCAAAACTCAAAATATGGCATAAAATAGCAAAACATTTTAGAATTAATATTCTCAAATAGCTTCGATCGTACAAGTCCAAAATTAACCGAAATAGTAAACGAACATGTCACATACCACGTGTTTTACTAAATCGTTTAATTCTCTTTCTCATACGTTCGAATGGTATAAAAGTGTTTATTTTATCTATAAAGTAATTTATTTGAGAAAACAAACTTTTAAAACCATTTTTCGAAATTAATTCTGAAGACGATATTTGAAAATTCCCGTATTATAGAGAATAAATAAATTTTACAGCTTAAAATAATTTAAAAATATTACATAATAATTATTTTAAATGCCAACTTATTTTAAAAGTTATTTCAAAATTGTTTGGAAAAATCTGTGCTCGAAATCAAAGAAATCACTCAAAACCGTCATTCAAATTCAAATCAAATTCAAATCAAATTTAAATTTCAAATTCATTAAAACTTTGCTAACCTATTGATAGGCGTCATATCCCTCAAAACATTTCAGAAATATCACAAAAACATCAAGTATAAGTTAAAAATCGGACGGAAAAAGAATATTAAAAGCACTTGGCCAAAATAATACCCAGGTCTGAAATATTCTCCGGGTTCAAATTTCGGATATAAAACAGGTGGCCGAACGACTTTTGATTGAACTAAAAATTAGTGCACTCAAACTAGAAAACTTCATCTTTTAAATAAAAAAGGATCAATGAATTCCGACTGGAAATACAAAAGTTACACGGTCTCAAATATGGACTCAGACCATGTCTGCAGCAGTTCAAAAACAATAAAAGCACAGGCCTGAAAACCTTCTGAGGTTCAACTTTCAGGTATGAAACAGAGGACCAAATTTGATCGGATTAATCTAAAAACTGTTAAGCCCATAATAGAAGACTTCGTATTTCAAACAAAAAAAGAATCATGCAATTTGGATGAAGTGTGAGAAATTTATGATGTTTTAATGTTCGATCCAGGCATTGTTTTAACTGTAAAATCTGGGCAAAAACATGCTCCGAGTCAAAGTTCGGCAGCATGTTCCTATAAGCTATATAGGTCGAAATGATGTGAAATTTAACATGCATAAAGAACAACAACAAAACTTTAAACTGCACAAAGAATCATTCAATTTAGATATAGCGTGAAAAAGATATGATGTCTCAAAGTTGGACCCAGGCAGTGTTTACACTGTAAATCTGGGCAAAAACATGCTCCGAGTCAAACTTCGGCAGCATGTTTCTATAAGCTATATCGGTCGAAATGACCTGAAATTTAACGTGCATAAAGACCAACAACAAAAATTTAAACGGCATGAATATTCATTCAATTTAGACAAAGCGTGAAAAAGATATGATGTCTCAACGTTGGACCCAGGCGGTGTTTACACTAAAAATCTGGGCAAAAACATGCTCCGAGTCAAAGTTCGACAACATGTTTCTATAACCTATATAGGTCAAAATGACCTGAAATTTAACATGAATGAAGGACAACAATAAAACTTTAAACTGCAAAAAGAATCATGCAATTTGGGCATGCTATGGAAAAGTTATAATGTCTCAAATTCAAAGTCAGACAGTGTTTGCAACACTCAGAAAATCAATATTAAAAACGAATTTTAAGCATTTTATGGCTATCAAATTCTTGTCTCAGCTAGATATTTGTGAGTTTAGCACTCACATTATTGTTGCAATAGAAAGACTTGTATTTGCAGCTAAAAGGTTGAAGCTTTGTGAAGATTTTGGCCTCCAAAACCTACAGAAACTATAAACAGAAACATGCAAATAAGAAGGGACAATTAACAGACAATCTTCTCTATGCTAATATTGGATGAGAGTATTTAGGTTTTGGAATATGATTACCTGTGAATTTCACTTTTGATTGATAACGATCTCAGCTTGAATTGAAGAAATTTGAGTTTTAAAAGCCATAGATTGAAGAAGATGAAGTTGGGTTCTTTTTTTATTTTCCTGTGGTTTCTGGATGTCTACAGGAGGAAGCAAATGAGCGTACAGTAATTAGTTTCTTATTTCTTCCTTTAGGCTTAGGCTAAGTGGGCTTGGACCCAAATAAAAAGAAATAAAAAAATTTAAGCAAATTAATACAACACTTAACAAATGCACAAATATGTATATTATTATACAAAATAAATTATGTTCACTTTTCAATTTTTACGTAAACAATTTATGTAAACTTACATACATATGAAGTAAAATATTTCCTATTATATAAAAAGATTATTTCAAATTTAAAATATTTTTATTATTAAAAACACAAAATTTACAAAATACCCAATTTACATCAATAAATTCATAATTCCTTATTTTTAACTTCTAAATTTCAATAAAATTATTAACTTGTGTAGAAAAATATAAAAAACTATTTTAGTCTCGTATCTATAATCAAAACACATTTCTAAACCAAATTCCATCTTTTTATCTAAATAACAACCTTTAAAAATCAATTACTTCCTTTAAAAATTATTAAAAGAAGTAATTGGCAATAATTAATAAAATCTTTGCATTTTCTCCAAATAAAAATCCATTTTCCATTTATTATTACCCTAAGTAAATAAAATAGAGTTTCAAACTTTATTTTCTCATTTTAAATTCAAATTTTTTTTATTTATTCCAATTAAACAATTTAAATTCCCAACTTATTTTAATTCTTAATATTAAATTATATTCATAGGTAATCTCCAAAACCAGGGTTGTTACAGACTCACCTCCTTATAAAAATTGCGTCCTCGCAATTTTCTAGAAAAAGAGCCGTAAATAACACAAAAATTCAATCGACAAAGGATAAAAGACAAGCTCGAAATTCAAACCATTCATACTCTCAATATAGAATGGTAGAGGGAAACTAGGAAAAACTCACTTGGTTAATCCAATGGTCCATCAAATGCTAATATAGTGATTGGAAAACCATCGAAATTTCCAAGTATCTCGAAAGAATTTCGAAGATGTGCCGTCTTCGAATCAAACTCAATAAGATGCTCAACAATTAATCAATCGAAAATGATTGATTTCAGAAAAATTCTACGAATAGAGTCGGGGTCAAACTCACTTAAACTCGAACTCTAAGCAATAAAAGAGACCATCAATAAGATTTTCCGCATATATATACGGAAGGAACATCCTCATAATAGGTAGACACAATAGACAAGATAGATAAATCACAAGATAGCTTCTCACAAGGCCACCAAACTCGAACGACCGCGAGAAATGCACGTCGTTGATAATAGCTCAAAGATAGAATATGCTCAAGAACAAAGATATATGATCGAATTATCTTTTAATCCAAGATATTTAGAATTTTAAATCTCAACATGTTCTAAATTTTTAAATCTCAATTTTCAACAGTTGAAAATTTCTCAAACACTTTACTATAATATTTAGTAAGCAATTTAAAACTCAAAGTTAAAATTCAATTTCTTCTCTTACTTCAAAATTAATTTCCAAAGAATTTTGTAAATCCATAATAATATCCTTTAAAATAAATTAAGGGTTTAAATTCTCTTATTATACTCTTTCTTTAAAACATCCAGCATATAATATATACTTTAAAATCTCAAAATATACTTCCAATAAAGTACATCTTAAAAATAATCTCATTTATGTTCTCATCTTTATAATTTAAAAACAAATAAATGGCATTTCCTTGCTATTGAGTCTTTAATAAATAAATATATATCTGTTGGCTGTAGAGTTGACCGAACGATCAAAACTGCCTCGCCACTCTATTTCTCATCTCTAAAATCAATGGTTGTAATTACAATTCAAAAATAAATTTAATATTTAATCTCAAAATATTATTTTCAAAATATCAATCTTTAAAACACAAATCATCGTGTTTGATTGCCTCATCATAGCATTTAGGAGATTCCTATCGATAACGTTGATCAGACATATCGACCAGAACTCTTAACTACTCAATGGATAACCCAGCACACTCAAATTATTTCTATGAAAGAATACTGCTCATATAAATATATTCTTAAAACATTCTTTGATTTTTTTTAATAACTCAGAGCTCAAATTTCTATTTAAATCTCATATTTATATAGCTTCAAAACTCAAACCAAAGATTCGAAAACAAGCTCGAATAAAGGACAATGAATGACTCATATTGTACTCCGATGTATCGTGATATACGTAATGTTCTATGTTTATTCTACTTTGTTATAACCACAGCTCTAATACCATGTTGTAACGCCCCACCCCGAGACACACCTTAGTAAAGAGAATTAACGAGTAATTACGTCTACTAAAGTAGAGATTAGGGCTGGTTAAGGCCGACTATCTATAACTTTGTCTTAAACATCTACTGAATACGTCGATAAATGCAATATGATTTTTTTTCTATCTCAATGGATCGGCATACACAGTAAATGCTTAATCAAAAACTATAGGTGGCTAATGGATCTATCAGAACAAAATACAATAACTAAATGTAAAGCACATCACAGAACAGTAATCAACATCATATATATACATATACACTGATACATGTTTAGTGCAATACAATATAAATACAACAAAGGTGGTACTCTACTACACCATATACAATGAATCAAATACATCAAAGTATGCGAAAGAACAGAAATTGCTCAAGAGAAAGGAGAGCTGACATCCAACATCAACTTCAAGCTAAGTCCAATAGATGATACCTGAAACAACTCGGTCTGACCTGAGTATAAATACACGGGTCAGTCTAACTACACAAATTAGTCAATATCGGTAATATGAAGCAAAATAGACATGAAGATACTTCTTCTCGAAAGAGAAGAATGAATCGATAAACTCATAAGCTCAACACTTAAGTAACAAACGCTACTTAACTGAACAAATACCTCAAAGGAGGTAACTCAAACTCAATACTCAAATCAAACACAAGTGCCCCATATCATCGTCGATATCCCAAAATGATGACATGGTTCCATGAACCGTATCTCCTCAAAAGGAGAAACATCAATACAAACTCTCGCCAAAATGGCAAACATAAAACATTATCAAATAGGATGATCCAAAACTAAATTAAAGATGAATCTCCAAATTCAATTATACCTCATCTCATCGGTATAAATGTATATAAATCTCAATCTCAGCTCGCCAAAATGGCAAAACCCAGGATATCCTATAAAATCCTGAAAATATCCAAACTCATAACTCAAGGAACTCGATAAGAGTTCAAAACATTATAATTTAAATCACCATATATATAACATCTCATATACCACTAGGCTATCGATGTAATAAAACATCTTAAAAAGGTGAAATCACAATAAAATCGAAAACTCAGAAAATATGGATTGGCCAAATCCCCAATTGTAATGTCGAAGCAATGTTGCACGTGCTAAACTCAGACGGCCAAAGCCTCAGACAAGGTCGCTAACACCTCCCAAAGCAGTTCGTCCTCATGACAAGGTCGTTGACACCTCTCCAAGCCATTTTGTCATCCCTAACAAGGTCGCTAACACCTCCCAAAGGAGTTCGTCCTCATGATAAGGTCACTGACACCTCTCCACGCTAATTTGTCAGCCCTAACAAGGTCGCTAACACCTCCCAATGCAGTTCGTCCTCACGACAAGGTCGCTAACACCTCTCAAAGCAGTTCTGTTAGGTAAACATCGTGAATGTGTCACAAACTCACGGATAGGAACCCAAAAAGTGTTAACGTATGTCCCATACCATACATTCGCACTTAGAGGTTGACTAGCCGTTAGTCGATGCCACACTAGAAAAATCATAAAACTCGTAAAATTATATCTCGCCTAATCTCTTTGGCGAGTGATAAAGAGAAACGATACTTGTCTCATCTCATCGACAAGTATTAAATGGCATCGTAGCTTGTCTCATCTCATCGACAAGTGAAAACATCATGATGGTTCCTCATAAACCATAAATATCAAAATATGAAATCATAAACCCAAGACTTGCCTTATATCATTGGCAAGTAAACAAAACATCGTGATGGTTCTCATCGACCATACTCCTACATAGGAGATCTCAAACCATAATACTTGCCAAATATTGGCCATCTTAAATAATTCCAATAAATAGAAATTATAAAACTCAAAATATGGCATAAAATAGCAAAACATTTCAGAATTAATATTCTCAAATAGCTTCGATCGTACAAGTCCGAAATTAACCGAAATAGTAAACGAACATGTCCCATACCACGTGTTTTACTAAATCGTTTAATTCTCTTTCTTATACGTTCGAATGGTATAAAAGTATTTATTTTATATATAAAGTAATTTATTTGAGAAAATAATCTTTTAAAACCATTTTTCGAAATTACTTTTGAAGACGATATTTGAAAATTCCCGTATTATAGAGAATAAATAAATTTTACAGCTTAAAATAATTTAAAAATATTACTATTTTAAAAGTTATTTCAAAATTGTATGGAAAAATCTGTGCTCGAAATCAAAGAAATCGCTCGAAATCAAAGAAATCACTCAAAACCGTCATTCAAATTCAATTCAAATTCAAATCAAATTTGAATTTCAAATTCATTAAAACTTTGCTAGCCTATTGATAGGCGTCATATCCCTCAAAACATTTCAGAAATATCACAAAAACATCAAGTATAAGTAAAAATCGGATGGAAAAGGAATATAAAAACACTTGGCCAAAATAATACCCAGGTCTGAAATCTTCTCCGGGTTCAAATTTCAGATATAAAGAGGTGGCCGAACGACTTTTGATTGAACTAAAAATTAGTTCACTCAAACTAGAAAACTTCATCTTTCAAAGAAAAAGAATCACTGAATTCTGACTGGAAATACCAAAGTTACACAGTCTCAAACATGGACTCAGACCATGTTTGCAGCAGTTCAAAAACAAAAAAAGCATAGGCCTGAAAACCCTTTGGGGTTCAACTTTCAGGTATGAAACAGAGGATCAAATTTGATTGGATTAATCTAAAAACTGTTAAGCCCATAGTAGAAGACTTCATCTTTCAAACAAAAAGAGAATCATGCAATTTGGATGAAGTGTGAGAAAGTTATGATGTTTTAATGTTGGACACAGGCATTGTTTTAACTGTAAAATCTGGGCAAAAACATGCTCCGAGTCAAAATTCGGCAGCATGTTTCTATAAGCTATATAGGTCGAAATGACGTTAAATTTAACATGCAAAAAGAACAACAACAACACTTTAACTGCACAAAGAATCATTCAATTTAGATATAGCATGAAAAAGATATGATGTCTCAAAATTGGACCCAACCAGTGTTTACACTGTAAAAATATGGACAAAAACATGCTCCGAGTCAATGTTTGGCTGCATGTTTCTATAAGCTATATACGTCGAAATGACCTGAAATTTAACATGCATAAATACCAACAAAACTTTAAATTGCATGAAGAGTCATTCAATTTAGACAAAGAGTGAAAAAGATATGACGTCTCAAAGTTGGACCCAGGCAGTGTTTACACTAAAAATCTGGGCAAAAACATGCTCCGAGTCAAAGTTCGGCAGCATGTTTCTATAAGCTATATAGGTCTAAATGACCTGAAAATTAACAACATAAAGGTCAACAACAAAAATTTTAACTGCAAAAAGAATCATGCAATTTGGGCAAGGTATGGAAAAGTTATGACGTCTCAAATTCAAAGCTCGACAGTGTTTGTAGCACTCAGAAAATCAATATTAAAAACGAATTTTAAGCATTTTATGGCTATCAAACTCTTGTCTCAGCTAGATATTTGTGAGTTTAGCGCTCACTTTACTATTGCAATAGAAAGACTTGGATTTGCAGCTAAAAGCTTGAAGCTTTGAGAAGATTTTGGCCTCAAGAACCTGCAGAAACTATAAACAGAAACATGCAAATAAGAAAAGACAATTAACAGACAATCTTCTCTAAACTAAGATTGAATGAGAGTATTTAGGTTTTGGAATATGATTACCTGTGAATTTCACTTCAGATTGATAAAGATCTCAGCTTGAATTGAAGAAATTTGAGTTTTAAAAGCCATAGATTGAAGAAGATGAAGTTGAGTTCTTTTTTATTTTCCTCTGGTTTCTAAATGTTTACAGGAGGAAGAAAATGAGCATATCATAATTAGTTTCTCATTTCTTCCTTTAGGCTTAGGATAAGTGGGCTTGGACCCAAATTAAAAGAAATAAAAAAACCTAAGCAAATTAATACAACACTTAACAAATGCACAAATATGTATATTATTGTACAAAATAAATTACAATCACTTTTAAATTTTTACATAAACAATTTATGTAAACTTACATACGTATGAAATAAAATATTTCCTATCATATAAAAAGATTATTTTAAATTTAAAATATTTTTATTATAAAAAACCCGAAATTTACAAAAATACCCAATTTACATCAAATAAATTCATAATTCCTTATTTTTAACTTTTAAAATTCAACAAAAATTATTTTCTTGTGTAGAAAATGTACAAACTATTTTAGTCTCATATCTATAATCAAAACACATTTTTAAACCAAATTCCATCTTTTTATCTAAATAAAAACCTTTAAAAACCAATTACTTCCCTTAAAAATTATTAAAAGAAATAATTGGCAATAATTAATAAAATCGTTGCATTTTCTCCAAATAAAAATCCATTTTCCACTTATTATTACCCTAAGCAAATAAAATAGAGTTTCAAATTTTATTTTATCATTTTAAATTCAAAATTTATTATTTATTCCAATTAAACAATTTAAATTCCCAACTTATTTTAATTCTTAATATTAAATTATAACTACCGTTATAATTTAATATTCATAGGTAATCTCCAAAACTAGGGTTGTTACAGTAGACGTTATTAATGAAAGAATTTTATATACATACTACTAACTGAGATAAATTGAGGCTAGATATACCGATCATGCACTGCCTTTCGGGCTTACGTGAGAAGGGCATAGAGCATGACGCGTGTACATACTTGCGTATGAACATATGACTCTAGATGTTAATAAAATATATACATATATACAACAATTTTTTATACTTTAATTTTTTGTTTGAATTTTTATTTATTTTATGAAGATAGAGTTTTACAATACCATTTTAGCACCACTTAACTTAGAAGATTTAATTCAAACTTTTCTTTTTATTATTTTTAAGAAAAGTAAATTCCAAAATTTTCCATTTAATGACCAAAACCATATTTTTATCCTATAGTGTTTTTTTTTTCAAAAGTAAATCAAAATGCTAAAATGAAAAAAAATGGGGATTTTTTTGAGTTTCGGAAAGAAAATGTTGCAAAAAATAAGCCATGAAGAGTCAAAAATTAAGATGGGACTCACTCTCCCAAACTTGATTTTGACCGTGTCCGCAGACTTGACCTAGGTGAAAGAAAGAAAAAACAAAAACAAACCTATATTTACATGAAAAAGAAACGATTATTATTTACACAACATTAGAAAATATACAATTAAAGAGTAAATGAAACGGTCTACCAAAGATTAATTCATTTGTCTCGTCAAGTATGAGAGACATAGTTTAAGCACAAAAAACCAAACCATAAAAGATTTCAAAGTTGAATGTTGATTTGGAAAAACATATGTTATTTTATTAAAAATCGTATGAGTTATTTTATTTTCGATGATTTTTGGGATAGATGGAACAATTGGTTGAATTTCAAGTTTATTTTTCACCAAAATTAAATTCAAACTCATCATTCATAAATTCTTCAAAATCAAAATGGTGATTTAAATCTACCCCTTCGGAAACTCATCTTCGAAAAGTCAAAAAAAATTGTATTTATTAAATTCATCTTCCTTTGTTGAATTATTCATAGCTTGATTACATGTATAAATGTTGAAAAACTAAAGTAGTTGTATTCAAATTTTCGAAATCGAAAAAAAGAAGATCAAATTTTAAATTTGGTTATCCTCAAAAGAATTGAAATCCAAATCTATTACCACATTTTCACAACTTTATTAAGATTTTTATTTTCAATTTCAAAAGCTGTTGTATAAAAATCGTCTATTTTAGTAAAAGATGGGTTATCTCTTGACTCTTCACACGTTGGGATTTGATTTTGCTCACATTCTTTCATATATGTTTCGACAAAGAAATTCGTGTGATCTTTCTGAATTTCATCCAATTGCTCAACAAAATCAAATTCATAATTATTAACTTAAGAATTTTTAGTTTGAAATTGTTGAGAGTAAAAAATTTCAACGCACCGCATATTCTCATTGCCAAAATCGTTTAAAAAGTGGTTCGCATTTTCATTTTGACTTTGAAATTCATTTTAGAGTTCGTAGTTGTATTGGCATGAGTTATAACCGAAATCATTTGAATTTTGAAGTGAATTCAAATTCTGATTATTTTGAAATCCTTGACTTGGGTTATTGCACAAAATACTCAAATTATTTATCATTTGATTTCGTTGTTCGAGTAAAGACCAAATCGTTTCAATACTCTGTTTAAGATTCGAGGGTTGCTCATCATTTTGAAAACTTTGTTCAGCAAAATCCAAATTGTTTACACAATAGTTGTTATTAAAATATTCATAACAATTTTGTGTGGAATTATGTAGATTATATTGATTTACACAACTACTATAAAATTTTGACGAGTAAAAAAATTCAGACATTTTCAAGAATATGTGTGTGTGTGTATTTTAAAGAAAAAGTATTTACCATAAAGAATTTATTTTTCAAATGAGAGATTTGATTTATGTTTTTTTATTTTCAAAAAAAAATTCTTTTTTTTTGTTTTTGAAAAAATTATATATTTTTTTGGATTTTTGTTTTTCTAAAAAAACTAACTTAGAATTTTTCTTCAGATTTTTGAATTTGATTGAAAAATTTTAAAGGAAAAGATTTTAAAACTAAGCTAAGCAAAATGTACATTTTTTTATTTTTGGATTATGTTTTTTACAAAAAAATGCATGAACTAATGCAACTAAATGAATACAAAGGCTCACTTACAATTTTTTTATCCTTAATAACTCCTAACCCAAAATTGAATAATCACACTTCGTCTTAATCTAACAAAATAATTTTTAGCCAGGTAACGGACATGAGTTATCGGTGCACCACGAATCATCATAGCAATGCAACCGAAGGTTTAAGTACCTTTAGCAAAACAATCAGTATAATTTTTACACATCAACGTAATATTTATAACTGATTATTGCTCTGTCGTAGCCTAGACAACAAAAATATAAATTATCAAAAGAAGACAACTTGTTAAGATACAATTAAGCCATAGGTGAGCTCGTGACTCCTTTAAGTCAAATGTCTAACCGTTATTATTAGTCAAATTCAAAAATGAAATGCAATTTGTGGACCAATGAAGGGATGATGAAATTTCTCACCTTATGTGAATTTGGGTATTTCCCTTAAAAAGAAAATAAGATGGTATGAATGCAAAACAAAAATTAAACGTGAATTAATGATGCAACTATGGATGAATTTTTTTTATAAAATACAAGCAACCAATAATGCAAATAAAATAACAACAAAAGATAAGAGCCCGATAACAGAGTGTGCAGAATTATTAGCAAATTATTTATTTTTTCAAAGCAGCAATTTTTTTTTAAGCAAGCAATTTGGTAAGCGGAGCAAACTAGCAAGCGATTCTTTCTTTTGGATTTATGCTTTTGCAACCATAAATAAAAACAAGATATGTACAGCTTTTTATTTCTTACTTTTATATATATATATATATATATATATATATATATATATATATATATATATCAAAGAAGAAACTAAAACAAATGAAAAACAAAACAAATAAAACTCAAATAAATGAAAACAACTTGTTTGTTTTTTATAAAGCCAAAAAGAAAAATGAACTTAAGAACTGAAAACTAAACAAATAGAAATAAATAAAAATAAATAAAAGAAAGAAAATAAACCGGCCAATTTGATCACAAAGCCTAACTCTTCCTCCAATTTACGCAACAAAAACCTTGTCGTTACGTTGTGAATTACCAAATGAAAAAAAATTAAACAAAAATCCATCATTCAAAATCAAATTTCCAAAAATCACAATTCAATACCCGCCTGTCACAATTTTGTTGCGGTTCTTTTTTTTTTTTTTTTTTTGTGTAGCCGTGAGTCTGAGTTTTGATGTCGCGGCAGTTTGAAGAAGTTGAGGACATGAGAAGTAGGCGGAGTTTGATGGTTTGAGAATAGGTGGGTAATGATTGTTTAAAGTTTTTCGTTGGAACTGGAGCAATCGGTACGGCCAGGAAGAGTCAAACTGAGAAAAGGTGGTGCTGGTAAATAATGGAAAAAACCAGGTGGAAGAACGTATAGATCAAATCATGAGAGAATGAATTGTTATGGAACAGCCCTAATGTTGTGTTGGCAAAGGAAAACGGTTTGCCCACCGGGTGTCGCGGTGGGAGTCTCAGCCGAATGCTAAGAGCTAAACAATTATGGAGAACTCAGAGATTGTCGCAGTGTTTCGATGTTTAACTGGGTGTTGCTGATGAGGTTGGAGATGTTATAGCTGCAGTGGGGGATTGGTGATGTTAGTGAAACAGAGGTGTTGTGAGGTGACAACAGTGTGGTTTGTAGATGGGTGAAGTTGTAGTAGTGTTGTAGGCTGCTATGGTGGTGTTGCAGCAACCAGTTGATGGTTAGGAATGGTTTGTTTGTATAGGTGATATAGGCAGTGCTTCCAGGAGAAGTGCAAGAGGAGGTTATAGGGCAGTGGCAATGGGTTATCTAGTGGTTGATTTGAACAAAATTGAGCAAAAGTGTGTGGCTACAGAGGACTGGTCAGTGGGTAGAGGATGGTAGCAGTTTTGTTGTGGTTAAGGTAGGAGTTGATGATGATGTATACCAGATAAGTACTTTGACGGGGGCGGTATGGATGATGGATGATGTGGGAGAAATGTATGGTCTTTGCAGGTAGTAGTGGAAATTTTTGATGGGGTAGGAGTTTGTATGAATATGCAGTGTTAAACGGTGCACAACAGTGTGAAGGGTGGTGATGTATATGGAGGATGTGCAGAAGATATATGACAGCAGTTAGATGGGTGGCTGAGTAGAGATGCTGTAGTAAGTTGATTGACAGAGGAGCTACAGCAGCGGCAGCAGATGGTTGAGGTGGTGAATGTTTGTATGATATGGCCAAAGGAAGTGAATTTGTGGAAATATTGAAGAAGTGTTTGTGAGTTTGTAGGAGGATGGCAGTGAGTAGTAGTGCAGGCAAGTATGTTCTTTGCAGTGTGGTCAGAGCTGATTTGGAGTGTGATGGTGGTGATAGTATAGTTGCAGGCAGTGGTTAAGAAGTTTGTGCAGGAGTGACAGTTAGTGGCAAGGATGTGCACAGGCAGAGTGTAGTGGTGTGTGATAGTAGTTTGTTGCAGTGTGCACTGTATAATGCAAGGCGGTAAGGATATGTAGTTATTGATATGAATGAAGGGTTCTGGTGATAGGCAGTGGTTGTTGATGATGGTGAGAAGGCAGCAAGCAAATTAGTATGACAGGCGTTTGTGGAAATGTTGTGGTTGTATTTGATGTATCTAATTATTGTATGTGCAGTGATATAAATGTGCACTGATATACTTGTATTTGATGCATGAAGTGGCGATGGTCAGGTTGCGGGCAGGCAATGGTAAAGGAAGGAGCAGATGAAGGGCAGAGGATGTTGGAGCAGTGTGATGTGATATGAAGTGTCATGAAGTGGTGATATGAAGTGTCATGAAGTGGTTTTGTCAGGGGCAGTATGGTGATGGTTGGTTAATGGCAGAAGCTAGATGTTTGATATGTGCACAGTTTCTGCAAACAGTGAAGTGCACAGCAATGTGTCAGTAAAATGAACTGTTTGTAAACGTTAAATCAAAGCAAAAGTTGTAAAATCAAAGCAAAAATTGTAAATGTAAGAGAAAATAAATAATATTTTTTGTTTTGCAATTATGTATGTTTTTTTTTAAATAGAAATGCAAATAGAAAAACAACAAGCACACAAATCAATTGAAAGCAAAAATCACACAAACACACAAATCAATTTTTTTCTAGAAAAATGCACTCAACGCACAAAATGAAAACACGATAAAATCAAAAAAAAATAATTCGAAGAGTACTAAAAATAATAACTAAAATCAAATAGAAATAAATGATGGAGCTCCTTTAAAGTGACGTTTAAAAAACTTTGCCTTTAAACGATTTTTCCTTAACACTTCCATCATCTCTCTCAAGTGCAATGACTTCTCTTTACTTTTAGAAAAGATCAATATATCACATACGAATACCACCATATTTATTGAGTTGGTCCCGAAAGACATGAGTCATAAGATCAACAAAATACTTGGGTGCATTCGTAAAATCGAATGGCATAACCAACCTCTCATATGATGCACTAGGAATTCTAAAAGCGGTCCGTGGAATAATATATGTTGCTATTTTAGTAGTTGAAACCCCGTAGCAAGATTGAGCTGAGAGAAAATCGTTGCTCCTGTGTTGGTCACACAAACCATCGATACAAGGTAGATGATTTTTTTTTCTTTCTTGTTAACTTATTTGATTCTTTATAGTCAATGCATAGTCTCAAGATTCCATCCGCTTTAGCGATGAACATGACGGATGTTTCACATTTGTTTATAAATCAAATATTAATTAATACAATCTTACACATTAATAATCAAATTCAAACATCACATTAATGATGATTATTTTATATGCTATTTTATGCATGATAATACATCATGATTGTATGAAAACAATATTTTTCTATTTTAAACTTGTGAAATTAATTTTTTGAAATAATCACATCCTTATTTTATTGTCATTTGTCACTGCATATCAGTTGTATTTATTAACCTCCTTCCCTTGTCAACAATAACATAAGTTTGCTTATGATCTTCCTTACTCAAATAAACAAGACCTTTTCCAACATTAAGCTCATTTAATTTTGCAATTACTTTGTTTTTCCACTTTACTCTATTTTATTTAGAAAATAAGATCATTTTTAAACCTCAAAATTTCAAATTTAGATTACAGAAAACACGCATGAACAAAAATTTGTTGTTTTATGGTTTTGAGGTCCAAAAGGATGTATTTGTTCCTTCGGGTGAAGAACCGAATATTGACAATTTATTAGGTTTTAAAAGACCATGCAGGATTTGTTGCAATTAAGCCAAGAGAGCTCCATCATTTATTTCTATCACACAAAATGAAAACACACAAAAAATAATAACTAAAATCAAATTGCAATTATTCGGCAGCGACGCCAAAAACTTGTTTAAGGACAAATTTTCTATCGGGTTAAAAAATCGCCAAAAAATATTGTGATAAAAATAACCGCAAGCGCACGGTGTACAATTTTAGTACATGACAAGTACAGGTCGATCCGCAGAGAATTGAATTGATTTTAAATTCTACTAAATCAAATTAAATCAAGAATTTGAGATTTGTTAACTACAAATTTCTAAAAATTAACAAAAACTAAAAGTGAATAAAAATATGAGAGTAGAAGGCAATTAGAGGGAAATCTCTTCCCATGATCACATAAATCAACATAATGAAATTATGATCTCTCTTTTTGGTCATTAGTGAATTTAGTTGATATATTTATTATAAGTATAGTCTATTTGTGCTATTTTTTATCCCAACATAAACAATCAAATTTTAATACACCCACCAAACCACCTATTAACTCTCATGAAAATGATAATGAGTTAAAAATAAAATCTATCCTAAGCATAATCTATTTACTATTGATTAGTAATATAGACCATCAAATTTTGATTCCAAAATCCACTTCATTACCAACATCATATGTAGATGAAGAGGTAATTTGTGTTTATGTTTGTTTAAGTGTAACATCCCCCTACTTGGAGGCCCAAAACTAACGGCGACAGATGCAGCAATCATTCATGGTGATTATTCTTCGGCGACCAAATACGGCGTTGCTAGATTCATTGATACACAGATCACAAGAATATGGAAAAAAATTAACAATTCAAAAAAATTTCATTTTCATTATATAATCCTAAAAATGTAAATCATATTCAGTAAAGATATAATTATTACAAATATGCCAAGAGCGGCGTATGAAGATGCCCCTTGATTGATCAGAGTATATAGTAAGACTAATAAATCTGCCTTTACATTCGAATAGACAACAGAAAAAGAAAACTCTAAATAACTATCTATCTCCTCCATGCCTCCGGATGCTTTATTCTTCTAAGAAGAAGACCTAAAAAACCATAAACCTTAAACTACTCAAATTGAGTGTCCGAGAGTTTAAGAGGAAAACAAAAACTTCGATTCAGACATAAAGTCTGGTATGAATAATAATCTAACATCTCAGTCCTTTTGGATATCTAGTGAGACCACGACGTTTAGCGGAGCGGGTTTTCCCTAACTAGTATCTTAAAACCTTTATAAAACCATATATTGTACTCCTGCATCCACAATGGTTAAAATATACGTTTTCAAAATATTATGATGATATGCATACTTGAAAACAATTAGGATTTCCCTTTCCCAGTTTAAACTAACACTCTGTCTTCTTTATAGTTCCTGGGTCACTATTAACCTTTTAGTTTTCATGGGTTTACTAGTAACCTTTTAAATAATTCACGAACACCCTATCATATTCATCTTTTTCATATGATCACTAAGAAACTATAAGCCCCTGCCAATTAACTTAATTAATTCATGGTTTTCCCCAACCTATTGTTCATTCCAATAACTAATCACTTTATCCTACTTTTCATGGGTTGAGTAGGAACTTATGAATTTATCCAATAACTCACTTCACATCCTAGTTTTCATGGATCGACTAGAGACCTACTGATACTTCCATTAGCCACTTACTTATCCTAGTTTTCATGGATTTACTAGAAACCTATTGATTGATGCCAATTCTTAGTCCGGATATAGTTTTCATGGGTTTACTACAAACCTCTTAGCTCATTCTAGTCCTTAATACATAGTTTTTATAGGTTAACTGTGAACCTGTTGGTTTTCTCCAATAACTACTTAATCATGGTTTTCATGGGTTTACTATGAACCTTTTGGCTTACACCAATAACTACATTATCATAGTTTTCATGGATGTGTTATGAACCTTTTGGTTTACACCAATAACTACTTTATCATGGTTTTCATGGGTTTACTATGAACCTTTTGGCTTACCTCCATTAACTACAAAGTTTAGGCATCCTATAATTTTGGTCACCCTGACTCCATGGATGCAATTATACTCAATCAGGTGTTTAACCAATTTATATTCATTATTGAGTTAACCTAGATGGTTCTTCTATCCCTTTTTTTCCCAAAATACAGTTATGAGTTATCATGTGAATATATTCATATTTGAAGAAGCAAAATACAATTTAACAATACCACCTCAGTAGGTTTAAGGTCCTTGAAATACATTTCATAAAACATATTCAACATGCTTAACTTATATTTTTATCAAGGCCATACTTCTTCAAAATTATATACTTTAGTCCTTACAAAACTCATTTATATAAGACGTCTGTTTTCCTTAAAAATTTAAGGTATGGTTTTTAAAACCTTTCGAAACCACTGAAATGCAAACCATTCGAAAGCTTAAAAAAAACTAAGAACCTCTTGAAACCTAACCCTTCGACTTTGTTGAAGGGTCTCTTAAATCCTTTCAAAACCAAACCTTTCGACCTTGTCGAAAGGTCTTCAAAACAACCTTTTGAAACCAAACCTTTTAAAACCATTAAAATCATTCAGCAATTCGAATCTTTCAAAAGCATTCAACTCTTAAAATATTAACCTTTCGAAGTCTTACTGGGTTCAATTTAAAACATGTGGAAAATCTTTCTTGAAAACCTTTCGACTTCGTTGGATGCAACCTTTCGACTTCGTTGAAAGCTCTACTTCGTAAACATTATAAAACATGGGTAAATCATCTAAGTCAAATGGTTTGATATTTTTCGAAAGCAGTGGAGAAGTGGCAGGTTTTAAAACAAGTTAACCTTTCGAGTAAGTCGATTCAAAAGGCAGGAAAACGCAATAACCTTTCGACTATGTCGGAAGGTTCAAAACAAAGCAAAGCAGCAGTAACCTTTCGACTATGTCCAGGTTCAAACAAAACAAAGCGGCAGTAACCTTTCGAATGTGTCGGAAGGTTCAAAACTAACCTTTCAACATTGTCGGAAGGTTTAAAATCTTTATTTCAAATAACTGACCTGGTTGAAAGCACCCAAGTCGAAAGCTCCTTTTTCGAAAGCAAGTAGGCATAAGCTTATGGTTTATGAAACAAACATACTTCAACCTCTTTGGCATCCAACATTTCGACTAGGAACCCTTCGACCTTGCTCAAATTCATTATGTACCAAGGGGTTTGATGCCCTATATATTGGACTTTGACCCCATCGAAAGCTATAACATTTCGACTTTGTCAGAAGGTCTGGATCAGAAGGTTTATGCCTAAAATGGCGGAAACATGCAACAAGCATGATTTTCTTGCTTTTTAACTTAAAAGAGATAACTTTTCAACTAACCTGCCTTTGTTTATCAAATTCTTATTAGTTAACAAATACTTTTCATAAAAGTGCTGCAACTAATTTAAAAATTAAATAAATAATTATTTTATAAAATGCCTTATCTCCTTAATTAAATATATAAAACATTTAAGTCCCACACCTTGAATAATTTTATATATTCATCAAATCACTTAGGAAAATCTGCAATAGTCTCAAAAAAACTATCTTAATGAGTTTTCCAATATACAAAAATTTCAAACCCAAATTTTTAATATATTTTCCATAATGAATTTATAAACCCAAATAAACATGTTTTCCTTTGAAAATTCATACCTAATTCTCTGTAGCCAGGAAAAATATAAAAATTGAAACCTAACTCCAAAATCATGTTTTATTTAAATAAAAAATTTCTTATGGTACTTCAAGATCATTAATTCTCGGTTTACTCTAAAACCGTATTCATCTACTTTAAACAATTTTGTTTAATCCATATAAAACATAGCTCAAGCATACCATCATTCAATATATCATACAAACAGATTTACTCTTAAATCTAAAACCATATATGATAATAAAACTAAAATAGAGATGTAGAAATTATTATTCACCTTAGATTGGATAAGGAAATTGAAGTTTGATTGAGATTGATTTCATCTAGTTTAAATTCTAAGTTTTAAATTGATTTCTCTCTTCTCTTCTTCCTAATGGTCGGCCTTGCTTTCTTCTTACGGTTAGAGTTTTTATTTGAGATAAAATGAACGTGTATGACTAAGGTAGATGGTATAAGGGTGGAAAATATGGGCGGCTATTAAACCTAATGTCCTTATGTGTAGTATCTTAACCATTTATAAGCTCATTTGGTTAGATAAGCACGACCACTTAATTCATTAGTCAACATCAATCTCCTTATCTGCATTATTCTATTTAATTTATTCTAATTAAATCTTCTGAATAATGTTAATAAAATTAAAGGTGTTACAGGCTCCCACTCTTAAAGAATTTCGTCCTCAAAATTCAACAACGACTAACTATCAAACATAGCAATCATTTGTAACCTTTCCAAACAACTCTACTAGTCTACCAGACTAGCAACAATCTATATAAATCTTGTATAAACATACCATCAAAGCAGATCAGGATAAGCCTCTCAAATCCTATCTACCGTCTTCCAAGTACAGTCTTTCTCGTTGTCGCTCCACTGACATTGGTCCTCAGTCTCTTCTCATCACTCGCTATAACCTGGATGGGTTGTCTAACAAAAGTGAAATCTAGCTCTACTACTAAATCCTCCAACTCTTTTTGAGCAATAGTAGCTTCTAGATTGTGGATGCACTTGCAAAGATGAGACACATAGAATACATTATGAACAAACTGCTCGGCAACTCTATTCTGTATGCGAGCTTTCCAATCCTTTTTATAATCTAAAATGGTCCAACATATCTTGGGGCCAACTTTTTTGACTTTTTGAATCATACCACACCCTTCATTGGTGATATTTTAATAAAAACCCTATCTCATACTGAGAAATCTTGGTCCTTACGCCTTTTATCTATGTAAAACTTCTACCAGGATTGAGCTTCTTTCATCCATCCTTAGGTCAACTTGATCTTTTCTAACGCCTCGCTAACCAAATCTGGACCTAAGACCAATCTGTCTTCCCTCTCCAACCAGCATTCTAGCGATTTGCATGGTCTTCTATACAAAGCATCAAAAGGCACCATTCCTATACTAATCTAATAACTATTATTTTAGGAGAACTCAATCAAATGTAGTGTTCTTTCCAAGATCCTCCAAAGTCCCCTGCATAAGCTCTCAATACACCTTCGGGTACCTTATTGACTCTCTCTGTCTACCCCTCCGTTTGTGGGTGATATGTTGTACTTATCTTGAGCTTGGTACCTAATACTTGTTACAGACTTCTTCAAAATTCGCTAGTGAATAACGCATCTCTGTTGCTGCCTATGCTACTAGGAATCCCATGAATTCTGACTATGTTCTTTAAGAACAACTTAGCCAAAACAGGTGTCGTCTTGATTGACTTTACCGGAATGAAGTGGGCACCCTTGGTTAACATGTTCACAATAACACATATGCTTTCATTTCCTCTCCCTAACTTCGGCAACCCGTCTATAAAACCCATCGATATCGAATCCCATTTCCAGACTGGAATATCTAAAGGTTGAAGTAATCCACTTGGCTTCTGATGTTCGGTGTTTACTTGTTGACAGTTAACACACTGCCTAACCCACAATCCAACATCCCTCTTCATTCCTTCCCAATAGAAGCTTCTCTTCATGTTTTGATACATCTTGGTTCCACCAAGATGAATCGTAAATTTCGATCGATGACATTCCTCTAAAACTTTCCTCCTTAAGTTCTCTACATTCGGAACGCATAATCATCCCTTTCTTCTTAACCATCCTCTTCGGTCGAGATTAAAATCCTTTGGGTCATCAATCTCTAATTAGACCTCAAGCCTTTTGACCATCTTGACTAAAACTGGATCTTCTCTCTGCTTAGAAGCTATCTTCTCAATCAGTATTGGTCAAGCCTCTAAACAAAATAACATGGCAGTACCCTGACTAGAACTAGCAGTATATCTCAACAGAACACCACAACTGGCTAAAGCTTCTAGATTCTTCCATTCTTCCAACATTTCTAACACCATGTTCCGATGTTTTCTACTGAAAGCATCTCCTACCTTATCTCTGGAGTATACTCTATACCGAAATCATAAGCAGCAAAAAACTTCAGCCACCTCTGTTGCCTCATACTCAACTCCTTTTGAGAGAGTAAATACTTCAATGACTTATGATCGGCATACAAATCAAGTCTCTCTCCCAAAAGGTAATGTCTCTAAATCTTCAAGCAAAAATTGTTGCTACCAACTCCAAGTCATGAATAGGATACCTAACTTCGTGCGGTCTAAGCTGCCTTGATGCATAAGTAATAACTTTGCTCCTCTGCATCAATATTGCTTCCAATCCAGTCCAACATGCATCTATGTATACTACCAACCCTTGGTTACCAACCGAAACTACTAACACTGGCGCATTGATTAACAAAGGCTTTAACTTAAGGAATGCTTCCTCACATTTGTCGGACCAAAAATTTCACATCTTTCTAGGTCAACTTCGTCAAAGGTTCTGCTATCCGTTAGAAATCCTTAATGAATCTTCGGTAATAGCCATCAAATCCAAGAAAACACTTGATCTCGGTTTCGGTCTCTGGCCTCTTCCAACTATTGACAGCTTCAATCTTAACTGGATTGACTGTCAATCCCTCCTCTGAAACCACATGACCAAGAAAATTAACCTCTTTCTTCCAAAAATGACACCTGAAAGTTTTCGCCTTTAACTGATTCTGCCACACCATCTCCAACACCACTTAAGATGAATCTCATGCTCCCTTTCATCTTTAGAGTACACCAAAATATCATTTATAAATACCAACAGAACCTATCCAAGTGCTCTCGGTAAACTCGGTTCATCAAATCAACGAAGAAAGCAGGTGCATTTGTCAACTCAAATGGCATCACCAACCACTCATACTATCCATATCTAGTCCGAAATGCTGTCAAAGTAATGATATCCTCAGCCACTCTTAACTGACAGAACCTCGTTGCCAAATCCAATTGGGAAAATTCAACCGATCAAACAGATCATCTATCCTTAGTAGAGGGTACCTATTCTTGATCATCCTTTCGTTTAACTTACGATAGTCGATGCACATCCTTGACGACCCATCTGGCTTCTTCACAAATACCACGGTTGCTCCCCAAGGTGAACTGCTTAGTCTAATAAAATTCCTTCCCTTTAGATCCACTAACTGCACTTTTAACTCCTTCATCTCTGTCGGTGTCATCCTCCTAAGTGGTCTACTGACAGGTTCAACTTCCGGTATAAGGTTTATCCAAAACTCAACAGCTCGTTTCGAGGGTAATCCGATGACCGGCTCAAATACATCTGCAAACTCTCTAGCCACACGAACCTGATTAAGCTCATCTCCAACCTTCATAACATATAACAAGGCACAAACACTCTTACTAGAATTCTCTGCTGAGAAAATGATTCGGTTATGACTATCTGGGTGCTTCAATGATATATCTCGATCCTGGGAAAATATCCTAGCCTCATACTTAACCAACCAATCCGTACATAAAATGATATTGAAATCTATAACTTCAAAGACATACAAACTACATGCAAACTTGTGACCTACAAATCAAGTTCAAACTGGTCACATCTCATCCCAAGAGTTGTGTAACATCCCAGAATTTTTAACAATATCAATTTAATAATCTGTAATTAAAATTAAATTGATATTGATATTCTGTAAATAATTATTCAGATAAATTTAATAATCTTCTTCAGTAAATATTTAAATTGGTTATTTTATCTTTTGAAAATAATAATTGATTTCTATTTAGAATATGAATATATGGTTTATATTTTACATAGATTGGCATTTGTTTTAATTTTAATAAGTAAAGCATATTTTCTAGTTGTAGTAATTTGGAAATTTGTTTTATTTAATATTTAAGCTTTTCAAAATTAAATAAATGATTTTGGTTTAAAATTAATAAATGAATCATGTTTTAAAATTTTAATATATACATTATAAATTGGAAATTTTGATTTTAATTAGTATTGAGTTTTTAAAACTATTTCAATAAAAATATAATTTCTTGTAAAATGATTTTAAATTTAATAAAAGAGATTTATAAAAGCAATATTAATATTGTATTGACTTTATAAATAAGTTTTGAACAAGATTTGTACTTTTTATTTCAAATTGAATTTATATGTATAACTTGATTTGAAAAATATTTGATTTTTAATTTAGTTGAATTTAAATTTAAAAAGTATAAAATCTTAATTGTTTTAATTTCTATATGTATAAGTTTTATTTTATAAGCATGATTTGTTTTCTTTTATAAATTTATATACATATTTAAATTCTAATTAATTTATCAATTAAGCTTAATACATATTTACTAACATGTTAATTAATATACAAATTACTTTTAAAAGACAAGTGTATGAAGATTAAGCATCATTTAGCAAGTGTTCAAAGATTAAACATTTAACTTGACAAATGTTGAAAATAGTACAAGTGGCTTCTTTAAAAATTTGTTTTCTTTTATTTAATAAAATCTAAAAAATACATCTATTTAAACTTACACTTTCACTCTTACTTGTTTACTTTCTCATTTCCTAAAAAAAAAGTTAAGAAATTCAAAAGCTTAAAATATACACAAATCTGAAAACAGGGAAACCTATTTTCAGATTCGAAGAATCAAATCTTCAAAATCCCTTAAATCACTTCCCTATATAAAAATCTGAGCATAATCTATACCATTTCCAAAATCGGTAATTCCCTCATTTCAAATCTATAACCTGCATCTTTTAAAACCATGCATTGCATTTTCAAAACCCAATCTGTTACATATTCCTCTTCAAAACTATAGCATTCCAATTCACCTCAAAAAGCATCTGCATTATCATATTTTCTGCAAAATCTGGAACATGTTCTGCTTGCCACTTGAAAACTGGAGCAAAACAATTGCAGTAAATACAGATGGAAGTTTTCTTTAAAAAAAAAGAAGCAAATTAAAGTTTAAAACTAAGCCTCAAAAGCATTCTTTTTGAAGACATGCAAGCTGTTTGCAAATAAAAAGGGGCGGAGACATTTTGTTTTCTGAAATTAAAGGCTTCATCTCAAATCTGGGCCTCAAATTGGTGAGTAACTTTAAAATATTTAAATTCTTACTTAGGGTGCATGCTTGTTTGTCTTGATATAAATATGTATTGTTGTGTTTTGATAAAAGTCTGATGTGAGATATAATGAGTGCATCTGTGTTTTATTTGCTTATTCTGTTTAATTTCCCAGACACCAAACATCATTTAAATTTTCATCTTTTAGTTAAGTTTCTGATGGAATGAAGTTTATAAAGTGAAGTAGTTGATTATCTTAAATCAATAACTAAAATTTTATGCAAGTTAAGAATTAATGATTTGGAAAATTAAAATATCAGGAGTTGTCTCTGAAAACACAGAGCAACATCAACGCATGTTAAATTCATTAAATCTCAAACATGTTTATTTATTTATTCAGTATCATAAACCAAAAATACTATCTGTAACTAGATTTTTAAATCAAAGATTGGAATTTTTAGGTAATGGATGAAGTTGCTTTTGGGTTTTGAACTAAAAATGGAATTTTAGTAAATTCTGATGATTTTTGAATGAGGAGATCTCGGGATTCTTCCTGAAGGAAATAGATTGAGTGGGGAGTAAGGGAAAAATCTTGGATGTTGATATAATTATCTGAGTAATGGAAGATTTGGGGATTTTACTTTTTAACCCTAGTTTTTAGTGTTTTGAAGAATTGATCGGTTTATTTTTTTAGAGTTGATCGAGAGTTGAGATATTTTGTAAAAGGGTAGCGTGGCCGTAGTTGAAGGCGAGGCCGAAGTGACAGAACGTCAGGTGGTCGGATTAATTCAAGCTTGCCGTTGATAGGTTTTTAAGAAAACCTGATTGTTGTTCCAGGTTTGGGTAATTGCACTCGATTTCATTTCCGATGGTTGAAGCATGAATCGATGGTCATAGAGGGTTGCTGGTTTGGTTTCTGGTGTGATGGGATAGACGCTGACGATCTAGTGTGGTCGACGACGCCGTTCATATGCACAGTGGAGTAGTGTACAGGTGATGTTTTGGTTAGCTGAAGGTGACTCGGGTAAACCCTGCTTTGACTCGAAGTGGAGTAGTGTTTTCCTCGGGGATGTGGGGTTGCAGACTCGAAGTAATTTTGTGGGGGTTCGAGTGTTTTGTTTTACAGGTTTTATAAAACCTGTAACCTCTGGGTTTAAAAAATTTGTAAAAACCCTGAATCTTTTAATGATTAAGAAAACTTAAATCATCTTTGAATTCAAGTTTGAATTTATCTGAATTCAAGATAATTTAACATTCCAATTTAAATAAAATTAAGTTTTAAGAAAAAAAAAATTTACAGGTTTTAATAAACCTGAACTTGTTTTATCCAATATTGTTTACAAACCTGACAGTATTTGAGTTTTTAAAATTTAAACTGAATTTTAAATAAAAAAAATGTAGAGCAAGTTTTAAACAAAGTTTTAAAACTAGTTTAAAAATCTTAAATGAAGATGAGTTTGAATTATAGATTTAAAAATATATAAGTTTTATAAAATAAAAATGAAAGGTTTTTAACAACTTTGAAATTTGTTAAAGTGTTTTATAAAAAAATTTAAAATCTGAAGTTTAAGGTTTAAACAGAGTTTAAAATTTAAATTTTAAATCTAGATTCAAAGCTAATTTGAATCTTGGTTTGAAATAAAATGTTTAAGTGGTTAAATTTTTAAAATGTAAGAGAAGTTTAAATCTTAAGTTCAAATCTGGAATCAAAGTGGAATATGTATTTCAGTTTTTTTGAAAATTAAAAAGAAAGTTTGAAGTTGCAAGATTTAAACTAAATATAAATTGAGTTATTGAGATGCTAAAGTTATAAATTGTTTGAACTTTGATAAGTTTAAATTATTTTTATTTCAATTTTTATTTGAAATGAAATTTGGAAGCAAGTTCAAAGCACTTTGTTATAAATAAATTTGTTTTTAACATAATTTAGAAATGTTTTATTTTAAAATTAAGTTAAGAATAAATGTTTGAAATTAAATTATTAAAAAGGTAATTAAGTAATAATTAATTAATTAATTTAATTAATTATTAAGGTTAATGCATGTTGATTTAGGGGTTAATCAATTTGAAAATTTAGATCATTAATTAGATTATTAATTAATGATTAATAAATTATTAATTAAGTGATTAAGTTTTAATCAAGGTTAATTTATTTTAAAAATTAGACTTTAAATTTTAGATAATTAAAGATAATTAAATTTATAATTAATCTCAGTTAATTACTTAATAAAAATGATTAGAGAATGGTTAATGAAGGTCATTTACCAGGATTTATTTAATAATTAATTAATGTGATTAATTTTTATAATTAATTAGATTAATTGATTTAATAATAATCAATTGTAAATGGTTTGAGTATAATTACTTAATAAAGTAATTAAGAAATTAATTACTAAATGTAATTAATTTAGTTTAATGGGATTGTTTAATTTAATTAATTAAGTTTAATTAATTTTAAACATTTGGGTTTATAAATAATTACTTTATGTAATTAATGATTTGGGAATTACTCAGTTAAGTAATTGTTTAATAATTACAGATTGTAATTAAGGAGATGTTTAAGTATGAGATAATTTGGATTAATTATTTAGTAATTAATCAAATAAATAATTAAGAAATTAATTTAAGGATAATTAATTTGGTTTAATATAGTAATTAAGTTAGTTAATTACTTAGAGTAATTAATTTAAGGAATAATTAAGGATCATTAATTATTTAATTAATGATGTAATTAAAGTTGATTAATTATGATTAATTAATCAATAATAGGTAATTAAAGGTAATTAATTAATTAAGGATTAAAGTAATTAATTATGATTAATTAATTAATTGAAGTAATTAAAGGTTAATTACTGTTTAGTTGAGGATAATTAATTTGTGAAATTAATTAAGGATAATTACATGAATGTAATTAAGAGTAATTAATCAAGAGTGATTAATTAGGATGATCTATTTTGAATGATTAATTGATTGTAATCAATTAAATAGATGGATAAGCAAGTTATAATTTGGTAAAGTAATTAGTTTAATTCATTTTAAATTAATTAAAGATGAAGTAATTAATTTAATTTATTTTAAATTAATTAAAGTTGGGGTAATTAATTTAATTCATTTTAAATTAATTAGAGATAGAGATAGTTAATTTAATTCATTTTAAATTAATTATATTGTGATAAGTAAATCTTTGCTTATGTATGAATGGATGTCATTGTTTGACTTGGATGCTTTGAGATCTCAGTAATGAGATAAATGATATTGTGTAGTATGGATGTTTGACTAGATTGTGATGATAACATAGGTTATCTATTGTGATGGTGATATATATGGAATATCTATTTGATATTGATATGTGGGTTACCTGTTATGTGATAATGTTGATTATCAGTTATGATTTATGAATTATCTGTCTGTGTGTATATAGATACTGTAATTAAATTAATTTAAACCTTTTAAACAACTTGGACCCTAAAAGACACGCTTTCGATTTCGATGAGACCGGGATCGGGTTTCCATATTTGGATATCTGAAAACCACATCGATTCCAAATAACGTTAGGTCGTGAATCCAAGTGGAGCGAGTGAAGACTCGAGGTGTAAGGACTATAAGTCAATATAACTCTGTGGGTGATTCCGTAATGAGTTTGATGGAATAGTACTTATAGATTCGAGATGGTGAATCAGAGTGCAAGGGTTATCGTCGTTAACTCTGAGGGTGATTCCAAAACGAGTGTAACGAGATAATGCCTTCGGTTTCGTTCGAACCCAGAACGAACTTGTATGGATTGAATGCTTTCAGAACATCGTCAGGCGGACGATGAGCATTCTAAGATGATATGTCCTATAAAGGTAATCGTAGCCTCAAGCCACATCAACCGGGAATGGCTAAAACAAGGGAGGTGCAGCAAGGCTTCGTGGGTCGCACCCACTGGAGAGCAAGATTGATCCCTGTCTAGAGGTCCCTTTATATTTCGGCTGTGTGGACGGTTTTGAGCTCCAACCGTCGGGGTTATCTTGTTCGGAACTATTCAGTAAGAAATGGGTCCGGCTTTGTGTTGCAGGGGAGTGGGAGTACTCCTCGGTACGGTGATCTAGGCCACGTACTGTGACGGGCGGTACCCCAGTAGCCCTGCCATTGTATGGAATCGAAAATCCAATAAGTGCCAACGGTTTTGATTGTATTACCCACTTTTGTGGCTAGTAGCTGGAATTTAATCATGTAACAATTTCGGCTATTTCATATTTATTTGAAAACCCTAGACACTATTATAATATCATCGGATTTCCTATCAAATGTTTTGGTTAGCGTAAGGTAAAATTTTTTCCATGTTTATGTGTGGGAAGTCTTACGTGATACCTTTCTTTTCAAAAGGTTTTTAAAAGTTAAGCAACTTTAACCTGTTACTCACACCAGACCCATGTCTGATCAGGAGTTTATTTTTGTTTTTCATAAACTCTTGGGTACTCAAATTTTTATGAGTAGTCAAGAGTGATTCAGGTTAGGATTTTAGATTGGCTTGACAAATTCTGGAGGAGAATGGAGCAGGAGGCTTCTGCGTATAACTATAGAGATTTCCGCTGTGTGTTCTCTGAGTTGTTGCATTGAGTTGTATAACTAGACAGGTGCTTATAACTGTCTAGTATGAGATGTTTATCTGTGTACTCTGATAATGGTTGTAAACTATGTAATATTTATGTTATTAATATAATTTATTCGTTCCGCTGTTAGATTCTGATGTGTTGTTTCTTTCTTCTCTTCTTTCTATTCTCTTTTCTATCACTTTCTTTCTTAAAGATGATGCGATTTTCCGGGAGTGGAAAGTCGGGTCGTCTCAAGTTGCATACCCTCCTATTGGATTCGCAACCCTTGAGGAAGTAACAAGGTAAGTTGGTTCTATACATAACCTATCAACCAAATTCTGAGATATAAAAGAGTGTGATGCACTGGTATCAAAAAGTACTCTAACTGATATATTTTATATAAAAAGCATACCTTCCATCATAGTTTTTCCTTTTTCTGCTGTTGTAAATTTAGAAGAAGATGGTGGTCCAAAAGCGAATACCTTTCCTTTGTCCGCCCTGACTGGCTTTGGACACTGGTTCTTATAATTCCCAACTTGGTCACACTTGATGCATTTCACGTTCTTCTTCTTTACAGCTTCTTTACATTACCAATTATGCACTCGTGGGCATGAATGGCCCTTCATATCATACTTATAACATACCAAATTAGCCTTTTATATCTTTGCGGCCTCCCCTTTCTGGTCACCTTTCTTCTTAAATAATTTCATTTTCCGTCTCTAAGGCCCTGGGACTCAACCGGCTTCTCCTTAGCTGAAACAGCAAGCATCTCCTCATGGCGGATGACCATCTTCACCCTCACGTGATAAGGTTCGCTAATATGAGTCATAGCCATTCTGCCTAGCTTTGGTCTCAAACCTCTAATAAATCTCTCATTTCTTCTGACGTCAGTGTCAACTAAAGCATAACTATATAGAGATAACTCATCAAACTTAGCATCATACTCGATCACAGACATATCTCCTTGGACAAGATCCATAAACTTCCTCATTAATGCCAATTTGGCAACCTCAGATAAGAACCTCTGCTCGAACCTTCTTCTAAAATCAGTCCACGTCAGCTCTTCCTCTAGGACTCCAGGTGTCACATTGTTCCACTAATGAAGCGCTAACCCTTGCAACTGTCTAGAGGCTAGCCTTCACTTCTCTCCATCATCCAAGCCTAAAGCAGTAAAGAGCCTTTCACAGTTCAATAGCCAGTTCTCAACTTCAGTTGGTATGTTCCAACAAACGGCTTCCTTCCTGAACTGGTATAATCCCTACTCAGCTTGGCGTAGTTGTAGCCAACTGGGGCCACAGGATTTGCTTCTTCAGCATTAACCGACCTACCCGTGCAGCTACTCCAGCTTGCATCAAGTTTGCTAAGAAATGATACATGGCTCCTATATCCACTTGGGAAACCCCCACACTAACGTTTTTAGCTTGAGCCTGGCCTTGTCCTCTTCGTGCATTTGGTCTGTCATTTCCATTTTTAGAGGTGATTTCTCCTCCCACATTAACTCTTCTTCTCCTTCCATCCATTTTTAGAGATAAAGCATATACTTATATATAGAAAATACAAGTATGCTACTATAACGTTATCCCATACCCCGATCATCTTTTAAATTCATTGGATTATGTTGCAAAAGCTTTTAGGTTTATCTTCTCTTTTAAAGTTTCACAAACATATCTCTAACACCTTGTAACATCCCCCTACTTGGAGGCCTAAAACTAAAGACTACGGATGCTGCAGTCATCCATAGTTATTAATTTTCGACGACCAAATACAGTAGTGCTATATTCATTGATGCACAGATCACAAGAATATAGGAAAAAAAATTAACAACTCAAAACTATTTCATTTTCATTATATAATCCTAAAAACGTAAATCATGTTCAACAAAAATATAATTATTACAAATATGCCAAGAGCAACATATGAAAATGCCCCCATGGTTGATTAGAGTATATAGTAAGGCTAATAAATCTACCTTTACATTCAAATACACATTGAAAAAAGAAAACTCTAAATAACTATCTTCCTCCAGTACACTTATGGATGCTTTATTCGTCTAAGCAGAAAATCTGTAATCGTTAAACCGCAAACTTTTCAAAATCAATTGAGTACCCAAAGTTTAAGGGGAAAACAAAAACTTCGAGTCAGGCATAAAATCTAGGATGAATAATAATCTAACGTCTCGATCCTTTTATATATCTAGTGAGACCACGCCGCTTAGCTGAATAGGTTTTCCCCTCACTAGTATCCTAAAGCCTTTATAAAACCATATATTGTGCTCTTGCATCCACAATGGTTAATATATACATTTTCAAAATGTTTGATAATATACATACTTGAAAACAAATAGGATTTCCCTTCCCTGGTTTTGAACTAACACCTTATCTTTGTTATAATTCTTGGGTCATTATTAATTTTTTAGTTTTCATGGGTTTACTGATAACCTTTTAAATAATTAAAGAACACCATGTTCTAATCATAGTTTTCAAGAGATCACTAAGAACTATAAGCTCTACCAATTAACTTAAGTAATTCATGGTTTTCCCTCACCTATTGGTCATTCCAATACTAATCCCTTTATCTTAGTTTTCATGGGTTGACTAGGAACCTATGGATTTATCCAATAACTCATTTCACATCCTAGTTTTCATGAGTTGACTAGGAACCTACTGATACTTCTATTAGCCACATACTTATCCTATTTTTCATGAGTTTACTAGGAACCTATTGACTGATGTCAATTCCGAGTCCGAATATAGTTTTCATGGGGTTACTACAAACCTCTAGCTCATACTAGTCCTTAATACATAGTTTCTATGGGTTAACAATGAACCTGTTGGTTTCCTCAATAACTACTTAATCATAGTTTTCATGAGTTACTATGAACCTTTTATCTTACACCAATAAGTACTTTATTATTGTTTTCATAGGTTTACTATAACCCTTTGGTTTACCTTCAATAACTACGAAGTTTAGGCATTCTATAATTTGGTCACCCTAACTCCATGGATGCAATTCTACTCATTTAGGAGTTTAAGCAGTTTATATTCACTATTGAGTTAACCTAGATGGTTTTTCTACCCCTTTTTCCTCAAAATACAGCTATGGTTTATCATGTGAATATATTCTTATTTGAAGAAGCAAAATACAATTTAACAATACCACCTATTGGGTTTAAGGCCCTTGTAATACATTTCATAACACATAGTCAACATGCTTAACTTATATTTTTATCAAGGTCATACTTCTTTGAAATCTTATACTTAAGTCGTTACAAAACTACTTTATATAATCCGTGATTTTTCCTTAAAAATTTAGCGTATAAGTTTTAAAACCTTTCAAAACCATTGGAAAGCAAACCTTTCGAAAGCTTAAACAAAACTAAGAATCTCTTGAAACCTAACCCTTCGACCTTCGTCGAAGGGTCTCTTAAATCCTTTCAAAACCAAATCTTTTGACCTTAATGAAAGGTCTTCAAAACAACCTTTTGAATCCAAACCTTTCGAAATAATTGAAATCATTCATCAATTCAAACCTTTCGAAAGCATTCATCTCTTAAAATATTAACCTTTCAAAGAATTACTGGATTCGATTAAAAACATGTGGAAAATCTTCCTTGAAAACCTTTTGACTTCATTGGAAGCAACCTTTCAACTTCATCGAAATCACTTCTTCGAAAACATTATAAAACTGGGGCAAATCATCTAAGTCGAATGGTTTGATATCTTTGAAAACAGTCGAGAAGCGGCAAGTTTTAAAACAAGTAAACCTTTCAACGAAATCGATTCGAAAAGTTGGAAAATGGAAATAACCTTTTGACTGTGTCGGAAGGTTCAAAACAATGCAAAGCGGCAGTAACTTTTTGACTATGTCGGAAGGTTCAAAAAAAGCGGCAGTAAGCTTTCAATTATGTTGGAAGGTTCAAAACTAAACTTTAGACTGTGTCGAAAGGTTTAAAACCTTTATTTTAAATAATTGACCTGGTCGAAAGCAACCAAGTCGAAAGCTCTTTTTTGAAAGCAAGCAGGTGTTTTGATTTATAAAACAAACATGTTTCAACCTCTTTGGCATCCAACCTTTCGACTAAGAACCCTTCGATCTTGTCCAATTCATTACGTACCAAGGGACTTGATACCCTATACATTAGACTTTGACCTCGTCAAAAGCTATAACCTTTCGACTTTGTCGGAAGGTCTGGGTCTAAAGGTTTATACCTAAACGACTGAAACATGCTAAAAGCATGATTTTCTAATTTTTAACTTAAAAGAAATAACTTTTCAACTAACTTGCCTTTGTTTATCAATTTTTTATTGGTTAACAAATGCTTTCAGAAAAGTGCTTCCACTAATTTCAAAACTTAATAAAAAATTTATTTTATAAAATTCCACATCTCCTTAGTTAAATATATGAAACATTTAAGTCCCATACCTGAAATAATTTTATATATTCATCAGATCTCTTAGGAAAAATCTGGAAAAATACCAAAAAATGTATTTTAATGAGTTTTCCAACATACAAATTTTTTTAACCCAAATTCTTAATATATATTCCACGGTAAATTTATAAACCCAAATAACCATGTTTTCCTTTGAAAATTCATAACTAATTCTCCGTATTTGGAAAATTATAAAAATTAAAAGCCAATTCGAAAATCAAGTTTTCTTTAACATAAAATTTTCTCATGGTATTTCAAGATCATTAAATCTCAGTTTTATACTAATACCGTGTTCATCTACTTTAAACAACCTTGTTTAATCCATATAAAACCTAGCTCAAGCATATTATCATTCAATATATTATAAAAAAGATTTACTCTCCAAAAACCATATGATTATAGAACCAAAATAAAAAAGTAGAAACTATTATTCATCTTAGAATGGATAAGGAAATTGAAGTTTGATTGTGATTAATTTCTTCTACCTTGAATCCTAAGCTTTAAATTGATTTCTCTCTTCTCTTCTTCCTAATGGCCGGCCTTGCTTTCTTCTTACGGTTAGAACTTTTGCTTGAGATAAAATGAAAGTGTATGACTAAGGAAGAGAGTATAAGGGTGGGACATATTGGCGGCTATTTAACGTAATGTCTTTATGTTTAGTTTCTTAACTATTTATAAGTTCATTTAGTTAGATAAGAACGACCACTTAATTCATTAATCAACCTCAATGTCATTAGCTATATTATTCTATTCAATTTATTCTAATTATATCTCCTGAATAATGTTAATAAAATTATGGTTGTTACAAGCTCCCCTCCTTAAAGAATTTCATCCTCGAAATTCAGCAAGGACTACCTAACAAACATAGCAATCATCTGTAACCTTTCTTAACAACTCTAATAGTCTACCAGACTAGCGACAATCTATATAATCTTATATAAACATACCATCAAAGAAGATCGGGATAAGCCTCTCGAATCCTATCTCCAATCTCCTAAGTACAGTCTTTCTCGTTGTCGCTCCACTAAACTTTCACTAACTTGAATGTCTTGGTCCTCAATCTCTTCTCATCCCTCGCAACAACCTAGACAGGTTGTCTAACAAAATTCAAATCAGGCTCTACTACTAAATCATCCAACTCTGTTTGAGGAATAGTAACCTCTGGATCGTGGACACACTTGTGAAGACGGGACACACGGAATACATTATGAACAGCTGCCAAACTGCCTGACTACTCTATTCTGTATGCGAGCTTTCCAATCCTTTCTATAATCTGAAATGGTCCAACATATCTTGGGGCCAAATTTTTTGATTTTTCGAATCGTACCATACTTTAATGAAAACATTATCTCGTACTAAGAACTCTAGTTCCTTATGCCTTTTATCTATGTAACTCTTCTTCCCGGATTGAGCTTTCTTTTATCCGTCCTCGGATTAACTTAATCTTTTCTGACGTCCCTCTAACGAAATCTGAACCTAAGACCAATCTGTCTTCAGTCTTCAACCAACATGTTGGCGATTTGCATGGTCTTCCACACAATGCTTCAAAAGGCGTCATTCCTATACTCGTCTGATAACTATTATTATAGGAGAACTCAATCAAATGTAGGTGATCTTCCCAAGATCCACCACAGTCCACTACACAAGCTCTCAATAAACCTTCGAGTGCCTTATTGACTCTGTCCATTCGTCTGTCGGTGATATGTTGTACTCATCTTGAGCTTGGTACATAATACCTCTTGTAGACTCCTCCATAATTCGTTAGTGAATAACGTATCTCTATTGCTGACTATGCTACTAGGAATCCCATGAAATGTGACCATGTTTTTCAAGAACAACTTAGCCAAAACAGGTGTCGTCCTGGTTGACTTTACCAGACTGAAATGAGCACTCTTGGTTAACCTGTCCATAATAACCCATATGCTTTCATTTCCTCTCCTTGACATCGGCAACCCGTCTATAAAATCCATTGATATCAAATCCTATTTCCAGACTGGAATATCTAAAGGCTGAAGTTAACCACTTGGCTTTTGATGTTCGGCCTTTATTTGTTGGCAGTTAACACACTGCCCGACCCACAATCCAACATCCCTCTTCATGCCTTCCCAATAGAAGCTTCTCTTCATGTCTTTATACATCTTGGTTTCTCCAGGATGAATCATAAATTTTGATCGATGACATTCCTCTAGAACTTCCCTCCTTAAGTTCTCTACATTTAGAACACATAATCGTCCCTTCCTTCTTAACCATCCTCTTTGGTCGAGACTAAAATCCTTTAGGTCATCAATCTTCAATCCGACCTTAAGCCGTTTGATTCTCTTAGTTAAAAATAGATCTTGCCTTTGCTTAGAAGCTATCTTCTCAATAAGTATTGGTCGAACCTCTAAACAAAATAACATAGCAGTACAATGACTAGAACTAGCAGTAGATCTCCATTGAACACCACAACTGGCTAATGCTTTTAGATCCTTTCACTCTGCCAACATTGCTAACACAATGTTCTAATGTTTTCTACTGAGAGCATCTGCTACCTTATTTCCTTTCCCTGAAGTATAATCCATACCGAAATCATAAGCAGCCAAAAATTCCAGCCACCTCTACTTCCTCATATTCAACTCCTTTTGAGAGTGTAAATACTTCAATGACTTATGATCGGTATACAACTCAAATCTCCCCCCCCCCCCAAAAAAAAAGATAATGTCTCCAAATCTTCAAGGCAAAAATTACCGCTACCAACTCCAAGTCATGAGTAAGATATCTAACTTCGTGCGGTCTAAGCTGCCTAGATGCATAAGCGATAACTTTGCCCCCCTGCATTAATACTACTCCCAATCTAGTCCCATATGCATATATGTATGCTACCAACCCTTGGTTAACATCCGAAACTACTAACACTGGTGCATTTGTTAACAAATGCTTTATCTTAAGGAATGCATCCTCGCATTTGTCGGACCAAAAATTTCACATCTTTCCTGGTCAACTTCATCAAAGGTGCTGCTATCCACAAGAAATCCTTAATGAATCTCTAGTAATTGCAGCAAGTTTAAGAAAACTCCTAATCTCGGTTATCATCTTTGGCCTCTTCCAACTATTGATAGCTTCGATCTTAATTGAACCGACTACCAATCCCTCTTCAGAAACCACATGACTAAAAAATATAATCACTTTCTTCCAAAAATTACACTTGGAAAATTTCATCTTTAACTGATTTTGCCTCAGCGTCTCCAACACCACTCCAAGATGAATCTCATGCTCCCTTTCATCTTTAAAGTACACCAAAATATCGTCTATAAATACCAACATGAAACTATCTAAGTGCTCTTGGAAAACCTGGTTCATCAAATCAATGAAGAAAGCAGGTGCATTTGTCAATCCAAATGGCATCACCAACCACTCATACGATCCATATCTAGTCTGAAATGCTATCAAAGGAATGCTATCCTCAGCCACTCTCAACTGATGGAACCTTGCCGCCAAATCCAATTGGGAAAATACTCTGGCTCCACTTAACTGACCAAACAGATCATCTATCCATGGCAGAGGGTACCTATTCTTGCTCATCCTTTCATTTAACTTACTATAGTCAATGCACATCTTTAACAACCCATCTGGCTTCTTCACAAACACCGTGGCTACTCCTCAAGGCGAACTGCTTGGTCTAATAAAATTCCTTCCCTCTAGATCCACTAATAGCACCTTCAACTCCTTCATCTTTGTCGATGTCATCATCTTGCTAGATGGTTTACTGATAGGTTCAACTCCCGGTACAAGATCTGTCTGAAACTTAACAGCTCGTTTCGGGGGTAATCATGTGATCGGCTCAAATATATCTGTAAACTCTCTAGCCACACGAACCTGACTAAGCTCATCTCCAACCTCCATGACACTTAACAAAGCACAAACACTCTTACTGGAATTATCTACTGAGAAAATGACTCGGTTTTGACTATCTGGGTGCTTCAATGACATTTCCTGATCTTGGCAAAATATCCTAGCCTCATACTTACCCAACTAATCCATACCTAAAATGATTCCAAAATCTTCGAAATCAAAGACATATAAACTACATGCAAACTTATGACCTAACAAATCAATTTCCAACTGGTCACATCTCATCCCAAGAGTCACATACCCTCCTATTGGATTCACAACCCTTAAGGAAGTAACAAGGTAGGTGGATTCCACACATAACCTATCAACCAAATACTGCGATGTGAAAGAGTGTGATGCACTGGTATCAAAAGATACCCTAACTGGTATATTATGAATCAAAAACGTACCTTCCATCATAGTTTTTCCTTTTTCTACTTCTGTAGGTTTAGAAGAAGATGGTGGCCAATAACGAACACCTTCTCTTTTGTCCGCCCTAACTGGCTCGGGACATTGGTTCTTATAATTCCCATTTTGGTCACAGTTGAAGCATTTCACATTCTTCTTCTTCTCTACAGGCATCTTTCCTTTACCAGTTCTGCACTCGTGGGCATAATGGCCCTTCTTATCACACTTATAACATACTAAACCATCATTTGCCTTCTTTGCGGCCTCCCGTTTCTGGGCTCCTTTCTTCTTGAAGAATTTCATATTTCGTCCCTAAGGCCCTAGGACTCAACTGGCTTCTTCCTAGATAATACAGCAAGCATCTCCTCATGGCGGATGTCCATCTCCACTATTACATGATAAGGTTCTCTAATATTAGTCATAGCTATTCTACCTAGCTCTGGTCTCAAACCTCTAATAAATGTCTCATTTCTTTTGACGTCGGTGTCGACCAAAGTATAACTGTATCGAGATAACTCGTAAAACTAAGCATGATACTCGATCACTGACATATCTCCTTGGATAATATCCTTAAACTTCCTCATTAATGCCAATTTGGAAACCTTAGATAGGAACCTCGGCTCTTCTTCTAAAATCAGCCCATGTCAGCTCTTCCTCTGGGACTTCAGTTGTCACGTTGTTCCACCAATGAAGCGCTAACCCTTGCAACTGTCTAGAGGCTAGCCTTCTCTTCTCTCCATCATCCAAGCCTAAATCTGTAAAGATCCTTCCACGGTTCAGTAGTCAGTTCTCAACTTCAACTGCGTCTTCTGTTCTAACAACGGCTTCTCTCCTAAACTAATATAATCCCTGCTCAGCTTGGCATAGTTGTAGCCAACTGGAGCCACAGGATTTTCTCCACCAGCATTAATCGAGTTACCTTCAGCTACCCCTATAGCTACTCCAACTTACATCAAGTTTACTAAGAACTGATGCATGGCTCCTATATCACTTGGGGAACCCCGCACCAACATTTTCAGCTTGAGCCTAACCTTGTCCTCTTCTAGCATTTGGTCTGGCATTTCCATTTGTAGTGGTGCTTTCTCCTCCCACATTAACTCTGCCTCCCCTTCTGTCCATATTTGTATTCAAACCTCATGAGATACAGGGGAATATCCTAATAAAGATAGGAGTCTAGAGACAAAGCGGATACTTATATATATCAAATACAAGTACGATACTATAACTTTATCCCATACCCCGATCATGCTTTTAAATTCATTGGATTATGTTGCAAAAGATTTTTGGTTTATCTTTTCTTTTAAAGTTTCATAAACCTATGCTCTGATACCAACTTGTAACATCCCCTTACTTGGAGGCTCAAAACTAACGGCTATGGATGTTGCAGTCATCCATCGTTATTAATCTTCAACGACCAAAAACGGCGACGCTAGATTCATTGATACACAGATCACAAGAATATGGGAAAAAATTTAACAATTCAAACACATTTCATTTTCGTTACACAATCCCAAAAACGTAAACCACGTTTAACAGAAATATAATTATTAAAAATATGCCAAGAACTACATATGAAGATGCCCCCTTGGTTGATCAGAGTATATAGTAAGGCTAATAAATCTGCCTTGACATTCAAATACACAGCGAAAAACGAAAACTCTAAATAGCTATCTGCCTGTTGCATGCCTTATGATGCTTTATTCGTCTAAGTAGAAAACTTGTAAACCTTAAACTTCAAACTACTCAAAATCAAATAAGTACCCGAGAGTTTAAGGGGAAAACAAAAACTTCGAGTCAGACATAAAACCTGGTATAAATAATAATCTAACATCTTAATCCTTTTAGATATCTAGTGAAACCACGACGCTTAGCGGAACAAGTTTTCTCCTTATTAGTATCCTAAAGCCATTATAAAAACAATATACTACACTCTTAAATCCATAATAGTTAAAATATACATTTTCAAATATTATGATGACATGCATACTTGAAAAAAATAAGGATTTCCCTTCCCTAGTTTAAACTAACACCTTGTCTTAGTTATAGTTCATGGGTCATTACTAACCTTTTAGTTTTCATGGGTTTACTAATAACCTTTTAAATAATTAAAGAACACCATGTTCTATTCATAGTTTTCATGGGATCACTGATAACTTATAAGCTCCTGCTAATTAACTTAATTAATTCATGGCTTTCCCCAACCTATTGGTCATTCCAATAACTAATCACTTTATCCTACTTTTCATTAGTCCACTAGTTACCTATGGATTTATCCAATAACTCATTTCACATCCTAGTTTTCATGGGTTGGCTAGGAACCTATTAATACTTCCATTCGCCACTTATTTATCAAGTTTTCATCGGTTTACAAAGGACCTATTGACTGATGTCAATTCTTAGTCCAGATATAGTTTTCACGGGTTTACTACAAACCTTTTAGCTCATACTAGTCCTTAATACATAGTTTTTATGGGTTAACTATGAACTTGTTGGTTTCCTTCAATAACTATTTAATCATAGTTTTCGTGGGTTTACTATGAACCTTTTGTCTTACACTAATAATTATTTTATCATAGTTTTCATGGGTTTACTACGAACCTTTTTGTTTACACCAACAACTACTTTATCATGGATTTCAAGGGTTTACTACGAACCTTTTGTTTTGCCTCCAATAACTATGAAGTTTAGGCATCCGATAATTTTTGTCGCTCTTCTCCATGGATGCAATTCTACTCATTCAGGAGTTTAAGCAATTTATATTCACTATTGAGTTAACCTAGATGGTTCTTCTACCATTTTTTCATCAAAATACAGTTATGGGTTATCATGTGAATATAGTCATATTTTAAGAAGCAAAATAAAATTTAACAATACCACCTCAATGGGTTTAAGGTCCTTGAAATACATTTTAAAAAACATAATCAACATGCTTAACTTATATTTTTATCTGGGCCATACTTCTTCAAAATCATGTACTTAAGTCATTACATACTCCTTTATATAAGCCGTGGGTTTTCCTTAAAATTTTAGAGTATGGGTTTTTAAACCTTTCGAAACCATTGAAAAGCAAACCTTTCGAAAGCATAAACAAAATTAAGAACCTCTTGAAACCCAACCCTTCGACCTTGTCGAAGGGTCTCTTAAATCCTTTCAAAACCAAACCTTTCGACCTTGTCAAAAGGTCTTCAAAACAACCTTTTGAATCCAAACCTTTCGAAATCATTCAGCAATCGGAACCTTTCGTAAGCATTCAACTCTTAAGATATAACCCTTTTGAAGACTTACTTGGTTCAATTTAAAACATATGGAAAATCTTCCTTGAAAACCTTTTGACTTCATTGGAAGCAACCTTTCGACTTCATCAAAAGCTTAACTTCGAAAACATTATAAAACAGGGGTAGACATCTAAGTCGAACGGTTGGATATCTTTTGAAAGCAGTAGAGAAGCGATAGGTTTTAAATAAAGTAAACCTTTCGACTACGTTGATTCGAAAGGTTGGAAAATGGCAATAAACTTTCGACTGTGTCAGAAGGTTCAAAACAAAGCAAAGCGGCAGCAACGTTTTGAATATGCCGGAACGTTCAAACAAAAAAAAGTGTTAGTAACCTTTCGACTGTGTCGGAAGGTTCAAAAATAAACTTTTGACTATGTTAGAAGGTGTAAAACCTTTATTTTAAATAACTGGCCTGGTCCAAAGCAACCAAGTCGAAATCTCCTTTCCAAAAGCAAGCAGGTATAAGCTTTTGGTTTATAAAACAAACATACTTCAACCTCTTTGGCATCCAACTTTTCGACTAAGAACCCTTCGACCTTGTTTAATTCATCACGAACCGAGGAACTTGATACCCTATGCATTGGACTTTGACCTCATCGAAAGCTTTATCCTTTTGACTTTGTCGGAAGTTTATGCCTAAATGGCTGAAACATACTAAAAGCATGATTTTTTTGTTTTTAACTTAAAAGAGCTAACCTTTCAACTAACCTGCTTTTGTTTATCGAATCCTTATTAATTAACTAATACTTTTTAGAAATGTGTTGCCAATAATTTCAAAATTAAATAAAAAATTATTTTATAAAATACCACTTCTCCTTAATTAAATATATAAAACATTTAAGTATCATATCTTAAATAATTTTATATATTCATCAAATTACTTAGAAAAAATCTGGAAAAATCTATATTAATATGTTTTCCAACATAAAATTTTTTAAACCCAAATGCTTAATATATTTTCCATAATAAATTTATAAACCCAAATAACCACGTTTTCCTTTGAAAAATCAAAACTAATTCTCCGTAGCTTGAAAAATTATAAAAATTAAAAACCAACTCCAAAATCATATATTATTTGACATAAAATTTTCTCATGGTATTTCGAGATCATTAAATCTCGGTTTTACTCAAAACCACGTTCACCTACTTTGAACAACCTTGTTTAATCCATATAAAACATAGCACAAGCATATCATCATTCAGCATATCGTAAAAAAAGATTTACTCTCTCTAAACCATATGATTATAAAACAAAAATAGAGATGTAGAAATTATTATTCACCTTAGATTGGATAAAGAAACTGAAGTTTGATTGAGATTGGTTTCTTCTAGCTTGAATCCTAAGCTTTAAATTGATTTCTCTCTTCTCTTCTTCCTATTGGTCGGCCTTGCTTTTTTCTTACGATTTGAATTTTTGTTTGAGATAAAATGAATCTGTATGGCTAAGGGAGATAATATAAGGATGGAAAATATGGACGGCTATTTACCCTAATGCCCTTTTTTAGCATCTTAACCATTTATAAGTTTATTTGGTTAGATAAGCACGACCACTTAATTTATTAATCAACCTCAATCTCCTTATCTACATTATTCTATTTAATTTATTCTAATTAAATATACTAAATAATGTTAATATAATTAGGGGTGTTACATTAAGCATAGCCTATTTGTTGTCAATAATATATGCTATCAAATTCAAAGTTAAACAATAAAATTTAATCAAATATATGTTGAATCTACATGATTAAGAGAGTTTTATTACCCCTAAATTGAAGGGATTTAGCTTCTCATATTTGTTATTATTTCAACAAATTTAGATTGCAATATAAACATAAACAAAAGGAAAAATCGAGCTAAATAAAATAAAAGCTAATTTACTTGCATAAATCAAAGAGATCTACACTATTAACATAAGAAGAAACAATAAAAAAAGAACATGTATTAAAATTGCATAAAATTAAATAGCATAAGCAAAGGTTAAGAAGCCATGAAAGAAAGAGGGTTTTATGTTTATAATTTGTGGCTACCACTAAACTAAATAGAGCGTGGTGCTAAGAGCTCCGTTACATTAAACATAAGGGGTGTTATCCCACCTTTTAGCAAGGTCAAGATACCAAGGATCACTCTTCCTGGATATCGAGCATACATGGGTTTGCTATGGATATCGATGAATTTTGTCCAAGCCCAGATTGAGCTACAATTGATAGGACATGACAAGAAAGATCATAGAAGTCCGTGTCTCAAATTTCAAGTCAATCCGAGTTCATACGCTCGAATTATGATCGATTCAAATTGAGGGAAGAGGCTTCAGTTTCGAATCCATCCCTAGGCTTCATTTCGAACCCATAATTTTCGAATCGATCAGAGAAACAGCAACTTCGAACCAGTTGAGGAAATTCAGTTCGTATCGATCGAGTTCGAATCCATCGGGATACCTCGGCTCAACTCGATCACTTTCGAACCCATTGACATCCCCCTGCTTCGCTTCCATCAAACAGGGCAATAGTCATTGCTTCGAACCCATCGTAAAAGCCTAAGTTCGTATCCATCGAGTCTCAGCTCCTCGAACCCATTGGAGGACCTTCCTTCGAATCCATCGAAAGACCCTCGTTCGAACCCATGACCAATGGTTCGTTCGAGTCAAAAGGACCTGGTCTAACGCAACGGTCTTCATTTCAAATGGGGCGAGATATATGGATGCGACGCGGTTAAACCGGAGAAATAGGTGGATCGGCTCGAGATATGCGTGCCATGTCATCGAACGACCACGTGAGTTGATCGGTTCGAAACGATCGGTTCGAAGCAGACAGCCATTCGAAGAACCTCATTTCGTATCGACCGTATCTCATGATCCACTGATCCAAATGCCATGAAATCTTCACAGAAGCTTGCATACATGTTGAAGAATGTCCACACCAAATTTCACCTCGATTGGATGATTTTATGATCGATTCAAATGGAGTTCGAATCGATGCCAAAGTGGGCCCAAATTTCCTGAGGCCGGGCGCGTAGGCCCCCTCACATGCCAGAAGTGATCTCTCGAATTTTCAGCGAAATATCAGCATCCTACGTCTATAAATAGAGCCTCAGAGCCAACAGAAAAGGGATCCTTTGGATTCTGAAGCGTCCAGACTTTGCCGGATCGAGATCTTCATCATCCTACATCATACACTTGTTGTTGATTTCGAATTTCCAATTGTAACTTGCTGTTACTTGCTGTAATCACTTGTAAACGTTGAGAGAGAATCAATAAAATTGCAAAAACTTCACAGTGGACGTAGGCAACGCGCCGAACCACTATAAATCACTTGTCTTTGTCTTTATTTCACTATTATTTGGAGTTTTTGTTATCCTCATTTTCAACTTATATTCTTAATTTATTATCTCTTCAAAAACTTCCGAAAGGTGTTGTGCCCAATTTTGGTACAAACACTTTGGTGCTTTCACTGAGAAAAACTCAGTTTTTCTCCTGCTCCTTGGATCTGTCACCGATATCGGATTGCGTAAATCTAAGGGAGAGATCCAGATTTCAATTTCAGATTCCTTCCGTCCTATTCAAATTTGCCAAAGTCTAGGAAAGGAGTTCATTATCCAAAATGGTTAGCACAAGAACCGCTTCTGCCGTTGGTCAAGAAGGTCAGGATAGACAGAATCCCGCGCAACTACCTCCACCTAACCAAGATGAAACCGGGCATTTCGACCCATCAGGACCGGTTACCAGACAAGAGTTCCAGACATTGCTCCAGGAACTAACTCAAAGTCGGCAACAGCTAGCTGAGCAGTTGCGCGTTAACACTGAGTTAGCCAATCAACTAGACCGCCAAGGGAGTAGAAGATCCATGAGGGATCATGCGTCTCGTTCCTCCATTGAAAGTTCTGCTTCATCTGACTACAATCACAGATCCACCCATCCCAGGCTAGAGGGAAATTATGCACAGGCCGTTGGCCACCAGCCAGTATTGACCGTGGGACAGTTAAGAGTTGGCCCGTCTGCTAGTTTTCATACGGGACCCTCCTCCCGAGGAGGCGCTGTTCCACAGCATACCACGGATAACCATGCCACCGCCACTGCAGTTGACATAGGAGTTGATACCCGAAATCACTCCAATCAGAATTACCACCAGCAATAGCGTGCTCCAGAACCTTATGTCCCGGAAGACATCGAGCCAAGGAGGCGAGATACGGATCGTCGACAGCGCCCGATCCCACCTCGCACTGTGGAACCCGACCACACTTTGGCTCACCACCCTCAGAATGTAGCAACACCAGACCTCTCAGCCATGTTACGCCAAATGATTCGCGAGAGTCGGGGCTTAACAAATGACGATTGGGGAATCTCCCGAAGTCATACTCCGTTCACCGATGACATATTATATGCTGAACCTCCTCGGTGATTTAGAATGCCGACCTTGCCTATGTATGAAGGAAGTTCCGACCCTAACCAGCATATTCTGAAATACGAATGGTCGATGACTACTGCAAGAGCTGATGATGCGGTGACGTGCCGTAGTTTTCCCAATACTTTAGGGGGAATTGCGACAATGTGGTTTAGACAATTACCCCCTAGATCTATCTCTTCATTCGATCAATTGGCTACAAAATTTGTTGAACAGTTTCGTATGCACATTGCCAGGCCTAAGGACGTCAATACTTTATCTAGTGTCACTCAAGCTCCTGGGGAGACACTCGGGCGATATTTGGAAAGGTTCAATGTCGCTTGTGCGGAGATCACTAACCCTAATGATAATTCAATCTTGATGGCCTTGACTAAGGGGATTGACCCCGATTCTGAGTTTGAAAATTGGCTAGCTGGGAAGCCTCCTACATCGTTGGATCGTTTCTATTCCAAAGCCGCTCAATTCTTAAGGCGTGAGGATGCGAAACAATCTAGGAAACAGGACGATGCGAGACCCAGCAATGAAGGGATTCAGAGTAATGTTGCAGTTAAACAATCTGGTGAAAGTTCAGGAAAAGTCCAGTTAAATATTCAGAATAAACAAGCTCAACAGCCGAGAAACGGTGATAGTCAGAGTAGAAAACGAGATCAGAATCGTAGCCCACGACGTAGGGCCCCGATGCTTGATAATTATACACCGCTGAACACGTCATTAGAGAACGTGTATCTACAGACTTGCAATGCTATGCAGTATAAGAAGCCTGCTCCAAAACCATCGTCGGAGAGGCAGATCCAAACAGGGAAGTTCTGTAGATCCCATGAAAGTTATGGACATAACACCAATGAGTGCAAACATTTGCAGGACCTCATTGAGAAGTTGATCTGAGAGAGGAAGTTGGATCAGTTCGTCCGGGCGCCGCAGTCTGGTGATGCGGGCCCATCCAATCAAAATCGTGTGCAAACTCAAGAGAGACGAGATGAACCTGCCCGTACAGGCGGGAGGTTAGTTATTAATACAGTCAGTGGTGGTCCCCACCCGGCAGACCGAAGATGGAAGGAGATGGAGTCATATGCCAGTTCGATCAGGCATGTTGATTTTGAATGTTGTAGTAGTTTTGATGAAGGGGCTCCGGCCAAACTACAGAGAATGATGGCAGATGACATCGTATTTAGAAACCGATATGCCGGTAGGGTCGAAGCCCCAACCATTGACCCACTTGTCATATCGGCCCAGGTTGGTCCTGCTTGGATGAAGAGGATCCTGGTGGACAGTGGGAGTTCGGTAAACATTTTGTTTAAAAGAGCATATGATCAAATGAAGATGGAAGCTAAAGATTTAAAACCTTGTCAATCTTAAATCCATGGCTTCGATGGAAGTGCTAATATACGCACTGGAGTGGTGGATTTGCCAGTGGAGTTAGGAGTTGGAGAGCGCCGAAGGGTTCGAATGCTACAGTTTGTTGTTTTAGATATTCACTCTCCGTATAATGCCTTTTTGGGCCGACCGGCCCTTGCTGAATTCAGGGCAGCAATTGCCCCGTGGTGTTTAACATTGAAGTTCCCCACTGATCGTGGGATTGGAGTCATTCAAGGAGATCAGGCTGCTGGAAGGGTCTGTTATGTTGCGGAGCTGCGCGAGGCGCAGCGAAAAGAGAAAGGAAAGGGCGTAGAGGAATCTCTCTGCGTCCGTTTTGCAGACAATTGAAAATTGGTGCCTGGGCCTTGGCCCGGGCACCACAACCAATTCCAAAAAGATCTTGACCCGAGAGACAATGATAACAAAGAGGAATCCATGGAGAGTCAAGCTTCTTCGGCTGAGCTGACGATTGATGTTCCAATCGACAATGATGATGATGGTTCAAGAATGTTGAAGGTTGGGTCTCAGTTAAGCCAAGAGACGCAACAGGAATTGGTTGATTTTCTCCGGGAGAATCTCGACGTATTCGCCTGGACGCACTCCGATATGTGTGGAATCTCGCCGGACATCGCGAGCCACACCCTGAATATTGACCCGCGGTATATCCTGGTCAAACAAAAAACGCGCGGTATGGATCTAGAGAGATCTGTCGCCCTTAAAGAAGAAGTTGATAAGCTGAAGGTGAATGGGTTTATCCGGGATGCTCTATACCCGGAGTAGGTATCCAACCCTGTACTTGTCCGAAAACCAAATCGGAAATGGAGAACGTGCATTGATTATTCTGATTTAAATAAAGCTTGTCCGAAAGACAGTTTTCCACTTCCCCGAATCGACCAAGTTGTGGATTCAATGGCCGGACACGAATTACTATCGTTCTTGGATGCTTACTCTGGCTATAATCAAATACCCATGCATGTGCCCGACCAAGAGCATACGAGCTTCATAACCGATCTGGGACTATACTGCTACAATGCCATGCCCTTCGGATTGAAGAACGCCGGAGCAACTTACCAACGGTTGGTTAACCGAATGTTCGCTGCCCAGATCGGAAAAACCATGGAGGTTTACGTGGACGACATGTTGGTGGAATCACGATACTCTACTGATCACATTAAAGACTTGGATTCAATGTTCAATACCCTTCGAAGATACGGGAAGAAGCTCAATCCGCTTAAATGTCATTTTGGAGTCGCATCCGGTAAATTCCTTGGGTTCATCGTCAATGCCAAAGGAATAGAAGCCAACCCCGAAAAGATCTGGGCTATCAGAAATTTACAAACTCCAAAAACTATAAAGCAAGTCCAGAGTCTCAATGGAAAGGTGGCAGCGCTGAGTAGGTTCATATCAAAGTCCACCGATAAATGTATCACATTCTTCGATTTGATCCGAAAAGGGAAGCAGAACTTCGAATGGACTGCGGAGTGCGAGGACGCATTCAAATCATTGGTTCAACATCTTTCCAAACCGCCGAATCTTTCAAAGCCGATCAACCACGAACAGTTGTATCTTTACTTGGCGGTATAAGAGAATGCGATCAGTGCTGCCCTTGTTCGGGAAGAAGACCGAGTCCAGAAACCAGTCTACTATGTTAGCAAACGACTCACCGGAGCTGAGAGAAACTATCTGAAGCTAGAGAAATTAGCCTACTGCCTAGTCGTTGCCTCGAGGAAGCTCCGTTCATACTTTCAGGCTCATCCCATCACTATACACACCGATCAGCCGTTACGACAGGTCCTCACGCGGCCTGAGACGTCTGGTAGGTTACTCAAATGGAACATCGAACTGAGTCAATTCGATATTACATTCACTCCAAGGAGAGCTATTCACGGTCAAGTCCTAGCAGATTTTATAGCCGAGTTCACTGTTCCCGAAGACTTGCGTGAGACCAGCAAATCTTCTGAGTGCATCTGGAAGTTACACACCGATGGTGCATCCAACGATCGGTGCTCGGGCGCTGGAATAGCACTTGAAACCCCCGAGGGCCGATCCATATGTTATGCTTTAAAGTTCGAGTTCCATGCAACCAACAATGAAGCCGAATATGAAGCTTTACTTGCTGGGTTGAAGCTGGCCAGCGATCTGAAAATTACCGCGGTGGAAATTTACTGTGACTCCCAATTAATCGTATGTCAGGTCCGGGGTGAATATCAAGCTAAGGATCGAAGATTTAGCTGCTTACCTAACTCGAGTCCGGGAGATTCTTGATCATTTTGATTACTATGCCATTTTCTACATCCCCCGGGAGCATAATCAGAAGGCCGATTCGTTGGCAAAATTGGCAAGTACGGGCGAAGCTCAGCAATTGGGGCTCCTTCCCGTTGAAACTCTATCTTCTCCGAGCATTGATCAGATGGAAACTAATTACGTATTTGAGGCTACTACTAGCAGGGAGTCATGGATGACCCCCTATCGAAATTACATTGAGCACGGGATACTGCCCGAATGCAGGAACGAAAAAAGGCAGATCCTTCGAAAAGCCTCGTGGTTTATCATTCAGAATGGAGTTATGTATAGAAGAGGATATTCTATCCCTCTCCTCCGGTGTATCACTCACAACGAAATCAAACAAGTATTACATGATGTGCACGAAGGAGAATGTGGTGATCACACTGGGGGGCAAGCACTCGCCAAGAAAGTACTCCGATACGAGTTTTACTGGCCCACTGTTAACCGTGACGCAACAGACTACGCCAGAAAATGTGATAAATGCCAAAAACATGCTCGGATTCCTAGAGCCCCACCTACTGAGATAACCCAAATGGTCAGTCCTTGGCCATTCGTAGTATGGGGGATTGACATAATTGGTACATTGCCTTTGGCCAAAGGTAGCGTGAAGTATGCCATCGTCGCAATCGATTACTTCACAAAATGGGCGGAAGCCGAACCTCTTGCAACAATCACGACGAAGAAAGGAATCAACTTTATAGTACGCAATATCATCTGTCGGTTCGGTCTCCCGCATACTATTATCACCGATAACGGAGCCCAATTCGACAGCGCTGAATTCAAGAACTTCTGTCTGCGGTTCCATATCCATAAGAAATTCTACGCAGTTGCGCACCCTCAAGTGAATGGCCAAGTCGAAGCTGTTAATAAGGTCATCAAATCTATTTTGAAGAAACGACTGGAGAAGGCCGGGGGCAAGTGGGTTGATGAACTTCCTATGGCCTTATGGGCTTATCGGACGACTCACAAAACTGCAACCGGACACACTCCATTTTCTTTATCTTATGGCTCTGAAGCCGTTATTCCAGTCGAAATGGAAGTTCACTCTCATCGTGTGACATATTATGATCCGAAAACGAATGCCATACTGCTTGCCGAATCCTTGGATCTACTCGATGAGAGGCGTGAAGAGGCTGATTTGAGGGTAGCTGCATATCGGAGTCGAGTCGCCCGAATATATAATGCCAAGGTCCGACCGTGGACCTTCGAACTCGGCAATCTTGTACTCAAAAGAATTTATCCGGTTCCTTCTCACGTAAAACCAAATTGGGAAGGACCGTATGTGATTTCACAAAAGCTCGAAGATGGCACGTTCAAGTTATCAATCGTTGACGGTCTTACTCTGCAGAGAGCCTGGAATAGCAAGAGTCTCCGTCGCTACTATACATGACAGGCTTTATTTGTTTTAGCCCGTTATTTCCTTTGCATTTTATTTTCGTATTTGGAAATTTGAACTTGTAATAAGGCGGCTGAGTTTTCCATATTTTCTTATTTCATCAATAAAATGCTATCTCTTCAAGCCAGAGCTGTGATTTATTGAATAAGCCGCAAAACATCACAATGCACGGAGAGCTAAGTTCCATCATACGGTGGGATTTAATTCAAGTAGGGAGTGACTGTGATACGACCGGTCATTCACTATATGAAACCCAAGCTCGGGGGCATATCACCACATTAATATCTAAAAGGATTGATACACGACAATCCTCGTACTAACTCCAGATTCCCAGAGTGCGAACTGGAGTATAAAACATTGAAATAACTCTAAGTCCCCGGAGCGTGGACTGGAGTATAAACACTAACTCCAGATTCCCAGAGTGCGAACTGGAGTATAAAACATTGAAATAACTCTAAGTCCCCGGAGTGCGGACTAGAGTATAAACACTAACTCCAGATTCCCAGAGCGCGAACTGAAGTATAAAACATTGAAATAACTCTAAGTCTCCGGAGCGTGGACTGGATTATAAACACTAACTCCAGATTCCCAGAGTGCAAACTGGAGTATAAAACATTGAAATAACTCTAAGTCCCCGGAGCGCGGACTGGAGTATAAACACTAACTCCAGATTCCCAGAGTGCGAACTGGAGTATAAAACATTGAAATAACTCTAAGTCCCCGGAGCGCGGACTGGAGTATAAACGCTAACTCCAGATTTCCAGAGTGCGAAATGGAGTATAAACATTGAAATAACTCTAAGTCCCCGGAGCGTGGACTGAAGCATAAACAATCACTAACTCCAGATTCCCAGAGTGTGAACTGGAGTACAAACGTTGAAATAATTCTAAGTCCCCGGAGCGCGGACTGGGGTACAAGCCTTAACTCCAAGTTCCCGGAGTGCGAACTGTATCATAAGCGCCGAAAATCGTCGGGTTCTCGGAGCATGAACCGAATTATTGCTCGCAATTTATTCTAAGTCCCCAGAGCGTGGACGTGCGCTCGAGATTTGCAAAAAAGTGCAGTCGTAAACCAATCATTGCAACACTTGAGCAGAAAAAAACAATTGGAATAAAAAAAAGCAATATTTTATTTCAACTAACTAGAAACGAAGACTTACATGCAAATAAGTTCTTCCAAAAAGAATTCTTGCTAGCAGGGGCCGAACCTGCGTCTATACACGGCCTACTAGCGGAAAACAAACACAAGTTCCTATCTACCAAAGGATCCGCTTAAGTAGCCCACCTATTTCTTCTTTTTCGACCTCCTTATCAACGGTTCGTCTTCGGACTTGCTAGAAACAGAGATCCTTCGCTTGGAGTGCTTCCTCCTCGGTGGCTGCTCTTCGGCTGGGGGCATAATGTCAACGTCCTCCTCAGAGCTTGAATTTACATCAAAGCTTCCCACCGGAGGAGTTGGAGGAACTGGATCTGCGACAGAAGACGGGGCAGACACCCGTGTATCGACCACAGTGCCACTCGGTAATATTACATTTAGAGGTGCTGGACTATGCATCATAGTCCTAGTTCCAGCGCTGCCTTCATGTCCCGCAGCCTCCAGTTTGGCGTTAATCTTCGCAAAAATTTCTTCGTCTCGAGCTGATTGGGCCTGGCTGGGGACAACTGTGGTCTGAGTTATAGAACTGGAAGCCGACGGGAGCTCACTGACGATAAACGGCAGGTCTGTGAAGGAGCCACCATGCTGGCCAAGTAGCTCACTTACCATCTGCTCATTGAGAGATAGGGAGCTCCCCTGCGTCATCTCAGTGAACACTATCGCCGTCACAATGGTCGTTTCGGTGATGACGGCCTTCTGCCCCTGAATAGGCTCTTGAGCCGCGGACGCCGGCGTAATTTCGGTTACTGAACAAAGAAGGGAAGGAGTTATTAGCAATCATTTCAAAACAAACTTTCTATTCGAAGCACACTTGATATATGTTCAGAGTACCTTCCTCGATTTGGCTTGCTGACGGCTGAGCGGACTCGGAAATATGCTCCCGAATAGGAGATAGTCGCGGCTGTTCTGGGTCATAAGCTGGAACGGATTGTGAATCAACCACAGATACAGGCTCTAATGAAGGTGGAGCAGTGATTTCAAGAATAGTAGCGTGATGCTCAACTCTCGATCTTTCCCCAATCTCCTAGTGCTGGCCACCAATCATCTCCTTCTCATGAGAAATTATGGCATCATGAAGGATCTTCTTTTCGTCTTCGGTCAGCAACCGGTTCCCAAGCTCGAACTGGTCGATTGATGCATCCAGGTGCGTTTCTCCTTCCTCCTCTACCAATCGGACTCAAGCGTCACGAAGATGTACCGAATAATCCTGAAGCCAGGCCAAATTCCTGTGCCTCAACACATTGGCGTTGTAAGTAATGAGGAGATCTTCGATGTCGGCCTCCAGCCTGGCCTCTTCCCTTTGAACTTTCTCCTCAACCTCAGCCTCAACAGCCTGAACTTTAGCCACTGTCGCATCTCTTTCAGTCCGAAGCACTACGGCTTGTTCACACGCTTCTTAGGCCGCGTTATGCGGGTCTTCTCTGTCTTTAGTGATTTCGGCAAATTTAGCTTTGAGTGCATTAAGTTCCTTCAAGGCCTCATCCCGCTCGGCGGTCACGATGGTGTTTCGGTGGCCCATGTCCTCCACCGTAGCGTAATGCTCACGCTTCATCCTGTCCATCGCCGCCTGGGCCTCATCCGCTCTCTTTGTAGCATCCGTTTCTGACTTTCGAGATGACTCGGCTTCATCGGTTAGCACTTGTATGATACGATCCCGGTGAGCTAGATCAGTTTGGAGTTTCTCGATGGTGGCCGCTCGCTCAAAGGCCAACGCCAATGCTTTATCAGCCGCTTTCGCCCACGCCTTGTACGGGCATAAAAATCATGCACATAGTCATGTACTAACTGCTCGGCTTCCTCTGGGATCCTTTTTAAATGTGGAGGAAAGATGTAGTTATCAAAGCAGATGTTTGAAAAATCTTTATTTAGCTCAGCAAGCTTGATTGCTCCTTCCCCTGTAATTTCCACGGGGGGGCTGTTCTGTAACAGCAGCAGATATTGTTTCGCTTCTAGAATGGCGGGATTCATGCCTAGAAGATTGAGAAGCCGACTTGTAGTGCGAAGATTCAGAAGGACGAGAGACATAAGCAGGAGGATATATGGGATCTCTGGGAGGAGGAGGAGTACGCGATCGAGATCGACGCTTATAGCCTCTATCTTTATCATATCTTTCTTGACTAGAATACCCAGAGCATCCCTGGTCGTAATCTCTGTCCCCTTCTCGTCTGTGCGGCTCATGGTGTGAAGGCTTGCGAGCATGTCGGAGTGATTCCCAATAATGACAACGCTTCTCTTATGTAATCATTAAATGGAGGTAACGTTCCAGTAGCACACGCATGACGGTTAAATGAGGTGTACCCCTCTGGTGGATTGTGTGGCCTGTCATTTGGTTCCGACAATAACACATCATCCATCGACAGGCCATGCCTCAAGCATACTCTCCCCAACATATCTTCAGAGATGTAAGATGAGACAGAATCTCGTGGATTAGGAATAAATGACGCATCGGGTAGTTCATCCGGGGCCGGACCGACTACTTCGGGCTCAATGTCCAAAACCTCTAATCTCGGAGGAACTGTACTTTGGATTTCTTGCGGGTTTTCTTACGGCTGCGAACTTGATGGTTCCGTAACTGACTAACTTACGAGAAATTATCGTTAGGCGATAAAAAACCTGTGCATTCCTCTATGTAAAGTGTATGAGTTGTGTTGTGCAGTTCTATGCATTACTTGGATAAATATTGCAGAGTTAAAGCGAATATGCAAACGATTAAAGTTGTTACGGTTTCATCAACGAGCTTCGAAAGGAAGTTAAGTATGCAGTTCAATTACCAAATCAAGATATGCAAGAATGAATCTCGTCGGAAGTATGCTAAAAAAGTGTCAAAATTTTCGTATCCATCGTAGAGGAGTTCGAACCGACTATATGAAGCTCGTTCGAACCCATCAAGGCACCAGTTCGAATCGACATAAAAGGACACGTTTCGAATCGATGATCAGAGGCCGGTTTCGTCCCGACCAAATTAGAATGACTTCGAATCGATCCTTGGTTGCCTGGTTCGTACCGATCAGGAAGGCCTCAACTTGACATCGATCGCATTTGAATCGATATCTTTCGTATCGATCATAAAAATGTTGTTCGTATCAATCTCAAGTTCAGGACCTCGAATCGACCGTTAGCTTGCTTTTCCTATCGATTGCTTTGTATCGATACAATCCATTGCCATAGCCATCGGTACGAACTGCTTCATTTTCAGTAGAGCATTCCAAGGATCGACGTGAAAATTCAAAGACAACTATAGCCGCCTTCATCGATTCGACCACAAGTCCCCAGATCGGTTCGATCTCGACCTTCCCACTCTTTCTTCTCCGAACCAGATCTGGTTTTACCAAGTACCAAAAGTGGATGATCGATGAAGAGAAAGTGGATCTAAAACAATTTCGCTATTTAGATTCGAGTTTGATTACCTTATTTGGATGTGGGATTCGAAGAATTCAAGGAATGAATTTTATAGAGTCAGGGACGTGATGCAGTTTCGTTTTATCTCTACTTCGAATCGATGCGAAAAATTAGAGGCGGCGGTGAAAAGTAAAAGGTAAAAAGTGAAAAAGCCCGAAGTATTTATATGGGGGAGAAGGGGCCATCGGGTCGATTCGCCTCCCGGTCTCCATGACCGGCCGCACCCAGTCCAGTCATGCCTCAGTTCGAATGGTTCGTTCGAACCCATCAGACTCAGCTTACATCGAGGCGAAGTTGCTTCCAGACCTCATCGTTTCGAAGCTGCCATTCGACTCGATTCCACCCTGAAGCTACCAAAGTAATCCATATCGATTGAATCATGCAAGCCTTCGCCTCCAGGAGCCAACGTCCATCGATACGAATCCAGAAAGTCCGGATCGATTCGAAATATCCACTTCACAACCATCGAAACAAGCAATGCAGGTCCATCGATACGAACACCGGTGATTTCGTATCTATCACAACTCGAGCATCAGCATCGATACGAACGAATGTTTCGCATCCAACGAACTCCTAATTTATCGATGCGAAGTTAATTTTTACAACCCTCTATATCGATTCAGGAGAGGATCGATGCGAGGGGACTCCATAAAACAACTATTAAACGTTGTTGCAACTCATATTTCACGTCGATACAGGAGAGGATCAGCACGAAATTCATATATAACAAACAGCTAATCTTTATCTCATAGCATTCAATTACAGCAATATGGGATGCAACTTTCAGCAAAAACACGACATTTGGCAATAGAGCGATGATTGTCCAGAATAAAGACCGCAACTTTTCAAAGTACGTCATGTTCCCACAAGACGTACTTTGGGGGGAAAATGTTATCCCACCTTTTAGCAAGGTCGAGATACCAAGGATCACTCTTCTTGGATATCGAGCATACGTGGGTTTGCTAGGGATATCGATGAATTTTGTCCGAGCCCAAATTGAGCTACAATTGATAGGACATGACAAGAAAGATCATAGAATTCCGCATCTCAAATTTCAAGTCAATCCGAGTTCATACGCTCGAATTATGATCGATTCAAATTGAGGGAAGAGGCTTCAGTTTCGAATCCATCCCTAGGCTTCATTTCAAACCCATAAATTTCGTATCGATTAGAGAAACAGCGACTTCGAACCAGTTGAGGAAATTCAGTTCGTATCGATCGAGTTCGAATCCATCGGGATACCTCCGTTCGACTCGATCACTTTCGAACCCATTGACGTCCCCCTGCTTCGCTTCCATCAAACAGGGCAATAGTCATTGCTTCGAACCCATCATAGAAGCCTAAGTTCGTATCCATCGAGTCTCTGCTCCTCGAACCCATCGGAGGACCTTCCTTCGAATCCATCGAAAGACCCTCGTTCGAACCCATGACTAATGGTTCGTTCGAGTCAAAAGGACCTGGTCTAACGCAACGGTCTTCATTTCAAATGGGGCGAGATATATGGATGCGACGCGGTCAAACCGGAGAAATAGGTGGATCGGCTCGAGATATGTGTGCCACGACATCGAACGACCATGTGAGTTGATCGGTTCGAAACGATCGGTTCGAAAAAATCGGTTCGAAGCAGACAGCCATTCGAAGAACCACATTTCGTATCGACCGTATCTCATGATCCACTGATCCAAATGCCATGAAATCTTCACAGAAGCTTGCATACATGTTGAAGAATGTCCACACCAAATTTCACCTCGATTGGATGATTTTATGATCGATTCGAATGGAGTTCGAATCGATGCCAAAGTGGGACCAAATTTCCTGAGGCCGGGCGCGTAGGCCCCCTCACGTGCCAAAAGCGGTCTCCCGAATTTTCAGCGAAATATCAGCATACTACGCCTATAAATAGAGCCCCAGAGCCAACAGAAAAGGGATCCTTTGGATTCTGAAGCGCCCAGACTCTGCCGGATCGAGATCTTCATCATCCTACATCATACATTTCCTGTTGATTTCGAATTTCCAGTTGTAAATTGCTGTTACTTGTTGTAATCACTTGTAAACGTTGAAAGAGAATCAATAGAATTGCAAAAACTTCACAGTGGACGTAGGCAACGCGCCGAACCACTATAAATCACTTGTCTTTGTCTTTATTTTACTGTTATTTGGAGTTTTTGTTAGATAATCCTCATTTTCAACTTATATTCTTCATTTATTATCTCTTCAAAAACTTCTAAAAGGTGTTGTGCCCAATTTTGGTACAAACAAGGGGTATTTATATATGTTTAAACCCCTAATCCATATTTTAGGGTGCTACCCAAAATGCCCTTTAGGAAGTGTGGCCTCCAAGTTATCATTAGCTTCTAATTAATCCTCTATTACATATGCATGTAACTTTAATCCCCACTAACATGTGCCTTAGCTTCTAATTGAAATTCATAGTTAGTGGATAGGTGGGGCCCTTCATGATTGCATGAATTCATTTATTTTCATCTTCATTTGCCTTCTAACTCTTGTGAATGCATACTGCCATGAAACCTCTTCCATTTTCCATCCAAATTCCTATAAATAAAAATCAAATGTACAAGTAAATTTTCTCAAATTAATTCACACACAAACATGACCATTTTGCCCCCATATGAAGATGAATAAATGATGATTTGAAAATAATTGGAATTTTGATTTAAACATGTAAAATACTCTATATGCTCGTTTATTTATTTAAACTAGATTAAATATGGAAGTATAAATATGCACATTTTTGTGCAGATCACGTGGTTTGGTCTTATCGAGTCATGTATGTTCTTTTGATTGTGATTTTTTTTGGTTTCATTGGGTTTCGTGTTATACTGGGGATAGACTGGCTTTATAGATACGGAGTAGTTGTGGGTTGTGAAAGGTCATCGGTGATGATAGAGATGGATTATGGACGGAAGGTAGTGTAGGGCTGCCTACCGAACAATGAAGTTATGGACAACTTTCTATATTCGCTCCATGCACCCACATGATGGGTTGTCGATAACACTGATTGCTAGGGAGTATCTGGACATATTTGAGGATGTGATCGGACTTCCGGTACATAGAGGGATCGAGTTCCATGTTGATTTAGTTAAAGATGCAAGACCGATGGTGATGTCTTTAAGGAGGATGACACCTAGAAAGTAGAGAGCTTGAGGTGTATGTGAATGACTTTTTGCAAAAAGGGTTCATTCGCAAGAGTATATCTGAGTGGGGAATGCTGCTTGTACCCGCCACGAAGATGGATAGCTCCCTTAGATTATTTATTGATTAATGTAAGTTGAATAAAGTGACAAAGAACAACAAGTATCCACTCCCATGCATTAATGACTTATTCGATCAGTTATATGGTGCTAGAGTATTTTCTCAGTTGGATCGATTTCACCAACTAAGCATAGCGAAGAAGAGTGTGCCGATTACCATGTTTCATATGCATTCTGGTTTCCGTGAGTGATTAGTTATGCCCTTCGGACTAACCAATGCACCAGCATAATTTGTTGATCTCATGAACCTAGTCTTCGAGGGTCGGCTAAAAAAACTATGCTTGCGTTCATCGGCTATATTCTTATATATTAACGGACAGAGGAAGAACACAAGACACATTTGAGGGTTGTATTAGAGGTGTTGAGAGAACACCTACTAAAGGTGAAGCTTTATAAAATTCACTTCTGGAGGAGGGAAATGAGATTCTTGAGTCATGTTGTTTGTGAGCTGGGAGTTGCCATTGATCCTGCAAAACTTGCAGTAGTCCAAGATTGGATCAGACCGAAAAATGTTATGGCCATGAGAATGTTCTTGGGGTTAGTTGGATATTATAGAATATTCATCTAGGACTTCTCTAAGGTAGCTCACCATTGACTCGCTTGACGAAAAAGAATCAGACTTTTACTTGGGATGCAAGATGTGAACATGCATTTGAGTCTGAAGGCAAAATTGCTGAGTGCACCATTATTGACTATTCTGGGCGAGAACAAAGAGACAACGGTATATACGAATGCATGTGGTACCAAATTGGGTGTGGTATTGATTCATAGAGGCAAAGTTGTTGCATATGCTAGTCGATGGATTAAGCCACAAGAGAAGAAATACCCGACCAATGATTTAGAGTTAGTAGCGATTGTGTTTGCACTGAAGATTTGGAGGCACTATCTTTTAGGAGAGAAGTTTGAGTTGTTTATTGACCATAAATAATTGAAGTACCTCTTTTTGTAGAAGGATCTTAACCTTCACCGGCAGCAGTGGTTAGAGTTCCTGGCCTACTATGATTTGATATTACATAAGCACCCGGGAAGGGTAATGCAGTTGTTGATGCCTTCAGTATGAGACATGTCTGCTTGGGAGCTATGTTCCTATAGTGGATGCAGTTAGAGCATATTGCTGGTTATAATTTTTGACCGATATGCGAGCTAGAGCCAGAGATGTTGCTGAACTTGACTATCAGACCTACTCACATTGAGCGAATTGGTACTAGTCAGAGGCGTAATGCCAGACTAGCCGAGATTATTTCTAAGATTGAAGCGGGAATAGAGTATGAGGATATGAGATGGTATGGACTCCACCGATATGGTTGGCTCCATAAAGATGGAAGATTGTTTGTTCCTAATGTCGTTGGGTTGAGGGATAAGGTGCTCAGCGATGCTATCATTCAAGATTGACTATACATCCTGGCGGTAAAAAGATATATGATATAAGGCATACCTATTATTGGAAAGGGATGAAGAAAGATGTTGGGACATTCATCTGAAAATGCATGAATTGCCAGTTGGATAAGGCAGAGCAGAAGAAGCCTAGTGGTCAAATTTAAGTATGAGGAATTCTCGAGTGGAAATGGGAACAAGTACCAATGGATTTCATTGATGGTCTTCCAGGGACTCGAGTAGGGTACGATAGCATTTGGGATATAGTCGATCGATTGACCAAGAGCGCCAGAGTTATACCCATCAAATCAAGTAGAATGGTAGCTAAGCTGGTCGAACTATATGTGAAATAGATAGTAAGATTCCACGGTGTGCCGAAGAGCATTGTGAGTGACCAAGGCCCGTTGTTCACTAGTGGATTTTGGAAGAGCTTACAAGAGTTGTTAGAGTTAGAGATGCACCTCAGTACAACTTATCACCCTCAAACTGACGGCCAAACTAAGAGAGTGAATCGCATCTTAAAGGATCACTTACGGGCTGGCATATAAGACTTTGCAAGCTCGCGGGATGATCACTTACACCTTGTTGAATTTGCGTACAACAATAGTTATCAATCTAGCATCGGTATGGCACCATTCGAGGCATTATATGGTCGATCGTGGAACGATCCTTCTTGTTTATGGGAAGCGGGCGAGAAACTGATACTGGGGCTAGATATGATTAGAGAAACATCGGAGAAGATCGAGATCATTCGGTAACGGATGAAAGCTACCCAAGACAAACAGAAAAGCTACGCTGATAAGAGTGTTGAGATTTAGAATTCTCTATTGGTGATATGGTATTTGTCAAAATCTCTCTATTGAAGAAAGTCATTCAGTTCGGTAGTAAAGGGAAGTTGGCACCGAGATTTGTAGGTCCTTCTCCAATATTAGATAGGATTGGGAACCTTGCTTATATAGTCGACTTACCTCAAAAAATAGTGGAATGCACATTGTCTTCCATGTCTCCCATTTTAGAAATTTGTGCATGACTCAGACATAATTATCGCATCGGATCAGCTAGATGATATGAGATTTAACCAGAAGTTTCGAGACCACGTAAGATAGTTTGCATCGTCGGACGTGATATGAAGTAGCTTAGGACGTAGACTATGAAAGTGGTAAAAGTTCGGTGGAGTGATTGTGAAAGCGATTGCACTTGGGAGACCGAGGACATCATGAGACATCATATCCAGAGCTCCTTACTTTATGAGATTTCATATTTAATGTTTTTAATTTTGGTTATGATATCACGAAATACCCCATTGCATGGTGTTCTACATGCTAGGATATGCTTAGATGTTTTCTATTTTTCACTTATTGTTGTGTATGTGTGTTTAATGTGATGGTTGTCTATGCTTGTATATGATTGTTAGGCATGCAGGATAAACCTATTGACTTAATTATGGAATTTCGAGGGCAAAAATTCTTAAAGGGGGAGAATGTAACAACCCATATTTTACGTATCAAAGGATGGTAGAATATTTATATTATTTTGATATGAGGTCGGATGCTTCTATTATTTTGGGAAATGACTCTTAGGGACATTTCTAACATCCACGATTTTCAGTGAATTTCTATGTAATCATTTTAACCATGTAAATCTTGTATGGACTACTACTTTTGATAGAAGTCGAGTTAGGTTCTAAGACCACTTTCATTATATCAGAATGATGGCTTCACTTTTCATGGAGTGGTTAGATTAAGAAGATGGACTTACCATTTAAGAGTTATGGAAGTTTGCGGTTTTATTTGATTTTGAACACCTTAAGTGGGTAATTATGGTCAGTAGTGCAACGACCTGTATTTTACGCATCGAAGAGTCATAAAGTATTACTTTTAAATTCGTATTGGGCTATATGACTCTATAACTTTAGACACTGTCGAGTATTGACATTTTTGACCCATAGTAATTTTATCTGATGGTTTTGATAAGAAATTATTTTTGGCATTTTCGGTAGTTATGCGTATTATTTCGATATATGCGCACAGATATACTGGAGAATTTACGAAAAATATCTTGGGGTGAAGTAGAAAGTCCATGAGCTGCGCAGTTGAGATTTTTTGAGACCGGACGTTTCGACAGCCCGTACGACTTATAAACGTTCAATAATAACGTCATGAGGCAAAATCTTGGATTTTGACAAAACTTATGTCATTGGAACAAGAAAAATGCAGCGATTTGGACCCTCAAAGAATCATCTCAATCAGACATTCCTAGAAGTCGTGCGATCATGAAACATACGTTGGAATTTTCAAAATTTAAGAAAAGGGGTGCACAGAATGCCTAACCCTCACCATCAACTATAAATATTCTCATATTCACTTCAACCGCACTTTTTTTTTTCTTCCTCTTAACATTGCTTCAAATTTCCATGGCAATCCACATCCCTGTTCACTTATCCTCCTCTTTCTCACTAAAATGACTACCATTTCCGATGAAGTAAAATCCAGGTCCAGTTATTTTTCCGAGGGCTATGCAGCCATGGCCTCAACCCGACCCAACTCTGACTATAGTAGCCGAAAATGCTGAATCCAGTGAAGAGGGCAATTTAGAGGAGATCCGAATGCGGAAATCATTGATACGTGTTGCTCCTATTGGTGAGAGGAGTTTGAAGAGGTAGATTTATGAGCCGTAGAGGTCAGATGTGGTGGCAGTTCATTCAAGAAGTTTGGAAGTTAAATGGATTCCTTGCATTTCTATTCATGGACATGGGCTTGATATGACAGTCATGAGGCCAACAGGCTATCGGTAGGGATGCTACTAGCATGTGGCAGTCTCAGGTAGTGTCGTGGTAGCATTGGGTGGTAGCATAGGTATGCAGCAGTGAAGAAAAGAAATAAATAAATAAAGTGGTCAGGTTTCTTGGGGAGGATGATCGAAGCTAGGTGGTGCAGGCGAGTCTGCAACGGTGGCAGGTGGAGCCGTTGCAGACTACTGTTGTGCGTGCATTCATGAGTTTTGCGTGAATGTGTTGGTACGGGAAAGGGGAGTGAAAGTGGAAGCATGCTATAGGAAATATGAAATCCAACTTGCATGGTGATGTGGCATGAGAAAAACAGGTGAACTGGCTGCTGGAAAACGTGTCCCCAATTATGAAATGATAAGAAGGAAATTATTAAAACAATTAATTAAGTTTGATGGTTTATTAGCATAATTAATTTACTAAATTATTTATATAAATCGATTTCTTATATCGCCCATATCTTTTGCGTACAAGCTCTACTTTAGACGTCGTTTCTTGGATTGTGCTTATAATGGGAAACTCTATGACTTGATGATGGTCTGGTCAGATTTGGTTATGGTGGATGATATTGTCTCTCACCATACTATGATTATTAGTATAATATTAAAACGACGTTTTGAAATGATTTCTAACTTTAAAATGTGATTTTAAAATTCTTACACCTATACCTTATTTATAAAAGAATTTAAAAGTGTTTTAAAATGATTTTAAATTAAATATCACATTTTTCCCATTGACGCACTATTTTTATGATATTGCTAGATTTAGGCTATTTCTGGTATTAATCCTGCATTGGTTGCTTGGATGTGTTGTATTATGTTATTATAGATGTATTAGGCTATTATAGATATTAGTATGCATGTTGGTTGCATGTATGGTTGTTTGCTTTGTTTGGTTGAGATCACCGTTCAAAGGCGATATAGTATTAGAAAATATCCCATAGGATAGGATTTCATGCATAGAGTTTTGCGCAGGCCAATTTGATCTGAAGACAAAGGATGGAGTTGGAGACGTGCATCGAATTTCGAGATATATTTCGAACATTTTCATCTGGTTTGTATTTAACCCTTTTTGGTTAAGTACGCAACCAATGTGGTCATTATTGACTACTTTGAAGTGATCGAGATCTACCACTATTGATGATGGTCGATTTGACCAATTTTGGCATGGATGATGGAGAGGCTTCAAGCAGCACGATGCAATGGTTCGTTCTTCCTTCGACGTTCGATTTTGGTTTTACTTCTCTTCGACGAGTGGTTTTGGCGGTTAAGCAAAGATGTGATGCTTTGGCGCGATGACTTCCCGATTCGACGACGATGATTCTGTGGTGGGAACTGATGGCTTCAATGATGGATAGTTGCAATTTGGGATGCAGAGTAGTCGAAATATTGAAGGAGCTATTGGAGGAAGGTTATGGGACGCAAGATGACACTTTAAGACTTATGATGGTTGTCTAGAGTAGTTCCCAACCATAGCGACTTCAGAGGGGATTTGTAAGGACAGTTCCAAGATGAGCTCTGTTATGGATGACATGTGTAAAGAGTTCGTTGATATTTGTAGTTTTTCAATGTATGTTAGGATGCCACTTGGGTTTGCAATGATTGACTCAAATCACACAATGTTTCAATCTGTTTACCTTGGATCGATGTGATGACAGTCTAGTCCCTGGCCGAATGAGTGGCATGAATTCGAGTACCAAGAAACCAAGGATGTTGAGTTGTCCCCGACTATTACGATGGGGTCATATGAGTATCATATATCCAGCGTACTAAGTAAGTGTATGTGAGGATGGATGATGGATTCCATATTCTCTTTGGTTACTTATCACTTTAGGGATGTCATATGATGTAGGTGTTATCGATGCAGATATCTAGATGCTCTCTGTACTTTAATGTATAGTACACCATGATGGCTATGATAGAGTAGCATATACCTTATGTTATGTGCTAACTCTTTGGATGTAGGGACAGATCAGGTATGATTCTTCATACCCTTTGTTCCATATGCTATATCGGCTTTTATATCGTTTTGAGATTATTTATCACTCATATTGGACTATTTTCTGACGCGAAGTTTTAAGCTTTGCTTCTTATTATCTTGGGAATACTTAAATGACTAGATTACATAGTAGGTGTAAATAACACTTGGAGCTGTGTAGATGGACTAGCAGGCGGTAATGCATTCTCATACTTATATTTTGATTTTATTATTGTTTATTCCACAATGTGACACTGTGGAGCCTTGACAGTGCTAACTTACTATTATTAGAGAAAGTTTATCAGTTGAATTTATTTATCGGTTATATATACTCTATTACTATTTTGTATAACCGTACAAGCTTTTTTACTCTAATTATGTGGTTCATGTAGTTATTATTGTCCCACTTGTTTTATATCTATGATGCCTATTATATATTTTTAATGCGCTGTGAGATATATGACAGGTTATGTGATTGTGTGATGTTTTCTTTCTTTCTCTTGTCTTCTATTCTCTTCTCTTCTTTTCTATTCCTCTTCTTTACTTCTATTTCTTTCCCTTAACAATCGTCCTACATCGGTCGGATGCTCAAATAACGCATTTGTGGTTAATATAAGTATCAATGTTATTGGGTAGTCATCACATTTAATATCAGAGCTTTAGTTAGGTGATTAACCTAAGTTGATACCGTGATTCAGTAGAGATAGGGTAGGAGTTCTCACCTAAGACTGGATTGAAAGACTGCATACTTAAATATAAGAGAGTATGTATTTGTTACATATTTTGGTATGCAAAACTATATAGTGGTATATATGGTACATAAGTGATATTGCACACTAGCATTATTGATGTGATTTTTCTCTATGAGAGATTGATCGCCGCTATTATAGATTAGGAATGATCAAGCATACGAGAAATGTTGTTATTGACTTCATCTACATAGTTGAGGATTGGGCAGGATCGAGGACCACTAATCTCGATTCATCAAATATGTTCATAGAGATGGTGCGAATTATTATCTGGAATGCCCTAGTTACTCTGAATGATTATGGTGCTCAAGTGCAAATTCGTGGGGTTGACTTTGTTGAGCTATAGAGTTTAAGAGGCGAACCACTTTTTAGAATGGAGTTGATTATTGAGTTGTAAGACAGGATGAATAACTGTGAAAGGATCTTTGATGACTTGGAGTAAGATGATGCAACAAGGTAGAAGTTAATCTCTAGATGACTCTAGGGACGAACACTGAACTAGTGGAGTGTCCTTATAACTTTGATTCCATAGGATTTACTTAGGATCAGTTAATAGTTCGCTGCAAAGAAAATTTTATCTTGATTTTTCAAAAGTCAGTGTTGTTTAGGAAGTTCATCGGGTTGAAGTAAGGCGATATGTCTATGTTGGAGTATGTGGTTAAATTTGATGTGCTATCGAAGTATAGTCTATCTTTCATTGATACTCCACTCACAAAGAATGAAAAGCTTATCATTGGGTTGAGTGATCATCTTGGAAACCGATTGACTGGTCATATTGACGAGAGCTTCGAAAAGTTGATCAAGAAGGCTTTCGACGTAAGAACCTATACCCAATGTAAAAGGACTATCACTGTCATAGCCCTTATTCTGTACCTTATGAATCGACAATAAATCACACATGTCCAACTCAAATTGCATGAAAATATGGAACATGAAGGGTAATAAAGAAAATAAGACAGAATAGAATCTCACACGAATGGAATAACATATAATATTGAACAAATATCTTTACAGCGGAAAACTTTTAAAATACATATATCAGAGTCTAACCTAAATTCAGCCTGGACAGTTATAAACCTCTTTCCTTACAATTGATGACAAACATAAAGTTAAACAACTAAGTACAACGGCTAATAGAATATGAACATACGTAGATGAATATCTCTATCTCTCCTCTGGAAGTTCCAACCGTCTTCGACTAAACCTAAAACTACTCGGATCTGACCCGAGTATTGAAAATACCTGAATCAGGCTTGATAAACCAGCGTGAGAAAAACTCAATAATAAATGACAGTGTCATATATCATCCTTTAAATAAAATCCTTTGAAAAGAAAGAGTATCTCATAAGACCACGCCCACACATAAATACGGACGGATTTTTACCTTATGATAACTAAAACACTTTTATATCAAAACCTTTAATTTATTTCTAATGACATTCTTTGAAAATATTTGCAAATAAACTTATTAATCTTAGCCGAAAATGTTACCATGATTAAATTCCAGCATACTAGGCTCTACAAACAAAACCGTAGGTTCTTATTGGAGAATGGATTTCCATACAAATGACCAAGTGAAGGATCTACCTTCTGAATGGGTACACCTCTAGATAGATGTCCCGAGGCATAGAACATCATCCCTCTACCAACATAAGACCGGCCTACCTCTGTAACTAGATAGTATCGAATATGTCATCCACTGGTCGTTACCGACCTTTAACCGAGCGCTCATTTCCATACACCACATTAATTTACATCCCGAATGTCATAGAGGGAAGAAATATATCTAAAAGGGGATGATCATAACCTATTTGGGAATGACCCACTTAAGCCTTACAGCATCTACTCCTGTTTCGGTCATTTCCGGTTTGATGAGGCTTGAGGCAAAGATTATCTTTTTACATAGCACATATCACATCTTTGAATGCCATATTGCCATTTTCGTTAACTACTAATTACCTTCCACAAAAATACAAACCTTGAAATCGTACGTCTCAAGGAGAGTGTTAAGCTAAGAGAAGTTGCCTTCTCCGCCACTACTGATGTATGTTTATAAAAGCCAATGTACATAATCTTTAGAAATGCAACGTCAGACAACGTCCATACAAGTTGTCCAGGAATAGGACAAACCGAAGGCACTCTCCTACTACCACTAGTAGCGAGTAACCATTGTAATCCGAAAAATCTCCACCACGAGGAGACCACTGCTATAAATAACTCTATAATGGGAGCTACCCAGAGCATGTTCAACAAGCGGTCTTCACGCTATGAAGATCCACGGTCTTCAATAAACATCATCATCAACATGTCTTCACGTTCGAACGTATACATTGGTTCGAAGTGGTTTTCGGATAGGAATCACTCAAATCCGACCCCGGTTCCTTCGAAACCCAATTATCGATAAAAAAGTGAATATGAGTATATAGAATTTATTAAGTCTCTTTTCAGTTCAATTCTTTTCGGATGATTTCGAAATCTCTTTCTTTTGGTTTAGAATAATTCTAAGTAATTCATTCTTTGACTTTGGATAATATCTCAAATTTTCTCACTTAACTCTCTATCCAAATTCCTTAACTTTTAAGTGGATCAAAAACAATGTTATTTAAGACATCATTGACGATAAACCCTAAAATAAATCTTAGCAAATATTTTTGAGTAAATAGAAATCATTCATTCTAGAGATTGCTTAAATTTTGGCTAATCTTCTTTTATTTTGGAAAACTTAACAGAATCTTTTTATTTAAGAGCATCCATGCTTTCCTTTCGATCTGTTCAACCCCTCGCCTAAGAAAAGAAAACATAGGCCAGATAAGTTCAGGGCACTGGTTGCTCCATTCCTAACCTTAGTTAAACATCTTGTTTTATCTTCTCAGATCTCACAGGTGGGACAAATTTACTAGTCGTTTTCGTATACTCAGTTATCAACTTTATTTTGGAATTGCTTATAAAGATTCCAAATTATCTTTCAAATGATTATCTTCCCTTTTAGAAACATTCAAAATTGATTCTGGAAAAATCGTTATATTTCAACTCATATTCCAAAAGTTATAGAATTCGCAGCATAAAATGGCTACGGAAAGTGCTATATAGGCTTATTTAATTTAAACAACTTTTAAACATTCGATAATTCATATTTTTCAATCCAAATCTCCTTTAAATCAGTCAAATAGATTTATCGAATTTATTCAGTATTTTTCCATAATAAAAAGGTTCATTTAAACAAATTTTCTTTTATGGTCACTAAACTGCACTAGTGCGATTTTTCTAAAAAAATATTTTGGTCTTATTTCAAAATCTATAGGATGAAATCTTGATTTTCTTTCTTCGTTTCAAAGATATGGATATAATAGTCTGGAATTTTCTTATCTTGAATAATTCCGAGCAATATTTCACTCTATACACTCATTTGAATCTTTCGACGCGAAATCGCAAACTACTGTTGCGCGATGCATCTGGTTTTAACTTATTTTTAAATATTTCAAATAATTTATTCAAAATAGATTTTATCACTTATAAAATCATTATAAATCATTTTAAATTAATATTTTCACGTTTTAAGGTATTTATATTTTCACTATTACCATATTAAAATATTATTTTAATATTAAATTTTAATTTCAATTCTAACTTCAAATTAAACACATTTAGAACTTAGATTTAAAATCTAATTTCAATTTAAACTTCAATTTATCCTTAATCTCAACTTCAATTTTCAAAATCGATTTCAATTTCAATTTCACTATTCATCTCAATTTCAATTTAACTATCCTTTTCAAACCCATTTCACTTCAAATTTCAAATTCCCTTTTATTTTTACTTTAATTTCACTTCTAATTGAAAAGAGACTTATTTTTCCAAAGTATATCATATTACCAAAATTGGGTCTTATTTAACAAAGGGATTACTTAATCAAAATGAGCATAATCAAATTTAACATTTATCACTAACATAATTATGGTCCATACATAAACTACCATGATAAATAATCACAACTATAAACACTTGCTACTTATGCAAACATAACACAAACATAACCAAACATCCATAGCAACATTTCAAAGGGTGTATACTTGCATGTAATAAGATGATTATTATGACAAAATCAAAATATGATCTTTTAAAAGCGATGATAATTTTCTCACCTTTAACCAAAATCGTTTCACTTTCTACCAACATTCTTATCCAAACCAACACTTCATTAAGCATTTCTAAACCCTATCATAACCATGTTTCTAAGTGCTCGACCATCTCCACCTCTACTTGCTTTGCTCACGGCCATGACCCTCCTCCACCACCTTGCTCTCGGTCTAAGCCTTTAAACACCTTCATCCTAACGGCGTAAGGCTATTTTTTAAGAAGAGAAGAAGAAGTGAATTAAGAAGATGTTAGAAAGTAACAAGTGGATTAGTGCTTAAGCACTCCACTATTTTTAACCCTCCCACCTTTCTTAAAGAGAGAAGCCATTAAAATAGCTTAAAGGAAGAAGAAGAAGAAGAGAATGATTTATGTGAAAAAAATGAAAAGAATTGATGGGAAAAGTAAGGAGTGGCAAATTACAAAACTAACCCTTTACAAAATTACTAAAATATTCTTAATTTATCTTACTTTTTTAACACTTACCATCACCTTATCACATCATTGCTTTATGTCTTAATCACTTAATATTTAAGTGGAGAAAAGTAAATATTTGGTTGGATTTGATGTGACATGTTTTGTCCTTTTGTGTTTACTTTTGCTAATTGTTTTCTAAACTTGTCTAGTAAAAGTAAACTTGATTAGTGAATTAAATAATACTTATACTATTTGAATATATGTTCATATATAATAAAATAAAGGTGCAACAACGTTGCGACAACTTTTAATCGACAAAACGTTGATTTCCGATGAATGTTTTACGGTCACATTTTGACGTTTTAGCTAAACTATTCATTTATGTAAACCAAATTTAAAATAAACTTTTTTACTTCTCTAAAATATTTAAAACATATCTCTTTATACTTTAAAATCATATTTAATTAATATCAAAATCTGTAATTTTTGTATGTAAAATTGACAAAATGCGATAAAATTGGTTACTTTTGTAAAACGATTATTAACATGTTTTTAAGTCTTTTAATATACTTTTATTATCTTTATTAGATGTTTTAAATAAGATTTATATTTTTAAATGAATATTTAAATCCAATTATTTAAGCCTTTGTTTATTTTTAACAAAACTTAGCTTTTGTTGATTTGTTCTAAAATCCAAATTTATACCTTTTTATTTTATTAACTATAAGAAATAATAGATAATTATTTATTATATATAACATATTTATTTAAGTTTTGAATTCCTTTTAAATTTAAAATGAACAAAATCTCTCATTTTCAAAGTAGCGAAATTACAGTCGTTACATTCTCCTCTATTTAAAAGCATTTTGTCCTCAAAATGAAAGTTAGATAAAAGGAATCTATCTCATGCTTGTATACTTAAATATTTTGACTTATTTATGCTGATGATAGAAAAACGGTTGATACCATAACAACACTAAAACAAATGATGCCAAACATACATATAGAGATTCCATACACTAACCTGAGTACTTATCATGTACTTAAGATTATTGATACATACATCAAGTCAGAATTCTATCGTACCCATCCTAGTGCGTATTGCATACTTAAGATAATACATCCAACTATCAAATAAGAATATACATCCAATAACAACCAAAACTAATACTATATCAATATAATTGTATAACTCATACCCTGACCTGAGCATGTACCACACTTGAGGTCTATATATATACACATATAAAAACATAAGTCTAACCCTTATCTCTTAGTGTCTACTATTTAAGATAATTATCCAACTACTATGTTGACAGACCATAAAATCATAGTACATGTGATATTTGATTCTATCTATTATTTGAATCCATAACTTTACTTCCGAGGTAGTATTGATCCCCCGATTTTCCAGTGTAGGCTTTGACCAGACTTCCTAATCACAACCCATACTTTCCTTGCATAGCGCTCAACTATGATAGAAAACTCGTGTACTTAATCATAAACTCTCATCAATGTTCGCCGTCAAGAATCGAGTGATAAATCCTTTTTCGGATTGGTGTAAACACCTCAAAGTTTTGTACTCAAATCTTAGATCAAAAATTTATATGCTGAAATAATCTACGTTTAACTTATGTACTTGTTCACATTCATTTTACCTAATAAATTTCTTTAAAATTTATACTAATCCAAGTTTATTTCACAACCATTCACTTTCTTCTAAATACATTATCACTTAAGCATACAAATATGGCTTAAACTTGTATATTATACCTTTACTTCCTAAGAGTATACATACATATCCTCGAACTTCAAATTATTATCACTTCAATTATTGTGTTTAACTAATGCGGAATTCTACTATTATCTCAAATCAATAAGTTATAAAACTTAATCCTTAGCACTATTATCTAAGGTCTCAATTTAACTAATATTATTTATCTTATCCATATATTAATAAGACAACTTTACTAAGTATACATCTTTTTCTTACTAATCTTACAATTATCAATTTAACTTATTTACCTATGTATTTTCTAAATCAAATATCTTATAGTCAAATTATGAAACTTAATTCACATGGTATTTTTTATTTAAACATTTTCATCCAACAATTAACCTACTAACCATATTATTCAAAATTATCTCCTTCTAATCTTACTTCATTTTGAGTTACAAATGTTACCCTAAATGTATCACTAATTCAAAGTTTTATATTAGGATGATATTTCTTATATCTCATATTCCTAAATTTTACTTTGATTTTTAAACTAATCAAAGAGTCTAAATTTCAAATTGCCTTATTTCCTTTATAAGTTATAGAACTTACCCTTTTATAACATATTTACAAAAAGCCTCAATTTAGGTTTATCTTTTTCCTATCTTGTTGATAAGAATTTTTCTAAGTATGCATTTTCTTTTTACTCCCTCCAATTACAACTTCTAGCTTCAATATTACCATCAAATATATTATAATCAAATTGTGAAACTTACTTCACAAGATATTTATACTTAGCTTTTAAATCCATCCATTATGATAATCACTTAATCATTATTATTTCTTAAACTAAATATCTAAAGGTATATGATTAAAGTTCTAAATTCTAGCTTTCTACTTATTTATTCTATATAGAATATCTTATAGTCAAATCGTGCAATTCTAATCATAAGATATTCATATTTTAGTTTTGCTAAGCTAAATTACAAACAATCCTTAATTTCTAACCAAAAATAAAAATATCCCCTTTGATTTCTAAAATATATACCCAAGGTAAAATTATTTCATTTACTATCTTTTAAAACAAAACCATTTTTATAAAATTAATAAATACACATTCATATATATAACACTCTCATAACTCATTCTAGGGTGATACTAATCCTACCTCTAATGAGTTACTCATCCTAGGATATTACTAATCCTATCTCTGATGAGTCTTTACCCATAATAAAGCCAAGGTTCTCGGTTGACCTTTAGCTCTGATACCAAATGTCACGAACCCATTATTCCGTACCCTTTGAATCGACAATAAACCATACATACCAACTCAAATTGCACGAAAATACAGAACATGAAGGGTAATAAAGAAAATAAGACAGAACAGAATCTCACACGAATGGAATAACATATAATATTGAATAAATATCTTTACAGCGGAAAACTTTAAAATAAATATATCAGAGTCTAATCTAAATTCATCCTGGACAGTTATAAACCTCTGTCCTTACAATTGTTGACAAACATCAAAGCAAAACAACTAAGTACAACAGATAATAGAATATGACCATACGTAGATGAATATCTCCAGCTCTCCTCTGGAAATTCCAACCGTCGTTGAGTAAACCTAAAACTACTCGGATCTGATGCGAGTATTGAAAATGCATGGATTAGGCTTGATAAACCAGCGTGAGAAAAACTGAATAATAAATGACAGTGTCATATATCAGCCTTTAAATAAAATCATTTGAAAAGAAAGAGTATCACATAAGACCGCGCCCACACATAAACACGGATGGGATTTTACCTTATAATAACTAAAACACTTTTATATCAAAACCTTTGATATTATTTCTAATGGCATTCTTTGAAAACATTTGCAAATAAACTTATTAATCTCAACCAAAATTGTTACCATTATTAAATTCCAGCATACTAGGCTCTATACACAAAACCGTAGGTTCTTATTCGAGAATGGATTTCCATACAAATGACCAGGTGAAGGATCTACCTTTCGAATGGGTACACCTCTAGATGGATGTCTCGAGGCATAGAACATCTCCCCTCTACCAACACAAGACCGGCTGTGACGACCCAGAATTTTGGACATTTGAAATCGAAATATTTAATTGATTTTTTAAATGTTTGAGAGTTTATTCAAACTTGAATTTCAATTATAGCTATGAATTTAGCAATTAAAATATTAAATTTAATTTATTTAAGTTGGGTAAAATATTGAATCTTGATTTTTAAGCTGATTTAAAATGTTCCAAAGGCTTGAAAAATCTATATTTATAATACTGAAGATAATGGAAGCTTCAGAGTTGGATTTGGAAATGTTTTGTTCAGTTTTTAAAATATATCGTTTAGATCGACTTTTAAAAATAGCCTTCTGAGGCACAGTCTCAGATTTCGACGAAACTAGTTCCATTGGATCCGTAATAGTTAGTTATTATCGGATTTCAAATTTCGTAGCGTTTGGATTCACCGTTTGGTCGTTCGATCTGGAAACATCTAGAAATAATTTAGTTGAATTTAATTTAAATAGTCGATTTAAATAGCTATCTTCCACATACGATTAAATTGGAGCCCGAAATTTGTTCCATTGGGTTTGGAATTGGGTTATAACATTAGAAACGCTAGGCAGCACGCCTTGATAGCAGTTCAGGATTTCGAGTGAGGTTATATGAGATATTTTGATTATAGTATAACGTTTAAAACTTCAAAGTCAAACTCTATTATCTCCTATAATCGGCATATCTTATACTAGAAGCCACTATTCTCCAAACTTATAAAGCACGATGCCTTATCTCCTTCAATCTGAAAAAAAACAGACGATTTCAAAATCCAATTCCCTTCAAAAAATATAATTCCATCAATTCGTCCTTTCCATCACCGCATCGAGGCACTGTTCGATGCCGTAACGTCAACAAAGTCAAGCATAGGAGAGGGCGAATCGCGGTACTTTCTGGCCGCACGCAATCGCGACCAGGGCTCGATGGCGGCGTGTGAAGGCAGAGGTGGATGGTCGCGATTTAGTTTGGGTCGCGGTAGAACTACTTGGCAATGTGAAGGAGGCCGTGAGCTAGGGTTCTGCCGAATGGTGAATCGCGTTTGTCGTTCGGCAATGATGAGAGTAAAGACGCGTGGTCGTGCTCAGGAATCGAGGTCGTGGCCATTGGGGGATTAGGGGATTCCATCGAGGAATGGGAGGAGATAGCTCGAACTCGCGAAAGTCGCTGATGGAATGTGCGACTGCTTCATTCGAGGTGATGATGTCGTGAGGTTTTCGAGCACAGTAATGGGAAGGTGAGATTTTCCAGTAAGGTATTTTGATATTGTTTCAATTTATTTATTTATATATACACACACTTTTATACATGAGTTAGGGCGATTAACAAGTTCAAGTAACTGGTTTAATTATTTTAGTTATTAGGAATTTATTTATCATAAGAGATTGATTTAAAAAATTAAATTATTTTTGTCACTAGGAGATTATTTAAAGAAATTGTAAATATTGAAGGATTTATACAAAATTGATTTTTGAATCTATGTAGATATTTTAAATATATATATATATATATATATATAGTTTTAAAAGAAATAATAAATTTTAGTGGTTAATTTATTTAGTTAACTTATTTAATTTTTGTTACTAAAGAATTTTATTTAAAAAGGAAAATTTGTTTAAAAGATTAAAGCATTAGTTTAAAATTGAAATTTTAGTTAAATAAATTTATTGAAAGAAGTTGGTTTAAAATAAAATTATTGGATAATTAAAATTACCAAACGAAAATTGATTATTCGATCGTTTGAATATTAATAAATTGTAAAATTGTTTATACAAGGTTTAAAGATCGTGAAAAACAAACTGGAATGGAAAATGGATTGCATGCGTAAGCAAAAGGTGAGATCTTCTCACTCAATCGCTGATTTAATTTTAATAGTTAAATTTAAAACTAATTGACTGTGTGCTTGGATGATTGATTTATAATAATTATTCACCGGATGATATTATATATATAGTAGTATATAGTATATATTGGAGTCGTTGATTTCCCGCATTATATAGCGGATGATATTTTATAAATCCCATATACTGCGGTATTCCACCTCGAAGTGGAATTGGTATTTAATTGTTGTGCTAACATCTGTGCATGTAGGGAAACAGGTTGGAGGGATCCACTGGATTCCTCAAATAATTGAATTTATTTCAATATTGTGTGTTGATAATTCATAATCTGTGTATGACTATTTGTGATTGAAACTGTCGAAGACTATAATTTAGCTAAATATATTATTGGTATCGTAGGATAGCAGAAATAAATAAAATTTGATTTTTGAAATTTAGTAGAAAATTTATAGTAAATTAATTTTAGAAATTGAATAAATTTAAAAGAAGGAATTTTTTTCAAAAGATAAAAAATTTGGCGTTGAAAAAGTCAATTTTGGAAATTGATTTGGTATTTGAAAATAAATTAGGAAATCAATTTAGAATTTAATTCGGTGCTGAAAATGAATATTTGGAAATCGATTTGAAATCGTATATCATTGGATATTTAGAAGTTTAAATTCACAATGGGAATTTATAAAGGAAAGGGAAATTTGTTTAGAAAATAAACATTTGGTTATTTATAAAAGTGTGAAAGGAATTTACAGATTTGGAACGTAAATTTAAAATAAATCCAAGAGGATTGATTCATTGATTAAAAAAGATCCATTTTGAAATGCAAGTGTATTTCCTTTGGAAAGCCGAGTACATTTTCAAAGTAGCTTTTAAGGTATAAATTAAAAGTTCTAGGGTTGGTTTTAAAAGAATATTTCGGAGAAATTAGTTTTTTAAGTTACTTCGAAAATCTTTAAAGTAATGATTTATTTAATTAATTGTGGAAGTAATGATTTAAAGATTTAATTGATATTGGTTTTAGAAAGTGAATATTTAAATAGTTATATCCTATCTATTAATTTTATTTAAAAATTAGTTTGGACTTGAATTTTTATATAAAATATTAGTATAATATTTTCATAACTAATATTTAAGCAAGTATTTCAAAATAGTTTTGTTTTAAATATCTCTAAGTACATTTTGGTAAGCATTTTAAATTATTTTGAATTATTTTAACTCGGTAGATTTTAGTGGAAATGAATAAATATTTTCCGCATAAGGAAAATGAATTGAAAATTGTTTTCAAAGGATTGAAATATGGAAATTGATTTAAAATTTGTTTTCAAAAGGTTGAAATATGAAAATATACCTTGCGAAGATATTTTAAAAATAAATAATTGGGAAAATTATTTAAATCTTGGTGATTGTTGTGAATATTTATTGATAGTTAAATAACCGACCATCGATATTGACTTTTAAATGTTATTTGAATTTTGATGCGACCGGGAGTCAAATTCCAAATGGATATTAGAAACCCACATCGAATCTTTGTGATTATGATGGATCTTTTGTTTAAGAAGATCAACATGGAAATTGTTGAAATCTGATTGAACACTTATTTTAAAAAAAAATAAGCGCTCATTATTCGGATTAGCCGGGAGAGGACCTTGTGTCATAAAACCCATTTCGAATAATGATACGACGAAATGTGATTGTATTTGAAGACGGTGTTGAAGACCGGGTATTTTCGAAAACGAAAGGATTGCCTATCGAATGTCTCTGCACCGACTTTCTCCGGTATAGAGATTTGATCATACTTTGTGACAGGGATTCTGGACGTGATTAGTGAATATCCGGATTTGCAAGGGCTTCTTTGAAGTGCCTTCGGTTCCGTTGGATCCCGGAACGGACTTGTATGGATGTGTGTCTGACGTTACACTTTGAGATGTAAAGCTGGTTTCTATCAAACACATTTCTGTTGGTGGCGGAGAATTTATTCTCTTAGCTTAACACCCTTCTCTGAGACGTACGAGCTTAGAGGTTATGTAGTTGATGGTTATTAGTGATACATTCCCAAATTGGTAACGTGGCATACGAAGTGTTGCTGATCATTTGTTGATCAAAGCATGGCTTTGTGAAAAGCGTAGCTTTATGGACAAGACCTCATCGAGCCTCACAAACCGGTAATGGTCGAAACAGGAAAGATGTGACAAGGTTTCAGGGGTAGCACCCCTAGGGTATGTCCATTCCTTTTGGAAAAGGGTGGTATCAGGTATGAAGCCCTGATATTTAACCTATGTGGTTACAGCAAATACTTTTCTTTGTGGTTGTTGGGTAGAGGATCCTCGGATAAAGGTCGTAAACGACCAGGGGTGGCATATCTTAGGTTTTACTCCCTTTGAAGGGGGTAACCAGGCTTTTGTTAGCAGAGAGCCGGGTAGGTTCTCGGGGCGTCCCTTCAGAGGCATACCCATGTGGCAGTAGGAAGTTCCTTAGCCTGACCATTTGTTGGAAATCCAAAGAAACAATTCGAGCCCCTTTACGATTGCAATTGTATAACCTGCCTCCTCAGGAGGTAGCTATAGTAGGCATAGTATAATGGTACATATGCTGGCTAAGATTAATATTATACTTTTGAAATGTTTTCTGCACTATGCACCAATAATGATAATATTAAAAAGGATTTTGCGTATCAAGCATGTTTGATTATCATAAGGAGAAATCTCCCCCCAAGTCTATGATTGCATTGTGTGTGTGCTAGGAGGCCTTATGGTAGTTTCATTTTCCAAAAAGCATAGCGGATTTCTTTTTTCATTTTCTTTGTGAAAATAACTGTTTTTAAGATCTCGCACCAGTCTCATGACTGTCCTGGAGTTTATTGTTCCTTTTCTAAACTCTAGGTGCCCATGATTTTCCACACGGGCAGCCTAGAGTCAGGTTAGCAGTTATTCGGGAGCGAAGTCAAGAAGTTGCTATGGAGATCAGGAGTTGGAGCTGGATGGCGAGGCGTATCAGTTATATATGTAATATTTCTTTTCCGCTGTTTGTTGTTGTAAACTCTGATAATGTAATGTGATGTAATGTAACAACTGATATAGTTCTTTGTTTTAAAGATATTCATTTATCTATTATATTTGTTCCGCTGTGATATGTGAGATTCTGATGTTGTTTTCTTTTCTTCTTCTTCTACCTCTTCTTCTTCTTTAAACCCGAAGACTCGTATATTCGTTCCACTTTGGGATGAGTTGTTATGGGATTTTACCAGCTCAAAAGGGTTATGGATTTGCAGGCCTTCACAAGTGGTATCAGAGCATTTCGTTAAGCGACAACCCTGGCTCTGTTGGGTGTTACTTATTTGAGATAGAGTCGGTAGTACGCTAGAATGAGTTTGAGTGTATTAATAGATATGAGCGCGTATTTGTTAGTGAATATAAAATTGTTTTATATTGTGATGATTGGTTTGTTGAGTGATATATGGATTCTGGTCGGTATAGTCCGTACAACTCTATTGATAGGGATCTCTTAACACTCGTACAGAACAATTCGACACGATATTGTTTTAAAATAGGGTGAATGAAATAATTTTACCCAAAATATTTTCGTAGATAAAGGAAATAATCTTTGTAAATTATTATAGTATATGGTTGCTTGATTGTTAGGAAGTGATAATATTATTATCATTTGAGTAGGAAATTGAAATCGTAACTCCATAGTTAATAAATAAATTCACATACAAATGGAATTTAAGAATATAAATTGTAAATGTGATTTATAATTTGAAACGGAATTCCAGAGAAGTGTTTGGAAATGTTTTGAAAGGAATTTGAAAATTTTGGAGATTTAGACATTTTAAATCCCTTTTGATTTTGAAAAAATAATTTTCAAAGGTTTTGGAAAATTGTTTTGAGGGGATGAAAGCTCTAAACCCTTTTCGATCGCTGGAAAATAATTTCGATGATGATCGCGACATCATCGGTGTTCATTTTCGAGTTTTCAAGAGAAGAATTGCTGCCAAATTATTTTAAATTGAAGTTGTTTGGAAAACTGGGTTGGTTTTAGAAATTTAAAGGGATAATTTGAATTGGTTTCAAAAATGGTTTTGAATTATTGAAAAGATTCTGCAATCTTATAAAAAAATAGTTATGGAATAATAAGTTTGAAAACTTAGAAAATTCAGATTTAAACTAAAACTGACTTGAGTTAATTTGAATAAATGTGAATTTTAGAAGCCTAATACACTAAAATGATTGGAATAAAATTATTAAGATGGAAAATAAATTGTGAATGAATAAATAAATTTGCAATTGAAAGTACCAGAAAGTGAATTGAATGTTGAAATTCATTTCGAATTTGTAAGTAAATAGAACTGGAATTGGAATTGAATCTGATTTGTGATAAACAAAGCAAAGCATTAAAATAAAATTTGTGAGTAAAATTAATTGAAGGAATTACCAAATAGGTATTGTTTGGAATGAATTGAATTCAATATTTATAAATGAAAGATAAATTAAATTCATATGGAATTTGAAATCCAGTTTAAATATAAATGGTTATAAACCAAAATGGTGAATTGGAAATAAATTTTTGGGATTGAACAAAAGAATAAAACTGGAATTGAAAACTGAATATTGAAAACCAATTTGAATTGTGTGAAATAAAATGAAGTTGTAAAATTAGTTCGAAGTGAACTAAAGTTAATAAAGGTGGAAATAGAAGAAAAAAATGATTTGAGATAAAATAAATTGGAATTTGTAATGAATTAGTAAATGAAACTAATTTAAAATAGTGCAGTTGTGAATGAAAGATAATTGATAAAAATTCAATATTCAGAAGGTAAATTGAATTTAAATAAAACTGAAAGAGTAAGATTGAATGAAATTGGATATATATAACTTCAATAGTGAAGTAAAAATGGTATGAGAAGTAAGTATTTAAACTTTTGTAATAAAATATGCAAAATCATATTTGAATGTTGTAATTGGATACTATGGCTAGTAGAATATATAGTTATGTTACAGGAAAAAGAAAAATTGGAATTGGGATTTTGAAGGTAAAATTGAATTGCTCGACAAAAAGGTACGTATTTTAATTTCTATATGAAATTTGGTGATTTTCTTGTCGAGCCACTTGGCCTTTTGTTTTCTTTTTGAATCTGGGGGCTTATAGTGCCATTTTGTAGTCGTACCGAGCTAGCCGAGCAAAGGAGACGCTGGCGAAATTTTTCGAAAATTTAGGGTGTTAGAAAAATTTTGAGAAATTTTTTGGAAATTTAAAACTTGAATTTAAATTTAAATTTGAATTGGTTAAGTAAACAAGGTTGTTTGGAAACTCATGATTGAATTTGAAGAGTTAGTTGAAGAAATGATGGGTCTTAAATAAAAAGATTTGTTTTGGTAAGATGATAAAACTATTTGGTTTGGGAAAATAACAAACGGGTTAAGGATCATTCTTCTTAACTAGTAATTTTGGGACGAAATTCTTTTAAGGGGGGAGGATGTGACGACCCAGAATTTTGGACATTTGAAATCAAAATACTTAACTGATTTTTAAATGTTTGGGAGTTGATTCAAACTTGAATTTCAATTATAGCTATGAATTTAGCAATTAAAATATTGAATTTAATTTATATAAGTTGGGTAAAATATTGAATCTTGATTTTTAAACTGATTTAAAATATTCCAAAGGGTTGAAAAATCTATATTGATAATACTGAAGAAAATGGAAGCTTCAGAATTGGATTTGGAAATGTTTTGTTCAGTCTTTAAAAAATATCGTTTAGATCGACTTTTAAAAATAGTCTTTCGACGCACAGTCTCGGATTTCGACGAAACTAGTTCCATTGGATCCGTAATAGTTAGTTATTATCGGATTTCAAATTTCGTAGCGTTTGGATTCACCTTTTGGTCGTTCGATCTGGAAATGTCTAGAAATAATTTAGTTGAATTTAATTTAAATAGTCGATTTAAATAGCTATCTTTCACATACGATCAAATTGGAGCCCGAGATTTGTTCCATTGGGTTCAGAATAGAGTTATAACATTAGAATCGCTAGGCAGCACGCCTCGATAGGAGTTCAGGATTTCGAGTTAGGTTGTACGAGATATTTTGATTATAGTGTAACGTTTAAAACTTCAAATTCAAACTCTATTATCTCCTATAACCGGCCTATCTTATACTAGAAGCCACTATTCTCCCATCTTATAAAGCACGATGCCTTATCTCCTTCAATCCAAAAAAACAGACGATTTCAAAATCCAGTTCCCTTCAAAAAAAATAATTCCATCAGTTCATCCTTTCCATCACCACATCGAGGCACTGTTCGATGCCGTAACGTCAATAAAGTCGAGCATAGGAGAGGGCGAATCGCGATACTTTCTGGCCATGCGCAATCGCGACTAGGGTTCGATGGCAGCGTGTGAAGGCAGCGGTGGATGGTCGCGATTTAGTTTGGGTCGCGGTCGAACTACTTGGCGACGTGAAGGAGGCCGTGAGCTAGGGTTCTGGCGAATGGTGAATCGCATTCGTCGTTCGGCAATGATGAGAGTAAAGACGCGTAGTCGTGCTCAGGAATCGAGGTCGTGGCCATTGAGGGATTAGGAGATTTCGTCGAGGAATGGGAGGAGATAGCTCGAACTCGCGAGAGCCGCTAATGGCACGTGCGACTGCTTCATTCGAGGTGATGATGTCGTAAGGTTTTCGAGCGCAGCAATGGGAAGGTGAGATTTTCCAGTAAGATATTTTGATATTGTTTCAATTTATTTATTTATATATATACACATTTTTATACATGAGTTAGGGTGATTAACAAATTCAAGTAACTGGTTTAATTTTTTTTAGTTATTAGGAATTTATTTATCATAAGAGATTGATTTAAAAAATTAAATTATTTTTGTCACTAGGAGATTATTTAAAGAAATTGCAAATGTTGAAGGATTTATACAAAATTGATTTTTGAATCTATGTAGATATTTTAAATATATATATATGTGTGTGTGTAGTTTTAAAAGAAATAATAAATTTTAGTGGTTAATTTATTTAGTTAACCTATTTAATTTTTGTTACTAAAGAATTTTATTTAAAAAGGAAAATTTGTTTAAAAGATTAAAGCATTAGTTTGAAATTGAAATTTTAGTTAAATAAATTTATTAAAAGAAATTGGTTTAAAATAAAATCATCGGATAATTAAAATTACCAAACGAAAATTGATTATTCGATCGTTTGCATATTAATAAATTGTAAAATTGTTTATACAAGGTTTAAAGATCGTGAAAAACAAACTGGAATGGAAAATGGATTGCATGCGTAAGCAAAAGGTGAGATCTTCTCACTCAATCGCTGATTTAATTTTAATAGTTAAATTTAAAATTGACTGACTGTGTGCTTGGATGATTGATTTATAATAATTATTCACTGGATGATATTATATATATATAGTAGTATATAGTATATATTGGAGTTTTTGATTTCCCACATTATATAGCGGATGAGACCCTATGCGCCGCATAATAGCGGATGATATTTCATAAATCCCATATACTGCGTTATTCCACCTCGAAGTGGAATTGGTATTTAATTATTGTGCTAACATCTGTGGATGCAGGGAAACAGGTTGGAGGGATCCAGCTGGATTCCTCAAATAATTGAATTTATTTCAATATTGTGTGTTGATCATTCATAATCTGTGTGTGACTATTTGTGATTGAAATTTTTGAAGGCTATAATTTAGCTAAATATATTTTTGGTATCGTAGGATACCAGAAATAAATAAAATTTGATTTTTGAAATTTAGTAGAAAATTTATAGTAAATTAATTTTAGAAAATTTAATAAATTTAAAAGAAGGAATTTGTTTCAAAAGATAATAAATTTGGTGTTGAAATGAATTTGGAAGTCAATTTTGTAAATGGATTTGGTATTTGAAAATAAATTAGGAAATCAATTTAGAATTTAATTCGGTGCTGAAAATAAATATTTGGAAATCGATTTAAAATCGTATATCAATGGATATTTAGAAGTTTTAATTCATAATGGGAATTTATAAAGGAAAGGGAAATTTGTTTTAAAAATAAACATTTGGTTATTTTTAAAAGTGTGAAAGGAGTTTACAGATTTGGAACATAAATTTAAAATAAATCCAAAAGGATTGATTCATTGATTAAAAATGATCCATTTTGAAATGAAAGTGTATTTCCTTTGGAAAGCTGAGTACATTTTCAAAGTAACTTTTAAGGTATAAATTAAAAATTCTAGGGTTGGTTTTAAAAGAATATTCCGAAGAAATTAGTTTCTTTAAGTTACTTGTAAATCTTTGAAGTAATGATTTATTTAATTAATTGTGGAAGTAATGATTCAAGATTTAATTGATATTGGTTTTAAAAATTGAATATTTAAATAGTTATATCCTATCTATTAATTCTATTTAAAAATTACTTTGGACTTGAATTTTTATATAAAATATTAGTATAATGCTTTCATAACTAATATTTAAGCAAGTATTTCAAAATAGTTTTGTTTTAAATATCTCTACGTATATTTTGATAAGCATTTTAAATTATTTTGAATTATTTTAACTCGGTAGATTTTCAGTGGAAATGAATAAATATTTTCCGCATAAGGAAAATGAATTAAAAATTGTTTTCAAAGGATTAAAATATGGAAATTGATTTAAAATTTGTTTTCAAAAGGTTGAAATATGAAAATATACCTTGCGAAGATATGTTGAAAATAAATAATTAGGAAAATTATTTAAATCTTGGTGATTGTTGTGAATATTTATTGATAGTTAAATAACCGACTATCGATATTGGCCTTTAAATGTCATTTGAATTTCGATGCGACCGGGAGTCGAATTCCAAATGGATATACGAAACCCACATCGAATCTTTGTGATTGTGATGGATCTTTTGTTTAAGAAGATCAATGTGGAAATTGTAGAAATCTGATTGAACACTTATTTTTTAAAAAGAAAATAAGCGCTCATTATTCGGATTAGCCGGGAGAGGACCTTGTGTCATAAAACCCATTTCGAATAATGATATGATGAAATGTGATTGTATTTGAAGACGGTGTTGAAGACCGGGTATTTTCGAAAACGAAAGGATTACCTGTCGAATGTCTCTGTACCGAGTTTCTCCGTTATAGAGATTTGATCACCCTTTGTGATGGGGATTCCGGACGTGATTAGTTTATATCCGAATTTGCAAGGGCTTCTTTGAAGTGCCTTCGGTTCCGTTCGGTCCCGGAATGAACTTGTATGGATGTGTGTCTGACGTTACACTTTGAGATGTAAAGCTGGTTTCTACCAAACACATTTCTGTTGGTGGCAGAGAATTTATTCTCTTAGCTTAACACCCTTCTTTGAGACGTACGAGCTCAGAGGTTATGTAGTTGATGGTTATTAGTGATACATTCCCAAATTGGTAACGTGTCATACGAAGTGTTGCTGATCATTTGTTGATCAAAGCATGGCTTTGTGAAAAGCGTAGCTTTGTGGACGAGACCTCATCGAGCCTCACAAACCGGTAATGGTCGAAACAGGAAAGATGCGGCAAGGTTTCAGGGGTAGCTCCCCTAGGGTGTGTCCATTCCTTCTGGAAAAGGGTGGTATCGGGTATGGAGCCTGATATTTATCCTATGTGGTTACTGCAAATACTTTTCTTTGTGGTTGTTGGTGTAGAGGATCCTCGGATAAAGGTCGCAAACGACCGAGGGTGGCATATCTTAGGTTTTACTCCCGGGGAAGGGGGTAACTAGCATTGTGTTGGCAGAGAGCCGGGTTGGTTCTCAGGGCATCCCTCCAGAGACGAACCCATGTGGCATTAGGAAGTTCCTTAGCCTGACCATTTGTTGGAAATCCAAAGAAACAATACGAGCCCCTTTACGATTGCAATTGTATAACCTGCCTCCTCAGGAGGTAGCTATAGTAGACATAGCATGATGGTACCATGCTGGCTAAGATTAATATTATACATTCGAAATGTTTTCTGCACTATGCACTAATAATGATAATATTAAAAAGGATTTTGCATATCAAGCATGTTTGACTATCATAAGGAGAAATCTCCTCCAAGTCTACGATTGCATTGTGTGTGTGCCGGGAGGCCTTATGGTAGTTTCATTTTCCAAAAAGCATAGCGGATTTCTTTTTTTTATTTTCTTTGTGAAAATAACTGTTTTTAAGATCTCACACCAGTCCCATGACTGATCTGGAGTTTATTTTTCCCTTTCTAAACTCTGGGTGCCCATAATTTTTCACACGGGCAGCCTAGAGTCAGGTTAGCAGTTATTCGGGAATGAAGTCAAGAAGTTGATGTGGAGATCAGGAGTTGGAGCTGGATGGCGAGGCGTATCAGTTATATATGTAATATTTCTTTTCCGCTGTTTGTTGTTGTAAACTCTGATAATGTAATGTGATGTAATGTAACAACTGATATAGTTCTTTGCTTTGAAGATATTCATTTATCTAGTATATTTTCCGCTGTGATATGTGAGATTCTGATGTTGTTTTCTTTTCTTCTTCTTCTACCGCTTCTTCTTCTTTAAACCCGAAGACTCGTACATTCGTTCCACTTTGGGCTAAGTTGTTGTGGGATTTTACCAGCTCAAAAGGGTTATGGATTTGCAGGCCTTCACAAGTGGTATCAGAGCATTTCGTTAAGCGACAACCCTGGCTCTGTTGGGTGTTACTCATTTGAGATAGAGTCGGTAGTACGCTAGAATGAGTTTGAGTGTATTAATAGATATGAGCGCGTATTTGTTAGTGAATATAAAATTGTTTTATATTGTGATGATTGGTTTGTTGAGTGATATATGGATTCTGGTCGGTATAGTCCGTACAACTCTATCAATAGGGATCTCTAAACACTCATACAGAACAATTCGACACGATATCGTTTTAAAATAGGGTGAATGAAATAATTTTACCCAAAATATTTTCGTAGATAAAGGAAATAATCTTTGTAAATTATTATAGTATATGGTTGCTTGATTGTTAGGAAGTGATAATATTATTATCATTTGAGTAGGAAATTGAAATCGTAACTCCAAAGTTAACAAATAAATTCACATACAAATGGAATTTGAGAATATAAATTGTAAATGTGATTTATAATTTGAAATGGAATTCCAGAGAAGTATTTGGAAATGTTTTGAAAAGAATTTGAAAATTTTGGAGATTTGGAAAGTTTAAATTCCTTTTGATTTTGAAAAAATAATTTTCAAAGATTTTGGAAAAGTGTTTTGACGGGATGAAGCTCTAAACTCTTTTCGGTCGCTGGAAAATAATTTTGATGATGATCGCGACATCATCGGTGTTCATTTTCGAGTTTCCAAGAGAGGAATTGCTGCCAAATTATTTTAAATTGAAGTTGTTTGGAAAGCTGGGTTGGTTTTAGAAATTTAAAAGGATAATTTGAATTGATTTCAAAAATGGTTTTGAATTGTTGAAAAGATTCTGCAATCTTATAAAAAATAGTTATGGAATAATAAGTTTGAAAACATAGAAAATTCAGATTTAAACTAAAATTGACTTGAGTTAATTTGAATAAAGGTGAATTTTATAAGCCTAATACACTAAAATGATTGGAATAAAATTATTAAGATGGAAAATAAGTTATGAATGAATAAATAAATTTGCAACTGAAAGTACATGAAAGTGAATTGAATGTTGAAATTTATTTCGAATTTGTAAGTAAATAGAACTGGAATTGGAATTGAATTTGATTTGTGATAAACTCACTCTCTAGATCACATAGTTCAACAAATATGAAATTATGATCTCTCTTGTTTGGTCATTAGTGGATTTAAACGATGTGTTTATCATAAGTATGGCTTATTTGTGCTATTAATTAGCTCAGCTTAAGCCATCAAACTATAACACACCCCTTAAACCACTTACTAACTCTTATGAAAATGACAACAATGTTGAAAATGAAATCTTTTTTAAGCATGGCCTATTAACTATTGTTTAGAAATATAGGCCATCAAATTTGGATGTAATTTTATTTCATTGCCATTGTCATATGTAGATGAAGAGGCAATTTGTGACCCATATGATTAAGCATAGCCTATTTGTTTTGAACAATATTGCCTATCAAACTCAATACTAAACACAAAATTACATAAACACCATTTTTCGATGAAGCAAAGAAAGAGAGCATAACATCAAATTGTTGCATCTACGTACTAGAAAGCTTCATTACCCCTAAATTGAAGGGATTAGGCTATCATATTTGTTATCATGTCAACAAATGTAGCATGCAACATAGAATAAAAAGAAGAGGAAAAAGAGAGCAAAATGAAAAGCAAAACTAATCTACTTGCATAAAATAAAATCTACTCCACTTTCATGAAAATAAACTAACTACTAACAAGAATGTAAAGGAAGCATGTAAAAGAAAAGAGAGCACTAATTAACACTGCATTAAAAAAGGAAAATTACATGAAAATAAAAATGGCTAAGTAGTCTGAAAAAGAAAAAGAGAGCTTTCTTTTATTTGATCTAAATTGAACTAAAGAGAATGAGGCCTAAGAGAGACTAAGCAAGAGGAGGGTTACATGAAACATAAGGGGTATTTATACATGCGTTAAACCCTAATTCATATTTTTGGAGAATGCCCAAACTACCCCTTAGAAAGTGTGGTGCCAAGTAACCATTAGCATCCAATAATCATCCATTAAGTGTGCGTGAAGATTTAATGGCCTTTTAGCATGTGCATTAGCTTCTAACTGCACAATAAGGTAGGTGGGTAAGTGAGATCCCCCATGATCATCATTTTGAATTATTTCCATATTCATTTGTTCTCTTCACTCTTGTGCATGCATATATCATCATGAAACCACTTGTAGAATTCACTAAATTTCCTACAAAACAACATAGAAAATCCGAAGTAAATTTTCACAATTTAATAAATGCACAAAAATGACTATTTTACCCCTATATGAAGATGAACATGTGACAATTTGAAAATAATTTGAATTTTGGTTTAAACAACTTAAATACCCAATATGATCATTTGTTTAATTTAAATAGATTAAATATGGTGGTAAAGATAAGCACATTTACGTGCACGTCAAATACCCTCACACTTATCTTTTTATTCGTCATCGAATAAAGAAAAACTAAGATAAACCCGTTTTCGTAGAGAGCACGATTGCATTGAGCGTATGCAATAAGCCGTTAAACCTCTGGGTGTCCCCAGTAAGACGAGTGTTGTCTCGTGAGGATTTTCAGCGGATACTGCCTACAAAATCCGCATGCAGGATGAAAATATTTACAAAATGCAAGATTTATTTACAAAGACATGAATACGAGTTTTTGAAAATATTTACAAATCAAGGATTTATTTTTAAATTAACACGAATAAATTAAATATAGGTTTTGGTTATTATCAAGAAATTTAAGAAGTTTTACTTGTCAAAATTTCTAACAAAAATCAAGTTATCATAGCAAATAGACAATAGTTTAACTCGTTGTTTCGGTTGATAACAAAGTGTAACTATGAAATAAATCCTTAATTGATTATCAAAATTTATCAAAGTGGTATTTTTATTTCTTTTCAATAACAAATCAAATCAAACAGGTTAAAATAGTGCTTGGATTTCATTTGCTTACTGTCTCTTTTTTTTTGAAATTTTATGGATATTTACAATATTTACATATGCCTAACTCAGATAAACTGAGTCCAGATATATTACCCATGCACTGCCTTGCGGAATTATGTGAGGGGAATACAGAGCATGGTGAGTGAACATACGAGTGCGAACACCTATCGACTGTAGGCGTTATTAGTAAATAATTTTTACATACACACACCTAACTTAGATAAACTGAGGCCAAATATATCGCTCGTGCACTGCCTTTCGGGCTTACGTGAGAAGGGTACAGAGCATGGCGAGTGAACATATGAGTGTGAACACATGACTCTACGTGTTTATTAAAAACATACATATATACAAGAAATTTTTTTGTGTTTTTTTTCCTCTCTTTTTTTAGATAGAGAGTTTCGTAAAATCATCTTAGCACCCTTTAACTTAGAAGACAAAAAACATGTTATATGTTTTACTTTAAATTCACCACTTTTTAAAACAAAGATTTTCAATTAGGATGTATTTCATAATTAATACGTATGGACCTTCCTATATACTAGATAAACCATTGTTATTTATAATCAAACTTCATTTTTATTTTGTTAAGACGAATAAATTTTCAAAATTTTCAATTTAATAAACCAAAGTTATATATTTATCTTATAGAGTTTCTTTAGAAATAAATCAAAAGAAATTTTTTGGGATTTTTTTAATTTAATTTTTTTGAGTTTTTTTAAGAAAAAAGCAAAAATAAACCACGAAAAAATAAAAATGAAGATGGGTCTCCCCCCACACTTGACTTTGACTGTGTCCCCACGGTCAACCCAAGTGAAAGGAACGTTTATTATTATTTGCATGAAAATGAAATGTATTTACACGGCCTTAGAAAGTATATCGTTAAAAAGTAAATGAAACGGTCTTCCAAAGACCGATTCATTTGTCTCGTCAAATATGCGAGACATAGCTTAAGCTCGAAAAATCAAACCATAGAAGATTTCAAAGTTGAATATTGATTTGGAAAAACGAATGTTGTTTTAAAAATCGAATGAGTTGTTTTGTTTTCGATGATTTTGGGGGTAGATAAAACAATTGATTGAAATTCAAGTTTATTTTCTCCAAATTCAAATTTATCACTGAAAACTTCTTCAAAATTATTGATTTTAAAACCAAAATGGTAATGTAACTCTTCCCAATTAGAATTTGACAACTCGTTTTCAAAAAGTCCAAAGAAATCATGCTCGTAAAATTCATCTTCCTTTATTGGATTATCAACAACTCATTGCGTACCTCAAATTCAAAATCCGAAGTTGTAGTATTCAAATTTTCGAATTCGAGAAAAGGAATATCGAACTTTAAATTTGGTTTCACGCCCTCGAAAGAATTGAAATCTAACTCAATTACTGAATTGTACATAACTTCATTACGATTCTCATTTTCAATTTCAAAAGTTGTTATTTGAAAATCATCAATTTTGGTAAAAGTTGGATTATTACTTGACCTATCACATGTTGGAATTTGATTTTGTTTTTCACGTTGTATCATATATGTTTCAAACAACGAATCTGTGTGATCATTGTAGATTTCTTCCATTTGTTCAACAAAATTCAATTTATAGTTATTAACTTGAGAATTTTCGATTTGGATTTGTCGAGAACAAAAAATTTCACTCGTATAGTAGTCGAGATTATTACCATTGCCAAAATTATTTGAAAAATATAATAGTTTGGGAATTGACTTGCTGAAGGGGTACAGAATAGTGGTGAACTGTGAGAGGCCGTTCATGATGATAGGGACTGATGATGAGCGAAAGGTAGTGTTTGGCTGCCTACCCGACGATGATGTAATGGTTAGCTTTCTATATTCGATCGATATCCCACACGATGAGTTGTCATCCATTCCTGTAGCTAAAGTGTCCGTACACATTCGTTAAGGTGAACGGATTTCCACCATATAGAGATTGAGTTCCGTATCGATCTGGTTAGAAGTGTTAGACCGGTAATTATGACTTTAAGGCATATGATGCCTAAAGAGTAGAGGAAGTTAAAGGTGCAAGTGGATGGTGTAATGAGGCAAGGGTTTATTTGAGGAGCATATTTGAGTTGGATGCACCTATAGTGTTCGCCACTAAGGCGAATGGCTCTTTAAGGTTGTTGGTTGATTACTGTAAGTAGAATAAGGTGGCAAACAAGTATCCACTCCCGCTTATTGATGGCTTGTTCGATCAGCTCTACGGCACGAAGGTGTTCTCTCAGTTGGACTCTATGATGGGGTTTCATCCATTGAGAGTATCTAGAGAGAGTGTGCCTAAAATAGTGTTTCATATGCTACATTGATTTTTGATTGGTTGGTTATGTCGGTCAAGTTAACTAATGCTCGACATACTTTGTTGATTTCTTGGACTGTGTTTCAGGAGATCACTTGAGTGAGGCCACGCTTGTGTTCATTGATGATACTTTCGTTAACACATGGACGAAAGAGGACATAAGGCACAATTGATTATTGTGTTGTAAGTGTTGGGAAAACACCGACCAATGGTGAGATTTTTAAAGTGTCACTTATGTAGTAGGGAAGTGAGATGCTTAGGTCACATTATTTCGAAGAAGGAAAGTGCTACGAATCCTATGAGTTATGACAATCCAGGACTGGAATAGACCCAAGAGTGCTACAGATTAGAAATTTCCTTGGATTGACAAGATGTACATACCAAGGACTTCTCAAAAGCAGCATCACTATCAACTGATTTGACGATGGAATATCATACTTTTATTTGAGATGCAAGGCATAGACACCCGTTAGTGAGTCTAACAGAGGGATTGATGAGTGCACCGATGTTAGTCATTCCGAGTAGGAATGAGGAGTCGATAGTACACACATGCTTGTGGTACTTGACTAGGTGCAATATTGACGTAGAAAGATAAGTTTGTTGCATATGCTAGTCGACAACTGAAACCGCATGAGTGGAAGTATCAAACTCATGATTTAGAGTTAGTAGTCATAGTATTTTCTTTGTGGATTTAAAGGCTCTATCTGTTAAAATAGAGGTTTGAGTTATACATTAATTCCACATCATTGAAGTACCTCTTCTCCGAAAAGGATCGTAACCTTCCCCAGTAGCGATGGGTAAAGTTCCTGGCCTTCTACGACTTTGATGTTTCCTATACACATGTAAGGGAAATTCACTTATTGGAAGACATACCAGTTTGGAAGCGATATTCCTAAAGTGGACATTGCTTGAGTTTATTTCTGGTCATGACTTCAGAACTTGATGTGAGCTACGGCCAAATATGATGGCCCGTTTGACTATCAAAGCTACTTGGATTTAGCAGATGATACTAGTCGGATGCATGAAGCTAGACTAGTAGAGATCATGGACAAATTAAAGGAGTAGGTAGTGTTTGTAGAGGTGATGCAGTGTGGACTTGACCAAGACGATTGGCTTCATAAAGATGAGATACTGTTTTTTCAATGTCGATGAGTTGATGGATGAGGCACCAAGAGAGTGCTCTCATTCAACATGGATTATATCTCGATGATAATAAAATGCACCATGATATGAAGAAGACATTTTATTGGAAAGGGATGAAGAAGGACGCGGACATTCATTCCAAGATGAATGAATTATCATCTAGTAAATGCTGAATAGAAGAAGCCAAGTGGTTTCTACAACCTCTTGAGATTCCTAGGTTGGAATGAGAATGGATATCGATGGTCCTTATCGATAGAATGCCAAGGACTAGAAAATAATATGATAGCATTTGAGTCACAGTTGATAGATTGACGAAGAGTGCTAGATTTATATTCATTATGTCTAGTTGAAGGCATCCAAACTAGTCAAGCTATAAGTGGAAGATGTGATTATATTGTGTGCCAAGAGCATTGTAAGTGCCTGAAACCTGTTATCTACTAGTGCGTTTCCAGGGATCTTACAAGAGGAATTTGGAAATTTGGCACCAAATTAACTAAATGATATCGAGACTGAACCAGCAACTTCGAGACCTCATAGGCCTATTCATACCATTAGACGTGATACAAAACATGTTAGAAGGAAGGCGATGGAGTAGTAAAGGTTCAGTTGAGTGAAAGCGATAATACATGTGATACCAATGGGAGCATGAGGACTGCTTGTTCAAAGCTCTTCATTAGGGAAAATTTCTATTTTCGCCAGCTTTCATATTGGATATCATATTAGATGTATTATACTAGACAATTTAATATCCTACATGCTAGGATAGGCATGGATGTTACTTTTTAATATTTGATTGTTGGTATTTGATACGATTAGTCATGCTTATATGGTCCTTAGGAATGTGGGATAACTATAGATGATTTTGACATGTTTGATTTTGGATTTCGAGGGTAAAATTCCTAGTGGGTGAGAGCATAACAATCCGTTTACACATCGAAGGATCGTAAAATATTACTTTTAAATTCATAATGGGTTATATGACCCTATAACTTTGGAAGATGTCAAGCATTGAATTTTTTACACATAGTAATTTTATTGAACGATTTTGACACTAAATTATTTTCGGCATTTTCGGTAGTTACGTTTATTATGCGATATAAGCACACTAACGCATCGAAGAATTTACAGAAAATGTCCTGGGGCAAATAGAAAATTTATGAGCTGCGTAGTTGAAAATTTTATGATTGGATGTTCCAGCAGCCAATACAACTTATAAAAGTTCAAAAATAGTATTCTGAGGCACAACTTCATATTTCGATGAAACTTGTGTTGTTGAAATGTGAAAAATGCAATAATTCAAGCGCTCGGAGAATCGTCTCAATCGGATATTCCTAGAAGTTGTGCGATCATGAAACGTGCGTTGGAATATTTAAATTTCGGAAAAGCGGTACACACAATCCCTAACCCTCCACATCCACTGTATGTATTCTCTTATTCACTTCAGCCGCATATTTTTTTCTTCCTCTTAATGTTGCTTTAAATTTTCATGGCAACCCACATCCCTCTTCTCTTCTCCTTTTTTTCTCATTCAAATAGCCACCATTTCCAACGAAGTACAATTTGGGTCCCCTTATTTTTTCAAGGGATATGTAGCCATGGCCTTGGATCGACCCAACTCCGACTATAGTGGATGGAAATTCTAAATTCGATAAAGAGGGTAAATTTTGAAGGAGATCCAAATGGGGAAATTGTTTATATGTGTTTGTTCATATTGACTGGGGGAGTTTAAAGATGTAAATCGTCTGATGATCTTAATCATAGGGATCTGACGTGGTGGCAGTTCCTTTGAGAAGTTTTGAAATTAAATGGGCTCCTTGCGTTTTTATTCATAGACATGGGGTCGATATGGCAGTCATGAGGCCAACAGGTTGTCAGTTGGGATGCTGCTAGCATGTGGCAGTCTCTAGCAGTGTCATGGTGGCATCAGATGGTAGCATGAGTGTGCAGTAGGGAATGGAAATAAATAAATAAATAATGTTGTCAGGTTTCATGGGGAGGATGACTGAAGCTAGGTGGTGTAGATAAGCTCGGGGCATTGGCAGGTAGAGCTATGTGTAGCCATTTCAGGTGATGCAAGGTGGTGGTGAGGTGTAGCCATTGATGTGCATGCATTCATGAGTTTTGTGTGAATGGGTTGGTATAGGAAAGTGGAGAGTGAAAGTGGAAGCATGTTACAAGAAATATGATATCCAACTTGCAAGGTGACAACCCAACTTGCATGGTAACGTGGTATTGGAGAAAGCACATGAGCTGGCTATAGGCAAATGCGTCCCTAATTTTGAAATGATAAGAAGAAAATTATTTAAATAATAAATTAAAATTGATGATTGATTAGTATAATTAATTTATTAATTAAATCGATTTCTTATATCGTTGATATCTTTCGCATATGAGGTCCGTTTTGGACGTCGTTTCTTGTGTAGCACTTGTGATAGGAAACTCTATGACTTGACGATTGTTTAGTCAAATTTGGTTGAGATGGATGATATTGTCCCTTACCATACTATGATTGTTAGTATAATGTTAAAATGACGTTTTCAAATGAATTCTAACTTTAAAATGTGATTTCTAAAATACTTAAACCTATATTTGTTTTTTAAGAGTATTTTTAAAATGATTTTAAATTAATAATCACATTTTTTTCATTGACACGTTATTTTGATGATATTTTTATATTTAGGCTATTTCTAATATTAATCCTATATTGGTTGGTTAGATGTGTTGTATTGTACTATCATAAATGTTACTATGCTTGTTGGTTGCATGTATGCTCCTTTAGTTAGTTTAGATGAGAATGCCATTCGAAGGCGATATAGCATCAGAAAATATCCCAGAGGATAGGATTTCATGAACAAAGTTTTGTGCATGCCAATTTGATCTGAAGATGAAGGATGGACTTAGGGATGTGCTTCGGACTTTGGGATATATATCGGACTTTTTCATTTGGTTTGTACTTAACAATTTTTAGTTAATTATACGACCAAAGTGGTTATTATCGACTACTCTGGACTGGTCGATATCTACCACTACTAATGATGGCCGATTTTGCCAATTTTGACATGGAAGATGGAGAGGATTCAAGGAGCACGATGCGATAATTAATTCATTCAAAGTTTGATTTTCATGTTTCTTCTCTTCGAGGATTGATTGTGGCGGTGAAGTGAATATGTGACGCTTCAATGTTATGACTTCACGATTCAACGATGATGATTCCGTGATGGAAAGTGATGGCTTCGATGATGGATAGTTACACGTTGGGATACAGAGTAGTTGAATTGAAGGAACTATCGGAGGAAGCTTATGGGATGTACGATGACACTCTACGACTTATGTTGGTTGTCTAGAGTAGTCCCAAACAACAATGACTTTAGACGAGAGTTGTAAGGACAGTTTCGGATGAGCTCTACTATGGATGGCATGTGCAAATGGATCGTTGATATTTGTAGTGTTTTGATGTGTACACGTAAAGTAGGGGTAGGTGAGGAGCTCACTTGGGTTTGTATTGATTTTTCCAAATCACACGGTGTTTTGATTTGTTTATCTTGGACTGATGCGATGATGGTCTAGTTCCTGGCCGACTGAGTAGCATGGATTCGAGTACTAAGAAACTGGGGATGTTGAGTAGTCCCTGACTGTTGTGATGGGGGTCATATTAGTATCATATTTCCAGCACACCGAGTGAGTGAATGTGAGAATAGATGATGGATGTCATGCTTGCTTTGATTACTTATCACTTTAGGGGTGTCACATGATGCAGATGTTATCAATGCAGATATCTAGATGTCCTTGGTACTTTAATGTATAGCACATCCATGATGACTATGATAGAGTAGCATATATCTTATGTTATGTAATAACTCTTTGGATGCAGGTACAGGTTGGGTATGATTCTCCATACCCTCTATCCCATAGACTATACCAACATTTATAGTGTTTTGAGATTATTTACCACTCACACTAGACAGTTGTCTGATTCGAGGTTTTATACTTTGCTTCTTATTATCTCGAGTACTCTTAAATGAATAGACTGGATAACAGGTGTAAATAGCATTTTTCAGCTGTGTAAATGGACAAGCAGGATTTGATGCTTTCTCATACTTATATTTTGATTTTATTATTGTTTATTCCACTATGTGACACAATGATGCCATGATTGTGTTAACTTACTATTATTAGAGACGATTTATCAATTGTACAAACTGTATTACTATCTGGTATAACATATGAGCTTGTGTAACCTGATATGCGGTTCATGTAGTTATTACTATCTCACATGTTTCATACCTATGATGACTACTATATTTTATCTGATGCGCTGTGAGATATATGATAGGTTATGTGATTATGTGATGTTTTCATTCTTTATCTTCTCTTTTATTCTCTTATTTAATGTTCCTCTTCTTTACTTATATTTCTTTCCCTTGACAGTCGTTCTACATCGATTGGATTCCCAACAGTGCATTATTTGGTTATATGAGCATCGATGGTGTAAGGCAGTCATTACAATTAATGTCAAGACCCACGAACCATTTTGGAAATTGGAGTATGTAGGGGTTGATGGGAGCTCATCACCATCATTTCACTATTCCCAAAATAATTAGAAACCTTCATTAACTTCCTTAATCAAAAAGAAACCCTTAAACCCACTTTAGTTAGCCAAATTATACCATTAAGAGGAGACTAGTGTGATTAGCATTTAGGATTAGGGATTCGCTATTGGAGGAGTCTTGAATTTCGTGCCTTCTACTGTTCATTTGGATACTTGGGTTTTGCTTTGAATTGAAATGTGTGATTAGATCTCTCACCAACCAGTTAGGTCATTAAACACCCTAAATGATGTTTTTAAAAATACTAAAAATGTCTTTAGACCATATTACACCATATACATGATTTTTTGATGATTTGGACTTAATTTGCAAAAACGTGTTTCATGGATCCCTGACAATGTTCTTTTGGATCCATAATCTTCACCTTATAAATAGATCACTTTATATGATATATTTCGATGTTTGGCTATTACTAATGCTTATCTACGATGAATGTACGATTTCTCTTTGTTTGAATGGCTGAAAACGTCGATCGGATGGCGATTTAGTTAGGAAGGAGCTATGGATAGGTTACGATTCATAAATTTTACCCTAAATTGGACGCGATCGATCTTGGGAAATAAATAAGGCCTCATAAGGTTGCACACCAAGTTTCAAGCCATTTGAAGTTCAAATGGTCAAGATATAGGCATTCAAATCATGAATTGGTAGAATACAAATTTATGGATCGGTACCGATCCATAAATATTAGTTCAAATGAGGTGCGATCGATGTGGGGTGACAAGAAAGGCCCCATAATGCAACATTTCCAATTTCAAATCATTTGAAGTTTGTATGCTCGAATTATTGAAAAATGAAGATGGATCGGTGTTGATAGATTAGTGGTAATTTACTTGCAGTTCGACCTGAGGAAATTTTCCATTTTCTTAGAGTCTCACATGGTTCGCTTGAAGTTGCAAAAATTTGAAGTGCTAGGTCGATGACGAACATTGCGTGGAGTTATTTGCATGTTTTCTTGGCGTTCAATACCGAACCATTAGGTATGGATCGGTGATAAATGATGCTTGGAGTCAAATTCGTATTGCCTGGAGAATATGAGTCAAGTTAGGGATTAGTATCGATCCTTGAGTGCGCTTGGAGAAATTTATGAGTTTACTTTGGGTCTGACTTCGGGACAAAATTTTCTGGGTCTACTTCAAGTCAATATGGTGGTTTCTTCGGGTATGACTTTGGACTAACCCTTAAGCGGGTTTTTTGAAACCATTTTGATGATTTTCAATGATTTTCGACGAATATCACTCGTGACTCGATGATGGGAGTTTCGTGATTGGAGTGATGGCTTTGACGATCGAGTGCTATACTTCGAGATGTAGAGTAGGCAACGACAAGTCCAATTGAAGGAACTTTTGGAAGAAGGCTATGAGATGAACGATGACATTCTATGACGAACGATGATTGTGTAGAAAAATTTCCTACTGTGATGAGTTCAGACGAGTGTTGTTAGGACAGTTCCGGGATGAGCATGAGCTCTATTATAAATGGTGTATGCAAAGGGATTGTTAATACTCGAGATGATGGAGCACACTCGTGTGATAAGGGTGTATGAGGATGTGATCAGAGTTTGTTAATGCTAGGACCTGATCTCCCCGTACCCCAGCGTTGTTGACGTTAGGTCCTAGGTAGGGTTATATTCTATAGTCTGTTGATGTGAGGACATAGTGATGATATAGCATAGTTCATTAACGTTAGACCCTATCTTTACCCCGATGGATCGAGTGACCGAGGACGTTGAGCAGTCTTTGATAACAAGATGAAGTGTATGAGTATCATATATCCAACACATAAAGTGAGTGAATGTGATGATGGATGTTATGTTTTCTTGATTGTTTATCACCTTAGGGATGTCATACGACGTAGATATTATCGATGTAGATATTTGGACACCCTTAGTACCGTGATGTATAGTACACCTATGATGACTAACATAGAGTAGTGTATATCTTTTATATGTGCTAACTCTGTGGATGCAAGGATAGCTCAGTATGATTTTCCATACCATTTGTCTTAGTATATTAACTTTATATTATTTGAGATTTCTACCACTCACACCGGACTGTTGTTTAACCTATGGTTTTTTTCTTTGCTTCTTATTACTTTGTATATTTTTAAATGAGTATATTAGGGATATCAGGTCTAGTGGGCACGTGGAGCTTGACAGGTTACGAGAAGGAGGCTATTCTCTCGTATTATTATATTTACTCATTGTTGTTCCGTTGTACGGCACTATGGAGCTTACTCCTGTGTAACACCCCATATTTTCAATGATGTTATTTAGGATATTTAATTAGTTAAATTAAATAAAATAATGCAAGAAGATTAATGGGTTGAGGTTTGATTATAATTAAAGGGTAGCCGTGCCTATATGTAAAATGAAATAAAGAAATAAAAGGGAAATAAGTGTTAGGAAATAAGGAAGGAAAAATAGGTAAATGATGAAACTTATACCTAAACCCTTAGGAAATCAACACATGTTTATTTCATTTTCCCAAGTAAAACATCCTAATCCCGGTCACTATTTTCAGTTAAAACTAGGGTTACAAAGAGGAAGAAGTAAATCAACTTAACCTAAGAGGAAACCCAAATTTTATCTTGCAAGTTTAGCCATGAATTTGAAGAGTAAAACGTTTATATATACATGTTGATGATTTTTGCTTGTTCATATAGATTATATGATATGTTTTGATGTGAAAAACCTATTTAATAATATCCAAATGCCTTAAGTTTTAGATATAGACCAACAAAGTTATTTTAGATATGAGTTTCAATATTTACAATTTTTCGAGTTTATGTGGATTTTATATTGGTTTTCTTGTGAAGAAAATGATTTATTAGGTTATAAATTATTTATGGCTAATAGTTAATTATTTGGACACGGAATTTTTATATGTTAGAAAACATATTAAAATGGATTTTTTTTGTAATTTTTATAGAATTTTCCAAGGTGTTTTTATGAATATAAAAAATTATTTAAGGTATGAGACCTAAATGTATTATGTGTTTAATTAAGGAGAAGGGATATTTTGCAAATGATTTAAATTAAATTAATTCTAAAATTATGGAAGTACTTTTAGAAAAGAAAATTAGAAACCAACAAAAGTTTGACAAACAAGGCAGGTTAGTTAGAAAGTTTTACTTAAAGGTTTAAAATCATAAATTCATGTTAAAAGCATGTTTTCCCACTTTTGGTTTTTCCCAGGTAGCTTTCGACCGAGACCCTTCGCCTCCTTCCTCAAACCAATGCACATAGTATCAACTTATTGGTACATGGTGAATTGGACCAAAGGCGAAAGGTAAAGGTCGAAACCAAGGAGTCCAAAAGGGTTGAAACACTTCTTTGTTTTAAAAGAAAAGAGCGCCTACTTGCTTTCGACCATATAGCTTTCAACTTAGTTAGCTTCCGAATATGTCAATTAATTTGAAGAAAGGTTTTAAGGTCGCACCTTTGTTCTAAGAAATAGTTTTCGACTGAGTTGCTTTCGACAAAGTCAACGGTTTAAAAGGTTGGTTTCGAAATAGTTGCACTTTGTTTTTAAACAATAGCTTCCTACAATGTTAAAGCCTTTACTACCGCCTTCTACCTTTCAAAATAGGGCTTTCGAAGGGGTTGTTTTTGTTTTTTAAAAACCCTGCTTCTTCTCAATGCTTTCGAAAGCGGTGGTTTCGACACCATCACTTCTCTGCTTAGTTTTAGCTGTCGAAAGAGTAAGCTTTCGACCCTATCGCTTGTGACCCTTAGCGATTTTAAAGAATAAACCAAAGGTTTCGACCAGTGTTGTGTTGAATGATTTCAAAAGGTGTTTTTCATATGTTATAAAATTGAACTCAAATGCTTTCGAAGGGTTAAGGATTTGATGCCTTCGAAAGGTTTTAAAGAAGGTTTCGAAAAGGGGGGTTCCTCTATGTTTTCGAAAGGCTTTGAAAGAACGGTTTCGAAGGGGAGGTCCCCAATGATTTCGAAAGGTCTAAAGGAAAGGTTTTCTAATTTTTTGAGTAAGTTTAAAGGAAAATGTTTTTCCTATAGTTTCAAAAGGCAATGTTTATTAGTTTTAAAGAGGGATGTCTAAGGTTTTTAACTTTTGAAGGAAAAGGAATTTCAATGGTTTAGAAAGGTTTAAATGAATGGTTTCGAAAGGAAGATTTGGCCTTTCGGCCTAAATGTAAGAAAGAGTTTTCCATGGTTTTGAAAGGAGTACTTTCAATAGGATCGAAAGGGGTACTTTCAAAAGTTTAAATATTTTCGTCAATAAGGATTTGAGTAAAGTATATATATAGCATGGCAAGATGATTTTGAATAAAGCATAGAGTATGAGTATTTTCCTTGTTTAAGTTTGATTTAAAAAGGGTTTTAAATCAATTTTCAAATGAAAAGGTTTTCAAGGAAAATTATGAGTGGTTATCCCTAAGTCAAATGACTCAAATATTAGAATACTAGATGGAACTGGTATAGGGTCATGCCCTATACATTTGCTTTTAGCTAAAGCTAATTTAGTCCAAAATTCAAGTGTGTAGGGCTTTGTCACAAGTAGACTAAAATTTTAATTACACACAAAAAGGAATTTTTTTGTATACAGCTAGGTTATTGGTGAGCCCGCAAAACCATTAGATCAGTGATCTTGGGAGATGTTAAGCTAGGGACAGACTGTCAAAAGAGAAGTATTTAATATATAGTTAAAGGATAGACTGCCCAAAAGAAGTGTCTAATAGTTGTTAGATTATTTTGATATTTTATCTGGCAGGCCCGAGTCAGCTAATGGTTAATAGTCAGCCAAACAAAACTATAGTATTCAGAAAGATAGTCAATTTGTTACTTGATATATATATATATATATATATATATAATGATGCTTTATAGTTTTAACAAGTTTTGGTTGCAGAATAAAGGATTGCAAAAAGATATATTTTAAAAGGATATTAGCAAGGGGAAAACCCGTTCCGCTAAGTGACGTGCTCTCACTTAATATCAAATAACTGAGATGTATATTATTATTCATATTAGGCTTTATGTCTAACTCGAAGTTTATGTTTTCCCCTTAAACTCTCGGGTGCTCAAAATTGATTTGAATTGTCTGAGGGATTAAGGCTTTACAGGTTTAGTAAGATGGCGAATAAGCTACCGAAGGCGAGCAGAAGGCTAACAGATATCTATTTAGGAGTTGCAATTCTTGTATTATGTCTATTTCCACTATGTGTATTATGTCAGTTATGACAACATTACTCTAATCATCCAAGAGGGCATCTTCATATGCTACTCTTGGCGTATTTTGTAATAATTATATTTTATCATTGCCTGGGAAGAATTGGGATTTGTAATTTGAATATGGAACATGTGTTTTAAAATGTAATGAAAAAAGTCTGCTTTGAAATTTATGATTTGTTTCATATTTAAGTGCTTTTGATATTATAGATACCATTAACATATCCGTATTTAGTCGCCGGAAGTTAACACTATGGATTACTGCAGCATCTGTAGCACTTAGCTTTGGGCCATTAGATAGGGGATGTTACATCCTGCCTTACTATTTTGAGACAGATTATCAGTTATTATTTGATGTATAACTTCTGTTACTTATGTTGTTTACTGTATGGATCTATGTACTTCATTCCGTTATTTACTGTCTCGTCTATTTTATATCTGAGATATTTACTATTATATTTTATTCGATGTGTTGTGAGATATACGACGGGTTTTGTATTATTTATTTACTTTATTGATGATCGCCCCACATCGGCCAAGCGCCACTACAATGAACTATACATGTATATTGGGTACTGGTGGTGTAGGATGGTCGTCACAATTTTGGTATTCCTCTTATCTCCACCAGAATAAACAAATCTCACCGCTTAGCTTTATATGAAAAAATAACTTTTGAACTCAATTTGTAGAAGAATAATTATCTATGTCAAGTTGGTCATCTGACCATCATTCAATCAATAATATTTTCCATGCAATTTTATTTTTGCATGATGTTCCTCTTCCATTAAAAGTTAATTCAAATGATTGAAACTACATGCAACCATTTTTATGGACAAACAACCCATTCTTAAGGAAACCAATTTCGATTTCCTATAGGAAGATTCAAGTCCCCATGAAATATGGAGGTTTGGGTATTAAAATTCTGCTCCTCCCAAATAAGGCTTCTAGGTCAACCCATATAAATAACCATTTCTACTTAAATCAATCTATATGGAAGTAGTGGTGTCTAAAGTATTACATAATGTTAGAATTCTCAAAAAAGAGTGAATGAGATATATCCCACATCGCCCAAAATAAGTCAATTTTCTACTTTATATAGTATACTCTCAATCTCTATATTGGCCCTCATGGTCAGGTAATTTTGTGCGAGAGAGAGGACCTATATGGCCATGGACTAACAAACGCGCGTGCACCGCCGCTCGCCTATTCGACCAACCGAAACGGGCCGGGTGCGGGTCTAATAAAAGTGGACCGGGTTATAATTTTGTTGTACAGAAATGAACGATTTTCTACTGTTTAAAATTCAAATAGAAGCGACTAGTGGATTGGACGCGACTGTTGCAAACCGCAACAGTTTCTGGCCGTTGCAAACGAAGAGATGCGACTGTTGCAAACCGCAATAGTTTCTAGCCGTTGCAAACGAAGAGATACGACTGTTGCGAACAGCAACAGTTTTTGGCCATTGCAAACGAAGAGGTGCGACTGTTGTAAACCGCAACACTTTTCGGCTGCTGCAAATGAAGAGGCGTGACTGTTGCAAACCGCAACAGTTTTCGTCCTTGCAAATAAAGATGCAACTGTTGCCAACAATAATACTTTTTGGCGTTGCAAATGAAGGGATGCTACTTTTCTCAACGGGTGTAGCCATTGGGAATTTGGCTATAAATGAGGAGGAAACCTGATCACTTTCATCACTCGATTTTAATTCTGAATTTTCTCTTCTTCCTCTTCGTTTCTTTATATCTACAATCTGTGCGCTTTTGCATATCACATAGAAGATCATACACATAACAATCTCGAGAAGATCACGTCTATTGTATCTTAGGAGACTTTGAATAAAGTCTTAAGGAAATTGTTACGAAAAGCCTCAGACGTAATTTCCTTCTTCAACTGGTTAGATTTCTTGTTGATATATATATATATATATATATATATATATATATATATATTATATTTTTATTTCTACGTTGCACTATTTCTTTATATAGTATAACGTTTGATTTAACACTATAGTTATTATTGCTATAGTTGTTAGTTTGTTGTTGTAATTAATTACAACATACTTATTGCTAAAATAACTAATACAGAATTTCAAAGTAGTGGAAATCTGAGTTGTAAACTTGTGAGACAAGTTTATTATCGATTAGTCTCTATTTTGGTATACTAGATGTATAACGTCTTATTATCTTAAGACTTTACTGTTTTCGCTAAAACTGAGATGGCAGCAGTTGAACTATCAACAAAGGCTACTACTCACAACAGGCCTGATCCGTTCAAAGGAGATGCTGATGACTTCATAACATGGAAAAATCAAATGCTATTTTATCTCACTACACTCAGTCTGCAATGGTATCTCGAGGAGGAGGAACTAATTCCTACGCCAGACAAGGAATCGGATGTTGATACGTGGAAGCATTCCAATTTTCTACACAGAAACTATATTCTGAATTGTCTCGACAAGATGCTATACAAAGTATATCAGCCTCTAAAGACAGAAAAAGCACTTTTAAATGCACTTGCCATGAAGTATAAGACGCAGAATATCAGTCTTAAGAAATTCATTGTAGACAAATTCATGGACTACAAGATGGTTGACTCCAAACCGGTGACTGCTCAACTGCTGAACTGCAAATCATCATTCATGAACCCGAAGCGGAAGGTCATAAGGTTGGAGAATCGTTTTTGGTTAAAGCCATCACGGAAAAACTGCCGCCGTCATGGAGAGATTACCGCAACTATCTAAAGCATAAGAATAAGGAAATCTCTTTACAGGATCTCATAGTCCGACTAAAAATTGAGGCAGATAACTGTGGAGTTACAAAACCAAGCGAGGAAGCATTTGTAGTTGAAGGGTCAAAGACCAAAAACAAAAGGAAAATTTTCCAGAAGACAAGGAAAGCTCCAGACAACAAACCAAAAGACAACAAACAAAGCAAAAATTTTAGTGGCGAGTGTTGCGTTGGTGGAAAGGTTGGACATGCCACTAGAGATTGCAGACACAAAAAGGAACGCAACAAAGAGGCAAATATAGTAGACAGCAAGGCAATAGATGAGTCCAACTTCTCGGCGGTTGTATCTGAATGCAATTTGGTTCAGAATCCTAACCAATGGTGGGTAGACAAGGTGCTACTCGTCATGTCTGCTCTGACAAATCCATATTTTCTACATACCAGAAATTCAATCACGAAGAAAAACTCTATATGGGTAATTATGCAGTATCCATGATCGAAGGCAGTGGCACGATAATCCTCAAGTTTACTTCTGGAAAAACTATCAAATATTGAATGACATGCTCTACGTTCCAGACATACGCAAGAATCTCATCTCTGGTGCAGTACTATCGAAGAAAGGATTCAAAATGGTGTTCGTGTCAGACAAGATGGTTCTGTCCAAAGCTGGAATGTATATCGAAAGAGGATATTTATGTGATGGCTTATTTAAGGCAAATGTAGCCGTTGTCGGTAATAAAACTATGTATTCTAAATATAACAAGTGGGTATATGTAGGATACTCTTAATGGTTGCGATCACCTATGTTAGTGTGAGTTGGATCGGCTCTTTAAGAATATTAAAGGCTTTTATTCTCTAAAAACACTCGCAGAACCACAAATTGTTTAGGACCAAAATGAACACAACCAAGAGATTGGATGTGAAGGGAAATAATGCTTCGTAAAGCTTATTGTCTGGTTATACAATAACGGTTGACGGTTCAAGATGAAATAATTCATCGATTAGCCAAGTATATCCGATAAGTTTTAACTAGGAAAAGTTTAAAGTGAAATATCTACTCATCCTCGATATAATATTATTTTCATATGAACTATGTGATATTACACTTTGTGTGGAGGAGACATATATCGTCATTCATGTGGGGGATTGTTAGAATTCTCAAAAAAGAGTGAATGAGATATATCCCACATCGCCAAAAATAAGTCAATTTTCTAGTTTATATAGTATACTCTCAATCCCTATATTGTCCTTTAGGGTTAGATAATTTTGTGCGAGGGAGATGACCTATATAGCCATGGGCTAACACACGAGCGCACGCCGCCGCCCGTCCGATCGATCGAACCGGGCCAGGTCGGGTGCGGGTCCAATAAGAGTGGACCGTGTTATATTTTTGTTGTACAGAAGTGAACGGGTTTCTAATGTTTAAAATTCAAATAGAAGCGACTAGTGGATTGGTCGCGACTGTTGCAAACCGCAACAGTTTCTGGCCGTTGCAAACGAAGAGACACGATTGACCACAACAGTTTCCGGCCGTTGCAAACGAAGAGACGCGACTGTTGCAAATTGCAACAGTTTTTAGCCGTTGCAAACGAAGAGCCGCGACTGTTGCGAACAACAATAGTTTTCGACCGTTGCAAACGAAGAGGCATGACTGTTGTGAACTGCAACAGTTTTCAGCCGTTGCAAACGAAGAGGCGCGACTGTTGCGAACCGCAATAGTTTTCGGCCATTGCAAACAAAGAGGCTCAATTGTTGCGAATAGTAATTCTTTTTGGCGTTGCAAATGTAGGGATGCTACTTTCCTCAATGGTGTAGCCATTGGGAATTCGGCTATAAATAAGGAGGAAACCTGATCGCATTACTCACTCAATTTTAATTTCGAATTTTCTCTTCTTCCTCTTCGTTATATATACAATCCGTGCGCTTTTGCATATCACACAGAAGATCATACACATCATAGTCTTGAGCAGATCACGTCTGTTGTACCTTGGGAGACTTTGAATAAAGTCTTAAGGAAATTGTTACGACAAGCCTCAAACGTAATTTCCTTCTTCAACCGGTTAGATTTCTAGTTGATTTATATATATATATATATATATATATATATATCATTTTCGTTTCTACGTTGTACTATTTCTTTATATAGTATAATGTTTGATTTAGCACTATAGTTATTATTGCTATAGTTGTTAGTTTGTTGTTGTAATTAATTACAATATATTTATTGTTAAAATAACTAATACAAAATTCTAAAGTAGTGGAAATCTGAGTTGTACACTTGTGAGACAAGTTTATTATTGATTAGTCTATGTTTTGGTATACTAGACGTATAACACAAAACAGATAAGGATTTTTGGTCATTTGAAGCAAAGTAAACCTCAAGTTGGGTTTGGAAGAGCATAATTAAAGCTAGAGATAACCCTAAAGCATCTAATAAAAATCTCTAGTACAACTAACTAAAAAGTTTCTTTTTGAAATTTTTCCTATGCCATTATGGCTTAATTATGAGAGTGCTTCTTAACTACAATAAAATACTTCATACTAGCATCCCTATGGAAGCAAAAGTTTTTGAATATTTTCATAATGGAAGACTCTACTTGCCATATTGTAGCAGTTATGGAGTAAGGCAATTATGGAACTCTATCGCAAGATCAAACCTGAAGTGCAATGAATTTGATTCAATATTATGGGGATCAAATGTCAAGATCCACACTATTAATAATGTGTACGAAATAATGTCCATTCCTCCTAAAGAAAGAGCTAATCCATACACGCATTTGATAAATTAGAAAGTAAAAAAAATGTGGCGCACCCTTAAAATTTCTTTCCTAACACAAGACAAATGATGTAATTCAGGGATGTTAATATCTCTTTATGTCTCTTATGCGAGCAATGCAATGGAACAACCACTCATTTATATTTCAAATTTCATGAAACTCTAGATGTTTGGAGCAAAGTTTTACATATTGGTATGTTCCATAATCCTATCTGGGATAGCTAATAAGTGTGACACGCAATTTTCCAAGCCATCGGATGGGAGAACTATAGCTCGGCAATCGTGCCTTAATCCCTAAAAGTTACAAATCAAAAAATTGGAGGGTGCACAACCAAAGACCTTTTGAGGGAGTAAATGAGAAGAAAGAGGAAGTGGAATGGTTGTGCTTATTTAATATTAAAAGAAGGTTTCTAACCTGGGGGAGGTTTTATAACCAATAATTCTAAGTGTAGTATGTTAGGAACTGGCTTGAGTTTTGTATGTAAATAAGCATGCAATTTCTCCTTTTATGACGTAAAGGACCTCACTAGAAACCTTGCTTAAAATTCCAAAAGGATGGTCTTTAAAACTCAAACAAATGAACAGTTCATTTCACCCTTTCGCCTAAAGTATATCTCTTCATTTTTCACATAAGGCTTTGGAAAATGAAATTTTATAACAATTCCCTCATTCTTCTCTACTCTTTATTTACTATTACCATTACTTTATTAGTAAAATCTATTGATATTTTTGTAATTAGTTGTGAATCCACACTGTCTCACTTTTATTCTTCATGAATTGCAAATCAAACAAGATCGTAGAGTTCACACTTTAATCCCTGATTATTTTATCCCCGACCTCATCATATCCTCCTTAGATTCAAATAAAAACCATGATTATTGTTGTTAGAGTTGCATAAAAATTACATAATAAAAAAGATAGACAAGTGGAACAAAGAGTGAAGAAGAAGAATAATCTTAGGAGGAGAAGATAATATTCAGTTCATGGCGATATTTGCATTATCTCTTGGCATATTAATACATGATTTGCTACCATAAATTGTTACTACATAGCATTTTAGAAAGAATATTTTGTAACTACCTAGGATATCTTTGTAATAATTATATGATTAATGATAAAAGAGAGAATATTATAACTAATCGTGGTCTCTAGTCATGATAATTTTGCTCTAACCATGTTAATCTTGCTTGTCATATTTATTGTGCCACTCTTGATATCTTGGATTCTTTTAGGCTTAAGATGCATATTGATTATAGATGCTTATTGCATATCGTCATCGAATTATTACCATCCCCTCAAAATTGACTTTATCCTCAAGGTCAAAGAATGATATCTCCGTTGACTCTTCATTGGGATCGAAAATATAAATTTTTCTTTCACAACATAGTTTGTCCTTAATGCCAATGACCGTTGCAAAAGAGATTTGATGATCATACTGTTGCTTGAAAAATAGTTTAGTTTGTGGAAGTAAGAGGTTTTGAAGTGGAGAGAATCTTCCTAGGCTTTCTATTATTGGATTTATATTAGTTCGAAAGGGGAATAACATGGAGACATCACTAAGCCCATCATTTCATCATCTAGAATTTTGCAGCCCATTTGGTTTCATATTAGGCTGCTTTTAAATGCTTCCACCTAGCTAATATTCCTATATCAACATTATCGCACAATTTTTAAAAATTTCCAGTAATGTTTACCACCTATATACTTCGATAAAATTATTCGAGTTTAGGAGGGAGAAAACAAAGACATATAGAGATGAAGTGTCTTGTTTTGTGTCTTGTTTTGCGAAGTCGAAGTTATGAATCAGGTTGAGGAAGAACAATCTTATGTCAGAGGTAGTGGGAAGAAAGTAAATGAGATGATTCGACGTCGGTGGTAGTGGTGGAGATGGCTAAGCAATCAAGCTTGAGGATACCTGTGTGTGGGTTCAAATTCTTCCAAGGGAAACTTAGCAGTTGCAGATCTAATAAGGAGGGTGGTAGGATGAGGAGTAGGATGGCAAGATGGAGTTTGTGATGAATGCATTGCCAGTGAGCTTCTTGGGTATGAATTTGGCTGTTTGGTTTTTGAGGAGGTTTGGGAGATTTTATTGATTTTAGTTTTTGAGGGGTCTGTATGGTTGTATGGTTTGAGAGTTTGATGAAAAGGAGAAGAAATAGGTAAGATGGGAGTTGGTGTTGAAGATGAGACTGAAGAAGCGAAAGAAGGTGAAGAAATCATGGAGCTTATGGCAGAAAGGGTAGTCGGATAAGCCAGAGAAAGGAGGAGGTTTTGGAGGCAATATGGAGGAAGTGTGTGGAGATAGAGGATTTAAGAGAATTTTGATGGAAATTTTAGTAATGGTTTTGTGATGTGTTGTAGGGTTGTTTGGTGCACTTAGAGGATGGATTTTATTTGGGCGATGCAAATATGGATTTATGAGATGAGAGAGTGATGTTAATGGTGTTTGTAGTGGTTAGGGGTGGAGGAAAGTGCGATCGATTTGATGATTATGGAAACTGAAGAGTTATCCATGTTCAAATCAATGAAAACACCGATTGATACGATATTGATCATTATTATTGGAGTTGCATAAAAATTACATAAGAAAAAGGATAAAGAAGAGGACTGAAGAGTGAAGAAGAAGAAGAATTTTAGGAAGAGAAAATAATATTCAATTCATCGCTACATTTGCTTTAGCATATTAATATAAGATTTGATACCATAAATTGTTGACATATAGCATTCTAGAAAGAACTATTTTGCAACTATCAGGGATATCATTGTAATAATTATATGATGGATAATAAAAGAAAGAATCTTATAACTAATTATTGTCCCTAGTCATGAAATTAGACTCTAGCTATGCTAATCTTGTTTGTTATATTTATTGTTCCACGCTTGATATGTTGGATTCTTTTAGGCTTAAGATGCATATCAATTATAGATGCTTGTTGCACATCATCATATCAAACTGCTAGTGGAGGTCTATAGGTTTTTTGTACTAAAGGCTGTAAGATTTTGTGTTTGAAAGATATAATTTCTTATTGTATTACTCTATTATGACTTGATTTGTAAAGGTTCATCTTGCTACCTACAGAAAGTCGGGATTCTATAGGTAACCTTGACATCCTAAGAAAAGTCAAGAGGTCAGTTTTTTTCTACCACTTGTAAAAAATTCGAGATAGGCATACTTTCACCTGGTTCAAAAATAAGTTTGTATAATTGTACTTTCCACCCGTGAATTACGAGTTTTTGGTAGTGAAAATTCTATACGGGGTACATGATTGGATATAAGATTGGAAATCCAAATGAGTATAAAAATTCCTTATGTCTCTTTCTGCTTTACTGCTTTTTATTTTTGCATTTATTTATATCTATTTGCTTATATCTGTGATTTTGAATTGATTACTTTGAAAACCATAAGTTAAGTGGTAATAAGTTAAAATACATTATTCGACCTCCTCTGATGTTGTAATAGCCTTATGATCAATTTACATAAGTATATTAGGGTAACTCACATAGCCACATTTGGTAAGAGAGCAAGCGATTTTCAAAACATCATCATCTATTTTTTGAAATGTTTTAATGGCTAATAACCCTAGTAATACTTTCTTTAATATAAGAACAATCCATTAATGGAGCAATTATGCTATTGGTCATGTAGAATGGAAATTTGTTTTTGAACCGCTTTGAGTGCTAATTTTATTGGTTTTGATGGAGCTTGGACTTTAAGTTCAACATTATTGAAATTCATGACCCTACCCACCAGAAAAATAAAGGTAATTTGACACGTGGGATTCGTATATGACATGTGGATGTGTACTGTGACGGACAGAGTGCAATTCACTTAGCTGAAATTCTGGCGTTCAGCTCAAGGATGAAGCATATTGAGGTCAGAAAATCGTTCCTTGTCTCGATGAGTGAAGAGAATCAAGTTCATCTTCAGAAAGTTCACATAAAGGAGAATGCAATAGACATGTTTACCAAGTCGTTTCCTATTGCTAAGTTCAAGCATTGCCCGGACTTGATTTTCTTAATGAAGTGCCAGGTGCCACAGGGTGGTACGGGGGAAGAGTTGAGATGGTTTATGGAGACGTTTGTTTTCATGGTGGAGATTGATAGGTTCTACATGAAATGGGTACTTCGAACACTTTGTTGACGGACGGTGGCCTTTCTGGAGTTTGTTGGTAGAGTGCAATAGGTGATGGCATTACCAAATCTCATTGAATAAGTATTCATTGCTTGGAGCATAGTGGTGTAGATAGAATTGGAAGGCTTGTATGAAATGTGGTATCAAGGTGGATATTGTTAGATGTGATACCAATTTAAGCGGTGAAGAGAATGCCAAAGTAGAAGTAGAAGTCCTTGAAGCCGTGGTGTTGCGGAGAAGCTTGGAGGAAAAACCAGAAATCTAGTTCAATTGAGGAAATGACGGACTAAAGATTTGATTCGGTGGAGTTCGTACGGTCAGAAGGTGACCTCGTCCGGTGGAAGACCGGACCAAAATTTTGGTCCTGTGGTAGTGCTTCAATCGATAGTGATGACAAGAGGAAGTCTTGTTTGGTGATGGGAGATGCCAGACTAAAGATTTGGCCTGGTGGTAATTAGGGGTTGCTGCTCCAAATTTCTCGCCAGGTGGTAATGGGATGCCGGTCCAGACTTGCTGCTCCAAATAATTCATTCGATGCCGAAGCATGACCGAATCAATGATTGGCGCTCCAGATTTATGGGCTTGCACCGAACCAGTAGCATTGATGTGGACCGCTAATCCAAGTGATGCCGACCCAAGTTATATTTGATTCGGTATTGGACCATGCCGGTCCAGATCTTGAGTGTTTTTTGCCGAACCAAATGTTATTGTGCTGTTTGCCGGACTTGATGTGCCGAACCAAACCTCATAGCTGCTATATATAGCATTTACCCCTTTTCATTTCTTCACTCTATAAATAGTGGAGTTTTTGGACAACAATGGCAGCCATCCTAGAGAGTTGAAACTCTGCAGAATTTTGTTTGTATTGTAAATTCTTCTTATATACAGCCTCCATAAGTGAATAAATCTTGTAGCTCTAATCTTTCAATGATTAGTAAAATCTACTCTGCCCAAGTGGACGTACACTGCTTCGTGGTAGTGGAACCACTATAAATACTGGTGTTGTTTATTTTTTTGCATTGCATAGACCTGTGACTGTCTATTCTGGTGTTTATCTATGTTTATTTCATCTCACTACAATCACGATCCAGTTGTTTTCCGCTGCGCTGGGTTTTTTATTCTCTTAGAGTGATTATCTGAAGGGATTTTCTCTAATAGTCTATTATCAGAGCTGCAAGGTTGATTAAGAAGTAACAGATACTACGGTAGGAGATGAAGCAACTTTAGTTGTTACAAGACCATATACTAGATGGATATATATCGTGTCATGATCACAGCTAGCAATTGAGAAATGGAATGGGGATAAATACTTCGAGAAGTGGCAATGGAGGATGAAGACCGTTCTAATGAGGAATGAAATCCATCCAGTAGTGTTTGCCCCTGAGGAGTTGACGGTTGACATCTCAGTTGCGGAAAGGAAGGAGATAGAGAAATGGGTGTTTACTACTTTAGAACTAGATATGTGAGAGAATTTTATCTCAGAGATTAGAAGTGAGACCAGTACTATGGAAATTTGACAAAGCTAGAATAATCTTTACTTGAAGAAATCTCTGACTAACCATCTGATATTAATGAAGACATTTTTCACCATGCAAATGAGAGATGGTACTTTAGTGAAGGAACATCTTAATTTCTTTGATGATCACGTGATGAAGATGAAGAATGTTGACTTGAAGATGGATGAGGAGTACATGACAATGATTCTTTTGCGTTCTATTCTGAAACATTACACAAGTTTCGCTAACTGCCTTATCTTTGCTAGAGACACATCGACAGTGAAAGATGTGAAGTCAGGCCTTCTATCCAAGGACTTGAGAGATCATTTGAAGGAGATAAGTGAAGGAAGTAGAGATGGAAGTAGTAGTCACAACATGTTTTTTGAAAGAGGTAGAGAATATAAGAAGAATTGGCACTTTTGAGGGCGTTCCAAGTCCAGGAAGCCTAGTAATGGCAGGAGAGGAACGTCTAAGGATGTGAAGTGTTTTATCTGCGAGAAACTTGGTCACTGGAGAAACGATTATCCAATTTGAAGAAGAAGGAAAAAGATGGATCTTTATCATTTATGGTGGAGAAGTCTGTATCTGACGATGTGTTGTCTACAACAGTATTGGATGTCTCAGACTGTTGGGTGCTGGACTTGGGGCGTCTTTCAATTTGACACCTAATAATGATTACTTCAGGTCTTTCGTTGGATGAGAGTGAAGCTCTATTCTTATGGGTAATGATGTTAGCTGTAGAGCAATTGGTGAAGGTACAGTGAGGATCAGGATGTTTTACAGAGTGATACGCACTTTGACAGGTGTCCGGTATGTTCCATGTCTTCGGAAGTCCTTAATTTCTTTAGGACAATTGGCATCTTTGGGATGTAAGGTAACTATCGAGAAGGATAGTATGAAGGTTACGAGAGGTGCACTAGCTCTTATGAAAGGAGATGTGTTCCGAAATCTATATTTTCTGAAAGGAACCACGGTTCTTGGAGAGTCGAGTGTTGGAGTTCATGGTTCTCGTGCATTGGATGCCATAAAGCTTTGGCATTTCAGGTTGGGTCATATTTCAGAGAAGGGCTTAGAGTTGCTTTGGAGATGAAAGATAATCAAAGGAAGAAGCTTCGATGGACTTTTGCCAGGAGTGTGTGTTAGGCAAGCAAACTAAAGTATCTTTTGGAGTTGGACTCCATAGATCGAGGCGAGTACTTAAGTACATGCATATAGATTTGTGGGGACTAGGTTTTGCTCCTTCTTTTGGAGGAGCAAATTATTTTATCTCTTTCATTGATGACTTTTCTTGCAAAGTATAAGTGTATGTGATGAAGGCCCAATAGAAAGTTTTGAGAAGTTAAAAGATAGAAAAGCGCTTGTTGAGAGCCAATCTTGTTCTAGTTTAAAGGTGTTGAAATCTAAAAATTGCAGTGAATTTGTCTCTAGGGATTTTATTCGTCTCTAGGGATTTTCTCGACTTTTGAGACAGTTTATCATTCAAATACATTTCACTACACCCGACGATTCGCAATCCAATAGGATTGTAGAAAGGATGAACGGGACTCCAGTAGAGAAGGCTCGTTGCTTGAGATTGACGGTGGGCTTGTCTAGTGGCTTTTGGCATGAGGCATTATCAACTGCGGCGCATATCATAAATCATATTCCATGCTCAGCTATAGATGAGAAGATTCCAGAGGAAAAGTAAAGAGGTAAAACAGTGTATCTTGGTTACTTTCGAATTTTTGGTTGTCCTGTGTACGTTCACCATACAGGTGATGACAAGTTGGAGGTTAGAGCATACAAGGGCATACTAATGGGATACACCGATGGTTACAAAGGGTATCGTATTTGGAACCCTGTTGATTAGAAGGTTGTTCATTCCAGACATGTTACTTTTGATGATTCTACTATGTTTAATCCAAAGGAGAAGCTACTTACCAAATCAGAAGATTCTTATAGGCCTAAGAAGACGGAAGAAGTTCCTGTCTTCCATACAAATAGTAAAGTTGTTGTTGATGCCGTCGATGAAAATGCAATTGATGAAACATCACAGGATAGTCCATAAGTACCTTTTAGTAGTGCTAGTGACATGCATGAATCTAGAGGAAGTTCAGTTCAAGGTGGAGCTGAAAGGAGTTTGGGCAAAGTAGTACATACCCGCGTTAGTCGTAGGACTATTTGTTGTGGATGTGAAAGAAAATTGGGCTTGCAAAGAAGTCATTGTATGAACTTAGGCAGTCGCTTAGACAATGGTAAAAGAGGTTTGACTCTTTTATGTTTTCACTCGGTTTTGGTCATAGCATCAAAGATGCTTGTGTGTACTTCAGGCATTTAAAGAATGGTAGATGGGTGTTCCTACTCTTATACGTGGATGATATGTTAATTGCTTCTAAGGATAAGGCTGAAATCGATAGTTTGAAGAGAAAGATAAAAGCAGAATTCGGAATGACAGGCCTTGAAGAAGCAAAGAAAATTTTGGGTATAAAAGTCCAAAAGGATAGAAAGCTAGAACTTTTGAGCCTCATTCCAAAGGAGTACATTCGAAAGGTGCTTCCTCTGTTTAGCATGGAAGGGGCAAAGGCAATCAACACACTCATGCCTTGCACATACAACTTTCTAGTAAAGGACAAGGCTTATATGATGAAGGTCCCATGTGCATGTGTAGTTGGCAGCTTGATGTATGTCATGGTCTGCATTGGGCCTGACATCGTACAGGTGGTTGGATTGGTGAGTAAGTTTATGGAAAATCCAGGAAAGACGCATTGGGAATTAGTGAAGTGTATTTTCAGATATCTTAGAGAAACTTCAAACCATGGACTTTCCTTTGGCGACAGAGGAAGAGATTTTAGCTTAGTTGTTTGTGATTCCGACTATGACGATGATAAAGATCAAAGGAAATCAACCTCTGGATATGTGTTCACCATTGCTGGGATAGCGATCAGTTGGAGAGCGAGGTTGTAGATGATTGTGGCTTTGTCCACTATGGAGACAGAGCTCATATATGCAGTTGAAGCAGCTAAGGAGGCGCTTTATTTGAGGCGACTGGTATGATTTGGGCTTCGTATATGAACACGTAGATGTGTACTGTGATAGCCGGAGTGCAATTCACTTAGCTGGAAATTTGGCGTTCGGCTCGAGGACAAAGCATATTAAGGTCATAGAGTCGTTCCTTATCTCGATGAGTGAAGAGAAGCTAGTTCATCTTCAGAATGTTCATAAAAAGGAGAATGCAGCAGATAAGTTTACCAAGTCATTGCCTATTGCTAAGTTCAAGCATTGCTCGGACTTGATTCGCTTAATAAAGTGCTAGGTGCCACGGGGTGGCACGAAGGAAGAGTTGAGATGGTTCATGGAGACGTTTGTTTTCATAGTGGAGATTGATAGGTCCTACGCGAAATGGGTACTTCAAACACTTTGTTGACGGGCACTGGCCTTTATGGAGTTCGTTGACAAAGTGTAATGGGTGATGGTATTGCCAAGCTCATTGGATAAGTATCCATTGCTTGAAGCATAGTGGTGTAGATGGAATTGGAAGGCATATATGTAATTTGGTATCAAGGTGGAGATTGTTAGATGTGATACCAATTTAATCGGTGAAGAGAATGCCAAAGTAGAAATAGATTGAAGCCATAGTGTTGTGGAGAAGCTTGGAGGCCAAACCAGAAGTCTGGTTTAATGGAGGAAATGCCGGACTAAATATTTGGTGCGGTGGAGTTCATTCGGTTAGAAGGTGACCTCGTTCGGTGGAAGACCGGACCAAAATTTTGGTCCCGTGGTAGTGCTTCAATCTATAGTGAAGGCAAGAGGAAGTCTTGTTTGGTGATGGGAGATGCCAGACTAAAGATTTGGTCCGGTGGTGATTAGGGGTTGCCACTCCAAATTTCTCATCAGATGGTAATGGGATGCCAGTCCCGACTTCCTGCTCCAAATATTTCATTTGATGCCGAAGCATGACCAACCAATGATTGGCGCTCCAAATTTGTGGGCTTGTATCAAAGCAGTAGCATTGATGTGGACTACCGGTCCAAGTGATGCCAAACCAAGTTAAGGCCGAATCAAATATTTGGTTCAGTATTGGACCATGCCAGTCCATATCTTGAGTGTAGTTTGTCGAACCAAATGCTATTGTACTGTTTGTCGGACCAGATACGCCGAACCAAACCTCAGGCCCACTATATAGCAGCTGCCCTCCTTATTTCTTCACTCTATAAATAGTGGAGCTTCTAGACAACAATGGAAGTCATCCTAAAGAGCTGAAACTCTATAGAATTTTGTCTGTATTGTAAATTTTTCTTATGTGCAGCCTCCAAAAGTGAATCAATCTTGTAACTCTAATCTTTCGGTGATTAATAAAATCTCCTCTCTCCAAGTGGTGTACACCACCTCGTGGTAGTGGAACCACCATCAATACTGGTGTTATTTATTTTTCTACAATGCATAGATCTGTGGTTGTCTATTCTAGTGATTATCTCTGTTTGTTTCGTCTTACTACAATCACAATCCAGTTGTTTTCCATACGTTGGGTTTTTTATTCTCCTAGAGTGATCATTTGAAGGGACTTTCCCCACCCTAAAGTAAGCATTGTGGGTTCCGTGCATATTTTGTCATGATGTTACAGATCTAGTTTACTTGAGTGTTCAAATCTCTCTCTTCATTTGCATGTGGTAATAGAAAGGTATTCTAATTTCCTATGCAAACTGAGTGTTGTATTCCTTTCTTGGAAATAACCTCTGGCATAACAAAAGACTATATTAATTCTAGAAAATAATGGAATATTTTTTTCTAACAACTTTACATTTAAAGTTCTTTATAAAATGACAAATTGATCCAAAAATCATAATTATTAAATAAATGAAAATAAAGTTGTTTAGAATGTTTACACAATATAACACCTTAAAACACTTTACTTTTAGTGTAATGCCAAGGGCACTATGATTTGTGATAGGGTTTACCTTGTTCGACAGTTAACCATCGAACATATTTTTTTGTCTTGCACTGCGGTGGGAGAACAAATCCTTTTTTCCTATGATTTGCAATTGATGTGGATTTGAATGCCATTTTTACTGCTTCCAGTTTTTGAATAAAATTGAACAGGCCATTGCCAAAAAAATTGCCTTGGATAATTATGTTCAACAAACTCTTTATAACCTACCTGAAAGTATCCAACGAGTTATTATATCTAAAGAGCTTTTGTTTGAATAAAGCCTTATTTGTTCGGATTTCGATATAAGTATGGTGTGATCACTAGTGGAATGGTTATCAGAATGGACCATGAAGTTGGGGAAGTTATTATCGCATTCAAATTTTACAAACAATTGATCAATATACTACTAATGTTGCAATCCATCTCGCCTCTCCATGTAAAAAAATTACCAGTGAATGGTGGTTCTAAAACATTAGGAATAGTAAAACTTTGTAAAAGTCATAATCAAAGGATATATTGGAGGCACCGTTAGTGATTCTTTCATTATTATATATATAAGGTAGCATTGAAAAGGCATTCTTTCCCATTTTTAAACATGTCCTCTCTACACCATGACAATTCTTCCATTTTTAGTGTCATGTATTCATTAAAATTTTGTATTTTTGACATAAGTATAACATCCAAGCAAGTGTGAGTGTATAAAGTATAAAATTCTCTAGAAGTATGGGTTGTAGATTAATTATACTTTAAATGTGATTAGTATGTTTGAAACAATTTTGGTAGTAACGGATCTTGCATGCTAGCTTTATACGTTTAGATTCATTCAAATAAAGGTCATAAGATGGTAAATGATACATTTTACGTGTAATCACATACAACAAAATATGTATACCATATATAAAAGGTAAACCATATTAATAAATTTTTAGCTACAAAAGATGCACACACCATAATTAATGTGAAAAAGAACGGCAATATGAGAAGGAAAATTATTGAAGTGAAGATAGAAATCATTAAAACATATAAAGTTAGATTTGGGTGATACAATATTTCTAAGTTAAAGTGGATTATGGAGATACTGTCAGTTAAGGTGGAACTATGACTCAAATATATTCGCTTTTATACATTTTAAATTTTTTGGAGAAGGATAAAAGAATATTAATTGCATATTTTATTGCACTAAAGAAGATAATGAATTATCTATATGAGAATGATTTATTTGCAAGATGGAAGTAATTAATATGTTCCTTAATCAGCTGATTAAAGAAGGCATTTTATCAAGTCCGTTATAAATAGACATGTATAGGGTTCACTATAAGTGTGTGGAACAAGGTTATTTTGTGAGGTTTTGAAGATTGAGATATCTTCTCAATTTTTAGGCTTTCTCTTTTAATCTTTGAAGGAATTAGTAAGGATTTGTTTGAAGAAATTTCTTTGTTTATTGTTTTTATTTACTTCTTATCTCTTTTAAAATTTAATTTATGCAGTGATCCTAAGAAAAATACTAAATTGGAGCCTACTACGTAAATTTTTTGAAGAGAGTTTGGTTATGGAAAAAATAAGTGTTGAAAAAATTAATGGAAGGAATTGAGGGTAATGGAAGGCAAAGGTGAATGATTTTCTATACCTCAACGATCTTCACCAACCATTGGAGAACAAGGAGAAATCCGGTAATGTATCTAAAGCAAAATGGGGAATTTTGGATAGAAAAGTCGTGATAGCTATTTGGTGCTTTTTGGAGAATATGGTTTTTCATATTATTGCCAATGAAAACATTTTCTTTTGGAATTTAGAAGAAATTAAAAGGAATATAGGAAAAGAACTCCACAAAAATAAGGCTCTTCTAATGGGAAGATTAGTAAATCTTACGTTTATAAAAGGTGGGTCAATTAGAGAGGATCTTAAAGATTTTTCAAGCAATTGAACCATTTGGTAGCCATAAATTACAAGGTGCATGATGAGACAAAACCTTGATATCGAAGATTTGAGAAATGCTTGTGGTTGCATGGAACAACTCAAATCCTGATAGAGTTATTTCAATAAGATTGGCAGTTAGCAGTCTGCTTAATGAGAAGATGCGGAGGATGAACCTAATGAAAGGAAAGAATAAGGAGAAAATGGAAAGTGGAAATCCGACTAAATAGGTAAAACTTGCTAGGAAAAGTAGCCGTCCAAATATGGAAAGATGATCAAATAAATCAATCAGGAAATGTGATTTCATCTTCCATGACTATGAAAATCTAGTCGCCGGTAGAGATTTTATAGCAAGCTTAAAAAGGACAAAGAAAGAATGAAAGCATAAGAGGAAGGCAAAGAGAAGCTTGATGAAGGAGGCGATGAAGAGATGAATTTTGGTATCCATAATGATATTCGTTGTATTGATGGAGAAAAGGAGGTAGATGGGTGCTTGATTTGGATGCATGTTTCCATATATGCCACCAAAAGAAGCATTCATTGATTATAAAGAACAAGAGAGCAAGGTGGCGTCCGCTAGTGGTGGTGATGTTGAGGTGAATGATATAGGTTTGGTTGGGCTGAAAATGTATAATAGAATGGAGGTGAAATTCATGAGAGTTAGGCATGTCCAAAAAATTAAGAAGAATCTTGTTTTAACGGGATGGTTGGAAGAAAATTACTTCAATTTTTTCTACTCAAGATGGAGTTACAAGGGTTTGGAAGAATGATAGGAAGTTGTTGTATGAAAAAAGGGAAAGCAACAATGTGTACAAATTGCTTGGGAGAACAATAGGGAATGAAGAGACTTCTCAAAGCGGTGTTAGAGAGACAAATTTGTCGGAATCAAAGTGACTCGGCAACGGAAAGCTGCAAAGTCCGCATAGAGATCTTTGTGGTACAATAAGCATTCTAATTCGTTAATAATGTGCATGTTTAGTTGATGGACATGCATAGTTACGCGTTTGGAGTTTTATTAAAATTTATTTTGGATGAAGACATTTCCATTGTGAAATTGGAATTTGGTTAGATCACGAGGATGTAAATGGAGTCGGTTGGCTTGTATGGAAATATAGTACAAAGGTAAAAATTATTAGATTTAATGGTACAATATTTCCGAATTAAAGTAGATTCTGGAGATATTATGAGTTAAGGTGGAACTATGATTCAAATATATTTCTCTTTTATACATTTTGTAGATTTTGAAGTGTGATTAGAGAATATTAATTGTATCTTTTATTGCATTAAATAAGACAATGAATTATCTCCGTGAGAATGATTTGTATTGGATATGGAAATAATCAGTCAATCCTTAACCAGCTGATTAAAGATAGCATTTTATCAGGACTATTATAAATAAACGTGTATAAGTTCACTACAAGTGTGGAAAAAATGTTATTTTTATAGGATTTTGAAGATTGAGATATCTTCTCAAATCATTTTATCAAGACTATTATAAATAAACATGTATAAACAATTCTTTATTTATTGTTTTTATCTACTTCATATCTCTTCAAAAGTCTAATTAGTGTGGGGATTCTAAGGAAAATACTAGCATATAACAAATCAACAATTTGATATTTTTAGTTCACGAAAAAATGGATTGACAAAATCATTGTACCGTAAGATTAAAATTTATTACCATAAGATTAGTAGTATTAGAGGAGAAATACCATTATGTGTGATATTAAATCTATCAATTTAACTCACTAATTTACTTTTAAGGCAACAATATTAATGGATAAGGATTAAATATGTAATTATACCGTACTTGTATGATTGGTAATGAGGTGAAAATATTGTATATAATATGTTAGTTCGGTACGGTCATTGCAATTTTAACTTTACCCAAAATGGAGCACTTAGACTTCATGAAAACAACCGATTTCATACTAATAGAGGAACTATAATAATATATTTATTCAAAGCAAGTAGCAAAATATTTATTGAAAAGATTGTAAGCAACATAATATATTATACCATGTAATTATCGACAAACAGAATTGCCTATGCCCATCAATTATTGACGAATCAACCAATAGATTTCATAAAAAATACTTAACTAACAACCTATCAATGAGTTGTCTCTACCCATAGCTTATGCAGTCTCGGTTTACATGGTAACTAGAAAAAACAGTGGTCTCTTCCATTTTTATGCAATATTGAGAAATATCTGTAAATTTGAAATAAAAGGGAAAGAAGTAAGGCAACTGACAAAGGCAACTTACAGAGCTTATGAACGTCAGTACCAAAAAGTATATTTATTGTTTACCTCTACATTATTCTGCGTATATGCTAATAACACGTTATGACATACTGTAAGTTAATTTGCAAGGAAATGGAGCGTAAAGATAGTTTTCACATTTTATCTTTAATAATAGTTGTAATAGCTTTGGTGTCACACTTTTTTGGTAAACTTGAACTACAAAAAACGCCTCTCTATATATTATCAAATCTTAATAACTTAAAAATAGAATCTAATATTAAACTTCTTTTACAAATTCAAACGCCCCTAAAAGTAGGATTCAATGGTTAAAAATGCTTTACGAATTCAAAACACTTTTAAAAATAGGATATAAAATTAAACTTCTTTATAAATTTTGAATACTTCTTTACAAATACAGAAATCTTAATATCACTTGAAAATAAAAAAAAAATAAAAAAAAATTACCGATTTAAATATACATAATTTATAAGGAAAAAAAATTCAGTTGCACTCGTATTTATAGCTAGCCACATTCATGCACATATCAAGCGTGAACTGGCTCAAGCGTTGGAAGCATGCTTTTTTTTACAACTATAAGAAATGCAAACTAACTATTTGACATAAATAAAACACATCTCCAACGAAGGTTGTTATATTGAAATCAAATGTCTCAACCTCTGCCATAATAAGTGCCCTAGTTCGACCATGTTAAAATAAATATTAGGATAAAAAAGTGAATTGCAATTGTAACATAATTATCTTTCATATAGCATGTTCATAATCCCATATATATAGTTATATACACATATGCGTGTGTGTATACACAAACAAACGTATGTATGAGTGTGAAGATAAAAGGATGCATCTTTAAAAAAAAAGAATGCATAACTTGTCTGCTTGATGAATCCAATTAGAAGAAAACCGTTCTTTCACAAACTTGTAGTCTTTTGCTTTACCCAAGCATGTCATTTACAATCTTTTTAAAAAATGCATGGTACATAATTGAACAGTGTTTAACAAATTTAGGATTTATACCACAACTGTGCTTCTAAAAGAAAATTAAAGAACAACACTATTTGAAGATGCAACTGCAAATAAGCGAACATTAAATGATGGATATGTATTATAACATGAGAAAGAAGGAAAAGTTTTTAGTGTTTAAATGGTACGAATAATTGTATCCATTAAAATTTGCAAACCAAAATTGATTAATACCCACCACACTTCAACAAATATTTCAAAACCCATTCGCAAATGCTATTTTTTTCCATCACATTTTTTTGCAATGACTGTCATCATTACTTGATCTTATACATAAACTTTGAGAACCTTTAGTCATGTCATTATGTTTCTACTACTTATTCAAACCATTCAAACATGACTTCCTTGGATTTGGACATGAATATGATGTTGACCGACAAAAAAAAAGTTGTTCGGATGTTAGACAAATTGGTAATCACCATAAAATAATGCTTACTTTGTATTTCTACCCATTGTAGAATATCCAAGTGTTGGAAATTATCACCAAGTTAACCTTCAATTCTTTTGAAATGTACTGCAAATATCATAAAACAATGATACTCAAATGTTATTGTAGTAACCTAAATTGAACTTTCTTCCTACAGTTCTTACAAATTACCAAAAACAATCATAGTTTTATCGTTGACATGTATATTTGATATTATAATTCTTCACCACTAGCATAAAATGACATTTACCTTAACGAGATTATATATGCAATGTTTTGGATGTATTAAAATTTTGGTTCTTATTCCATCATTTCAGCACATGAGATGACGATAAACATGTTCAGGAGAAAGATCTTCCTAGAAATACAGTGTTAAATGAGGGAATTGTAAAATCGCAATCGTTAAAAATTTAATATACATTCTAGAAAATTAAAACAACATGACGTTGATATAGAACATTAAAAGGAGAAAATAAATTACATTTTAGGGCATAGGTCAACTGAAAACATACATCGGATATGTAAATAAAAGATTTAATTCATTATAAATGTACCTAAAACAAAAGAAACTAGAAATCCCAAGAAACCCTAAAGACTGAATTGAAGGTGAAATCGAGCACATCGTTTTCAAACTTCAAAGTGAATTAAGAGAAAATTACCGTGATGATATAGTAAATATATTAAGTAATGACAAATCATGAGAAGGATTAATGATGGAAATTACCTGAAACACAATTCGAATAAATATTGAACGTGAAATGAAGGATTTGATGTCATATCTATTAAATAATAGTAAAGTAGAAGAAATTCAAGCTCTCTCATTAATTGTAGGAGTTTTCTTTACTATCCTTAATTTTCTCTCGATATTTTAATTTTAAATTTTTGTAATTTATAACTTCATAATTGTTCTACTAAACTTCTAATGCTAATTTATAATCAAATACATACTTTTAATTTTTTTTAAGATTATTCACAAATGCTTCTTAATTCTCTTTTAATATTTTACATTTAAGTCCATACAATCAAACTAATTACGTAATTAAAATTTAAACCATCTGATAATCCCAGTTATCTAACATTCATTTATCATGTAAATTCTAAAATATGAAAATTTCAACAGTATACCATAGTAGCATCAACAAACTGGTAAAATAAAATTTTCATTTGCATATAAAGATATATAAATCACATAGGATAAATTATATACATCAACAACAATAACAAATTTGTTTTATAATTCGTTTATCTCAATTAAGTTATCATGTATTGCACTGAAAAATTATATTTTTAACTTTAAACACCTATATTTTAAATTCCCATAGTTACTTACAAACCCTTCACAATTCTTCGAATATTTTTTTACTCATATACATGTATTTAACCAATTATGTAATCTTTATTTTAAATCATTCAAATAAATTCAATTTACTAATATTTAATAATTCATCCAATAAATCTTATAATACATATATCGATTTAAGTATGCATACAACACGCGCGCGCGAAGATGATAAAATTATTATTTTTATTCATATATATAAAGATATATGGATCGCATAACATAAAATGTAAACATAAACAATAATATATTTTAAATTTATAATTCATTTATCTCAGAATAATATCATATATTTTTAGTACAAAAATTCATTTTTTACAACTTTTAAATGATGAATTTATAATTTACAACATTGGATGTGATGAACGGATTACTCTAATACAAATTGGGTTATGTCCACATTCTCATTTTCAACATGATATTAAAACACCAACTCACAACTCAAATTAACGCAACATTTTTTGTTGTTACAAATATTGAAGTTTTAAACATGACACTCCTACAATAACGTGAAATTTATGATTGATTGCTAAGTTAGAAAAGGGTTTACTAATTGAAACCTCAGATAATGAATAAAAGTTCATTTCAGATAAATTGAACGTAAGATATTTTTCTCAACTACAACTACATACAAGGCTCTTCTCATTTTTTCTCTCATTTCTAATATTCAGCTCCATATATCTAATTAGTTAAGCCGATCATTGATTTAAAATATTTAATATATTCAATTACATAATATTCGTTATTCCATTGTAAATCATTAAAATTATATATACAATATTCATATTCATAGAAATGGAAAATTTAATTTTTTTCATCCATTTATATGAAAAATACTTGTATCATATAGCATCAGCTATTTACATATATAATAATAGCTATATATATATGTGTGTGTGTGTGTGTGTGTGTGTATTAGCGACCCTTTATCTTACATGTGAGTGTTTATGTCATTTTAAATTATAATTTGTTTAATTTCAACAAGTTTATCATATAGTGCTTAAAAAAATTCAATTTTTAACAATAATTAAAATTTAAATATTACTTTTTAACATCATTACCGTATGCAACGCACGGGTTACACACTAGTATATGAGGATAATTAGATCTTGAAATAGCGAGGAGAAGGTACATCGGTAGTAGCAAAGTGTTATAAGTTATCAGCCGTTATTAGGTTTAATATCGCAGAGAGAAAGTGGAAACAATGGAAATAACATAGGATGAAAAATGGAATTTTATTAGAGGGCTTGAGTGCAAAACATGCACAGAATAACTAAAAAATAAAGATTTAACTCAAATCAAAGGAGAAAAAAGTTAAATCTTTGAAGTTGTCGAGAGAGAGAGAGAGAGTGGAAACGATGGAAATAACGAAGATGGAAATTCAAATTTTATTAGAGGGTTTAAGTACAAAACATATATGAATGACTGAAAAATCAAGATTTGATTATACACACACACATACAATGATTATAATAATAAAAAAAACCGAAATAGATATTAGATCTATACTATACTATTATTACTAAGTTGAATTTCAGAGCATACAAGAACTCTCCAATTTTGAACTCAACCGTCATGCATTTTATTCCTTTCAGTCGATGTGTAGCTTTCCCTTTCCTCTATTTCCCTCCAACCCGATCCCTAAATAATATCATTCCCCTAATTCAATAGCCGTAGTTCTCTACTGGTAGTATAAAAATAGGGGAAAATTCAACATTTCAACATATCCTCAGGGAATCAAATCGATTAAAGTGTTAACTGAATTCTTTACCAAAAGAAAATTTCAATTCAATTCGTTCTCACCCCATTCTCTGTCTAACTCTAATTCGCATATGATCCAACGTCCTCGCATGTGAAATGCCCCAACTCTGATGAAGCAACTGCTACCTCCACTGTGTCGTCGTGCGATACTTTTTCAGACTGTTTTCGTCATTCAATCATCAGCAAGTACCAGTTTACCTCAATTAGCCCACGGATTGTCTATTAAGCATCAATCAATTGCCTGGGAAGCTACCTGTTTCTCTCCCACGGTATGTAGTTATATGTTCTTATATTTCGGATCATGCTCCATTTTTCTTTCTATCAGCAGTTAGTTTTTGTGGACTCTGAAATTATAGTTGGGTGATTTTAATAATTATTGTAGATTCAAAGAATTGTTCCAGGTATATAGGGTTGATTCCTGTCCTATTTTTGAGGTAGGATTATTTTCAAATGACTGGGTAATTTTTTTTTAGATGCATTTGTCATTAACATTACATAGGGCAATTGCTTTGTAAATAGCAACCGAGAAATGGTTAGTAGATTCAAGGATTAGAGATATTATAGTAGCGTTTATTTCAAATAGCAATCAGTTACTAGAAAATAAATTCTGAGCTGCTTTGATGAATTAATGGAAACTATGTTCCAACAATATTAGAAAAAGCGGGCACTAAACCCATCAGGCCACCACAACTTGAAGTATTCGTGGAGAAAATGGAAATTTTATTTCTTTTGGACGGATATGGTTAATTAAATCATGAGATTGTGGTTGCCTTATTTGAGATAAACATAGTTCATTTAGGTAAGGTTACCTTGAGTGCTTTGCGTTAAGTTAAAAATTGTTTCAAACTACTTGGTGAAAGCTTTGTTGAATTTATTTGGTTGAGTGCAAGATATGCATATCACATATATTATAGATGTTTTTTATTGTAGTTTTTGTTTTCAACGCAGTATGAAATAATGTATAATTTTTATTTCCTTGAAGTTCATGTCTATCAGCATGTTTTTGTTTCATCATATTAATCTCAAAGTTAGAAGCTTCTGCAAGCTTATTTTTGAGCTCTTTTACTTAAAAGAAAAGATGGTTAGGATTTTAGTATTGGCCATTTTAGTTTGGATTTTCTATAGTTGTTCCTTAATTTGATTTGAAACTATGTTACAAGCCTTCGGGTTTGAAGAACTGTTTCATGAAATATTAAGAAAAATTGAAATTATAATATAATCAATAGGAATAATTAATAAACTTGACATTTTTGAATAGTTGCATTCTCAGCCAAAGACATATTAGAGTCACAATTGGAGGGCATGTATAAAGGAAGAGCGGCGGGATGAGCTCTACGCCCCGTGCTTCCGGCCACTGTTCGATCCAAGGCTATGATGGGACTTACAACCTCACGTTCAATGTTGTCATTTTGGGAGTTGAGAAGGAGTTCAAAATCACTCGCTTTAAGCCCTGCTCCATCTGCTCTAACTCAGGCTTCAAACTGAGCACCAAATCTAATATCACATAGACTACTAATTTGATGGAAAAGAAAGAGGTTCCTTATCCTGGGAAGCAATACATTAAAGTGGTTCGGTTAGCTAGAGTGTAGATCCAGATTCCAAAGAGGATAAATGCTAAAGAAAGGAAGTTGAATAAAGAGTTGCCAGTCAAGAATAAAAATCTACTAATAACGGGTGAACTTTTTGCATTCAGATATTGTTTATTTGGTATATTCCTAGAAGTCCTTTTTTTAATGGAAATAGATTTGGAAAACACTTGGACTTGATATTCTAAAGTGTTTTTTTCTGTCTAAAAAAATCTTAGTGAAGTGTAGTTTTAGTTAATATGACATAAGAACTATATTATATCTCAAAGTGGAGTTCATCTTCAAAATGTTTTCCTACCATAATTCATTTTGGCATTTAGCAAATGTTTTTACATTACGCTTAACAAGTCTGATATTACATGGACATAATAGTAATGCTAACATTAGTTGAACTCCTTTTGCATTATGGTAGCATATGCACTCCTACAAAATGTAGATTTAATTACATAACTTAAGTTTTGTAATACATTTCATAAGGAATTTTTAATACATTTCCAAAATGGAGACAACAAAGATGACTAAGTTGTTTTTCCATAAAAAATAAACAGGTATAATCGAGCATAATAGTTCCTACTGAAAAATTAATCTTATAGACATGTTGCTTACAAGGTAAACATAACTTAGTCACCTCCCTTTTATATGTTGTGTAAGTAGTAACTCGCTAAACATTCAAATTATTAGAATTGATAAGCTTAATTTTAACATCTTATCATTTCCATGATTTAATGTTCTATAATGATGTTTTATACTGATGTTAATTTTTTATATTCTATTATATGAAAAAAAATCGTGAATGCATAGTAGTTTTGATGATGGATTATTTTGTATTTCTTTATCTTGAATTAACTTCTAGCGATTTGATTGCATATAACTTTGCGTAATTAGCACAAATCAATAAGATGGTTTTTGCGTATGATATTGGAACCATCCTAAATCCAAATTTTGGACCATGAATAAGAATATTCTCCACTATAGGATTTATTATCGTATAATTCACTATTTCTACCGATCTTTAGGACTATTCATGCTTTTGTTACTATTATGCCCCTGATGCATGATCCCTCTTTTGAACCCAAAAGCCTTGATAATTATTAAACATATACAGTTTCTAATGCAAGTTTGACTCTAATTACACAAAAGAGGGAGTCAGATTTTTTATACTACCAAAATTATATGATAAAGAATGGTATGGTAGAAAACGAATTAAAGTCAATAATATTGTTAGGGCCATCCATGTATACGAAAAAAAAATCTGAAATCCGTACATATCCGCATACAAAATATGTAAAATTATTCGATATTTGAAAAATGGATATGGATGCAGATAAATATTTCAAATGTAACTACTATGTGTTGATTATATATATATATATATATATATATATATAAAACTATTGCCTAATTATCAACACTTTATATCCTTTGGGCGCACATGAATCCCAATGGATGGAACTATCATCGAGATGGCCGATATGGCATCAATTGGCCTCGAACGCCATAACAGATCACATATTAACCTGCTTTCATGGATCAAATTGCATTTCAAATTCACATATTAATAAGCTAAGTAGCGTCAGGTCCACAGAAGGTTTGATTATTTTTCATTAATTGTTTATTGCTCAAATTTCTAATTAATTGAATAATTATATGCATCAAAGTTGGATGATGGTTAGGTATTTATAAAGATTTGTAGACAAAGTTCAAAGTTAGAATACAAACCAAGACAACAACTTTCTTGATCATCACCCCTCTAATCCCTTTAAAGTATTCCAAAATACCCACTTTTAATTTTTATCTTAAAAAATTAAGTTTGAGAACTATTACTATTATTTGTTCATTTGCATTGTTTTTTACTGCATTTTATTTACACAAATAGGAAGGAGAATAAATGATGATCTTGATTTCACGCAAGGAACTACAAGTAATCTGTGAACGGATATCGGTTGATGCTTACCATGATTGTCAAAACTTAATGTGTTCTACAAAATAGCTTTATAGGGCATAATTTGCTTGGTTCAATCTACATAGCAGGTTAGTCTTCTTGAATTTATTCCAAGTTTTTTAATAAGTATATTTTCCAATATAGATGCATATTGAATATTCGGTTTGGGACGATTATAGATAAATTGTAGAAAAGAAAATTATGGGGCAAGGCAATATTAAAGAATTTAAGATTATAACTTTTTTTACAATGTTATCCAAGTATATAAATACGCGTAGATTAAAAAATGGTAGATGAAAATTTTTCTCTGTACCCAAGTTTGTTTTACTTTTATCTAATATATATTTCCACTTAGTCAACATGTATATTTGGTACTATGCAGACAATTGCATGTTTGATATGCCTAGCTTAATAGTTAGTTATCAAATTATATCTCATATCATCATGAAGGTTCTTGAGCCAAAAATATCATGAAACTTGGCATATACACTTTTTTCCAGAAAAACAACAATGGATCCTCAAAACTACTTAAGGATGACACTATACTGAAGGAGCGCATAAACAAACCCGAAGGAAAATTTTATTGCTCTTTAAAACCGTTCATTTCGTCTGCATTTGGTTGTGGTGACATGATCACGGTTATATGGTATATTATTATCTTAGTGCATGCATTTCAATTTTAAACTAACTTGTCAACACCTACCTAATACCTAAAATATAATGCCTAATTCTCATGTTATCAATGTTCATGTCCAATAATGACAAACTCGGTTTTCTCCTTTGTTGCATAATATAACTATAATCTTTAAAAATTATGGAAATTTTAGAAGTTTCTAACCACTCGAGGATTTTTGCTGATAGAAAGAACTGTTCTAGGATCCTAATTGGGTAAGCATTCGGTATATGTGGCTGCGGCATTTTTGATTATACACAACCATATATTGACTCAAATATTATATATACAAAGGGAATTAATGATGTGTATCTTATATAAAACTATAGCCTAATACAAATTGTGCAAGAAAAGAAATGGCAGATAAGAATATGAAAACAAATGCTAAAATGTTCCAACCTATAAAATTATGCTTTCTTATTTTAATTTCTAAGATTAGGTTGGACTTTGTTTTATTATGTATGGATTATTTGAGTGGAGTTTGATCTTCTACTATATTAACGATATATAAATGGTTCTGATTATACATTGATATGGTTGATGTCTCAAAAAAAGATAAGAGTTAAAAATTATAACGACGATCCATGCTCGCCAAATACACACAACAACTAAAAAATGAATGACACCTTCAAACAGCAATCCCTTGCACCTTATAAGAAGAATAATAGATCTATGTCAACCATAGTAGCGAAGGCTTCAAAATTTAATCATACAAAGTTGTGGTAGTTGAAAAATTGGTTTGATTATGCTTTTTAATGCAAAGACACATTTGTCATTTTTCTAGGTTGCTCTTGAAATTTTGGGCAAGTTTTACTAGATGGACAAAATGAAGCCAATGGGTAGTTTTCAACTAATATTTTTTTTTCTTTGTCTATCATCATTCAAAAAAGACTGAAAACAATGTTTTCTGACCATATATTGCTTGGGTAGCTTTATACTATTTTGCACCATGCCCTGCAGTTTTGCCAAGTTTTATAATGTACTTTATTATAGTCAGAAGTTTCTCTCTTTAAAGTTATTCCTAGCTGGAAAAATCATAACCTTCAAATTTTGGCTGTAATCCTTTTCTTTATCAATGTTTTCGTGTTTACTTCAAATTTAAGATAAAGTAACTCAAGGATTAATTCTTCTCTTTCTTTCCACATTAGATATTTGATGTGTGGATGATGTTATAACAATTGGAAATCATCATGCTTCAGTTGTAAGGCGGACATTAATTAACATACATTTTTACTCAATTTATCCTTTTCTTTCTGGAGTTAGTTGTTTTCAAGTACTTAAATATTATCTTCAGTTTAATAATAAAAAATACAAGTATATGAGGTCTTGTTTATAAATTTAGTGCAAAAACCTACTATTTTATGGATTAGTATTATAATTTTTCACATAATTTACTCCATGGCAAGAGGAATCCTCATCTTTTATAAACAAAACCAAGTTTTATTACTTTATGTCGTCCACCTGATAAAATACAAATTAAAACTCATGGATATGATTTATATCGTATGAATTCTCACTATAAAAATCTTCATCAAATTGATTTAAAATACGTATTATACTATCTTTTTCCTGCTCTGCAATCATGTTTAAATCGTATACTGTTTCATTGATGTTCAATGGGTCAATTTTTGCTCTCCTTTTCAATTCTCGAAGTAGCAAAAATAATGTAAGCTCTATGCAAGAGTACTGTTGAACAACAACTGACTAGGCAAGCATTTGCAGCTTAAATTAATATTATTCTATGATCAAGCATACAAAACTGAATTATTTATTCGGTACCGTTTGCATATTACATAACCGAGTGATGTGAAGGGTAGAATGTTGCTTGCAATATTCTAGCATACTGATTTAGCTTTAGGTACAAATGAGGATAGGTAGCAGAAGTAGATTTGTATTTTAGAAACTATACTGTATTTGATTGCTCTAAAATTGTAGACTATCATGTTTGTAAACATTGATCTCACTAACTGGTTTGGCCAATATATTTTATGTAGCTAATCACTGTTCACATGTTTTACAATTATCTATTTTCATTCAACTTATATGTCTTAGGTATGCCTATACAAGCAATAAAGTAACTGAAATTTTACTAATACAGACTAAATGGCTTTTACTGATATCATGTCTTTCTGCCAGGATTTTCACTATATTTTAATCCTTTCCCAACTATAATACATGATTAGTCAGATTATTTGCAAATATATATAGGTGTTTGTAGATTCAATATGTAATTGTTCATTCTATGATAACATGATGTTTTTACCTCTCTTTTTTTCACTCATCTATTTTTGGCCATTTAAACCACAAAGCTACTAGGACGGAACAACACTCCAGCAACCTACCAAAGCATGGTTCATCAAGAATATTGTAGATGTTACATAAATGTTATTTGATGTTATTTATCCAATACTCCGTACGAATCTTTATTTGGTTTACCGTGACATCATCTTTATATTACTTATTTTTTTTTACATTATATCCAAAGCTTTAATATTACATTACTATTTATCTTATTACCAAATGATTCTATCTGCTTGATAGGAATTTATTTTCGAGTTAGATTTATTATGATATTTTAGTCTACTTTGAAGCTTTTGGTTAAGCCATGTTATGTTTTGTTCTTGAATGTTATGGTTTGTGATTAATATTGTGTTTTTAATCTATTGTGATGTTATTATTGGGTTTGATGAATGAGTTTATTTGTATGCTTATGCCTAACGATCAGGTTGACTATTTGATGAGTATGCTAATATATTTGCTTAGTTTGGGCTTTTTACTTGCCATCTTCAGGTTAACTATCCCTAATAATAATATTTTGTCTCAGCATCCACCGTTGGGGGTTCATAAACATTTGTCTGCAATTTTTACCGTCCAACATGTTTACCTAGCCTGTTTATCGCATTAAAATATATATGCTGTGATGTCGTGTGATGTAAATGCAGGTAGGATGGCTCTTTAGGGCAATTAGTACAATGCATATGTGTTAACAAATTAGACGATGAATTAATCCAACTTTTTGATAGCTTCGACATAGCAATTAACATCGTGCATCATCCGTGTGCGTGGCATCAGTTATGATAATCGATTCAATATTAATGTTTGATGAACATGTCGTTTTTCTAGTAACTTATTTTGTTGCAAAAATCATGAATGATTTAGATACCAACCACTTGATCATAATTATTTTATATTTGTCAAGGATGGCATATCTCACCCCATATATAATTTTGTCATTTTTTAATTTTACCGAACAAAAATACATGAGATTTCATAACATACCAGTTTTCTTGCAAAATCATTTAATACAGGTTTGTGAATAAACTTAATCCATCGTTCCACTAACATTTCAATATCGGCGGGTGCTCATTTTCCCATTATAACATAATAATAAAAGGGCAATTACCTTTGAAAACATGTATTTTCGCAAGACAACTATAGTTAACGAGTGTTACGGCACGCGCTTCGCGCGTGAATTTAGTTACGATTTTACGTTGGAATCATGTATAGTCAGTTTGAATTTTTATTTCTAAGTTGCATCGTGTAATTTTTTTTGTTGGTTTGAATTTTTGTTTCTAAGTTGTATCGTTTAATTTTTTTTGTTAGTTTGAATTTTTTTTCCGTTATCAATTAATAAAAAGCAAAAATGTATAAAAAGTTCATTTGTTAGATCATATTTTTAAGCGATATTAAGTTTGGTAATATATATAAAAGAGCGTCATGAATTTGCAAAAATAAAATAAAATTGCTAGATTCTATTTTTAAGTGATATTAACATTTGTTAATATTCATAGTATGCGATTGACGATAATATTACACATAATAGAAGTGCAGCGCTATATATTTTTTAGGATCAACTAAAAGATGCACTGAGTTTATGAACAAATATACAGATGATATTTTTTAGGATCTGCATATTTTGAATTTTTTTTAAAGAATTATATATAAAGGGCAATTTTGATGCTTTGCAGTCGGACCAAAAGATTGCACTTTCAAGCTAGTTATTAATAAAGATAATTATATGATACGTCTTTAGTCCTATTTTATAGTACCTATGTTATTACTGTTTTTGTATTTCATCATAGTCCATCTGTTGCTTTTTTTTACTAATGCCAAATCCATTTTGACCTTTTAACTCTTTCGTACATTTATATTTTTTAGAGCGTTCAATCATATTACTAAGTTGACTCCTCAATAAGAAATCTGTACTAATTTTAATACTTATATTTAATATTATAGTAATGTTTCTAATTTCATTTTGTAAATAGTAATTCTTTTTTTTTTCAAAATAATTTCTTTTTACACCCAACAAATATATTTTTGCCATATTGATGTGCGAAGCACGGGTTCGCGCTAATAAAATATAATAGACAGTAGAATTGAAGAATAAATTAGAATTTTTTGTAGTCCGGAGTTACCTTGGATTGTTTTTATATGGTTTAATCCGGTCCGGCCGGGCTAGATTGTTAAGAAATAGGAATTAGGCAACCAAAATTAGGGTTTCAAAATAAAATAAAAGGCCTTGTGCTATAATTTCGCGTAATCACAAAGCAAAATTCTGTCCCATCTCGTCAGCCCGATTCTCTCTGACTCGCGACTGCTGCTCCGTCATTCAAAGTACCTCTCTATAATTTGCCCGTCGATTGAGCTTCAGTTTATTTACTTCAAGACTGCTGCTGCTGAAGGTCGATTACTTTTCAAACTTTAATATTCTTTTTATTTTTCAGTTTGCAGTTGTCTAGCTCCATCACGTCGACCATCATTCTTTACTATGTTAATTGAACTTTTGATTATGTATTTTGGGTTAACGTTTGATTGGGCGTTTGAATTTGGTGACATGAATTGTAATAGAATTTCATTTTGATGTTTAGTGTTTAATTTGAACATTTTGGTATGAGCTGATGAGAACTTGAAATGTTTGATTAACAATTGATAGAGTATGATGCATGCAGCATGCTTGTTTGTACTCTAAACCGCACAACCTGTAACGAAAAATCCTTGAATTTATAATTAGTTATCTTATTTGAAAACTAAGAATGACATAAATTGAAAGTGTTCATCTTTTTGTTAGTTAAATAGTCAATTTACTTAAGATTTTCAATTCAAAAATTTTGATTGGAAAATTCACGAATTTTCATTTGGTAGAAAAGTGTAATTTTCCAATGTTTCAATTGAATAATCAATTTGATTATTTTAAAACTCATGATAACTATAGGTAGGTAGTAAAAGGAGGAAAACTTGGATGATTAAAACCAGATCAGGTTTCAAAAAAAAAAAGGCAATGTTAATTTTATTTTTTTTTGCTGTGAAAGGCTACAATTTTTGTTTTCTCATTTACAGCAACCCAAAGCGTCCTGTGCCTAGGAGACTTGGTTCATGTTTGCATTTTTTCAGCTGGTAATCAGTTGGGAGAGTAAAATTTTTGAGTTTGTAATTCGTGATAAGTCACAAAGTTCATAATCAAACAAATCCTTTAAAACTATTGGATTTTCTTGAGTGGATACATGAATGTGTATCCTGTCCAATTTGTTAGCATATAAATACCCAGTTTGCTTAACTTTCTGCAGGACAATGCATTTTTTAATTGCGAGCAAATCATATCTGAAACTATCATTGCTGTATAAAAGATAATAATATATGTTTTATTTGAGAATTTGAAGAACCAAATACTTAAAATAGAAAACAGGACCTAAAATTACATATGGCGTACCCTCCAGCAAAGCTTAGTTGCGAAAATACGCAATACTGACCGATATACCAGTAAATGGGAAATCGTTGTGAAAGCTTAAGTGGATATTACAATGACACTCAAGTTTACTATTGAAAAGTTTGATAATGTTTGTATTGTGGTAATCAAAATTAAAAGTATTGGCATACCGATGTCCTTCCATGTATAGTATCTCGTCAGTGGCAAACGGTTTTTTAACTAAACAAGTTTTTGACTTTCACTGAATTTAATAGATATACTAAGCAGGTTTTAATCGAATTGTGGCACTTGTTTCACCGAGCTTATGCAATGACCTGTTATTTACTCATTTATTTTGCTATACTTAGGAGCACTCATATGATATATTGTCATCATTGGCAACCAAAATTTTAGGCTTCTGTTCAATGTTTATAATATGTATGTTTCACTCCTAAGTTCATGGTTGTCTGTTGGTTAGCAAATGTGCGATGCTATTGCATATGTACTGAAGATTTATAGTGGGAAATTTGAATACGAGTCATCTGACTAATAGTTTTTCCCCCTCTTTTAACAGTTTTAGTTTTTGTGCATTGTGATCCATAGTTCCAAATGGGTGATCCAGATCGCCCGAAAGGTCGAAACATATGCATACTTGCTCATGTCGATCATGGAAAAACAACACTAGCCGATCATCTGATCGCAGCATGTGGTGGGGGCGTTCTCCACCCTAAACTTGCTGGAAAACAAAGATTCATGGATTATCTTGATGAAGAACAAAGGCGAGCCATTACCATGAAAAGTTCTTCAATCGCTCTCCAATTCAATGATCATTCAATAAACTTAATCGATTCTCCAGGCCACATGGATTTCTGCAGTGAGGTATCTACTGCTGCAAGATTAAGTGACGGCGCCTTGGTTTTAGTAGATGCAGTGGAAGGCGTTCATATACAAACTCATGCAGTTCTTAGACAAGCTTGGGTTGAGAAACTAAAACTTTGTCTGGTTATAAATAAAATGGATAGGTTGTTCACTGAACTGAAGTTAACTCCAATGGAAGCTTATTCTCGATTGCAGAGAATAGTTCATGATGTTAATAGAATTATCAGTGCTTATAGGTCAGAGAAGTATCTTTCGGATGTTGATTCTCTTTTGGCGGGTAGCAGTGGGGAATCAAATGAAGAAATCATTGAGGATGATGAACAAGATGAATTTCAACCTCAAACTGGCAATGTCTCCTTTGCCTGTGCTTTGGACGGTTGGGGTTTCTCCATTACTCAGTTTGCAAAATTTTATGCTGAAAAGTTCGGTGCAAATGCTAAAGCTTTGGGGAAGGGTCTGTGGGGCCCACGATATTTTGATAAAAAGAAAATGATGATAGTGGGAAAGAAGGCAATTGAGAGTACTGGTAGTGGTAAAAAGCCCCAGCCTATGTTTGTTGAATTTGTGCTTAAACCATTATGGCAAGTGTACGAGTCTGCTTTAGATGCTAAGGGAGATAAAGGAATGTTAGATAAAGTCATCAAAACTTTCAGCCTAATGATTCCGAATCGAGAACTTCAAAATAAGGATCCAAAGTCTGTGCTTCAGTCTGTAATGAGCAGATGGCTACCATTATCAGACTGTATTCTATCAATGGTTGTCGATCACATGCCTGATCCAGCTACTGCCCAATCACTTAGAATTGGAAGATTACTTCCCAAAAGAGAGTTGGTAATAGAAGAATCTGGACCAAGTGCAGATATCATTTCTGAAGCAGAGCTTGTGAGGAAATCTGTTGAGAAATGTGATTCCAGTGCTGATGCGCCTTTCGTTGCCTTTGTTTCTAAAATGTTTGCCATACCAACAAAAATGTTACCTCATAGAGGTTCCAATGGAGAAATCATAAACTCTAATGGTGAAATCATGGATTTGGGTGAATGTTTTCTTGCGTTTGCTAGAATTTTTAGCGGAGCAATTCATTCTGGTCAGAAAGTGTTCGTGCTTTCTGCTTTATATGATCCATTAAAGGGGGAATCAATGCAGAAACACATGCAAGAAGCAGAGATTCAGTCGCTTTATCTTATGATGGGTCAAGGTCTAACACCAGTTCCTTCTGCTACTGCTGGAAATATTGTTGCTATTCAAGGATTAGGTCAACATATACTGAAGAGTGCAACACTGTCATCTACGAAAAACTGCTACCCATTTGCAAGCATGATGTTTCAGGTATCACCTACACTTAGGGTTGCTATAGAACCCTCTGATCCAACGGATATGAATGCTTTGATGCAGGGTTTAAGGCTTCTTAACCGAGCTGACCCTTTTGTGGAAGTATCTGTCTCTTCTAGAGGAGAGCACGTTCTTGCAGCTGCAGGCGAAGTACATTTGGAAAGGTGCATAAAAGACCTAAAAGAAAGATTCGCTAAAGTAAGCTTGCAAGTGTCAGCACCACTTGTATCATTTAAAGAAACTATCGATGGAGATATTGTTGACTTTCTAGACTATCTAAAAGGATCTATTGGCAGCAACAGTCGTATAGTGGAGAAAGTTACTTCGAACGGTAGGTTTCTTGTAAAGGTGCAAGTTATTAAACTCCCTTTAGCTTTAACAAAAATACTCGAAGAAAGTGGCGACAAATTAGCAGATATACTAGAGGGTAGAACTACTAAGGAAAAAAGCTCCGAATCTGACGTTGTTGTTGAGCTTAAAACGAGAATTATGAACTCTTTAGAGTCTGAGTTAGAAAACCTAGAGAAGGAAAAGGTCGAAAAATACAGAGATTTGTTCCACCAATTTCTGAAGAGGATCTGGTGTCTTGGGCCGGGTCTAGTTGGGCCTAACATTTTGTTATCCCCCGACTGTAAAGCAAGCGACAGCATCCACTCGAGCAATGAGCAAGAAGGAAAGCTAATACGTGGTTCTAATAGCATTTCAAGAAAGCTAGGGTTTCTAGAGACTTCTAGTTCAGAGAGTACAGAATCATTAACACACTGTCCCGAAGCAGAGAGTCTGAAAAGCAACATAGTTTCCGGTTTCCAGCTGGCCACATCAGCAGGCCCATTATGTGACGAGCCCATGTGGGGCCTTGCCTTTGCCATTGAGCCCTACCTTTTTCTGGAAAATACCGAAACTACCCCTCAACCAGACCAGTCCTCCATTCTCAGTGGCCAGGTGATAATGGTAGTGAAAGAAGCATGCAGGTCAGCGGTTCTTCAGAACAGACCCAGACTGGTCGAAGCCATGTACTTCTGCGAAATAAACACACCAACTCAGCATTTGGGGTCGATGTATGCGGTACTTTCTAGAAGGAGGGCTAGGGTTCTGAAAGAAGAGATGCAGGAAGGTTCTTCTTTGTTCACTGTGCATGCGTATCTGCCTGTAGCTGAAAGCTTTGGGTTTTCTGATGAGTTGACTAGATGGACATCGGGTGCATGCAGCGCACTGCTGGTGCTCAGTCATTGGGAGGTGATTCCGGAAGATCCGTTCTTTGTTCCGAAGACGGAAGAGGAGATAGAAGAGTTTGGAGATGGATCGAGTGTGCCTCCGAATATAGCGATCAAGCTGATGAATAGCGTGAGGAGGAGAAAGGGGCTGCATGTGGAGGAGAAGGTGGTTCAGCATGCTACTAAGCAGAGAACTCTTGCAAGGAAAGTTTGATTGGTATGTGTTTGATTGCTTTCAGTTCTTTTATTTAGGATATTATATGGTTTCTTTTTAGTGAATTTTGGATGATTTTTCAGTTTGAAGTGTAGTAAATTTTGATTGAGGAATTTGAATTTTTAGATATGTAGTACAGATTTTATTTAGATTGTTTGCAAACGAAAGTTTTCAAGCTATAAAATTCTGGAGTATAAACTGTATAGTTTTATTGTTATTTACCATTTAGGAGATAGCATTTGAACTTCCAAAGTTTAACATGAATTATGGTATTTTTCTTAATATTTTCTCTGAAAATGTGACTAGAATAGATAATAACTGTGAGCGATGGTATTTTTTTTATAATTTTAGATATTGATAAATTTTTGTGATTTGTAAATATGATATTAATTTAATGAAAAAAAAATAGATAAATAAAATTAACAGATATATACACTGTATCTATTACGTTGCTCTGCTTCTTGCTTGGAGGCACAGCCTTTCTATACCAATGTAACGTCTCTTGTGATGTCAAGCATCGTTCCAAAGTATGTTGGCCTGCACCTCCATTTAGGGGTTTGTTGCCCCCTTGGATTTTGTGTCCTATACTGAAACATTATGAGTTTTTTTTTCTTCCCTTTCAATTTCTTTATGTGCAGAATAAAAGAATAATATATATTATTAGATAAATAACATACGTAAAATAATAGTAGTAAGATCAAAATAATTATTAATAACAATTAGTTTTTAGGATAACCACTTTTTTCTGACCCTTTTAAAGCTCTGCTCAAGTGCACAAGAGTACAATATTTTGCGCACTTGCTCTTTTGTATTCTAGCTCCTTTCAAAGGTTCCTTGGGGCAGTTTGTTAAGGTGCCGTTCGCAAGCTTGTTCTAGCACGTTTACGTTTGTGACACGTTCGACGCGTCGGACATGTCAGACGTCCAAACGGGTTTAACCTCTTTACAGCCCCGTTCAGTTGAACGCAAACTTTTGCTAGTCATTAAAATCTAAATTTTTATAAACTTATAAAATTAACAACTTTTGCAAATGAGATCCGTTTGAGACGTGATTTTTTGCGTTGCGATCACATTAAAGTGCTCTCTACATTATGAAGTTGGTTTGAACTGAATTTGAGCAATTTATAGTTTTTTTAATTTATAAATCAATTACATTGAAAATCAAAACTTAAATGTCCTGCTCAAATATCCCGTTTGCAGCCTCAAATGCATACTCAGTTCACTCAACTTTCTCACTCAAATACCCTCTTACCGTTCCCCGCAAACACACCCAAAATGTTTTTGAACATCATCACATATTCATACTATAATTGATTGCATATGAGTTTAAGGGAGCATTTGACGTACATCCCTCTCATAGTTTGCATATACACAAAACATCCCTCTTTTTTAGATATCCCTGTTTTTAAAATAGGACCATTTAAAAGACAAAAGTAATCTTCGGTTGTAATTTCTCTCTGCACTTCATCATTCTTGTGAAAATGAAATCAGTAAACGAAATCGAACCATAATCTACTAAATAAACTGAAATCAAGGTGACTAGAAAATTGATTTAGAACGAAAACAAACCAAATACTCATTTTAATCAATCGAGAGGGATTTGAAATCAAATAATGAAAAGTATAATCAATTAAAACATCAAAATCAAACAATAAAATTGAAATAGCAAAAGAAAACAATAATTTGTGTGAAAAACGAATTCATTCTTCACAAAATTAAAAATTATAATACATCAGCAACAATTAAGAATATTTGCAGCTAAAAATGCAAATATTAATAATATTTGCAGTTTTTTCTGCAAATATTCTTAATATGCGCAGTTTTAGTTGCAAATACATAGAAAATTTGCAGTAAAAAATTTGATTACTTGATAAAACACTCTTATAGCTCTAACATATATTATTACATATTCTACTGCAAAAATTGTACATATTTGCAGTATTGTAAGAAAATTTCACAATATTTGCTGATTTTTCTGCAGTTATTCAGAATAATTGTAGCAATATCCGCAAGTATTCATAATAATGACATATGAAAGTAAAAAATAATGAATACTTGCTAAAAACACTTGCAGCTTCAACATATATTATTATTATTTTTTGCAAAAATACTGCATATATTTGCAGTATTGTAAGCAAAAATTTACAATATTCGTTGATTTTTCTACAGTTATTCAGAATAATTGTAGTAATATCCGCAAGTATTCATAATAATGACATATGAAAGTAAAAATAATGAATACTTGCTAAAAAAACACTTGCAACTTCAACATATTTTATTATTATTATTTGCAAAAATACTGAACATATTTATAAACAAATTTTCTCAAATGTTGTAGATTTTTCTGCAGTTATTAAGAATAATTGCAGTCATAACTGCAAGTATTCATTATATTTGCAAAAAAAGTAAAAATATTCATAATATTTGATGCAAAAATTAACATTATTTGAAGTTTTTATGCAAGTATTCTCGATATTTGCATATTTTTCTGTAAATATTGAGAATACATGCAGAAATATTGCAAATATTGGAATATTTATAGATTTTTGTGCATGTATTTTCACTAATTGCAGTTTTAATGCACATATTTGCAAGTAGTCTCAGTAATTGCAGTTTTTATGCATATATTCTTAATTATGAAGATAAAATTCATCTTCCTAATGCAAAATATTGAAATTAACAATTGCAGAGAAAAATTCTTACAGAAATGCACATAAATGCATGCAAATTTTTTCAATATTTGCTGACTTTTCTGGAATTATTCTGAATATTTGCACGGTTGCACCCATGTCTGCAAATATTCTTAAAATTGCAGATTTTTCAGCAGTTATTTTCTATTGTTGTTCACAATATTTGCACCAACTTCTACAATTATTGAAAATAATTGCAGATTTTTCAGATATATATGCAAATTATTTACATAATAATTGCATATATCTCTGCAATTATTTTGAATAATTGCATACAAAAATGAATACAAATGATTTTAAGTAAATAATTGCTGATTTTTTAGCAGGTATATATTATGAATATTTGCTAAATTTCAAGTGAATAACTGCAGAGGGAAAAATTTAAATAAAAGCATATGTCTATGCAAATATTCGCAATATTTGCTGACTTTTGCAAGTATTATGAAAATTTACATCAATGTCTCAGTAAATGCAGTTTTTATGCATGTATTCTTAATTATGAAGATAAAATTTATCTTCTTAATGCAAAATATTGGAATTAACAATTGCAGAGAAAAATTCTTACAAATATAAATGTATGTAAAAAATTTCAATATTTGCTGACTTTTCTACAATTATTCTGAATATATGCATCAATGTCTGCAAATATTTTTAATAATCCCAGATTTTTCAGCAGTTATTTTCCATTGTTATTCATAATATTTGCACAAACTTCTGCAATTATTGAGAATAATTGCAAAATTTTCACATATACATGCGAATTATTCAGAACAATTGCAAACATACATGCAATTGTATATAATAATTGTATATATCTCTGCAATCATTTTGAATAATTGCATACAAAGATGAATACAAATGATTTTAAGTGAATAATTGCTGATTTTTCAGCAAGTATTTATTATGAATGTTTGCTAAATTTTAAGTGAATAATTGTAGAGGAAAATTCCTAAATAAAAGCCTATTTACATGCAGATATTCCCAATATTTGTTGACTTTTTTGCAATTATGATGAAAATTTGCACCAGTATTTGTAAATAATCTTAAAAATTGCTGATTTTCCAGCAACTATTAAAATTGTTTGCAGGAAAGAACTGTATGAATGTTATTATAGGTAATATTTGCAGTATTTATGCACATAACTTCAAATATCAAACTGCAACCACATCCCATTATCATTAATGAATTTAAACATCCAAACAACACCAACAATCCATAGAAAACAAAAAACAATTCATTTTTTTTGTAAACAAGATTGATTCGTCTTCAAATAGTTGCCCTTATTTTCTTGAAATCGTGAATTAAAGACTTGTCTGAAGAAAACTCAGCTTGGCTTTCAATTTGATCATAAGAAACTGAAGAAGAAGAAGAATCATGGCTCGACTTCGAAGCGCAGGGGTAGTTTAAGGAAAAAATAGACGTAAAACAAAAACATGGACGTAGAAATGTTTTTTTTATAAGGGCCGGCTTTGAATTAAGTTTGGTTTTAGAGACGTGTGTCTAATATTCACTAAGTTTAATTCTCATTGTCATTTCAATTGTGTGAAATTACATTTTTACGATTCTGGATTTGCTTGTTGGAGAGAAAGAAATAATGTAACAGAGGAGTAAGAAGGGAAAGATAAAAGGTAAAATGTGTAACATCTCTCATATTTTCTCCCTGTATTTGTGCGTACTCATCACAAATAAAATATAATATCACATATATCAAATAATATCAGCACCCACCCGATCTTGTGCTCACAAAACAGAGCATATATTACAGAAAATAGCATGTCCTTATCACAACAAATATTTACATACAACAGCTGCATTACTTAGGTCTGAAACATAGATGCAATAAAAATAAACTATGTATGTTTAATTAACCATCTCACTAAATTCCTTTCTTCCCGCTCTTCTTACATTCTTTGATATGTTCTCACATTGCCTAAATTTGCTCTTACCGAATAAGAACACTCCATCAATCAAACACACACGACTCAGCCCAACTTGGTATGAGTAGTGTGGGAAAATTTTCCAACTATGATTTCAAAATATGAACTGTATTGTTTTCTTGTTCTTTACTATTTAGGAGGTACTATTTGAACTTCCAAAGTTTAACATGAATTATGGTATTATTATTTTTTAATAATTTTTAATATAATGTGACTAGAATTGATAATTGTGTGCACGCGCATGCATATTTACATTGTGGCGATCTTGCTTGAAGGCACTGCCTTCTATACCTATGTGACCGTCTAGTTAGGTTGAGCTTCATTCCAGGGATATTGGCCCACACATCTATTTAAGGGGTTGTTGTCCCCTTAGATCTTTCGTCTCCTTCTATGCTGAAACATAATGAATTTCTTTTATTGTTTTTATTTCTTTATGCACAAAATAAAAGGGTGTCCCACCTTGGAACTAGACCTGTCAACGGATGCTTTCGGATGCGGATAGTGCAATATCCGCATCTGCATCTGAAATCATTTTCGAATATCGGATGATTATCCTATTCGCTAACGACCGATAAATCAAGAATTACAAAAAGAAAATTTTAGTTTAACATAAATATTTTTCAATCTCATTGATTATAAAAGTGTTAAAAATTAACAAATATGATGATAATAAATAGTTTTGAGTAGCATTAAGTGCATATAATATAAATTAATAACTTAAGAAAATAATAAACGATTATCATTTACTGCATTAAAATACACATAATTTGAACCATAATCTTGGCATAAACCGGACGGATAATTTTCGGATGTCCGCATCCGTTTTTGCGGATATTGGATATTTTTCGAATGCGGATGCGGACGGATTTTGGTTTTTTTTGGGTATCCATTGACAACATTACAAATTTCTTTAATTGTTTTTCAATTTTTTTATGCGTACAATAAAGGACACTTGATTACATGAGTAACATACATACATACATAAAATAATAGTAGTACTACTACTATTAAATTAATCATTAGAAACAATTAATTCTTAACATAATCATTTTTTTCCGTCTCCTGTCCGCTCTCTGCTCAAGTGCACATAAGTACAATATTTTGCTCACTTTCTCTTTTACTTTCTAGCTCCGTTCAAATGTTCCTTGGGCCAGCTCAGTTTGTTTTGCAAAGAATATGTCTTTAATAACTCGGATCAGTTAATGTTTTTGAATAGTATCACATATTTATACTACTCAGAGCATCTCCAGGTTAAAAAAAAATGAAAAATGGGGCAAACTTCCTTTTCTTGATTGTCCTCACGCTCCAGCAATGTCGATTTGAGCGTGGAGCATAGAGGAAGTGGGGGTTTCTCCTCTTTTTTTATTATTTTTAACATGAATCCCTAAATGGCAAGAAACCGTTTATGATAAGTGGGCTTTTAAACCCCGTTTACCGACAGAAGAGGTATTGTTTTAATTTTATAAACGCTTTTATAAAACTGTTTATAGACTAGATTGTTTTCTGCCGTTTATAGATTTTTATTAAAAAATAATAATTAGGTCTATTCCTCCTGCTTCACTGCTGGAAGAGTCGGGGGAATTTACGTTATTATTTGTTCTCCTCACCCAAGGTTGGACATCCAACTAGTGATGGTCTAATAATATATAAATGTAACCGGTTTAAATGTGTAACATCTTGGATTTGCTTGATGGAGAGGAAGATAATATTCAGGAGAGAGGAATAATGAAGGAAAAAAGACAGAATATGTGAAACTTCCCTGTAATTGTGTGCATATTCGTCAAATAGTAAAACATAATATCTCTTATGTCAAATAATATCAACACTCATTACAACAAATATTTACATACAACAGTAAAAGATTAAACTGTGTATAAATTAACCTTCTCGCAAACCTCTTTTCATTCTCGCCCCTCGTACGTTTGATGATTTGTTCTCGCGACACCTAAATTTGCTCTTACCAAAGTACTCAATAGGAGTACCTGTGTTGTCAATCAAACGCAAGATCTGAACTGTTATATCTTCCCCTGAATCCGATTCCTTTTGTAAATAGAATGATGTCCAACTGTTTAAGAATAATAATCCGCGTCAAATTTTGTGTTCTATGTTGCTGATTCTCTGTATGCACACATGTATATCAATGTTAAAGATCCCTAATTTGTATTTAGCCTCGGTCCCTAATCTTTTAGGTCGGCCCTGTGTGTTTGTGATGATATGATATCGTTGGAAGAGGAAGGTCCTGGGTTAATTATTGGTATAAAAAAGAAGACAGTTTGGAACCAAATTCTTTTTAATCATTATTGTTGCTATTGTTATAAATAGTTGAAATAAGTGGTTATTCAATAAACAACTTAGAATTCAGATGTCAAATACCATTACAAAATTGTAAGATTGTATTTTACTTGAGCAGGTGGAGGTGTTTTATCAGGCTTAGAAGAACATTACAGTTTTGGTGGTTTCCTTTCCAGTTTACCTCCTGGGTCTATAAGCTGAAAAAATGGTGCATCTTAGACCGTCTTGAAATTGGATACAAAGGAATCTCACGAGGCAGTGGAAAGGGATACAATTTTGGACGATCATCTACTAATTTCTTCTGTAATTTGCACTGTTCATGAGCGTGTACGATGGGTTAATGGTTGTAAGCAGGACAGAGAAATTTTGTTATATAATTTTTTAAACACAAAAAATATATGTACTACAGATGTTTTGAATGCTTCAAATGTTGTAGCAAGGGTTGGGTAGTACTGAGCGTGCGATGAAAGGTTAGGAGGTCGGACCTGAAAAGAAACTTTGCTACACTCGGTACCTGCAAGGCAACTGCCGTGTTAAAACCGACCATATAATATTGAAAACAATCAAGTATTATAATTTAACCAAATCAATAAAGAAGCGTAATATATCATCATCGTCATCGTATGATAAAGAAAACACCAAACTAAAATTCGAAATCTAATCAGCTACGTCTTCTTGTCTTGAATCCAAGTCTGTGTCCCTAAGCCAAAACTTTTGATTATGTTAGGACGAATCGTTTATGAAATTGAGATAAGGAGCACATATACTATTCAGCGTAAACAAAGAAGAAATAAAATTAGATGAAATTTACAACTTATAACAACTAGGACTACCTAAACATGAAATTTACGATAAAAAAACCATTGGTTTGTCAGGCAGACCTTCTATAGTGCGGCAGGTAACGATGACATCAAAAGACGTAAATGCTCCCATCAAAGCTACCCGAGTTCTCATGCAATTGACTGTAAAAAAGTAGATACGACCATTCTCAAATTTCACACAAAAGTTATAATTTAGGCTAAAACACTATATATATGTATATATAAGATTGAATGACAACTGCTGGTTTTTGTTTTAGGTATTATATTCAATTACACACGGTAAAAAAAGGATTGTCCTACAATCTAAAAAAACACTTACTGTCCTTTAACCTTATTTTTGTTTAAAATTTATCGTTATGCCCATTTTTGAGTAAAATCAACAAATAAATTAATAGAGTCAAACCAAAATCCATACATTGAACATATGAAATAATATTGAATTTACCTTGATTCAGGTACAACAAGCTGTATTTTTTATAGCAACTTTCGATTTTGGCAACATGGTTAAACGATGGAGATTGTTGCGGTGGATTTGGAAGCTTACTAAAGGATTTTAGCATCCGTTAGTTCTGTTTGATTATTAATTTGGAACAAAACAATAAAACAATTGGAAGGAGGAACTTTCTTTTTTTGGGATTTGGACCGCTTTTTGTAACTTATTATACAAATAGGATCAGTTACAAAACTAATTACAAATATATGTTACTTTTGACCGGCTCAACGCCATGATGGCCAAAGATATACATGCGGCATTTGAAATATCATCTCTGTTTTTTGATATATTAAAACATAGTCAGCGTATTTTGAAATAGCACATGTTTTGAAAAGACTTTAATATGTGTTGTTTGGAAATTAAAGTTGGGGCTTTTTGAAATGCCATCTACTGTTGATTTTTGAAATAGCACTCAAATTCCCGATCACGTAAAAACAAGAGTCCTTCACTCTCTCTTCTCACTTTAACTTTACCAAACTTCCATCACGAAAATCCAATACTTCCCCTCTTATCTTTGCATAAATCTCCTATATTTGCATAAAAAACAATCAAAAGTTGTGCTTGAATAGATCTGGTTCAAGAATAACAACATTTCTTTGCTTTATATCATTCAAGGTTTGATTTTGTAAACCCTAATTTTTTGTTAGATTTTTTTTTGGTAATTGAAAAATAAAATAAAATTGTGCAGGGTTATATTCATTGTTAATGTATGGCGACTACTAATTGTTCCAACTATTTGCTATTTCGATGGTGAGTTAGTTATTAATGATCGAATGTGTGGAGAGAATGTTGGTGGTTCTTATAAACCAGCAAAAATTCGTAAATGCTCCAACTTAGAATAATTGAAAGAATCAATTTACAAAGCAACAAAGATAAAATCGAAGGACTTAGATATTGATCTAGTTTGCAATTGGCTCACCGATTTTGGATCTAAAGCAATAAAAATAGTTAACGACAATGACATTGAATTAATGTACTCTACCGCATTTAAATTCATAAAGTTGTTTGTTGAAAAAACTAAAAAATTGACCTAGAACAACCTGTAGTGGCAGCTGTAGTTAACTATAGTATTGAAGATTATTCTAGAATGGTGGACACCATAAACACTGCTCAAGGAATTGTGTCTCATAGTTACAGTAATCCGTCTCTGAATGTAGCGAACTTGGGCACCAACAAATATTCTTCGAATATCCTCCTTTCATGATTCAACAAAGTGTACAACTTGTTATCCATATTCAACCAAGGATAGTTTTGCACATATGAGTCAAACATAACACACATTTGCTAATCTTCTTATGTATTATTATATTCATTGTACTAAAGTTGATACAAAAATTTAATTTTCATTTGTAGCTTTATTCCATCGCAACATGCTAGTTTATGACCATCAAATAGCCATAGGTCTTGTCCAATGCAACCCACACCTTCGAATTATACCATATGAGCAAAAGTACGTTTTGTTTTGTGATGCTCATAAATTGTTTTGCATTATGTAACTATATTGAAAATCTCATATATTCATATTGCAGCTCTCGGGCACATGGTATTGCTATACAACCGAACATTCAACCAACAATCGACTTAGGGGTTCCAAAAATAGTCGAACATTCAACCAACAACCGACTTAGGGGTTCCAAAAATAGCCGATGACGATACGTATATAGATGTCGATGTTGATGTACACGGAGAATGATAGGACGTGGATCAATAACATATAAGTCAACAATGAACCACTAAACTATGATTTTGGAGTTAAAGATGATGCTTGTGGAGATAGTGGTGAACAAGACATGGAAATACCTTTAGATGATGATCTGTGTAATGCATAAATGATGGTTTGATCCGTCACTGCAAATTTGCAATTCAACGATGAATTATTCTCATCCTTTAGTGTTCAAAATGGGTTCAAAGTTAGCATGGTATTTGAGTACAAAGTAAAAATTTTGTAATAACTAAGTGAATGGCCAATTCTACATGCAATTTATTTTAAGCCAATTAAGTTAAAAAAAACAGTACACCACCATTTGCAATGTCAATTCAAATTGTCCATAAGGAATACATGTTATAATTTCTAAAAAATGTCAATCAGTGTGACGTCCCGCAAATCCGTACCCCTTGAATTAACACTATTCTACAGAAATTAACTCAAGTGGCACAGAAATACGAATCAATTTGGTTAAAGAAAGAGATAGAAGAAGAAGAAACTAAACAATATCAGAATCTCACAGTCGCAGCGGAATAAAATATAATAGTAACTATAGAACTTTACACAAAATGAAATCTATATCTGTTTATATACAACATATCATCAGAGTAACTCATACATCAATCAACACATAACAGACATACCATACAACATAGCAGCGGATATATATATAGGTACATATAATACGTCTCGAACTCCAGCTCCTCTCCTGCTCCATAGTATCCTGACCTGAACAATAATACTCGGTCTGACCCGAGCATTATAACGAAATAACACCCGAGTCAGTCTGGAATACCAGCTGATAATAATGCACACAATTGATTATTAAAGTTTCAAAAATTCTTTTGAAAACAAAAGCATCTCGTAAGACCACGCCACAAATAAACATGTCGGGTTTTTACCTTACGATAGCTAAAACACTTTTTATAGAAATCCTCTTATATTATAATACGGTCTATTTACAAATACTTATAAAATAGCCGAAATTGTTACATTATTAAATTCCAGCTACTAGCCACCGAAGTGGGTAATACAAACAAAACTCGTAAAAGGCTCGTAGGGAAAAATGGATTTCCAACAATGACTAGGCACTGGGGTACCACCTATCACAGTACGTGGTCTAGATCACAGTACCGAGGACTACTCCCTTCGTCCCCTGCAACACAAGACCGGAATCACCTATGGGCAATTCCGAATAAGATCACCCCGCGGTTGGGATCAGCAACCGCACCACTAAGCCGAAATAAAAAGGAACCTCTAGACAGGGATGACCTTACTCTCCAGTGGGGGCTACCCACGAAGCCTTGCTGCATATCCCCTGATTTTCAGTCATTCCCGGTTGGTGAGGCTTGAGGCTTAACGTTACCTTTAGAACGTTTCTCTTAGAATGCCCATCGTCCGCTGACGATGTCACGAAGCATTCGTCCATACAAGTCCGTCCTGGGTTCGAACGGAACCGAAGGCACTATTCCTACTACATCCATTTTGGAAATATCCTCAGGATTAGTAGCGACTAGCCCTTGCACTTCACTACTCCATCTTCGACTCCGAAAACGTTTTATCGCACGAAAACGTACAAACCGGATCGAAGTGGTTTTCGAGAAATAAATCTCGATCCCGGTCTCTTCGAAACGATCATCGCATTTGTCCAATATTGATAGTCGGTGATTTAACTATCAATTAATATGCATAAACATCCATAGCATCCATCACACAATAAATAATATTCCATATTATTTATTTATCTCAAATATCTTTAAAAGATATATTTTCAAATTTCCAAAACTCATTTGAAAACATTTCCCAAAGGTCTCCATTTACAAGGTAAATCCTTTACCATATTTTCCATTGGAATAACCAAGTTCAAAACATTTATATTTAAAAACAGTTAAAAAAAAAAAAAAAAACATTTTAATTTAAAATATACTTTAAATAGATAAATTTACTACTAATTATTTACTCAAAATATAAATTTCAAAATATTTTAAACAAAACTACTATATAAGATATAACCTGATTTAAAATAAGGTTTTAGTTATACTATAATTAAAATTTAGAGTTTTTAAAGAAATTAACAAATTTCAAACAACTTTATTCAAAAACTAGCTTTAAGCAAAATCCATTTGTAAAAATAATTATCAAGATATTGATAAAATTTTACTATTGCTAATTAATAAATAATCACTTTAAAATAATAATTTTTAAAACATTCTTTAAAACCAGCTTAAGCTTTTAAAAACTTTCTTTTTATAAAAATCAATTTAAACTCGAACTTGGTTTTTCCCAAGGAAATCTCATTTCTACTAAATCATCACAGAAATCCTTCTCACGATTTCTGTCCATTTATTAACTTTAGTTTTATGGTTTTATAACATAAATTTATTTCCCAAATCTTCAACTAATAACATTTATCTTTAATTTTCATTCCAGATTTTACAACTTCCAATTTCCATCCTAAATAGATTTCAAATTTTTAATTCTTTTAAAATCCATTAATTAACAATATTCTTTTATTTCTCTAAATTCAATTTATCAAATATAATTAATTTTGGATTTATAATTTATCCAGTAATATTTCTATACAAATTTATTTCAGTTTTCCATCCAAATCAGGTTTCAAATATTTATATTCTTTTAATTTCTTATTTAACCATTTCTCAATTTCTTCGAAACCCAATTTAATTTCTTTATAATTAAAACTGCAATTTTCTTTATAACTAATATTCTGGGTTTATAGTTTAAACCACAATATCACAATGCAATTAAATTCCAACTTATCAATCACAATATATAAACAGGCATAATCATCAATATAAAAATATTACTACTTTGTGAGGAATCCCGTTGGATCCCTCCAACCTGTTTTCCCTGCATCCACAAATATTAGCACAACAGTATATATATCAATTCAATTTGATAATAACTAACATATTCAGCTAAACATCCAAACAACCAATCAATACTAACTGTCTACTTTACTAGTATCCAGATGTGAGTGAGAATAACTCACCTTGAGTTTCGGCGAGCGTTCGAAATTCAAATTAAACCGAACGACGTTCGATTTAACCTAAATTTCTACTTGCCCGGAATGACTCCGGATTTTCACCATCGCGTAGTGCTCGACGCTGCGATTCCGGCGCTACCAAGATTGTTGATTTCTGATTACATATGAACAAGTTATTTAAATTACAAGATTTGAATTTAATTTCAAAACAAATTTTTTTTTTTTTTTTTTTTAAAATTACCAAAATAAACACGGTTATACCCGTCTTCCCCAACGCATGCGCAAGTTCCAGGAGCCAAACGCGAACAAGACCCAACTCCTATGGCCTAGGGCTTCGAAACACGACTAGCTCGAAGCCCAACTTTTCGATCGGAGAACACCATCTTAAAGCCCACTGCCAACTCGACTTCCCCCTCGAACGCGATGAAGCTCGGTTCCCCGAGTGCTCCAGAAAACGCGCGCGAGTTTACGATGAACGCGGCGACCCCCTTCTCCCTACGCTTCACAGAACACCAACTCGTCCATATAGATCGAAAGCCAGCTTCAAGCTCTACGAACTTCATGTTAGAGATATCTTCAATTACTCGATGGATGATGCGAATTTAAAGGAACAAAATTAAAGATTTTCGGCCATTGAAGGGTTTTGATGCGGCGGCCTGCGTTCTAACTAGGGTTTAGAAAGAAATAGATATATATATATTAGTTTTAATATTATTTTAATTAATATAATCTCTCAATTTAACAGTTATGCAAACGACCTTCAATCTCTGCGTTCCGACAGGCGATCCTAGGGTTTTTCCGCGTTCCGGACACAATGGAACAGGTTTCGTAAGCTAATTCGGTCGCATGCACGAGTTACGAGATTAAACGATCAATTTTAATTTAAACTGATTAAAACGATTTCGATGCGTTTCGAGCTGCCGGGGTCAAACGACAACTCCGATTGCTACGAAAATTGGAATCCGATAATAACTAACTATTACGGATCCAATGAAACTGGTTTCGTCGAATTCCGAGACTGTGCCCCGGAAGGCTATTTTAACTCGTCTATTAAATTAAGCGATTTTCAAAATTATCGAAATCACTCAAAATTTCCACGTTTAAAATTTTATTAACTTAACAATAATTCATATAACATTTATAAACATATTAAAAATCGTTTTGGCTCATTCCGGACCAAAATCTGATTAATTGCATTTTAATAATATTAAATCCCATTATTAAATTAATATAAATCCCCAAATATTAATTTATCAACTTTAAAATTCTTCCAAAAATTCCATAATATCAATTATGTCCAATTGAACTTAAAAACACATTTAAACATCATTTTTATAACAAATTCACATCTAATCCCCATATTCTCTCAGTCCAATACTTAATTATTATTATTCAATTTCTAATTTAATTTCCCGTATTTGAAATTTCGACTAATTTTATTAACTTAACCAAAGTCATCTATCTCTAAATTCAAATTATAATTCATATTCAACATTTAAAATGAATTAAATGTTCAATTTGAATAGCTTAAAAATATGGGATGTTACATTCCTCCCCCCTTATAAAAATTTCGTCCCCGAAATTTGTATAAGGTAGAACATACACTTAAACCCATTTACTTATCCCATTAGCTTAGTTAAAAGCTTATATACACTTCACAAAATCCTTTTTGTTCAATTCCCAAACCTATTTGCTTCATTTACTTTAAAGTTTTAACTTTTAACTTGTAACTTCCCAAGTTATTTAACTTTTCCCAAAAACCCAAAATTTTTCTAACTCCTAAAATTTCCGAAAAATTTTGGCAGAGTCTCCCCTGTACGGAGGAGCTTCTGCGATATCGCAGGACACACAAATATATATACATCGGCCCACACGGCCGGAAACCAAAATATAACACAATATATATATCATTTTCCAATTATATTTGCGTAGGCGTACCTTTATAGCAAATTTTAATGGCAAGCAGCTAATATTATGCGAATACGCACTCCAACTCTCTCAAACGCCTCCCGTACCTGTGCTTACTCAAACAAACTCATTAGTTTCAAAGATATGAGTATTTAACAACATTTCAAATGAAAATGCAAGCCAACTTATCCATTTCCATTCCAAACAACACTTTGCATGATTTCATAAGTAAATCCATATTTTATAACATGCACACAGTTCATTTTCTAATGCCAAATCCCATTTTATTTCACATAAATGATTTACATACAAGTTCGGCCATTCCAATTCATAATTACTACTACAAATTCATATTCACTTCAATATAATGAATATATGCATTTAATTCATTTACCTTACCTTTATACTCAAATCCCTTTATTAAGATTTAGCCCATTCTATTTCATCCAAACTAACTCCGTTTTATTACACTTGAAATGGTTTACATTCAAGTTCATTATATACCATTTATTAATCTCAACTAATTCATTTCCCAATTTGATTTACAATCAAATTTTATTTTAAGCATGAAACATTTGCATTTCTTTTATAAAGCATTTCTCATTCATATGCAAACATCACTTATCCAAAAGTCAATTCATTCCAATTGATTTAAAAACCCATTCCATATGCTATTTTAAATCAATTCACTTGCATTCTTTCACAAAACTCCTTAAATTAGATTCCAATCCATATCAATTTATTCAAACATCAATTCAATTGCATAACACCTCAATTCTTTCTTGCATACCAAATTTAGTTTCATTTTAATTGGACTCTACTTAATCAAATTCCAATTTATCCAAAACCAATTTAGTTGTTTAAACAACTCAATTCTGAATATATTCAAATATTCATGTCATTCAAGCAAAACAATTGCCACTTATACTTAACCATTTAAAATTAATTTTCAACTTAAATTTATATTAATTCTCTTTCAATTTTTCATGGTTTACAATCCAATCATTCTTATTTCAATGCAATTGTTAAATTACATTTGCTTACATCTTATTTCATTAACCAATCCAAGTTTATATTCTTGCTTTTCATCTTTCAAATCTCATCCTTATATTTCCAATGCATTTCCATATTACAATATTATTAAAGCCATTCCACTTGCAATTCAATGCCTATCACCCAAACAAAATTTATGCAAGACCACATTATAAAGCTTAATCTCATTTATTTAATTTACTTAAGCTTTCTTCACAATATTTTCGTTATCTTCTTATATCAACTTTATTTTATTTCCATTTGATTCTCATTTAATCAAATTTTCAATTCATATACACATTTAATGCTCTTTGTTTAGTTATCCAATCCAAGTTAAATTTATTTTATTAACAAAGAGACCATTAAATTATTTCCTTCAGTTGAATTTTACTTACAATTCAAAACCTTCATCATTATAGCTAATTCCATTATACATTCATACTTCCAATATTTATTACCACAATTTAAATCCCAATCCAAAATCAGGATTTTTATTTACCTTCAACTTTTGACTGACTATCAAATTCTATCCATTACAATACAAATTCCATTAATTTGTAACTTAATTCAGTCAATAACCTAATCTATATTAGTTTTCAATCCACTTTCTTAATTTACTCTGAATTCATTCATAATATCACCATTTTCCAATTATTTCATTTGGCACATTTAAATTTTCTACCTTTCCTTTTTACTCCTATAAATAGAATCTAAATTTCTTTCAATATTATTTATTACACAACTGAAATTCAATTTCAATTTCATTACCAAACAAACCTTATTCTCCCCATACATAAGTTCAAGACTTATTTTCCACTTAAGAACATTCACATTTATGTTCTCATTTTGCTTCATTAGACTTTGCATCTCATTTATGGTCAAAATTTAAATTTGCCACACCCTTCAACTCTTTCCATTAATGAATTCCAATTTCACTCCCATTCAAGAGTTTAAGTTGCTCATTTAAGTCCTCTTCCATTTAATAAACTCCAATTTAAGTTACTTAATAACTTAAGAATGTGAATTCCTTAATGCAATTATAAGCAATTTACATTTCACCTTTTATATCCAATTCATTTAGATTGGATTCATTTTCAAATTCCCAAATTTTAATTCTCCATATACAAGTTCAAAACTTGTTTACTAACTTAAGTTCATTCACTTCTTTATATCCCACCTTACCTTATCTCAATTCACAATTTCATTTGAGATTAAGTTTGAATTCACCATACCATTCAACTACTTCCATTTGTGATTATAATCTCACTTTCAATTTTTATAAGTTCACCAACTTATTTATTTTAAAAGCTTATATTGCTCATTTTACTCCACCATCATTTTATAATCACAATTCTAAATTCCATATGTATATATATACATCTGAATTCTTCAGGATACAAATTCCCTTAATTTATTTCTTTGCAAACTTCAAATCCACAACCTCAAACTATAAGTATAATACTTAATAGCTTATGGGTACAATCTATTACACAACAACCCAAATTTTCAAATCAACTTACTTTTGATTTAAACCCAAATCCATTTAATTCTGGGTCCAATATATTTAACTTGTCCAAGTTAAATTTAAATTTCCATTCACTTCAATACCCTTCATTTACTTCAATACATTTTATTCACTTTCAATTACTCAAATTAAATTTAATCTCAGGATTAAAATTTTATTTCCTTTCCTACTTAATATCAACTCCAATTCTTTTTAAATCAACTCTATTTACAAGCTATGGTTGATTCATTTTACCTTCACATCTTTATTTAATTAGAATTTTCCAGAATTCAATTTACCCGGTTTTATCTCAAAACCATTTTGAAATATATCAAATATATATATACCCATTTGGTATATCAAATCAAATCTCCATGTTTTCCAAACCAATTTGGTTGTACCCAAAACAATTTGTTCATATCCCAAAACAAATTCTCATTTTTGAAATATCCAAAACAACTGTTATCCCCAACAAATCCAAACAATACCATAACCAATTACTTGGGAAGCAATCCATCACTTTAGAAACTCGAAAATGAATTCTAATGATGTGGCCAGCATCATCAGGATTATTTTCCAGCGACTGAAGTGAGTTCAATGCTTCTTTATCTTTCCAACTTCATTTCAAAACAGTTGCCATTCAAAAATATTACCCAAAACAATATTCCATTATTGCCTTCAATATATTGGAAAACATTTCAAACTTCCCAGGATTTTAAATTTCCAAACTTTTATTTTCAATACAATAAAAATCCTTTCCAAAACTTCCGGTTTTAAATTCTGGTTAAATTCTAATTTTAATTTCACTTCTTATTTGCAACATATTTAATTAATTCTATCTGGTTATAAACCATTTCAATTTTATAATCTTATTCACTTATCATTTCAAATTTGGTCAAATTCAAGATTCTAATTTGATTTTCAATATTTGGCAACCAAACAGTCAAATATATATATAATTTCCAGAAAATTATTTCCTTTATATCAAAATATAATTTTGGGTAAAATTATTTCATTTACCCACTTTAAAAAACAATACTATGTCGGTTTATCTTGTTTAAGAGTTTAGAAACCCCTATCGATACGGTTGTACTTCCCGCACCGACCAGAATTCATAAACACTCAACCGATAAGTCAACACAATATAAAAACAATTTTATAAGCACTAACAAGTACGCTCTCATAGCTATTAATACACTCAACTCATTATAGAGTACTATCGACTCTATTAAATGAGTAATTACCCCACCAAAGCCTAGGTTGTCGCCAACCTAAGCTCTGATACCAAGTGTGACGTCCCGCAAATCCGTACCCCTTGAATTAACACTATTCTACAGAAATTAACTCAAGTGGCACAGAAATACGAATCAATTTGGTTAAAGAAAGAGATAGAAGAAGAAGAAACTAAACAATATCAGAATCTCACAGTCGCAGCGGAATAAAATATAATAGTAACTATAGAACTTTACACAAAATGAAATCTATATCTGTTTATATACAACATATCATCAGAGTAACTCATACATCAATCAACACATAACAGACATACCATACAACATAGCAGCGGATATATATATAGGTACATATAATACGTCTCGAACTCCAGCTCCTCTCCTGCTCCATAGTATCCTGACCTGAACAATAATACTCGGTCTGACCCGAGCATTATAACGAAATAACACCCGAGTCAGTCTGGAATACCAGCTGATAATAATGCACACAATTGATTATTAAAGTTTCAAAAATTCTTTTGAAAACAAAAGCATCTCGTAAGACCACGCCACAAATAAACATGTCGGGTTTTTACCTTACGATAGCTAAAACACTTTTTATAGAAATCCTCTTATATTATAATACGGTCTATTTACAAATACTTATAAAATAGCCGAAATTGTTACATTATTAAATTCCAGCTACTAGCCACCGAAGTGGGTAATACAAACAAAACTCGTAAAAGGCTCGTAGGGAAAAATGGATTTCCAACAATGACTAGGCACTGGGGTACCACCTATCACAGTACGTGGTCTAGATCACAGTACCGAGGACTACTCCCTTCGTCCCCTGCAACACAAGACCGGAATCACCTATGGGCAATTCCGAATAAGATCACCCCGCGGTTGGGATCAGCAACCGCACCACTAAGCCGAAATAAAAAGGAACCTCTAGACAGGGATGACCTTACTCTCCAGTGGGGGCTACCCACGAAGCCTTGCTGCATATCCCCTGATTTTCAGTCATTCCCGGTTGGTGAGGCTTGAGGCTTAACGTTACCTTTAGAACGTTTCTCTTAGAATGCCCATCGTCCGCTGACGATGTCACGAAGCATTCGTCCATACAAGTCCGTCCTGGGTTCGAACGGAACCGAAGGCACTATTCCTACTACATCCATTTTGGAAATATCCTCAGGATTAGTAGCGACTAGCCCTTGCACTTCACTACTCCATCTTCGACTCCGAAAACGTTTTATCGCACGAAAACGTACAAACCGGATCGAAGTGGTTTTCGAGAAATAAATCTCGATCCCGGTCTCTTCGAAACGATCATCGCATTTGTCCAATATTGATAGTCGGTGATTTAACTATCAATTAATATGCATAAACATCCATAGCATCCATCACACAATAAATAATATTCCATATTATTTATTTATCTCAAATATCTTTAAAAGATATATTTTCAAATTTCCAAAACTCATTTGAAAACATTTCCCAAAGGTCTCCATTTACAAGGTAAATCCTTTACCATATTTTCCATTGGAATAACCAAGTTCAAAACATTTATATTTAAAAACAGTTAAAAAAAAAAAAAAACATTTTAATTTAAAATATACTTTAAATAGATAAATTTACTACTAATTATTTACTCAAAATATAAATTTCAAAATATTTTAAACAAAACTACTATATAAGATATAACCTGATTTAAAATAAGGTTTTAGTTATACTATAATTAAAATTTAGAGTTTTTAAAGAAATTAACAAATTTCAAACAACTTTATTCAAAAACTAGCTTTAAGCAAAATCCATTTGTAAAAATAATTATCAAGATATTGATAAAATTTTACTATTGCTAATTAATAAATAATCACTTTAAAATAATAATTTTTAAAACATTCTTTAAAACCAGCTTAAGCTTTTAAAAACTTTCTTTTTATAAAAATCAATTTAAACTCGAACTTGGTTTTTCCCAAGGAAATCTCATTTCTACTAAATCATCACAGAAATCCTTCTCACGATTTCTGTCCATTTATTAACTTTAGTTTTATGGTTTTATAACATAAATTTATTTCCCAAATCTTCAACTAATAACATTTATCTTTAATTTTCATTCCAGATTTTACAACTTCCAATTTCCATCCTAAATAGATTTCAAATTTTTAATTCTTTTAAAATCCATTAATTAACAATATTCTTTTATTTCTCTAAATTCAATTTATCAAATATAATTAATTTTGGATTTATAATTTATCCAGTAATATTTCTATACAAATTTATTTCAGTTTTCCATCCAAATCAGGTTTCAAATATTTATATTCTTTTAATTTCTTATTTAACCATTTCTCAATTTCTTCGAAACCCAATTTAATTTCTTTATAATTAAAACTGCAATTTTCTTTATAACTAATATTCTGGGTTTATAGTTTAAACCACAATATCACAATGCAATTAAATTCCAACTTATCAATCACAATATATAAACAGGCATAATCATCAATATAAAAATATTACTACTTTGTGAGGAATCCCGTTGGATCCCTCCAACCTGTTTTCCCTGCATCCACAAATATTAGCACAACAGTATATATATCAATTCAATTTGATAATAACTAACATATTCAGCTAAACATCCAAACAACCAATCAATACTAACTGTCTACTTTACTAGTATCCAGATGTGAGTGAGAATAACTCACCTTGAGTTTCGGCGAGCGTTCGAAATTCAAATTAAACCGAACGACGTTCGATTTAACCTAAATTTCTACTTGCCCGGAATGACTCCGGATTTTCACCATCGCGTAGTGCTCGACGCTGCGATTCCGGCGCTACCAAGATTGTTGATTTCTGATTACATATGAACAAGTTATTTAAATTACAAGATTTGAATTTAATTTCAAAACAATTTTTTTTTTTTTTTTTTTTTAAAATTACCAAAATAAACACGGTTATACCCGTCTTCCCCAACGCATGCGCAAGTTCCAGGAGCCAAACGCGAACAAGACCCAACTCCTATGGCCTAGGGCTTCGAAACACGACTAGCTCGAAGCCCAACTTTTCGATCGGAGAACACCATCTTAAAGCCCACTGCCAACTCGACTTCCCCCTCGAACGCGATGAAGCTCGGTTCCCCGAGTGCTCCAGAAAACGCGCGCGAGTTTACGATGAACGCGGCGACCCCCTTCTCCCTACGCTTCACAGAACACCAACTCGTCCATATAGATCGAAAGCCAGCTTCAAGCTCTACGAACTTCATGTTAGAGATATCTTCAATTACTCGATGGATGATGCGAATTTAAAGGAACAAAATTAAAGATTTTCGGCCATTGAAGGGTTTTGATGCGGCGGCCTGCGTTCTAACTAGGGTTTAGAAAGAAATAGATATATATATATTAGTTTTAATATTATTTTAATTAATATAATCTCTCAATTTAACAGTTATGCAAACGACCTTCAATCTCTGCGTTCCGACAGGCGATCCTAGGGTTTTTCCGCGTTCCGGACACAATGGAACAGGTTTCGTAAGCTAATTCGGTCGCATGCACGAGTTACGAGATTAAACGATCAATTTTAATTTAAACTGATTAAAACGATTTCGATGCGTTTCGAGCTGCCGGGGTCAAACGACAACTCCGATTGCTACGAAAATTGGAATCCGATAATAACTAACTATTACGGATCCAATGAAACTGGTTTCGTCGAATTCCGAGACTGTGCCCCGGAAGGCTATTTTAACTCGTCTATTAAATTAAGCGATTTTCAAAATTATCGAAATCACTCAAAATTTCCACGTTTAAAATTTTATTAACTTAACAATAATTCATATAACATTTATAAACATATTAAAAATCGTTTTGGCTCATTCCGGACCAAAATCTGATTAATTGCATTTTAATAATATTAAATCCCATTATTAAATTAATATAAATCCCCAAATATTAATTTATCAACTTTAAAATTCTTCCAAAAATTCCATAATATCAATTATGTCCAATTGAACTTAAAAACACATTTAAACATCATTTTTATAACAAATTCACATCTAATCCCCATATTCTCTCAGTCCAATACTTAATTATTATTATTCAATTTCTAATTTAATTTCCCGTATTTGAAATTTCGACTAATTTTATTAACTTAACCAAAGTCATCTATCTCTAAATTCAAATTATAATTCATATTCAACATTTAAAATGAATTAAATGTTCAATTTGAATAGCTTAAAAATATGGGTTGTTACAATCAGGATGGTGGATTATTTAAAAATATCCAAGTGATCATAGTTGCATTTACCCAACAGGTAACTCTAATCACAAATGAGCAACATCTACTTTTTTGTAACACCTCGAATACTTACGAAAAGTTTAACAAAAATTTAATAAGATGGTTAAACTAAAACAACAAGGGCATATAATAAAATTTTCACAGACGTCTAAATCTGGCTAAGAAACTTGCACCATTGTGTCCTTAGTGATTTTCGGATGAATTTTCATATATAACACTTTGTAATCTGAGTTAGTGTGGAGGAGTTACGGGCGTCAGAACAAGTTAAAATTTTAAAACTCAAAATTTACAAATTAACGAAGTCACCGACCGACCCTTAAGGGTTCAAAGTATACCGATAACGGTCGATTATGGTAGGGGCAACGACCTACATACGTGAAATATCGAACGTTCTTCGTTTTCTGATGACGCGATGAACGATCGAGATCAATTAAGTTGGGACAAAGAGAATGGTGAGTGAACTACATTTTATAAAATATATTTCCTAAGCTAATCCGCCGGCCTAAAATCTAACTTTACTGCTGTAAATTTATAACTAATGAAACCCTAGTTCCTTAATGTATGCTTACAGTAACTATGATTTAGGGGTCAAATTCTTAAGTGCAAATACTAGTAAAAGCTTAGACGTGAGGTAATTGGGCACAAATTTAATAAGTTAATTATTGCAATTAATTTTAAAATATTATAATTGATCTAGGAAGTTAAAACCCTAACTGAATATGTTAGAACCCTAATATATGTTAAGAACCCTAAATTCTAATCTATAACCCTAGAAAATAAATTGTCAGTAAACTGTGGATGTGGAATCTATGCATAAACTCTCACAAGACCTAAACTTACAAAGCCCAATTTGAACAACTAATTGAATATGAAATGGTCACTAATTAGGGTTAATTAAACATAGCTAAATGACTGGAATTAATTATAGAATAATTGACAAGCAAATCATGCAAAAATCCAAATTTACTTCACGACCGATTGACCTGGGAACCTTAGCGGTCAACCGTGGGGTAAAGGCGGTCGCCCATTAAGAATGAAAAATGCAGAATTTGAACCTCAGCCTGAGGCCTAAGATAAAAATTTAAAATTATATAATTTTGTAAAAAATTATATGAAATGGAAAACTAAACGATTGAGCATATTATTCGCTAAATACACATGCTAGTGACAGTAGGGATATCAAAGGACAACAGGTGTAACATCGCCCACTTGGAGGCCTAAAACTAACGGATACGGATGCTGCAGTCATCCATAATTATTATTTCTTGGCGACCAAATGCAGTAATATTAGATACAGCGATACAACAGAACCACATGGATATGATTTTTTAGAAAACCATTTAAACAAATTTCTCATTTCATGTCAAAGCATTTTAAATTCATTATATAATCCCAAATTCGAGAACCACATTCATAGAAAATAAAAGAGCGACGTATGAAGATGCCCCCTTGGATAATCAGGGAGTGTGTTTTTATACACACATATATGTATATATATATATAGCTAATAGGAGTTCTTTTCTTTTTGATTCCGCTGTGTTTGTTGTAAAGGCATAGTTGATTGATTGCCTACACACACACACACACACATATAGGCAATCAATCAACTTTTCCTTTAAAACAAACACATCGGAGTTAAAAAGGAAAGAACTATTAACTAGCTAGCCTCCTGTTCATCTCCGGCAGCTTATTCGTCTAAGGAGAACCTGAAAATACCTTACCATCAGTCTGCTCAAATTAATTTTTGAGCACCCGAGAGTTTAAGAGGAAAATATAAAGTTCGACTCGGACATAAAGCCTGGTATGAATAATAACCTACCATCTCGAACCATTTAGATATCTAGTGAGACCACGCCGCTTAGCGGAATGAGTTTTCCCCTCAACAGTATCTTATCAAAAATTTATAATAACCATACACTGTGCTCCTGCATCCATAATGTTTAAAAATATAGCAAACTAAAATATCATGATGATATGCAAACAAGGAAAATATCCTGCATTTTCCATCCATATATATTTGGCTATCTGTCATAGTCATAGTTTCTATGGTCACCATTAACCTATTAATTTTCGTGGGCGGACTAATACCCTGTTTAAATTTTATGGACTACCTGTCCTATTTTATAGTTTTCATGGGATTACTAAGAAAATATTTCAACCTTATAGACTATCTGCCCGATCTCATAGTTTTCATGGGATCACTAAGAACATATTAGCCACTGCCAATAATTTCATACATTTATTTCATGGGTTCTCCCTGAACCTATTGGTATCTCCAATAATTCCTATTATACCATAGTTTTCATGGGTTGACTATGAACCTATTGTCTTCTGTCAATAACTTAATCCAAATATAGTTTTCATGGGTTCACTACAAACCTGTTGGCCCCTGCCAATAACTCTATTTAAATATAGTTTTCATGGATTCACGATGAACCTGTCTAAATTGAAAACTTTTTGGTTAGTCTTTGGGCATCCTATATTCCGGTCTACCTGACCTCCTGGATACAACTCTATTCATTCAGGAGTTACTTAATTTATATCACTACTGGGTAAACCTAGCTGGTTATTCTGCCATACTCCCCAAAATACAGTTATAGGTCCATTACTTGGTGAATATATATTTATAGAAGAAGCATATATGAAATAATACCAACTTCTTTGGTTTAATACCCTTGAAATCATTTCCCTTTGAAATTTGGTTAATCCCTTTAACTCATTATTTTATTTCAAGGCAAGCTTCTTCAAAAACTCTAATTTAAAAGCATTTTAAAGCTCCTTTATAGTGCCATGGATTTTTCCTTTAAAAATGAGTTGGATTTCTTTATTTTGAAAACCAAATCTTTCAAATCCTTAGACCTTACTTTCAAAACCATTGGAAAACATCTTCCGAAAGCATTCAAATCTTCTTTTCAAAACACTAACATATGCCTTTCGAAATACTTTAAAACATCTCTTTCGAAACCAACAAAATATACCTTTCGAGATTATTAAAGTATCACTTACTAACTTATAGAAGCATAGCTTTGAAACCATTTGAAAGTACCCCTTTCGAAACTATTGGGTTTGATCTTAAACAAAACTTTTGTGTCAACGTGAATGAAAGCTAAAGTACCCCTTTCGAAACCAATATTCTTCAAATAAAAGAACTTGAGAAAAGCAGATGGCTTCGGAACCATCCGTTCGAAAGCAGTAATCTTTTAAGCAAACAATTGGAAGGATAGCTTCGAAACAACTTTTAAAGCCATTGCCTTCGAAACCTTTAATATAAATGGCTACTGGAGCCCTTTCAAAAACATTGGGAAGTTTCTTATTACATTTATGAAACAAAAGCTACATTTCGAACTCATTGATGACTTCAATCCATTCGAAAGGCATAAAGATGGCAACATGGTTTCGACAAGATTCGAACTACCCTTTCAAAAGCTCTATTTGAAAACATAAACATGTCAACTCATTCGAAAGCTACGCTTTAAAATAAGGAGGTGGAAACCCCTTCGAAAGCTATATTAAAGTAATCCAACCCTTTCAAAAGCATTCTTTTAAAAGCAAGGCAAGCGGCATTTCTTTTGAAAGCGAAACAATGGCCTCAACCCCTTCGAAAGCATGGTTTCGACTCCATAGCTACCGTCATTCTCCAATTCACTACGTACCAACGCATTGATACCTTGTGTATTGGTTTCGACTTAATTGGGGCAGAAGTATAGGATCGAAAGGTAGCTACTGGAAGTGGTGAAATAATAAAATTATGCGAAACTATTTTCATTGCCTTTTTAAGCAGTACTTTTCAACAAATTTGCCTATTTATAAAAATATGATTGGTTTCCATAAACTTTACCAAAATCTTTTATAAAAAACTACTGAATTTATTCAAAAATTAATTAAAGATAATTAACAAAGAAGCCATTCCCTTATACAAAACAATTATGACTTTTAAGTCCTCCATCTTAAATAATTTTACCCAGTAAATTACTTAGAAAAATCCCCAAAAATCATCAATGTTCACTTTTACTATGTTATCTAACATATATAAATTTCAGACCTAAATTCCTTTATATAATTATTGAAATTAATTTACAAACTCGGTTATTCATATTCTTCTTTGAAAATTCATAATAAATTATGCATAGCTCGGATAACTACGAAAATTAGACCCAGTCCCAACATAATGTTTTGCATAGCATATTAAATCCTCATGGCTTTTGAAACCTAATATAAATGATTTTAGCCTTGAAAATCGAATAAAACAATTATCAAACAATTTGCTTGAATATAACATATCATGTAATCCAAGCATATCATCATCAAAAATCATCATAATGGATTTAAACTTAAACCTGAAATCAAATGCTCTTTTAAATATGAATATGAGATGGTTTTGATTATTATTCACCTTGTTTTAGATAAGGAACTTGAGATTTGATCTTGTTTAATTCTCCTCGCTTGATTCCTTAGCTCTTACTTGATTTTCTTCTCCTACGGCTATAACCGGCTTGCTTTTTAGTTTTGGTTTTAGGATTTTGAACTTGTGAAATGAAAATAGGAATAAGGGGTTAAGGGATATGGTGGACGTCTATTCCCTATAATACCCTTTGACTTATTCTCTTATTAGTTAACTTAAAAACTATGCACATGAACCCATTCTTTTTAGTTTATATTTAATTAAGCTCGGCCTTTAATAAATTTTCAAATCTCAATCCCCATATCACTCTACTCTTTACATTGATCTATTCAATTCATTTAATCAAATCTCCTAAATAATGTTATTAAAAATTAGGGGTGTTACATTAGGTCATCGCGGTTTGGGTAACGGTTAAATACCTAAATAAGAGTTATGAGTTAACTAGGGCTATGTATTTCACAAGCACTCAAGGGGTGTTCTATGACGGACGTACAACATTGATGGAGACCCCATGTGAGTGAGCCCGGTGCTAAACGAGAAGCAACATGATAAGAGGCTATAGGATAGAAACGAGTCTGGTACTAGTGGGAGTTCTCGTACGTACAGTTCTAACACGACATGGTACAAATAGATGCCGTCATAGTTCGATATAGGCATTTTGCAATACAATAGAGAGGTGAATAGTGGGTGCATACAATGAGTCATATAACGAGTTTGCATTTCAGGATTCTCTTTCTCTAACCGTAATGATAATAGGTAGTTATGGAAGAGCAGTTCCCAAAGTAGCCGGAGGGTGGTATTTTCTTATTGGATATTCCAAAAACATTGGTCGATCGTTAGTGTAAGGTTCGATTTATAGTTCGACCCATTGTGTTAGATAAGAATCCTTAGGTATTGGACCTTAGGAGTTCACAAACACCCGTACACACCCTGTATCATTTAGAGTAGTTTTAAAGTTAGCTACACATGATCACCATGTTAAATTTGTACTCATTCACTAGATTTTATGTGCGACCCATTCTTTTTCCATCGTTTTCCCCACTATAGGTGGACATGGCAATAGGTGATTGACCCATTCTTGATACTTGGCGAGTCATGCTTATCTTGGAGTCTGCTTTTATCCTATTTTACTCTCCATGGATTATTCTATCTTATCAGTACACTTTGATTCATGTATCAGACGTTGAGGGATATTTTGTTATGTACTCTATATTGGATCATGTACTTATATTTTTCTGATACTGTTATGAGATGCTTATTTTTCTATGGTATAAGTTTTGTTCCTTTCGCTTTGAGTTCTGAAAGTATAGCATATCTTAGATTATATCTGCTTGTATTAGTTTCTGAATTATTAAAGATTAAAACCCCATCAATCCACATTTATCAGCATGACGCAAGGTCAAAAACCACTCTAAGCTTTGGATCAGTGTGTTGGGAGGTGCAGGTTGTCACAATTTTTTTAAAGATCATACCTTTTGTAAAAAAAGGTTTGAACATAACGCTGGAATGGTACAGGTGCTAACGGAAGAACAACTATTTATTAAAATTGGTTATATGAAAGCGTAAAGAGCTTTGAGTAAGACAACAGAATGAATTTATGGTGATTGAGCATAATCATATACCAATCTACGACAATATTTTGCTGAAATTGCAAGAATGAACCCCGGTAGTGTTGCACATGTAACAGCCGATGAGTATAGAGTTTATTATCGTGCTTTTTGGGCTTTTGGGCCTTCTATTGATGATTTTGTACATTGTCGGCCTTTGCTTTGCATTGATGGCACATAGTTGTATGGAAAATACAAAGGTACCTTACTTATTGCAACTGTAGTAGATGCGAATGACTAGCTTTACCCTTTGACTTGTGCAATTATTTAGTCGGAATCATTTTATAGTTGAGGTAGGTTTTTTGCTCATATGCGAAGGTTCATTCATAGTGTTAACGATCGACGTATTATTTTCATTTCTGATAGAATGAAAGGAATACCGATAACATTGAAAAACAACCGGGAATTAACTCATAAGCATAGATTTTATGGTAGATTTATGAAATCAAATTTTCATACCGTAGGCTTTAGAGGCAAAAGGTTGACGGGTTTATTTTATGCTGAAGTATGTGCTTGGAGAAAGTCAAGTGTATAAATATCTAAGATGAAACTAAAACCACCAATATTAGAGCACACAACTGGATAGAGAGAAGTTTAGGTGGGAAAGAGGAAAACCGGGTATTGTGTAAGAATGACGGCGGTTGATTTCATGTTATGATTACTAGTGCCCAATCATGAGTGAACCGAAAATCGAAAACGTGCATTGCTATTCCAGCGGAACTATTTGGTTTAATTCTACCACTTGTATTGAGGAGTCACCTTTTTATGTTAGCAGAACATAAAGTAATGGATTTCGTGCAACATTAAAAGGGTCCTGATATAGTGGGATCATCCAGACTGTTACAATCTCTTGTAGGTGGTTCGAAATTGATTCCAATCAAAAAGTTTTAACAGTGTTCTTAGAGTTTCACGATTATTACCCATTAAAGTTATGGTTTCCTGTATCTTCTTTTAATCGATGGATTATTTTTGTCAAAGAAGAGAGGTTGCTTAAACTTTGAAAACTCATTCAACTCCAAATTGGAAAGCAAAGATAGTTGACGGAAAAAGTGAAGCAAGAAGTACAAGGCTTGTACAATTTAGTTAAGTCGAATGGCAAGTAATTCATTACTTTGGTAATGAATTTAAAGCAACAATTGATGGAAACACTTATTCTTTTACATGCAACATCCTATTAACACAATAGTAGCCTTGTGCACATGTTATGGCTACTTGTTCGATAGTTGTAAATGGTGTGAATAGTGCTCATCATGACTTTGCATCATCTTGGTACTCAGTTCAAAACTACTTGGAGGCATACTCATCAGAATTAAATCTCATTCATGATTAACATTATTGTAGTGCACATGAAGGTCAGTTGGTTCTACCACCAATAGCCCATAGGCCATAAGGAAGACCTCGATCCACAAGAAATAAAGGCACTATGGACGAGGTGCAAGCTTCCAAGAAATAGGTGCAGTGGATGTGGAGTGCACGGCCACAAGAAGAATCATAGTACTTCTACAACTTAGCATTTTTATCAGTTCTAGTTGTTTGAGTTGATAGTAAATGACTTTGTTTGAGTTGGTGGTAAATGTATTAGTTTGAGAACTTATTTTTCTATTTGATATGGAGTGCACATTTCTAATTCTACTTGTTTTTCTAGGCTGTTTTTCATTTTTTGTGGTCAATGTGAATGTATTTGGTGGTTTTAAACCTCGTGCTTTGGTTTTTCCAGGTTTCTATTTGAAACCTATTTTTACTGGGGCGATATTTGAAATGTTGCCAATAGGTATTATTTGAAATTTCCCCTTTTGGTATTATTTCTAATACCACCCCAGTAAAAACATGTTTTAACAGAAATCTAGAACAACTAAAGCACAACCCATTTACATACCTCAACATTAACATATTCCATTTTCATCGATGTAGTCTGAAATAGAACTACAAGATATACATGAAAATATCATAATCCATAAAATTCAACATATATTAAATTCATTAATGCACAATACTAAAATTAAATTCAACATCCATTAAATTCATTAATCCATGATACTAACAAAAAATTCAACATCCATTAAATTCATTAATCATAAAATACGCCATAACAATTCCATACAAACGTCAACAAACTACCGCTTAATCTCTTTGGTTGTGAACTTCACATGTAGTCTTTCTTTGTAGCCTCCTGCGCTATAATGGAACATCATCCGGTGAATCTTCCTCATGGTTATCTCCTTCTTCTTCTTCCATCGGTGGCATTGTTTTCGGAGCTTGTGAAGGATCTGGATTAAATTCCCCCGGCGAAGATGAACTATCTTTACATCCCCAACATCTGTGATATGTGACAGTGGTTGAAGAAGGCATGTAGTTTGCCGGTGGTGCTTTTATGAGCGCAAGAGGAGGTGGAACTGCACAAGAGGGTGGTGTATATCGTGAAGGCTTGTTCTTTCCCAAAATTGATTGTAAAATCCGCCTAAAGTCAGAGAACCACCAATAGGTCAGTTCTCTAGCCAAGCAAGCCTCATTAGCTCCTTGTATGCGTAAGCTAGAACTGCACTACCACACGTATACTGTCGGCAAACATCAAAGCCCTCAAAAAAGGAAGCCATATGAGCCTTACACGATTCTTCGAATGATCGTTGACTAAATGGTGATGATGTGTGGTATAATGGCTCAAGCAGCCCACACAATCTAAATCTCGAAGGCATTTGCTGGAATATTGTCACCCCATTCCTTCTCATTAGGAGGAGATAGTCCAAAGAGAGACTCACACAACGCTACATAATCTATGGGCTTGGGGTTAGTCAATGGAGCACCATCTATGGGTAGGTTGAGAAAAACAACCACATCAACTAATGTAATAGCCATCTTCCTAACCCGAAGGTGGAATGAAGATATCTCTAGCCTCCATCTTTGTACCAAAGCGATGGTAAGACGATGATCCAATTGGGTGTACCCTAACTTCATTATTAGTGAAAAGACGACTTGATCTATGAGATCTAACATGTCATGATGAAATGAAGTGATTTCTTAAGTGATGATAAGTGCGAAATAGGAGTAGTGCAATGGCAAAAAAACAAAAAAAATATAAGCACCATGTATAAAAAACACAGCTCTACATTTTTATTCAATAAGAAAGTGTATTACTCCATTAACCCAGGGTTGTTTGTTTGGTAGCGTTCTTGCAAGTACATCACACTATCGTGTATTAGTCCCAATACCATCTTGGAGTAATCTATATAAAATTCAACTATTTGCTAATCACAAATCTATTTCAAATATAAATTACATCGTTCAACATCTAGTTCAAAAGGTAAAAGAATAAATCTGCCAATTCCATTCTCATACAATTAGTTATATAAGATCAAAACAATAAACTTGTCAAATTATACAAAACCCTAAATTGCAAAAAAGGATATTGAGATTAGAAATGAAACTGGTAGAAGCTTCATGTAATGACAAGCAAGTCATGCTTCAAATTGACGAAGAAATTAACAAAAAGTAAATGAAAATTTTGAATTTGGCAAAATTAAGGGTAAAGTTTTGTTTTTTTCATGGTTAGGTAAAGTGAATGGAGAGGGAAGGTTGTCATCTTGTTTTACATCGACAAATCGATAGTGCGCATTTTGAAATATCGCCAATAGGTGACTTTTGAGAAAGCACCAATAGGCGATTTTCGAGATAGCGCCAATGTATTAATAAACAACAACATTCAAAACCACCACATACCATACACAATAAAAAAACAAACCATAATGTAAGTCATTCAAATAAATTGCAAAACAATACCATACAATACACATACACAATTACATTGTAATAAATTACGATATCATACCATACACATATAACATTTAAAACCAAATAGATGGTTTCATATTCAAATAACATCGACGAGTTATAAAACAAATTTAGCACTACATAAATTATAGAGTCAACAATCAACAATCGAATACAACCCAACCTAGTTCTTACTATAATAACGAACAACATGCGACAACATCACTAAATGAATAATAGATTTCAATGACCAAAGCAACATAAATTACCCATCCTGATACCTAGCAGCATGGTCAAACTAAGCTTCTTCAGGAATTTTTGACTGTAAGAATTGCCTTTCACTAATCTAAGATTGTATTTTTCTAACAGTAAAACTTCAGCCTGCATCTCAAGAGCATATTCAACCCTCCTGCGACACATAGGAGGATCTATCCATTGAAAGAAATTAGTTTTATACACTTTAGGCTTCACTTTATGCTACGCATAACATGGACATCCGTATAAGCTACGACCATCGTTCTTTTTGTTTCTGCAAACGATAACATCACACATAACTCCATGGTGAAAGTATTCCAGAGTGGGGTGCTCTCCAATATCTAATTCTTTCCTGCACTTCTTCGATATATCCACACAAGGCTCTTCTTCATTAACGTATCTTGTTTCACTGCCACCTTCTACGGTGGGTAAATGAACAATTAATTCCGAATCAACACAAAATTCTTTACTTAGCCCATGCTCAATTTCCTTAACATTCCTTTGGGTTTTAGATACAACACCATAATTTTAGGAATGTGGTGATAATTGGGTTTTGAGTATAAATTCAACATTATCGACATTGATATTGCAATCAAACTTCAAATTGCCACAATATTTAAACAAAGTCTCATCTTCAATTTCTTAATTATCCTTAGCAACTACCAAAAAAATAATAGCTTTTAGCAACAAATATACAACAACTGAAACTCAATTTTAATTATTGAAAATTATCTTAGACAATGAATCAAATGTACTAAAATTACATAGTTTGGATGAGAAAAGAAATGGAAGTATGGAAAAGAAGGGTGGTGAGTGTTTTGGGGTTTTTTATTCGGAGCGTGGTAAAGTAGAAATGAGGAGAGAGAGGAAGAATAGATATTGGTTTGTACAGCAGGCATAAAGGCAAAGGCAACTTTTCAAAATGCGCCAATTGGCCCCACCTCAAAATGCGCCCTTATGTATAACATAGCTGGCACTATCTCAAAATGCTCTAGCTATGTTTTAAGAAAAAAACATAGGTGCCATTTCAAATGCCGTATGTATATCTTTGGCCAGCGTGGCGTTGAGCTGGCCAAAATTGGCAATATTTGTAATTAGTTTTGTAACCGACCTATTTACGTAATAAGTTTTAAAAAGTGGCATAAATCGAAAAAATCCTTGAAAGAATGGTGAAAGATAAGGGAAACTCATTTTAAGATTTGAGCCTAAAGATTTTAGAGAGGTAAATACACAAACAACATATCCTATAAAAATTGGTTTAGTAAGTTTTATCTTGGCTCTCTTATAGGAGGAAACCTCCCTATTGGTTGGTTTGATAATGAATAATTGCTTTACAATTTGTTGAGCATTTGGTATTGGGATCCACTGTATACTTAGAGAAAAATAAAAAAAATTGAATTCTTCCAATCATATGTGGAGTATAGACGTCTGGTGGGTAGCACCTTGAATGTTTAGAATGTTTCTTCTGATGATTATGAGAATTTAGTTAATAGAAATTCCATCATGCCCATTTGATATATCAAAAGTACACGTTATGTTATGCATCATGAGTTATCTTTGAATTCATTTTATTAGAGCATCCTAAAAATTGAAAATCCCTAATTCATCCTTCATGCATTTCTTTACGATTACACAAAACTTTCCACTTCCACAACACCGCCACTATCACAAACCTTAATCTTTGATCCCCTCGCCAAGTATGAACTGCCCCACGGTTTCATCCTTAACACCATCACCTCCATTTTCTTCTTCCAAAATAACCAACTAAACTCTTCTTCTTTACGCTCCGTCAATTTTGAATACTTACCTTTTCCAAATCGAAAATTTCTACAATATTGTAGTGTGGTTGAACTGGTGAGCTTAAAGGGGTTCATGTAATAAAATTACTAATTTGGTTTGATATAGTCTTAATTAAACTAGGTAGATTTACAACTCACGATTTCTGTTTTCTTCGAGTTTTATTGGATTTGTAATAAAATGAAAATAGGTTTTTTTATGCTCTATTATGTGGATAAGAATGATATGGTATTATTGAATCAGAAATGTATGAAATTCGCTTTTTACATTGCTTTGGTTTTTTACTAATTATAAAATTAAATTATGGATATATTTCCCTTATACAAACGGTAGAGCCTTTGGAATATGATACATACAATATACACAAGATAAAGTTGAAGCATTTAATATATTTTTTGCATTACTATTGTTGCACGAAAAATAGAAAAATACTTCTAATCAAATTATGAATCGTAGATTCAACAGAAAGCAAAAGACATGCAGATTTATAGTGGTTCAACCATGATTGGCTTACATCCACTATTTATCTTATTCCTTTTCTTATGATCCAACTTTTACAAGAGTTATGAGATGAAATACAACAAATTATGACTGAAAATATAGATATGTAGCTCGCTTCGATTATTTCTACAGCATAGAACTTTTGAGCTTTAAGAATTATCCCCACTAATGCCAAATGCTTGGTTATTTCTAAGGGCGAAGAGTTAGTGTGGTCCATCTGAAAAGGTGGGAAATTTCCATGTATAGCTCACCCGAGTCGGATACTCCCATAAATTAAAAGTTATGATCACTAATTTCCAAATATATGCGAATTTAATTCCATATATTACTTGCTTGGTTCGATTGACAGCTCAGTTTGGGGTTAGTTGGCTCGGTGAAGTGAACGTGGAAACTTTGCTGGGGAAGTTTCTGCCTCTATCTCTTTGGTTCGGCCTCCCATTCTAGGCCATTGTCTTGTCTTAAAATGATGTTCCCATTTGGTTTGGCCCTACTCCTTACCAAATAAATGATCCTATTCGGTACCTTGGGTACCGAACAAGATCTCATGTTCGGTAACTTGAGTACCGAACATAGGTTCTACCTCCATATTTACTTCTTTGCTCAACTTATCAGATTGCTTTTTCTTAGCCATGCCTATGTTACCTCCCAAGCCTTCCAATACCTTGATCTCATGGCCGAAATTACTCACAACACTGGCCCCCTAAAGCTCATCTCATAAACTATGAGGTGGGTTTTGTTGAGTGTCTCCATTGAATTCTATAGTAAGTATACATTGTCCTTCCTATTTCAGTTTGGTTCGGCACGCTCTTGGTTCGGCATGCTACTTGTTCAATGGCCAGGGTATTTCGACATGCTACCGATTTGGCTTTGGATGTGACCTCACCCTTATATAAGCTCCAGCATCCCCTCCTACCGAGCATGCTACTTCAATTTTCTATTACCTTCGCTTTTCATGATCGTTCTTCTTCTTGATATACAAGCACCGACTTCGACTTCTATCTCTCCTAATTCAATGCAGTTTCCATTCGAATCCATCACTCAACCTGGCAAGAATCTTTACCTACCTTTGCATTTAAAGTATCGATCCACGTGTAATAATTCAAGCTCTGTCTGGCGGTTGGCCTAGGGTTCGATGGGCTGAGCACATGGGTTAGGGTGTGTTTAAATTGCGGACAACTAAGAGTTTGCAAAAACATCGTTATTGTATGCTCTTTGAATTTAATCCCTATCTATGGCTTGACTACTTGAGCACTAGGCCACCAGGCAGGAAGTCAACATCCATATACTAACTAATTTTTACTTGTCACTTTTGCTTTTAATCATTGAGCTGAACCTTGAATATGCATTTTTGGGCAGATCGTGGTATTGGTATAGTTTTTAAATAGCGTCTGGATGTTTAAGTTAACACTTCCTTAATTCTTCATTTTTTTATGTGCATGCATGCACTCGTGCGTGCACATAAACACTTTTACCCTATGCGATAATTTATGAGATAAATTATTATATCATTTAGGCATGTTATGCCATCGAAAGACTCGTTCACATATTATTTTTGGAGATCAAAGTCATTCTTCTTACATACCTCCAGAGCCTACGTCGTTGGGGCGTCACTATAACCAATCTAGTTCAGTTTGCTCTCTAGTATATGGATATGGGCTACCCAAAATTTTGGTGAATCCCATTGACTCCGAGGTCTACACCTTGACTTCTAAATGGTTAGATTTGATTGTGGCCACTCATGGCATCCCTAGAGAATACAATCTTTTGCCTACTTTCGAACAGCAGGCACATGCAACACTAGAAGGGTACATGGCTTATTCTCATTATCACTGCACGACTGGATCTTCGCATCCTCTTCCTCAATGGATAACAGGCTTCCTTGTGTGCTTGAAAATTGCTTCGTTCCATTTGCATCCCAATGGGCACACCATCCTTACTATCTTGTATGTCATTTTCATAAGAGAGTTCAAGATGCCCCTTCCCACCATCAAATCAGTTCCCTTTATGTTATAAAAGCAAACTAGAGGATTCTTTATGACTTATCTAAGTATTTAAGGCTGTCATCAATACTGAACTTCCGGGTAGGATCACTTTGGTTTACCGTAACCAATGGGGAACTATGAGCCCATCTTCAATGATAGTGACCCAGTTAAGGAGTCACTCTGGTCCACCACTACCATTGAGGAGTTTGAGCCAATCGTGAATGATAGACACTTGGTTAAGGGATCACTCTGATCTACCACTGCTAGCAAGAAGGTTGAGCCGATTGTTAATGATGGATACTCGTTAAGGGATCACACTACCGGCTAGAAGGTTGATCCAATCGTCGATGATGGACGCCCAATTAAAGATCACTTTTGTCCACTATTATCGATGAGAAGTTTGAGCCGATCATCAATGATGGACATCCACTTTAGAGATCACTCTGGTACACCACTGCTGGCGAGAAGGTTGAACTGACCTTTAATGATGGACACTCGGTTAAGGGATCACTCTGGTCTATCACTACCGACGAGAAGGTTGGTCCGATAGTCAATATTAGACACCCGGTTAAGGGATCACTGTGGCCCACCACTACGGACGAGAAGGTTGAGCTGATCATCAATAATGGACACCCGATTAGAGGATCACTCTGGTCCCCCACTATCGGCGAGCAATTTGGAAGGAGATGTCATGATAATGCAGCCTTGCACCGAGTTGACAGCTCTCTAGGCCTAGGCGATATTTCCGTAGATGGCTAATGTTAGCCCAACACATTCAAATGGTGATGCGAAGTTAGATTTCCTAACCATTACCTATCATGATAATATTTTAAGGAAAGCATACTTTATTAGGATCCGTTTCATAATGTTTTGATTACCGAATTACATCACAATTAGAGAAACAATAGAAATCTAAGTGAAGTAACGACGAAGATGGTGTGCGTTCCAAGCCATTCTAAATATGGCCCCATTTGCAGTGTTGAGGATGAAAGATCCATTGCCCAAGTCTTTATGGTTGATGTACGATCCTTCTTAAATTAGGTCGAGTGCCCCCGATATAGGGAATATTTATGGGATCGATTCCACCCTAGAGGGGGGAGGGAATAGGGTGATAGTAATAATAATAAAATTAATGTAGAAATGTATGTAATGGTTGCAGCATAGATAATAGCAGAATAATAAAAGCAGAAAAACAACAACACAGATTATCCAGCTTCGGCAAAAACCTGCCTACGTGTTGCCTCCAAAGTTTCTACTAAAAATTAAGTAGTCAGACGCTTACGCACATAAACTTGCGATACACGCTATAGACTAACCTAATTCTACGCTCAACACCCACCACAACTCAGCAACTAAGTTGCGAATTCTCAAACTACGCCCCGTAATTTGTCCTTAATCGATGACTAGAAAGTTACACAATTTAAAAGAAAATAAAAAAGTAAAATAAATAAAACCCTATTATTAATAATTCTAATCCTAGAACATTAATAAAGCCGGCCCACAAAAAATCTTTTTATTTCTTCAGTGTTAAAACTTTGGCCGATCTCTTTCGTTCCTTCGTTCCTTTTCAAAAGGCTAGTGTTCTAGAAATTGAGACCGTGGATTCAAACTGTTTGATTTAATGATGATATTTCTTCAGTTTGCTTCGTCGATCAACTCGTGGCTTTGATTTGCATATGGCTGCTTCGATACGTCGAGCTCGAACGATAAACTGGTATGGGATTTTTGTTTTTCCAATTTGCTTATGCTCGACTTGATTCGAGTCTTAATTTGAAACTTGGCTTTGTGATTTGCTTGAACTCGAATTTCCTGTATGCCGATGATTGTAATGGGTTAAATAGGGATAAATTTCCTATATTTATGTTCGTATATGTTGCTGTGAATTCTTCATGCTTTTATCTCTTGCGTTGATTTTTTAATCGAACGATGCATGACTCGGTATTTTGAATTTGTAATAATCTGGACTTGAAGAATTTTAATCTGTTCTTTTCTCTTTTTCCATTCTTTTTTGGCAATGATCGAATTTTTGACTAATTCAATGATGTTATTCATTTTTTTCGAAACTATTCCTTGAAGTGTTTGAACTGCTACTGGATTTGCTGTAACTATGTAAACTGCTTTCCTATTACTTTGACTGCTTTCTTTCATGTGTGTGTGATTCCCTAAACTTGTATTTGTCCATGTCAACTGGTTCCAATTTAAGTCTAATTGCATTGAAATTGTGGTCTTCATGAGTCTGAATGTCGTAACCATTGCATTGAACTGTATCTCTGAAGTCTTGTTGCGTTGTATTCATTTCTGTGTTGAGTTATTTGCATATTTATAGATTGTATGTGATGGTTATGCTCTATCCACACTGTGTTGATTGAAATTGAACTTATGCCTTTGAAATCTGCTTGTTTGTATGCTCCATTATGTTCATTTCGTTGATATTGCATTTTGGTCTTCACATTTCATTGCTCTGAATTGTTATGTTGATATTGGAGACTGGTCCGGTTTCATGTGCACTGCTCTGGTGAAATTGACATTTGTGTTCATTTGAGTCTGCATTGGTTTGGTTCTACTTCCATTATTTCATGTGCGTCACCTTGTGTATACATACATACATACATACGTACGTACGTACGTACGTACATACATACATATGTGTGCGTATATGTGTTAGAAAATTTTCAATGGTCTGTTGACATATATGCATGCTCCATTCATTTTGTATTATTCACTGCCTTGGTTGCATTTGAAACTTTGAACAGTAGTTAGCTTTGTTCTTGTGATTACTTGTGTCTAATACACTCACTGGTTTTATGTGCAGTTTGTATATTTTCGGTTTAACTTGAATTTTCATATTGCTTTGATTCGAAATCTAGTTTCTTGCCTCTAAACTGTTGTGTTACTGCCTTGACTCGTGACTGCACCTGACCATGCCATGTTGAGTTGCTTGAACATTTTGTTTTGATCTTCACAAATATATTATTTTGAGGCCTTTTTGGTTGGACCTATACATGTCTGGTGGAAGCTCTGACCATGTCTTTGTTAATAGTTTCTTGTATTGAAGTTTGGTTTCCATTGCATATATGTGTGTGTGTTCACACATGTATATGTATATGTTGTGATGCCTTGTTTTGCTTGATTAACATTGATATTCAAGTGTGCCTGGCTGTAGTGTTAGTAGTCTTGTTATTATGTCTTTATGCATACAGTCTGCTTGTTTTATGATGAACTGAAATGCCATGCACTACACATATATGTATGCATCTGTGTGTACATATGTGTGTGTGTATATATATTTATAGTGATTTCTTTGTGTAGCCTTCATCTCATGATTATGTACTGCCATTTACCTGTTGCCCCATTACTTTGCACTTGACCATTTATATCTGGTCTATTTGGTCTGGTTGTATATTTTTTGATGTTGTCTGGTTCTGTTTGACCCATTTCCTTGCTCACCTGATGTGTCGACACACTTATGCACTTGTTAGCATGGTCTGGTTGGCCCTGATTTCGGTTTCACATGTTGATTTACCACTTTTCCATGTTGTACTGCGTGCATCTGAGTTGAATCCAGCCTCGGCTCGGGTTTGACCTTGTGCTTACATGTCCCTACAGTTTTATCAAGTGTATATCGATGTGCACGGCCTTGTGGCATGTATAGTGATACGCTGTGCATGTCACAAGTTGTTCATGTAGATAAATTCAAAATAAATGATGACAAACAACCCATATAACTGAGGCAAATAACATTTTCAAAAATACTCATATTATTTTACACTGTAAAAATATTTCTTTTTCAATTTTACTGCATCAATGTTTATTTTATTGATAATTCAGATGTTGCACTACACCAAAACATGAAATTCCCAACAAAAATATTTCTGAATTACTAACAATCAAATGACGTTATAAAATAATAACACTTAAATCCCATTATAAAACTTTCAAAGCCGTTGTAAAAGGAGCTGTAAATAGTTTATCACTGCTTTACACCATTATAAAATTTGGTAAAAATGAAAATAAATTGAAAACAAAAGGGTAAAAGATGGAAAATAACATCTGGACACAACGCTTAAGCTCATTACGCTTCCCACTTTCTTTGGCCGCCAAATCTCCAAATTATTTTCACTTTCCGCCAAATCCCTATTTCCTCTCCAAATTCGCGCTTCAGGATCTCTTTTACTTTTCTAATTGCAAAACCTTCTCAAGCAAAATCAAGGGCTAAATCAACTAAAGGTATCAACGCTTTTAGTTTTTATTAAAATCTGTTGATTTCCTACTATTAGTTGCTTGAGTTTGAACTATTAAAACATTTTGATTACTTCGCTTATTTCTTGATTGCGTTTTAATTTTGGACATTCGATTTAATGGGAATTCTGATTTGGATTTAGCTTTATTGTGCTTTCTAGTAATTCGATTCGGTTTTTGACTTGGATTACACAATACCTTCGAACAAATAATTTTGAATCAACGATGGTTTCTGACTTGGATTTAGCTTTATTGTGCTTTATTGTCCACTATAACACATTCGTTGATAAACCTAACTACTATTAGTTGATGGTTTCTGATTAATTCGAATTGATAGCAGAAAGCACATTATAGGCGTTGATGGTTTATGGGAGTACAAAATTTTAAGCAACTGTCAATGATGAACATGCCTAACAAAGTTTTAAACATTATAAAATTTCTTATATGCAAGAACCTTGAATTAGATTTTGCATAAAATGATTTTTTTTGTTGTTGTTTGGAAGAAGCGAGGAAGGTGAAAGGGGATAGAGCAGGCAGAAGTAAGGGTGGCGTTGTATGAAATGCTTACAGTGGTTTGTGGTATGCAAACGGTGGTTGTTTCTGTTGTAAGGTATGGTAATTGGGTTGCACTGTGATTATGCAGTGTGATGTTTAGGTGGATGGTTGGTTTAGGGACAGTGGCTGGTATGAAGTCTGTTTAAAGCGAGGCAGAGGTCTGGGTATAGTTTTTTGGGTTTAGGCAGTGGGATGAAGTGGTGTGACTACTGATGAGGTTTGGTATACTTTCTGGCGATGGATGATGATATTGAAATGTGGTTGAAGGTAGGGGAAGGATATCTTGTATTTGATGTTGATTATGTATTTGATGTTGAAACTTGTTTGATGGTATGTAAGGTGATGAGTAGTGGTTTGTGGTCAGGCAGCAAGTATGAGTGGTTGTTTTGTGGATGTTGTGAAGGCAAGAGGTATGGTTGAAGTGGAGAAGCAAAGCAATGCAGTGGATCTGGAGTATGACAGTGGTTTTTAGTTTGTGGTGGGCTGATGGTAAGGTTGGACAGAGGAGAGTTTGAGGTGAAGACTTTTAGTGCAGACAAGAGGGGAAGTGGGTCAGACTTTTGTACAGGCAGCAGTTTGTAGGGGAGATGAAGTTGTATGATGGCCGGGGTTATGGGTGGAATTCAGGATGCTGATGAGGTTGTTTGAATGGTATTGTAACTATTTGTGGCAGTGAGTATGTATTGGCAGTGGTTCTAGTGTTATGGTGGATGTGGGTGATATGTTAAGGTGGATGAAGTTGGTTGAACAGAAATGTTGATGATATGCAGAAGTATGTACATATATGTGTAGTAGGGGGATGTTAGAAATGATCATATGCAGGAGGGAAATTGATGAAGTGGAAACAGTTTTGAGTAGTTTTGAACAAGTAATTTGATGACTGGGTGAATGGTATCAGTGAAGGTTGTTGATAAATTATGTTGATATGGTATGAATGCAGTGAAGTTTGGAGAGTGGCAGGAGGTTGTAACAGTTGTATGCACTGTGATGAAGGCTATATGGTGTTCAAAAGGTGTGGAATGTTGTATCAATGATGTGGATTACTGGTTGTTGATATGTATGGTATGTAGGAAAGATTTGAACTTCGATGTTAATCTTGACATAAAGTCTTGAGGTTCGACATCAATACACTCCCGATATCATTAATCTTGGCATCGACCTTTGATATCAGGTACTTTTGGCATTAAACTCCTTTGTTGCCACTATCTCCGACATTAATTTCACAAATTTCAACATAAGGTCTTCAACATTGAATACCGCAACATTACTCCTTGTGGCATCACTTACTTTTGACATCAAATTCTATGGCATCAAATAACTTCAGCGGCGTAACTAATTTACAACATCAAATATTTACGGCATCAAATACTGCAACATCGCCTCCTGCAGCATAGCTTACTTGCGGTATCAATAACTTCGGCCTCATCCATTATCCCATCTTCTAATACCTATAAATATGAGACTCTCTAGAATCCTAAATTTTCCTCCATCTAGATCCATAACCTCAACATCATCCAGGTCTATAAACTTGATATCATTTGGATCTTGAGTTTTATCATTATCCTGATCTGGATGCTGGTTCAAGTTTGGCATTAGTTGATGGAATAATAAGGATTCTGTAGGAACGAAATTGATTTCGAAGGTCTTATAAGCTGGTAATGAATCCATCATTCGATATTTCAATGTTGAACTAATGTCAAATAGGTAATAGCTGACAGCAAATAGGAAGGAATTGATGTTGAGCAGTTTATGGGATGCGTACAAATGAGATAGGTTGACCAACATCGAATGGATGAAGCGGTACTAACGAAGTCTGTTTATACCTACAAATATTTGATAATAATCAGTTTTCTTTTGTACTATCATGATAATGGGCACATGCAGCATAGAATCACTAGATCTTCAACTACCTTGTTTTTAGCATAATTTAGATCATTTCACACAAGCATTCTTATTCCTTGTTATTATACCATGCTCTTATCTAATATGTTTGAAAGTTTACCATGCTCTTATCTAACAGTTTACCATTATCTAATATGTTTGAAAGTTGTGTAACAGTTTGACAGTACTACATCAGATTAGTTTTAAAAGAATTGACCAAAATGCTTACAGATGCATGTGACCGTGTTAGGGGCTAATAACCGCAACATTCTCCCTTTCCTTAAAGTAATGCAAGATTAATTTATAATAGCACAGGTTATCTTAAAGTAATGCAAGATTAATTTTTTTAGTAGAATATAAAGTAATGCAAGACATGTTGCATTGACTCTCCAGTTTGAATTTGTTGTCGAATGCTGCTCTTTTACATCATATTATATTATGTCTAGCATTTGTGGGGCAATGGATCAATTTATCCACTCTAAATGTTTATTTATATGCCAAAATAATAATAGTATACACTATTTGGCAGCAGAAAACACAACAGAGAAGTTTATATGCAATTGTAAAAGGAAAGATGCAAAATGGCTATTTTAAATGTATAAATTATAATATTTTACCAGAAATATAAATATGTATATAATGGTAATTCTGAATTTGAATCTTATTTTGAGAACTTTGACTGAATTTGAATCGTTGTGTCATTTTTTGCCGTAATATTTTATTATATGTGCTTTTGCTCCATTCATATAAGAAACAACATTGAATCAATAATCTTTATTTTCATAATGAATTAGGTGATCCACGAGTTTTTGCTAATGTCAGAACCTACCTCGAGAGATTGGATCAGAATTCGACATAGGAACACAAACGAATATATACAAGGTGTTCGATATTTTATGAATTTCGTGAAGCGTCATTCACCACCTGATTTTGAAATATGCTGTTGTCCTTGTATAAAGTGTAGAAATTCTAAAAAATTGCCTTTTGAAATAGTTGAGAAGCACTTAATTCTTTATGGTATGGATCCAGCATACGATGAATGGTTTTTTCATGGAGAGAGTAATGACATTGAAGTAATGGTCAATCCTACACCCTTATTTTGTCAATGATGATTTCGTGGCTCATCAATTTCAAGAGGAAAACCCAATAGAAGGTGGTCTTGGAAATCTTGTTGATGATGTAAATGGATTATCTCATGGCACACAAGCAACTTTTGGTGGAAACCATGAAAAAAAGTATAATGAATACAAAAGAAAAGCAAGTGAAAAATTATATCCTTCTTGTGAAGATGGTCTTACAACATTAAGTGTCCTCATAGAGCTTCATGGCTTGAAAAAAGAATTCAAATGGTCAGGAAACAGTATGACCGAGTTGTTGAAGAGGTTGAAACTATGGCTTCCATAGAAAAATACATTACCCGATAAGTACCCTATAATGAAAAAAAATATTAAAAGATCTAGGAATGAATGTAAAAGGAATACATGCTTGTGAAAATGATTGTATATTATTTTGGAAGGGGTATGAAGATGCATTGGAATGTCCGCACGAGATTTAAAGTTAAAGAACATGGGAAAATAGTCGAAGTCACAAAACAACCAAGAAAAATTTTGAAATATTTTCCTATTATTCCTAGATTAACTAGGTTGTACACTGTACCTTGGATAGCCCGAAATATGTTATGGCATAGTGAAGCAAAGCCTTCTTGGGACTCCATGCGCCATCCTATTTATTCGGCTGAATGGAGACCGCTTAAAAATAGATGGCTGGATTTTGCTACTAACGGAAGAAATGTTTGGCTTGGCATTGCTACTAATGGATTTAATCCAAGTGGAGCTCAATCTAATATTTATAGTTGTTGGCCCGTGTACATGTTCCCATATAATTTGCCCCCTTCATTATGTATGAAACCCGATTTTCAAATGTTATGTTTGTTGATTCCTAGACCTAGAGCACCAAGCCATGACATTGATGTATACTTAGAACCTCTTATGGATGAGTTAAAGCGGCTTTGGATAGGAGTGCCTGCATTTGACATGGATAAGAAAGAGAAATTTACACTGAGAGCGATGTTTTTGTAGGGAATTCATGACTTACCAGCATTTGTAAATTTATCCGGTTGTGTGACACATGGTTACAAAGCATGTCCAGTTTGTGCTACTGAGACCGAGTCAGAACGTATTGGTAATAAGATTGTTTATACAAAGTATAGAAGATTTTTGAATAATGGCCATCCATATAGAGCATTGAAACATGGATGGTACAAAGATGTAGAGCATAGGGAACCTCCCACACGATTGGTAGGATCGGCACTTTTGGAAAAGCTTGCTCATATCAAATATGTACCAGGTAAAAAAAATTAAAACGTAAAGAATTTGATGATGGTGATGAAGATCATTTTGTAAATGAGAATGACAATGAAGAAAGACCAGCATGGTATAAGAAGTCGATTCTTTTTACCTTAGAGTATTGGAGTAGTCATAAAGTACGACATACGATTGATGTGATGCATACTGAAAAGAATGTAGCAGAGCATCTTATTAACTTGTTTTTTGATAGGAAACAATCTTCCAAGTTTGCATTTGATAAGACTTACAAAATTAAATGCTGCCAAATCTTAAAAGGTGCAAAACTTCCATCATGCTTTTCAACAAAGATAGGCAATTTAGTCAACGTTCAACCACCTAGCTTGAGCATTAGAAAATCATATGATTATCATATCATTCTTCAATATTTTCTTACAATCATGGTTCAACATGCCTATCCAAAATGTCGCGATTTAAGACGTGCAATTTTGCAAGTATGTTTATGCTTTTGTTCGAAGGTTTTAGTTCGAGAGCATGTCCAAGCTGCTAAAGATATGATTTCAGAGGCGTTATGTGTGTTGGTTCACTACTTCCCTGCTCACTTCTTTGATATAAGCATACATCTAATGTTGCATTTAGCTGATCAAGCATTACTTTATGGGCCTGTTAATTATATATGGATGTATCCGTTTGAGCGGTACGATACATCTTTATAAAATTACTTGTTTTATATTTAAAAAAAAATATATAAGGTAATATATTTTTGTTTCTTGACTAGAGCTATGAAGGAGTGTAAGAACATACCAATTAACAAGCGATATCTGGAATGCTCAATTTCCGAAGCGTATCTTGTTTCAGAATCTATTAGATATGCAATGGAATATATGCCAAATCCACGTATGGGTAATCATAGTTCTACACAAGCATCATTTTTGGATGAGAACGACAATGATATATACGAATGTTCAATTATGGAAGGCAAAAATATCATGTTATCTAGTGTGCAACGTACGCAGATTCGAAGATGGATACTTTTCAGAATTGACATACCAGATCTAGATGATTATTGTAGGTTTGTTTTTTTTGTGCATTTCGTAAGGTATAACATTATATTTATTGAGAATATTACTTATAATTTGTAGCGAGTATCGGTTGTCCTTAGAAGATGCTCAGCGTGGTAAAAAAAGACTACAGACAAAGGCGGAAGTGGTAGTACAATCTGAATTTATTGATTGGTTGCACAATAAGGTTTGTCGAACTTGCTTCCTAGTTCATAGTTTAATAATAAAATAATAGTTTTAATATACTTCAGTGGATTTAACAACTAATTGAAGAAAAAAGCATGGATTCAATGTTGTGGCGTTATGTTAGTGGACCACAATGGGAAGCTAGAACTCATCTTAAGTATAGAATCAATGGTTATATATTCTCTCCACAACATTGTGATAACACATTATCAATCTAAAATAGTGGTGTTTGCATGAATGCGATTACAACATTTGTTGCAAGTGGAAAGATTTAAATCCTATGGATGATGATACTACGTGGTATGGTGTTATCAAAGAGATTATTGAAGTTGATTATTATGAATCTCAACGTGTAGTATTCTACTGTGATTGGATCAATGTAGCAGATAAATCAAATAGCTGTAAGATTTGTAGTGACTCCAATTTGTTAATGGTGAATCTAAGGAAATTGAAAAGCAGTAGTGGAGAATATGACGAGCCCATCATTCTACCGTCCGAAGCAAGTCAAGTCTTTTACATAAGCGACATGCATGATCCTAATTGGTCCATCGTACAACACTCACCTAAGCGCATGACTGATAGCATAGATGATTATGAGATGCCAATGAGCTTTCAATCTATTTTGAAGGAGCAGCCTAATTTAATTGCATTGTTGAAATGTATCGAATCAAAATAGACATACTTGATTGAACAATAATTATTATTTTTACTTGTTACAATGTTGTATTGATTGCTATACACTTGGGTATGTTTCTCTATTGTTGAATATTTTTGAAGTTATTACACTTGTCTTGAACACATCATATTAATGTTATGATTTAATCTTTTTGTGTATAATTGATACATTTTACAAATATGAATTGGTATGAATAATTAATAAACATGGATTAAGCTTTTGCTATGTTCTCCATCTTAGATGAGCCATTATCCTACAAATTTTCTTTTATGCTTTAATATCCATTCATCGTCTTTAAATTATTTGCATTGTTGAATGTCAGGCAATTGTAATGCCACGTCACTACATACAAATGACGCACATGAAGTTGATGTTCGTCCTCCCCCTCCAAATAAAAAGTACTCAATAATTGTGGACTTAGAAGGTGAAAAAGGTGGTGATGCAAAAAATGGGCCTCTTGTTGTGGTGTTTTGCTTCGTTCTCTCATTCCGATTGGTTATGAAGGATGGAATGATGTAGACGCTATTTTCAAAGATAGCCTGAGGAAAGCACTAATGGTACGTAACTATTTATTCATAATATATTTAACTATCATGTTTAAAAGATTGATGATGCTAAAAGTTTAAAGATCAAATAATGTCATTAACTTTTTAGGTCTCTCATTCAACACAAACCACTGTCTGCTCCATCCATTTTTCATATTTTCTCCATTGAATAATAAAAAGTTGACATTGTTATTTGATTTTTTTTGTTTCAACATAAAGAGTTTGACTTGAATATTGACCCCATGGTAGCTAGACCAATATTGGAGAAGAAGTTTTCACAACGTTATCGAACATTCAAAGCAACGGTACGTCAGAGATTCCTCAAAAAAGATGGACAACTTATGCCCAAACATGTTGCACTTAATAGTCGTCCTGATGACGTTGATAAAGTATGGTGGCAGAGGTTTGTTGACATCGAATATAGTGACAAGAAAATGAAACAGTGCAAGACAAATTCCGGAAACAAGGCCAAAAGTACTCTAACTCATATATTGGGAAGGAAACCTTATCTTAGACTATATGAAGAATTGGTATGTAAAAATATTTTTTAGGTTAATATTTTAGTGACAAAAATATACTTTATGAAATTATTCAAATGCAAACAGCTGAGAATCCAGGATAGAAGATCACACGTACAGTGGCATGGAAAGTGGCTCATACAAGTAGAAAAACGGGAAAGGTGATTCCATGTGCTGCCGAAAAATTTGTAAGTACTTCAACATCTATTCAAGACTGTATCGGTAACTGTAAGTATTGTCCATTGGGTTTGAGAATTGGATTTGAGAATATGCACTTCTCTTAATAATACAGATGTACAATAATTACCATGTTCTTGAGTTTACAGTTTTGATCACCCTTCAGTTCTTTGTATCATGAAATTTACAGTTTAAGGCTTGTTTATGCTTCATTTTGGTGTCGAAAAATAACTATCAGGTTTGAAATCTACAAATGCTAATTAATTAAGTTGAACAATGAAAAAATAAAAATGCACTTGATGAAAATAGTTTGCAGTTTTCACCTCCACACTTTCACAGACAGTTGGAGGTTCTTCTTAAAATCTGAGTACGATACTCAATTTTAAATCTGAGTACAAACTATACTCAGTTTTAAAAACTAAGTACAAAGTTGAGTATTCAGTTTTAAAACCGAGTACAAACCCCGGTTTTAAAATCTAGACATTGTATAATACTTAATGAGTTGTGCTTTGAATTAACAGCAAGTGCTTTGAATTAACCTTGGTCATAAAATATTTACTTGTACTTTCATCACTAATTAAAAAATACAAATTTTCAATAGCATAGTACTTAGTTGATTGCTTTATTTTTGTTTTGTTTTTTGTTACATATATAAGCTTCACAGTTATGAACATCCCATGGTTATTTATTCTATATCAGTTATATTAGTTTAGTTAGTTCAATCATATCATATTTTCAGCTGCAAAAAGTTTTATCATTTTTTGTATACGGGATCAGACTTGAGAATTATCATCATTATCTACATTTACAAAATTATAAACTACCCCAAATTTGAATGATTAATGCCAGAAAATGATATCTGCTAATTGAAAAAATAAATGAATAAGCAAACTATCTAACAGCTTGCAAAGATAGGGAAACCAATTTATGTTAGATAGATAGAGCTTAAATAATGTTTGATGATATGCCATATTCATACATTGGGCAGCTTATATGTATTTTATGTTAGATAGAGCTTTTATTTACGTATGACTATCAATATTATTGATGTTGGAAGAGCATATATGTATAGTATAATAGAAGCACTTATTGAGATATATTTGCAGAGAGCATATAAGTAGAACCCCACCCCTTGCAAGCAGTATCGAACTATAATTAGTATGGTCCTGCTTTTTAGATTGTGCTCTCTTTGTCATAAAAGATTCATATATGATTGTTCATGTAAGATTTACACATTTAAGCCTAAAAAAAATGGCTGCATGGTTAATGTAAAATTGAAACGTAAGAGGTGCTGATTCCATTTATCATGAAATGTAATGGGTCAGCTTAAAATGTAATATAAGATTTATTTAAACGGTGTTGGTTTATGTTAAGTATGAGTGTGTTTTTCTACTGTTAAAGTAGTTAAGATGATTTTGTTGCTCTGTTTGGGAAGAAAACCTGAACTGAGCTTTATTAGTTAAGATGATTATGTTGCTCTGTCTTCTTCTTCATAGAAGTCTAATTTGTTCATCGACACTCGGTAAGGTTGAAGATTTTTCTTGATGTATGTGGTATAGGTATTCATTTTTCTCAAATGCACCAACAAAATTACATAGTTGCCTGAATCTAGTCCAGTACTCAGGTTGCTCGGTTTTAACTTAATCTTTTTGGATGAGCAAAATTATATATTTACATCTTTTGTTATATTTTTTCCAACTTTTACTTATTGAAACTATGCACAAAGGATTGGAATTATTATCATTATATCTCTTTTTAAGGGATATTTTTACACGCAATTGCTTCACACATAATTCACAAGCTAATAAATTAGGTAATGCTTTGAATATATTTTTAACATGTGATTCACAAGCTAATATATTAATTAACCCGAGTACAGTATGTATACTGCTAAGTGCTAAAACATGATATGCTATGATTCCTAGTTAATGTGATGTAATATTCTCACCTTTGTCCCAAAAGGCAAGAAACAATCATTAATTTAGACATGTGAGCTATAGATTAGTATTAAATTGTATGGTATTTTATAGATCTTTTACTTACCCTTTTCCTTATTAGTGTGCATGTATCTTACATTTTAAAATGTTTGTTAGGATGCTATGGAAAGCCAGAAGAAGTTGTTGGTTTAGTAGAATTTTTGGCTCTTAATCCTGCTGCATGCTACATCACTAGACTAGTAACATTCTTCTTTTCGATATTAATAAAATTTAAGTACTCAATTAAGATGACCTTTTATGTAGATGAAATAGTTTATAAGCCAAACGAAATTCAGATTTGGAAGCATCTGCTACAAAGTTACACACTAAAGTCCTTGGAACAATCAAGTACTGTAATACCAATTGTTACCAGGAACTCTTATTTCTTATAGTATTAGTTGTACTACATATAATTCCTTAATGAAATATCACACACGCACACCCACACACACCCACGCACAATTATAGTCATAATATTTACGACTTGATAGCTTTTAAACTATTATTTCATTTGCAAGAGCAAGGGTCATATCTGCAGCTAGATCCACACTTAAGAGCATCTCCAACAGTTCGGAGTGCGGAAATTCGATTTTTCGCACTCCAAAATGTTGGAGCCCTCATTTCTGCAATAGAATGTTGGGCTTCAGGCGCCTGTTAGCACGGTTACTCGCTGCTATTTCTCTAAATACAGGATATGCAAATCGATGCTCATAAATTTTCCAACGTATTAAAATTTCAGAGTTATGACAGAGATTACTATTTGAATATATGCAAGCTCAAGCTTGCGATTTTCGCAAGCTCAGGCAGTTTAGGCCTTAATTAAATAATCGCAACATACCACTATAGTTCATATTCCCATAAAAAAAAGTTGTTTATTTGATTAAACTTGCTTCTATAGTTTATCTTATGCATTATAGTTTATCTCCTCCATATTTTGTTTTACAGTATTCATAATTTGACAGGAATTTTTTTACAAACATTTTCTATCAACCAATATGCAAGATATTGATAGTATATTCTTTAGTTTATGCTTTTACTTTATTTAATATGCAAAATATTTTCAAGTTCAACTTTTGTTTATAATTTATTTGGGTGTTATGCAGGCATTAGTTGAAGCAGCGGAGGAAAGACAAAAGGAAAACTCTAATGTCAATGGTAGCAATGGAAGTAGAAGTTTTGAAGATTTTGAGAATGATCCCATTGCTGAAGTGTTTGGAAAGGAGAAAAGAAAAAACTATTGTCGTGCAATTAGCTCTACATCGACTATGAAGCAAGTGAAGCTTACACAAGCATCAAAAGCAATAGCTAATTTCAAGGAAGATGAAGATAGAAAATGGAAAGCAAAGATGGAGAACAATCAAAATAGACTAATCGAAGAATTTAGATCGATGCATTCGACTATGATGAGTATGCAACAAAGTTTGTTACAATTTATGAATCAGTTTGGAGGGAATGTGACACCAAGAAATGAAGTTGCTTCCAACAGTCAGCATGATAATCCTAGAGCTAGCTTGGGTGTTCAATCCAATGGTGCTATTGGATCTTCCACAAGAGATAGGCAATCTGTAGTCTTATTGTCAGAAGAGTTGAAAGAGGTTGCTAAGGGCCATCTTTGGACACAGAAAATATGTCACCATAGAGAGGTGATGAATGGGGCAAGAGTTGTATGGGTGGAGAAAGTGTTTGATCCAGAAGCACCTATTTATGAAGCACCACAAAATGGTAATTACAAGCTATTTGATATAATTGATGGAGGTTTTGTTATTTGGCCTGGGTGTCGTGTTCGTTGTTTGTAGGATCTAGAATTTATTTTGAAGTAATGTTAGAACTTGTAATATTTTGATTTCATACTCTTTAGTTATGTATGATGAACTTGTGAAATTTTGAATCTTCCTTTAGTTTTGTTGTCAAATATTTGTGCAATTTAAGTTGTATGTTTGGATGCGCAATTGCTTATTGTTATCGAAATTCTGTAATTTTTGATATGTATGTACCTACTGTATTATAATAGACAATTCTGTAGTGTAAATGCTAGCAAAAATGTAGCTCTACATGATTTGGTAGCTGTAACGAACATATTCTTACTAAAGACGAAATTTATAACGAGCATAGTCGTTACTATTGATGAAATTTGTAACGAACAAGTGCGTTACTAATGATGAAATTTGTAACGGACAAGGTCGTGATAATTTAGAATGACAAATCCTTCTTCTACCATGAAAGGGGAAAGTAAGTAACGGAAAATACCCGTTACAAACCGATGCAACTAATAACAAACTTTTTCGTTACAAAAATTTAGATTTCTAACGACAAAGTCCGTTGATAAGTGATATATCTAATAACGGGTAGAGGCCGTTATAAATATTTGTAACGACACACATCACGCCTGTACCGCTCACGACTATATCTGTTATAAATTTCATTTGTAATGACTATATTCGTTACAAATACACCTTTTTGGTGTAGTGTTGGATTTAAGCTGGAATGGAGTTGAAGATCAACTACGAGTGAACGAGTGATATATAGTGTGGTTAAAATGTATGTAACAATTGTATAGCGAAAAATTGTGTTGTAATTTGAAATTGTATTGTAACTGAAATTTTGTACATATAGTGAGAGCTCAAATTTTGTACTATTCAAAATTGTAATAAAGTATTTGTTAGAATAAAATATCTGTTTAAATTAAATTATATGTTATTTATATTATTCAGCAAATATTTATTTAATTATGTGAAAAATAAAATAGTGCAGTAACAAATACATTTAAAATGAATTTATATATATGTTATTATCATCAAACAAAAATCATATACTAGCATATTCAACAATCTCCCCCTTTTGATGATAACAAACATATATTTAAGATTTTGAATTTATTAAATGTATTTTGTCAATGATGAACTCTATTTTCTTCGCTTATTTGAATGCTCCCTCTTTGCAACCAAGCTCCCCCTTCACATATGCATGAAAATAAGTAAAAATATGCAAATGAACCTAGATGGGAATACGCAAATAAAAAATAAAATATTTGACATTTATTTGCCAAAATCTTAACTTTTTTCTCCCCCTTTTGTTATCAGCAAAAGAGTAATAGTGTTAGAAAAATAGAGATAAAGTGGTAGACATTAATACAACATTAATACCCAATCGAGTATAAATATTAAATTCAAATAAGAAAATCAAATAAAAATAATAAATACTCTGTTAGACGCATATTTTACTTTAGAGTGATAGGGGTGATGTCGGCATACAAAACCATATAGTTGTGTCTATTTATGGTATATTTATATCAGGAATTTGAATATCTACTAACCATGCATAACCGCTAGGACTTTTAAATGAGATTAGTAGTATTTCCAATTTCAAAAAATGTATTTCAAGCATCTTCTAACTACGCATAACCGTGAGGATTTTTAAATGGAATTAGAATCAACTTGTCTATGTAATAATTAATTTTGATATGTGTTCCATACAAGCATAACCATGAGGACTTTTAAATGAGCATGAAAGCACATATACAAATATTCCAATTAATTCACCCATGCATAGCCGTGAGGACTTTTAAATGAGAGTGAATACTTTGGATTTTTTATTAAAAAAATAAATAAAATAAAAATGAATAATTTCGTGTTTAAAATAACTGATTTCAACATACTATATTGGATTTTGATGAATGATGGTCATTAAAAATTTGATAGAAATAGAGATGTTCATAAAAATTTTACCAACAAAAAGTTTTTATAACTCTTGTTTAAATTTTTTAAAGAAATCTACTAAATATAATGTCTCAAGTCATAAAGTATGATTAGTATCAATACTCATCACATTTTTCAGAAACTATTTTTCTTTTTGATAATCAATAGGAAGTTAGATTAGTTAATGTAGTCATTTAAGATCCAATCCAAAAATTAATTATAAAATCAAATTTTCTAAAATGCCTAATCTGAAAAAGTTGACAAAAAAACTATTTTCTTGAGGTGGTTTTGTAAAAAAAAAGTCTGCTAATTGAAAATTAGTTGAAATGAAAAATATGCACATATTTCTCTGAAAATGCGATGCAACTAATGAATGTCTCTACATAAAACATGTTCCACCAGTAATTTTTTTATTAACTAGATTAATAGTGTAATCTGCATCTGAATTTCTAGATTATCATTAGTTGGATGTCGTAGACCATACCATGAAGTTGCAACAAATATCTTAAAAATATTTTTGCAGCTTTTAAATGAAATTCTTTTGAATTTGAATTGAAACCATGCAAATAAACAAATAGTTCACATAGTGTCAGATCTAGAAGCAGTAAGATAAACAAATATATCCACGTGTATCTTAAGTAATCATCAATCAATACAAAAAAACATCTCTTATCACCTACCTTTGCAAAATAGTCAGTCCAAGTAAACCTATATGAAATAGTTCAAAGATGATTGGTCAACATTTCTAAAATCAAATCAAAATTTATTTCATTATCACATAACTGGTTGAATTAAATCAGATTATGGTGCGAATTTTTGCATTTAACATACCGTTCAAGGTAAATATACTGTCACCTATTTTACCGTTTCTGATAATATTTATTTGTCACCCATTTGATTCCGCCACATTTATACTAGGCTAAGGAACTTTGATTTGTCATCCGTCGTGTGCCTGGAACAGCTAGAATCCAAGTAACACTGTTGTTGTTCCTTAGCCTACCACCACACCTACACGGGAAAAGATTTGTAACGACCCGGAATTTTCGATCCCGAAAATTCCAGATAGTTATGAAAAGAAGAAAGAGATAGAAGAAGAAGAACAGAAACATCAACATCTCATATTCGTAGTGGATAAAATATAATAATAAATAATAACGGTTTACAAAAGAATACTATATCTATCGATTACATTGTAATACATCAGAGTTACACATATATACAGGCACTGGATATACACAATCATCATGTCACAGATATACAACAATATAATACAGCGGAAACATTCCATACGTTCTTGTCATCCAGCTCGCCTACTGAGCTCCAGAACATCCTAACGTGAAAATATGTAATTACCCGGTCTGACCCGTGCATTACATCAAAATAACACCTGGATTAGGCTGGAAACCAGCGTGAGTATGCCCATCCAACAAGGAATACTAATGCATAAAACATACTTAAAACCCGGGGTAACTCGTTCATCACTACAAGTTCACAACTTACCATAGTCAACACTGATATTCACAATAAATCGCTAAGTATATTTACTTAGTTTTAAATGGTCCAGTCGTTTAGATTTTTCCATTTCAACCTTTTGGTTTCACATATCAATCTATAAAGAATCATAGGTCATAAATCGAAGTGGGTTCGGGTATTTACTGATACCCGACCCCGGTCTCTTCAAATTCAATATCATTTTAACCCAAGTTATTCAAGTGAGATAAATTCAACTTAAATATAGGATGTCACTTTTATGTACGACAATTCAACAACGATAGATAACTTTTCTATCACTGTCTACTCAAACATATCACATCAGAAAACATTTCATGTCAGAGATATCAACCAATTCAAGGCATTAATATCATCCAATAACTCATATGTAAGATTAATTAGTCACTCCATTTCTAATAAATTAAATTAATAACATCCTTTACTAAAAATCCTGCTTACTTAGCCATTAATTAATTTTAAACCATTTAATTAATCATCCTTTAATCATCCATCTTAATTAATCATCCTTGATTAATTACTCAAGTTAATTATACTATAATCACTTACATTGATTAATTATCCTTTAATTTATCAATCTCATTAATTGACTAACCCTTAATTAATTACACTAAGTAATTAATTCTTAACTACTTCCCTTAAGTAAGTTACCCTTAATTACTTTCATCAAGTAATTATTTCATTTGTTAATTATCCCTCATCAATTAACCTTTAATTATTAATTAATTTAACCTTTAATTTCCAGTTAAATTGATTAATCCTTAACCACTTTATCTTAATTACTTTCATTAATAAATCATTAAATTAATTAACTCTTTAATTAATCACACTGAGTAATTAATCCTTAATCACTCCCATTTAATTACTTCCATAAGTAATTATATTCTTTAATTAGTTATGTTCCATAATTATACATTAATCTCTTATGCTAAGCAACCACTTAATTAAGTAATTAATACCTAATCCACATCATAAGAGATTATTCTTAATTAATTTATCCAAATAGTTTATCTTAAATTAATTACCCTAATTAATTATTCTTAACTAATTAGTTAATGATTCCTAAATCAATTATTATTCGTTAACTATTCATTATTAAATAATTATACTTTGATTATTAACATTAATCAAAGAACCTCTATTAATTTCATTGAATGATTAACTTTTTAATTAACTTTCCAAATCAATTACCTTTTAATCATTCATAACTAAAATTAATTAGAAATAAATTCTTAAAATTTAATTTAACTTAATTACATCATTTAACAAACAAACATAGGTTTGTTTAAATATTTCACTCAATATTTTTAAACAACATAATTTAACTTGGGAAAAAAAACTTGTTTTTATTATACTTTAAAACATTGCTCTTCTTCATCCTTTGGAAAATGGCTTCATTTTCCTTTAAATTAGAGTCCTGCTAACAACTCAAAAACTAAACCAAGCGTAACTATCGATATCTCGAGCAACCCAACCAAAAACACTAAGTCACCTAACCAAACTGCTACTTCAAGAAAAACATGCATTCTACACGAGTTTAACCCAAGCAAAACCCTACCCTGCCTAAGTCAAAACTCGAGACAAACCCATCGTCTCCAAAACCCAGGTGCACAGAATTTAACCATGCACATACACTGTCCAAGATGATACTTCATCGACTATCATTTCCTCTTTTGATATCTACCACCCAACTCTCAAAACAATCATGAAAACGAGATTCGATACCATCAAACCCGCTGAATCAAACACCCCAACGTAGAACCACCTCACCACTCCGATTTAGTTCACCAGAAATCACGATCCTCTAACCAAAGCTTCGTCAAGATCTCCAACTTCATTTCCCCTACGTCTAGACAAAGCCGATTCACTAACGATAGTGCGATCTCTAGTTTCCCAACCTCGACCAAAACTAAAGTTAGACCCTACAACGACGAACTGGCACCGCCACGGAGGCCTGAAAATCCATCCTATATTTTTTCCGTCATCGACAATCACACGGCTTGCTTCACCCATGAGCACTCGACCCCAAAATCCTCTAATCATCAGAAATCACTCGAAACCCAATTTCCATCCATCATACGACTCATCTCGAACTACCCACTTAAAATTCATGATTTTATTTTTAAAAATCATCATTTCATATAATACATCAGATAGGTATATACCTGAATTCATGATTTATTCAAATCGAGATTTTGACATAATCGTGCATTTGCTGTAATTTTTCTATTTTGGTAAAAACAATCTTAAATCTCCCCTGGAAATATTTAAAATCAATTTTCTTGTTATTACAAACAAAATATTATATTTTTTCAAGCCGATTCAAGTTATATACTTGAATTCAAAGAATTGCAACAATTGGTTTTTAACATGTTTATAATTTTTTTCATTGTAAAACTTGTTTTCCAGATACTATACATATTTAAACATGTTTAAACTATTTTCAGATCCTAGTTCATGTTTGAACAAACTTAATTTGACTTAAATCTACGGCCTATCAGAGATGAGAGAAGAAGATTTTGAATTTAGAACAAAAAATTTAAACCTGAACTAAGAAAATAGGTATTCAACAAACATGCATACTTTAGATCATACACATATATACATGCAACTCATTCTTCATCACAGAAATACACATGCAACAACATTTATCTACTTAAACTTGTTAATAAATATTAACTTACCTTACTAAGAAGACGGAGAGCTTGGAAAAAATGGTTTTGAAACTTGACTGCTTTGATTTTCTTTTAAAAGCTGCAAAGCTTTGGATTTCTGGAAATCCTTGTTGATGCTTCAGGTTACATCTTGAATTGATACTTGTAAGCTTTGATTTTGCTTCGGATTTTCTTTCTTAAACTCTTGAAAGTGATTACAGGCTTGCAAATAAATGGTTACATGAAAAATGTATTGCAGATTTGTTTTGAGCTTGGTTTCTGGCTGTAGATTCTTGAGTTTAGAAATTGGAAATGAATTTTAGTTTTGGTTTGAAGTAATTTATAGGTTTTGATCTGGTGGATTTCTGGTATTGGTTTTTGCTTTTTTAAAAAATGAAAATAAACAAGAAAATGGAAGAGAAGGAGGATGTCAACTTATATAGATTCCTTAAGATTTATTTTAAAAATTAAAAAAATAGAAATAAATTATGACACTTGAAATTACAATCTTTGATTACCTTACACATGTATATAACAAGCATTAGTAATTAAACACTTGTAATAACTTATCATTATTAGCTTACATTAGTCATTTATGTTGCATTAATATGTTATATATATTTATGTAATATCTAAAATTTAGTTTATATATATGTATATATCCTTGCCTTTATATTTAACTTTATTTTATTTATCTATACATTTTTTTAAAATAAAATGGAAGAAAAACCCAATTTTAAACACTTATAAATAATTATACATATACACACACACAAAAACGAACCTAATTTATTTGTTTTTGAGAACATAAATTTGCCCACTTAAATTATATCTATTTGTATACACTTAAGATTTTCATCATTATAAAGTTCTACACTTATCTATTCCTATAATTAATAGTTTACTATAAGATTCATTATTTAATTCAACTATTATTGTAGTTTCAAATCCACTTATATAAATATCTAGACATCTTTAATTATCAATTTTTTTTAATCCAAATAAAATTAGTTAATTATCCAATTAACAGCTGTTCAAAAGTCAGGGTTATCACATTCCTCCTCCCTTTTGAATCTTTTCGTCCTCGAAAAGGTACGAAACCAGAATTTATTAAGATACTTAATATTAGTTAAATCACTTTTTTAAAATATTTTAAAATCTATATAATATTTCCAAAATAGTTATATAAAAGTATCATTTATAACTTGATGTTTCAATAGGTTCGTCCTCATTCTCATAGAAATTTGGTCATACGTTGATCAGGCGTAGGACTGAAAATCTACAAGTACTAATCTATAAGTACTTAGCAGACCCATTTCAACACCCAGCGAAAATACTTGGAAAATATTTTTATTGAAAATATAGAAAACTTTTTTGAAAATAAAGGAAATATCTTTGGTGAGAATGCTCTGGAAATCATCACCCCCATCCATGGTCGCAGTTACATCCTAGGTTACGTTGCTATCGCAGCAAAAGTCCATGTAACTGTAGGCACTCCGTGCCCCTCGATTACGCCATGGAACCCACAACAGATCAGTTACATTCCAGGGTTATGTTGCCATCACAGCAAAAGTCCATGTAACTGTAGGCATCAGCGCCCTCGATTTTCACTGCCAAAATGAAAATCTCCACTCCCACATAGTTCGCAGTCTACCGATGTAAAATCAAACGCAGGCTGTTGGCTCTCAGCAGCACACACGACTTTTGCTATGTTACCATAGGTCGCAGTCTATCGATATAAAATCAAACGCAGACCGTTGGCTCTCAACAGCACACACGACTTTCGCTATGTTACCATAGGTCGCAGTCTACCGATATAAAATCGAACGTAGACCGTTGGCTCTCAGCAGCACACACGACTTTCGCTATGGTACACACTACTCATAATCTTGAGGAACTAGTTTTGTCTGGACTCCTCACATGATCAACTTTAGAACCCCCCTTTGGGGTTCAAAGCCGCACCACCCGGTGGCACTCCTGAGAAGTTCATTTCAAAGGAGCGCCTTTTCCCCCAGAGCCAATATCAAAACACTTTATACTATACACATATAGCATCTTTCAAATCATGCACCTAGTATGATCTCAAACAAAGCTTCTTTACACAAAATCAATTATCCCAAAATCGATAATTCTCAAACTAGGCTTTCTAAATTCCAATATTGATTTTACCAAAAAATCAAAGCCTTTCCAAATCAAAAGGTTCCCAAAACTTTTTTCCAAAATCCTCATACGATCCTTTATATATATATATATTTATATAATTTTTAAAACTTTGGATCATTTCAAACTTGTATAAAATTCCTTTTATACTTGAAACACTTTCAAAATCCTTTTTCTTCTGTCAATAGATACGACAAGGGGAGATTTATCTTATATAACAAGGATATATAACTTTGTTTATTCAAAATCAAATATTCAAATTTGATTACTCTTTTCAATATCAATTTCATTCAAATCCGTACGATGTACACTTATCATCCGTACGCAATACCAATCTGATCGCTCACTCGATCACACAATTTCACTTCCGAACTAGTATCGTCCACCCGACTTCCTAGTGTGGACACAGATCTGGTTTCCTGATCAGAAACTATCATTCTCCTTGCATACCCATAACTATGATAGAGAATATCTAGAACCAATCAACAATCCATATCCAGGTTCGCCGTCGAAAATCCAGTGAAAAATCCCAACTCGGATCGATAAACTATCTCGAAATTCTATGCCCGAATCTGGATCAAATCACTATACGAATAGAATAATATACGTACATCCAACGTATTTATCTTTATTGATTATCAACTAAATCACTTTCTCTTTCTATTCACATTTCCTTTAATTTCTATCCAATAATCATAATTGTTTAAATCCTCATTTGGATTATCACCTTAATTCTTATTACAAATGGATGTTTAAATCATAAACAATTCGAACTCTGTCTAGTTTAAATTTAGAAAATAGCCTGAAATTTTTTAAAATAGATAAGTATTAGAAAAGTAATTATTAGTTTGTAAAATATCTTTAAAATAGTTAAGTAATTGTAAAATAGTTGGAAAATAGTTATAGTAATTTTAAATAATTGCAAAATAGTTGTAAAATAGTAATTAATTTGTAAAATAGTTGAAAAACAGTAATTGGTTTATAAAAAGTTGTATAATAGTTAAATAGTTCCAAAAGTTGTTGCAAAGCAAGTATAAGATAGTTTGGGTTTTAAAAAGAAAGTTGTATAGTAAATAGATAGGAAAATAGATTTAAAACAGTTTATATTAAAATATTTTATTTCTTTGGAAAAATAGTTTAGAGCCAAACTGTTCAATTCCCAATCTCCATTTCCATCAATTCAATTTAAATTTCCACTTCTATTTAAATTGACTCAATTCCAAATTAAATAACTTCAATTTTCATTGAAATTGATTTCACCCCAAATTCAAGTTGAATTAATCCTCAATTTATTTTCTAGATTCAAATCATATTCCATTTAAATTTACTCATTCACTTTAATCACAATTACAATTGATTCGAATAAATTTCAAATTGAACCAGTTTCAATTCATATCAATTCCGGTTTGAATTAATTCCAATTCCCATTTGAATTTGATCTCATTCAACTTCAATTTCTTTTCAAATTAATCCAATTCAAATTTTCCATTTAAATTTTCAAACTTATCCATCTTCAATCATAATTCCAATTAATTCAAATCAAATTCAGTTTGAACTAATTCAATCCAAATTTCAAATTTAAACTATCCCGAATTATATGAATTCGAGTTAAATTTTTAAATGTTGATTTAATCCTTTAAATCAAATCAACTTATATCTTTAAACCATTTAATTCCCAATCCAAATTCGATTTTATCTTAATAATGGATATATAACTATACTCCATTTCTTCATTTATTTAAGCAAATCCAATTTCAGCTTAAAGATTATTAATAACAACAGGATGGTATTATCCAAATTATTTTAAAACACCCATCCATTTTCAATTACTAGATCTCAAACCTATTTTAAAATCACATTAAATCCCCATTCAAATCAACAATTTAACTTCCCAAGTTAAATCTCAATTTTCATCTTGAATTTCCAAATCAGATTGTTCATCCAAACTTATTTAACTTCTTCTAAGTTAAATTCAATTTAATCCCATTAAACCTGCTCCAAATTTGAATTTTCCATTTCAAATTCCAATTTATAAGTCATACTTACCCAAATGTTTTACTTCCCTAAAACATTTCATTTTGCTTACTCATTAATACACATTTTATTATTAAACACAACAATCATTTATGATAATAACCAAGATTATCATATCTGGACACCAATTCATTATTATCTTATACACTCAACTCATTCTAGAGTACCATTAACCCTTTCCTTAATGAGTAATCCCACCAGAGGCAAGGTTCTCGCTTAATCTTCTGCTCTGATACCAAATGTAACGACTCGGAATTTTCGATCCCGAAAATTCCAGATAGTTATGAAAATAAGAAAGAGATAGAAGAAGAAGAACAAAAATATCAACATCTCACATTCGCAACGGATAATATATAATAATAAATAATAACAGTTTACAAAAGAATACTATATCTGTCGGTTACATTTTAATACATCATAGTTACACATATATACAGACATTGGATATACACAATCATCGTGTCACAGATATACAGCAATATAATACCGCAGAAACACTCCATACGTTCTTGTCATCCAGCTTGCCTACTGAGCTCCAGAACATCCTTACCTGAAAATCTGTAATTACTCGGTCTGACCCGTGCATTACATCAAAATAACACCTGGGTTAGGCTGGAAACCAGCGTGAGTATGCCCATCCAACAAGGAATACTAATGCATAAAACATACTTAAAACCCGGGGTAACTCGTTCATCACTACAAGTTCACAACTTGCCATAGTCAACACTGATATTCACAATAAATCCCTAAGTATCTTTACTTAGTTTTAAATGGTCCAGTCGTTTAGATTTTTCCATTTCAACCTTTTGGTTTCACATATCAATCTATAAAGAATCATAGGTCACAAATCGAAGTGGGTTCGGGTATTTACTGATACCCGACCCCGGTCTCTTCAAATTCAATATCATTTTAACCTAAGTTATTCAAGTGAGATAAATTCAACTTAAATATAGGATGTCACTTTTATATACGGCAATTCAACAACGATAGATAACTTTACTATCACTGTCTACTCAAACATATCACATCAGAAAACATTTCATATCAGAGATATCAACCAATTCAAGGCATTAATATCATCCAATAACTCATAAGTAAGATTAATTAGTCACTCCATTTCTAATAAATTAAATTAATAACATCATTTACTAAAAATCCTGCTTACTTAGCCATTAATTAATTTTAAACCAATTAATTAATCATCCTTTAATTATCCATCTTAATTAATCATCCTTGATTAATTACTCAAATTAATTATCCTATAATCACTTACGTTGATTAATTATCCTTTAATTAATCACTCTCATTAATTGACTAACCCTTAATTAATTACACTAAGTAATTAATTCTTAACTACTTCCCTTAAGTAAGTTACCCTTAATTACTTTCATCAAGTAATTATTTCATTGGTTAATTATCCCTCATCAATTAACCTTTAATTATTAATTAATTTAACCTTTAATTTCCAGTTAAATTGATTAATCCTTAACCACTTTATCTTAATTACTTTTATTAATAAATCATTAAATTAATTAATTCTTTGATTAATCACACTGAGTAATTAATCCTTAATCACTCCCATTTAATTACTTCCATAAGTAATTATCTTCTTTAATTAATTATGTTCCATAATTATGCATTAATCTCTTATACTAAGCAACCACTTAATTAAGTAATTAATACCTAATCCACATCATAAGAGATTATTCTTAATTAATTTATCCAAATAGTTTATCTTAAATTACTGAACCTAATTAATTATTCTTAACTAATTAGTTAATGATTCCTAAATCAATTATTATTCATTAACTATTCATTATTAAATAATTATACTTTGATTATTAACATTAATCAAAGAACCTATATTAATTTCATTGAATGATTAACTTTTTAATTAACTTTCCAAATTAATTACCTTTTAATCATTCATAACTCAAATTAATTAGGAATAAATTCTTAAAATTTAACTTAATTACAGCATTTAACAAACAAACATAGGTTTGTTTAAACATTTCACTCAATATTTTTAAACAAAATAATTTAACTTGGGAAAAAACTTCTTTTTATTATACTTTAAAACATTGCTCTTCTTCATCCTCTGGAAAACTGGCTTCGTTTTCCTTTAAATTGGAGTCCTACTAACAACTCAAAAACTAAACCAAGCGTAACTATCGATATCTCGAGCAACCCAACCAAAAACACCGAGTCACCTAACCAAACTGCTACTTCGAGGAAAACACGCGTTCTACACGAGTTTTACCCGAGCAAAACCCTACCGTACCCCAGTCAAAACTCGAGACAAACCCATCGTCTCCAAAACCCAGGTGCACAGAATTCAACCGTGCACATACACCATCCAACGATGATACTTCGACGTCAACGACCACCGTCGACAAATCGACTATCATCTCCTCTTTCGATATCTACCACCCAACTTCCAAAACAATCACGAAAACGAGATTCGATACGATCGAACCCACTGAATCAAACACCCCGACATAGAACCACCTCACCACTCTGATTTAGGCCACCAGAAATCACGATCCTCTAACCAAAGCTTCGTCAAGATCTCCAGCTTCATTTCCGCCACGTCTAGACTAACCCGATTCACTAACGATAGTGCGATCTCCAGTTTCCCAGCCTCGACCAAAACTAAAGTTAGACCCTACAACGATGAACTGACACCGCCATAGAGGCCTGAAAATCCATCCAATATTTTTGCCATCATCACAATCACACGGCTTGCTTCATCCATGAGCACTCGACCCCAAAATTCTCTGATCATCAGAAATCACTCGAAACCCAATTTCCGTTCATCATACGACTCATCTCGAACTACCCACTTAAAATTCATGATTTTATTTTTAAAAATCATCATTTCGTATAATACATCAGATTATATACCTGAATTCATGATTTATTCAAATCGAGATTTTGACATAATCGTGCATTTACTAATTTTTCTATTTTGGTAAAAACTATCTTAAATCTCCCCTGGAAATATTTTAAAATCAATTTTCTTGTTATTACAGACAAAATATTATATTTTTTTCAAGCCGATTCAAGTTATATACTTGAATTCAGAGAATTGCAACAATTGGTTTTTAACATGTTTATAATTTTTTTTTCCACTGTAAAACTTGTTTTCCAGATACTATACATATTTAAACATGTTTAAACTATTTTCAGATCCTAGTTCATGTTTAAATAAACTTAATTTGATTTAAATCTATGGCCTATCAGAGATCAGAGAAGAAGATTTTGAATTTAGAACGAAAAATTTAAACCTGAACTAAGAACATAGGTATTTAACAAGCATGCATACTTTAGATCAGACACACATATACATGCAACTCATTCTTCATCACAGAAATACACATGCAACAACATTTATGTACTTAAACTTGTTAATAAATATTAACTCACCTTATTAAGAGGACAGAGAGCTTGGGAAAAATGGTTTTGAAACTTGACTGCTTTGATTTTCTTTTAAAAACCGAAAAGCTTTGGATTTCTGGAAATCCTTATTGATGCTTCAGGTTACATCTTGAATTGAAACTTGTAAGCTTTGATTTTGCTTCAGATTTTCTTTCTTAAACTCTTGAAAATGATTACAGGCTTGCAAATAAATGGTTACGGGAAAAATGTATTGCAGATTTGTTTTGAGCTTGGTTTCAGGTTGTAGATTCTTGAGTTTAGAAATTGGAAATGAATTTTAGTTTTGGTTTGAAGTAATTTACATGTTTTGATCTGGTGGATTTCTGGTATTGGTTTTTGCTTTTTAAAAAAATGAAAATAAACAAGAAAATGGAAGAGAAGGAGGATGTAGACTCGTATGGATTCATTAAGATTTATTTTAAAAATTAAAGAAAATAGAAATAAATTGTAACACTTAACATTACAATCTTTGATTACCTTACACATGTATATAACAAGCATTAGTAATTAAACACTTATAATAACTTATCATTAATAGCTTACATTAGTCATTTTATGTTGTATTAATATGTTATATATATTTATATAATATCTAAAATTTTGTTATATATATACTTGCCTTTATATTTAACTTTTCTTTTGTTTATCTATACATTAAAAAAAAATGGAAGAAAAACCCAATTTTAAACACTTATAAATAATTATACATATACACACACAAAAACAATACCTAATTTATTTGTTTTTGAAAAGATAAATTTGCCCACTTAAATTATATCAATTTGTATACACTTAAGATTTTCATCATTATAAAGTTTTATACTTACCTATTCCTATAATTAATAGTTTACTATAAGATTCATTATTTAATTCAACTATTACTGTAGTTTCAAATCCACTTATATAAATATCTAGACATCTTTAATTATCAAATTTATTTGTTTAATCCAAATAAAATCAGTATCTCAATAGTTAAAAATTAGTTAATTATCCAATTAATAGCTGTTCAAAAATCCGGGTTATCACAAGATTTTTGTAACCTATTTGTTTTTATAGGTCCATTGTAGTTAATGGCAAAAGATTTTATAAAATATGTTTATGTAGACCCAAGACTATTTATATTTGTTCCTTTTGGCACGCAGATTTTGTTAACTTTAAGGGATTTTATATTCATGCCTTTTGGAACCCAAATTGGAATGGTTTTCACGTGTTCGGGTCTATACAGCAATTATTGTGACTGTGTCCAGTTTTTCCATAAATTTTGCACTTTGAATTGACTTGATTAATTTCGTTTCTAACACATTCAGATTTATTATTTCCAAGTCCTTGTCTAACAATATTAATAGTTTGTTTTCCTAATAACATATTTAGCAATCTTTTTCCTTCTGAAAATTTTCCTAAGGTTGTAGACAATTACTGGACTTGTGTTTTGAGAGATTCATTTTCATTCAATAATTGGGTGCACTTTTTAATAAAATTTTCGCTCCTAGTGTTTTCACTTTCTTTTTTTAAAATCAGAATTTCATTTTCAGGCGACTTAATTTTAGTTTCTGATTTTTTAATTTCTTCTTTGAATGATGGACCTTTTCACACTTAGGGCGCTTGTTTTGATAGTTTTTAACCAATTGATCAAGCTGTTTATTTAGTTCTATCAAACTATCTCTTTATGATTCAATTTTAGCATATTTCTCCCTAAGTCTTTCAAAACAGCCATTTACTTCGTGAAAATATGTAAGTAATTCCGAAAGAGTAAGTTTTGATACCTCGCTTGACACATATTACATTGTCAGTTGTTTTTCCTTGAAGACATAAATTTTCTTTTTCACTCTCACTGCCAGTAATTTTATCAACTTCATTAGTTTCATCCCGATTAGCTGCAAAACTTCTTCTTTTTGTTTCTTTCCTTGGCTAAGTCGATTCTGAGGACAATTGGGCTTGATGTGACCAGGTTTATTGCACTTTTGACAAATGATCTCCTTCTCTTCTGAGTTTAATACTCTGACTATTCTTCTTTTCAACTGTTGATTTAGAGCTGGATTTCCATACTTGTGATTCCACCTTTTGAATTTCTTTATTATCAGTGCCAGTTCTGCTGCACCACAATCATCATCATCATCTTCACTTTCGGTTGTTCCTTTTAGATTGATTTCTTTCAAGTATCACCTCCTTCGCATTCTTCCTTGAATTTCATTTCTAGCTCATAAGTGGTGAGATTTCCAATAAGTTCCTCGACTTTAATCTATTTTAAATCCTTCGATTCTTGAATAGTAGTAACTTTTGCTTCAAAATTCCATGGAAGCACTCTAAGGATTTTTCGGACTATTTCCAACTATGTATATGATTTTCCAAGAGCTTTTGATTTGTATACGAGATTGGAAATATGTACATACAACTCTTTAACATTCGCATCCTTGGCCATTGTGAAGTTCTCATATTCGCTATTCAGCATGGAAAAGCGAGATTCTTTGACTTGAGACATTCCTTCGTGAGCCACTTCAAGTTTGTGCCAGATTTCCTACGCAGTTAGACAATGTGAGACACGATTAAATTCAATTTGATCCAATGAACAAATAATAGAACTAATAGCTTTAGTATTAGCATTCTGTAGTTTATTATCAAGATTTGTCCATTGATCCATCAGTTTTTCAATTTCTTGACTATCTACCACTGTAGTTGGTGTCCTATAACCCATCTCAACAATATTCCAAGCATCTATGGTTTTTATAAAAAAATTCACTTTATTTTTCCAGTAAGCATATTCACCATTGAACATAGGTGGTATAAATATGGACCGACCCTCAGCAAAAGCATTACAAAAGAAGCCATTTTTTTAAAAATCAAAATTTTAAAACAAAAACTTGTTTTTGAAAAGTCAAATTTTTAAACAAAAATTTGTTTTTGTTCCTAATTCGGATACCACTTGTAGGATTGATTTCACCCTAGAGGAAGGGGGTGAATAGGGTGATGCTAATAATAAAAAAATATTAATATGGAAATATATGTAATAATTGCAGCACAGATAATAACAGAATAATAAAAGTAGAAATAGAACAACATAGATTTACCCAGCTTCGGCAAAAACCTGCCTACATGCTGCCCCTAAGATTTCTACTAGAAATTAAGTAGTCAGACGCTTACACACGTTAATTTGCGACATCTACCATCGACTAACCAAACTATATGCTCAAAACCCTACCACAACTCAGTCACTGAGTTGCGAATTCTCAAACTACGCCCCGTAATTTGTCCCTAATCACAAGACTAAAAAGTTACACAATTTTAAAGAAAATAAAAACAAGTAAAAATAAATAAAACCTTATTATTAATAACTCTAAGCCCAAAACATTAATAAAGCCAGCCCAGAAAATATCCTTTTATTTTATTTCTTCAGTGTTAAAACTTTGGCCGATCTCTTTCATTCTTTCGTCTTTTTCAAAGGGTAAGGGTTTTGGAAATTGAGCTGCCAATTCAAACTATTTGATCTAATGATGATCTTTCTTCAGTTTTCTTCATCAATCAACTCATGGCTTTGATTTGCATATGGCTGCTCCAATGCGTCAAGCTCGAATGATAAAAGTGGTATGTGATTTTGCTTTTCCAATTTGCTTATGCTTGACTTGATTCGAGTTATTGATTTGGGATTTAATTTGAAACTTGGCTCTGTCATTTGCTTGAACTCGAATTTTCTGCATGCCGATGATGATAATGGGTTTAATAGGTATAAATTTCCTATATTTACATTCATATACATTGCTTTGAATTCTTCATGATTTTAACTCTTGTGCTGATTTTTTAATCGAACGATGCATGACTCGTTCATCTCTGATATACTCAAATTTGGTTGAAGTGTTTGGATCAGTTCATTTCTGTGCTCCTATGACTTCGGTAATTTGAATTTGTGATAATCCGAACTTGATGAATTTTGAACTGTTCTTTTCTCTGATTCCATTCTTTGGTGGCAACGATCGAATGTTTGACAATTTCAATCATTTTGTTCATTTATTTCGAAACCATTCCTTAACATGTTTGAACTGCTATTGGTATTTACCGTAACTATGTAAGCTGCTTTCTTGTTACTTCGATTGCTTACTTTCATGTGTGTGTGTGTGATTCTCTAAACTTGTATTTGTCCATGTCAACCGGTTCCAATTTAAGTCTGGTTGCATTGATATTGTGGCTTTCATGAATCTGAATGTCGTGACCATTGCATTGAATTGTATTCTCTGAAGTCTTGTTGCATTGTAGTCATTTCTGTGTTGAGTTATTTTCATATTTGTAGAGTGTATGTGATTGTTATGCTCTGTCCACACTGTGTTAATTGAAACTGAACTTGCGCCTTTGAAATCTGCTTGTTTGTATGCTCCATCGTGTTCATTTAGTTGATTTTTCATTTTGGTCTTCAGATTTCATTGCTCTGAACTGTTATGTTCATATTGAAGACCGGTCTGGTTTCATATGCACTACTCTGGTGCAAACTGCATTTGTGTTCATTTGAGTCTGCACTGGTTTGGTTCTAGTTCCATGTTTTCATGCGTGTCACCTTATACATACATACATACATACATACATACATACATACATACATACATACATACATACATACATACATACATACATACATACATACATACATACATACATACATACATACATACATACATACATACATACATACATACATACATACGTATGTATGTGTGTATGTGTTGTGCATTTCATTTTCATTGGTCTGTTGACGTATATGCATGCTCCATTCATTTTGTATTATTCACTGCCCCAGTTGCATTTGAAACTTTGAACGGTAGTCATCTTTGTTCTTGTGATTACTTGAGTCTGATACACTCCACTGGTTTCATGTGCAGTTTATATATTTCCGGTTTCACTTGAATTTTCATCTTGCTTTGAGTCAAAATCCAGTTGCTTACCTCTAAATTGTTGTTAATCGATGGAATTTCTGTCGAGATATAAAACCGTCGAAAAATTTCAAAATTAAAATAACCGCAAGCGCATGACGTACGTATGTAGCACGTATGCAAGTACGGGTCGATCTGCAGGGAATTGTAGATTTTAAAATTCTATTCAATCAAATTAAACCAAATTCGATGGATTGTCAACTCACTAAAAGAAAGCAAAAACAAGCTAAAACTAAGGAAAATACAAATAAGAGTTAAAGAGCAATTTAAAGGCAAATCCTCTCTCATGATCGCATAAATCAACATAATGAAATAATGATCACTTTTTAGTCTTTGTGAATTTAGTTGATGCATTTATCATAAGCATGGCCTAATTGTGTTATTAATTAACACACTTAAACCATCAAACTTTAATGCACCCTCTAACCCACAAACTAACTTCAATGAAAATAATATGAAATTAAAAGTAGAATCTATTTTAAGAATGACTTATTAACTATTGAATTAAAAACATAAATCATCAAATTTTGATTCTAACTCCACTTCCATTACCATGATCATATGTAGATGAAGAGGTAATTAGTGATTCATATGACTAAGCATAGCCTATTTGTATTGAACAATATAAGCTATCAAACTCAATATTAAACACAAAACCATACAAATATCTACTTTCCATTAAACACAAAAGAGATATAAAAGAAATTATGTTGCATCTACATGATTCAAGAGAGCTTCATTACCCCTAAATTGAACGGATTAGCCTCTCATTTTTGTTATCAAATCAACAAATGTAGAAAGCAACATTAAACAAACAAGAGGAAAATAAAAGCTAATGGAAAAGAGAACTATTCTACTTGCATAAAAGAAAAGAAATCTACACTACAACATGAAAGAAAATAACAAGAAAAGAAGAAAAGAGCATGTATTTAAAGTTGCATAAAAAGAAATTACATGAAATAAAAATGGCTAAGTAGTCATGAAAAGAAAAGAGGATCTTTATTTTATTTTGAGCCTAAAACTAATGAAGAGGAAGATGAGGAGATTACTTGATACATATGGGTATTTATACATGTATGAAACTCTAATTCATATTTTCGGCGAATGCCCAAAATGCCATTAAGGTAGTGTGGCCACCAAGTAATCATTAGCATGTCATAATCCCCATTTAAGTGTACATGAAGCCATTAATTCCATAAGCATGTGCATTAGCCTCTCATTTGTACATTAAGATGGTGGGTAGGTGGGGTCCTCCATGTTCTTCACTTTGAATTATTTCCATCTTCATTCCTTTGTGTTCTTTTTGTGTATGCAAATCTTCTTCATGAAACAACTTGTAATTGAAATCAAATTCCTACAAAATAGTATGGAAATTTCTATTTAAATTTTCTCAAGTTAATTTATGTATAAAAATGACTATTTTGCCCTTGGATGAAGATGAATTTGTGACAATTTGGAATTGGTATGGATTTTTGTTAAAACAAGTTAAAATACTCAATATGATCATTTATTTAAGTTAATTAGAATAAATATGGTGATAAAAATATGCACATTTGTGTCACATCAATTGTTGTGTTACTATCTTGACTTGTGATTGCACCTGACCATGGCATGTTGAGTTGCTTGAACATTTTGTTTTGATCTTCACAAGTATATTATTTTGAAGCCTTTTGGCTGGACCTATGCATGTCTAGTGAAAGCTCTGACCATGTCTTTGTTAACAATTTCTTGTATTGAAGTTTGATTTCCACTGCATATACATGTGTGTGTTTGCACATGTATATTTGTATGTTGTGATTCCTTGTTCTGCTTGATTTACATTGATATTCAAGTGTGTCTTGTTGTAGTGTTAGTAGTCTTGTTGTTTTGTCTTCATGCATGCAGTCTGCTTGTTTAATGATGAACTGAAATGTTATGCACTACATACATACATACATACATACATATATATATATATATATATATACGTATGTATGTATACATGTGTGTATACATATGTATGTATGTTTATACATATATTTATGGTGATTTATGTGTAGCCTTCATCTCAGCTTATGTACTGCCATTTACTTGTTGCTCCATTGCTTTCCACTTGACCATTTGTATCTGGTCTATTGGGTCTAGTTGTATATGTTTTTTATTTTGTCTGGTTCTGTTTGCCTCATTTCTTTGTTCACTTGTTACGTTGACACAATTGTGCACTTGTTAGCATGGTCTGGTTTGACCTGATTTCAGTTTCACATGTTGATTTACCACTTTTTCATGTTGTATTACGTGCACGTGAGTTGATTCCAGCCTCGGCTCGGGTTGACCTTGTGCTTACCTGTCCCTACAGTTTTATCAAGTGTATATCGATGTGCACGGCTTTGTGGCATGTACAATGATGCATTGTGCATGTCACAAGCTGTTCGTGTAGATAAATTCAAACTAAAATATGACGAATAACCCAAATAACTGAGGCAAATAACATTTTCAAAAATACGTATTTTATTTTACACTGCAAATATATTTCCTTTTCAATTTTACTGCATCAATGTTTATTTTACAGATAATTCAGATACTGGATTTAAGCTGGAATAGAGTTGAAGATCAATTACGAGTGAATGAGTGATATGTAGTGAGGTGTAAATGTATGTAACACATGTATAGTGAAAAATTATGTTGTAATTTAAAATTGTATTGTAATTGAAATTTTGCGCATATGGTGAGAGCTCAAATTTTATACCATTCAAAATTATAATAAAATATTTGTTTGAATAAAATATTTGTTTGAATAAAATATATGTTAAAATTAAAATTCTGTGTTATTTATTTTATTCAGCAAATATTTATTAATTATATGAAAAATAGTATAGTACAATAACAAATACATTTAAAATGAGTGTATATATATGTTTATTATCGTCAAACAAAAATCATATACTAGCATATTCAACAATATTTTTTCCAGCACAAAGTCCCTTTCCTTGAGAGGCACTTTTTAACTTTAGAGTTATAATATGCATATATCCTTCGCTTATGCACTTTGGCCCTCGTGGTAGCTTCCTCATGCCTTTCATCAATTAAGTCCAATGACATGTTCAACAGCTCCTCATTTTATTAGGGTCATAGTGAATCCTCCGGTGTGATAACACTGTTGTCTCCACCGGTAACATCACCTTTGATCCATAAACTAATGGGAAAGGATTATGTCTTGTTGCCATTTGAAGCAAATGCGGAGGCCCATAGCACCAAATGAAGTTCACCATCAATGCTCCTTTCGCCTTTTCCAACCGCTTCTTTACGAGTGTCTTCAAAACTTTGTTTACTGCTTCCACTTGTCGGTTAACCTGTGGATATGCTACCATAGAAAAGCTTTTCTTTATTCCATGCTGCTGATAGAGATCGATGAAATCCTCGCTGTTAAATTGTAGTCTGTTATCCGAGATGTTTTGAAGGGGAACTCCGTACCTCCATATCACATTCCTAATCTAAAATTTTATGACCTTGGCCATTGACACCTTAATAAGGGGTTCGGCTTCCACCCACATAGTGAAATAGTTCACCGCCACTATAACATACTTAGCTCCACCCCCCTCCCGCCATTGAACGTTCTCCGATTAGGTCGATACCTCAAATTGTGAAGGGCCAAAGGCTAACCATGTGAGTCAGCTTGGTTTGGAGTAACCTAGGAATCTTCACGAACCGTTGGCATTTAGTACACCTACTTGCATACTCCATCACATCATGGTTCAGTGATGGTTAGAAGTATCCATACCACAACATTTTCTTTGCTAGGATCTGCCCCTATGTGTAGTCTCCACAGCTCCCTTGATGAATGTGTTCCAACCCCTGCTCGGCTTCCCTTTTGGCAACGCACCTCAATGATGGATTAGGACGTCCTCTCCGATAAAACCTTCCATCCTGAATGACGAAACGAGGTGCCTTCCTCATTACTTTTATATCTTCATTCATGTTTCCTTGTAATACTTCTTTACTCAGATACTTTTTTAACGATGTCATCCAGGTCTCCTCATCAATTATAGTTGCGATCATGTTCTTCTCCTCGAAGCTAGGTCTATGTATAATCGCCATAGGTACCGACCCAATAGCTGCCCAACTCTCGAACTTCCTAACTTTGCTAACTCATCCACTTTCGGATTATCCTTCAAGGGAACATTCTTAATCACTGCTCCATTTCATTAAGTAGACCATCACCTTCTCCAGATAGGATTTCAAGCACTCTCCTTTAGCCTGGAATTCTTCGAGCATTTAGATCACTATCAACTGTGAGTTATTGTGCACACATAACGAATTAATCCCTAGCTCCTTTGCTATGTCTAACCCTTCTATCAAAGCTTCATACTTGGTCTCATTATTTTCTGCCTTAAATCCAAGCTGCATCGCGTGGCTTAGCTTCTTTCCTTCGGGTGTCAATAATAACACTCCTACACCGGAATCATGATCATTCGATGCTCCATCTACGTACATCCACTATTTACAGGCTTCTTTCTCCCAGGGTTTTGCTTCATTATCTCATATGGAAAACTCAATATAAAGTCTACTAGTGCATGTCCCTTGATAGCAGTTCTTAGATGATAGGTTATCTCATACTAGCTTAATTCAATACTCTATTTAGTTAGTCTCCCCGAAGTACTAGGCCCGTGCAGAGCTTGTCTCAGGGGCTTATCTATGAGCACTCGAATGGTGTGTGACTGGAAATAGTGCCTCAACTTCTTGGATGCTATCAACAAATATTGCCAATTTCTCTAGCTTAGGACACCTAAATTTCGGTTTAGAGAAGCGTTTACCCACATAGTATACCGGATGTTGCACTCGATCTTTATCTCTTACTGATACTGCGCTCAAGGCGCAAAGCGATACTACTAAGTATAGGTATAGGTATTCTCCATCGACTGGTGTAGAAAGTATTGGTGGCTTCTGCAAATGTTCCAATAAGATTAAAAAAGCTGCTAAGCACTTGTCTCTCCACGCGTGCTTGCCTTTTTTCCTTCTTGAGTGCTTCGAAGAATGGAACATAATTATCTATAGCACTAGATAAGAAGCCGCTTAACACTGCTATCTTCTCGTTTAGACTTTGCATTTCCTTTAGAGTTTCGGGAATCTTGATGTCCCTCAAATCTTGGATCTATTTTGGGTTAGCATCAGTTCCCCTAGCATGCATGATAAATCCCAAGAATTTTCCAAATGATACCCCAAAGGAACATTTTAAGGGATACAACTTCATCCCGAATTCCCATAGAATTTGAAACATCTCCTTAAAGTATAAGATGTGATCCTCAGCCTTTTTTGATTTCACAAGCATGTCATTGACATATACTTCCTTATGTATTTCCAATCCAACCAATGAACATCTTATTAACGAAGCGCTGGAGCACAAAACAACATGACCTTATAGCAATAAAGCCCTAAGTCAGTAACAAATCTAGTGCATTTCTAATCGGGGACGTGCATTGCAAATTTTTCATATTCGACGTATGCGTCTATAAAAGATAGAATTCATGCCTGGCAGTTCCATCCACTAGCTGGTTATTCCTCGGGAGTGGGAAACAGCCCTTAGGACCTACATCATTCAGGTTGGAGAAATCGATGCAGGTCCACCATTTTCCATTCGACTTCTTGACTAAGCACAGGTTTGCTATCCGCTCAAGGTATAAAGATTCTTTGATGAATCCATTTGCTACCAAAGTCTTTGCTTCCTCGTTTAGCGCCGCTAACCACTCCAAACCTATACTCCTCTTCTTTTGTTTCACTAGAGGTTTTCTTGGGTCAACATTTAAAGCATGAAAAGTAGTTAAGGGAGAAATTCCACACTTATCCACATGAGACCGAGAAAACACATCTTGGTTGTCCTATAAGAATTCGATTAGCTGTATCTTAAGACTCTTTTCTAGACCAAATCTGATTTTCATAAGTCTTGTAGGGTCACTTCTGTTAACTTCCACAAACTCCATTGCCTCTCCATGCTTAGATGTGGCCTCATCTCTTCCATCCCTCGGGCCAAGCTCATTATGAGGATTGCTTATGAACCCAAGAAAAGGGGCCCTCCTTTAGTTGCTATGTGAGGAGGTTCTTGGCATAGAAAGTGATCTCTATGCACTTCCCTTTTTCCTTCCATTTGTTTTCTTGGAGCTCCAATACATAGCATTCCCCGATAGCATCTTGGTTTCCTACCACCACTTCTATCCCAAAGGATATTGGGAACTTCATGCTTAAACACCATTATGCTATGACTGCACGAAAGTCTTATAAAGCCGACCATCCTAGGAAGGCGTTATATGCCCGGAATCCATCCACTAAAACAAAATTTTGTTTTCATATGGTTAACTGGATATGGATTACTATCTCAAAAAACAAGTCCAACCACCCCAAAGGCATCTTGCCCTCTCCTGTAAAGCCACGTAACTATTGGTTGCATGGTGCAACATTCTCCATAGACAATCCCATCTTATTAAATGTATTAAACAAAATATATATTGATCTTCCATTACCAATTAGGGTCCAATGCACCTCTGTTGGACGAAGCATAGCTATAATAACCATAGAGTCAGTGTATGAGTACTGCTTACCTTGCAAATAGGTGTCTCTGAAGGTGATCTCATCTTACTCTCGGAGTTGGGCCTTGTTCTTTTGTTCCTTGCATACAACATACACATAAGCTTCTCCATTCTTTAATGACTTTACCTATCTTTCCATCTTTGCCCAGCTCCAATAGGCTTCGTGTGGCCCACGTGCTACGGTGTTGATTACTATTCTGCCATCCTTCTCATAGTTAGCACTATATCCCTCACCTCCATTTCCAAGGGGGACTTTCCTTAGGCCTGCATCTCAAGAGCCGAAGGGGCATTCATACGCTTAATATACTTTTCCAATTTCCTTCCCTTTGTGTGCTCCTCGATTATGCCCCACAAACGAAGACATTCATTAATGTTATGCCCATGGGATTCATGGAATCTACAATACTTTCCTGTGTTCATTTCTTCTTCAGTTTCCTTCTTTGGTGTGTGTTGTATTTGAGCTCCCCTTGCATGGCGAGGTAGATGATTTTATAGGATCGTTTTCACCCTAAGGGGAGGTGAATAGGGTGACACTAAAAGTTAATGCAGAAATAAAAATAATAATAAAAAGTAATGCAGTAGAGATCACACACAGATTTACCCAGCTTCGACAAAAACCTACCTATGTGCTGCCCCCAAGGTTTTTACTAGAAATTAAGTAATCAATCTCTTACAAAACAAGTAAACTCATGATACCTGCTAACTTGATTAATGACGCAGCGGATAATACGATGACGACGAAATGAGGATTTCGTGTCAAACTAATCGAAGAAACGATTAGATGAAACAAGATAAATCGATGGATTGAAAAAAATACCGAATGTCCAAATTCGTTGATCTCGAAAGATACCGAATTCTAGCTATCTCAAACATGTTGATCGCGCATGATACCGTGTTAAAAGATCTATGATTCTTCTACGTTGATCTCACGCACGAGATTCCGTGAATCGGCTTCAAATCCGTTGATTCGAGCGCACTCGAATACCGCAAATGGAGAAAGGAGCTTACACTCAACTTCTAATTTCAAGAGGCACAAAGCACTCAAACAAAGTTTATTTCCAAAATCAACCTCCTTACAAATGACACGACCTGCCTATTTATAGGCTTACAACATACATTCATACACGACTTAAAGACGCGTCCTACGACCTAACTAAGGTCGTTAACGACCTAACAAATTCAAGTTACAACCCACATAACCTTCGACTTATATACAATCGAGTTATCAAACACAACATACAAACGACTTAACAAAGCACACGACTCACGACCTATCAAACCAGCGGGTTAAGCTTTAGCATCAGGGAAGCGAACTAAGTTCCGTGACATAAGAATGGATCGGCTCAACTGGTGGAGCGACTTAGCAGTAAGCGACCTAACAAAACTCGCGACCTAAACTGGCAGAGTGACCTAGGCTTTGCCTGCGACTTAACTCGCTAGGTCGTTCGCGACCTATCTTCGGTGAACCATGATGCGTTGCTTCACTAGGTCGTTCGCGGCCTATCTTAGGTGAACCATGATGTGCTGCTTCACTAGGTCGTTCACGGCCTATCTTAGGTGAACCATGATGCGTTGCTTCAATAGGCCATTCGTGACCTAAGAAACCCGAGCGACCTAAAGCCATAGATCCATCCTCTGAGCGACTTAAAGCATTGGGGTGACTTGTCTCATGATGCGCTGCATCATCCTCCCCCGGTTGACAAGAATTCGACCCTGAATTCATACTTACCTCTTCTTCAAGACGCTTATTCCCGTGGTATGGAATCAAGTGTTTGACGTTAAAAACGTCGGTAGTATGGAAATCATCCGGTAATTTCAACCGATAAGCATTATCATTGATCCTCTTCAAGATTTCCACTGGACCAATCTTTCGAGCTTTCAACTTATTGTAAGTTCCAACTGGGAAACGATCTTTCGTCAATACTGCGTAAACAAAATCACCTTCTTTGAAGTCCACACTTCTTCGTTTCTTATCCGCCAGTTGTTTATACTTCTCATTGGATGAAAGAAATCATTCATGAACAGTTCTGTGACATTCCTGTAATTCATTTACAAAATCATAAGCCCGCTTAACAACTCCCTTCTGATATGGCACTGTCGTCAAATCCAACGGTCCCTTCGGAATTGCCGAATATACAACTTGAAATGGACTGAATCCAGTACTTCGATTAACAGCGTGATTATGTGCAAATTCCGCCTGACATAACTTCATATCCCAGCTCTTCAAATTATCTTTCACAAGACATCTCAACAGGTTTCCCAATGATCTATTCACCACCTCCGTTTGCCCATCTGTTTGCGGATGATAGGCGCTACTAAACTTCAGCTTTGTTCCAACCATCTTCCATAAATTCAACCAAAATGGCTCAAAAATCGAGTATCTCTATCCGAAACAATAGATTCTGGTAATCCATGAAGTCTATATATCTCTTTGAAGTATAACTGAGCGATATTAACTGCATCCGCAGTCTTCTTACAAGAAATAAAATGTACCATTTTTGAAAACCTGTCCACCACAACAAATATAGAATATTCCCCCTTTGATTTATAGGCAAACCCAAAACGAAATCCGTGCTAATATCAACCCACGGTTTAGTAGGCACAGGTAATGGCATATATAACCCCGCATTTGTAGCTATTCCCTTCGAAACTTGACAGACATGACATCTCTCCACAAATCTCTCAACTTCTCTTCTCATGGAAGGCCAAAAATAAGATTGAGAAATCAACTATAATGTACGGTCTCCCATATGTCCTTCTTCATGTAATTCCTTCACAACCTTCATTCGCAAGCTACACTCTGGTATGCACAATCAATTTCCCTTGAATAGAAACCCATCTATCATCACATATTCATCAGTCTTCCCTTTATTGAATTCATTTACCATCTTTGCAAAATAAGGATCTTCAGCAAATAATTCTGGTAGTTCTTCAAACCCCGTCACTTCAACCTTCATTGTTGCCAACAAATGATTTCTTCTACTTAATGCATCTTCAACATGGTTTGTAACTCCCGATTTGTGTTTCACAACAAATGTAAACTGTTGTAAGTATGCAATCCACGATGCATGCCTAGCTGCAATCTTATCCTGCCCTTGTAAATGCTTCAACGCTTCATGATCAGTATATAAAACAAATTCTTTATGGAACAAATAGTGTCTCCAATACTTAACAGCTTGCACAATAGCATAAAATTCCACATCATATGTATTATATCTCATCTTTGCCCCAGAAAGTTTCTCACTGAAATATGCAATTGGACGCCCCCTCTGACTCAACACTCCTCCAATTCCAACCTTAGATGCATTAGTATGTAATTCAAACAGCAACTGAAAATCCGACAAAACTAGAATCGGTGCTGTCGTCAAAAGTTCCTTGATCCGCTCAAAAGCAAATCCTGCTTCCTCTGACCATGAAAATTGCTTCTCCTTCATACAATCAGTAACTGGTGCCATCACACTACTGAAATGTGGAATAAACCTTCGATAGAATGTTGCTAGGCCATGAAAACTTTTCACTTCAGTTATGGTCCTGAGCTGTGGCCAATTTCTGATTGCTTCAACTTTACTTTGGTCCACCTGGATACCTTCCTTGGATAATACATACCACAAAAACAAAACACTATGCGTCATGAACACGCATTTCTTTGTTGCAGCATAGAATTGCTCTTGTCGAAGTATCATCAACACTTCTCTCAAATGATCCAAGTGTTCTTCTGGGCTTCCACTGTGTATCGGTATATCATCAAAATACACCACCACGAACTTCCCAATAAATGGTCTAAATATCTGATTCATCACCCGCATAAACGTACTAGGTGCATTCGAAAGACCGAACGGCATAACCAGCCATTCATACAACCCTTCTCTAGTCTTGAATGCTATCTTCCATTCATCCCCTGGTCGAATTCGAATTTGATGATATCCGCTCTTCAGATCAATCTTGGAAAATATAGCAGCTCCATTCAACTGGTCTAACAAATCATCCAATCTAGGCATTGGAAATCTGTACCTCACAGTAATCTTGTTCAATGCCCGACTATCGGTACACATTCTTCAAGTTCCATCCTTCTTCGGTACTAACAAAGATGGTACTGCACAAGGACTTAAGCTTTCCTGTACACGCCCTTGTTCAAGCAACTCTTCCACTTGTCTTCTCAACTCCTCGTGTCCCTTTCGGCTCATCCTATAATGTGGTCTATGTGGTAACACAGCTCCTGGAACAAGATCTATTTGGTGTTGTATGTCCCTCAACGGTGGTAACTCCTTTGGCAACTCTTTAGAAAACATGTCCTCAAATTCCTCCAACACTGGTTTGACTTCCTCTGGAATTTCAGCCTCCTCACTACTTTCACGTCCGATCAACAAACATACCTCAGGCTCGTCCTCCACTTCTTTGACAAACTCCTTCAAAGATAACAAAGTTTTCAGTTCTTCAATCTCCTCCAACTTGCTTTCTTCCTGTTGTTGCTTCTTAGGAACCAAAGTGATTTTAGTGCCCTCGAACATGAAACTGTAGCTGTTGGTACGACCATCATGTTGCACGGCTCTATCATATTGCCAGGGTCTTCCCAACAACAGATGACATACATCCATATCAACTACATCACACCAAATTTCATCTTTGTATTTCTTCCCAATTGAAAAAGTTACACAAGCTCTTCTACTAACCTTCACTTCTCCACCATTCCTCAACCAAGCTAACTTGTAGGGTTTAGGATGGTTCTCAGTCTTTAATTCCAACTTCTTTACAGCCTCTATAGAAATGATATTGTCACAACTTTCCGCATCAATAACAAACTAGCAAACCTTCCCAGTATAGTGCATGTCGACTGAAAGATATTACTCCTCAACCAACTAGCCTCATCCTCTTGCTTTGGTGTCAAACACGATCTCCTCATCATTAAATTACACCCTTCGTCTCCCGACAATTCTTCCTCCTCAGTTTGTGGTGAATTAAAGCATTCTGCTTCTGCATCCTCATCTTCTATCTCAGCATCCATCACTCGCTTCTTGGGCTTCAGACATTCATTGCTCTTATGACCAAACTCCTGGCAATTAAAGCATTTGATACTACTATTGACCTTGATCTTGATAACTTCACTAACAACTGGTTTATTAACAGCCTTGGAAACATTCACATTGTTACTAGCCCCTTTCACTTGATTGTTGGAATTTGTAAACACACCACCACCTCTTCTGCCTTGCTTCTCCCAAGCTAGAGCCTTTTGATGTGCTTCTGCAACAGATCTAGGATCAAACATATTCACCATATCTTGAATCTGCATTCTCAACCCTCTAACAAATCTAGCAGTCAGCTGTTCCTCTGTCTCCATGATATCATTCCTGGCAATCAATTGATAAAATTCATCCGCATAATCATTCACTGACTTTGTTCCCTGTCTCAAGTTCTACAATCGCTGATACATAAGAGACTGATAATTATAAGGCAAGAACGTAGCCTTCATCAACTTCTTCATCTTCTCCCATGATTCAATCTTCGACTTCCCCATTCTTTCCCGTGTAAGTTTAGTTTGCTGCCACCATGCCATAGCTCTTTCCCTCAATCTTGTCGCAACTAACTTAACTCTTCGATGCTCAGGAACTTCTTTGAAGTCAAAAATCTCTTCAACATTAGACAACCAATCCAAAAATTCTTCTGCTACAATTCCTCCTTTGAATTCTGGAATTTCCATCTTCATCCCCGACTCCAATTTACGATCATCTTCTATATCCACATATGGATTTCGCACTTGGTCTCGATCTCGATAATGAACACTACCTCTATCACCATCTTCATCATAATCAAACGTACTTCGATATCGATCTCGACCATCAACATCTCTATGATCATACATATCTCTTCTACTATGTCTTTCAACATCACGATATGGCTCATTTTCAAATCCACGCGGGGTTCTTCTCTCTTCACATCGATACTCATAGTGTTCTCTTCTTATGGAAACTGATGATTCTCTTCGATCTCGATGGGATTGTGGTGACACCCTCCTCGCTTCCATAACTGATGGCGAAACTCTGTTTCCTCCATGGTTCGAGATTGGCGACCTTCTCCTTTGACTTTGATTCAAATCATTCATCAATTTCTCTAACTTCCCAATACCTTCATCAAACTTTTCATTGATGTGTTGTTCTATTTGCTCAGCTTCTTCTCTTCTATACAACACTGCCACATTCTGATGATGGTTAGCTCTCCTCGACGGCATGATTAATCTTTCACAACTTAACTCGGCTTAATCTTCAACTCACGGCCTTGATTCAAACAAAGTGATGCACAACTTCAACTTGAACAAATCTCCCACAAACTTGAACAAGTTCGGCTCGGCTTTGAACAACACTTCACTTAGCTTGGCTTTGCTTGATTTAGCTCGGCCTTGACTCTTCAAACTCTTCTCCTTGGCTCCAAGGACTCGGCTTAGCTATGATTGGCTAAGTCTAGCTCTGATACCAAACTGACGTAGCGGATAATACGATGACGACGAAATGAGGATTTTGTGTCAAACTAATCGAAGAAATGATTAGATGAAACAAGATAAATTGATAGATTGAAAAAAATACCGAATGCCCAAATTCGTTGGTCTTGAAAGATACCGAATTCTAGCTATCTCCAACACGTTGATCGCGCACGATACCGTGTTAAAAGATCTATGATTCTTCTATGTTGATCTCGCGCACGAGATTCCATGAATCAGCTTCAAATCCGTTGATTCGAGCGCCTTGAATACCGCAAATGGAGAAAGGAGCTCACACTCAACTTTCAATTTCAAGAGGCATAAAGCACTCAAACAAAGTTTATTTCCAAAATCAACCTCCTTACAAATGACACGACCTGCCTATTTATAGGCTTACAACATACATTCATACACGACTTAAAGACGCGTCCTACGACCTAACTAAGGTCGTTAACGACCGAACAAATTCAAGTTACAACCCACACGACCTTCGACTTATATACAATCGAGTTATCAAACACAACATACAAACGACTTAACAAAGCACACGACTCACGACCTATCAAACCAACGGCTTAAGCTTTAGCATTAGGGAAGCGACCTAAGTTCCGTGACATAAGAATGGATCGGCTCAACTGGTGGAGCGACTTAGCAGTGAGCGACCTGACCAAACTCGCGACCTAAACTGGCGGAGCGACCTAGGCTTTGCTTGCGACTTAACTCGCTAGGTCGTTCGCGACCTATCTTCGGTGAACCATGATGCGCTGCTTCACTAGGTCATTCGCGGCCTATCTTAGGTGAACCATGATGTGCTGCTTCACTAGGTTGTTCGCGACCTATCTTAGGTGAACCATGATGCGCTGCTTCAATAGGTCGTTCGCGACCTAAGAAACCCGAGCGACCTAAAGCCATAGATCCATCCTCTGAGCGACTTAAAGCATTGGGGTGACTTGTCTCATGATGCGCTGCATCAATTAACATAACTCTAAGCTCAAAACCCCGCCACAACTCAGCCACTGAGTTGCGAATTTTTCGAACTACGCCGCGTAGTCCATAACCTAGCTAAAACTAGATTTTGACTCAAATTTTAAAAGAGAAAAGCACAAATAAAATAAAACAAAAACAAAGCCTTATTTTTATAATTTAAGCCCAAAAAAATATGACCCAAGTAAAAAGGACCATCTCCCTTTATTTTGATTTGTGAATTCTCTTCGGCCCAAAAAGATAAACGTGTTTCCTCTTTTATTTTGCTTCTTACTTCATTCGGGTCGTCACATTTCCTTGTGATCTAGAATTAGGGCTTGTTGAATTGAAGCAGCTTGGAATTTTGATCGATTGAAGTATGCTTTTGCTTTAGGTTGCTTCGTCAATTGATTTGCTAGCTTTGATTGCTCACGATGGCTTCACTGCCGAGTTCGAATAGTACGAAATTGGTATATGATTTTTGCCCTTTTTGATTTTTGATTATGTTTGACCTGATTCGAGTTTTGGATTTTTTCTATGGTTTGTTCTAAGTAAGCTATTTGAGTTTTTTCTTGAAATCGAATGAATTTTTTGATGATGATTTAGACTTAAATTTATAAGGATCGAAAACCTTATACTTTCGTTCATATATATTGGTTTGAATTCTACAATTGATTTGCTTGGCCATTCAATTTTTGCTTGAACGATTGTGATGAATTCTTGACTTTTTCATCTCTGATACGTTTAAATTTGCTCCGTTGTTTGCTTCTATGACCTGTTCATCATTCGCCGACTTGTTAGCATTTGAATTCGAAGATATGTTTCTAATATAAATTCACCATGATACCTTCCATGGCATCATTCGAACTGATAATTTTTTGATTTTTTTGAACACTTCAATAGTGTTTTCTTTGGACAATTTTTTTAAAAAAATTTCCTTGACCCATGGCTTCATGTAAACTGCTGACCATTGACTAAATGCTTGAACTCTTATTTTCGAACTGCTTTCTTGGTTTATGTTGAAGTTGAGCTTGTACATGTTGAAATTGAAGTATGGTCGCATTACATTCATGTTAACTCATTTGAGCATGTTATCATGTTGCCTTGTGTCTTTGTACATTTGGAGTCTGCCCCTTGTACATGTCATAATGGAGTCTTTATGTTCACCACTTGAAGTCTGGTTCAATTTGAGTCTGTCTCGTGCATCTGAAAATTTGTTGACTTTGTTCTTCGAACTGGTGCATATATGTATACATGTGTATGTACCGACTATGTCTGGTGAAATTGATGTCATGTATGTATGTGGCTGTTTGCCTCTGGTCTGTGTTGCATTGTGTGGTAGTCTGATTTTGTTTTGTTTGATGCAGAGTCTAGTTAAAGTGCTGTAGTTGTTTTGCACTACATCCACACTTGTTAGTTTGCTTCGAGTTAAACTTGTGCACTTGTTTGCTATGATCTTCATGTGTACATTGCATTTTCTATATCTGGTGCACTTGAACTCTGAATGCCTGAATGTAGTCTGATCTAGTTCATTTTGTTCCACTGGCTTATTATCTGGTCTGGTTCATTTTGCTTCACTGGTTTGTTGTTTGGTCTGGTTCATTTTGCTCCATGGTTTGTTGCACTGATGTTTTTTCTTGCCTTAAAAAATTGCAGTCTGGTTCTGGTTTGAAGTGCATGTATGATGCATGTATGAGCATGGTGCACTTTGAAGTATGCACTTTGGAGTCTCTGAACTGTAGTCATGTTACTATAATGGACTTGGAGTCTCATATATTGCCTTGTTGCTTGGTTATGATGTTTCTTTTGAATCATGGTTGCTTACATTTGGCATTCGAAGTTTTATTTTTGTATTTGCACCTGTGTTGAATCCAGTCTCGGTCTTGGTTTGACCTTATGCTCACCTATCCCTACAATTTTAACAAGCAAGTGTATACCGGTGTGCATAATCTTATAGCATGTACAGTGATGCACTGTGCATGTCATAAGCCGTTCGTGTAAGATGAATTAATGAAAATGACGACGAACAATCCAAATAACTGAGGTAAATAATATTTTCCAAACAAACACTTTATTGAGTACTGTAAAATATTTTCTGTTTCAATTTTACTGCGTCAATATTTATTTTACAGATAGTTCAGATGCTGGATACAGGCTGGAACAAAGTTGAAGATCAAATACGAGTGATGAGTGAATATGTGGTGAGGTGAAATATGTATGAAAAATTGTATATTGAAAATTGTGTTGTAATTGAAGGTGTAAATGTAGTGAGAGCTTAATCTGTACTATTTGTATTTGTAATAAAATATTTGTTTGAATAAAATATTTGTTTGAATATGAATTCTGAATTATTTATTTTATTTAACAAATATTTCTATAATTATGTGGAAAAATAAAATAGTACAATAACAAATACATTTAAAGGAATATATATATATATATATGTTTATTATGATCAAACAAAAATCATAGGCTATTGTATTCTACAGTTTTCAATAGTATCGTTCAAGTCCGTATAAGTTTCAAACCTTATCTTGGGGTTGAGCCTTCTTCGTTCTATTTTTCTTCGGCCAGAGTTTCCAGAATTATTGCTTTTCTTTTTCTCTACGCTATCACCACCATTATTTTTAACCATAGTATTCATACCATTAGACGCTCTCGATGGTTTACAAGTTGTTCCACTCCGACGTCCCATTGTGGCTTCCTCTATTCGCATGTATTTTACTACTTCATAGAAGAAATCCTAAAGGATAGTCGGTTTCTCCTTAGCCAACCTCTGAGCCATCTTCGTGTCGGGATGAACACCGCCACACAATACCATAAGAGTTACTCGTTCATCCCCACTCTGAACGCTGGCAGCTGCAGTGTTGAGCTGAGTCATGTATGTAGTAGAGTCTCATCCTTTTGCTACTTCACATCTGATAAAGAGTACGAGTCTTTGGACTAACCTATATAAACTCGAAATTGGATGATAAATTTTTCTTTCAACATTTCCGATGAATGGATCAAGCAGGAGGGAAAACGGTAAAATCACATAGTCGCCAAATCCGACAAGAAGAGGGAAAGCACTTGCATAAAACTTACTTTATTGCTCCACTCTTCAGCATATGTTGCATATATCATTGTAAATATACTATAGGATTTACCAAGCGTTGGTAGGGATTCATAGTGGGCATATGAAAGCTCCTTGGATTTCGAGCGGTCTCTATCTCTGTTGAAAAGTGGTTACCAACTCTTGCACCTATTCCATGTTCTATTTGCTCGCGACAGACGCACTTCTTATAAGCCATGCCATGCGATCTTCTGGTTCGGGGGATAAGCAGAGCTAGGTCGATCTCTCCCATTGAGGGAAGAGGCTTCTTTAATACCTTCAATGATGACTTGACATGCAATTTCGGCTTCGGGATCATTCATGGCCATTAGTTCACATTCCATCTGCTTCTACTTCTACTTAGACTAGAGAGCGCTGTCTAGGACAGGGGGTTCAGCCATATCTGCCCCTGGTTCGTTACTACTCATGTTCTGTTTGACACAGAACCACTCCTCAGGTGTAGTGTGCGGCTGAGCTCTGCACCTCATGTGTAGTACTTTCGCTCACCTTGCTCATCGATTCTGGTCCAACTCACCGCTAGAGTTTGACCTCATTCATCTCCTAGACCATTGGGATTCGGTCCTCCCTCTAATCTTACTATTTTGCAGGTCGGCTATGTCTGCCCCAAGTGTGTTATATTTGATTTACAATAGCTTACTACTAGGTAGAGAAGCAAGTATCAAGATCCACCACAACTCTATCCAAGTCAACCCCAAGGATGGTGTCTGGTCCTGGTCTACTCAATAATTGGTTTTCATGGTTAGCAACAAGTGGATCAACATTCCTGCTGGCTCCGCCACTCATGCTCTTAGATTTAAGAGGCATGCTGAGAAGTCTTTCTTAGTGAAAGCACTAAAATATTTGCATAAAAAATGAATAAACACCTCAAATCAAATTATCAATAGCAGATTCAAAAAAGTAAAAGAAGCACAGATTTATAGTGGTTCAGCCGTAATGGGCCTACATCCATTGTTCATTTTATTCCTTTTCTTGTGATTTAGCTTTAACAATAGTTGTGAGATGAAATATGACAAATTATGATCGAAAATAGAGATATGAAGCTCGGTTCGGTTATTTCTTCAACATGGAGCTCTTAAGTATAAAAATTGTCCCCTTGAATGCCAAATGCATGGATATTTATAGTGGTGAAGATGTGGTGTGGTCAATCTGGAAGGGTGGGAAATTTCCACATATAGCTCGTTCAAATCAGATATTTCTATGTATAAAAGATATGATTGCTAATTTCCAAATATAAATGTAAATTTTATTCCATATATAGCTTGGTTGGATTGGTTGACAGCTTGGTTCGGGATCGGTTAGCTTGGTGATGTGCATGTGGGCGCTTTATTGGAGAAGCTCCTGCCTCTGTCTCCTTGGTTCGACCTCCCATGCTAGGTTATGGTCCGATCTTCATATGTTGTTCCCTTTTGGTATTGCCTTCTCCTTACCAAATAGACGGTCTTGTTCGGTACCGTGGGTACCGAATAAGATCTGGTATCGAACATGATCTCTTGTTCGGTACCTTGAGTACCAAACATAGGAGGATTGCCTCCCTCTCTACTTCTTTTATCTTCCTTCTAAATCGCCTTTTCTTAGCCGTGCCAATGTTACCGCCCAAACTTTCCAATACCTCGGTCTCATGTGTGAAATTGTCCATAACATTATATATGCTATTATATTGGCCATGACCATGGAATGTAATATTTTAACTCTTATATCCACTATTACATATTATTTCTTATGTTTATTATTTTAGTCAATACATTTGTATTTATGGATATTTGGGATCATTTTCTACTTATTGCTATATTTCATTGTTTTTCTTCATCCCTATTCCCTTCCCTCTTTAAGCTAAATATAACATGATACTATAAATTTTAACTTTGATAAATTGACCATGAGTGTTCCCTAACATCGCTAAAGAGCTTTATATTATCGTGAAAGACACACATTGAATTGTACACTCTTTGCATTTAAAGAGTACATCATAATAGTTTGGGAGTGGTCGGTAATAATTTGATGTTGGAAAAGGGACCATTATGGTTAGAGAATGTCTACAACATGTGTCATGATTTGTATACAGGTGCATGTTATTCTGGTTTAGGTAAACAAGACAGCGCACCCTCTTATTGTTTTTTCTTATTATTCTAGGGTGCTATAGTTAAATTGGTTCTCTCATCAATTCATAAAAGTTTTGCTCTAAATGTGTAATTTACGACCATTATGTCCTAAATTAATAGATATTTTTCGGCACTCCTGGTTTACAATCTTGAAGATTGAAGACTATACTCATTTTGATGTTTTAATGTATAATAGTCGACATTTAATTTGAACTTAATTGAATGAAAATCTTTACAATATTTATATGCACTTTATCACCTGATTTGGAAGAAACTAAATATTAAATTACAAAAGATATTTGCAAAATATGAGTTATTATATGTTTATATATACATTTTATGTATGTATACACCTATATAACACACACGCACACCTATACACACATACGTACTAGGAAGGTTAAACGAAAACCATATTTTGTAGAACTTTTGCGCCTTCATTATACCTTGAGCTACACAACTAAAAATGTTACAAATTTGAAGATATGTTAATATCATACTCAATACCATCTTTTAAATTATGGGTTCATTTATATACCTGACATAGTATATTTTATGTTTAAAATCAATGATTGAAATATATGATTCGACGGTGAATATAGACTTATGGTTTTGAAGAGGTTAAGAATTTTGTGATGGTTTAATTTACTGTAGAGATGATACTATATAGATTAGATATCTATAATTTTTTTAGTGTTTAGAATAATAGCTCAGGATCAACACACACACACACACACACACACACACTTGTATGCACCATCACACATGCACATACCACACAACATAACACATACAACACATTAGAGAATTATATGGATAAAATAGTTGTAGTTAGTTAATACAAACAAAGGATTCAAATTGATTTTTTAATGCTTATAGTCAGTATAAACTAATGACGAAAATCCAAGTTTACCTCTTATTTTTAAAATATTCATTTAGAGTAAACTATACTCATACCTAGTGGGGACTAACCATTTGTTCCTAACATTTCTTACCCTGTTATGCCTACCCGATAACAAGTTGTCATGTAATCAACAATTCTATAAATATATCCATGATGTAAAGAAAGAATGGACTTTTTTTAAAATTTCGATCATTTCATTGGGTAAGCACATCATGTGATTTTATCCATATTTAGTACACAATTATGTTCTCTTTTTCCTTTTATTAGCCCCATCTTATATGCATACACAAAATTGACCTTCAATATAATATCAATGTTACAAGATATTTCTTTAAATTTATTGTATTATGATAATTAAGGGTTCAATCACAGACAAAATTATGATGTTGAACTATAATTATATGTTTAATATAAAATACTCACATTGTGAATCTAGCTACATTTATCTTATGTCTATGCATTTGTCTCTATGTACGTGTCTTGTGTGTGTGCACCTATTTTTTGAGGAGACTCTACTTTTGGTTATGAGGAGATTTTCAGTAAGGGGCCATTGTTAAATGGGTTTTTAACCTAGCAGAATTCAATAGGATTTAGAACAACCAGACTAAGCCATAATGACTTGAAACTTGAACAAGGCATCTAAAAGAATAAGCCAATGGACCTTAAGAGAAACAAGACAAAAATCCACTAAGTACATGGATCGCTGGCAATTCATCATCCATGGATCGTTAGAGATTAAAAAGGAAGCATTATGAGTTGTCAAAGCCTCTTGCATCATGATCTACTACCCATTCTAAGTTTACTTTCCAAATTTCGTAGCATGCCAAACAATCTAGCTCGAGAAATAAAGACTCATTTGATTCAAGCTATTTGACCAAAAGAAGCTAACTTAAAATAGATTTGGAGTACTCATATGTATTCGAATTGACTTGAAACTTTATGAGAACACTTAAAAGATATAAATGAAGGCTTGAAGGAAAAAGGGATCATTTAGAGGTTGTTTGATGGATCACTAGCGACCTAACTAGATGGATCGCTAGCGATCTATGTAGGTTGGGTCTTACAACTTGAAATTTATAGTGTAGGTCCCATACACCTAAAGAGAGTACTTGCAAATTTTCATTTGGTTTGGTCAACTTCTGAGCGAGTTGTCGATGACTCTTCTTCGAATCAGGCCAGTTTGATCCATCAGGTTTGACCCATGAGGAGTGGGCCCCATGACATATGATCCATAGAGGATGCTCTCCTACTCATCTACATTGCATATTTGAAGTTTAGTGTGATTTGGTTAAGTATTAAACGAGTTATGGATAATTCTTTTGGACTAGATGACCTATGAAGACGAGTGATCAAATAAACTCCAAACGACTTAATATTTGAACAAGGCACTTAAATAGTAGATAGGAAGACAACCAAACTAAGATCACTCAAAAATATGCTAAGTGGTTGGACAATAAGCAATCCATCCCCTATGGACAGCTGGAGATCCATCAAGATAGGTTGGATCACCCTTAAACTTTCTAAGCTTCTTCGTAGCATTAAATAAAGGCTTCTGGTAGGAAAATATGCTAAGTTGTTGGATTGCTAATGATCCATCCCCTATGGATAGCTAGCGATCCATAGAAATGATTCAAATTGATTAGTGATTTTCAATGATGACTTGGAATACCAACTGGACTGTTCTGCACTTGGACTTCTAGCCCAATACTCACTGAATTCCTCTATAAATACTCACCTATCTGCAACATAAAGTGGATCTTCTAGACTGGCTGTTGGAACTCTGTAGAAATTATTCTTCAGTCTTCCCCACCTACATAATAGTCATTTAGGGGTTCAATGTGATTCTCCAATGAACTCTTGTACTTGTGACTTGATCTAACTTAGAAGATTCAAACATATTGTGATCTGATTCAACTTGTAACATCAATCAGTTAATAGAAAGTTATAAAGTGGATGTAGGCTTCATTAACAACCGAACTACTATAAAAATCTTCTTGTCCTTTTACCATTTCTTTTTTTTTTTATTTTCTGTATTATTGCACTGTAAGAACAGGGTTGGCGCTTTCATACTTAATTTGGAGGGTCGACCCACTTTTGGGTTAACATTTCGATACTTTCACTGAAAACCCAACTCAGCCTTAGAGCTAGCTATCTACTTTGGATCTGACACTTTCAGATTTAGCCTCTCAATCTCTGCTTAGAAGATTTTCTTTTAAGAATCAATGGAACCAGGGAGAAAAAGAACTAACTCTAAAAGATCAATCAGAGCTACCATTACTGGAGAAGAAAGAAACCCTCAGAAAATTAAAGTCAACAATCCAACAACCTGCTGTTATAAGATAACTCTAGACATCAGGTTCCAGGATCCTCCATAAAGCATGAAGTTGTGACTGAGGGAGAATTGAAAAAGATGGTTGATGAAATTAACCAAAAAATGGAAAACAATCAAAAGGCTCTTATGGAAAAGATAGATGCTCTCTTAGCACTCCAATCACTAACTACTCACAGAACGGTGCTTGAAGCCGTGGCTGCTACGAAGCATGAGCATTCTTCTATTTCTGGCTTAAATAGAAGAAATAGAAGGCAAAAGCAAAAGAAAGTAATGGGCGGAGCTGCAAGAATCATGATAGAAGAAAATGCTAACACTTCACCCACTGCAAATGCACCTGCTACAAACCCGAACTTAGCGGTGAAAACCCCACGAGGAGATATAACAATGGCTCTCTCCATCTCTGGAGATGACAAACAATTTGGACGAAAATGCTAATGTGCAAAATGCTAGAAGAAGCTCTAAAACTCGTACCACGACATAGCGCCTAGTATGGATGAGGGACTACTATTAAAGCGGCACTCCCATAAGTAGGAGAACCAAAAAGCTATAACACAAACTAAGATTGATTACAAGGCCAAGCTCCCGTGGTATATTGTGATCACTCCAAGCCGACCAACTTTCAATCCCATCATGGAGTTCCTATCGTCGAATCATGAATGGTCATCTTCGAAAATCATCAAAAATCATCAAAATGGTCATTGAAAAACTCACTTCAAGTTTGGCTTGAAGTTGAACTAGAGTAATCACCCATTTGACTCGAAGCAGATTCTGGAAGCCCTAACTCGAAGTCAAACTCGGGTAGTCACCCATTTGACTCGAAGAAAACCTAGGAAATTCTGGTCTGAAATCAGACTCGTGTAAAACCAAGATTTACTCCAAGCACCGTTTATCACCAACCCAGCACTTCAAATTCTATGACTCCAAGCGAACCATGTGCTGACTCCAAGAAAATGAAAAAATTTCTCGGGTTGGACTCCTAGCAAAATACCACCAATCCATCTTCTTTTTCCCAACTTGAACATGCGAACTCCAAATTCCTTGAAATTTGAAATGCAACCTTATAAGGCCTTCCCTATTGCATAGACTGATCTTACCTTGAAATTTTTTGGGGACCGTCACTGATTCATGACCCCATCTTAAGTGATATTCCATTCAATCTGTATATCCAATCATTCAAACATATGACAATCATGCATATATCATTCTCAAGCATTATAAACAGCCGTAACTTGAAAATGGGCCGGACTAACAACGACTAGAGCATTTTCCCCAGTCAAAACCCATTCACCAAAGTCGTATTATTAGCATATGGGTGAAGTGAGGGTGAACAATGCAGTCTATTGCAAGGTCCTTAGGAATCATTAAAGGATGAAATAATATACTACCCTGGAAGAATTCTATAGGAAGGAAACCTAGTTCTAGAGACTAGAGGTAGCGAAATTGGCAGAAGACAAACTCGGCAATTTGCCAAAGAATATACCAAATGGTGAAGGAGCTAAAGGACCTCAAGGACCTTCTACCCAAGAAAGGCCACTAAGACTCGGTAGGAAAGTGCCCTGGCTAACTGATGAAATCAGACGAAAGGATGATTATCAAATAAAACTCTAGCTAGCCAACTACTAAGGAATGGGGTAACAACCTAAAGTAGTGCCTTCTAATTTAACCTTGTCTACTTTCCTTTACCAAATGAGCCGTACTGGTACATTAGGGGCATTGCAGAAAACACGATGAAAGAAATGCTTCTATGCCCTCGACGAGTCATGTCGATCCCCTTTTCGAGAACCGATGTTGCAGGTAGCATCGAGAAGGCTTATCCAAAGGATCATCGAACAAACAGATCCAATGCCCTAGTCTTTACAAACCGATAAAATGTGTTTCCATGAGCCGAATCTCAAAAATTTCTTGTGAAGTTGATGCATCATCCCTTTAAGACCACTGAGCCATCAGACACATGGCCCAAAACTCTTTTTGGAGTCGATGAATTATTGCTCCAAGGCAGTTTAATCGCCAAACATCCAACCAAAATTTCTTTTGAAGTTAATAAATCATCGCTTTAAGGCCGCCAAGCCATCGTACACATGACCAAGAACTCTTCTTAGACACGTGAATTATCGCCCCAAGGCTGTCTGGTCATCAAACATCTGGAAAAAATTCCTCTTGAAGTCGATGAATCATCGTTTTAAGAGCATCGGGCCATCAGACACATGACCTAAAACTATTCTTGAAGTTGATGAATAATCGCTCTAGGGTTGTTTGGTCACTAGACATCTGACCAAAATTATTCTCGTAATTGATAAATCATCGTTCCAAGGCCGTTTGGTCGCCAAACATACGACCACAAAAACTCGTTCATGAACTAAAGCATCATGAACGTCCTTCACAAACTAAAATGTCATGAAGGAGAATCGATAGATCAAAAATCATCTGTCAAAAAATCCTTCACAAACTAAAGCATCGCAAAGGCCAACTAGAAGATCAACGATAATCTCATCCAGAACTGCTCGAAATCAGTGAAGTCATGCTCCAGGCCCACAAATCGATAATCACATCAGCCACTCTGCAAAATTAAAAGAATCGCTTCCAACGACCAATGAGATGAATATTGCTAAATTCTAGAGCTTTATAGTCGCTCAAAGAAGCTAAGCCAAAACTGAACCGATCTTGTGATCAATCAGAGGCCGACTCGAATCAAGCCAAGATTCGGCACTTTAGAGAACCAAGTATCTCAAATCCCTAATATATAAGTCTCTAAAGATAGAGGCTTTCAGTGCTTTAATCATTTAGAAGAACAATTGAATCCACTAGACCATGTGCAACCAAACGGGTTCTCAGATACAATTTAAGCGTGCGAGTAGCCCTGTGGCATAGGGGTACCGCACTTACTTGAACAGCTATAAGGAAAGCCAAGGCTAATCATACCATAGTTCTGTTACATCCGATCGAAAATCCTAGCATGCCAACATCTACAGACTTAACAACCTAGCTAGTGCCCGAAATAGAAACATAATACTTGCTTACTTCTTCCCAACTCTTCATGTACCACCCTTATTGTGCAGTTCCCTTTCCTCTTAGACTATATGCCATTTGAAGACTAATTCTGTAAAGGAAGTTTGGACCGAAAACTGAGAGTTTTGCCATGAACTCCCACAAGCTCGTTCTTCATAACCACCTCCATGCGGTTGGTTATAGATCTCTCTACAAGGCAAGCTTACCTGTTTGTCCATGCACGTCTTCCCGAAATACAAGAAGATCATCCAAGCCACAGTTACCCGATACAATAACCATTTATCTCGTAGAACTGACAAAATCGCGTTCCACGAAGTCAAATCGTCGAATTGATAGGAAAACTCTATCCTTACCTTCTAAGAACTAGTATCACTCCTCCAGCACCGAAAAGGGCCAAACAATCGTGTGCATCTCGTAAGTCGTGCCTAGCTTCTTGAATGAATAAAATCTTGATCAAGCAAATAACCTGCCGAGTTGATGGAGTCAAATCAACTCAAACCGCTAGATCGGCGGAACTAGATCCATATCTCCTCTAAAACCAGTGTCACTTTTGTAGAACCGAGAAATTCCAAACCATTCTGGATTGGTGGGTTATATCGATCCTATAACTCGTGCACTGCCATAAGCTACTCATCACTTCTTGAGCCGTGGAACCACACTCTCGAAGCACAAACTCCTCACGTTGTCCAAAGATTCGCAATGTCGAGAAATTCTTATCTATTCCGGATCGACAAGTCGTATTGATCCCATAAATCGTTCGCTGCCATATGCCCTGCATCACTTCTTAAGACATGGAACCATGCTTTTGAAGTATGAACTCCTCACGTTACCCGAAGGTTGGCAACGTCAAGAAGTTCCAAATTGATCCGGATCGACATGTCTTATCAAGCTCATAAGCCGCACACTCCCATATGCCTCACATCACTTCTTAAGCCATGTAACCACGCACTTGAAGCAAGAACTCCTCACATTACCCGAAGAATTGAAATGTCGAGATGTTCTAATCCATTTTGGATCGATAGTTCATGTCAATCCTATAAGTCACACACTACCATAAGTCGTGCATCACTTCTTAAGTCATGGAACCACGCTTTCGAAGCACGAACTCCTTATGTTACCCGAAGATTGGCAACATTGAGAAGTTCAAAACCATTCTTGATCGACGATTCGTATCGATCCCATAAGTTGTACGCTTCCATAAGCTGCGCATCACTTCTTGAGCCGTGGAACCATGCTCTCAAAGCATGAACTCCTCATGTTACCCGAAGATCAGCAACATCAAGAAGTTCTAATCCATTTCGGATTGGCGAGTCATATTGATCCCATAAGTCAGGCACTGCCATAAGCCACACATCACTTCTTGAGCCATGGAACGACGCTCTCAAAGAATGAACCCCTCATGTTACCCAAAGATTGGGAATGTCAAGAAGTTCCAATCCTTTCCAGATCGACAGGTCATATCGATCCCATAAGTCATGCACTGCCATAAGCCGCGCATCACTTGTCGAGCCACAGAACCACGCTCTTGAAGCACAAACTCCTCACGTTACCTGAAAATTGGAAATGTCAAGAAGATCCAAACCGTTCCGGATCGATGGGTCGTGTCGATCCCATAAGCCGCGCTTGTCATAAGCCATGCATTTTGTTAGCCATGCACTCTTAAAAGCTGAGCATTTCATAAGCCATGCACTCTTAAAATCCATGCATTTTGTAAGCTGCACGAGCACTGCTTGATGTGGCTCCGGCATCATCATTAAACCGTTAAGATTTCTAAGTACCAGTATTGTCCCAAGAAAATTAAGAAACTTATCTATTGCAAGATTAAAAGGGATCAACTCCCGCTACCCAAAAGAACAACCTTGCTCCGGTAGTGTCACAAAGTTCACAAACTAAGAAGTCGGTAAAGAATTTCGATCTTCAAAAAAGTTAATGTAGAAAATGTCTAGATTCAGGACATCTAAGTCATGAGTTCCCAAAGATAAGAGTTGCAACGCACCTTTGATTAGGGGCATCAGGGAGTAGCATAGAACATCAAGTCTCATATGATTTATTCAGAATAATCAACCCTATGGACTGAGGGGCACATAACACATTAACTCTTGGTCGGAACAAAAAATTGCCCCAAATAGCTATAAAAGGAGAAACTTGCTGTCGTCCAAAGATAAACAACAACGGAAGGCATTTCCAAAATCAAATCATCAATGCACTAATTTCCAAAGACAAAAGCAGGTGCTTGACTGATGTCACATACCCCAACTTATAGAAAACCAACTGTTATTTGAAGATAGACAATGGCATGCATAGAATGCTCAAAATCAAGCAGCTAAACTATTGATTTCCAAACATTGGAACTAACAAATAAGGTTGATGTCTACAACAATGCTATCAGCACCATCATAATGCATATGGCCTAAAACAAGCAAGATTAAGTGTCATAGATTCAAGGTGAACACTATTGAATTCTACCAGTCTGTGATCAAGATAGGAATGAGTGTGGTCATATCAGGGGCAATGTGATGACTCGCTCGGTGCTTTCTAATTTTCTATAAGAAACTAGTATTTGACACCTGGGAATGAAGGGTTCGCCTAGAAATAAAGGATTCCATAGATAGAAGTCAGATCATAATAAAAATTGTTTTCAAGAAGATTTGATTTTTCGTGAATAAGAATAGCCATAGAATTGGTTAAGCAACAACCCTGCATTCTAAGGGTAACATTTAATGGCGATAAACCAGGCAAGGCAATGGAAACGCCTGTGACTCCTATCCTTCCAAGACATGGAATATCCCAAAGTTAAGCAACGTTAAGAAATACAGCCACATTAGGTTGAAAGGGGTCTTCTTTACTATATAGGATCAGATGAATGATTCAATCCTAACGAACATGACTTTAACATTGCCCGAAGACAGGTAGCACGAAGAAAAGGCTTCTACAATCCAATCATCGAAGCGTAAGTTTTTAAAGATTGAAACTAGTGCCCACCTGGATTAAAGGCATTGCCGAATCGGCGGGGAATATCAATCCCAATCTCCTGATTGCCGGTGTTGCATCGGCAACACTAAGGTCTTTTCTCATTTCCTAAGTATCGATGTTGTCTCGGCAATGCTATGAAAACTTTAATCTACTGGCTCGATGAGAAACACTCATCGCTGTACACCATCAATGCACTAGCTTTCGAAGATAGAAGTTGGTCCTCAACTGAGATTCCACCTTTGTCTTCAGAAACCTACTTTGCTTGAAAATGGGCAACAATAGGAAGACATAACCTTTCATAGGTCAGCCGGATGGTTCGACCTTTCATCATAGGAATCAGCCACTACATAGGAATAAAGAAGCATCGAAAGAAAATCTCAAGATTGAATTGCTCGTGTGATAATTTCTAGGGATGAAAGTTGGTGCACAAAAGAATGTCCTGGATTCAACTTACAAAGAATTTAGATACAGCCAAAAGATTGGCAACCTCGAGAAATTGTTACTTGGAACCAAGCAGCTAGGTTATCAATTTTCGACGACAGGAATTGGTGTATGAACAGAACTTACGTGATGACAACAATCAAGCAAATCATGGATAACTAAGGACATGTTAGGACTATCATAGAAAGTAGGAACTAAAACCATCGGACTTCCTCAATCCTAGAATAGGACTGAGAGCTAGACCAAGGGCAATCAAATCATTTGTCCCAAACCTCTCTACCTCTCGTGATTATCATAATATAGTCGTTCAGAATAGTTAGTTCTCAAGCAGGGATAGATACACAAATTTTTGATCAATAAAAATGTTGAAATGTCCAAAATGAATTATCGTGAGGTTGGATAGATAACGGTTCTATAAAGAAAAACAGAGCATTTTGCCAACAAAATCACCAATAAAGGAAATGAATGATTTAACATCCAGAAATTAACCGTCGTTCATAGTCCGACGATGGTGAGAAGGATCGATGACCTACTTAAGGTCTAACTAGATGATTTGGTTGCAACTTGCAGGAATATGCCATTACCTGAAGTTTGGTGATTAGAAGAAGAAATCCCCAGAATGAAGTTATTGATACATCTGCTTTCGAAAACAGAAGGAAGAGTTTGATTGGATCTTCAACCCTACCTTTTGGCATCTTATGCTATCCGAAGATTCATAATATTAAGGAAAAATCCATAGAGTTGAGCCAACTGTGCATGAATTTCTGGAGATAGAAATTGATACATGATTAGGGTCTCAACACTGGACTTGGAAGAATTCACTCTAGCAAAACATGACGACGATGCATCTTTCCAACATATGTACCTAGAATGACATTAGATGATGATGTCAACTTGGAGGAATTCAATTACAGTCAGGAAACTGACATTATTGGAAAAAAATCAACGCTTGGAATCAAGCAGCAAAGTTCCTAGTTCCTAGAGATAGGATTTATCATGTCAATCAAATTGGGTAATCGAACATATTTCCCAGGATACCTAGTCTTTCGAAAACATATAGACATAGTACTCAGAGATATCAGCCCTATGGACTAGGGCAGCTACAACAACACTTTGTTGAAACAAACCAAAATTAAGCATAGGTAAGGCTTAGCTATAGAACTAGCTAGACCAAGCTACCTCATAGTTATGAACAAAGCTATGAAATAGGATATGCTGAAATAACATCATAAGTATTACTTATATGTATAGAATTACAATAAATGAGTATGTTGCACATGAGCACAAGAGGTGCAACAATGAGAAAAAGTAACGCTCAGAATCGAGAAATTGACATATAGTCCACAGGGACAGAGGCTGGTGTGTGGTTGAATTCTTGAAAACACAAAGAAAGGATAATCGTAATCAAACAAGTCATGCAGTAGCTTTCAAAAATTGAAATTGTGCATGATTGAACTACAAATACAACTCTATAAGAGTAGTTATGCCTTGTAATTTAACTATAATCGATCGTCCCAATATGACAGGAATAACAAGCGAAATCTAAGTTGTGAAGGACCCAGCTTCTCGAGGAGTGGTATTCCCTCTGCTAAACTAAAGATTGGATGACTGGAAAGTCATTTTAAATAATAAAACCTATTCAAACCTATCAAGCATGTTTTACTTTAAGTAATACCATTGTATAACCAACTTCCGAAATCCAAGGAAACTCGGCGTATGTTGACTTGTTGGGTTCTGAGCATTGACAGGGCAGATACAGTGTGTTATCTACATGAGAAGAGTCTAGTATCTAAAATACTATAAATGAACAATATAGTGTAAATAGTTTGCTTACATTTGAAAAAAAATCCATATCTTCCTTTGAAGTTATCTTTTCTACACTTACCCATTATCGACCGACAACCGATAATGAAGCCGCTGTCCGAAGCGATGTAGGAACCTTTTCTTTTTAGGACCACTGGAGTATAGAAACGGGAAGAGTGATACAATTGAATCATCCACTATATCCGATTTTGGAAGATAATGTTGCATTACAATTCAAATCGGCGACATGAACCAAATTCTTGGAAAGAAACAATTAAAGACAAAGAGCAAGGCTTCGCTCTAAAATGACATACAATCGTTCGAGATAAAACTTAGCTTCAACATCGGCCAAGTTAGAACTATATAGGTTGACTCCAAATATTCATCGTGTACTCACTTACCGACCTAAACCCTTGTGTAAACTACACAACTAAGATTGTTGCATCATCAAAACCAGGAATTGAAATTCAGATCGAAATAAAAAAATAAACAGCTATTAGAAGTCAGTTAATTAGAAACAACATCTTGAGATGGACTTCGAAGATTTAATGAAATTCACAAAATAGCAATTTGTAACTTATCGTGTTTCAGAGCTTACTTTGTTTCCAATGAAAGCATACTCTAGAGGGCAAATGTTAATGTTGACCCAAAAAATGGACCAACACCCTGGCTAGGGTTTGAAAGCACCAGCACTTTTTCGATAGAGCAATAGCACAGATCGCAAATATAAAGAAACAACAGTAAAAGAAGGTAGATAGAGAATTTTTATAGTGGTTCAACTGTTAATGAAGCCTACTTCCACTTTGTAGCTTTATTGCAGACTGATTGTTGTTACATGAGTTGTTTGATTACAAGGCTTTGATTATCTTTAGCTAGACTAAATCCCTATAGTAGGAATCCACTGGAGAATCACAGTGAATTCCTTTGGAGATTGTTATGAGGGAGGTAGAGAGTGAAGAATAATTCCAATGGAGCATCGGCAAACAGTCCAGAGAAGATCTTGTTTATGTTGCAGGTAGGATGATATTTAAAGAGATCAGAGAGCTTCTGGACCAGGCCTGTCTTCATCGGCTCATAGGTGGGTAACAGACGACCTAGGGGACATTGAGCTAAAACTATGGGTCATTGGCGACCCATGGACTTGTTTCATTTTGTAGGACTACGTCTTGCCTTTCTTGTAGTGTTTCATAGCTGGTTTGTTCGAAGGGTTGAGGAGAGGCATGCGTCACTGATGATCCGACCACTTAGGAATTTTTTGGAGTCTGGAATTAGAGGTGTTCCCATAGCCTTTTATCATTTTTGTCATGTTTTTATGGAAAGTCACTAGCTACTTACGTTCAGCTACTAATTGAACTAAAGGAGTGCTAATCTCTTAGCTTTGTTGAACCCGGTCGTTGCCTTAGTCGTATGGCTTGACCCTTGTCGGTCCCTTGTCTTAGCTTTTCTAGTTAATTCCTATACCATCCAGTCCACACAAGGTTGTCATGTTTTCTATTGGTTTCTACTATGTTAAAAACCCGGATAACTTTTGCCCTCCAGAGTACGTCTTCATTGTATACAAGGCGTGCTCTGGAAGTTATCGTTTCTAATATCCATTTTTTGATTTCCACGTGATTGCATTAGATCTCTATGAATATGTTAGCCCAACGTTATAAATCGCCTTTCTTTGGTTTTGACTTTTATTACTTGTCATAATATGTCACATTTCCGCTCGTACCTTCCTAGCATGTCATGGAATGACTAACAATTGTAATCGATCGAGCTTGAGAGGAATAATGAAGCTTTATTTTTTTTCTTTCCTTTATATGCATACATGCATTAATTACCATCAGCATGTCATCATTCATTTTTTGCTAGCGATCCATGTGAGATGGGTCACTAGCGACCTAAATCCATTGGGGATTCATGCAGCAATGTTAGGCCGGGTCGTTGGAGACCCATGATGGGTCGGGTCGCTAGCGACCCTTTTACTAAGCAAAATTTTGGCTCTTCAGCTTGCCTACTTATACTCGAACCGACCATAGATTCTCCACTTGACTCGAGCCTATTTTGCGTCTTCGCATGATCCAACCTCCAATGATTCGACCCGAGCTATCCAAGCATGAATTCTGCTTTCTACTTCATTCGAATCCATTCACTACTGATTTATCCAAGCATTCATTGATTACGTGAAGCCTTAGTCGTCTCTTCATTTTTCTAGTACTCAAACCCTAGTCTGCCCACAAACTATTATCGACCCTCTCATATTGCCGACCTGAACTTAGCTCGCCACCGATCCATTCAAAGCTCATTGAATTCGATCCTTAATTCTTCCAGCGCCTTAGAAATCGGTTTAAGGTGGGTCTGCCTAGATTGTATTCTAATTATTGCATTGGTGTTATGACTTGATGACTAGTGTTTAGTTTTCAACATTAATTACGCGAAGTTTGGTTTAATTGCGGTTTAAAGGAGGAAGACAGTAAATTGGGTCTTGAGTTGTTTCCGAAAACGACATTCGGGCTTCGACCCAATGCTTGACACATTTTGCAATCTTCATCGGCCAGAATCGACTTGTGCCAAGTTTCACAAACGCCACCGTATGACATATCACTGGTCGATGTAGAGGATTTAGGCTTATCCAGCTTGATTATTCCATACTCCGTGCTTCTGCAGTGAGAAGATTTTTCCGTGTCACTTCGGACAACGGATCCGTTATCGACCATTGATCGATAAGGGTAAGTGTACAAGAAGTAAAAAAATGAAAAATGAATTGACACGGGAGGTTCTTCTCTTTCTCCTCTGTGAGCGAACTATCTACACAGGATAAAGCGTTTTTAGTGTACTGAGCACTGAATTTATCCCATATAGATTGCGCACTGCACTTGCTTTAGTTCGTACTTGAAGTCCGACGTGTCGATTACAAGTCAAAGTTTCTTAGGAATTCAAGTGTGATTGGGGAAATTTATGAAATTAGGATAGATTTACCTGACCAATTTTGGATGTGATTTCTGCTATATAGAATGAAGCAGCCATCCAAACGTCGTAAGTCAAGCGGGCGAAGTTCGGCGCCTTTGAAGCTGAATCATCATCTACCTCTCAAGCTCAGTACGATCAATTAGTTTTGGTTGGACCCATCATGGACCGCAAACCTCCTAACTTTCGAATCTTGCTTAATCCTCCCAAAAGAGCATCGTCAGTGATTTTCGTCAAGGCTCTTCATAATATATGTACACAGCATTGAGCTCCCAAAGAGGATATGCTTCTGTTGGTGAAAGATGAATTCGCTCATAAGCCTTCGCCGGGGTACACTACTTGCCATAGATACCTGTGTTTGAATGGAGCCATGCTTCCCTTCAACAATTTTCTACGTGAGACGCATCCAAATGGTTACGCCATTCTTACTTGCTTGCATGTCCTTTTTATGCGACGTTCAACCATGCCCCAAGCTTCGATGAGCTATGATATTTTCAAGCATTTAAAAGGAGAGACGATTGTCCCTCTTTGATTATAATCGATGCCCATAGGAATTGAAAGATCATCTTCCGCTTACAAAACAACTTATCACAGTTCAAGATGCAATATTATTTTGTTAGATGCCTCAAGGGGTTCAACCATCGGTGAACAATAGGGGGTAAGCTTCACTTTCCTATTTTTCGAGCTCCGAAGAATTGTAACGGAGTTTCTAATTAATTGTGTTCCCTTTGCAATTATCCCAAGGCCGAACAGGGATGTAACTTTTCGATGAAGTTTGCAAAACTTTAAAGGCTATCAACGTTGAGGAGAGGTGCGTTAGAGTTTTGCTAACCAATGAGAATCTATGCCGATACGAACTATTAGCTTTGAGTAGATTCATCGCTCAGATTGAAGCTCCCTCTCCTAGTCGAGCCATAGTTCTCACAAGATCCTCTTCTTCGTCCCACGGTTCCAAGGATGGTCAGAAGATAGGTAGCCCATCCAGAGCATCACTCGACGAGGCCTATGAGGAGGAAGAACCCGCTGTGACTAGTCTGAGCGGTTCAGTTAGAATGCCCTTAATCCCGAAGGAAGAGGAAGACGAGTTCACACACAAAGAAAGCAAAGACATGATGGACTCGGATAATGAGGAAGGAGAGTTTAAGAGCAGCAGCGACGAGTATACCGCTAATAATTACTTTTCATCAGCATCTAATGGTGACGACTCGGAGTCCTTCGATGAGACCCTAGGAATGAGGCCCGATCTCCCGAGTCCACCTCCTTCTGACACAAGTGCGCAAGGCAAGGCCCTTGAAATAGAAGATACCTAGATTCTACGAGTAAGGATGTCGAAGTGGGGCTTGGAGATTTGAGCGACGTTTTTGTCGACTTCGACGGACGCATGAAAGGAGACTTCAAATTCAATGCGACGCCTTCTTATTGGGTGATATTATGTCAATAGTCAGTTCAGTCCCACTTACAACAACCAAACTCGGTCCGAAATCACCTTCGACATCCATTTGTTTTAGTTTTTGATGACGCTTTAGGCAATATTAGAAACACATCACGTTGCATTAGGATTACACTTGTTTCCATTTTTCGTTCCTTCATATATTTTCTTAACTTATGTTATGCTTCTATAACTTTTCATGTATGCCTTCTTCCAAGTATGACGAGAGGACAAGGCTTTTATGCTGACATCGAGGACTATTCCGATACACAGCGGTACCCCAAGCATTCCTATAACCGTCATCAAGTCCAAAAGACAAAAGAAGGGTATCGATGGAGGAAAAAACTCTAAGCTGAAACCCATCGCCAAGAGGGGAGAGAGAGAAAGCTCGTTCACACAAAGAAGGTATGAGAAAAGAAGATCTCATGAGGACAGAGATGAGGCATCTGATAAATCAAAGTTGTACTATCGCTCCCATCCTTCGGGGCTTGCTTCGAAACACACCACCGTGGGCCAGGAAATTCCTATCACTTCAACCGCGATTCTTCCCCTAACTCATGTTTTATCTTCTTTCATGGTTACTGATGCCCCTAGCACATCTCATCCCCAACGAAGTGCGGCCTACACTCTTCTTATAGGCCCCCCTAAGGTTGAGGCAGCGCTTTCGGGTTGGTTCTTAAGAGGGGTTAAGTTCGACATGGACTTCATCCCGTTCGCATGGATTCCTTCATGCGGCATCTCCAAGCCATCCAAAACGACCTAGAGCAGGCCGAGAAATGGGAGAAGCTCTACAAGAAGCTAGCAGACGCTAACATAAATAATTACTAAGAGATCCTCTCCTTCGAAAATGAGAAAGATGATTTTGAAAGGGCGTTAGCCGATCAAGATGCTAAAATTAAACGGTTGGAGTAGGAAAAGTAGACAGCGCTCTAGGAAAGTATGAGAACCTCCACCCGATGAAGAAGCTGAAGGACGCACATGAGAAGGTCGAGATTGTCTAGAGAGACGAAATTAAATAGACTCATGTAGAAGAGGCTAAATTGAAAGAAGAAGTGACCACTACAATGCTACCATCGAAGCTCAATGGAAAACGATCGTCGATCACGATCTAATTGTCGAAGGGCATAATCAAAAGATCTTCGACAAAGCCAAGATCATCTCTAAGTTATAGGCTTACGCTGCAAAACTTAGTGTCAACAAGACTGATGTTGAGATTGAGAAGGCTGTGGTGACAGCAAATTTTTTTTGATCTCCAACATGTTTTTGATCTATAAATGGAGAAACTGGATGCAATGATCCTGAACTTTTATGTTAACTCTTTGCTGCAATAGGGAAGCCTGAGCTACCTTGGCCTAAAATATCCATGTACTCTGTCCTTTGTTTAGGAGGAAATCTTATCCTGCTTTGCTAAGGGCAGCGACATTTATACAGATCAACGGTTGTGAGATATTTATCTCAATAATGACTCCAAGAAGGCGCTGCTTGAGGGCCAGGAGATCCTTTAGGATAAAAGAGAGAAGAAGGTCGCTGATGCTACTTGGATGTCTGCTACTGTCGTGTTTACCATGCTTTCTACCTTAGGTGGCGGTGAACCATCAAAGCAACTCCATGACCAACTAATGAGCTCAGGACTTGAGATTGTTCCTCATGTGGTGAAGCCCTCAAAAGAAGGCGAAGGTGATGAGTTTGATGTCGCCGTTCATGATCCTTCCTTCGGTGCAGGTAACGATCATGCTTCTCTCAAATCCGGGAGTCTCCATCATATGCCAACAAAGAAAGAGGAGTTTAACGCTTTCATTTTTAAGCTTATAAGTCCGTCCACTTTTCCTATTGACTCCTCAACTACTTCGACGCCTGTGTCTGCTGCCATTTTCATATCCTCCGAGATTGTATCCATTCTCGCTCCAGTTCCCACATCCACATCTAGTTCACAACCAGGGCCAGAGGTTGAGAAAATAGTGGTGATCCACGGCTTAGAGGGCCCCTCGGTATTCTTGAAAGGTGATATAATTACTACAGAGGCTAAGGATCAGGAGATGCATACAGAGCAGCCGCAGATGACTCAACATGATTTAGTTGCCATCAAGAAGGAAAAGGTGGAGGCATTCAAAGCTTCAAAGAGTTCCCAAAAGACAAAAAATACAAAGGAAAAGGAAGATCTTCTGAAAAACATTCAGAGGAGGAGGAGGAGATTGCCACTGAAGTACATATTGACATTACTTGCAGTGACACCTCTCTCAAAAAGAAGCAAAACCTACCAACCAGCGGTGAAAAGGGAAGCGGTGGCAAGAAGCGTTGAGTGGCTGGAATGAGATTGGACTTGATTTTGGCCAACAACATGCAAGAAGTCTGACTTGTTTTTGTTTTCTTTAGAATCATTTTGTTCAAGTGCAGAGTCTGCACTTTGCGTCCTTACTATAGAGCTTGTATTTTCTCTTTGTTGGCTGTTGTGGTGCGGGTACGGCCCTCACATTTTGATCCTCTGTACAAAAAATCATAAGCAATATAATGATATTTTGACTGTAATTTCTTCTGTCTATTCATATATGTTCTATATATTTGTGCTTGTTTCATTTCATACTTTGCTAGTTATGTAATTGTAGCCAAAGTTCTTCATTCGAAGTAAAAGAACGTAGAGATAAAAAATAATAAGAGTATTTTTGTTTGGAAATTCGAAAAACTTTATAGAATTGTCTAAAACTTAGAAATTTTTGTCTGAAAGTGGATAAAAATTTGAGATGGAACTTGTGAACTTGTTGCTGTTTGGAGTGATAGAACTTGTGAACTTATTGTTTTTGTTTGGTTCTGTCTCAGTACAGGTGTATGCCCCTTAGTTCATATGGCTGTTCACTCCAAACCATTTTCAAATTGCCGCTAACTTATGGTTTAACTAATCTTTTTTAAAAATTTGGCTAAGTTACAACTCGACTATAGTGTTTACGGAGATTTTGCGATTTCAACATGTAGTCTCATTTTTTTGGCAACATCCAAGTGAATATGCAATTTGCGCATGGGTATATGTTGTCGATCATTAAGTGCCCTCCTTCTTGCGCCAACTTTGTCCGAGTTGCACTCGTTAATCCTGACTTTATGTGTGTGGTTCCTCACGCTCCTTGGTGTTGCCTAACTTTGGTCAATGCAAGGAGTAAGAATTTCGATGTGCTGCTCATGAGATGCATAGCTTTGTTTTTCCTCAGTGTTGCCTACGGGGAGTTGTCATTTCGGTGCTTCTCGGGGTTTTCTATCTTCAGGCAACACGAGGAGTTGTTATTTTGAGTCTCTTAGATGTTTCCTATTTTCAAGCAACACGAGAAGTTTTAGTTTCGGTGCTCCTCGGTGTTGCCTATCTTCGAGCAACACGAGGAGTTTTTCAATTTTGATGCTCCTCGATGTTGTCTATCTTTAGGCAATACAGGGAGTTTTGAGTTTCCTTGATGTTTCCTATCTTCGGGGAACATGAGGAGTTTTGTTTTTCCTAGGTGTGGTTATCTTCGGGCAACACGAGGAGTTTTTATTTTAGGGCTTCATGATGTTGCCTATATTCGGGTACGAGAAGTTTAGATTTTTCTTAGTGTTGCCTATCTTCGGGCAACACGAGGAGTTGTTATTTTAGGGCTCCTCGATGTTGCCTATCTTTGGGCAACACGAGGAGTTTGGTTTTTTTAGTGTTGCCTATCTTCGGGCAACACAAGGAGTTCTTATTTTGGGGCTCCTCGACGTTGCCTATCTTCCGGCAACACAAGGAGCTTGGATTTTCCCTTAGTGTTGCCTATTTCCGAGCAACACGAGTAGTTTTTATTTTTTCTTAGCCCTCTCGATGCTGCAAAAGCAGTCTATCTGTCAGAGGGCAAAGATTGGGTTTGTCGATCCAACAGTTTGAGTCAATTTGCTTCCATCGACTTGGAGAGTAGTTATTATGAACACAGTTTGGTTGGCTCAAGAAGCAAACATTATTAAGGAAAGCATGGCATATTCTTTGCCTAGTTACAATGCCACTGCCATTTTCGAGATGGCTTATTTGCGGAAGAAATTGAAAATACATGAAATAGTTTTTTTAGATGAGATAACGACGGAGCGATTCACTATTCCAGGCTTTGGGAACTATGACCCCATCAACGGTTATTAGATTGAAAATCCCGTTGCTAAGCTTTTGATCAACGACATACGGTCCTTCCTAGTAAACTCGCTGGAGCATAAGATCTCCAATTTTGAAGGTATGACTATAAACTTTGGAATTGAAGTATCGTACAACCCTTCTTTGGTGGGCAGCCGTTCTCAACTCTGCTTCTTCGCTTTTTCCATCGACCATATCAAGCGATTCGAGTAGGAGTTTCTCGTTTTGTGCTTAATTAAAATTTTGCCTTTAGTGCGAGGGGACTTCTAATTCAACATGAATCGTTGCTTCTGAACCATATGTTAATGCGAACGGAGTGTGGTCAATTTCCGCTTTGTGCGTTGTCATGTATGCCTATAGTGCTAGTGGAAGTTCGTCAACCCAATTTCCTTTTGCTTTTGTTAATTGCTTTTGATGGTGGATTTGATGATCTTTTTTATTGCTTCCACTTGCCTGTTTGCTTACGAATGAGCCACTATGGAAAAGCTTTTGTCGATTCGGAAGCGCCTGTAGAAGTCTTTGAACTCGGTACTTTTGAATTGGGTTCTATTGTCAATGATGATTTTTTGCGGTACACCGAACCTGCAAATGATTTTTTTAGTGACACGGTTATTAACTTTCTTTTTGGTTATGGTGGCCAACAGTTCCGCTTCGGCCCATTTTGTGAAATAATCTACGACAACCGTAGCATATTTGGCTCCTCCTTTAGCTATTGGAAGGAGACCGATCAGATTGATTCCCCTTATCACAAATTGCCATGGACTGACCATTTGTGTCAGTTCCGTTGAAGGAGTTCTCTTAATATTGCTGAATTTTAGATAGTGATCGCATCTTTTGGCGTGATCTACGACATCGTGATTTATTGTTGGTCAGAAGTATCTACATTGAAAGACTTTCTTTGCCAGCGTCTGCCCTTCAATGTGGTCTCCGCATTCGCCTTCATGACTTCCTTCAGGATTTGTCATGCTTCATCATCGGTCACACATCTAAGAAAAGGGGTCGAAAATCCCCTTCGATAGAGTATCCCATCCTCTATTACGAACCTTGGCACCTTGCGAAGGAGCTTCTTCCATTGATTTCGATCGGTTGGGAGGGTTCCAGCAAGTAGATAGTCCTTTATCGGTGTCATCCATGTGGGCTTAACGGTGGTATCTAGAATCTAATTCAAGTATATTTCGTCTATGCTTGGGTTGGTCGGTTTTTCAACTGAAACCAATCCCAATGACCAGGCTTCTCCGGAGCTTACCCGCTGGACCAAATATTTTGCCTTTGTGTTTTGCTCTCGTGGGATGTGAGTTATGGTGTAGTGCTCGATATCACTTAATGGATCCTATACTTTGGACAGGTATGGGGCAAGGTTTTCTCCACGTGCCTGGTACTCTCCTTTCACTTGACATATGACTAGCTGGAAGTTTCTATATAAGTGGATAAACTTTATTTTGAGTTCTTTCACAACCTTTAATCGTACGACCAGTGCTTTATATTCTACTTCGTTATTCATAGCTGGAAACTCCAGGCACAAAGCATCACTAATTGCTTACCCCTTAGGGGTATCGAGTATTATCCTAGTGCCCGAATAGAAGTTGTTTGATGCACCATTGATGAAGAGCTTCGATTGTGCATCCATTTCCGAATGAACTTCCACCTCGTTGTCTCTTATGGTAAATTCGGTAATGAAGTTGGCCAACACTTACCCATTGATTGCTTTCCATGGATGGTATGTGGTGCCATATTGGCTCAACTTTATATTCCACTTAAGTAGTCATCTGGAAGTTTTGGGAAATTATAAGACTTGCTTTAGGGGTTGGACAGTCAATACTTTAATCGAATGAGCCAGGAAGTAAGGTTGTAATTTCTAGGATGTGATCAAAAGGCAATACACTAGCTTTTCCAGCTTTGGGTTATTCTTCTTGACTCCAATGAATCGTTTGCTAATGTAGTACATAAGTCGCTAGATTCTCGCTTTTTCCCACATGAGAGCCGTGCTCAGTGCATGCGGAGAAACTGCTAAATAGATGAATAGGTCTTCTCCATCCACTGGTTTTGATAAGATCAAGGGAGTTTCCATGTGCCATAGCAATTCCTTGAAAGCTGTTTGTAAAGTCTCGCTCCTTTTAAAGTGTTTCTTTCCTTTCTTCAGTGCGTCGAACAACGGTATGCACTTGTCTATAGGTTTAGAGATGAACCGACTCAGTGCTGCAACCTTTCCATTCAAGCTTTGAAGTTCTCACTTATTTTTAGGGGATTGGACTTCCTGTAACACTGTATTTGCTATGGATTTGCTTCGATACCCAGGCACTTACTATGAATCCTAGGAATTTCCCAGAGGCTACTCCAAATTGATATTAAAGTGGGTTGAGCTTCATTCCATATTTGTAGAGTATTTCAAACATTTTTGCGAGATTCTCTATATGGTTAGCAGCTACTCGAGATTTAACTAACATATATCCACGTAAACTTCCATAGTCTTCCCAATCTGGCGTTTGAACATAGTATTCACTAGTCTTAGGTATGTTGCCCCTGCATTTTTCAAACCGAATGGCATTACTCGGTAACAGTATAGTCCTAAATCGGTGATGTAGTTGGTGCTCTATTGGTCTGGTTCATGCATCAAGATCTGGATAGCCCGAGTACACATCCATAAATGGTAACAGTCCGCGTCCTGCCGTTCCATCCACCAGTTGATCAATCCTAAGGAGTGAGAAGCTATTCTTCGAACATGTCTTGTTGAGGACCGAGAAATCAATACAAGTTCGCCATTTTCCATTGGACTTCTTGACTAGGCCTGGATTCGATTCCCATTCAGGGTAGGTTGCATCTCGAATGAAGCCGTTAGCCATTAGTTTATCTACTTCCTCTTTCAGTGCCTTGGACCATTAGGGGCCCAACCTATGCCTTTTTTTGCTTTACCGATGCGATTTTAGGGTCAATGTTGAGCGTGGTAGGAAATTTTAGATGATACCACATCCATATCAGAGTGTGTCCAAGCAAATACGTCCAATTCACGAAGGAATTTGTTTAGTTCTGACCGCATCTAGTTTCCAAGCTGTAACAACCCGCATATTTAACGATTATATATTTAAATGTTTTATTTAAATATAGCATCATTAGTCAGATTAAAGTCCGAAATGCTACTTTTTGCAAACAGTCGAATTAGAACACGAGACCACTTCCATTGAGTTCAAAATGGCGTGTGCGGCCTTTTTGAGTATAATATCGATATGTTTGGAGTTGGGTTGAATTTTGCTATTTTTCAATAGGGCTTTGGGTTTAGGATTCAGCTCACTAACCCAACACAATACCCAAACTCTTCATCCAATTCCTTTTTGTTCTTTTTTTTTTATTTCCTAACACTCAAGCTAAAGGAAAATGGGGAAAGAAGAGGAAATTAAAATTCCTAAACCCTAGATTATTAGGAAATTCAAGATTCAAGCTCCAAAATCAAAGAGAAGCTTATGTAAGCATTCTCTTCATCTTCTCCATCTCAATCTCCCTTCAATTCTCAAAAATTCTTAAACCCTAACTTAGGAAATATTTGCTTACGAGCTTAGATTGGAGCTTCTTGAGTTGAAGTTGAAATGTGGTTGATCTTTCCTTTGTTTTACAGCTTCTCACCTGTTGTTTTTGGGTTTAAAGGTGAGTTCTTTAACTCACATCTATGTCTATAGCTTTCGTTGTTGTTAGGTATGAATTTCTAACATTTATTCATGTTCATTTGCTTTTGATTTAAATTGATTTGGGGAATTTTTTCAGATTTTGGTGTTTTGAAGTCAAATCTTTAAAGATCCTATCTTGGATGTTTGGACATGTTATTTGGGGTGTATCGAAGAGCCTATAAGGCAGGGTTGTCGCTTGGCATAAATCCCTAGTCTCCGTTGCTCGTCCCATCGCTTTCGAATTGATTTGGCCATCATTGGCCTAGGCTAATTTCTGCCCAGTTGAACCAACCAGACGTCTGGTTGGTAACTTCAGACAACTGGTTAAAGTCCTTGGAGAAAAAAATATAAGACGACAGAAAAATAAAAATGGCAGAGTCTTGGACCAGACGTCTAGTCCAAACGTATCAGACGTTTGGTTAGTTTTCAAACGCTGGTTAGAGTTCAAACGTCTGGGAGGTTTCCGAAATATTTCCAAAACCCAAAACTAGACGTCTGGATTAACCCCCAGACGTCTGGAACTATTCGGTTTTGCCTAATTGCCTATTTTCTGAGTAAATTGTCGAATATGCGCTTATATGATTTTTGTTTGATGATAATAAACATATATACATTCGTTTAAATGTATTTGTTAATGTACTATTTTATTTTTCACAGGTTAAATAAATATTTGCTGAATAAAATTAAATAACACAGAATTTGAATTCAAACGAATATTTTATTCAAACAAATATTTATTACAATTTTGAATAGTACAAATTCAAGCTCTCACTATACACTACACAACTTTGATATAAATTCAATTACATCACAATTTCACATTTACAAATGTCCTCACTACATATCGCTCATTCGCTCATATTTTATCTTCATCTTCATTCCAATTAGAATCCAGCATCTGAGCAATCTGCAAAAATATTCACTAACGCAGTAAAATTGAAAAAGAAATATTTTTGCAATATAAAATAAAATATGAATTTTGAAAATATTATTTGCCTCAGTTATTTGGGTTGTTCGTCATCATTTATATTTGAATTCATCACACACGAACAGCTTGTGACATACACAGTGTATCGCTGTATATGCCACAAGGCCGTGCACACCGATATACACTTGATAATGCCACAGGGACAGGTGAGCACAGGTCAAACCCTAATGAAAAGCCGGGTTCAACTCAGGTGCAATATAAATAAAATATCGACTTCACGCACAAGGTCAAACCCGAGCTATTAGCTGGATTCAACACAGAGCAGTTGTACAGGCTACGACTTCAAGCATACAAGCAAGATGATCAGCCACCAGAATTTCAAATAAAGCAAATCCAAGTTTATATGCAAATAAACAGAGCAGTAATAAAAATGCAGTGATATGCAACAGGCTCAGTTACAATAGACTCAAGGCAACAGTGAATGGGAAATGCAATATGAATGAACTTACATATGCATAACAACCAGCAATATGAAAAAGGGCAGGTGGACGGTACAAAACTAAAAACAATACCCAATACACATGAATGCACAAATGCACCTAGAAAGTGACACAGTGAACTGCAAGTGTCGACCAGTCACAAATGAAGACTAGCTGCTGAATTCCGAGAATGTAAACAAGTCGCAACCACTACAACAGGCCATCAGTGAAATCAAGATGCTACAGATATCAGCAACATCAACTAGACTCGACAATGAACCAGAATGCATATGTAACCAGTGGCCATAAACAGAGTGCATGCTACAACAATAAAGACCAAGGCTACACAATGAACTACATGACATGAACAACGCAACTGATCAGAGAATATCACTGACTCAAATATAGTGAAAGATCAAATGCCACTAGACAAACGAACCAGTGAATATCAGGTGCACATGCATGTCAAAGTACAAACTACACATGAGATAGCAAGCTACATGAAGACCAGCAAATAAATGAAACAGCATGTATACATATACGCAGCTTGAATAAGAATACATCAAGTCACGGTCCAAACCATTAAACACTATGAAGCCATAAGGTTCCAAATTACCAAAGTCGGATAATACGAAGAACAGAATCATTATCACAGCACCATGACCGAAGTCAATAGAAGAAACATCAGAGAGTCAAGTCGTGGAAGCATACCGAAGCCAAAGCCAGAATTCATGAAATCGAAAGACCAAGCCGAAGTCAATGTTGAACAAGTCAAAGTCGAAACCGTGGTAGCAAAGAAAATTGACCAAGTTAAACAATCAAAGCCGTGACCATCAAGCAGCAAAAGTATATTCGTATTGAACAAGTCAAATAAATCTCAAACATTCAATCGAAATCATATGGCCGAGCAATATCAGTTGACAAATTCAAGTAAAAAATATATGACGAAAATTTAGGTATCCGACTCCTATAAAAACCCACAAATCATCATCGGCAATGGCAAGATTCGAGTTCAAGTAACAACAGAGCAATATCAATAACTCGAATCAAAGGTCGAGCAAAAATCAACATCGAAAAAGGAACAATCGCATACCGCTTTTGACAATTAACTCGACCAAATTGAAGTAGCCGAAGACAATTCAAAGAGCCAAGCAATCGACGAAAGCAACAAACTGAAAATCATTTTCGATTGAGCAATCAAAGGTCGGCAACTTCAGAAACAAGCCCTAATTTTGATCGAACAAGGAAAAGTAACGAAAGCCGTTATTCTCAAGAAAAAGGAACGAGGCCGATAAAATAAAAAGGAAAAAAGGGGGACGCATTTTTTAATCAACTAATTATTGGGCCGGTTCTACCAATATTAATTTGGGCTTAGTATTTATAAATTAGGGTTTTGTATTTTAAATTTGCTTTTAATTTGTATTTTCTTTTTTAAACCGTTTAAATTTCTAGTCGTGTGACTAGGGGACAAGCTACGTGGCGTAGCTTGAGAATTCGCAACTCAGTGGCTGAGTTGTGGCAGGATTTTGAGCGTAGAGTTAGATTTAGTCGATAGCGGGTGTCGCGAGTTTACGTGTGTAAGTGAGGGACTATCTAATTTCTAGTAGAAACCTTGGGGGCAGCACGTAGGCAGGGTTTTGCCGAAGCTGGGTAAATTCTGTGTCGTTCTATTTCTGCATTTATTATTTTGCTATTATCTGTGCTGCTATTGTTCTGTGATCTGTGTTGAAATTATTTTATAAGCTTCCGCGATTAATTTTTATAATTAACACTATCACCCTATTCACCCCCCCTTTAGGGTGAAATCGATCCTACAAGTGGTATCGGAGCTAGAAACAAAAGCTGTTTTTGTTTTATTTTTTTTTTACAAAAATCAATTTATGTTTTAAAAATTCGTGTTTTAAAAATTGGTTTTTGTTTTAAAATTTTGAATTTTTGAAATGGCTTCTTTTATTAATACTTTTGTTGAGGGTCGCTCCAATATTATTCCTTCTATTTTCGATGGAACAGATTTTTTGAATTGGAAATTAAAAATGGAATTTTATTTAAAATCTGTTAATATTAAATGTTGGGATATTATTGAAAATGAGTGTGATATAACAGATAAGAAAATTATCTCGATTAACGCTCTTGCTATGCATTTATTATATTCTCATATTAATCAAGATAATTTTAATTTCATCTCTCATTGTGAAAATGCACAGGAAATCTGGAATACTTTAAATGCAATATATGGTGCAAAAGTCAACAACAATGAGAAATCCTCCACAACCAACTCAGTTAAAGAAATGTGCTTAACAGGATTTGTAAAAAGCAGTTGGGATGAGGATGATGATGATGGTGCAGCTGAGCTGGCGTTAATAATAAAGAAATTCAAAAGATGGAACAACAAATACGGAAATCCAGCTCTAAATCAACAATTGAAAAGCAGAATAATTAAAGCACTAGACAACTCTGAAGAACACAGGATCATCTGCAACAAACCCGGTGATATCAAGCCCAATTATCCCCGATTTCAACTCGACAAAGAAAAGAATTCAAAAGGAAATTTGCAGCCACGTGAAATAAAAGCGATAGCAGTGAAAGTGAGAAAGCAGATATATGCCTTCATGGAAATATAACCGATAGCGACGATGACGAGCCAAGCGAGGTATCAAAACTTACTCACTCTGAATTACTTATTTATTTCCACGAAGTAAATGGCCGTTTTGAACGACTTAGGGAAAAATACGCCAAACTTGAATCTCAAAAGGATACTTTGATAGAATGTAATAAACAACTTGATCAATTAGTTAAGAATTATCAAGGAAGGATCCCTAAGCGTGATAAGTGTCCAACATTTGAAGAAGAAATTAAAAAATCAGAAATTAAAATGAACTCACTTGAAAATGAAATTATGATTTTGAAAGAAAGTGAAAATACTAGGAGAGAAAATTCTATCAAAAAGTGCACACAATTATTGAACGAAAATGAATCTTTCAAAACACAAGTCCAACAATTGTCAACGACTTTAGATAAATTTTCAAAAAATGAAAAATCATTGAATATGCTATTAGGAAAGCAAACTGCTAATACGGTTAAACAAGGACTTGGATATAGTAGTTCGAAAATTGTTGAAAGCAATATTAATCAAGTTAATTCTATGTGCACAATTTGTAGAAAATATGGACACGGTCATAATAATTGTTGGTATAGACCCAAACATGTGAAACCTATAGCGATTTGGGTTCCAAAAGGCACAAATATAAAATCTCTCAAAGTTAAACAAATTTGGGTGCCGAAGGGAACAATTATAAATAGTTTTGGGTCTCCACAAAATTATTCTTCTAATTATTCTTCCACTAACAACCATGGACCTATAAAAACAAATAGGTCACATAAATCTTTTCCCGTGTAGGTGTGGTGGCAGGCTAAGGAACAACAACAGTGTTCTTTGGATTTTTGGCTGTTCCGAGAACACAACGAGCAACAAAGCAAAGTTCCTTAGCCTAGTATAAAGGTGACAGAATCACAGTGGGCAACAACGAAAAATATCGTAAAGGTAAAACAGGTAATTGTATATTTATTTGAACGACATATTAAATGTGATAATCTGCACCATATTCTGAATTAAAATCAGCCAATATTGAGATTGATGAAAAGATGATGATTTTGATTCTGACTTATTCAAAATAGTTGGCCAAATTATATTCTTATGCCACAACACTATAAAATTCTCTACATTCTTTGAATTACTTCATATCAGTTTGGATTAAAAATAGTGTTTTGTTGGATAATACAATTGGTTATAATACGGCTAACTCTATATTCACGGTTTTTTGATTATTTACACGGCTTCAATTCAAATTTAAAAAATGTCATTTAAATTGCTGTTAAAATTGAGTTTGAAATTTTTGGTGCACACTTCATGTTTTGGTCTATAAAATTCAATTGATGATAATTTTGAGTGAAAAAGAAATTCAGATGCAGATTACACTGGTAATCTAGTTGATAGAAAAATTACTAGTTGAACGTGATTTTTGAGACATTTAGTAACTGCATCGTTTTTCAAAGAAAATATCTGCATATTTTTCATTTCAAATAATTTTCAAATAGCAGAAATTTTTCTTAAAAAACCCCCTCGAGAAAATCATTTTTGACTACATTCTCAGATTAGTCATTTTGAAAAATTGATTTCACAATTATTTTTGTACTTGATTTTAAATGACTATTTTGACTAATCTGACTTCCTAATGATTATCAAAAAGAAAAATAGTGATTGAAAAAGTGATGAGTGTTGATATTGATCGTATATTATAACTCGAGAAAGTATAATTAGTAAATTTCTTTAGAAATTTAAACAAGAGTTATAAAACTTTTTGTTGGTAAAAAATTCCATGACCATCTCTATATCTATCATATTTCTAACAACCATCACTCATCAAAATTCTATATAGTTTGTCAATATGTGGTACTTTAAATAGGAATCGTTCGTTTTTCATTTTCACATTTTTTAAAAATAATAATAATAATAATAAATAAATACCAAAGTATTCACTCTCATTTAAAAGTCCTCACGGTTATGCATGGGTGAATTACTTGGAATTTGTTATGTGCTTCCATGCTCATTTAAAAGTCCTCACGGTTATGCATGTATGGAACGCATATCAAATGTTGATTTTTAAAATAAACAAGTTGATTCTAATCCCATTTAAAAGTCCTCACGGTTATGCGTGGTTAGAAGATACTTGAATTCTTTCTTTTAAAAAATAAAATTGGAATACTACTAATCTCGTTTAAAAGTCCTAACGGTTATGCATGGTTAGTAGATATTCAAATTCCTGATATAACTTACCACGAATAGACACATCTGTATGGTTTTATATGATGACATCATTTCCATCATTCTAAAAGTGGAATATGCGCCTAACAAAATATTTATGATTTTTGTTTGATTTTTTATTGAAATTTAATATTTATATTCAATTTAGTTTTAATGTTGAACTAATATCGATCACTATATCTATACTTTTCTATTACTATTATTCTTTTGCTGATAACAAAAGGGGGAGAGACAAGTTAAGATTTTGTCAAATAAAATCAAGCAAAGGTCAAATAATTTTCTATTTGCATCTAGGCTCATTTGCATATTTTTATTTGCATGCATATATGTAGGGGGAGCTTTATGTAGAGAGGAAGCATTTAAATAGGGGGAGCAATTAGAGCATATGAATGATCAAATACATTTAACATATTCAAAATCTTAAATATATGTTTGTTATCATCAAAAGGGGGAGATTGTTGAATATGCGCTTATATGATTTTTGTTTGATGATAATAAACATATATACATTCGTTTAAATGTATTTGTTAATGTACTATTTTATTTTTCACAGGTTAAATAAATATTTGCTGAATAAAATTAAATAACACAGAATTTGAATTCAAACGAATATTTTATTCAAACAAATATTTATTACAATTTTGAATAGTACAAATTCAAGCTCTCACTATACACTACACAACTTTGATATAAATTCAATTACATCACAATTTCACTTTTACAAATGTCCTCACTACATATCGCTCATTCACTCATATTTTATCTTCATCTTCATTCCAGTTAGAATCCAGCATCTGAGCAATCTGCAAAAATATTCACTAACGCAGTAAAATTGAAAAAGAAATATTTTTGCAATATAAAATAAAATATGAATTTTGAAAATATTATTTGCCTCAGTTATTTGGGTTGTTCGTCATCATTTATATTTGAATTCATCACACACGAACAGCTTGTGACATACACAGTGTATCGCTGTATATGCCATAAGGCCGTGCACACCGATATACACTTGATAATGCTACAGGGACAGGTGAGCACAGGTCAAACCCAAATGAAAAGCCGGGTTCAACTCAGGTGCAATATAAATAAAATATCGACTTCGCGCACAAGGTCAAACCCGAGCTATTAGCTGGATTCAACACAGAGCAGTTGTACAAGCTACGACTTCAAGCATATAAGCAAGATGATCAGCCACCAGAATTTCAAATAAAGCAAATCCAAGTTTATATGCAAATAAACAGAGCAGTAATAAAAATGCAGTGATATGCAACAGGCCCAGTTACAACAGACTCAAGGCAACAGTGAATGGGAAATGCAAAATGAATGAACTTACATATGCATAACAACCAGCAATATGAAAAAGGGCAGGTGGACAGTACAAAACTAAAAACAATACCCAATACACATGAATGCACAAATGCACCTAGAAAGTGACACAGTGAATTGCAAGTGTCGACCAGTCACAAATGAAGACTAGCTGCTGAATTCCGAGAATGCAAATGTAACGACCCGTATTTTACGTGTCGATAAATTGTAAAATAGATGCTATCAAGTCGTTAGTATTGTTGTTAAGTTGTTTAAAGTTTGAATCGACCATAACTTAAGTCGTATGGAAGTTAACTCGTGTGGTTCTTAAGTCGTAGATAGCTTAGGTCGGGTATTTCTTAAGTCGTAGACAACTTAAGGGATTTCGAGTTATAGAAGTTTCGACCTATAGAATTTGGCGACTTAAAGGTTTAGGCGACTTAAGAGGTTAGGTCGAATGGGAGTTAGGTCGTGTGGAAGATAGATCGGGTGGAAGTTAGGTCGTTTGAGCGACCTAAGGTAGAAGAGCGACTTAAGACAGTACGACCTAGTAGTCAGCGAGTTAGTGGATTAAGCAACCTATGTATAGTTAGCGACTTAAGGGGTCAGCGACTTAAGTATTAACGAGTTAGAGCGGCTTAAGAATATAGAACGAGTTAGCGACCTAAGAGTGTGTGTGTTAGCTCGTGAGCGACCTATACCAGGTTGCTACATGTTAGGTCGCGTGCATGTTTTAGGTCGCATGGGTGTTAACTCGTTGGGTCGTAAGTGTCGATAAGTAGTTAGGTCGCAGGAAGGTATTAGTGTTAGGTCGGCGACCAGTTAAGTTGCTAGGTCGCATGAGTGTTAGGTCGGCCATGTCGTTAGGTCGGCTGTGTGTTGAGTGCTTTTAAGTCATGGGTCATGGGAAGCAGTAGGTCGTAGGTCGTGGAGTTTGGTAGGTCGGCAGTAGTTAGGTCGTGGACGACCTAAGGGGGCAGACGACTTAGGGTTTCAGCCTATAAATAGAGGCGCCTTTCTCACTATTTTGGCACCGGTTTTTGAAGCGACGAAGTGCTGCCATTTTGAGAGCTCGACTACTACACTTCTTCACTTCTTTTCTCCACTCTAATCTAGTGATTCCTTCCATCTAAATTGAAGATCAAATCGAAGATCCAAGAGCCAAAGTTGAAGATCTCCATCCATCGAAGAGAGATTTCATCGTTTGAAGCGGAGCTTTGGAGGATCAAGCTTGATTCTTTGCTGTCCAGGTCTGGAGTTGGTTGTTTTTGAGGTGTTTAGGTGATTCGGTGAGTGGTGGTTATCTCTCACACGGACCCAAAGGAGTATATTGGATCGGTGGTTTGTTTATGTGTTAAAGAGAGTGATTTCATGCATTTTTCTCAAGTCTGCATGTAGATCTATTGTTCATGATGATTTGACATCTATTTTACTACATGTTCACTTATGCAAGTTCATTCATCAAGTTGTAGAGATATTGTTCATAATTCATGCTTGTTAGAATGCATGTTAGATTTGGACTCTTTATTTACGAAATTGCCATTATTGTTGTAATTGTTTATTTAGATCTTGTTTGAATGATTGATTACTTGGATTAATGTTTGATTTGATGGATTAGTTGATTGATAACTTGATTTGGACAAGTTGGTCGAAGATGATTCAAAAGCTAAGTGGAAAGGCTCTTGAATAAGGAAAGCTGCTTGTGGCATATGAAGCGGATGTTGAAGCTCATATGGATAGATTTGATGATGATGTTGAGACGGGACTTTGCTATGATGCGATGAGGCAAACCATGATGTTGAGATGGGACTTTTCTATGATGCGATGAAGCAAAGCATGATGTGAGAAAGCCTTGGTTTAATCCAGACGGGATCATCCCAAGCATGTTGATAACTCGGTGATGTGGTCCGGGTTTGTGGATAATGGTTAGCTTGAGAGGCGCTTGAGCTAGTATGGGAATAGTCGTTGAGGAGGATTACTAGAAGGCTGAGATTTCATCGTTGTTGAAGGTTCTAGCATGCTCAAAGTAAGAGTACGTTGGGACGGGTCACGATGACGTTCCAAGCACGGGTTACGATGACGTGCTAGTACTCTGGGCAGATGCAATAGTCCTAGGCACGGGTCACGACGACGTGCGGAGCTATGTCTAGAACCGGGGTTACCATTAGCCCTTGGCAGGCGGTCATTCAACTAATGGTCAAATCAAGGCAATGATAACAGTGATAGCCAGAGCCATGGATGTTTAGATGTTTGGTTGTATCGTCACTTGGGTCAAGAGCGATGTTTTCAGGGTGCTTATCTGATCTTGGTTTAGGCCTTGGGGGTTTGTACTTGGAAAACGCCGACCTTGACTCGAGTGATAATTACTTTGCTTTGAATGTCTGAATTGCTATGTTTGCTTCTGCTTAGTGTGTCTGGGGGCTATCACTGTAAAAAGAGGTGGAGTGGGATGGTTGGGTTCCTATTCCTTTTACCCTTTATGCTCTTTTGGTATGTTTGATAGTTGATTTACTGCTCACTAAGACTTTTGTCTGACTCAAGGTTTTATGTTTTAACTCTTATTACTTTGGGCTGTTCATCCATGTTGGGATGGGCAGACTAGGTAACAGGTGACAGGTGCTGTTCCTAGTGGCCAACGCTGTTGATGACGAAGACGAGCTGGAGGCTTTTATATATTGTTTTCTTACTATATGTACTGGATGTTCCGCTGTTTGTATATACTCTGAGTGATATGTAGTGAGGCTAGATGTATTGACTTTGCTGATTGTTGTATCAAACTATTAGAGTTTATATGATGAGATTCTGTTATATGGAGCTTCACTATGTATATTTTCTATTGTATTTTGTCCATGCGCTGTGAGTAATACGATAGACTATCCTGTGTTTACCTTACCCTGACTATCGTCCATGGCTACCTGGCACACTTTTCAGCGCACCATTCCCTTGTCTTAGTGCGGGAGTCATGGGCGGTCGTCACAGTAAACAAGTCGCAACCACTACAACAGGCCATCAGTGAAATCAAGATGCTACAGATATCAGCAACATCAACTAGACTCGACAATGAACCAGAATGCATATGTAACCAGTGGCCATAAACAGAGTGCATGCTACAACAATAAAGACCAAGGCTACACAATGAACTACATGACATGAACAATGCAACTGATCAGAGAATATCACTGACTCAAATGTAGTGAAAGATCAAATGCCACTAGACAAACGAACCAGTGAATATCAGGTGCACATGCATGTCAAAGTACAAACTACACATGAGATAGCAAGCTACATGAAGACCAGCAAATAAATGAAACATCATGTATACATATACGCAGCTTGAATAAGAATACATCAAGTCACGGTCCAAACCATTAAACACAATGAAGCCATAAGGTTCCAAATTACCAAAGTCGGATAATACGAAGAACAGAATCATTATCACAGCACCATGACCGAAGTCAATAGAAGAAACATCGGAGAGTCAAGTCGTGGAAGCATACCGAAGCCAAAGCCAGAATTCATGAAATCAAAAGACCAAGCCGAAGTCAATGTTGAACAAGTCAAAGTCGAAACCGTGGTAGCAAAGAAAATTGACCAAGTTAAACAATCAAAGCCGTGACCATCAAGCAGCAAAAGCATATTCGTATTAAACAAGTCAAATAAATCTCAAACATTCAATCGAAATCATATGGCCGAGCAATATCAGTTGACAAATTCAAGTAAAAAATATATGACGAAAATTTAGGTATTCGACTCCTATAAAAACCCACAAATCATCATCGGCAATGGCAAGATTCGAGTTCAAGTAACAACAGAGCAATATCAATAACTCGAATCAAAGGTCGAGCAAAAATCAACATCGAAAAAGGAACAATCGGATACCGCTTTTGACAATTAACTCGACCAAATTGAAGTAGCCGAAGACAATTCAAAGAGCCAAGCAATCGACGAAAGCAACAAACTGAAAATCATTTTCGATTGAGCAATCAAAGGTCGGCAACTTCAGAAAAAAGCTCTAACTTTGATCGAACAAGGAAAAGGAACGAAAGCCATTATTCTCAAGAAAAAGGAACCAGGCCGATAAAATAAAAAGGAAAAAAGGGGGACGCATTTTTTAATCAACTAATTATTGGGCCGGTTCTACCAATATTAATTTGGGCTTAGTTTTTATAAATTAGGGTTTTGTATTTTAAATTTTCTTTTAATTTGTATTTTCTTTTTTAAACCGTTTAAATTTCTAGTCGTGTGACTAGGGGACAAGCTACGTGGCGTAGCTTGAGAATTCGCAACTCAGTGGCTGAGTTGTGGCAGGGTTTTAGATTTAGTCGATAGCGGGTGTCGCGAGTTTACGTGTGTGAGCGAGGGACTATATAATTTCTAGTAGAAACCTTGGGGGCAGCACGTAGGCAGGGTTTTGCCGAAGCTGGGTAAATTCTGTTTCGTTCTATTTCTGCACTTATTATTTTGCTATTATCTGTGCTACTATTGTTCTGTGATCTGTGTTGAAATTATTTTATAAGCTTCCGCGATTAATTTTTATAATTAACACTATCACCCTATTCACCCCCCCCCCTCTAGGGTGAAATCGATCCTACATAAATTTCCAATGTTTATCGATTTTCGCTGATCCGATTAATTGTTATCACTTTTATCGACTTTGATGACTTCTTTTTCTGAATTTTTAGGGAATATCCATTTTGAGATATTTGGTATCGATTTCTTTGGATTTGATTCACGTCTTCGAATGTGAATTTTTGGTGATCAATTGTTTTTGCAATCGTTTTCTGTTATTTTTCACTTTAAAATACAAAGGTTTCTATACTAGTAGTAAATATTCAAACTCTTTCACAAAATAATTTCAAAGTTACTTTTAATACAGAAATTGTTTTCAAATCCATTTTCTAATCTATTAATATATACGAACCTTTACCTCATTCGTTTGAGAAATCCAATTAAACGACTTAGCAAAACAAGTGGTATGAAACGCTTTAATTCTTAGACTTGTTCGACTGAAACCTTGTGACAATTATCGAATGGAATCTACAATTTGTTCATAAATATTTAAGTTAAGCCAGTGGTTATGGGACATGAAGCTAAACTCATTTATTTACTAGCTTAGTGTAATTCCCACTTCTTATTGATCAATGATGATCATTTTATGGTTTAGACAAGCGATATGCGATGTCTCTTTGTCCACGTGAGGGACCATACCCCGATTTTATGGAGCTTCGTCTCATTTTTATGGGCTAGAGACCCATGGTCTTTGGGCCGTTCGTGGAGCAATCGGTTCGAGAAGTCAGTGTATGGGGCTTATCTTTTAGGTGCGTCGATGTTTGACTTTGCATGGGGCATATCTTTCTAGGTGCGTCGACGTTCACTTATGCATGGGGAATATCTTTCTAGATGCGTCGATGTTCGTTTATGCACGGGGTATATCTTTTTAGGTTCATCGATATTTGTTTATGCACGGGGCATATCTTTTTAGGTGCATCGATGTTTTACTGTGCATAGGGTGTATCTTTTTAGGTGCACCGATGTTTGGTTTATGTAATAGCATTCCGTTTATGATACACATATTGGTGAGTTTTCATGCTCCCGTTTGTGATAGGCCTCCCCCATTGTGGTTTCTAGATTTCTAATTGATGATTTCTAGAATTTGTGTTTCACCAAATTTTGTGGTTGACATTGATAAGGTTTATTAATATTTGTAATATGATGAATATGCTAGAGAATATGACATTCTTTTTGGTGCATGAGATTCTTGAGATATGGTATGATTCTTGTTTGTTGTTAAATGTATACTTAACACAATATGGCATTATTATTATCATATATTTTTGTCATATCTCTTATCCTATCTCATTTTTATATGATATTTATTGCTAGACTGATCCATTTATTATTTTATTCTTAAATAATACTCAGGTTAGACCAAGGTGTTTCAGATGCTTTTGTTTGACTTCTTATCTGGATCTGTCATATAACTTTTGGAAAACTACTTAGCTTAGTAGTTGTTTCTTTTATACATTCGAGATAGAGAATCCATGATGTATACATATTCTTTTATCTAGCACTTGTACCTATTCTTTTTGATGTAGTGGATCTTGCATGAACACTACTTTGATGTACACTTTTATGTGATATATTCATACCTGTTTCTGCCTTAGTGATATGAATATCTGTGACTAATTTATGTTATTCTTATTTTATAATTGTTTCCGAAGATCACATAGACACTACGTAGTATTTTTGAGTTTGTAATTGATGTGTCAGATCTCCTTTTGAAACGAAATGCATGTAATACTGTTTGACATACCGAGTACTTGTACAAAGCAATTACATAGATGGTCGCTTCTCAACAACCTTATTCTTCGTGCTAGTTGACGGCATTGCTCTGTAGTGTCCTTGGCTAGTGTGAGTACAGAGGTGTGGCGTCACTCAAGATGTGACGCAATTTTCAGGACCCTTGTTGAGTCATCCATACAGACTGGGGCAAACACCATCAATTAATCCGGTGTTGCCCGATCCTCCACTGTGCTCTTCTTTCTAGGGTCCAAAGCATTGTCGAATCAGCTCTGGTCCCAAGCCAGGGATGGTTCTGTAGTTTCTATTCAAAGGGTTCACATATGTGGAGGGTCTTCCCCACATCCTTTCCTTTTTCCTTTCTTCTCGACTCAAGCAATTCTGCAATGTAACATTCTCGGGCGGCGCTTTGATCTCCTTTCACAATTCCAATTCCATGTTCCTTAGGGAACTTCATTGTAAGTCAACATTGGGCCAGTGCTATTTTGAAGTCGGCTAACGTGGGCCATCCCAAGAGGGTGATGTACGTTGACATTTCATCCACGTTTACAAAATTCTAAATGAGGATGACCCTTCGCTCACCCTCTTCGAGCTCCATGGGTAGGTCAATTGTTCCCATTGGTTGCTTGGGTCCACCAGTGAAACCCTGAATCTTTATTTTGCACGCGAACACAATTTTCATGCCAATCTTCATTTATTTGAAAGTGCGTTTAAAGAAAACGTTAACAGAGCTGTCGCTATCAACCAATGCCTGCGGTGTCCTGAGTTTGGAACACAATATCGTCATTCATGATCCTTTGCATCTTAATTGGATTTTCATCTTCCACGGCGAAATATGATTCCTTCGGGGCTTTCTTTAATGAACTTGCATATCGCTCTATTTCCTCCTAACTTCTTTGTGGGAGACGTGGTCCCTCGGATATTGTTCCGATGATGAGTCTTTGGTCAGTCCATTTCGACCCTTCTTCATCGGTTCCTGCTTAATTCCTTCATTCACTTCGGTGTTGAGGAGTTGCACATTGATTGAGGTTTTGTGATTATGTTATGTACTGATAGAGTTTGTTGTTTTGGATTAGTTCCTCAATGAGATTCTTTAGGTGACGGCATTCATTCATATTGTAGCCATGTGTATCGTGGAAGCGGTAGAATTTTCCTGAGCGCTTCTGTAGCTCGGTTGCCTCCTTTTTGAGTGGCTTTTTGCATTCCTCAATTCCTTGAATTATGAGAATTTTTTTCTGTTTTGTCGCTGAGAGGAGTGTAGTCTTCGGGCGTAAACTGCTTGAGCTTTTTATTGCTGCCATTACCATTCTTCTTATTAGTGTTTTGACCTTTTCTCTTTGAATTCCCATCTTTCCTAGTGGTTCCTTCAGCAATTCGAGAAGTGTACGCATTTTGATTCACTATTACATCGCTTTGCCTGACATTTTCTGGTTGCACACTAGTAGACTTTCCTTCCAATTCCTGCCCTTCCTCCAACCTTAGGCACTGACTTGCTTTGCGATTGAAATCTTTCATAGTGGTAGGTTGCTTCATTTTAATCCACTTTTCGAATTCAGGTTTCGGGTGAATGGCATAAACTAATGCCATAAAAACCATGTCTTCGTTGGGTTTGCTTACTTCCGCACTATGGTGTTAAACCTATTCATGAAAGACTTCAGTGATTTGCTAGCCCTTGGAGCAACCTGGATAGAGACGTGACATATATTGGCTGCGCAGGATGGTGTCTGAATTGATCAAGGAACCTTATTGCTAGTTGGTCAAAAGTAGATATGGATCTTGGTGAAAGCCTAGTAAACCACATTGATGCAACCCCTTCGAGAAAGATAGGGAAGCATCTACATTGAACAGCTTCATAGGCGTTCACTCTGTCCATATACCAATTGTATTTGTACAAATGAGGCCTCGGGTCCTTTGTTCCGTCATACAACAGAATAATTGGCATTATGAACTTTTCTGGATATCTCTCATTCAAGATTTCATCAGTGAAGGGAGTCCAACTTGACGCGGATCCCCACTCATCATCACTTCTATCTTTACTCTCCTCCATTAATCGTTTAACCATATCCCCTATGTATGCCTCTGATGTCTGGTAGTCCTGAGGATGGCGATCAATTATTATGCCAAGTGTTTGACTTTGCAAACAGTCTTGGTGAGTGGGCCAAGGCCTAGGCATTTTTGTCTTCGAGAGAGCCACTCCTGCAGGGTCCCGTCGGCTTGCATTTGGTCTCACTGCAGCAGTTTGGGTATTCCTTGCATTATCGAATGCTTTGGCATCTTCTTTCACTTTGTTGTCTACCGCTCCGTCCTTCGAATCGAAAAGATCCATAGCTATGTCTTCTACGGGGATCATTGCCCCCTGATTCAAATTCAGAATAGTTTGCCTTGTGGCATACAGATTACTTGCATTATCATCCACTTTAAGTTCTGTTGTCACTCTTTTTTGCGGCCGTTCTTCGCTTCTTCTATGTAGACCAGAAAAGGATGTATTCTCTTGTTCCATAACAGCCGCGGGTTTGGGCATAGTCCTTGGAGCAGGATTTGACTGTAGGGTCAGGAGAGCGTTAAGCTTATCCATTAGTGCCTTTTGGCTATTCCCCATTTTTTGGTTGATCTCATCAACCATCTTAATTAAGTCATCCCTGGTAACAACTTCATGCCGACTGGAGGAGGTAGGTACCAGATTCCCTAAGTTAGTGCCATTCACTTCGGTTTGTTGGGGATTAACATTTTCTCAACTACTACTACCCCTATAGACCTTCCAAGGGCAGTTATTCTTCTTCTAGTAGCCATTAATTCCAAACTGCAAATTCTTCAAGCAAGGATTGAGGATCTAACTTCTGGACCTATAGGATCCAAAGTAGATAGCTAGATCTGAACCCTAAGTTGGTTTCTTAATGAAAGCACCAAAATATTGACCCAAAAATGGACCAACACCTGCTTAGAGTTTTAAAGCACCAGTGCTATTCTGACAAAGCAATATCACAGATCATAGATATAAAGAAAGAACAGTAAAAGAAAGTAGACAGAGAATTTTTATAGTAGTTTGGCTGATAATGTAGCCTACGTGCACTTTATAGCTTTACTATAGACTAACTGCTGTTATAAGAGTTCTTTGATTAAAAGGCTTTGATTATCTTTAGCTAGACTGAGTCCCCAGAGTAGGAATCCTCTGGTGAATCGTTATGAATTTCTTTAGAGATTGTTGTGAGGGAGGTAGAGAGTGAATATTAATTCCAGCAGAGTTTAAGCAACCAATTCGGAGAAAATCCTATTTATGTTGCTGGTAGGATGCAATTTATAGAGATCAGAGAGCTTCTGGGCCAGGCCTGTCTTCATTAGCTTGCAGGTGGGTAACAGACGACCTAGAGGACCTTGGCTCGCAAAACGAGCAAAAACCATGGGTGGCTAGCGACCCATAAACTTGTTTTGTTTTGAGAGCCAATATCTTGCCTTTCTTGAAGTGTTTCATGGTTGGTTTGTTTGAAGGGTTGAGGAGAGGCATGAGTCACTGATGATCCGACCACTTAGGAATTTTTCGGAGTCTGGAATTGGAGATGATCCCATAACCTTTTATCGTTGTTGTCACGTTTTAATGGCAAGTCACTGGTAACGTTCAGCTACTAATTAAATTAAAGGAGTGCTAATCTCTTAGCTCCATTTGATCCATCAGGTCTGGCCTATGAGGAATGGGCCTCATGACTTATGATCCATAGGAGAGGCTCTCCTACTCATCTACATTGCATGCATGAAGTTTTGTGTGATTTGATCAAGTATTGAGTAAGTTATGGATGATTCTTCTGAACCAGATGACCCATGAAGACAGGTGATCAAATGAACTCCAAATGACTTGATATTTGGATAATGCACTTAAATAGAAGATAGGAAGACAACCAAACTAAGATTACCCAAAAGTATGCTAAGTGGATGATAGCTGCCGATCCATCCCCTATGGATAGCTAGTGATCCATCAAGTTAGGTTGGATCGCCCTCAAACTTTCCCAGCTCCTTCGTAGCACTAAGTAAAGGCTTTTGGTACAAAATTATGCTAAGTTGATGGATAGCTAAGAATCCATCCCCTATGGATAGCCAGTGATCCATAGAAATGACTCATGACTTGGCATAACAACTGGACTCTTCTGCATATGGACTTCTAGCCCAATATTCACTGAATTCCCCTACAAATACTCAACTATTTGTAACATAAAGAGAATTTTCTGGATCGGCTGCTGGAACTCTGTAGAGATTATGCTTTACTCTTCTCCTCCCTCACAGGGATGGTGCTTTCACACTCAAATACATGGTGTTGATCCATTTTTTGGGTTAACAACCACCGAGTTTCGATGTCTTTTTCATTAAGGGGTCATCATGTTTATTGTATTTTTTTTCATTTTTTCAATAGGGTCTAAACAAACCTTTTAACTCCCTTATATCAAAAGTAGAGTGCCTTTAATAATGATACACACACAGATATATGTGTGTGTGTGCGCGCGCGTGTGTGTGTGTGAGTATGTGTGTGCATGTATATATTTAAATATATATATATATATATATATATAAGGAAGGTTCAATTACACACACCTGTTTTGGAGTACCCCTTTAACATCCTTATCATATAGAGAGTTACATTATTCAAATGCTAAAAAATTTAGTGGATGTTAAATCCACAGATAAAGGATCATATATACAAAATTTGGGCTTATTTCAATATATATAGCATAATGTATTATATGTCTAAATTTGATTAGTGAAAATTGAATAATGATTTTGAAAAGGCTATAAATATCGAAGAACCACATTTTTTAGAGATAATCCTTTATATGTGGATAAAACGCCTACAAAATTTGGTAGCATTTGGAATGTCGTAGCTTAGGATATGATAAGGGTGCTAAACAAGTGCTCCAAAACCAGGGTGCCATTGAACAGTCTAATATATATAGAGTATGTATGTGTATACATACATACATAAACAGATACACGTACATGTATACACATACATATATGCAATATATATATATATTGGCTATTTGAATACAAATTAGACATAATTGATCTTGATAATTAGATTTCATTGTATTTACATCGAGGTTGGAATCAAAAGGCAATCTATTAGTTAAGATTCATTGTGTCATTAACTATATTTATTAGCAATTTGAATACAAAATTAGACATAATAGATCTTGGCTATTAGATTTCATTGTATTCACATGCGGGGTTGAAATCAAAAGGCAATCTATTGGTTATGATTCATTGTGTCATTAACTGTATCAATGTTTTGTGTTCTAATATGTGTGTGTGTTATGTATATATAATCTACAAACCCTATTTTTTACTTCTTCAAAGGTTCTTCATTAATCTTTGTATCTATATGTTTCAAACTTAGTAATGATGGTTTTAATATACCAATCATTCTCACATATTTTTAGATTATTTTAAGTGTTATTAACAATCTTTAAAGCTAATGATTGAAATTGGTATTATGAGTGTTTGTGTGTGTGCGTGTTAAAATTCAAGCCAATAAACATTATGACAAATCATGTTATGAATTGGTACAAAAATTCATGTTCGATAGTAAAATAAGTTGTGTTTCATTTATAGATACGTATGAGGAGAACAAACATGAATTTTTATTAAATACATTGGATGATATATAAGCGGGCAACTGACTCATTACTACGTTAACTGTCTAATTACATTTCTCCATATTTTTGGTGGGAGAGGTGAATGATTGAGATTGAGCAAGGATTTGGTCCACCTGGATAAAAACCGAGTTGATGATGATTAATTGCAATAATGAAATATTGAGGCAAAAGTAAAAAGTAATTAGTATTTGGGTTATGTTTGCCAAAAAAGGAAAAATCTTCCAGTCGATTAGTTGTAGAGCTATGAATACACAATGTATAACACGACTACTATATTTGTATTATAATTGATTTTTAGAGAGCAGATCACATATAGGTTATGCAGAAAGTAAGTTATAGCAGCGTAAAGAATAAAAAGATTTATAGTGGTTCAGTCAAAATGTGCCCACATCCACTGTCCATTTTCATTATTCTTCTTAAAGATCTTTTATATATTGTTTTAGATTCAAGATACAATGGTATGAAGCTCAATAATAAGTAAGATAGTGTTGAAGGAAGTCTGTACGGCTATTTCTATTTGGCTATTCTTGATTGCCTATTCCAATCTGGTTGTCTCTAAGTGGATGTTTCGGTAATGTGGTTTGTACTAAGCTGTTCCTACTAGGGTACTCCTACTAGCTTTTCATGTTAGGTAGGTCTTATTTGGAGGATCCTGCTAGCTTTTGATGCTAGTCTCTGACTCATCTCCTTTGCTGTTTTGAGCTTGGCTCCCCAGAACCGTCCTTCATTGTTGTTTGATGCTTTGGTATTTATAGGAGTGATGGTATAGGGAGGTCGGGTCAATAATTTCCCTATATAACATGCCAAGATGGAATATTCCTGAATGTGCCATATCTAGTCATTTTTTTCCAGATATATGTTCCTTCCTTATTTGCACTGTTGGGCCTGGCTGAGAACTCGACTCGTAGGGTGTTGGTCCATCTTGGATGGATGTGGGTGCGTTATTGTCTAAGTTCATTTGTTTCTACTTGTTTCGGTCACTCTTGTCTCGACTTGACACTTCCTTGTCCAAACCATAATGCCCAGTGGTTCGACACTCATTAAGCACCCGTCAAGATCTCTTGATCGTTACTCTAGGGTACCGAACAAGACATCATGGTTAGTACCATCAGGTACTGATCAAGGATTCCTGGTCAATGCCCATGGGAATCGAAAAAGTAACTCTGTTCGGTACCTAAGGGTACCAAGGAAGAATTTCAGTTCTGTCCTTTTGGTATCGAGTGTGGGAAAGAGACTTGCATCCTTCTTCTTTTGTTTGCCTAGCCTCCAAGACAGTAGTTGGATTCCCTACCAGACCATTCCTCATCCTCCATAAATATAATTTGCTTTCCAGGACTTCAACCGGCGTGGTTTAGCTGAAGATCACAAGTCTTTACCACTATGATACACATGTTTCTATGCAATAACTCCTTCATTTCAAGTTAGAATTGATTGAAACTTGGGCCAGTAGCTTTGTGTCAATGAGTAGAGTATTCCAATGCCTTTGAATGTTCCATTTTCTTGAATTAGGCAGAAGCACTCCAAGGGAGGCTCAAGTTGGTTAGGTTTTGGATAAATTTTAAAATGATTCTATCTTGCAATGCATAGCTCGAATTGAGATGTGATTTGACCTAGTGCATGTCATGACCTTAGGAACATTTTGCAAATTATTTGATTATATTTCCAAACTATGCCAGATATTCCACAAGCACTTCGCCTTCTAGCCATTTCTATGCTCCTTAACATCTTTTTATATTCACAATGCCGTGCGAAAAAATTCCTACAACACTTCCCCCTAAAGCATACTTTCATATAATACAAAGTGTGCTTTGTTTCATCTAAAATCGCCTTTATTTCTTAAGAGATGTTTATCTTGAACCTTAAATATCTATATTCTCATTTATGTCATTTCGATAAGTTTTCTGCTGCCAATATGTTGCGGAGCCTTATTCACTCAGGAAAAGCTTATTGACCTTCCAAGACATCCTTTATTAGTGTGGCCTTTATAGTTTATTCTATTTTTTAGTGTAATCATCTAGCATGATCTCCCACTGATTTTCAGTTCTGTTTGGTAGGCTTTTTCTCCCCTTCGGTTCAACCTCTTTGCCTCTATGTCTGGACGGTCGCATGTCGTCCTATGAATGTTGTAAGAAAGTTAAGGCATCCGTGGTTCCATGGCACGTGGACTCGACGAAGTGTATTTTGTTGCATGTTTGGCAAATTAAGACTGATGGTAGCAATGTATTTCCCTACATGATTGCCAAGTTACTCCACCAGTGACTCCTTCATTACCACTATGAATATTTGTGCAGGTCAATCACTGAATGTTAACTAAGTAAGTGGTTTCTACCGAAATATTGAATTTGCATTGACCATGTGCTTGTGCTATGAAGCTAAACTTCTTTTGATGTTTATGTGTTGTTGCATTTGATAATTATTTATGTCCATATTCTACTTTTCCTAGTCAGTGATCATGACATGTGTTCTATATAATTGCTCAGTCTGATTGTTCTGTTAACAACCTTTCTTGCTATTATCATGCATACTTTTATAGGATCAATCAACAACAAGTTCGATTGGATAAGCAGTTTCTATGACTGATGCTTTCCATGGCCCATACTTTGTACTTCCTATATGAGCACTTACACAAGCGCATATGTACCTTATAGAAATTATAAATGAAATCACAATACTTGATCAGGATTAGTTATTGTGTTGTGTTTTTATAGTATCCTTTCTTAGCTATTAGCTTGTTAGTAATTTTTATTGCTTCCTCAGGTACTTGTACAGGGTTTATCACTGACTAGTTCAACACAGTGAGCATACCAACGAAGTAGTTAGGTGTTATTTTTTTAGCTCTTCCAGCAACCCTTCCTTTGCTCCTGACATAACTGCATAGGATCAATCACTAATAAGTTCGGTGAGGTGAACATATTTAGTGGAGTGTATTTGTAATCCAGTCCCATACGCCCTTGTTTGTTTTCATGCACTTCCAGCATTCTAGCTTGCTTATTAACTCATACATATTTCATGAATACTTTAAAAAAGTTTTCCCTAGTGTTGCACTGTTAATTGTCTTCATTGGCAATTCTAGTATTTACTTCTTGCACTGAGCTATACAACCGATAGTAGCATTTTACTATGAGCAAGCTTAATTATTTGTTGTTGATAGAAATCTAAGGCCAAATGTTAGGCATGAACCAACTAGGATGCTGCCATGCCCTAACCGTTGGTAAGTTGGGTTCTCTATAGCCATCCTAAAAGCTTATAGTGATCGTCAACTATGGGCATCTGAAAACGGATCACTTCGATCTACCGCTGTCGGCTAAGAAGGTTATGCCAATCTTCAGCTATGGACACCCAAAAGGGAACACTCCGGTCCACAGTGGTCGGTTGAGTAGTTTGAGTCGATCATCAACGATGAACATCCATTTGGTGGTCTCATCCAGACCATGGGTTAATCCGGCTTGCCATTATCGGTAAAGAAGTTTGGGCCGATCGTCAACAATAAGCACCCACGTGGCAGTCATGTCCTGACATGGGCTGATCGGGCGCATCGTTGCCAATAAAGAAGTTTGGGTCGATCATCAACGTCGAGCACCCACTTGGTGGTCATGTCCTGACCATGGGCTGATCAGGCTCATTATTACCAACAAATAAGTTTGGGTCAATCGTCAACGGCGAGCACCCACTTGGCGGTCATGTTCGAACCATGGGCTAATATAGCTCGTCATTACCCTCAAAGAAGTTTGGACCAATAGTCAATGACGAGCACCTATATGGCAGTTATGTCCTGACTATGAGATCATCAAGCTCGTCATTGCTGGTAAAGAAGTTTGGACCGATTTAACAGTAAGCACCCACTTGGCAGTATGTCCTGACCATAGCGGGTTTGTGGTTGGCGGCAAAGAAATTTGGGTCAATCGTCAACGGCAAGCACCTACTTGGCAGTCATATCCTAACCATGGGCTGATTAGGCTCATCATTGCCAGCAAAGAAGTTTGGTTCGATTGTCAATGATGGGCACCCACTTGGCGATGATGTCCTGACTATGGGATGATTGGGCTCATTATTGCCGGCAAAGAAGTTTGAGTCGATCATCAATAGCGAGCACTGACTTGGCAGTCATGTACATACCACAGGTTAATTGGGCTTGTCATTATCGACAAAGAAGTTTTGGTCGATCATCCATGGCGAGTACCCAGTTGGGCCATAGGCTGACCAGGCTCGCCGTTGTCGACAAAAAAGTTTGGACCAATCATGAACAGTGAGCACCCACTTGGTGGTCACGTCCAAATGATAACTTTCGGCTAATGTCCAGGCTTTCCATGATGCACTAGAGGTGGGTTCCCTCAGACACAACAGCTTTGCCTGTATAGTGCTAGAAATCAAGGAATTTATTTGGCATGGGATGGTTGTTCTTATGGTTGTTTGATAGGACTAATCATCTATTGTGGTTTCACACAACCTATCCATGCGGTTCGGTAAGACCATGACGATTAACATTACTCATATCAACATTTCATGTTGTTGTCGTGGTCAGTGCGCCAAAATGAAAAGGTTGTTTTGAGCACTCCACGTTCTCCCAAATACCGCTCCATCCATGGTAATGAGAATGTAGGCTGCATTCCTTGGGCCCTTGCTGATAGAATATAATCCTTCCCAAAATCGGGTCAATTGCCCTCTGGCCAAGGGGTAATTTTCTCCAGGAGTAGGTTTCCTTCCTGGGGCGGGAAATGCTCTATCCTAGAGTAGTATTTTTCATCACTTTCTATGAAAGCACTGCAATTTTCAAAGCAGCCCCATCATGCTTCTCCTTGATTCAATCTAGGGACAAGTTTAGCAATTCCTTATTTTCCTCTGAGTTATATCGAATTCTCCTATGAGATAAGGTTATAGTTTCGATGAAAATTGTAATCTATAATTTGTAGGCCAAAAAAGGAATATGTCCCATTATAGTTTCGCAAAGAGTACAGTATGCATGAAGTCCAATGACAGCTCACCATCCGAGCTCTCTTCATTTTTTGAATGCTCCTTTATGAGATTTTTAATAATTTTATTGACTTCTTCAACGTTTCCATTGGCGTACGAGTGAGGCAGTAGAAAAGCTTTTCCTCATTCCGTATTACCAATAGGAATTGATAAATTCCTAACTATCAAACTACCATCCATTGTCCAAGATCATTTGGGGCTGACCTATGTACTCGGTAAAGTAAACTTCAGCTACCATTGCATACTTAGCTCCATCGATAGCTATTAGAAGTTCTCTATTCAAATCAATGCCCGTGATATTTCCTTTTCCAAAGTTTGCCCCCCAGTGTGGTCTCCTTGGCTGCCTTGATGGATGTTATCCAATATTTTCTTAGCCTATCTTGTAGCCATGCGCCTTAGCAGGGGGTTACCGAAAACTCTTTTGTATTGGTTTCCATCCTATATAGTGTACCCAGTTTCCTTGTACATACCTTCCTTGCTTCACTTCGGTCGAAGGGTGACCACCCCAAAAACGATCTCTTTTCTGGACTGGCAAATTTTCGGAATCGTCAATATCTCGATTTTCCTCATATGTGATGTGCTTAACCACATAGCATTCTTGAAAATTAAGCAAAGCCTTTACCCTTTTTCTTTTTAAGTAGGATGCTAACCATTTCTCGCTGAATTAGAATTCCCAAAATGCTTGATTCACAGCTATTTGCATGTCACAATGGAAACAAGTGTTCATATTCCCAACTCTTTTGCTATTAATGTACCATATTCTATCATTTAGTCTATCCTATAAGGTAAGAGGTATATCCGACCTATAGGGTCAAGAAGGTCTGTTCTTGGCCAGCCATTAGTACTTTCCTTACTTTCGTGAGTGTCATAATACCATTGCATTATTTTCCCTACGCTCTATAGGGTGTTTAGTCTTTACAATATCATGCTTCATATTTATATGAAATTCTATCTCTAGGGCTTTTTGAAGGTTATGATCCATCATCTCTCGAGATGTCTAGTCCTACCTATGGAATGAGTCAGAATTACACCTCACCATTTGTAGAGGAGTTAAACTTAGTCTCCCATTATCTCTAATAGAGTTGAACCCTACCTTCAGGACAAGGAAGTTTATGCTCCACTATTTGATTACTCCATTCTTCACAATTTTTCATTCACATCTATCTTTAGATATCTAGTAGGCGGACATGCTATATTGTCCATGAGGGATCCCATACCGTTCCGTCGAACGTGCTTTTCACTCTTCCTTTACAAGGAATCATTTCCATCTTAGGACTATGGTCTAGAGTTGTGGCATTCTCGGTGGAGTTATCCTAGCGTTTCAACCCAGAGCATACCTATGAGATCAATCTATGTCCATTGGTTTCATGACCACTAATCATATGGAATCTGTGATATTTATCGATTCCAATCTTTGCGGCTATTAACTCATTGATCCTTGATTTATTATAATCCACGGCTTCCCTAATAATAGGATAGAATCTTTACGGAGTTTATGTAAGCAGTGAGAATGGAAGAGTTCCCTATCTTCTGAAGTGTTTCCTTTCCAAGGTCTTTCGTCTTCAACCTAGTTGACATTTGCCAATCTTGTCTTGATATCTGAATTCTCCAAGCACATAGACTTGTAGTCTTAATAGCATAAGTCCTCCAAAGTAGGAGAAGGATTCTTCTTAAGTCCCCTATATTGCTCTGTTTTCCTATTAACTACTTAAGCAATAACTACAAGGACAGTCCATTTACTGAGTCGATGCATAGCTGCTGCTATAGCACTGAATCATGCAAGATTGTTCTATAAGTTTCATCCATCCTTTACTCAATATCCAAATGTTAACGGAATGCTCCAAATGAATAAACCAAATAACCGCTAAGTATGATTTTTTCGACATATTGTTCCATGAACAGTGTCTTAAAATTCGAGGGTTGACTACATATCTAATGTTTAGAGTGAAGTAACTATGGTTCATCTTGCCAAGCTCCAGTCTTAAGCTCTGCTTGCCTAACACTCGACATGTTAGCCCTATGACTCGCTCCTGCTACTGGAGTGCTTCCTTTATTTTCCAGATGAGAAGCGTCATGCCCCAATGCAATGGATCAACCATTTGAGTGTCGATCGGTATAAACTCATGTTGTCCCCTTTTGACAGCTAAGTATGTGGTTCCAACATTAGCATTGACTTCTAGTGAGAAATCCTCCACTGGTCCAGCATGAGCAATACCATTGGTCTAGTACTGACTATTTCTACATCGGTCTGATTTGGTTTGGGCCCCAGCCTGTTTGGTTTGTGAAATTCTAAATTTCCATGGCTCCTTCCTACCATACCTGCTCTCTTGCATCCATTCCTGATGGATTGCAAGTAGAATTCCAAAATTTGATTCTTTGGAGCTATGTTAGTCCTATTTTCTCTGTAAGTCCTGAATATTTAGCTAGGGAAGGAGCTATCATGTCTTCCATCATTATTTACAATCACTACTAGACTCTTCTCTAGTAGCTATACCAGGTTGCCATCCCGATGCAGCGCATCCCAACCTCATGCCAGATCATAGATCTTGAAACCTCTAGGGGGCCTGGTGGTCCTATCTCCAAGACAAACGTAATGTTAAGCTAATCTCTAATACTTCACTCCACTTTACTTTTGAATAAATTGTATAATGATTCGGGTCATCCTGTCCATCGCTTTGGGTGATTGTCAATGATAGCCCAACCTTTCCAATTTGGGGAAGCGATTTCTTTCGTCTTCCTTATGATGACAGGATTTTCAGTTATGGGCAAAGTTATGGCTCTTAAATCGATCTTAGTGATCATTTTATCCTCTACTGAATATAATTCTAATGTGGGGATAAGACTAGTCTGCTGCAGCTGCCCCTCGTTCAACATCACCCTATTTGGTTCGGCCAGAACTGCTTCCCTGGTTTAGCTTCAGGCTGAACTCTTTCTCGTTTCCTTCCTTCAGCATTCCTTCTTCCAGCTCTTGGACTTTGTTGAGCGAATTATTTGTCAGCGTGTCTCCCTTCACCTTCTAGATCCCCTAGATGGGAATCACCATTGCGTTCAAATGTTGTGACCAATAGTTTGCGCCTGCCCCAAGCATATCATAAGTTGGCCCACCATTGCTTGATATTGGGCGGTGAAACATTCATTTAAGTTAGCCACAACTCTATCCAAGTTGCTTTTGGTAATTATGTCTGCAAGTATAAGAGTGCTAGCCGAATGATCAACATGATTAATAGTTGTTTGATTAGGTGCGTCGGAGTTCCCTGCATTTTCGATGGTAGCATCAACCTTGTTCTTTAATCTTAAAAGCATGTTAAGAATCAGCTCCTAGTGAAAGTACCAAAAATGTCTGCAAAATATTGGCAAGCACCTCCAATCGATTAGTTGTAGAGCTATGAATACATGGTGTATAACACAGCTACTATATTTGTATTATGATTAATTTTAGAGAGCATTACATAGGTTATATAGAAAAAGAGTTGTAGTGAAGTAAAGAGCACAAAGATTTATAGTGGTTTGGCCAGAATGTGCTTACATCCACTGTCCATATTCATTATTCTTCTTCAAGATATTTGATATTGAATTTAAGATACAACATGTAATTGTCTAAAGCTCAATAGTATGTAAGATATAGATCAAGGAAGTTTGTTGGGCTAATCCTATTTGACTATTCTTGACCGCCTATTCTTGTTTCCTTATCTTTGTTAGGCAGTTCCTGTTAGGCAGTTCCTACTAGGCTGTTTCTCTTAGAGTACTCCTGTTAGCTGATCCGACTAGCTGTTCCTATTAGGTAGATCTTGTTTGGAGGATCCTGTTAGCTCTAACTTGTCTACCATTGTTGTTGTAAGCTCGGATCTCCAGAATTGCCCCTCATTGTTTCTAGATGCTTTGGCATTTATAGGAGTGAAGGTATAGGGAGGTCGGGCTGGTAGTTTCCATATATAACACACCTAGATGGAATATTCCTGAATATGCCATATGTATTTATTTGTTTCTTGATATATGCTGATTTCCATTTTTATTTGCACTGCTGGCCCAGTTGAGAATTCAGTTCGAGGGTGTTGGTCTGATTTGGATGGGTTGTTGTCTAAGGTCATTCATTTTTGCTTGTCTTGGCACCTATTGGCTCGGCTTGGTAGTTCCTTATTCAAAATATAATGCCTCCTGGTTTGACACTCATGAAGCACCAATCAAGATCTCTTGGTCGGTACCCTGGGCTACCGAACAAGACATTTTGGTTGATACCCTTGAGTATCGAACAAACAACTCTGTTTGGTTCCTAGGGGTACTAAACAAGAATTTCAGTCTGGTCTTTTAGGTACTGAAGGGGGGGGGGACTTGTTCCTTCTTATTTCCTTTTCCTAGCCTCCTAGCTAGCAATTGGATTCCATACTAGACCATTTCTTATGCTCCATAAAAATAAGGTGCCTGCCAGGGCTCGATCTCGGTGGTTTAGATGAAGAGCACAAGTATTTACCACTGTGCTATACATGCTTCTATGCCACAACGTCTTTATTCCAAGTGAAAATTGAATGAGACTTTGACCGGTAGCTTTGTATCAATAAGTAGAGTATTCCAATGCCTCTGAATATTTCATTTGCCTGAATTAGGCAGTAGCTCTCGAAGATGGGGCCCGTGTCGGTTAGGTAGTGAGCAAATTTTAAAATGATCATATCTTACAATCCGTTGCTTGGATTAAGATGCAGTTTCAACCTAGGTGAATGTCCTGACCTCAGAAACATTTTACAAGTGTTTTTGATTACATTTTATGACTATGACAAATTTCCACTAGCGTTTCGCCATCCCTTGTAATTACATAATGATGCCTTTATCGTACAGCTTCTGACCATTTCTATGCTCCTTAACATATTTTTGTATGCACAATTCCATTTCCAAAAATGCCCATAATAGGTTAATATTAGCAAATATTATAATAATCAAATACATTATGATGAAGACAAGAAAACACAATGCCGAGTAAAAACAATGTTGTAAATGTTATGATATATAAAGTCCCAATACCCAAGTTACTAGATGCATGACCACATGGGTATGCATATGTACTTATGTTTATTTAAATAAATGAAAATGGGTCCCTTAATATTAATTTCTTTATAAGCACAGGAGAGTGGAACGATGGTCCATGAGCGACCTAGAAAACCACATATGACCAATGCATTTACAAAATGTGTACTCATGATGCAGATGACACCATATGAACTATATTTTATATTTCTTGAAAGTACACAAGTTCATCTCAAACAAATTGATGAATTATCTATTCTTATATGTAAATTCTTTTTTAATGAATGATTTATTTTAATGGAAATTAGCCACGTACCCTTATTTGCACATTCAATCGTTCCAAAACTGTCTCAAAAAAATCCAAATCGCCTTTATTTTCACATCCAATCTATTAAAAATCCATCTTAAAGAAACACTTCAAAATTTGATAGTCTAATTTTGTTGTTATTCTTTATATGTAGTGTCCTGTTTCAAACAAAAACATAGTTCGACAACTTATAATCAAATAGTTCAAACTTACTCAATTTTATTTTCAGTTTTATGAGAATTCAAACAATATATGCCTATTGATATTTAAAATTGAAAATTAACACGCTAATTATTTTATAAATTACTCCTAGCTCTGAAATTTTGCTCTTTATGATATGTTATTTCTCACCCCTATTTTATTACATTGCTATTTAACTTGAGTATTTAAAATGCAATAACTTTTTGTAAAAACATCATATTGACAAATCATTTTCACCATTCAATCACAAGTTTTATGATCTTCATAATGGTATATATAATAAATATGTAGAATAAAAATAAAAAAAGGTAATAGTATTTTCCTAAATTATACCTTATCAAATAATGGTCCTCTCTATGAGGGTCGAGGAGGTGCCAAACCTTCATCATTGTCGACCTCATTGTTCAAGTCATGGGGGTTTAGGGGATGTTGCTCCTCATGAGGCTAAGGGCCATTGCCCCTACACCATGAAAAAATTATAATAACCAATGTAGTACAAACTACATCTTAATCATGCAACTAGAAAGACATTGCTAATTTGTTTTATAATAGATCATTACAATTAAAACTGCACCTTCTAGCCGTAGTTATTATAATATTTGAGTAATTTGGTTATAACTTCATATTGATATGTAGTTATAATAGCATCTAGGAGATACATTTTTGAGTTATAACTACATTTGTGAGAGCAGTTATAAATTCATATTAAGATGCAGTTGTAGTTTCATCTTAGTACTAACCTTTTTTATGTTGTTATAGCTGCATCTGCGAGATATTGTTATAATCGCACATTTTCTATGTAGTCAAAATTACATTTGTGCGATGCACCTTTTATATGCACTTAAAATTATATAGATAAATATGTATTTATAATCAATGTCTCAAACATAGTTAAATTATCACTAGATGATCATAATGCAATTAATATATATATATATATATATAACTATGATTTTCGAAAAAATATTTTTAGATATGAAAATGGATACCATTTCTTAATCAAAGAGTGGTCCTTAAATTGAGGAGACCACATTATTATAATATATAAGAAACTATCAAAAGCCTGGTGGTTTTGAAAGTTAAGTTGGTTTTTAAGTAGTCCATCCACTTTTTATTAATAGAAGAAAATAAAATACTCATTTTATTACAGGAGTATGGCTACGTGCCATAATTACCATAAAGTATAAATCTATCCCCAATCGCCAAAGGAGTAGTCTTTACTGTAATGATCCGCCTTTTTGGACGGTTCAAATCGACAATAAACAACACATGTCAGACTCAAATCATTCAAATGGGAGGATTGTTAATGTGGTAAATAAGAAAAAAAATAAAAAAAAGCAGAATCTCGCAACGGAACGATAAAATATAATAATCAAACAAACAGTTCATGAAGCTGTTTTACAAATAACATTTTATTACACTTCTACAAATTCAAACCAAAGTTATACATACATCATAAATAAACAAATAATGCAGCGGAACACATAATGTAGTGGAATAACAAATAGCAATAATATAATGAATCTTCCTCTTCGTCCACTAGAAAATAGTCTTCAACACTAAAAACTCAGGCTAACCCGAGCATAATGAAAAACAATACATTCAAGTCAGAACTAAAAAAATTCCTATGTAAGTCAAATCAATCTCAAATAAAAATATGAGGGCAATGGCTTCAAAGATGTTACGGGATTTTTCATTTCCAATCAAGTGTACAACATGAGTGCAATAACTAACGAGATTTCAAATAATTCGAAATACCAATTTTAACCACTTTATTTAAAATAAATCCAAAGTATAAATTAAAACTTAAACTTTTTAAATAATTCAGTATCAATAAATAATCCAAATTCAATAAATTGTATGGGTACATATCATTTCAACCTATAATTTAAATATCTTAATTATTCAATTCTAAAATGATTCGGAGGACCATTTAAATGATGTCGATAATATACAAGGTGATATGAGGGACATATTAAAATAAATATACAACCATACATCCAATATATCAATCAACAAGCATCCATTTCAAATAATATCCAAATCAACCAATATGTTTCAACATATAAAAGTTACTAATATCAGGGTTTAACTATCAATTAAATTCCAATATAAAATTAAATGTCAATTCAGATTCAATGTCAATTCAAATGTCAACTTAAATCAACAAACAACAATAAAAAAATTATATATCACATCATAAATTTTATTTAACTTGCAATGGAATTTTTATTATTGCGTGAGTGGGTTTAATCATTCACCTTTTATTTATAGCCAATTGAAAATCCAACAAAAGCCTAAAATTTCAACAATCTCTAAATACAACCAAACTAATTTCATGTTGTCTGGAATTTTGATACAAACCCAAAGGAAGAAATTGCTCATTAATGGAGTTCTTATGCAGAACATATTCAAGTTATAAGAATATTATGGAAATGAAATAGAAAACCATGTATACACATTTTAATAATAAAATAAAACGAGTTAGTTACTCACATTAAAAATTTGGAAGCCTGCTTTTGTTTCTAAATTTCGGAGAATTAAAGGAAAAAATGACACGATGGCTCACACAGGGAGGAAGGAGGCTTTAGGCAATGGATTTGTAAAAAAAGGGAAAAGATTGGCTTCCTGAAAATAAGTTGCTCACATTTGTTTTTTTAGAAGTGAAAGAAACCTTAGGCAAAAGAAATAATGGAAGCACGTTTTGGAAATTGAATGTTAGATGAAGAGATTTATGAAATAGGAAAAGAATAAAGGTAAAGCACGTTTGGAAATTGGAATATGAAAGGGAAGGATACAAGAAGATGTAATCTGCAAAATAAAAAGAGCCTAACATGCAGGTAATTAACAAAAGATGAAAGACACACGTTGAAATTTGATAAGACATGTTTACATGGCGAACAAATATTTTGGTATAAAATTTCAAAACATGTGCTACCTTAATTAATTTCATCAACATATATGAAACATTTCAAGGCAAAGCTCGCGTGTAAATTAAAAAAATTACTGGAAAACCAAAAGAGGCATGTATTTAATAAAAGAAAGTAATAATAAAATAAAATAAATGAGAGCAACGATTTAAATTTGAGAACATAGACCGTACATAGAAATCAAAAATCTAATATACTAAAAAATAGTTCATTTTTACATATTTTATTAACCCAAGTATGTTCAAATTTACACACATACATGTATTTTTATTTAGTACACAGTAAATAAAATTAAACATTGCAATTAACATAACGAGGACCACCACCCCACACATTTAAAGATGAACTGAGACTCCAAAGTTAAATTTGAAACAAAATAAAATTCCTATGTAAATATGCTAACTATTCCAAATCAAAAATTTAACCAAACCTTCAACTTATTTTCTTACCATTTTATTATTTTTTATTTTTTATAAATTAAATTCAAATCAAGTTTGAATATTTAAATAAATCAAATATTCCAACTACAAACCTACAACAAAATACAATTCTTTGTTTTGATGAAACTAAATTTACATTCACAAATGATGTATTCACTTTAGTTGATAAAAATATTCTTTTCAAGAAACCAATCCTTTTCTTTTATATTTTATTGAAACATATTTCTTTTATTACACATTAATTTACAATTAACACCTCCCCCTTTAGAACCAACTTATATTTAAATATTATCCCATTAAAGAGTCACATAAATAATACTTCATACAACCACGTCGTTTCTTTATCAATTGATTTCCTATCATCATTATATATATTTGTAACAAATTTAAGTACTCACAATTTGAACATAATATTTCTCATTGAAATTTTCATTATATTTTTAACACAAAACATAAGTTGCACATATCATTAATTAATTACCATTTACTTCTATTTATTAATGGAAAGATATAATTACTATTAATTACAATAATTCAGGGAAGATAATTAAACTAATTGTTTCCTTTGAAATCCAGTTTTTCATGTTAAACCCAATACCTATATACTAAATAATTCCAACATTTAATTACAACTGTAATAAAGCTCGTTCATTATATATTTAAATTCCAAACAAATCATTTTATTTTGATTTACATTTGTAACATCCCGCCTTTTCACACACTTTAAACCGACACACGTGCCAATTCAAAGCATACGCAAGGGCGGATTGTTATGGGGTAAATAAGAAAACAGAGAAGAAATAAAACAAAATAGAATCTCACAGCGGAAGGATAAAATATAATAACAAATATACAGTTCATAAACAGTTTACAAAAGCTGGATTCTTCTTTTACAATAAATATCAGAGTTACACATACCAATACAAGCAATGCAGCGGAATAGAAAGAGTGTGGTGTAATACTATATATAAAATAATACCGATTCTTCGTCTTCGTCCTCCAAAGCTAAAATCTGCTATCCTGAAATGCTCGGACTGACCCGAGCGAATTTGAAAAGACAAAAACACCCGAGTCAGACTAGAATATCTTATGTGAGTTAAATAAACAGAAATAAATATGAGTACAGTAACTCAAGAGATTTTCGGGATTTACATCTCCTAAGGATCCGTTAAACTATTTACTATGTAGTATATTGCGCTATTATAATAGTGTCTATTTATAAAATAAACTTACTTTTTAATAGCGTTAAGGGGTTACCCATATAGCCCTTAACACGTAATAGTCCCAGTAGTCCATCCAATATCATAGTCCCTCCTGATCGGGAAGCCACTAGAGGATACCACACGGGCTACGGGAGAAAACCAAACTCGTACAAGGCGCGATAGGGTAGGTGACACGGCACAACTAGGCAATGCCAGGGTAGATATACCAATTACGCTTCCGGGCCGATGGTAACGCGAAGCCGCAGCAACCGCCCACCTCGAAACAACTCCCCAAATCAAAAAAATAGAAGTGGCCACTGAATCAATCCAAAGTCATAGTATAATATCGAAGAGGAGTGTCCGATCAGAGGAATGACCTCATTAACCCGTCGATCGCTCCTGTTTTAGCCACCTTATGCCAACTCACGGGAGTCGGGTCCACGTATTTACCTTACAGGAATCGTCGCCACCAACCTACTTCATTCTGGAATCTCCCCCGCGTACACGGTTAGTCAAAGTGGTTTTCGGTATCGACAGAGAGTATGTCCATATCCGATCCCGGTCTCTTTGCCAACCCATCGTTATTATAACACCGCGGTTATTTAAAACAGTTTATACTTTTAAAACCAGAATATAATCCATTTCAAAACCATAATATTACGATATCATTCCAAAACCCAAAACCATATTTTACCACTTATCCCAAATATAATTTCTTTCCAAAATTAAAAGGCTTTAGCTTCATAATATCTGAAAATCGAATATTTTCAAAGCTTAATATTTTTGGAAATCCATAATTTCAAACCATAACTTTTAAACTCAAATGGTTTGGATATTCAACGGTATGCGAATTAAAAGGGTTTAACTTTACTGTTGCTTTATAAAGAAATAAATTACACGGCTTTCCAAATATTTCTTCTTTTAAAGTTAAACCAAAATCCAAAATATTACCTCAAGTCCCAAAACCATTTCGATTTTATATATATTTATATCCATTTTTGATCATTAATATTTCAACTAAAGTTGGATTTTTATCCTTTCAAAATCAATATTCTATTAATTAATCTTGACCATTCACATAAAATCCATAATTAATAAAACTTCAATTTCTAGTAAAATATATATATAAATTTTCCAATTCAAAATTTTACTAGAATATCCATTTCTATTTATTTTGGGAAAATCCAATTTCAAATATCATATCTTAAAATTTCCAACTTTACATTTAAACATAGGATATAAATTTACCAACTCCATTTTCTAAATTTCTTCCATTTCAATAAAGAAATTTATCCACCTTTTAAATTCCTAAATTTTAACTTCATAGGTATATAAATATGGAATAAAATATTTATACAATATAAAATTTAAGATTTATAAACCGTATTCAATCCAAACCATAGAAATCACATTAAAATAGTTATATATAGACCGCGGTGCCTGTATATAATTTTCTATCCTATGGTCAAGTGATACGGATATTTATCATTTCAATCCGCAATTTAAAAATAAAACTTTGCGGTTTTATCATTTCAAACCACAATCCCGAAAAATGAAATATGCATGATAAATTTGCAAATTTAATGATATGCAATAAACATTCATTCATCAACAACATCCATCATCCAATCGCAACCATCAACCAATTTCAATCAATAACAGTATATATCTATGAACATATACAACAGGTAATAACTGTCAGTTTTTTTTTCCAAATTAAATTTATCAACTATTTATCTAACAGTTTACTCAATAATAATTTACATAACTGTTAACTAGCAGTTCTTATGCAAACAATAATTTCTAACAGCCAATTAATATGCAATCAATCAATTTAAATTAACAGCTAAATTCAAAAAATGCAATTCAACAGATATGGATGAAATAACATGCCCAAAAGCTCATAAATAAATTTCTATTCATTTCTAAAATTTATTTAACAAACATAAAAGCTTCTAGTAATTGTGAGTGGGTTAAAACACTCACCTTCCGAATTTAAATCGAATTTAGATTCGATTTAAACTCAAAAATTTGACGGTCTCCAAATCTGTCCAAACCAGCGTCATCAGATCTGGAATTAAATTACGATCCTAACGCAAAAAAAATCATGTGAATCCGATGTCGTATGAAAAAGTTATGATGGAAAAACGATTGGTAAACAAAATAAATTAACAAATGTTAAACTTGCATAATGTTGCCACGTCTACCTTCTTCTCACGCGTGAAACCACTCAGCTTCCTCACGCATCCCTCACACACGGAGCAGCCTTCCTTCGCCGTTGACCATGACATTGAGACCACCACGACCTTCAATTCGCCACGTCGATGCCACCAGGGATACCGCCTCCACCTCCTCTTTAGACCGCCAGGGGTGCGGCACCCCCTAGTGCCCGCCGCCGCCACTAGTGGTTAGGGTTTCGAAACCCTAATCGGCCAAATTCTAGCGCCCCTGACCACAATACAAGCTGCAACCACCATCGATCTACTCCCCACAGCGATTGCTACCAAACCCCTCAACCAATTTCGTCGATTGAACCCGAAATCAAAAACGCCCAAATCTAGCCTTAGGGTTTCGAGTTTTTGGCCTTTGACTGAGTTTCCAGGACGATTCGAGCATCGATTGCAAAAACAGATGTCACATATAAATTCGTATTGAAGAAATCTACGACATATAATTTTTTGGGAATTTTCTGAAGACTTTGAATTTTCACTTTGATTTGCAAATTTGAAATTGGATCTGAGATGTATACATTTGGGGGAGAGAGAAGAGTGAAGAAATGAACGTACAACAAAAGAATAGAGACTAGGGTTTATAGCTGTATATATATAGGTAGGCTAGGTTAGAATAGATAGGCTAGATAGATGAACGTACGCAACAAACTATGGCCCAAAAAGCCCGTTATGCCTCCGGAACCGAATTTGTTAAAACTATATATCCAGATAGGTGTTTTAAAATATTCTGAACGCGATGGAAAAAGTTTCACGACCAAATTCGATCGTATGAAGAAGTTATGCTGAAAACAAGATTTCCAAATTGATTTCAAATTGATTTTTAATAAAATTGATTTTCAAGGCGTTTCGCGTCCGTACGATCAAACGGCAAGTCCGATCGATACGAAATTTGAAACCCTATAATAATTCACCGATACGGATCCGATGAAACTAGTTTCGTCGAAATCCGAGTCCGTGACAAAAATGGCTATTTTTAATGTTTATTAAATCAATTAAATAAATCATAAAAATCCAATTCTAATTTTTCAACTTCTAATATTGGCCAAATCTTATTACTTATATAATTCAATCAATTCCAATTGATTTAGCAGCTTGGATGTGAATTAAAATCTATAAACATATCAATTTGCAGTGTTAATTTCTGCATTTTTATAATTATTTGGAAATTATAAATTATATTCTAAAACTCAATTATTAAAGCTTATATTCTTATACTCTCAACGAAATCCAATTAGATAAATAGATTTGATTTCTATTCCAACTCATGATTGCAAATAAACTTTTACCATAATTAAATTCCAAATTATTAATAACCCTTATTTTTCTTAACTATTTATTAATTCCAATCCAATCGAATTCAACACTATAAATTTGATTAATTTATTATATTCACTTCCTTTCTATTATTCAAAGTTATTGTTGTAAATACGACGAATACTAACATTAGTTTAAGATTTCACTCAATGTTTACAAATTCCATTTCAATCTAATAACGTAATATTTTACGTTCAATTCTATTTTATTTGTCGTAAATACCACTTGTTGAATTAAATACTCAAATCTTAAATAAATCTTGCTTCTAAAGTTATACCAACAATGGTCCAGTTAAATTTGAATTAGCTTTACCTTTATTTTATGAAATTAACTATTGCAATAAATCCAGATTTATAAATAAGGCTTGATTCCTATATTAACTTCTTTGGTCTCGATTAACCTTTTATGGCGAGTATGAATTTCAATGTATAATTGAAATCTTTATATCCATTTAATTTTACTATCATCCACTATCTACATATTCTAGCTAAATTCCAACTAACATATAAATTAGCTATTCCAACTTCCATTAATTGCGATTATCATACTATAGAAATTAAATTCCATTAACCACATAAATAAAAGTTGATCCCCATCTATTTACATTATTTCACGTTTGCATAAATTTATTCAATGGTCACTTTTAATTAGTAACTATCCATTTTCCAATCCAAATGTAAATCTTCCACTTTTGAATTCTTATATTAAATGGAATTTATTCTAGGTAATATTTTTACTAATATTTACTGATTCAACATTTATGTTTCTAAAATTTACTCCAACCAAATGTGACAATCTACATTTCATTTCTATGCAATATATACTCTTTTTTTTTTATTCCATTCATTTGGTTACTGCGTTGAAATCTATTTATTACTAATACTAACGTTATTATCATCAATTATAATTGGATTCCAAATTTTTATTCAATACTGTGAAAAATAACTTTCATATAAATCAAATCCTTTTTATACCTAATCCAAATTGGATTATATTCCAATTCCTATAACTAGGTCTTCAGTCACCATTTACATATTTAGCGTTTATTTAATTCTCCGTTTATAAATTTAGAGTTTCTACTAAATTGAATTATACAACTTATGAACTTTAACAAATTTAGTCCACCTAATAAATTTTCTAATGTTTATATATTGGCAATCCGATTCAGCTATCATTTCATTAATACCTTTTAAATCAACTAATTATAACTAATAACTACCCACCAATTTACATTAATCCAATCTATGCCACATAAATATTTAATTGTTAACATTAAATTATAATCACCACATCAATTCCTATATTTACTCAAATAAAAATCTTAAGACTTATATTTCCTTCTAAATTAGATTAGCAATTCTATTAAATTCAATTCATTAAGCATTATTAATTTAACGAGTCGTTACAATCTCCCCCACTCAAAACTTTTCGTCCCCGAAAAGGAAAGAAGGGAGGAGGAAGAATAACAGTGCATTTTACTTCAAATATTAACTTATATTTTACTGGATTAATTTCTTAAATGAAATACACTGGTTTTATAATTATTATATCCTTTAATACTTGAATTATTAAAGTTGGAAAAATATTCTCAACAAAATTCTAAGTCCAAAATTTACGAAAATTTTTGGCAGAGTCTCCTTTGTACGGAGGGACTCTGGAGAAAATATAATATCCAAATATACAAGTATATTACATATATAATCAAAATATTATATCCCAACACGGGAAAAATATATAAAATAGCGCTTTACGTAATCCGGGAACGTACCTATTTGTCGGGCAATATACGCTTATATTTTTGTGGAACCAAAGCAGTAGCAGTGGCTTCCAACACCTGTATTCACTTATAAAATCTAAAAGGTTAAATATTTATTTTACAGTGAATGTTTTGGTGGATTCAATCATTCATATCCAATCAAATGCAACAACCATAGATTTTAGCAAACAGCACACACCACAACAAACAATCATTAAATCAAACAAATAATTAGTTGTTCGGCTCAAATTCTGAAGTTGTACGAATGAAGAATAACTATCAAGTACATCCGTTGCTCAACAGCCTAAGATGGAACAAAGATAGATTATTTGTAAATCTAACAACTCCATAATTCCTTACCCAACAACATACATCAACCAACAATTCAAATCAACACCAAAATATCTCATTATACATTTATTTCATAATTCAGTGTTTTGATTTTTCTTTCCTTCATTTATGAGGGATTTCTTTGTTTCTTACAAGTTTATTTTCCAATTATCACCAAATTCATTATATTTGTATTTCCTTTTTATTACTTAAGTTTCCTTTTATTACTTAAGTTTATAAAATAAATTCTCATTAATAACAGCAATTTATTGAATACCTTTATTGCTTCAAGCTTTACTTGCAAGATTTTCTTTTACATATTCTTACTAACATTTCAACTTTTATTTTATGGTAAGTTATATATATTTTAAGAATGTAAGTGACAATTTACATGTTTCTTCTTAATTCCTTTAATTAATATATATATATATTTGTTACTTACCTTTAATCTCATTCATTTATTTAATGTGGAGGTTTCCATTATATTGGAATAGAGGAAATTAAAACATACTTAAGTTAATAATCCTACAATCAATTCTTATTTAGAATTTCATTTTATTTACTTTAAGTTCATATCACCTATTAGTAATTCTTAACTTATTTTTTTTTTTTTTTTTTTTTTTTTTTTTTTTTTTTTTTTTTTAGTAAAATTTCAATCATAACTTAAGTTTATACCATTAAATTCTTATTTATACAGTCGTTTATTGAATACTTCAATTTTTCCTAAATTCCTACTTGTAAAATATTCAATTCTAGTTTCTTATTTAACATTTCAACTTTTATATTTGGGTAAGTTATTTATGTTAAAGAAATGCAATTGAACTTATACAAGTTAAATCTCCATTCTTTAATTAAATTTAATGTTTATCCATATTACTCTTTTATCTCATATGTTAAAAATTTCAAATTTCTCTTTATAATATTGCATTAATTCTCTTACTTAAATTAGAGGTTTCAACTTATTAATTACTTATCTTTTTATTCAACTAAAATAATTTAAACAATTAATTAATGGAAATTTAAGAATTAAATACCGGGTTAAATTTCAAATATTTCAAAATAATAGATAAATAAGTTCTTACAACTCAATATCTCTAATTATATTTAGAACAATAAAAGAAAAATTTTAGAAAATTTCAAAATAAATCTGCAGTAGAATTTACTACAGTGGCCTTTCCCCTTTTGAAACTCGAAAATGAAAGTCGATGATGCGGCCGTCATCACCGAATTTATTTTCCAGCGACGGAGAGAAAAGTACAAAATTTATTTCTCCAAAATCTTCTTTTAAAACAAATTTCCCGAATTTAAAATGGAATATTCATATCGGAAAATATATATATGACAATATTATCATACTTCCAAATTATACTTTTTATATAAGAAATTCCTTATAAACCAAATCATTATTTTTCATAAATTCTTTGAAAGCACATTTCAAAAATCCCGGACTTAAGTTCTAAAATCTCCAATTTGGTTTATTATAATTTCACTTAGCTTCAATTATTATAAATATGTTTATTGCCTAACATCCAATCTATAGCAACCAAATATATATATATATATCTTTATAAAATATTTTATATATAGAAAATATAATAGGCAAAATTATTTCATTCACCTATATTAAAAACAAATATTATGTCAGTCTGTCCTATTAAGTGTTTAGAAATCCCTATTGATGACATAGCGTCCCATGCATCAACCAGAATTTATAAATACAAAGCGGAACAGATTAACACAATATTAAAACCCTTTTATTAATACTAACAAGTACGCTCTCTCATATATGTACACTCAGTGACTCCCATAGGATATTTCTACCCTATTAACAAAGAGTCAAACCCCACAAAGCCAAGGTTTATCGCTAAACCAAAGCTCTGATACCAACTGTAACATCCCGCCTTTTCACACACTTTAAACCGACACACGTGCCAATTCAAAGCATACGCAAGGGCGGATTGTTATGGGGTAAATAAGAAAACAGAGAAGAAATAAAACAAAATAGAATCTCACAGCGGAAGGATAAAATATAATAACAAATATACAGTTCATAAACAGTTTACAAAAGCTGGATTCTTCTTTTACAATAAATATCAGAGTTACACATACCAATACAAGCAATGCAGCGGAATAGAAAGAGTGTGGTGTAATACTATATATAAAATAATACCGATTCTTCGTCTTCGTCCTCCAAAGCTAAAATCTGCTATCCTGAAATGCTCGGACTGACCCGAGCGAATTTGAAAAGACAAAAACACCCGAGTCAGACTAGAATATCTTATGTGAGTTAAATAAACAGAAATAAATATGAGTACAGTAACTCAAGAGATTTTCGGGATTTACATCTCCTAAGGATCCGTTAAACTATTTACTATGTAGTATATTGCGCTATTATAATAGTGTCTATTTATAAAATAAACTTACTTTTTAATAGCGTTAAGGGGTTACCCATATAGCCCTTAACACGTAATAGTCCCAGTAGTCCATCCAATATCATAGTCCCTCCTGATCGGGAAGCCACTAGAGGATACCACACGGGCTACGGGAGAAAACCAAACTCGTACAAGGCGCGATAGGGTAGGTGACACGGCACAACTAGGCAATGCCAGGGTAGATATACCAATTACGCTTCCGGGCCGATGGTAACGCGAAGCCGCAGCAACCGCCCACCTCGAAACAACTCCCCAAATCAAAAAAATAGAAGTGGCCACTGAATCAATCCAAAGTCATAGTATAATATCGAAGAGGAGTGTCCGATCAGAGGAATGACCTCATTAACCCGTCGATCGCTCCTGTTTTAGCCACCTTATGCCAACTCACGGGAGTCGGGTCCACGTATTTACCTTACAGGAATCGTCGCCACCAACCTACTTCATTCTGGAATCTCCCCCGCGTACACGGTTAGTCAAAGTGGTTTTCGGTATCGACAGAGAGTATGTCCATATCCGATCCCGGTCTCTTTGCCAACCCATCGTTATTATAACACCGCGGTTATTTAAAACAGTTTATACTTTTAAAACCAGAATATAATCCATTTCAAAACCATAATATTACGATATCATTCCAAAACCCAAAACCATATTTTACCACTTATCCCAAATATAATTTCTTTCCAAAATTAAAAGGCTTTAGCTTCATAATATCTGAAAATCGAATATTTTCAAAGCTTAATATTTTTGGAAATCCATAATTTCAAACCATAACTTTTAAACTCAAATGGTTTGGATATTCAACGGTATGCGAATTAAAAGGGTTTAACTTTACTGTTGCTTTATAAAGAAATAAATTACACGGCTTTCCAAATATTTCTTCTTTTAAAGTTAAACCAAAATCCAAAATATTACCTCAAGTCCCAAAACCATTTCGATTTTATATATATTTATATCCATTTTTGATCATTAATATTTCAACTAAAGTTGGATTTTTATCCTTTCAAAATCAATATTCTATTAATTAATCTTGACCATTCACATAAAATCCATAATTAATAAAACTTCAATTTCTAGTAAAATATATATATAAATTTTCCAATTCAAAATTTTACTAGAATATCCATTTCTATTTATTTTGGGAAAATCCAATTTCAAATATCATATCTTAAAATTTCCAACTTTACATTTAAACATAGGATATAAATTTACCAACTCCATTTTCTAAATTTCTTCCATTTCAATAAAGAAATTTATCCACCTTTTAAATTCCTAAATTTTAACTTCATAGGTATATAAATATGGAATAAAATATTTATACAATATAAAATTTAAGATTTATAAACCGTATTCAATCCAAACCATAGAAATCACATTAAAATAGTTATATATAGACCGCGGTGCCTGTATATAATTTTCTATCCTATGGTCAAGTGATACGGATATTTATCATTTCAATCCGCAATTTAAAAATAAAACTTTGCGGTTTTATCATTTCAAACCACAATCCCGAAAAATGAAATATGCATGATAAATTTGCAAATTTAATGATATGCAATAAACATTCATTCATCAACAACATCCATCATCCAATCGCAACCATCAACCAATTTCAATCAATAACAGTATATATCTATGAACATATACAACAGGTAATAACTGTCAGTTTTTTTTTCCAAATTAAATTTATCAACTATTTATCTAACAGTTTACTCAATAATAATTTACATAACTGTTAACTAGCAGTTCTTATGCAAACAATAATTTCTAACAGCCAATTAATATGCAATCAATCAATTTAAATTAACAGCTAAATTCAAAAAATGCAATTCAACAGATATGGATGAAATAACATGCCCAAAAGCTCATAAATAAATTTCTATTCATTTCTAAAATTTATTTAACAAACATAAAAGCTTCTAGTAATTGTGAGTGGGTTAAAACACTCACCTTCCGAATTTAAATCGAATTTAGATTCGATTTAAACTCAAAAATTTGACGGTCTCCAAATCTGTCCAAACCAGCGTCATCAGATCTGGAATTAAATTACGATCCTAACGCAAAAAAAATCATGTGAATCCGATGTCGTATGAAAAAGTTATGATGGAAAAACGATTGGTAAACAAAATAAATTAACAAATGTTAAACTTGCATAATGTTGCCACGTCTACCTTCTTCTCACGCGTGAAACCACTCAGCTTCCTCACGCATCCCTCACACACGGAGCAGCCTTCCTTCGCCGTTGACCATGACATTGAGACCACCACGACCTTCAATTCGCCACGTCGATGCCACCAGGGATACCGCCTCCACCTCCTCTTTAGACCGCCAGGGGTGCGGCACCCCCTAGTGCCCGCCGCCGCCACTAGTGGTTAGGGTTTCGAAACCCTAATCGGCCAAATTCTAGCGCCCCTGACCACAATACAAGCTGCAACCACCATCGATCTACTCCCCACAGCGATTGCTACCAAACCCCTCAACCAATTTCGTCGATTGAACCCGAAATCAAAAACGCCCAAATCTAGCCTTAGGGTTTCGAGTTTTTGGCCTTTGACTGAGTTTCCAGGACGATTCGAGCATCGATTGCAAAAACAGATGTCACATATAAATTCGTATTGAAGAAATCTACGACATATAATTTTTTGGGAATTTTCTGAAGACTTTGAATTTTCACTTTGATTTGCAAATTTGAAATTGGATCTGAGATGTATACATTTGGGGGAGAGAGAAGAGTGAAGAAATGAACGTACAACAAAAGAATAGAGACTAGGGTTTATAGCTGTATATATATAGGTAGGCTAGGTTAGAATAGATAGGCTAGATAGATGAACGTACGCAACAAACTATGGCCCAAAAAGCCCGTTATGCCTCCGGAACCGAATTTGTTAAAACTATATATCCAGATAGGTGTTTTAAAATATTCTGAACGCGATGGAAAAAGTTTCACGACCAAATTCGATCGTATGAAGAAGTTATGCTGAAAACAAGATTTCCAAATTGATTTCAAATTGATTTTTAATAAAATTGATTTTCAAGGCGTTTCGCGTCCGTACGATCAAACGGCAAGTCCGATCGATACGAAATTTGAAACCCTATAATAATTCACCGATACGGATCCGATGAAACTAGTTTCGTCGAAATCCGAGTCCGTGACAAAAATGGCTATTTTTAATGTTTATTAAATCAATTAAATAAATCATAAAAATCCAATTCTAATTTTTCAACTTCTAATATTGGCCAAATCTTATTACTTATATAATTCAATCAATTCCAATTGATTTAGCAGCTTGGATGTGAATTAAAATCTATAAACATATCAATTTGCAGTGTTAATTTCTGCATTTTTATAATTATTTGGAAATTATAAATTATATTCTAAAACTCAATTATTAAAGCTTATATTCTTATACTCTCAACGAAATCCAATTAGATAAATAGATTTGATTTCTATTCCAACTCATGATTGCAAATAAACTTTTACCATAATTAAATTCCAAATTATTAATAACCCTTATTTTTCTTAACTATTTATTAATTCCAATCCAATCGAATTCAACACTATAAATTTGATTAATTTATTATATTCACTTCCTTTCTATTATTCAAAGTTATTGTTGTAAATACGACGAATACTAACATTAGTTTAAGATTTCACTCAATGTTTACAAATTCCATTTCAATCTAATAACGTAATATTTTACGTTCAATTCTATTTTATTTGTCGTAAATACCACTTGTTGAATTAAATACTCAAATCTTAAATAAATCTTGCTTCTAAAGTTATACCAACAATGGTCCAGTTAAATTTGAATTAGCTTTACCTTTATTTTATGAAATTAACTATTGCAATAAATCCAGATTTATAAATAAGGCTTGATTCCTATATTAACTTCTTTGGTCTCGATTAACCTTTTATGGCGAGTATGAATTTCAATGTATAATTGAAATCTTTATATCCATTTAATTTTACTATCATCCACTATCTACATATTCTAGCTAAATTCCAACTAACATATAAATTAGCTATTCCAACTTCCATTAATTGCGATTATCATACTATAGAAATTAAATTCCATTAACCACATAAATAAAAGTTGATCCCCATCTATTTACATTATTTCACGTTTGCATAAATTTATTCAATGGTCACTTTTAATTAGTAACTATCCATTTTCCAATCCAAATGTAAATCTTCCACTTTTGAATTCTTATATTAAATGGAATTTATTCTAGGTAATATTTTTACTAATATTTACTGATTCAACATTTATGTTTCTAAAATTTACTCCAACCAAATGTGACAATCTACATTTCATTTCTATGCAATATATACTCTTTTTTTTTTATTCCATTCATTTGGTTACTGCGTTGAAATCTATTTATTACTAATACTAACGTTATTATCATCAATTATAATTGGATTCCAAATTTTTATTCAATACTGTGAAAAATAACTTTCATATAAATCAAATCCTTTTTATACCTAATCCAAATTGGATTATATTCCAATTCCTATAACTAGGTCTTCAGTCACCATTTACATATTTAGCGTTTATTTAATTCTCCGTTTATAAATTTAGAGTTTCTACTAAATTGAATTATACAACTTATGAACTTTAACAAATTTAGTCCACCTAATAAATTTTCTAATGTTTATATATTGGCAATCCGATTCAGCTATCATTTCATTAATACCTTTTAAATCAACTAATTATAACTAATAACTACCCACCAATTTACATTAATCCAATCTATGCCACATAAATATTTAATTGTTAACATTAAATTATAATCACCACATCAATTCCTATATTTACTCAAATAAAAATCTTAAGACTTATATTTCCTTCTAAATTAGATTAGCAATTCTATTAAATTCAATTCATTAAGCATTATTAATTTAACGAGTCGTTACAACATTCTTATTATCAAATCAACTATTCCCTTATGAAATGGATTAACATAAGTTTTCATTTGGGGATTTTCACTTCAAGGGCTTATTTGTGAAGGGAATAAGTTTTAAGGACACTATTTCTGAAAAATTAGTTTTAAGGACATTTTACAGGAAAAAGATAAAAGAATTTATCATTTTCAGTTATACAGAAATAATGATAAAAGGATTTATCATTTTTCAGTATAACTTAAAAAGATAAATGAATTTATCATTATGCTGAAAATTGTCCTTAAAACTAGTTATTCAGAAATGTTGTCCTTAAAACTTATTACCCCGCAAATAGAAGCCCTTCAACCTAATTTCCACTTTTCATTTTATTACACTCATCACTTAACAGTTAACGCTTCTTCTTATATCAATTGTAATATTTCAATTACGTTAACTCTCCATTAATTACCAAATAAATTTCTAACGGATTTAATAATAAGATAATAAATAAAACAATGGTTATACATTAATAATCCATATCTATAACATATTGTTTACAAACAAAGGTTAATAAATTTACGTACAAAATAATTGATTTCATACTCCATATTAAAACCAATTGCAATTAATAACATATGATTACATCAATTTATACATCATTTATTCTATTCCTTATTAACCTTTATTATTTAAATTAATTAAAATTACGTTAACATAGTATTGTAGTCAATTACATTCAATCAATATTACCAAATTATATGTTAATATGTGTTACCATCTTTTATCTCATTAAAATTAGTTAATTTAAGATTTATCTTAAGGTCAAATTTCTAATCTAATAAATTCTATTTAATAAATCAAATTTTTTAATTTTTTACAAAATTAAAGTCCAAAACCTTATTAAATTTAATTTCTTAATTGTCAAAAATACGGGTTGTTACACTTACCTTCATCACTCCCATCAATTGAATCAGGTCCACTAACATCAACAAAACATGAAAGTAATCTACCAATATCAGGAATGTAGTTAGCTAAATTGCAAGAGAATAGGAGACTTTTATCCCAAGTGTCATCCTCTAGCATCTTTTGGTTCCAAATAACATGCTCACATTCGGCAGTCAATATGAATGCATCACCATCCACGTGGTAAAATTATTGCCTATCCTCACTAATCTTGTTTGAAAGTAACTTGAAGTAAGAGCATTCACAAGGTTTGTGTATCATTTTAGTTTCAAAATGCTCCTATGTTTGCTATGCAAAATTACAAATAAATAGAAAATTTATGGTGGATGCACCAAATGGAAGTGATACGGGCACAATTTTTGATTGGGAAGGTGGGTCGATGGAGACAATAGGGGGCTGAGTAGCTACAATAGCTACATAGAGGGGAAGATGAGGGATTAAAACAACTGATGGCTTGGATGAGAAAGGAGGATGTTGGGTTTTAAAGATCCACTACATAATAAAGGGGCGAGATATGGGAACCGAGGGAGGAATAAGTAAAGGGATCTCTTCAATAGAGTGGAGAGCTGGTGGATTCCACGCTTGCACATACATACATACATACATACATACATACATACATACATACATACACACATATATATATATATATATATATATATATATATATAAACATCCCTATTTTTATTACACATTATTCCATAAATTTAATTAATTGATAATTAAATAATAATGCAGGAAGGTAGAATAAGTTTGGTGAATTTCCATATTAATGAAATTCAAATTTTAAATAGAGCATTGCTTTTGAGGAAAGAAATTAAAAGATTTAAATAATTTAGGGAAGGATAAGGAAATCGAGATAAAGCCTTTATTTTATATCCCCAACTCTTCTCTTCCCTTATCCGTTATAACTTTGGACATGCCTCGTATTTCATAAAATAGAAAATGAATAACAATAAAAGCTCCATTTATTTTCTCCACTAAAAAGAAGAAGAAGGAGGTTGTAGAAAGAAGTTTACCGATAAATTTCTCTAAATTCAAATAACCATGGTAAATAATAGTATTATCATCCCAAAACTTTTGATGTGCTATTTTGGATTTTGGTGAAATCTGAATTAGTTATGATGCTAGAATATGAATCTTGTTGAGATATTAATCTGATTAGATTTATGAATATTATATGTGAAGTTTGGAATTAATTAAAGGGTTTTCAAATTTAACCCTAAGCTAATGATCTTCTAATGCTTTGAAACTTTGATTGGTTATTTATAACATTAATTTGGAGATGGGTTTGAAATGTTCCATTAGCAAAGTTAGATAGCCAAACTAGAGCTGATTACTGACTTGGGTCCCACTTTCCTCTCTTTCCACTTGGTTGTCCTCTACTTTGGATGGGCTTGGGTGAAGAGAAGTTAATTATCTGCTTGTCATAATTTTACCAGCCTGTTTGGATTTTTATGAAATTTCTAAGTTAGAAAAAATGTTTAACTTTGACTTTCAATAATTTAAATTAGGAAAAATAATTATTTCATCTTGAAATTTACATATATATTAAAAGATAAAAAATATGATTTTGAGGAGTTTTTGGGATTTTTCCCATGTATTTTCCAATTGATATGATTTGTCTGGTGAAGGAAAATATTTAATTTTAAATGGAAGTTAATCAATTAATTATGGTATTAATTTATATTTTAAATGAAAGATAGATCTACTCTATAATTTCCTAAAAAGAGTTTTATAAAGATTTTGATTAATGAATAGAAATTTGAAATATTGAAAGATTTGCTAAATATTAATTGGTTTAAAAGGGAAATAAATCAATTTTAATGATGATTACAGCAAAGCCATTTTAGAGTTGTGATAGCTAAATTCTTATATTTGTGATAGCAATAGTTTTTTTATATGCGATAGCTAAGTTTTAAAGTAGTACAATACTAGAATTCTATATGTGTGATAACATTGTTTATACTTATGATAGCTATGAGTTTTTAAACGGGAACAACACCATTTACACACTTTCGACAGCTATTTGTTTTATATGTTCGATATAAATAAAGCTAAACTTACGATTGATATATTTTTAAATGTGCGATAGCATATGATCTAGAGATACAATAGCTTAAGTTTTAGAGATGCGATATCCTATGATCTAAACTTGCGATAGTTATGCTTTAGAAATGGGACAGCCATACATGCGTAGCTATGCATGTAATTGCTTTATAATTGCAAATCTATACATGCGAGTCTTATACTTGAGATAGCTTGTTAGACATGCGATAGCTTCATACATGTGGCAACTTAAAGATGCAATAACTTTTCTTTACACATTCGATAGCATATTGTCATTTTTGGGTTGGGATTATTCCAATAACCAAATATCCTTTTGTTAAGTTAAAAACTTGAAAAATAATATTTGTAAAAGATGGAAAAAGTAATATTTAGCCCAATTTTACTTGGAATAAACTACATATTTTGTTATATGTGTAAATGCCAATCATGAAAACTTATTTGTAACGTTGATGATGAATTTATATGTTCAATTATGTACCTCGATCCATTATGTTATTGTTATATATATTATTGACACGTTCACTTATATGATGTCACCAGATACTTATGACATTGGGGGATTGAGAATTGATGGCCAAAGAGGGTATTCCATTAGTGGGTATGATCAGACTAAACTCCTATATTAGTAGAATTATACCAAGCGAATCAAGAAGATTAATCAAAGAAGCCCAGAACTAATCAAAAGAAATGACTTGTTCAATGTCTATAAACCAGATTAAGTTGTATAAATTGATTTTAGGTAGCGCCTTGCATCATAGATGATTTAGCCTCTTGGCTATTAATGTCAATGATTCCTATATATAGAGCTTTGACAACATTGAGGCTAAAATTTTTCTTTCACATCCGAGAATAAAGTAGGGATGCTTACTATTGTTTTTCTTTTGTCACATGGGTACACTGGTATCCTTATAGGAACGAAAGACCGTTAATATTTTTATTTTATCATCAGTTTATCTTGGTATTCATATTAGAATAGTAGACCGTTATGGATTATCTGATTTTCAGCCTGAGTTAGCCTTATTGGTGTTTAGTTGGCCTGAGAAAGCTAATAGGTTTATAGTGATCTAAGAAAAAGATATTAATGTGTGGACTTAACGAGAAGGGTGGATTTTGGAATGTGTAACCTTAGACCTATTAGAATTTAATCTTTTTCACATTTTGCATGATGTTTATGTTATGTTCTAACTGTTATGGTTGCAAGGGGATGAGGAGAGCATGGTGCGTTTAGCCTATATCACCCTATCTAATGGGTGTCATATTAACATTTGATTGTAGGATACTAGTGAAGGGGAATTGGTTCCGCTCAGCGACATGGTCTCATTATGTATCTATTTTGATTGGGATGGACTAAAATTGTTAATACCAGTGTTTTGTTTGATTTGAAATTTTTTATTTCCCCTAAACTCTCGCGTACTCATTTGAGTAGGGTATTTCAGGTTGAAGATTATTAAAGCTTCCAAAGACGTGTAGGAGGCAAGCTAATTGTAGTTTACTTTATTTTTTTGTACAATGTAGCTGCTTATGTTTGTCTAATTTTAAAGACAGGTTTTATAACTATTAGTAGTTATGACTATGGGGTGTCATCATCATATGTTGCTCTTAGAATTATATTTGAATGATGTGCCTGAAGTTAATGTACCTAAATTGGTTGCTCATAATAACTATGCCACGTTAAATAGAGATTTCACCAGTCTGGGAGGAAACCCGTTTATGGGTACAGAGAATGTCACCAAAGTGGAGGATTGCCTTTTTCATAGTGAAAGGATTTTTGTAAACTTAGGTTTGATAGATAAGAAAAACATAGATTGGCTTCTAGGCAGTTGTAGTTAGTTGCTTTGTATTCGTGGAACGGTGTAACTATGGGTGTGCCAGAGGACTAACTTACATGGGAAGAATTTAGAGAAAGATTCAAGGTGAAGGAACTGGTCGAGCACGCAATGGACAAAATGGGTGTATTTTAAAAAAAAAAATCCATTTTTGGATCTTTTTTTTTTTGGCAAGGCCAGCCGGTTTTATAGTGGACCGTCCACTTTTTATTACGAACGTAATAAAAACATGAAGTACAGGAGTAAGGCAATAGCACCTTAACTACAAAGATAAGCATATGAAGTCTAAATTTATTTACATCTTATCGAAATTAATTTCAAATAAAATCATTATTTTATTTGATTTTGTCAATAAAGTCTTATTTAATGTCATGTTTGTATTATATAAATGCACATGCATATCATATACACATGTACATGTACGTGCACATGCGATATAAATAGTGTACAAACTTTACATGCCCGTATATAGATGCTAAGATTCACACCACAACGGAAAAGTTATCCCCTTTGTATACATACGTGTTGTCTAACATAAGCGCATGTGCACGAACACACACATATGTGTGTATGTTTATATATTGTTAAGTATGTATCAAGTTATACTTATTATGTCGAGTCTATTTAAACTTATAAAAAGTTATTTAAACATAGAAAGTTATTTACTTTATTGAAAGTGATTCAAATGAGTTGCCTTTAAACATTAAAAGATATTATTCTATGAAAGGACGTTATTCTATTAAATCAAAATCTTAATATATATGGTTATGTATGATATCAAATCTAAATCAATATCTTTTAATTTTAAGCTTGAATTAATAAATTAAAATTATATAGTATACATATACAGACGTTTATGAAAAATAATTAAATTTACTAGACTTAACTATATGTATGTATGTATATATATATATTGTAACTCAAGTAACATATATGGTTAAATTTAATGCTAAAAAATTTAATTCAATCTTTTAACTTAGGCAAGAAACAAAATCATATAACTTCACACAAATGACTACTTACAAATTTTAGAAAACAGAAACCTTTTGCCCTTTTTGAATAGACTAATTTCAAGTCTAGATTTTTACATCAAAATACTTGTATAATTTATTAACAAAAGGAAACTTTTATACACATACATAAAATTTGTATCTAATAAATGTATATATGTATATAATTAAATTTAACATCTACACATAAAAATATTGTAATTTCCTTTGCTATAAAATAATAATACATATGAACAAACTTAGTTAATTAATAAAACTATATAAATCTACAGCTACATATGTAGTTCCTTTATAGATTAAGGTTAATCTAATAAAATACTTTTTCAAACATGATCAAATTTAAGATTATTTTGATTTTAATTTCATCACCAAACTTACATATCCAAATATATATACATATAAAAATTTGAATCAAATATATATGTGCATATGTTTATTTTTTAACATCACATGCCGACAACACATACATATAGGGAATCAGGATAATGAATAATTAATTAAAAAAGTATGTTGTAATCAATTATATAATTATGAGTAAATATAATACCTTGCTAGTGCCTAAGAGAATACCTTAAATATTGAATTTATATTACTCCGCTTGAAGTCTTATCAACACTTCCAAAGGGCACAACCCCTTTTAGAAAGCTACACACTTTTCTTCTTATATTCGATTGAATTTGTTTTGAATTTTTCTTGAGAAGAAGAGGGATTTTCAACAAGGCATGAAAGAGAGGAGCGAAGGCAAAACCCCTAGAAAGAATTATGAGAAAAGAGTGGCAAGAGATGTTTAAATAGCATAGGAAAGAAGAGGATCAAAGATGGAAACATATCTTTCTTTTCCTTAGCCATTGACACGTCTTTTTGAATCAAATTCCAAGCCAAACTTCCCCTTTCATAGCTTGCTACACATGCTTAACTATCAGCTCCAAATCACTTCAAGCCAGATAAGACACTTTATATTTAAATCATATTTAAATGTACATCAATATCGTATATCAACAAGTGCATACATAACTTTGGTACATGTGCTATTTTTAATACTAATCAACGCAATTCAATAAAAAATTATAATTAATATCTCGTTAATATTAATTAATTTAATTATCTACAACATTTATAATTGAATTAAATCGATGGTAGATGGAGGATTCAATATAGTGGTTGTACTGGCTCTCTAGATGCAAATTCAATCGGCAATTAATGACGAACAGTTCGAAAATTAACATTCAAATGTCATCTTAGCTAGTGGTGTAACATTTTGGCCAAATTTGTCACTTATATAGCTTTATTAAAATCCAATTTTACATATTAAGCATTATCCGGTAGTTATAATTATTTACATCGACTATCTTCATTAACACTTTATTACACTAGGATTTACATAATGTGGTGACAATCAAAATTCCAATTTTACACATATTTAACTTTATATTCCAAACACAAAGTCCTTGGTTCAATAATAACAACCGTTATTAACAATATTGATCTGGTTAGAGATTGGACTTTGAGTTGACTTAAGTCGAGCTCGTGTAACGATCGAGATTTTCAACCCTAAAAAATCGACATTAATATGTCCACTGTATTACATGCCGAGAAATCAAATGCCGAAAAACACGATAGTTAGGGAAAAAGAAGAGGAAGAGATAGAAGAGAACAGAAACAACAATACAGAATCTTACAATCGCAGCAGAACAAAGTATAATATATGTAATAACAGATTTTTATAGAAGAAATTGTAACTGTAATATACATACAATCATTAGAGTAAACAGTTACAATCAATTTGGACAGTTATAATAACTTGTTCTCACAAGTGCTAAATATACAGCATATACACACATTGGAATATAATAAAGTATGAAAATATGTCCCTATCATCCAGCTCATCTCCTTAGCTCCATAGCATCAAAACCTGAATCTGTAATACTTGGTTTAACCCGAGCATTATAATAAAATAACATCCAGTCAGTCTGGAAAAACGCGAGAAAACATACTCAATTTGAATTCTTACTGTTATTAAAATTATTTGAAATCAAAAGGTATCTCTTAAGACCACGCCACAAATAAACACGACGGGTTTTTACCTTACGATAACCAAAGCAATTTATATCAAAATCATTTGATATTATAATAGTATCTATAGAAAGTAAATTATAAAATAGCTGAAATGCTTGCATCTCACGTTTCAGCATAGTTGGGCAAAATCAAAACCGTACGGCATTTATTGGGGTATGGATTCCATATTATAACCAGGTAAGGAACTACCTCCAATGAGTGCATCTCTAGATCAATGCTCCCGGGTTTGACAAGAACATCTAATACCTGCCACATAGAAATGGCCTAACGCTTGACTACTAGTACTGAATATGTCATCATCACAGTCTTTCGACCGTTTTGAGATCTCATGCACAACCAATCCATAAGTATATAAATGTAGGGTATCTAGAAAGATGATGACATACCCTAATAGGAGCGACCCACTTAGCTCTGTTGCGTGTCCTGTTTCGGTCAATCCCCGGTTGATGAGGCTTGAGGCTAAAATTACCTTTCAAGAAATTTACACTTAGAATGCTTATTGCCCTCCAATGGCAATGTGCTGATAGCATTCATCCATACAAGTTTTTTTGGGTCTGAAAAAACCGAATCATCATCTTCACTATCTTTACGATATCACAATTTGTAACGCACAAATCAGATCGAAGTGGTTTTTGGATAATTAAATTTGATCTCGGTCTCTTCGAAACGATCAAAAAATTGACTAGATTTGATAGTCGGTTATTTAAGTATCAAATTACACACATAAGCAGTCACTAGGCCCACTTTATAATTCTTTCGAAACACTTATTTCAAAATATCTTCACAAAGATATATATATTCAAATCTCTTCAGTATTTCAATATTTGAAACAATTTAAAATTCTTAAATCCATAATAGAATAATTTCAAACCATCTAAACACTTAGAAATAAATCCCCTTTATAATTCATTACTTAGGAAACTACTTCTATACAATTTACTCCATCGCTAAATATTCCCGAACCCCTCTATTTCAAGACTTAGAAAAATATTGCAAGTTAAATTCCCAGAATCATATATAATATCTTAATTTTAAAAAATATTTCATACTTATCTCATAAATCTCTGGAATTTTATTTGTTCCCCTTTATAATTTCCAAAAATTATCGATTATAATAATTTATAATCCATTTGACAATTTATAATTCCTTTAATGAATTTAAATTCATTTTTGAAGTTCTTGAGTCTAACTATTTTGGAAATTCCCTAAATTTCCAAAAATTCCATAAGCACTTCACTTATACAAACTCGTCTCTTTAACAAATCTAGATTACAACCTCTAGAATATTTATAAATAAATTCCAATTACTTGCTTCTAAACTATATACATAATAAATAAAATCAATGATATGGTTAAATAATTTTTTAAAATATCAAGCACTTTTGAAATAACTTCAATAATTACTTCCAATTTATTTATAGAATTTTTAATCAATTTACCAAAATTATTAATAAAACTTAGAATTTCATTTTAACAAATTTAAATATTTAAATAACTAACTTTTTGAAATATTTTAATCCAATGTATAGTTAAATAAATAAAATCCTTTTCTAAAATCAAATCATAACTTCTCGTGAAAATCATTTTTAAAATTCAACATATCCAATTTATTACTTATAAATCTCTCTTGATTTATCACCAATCGATTCACATTTCCAATTCCAAAACTATTTCCAAATTCCAATATAGCATCCAATATTTCTCTATAAACTGATTGCCCTAACTCATTATAAATACTCATCGTGAAGTTATATTTCCATTTATCAAATGATAATCATTTCACTTTATTTATAAACATTGTTTATAAATTGCATAATCTCATTTCCTAAGTTTATACAGGTTTCAATACAAACATCTAAATCGATTTCTAAATTAAATCTTATTTATAAATCAAATTCTTCAATAACCCGAACTATAATTCAAACAATCAAATCTCGATTTGTACTTCTATTTCATAATTTTAAAATCTTATTCAAAATCCAGTATAACCAATTTCATATTTATTTCCAAATTTCCTTTTATTCTCCCAATCTTTTTAAATCTCAATTTTTAGAACACTTTTTTATTCAAACAAAATCACTTAAATTTATTGTTTAAAAAGCTACACACACACATAGAGTATTCCAAAATCACTATTTAAAATACCACGGAATAGTTAAGTACAAACTTAAAGTCAAAACATTTATTTTATCCAAATCAATTCTTTTTAATTAATCTAAAATTCAATATAAATATTCTCTTCCAAATCGCTTTTCAATTTCCTCTCCAAATCCAAAAATAATATTTATAGTTTTAAAATATTAAAATTAGGGCTAGTGCTACCATAGCATCCAATAAATCAAATCATATCATAATCTATCACAGACTATTCAACACATCATATATCATTACATATGAAAATTAATTCACTTTTTTTTTCACTAATCCATGGTAGCCGAATCCTGTCCTATCAGCCTTGCTCCTTCCTTACCTCCCCCATACCTTCCCCTGTTCCTATCCTGTTGACCGTGACCCATCCCCTGCTCCCTCCTGCTCCTGATCCTCCACCTATTGTGCCCCCCGATCATCCTATTCTTCCACCACCTCCAGCCTTTCCCTCTCTTTCATCCACCTCCCTTCCTCAGTGGAACTCTCTGTTCAAATCTAAACCACGAAATGTTGGCGCTTACATTCCTTCTCTCATTCCTGTGATGTCCTCTTTCCACCACCTGAAGTCATTCAAGCCGGTAAGGTGGTTTAGGGTGAGCATTTAGTGGGGTTTTTTCTTGACAAACCATTATCTTATACCATTGTCATCATGCATTTGAAGAGAGTATGGAAGCTCAATGGATCCATCACCGTTAAATATGAGGGCAACCTGTTCCTTTTTAATCTTTCATCTGCGGATGATAGAAGGAGAATTATTGAAGCAGACCATTTGATAATCCGGAACAAGCTATTCATTGTGAAGCCATGGGATCCGATGATTGGGAATAGCTGTAGCACAATTAAGGCAGTCCCCATTTGGTTAAATTTATCTAACATCCCCATGTTTGCTTGGTCTCACATTAGGATTAACTGGCTATCTTCCAGAATTGGAAAATTACTATGCCTTGATGAATCAACCGAAAAAATGCAAAGAATTGGTTATGCTAAATGTATGGTCGAAATTACTCCTGAGCATAGCATTTTGGATGAATTTCCAGTTTGTATGTTCAATGGGAGCATCCAATATGTTAAAGTGAGTTACCTCTGGAAGCTTTCTATATGCTCCTTTTGCAAAGAGTTTGGTCATAACAACAATAGTTGTACGAGGGAGAAGCAAGAAGAAAATGTGTCAATTGCTAAAACGAGCAATGTTCTTACTGATAAAAGTAAAATTCCTGCCCTTAAGGACAAAAATAAGGGTGTAGCAAATCAGAGAAGTGGTTGGCAAAAAGTTAAGATTTCAAAAGCAAAAGAAATAAGTGGGAAGCTTCATGCTTCTGGTATCAATCAAAATGCAAATATTTGTGTTGGCACAAATTTGACTAGCTCTTCAATAGAACAATAGCTTAAACATGATATGGTGGCTATTGAGGCTAGAAATAAGTTTTCCATTCTGTCTGTTGAGAATGAGATAGATTTCGTAGTTCATGGCGTTAATCTTAGACAGACAACTATAGAGGAAGGAGAAATTATTCCAATGAGTCATGTTTTTAAGGAAAATGACAGTGAAATATCCCCTACCATTAACTGTGTAACAAATGGAAGGTATAAAATGCCGAGCAGCAGTGAAACTTTTGTTCAGATTGATGAGAACTATGCAGTCGATGTTAGTAGCGAGGTTGAGAATGAAATAAACATTCAGCCTGATGTCTTATTAAATGCAACAGTGGAAATGATAAATGGTGGTATGAAGGAAATGAGTCGAAATAATGATCATAATGGAGGAAATAGTTTGGGGTGTGAAAAGGTTGCAAGCGATTCTTAAACATGGAAGTGCACTTTTTATTTCTGACTTAAATTTGATCAATCCCAATGGGTTACGCACTGTAGCAAATTCACTGTAGTCAACCTCTCTAAACAGTGTGCACGTGCACATTCCCCTGTGCATGTCACATCATCTCTCCCCACATTTTCTCCATCAATCCCCCGCAATTCATCCAATTTCAACCCATCTTCTCCTTCCTCCTTCAATCATCCACCCAGCAATCTTCAATCTAACCTATCCCTTGATCTTATGCCACCTATACCTTCTCCTTATGTTTTCGTTGGAAATCTTCCTGGTTGGAAAACTAAACCATCAGTTCCTAACCTTCCCACTTGTTCCTCAATCACCGATAATCCTAATCCCTCATCCATTTTTATTGGCCCCAGTTTGATTAATGAAAGACTATCTAAAGGCTCTCCTTCAACAAGGAGCAAGAAAGGAACGATTCATATTTCACTAAATCCATCATGAATTCACATCACTTAGCTGCCTGGAACATTAGAGGAGCTCATTGCAAGGAAAAATTAGATCACATCAAACACTTATCAATCTCAAAACCTTGACTTGGTTGCAATTCTTGAAATCAAGCTTGATCTGTCACAAACCATATCAGCTAGCTACATCAATAGTAACTGGGTTTTGCATCATAATCTCCTTAAAACCCCATATGGGAGAATTATGGTGATCTTCAACCCACAAAAATACTCTCTATCTTCTATCCTTGTCTCCTCTTAATTTATCCATTTCCATGCTTCTTTTATCCCTGATTCAATATCTTTCTATCTCACCATTGTCTATGCTTCTAACTCCCCATCCATCAGACAGTCCTTCATTCGTCGAATTCCTGCTTTCTGATAAGAATCCCACCCCTGGCTAATCCTTAGTGTTTTTAACAGTTGCCTAAACCTTGATGAAAAATTTGGTGGTTTGCCACTAGCTCCTAAAGACATCCAGGCTTTTGACATTTCCATTGAGGAAGCCAATCTATGGACAATCAATAAATCTGGATCCAAGTTTTCTTAGAGACTCTGTGTAGTTAATGCCCCGCTATTACCCCGCTATAACCCCGTTGTATCTCATAGCAAATTTCTACCACTACGATTTTTCCATATAGCCCCAAAATATAACCTTTCCACTTTAACCCCGCTATTTCCGCTATATCCCCTTATTCCCGCTATATTTTGCTATTTCCGCTATATCTTCTTTAATAAAATGAATTAAAAAATTGCATTTATACATTATAAAAATTATGAAACTAATTTATTTGATTTAAGTTTTAATATATTTTCAAAAATGAAAATACTCTAATATTCTACTAAATTCAAGTATGTTATATAATATTTTACGTTTATTTAAAGTATATCGCACATGTTTTTTGTTTAAAATTATTTATGTGCTAATTATAATTCAATTGAATGATAATTTTTTATTTAATTACCATTTATATATTTGTAAAAACATTAAGTACAAGTTTTTTATGCTATTTTAGAGCCATCCGCTATATCCCGCTATATCCTCGTTGTATCCCCGCTATGACTTTTTGCACCTCCATCGCTTCGAATCTGCCTAGCGCTTTAACTGCATAGCTTGGAATAATCGTAATCGATCTGGGCATAGAATTCTGACCACAATTGATCACTCCTTTTGTAACTTTAAATCTTTATCAAATTGGCCCTCCCTCTCTGCTCACCTTCCTCTTCCAATTCTGTCAGACCATTCCCCCATCATTCTCTCCACTGGTCCTCCTACCATGCTTGAGAAAAGAAATTTTAAATACTACAGTATATGGTCTAATGAACCAGGGTATACTAATATAATAAAAGAAGCTTGGTCCACCTCAATGTACGTAATCCCACTTTTAAATTTTGCAGGAAACCAAAGCATGTCAAACACTCTCTCAAAGGCTGGTCCAAGAGAAATTTTGGGAAAGGAACTTTGAAGTCAGAGGCAATCAGGAAGCAACTGGAAGAAATTCAAGTTCAAATGCATAACAGTCCTAATGACGATGAGATTGCGGCTCATGAGAGTGAACTTTTTTTTATCTCTTTCTGATGCTTTAAGGATGGAATGCTCTATGAGCAGACGACAACTTAATATAAAATGGATGACTGAAGGAGACAGCAACACCGCTTATTTCCACGCTGCAATAAAAGCTAAGCAAGCTCATGAGCAGATATATCTAATTCAGGATGTTAATGGTGTTCTGCTCACCGCTCTTGATATAGACAATGCTCTGATTAAGTACTTCTCTTTCCTTCTTGGAAATTCTAAAAATTTTGAAGCTAACCTTCATCATATTGACATCATTGACCTCCCTTCAATTAATCATACCCAAGCTGACCATCTTATCTCTGTTGTCACTAATGATGAAATAAAACACACCCTCTTCAGTATGAATAAGAAATCTAGCGGTGGTCCTGATGGTTTTAATTTGCAGTTCTTCACCCACAATTGGGAAATCATTAAAACTGACTTTTGCCTTGCTATCCACAACTTCTTTTATAAATTCAAGTTACTAAATGAAGTCAATGCAACTAATTTGGTCCTCATTCCCAAATCCAACCCTCCTACAGATGTTTCCTCATTCAGACCCATATCTTGCTACAACGTGATGTACATGTGCATAGCCGAAATTATTGCTCCCAGACTCAAATCTGTTCTGCCTAACCTCATTTCTTCTAATTAGGCTGCCTTCCTGCCTAAAAGAAACTCCCTGGATAATGTGATGTTAGCGCACGAGCTTCTCAAGGGGTATGGTCGTGCTAACACAACTCCGAGTGCTATGTTGAAACTTGATCTCTCTAAGGCCTATGACAGTGTTCAATGGTCTACTATTGTTTGAGTCATGGCTCTGATGAGTTTCCCGAAACTTTTTGTTGCTTGGATCTACATTTGCATATCCTATCCTACCTTTTCTCTCAAATACAATGGTAAAGTTGTAGGGTACTTTAAAAGTAAACAAGGCATTCGCCAAGGTGATCCGCTATCATCATACATTTTCCTCTTAGTTATGGAAATTTTAACAAGTATGCTTAATGCCAGATTTCGACCCAAAGAGATAAAATTCCATACTAAATGTAAACAGCCTTTGATCACTTCCCTTCTCTTTGCTGATGACATTATGATCTTCACTTCCCCTGTTCATGAGTACATAGATAATATAAAAAACCCTTGACATCTTTTACTCTTGCTCAGGTCTTAAGCTTAACCTTTACAAATCATCCGTCTTGTTTTCTGGCATTCCTCACTCCTTATCCTTTAAGATGACTGCTTTTTCTGGTCTGCAACCCATGCAAAGCGATATGGTTTACTTGGGCATCCCTCTTTGCTCGTCAAGAGTCACTTTTACCAACTGCCTTCCGCTCTACAATAAAATTACTAAAATGCTTGATACCTGGGCCAATCGATTTCTCTCTCAGGCCGACAAACTCGTCATGATTAAATCAGTGTGCATTTCCATTATGATCTACTGGGATAGAACCTTTCTTCTACCCAAAAAATGCTTCGTCTGGTCAGACATGCTATGCTACGGTTCTTCTGGACCGGCAGCATTCACAATAGGAAGCATATTCCTTGCTCCTTTGATAGCATCAAACAACCTCTGTCTTGTGGTGGCTTGGGTATCCTCAACATTGAGCGATGGAATATAGCTGCTATCAGTCATCATTTTGACTCGTTACTTTCAAATAAAAATAGCCTTTGGGTTCAATGGACTGTCACTCATAACTTAAGAAACAAAATAATTTGGTCTTTAGACCCCCATTTGGTTGCAATTGGAGTTGGCGAAAGATCCTACCAATGCGTTCTGGATTCCTGCCTTATCTCAGATATTCTCTCTTACGTCATAGTAGTAAGAATTTCTGGAATGATCCTTAGTTAAGTAATGGTTTCATCCTGTCTTCTATCTTAACTCAACAAATATATCAATCTGGAATAAACAGTAATGCTAAAGCTGTTGACTTCATTGTGGACAATAAGTTATCCCTCCCTTATACTAGTAACCAAAATTTGAGAGAATTCTGGGCTAGTTTAAGTAGTTATCACAACTCTTTTCCTGATGCTGATATGCTTTGCTGGGATGGTAAGCCCTACTCTATTAAGCATGTTTATCACTTATTATATAACACTCTATTCAAGCCAAAGTACCCTTGGCACAAGATTATCTGGAATAAACACTTCACACCCTTTGACAATCTTATGTTGTGGAAAGTTATAACTAATGCTATCATGACTAAAGACAGGACGTTTGGGTTTGCATACATTTCTGATCACTTGTGCGTGTTCTGCAAAAGTGTTATTGAGAGTGGTAAGCACCTGTTCTTTGAATGTAGTTATCTGCACCAAATTTGGGAGAGAATAATGGTCAATCTTGGAAGGTCTTGTGTGCCTATTCAGTCATCTCTTAAGTGGGACTTGATTCTAAAATCCACAAGAAAGAAGGATGATATGGGTGAGCTACTTTGTTTTTGTCTTAAGAAGTATGTTCAAACTATTTGGAGGGAGAGAAATGAGAGATGTTTTAATAATGTGGAACAATCCCAACTTCAGCTGTGGTTAGTGTTGAAACATTCAATCATGAATGAGTTACAGGATCGCAAGTCCTTTCTATTCCCTCTGCTTCGGGATTGGTAGGTCTGGCTTTAGTGGCGTCGGGGAACGCTTCAGGTTGTCTCTCTTGTTTCTCCGAGTCGTCGCCCACTGTTGCCCTGTTTCTTGCCTCGGGTTGTTCATGTCATTTCCTGCCTCTTGCTTACAGTCTGCCCCGTGCAATTTTCCCTTCCCCTTGTATTTGTTCTGATTGTTTGGTCTATTTTTATTTGTATTTGCCCTTTGTTTTCTCCTTTGTTTTCTCCCGCTCAAAGCATGTTTTGAGTAGTTTTCTTTTTCTTTTTAATAATATCTGGTAGGGGACCAGCCAACCTCGCAAAATCAACAATTTTGAGGAATCCGATTGGATCCCTCCAGCCTGTTTCCCTACAACCACAGATGTTAGATAACATAAAATACCAATCCCACTTTGAGGCAGGATATCGCGATAATATAGGGTCATCCGCTATTATGTGAGGCACATAGGGTCTCATCTGCTCCAATAAGCAGGAACATATCCAACTACTAATATATATATATATATATATATATATATATATATATATAACATCCAGCTGATAATAATTTATCAATTCAACCAATCAATTAATAAATTATTTTTAACTATTTAAAATAAGACCAGTAATCCAAACGAGTGAGATATACTCACCTTTTATTTTTGTTATCACTTCCGTTTCCAGATTCCGATTAAATTCCAACGCGTTCGAATTTAACTAAAAATTTGACAAGCTCTAAACTCAACTGGTTTGATTCCACGGCCAAGATCTCCTTAATACGAACCTAACGCGACTGACCGCATTGGATTTGGACTTAAAACGAATGAGATATTCAATTTATAAGTTTAACGATTATATTTTTCTAAATAAATTATTATATAAATAACAAAATCTCTTTGCCTAATAACCACAGGCCGACCCAAACTAACTAACCCGACCCACTACACTTCATCTTCTCCCTCAACCTTCATTTTCTCCTTTCACTGCTCAACATGGTGCCAGGCGTGCACATGCACGAACCACCGGAGCCACCATCAACCATCTCGAAATCACCCATGAGTTCGCCTTGCCGTCCTCGTCAATCTGGCACCACCGCCCTCTAGCCTACCCTCCTTAAACAAAAGGCGGCCAACCAAAATCGAGCACTGTAGCTCGATGTTGCACACGCCATTTCACCCTCAAGTGCCATGAATCTCACCAGAAGGTGCGTCTATCCCAACGAACCCAAATCAGAGCTTCGCTTGTCGAATCGGAGCTTCAAAAACCTAGTTCAAACTATTCGTTCACCCCACTACTGTCGAGTTGCAGAACGACGTCGCACCCCACAAACACTATACCAGATCGAAGCTCGTGTTAAAACAAAATTTTTAGAGACGGTTTGAGAATTTTTCATCAAGTATAAATTGAATTATAATTTTTTTAAGTTTTGGTTTTCTCTTCTCTGCTGTGTTATTTAAAAGAAGAAGGGTAAAGCATTTCATAGAAGGAAAGAAATAGGCACGAGTATAGGCGACTAAGAGTTGAAAAAATTGCGGCAGAAAAGATATTTGAAAATAATATATATAAAAATATCCCAAAATATCTAGATATTTATTTCAAACCCCTATCAAGGCATGCCACCTGGCATTTCTAATGTTATACCCCTATTCTGAACGCATTGGAACAAATTTCGAGTCTCAATTCGATTATATAGAGAAGATAGATTTTTGAACCCAATTATAGCATTAAATTTTTCGGTATTAATTTCAACGCGTTTCTATCCCATGGGAAAAACGATAACTCCAAACGCTACGAAATTTGAAAATTCGATAATAGTACATTATTACGGATCAAGTGGAACTGGTTTCATCGAAATCCGAGACTCTGCCTCAAAAGGCTATTTTTACTCATTAATTAAAATGAGATATTTTCAAAACTAGTTAAATCACCTTTAAATCAAATTAAAAAGTTTTATTTCATTCCTTCTTTTTAATAGAAATTAAATAAGCCTTCAAATCATTTTTTCGGCTTAAAAGTCCAAGATTTAAATTATTTGACAATTTCCAATTGTTAAATCCAACAATTAAATTATCCAATAAATTGTTATATTTGAAAATTAAGGTTATTAAATTAAAAAAAAAATCAAATTTTCAATATTTAAAATTAATTAAACATCCTAATTTGAAATATCCAAAATTTTGGGTCATTGCACCTCGTGATACTAAACCCATATATTGAAGAGATGAATTCTCCTTAATAATGTCCCACTTTCAGTGCTTCCATTCGACCCAACTATAGTCGTTTAATAGACCCTGTATCATGATTTAGCTATAATTAAAGCGGAGTATCCACATTGAAGCTTGACTATATTCTCCAGTCAAGGGAATTGTGTAATATTACGCATTGATATTTTTTATTTGGCCTTAGTTATATTAACCAATAGAAAACTATTTAGTGAGTCACTGCATAGTTATCCAGTAAATTTCTGTACGTAACCTCTTGGTGCCCCCCAACAGTCATATGTAATACACCGCCCAACATTTTTTGAGTGTTATATACACCTTGATTAGGAATATTTGAAATGGTATGTTTAATTTCATTGTGATACATTGCTCATGGTTACAACACTTTTGTGACTGCTATCACAAAACATACTATTTATGAACTTTCTATTAAATATACTTTAAATTAAATTAATTAATTAATATAACACATTATAAGAAGTATACAATAGAAAAAACACCTTTTACTTTGACAAGATTGTTTATCGAGTTAGATATATGAAAAAAATTACATAATTTCCCCTAGAGCATAGCCCTAACTCAATCAATCTTCCACTTGTACTTCAGGCCAAATATGAAAACTCTATCTCATGCCTTCAATCAATTTAATAAAAACTCAATGAGTTAGACCCTTCGTGAATGGATCTGCTATCTTGGTTTAATTATCTACTTAGTCAATCAACTCTCTCCAATGCTGATAAATTACTTTTATTATGTGGTACTATTCGGAGTATGCCTCTCGATTTCTACTGAGCTCTTATTATTATATTAGTATAATATAGTAGTAACGTAGTATTCTTAATAATTAGAATCACCCTTAGCTTACTTTTGAATTTGTGTGTTTATATTTATACATAGCTTTTATCGTAGTGCCATTCATGGCGATGTGCGCCTTTTCGCTGAATTAGCCAAAACTTCACAAACATATCAAACTTAGGGCTCCTTAACTAAGGTTTAAAAGTGAATTTTATATTGACATTTTATACTCAGTATCACTTTTGAAGTTTGAGTCTTAATATTCCTTCGTAAAGGAGTCCGTTGTTTCTATAAAAAATTCTCCAATATTTCGTAGGTATTTGAGAACACCATTTAGTGACCTTAGTTTAGATTTTTAATTTGCTTCATGTATCAAATACATAAGAAAATTACAATATTTTAGACAATACAACATGTACGATATTCCTACTACCAATACATAAAGAATTCATTTTACATGTTTTGTATTAATTATTTTAATTGGACGTCTTTGCATATTGCTTTAGGACATTTCCTACATCCTTTATACTTATTATGAAAGATATAATTAAAAACCAATATCGAGTATTAAACAACCAAATTATTACTTAGTTTAACTTACGTACATAACAATCAAAAACGTGTTATTTACTTATAATCAAGAAATATCTATGTATCTTTTAGTGGTTCTTTTCTTACGGACACACACTTCCTCCACATTTTGACTGAAAATCAAGCTATTCGATATTTCTCACAAAATACTTATTCAATTCCGATGCTTACAGAATGATACTTTGTTATCATTTCTTGAACCATATCTAAAAACCCACAAAATCAATATTACACCTACAGACTTTAAGAGATTTTAGTTGTTATGTGGAAATAGTCTATTATAAATCATTATTTATAATTTTCCATTTTAAAACATATGTACAAAAGAAAAGTTATTACAAGCTCTAATTTTGTGAGTATAAATCGGTAACAATTTGAACACGTTGAATAACGAATATATGCACTAAAATTTGAAATTTACGATGTTATTCTTATCAACATTGCTTATTATATTCAAACTACATAAGTCTTGCTCTTGAAGATACATTTGCAGTCGAAGGATTATATCCCTTCGGGTACAGGAACTAAAATCATTGATAATGTACTTCGAATCTATTTCAGATTTGCACACCATATCATATTTTAGAGTCGTTACTCTTAATGGTTTAATTGACAGCCGAGGATTATCTATTCTTAACATTGATAAGAAATTCATAGTTTCTATTGAATGCGCAAGAATACTTATTCTAATGCATTGTTCATTTTGGATTTGGTTAATTTTGTTTAATAACTTTTAACCAGTTTTATTCTTTGGTTGTATCCAAATCCATTTTACTAACAATAGTTTTTGAAAGAATTCCTTTGTTATGAAGTTAGTATTTCTTAAAACAATAGTTGTTTCTAAATTTAATGGAATAGGAATTCATAAACACTTTATGAATCGCCTTACATATAAAACTGATTTGGTTTTTGTTTATAAAACTTATATTCAAAACATAAATAGATCATCCAATGATAGTCTGTAAGGACCCGCCTTTTTGGACAGTTTAAACCGACGATCAAATACACATGCCGATTCTAAACCATTCAAAAGGGCAGATGGTTATTGGGGTAAATAAGAAAAGAAAAGAAAGAGAAATAAAGGAAATGAAACAACACAGAATCTCGCAGCGGAACGATAAAATATAATAGTCAAATAAACAGTTCATGAAGCTGTTTACTATACCTTGACAATTATCTATACAACATTTATCAGAGTTATACATATACAACAGAACAAATAAAATAATTCAGCAGATAGCATGATGCAAGGGTAATAATAGTAATAGTATACCAAATCTTCGTCTTCATCCTCCAGAATAGATCTTCAAAATCTGAAAAACTCAGGACTGACCCGAGCGTAATGAAAGGACAAAACACTCGAGTCAGGACTAAAATATCCTTATGAAAGTTAAATCAATCGTGAATAAATATGAGTGTAACGGCGTCAGAGATGTTTATGGGGTTTGACATCTCCTATCCAGTGTCAACGTGCATGCAATAACTCAAGAGATGTTACGGGATTTTCCATCTCTCAAGGATCCGTGAAACTATCAACTATGTAGTAATATACGCTAAGTAGATAATGCATATCAGTAATATAAAGTATCAAAATAGCGTTAAGGCGTTACCATAATCCCCCTTAACACATTTTTATAATGCCATAGTCTATACAGCACCGTATGCCCCACCGTAAACTGGTGGTTATCAAAGGGTATCCCATAGGTATAACACAAAGCATAACGTAGTGGTCGCGAATAGGATAATCAATATGACAAGGTACATGAGGCGATACCAACTAGGATACTAGTAGTTGCGTGATCCGGACTGATGTTGGGCATAGCCAGCAGCCACCCCAACACCGCGAAACAACACTCCCAAATCAAGGGGTGCACCCAAATCGAATCACAAATGTAATAGAAATGGTATCGAAGAAGCGTGTCCGCTAGAGGTGGTGAACCTCAATGGCCCGGAGCGGCTCTTGTTTTAGTCATGTCAGGGGTCATCCAATATCGTTCTCTTTCTTCAGTCAACACGTTCACCAAACCATCCACTTCATTCTGGATCAACACTCCGCGTATAATAGTTATTAAAGTGGTTTTTAGTATCGACAGAGAGTATGTCCATATCCGATCCCGGTCTCTTTAATAACTACGTATTATTACACCGTTGGCTCTTTTACATTTCAAATCGATTCATAATTGATATCAAAATATCATATTCGCTTCCAAAAATCAAATCCATTTCAAATATCATCGTATCTATTAAAATGTCAGATTCCGTTTCAAAAATCATTTTTCGTCTCAATATCTTATTTCGGTTTCAAAATCAATTCGGAATTTCAAATTAGGTTGCAACTTCATTTAACTCAATTCGTATTTAAATTCAAGATTTAAATATAAACATTTCACCTTATTGACCAGCTTAGGATTTTAGAAAAATAGTTTTAAGTAGTTTAAAAGTAGTTTTAAATAATTAAAATAGTTAAAATACTTTAAAATCTTAAAATGCATTTGAAATAGATAAATTTAGTTTAAAATAATTTAAATTGGGTTAAGTAGATTTAAAATAGATTAAAATAGTTTAAGTATCCAAAATGGTTTATATAACCGAGTAATTTGGAAAACAAAATAAAACAGCTTCAAAATCAATCCATTTCAATTATAACTTTCCAATTCAAATCAATTCCAATTTCCATTCTACCGATTCAATTTCAATTCAATCAACGTCAATTTTTACTTCGAATTAATTCAATTTTTCATTCACCTTTAATTTATTCAATTTCAATTTATATCGATTTGGAGCTTGATTTCTCAAAATATCAATTTATAACACTTAACAAAAATTTCCAACAATATTCAAGTTTAAATCCAAATTCCAAATATGCTTCAATTCCAAACTCGATTTCAAAATATCATTTTTTTTTATATCACTTTTACTTAGTAATATTGAAAGCTCGAATTAAGGTTAAATCTTTTAAACAAATCAATTTTCGACATTCAATCACATCCAATCTCAAATTTCAAAGTCTCAACTTAATTATTTAACAAAATTCCTTTAACCGAAATTTATTTCAACATTCCAAACTCAATTTTTTCGATGAATTCAATTTCTATAAATCGATTTCTATTTATAACCTTTAAATCAAACATTTAAATAAATTTCAGATCGACGATTTCAAAATTATTTATTTAGCCAATTCGGTGTCCGTATATAATTTTCTATCATATGGCCAAGTAGTTATTTATTTCAATTGAATGTCAGGGATGAATATATATATATCATTTAAATCAATCATAGTGGCATATGTATGCATAACAGGTTATATATAAGCAAATAAACATCCAAACATTTAAATATCAACCAATAGCATCCATCGAAATAAATCATCCAATAGACAATACAATTCATAGCAATTTCATAGTTATCAATGTCAGGTAATTTAATCGCAATTAAATTTTAATTTCAATTTATCTGTCAGTTTAATTTTCAACGGTTAATTCAAATGACAATCTATGTGACAATTAAATTTCATCAAACAACGAAAAATAAAATCATAACACTTCATAATGTCAAATTTAACTAGCATAATGATATTTAGTACGTTGTGAGCGTTATAAAACACTCACCTGATTTTATGATTTTAAATCAAATCGAACGACGTTCGATTTAACTCAAAATTTTCTCTATCTCCAAACGATTCCAATCCAGCTGCATAGCGTAGTGCTCGACAAAACGAACCCGCCGCAATTCGTGTCGTCCAAAACGGACCCCATATGAAAGAGATACAGCCTTTTAAAGTTATACACAAATTTATCTAAATCAATTTCTATATTTATTTTATTTTTAAACCCCTTTACCACTAGCCGTGCGATTTTCATCCCCTTAATCCTGGCCGCTCCCCTTTCTTCCACACGCGTTCGTTCGCGCCCCAGTGAACAACGAAGCCGAACCCAATCAAGCGAGCTAGGGCTCGAGATTTCCGCCACCAACCTAGTCGAGACGACGATCAGAAGATGTCGTTCCAAAGCCCATCTCGTGCTCGATACTCGGCCACAACATGGTGGCGCTCGGCCCCCCATTGAGCACGCGATTTGATGATGAACGGCCGGCCATCGCGGGCAATTTCTGGTCAATCCACCGCGAGTTTTCCGATCACAGCCGTTGATTACCTTTGTCTCGTGATGCTCTACATTTTCCATGTTGAAGGTTTGTTGAATCGATGAACGGATTTGAAGATAAGAGGAGGAGAACGAAACGATTTTCTGGCCTTCGGTTTTAGAGGCCGGCGGCTAGGGTTTAAACCCTAATTATTTTTTTATTTTTTTATTTTTGTGATAAAAGGGGGGCTATTTATAGGAAATATCGAACACTATTCATTCCGGAATTTCCAAACTCCGATTTAAGCGCGGTGACCGGCGTTTCTAGGGTTTATCCCACGTTCCGGACACAATGGAACAGGTTTCGAAAGCTAATTCGATCATCTGTGCGAGATACGGCAATAAACGTTCGATTTAAAATTAAATCGGTTAAACAAATTTCTATGCGTTTTGGCTCGCCCCGGACAAACGGTAAATCCGATGACACGAAATTTGAAACCATACAATAATATCACATTACGGATCCGATGAAACTAGTTTCGTCGAAATCCGAGACCGTTTGAAAAATGACTATATTAACTCGTTAAATTAATATTGAAACAATTTCGATGCGTTTCGAGCTGCCACGGCAAACGACAACTCCGATTGCTACGAAAATTGAAATTCGATAATAACTAACTATTATGGATCCAATGGAACTAGTTTCGTCCAATTCTAAGACTGTTCAATTTTTGGCTATTTTCCAGTCGATAATTAAATATTAAAATATTAAAATTTCACAAATTTACTTTTAATTCGATTTTAAAAGTTCTACAACATCATTCTAACTTTCATATGATAAAATAAAATTTTACAAATCATTTTTAATCATACTAAACCCATTATTCAATTTATCCAATAAATTCCAATCTTTAAAATTTTATTAACTCTATTAAAATCCCGATATAACTTACATTCACTTTGGAAACCTATTTGAATCATATTAAATCAAATTTAAATTATTCACTCTATTTTCATATATTAAATTTCAATATCAAATTAATCATATCAAATTCGAAATTTAATTATTCAAACATTTGTAATATTAAATTTTAAACAAATTTGATTATTCTTAAATCACTATCTTTTGAAATATTCAAAACAAACTTAAAAATTTAACTTTTGAAATGAATTAAAATTATAGAACAACCATTTCCATTATACGGTTATTCAATTCCCATTATTTATTTATTCAATAAATTCCAAATATTAAATTTAAACAATTTCGCTTGTCCAATAATTCATTATCTCTTGAAATATTGAAATTGAACTTATAAGATTCAACCTTTAAAACAATTCGCAATTTAGAACACTATTTTCATTTTTACAGTTATTCAATTATTCAATAAGTTTTAAATATTTAATTTAAACAATTTATCTGTTCAATATTCAATACTTGATTTAAATAGATTTTTCTTATCAATCAATTACTCTATTATACCCAATGAATTCAACATTTATTATCCTATTCAACTTTTGATTGCAAAGGCATTCACTAAGTAACTTTTATTTTTCATTACTTGGATAATTATTGTTGCAATTCATTCCAGTTATTATTATTCCAAACGAATTACAAAATTTTTCTAACACTACAACACGAAATCTTATTAAGTTAGCTATTTTAATTATCGGAAATTTACGGGTCGTTACACTCTCCCCCACTCAAAACTTTTCGTCCCCGAAAAGAAAAAAGAAGGGAAAAGGAACTAAGTATAGAATTCAACCTTAGGTATATTTATCTCAAAGTTACCAACTTATAGACAATGAAATTCCATTTATAAAGTCTTTACTACACTTTCACTAAGTTATTCCAAACGGCTTTCTAACTTTAAAAGTTAGTTATCAAAACAAGTTATAAAAATTTTAAAACTTGAAAAATTTTCAACACCCGGATTTTACGAAAAATTTCGACAGAGTCTCCTTTGCGCGGCTCGATCGGTACAACTACAAAACGCCTCTACGGGCCCCAACCAACAAAAGAAAATCAAAAGCCAAGTGGCTCATCAAAAATCACCAAATCCAATGACAAAATAAACATGTACCTTATATTTTATTAGCGAGCATATACGACTAATATAGCGCGAAAGTGAGCTCCAAATGCGAAGCAAGCGCAATCCGCACCTACTAAACACTCAACAAACCATGAGAAACATGCATATATGAAAATAATATCAATATAACAATATAGCAACCTAACAACTACATGTGCCAACATAGCAAATGCAACAAAACAACAAATGCAACCATCAATCAATTATCATCCAACTATCATCCAACAAATCCATAATCAATCAATATAAATTCACTTCTAATTAATATTTCTTCACTTTGTTTTCAATTTTAATCACAGTTGATTCATTAACGTTGGATTTTACTAACATTCATTCACAATTCAATTAGTTAGCATTCACTAATTTATATTTATATTAGTTCACTTCCAATTTGAATCAAATTAAATTCTATTTATATTCATTTAACATCCAATTTGATTTCAATGATTTATAGCTTTCAATTTCATTAACACTTACTGAATTATATACAATCAACTAACAATCATATAACAACCAAATCATACCCAACATAACCAAATTATTAATTTTTACATTCAATTTGGTTATCTCTTTCATATATATATCCTGTTATATAATTTTAAAAGAATCATTGTATATTTGGCATCTTAAATTTCCAATATTAACTTGAATTAAGTCCGTAAGCCGTACGTATATCATCCGTGAGCAATACCAATGTAATCGCTTATTTGATCACACAATTTCACTTCCAACTAGTATCGTTCACCCGACTCTCTAGTACGGACTCAGATTTGGTTCCTTGATTGGAAACTGTTACTCTCCTTGCATAGCCATATGCTATGATAGAGAATTCCAGAATCAAATTAAAAATCCATATCCAGGGTTCGCCGTCGAAAATCGAGTGAAAAATCCTAACTTGGATCGATATAAATCATCTCGAAATTTTGTGCTCGAATTTGGATCAAATCGTTATGCGAATAAAATATTATACGTACAATCTCACGTATTACCTTACAATAGATTTCTATCCAATTTATCTATACTAAATTATTTTATTGACTTCTATTTTATTTACAATTAATTATTCGCAATCCATTATTCAATTAATATATCCATTTCTTTACATAACATATTCTTTGACATTATCTTTTCTCAAACAATATATCATAGAATTTACTTACTCAAGTTCATTTTAAACATTATATGTAATTTAATTAAATTCAATTTCATTTTCCAATTGATTCTTAACTATAAGAAATTTCTTTGTTTACATTTATTTCATTTTCATAATTTCAGTTAATAACGAATTCATTTGTGGAACATTTTATAAATCAACACTTTAGTTTATAGTCATTTCATAAAAGTCTAACTTCTCATATATGACTTTACTTAATTTACAGTTATCTTAAAGGTTACAAATTCAATTATTTTTTCCAATCCCTTCGCAATTTATATTTATTTTCTATAACCAATTTACAAAGATATAATACGATTCATTTCTTAAGTTCACTTACTTGTTCCATTTATCCATTCATCATTTCACGTTATATTTAAGTATATAACATTTTTATCACAACCAAATTTTCATTTATATACATTTAATTCCTTTTGAGTCTTCCTTACTTGTATGCTTCAATTATTTTCAGGTTCTGCTTATTTGTACAGTATCTCATTACATATCCAAAACATCATTTTAACTTTTAACATTTGGTAAGTCTTGTTATATGTTATCAGAATGTAATTTTGTTATTATACAAACTTATAGAATTTCATTTCACTTAATTAGAATGTTCATAAATTTAATTTGTTTAAATCCTCTTTACCTTTCAACTTTAAAGTTTTCCCAAACAATAGCTTAGATATCTCAATCCTCTTATTTTATAAATTCTGGTTATTCACATTTCATTCAAATAATTTGAAAATTATTAATTAACAGAACTTAGAATTTTAAATGCCCGGTTTTTTTCCAAATCGTTTGAAATAAACATATATACTTATATCTTTAATACATCAAATCAAACCTTTGGAGTTTAAACCAAAACCCAAAATATTTTTTTTGAAGAAAAGCAAAGCTTCTTAGAAGTCTCCCTTACTTTGAGACTCGAAAATGAACGTCGATGATGCTACGCAGTCATCACCGAAATTATTTTCCAGCGACATAAGAGAGGAGTACTATATTCATTCCTTCTTAAAAATCCTTTCAAAATATTTCCATAAACAATTTCCAACTAATATTACCATATATTTCTTCAAAACTTTGAGAACCATTTTCAAAATCTCCGGGTCTTAAATTCAAATTTTTTTTTCCAATTTAATTCTATTTTTAATTCATAAGTCACCTTTATAAAATATTCTTATAGGATTTTCTTTCTTAAAACATCCCATAAGTGTTTTATCATTGTTCATTTTGTAATTCACCTTATTTATTTAAATTACAATATCCGATTAATGTTAATAGCCAATATTTCATTTCCAACAACCAAATAAGCTAGATTGATCACAATAAATTTTGAAATAAATTCTTTATATACAAAATATAATTAGGGAAAAATTATTTCATTTACCCAATTTCAAAACAATACTATGTCGAATTGTTCTTTTTAAGTGTTTAGAGATCCCTTTCAATGACGTTAATTACTCGTATTGACCAGAATCCATAAGCCACTCAACAAATCAACCGACACAATATAAAACATTTTATATCACTAACAAATACGCTCTCTCATATACACTCAACTCATTCATATAGTTTACCTCTATTTCAATGAGTTATTCCCCACTAGAGCCAAGGTTTATCGCTAAACCAATGCTCTGATACCAACTGTAACGACCCGCCTTTTTGGACAGTTTAAACCGACGATCAAATACACATGCCGATTCTCAACCATTCAAAAGGGCAGATGGTTATTGGGGTAAATAAGAAAAGAAAAGAAAGAGAAATAAAGGAAATGAAACAACACAGAATCTCACAGCGGAACAATAAAATATAATAGTCAAATAAACAGTTCATGAAGCTGTTTACTATACCTTGACAATTATCTATACAACATTTATCAGAGTTATACATATACAACAGAACAAATAAAATAATTCAGGAGATAGCATGATGCAAGGGTAATAATAGTAATAGTATACCAAATCTTCGTCTTCATCCTCCAGAATAGATCTTCAAAATCTGAAAAACTCAGGACTGACCCGAGCGTAATGAAAGGACAAAACACTCGAGTCAGGACTAAAATATCCTTATGAAAGTTAAATCAATCGTGAATAAATATGAGTGTAACGGCGTCAGAGATGTTTATGGGGTTTGACATCTCCTATCCAGTGTCAACGTGCATGCAATAACTCAAGAGATGTTACGGGATTTTCCATCTCTCAAGGATCCGTGAAACTATCAACTATGTAGTAATATACGCTAAGTAGATAATGCATATCAGTAATATAAAGTATCAAAATAGCGTTAAGGCGTTACCATAATCCCCCTTAACACATTTTTATAATGCCATAGTCTATACAGCACCGTATGCCCCACCGTAAACTGGTGGTTATCAAAGGGTATCCCATAGGTATAACACAAAGCATAACGTAGTGGTCGCGAATAGGATAATCAATATGACAAGGTACATGAGGCGATACCAACTAGGATACTAGTAGTTGCGTGATCCGGACTGATGTTGGGCATAGCCAGCAGCCACCCCAACACCGCGAAACAACACTCCCAAATCAAGGGGTGCACCCAAATCGAATCACAAATGTAATAGAAATGGTATCGAAGAAGCGTGTCCGCTAGAGGTGGTGAACCTCAATGGCCCGGAGCGGCTCTTGTTTTAGTCATGTCAGGGGTCATCCAATATCGTTCTCTTTCTTCAGTCAACACGTTCACCAAACCATCCACTTCATTCTGGATCAACACTCCGCGTATAATAGTTATTAAAGTGGTTTTTAGTATCGACAGAGAGTATGTCCATATCCGATCCCGGTCTCTTTAATAACTACGTATTATTACACCGTTGGCTCTTTTACATTTCAAATCGATTCATAATTGATATCAAAATATCATATTCGCTTCCAAAAATCAAATCCATTTCAAATATCATCGTATCTATTAAAATGTCAGATTCCGTTTCAAAAATCATTTTTCGTCTCAATATCTTATTTCGGTTTCAAAATCAATTCGGACTTCAATTTAGGTTGCAACTTCATTTAACTCAATTCGTATTTAAATTCAAGATTTAAATATAAACATTTCACCTTATTGACCAGCTTAGGATTTTAGAAAAATAGTTTTAAGTAGTTTAAAAGTAGTTTTAATAGTTAAAATAGTTAAAATACTTTAAAATCTTAAAATGCATTTGAAATAGATAAATTTAGTTTAAAATAATTTAAATTGGGTTAAGTAGATTTAAAATAGATTAAAATAGTTTAAGTATCCAAAATGGTTTATATAACCGAGTAATTTGGAAAACAAAATAAAACAGCTTCAAAATCAATCCATTTCAATTATAACTTTCCAATTCAAATCAATTCCAATTTTCATTCTACCGATTCAATTTCGATTTCAATTCAATCAACGTCAATTTTTACTTCGAATTAATTCAATTTTTCATTCACCTTTAATTTATTCAATTTCAATTTATATCGATTTGGAGCTTGATTTCTCAAAATATCAATTTATAACACTTAACAAAAATTTCAAACAATATTCAAGTTTAAATCCAAATTCCAAATATGCTTCAATTCCAAACTCGATTTCAAAATATCATTTTCTTTATATCACTTTTACTTAGTAATATTGAAAGCTCGAATTAAGGTTAAATCTTTTAAACAAATCAATTTTCGACATTCAATCACATCCAATCTCAAATTTCAAAGTCTCAACTTAATTATTTAACAAAATTCCTTTAACCGAAATTTATTTCAACATTCCAAACTCAATTTTTTCGATGAATTCAATTTCTATAAATCGATTTCTATTTATAACCTTTAAATCAAACATTTAAATAAATTTCAGATCGACGATTTCAAAACTATTTATTTAGCCAATTCGGTGTCCGTATATAATTTTCTATCCTATGGCCAAGTAGTTATTTATTTCAATTGAATGTCAGGGATGAATATATATCATTTAAATCAATCATAGTGGCATATGTATGCATAACAGGTTATATATAAGCAAATAAGCATCCAAACATTTAAATATCAACCAATAGCATCCATCAAAATAAATCATCCAATAGACAATACAATTCATAGCAATTTCATAGTTATCAATGTTAGGTAATTTAATCGCAATTAAATTTTAATTTCAATTTATCTGTCAATTTAATTTTCAACGGTTAATTCAAATGACAATCTATATGACAATTAAATTTCATCAAACAACGACAAATAAAATCATAACACTTCATAATGTCAAATTTAACTAGCATAATGATATTTAGTACGTTGTGAGCGTTATAAAACACTCACCTGATTTTACGATTTTAAATCAAATCGAACGACGTTCGATTTAACTCAAAATTTTCTCTAGTTCCAAATGATTCCAATCCAGATCCATAGCGTAGTGCTCGACAAAACGAACCCGTCGCAATTCGTTTCGTCCAAAACGGACCTCGTATGAAAGAGATACAGCTTTTTAAAGTTATACACAAATTTATATAAATCAATTTCTATATTTATTTTATTTTTAAACCCCTTTACCATCAGCCGTGCGATTTTCATCCCCTTAATCCTGGCCGCTCCCCTTTCTTCCACACGCGTTCGTTCGCGCCCCAGTGAACAACGAAGCCGAACCCAATCAAGCGAGCTAGGGCTCGAGATTTCCGCCACCAACCTAGTCGAGACGACGATCAGAAGATGTCGTTCCAAAGCCCATCTCGTGCTCGATACTCGGCCACAACACGGTGGCCCTCGGCCCCCCATTGAGCACGTGATTTGATGATGAACGGCCGGCCATCGCGGGTAATTTCTGGTCAATCCACCGCGAGTTTTCCGATCACAGCCATTGATTACCTTCGTCTCGTGATGCTCTACATTTTCCATGTTGAAGGTTTGTTGAATCGATGAACGGATTTGAAGATAAGAGGAGGAGAACGAAACGATTTTCCGGCCTTCGGTTTTAGAGGCCGGCGGCTAGGGTTTAAACCCTAATTATTATTTTTTTTAATTTTTGTGATAAAAGGGGGGCTATTTATAGGAAATATCGAACACTATTCATTCCGGAATTTCCAAACTCCGACTTACGCGCGGTGACTGGCGTTTCTAGGGTTTATCCCACGTTCCGGACACAATGGAACAGGTTTTGAAAGCTAATTCGATCATCTGTGCGAGATACGGCAATAAACGTTCGATTTAAAATTAAATCGGTTAAACAAATTTTTATGCGTTTTGGCTCGCCCCGGACAAACGGTAAATCCGATTGACACGAAATTTGAAACCATACAATAATATCACATTACGGATCCGATGAAACTAGTTTCCTCAAAATACGAGACCGTTTGAAAAATGACTATTTTAACTCGTTAATTTAATATTAAAACAATTTCGATGCGTTTCGAGCTGCCACGGTCAAACAACAACTCCGATTGCTACGAAAATTGAAATCCGATAATAACTAACTATTACGGATCCAATAGAACTAGTTTCATCCAATTCTGAGACTGTTCAAAATTTGGCTATTTTCCAGTCGATAATTAAATATTAAAATATTCAAATTTCACAAATTTACTTTTAATTCGATTTTAAAAGTTCTACAACATCATTCTAACTTTCATATGATAAAATAAAATTTTACAAATCATTTTTAATCATACTAAACCCATTATTCAATTTATCCAATAAATTCCAATCTTTAAAATTTTATTAACTCTATTAAAATCCCGATATAACTTGCATTCACTTTGGAAACCAATTTGAATCATATTAAATCAAATTTAAATTATTCACTTTATTTTCATATATTAAATTTCAATATCAAATTAATCATATCAAATTCGAAATTTAATTATTCAAACATTTGTAATATTAAATTTTAAACAAATTTGATTATTCTTAAATCACTATCTTTTGAAATATTCAAAACAAACTTAAAAATTTAACTTTTGAAATGAATTAAAATTATAGAACAACCATTTCCATTATACGGTTATTCAATTCCCATTATTTATTTATTCAATAAATTCCAAATATTAAATTTAAACAATTTCGCTTATCCAATAATTCATTATCTCTTGAAATATTGAAATTGAACTTATAAGATTCAACCTTTAAAACAATTCACAATTTAGAACACTATTTTCATTTTACAGTTATTCAATTATTCAATAAGTTTTAAATATTTAATTTAAACAATTTACCTGTTCAATATTTAATACTTGATTTAAATAGATTTTTCTTATCAATCAATTACTCTATTATACCCAATGAATTCAACATTTATTATCCTATTCAACTTTTGATTGCAAAGGCATTCACTAAGTAACTTTTATTTTTCATTACTTGGATAATTATTGTTGCAATTCATTCCAGTTATTATTATTCCAAACGAATTACAAAAATTTTCTAACACTACAACACGAAATCTTATTAAATTAGCTATTTTAATTATCGGAAATTTACGGGTCGTTACATAGTCATTCCTAAACTCCTTTTGGGGAGATTCATATAAGATCCTTCACAAACAATTATTACTTAGAGTCTTTCGACTCGCACAACCTGCCCACCCTTTAACTTAGGATATGTTGGGGCTTCTTATGAACTCTTATCTTGTATGATTATGTAAACTATTATTTAGATGAAATTAACTTTGACCTTGTGTACTACTCTTAAGTACACAACCTTATAGAAAGAAGTTATGTAACGATGCAAAATATAGGACACTTCGTATTTAAATATCTAAATTAATTAAATACTTGAATCTTTAATTAAGTGTTATTAAAATGATTTAATACGCTCTTGAACCCCCTTTTAAATCATAACTAATGATGGAAAATTTAATTTGGAAAAATGTTTATGAAAATATATTCTTCAAAGAGAAATCTTGACCGAAAATTGGTTTATCGATATACAACTTTTCGATCGATATAAGTTTTTAGAACTCTTTTTCACTTAACTAATAATCAGACGATCACATTAGCAACTAATTAACGCACTCTACTCTTCATAAAGCTTGGAAGTGTGATGACCAGGAATTTTGGGCAATATCAATTTAATAATCTGTATTAAAATTTAAATTGATTTGATAATTTTGTAAATAAAATTTGAATTGATTTAATAATCTAATTAAATAAAAATTTAATTGGTGAAATTTATCTTTTAAAAAGCTAATAAAACGTTTTCTATTTATAATGCATATATATTTATATATTGTAAATAGAAAGCTTGGTTTGAATTTAATAAATAAAATCTTGTTTTTTTAAAAAATTCTAATATATTTGATAATTTGGAAATTCTGATTAATTTAATATAAAGCTTTTCAAGGCTATTTAAATAAATAACATATTGTTTTAAAATACTTAAGATAAATGTATAATTGTTTAAGATATATTTTAACTTAAGTATGAATAATAAATAAGATTAACAAAAAGGCTTGTTTTGTTTTATTTTTAATATTTCTTAATAAATATGAGAGTTCAATTCATTTAAGTAATATAAGAAATTTATATGTAATAAGATAATTTCCTTTATAAATCATTTTAAATTAGCAAAGTTAATATTTTCAAATAATAATTATAATGTATTATTTTTATAAATATAAATATAAATATATATATATATATATGGATTTTAATATAAATAGAATTGTTATTTCAAATAGAATTTGTGTATATATATATATATAACTTGATCTTTAAATTCGACTTCAGAATATGATTTGGATTTGAATTTAAAGTTTGGAATTTCAAAGGATAAATATTTAAATTATTTGAGATTTAAAAATATATGTATAAACGTTTATTTATGAATATAATTGGTTTATTTCTTTTAAAATTATAAGTATTTATAAACTAATTAATTAAGCATAATCTTATATTAAAACTTTAATTACAAATACTAATTAATTTAAAAGACACGTGTTAACTAATAAATTAAGGTATATGACAAATGTTAATATTTAGAGCAAGTGTCATGTTTTAATTTTCATTTTTCTTCGATTTTTATTAAACCGTAAATTAAGTTATATAAGCACACATCTCTCATTTCTTTTTTCTTTTTCTCATTTCTAAACAAAGAAAAAAAACTTCACCTGAAACTTATCTATCAAAATCAAATTCGAAATCAATATTTCACAAACTAGAAATAAATTCAAACATGCAAACATGTAATAGCATTTTCAATATCAAAGAGCATGTTTGCAAAGCTTCTTCTTCAATCTATAAATCACTCCCTCAAATCCACAAATCAAAATGCAAATCAAAATCCCTGTAATACATTTTCCAAGTCAATAACCTGTAGTCATCATTTTCTTCAATCTGTTCAAGCCTGCATTTTTTTTCAAATCTACAAGCATGCATGTAGTTTTAAATCAAGGAGCAAAAGCATTTTAGTTGCAAAACAACAAGCAAGCACTTAAGTTTTTAAAGCTCAAAAGTTTTCAAAAGCGAAAGGCAATTCAAATTTTCTCTGTCAAAAGCTATTTCAAAAAAAATGCTTTGTTCATCATCTTAAACAGGTGAATAACATCACATTTTTTTAACTTAAGTATGAATTATGGTTGCATGTTAGTTTTGTGATAAATATGTGTATATATAAGTGCAGTCTGCTGTGGATATATATAGACGAATAGTGTGCATGTTGTTATATATATATGTTCTCTGTTCTGTAATTCCAAGCATAAGATTTTGGTTCAAAAATCATTATCTCTTGACCTACTTGCTGTTTGGACTTAGGATTAAAACAAAAATTGTTTGTTTTAGCATAAATTACAGTTTAAAATTTTATTTAAGTAAAAACAAATTTAGGAATGGCTCTGGAAACAATAAGAACAGAAATGCTTAAGCTAAGTGAAAATTCAAATTTGGTAATTCATTAATTCAGGGTTATAAATCAAATCCCCAAACTAAAACATGATTTTTAACACCAAAATCATAATTTTTAATACTAGATTGAAGTTGCAGTTCTTGTTTGAACTGAAAATGGGAAATTGGGATTTTCTGGTGAGCTACGTGATTTTGGAGGTCGGGTTTCTTCCTGGAGGTGGAGGAATGATCGTAGGATCGGGGAAAATTGTCCGATGATGGTGCATTTCATTGTGGAGGTTGTGGTGGATGTTTCTAGTCTATAACCCTAGTTTTAACTAGGTTGAGTGATTTGATCACCACAGCTTATAGGGTTGATCGAGTGCATCGAAATTCTGGGAAATGAAGGAAGGTGGATTGACGAAGGCTTGGCTGAAGTTGTAGAATTTCTGATGGTCGGAGGATCGTGGACGAGGCGTTTTTCAGGTTTGTGGTGGGTTCCAGTTCTTGGTTCCAGGTTTGATTTGAGAGCTCGAATTCGATTTCAAGATTTGAAGAACGATCTGATGATCGTGTTAGGATGCAAGGGTAATTAATGACTTGAGGAGATCATCGGCGATGATCGAAGTAGAAGGGCGCCACCGTGCATGTGCACGTGCACTGTTGATTTGTGGTGAAGTTTGGTTTGGGAAGAATAGTAGTCTCGAGTTTCCTCGAGTAAATTAGGTTTTTGACTCGAAGCAGTTTGATTTTTGGCTCGTAGTCATTTAGGTTATGGCTCGGGTAATGTTGTGTTACAGGTTTTAAAAGAAAACCTGTTCTTTTTTTTAATTTCAAAAATGAAGTTCAAAATGCAAAGTAGAGATTTAAACTAAGTTTAAATCAAAGTTAAATCTGGATTCAAGTTTAGTTTGAATCTTAGTTTTAAAATAATTTAAGTTTTTAAAAATTTAAATTGTTTTAACAATCTTAAATGTTTATTGTATATTTTTAAATAGCTTGAATTTAAAAAAATGAAGTTTTAAAAGGTAAGTAAAGTTTTAAATCAAAGTTTAATCAGGAATCAAATTTAGTTTGTTTCATAGTTTTGAAATAATTTATGTTTTTTTAAATTTAAATTTCTTTAAACAACTTTGAATGTTAAAGTATATTTTAAATATGGTTTGAATTTAAAATGAATTTGTTTTTAAATTTCTTTTATAAGACAAATATTTCTTCAACATGTAATTCAAAAGGTTTTTGAATTGTTTTAAACTTTGTTAAAGTTAAATTTTTATTCATTTTAAATCTTAAATTTAAAATGGAATTTAAAAGTAAATTTGAAAGCAAATTGTTTTTAAATGCTTTGTTAATGATAATTTAATCATTAATAAGAATAAAAGTTTTATCTTAAAGATAATTAAAATTTAATGATTTATGATACATTAAATTATTAAGATAATTAAAGTGGACAATCTATTTATTTAATTAATTAATGATTTGGATTAATTAATTAATATTTAAGAGTTTAAATGAATTGATTAAGGTTTAATATTTATTAATTGGGAATAATTAATTGGTAATTAAGGATCATTAATTTGATAAGATTAGATTTTAAATTAATGATTAGAGATTAATTAATCTAGTAATTAAAACTAATTAATTTACAGTTTAAACTTAATTGATTAAATAATTAGGGATTAATTAATTGAGTAATAAAGATTAATCAATTTGTAAGTAATATTGATTAATGTAAGTATAATTACTTAATAAATGTAATTAAAGAATTGTTAGTAGTTAATGAAGCTCATTAACTTGAGATTATTTAATAAATAATTAATATGATTAATTTTAATAATTAATTAGATTAATTAATTAAAAATAATCAATTGTGAAGTTGTTTAAGTGTAATTACTTAATGAAAGTAATTAAGGAATTAATTACTCATTGTAATTAATGGAGTTTAATGTGATTAGTTAAGTTAATTAATTAAGTTTAATTAATTTAAGGTAATTACTGGTTGATTTGTTAGTATAATTATTTAATGTAATTAATATAGTGGAAGTACTTAGTGAAGTAATTAATGGATAATTACTGGATGTAATTAATTAAAGGGTGATCTATTAATGGAACTAATTTGAGTATAATTACTTTGTATAATTAATCAAGGGATTAATTAAGATAATTAATTAAGGAGTAATTAATTTATTTAATGAAGTAATTAAGGGTAGTTAATTACTAAATGTGACTAATCAAGAGTGGTTAATAAATGTGGTTTAAATGAAAGATTAATTACTCATGTAATTAATTTAAATAGAATAATTAATTAAAAAAGTAATTAAGGATCATTAAATTAATGATGTAATTAAGGGTTGATTAATTAAGGAATAATTAATCAATGAGTGATTAATTAATGTAATTAAATAAGGATGAATGTAATTAACTATAGTTAATTAATTAATGAAGTAATTAAAGGTTATTTACTATAAGTGGTTAAGAATAATTAATTTTTTGAAATTAATTATTGCATAATTACTTGAATGTAATTAAAAGATATTAATCAAGAGGGATTAATTAAGATGTACGATTAGAGAATGTTTAATTAATTGATTTATAATTAATTAATGTTTAAGTAAGCAGGATTTATGTGATGAAAATAATTAATTTAATTTATTTTAAATTAATTGGAGATGAAGTAATTAATTTAATTCATTTAAATCAATTATAGTGTGAATAATTAATCCTTGCTTATGTATGAATGGATGATATTTGTTGCCTTGAATGGTTTGAGATCTCAGATATGAGATAAGTGATGCTGTGTGATATGGATGCTTTGGTTGAAGTGTGATGATTATGTGAATTATCTATTTGTGATGATAATATGAATTATCTATTTGTGATGATAATATAGATCATCTATTGTGATATTGTGAATTATTTATCTCTGTGTATATAGATAATAGAATTGAATTGTTTTACCTTTAAAACAACTTGGACCTAAAAGATGGTATTTTAGATTTCGATGAGACTGGGATCAGGTTTCCAGATTTGGATATCCGAAAACCATATTGATCCAAATTAATGATAGGTCGTGAATCTGAAGTGAAGATGAAGGTTCAGAGTGCAAGGGTTATTATCGTTAACTCTGAGGGTGATTCCAAAATGAGTGTAACGAGATAATACCTTCGGTTTCGTTCGAACTCGGAACGAACTTGTATGGATTGAATGCTTTTAGAATATCGTCAGGTGGACGATGAGCATTCTAAAATAGATGTGTTCTGATAAAGGTAATCGTAGCCTCAAGCCTCATCAACCGGGAATAGCTAAAACATGGGAGGTGTAGCAAGGTTAAGTGGGTCATGCCCAAGTAGGATGAGATTTACCCCCTGTCTATATGTCCCTTTTATTTTGGCTGTGTGGTGCGGTTGTTGATCCCAATCGCGGGGTTGTCTTGTTCGGGACTGTCCAGTAAGGGATGGTTCCGTCCTTGTGTTGAAGGGGATTGGGAGTAATCCTCAGTACGGTGATCTAGGCCCCATACTGTGACAGGAGGTACCCCAGTAGCCCTGCCATTGTATGGAATCCAATCTCCAATAAGTGACGCACGTATTAGTTGTGCCCAATTATGTTGGAACAATGCAAGCATTCCAGCTATTTCTGTATTTTATTTGAAAATCCTAGACCCTATTATAATATCACTGGATTTCCTATAAAAATGTTTTGGTTAGCGTAAGGGAAAAACTTACCCATGTTTATGTGTGAGGAGTCTTACGTGATACCTTTTATTTTAAAAGGTTTTTCAAAGTTAAGCAACTTTCACCTGTTACTCACACCAGACCCATATCTGACCCAAAGTTTATTTCTGTTTTCTTAAACTCTTGGGTACTCAAAATTTTACGAGTAGCCAAGGGATTCAGGTTAGCTTTGACGAATTGTGGAGGAGGAATGGAGCAGGAGGCTTCAACGGTAGATATATATAGTGTTCCACTGTGTTTATATCTCTGATTGGTTCTTTGAATTGTATTGAGTTGTAATAACTAGACGGGTGTTTATAACTGTCTAACATGTGATGTATGGTCTGTGTAACTCTGATTGATGTTGTATATTATGTAATACTTATGTTATTAATATAATTTATTCGTTCCGCTGTTGAGATTCTGATGTTGTTATTTCTTTCTTCTCTTTCTTTTCTCTTTTCTATCCATTTCTTTCTTAAAGATGATGTGACTTTCTATGGAGAAAAAGTCGGGTCGTCACAGTTGGTATCAGAGCGCTAGGTTGAGTGAATACTTAGGCTTTGGAGAGTTTTCTTTCTTGAGAGAGCATACTTGTAATTTTGACCTATATATATATATATATATATATATATATATATATTTCTACCTATTTTTAGGTTACCTGTTCGGGTTTTCCAACAAAAGTTATAAAGGTAGATAGGGTAGTGGTGTGTGTAACACGACTACCATTGGTTGGAGTTTGAGTGTTGAGGTTGGAAGTGTATCTGTCGAGACTGTAGACCTAATACCATCTCGAGTAAGCTTTGCAGTGGTGTAAGGATTTCATCGATCTCTGAAGGAAATCTGTTACGGTTTGGAGTTCATCTTTGAAGTTTGGATGAGTACAGTTTGGATTTGTCGGTTTGGCAGAAGCAAGTGATGGTATCTTGGCAACTTCAGGATGTAGTAACTGTGTCATGAGATGCAGGGACTATGGATGTTTCCGAATATGTTTCTTTTGGAACATGTTTTAAGGAAGTGTGTCTGCTTCGGTGTTGTGGCTGAGTTCAGCAGGGTTTTCGTGTTGATTTGAGGTCCGAGTTTCTCAAAGATCTTTGGATTAGGAAGTCTTTGGCATTTGTGTCAGTAGTACAGCTCGGAGTGTTCTGTGTGCCAGCACGAAGGTATTCTGGCTGAGCATTTCTTTGGAGATGGATTTCAGAAGCAGCAGAGTGGATTCATTTCTTCGATAGATTGATTAGTTAAGCCAAGTTGTTCTGATTGGTAAAGAGAGAACAGTTTCTTTGGAAATTAGGCTGGGTTGATCGCAAAAGTGACTCGTGACAGTTTGAGTGTTCTCTTGGGTAATCAGAGATTTTTCTGGATGTCTTCAAGGAAGTCAGAGGTTTGCCCGCAGCTGGAGATTGAGTTTTCTTATCGACTAGGATTCTAGGAGTGGTACCGGTGGTTCAACTTAGTAGAAGGATGGTTTCTAGAGATAGAATTTGGTGAAGCAGCTCAGATTTTGGTGGAACTTATGAGTTTTCTTTATGGATCTGTTAAACCATATTTCTGGGATGGGTTGTTCAGTTTGTGCTTGTGTTCATCATCAACATTTTCATCTACTCCATATCAGAGTTGTGCAGCGGAAGCAGTTTCAGAGTGTTTCTATTTTGTCTTTTCCGGATAGGAGAAGTAAGTTTAGTTTTCTGATATTTGAGGAGTAGAGTATGTTCTCGATTTTGGTTGATCTTGGAGAGATCATTTTGATGAGTTATGTTTGGTCCAGTTTGTTTCTAGAAGCATCAGTGAAGGTTGAGCCGATCAGGAAGGATGTAGGTAGTGCAGGATTGTCCGAAGAGTTTTGTGGATAAGAGATGGAGGAATTTGAATTTCGGAGTCGGAAATTTGATTTTGGATAAGATTTCTCTGATCAAAGGAGCTATAAGTTTTGGGTAAGGCAGGGAAGCTAGCTCCGAGGTATTTTGGATCTTTTCTATTTTCTTGTGAGAATAAGTGTTTGGTCTACAGAATTGAAGTGGCAATTTGGATAACTGAGATTCAATGTGTTTCACGTATCTCTGAGGGAGTACGTGTATGATCTACCTCTGGTTGTGGAACTAGTAGTTTAGGAGATTTGGTTGTTGAGTCAGACTTGTCTGTGGTCAAATATACTGTTTAGTTTTGTAGATCTAGTTGTATAGGAGCTCTGTAGCTTAGTAGTGTGGATTGTTTGATTTCTGTAGAGCGAGTATCCCGGTATTTATACCTGGAAAAATCTAGGAAGTTCTATCCAGGATTTTGTCTGGATATTTAGATTTGTTTGATTGAGTAAATTGGTTGCTATGGTTGTTAGCATATAGTTGATAATATATGCTTGTGGTTAAGAATAATTAATTTTTTGAAATAATTATTGGATAATTACTTGAATGTAATTAAAAGATAATTAATCAAGAGGGATTAATTAAGATGTATGATTAGAGAACGATTAATTAATTGATTTATAATTAATTAATGTTTAAGTAAGCAGGATTTATGTGATGAAAATAAATAATTTAATTTATTTTAAATTAATTAGAGATGAAGTAATTAATTTAATTCATTTTAAATTAATTATATTGTGAGTAATTAATCCTTGCTTATGTATGAATGGACGATATTTGTTGCCTTGAATGGTTTGAGATCTCAGATATGAGATAGGTGATGCTGTGTGATATGGATGCTTTGGTTGAAGTGTGATGATAATGTGAATTATCTATTTGTGATGATAATGTGAATTATCTATCCGTGATGATAATGTAGATCATCTATTATGATATTGTGAATTATCTATCTGTGTGTATATAGATAATAGAATTGAATTGTTTTAACTTTAAACAACTTGGACCTAAAAGATGGCGTTTTGGACTTCGATGAGACCGAGATCTGGTTTTCATATTTGGATATCCGAAAACCACATCAATCCAAATTAACGATTCGTCGTGAATTTGAAGTGAAGATGAAGATTCAGAGTGCAAGGGTTATTGTCGTTAACTCTGAGGGTGATTCCAAAATGAGTGTAACGAGATAATGCCTTCGGCTTCGTTCGAACCCGGAACGAACTTGTGTGGATTGAATGCTTGCAGAACATCGTCAGGTGGACTATAAGCATTCTAAGATAGATGTATTCTGATAAAGGTAATCATAGCCTCAAGCCCCATCAACCGGGAATGGTTAAAACGGGGGAGGTGCAGCAAGGTTAAGTGGGTCATGCCCAAGTAGGACGAGATTACCCCTGTCTAAATGTCCCTTTTATTTCGATTGTTTGGTGCGGTTGCTGATCCCAACCACGGGGTTGTCTTGTTCGGGACTGTCCAGTAAGGGATGGTTCCGGCCGTATGTTGCAGGGGATTAGGAGTAATCCTCGGTACGGTGATCTAGGCCTCGTACTATGACGGGCAGTACTCCAGTATCCCTGCCATTGTACGGAATCCAATCTCCAACAAGTGTCATACGTATTAGTTGTGCCCAACTATGTTGGAACGTGAGATGCAAGCATTCCATCTATTTTTGTATTTTATTTGAAAACCCTAGACCCTATTATGATATCACTGGATTTCCTATAAAAATGTTTTGGTTAGCGTAAGGGAAAAACTTACCCATGTTTATGTGTGGGGAGACTTACGTAATACCTTTTGTTTTAAAAGGTTTTTCAATGTTAAGCAATTTTAACATGTTACTCACACCAGATCCATGTCTGACCCAGAGTTTATTTCTATTTTCTTAAACTCTTGGGTACTCAAATTTTTACGAGTAGCCAAGGGATTCAGGTTAGCTTTGACGAATTATGGAGGAGCAATGGAGCAGGAGGCTTCTGCGTTGTAGATATATATAGTGTTCCGCTATGTTGATATCTCTGAGTGGTTTTTTTGAATTGTATTGAGTTGTAATAACTAGACAGGTGTTTATAACTGTCTAGTATGTGATGTATGGTTTGTGTAACTCTGATTGATGTTATATATTATGTAATACTTATGTTATTAATATAATTTATTCATTCCGCTGTTGAGATTCTAATGTTGTTCTTTCTTTCTTCTCTTTCTTTTTTCTTTTCTATCCCTTTTTTTCTTAAAGATGATGCGACTTTCTATGGAGAAAAAGTCGGGTCGTCAAAGGAAGGTCTAGAAAGTTCTAATAGATAAGAGATATTATCATGGTAAGGGTAAAATGGTCTAGTAAATAAAGAAGTGACATAAAATTGTCACGATAAGAAGTAATTAATGTCATTAGGGTTTTGAGGGGCTTTTGGTCTTTTACCATTATCATTCTTAAGCCTGTATAAGGAGGGTATACCCTTAGATAATATTCACAAAATTTACAAAGCTTGAGTTCTAAAATCAGTGGCTTCTCTTCTTCTTCTTCTCTTATGTTCTAAAAAGAAATAGTTGCAATCAACTCCAAATCACTTCAAAATTTGCCACAAGGCTTTGTATAAATATTAGATAACCTTCTACCATGAGTAAGCCAAACTCCCATAGTCCCCCATGGCCGTGGGTTATATATGGTAATGGAGGAAGAGGAGCAAGGCTAAAGCAAGGAGGAGGAGGAAAGGTGGTTGCAAAGTGTGTTTAGGCTTTGGTTCTTGGATCTTGGTTATGGTTGGGTTAAAGGTGAGTTAACACCTCACTTTGAATAGAAAATATGACACATTTATGTTGTGTCTGATTATGGTTATGTTGTATGAATTTTTAATAACTTATGTTAAAAACAATGGTCGAAACTTCTTACTTTAAAATTAAGTGGCAAATGTGATCCATGTACATGGACTTGAAAAAACTTGGAATGGACCAAAAATTGAAATATATGACATGTTTCTAGACCTTTAACAAAGCACATAGGCCATAGATGGAATTTCGTATAGATTGGATTGGATTTAGAAGTGCATATACCGCGATACTCGCTATAGAAGTAGTTTAGATTTGCTTTTTTTTTTTGACAATTGTTATGGTACTTTTTGGAGAGATCCTTAAGGATTTCTTTCCATATTTACATTTTTGAATGTATATTTGTTTCTCTTAAAATATTGAATAGTAAAAGGTTGAGTAACATCTCTAAAATGGCTCAAAACATCACCAGTGCAAAACTGCCTCTTTTAGACTTGATTTTTGGACTTAAAAAACTTGAAAAGATATTTACATTTAAGTATTTTGTTTCATTCTTTTTAAAAGTGGTTACTAACTAATTTTAGAGTATTTTAAAAGTGGTTTGAGACCTTCATGAATTTGTTAGAATTAGTTTAGAATTTTCAAAGGAGTAATATTTTGTTAAAACATGTTCTCAAGTTCTAATGTTTTTTCAAACTTGTTATTTTCAAGTGATATTTTAAAGGAGTGTTTCAAAATATATTATAAGTATAAATATCTTAGAAAATATCTTAAGTAAATATCTTATTTTAGATTATAAAACAAAAGGTTTAGAAAGGGGTTAGTGATTGCTTAATGACCAAATGGTTAAATTATTTAATTACATATTAGGAAAGTAATTAACTATGCTTAACTCTAATCAGCCGGTGAAGTAATTTTATCTATTTGTGAGAGTTAAGATTGATGTTGAGTAGGGACGAAGTAATAGAGCTCTAACCTACCCGGCTTCTCTCTTAACCAAGGAATAGGTAAGTTGGAAAATGTCGAAAATGTGTTAATCATGTTGATTAATTGTTGTTATTGAAACCATTATTACTATACTTAACATTAAAAGCTGACGTGATAGACTTTGTGAGATTCAAGAATGAAGTTTCTTTGCAAGGCTTGGAGCAACCAGTGTCCAAACTTACCCAGTTCACTCTTGGATGAGGAGTTGTTAAGTTGGAATATTGGAAATGAGTTAAGCATACGAATGGTGACTTATATAAACAATCATCTTTAGAACTTGATAGTTAACTAGTCCATACTGAACTTGACTGAATATGAACTTAGATCTTCAAAACAAATGTTTGTAAGGATAGTAACAAGTATGAGAATGGATTTGGATATGTTGTGACAATGTATTAACAACATTCTTGTTTAACCCATTTTGATTATGCTTATCAAATGTAAATAGATCTTTAAAAGAATGATATAAAGAGAAGAAAAGGCGAATGGTTTTGGACTTGTTGTGACAATGTGTTAGTAATAATCATCTTCAACCCATTTTAATTATACTTGTGGAATGTAAATTTATCTTTGAAAGAATGATTTAAAAATAAGCAAAAGAAAAATGGTTTTGGGTTTGTAGTGACAATGTTTAATTAATATTAGCCTTAAACCTTCTAAATGAATTTGTGAAAGTACTTGGATCCTTAAAATGGAAATTTTTGAAGGAAATAATAAGTAATGGAATCTTTTGGAAAAACATATAAAAAGTAAAAGTTTATTAGATAAATGAAGTTTACTAATAAAGGAGTTTTAATTAATAAAAGGATTAATTAAATATAGGGATTAGTAGTTGCTTGAGTAACTTAATCATACTTTGTATGGCTTAATTGTGTTTTGATGATGATAATGTTTTTTGTGTTTATTCATTTATGGAAAGTAAAAGAAAATTGGATTCCATTTAGAAACATATATCTTGTACTAGATAGTCGATTAGTCGACCATCGAATTGATCAAAATATGACTCAAGAACTTATCAAAAGAATTCATGATTTCATATTAATAAGAATCCCCAAGGAGGAGTATTGGTACGTCTCTAGCTTTTGCTTACTTTTGAGAGAACCAGAATTGAATTATTTGGAAAATTCATCGAATTAGTTTTGAAGAGATAGAGATCGGTAAGTGTTTAATTATTGAATACCGTTCAAAAACTAGTATACGAGTTCTATGTTTTGAAAGCGGTTGTGAGGTGAAATGTTACATAGTTGAACTATTAATCCTAAGGTTAAAGTCTGAGATAGAGGTCAGTGTTAACATTCCAAATGATGCTATCGCATGGGACTGTTTATCTTGAGTAGTATTTCAAGAGAGAGGACAACGTTAGCATTTGTTGGAGGACTTATGTGGGAAAACTATATAGAGGTTCGAAATCTATTCAAGATGCTCGAATCCATATAGTGATTCGTGATCTACTCGAGATATGGAAATTAATATGGAATTTGTGATCAGTTCGAGAATAAATCCAATTTAGGGATTCGTGTTCTGTTCGAGTGATAAAGACTCGTGTGAAAGATGCCGAATGTAACCTCGACATCGGAAATGGATAATGACAGAGTAGGATGCACAATAGGTTTTCCAGTACCAAGATAGGATATTGTCAACTCCATATCTAGAGTATGCTTATCGATGTTGCATGTGGGAGTTGATAGTATTTGGTTCCACGTGGTTCACATAAATGTTCGGGTGTAGTCCTTTGTGTCTACCTTATGGTATATTTTATATAGAGATATATGATGCTTGGAAGATAGTTTTTGATCCTTATGCATGAAGTTTGATTATCGTAAGATAAACATATGTCTGTGTTTATGTGCAACAAGGTCTTACGAGATGCCTTTATTTTAAATGGTTTTTATAAATGTTAAAAATCTATTTGGTCTGTGTTTCTCACGTAGGTTTACTAGATTGATCCGGGTGTTATTTTCTTATAATGCTCGGGTCGGTCCCATGTATGTTTCCAGATTTATCTTTGGATGCTTTGGAGACTATAGGGAAGGGTTGGAGTTCTATCTATCACAATATTTATTTCCACTCCATTACTTTGTATGTATTATTCGCATTTGTTAGAACGGGCGGTTATAACTGTCGGGGATGAGTACTGTAACTCTAAAAAACTTTGTATCTTAGGATGACAGTTTATATTATCTTTTGATATACATATGATCATTCTATTGTGAGATTGTGACATTGTGTTCTCCTCTTTCTTGTTCTTTTTCTTTCTCTTTTACCACAACAATTTGTCTTTATAGCCTTGGATGCTGGGCATGTGAATACCGTGGATGTATTAGCGTTTACATTCATGGGTTGAAATATCATATCATTACACTGGGTATCAGAGCTGAAGGTTAAGCGAGAACCTTGGCTTTGGTTGGATATGCCTCATTAGAGATAAGGTAAACGACACCCGAGAATAAGTTGAGAGTGTTGTACATATGAGAGCATATTTGTTAGTACTATAAAAAAAATTTATATTGTGTTAATTGGTCTGTTAAGTGGTTAATGAATTCTGGTCAATGCTCCTGATCAACGTTATCGATAGGGGTTTCTAAACAATTGAACAATGCAAACCAACAGAGTATTGTTTTGGAAATTGGTAAGTGAAATAATTTTACCTAGGATTATATTTTATATACAAAGAATACAATTTTCATAAATTGAAATAATTATTTATGATATAACTGTTTGTTAGAAAATGATTGTATTAAATTATTATCATTTATTATTTGATTAGATTTGCTCGGCCAGTTTATGAGCACTTATTATAGTTGTTGATTTACCTTCTTACAACATGGGTTAGGTGGATTGTAAGTTTATAGGAACATTAGATACGAACACCTTATGAATTTAGCTTCAATGTTTGATCATAAGGCGTTAGATGATGATATCGGATTAAAATTGAATTTTAGCAAGAGTTGCTTATTATAATCTTAATGAACATACACATTTGTGAATTGATAAGAAAGCAACTATATATAACATAGTTTATAAACAAATATGATTTAAATAAAGCATTTGAGAACTTAAATCCCAGTATATTTGAATTTTTTTCAAGATTTTGGAAAATTAATAATAGTAATATTGCTTGAAAGCAAGTATTTTGGAAATTAATTTATGAATTAAGATCACGGTACTCAGTAACATTTATGAAGTATTTGACATCTTTTTGAAACGATTTTGGTTAAGTCCATAAGGCATAAATTGGATGTACTAAACTCATTCCTTTCGCTTGAAAATAATTCTGGTGTTGACTTCAACATATCGGCATTCATTTTTGGGTTTCCAAGTATGGGATGCTACAAAGTAGTTTTGGAAAAATAGATTTTCATTTACTCCCAAAGTAAGAATAGATATACAAAAGATATTGATAGTGACTACGGATCGTAATATGGAATATTATCTAAGTTATGTACTTGTGCGGAATATAAATATTAAAGTAAACAGTAAAGTAAATGACACCAGATATTTTTATATTAGTTCGAACTTCCTATTCTACGTCCAATCCTAGACTCCTTCTGAAATTTAACAAGCAATCCTCTCTTAACCCATAGGAATAGTTATTACATTTCCTGAGCAACCGAATAGGACTTCTACCACATAAGCAACAGAATAGGACTACAACCGCCTGAGCAACCGAACATGACTTCTAATACAGACAGTAAAATTGCTTTTGACTAAATATGCTCTTGAGTTGCACTAATGAATCAATTACATACAGCCTTTCTATAATCTTCTCCTTTGTGGTATATAGTGTAATTTGTTAAAATAGGAAGTTATTCAATCGTGAACGAAGTTTTGCTTGATTGAACAAGTGATTAGAATGAGAGTGTTGAATACTAATGGCAAGATTGTTTAGTCAATAAGAATGAGAAAATAGAATCAGAATTTAGTGATTAAAACAATTGATTTTATAGCTATATAGTGTTTAAGTGTTGCAACCAATCGTGAAAAGTTACGACCAAAAGATACGGAAGCAACTCTCAAATCAAGAGTTGTTTCTATTCGCTGAAGTGAAGTGACTTTTTAAAATTATAGCCGTTGTGAAGATTCAACCGACTGAATTAAATAATTTAGCCAGTTGAATTGATTGAGATTCAAATCAGAGAAAAAATAGTGCGAAAGATCTATCATTCAGCCGACTGAGTCATATGGTTCGGTCGATTGAATATTCATATGAAATTTTGCACATATAGAGGAATTCAGTCGACTGACCTATGCAATTCAGTAGGCTGAATTGCCTTTTTTCAGCCATATCAAAGTTTTTCAAAATATGTACTAGTTTTCTAAAAATCTTGGCATATGAACTATGAGTTGAAAGATATTAAAGTACGTGTGCATGTATATACTACTTTGGAGAGATTTTAACAAAATTCACTACTAGACTAACCATAGACAATATAGTGCTGAAGCTTCTATTTGGAATCTGGTAGTTTATTTGTCGAGTAAAACTGTATCTTCTCCTGCAAATATGGTTAGTTCACATAATATTTACTTATCCGGTTATCATAATCAAAATATCAAAAGTAGGTTCAAACATTCTCCTCCTTTTTAATGATGATAACTGTGTAAGTTTGTAAATTTCTGAAACAATTTACGCTCCCAGAATGAATACTCCCCTTATCCACATATTCTCCTCCTCTGTCATTGACAAAAAGAGACAAATAATCGATATGAGAGACATAGATATACAAACATACAATAAGTATATAGTTTAAGGGAAGCAAATAAACATGAAGATCATAGATACAAGCATATAAGAGAATGTAAATATGACAGACAAAGGATAATCTTACTTAAGAGCATCAAAATGCAATAAGCACAAAAGAATGTCTTAAATAAATATGAAAAATTTCTCATGAGTGAAAAATAAAAATCTAGAAATCCTCACCATCACGGACTTCTTATTCCGAAGTTGACCAAGTGAATGGAGCCGACACCGGTAGAAGTAGAGCCAGTACAAGAGACTTTTTCTCAAATCTTCTTTAGAAAGCCTTTTACTGAGTTCAGCTTTTCATTTATTTTAGACGCATTTTTCTCGACATTAGTTAAACGTCGTCCAAGCTTGCTTTGATTTCGAGACAATATGACAAGAGCTTGTTTCGGAGTTATGTCACCATGAATTCTTGAATTTCATCGTCGTCTTCTTCTTCTTGTCTAGGAGGTTGAGAGGATTAAGAAGCGACATTTGTATCTTTTGGTTGAGGAATTCCTTGTTCGTGATTAGTAACCCATTGTTGAAAGCTATTAATCTGTTGATGTTCGGGGCATTTAGGATGAACCATTAGACTTAGAGTCTTTGAATAAATCTCTTCGATGGCCGTGAAATCCAAATAGGGTAAAGGAACTCCGAATTTTTGTAAAATGCGCATGATATCGGATCCATAGTGAATTGTTTTGTTTTTCTCTTGTAATTTATGGTGAGAAACTCATCCAAAATAATTTTTGCCCAATTTACTCTTTAGGATGAGTAAATAGCATATAGGACTTGAAAATCCCTCTTACAGACCTTTTTGTAGCTACCGGCCTGGGGTTGTAATGATCGAATGAGTGCTCGATGAATAATTCGTGCCTTCGTACGTAAGGCACTAAACTTCAAAATTGTCAAATTGTCTGACAAAAAAATGCGAAACTTCGTCACAATTATACACATCTACCTCTACATCTTCAATATCCAGCCCTTCAAATGGACATCGTATTATGTGGCCAAGTCATTGGAGCGGAAGATAAATTTTTACCCCACACACCAAGGTCCAAATGCAATCATTCTCATTACGGGGATCTTGGTGGTCAAGATTCATGTTTGCAAAGAATAGCTTTATTAAAAGAGGGTATATTTTGATGTTATTGGAAACATACCCTATGAGATGATCGAGACCGTTAGCTTCATCTAGTTCTATTATAGCATAGCCGTTGAAGTCTACGAATTTGACAAAAGCACCTTCAAAAATGCTTGAATTTTTCATGGAGTTGAACCAAGTGACAACTGTTTTGTTGTAAAGCCAAACGCGAATTTGTCTTTCAAATGGACTAGTAGTTGATTCACGAGCTCGTTTGGATCTTGGTGCCATTTGATTTGGAGAAAAAATAAAGTTTTAATATGGAGTCTATGGTTTGAAATAGGGTTTCTTTTGGAATAAGAATGTTTAGGTAAGAGGAGTATGGAGGAATAGATGGAAGTTAAGTAGGGTTTGATTGGATAGTTGTATTGGGAAGAGTGCAGATCGATTTTAAAAAACTAGAAATTAACGAGTCTGTCGACTGAATTAAAGTGGCCAGTCAGCTGATATGAAGGAACCTTGAACCCCAAATTTATAGTGCAAATAATCATTATTCAGTTGACTGCAAAATGAAGTTCAGTCGACTATTTGCTGAGTATAAAATTGAAGCTATGATAATCAGTCAACTATTTTTGGGTTCAATCGACCGGCTTCAATTAATGACTTTGAATTTTCAACCGACTGCGAGCCTTTTTACAGTCGAATGAAACTGTTGTTTGGTCTGAGATGGCCTTTCTTTTAGCTTATCCTTTATTTAGTCATAAACTATACATATTCTATTATGTTTTTGAGTTTTATTCTGATGTTAAACATAAATATATAACTATTATTTCAACAAACACAATACTTATTCATATTACAATATTAAAAATTTATAAAAATAATAATTTAATTTCTTGAATTTTTGGAATCATCTGAGCGTGGTTCATCCTTGGTGTTTTCATGCAATGGATGGATAAGAGACCAAATATTACTTTGAGCACCTCATTCCAAGAGTTTGGAGATACTAGAGGACGTTGGGGAGACAGATGGTACACACTTTTCTTGGGCGATGATCTATAGAACTTGAGAGAAAATTATTCTTGGAAATTTAATCGTTTACCATTGAATTTTTATTCATAGTACATTTCACGTTGTAATTCTAATGTCTCTCATTGACAGTGATGGATGTCGTCAATTTTTTCTTTGGTAGATGGAGAACCAAAACATAAATATCTCTTTGCTCGCTTTCCTTTTGGCATATATCCAGTGTGATGATTAGGGGAAGGAGTAATTTTTACTAGAATATATACCGGGGTAGAATTGTCTGAAAAATCTGAGGTAGGAGTGCTAAACACGACTAAGGATTGGTTTGAGCTTTCTAGTGACGACAATGCAAAGTTTGTATATTATCTGAGGATTAATTTGTGTGTAAATTTTGTATACGAGTTTAAGAAAAAATTTGATCCCGTATATATACCGATTTAACTATCTATTTAATGTTATTGTTTTAAGGTTAAAAATCTTCACAAATTTACAACTAAGGAAAATGAAAGGTTAGACAATGTAAGAGATTATCACGACAAGTTATGTATGGTCTTAATTCAAGAAATCATAATAGAACATTGGTAAGATTTTCAACTTCCTACCGTGAGAGCAGTGTTCGTGCCATCATCACCAATTTTATTTTTTTGTTCTAAATTTTTATAATTTTTTTTATACATTAATATCAAATTATAAAATCATGTAACGACATAATTCCAGTTCACATCTTAATTTAACAAAAATATTTTCATTTAAAGGTTTAGTAAATATATCGGCTATTTGATTTTATGATGATACAAAATCTAGTGAAATATTTCCTTTCTGTATATTATCACAAAGAAAATCACCTCTAATATCAACATGTTTAGTTCTAGAGCGATTTATAGGATTTTCTGATAGATTTATAGCGCTTGTATTATCACAAAAAATTGTTGATTTAGATAGGCTTATTCCAAAATCTTGTAGTGTTTGCTGCATGCATATTACTTGAGCACATGCCTAAACAGCAGAAATATATTCTACTTCACACATCGAAAGTGAAACACAATTTTGTTTCTTACAAACCAAGATACTAAGGATCGTCCAATGAAATGACCGGTATCACTTGTACTCTTTCGATCCGTTCTACATCCTCCAAAATTAGCATCACTATATGATACTAACTCAAAATGACATTCTTTTGGATAAAAGAGACAGTAGTCCTTATTCTTGCTTAAGTAACACCGTTTCACTGCCCGCAAATGTGATTCTTTGGGATTTGCTTGAAATCCTGCACTTATCATTAAATCTGGTCGACTAGTAGTTAAATAAAGTAATGATCCAATCATGTTACGATATAGTTTTTGGTAAACAATTTCGCCATTTTCATCGCGATCGAGATGTACCATAGTGCTCATAGGAGTTGTTTTAGCAGAAGTGTTTTCCATACCAAAACGTTTTATAAGATTATTACGATATTTTTCTTGATTATTAAAAATTCCACTACTTAATTGTTTAATCTATAAACTAAAAACACATAAAAAATTTCGCATGTGAGACATTTTAAATCTCTTGTCATAATATTTGAAAATCCTTGACATAATTTTTCGTTCGTGGAGCCAAAAATAATATCATCTACATAAATCTATATTATTAAAATATCATTTTTATCTTGTTTTGTAAATAAGGTTTGATCTACTTTCCAAGTTTAAAACCAGAATTTATTAGATAATTTTTAAAACAATCATACCAAGCATGAGGTGCTTGTTTTAAATCGTATAAAGCTTTCTTTAAGTTATAAACACGATTTGAAAAAAATTCATGTGCAAATAAAGGTGGTTCTTCTATGCATTTTCCTTTATAAAATCGTTTAAAAATGCACATTTTATGTCCATTTGATATAATTTAAAGTTGTTAAAACATGCATAAGCTAATAAAATACGTATAGCTTCTAGAAGAGACACAGGAGCAAATGTTTCATTATAGTCTATTCCTTCTTCCCTATTATAACTTTGAGAAACTAATCTAGCTTTATTTCGAATAATATTTCCTTGCTCATCGCCTTTATTTTTGTAAACCCATTTGGTATCGATAACCATTTGAGTACTCGGTCTAGGAACTAAGTCCCAAACTTCATTTTATTCAAATTGATTTAATTCTTCTTGTATAGCAATAATCCAGTAATCAGCTGTTGAGGCTTCTTTAGCATTTTTAGGTTTAATGTTTGAAAGAAAAGCTACATGACCAATTTGATTTAGTTGATCTCAAGTTCGTACATTAGTATTTACTTCTCCGATGATATTTTCAATAAGATGATTTCTTAGAAGTCTTAATGGAGTTCGAATTTCATTATTATTTGGTGAATTGTTGTTTTCAATTTCAACATTATTTTCAATATTATTAATATATTCGATGTCATTTTCTATGAGATTTAGAAGCAAATTCTTCATCTTCATTTTTATGATTTATTTTGAAATTTTCATCGAATGACACATGAAGTGTTTCTTCGATTATTTTAGTTCTTTTATTATAAATCCTATAAGCTTTGCTTCATTCCGAATATCCAATGAATAATTCCTTCATCAGGTTTTGGATCGAATTTACCAAGATTGTCTTTTGTATTTAAAAGAAAACATCTTGAACCAAAAAATTTAAATTTTGATATGTTAGGTTTTTTTTCCATTAAAAAGTTCATATGGAGTATGTTTTGTTAATTGTCTAATGGAAACTCTAATTAAAACATAACAAGCATTTGCTACAGCTTCTGTCCAAAAAAGTTTACGTAGATTACTTCTATTTAATATAGTCCTAGCACATTCTTGTAGTGTTCTATTTTTCTTTTCCGCAACTTCATTTTGTTGTGGAGCTCTAAGAAGTGAAAATTTGTTAACATTTACTTTATTATTACAATATTTTTCAAAAAAATCATTATTGAATTTGCCACCGCGATCGCTCCAAATGTTTTTATTTCTTTATTTTTTATATTTTGAATTCTTTTAGCAAAGATTATAAAATTTTCAAAAGTATCACTTTTATTTTTCAAAAATATTGTCCAAGTAAATCTAGAGAAATCATCTACAATTAGGAAAACATATCTATTAATGTTTATAGATTGAACTTGAGTTGGTCCAAAAAGATTTAAATGTAATAACTCAGGTGGTTGTAATGTAGAATTTAATTTCTTTGATTTAAAAGTTGATTTTAATAATGTTCCTAACCTACAAGCATCACAGATACTTTTTACTTTAAAATTCATTTCTAATAAACCTTTTACTAAATTATTCTTAGATAATTTGCTTATCGCTTTAAAATTTTATATGACAAAGTCTTTTATGCCATAACAAAGGATCATTTTCATTTGCTACTAGACACATATTTGTGTTATGATTAACTCTTATAGTTAATATGTATATATTTCATTCTCTAATTCCTACAAATATAAGATTATTGTTTTGACCAAATATGTTGCTTTTATTTTTTTTAAAAGTTGAACTAAAACCTTTATCACATAGTTGACTTATACCAAGCAAATTATATTTTAATTTTTAAATAGTAAAACATTTATAAAAAGAGTAAGTTGGATGTATCGTCATTGCTCACATCGCTTTTGCCGATGATATAACCATTGGAATTATCTCTAATGTGACAGATCCTCCATCTGAGAAGATAATGTTAGTCAGCATATCCTTATTTCCCGTCATATGTTTTAAGCAACCACTATCAAGTATCCATTTTCCTCTTTTCTTAGTTGGTACCTAAAAAGAATATAAAGAAGATGTTGGTACCTACTTTTTATTAGGGTCCTAAGAGTTAGATCTTAGGAAACTAAGCCCAAGAGGGTTTAGAATTCCCTTTATAAGTAAAATCTCTATTTTTATGAACTGAATTTATAAAAGATTTAATATACTTATTTCTGATTAAATCATTATTAGTTTTTCTGACCTAAATCTTTATAGTATTAGTGCTGCAAATATCTTTCTTTTGAATGGAAATCTTTGGTTTCGGTTTTGCTTATATAAAATTCTTATGTATATTGAAATTTTTATATGATGAGTTATTCTTCTTTGAACTAGATTTTGAAGAACTTGAATATCCTTACCACTTTTTATTAAAATTAGTTTGAGAATTATTAATAATCTTAGAAAGATTTTCTCTACCTTTATCAAAATTAGATACATTTTAGTGATATTCTCTAACTCAGTTCCGAGACTGGTATTTTTAATTTAAGAATTTTGACATTTGATTTTAAATCATGATTTTCTAAAGCTAATGTCATATTTGTTTCTTTTCGCACTTCTATTTCATTTGATAGCATTGTGAGTTGAAAATAAATGTTAGACAAAGATTCTTGTGTTTTAACAAGTTCTTCTTCTAATATTTTCTTTTCATCTCTGGGCATATCAAATTCTATTTCATTTCTTTTTAATTTTTCTAGAGCATCTTTATACTTTCTTTTAACTTCTTTTAGTTTATCCAATAGCTCTAAGTTAACTATTAAATTGTCAAAAGTTAGATCACTTAAATCATTAGTCGAAGCCATAAAGCAGACGTTGGCTTGTTCAGAATCACCGTCAGTGTCACTATCTGATGATGAAGATGATTTTAAATCATCCCATGCAATAGAGAATGCTTGCATCTTTTTGTACTTATTATTCTTATTTTTATACCTATCTTTCTTTCGATTAGGACAGTCTTTCTTTATGTGACCCTTATTATGTCATTCATGACACTTGAGATTTGAAGCTGGTGGTTTATTGGTGTTGTCTCTCCTGATGTTTCTGAATTTTTTGTTCTTTCTAAATTGAAAAAAAAATTGAAATTCTTTATTATAAATTCCATGCCATCTGAATCCTCTTGTTCAACTTGGAAAGTAATGTTCTTTCTATCTTCGGCTTGATCTCGCTTTGCCTGTAATTTACTTCATATGACATGGGATTTCCTATCAACTCCTTAGGTTTGATGGTAGAAATGTCATTAGCTTCTTCAATAGCTAAGAATTTTCGTTCCAATTCATCTGTTAAAGAGTTTAGGATTTTTGAGACAATATCAAAATCTGTATATTTTTCTCCTAATGCCAATAGTGAGTAATATATGTCTTGGAATCTAGAATACATATCATTGATGGTCTCATCCGGTTACATTCTGAAGTTTTAGAACTGATTTTTGAGCGTAGAAATCTTGCTTTGCTTGACTTTATCTGTTCCTTCATGTTTGATTTTAAGAGTTCGTCAAATTTCATAAGCAGTTTTACACATGCTAACTCTATTAAATTCATTCTTATCAAAGGCACAAAATAACATATTTATGGCTTTTGGATTCGATGTAGCATCTATCTTTTGTGTGTTTGACCACTATGCATATGACGTAGTAGGTATAATGTATTCATTCTAAGCGATATTCCAAGTATTATATCCATTTGCTTTCATATAAATTCTCAATCGAGTTGACTAATAGTTGTAATTCAACCCATTAAATAGTGGTGGCCTGAAACACCACATACCACTTAGTATACCTAACATGACATACTAAAAGACATCATGCGTTATAGGTATAGCTAAGAACTTTACAGAGACTAATATTCACAAAACAAATAAATAAAACAACAAAAACATTTAAAATTTAACTTCATTATTCCATAAATAAGTCATAAAACCAAATACATAATATGTCTCGTGAAAAATGCCATCTCAATCACATTATCAAAGTAAAAAAATCATCCCTCTCAAATAGTACCAATACAGAAAAATCCAAATGAAAACTGAAAAGAAGAAGAATACATGAAGAAAAACTCTACAGCCGAATCTCTAGAAAGTCTAAAATCTACTGTCCCTGCCTCTACTGGCTTATGGGGGGAAAGGGGAAATAGAGGAGTGGATCAGACTAAAAGTCTGGTGAGTGAAAGCAACTACTAGTATTTTAAGCAAGATAAAAATAATAGACTTAGCAACAGTTCTAGTATAAAAGGAAATAAAGGAAAAGATAAAGCTGGAAGAAAATACTGTTTAACTATTTGCTTTGATTATTTCGATTGTTGGCACTTGTCTTAGATAACTACTTTGATTAGGCTGAAATCCTAATCCTACTTTAATTACGCTGAAGTCCTACTTCTACCCTTTGATCGGTCTTCTATCTCTGTTGTGCCACTGTGAGCTAGTCCCATCCTGTGGGTCCCACAGCAAAAAGACACATGCTTAGCGCTCTAGAACTCAATAGTGACTTATATCCCCGCATCGAGGTCGCACGCTCGGCTACTGCCGTCTCGCACTATCTGTTTCTCCCTCTTTGGATGTCTTATCTACCTAAACAGCATAAGCAGCCTCATCTAAGTTGTTGTGAGAACATCAGTCCTAGTCTGAAAGGGGAATGCTGCCGATATGAGTCCTAACAAGCAAATTCTAGTTGCGCCCTTTGCCTAAATCTCCTGATTTGAGCTTCTATCTATTGACCACTTATCTACCCTAAACAACATAAGCGTGTCCCAGTCCCACCTAACCTATTGTGAAACCATTAGTTCCTGACTAAAGGGGAATGCTGCAGGTACGGGTCCTGCTTCTATCTTTGCTTATTAACTTAGTATAAGTCTTTTAAATAATACTCTTCTGTTATCTCTGCTATATTTGCTTATTAACTTAGTGTAAATATTTAAAATGAGCCTCTTATATTATCTCTGCAATATTAACTCAACTCTAAGTTTTAAAATAAGCCACTTTCTATTCTTTCTATTTAATTATAACCTACGTTATAATTTCTCTTTTATCTTGTCCTTTGAGTTATAACTGCTAGTTATAAACTTGCTTACAAATATCAAATTTGCCTATTTTAGTCTATATTCTTTTTGTTGCAGTTCTTTTTATATACATCAAATTTTCCCTAAATTTTGTATAATTATATTTTAATACATATTAGCAAATTATCCTCTTTTTATTATTTTTATTCGCGTAAAAAGGAATAAAAAGAACTATAATTTATAGGCTGAATTCTAACGTAAAACTGAAGTAAATAAAATACAAATAACTGTAAATAACTGTAAATAACAGTAAATAACTGTAAATAAATTAATAAAATAGCTAAATAAAATTAGTTGAATAAAATAGACTGAAAAGAACATTAAAAATTAACTGTAAACAACTTATATAAGAGCGGTCTCAAAATTGCAGAAAAACTACAACTATTGAGAACCCTATTATTTTAAATTACTTAAAAATCTAAAGTAATTACTTAAATTCTCACCTCTGGTACTAAGCTCTTTTCCTTGGCCCGCCCAGATCCACTTCTAGGGTATAAAATTTTTAATTAAAAAGATATTCTCCTTAGAAAAATATTCTTTTTAGGGTCTAGCCTCAGGCAATGAACCCAGATGAAGAAAATCTGTATGAGAAAAATAGCTAGGTCTATGGTCTTATTTATAGTGTCACTTGGGGATCTCAAGCCGTTAGATTTGAAGAATAAATCTGGTGCAACTACGTCATAGGCTCGATGAGAGCCGTTGATGGAAGCACAAAGGCATGGGATGGAGTAGAAATGGAAAAAGGTGAGGGTCGATGTGATGCCCCACCTCTATACTCACACTAACTAAGGATACTACAGGGCAATATAGTCGGCTGGCGCGAAGAAAAAGGCTATTGAGGAGCGACCAAGTGTATAATTGCTTTGAGCGAGTACCGATGTATCAAATACTAAATCGCACATTTCATTACAAAAGGAAATCTGACACATCCAATACAAACTCAAAGCTACTACATAGTGGCTAAATGTCCTTCGGAAACCATATAAAATAATCATAATATATAATTAGGCACAGATATTCATATCATTAAGGCGGAAACAGATGTAAATATAATTCGTAGAACTGAACATCATAGTGGTGGTTATAAAAAATCCACTACATCATAAAAGAATAGGCGCATGTACAACACAAAAGAATATGTATATATCCCATATACATGAAAGACAAAAACTACTAAGCTAAAGTAGTTAGCCAAAAGTCAGTCGCTAATCCCTGCTAAGAAGTCAAGTAGAAGCACTTGAAACACCTCGATCTGACCCGAGTATTATTTTAGAAGAAAATAATAAACGGATCAATCTAGTTATAATTATCATGTAAGATAAGATAGGATAAGGATATGACAAATATATATGATAACAATAAAAATCAAACAATATCTTAATTTTTCTCAAACATCCAAAAAGAATATCATATTCTTTAATTTTATTCACCAAATCACAAATATTGATAAAGCTTATCAATGTAAATCGCAAAAATTAGTGAAACATGTATTCCAAAAATCAATATTTAGAAATCCAGAAAATACAAAGAGGGAGGCCTATCACAAACGGAAGCATGAAAACTCACCAACACATGTATCACAAACGGGACGCTATCCCATGAGTTGGTAACCATAAAAATGAGCCGAAGCTCCACAGGACAGTGTATAGTCCCCCCTTGCGGACAAATGAGCCGAAGCTCCACAAACGGTCAAAAAGACCATGGGTCGCTACCCTACCAAATTGAGCTGATGCTCCATAGAACGGGGTATAGTCCCCCACGCGGACAAAGAGACATTGCACATCATAAGTCTAAATCACAAAATGATCAACATTGATCAATAAGCATAAATTACACTAAGCTACTAAATAAATGAGTTTAGCTTCATGTCCCATAACCATTGGCTTAACTTAAATATTTATGAATAAATTGTAGATTTTCACTCGAAAATTGTCACGAGATTTCAATCGAACAAGTCCAAGAATTAACCGACGAAGTAAACACAAGCGTTTATACCACTTGTTTTGCTAAGTCATTTAATTGGACTTCTCATACAAATGAGGTAAATGTTTGTATATACTAATAGATTGGAAAACAGTTTAGAATCGAGATTTGTATTAAAAGTAGTATTGAAATCATTTTTGTAAAAGAGTTTTAGTATTTACTGCTAGTATAAAACCTTTGTATTTAAAAGTAACAAATCATAAAAATGAATGTAAAAACAATCTATCACAAAAATCCAAATTTTGAGAACGTGAATAAAAACCATGAAAATCGATATCAAATCCATCAAATAGAAACACCAAAAATCCAAAAAGGAGACTGTTAAAGTTGATTTTAATTGACAATAACTATTTGGATCATCAAAAATTGATATATCGGAAATCTACATAAACATAAGCCAAATTCTAGAAATTAACAGCCATAGACATCTGTGGGTTTCCATAGACGTCGGTGCTGAGTCTATGGAATTTCATTTCAAAACTCATAGACTTTATGGATAAACCCCAGACATATGGCCCCTTGTTTTGGAAATATTTTATTTGAAGCTACAAACATCTGTAGATAATCCACAGATGTCTGTCGCCTGTAGTGGGACAGAATTTGCAAAGCCCATAAGTGGGCAAACCTACACAACTTCCCAGATTCGGAAGCGATTGAATGAGCAACTGCGACTAGGGATTCATGCCAAGCGACAACCCAACCCTAAAGGCTCATGCACCAAAACAACATGTCTAACCACCCATTCTAGGTTTTTCATAAATTTCGACTTCAAAATACCAAAATTAGAAAAATTCACTAAACCAATTCAGTTCAAAAGTAATCGAATAAGGAATTAATACCTAACAACAATGAAAGCTATAGACATAGATGTGAGTTTAAGAACTCACCTTTAAACCCAAAATAGAAAAGATAAGCTCCAAAAACAAGCTAAGATCAATTCCTCTTCAACTACACCTCTAGAATCTCACATGCAAAGATTTCCTAGATTAGGCTATAGGAATTTCTGAAAATTAGAGAGAGATTGAGATGGAGAAGATGAAGAGGATGCTTACCTAAGCTTCTCTTTGATTTTAAAACTTCAATTTAAATTTTCTAAGAATCTAGAGCTTAGGAATTTTAGTTTCCCCTCTTTTGCCCCATTTTTCTTTAGCCTAAGAGTGTTAAGAAATAGAGAATGGAATGAATGAAGAGGAGAGAAGTTAGGATATTTGGTAGAAGGGTTTGGGTATTCTTGTTAGGTTAATAGGCTAGAACACAACCTAAAGCTCAAATAAAAATACAAAAATTCTAATCAACTCCAAACACAATAATGTTTATATTTAAACAAGTTGTAAACATCGAATTGAACTCAATGAAAGTGGTCTCGAGTCCGGATTCGACTGTTTACAAAAATTCATATTTCGGACTTTCATTAAATTATCGATGCCATATTTAAATAAAACATTTAAATATATAATCGTAAAATATGCGGGTTGTTATAGTCGACCCTAGGGTCGACCTTGCCTATGTGTGTGTGTGTTCTTTTAATTTCTGATTTCTTTTTTTTGCAACTTCTTCATTTTAGCTTGGATTTTGACAATCCATATATGAAAATTGACCAGAAAATCATCATGGACACAATGGTGCAACTCCCGTGGCTCAATTCTGATAATTTCATAAATTTATTTTATTATTTAACTAATTCGTTAATTAATTACAATAGCTTTAAATTTTGGATTGTTACGTTTTCCCCTCCTTAAGGGATTTCATCATCTCTTAGGATAGAAGAATGAAATAAATGTTTTCATCCAAGTTCTACAACCAACTACTCAACCATCATCCATTACATCCATTGTCCTTAAGTTTTTCTAATGCAATTTATAACATATACGCAAATAGTGTGGTATCATTGTCCCTAACTAATGCAAAAGATTAGGTGGTCTACTAATTTAATCGACCTCCTCTTTATGCAATCATGTCCATGCTATGTATTCAAATGAATGCAAGTTTCCTAATGATAACTGATAGTTTTATATGCGTGCTACAATCATCGTCAAAATGCAACAATCATATGATAATCATCTATTATTAGCAGTCATGGAATAAAAATGCAAATGCACATACATCCATATGCATATGCGCTAGTATCTAGTTAAACCAGTCCCTAAGAGATAATAGTGCGTAGTGTAAGTATATGCATCCATTAACATCCGATAGCAACCACTTGCAACCACTAGTATCCATCATACATAACATGTTCTAGTAACATGTTTACATTCAGTCCTACCATCCATTGTTAAGTCCTAAATCTACCCTCCCAAAGGATAATAATGGAAAGAACCTATTCAAGACTAAAGATGGAAATAAGAAATTCAAAATTTACTATCTTATTGATATCACCTTATCATTCTTCTATAGTCTACACACATGAAGCAACAATCCCAGGTTCTTCACTAGTGTCCTATACATTTATGTAAACTTCTATTATAACTTTTAAAAGTAATCACTGCTCACTCCTATATAGCATTATTCCTTTTCTGTCACACCTAGGAAATGATTCCTATCTACTCCACATTTAAAAGTTTGGTTTTGTATTTGTCATTTCACTAAAGCTTCTAAATTTTTAAAACATCAAATCCTAAAATTTTGGCCTTTAAAAGTGTTATTTTCAGGTTTCTATTAAATTCGAAAGTACTTGGTTACTTAACATTATATCATTCTAGACTTGCATCCTTACAGCCTTTTGAATTTACGTTGTTCACTAAACCTAGAGGGGAAAACTTATAAATTCTAACTTCAAAATTTATTCCTCTTTTTCTTTTAAAGACCTTTACATCCTTCCCTAAAAATTTGGATTTTTAACTCTAACTGTTACTAATTTTTTCACTTCCGAAAACTTATTTACTTTTTCACCAAACCATTTTTCTTTAAGATATCATTAAAATGTCCTCACATTTTTTCAAAATATCTTATTTTCATAGATTTTCAATTTTGCAAAAACTAGAGTAGATAAGAACAACTATTTTATTAAAACCCCTTAGCTTTCCAATTACCTAACCTTGGAGGAGTTTATACCTTACTACACATCGGGACTTTCTACAAAGGCAATCAACTATGCGCATAATCAATGGAAAAATATATAAAATTTCCATCGCTTAGCCTTTTCTGCTAAGGCTCTCTATAATACCTTTCCTAACTAACAATGTCTCTAATTATTACATCTAATGGTTTTATACCTTAATATATTGGAACTATTTTCTTTCATAAGAAACTATTAATTCTAAAACCTTCTATGAATCCTTTAAAAGAGGACTTTATATTTATGTCAAATTACAAGGAACTTATTTGTATTTTTTCAAAATAGGCTATACAAAATATGGTGCTTCCCATACCTTGTACATCTCTTTCACATATTACTTACAACTTGCACAAAACATCTTTATTTATGATTTGGCTTCATAGAAAATTTTATCATTATTCATTTCATCCCAATAGATTAATGTATGTTTAACTTATATTCTCTTGCCATAGATAATTTCTATGAAATTTATTAATTTCTTAATATTTAACTTACACCCACTTTTTTTCTTCAAAAGAACTCATTTTTAAAACTGTTTTAATATTTTCATAACTAGAAAACATCTCTTTATACGTATTTAAATAGTAAGTGTACCTTCAAACCACTTTATTTCTCTACTTAGAAATTATCTTTAAAATAGATGTTATGTAAAACACTGCTACTTCAGCACAAAATTACTAGTGTATGGATTTAATTAAAATAAATACTAATAAATCTCATATACTATGTAAAAACATTTCCTCTAGGAGTCACCTACCATAACAATAGTGTTATCATTTATGCCCCTTTTCGTTTTCCACGAAAACATCTATTGCAATAATAAATGTTTCAACGTTTTTGATACTTAATACACTCTAGGTTTTATATGTAAAATCTTTGTTTACCTCAAAAGAAATTAGCAAGCTATATATATACCCTATAATTCTTCAAAAAGAATTTCATTTTTAACAAAATTTAAATCATATAAAAACCAATTTAAATTTGTACCCTTTTTTTCAAAAATCTAATATTTACTTCCTTAAAATATCAACAATTAATTTTTTTCAACTTTTCAACTCTAACAATTTCATTTTATTGGGTTAGACATAAAGTGGATTTTCTTCTTTTATGCTTATATTTATTCTAAGGCACTACCGTTAAATCCACTTATCCAAAAACAATTATAATTTTTGCAATCATTTACACATGGGCTTTCCTCCTTTTCAACTTAGTCTACTATACATCTCCAATCTTTACCTACCACTCTTTGAATTTCCACAATCCAAACTTAAATGTATAAAATCGTTTATCGAATTCTTTCTATGTGTTGACCTTCTCCATGCCCTAAAAACGTACTTCCTTACGCCAAAAAGTGACACTTCAAGAATTTTGCCTTCAATTGATGAATGTGAAGTGTACGAAGAACCTCCTTTAGATTGCATTCTCTTCCATACTCTTGGAAAATATCAAAATGTCTCCCACGAATACTACTATGAACTTATTTAAGATATCTCGAAAAACATGGCTCATCAAATCTACAAAATATGTTGGGCCATTGGTTAGCCCAAACACTCAAAGCATCCATTTGATGAAGCCTTTCTCCAATAGCTCACCAATTTGGTTACTTAACTCCTTCCTCTCCCTAGGTACCATATGTCTCACAAGCAATGCCACTGGCTTAAATTGTCATTAAGATAGATCCTAAAGTCAAACTCTCTCTTAGGGGGTAGTCCACTAACCTCCTCAAAAATGTCTGGAAAACCTCTAACGATTTGAACGAAATCTATCTCTCTTAGTGATGAATCAAGAGAATAAAGGAAGCTCGATATGACTGATCCCTATGGGTTGCTAGAAACCTCGAGAGTTCTACTGTTGCATGTCTCTAGTCTAATGACTCTCCTTTCGCAGTCTAATATCGTTCCATAAGTGGATACACAAACCATCCTCAAAATTATCCCGTACCTTAAAAATCCCAATACATAGGCATCACAGTCAAACTATACACCTAGTATAAAAAAATTTCAAACCCCTACAAATTATGGATAAATGTGCCGATCCTCCTATGGGTTTGAAACAACTATAGGGTATACTACTAAAGAGATATTTAAGTGAAAACAACCAATCAAGGAACTAGGAATGAAAGAATGTGATGCTTCGGAGTCAAAGAGAGTCCTAATAAGAAAAATTCGAAATAGAAATCATACCTTCTACCGAGACTTCCTACCTCGATCCGGTTCGCTACTAGAAGTGCTGCATCAAAATCCTATACTTGCGTTGTAGGTGCGCTTTTTCTCTGCCCCGTCCTATGAGGACAAGCACTACTAAGGTGAACTGGCTGCCCATAGTTGAAACACCTTCCCTTCATCATTTTATTCTTACAGTCCTTTGCGTAATGACCAACAAATCTGTAGCTATGACATTTCCTGTTTTCTTGATCCGCTTCTGAGGATTCCTCTTGTCCTTATCCTTCTTGTTCTTCCACCACAGCTTCTTAGAGCTTCTGATAGGAACCTCCTTAAGCTGTCTTTTCAGCTTCCAAGATGTAGGCCGAACTCTCTATTGGTCCTCCAATCCTAACAGTCTACATATTCGCTCTGTTTTAACCTAGCTCGTGCCTCCTAGACTAGCGAAGTCTTCGCATAGCTTAGAAAAATTGGCTGCTATAGGTGGATTAATGGGATCTTCACCTGCTGGTGCTAGATTGGGCGCTTGCCCTTGCACTTCTGGTACCGTAGCTCTATTTTTTTTTTCAAGAGAAAAGAGATTTTATAAATATACCTCAAAAACCGCCAACAAGCCTGACGGGTAACAACAGATGAATACCAACATACCTCAAAAGCCGTCAACAAGCCTGACGGGTAACAAAAGAAGAAAACCCAAAAAACCCGGAGAAACACCATAAGATAATAAACCGAAAAGCAAAAAAACCCAGCGGAACAAACAGAGAAAGACATAAAACCGCACGAAACCTAAAAAACGACAGATGAGCAGAGATCCGAAAGAAAGCGATCCGAGCCATCCCTCGCTCCGAACCATAAAGAGAGAAAAACCAGCTCCAGCCAAACAGGAAATACCTAAACCTGAAACCAATAGTAGTGAAATAAGATGGAAAAAAGGGGGGAAAGGGGAAGGAAGCGCCAGCACCACCTGGCTCGCAACCTAGCGTCAACCAATTCCCGCTCTATCGGAAGGACTAGAACAGGAAATAGACAGTAGGGGCACAAGAGGGCCAGAGCGGGAGCTAACCGATCCCTTGAAAGGTCTACCACGAAAAGCCAAAAAAACATCTTTTCTAACCCGACGAATAATGGAAGCGGGATCCATGGGAGATTCGTCAAATATGGCCTTATTTCACGCACACCAAAGATGCCAGCAGATCAGACAAGGAATCAAGCGAAAAATGACAGAGCGCAGAGATTTACCAGAGATTCCGTTCCTCCAGGTGCTCTGTAAGTCACCCGGCGAGCCGTATCTTCCTCGGATGCCTATCAGATTTCCAAAATAATTCCAACAGGCTCTAGCTGTGAAGCCCGAAAAGAGTAAATGATCAGAAGATTCGGACGCCCCGTTGCCGCAGCACCTGCAACGAGATACGAAAGGAATGCCAATCCGTTGAAGGTTCTCATCAACCGGTAACCCCTTATGAAGGGTTCGCCACATAAACAAGGACACTTTAGGAGGGATTCTAGCGTCCCATATGAAAGAGAAAAGAGGGATCACCGGAGCCGGTGTACGAGTGGAACTCCACGCTTTGAAGATGGAAAACGTTCCACCATCCCAACTGGAAAGGCCTCCGTGGGAGTCAGAGAAAGATTTGATCGATTGCATGTGCTTCCAAGTCTCACTAGCGAAACTTGGAGAGCCAGAATAGCCAGCGGGGGCCAGCCTTCGGTACTTGGCATGCAGGAACTTCGCCCATAAGGAATCGTTTGCCCCAAATCTGCACCACAACTTGCATGCAAAAGCTGAACAAATATCCTTGGGGTTACGCACACCAAGACCGCCCCCGTTCTTGGGACGACAGACCACGTCCCATGAAACCCAGTGATGACGATGGTTGTCAACCTTTGATCCCCAAAAAAAGGAAGAGGCCAAGGATCGGAAAGAACGGAAGAAAGAATCGGTGGGGGACATCGCAGCGAAGACATGAGAACCTAGCGATCCTAAAACGGACTTGATAAGCACAAGTCTTCCTGCCTGAGAAAGAAGCGACGCGTTCCAACGCAAAATCTTACCCCTAACCTTGTACGTCAGGGGGTCGAAAATAGCGTTTAATTTCCTACCTCTGTAAAGAACTACACCCAAGTACGGAAGAGGAAAGGCAGCCGCCCTGAAACCGGTGAAGGAGTAGACCCATGAAACCCGAGAAGAATCCATGTCCTTCGCATGGATGAAGCAACTCTTCGAAGAGTTAACGAGCTGACCCGAACATCGCTCATACTGACGTATGAAGCAAAGAAGCCGGCGAACGGACGAACGATTGTCGTTTGAGAAGATAACAATGTCGTCCGCAAAAGATAAGGAAGAGACGAGAGGGCACCCTCTCGGAAGGCCAAAACGGTGAACCTGACCGAAAATCGTTAGGGTGTGAATCCCTCGAATGAGAGCTTCAGCCACGATGACGAAAAGAGATGGAGATAGAGGATCCCCCTGACGGAGACCTCTACCCGCCCGAAAGAATCCGTAGGCCGATCCGTTAATAAAGCACGGAAAACCAACAGTTAGAGATAAGCCGCCAAACCAAATCGATAAGGGTTTCAGGAAACCCAAAGGCCCTCAGAACTCTAATGACAAAAAACCAAGACATACGATCATATGCCTTAGCCATGTCAAGCTTGAAGATAACATTCGAGCCTCTTACCTTCCGGTCAATCAGGGAAATCAGTTCCTGAGCCAACAAGACGTTATCAGTGATCAAACGTCCTTTAACAAAACCCGCCTGAGAAGAAGAGATGATGCGATCAAGGAACGGAGCTAAACGAGAGGCCAATGTACCGTAGCTCTACGGAAACAGTCAGCCATACTATGCAAAGAGAAGAAAATTGGGCTCGAAAGAAGGTTAAACTGGACTTCGAGGAGATTTTTATAAAAACCCTCTATTATACATGCTAAAATTATATCTAAAATACTTCTAGTCTGAAGATATGCTTCTTTTAAAAATAGGTAGCTTTTGAAAAAATACTCTATTTTTAAACTAAGGTTTTAGGAATCCTCTAACCTTAAGCTCTAATGCCAAGTGAAACACCCCACACCCCTTATTATACTAAACATGACACATTAAAGGATATGTTGCGTTATTGGTATAGCTAAGAACTTTACAAGACTAAGATTCATAAGATAAATAAATAAACAGCAGAAACATTTAAAATTTAACATCATTATTCCATAAAATAAGTTATAAAACCAAATACATAATGTGTCTCGTGAAAAATACCATCTCAGTCATATTATCAGAGTATAAAATATCCCTCTCAAATAGTACCAGTACATAAAAATCCAAATGAAAACTAAAAAGAAAATGAATACATGGAGAAAAACTCTACAGCCGAATCTCCAATAAAGTCCGAAATCTACTGTCCCTGCCTTTGCTGGCCTATGGGGGAAACGAAAAATAGATGAGTGGGTCAAACTAAACGTTTGGTGAGTGACTATAACTACTAGTATTTTTAAGTAAGATAAGGATAATAGCTTAGCTACAGTTTTAGTATAAAAGGAAATAAAGGAAAATATAAAGCTGGAAGAAAATAATGTTTAACTATTTGCTTTGATTATTTCGATTGTTTGCACTTGTCGTAGATAAGTGCTTTGATTAGGCTGAAATCCTAATCCTAAAATCCTTATTCTAACCTTTGATCTTCCTTTTATCTCTGTTGTGGCACAATGACCTAGTCCTATCCTGTGGGTCCCACTGTAAAAAGACACCTGCTAGCGCTCTGGAACTCAATAATGATCTATATCCCTGCACCGAGGTTGCATGCTCGGCCACCGCCGGCTCGCACGATCTGTTGCTCCCTCTTTGGACCTCTTATCTATCCTAAACAACATAAGTGTTCCCAGTCTTACCTGATTTGTTGTGAGACCATCAGTCCTAGTCTCACAGGGTCCTGCCTAGCCTCACCTAAGTGTGTTGTGAGGCCATCATTCCTAGTCCGAAAGGGGAATGCTGCTGATACGGTTCCTAACAAACAAAATCAAGTTGCGCCCCATGCCCATATCCTCTAATTTGAGCTTCTATCTATTGACCACTTACCTACCCTAAATAGCATAAGCATATCTCAGTCTCTCCTAGCATGTCGTGAGACGCTCAGTTCCTAACTGAAGGGAAATGCTGCAGGTATTGGTCCTACTTCTATCTTTACTTATTAACTTAATGTAAGACTTTTAAATAGGCATCTTCTGTTATCTCTTCTATATTAACTTTATTCTAAGTTTTAAAATAAGCGTCTTTTTGTTCTTTCTATTTTATTATAATCTACGTTATAATTTCTCTTTTATCTTTTCTTTTTAGTTATAACTGCTAGTTATAAACTTGCTTGCAAATGTTAAATGTGCCTATTTTAGTGTATATTCTTTTTATTACAGTTCTTATTTACGTCAAATTTTCTGTAAATTTAGCGTTCTTATATTTTAGACCATATTAGCGAATTTCCTCTTTTAATTATTTTATTCGTGTAAAAAGGAACAAAAAGAAACTAAAATTTACAGGCTGGTTTCTAACGTAAAACGGATATAAATAAAATATAAATAACTGTAAGTAATAGTAAATAACTATAAATAAAAGAATAAAATAGACTGAAAAGAACTTTACAAATTATCTACAAACAACTTATATAAAAGCGGTCTCAAAATTGCAGAAAAACTATAACTATTGAGAACCCTATTATTTTAAATTACTGAAACACTCTCCTGTGATCCTTAGCTCTTTTTCCTTGGCCTTTCTGGATCCACCTCTAGGGAATAAAATATTTTAATTAAAAAGATCTTCTCCTTGGAAAAATATTCTTTTCAAGGTCCAGCCTCAGGCAATGAACCCATATGGACAAAAGTGGATGAGAAAAATAGCTAGGCCTAATGTCTTATTTATATTGTCACTTGTGGTTCTCAGACCATTGGATTTGAGGATTAAATCCGATGCAACCACATCATAGGCTCGATGAGAACCGTTGGATTGAAGCACGAATGCATAGGATGGAATAGAAATGGAAAAAAATGTCATCGTCTAAAACTGGAAAAAAAAACATGGAGAATGCATGGCGCGTCGACCTACCTGTCGACCCAACACATTCTAGGGTTGACCTAGCAAAGGTGAGGGTAAACTCTAGGGTCGACCTTGCCTATGTATATTTTCTTTTTCTTTTTAATTTCTGATTTCTTCTTTGTTTTGTAACTCTTCGTTTTAGCTCGGATTTTGACAATCTACATATGAAAATTGACCAGAAAATCATCATGGACACAATGGTGCAACTCCCGTGGTTCATTTATGATAATTTTACAAAGTTATTTTATTATTTAATTAATTCTTCAATTAATTACTATAGCTTTAAATTTCGGGTTATCACATAGTCGTGCAGTGGGTTGTCCTTTAATAAAACTTGTGTTGGTGTTATTTTCCATATTAACTGAATATCAAATAATCGTGTTATGGCTATATGATGACCTTGTTATGAAACCAAATGAAAGCGACTAAGGATCGTAATATGGAATATTATCCTAGTTATCTACTAGTTCAGAATATAAGTATAAAAGTAAATAGTAAAGTAAATTACACCAGGGATTTTTATATTGGTTCGAACTTTTCGTTCTACGTCCAGTCCCGGACTCCTTTTGGAATTTTACTATCAACCTTCTTTTAACTCGAAGATACATGTATTATACCACCTGAGCAACTGAACAGGACTTCTACTGCCTAAGCAATAGAATATGACTTCAACCACCTACACAACCAAACAAGACTTCTAATACAAACAGTAAAACTGCTTTTGACTAAGTATGCTCTTGAGTAGCACTGATAATTCAATTACATACACCCTTCCTATAATCTTCTCCTTTGTGGTATATAGTGTAATTTTTGAAGATAGGAAGTTTATTCAATCAATAATGAAGTTTTGCTTGAATAAACAAGTGATTAGAAAGAGATTGAATGCAAGTGGAAAGATTGTTTAGTTAATAAGAATGAGAAAATAGAATCAGAATTAAGTGATTAAAATTGTTGATTTTATGGCTATATATAGTGTTTAAGTGTTGCAATCAATCATGAAAAGTAATAATCAAAAGATATGGAAGCAACTCATGAATCAAGAGTTGTTTCTATTCGCTGAAGTGAAGTGGCTTTTTAGAAATATAGCCGTTATGAAGTTTCAGTCGACTGAATTAAGTAATTCAGCCACTGAATTGATTGAAATTCAAATCAAGAAACAATAGTGCAAAAGACATGTCATTTATCCAACTGAATCGTATGGTTCAGTCGACTGAATATTCTTATGAAATTGTGCACGTGCATAGAAATTCAGTGACCTATGCAATTCGATCAGTTGAATTGCCTGTTTTTCGCCATATCAAAAATATCTTATATAAATATCGTGTTTTAGATTATAGAACAAAAGGTTTAGAATGGGTTTAGTAATTTCTTAATGGCCAAATGGTTAAATTGTTTAATTACCTAGCAGGAAAGTAATCAACTATGCTTAACACTAGTACGCCGATGAAGTAATCATATATATATATTTGTGAGAGTTAAGATTGATGTTGAGTAGGGATGAAGCAATATAGATCTAACCTACCGAGTGTTGATTTAACTAACTTTCTATCGGATTAGAAAATAGCCGAAAATTTCTTAATAAAAATAATTGCAAGCGCACGATGTACAATTTTAGTATTGGCGAGTACGGGTCGATCTGTAGATAATTTAATTGATTTAAAATTTCTGCTCAATCGAATTAAACCAAAAATTTGAGATGTGTTAACTAAAAATTTATAAAAACTAAAAGTGTATAGCAATATGAGAGTAGAGGGCAATTTGGAGGCAAATCCCTTTTCATGATCATGTAAATCATCATAATGAAATTATAATCCTCTTTTTTGGTCATTAGTGAATTTAGTTGATGCGTTTATCATAAGTGTGGTGTATTTATGCTATTAATTAGCTCATAAACCATCAAACTTTAACACACCTATTAAACTACTTTTTAACTCTCATGAAAATGACAATGAAGTTGAAACTAAAATATATTCTAAGCATGATCTATTTAATACTGATTAGTAATACAGACCATCAAATTTTGATTCTCAAATCCACTTCATTACCATAATCATATATATATATATATATATATGAAGAAGTAATTTGTGTTTATGTTTGTTTAAGCATAACTTATTTGGTGTCAACAACATAGACTATAATATTCAAACCTAAACAACTATAACGACCCACTTTTCCATACACTTTAAGCTGACAACAAACCACATATGTTCAACCCAAATTAAACGGAAAGGCAGATAGTTAGGGAGAAGAAAGAAGAAAGAAGACAAGAAGAACTAAACAAGTATAGAATCTCATAGCGGAACAAATAATCTATATTATATAACAAATCCTTACACACACAAAAAACCGTGATATATACACACACACACGCGCGCAAACATCAATCAGAGTATACTAACCTATTCAGCATGGGCAGTTATAACAACATGTCCTCACAATTGCTAATAAGTACAACAATAAATACAACGGAAAAATAATCATCTACGTGATCATATCTCTGGTCCTCCATCTCATCTCCTGAAGCTCCAAATGTCTAAGTAAACCTGGAAGATGTTAGAAATGCGGATTATGGATCTTAAGGCTAGAATAACACTAGAGTGGGTGGATAATTTTTTATGGATTTTCTAAATCTTTTCAAAACTTGTTTAATTTAATCACTAACAAATGCAATTCACAGACACAGATATAATCACAGAATCAAACACAGATGCAAATACTAAATAAAAGCAGTAAAGGAAAGAACATACCAGGATTTTATGCTGGCTCGGAGTTACCCTACATCCAGTCCCGCATAATTGTACGGATTTCTTTTCAAAATAATCTTCCAGATTACACCCTTAGCTCCAAGGCTATGAGGTACACCCTCCTGTGTTCGAGTATGGAGCAAACTCTCTTGATTTAACCAGGCTACAAGATCGCCTAATTGATTTCCGGGGCTACATTCACTTAATTGATTTCAAGGCTCAACAACACCTTTTACTCAACAGTTTGATTTACAAATGATCCTATAACTCTGAATAGCACTAAGATCTTATGGAGAGAGTGGTGGAGAATCAAAAAAGAGATAATCAAGTTTGATTCACTTGGTATTTCAGCAAAGTATAGTTTGGGATTCTTCAAAATAAATGTAGAAGATGAAGAGGAGAGAAAATAAGCGAAATCTGATTAAAAATTCATTTAGAACTATTGGTATTTATAGGAAATCAATAGTCATATCTATTCGTGAAAGGATATGACAAATATACACTTCTTTTAAAAATTTGAATTTTGAATTTTAACGGGCACAATGTCGACATGGGGAGTTGGAGTATGTCGACATGCTCTAGGCAAAAATGGTGATTTTGATTTTCTTACTAAAATTGGTTTCTATAAATTTTCAAAAACAATTTCTAGACTTTGTAAATATATTTGAATATAGTTTAAACATATAAAAGTAATTTTTAATATATACAATCTTAATGTATAAAGTGATTTAAAATATGAGTATATAAATATTTAAAACAAGCGATAGTTTAAAAACAAGAACAATTTTTAAATCAAAATATTAAAAATGATAAAGATTATTTTGAGGCTAAAATATTTCAAACAAGAGAGATGTCTTTTTGAAAAGAAGGTTTTAAAATAAGAGATATATTTTTGAAAAGCATTTTCATAAAATTAGTGGATATCAAAATAGGACCACTATATGTTCCACTAGATATAGTCGTGGGTTCCATCCTACTAGGGTTCCATCCCTTTAATAGGCTCAAAGTGGATTCCATTCCATAAATAAATTTTGAATAAAGATGTAAGTGCTTTCAAAAAGTTATAACATAATTCTAGACTCAATAATTATCTTGTACTTTGAAATCTTGAACTCTTGGTATCTTCATACTCATTAGTCTTCAATCTTGATATCTTCAGTCTTGTACTATACTGTATAGTCTTCATTCTTGGTACCTGCATGGTTAAATCCTGCATATACATATATATCTAAACCATTATGTTAGTATTTATATTTTATAACAAGTCCTAAGGTTGTTGTCATCAAAACCATCATCTCAAGGACTAACAATCTCCCCCTTTTTGGTGATGACAACCTATGTTTATAAAATATACTTCTCTTTCACCATCTCCCCCTAAAACTAATAACTCCCCTTTAATCGAAGCCCAACTTCTCTAACTACTCTATTTTATATTTCTCCCCCTTAATCTAAGCCTAATTGCTTTAACTACTCAATTTTATATTTCTCCCTCTTTGTCATCAACAAAAACTAATCCTAAACTAATATAACTCCCCCTTAGTCTTATATTGGAGTACTGTGAAAAATTATGATAGAGTATATGTAAAATAACTTGAGTTAAAGACATGATAAATATGAAAGTTTACATCCAATATATACTATGTTTCATGTAATGTTATACATCATTCAAACCAAATCAAATCAAAACAATTCAAGCAATTCAAATCATAAGGAGATCAAATATTTCAAGGAACTTCAAACCATCCTTCTTCTCCAAAGATAGGATCCTTTTTACTATCTTCCCAATATTTATTATTTTGAATCAAAGTTCCTTCAGGATTTGCATCGAGAGCATCTTTGTTTAGGGAAAAAATCATCCAACGGAGGGCATCAAAATGCTTCTCTTGTTCTTTTATCATCTGCATTTGACTTAGTTCTAAGTGTCTTTGATTGCGGAGAACAAAAGTAAGTATATTCTTGAATGAATTGAGAGTTTCTTCAAGATTATCACTTAGAGTTCAAGATGAGGAAGCCATTTTTGATAAGTAGATAAAAGATGCAAATAGAAATAAGTAGAAACGAAGGGATTAAAAATTTCTAGAAGAAATAGGTGTTCAAATAGATAGAAATTCGTTTAAAATGAAGAGACATGAGTTAGTTATTTTAATTTCAAAATTAAAAAATAACCAAATCAAACAGTTATATCTCAACATAGGGGGTTGGGGTACGTCGACATGGGTATGTTTATCTATGTGTCCTCTTTGTTTTGTGAATAAGTATGTATATATATAAACTTATATACTATACTAACATTTATTCTTGAGAGACTATAAGGTAGAAAAACATAAGATAGATATTTTTTATAAATAGACGAGCTAATACATGAGATACTTCATACATGATAAAAGAGCAACACAAGTTCATATAAAATAAACCAATACATCACATCCTAGTTCTAAGAATGTGCTAGAGGATGAGGAGGATGATGATGCGCCAAGTTTCAAACAAACCTTAGCAAAGAACTTGTTCACATTAGTGGTCATTTTATCCAATTTCTTACTAACAGATCTTTTGAGAATCCGTTGATTTTCCACTATGATCTTCTGATTTTTTAAGAGTGTTTTGTTGGAAGGATTGTTAGTGTTGATAGGATATTCAATACTTTCCAAGGAGTATCTTCATTTTCTTCTTCAATTTCCATTTCCTTCCCTTCTTCTTCTTCTTCCTCATTTTCTTCCTCCATATCTTCATGTGCCAACCTTTCATCCTTTTCGGCAAGAGATTCATATTGTTGAAATATGAAAGGAATTTTCATAAGAGAAATATTGGCATGATTAAACACTTTTCTTGAAGCAGATTCTTTATTTTTATAATCAACACCAAAATAATTAAAAATCCAAGTGAGATAGATTCCATGATACAAAATATTCTCGCCCATTTTCAAATTTTTAGAACGAAGTTCATCCATAATTACTTGCGCCCAATTAATGTCATAATGGCCAAAAATAGAAAAAAAAAGCTTTACAAACTTTTAGAGTTGGGTTATTGAAATTTCCCGATCTAGGAGTAATAGTATGTTGCAAAAGAAGATTGATAATATGTGCTTTCGGAAAAAAGTTACGATTTTTAAATTCAAAGTTGTCATCTCCTTCAAAAATGTGGTGAAATGTCTCACGATCATGTTCATCAATATTAAAAGTAGAAAGACCCATTCCCGATTTCTTGCAATTGAGAATGTTACCCAAAATTTCACAATTTAAAACAATTTTAGTGCCTTTAACACTACTCCAAGTTTCATTTTCATTTCCTTCATGAAAACCGCGATTCAAATTCGCATAAAACATTTTAACAAGATTTGGATAACAAACAAAATCATTTTCAGAATTGTCAAAAAGACTAAGAATGTGGTTCTCTTCAAGAAGAATATTGATTTCATATATAGAGAAATCGCTAAAGGTAGCAAACTTCCCGGTATGAACTTTTCCATAATTAGCATAGCTTATGTAAGCCTTGATTGCTTCCGGATCATTATAGTGATATTCTTTAATGGTTTTTGACTGCCTCATTGTGGATGGAGTACTTGAAGAAGCCATTTTTTAAGAGAGTAGAAAGTTTGAAAGAGTAAAAGAGAGTTTGAATTTTGAAATGAAAGTGAAAAGATATGATAGGATAAAAGAAATAAATAGATATTCAATAGTCATGTTCTCTGGTCAAGAGTAACCTTTCCAGAACATTGGAGTTGGTGAAAAGGTAGAGGGAAGTTCAAAGATTTGAATTTAAATTTGAATTTCGAATTTCTGACAGGCATGTCGACATCATGGGTGGGGCCATGTTGACATGGGTCAGAGAATTCATGTGACCTATCTATTCTTAAATACTTTAATATATATATATATATATATATATATATATATATTAATGTCTATATATTTTCTGAAGTAATTATTAGATATAACACCCTTTTAATAAAAATATTATAATATTTGAAAAATAAAAATAAAAATAGTAATAAAAAAATTTAAAATTCAAACAACACATAATTTCAGAAACAATCAAACAATCAAACAATTTCTAGCAAAACAATTTCAACCAATATATTGTAAACGTGTACTTTTTCTAGATTTGTATCCCCGAGAACAATGGAATGATGAATAGACGTAAAGAACATATTTGAATTTTCTATCTTCTGATCATCATCGTTTGAGGATGAGTCTGAGTCTGAGTCGTCTAGTGTAACGGTATATGCTTTTTTCCTTTTCTTCATATAGTCATTGCTTGTAGGAAACTGTTGCTTATCAGGATGCGGACAATCTCTTTTGAGAGGGGGATAAATAGTGTTTTATGGATTTTCTAAGTTTTTTTGAAACTTGTATAATTTAATCACCAACAAATTAAATTCACAAACACAGATATAATCACAGAATCAGATACAAATGCAAATACTAAATAAAAGCAGTAAAGGAAAGAACAAATCAGGATTTTATACAGGTTCGGAATTGCCCTATATCCAGTCCCGCACAATTATATGAATTTCGTTTCAAAATAATCTACCATGTTACACCCTCGGCTTCAAAGCTACGAGGTACACCCTCCTATATTCAAGTCCAGGGAAACTCTCTTAATTTAACCAGGCTACAAGATCACCTAATTGATTTCCCGGGCTACATTCAATCCTAATTGATTTCAAGGCTCAACTGTACCTTTTACTCAACAGTTTGATTACAAATGATCCCATAACTCCGAATAGCACTGAGATCTTATGGAGAGAGTGGTAGAGAATCAAACTAGAGATAATCGAGTTTGATTCACTCAGTGTTTTGGCAGAGTATAGTCTGGGATTCTTTAGAATAAATGTGAAAGATGAAGAGGAGAGAAAATAAGTGAAATCTGATTAAAAATTATTTTAGAACTACTGGTAATTATAAAAGATCAACAACCATAACTATTTGTGAAAGGATAAGACGAATAGACACTTCTTTTGAAATTTTGAATTTTGAATTTTAACGTGCACCATGTCGACATGGGGGTAGGAGTATGTCGACATGCTCTAGGCAAAAATGGTGATTTTGATTTTCTTATTAAAATTGGTTTCTATAATTTGTCAAAAACAATTTCTAAACTTTGTAAATATATTTGAATGTAGTTTAAACATATAAAAGTAATTTTTAATATATACAATCTTAATCTATAAAGTGATTTAAAATCTGAGTATATAAATATTTAAAACAAGAGAAAGTTTAAAAACAAGGACAATTTTGAAATCAAAATATTAAAAATGATAAAGATAATTTTGAGGCTAAAATATTTCAAACAAGAGAGATGTCTTTTTGAAAAGAAGGTTTTAAAAACATTTAAAATAAGAGATATATTTTTGAAAAGCATTTTCATAAATTAGTGGATATCAAAATAGGACCACTATATGTTCCACTAGATATTGTCGTGGGTTCCATCCCTCTAGGGTTCCATCCCTCTAGGGTTCCATCCCTTTAACAGGCTCGAAGTGAATTCCATTACACGAATAAATTTCGAATAAAGATGTAAGTGCTTTCAAGAAGTTTTAACATAATTCTAGACTCAATAATTATCTTATACTTTGAAATCTTGAACTCTTGATATCTTGATACTCATTGGTCTTCAATCTTGATATCTTCAATCTTGAATCTCTATACTGTACAGTCTTCATTCTTGGTACCTGCATGGTTAAATCCTGCATATATATATATATATAAACTATAATGTTAGTATTCATATTTTATAACAAGTCTTAAGGTTGTTGTCATCAAAACCATCATCTCAAGGGATAACAATCTCCCCCTTTTTGATGATGACAACCTATGTTTATAAAATATACTTCTCCTTCACATAACTCCCCCTAAAACTAATAACGCCCCCTTATCTAAGCTTAACTTCTCTAACTACTCTATTTTATATTTCTCCCCCTTAATCTAAGCCTAACTGCTTTAACTACTCAATTTTATATTTCTCCCTCTTTGTCATTAACAAAAACTAATCCTAAACTAATATAACTCCCCCCTTAGTCTTATACTGGAGTACCTGTGACAAATTATGATAGAGTATATATAAAATAACTTGAGTTAAAGACATGATAAATATGAAAGTTTACATCCAATATATATTACGTTTCATGTAATGTTATACATATCATTCAAACCAAATCAAAGCAAAGCAAATCAAAACAATTCAAGCAATTCAAATCATAAGGAGATCAAATATTTTTAGGAACTTCAACCCATCCTTCTTCTCCAAAGATAGGATCCTTTTTACTATCTTCCCAATATTTATTATTTTGAATCAAAGTTCCTTCAGGATTTGCATCGAGATCATCTTTGTTTAAAGCAGAAATCATCTAATGGAGGGCATCAAAATGCTTCTCTTGTTCTTTTATCATCTGCATTTGACTTAGTTCTAAGTGCCTTTGATTGCGGAGAATAAAAGTAAGTATATTTTTGAATGAATTGAGAGTTTTTTCAAGATTATCACTTAGAGTTTGAGAAGAGAAAGCCATTTTTGATCAGTAGTTAAAAGATGCAAATAGAGATAAGTAGAAACAAAGAGATTACAAATTTCTAGAAGAAATGGGTGTTTAAATAGGTAGAAATTTGTTTAAAATGAATAGACATGAGTTAGTTATTTTTATTTCAAAATTAAAAAATAACAAAATCAGACAGTTATATGTCGACATAGGGGGTTGGGGTATGTCGATATGGGTATGTTTATCTATGTGTCTTCTTTGTTTTGTGAATAAGTATGTCTATATATAAACTTATATACTACGCTAACATTTATTCTAGAGACATGAAAAGGTAGAAAAACATAAGATAGATAATTTTTTTATAGATATATGATCTAATACATGAGATACTTCAAAACATGATAAAAGAGCAATACAAGTTCATACAAAATAAACTAATACATCACATTCTAGTTCTAAGAATGTGCTAGAGGATGAGGAGGACGATGATAAGCCAAGTTTTTAACCAATCTTAACAAAGAACTTGTTCATATTAGTGGTCATTTTATCCAATTTCTTGCTAACGGATCTTTTGAGAATCCGTTGATTTTCCACTATGATCTTCTGATTTTTTAAAAGTGTTTCGTTGGAAGGATTGCTAGTACTGATAGGATATTCGATACTTTCTAAGAATTATCTTCATTTTCTTCTTAAATTTCCATTTCCTCCCCCTTCTTCTTCTTCTTCCTCTTTTTCTTCCTTCATATCTTCATGTGCCAACCTTTCATCCTTTTCCGCAAGAGGTTCATATTGTTGAAATATGAAAGGAATTTTCATAAGAGAAATATTGGCATGATTAAAAACTTTTCTTGAAACAAATTCTTCCCTTTTATAATCAATACCAAAATAATTAAAAATCCAAGTAATATAGATTCCATGATACAAAGTATTCTCACTCATTTTAAAAATTTTAAAACGAAGTTCATCCATAATTACTTGCGCCCAATTAATGTCATAATGACCAAAAATAGAAAAAAGAGCTTTACGAACTTTAGAATTGGGTTATTGAAATTTCCCGATCTAGGAGTAATAGTATGTTGCAAAAGTAGATTGATAATATGTGCTTTCGGACGAAAAATACTATTATTAAATTCAAAGTTGTCACCTCCTTCAAAAATGTGATGAAATGTCTCACGATCATGTTCATCAATATTAAAAGTAGAAAGATCCATTCCCTAATTCTTGCAATTGAGAATTTTGCCCAAAATTTTATAATTTAAAACAATTTTAGTGCCTTTAACACTACTCCAAATTTCATTTTCATTTCCTTCATGAAAATCGCGATTCAAATTCGCATAAAATATTTTAACAAGATTTTGGATAACAAACAAAATCATTTTCAGAATTGTCAAAAAGACTAAGGATATGGTTCTCTTCAAGAAGAATATTGATTTCATATACAGAGAAATCGCTAAAGATAGCAAACTTCCCGTATGAACTTTTCAGTAATTATCATAGCTTATGTAAGTCTTGATTGCTTCCGGATCATTATATAGATATTCTTTAATGGTTTTTGACTGCCTCATTGTGGATGGAGTGCTTGAAGAAGCTATTTTTGAAGAGAGTAGAAAGTTTAAAAGAGTAAAAGAGAGTTTGAATTTTGAAATGAAAGTGAAAAGATATGATAGGATAAAGGAAATAAATAGATATTCAATAGTCATGTTCTCTGGTCAAGAGGTACCTTTCTAGAACATTGGAGTTGGTGAAAAGGTGGAGGGAAGTTCAAAGATTTGAATTTAAATTTGAGTTTCAAATTTCTGACAGGCATGCCGACATCGCGGGTGTGGCCATGTCGACGTGGGTCAGAGAATTCATGTGACCTATCTATTCTTAAATATTTTAATATATATAATGTCTATATATTTTCTGAAGTAATTATTAAGTATAACACTCTTTTAGTAAAAATATTATAATATTTGAAAAATAAAAATAAATATAATAATAAAAAATTTAAAATTCAAACAATATTATTAAAATTCAAACAACACATAATTTCAAAAACAACCACAATTTTAAGCAAAACAATTTCAACCAATATATTGTAAACGTATACCTTTTTCTAGATTTGTATCTCCAAGATCAATGGAATGATGAATAACCGTAAAGCACATATTTGAATTTTTCGTCTTCTGATCATTATCGTTTGAGGATGAGTCTGAGTCCAAGTTGTCTAGTGTAGCGGTATATGCTCTTTTCCTTTTCTTTGTATAATCATTGCTTGTAGGAAACTATTGCTTATCAGGATGGGGACAATCTCTTTTGAGATGGCCTGGTTCATCACAGTTGAAACATTTGACGTGATTTGCTACTTTAATATGATTTTCAGATTTCCTATGATCATTCTTTTTGAAGTTGTTCATCTTTCTGTATTTCATAAACTTTTGAAAGTTCCTTATTATGAAAGCTATTTCTTCATCATCATCGCTTCCGGAGTTTGATCCGTCTGTTAATGCATTGAACGCAATTGACTTCTTTTCTAATGCTTTTCTATCTCTTCTCCCTTGCATTTGTACTTCAAGTGACATTAGATTTCCAATCATTTCTTCAACCTCTAAAGTACTGATATCATTTGCTTCTTCGATTGCAAGAGTTTTCTGATCCCATTCCGGGGTGAGAGAATTCAGTATTTTTTCGACTTGATCTTCTTTGGAAAAGTTTTTTCCAATGATATTAGTGGATGCAAAATATCCTGAAATCTACTATACATATTTGAAATGGACTCATTAGAATTCATTTTGAATAATTGAAACTAATTTGTGAGTATGAATATTTTGGTCTTTTGACTTTGCTTGTTTCTTCATGAGTAATTTACAAAGTTTTTCAGATATCTTATGCAGACTTACAAACAGATACTCTATTAAATTCATTCCTATCAAGAAAACAAAATAAGGTATTCAAGGCTTTGGAATTATTTTGTGCGATAGCCTTTTGCTCAGAAGTCCACTGTGCAAAACTAGTTGTGGGTTCAGAATATTCAGTTTATGTGATATTCCAAGTGTCTAATCCTATTGACTGTATATATATTTTTATTCTAAATGCCCAATATGCATAGTTACTGCTATTAAAAAGTGGTGGTCTGGCAGTGGACTGACCCTCTACAAATGAAGTAGTGATAGTGTTAACAGGACCCGTGTTGGTAACCATTTTTTAAAAACTTTTCAAAATTCAGATTATGATAACTTTGAAAACCTTGCTCTAATACCAAATGTTAGGAATGCGGACTATAGATTTTAAGACAAGAATAACACTAGAGGGGGTGAATAGTATTTTATGGATTTTCTAAATCTTTTTGAAACTTGTGTAATTTAATCACCAACAAATGCAATTCACAGACACAGATATAATCACAGAATCAGACACAGATGCAAATACTAAATAAAAGCAGTAAAGGAAAGAACACATCAGGATTTTATACTAGTTCGGAGTTACCCTATATCCAGTCCCACATAATTACAGATTTCTTTTCAAAATAATCTCCCATATTACACCCTCGGTTTCAAGGCTACAAGGTACACCCTCCTGTATTCAAGTCCGGGGCAAACTCTCTTGATTTAACCAGGCTACAAGATCACCTAATTGATTTCCAAGGCTACAATCGCACCCAATTGATTTCAAGGCTCAACCACATATTTTACTCAACAGTTTGATTACAAATGATCCCATAACTCCGAATAGCACTGAGATCTTATGGAGAGAGTGGCAGAGAATCAAATAAGAGATAATCAAGTTTGATTCACTTGGTATTTTGGCAGAGTATAGTCTGGGATTCTTTAGAATAAATATGGAAGATGAAAAGGAGATAAAATAAGTGAAATCTGATTAAAATTTAGTTTAGAACTACTGGTATTGATCAACAGTCATATCTATTCGTGAAAGGATACGACGAATAGACACTTCTTTTGAAAATTTGAAATTTGAATTTTAACGGCACCGTGTCGACATGGTGGGTAGGAGTATGTCGACATGCTCTAGGCAAAAATGATGATTTTGATTTTCTTATTAAAATTGGTTTCTATAATTTGTCAAAACCAATTTCTAAACTTTGTAAATATATTTGAATGTAGTTTAAACATATAAAAGTAATTTTTTATATATACAATCTTAATCTATAAAGTGATTTAAAATCTGAGTATAAAATATTTAAAACAAGAGATAGTTTAAAAATAGGACAACTTTGAAATCTAAATATTAAAAATGATGAAGATAATTTTGAGGCTAAAATATTTCAAACAAGAGAGATGTATTTTTGAAAAGAAGGTTTTAAAAACATTTAAAATAAGAGATATATTTTTGAAAAGCATTTTAATAAAATTAGTGGATATCAAAATAGAACCGCTATATGTTCCACTTGATATTATCGTGGGTTCCATCCCACTAGGGTTCCATCCCTTTAACAGGCTCAAAGTGGATTCCATTTTACGAATAAATTTCGAATAAAGATGTAAGTGCTTTCAAGAAGTTTTAACATAATTCTAGGCTCAGTACTTATCTTGCACTTTGAAATCTTGAACTCTTGATATCTTGATACTCATGAGTCTTCAATCTTGATATCTTCAATATTGAATCTCTATAATGTATAGTCTTCATTCTTGGTACCTGCATGGTTAAATCCTGCATATACATATATATCTAAAATATAATGTTACTATTTATATTTTATAACAAGTCCTAAAGTTGTTGTCATCAAAACCATCATCTCAAGGACTAACAGAAGAATGCTCAGTCTGACCCGAGTAATATTGAAAAACAACGCCCTGGTCAGTCTGGTAAAACCAACATGAGAAACACAATCAAATGGATTCTCAAAGTTTAAATAACTTTTCAAAACAAAGTAATCTCGTAATACCACGTCACACATAAACTCGGATGGGTTTTTACCTTATGATAACCAAAACCTTTATATGAGAAAATCTAGTAATATTATAATAATGTCTAAGGGCAAATATAATAATAATCAAATAGCTGTGATGCTCGTGAGTGTATGTAACAACAATACGGGATATAAAATCGAAAACCTATAAGGCACGCTCGCTAATTGTATAGGATTTCCATGGAGGTTTCCTCAGTACTTCGAGAAATGGTCTTCCTGCATTAGGATCAGAGATATCCTTCCAAAGCAGCATACATCTCTAGTGATGTACCAATGGAAAAACATAGATGGTCTCGCTAAGACCGAGTGCATCACCCCATGCATGCATAACAACTATAAGTGACATCTAGGAGGAGCCGACTACACCTTATGGGTTTTCCAACCCTACTGGCCATGCCTTATATCTCTGGTTTTAGTCATTCGTGCTGATGAGGCTACGTCTGTTATACCAGCTTATGCACCGCCACAAAATAGATCATGGAATCCCATATGATTCCAACACCCCAATGGGTCTCTGAATCACACATAGATTCCCACATCTTAATTAGATCTTGAAATCCCATATGGATTCCCATACCACAACGGGACTCAAAATCACACATGACATCTCAAAATAACATGAATCTCCTCCATAGAACCATATATGGTTTTTGGAGTTATTACGGTTTCGAGTCATCACTTACAAGTACACCCTTCCATTTCTCGGCTGCTCCATAAAACAAAACATTGATTTTTGAAATGTTCAATACTGGTTATTTTAGGAAATAATCAGACAATACATAAGAGCGTGGATCACCCTCTAATCGTTTAAGTGGACGGATCTCCTTATCATTCGTCCTAGAAGAACAAAACGTGTTTATGCGTACAGTATAGCACCACCGACTTTAATACAACCATATAATTCCCGTGTTTCCCCTATATATTTGCAGAGTTAAAATCCTTCGGTGTTAAGCAAGGAATATTTCCCTACCAGCAAAATTAAGAAGGATTACATATTTAGGCCAAGATTTGATAGTCAGTTATTTAACTATCAAACAAAAAACATTTCGAACAAAGATTATATTTCCCATTGAAATCATTAAGCCTCTTAAATTAATCTCCATTACTTTAAAATCACATTTCAAATACTTGAAAATCAATCCCATATACTTATCTTAACAGGAAAGTATATTCACAAACCACTATATTTTCGACACTTAGGAAAATATAACCATATACTTATTTTAATAGTATAAGTATATTTACAAACCATTTCACTTTTCAAAACTTAGAAATCTTTCCATATACTTATACAATGATATAAGTACACTCACCAAACATTTAGAAAGAATTTCTATTAAGAAATCATATTTAAATGATCAAACCCAAATGTCATCTAAAACGGAGAAACCCCAAAACACCAATCTCTTTATAAAAAATTATTAATAATTTCCAAACCCCGTTTATAAAACTTCTCCTTCTCAGATTGTTTAAAACTCATTTATAAATTCTTTTAAGAATCATACTAATAAAATAATCAACTTTAAATCATTATTAAAACATTACTTTTTAAAACCTTATTACTAAATAAAAATAATAATCTTTAAACCTTACAATAAAAATAATTATTCTTAAAATAACTTACAAATCAATAATTAGCTTTTTAGATTCGAAGTAGGCTTAACGATCACCATGGTACTTAAATGAGCTACCATATTACTAATTTAACTTTCAAGGTAAAAACTAATGTTTACATAATCCATGACTATGTAAATAAATCTAACATGTAGCCATTCTTGGTTAATATATCATTAATTCAAAGTAGGATTTCAATTAACGATATATAATGAATGTCCAAAACTATAAAATAGCAGAACGGGGATTTGTTCTACCAATTAAATGTCAACTTTGTTTAATTAACAAGGTGGTATTTTATTCCACTAAATAGTTGTGCAATTACCGTATTCGATCCAACTTAACTTAACAATAATTTAATTGCCATATAAACATCGATAATTAATGTATATAAATTTAATGACACCATTTAAAACACGTGATTTAAATCTATTCCATTTAAATATGTCATAAATTTTCACATATCCAAATCTATCAACAAATTACACTTTAATATTGTACTCATCGATACGAGTACAATGCAAAAATCCACGGGTCGATTGGGTTTCATATGAATGAGATATCCTATTTTAAACTTAGCATCCTTATTTAAACAAATAAAAGAAATAAAACATTCTCACCTAACAAAAATGGGCCGAGCACATAATTCAAACCCATCCAAACTCGAAAAGCACAGCACTCCTTACAACAAAATAGGAAAGCTTTCCCTCTTCTGCAATTGAACACATTGATTTGGGCTAATTTGTAAATTCGTGCTTTTAAGTATAGTAACATAAATAATTCCCTTCGCATTGAAGCCTCCGCCTCCACCCTCCAACTCCACACTTTATTTTTTTTATTTCGCACCTTGTCTCAAAAAACCAACGTATCTGGCCACCATAGCCTCAACCACCACCACGATGAGCCCCACCTAAGCCTGCTTCAACTCTCGGTTGTGCATGCAAACTCTCCTTCAGCCTACCAACAACCGTTTCAACCACCGACCTCAAAGCTGTTAAAGTTAGCACATGTTTAGGAATAAGTCTTCCTAGTTTATTGGTCAAGAAATAAATTAGTGATTTAAGTTTAGGAAGTAGTTAGTTATTTTATTTATCTATTTAAAAGCTTTGTATTTTCTATCGTTTAACAATCAAGCAATATACAATGTAGTCTATTTCTTTTTAACGTTTAATCTCTCTTCCTCTTCTCTATATCAAATCCTAACATGGTATCAGAGCCAGACAAGAGGAGAGAGCGTTAGAGAGACATGTTTTATTTCGTTTGTTGCCTTTTTAAATAATTCCAACTTCCAAGCCTTTCTCTTCTGCTTTTGAAATCAAGTGTTTCCTCCTCAAAATAAGACACCGCAAATCACGCTGCTAGAAAAATCGAGCTAATTGAGGCTCGTTGATTTGAAGTGCTCGTCGCTTCTTCTAGATTCGCTCAGAAACCATGGAGTTCATTGCTGCCTGGAAACAATTGGATGCCGAGATCTGAATCCAATCGTCATGAGCGTCGATGCTTGCTGCCTACAATTTTGAAACCCAAAAGATGCGTTGTTAGAGATGCGCAGTTTGGCTGAGGTTTTGGGTAGCGGTTTTGGCAAGCGCGGATGAAGTATGGTGGCAGTGAATGGAGGTTGTATGCCGATTTGAGTTCTGTGATTGGAGATTTGAGGTGATGTACTACGTAGGAGTTGGATGAGGAGATTCTTTGTAGGGTTCAATCAGAGTGTAATCGGTTGTGGTTGAATGGAACTGGTGATTTGTTTGTGGTTGTTCTAGATTCAGGATTGCAGTGGAGTCGAGGTGCTTGTTGGGTTTCAGTGATTCATGGTGAGGCAGTGGATGATGACGTATGGTGGTCGATGGCGTTTCTAGAGCAAGGTTAGAAAGAGGGAAGAGAGAAAGGGCTGAGAGGAGTTTTGAAAAGAAAAAAAAATAGAAAGCACCAAATCTTTCCTTCAACAAAATTCGAACGTTGCCAAAATTTTCTTGAGAGTTTAGATTCTTCCACCGGAGAGGAATGCTTGAATCTGTCATGAGCTCAACTACAGCCGCTGCAAATTGAAAGAGCCCGGATCTGGAACGATATAGCCGTCGCTGGTCAAAGTCATTGTCAGAAACTTCAATGTCGCCTAGAGTGGCGAATCCGAGAGATGTTGTTCCGTGAGAAGCCGAAGTCAGAAATTAGAGTTGTTGCCTGTCTGGTCGTCCTCTGAAGCCGATATTTGAGAACCACTGTTCTCATGAGATGTTGAAAACGGAAGTTTGGGTTTTGGGTTTCAGATGAAAGTTTCTGCTCATGCTGATGTCAGTAAGAGTGGTGTAGTGTAGTTTTGGACTGGAGCTGTTGTGATTCAGTTGTATTGATGAAGTTGAACGGTAGTGGAGATGCGGTGTTTCTCTGAAGTGGCTAGCTTGCTGATGTGCTCTGAAAGTTACTGAACCGAGGTGCCAACTTTGGAGATGGTATTGATCTAGTGAGTTGATGATGGTGGGTTTTATTCGTTGTTGGATATTGCTATAATGGTCACAGTGCTAAACTTGTCAGTGTGATGAAATGCACTGTATGTTGATGGAGAAGTGTGTGGTTTGGTTTGTGAAAGTTGAAGGAGGAAGGTCTTTCAGGCAGAAGATAATGAAGAGATTGGGCGATGGAGTTGTTTAAGTTGGTGCTTGTTGTGGTGAAAAGGTTGCAAGTTGAGTTCTTGTTGAAGGTTATGCTGGATTAGGACTGAGACGTTGTAGGGAGGTGTGAGCTGAAGGTGTATGGAGGAGGAGTGTGGGGTTATGTGGTGACGTGGTTGTTATTAAAAAAAATGTGTACAGTCACTAGTTCAGGTAGGAGTGATTGGTTATGGTGGCAAGGAGATGAAGTATGGTTACTGAGGTTGTGGTAGTGAGTCATGTATTTTTGATTTATGGTTGTGGAAGTGAGTTGGCGTGGGAAATGCAGCTGAGAGTTAGCTGAATGACCCAGTTGAAGTGGGGTGGATGAAGTGTTGTAGGAGGTCCGCAGTTGAAGTGGAAGGTGTTATTCGGGTATTGTGAGGTGGTTAACTATTGAGGTATGCTTGGGTAATGCAAGTTGTAGTGTCAGCTTATTGTTGTAGTGGTTCATGAAGATGGTGTACAGATCTGTATGTTCAGGTTGTTGAAGTTGAATGGTGAAGTGGCAGTTTTGATGTATGTTGTTGTAGTGTAGTTGACTGAGGTGAAGTGAATGGTTAGTAGAAGTGACAGTGGAAGTTGTGTGATAGCAGGTTACTGGTAGGGTGAAGTTGCTTGGTTGTGGGAAGAGGAACTGCTGACTGTGGTGGAAGAATGTGATTGCAGATTGGAGAAGGTTCAATTTGGGTATGGCAAGGAGGAGTTTGCTACTAAGAGTGGTGATGGAAGCTAGTCTAGAGACAGTTCTATTGGTTGTTGTGGCAATGAGAACAGTTTGTATTGAGAAATGAAATTTGTATTTGAGGAGGTAGTTCGAGTTGTTGCAGTTTTGGTAGGTTGATTTGATTGTTGAGGTGCAGTTTTGTATGGCAGTTTTTGTTTGGAGATGGTCACTTTTGGTTGGATGGTGATGATGATTGGCTGATTGTGGCTTTATTGGGGGTTGATGATGATGATTGATTATGATGAAGGAGTTATTTGCAGTTAAACTACTGCGGTCACTGGAGTTTGAAGGTGAAGTATGGTGGTTTGCCGAAGGTGAATTGGCAGGTAGGTTGTATATGTAGAGGTAAAGCACTTGTAGTGTGGTGAGTAGCAGTCTGGTGGAGGAGTTGTCTGCAAAGGGGATGTATGAATGTAATGTTTGGATGGTATTGGTTTGTTGAAGTGTTAAAGGTGGAGATGAAATAGAGAGAATGGCAGTGTGGAGATATGGCAGTTTAACAGCGTGGAGCAAGGAAGTTTTGAGGTTATGGGAGAGATAATAGAGAGTGTTTTTTGAGATTAGAAACGAGAATTATTGATTTAGAAGAGACCGAGGCCATTGATGTAGAAGCTGGCTTGTGTGTGAGTGATGGATAGTGAAGAAGACGATATCGGTTATGAGGTTGGACATTTATGGTGAGCGCTCGAGAACTGTTTGATGATATGCCTGATAGAAGTAGGCTGAGTGAGGAAGATTTGGTTTTGTGTCATCCAACAAGTAAGGAAGAAGAGCTGCGGTTCTCACTTGTTGGGGAGATGACAGATACAGGAATATGAGGGATGACCCGAATGGAGAGGTCGGTGGATCCCTAAGAGGAAACCAAAAGTATTTGTTGATGGTTAAAGTACCAGTCAATGTAAAACAGTTGAGCATGTCCAACCAAATAGAGATGAGAGTTGTGACCGAGTTCGTCTATGCAAGACGATGAAGAAATTGTGTTGTAAACTGAATATTAGCACATTCAGTTTAAGGGAGGGTGTTAAAATTAGCACATGTTTAGGAATAAGTCTTCCTAGTTTATTGGTCAAGAAATAAATTAGTGGTTTAAGTTTAGGAAGTAGTTAGTTATTTTATTTTTCTATTTAAAAGCTTTGTATTTTCTATCGTTTAACAATCAAGCAATATACAATGTAGTCTATTTCTTTTTAACGTCAAATCTCTCTTCCTCTTCTCTATATCAAATCCTAACAAAAGCTTCCCCTACAATGCACAACCTCCTACTCATCCCTACCCTCATGCGCATGCAATTGTATATGCATGAAAATTTGTTGTCCAATATCTCCACTTACCCACAACTACACGCAATAGCCACACAACACTCATACACGCACGCAGCACACTCAACCCATACACACAACAATGCTCTCAAGGACGTAATAAAAACGCCCACATGCATGTTCAGCCAAGCATTCACTCACATAAGAAAAAAGGAAAAAGAAAGAAGGAGTTGGATAGATAGTTTCTGTGTAAACATATAACAAGAAGAAAATGTGAAAATAAATGGAAAGTGTAAAAATATGTGGTCATGTTTTCATTTGTCAAGGAAGATGGAAAAAATTTCATGCGCAGTGTCTCACCCATTTACTGTGAGAGTGCGAGCATATATTTAAAGAAGGAAATTCCTTCCTGGCTAAGCTAAAACAAAGGACTATCATTAAATGCAAGCCACCAAAGTCAAAGAAAAGGATATCAAATATATTTGTGTAAAGGTCGTGTCTTGTGGATTTGAAATGATTTTGAGTACCCTCCTACGCAAAATCACGTTCGTATATGAGCTGATCGTGTGTTCATGCAATGACCCTAATTCTTAAGCAAAATTTTTTTTTTTTGCTTACATACTTAACTAAGACTACCTAGGGTCATCCTTACCTATTCTCATATTATCCAGGATCTTTCTCAATATAAAAATATTGTTTTAAATCTAAATCTTTCCTAACATACATATATGAAGATATCTATGTTATATCCTACTAGAATCAGAGCATAATAATAATAGGGAAGTAGAAATCTTTTTTTTTTTAAATCTATTAAAATGTGATAATTCCCTAATAAAAGATTTATTTTCACATTCTGATTATTGACCATAGAATCCACTGTAACATGTAGTTTGGTCTGTTATTCTAATTAAGGAATGATTAAGTAATAATCTAGTGGAAGAAAGCTTTTTAATATGGATGTTTGTGTTAAAATCTGCATAGTTTCAAACTCAAGCTAAAAGAAAGTGGATTCTAAGTGAACACAAGCAACATCTAGGCGTAATGGAAACGCGCCTAACTTACACATGAGAGGTCACGAGTTCAAGTACTATGCTGGTCAGTTCAAACTCAATTTTTGCTTTCTTTTTTTTTTTTTTCCTGCAGGGTTTTAAAATCTGATACCTACCTATCTCTATACATATACACTTAAGTTTTGCCTATAATCTAACATACAAAACAATATTTCTTGCTTTATTATTTTCAAAACCCATTCCTACTACTTTTCTAGGAATTTGTATTTATTTTGTTGCCTAAATATCAACATGTACACAGATATACAGGTACATGTCTATGTTTTTGTTCATTTTCCAGAAAAACTGGGTTCAAATGGTTCCTAGCTCCATTTTTTTTTAAAGTGTGTATGTGGCCTGACCTATGGTCTAACTGTTTGGTTAAAGAAACCATTCTTTTACTTGCATTTGGACAAGTTTCAGTATCAAGACATGAAAGTGTAACAGTTATAATTCTTTCTGGATTTTCCCAATATAATTTCCTATATATCTATCTTTTGAAAAGATTTAGGATTAACTAAAACCATCATAAAGTGATCATACTTATAAAATCCAGTTTTTCCTTTAATCAAAACAACTTTAGCAAATAGATAATCAATTCAGCTTAACTTCAATATTCTTAATACATACCAAACCAGAAAACAGAAATAACATAACACATATCTCTTGCAAGTTCTTCCCACTTAATACATCACTAGATTCATTTAAAATAACTGAATAATTCCAAACTTTCAAGGTTTTGCATAACAGCCTAAACAGAACTATCAAATTTTCCAGATTACATGCAAATATCTCATTCTAAGTTCTTATTTAACTCTAGTTTAGCATGCTTATCCAATCATTCTCATTAGCCTTAGCAGCTTCCTATTTAGAGCCAGCATTCCCTGAAAAAGCATTAAGGGCTGCCCCATTTTAAATGAGACACCCCAGTTGCCATAAACAAACAAGGGTCAGATACAAGATCTGGTATGAGCATCATCAAAAATTCCATGATATTAAGTAATTAAGTGAGACCTAAACATTTTGTATAGATTGCATTTACCAAATTTCTTCCTAGCCTCATCTGCCATAAGGAATCATGGGGACACATTGCAATAAAATAATTCACAATATTGCACAAAGATCTCAGGGCTTAAACAAACCATGTGTCAACTTGCATACTTTAAATACAACAAGCATTCCAGCAGTTCTCTTGGCTCACAATCCTTTGTTTATTTACTAAGTGTTCATGTTTGATCCTATCATGAGATAGCTAGGTGACTGAATCACAGTGTACATGAAACATTATATAGAGCTCTCAAGCATAATTCCAGAACAAGCTAACTTTCATATCCAGGGAATTCATATCTACAAGTATTCTGGTTTAAAAGAAAATACAAGAATATTTGTAACTGGGAATAAAGACTAGGCATGTGGGTTATTATTGTTTCACAAGCAACCATGTTTGAACTAAATTCAAGATCTAGCTTAAACAAGATTTCTGGCCCATGGTTTTCTATTTGATCAAAGGTTCAGCACATTAGGAATTTCCATTGCAACCTTGAATCTTTCATTTGAGCCTCAGCACTTACACAAGTGTAATGCAACTCATATACATATGTTTGTCATGCCATAACTAAACCAGCTACAAGCATTCTCTATTTACTATTACATTTTCATACTATAACATTTCTGGGTATAAACAATCAGAGCATAATACTCACTATCAAAACTAAAAGCATTTAGAAACACCCATTAAAGCATCCATTAAAATCATAGTAATAAAATCCAAAATATGCAGAAAAATTAGCATAAGCTAGGCTGCCTCATAACAGGACTTAATGCCATGGATTAGTGAGATTACTCACAGAAAAATGCTTCTCCTGCTTAAATCAGAAAGAAAACCTTTTAAAACTTGCTTTTCTGCTTGCAAATATTTTCCTCTTTGTTTTCTTAAATGTTTTGGGTAGCAAAATGATTCTTTTCTGGTTTATACTTGAATTTATAAGAGAAGTTTTCTAGGGTTTATCATTGTAAAATCCCATTCCTACCCTGGCCAAGACTCATGCATTTTGCATTTCAGATTTGTTCATTTTCACTTTTGATACCCCGGCCATATGTGGTGCTTACTTTCCCTTATATTTTTTTTTCTTTACCTTTTCAAAATATATCCTATTCTTACCAAGTCATGAAAATTGTGTGACATTGTCACTTGTTTATTTTCTAGAAATCCTCCTTTCTATTTCTGCCTAAAGCAATTATTCTGCTTGCAATTTGTCTTTTGCCATTTTAGTATTACAGTTTTCTTTTACTTGCTTATTTCTTTTTAACATTTTCTATTCTTACAGAAATGTACATTTGCATACATATCCTATCTAGGCTTATTTAACTCCTCCTTAATTTCAGAAAGATATGCACCTATATGTGCATACAGACTTTTAAATCCCTGTAATATTTTCTTTTCTGGGTTTAAATAAAATATGTTTACTGATTCAAAACAAAACTTACTTTTCCTTATTTTCTTGGATGATTCATATAATTCCAGAGATCAAATATCCATATCACAAAATTATGTTTGTAATACTTTTTAATTCTTGTTTTGATTTCAGTGGATTTGGAGTTCTTTCTTGTGCCATATCAGTGTGCACACACTTGAACACTTTATTTTTTTTCATGTATTCTTATACAAATGAATTCATATATTTTCAAAATTCAACCAAATAAGATTCTATGAATTTCTGGGGCATTACAATCACCCCACCTTTTTAGGAATTGTGTCCTCACAATTTTCTCATTCATTTTTTTTTTTTTTTATATTTCTAGATTCTCCTAAAATCTATCAGACATTGCATAAGCAAACAATTCAGTCAAAACAACCATACATATTAAACTTTTAGGAATTTAGTTTTTTTTTTTTACCTTCCACTACAAAAAGTTTAGGGTAATCCATCTTTATTTTATCCTCCAATTCCCATGTACAGTCCTTAGGGTCTAGGCTCCATTGAACCTTTACCAATTTTAAAGTTTTGTTCCTCAACTTCTTTTCCTCTTTAGCCAAAATCCCCACGGGTTCTTTCTCATAGACCAAATCAGAATTTATTTGAACCTGAGTGGGTTTCTCTAGAATCTCTTCTTTATCATGTACCCATCTTCTAAGTTGTGATACATGGAATACATTGTGCATTGCACTCATCTCTTCAGGCAGCTCTAGCCTATATGCTAATGAACCTATTCTTTCCAAAATCTTGTAAGGTCCAACATATCTTGGGGTAAGTTTTCCTTGCTTGCCAAATCTTAACACCTTCTTCATAGGTGAAACTTTGATGAAAACATAATCACCAACTTCATATTCTACCTGCTTTCTCTTTTTATCTGCAAACTTCTTTTGCCTATCTTGAGCTGCTGCCATTCTTCTCCTCACCAGTTCAATTTTCTCTGTGGTCTCTTTTATATACTCAGGCCCTAAGACAGCCTTTTCTCCTGCTTCAACCCAACATATTGGTGACAAACATGGTTTTCCATACAAGGCTTCAAATGGTGCCATGCCTATGGTGCTTTGATAACTATTGTTATATGTAAATTCAGCCAAATGGAGGTGATCTTCCCAATTACCTCCAAAGTCTAATATACATGCCCTCAATAAATCCTCCAAAACCTTATTTATCACTTCAGTTTGACCATCTGATTGGGGGTGGTATGCTGTACTCAAGCATAATTCACTCCCTATGGCTTTTTGAAAGCTCTTCCAAAATCTGGAGGTAAAGATTGTGTCCCTATCACTCACTATAGTTTTAGGGATTCCATGCAACCTTACTACTTCTTTCATGAATATCTGAGCTAGTTTAGGGGCATTTCTTTCTGCCTTTACTGGTATAAAATGTGCCACTTTGGTCAATCTATCAACTACTACCCAAATGCTTGTATTTCCTCTCTTTGATCTAGGCAGACCATCTATGAAATCCATAGATATATCTTCCCACTTCCACTGTGGTATACTTAGAGGTTGTAATAGGCCTGAGGGTCTTTGGGTTTCTGCTTTGACTTGTTGGCAAGTCATACACTTTGCAACATATTTGGCCACATCAGCTTTCATCCCTGTCCACCAATAATCCCTCTTCAAGTTTTGGTACATCTTGGTGCTACCTGGGTGTATAGAATACTTGCTTCTATGATATTTATTAAGTATCTCTTCCTTCAATCCTATATTCTTTGGAACACATATCTTACTCTTATTCCTTAAGTAACCATTCTTATCAATGTGGTAGTTTGGTACTTCTTCTCCTTTTTCTATTAGAGATTTCTTTTCTAACAAATCTGGATCTTCCTCTTGCATTTTTCCCACTTTCAAAATTAAATCTGATTGCAAAGTTATCAAACTTAATTTTCCCTTTTTCCCTTCTTCAATCATCTCCATGTTTACCTCATTGTCTTCCTCAATTTCCAAATCAGTAAGTAGGGATAAATTTTTAAACTCTTCTATCATTAACATGGCTACTTTTGCGTGCTGCCTGCTCAAAGCATCTGCAACCTTATTAGCTTTTCCTGGAGTATAAAGTATGTCTAAATCATATGCTGCTAAAAATTCAACCCATCTATGTTGCCTCATATTCAGATCTTTTTGTGAAAAAAGATATTTCAATGCCTTATGGTCAGTGTATAAAATGAACTTTGCACCTAGAAGATAATGTCTCCAGAGCTTTAGTGCATATACCACTGCTGCCAATTCAAGATCATGGGTTGCATACTTTGATTCATGCGGCTTCAGTTGCCTTGATGCATAGGCTATAACTTGGTCTTGCTGCATCAATACAGCTCCTAGCCCAGAGCCACTTGCATCAGTATAAACAATCAAATCCTCATTTCCTTCTGGTACTCTCAACACTGGTGCATTGACTAAAGCCTCTTTGATTTTACTAAAGGCTTGTTCACATTTCTCAGTCCATCTAAAGGGTTGGTTCTTTCTAGTTAGGTTGGTAAGAGGTGATGACATCTTAGAAAAATCTTTTATAAATCTTCTATAATACCCTGCCATTCCCATAAATGACCTAACTTCTCCCACTGTGCTTGGCCTTTTCCATGCTTGGATAGCCACAATTTTATTGGGGTTCACTGAAATGCCTTTGGCAGATACAACATGCCCAAGGAAATGCACCTCTTCTTTCCAAAATGCACACTTAGAAAATTTGGCTTTTAAATCTTTTTCTCTTAATCTTGACAAAACAAGGTGTAAGTGATTTTCATGTTCCTCTACTGTTCTAGAATAAATCAAAATATCATCAATAAAAATCAATACAAACTTGTCTAAATAATCCCTGAATATCCTATTCATTAAGTCTACAAAATATGATGGGGCATTTGTCAACCCAAATGGCATGACAAGAAACTCATATAAACCATACCTAGTGTTAAAGGCTGTATACTTAACACTTGAGTCTTCAACCTTCATCTGATGGAATCCAGATGCCAAGTCTAACCTAGAAAATATTTTTGCTCCACTAAGTTGATCAAAAAGATCATCAATTCTAGGTAAGGGGTACTTGTTCTTGATAGTGACTTTGTTTAACTCCCTGTAATCTATGCACATTCTTAAAGTACCATCATGTTTCTTTACAAATACTACTGGAGCACCCCAGCAAGAGTTACTTGGTCTTATAAATCCTTTGCTTTCTAACTCTTCTAACCGTTTCTTTAATTCCTTCAACTCATTTGGCCCCATCCTAGTGGGTTTCTTAATAATTGGACTTGCTCCTGGTATCAGACTAATCTGAAATTCCACTGGTCTGTGGTGTGGAACCCCCTCAACTTCTCCAAACACATCTATGTATTCGTTAATTATGGGGATTTCTTCAATAGAAGGCTCACTGGAATCCTTATTTAAGTCGATCAAGTGATATAATTTTCTTTCTTTGGCTGTTTCACACAAAATTGTGATTCTTTGACCTCTAGAATTTTGTAATGATATGGTGGATGAGTCTAAATTAATTATGGCTTTGTATTGCCTTAACCAGTCTACACCCAATATAACACCTATATTTGGGTAATTTAAAACATATAACTTGGAAATAAAAACATTTCCTCCTATGTTTAATCCCACATCCACACAAATCATGTTTAAAACACTAGAACTTCCCAATGGGCTTTGCACTAACAAAGGAGTTTCAACCAATATGCAATTTAATTTAAGCAATGCAACTAATTCATGGGAAATCATAGAATGTGTTGCCCCTGTATCATACACTACTGATATAGGTAAGGTACAAATAAATAAGGTACCTTCTACTTGACCATGATTTTCTGCAATAGTCTCTACTGTGGATTTGCCCTTGCTCTCCAAACTTGCTAGCTTCCCTTGCTGTTTATACTCAGGGCAGTTTCTCTTGATATGTCCCTCCTTTCCACATAGATAGCACTTGAAAGCTCCTCCCTTCAATTCTGGGCACCTTGGTTTGATATGTCCTTCTTTTCCACAATGATTACATGTTATTTTCCTTTTTGTATCAGTGGTCTTAGTATCATTAGTTTTCTTACTTTCTATCTCCTCCTTCCTCTTGTCATAGGGGTGATATCTTCCCTTATTCTTCTTATTGTTGTTATTCTTAAAACTCCTATACTTCTCCCTTTCCTTGTCATGTTGCTCAAATTTTAAGGCCAGATCAATGACTTGATCAAAAGTTTTATCTACATATGGCAACATGGCCCTACTAAGCCCTGGATTTAAACCCTTAATATACCTATCATTCTTTGATGCCTCATCAGCCACAAGCATAGCTCCATACTTAGACAAGCCTTCAAACCTATGAGTATATTCAGTCACATTAAAAGTTCCCTGCCTAAATCTGATGAATTCTTCAAGCAGTAGAGTTTTGGCTGATGCTGGAACAAATCTAGCTTCCAACATCTCCTTGAATTGATTCCAAGTGATTTCATTCTCAATCCTCCCAGCTATGACTACCTCCCACCAACTCAAAGCCACACCTTTCAGTTGTCTTGAGGCCACTTGCCTCTTCCTTTGATCATCCAACTGCATGTCATTGAAAATTCTATCCAGTGTTCTCAACCATGTTTGAATTTCCATCACATTTTCAGTCCCTTCAAAGCTCTTGCCTCCTAAATTGGTATAAGTCTTTAATAGTTTGGAAAGTTCCTCATGTGGATTCTCAAGTCTCTGCCCTACTCCATCCCTTAAAGCCCTCATAAAGTCTTGCATATCAAGCATTTGTGGTGTACATGACCCTGCATTGTGTTGAGATCCTCTTCCTACCATAATTGGACAACTACAGTATGGGTAGATAAGGTTAGTTTATCATGAGAGTATATATATATCTATATATTTTAACTTTCTATCTATATTATTATTTTACTCAAACAGTACATACATATGATTATAGTACTTCAATCAATCAATACAATCATTCTTAGCTATGTATAAATTTAACATAGCTCTGATACCAAATGCAATGACCCTAATTCTTAAGCAAAATTTTTTTTTTTTGCTTACATACTTAACTAAGACTACCTAGGGTCATCCTTACCTATTCTCATATTATCCAGGATCTTTCTCAATATAAAAATATTGTTTTAAATCTAAATCTTTCCTAACATACATATATGAAGATATCTATGTTATATCCTACTAGAATCAGAGCATAATAATAATAGGGAAGTAGAAATCTTTTTTTTTTTAAATCTATTAAAATGTGATAATTCCCTAATAAAAGATTTATTTTCACATTCTGATTATTGACCATAGAATCCACTGTAACATGTAGTTTGGTCTGTTATTCTAATTAAGGAATGATTAAGTAATAATCTAGTGGAAGAAAGCTTTTTAATATGGATGTTTGTGTTAAAATCTGCATAGTTTCAAACTCAAGCTAAAAGAAAGTGGATTCTAAGTGAACACAAGCAACATCTAGGCGTAATGGAAACGCGCCTAACTTACACATGAGAGGTCACGAGTTCAAGTACTATGCTGGTCAGTTCAAACTCAATTTTTGCTTTCTTTTTTTTTTTTTCCTGCAGGGTTTTAAAATCTGATACCTACCTATCTCTATACATATACACTTAAGTTTTGCCTATAATCTAACATACAAAACAATATTTCTTGCTTTATTATTTTCAAAACCCATTCCTACTACTTTTCTAGGAATTTGTATTTATTTTGTTGCCTAAATATCAACATGTACACAGATATACAGGTACATGTCTATGTTTTTGTTCATTTTCCAGAAAAACTGGGTTCAAATGGTTCCTAGCTCCATTTTTTTTTAAAGTGTGTATGTGGCCTGACCTATGGTCTAACTGTTTGGTTAAAGAAACCATTCTTTTACTTGCATTTGGACAAGTTTCAGTATCAAGACATGAAAGTGTAACAGTTATAATTCTTTCTGGATTTTCCCAATATAATTTCCTATATATCTATCTTTTGAAAAGATTTAGGATTAACTAAAACCATCATAAAGTGATCATACTTATAAAATCCAGTTTTTCCTTTAATCAAAACAACTTTAGCAAATAGATAATCAATTCAGCTTAACTTCAATATTCTTAATACATACCAAACCAGAAAACAGAAATAACATAACACATATCTCTTGCAAGTTCTTCCCACTTAATACATCACTAGATTCATTTAAAATAACTGAATAATTCCAAACTTTCAAGGTTTTGCATAACAGCCTAAACAGAACTATCAAATTTTCCAGATTACATGCAAATATCTCATTCTAAGTTCTTATTTAACTCTAGTTTAGCATGCTTATCCAATCATTCTCATTAGCCTTAGCAGCTTCCTATTTAGAGCCAGCATTCCCTGAAAAAGCATTAAGGGCTGCCCCATTTTAAATGAGACACCCCAGTTGCCATAAACAAACAAGGGTCAGATACAAGATCTGGTATGAGCATCATCAAAAATTCCATGATATTAAGTAATTAAGTGAGACCTAAACATTTTGTATAGATTGCATTTACCAAATTTCTTCCTAGCCTCATCTGCCATAAGGAATCATGGGGACACATTGCAATAAAATAATTCACAATATTGCACAAAGATCTCAGGGCTTAAACAAACCATGTGTCAACTTGCATACTTTAAATACAACAAGCATTCCAGCAGTTCTCTTGGCTCACAATCCTTTGTTTATTTACTAAGTGTTCATGTTTGATCCTATCATGAGATAGCTAGGTGACTGAATCACAGTGTACATGAAACATTATATAGAGCTCTCAAGCATAATTCCAGAACAAGCTAACTTTCATATCCAGGGAATTCATATCTACAAGTATTCTGGTTTAAAAGAAAATACAAGAATATTTGTAACTGGGAATAAAGACTAGGCATGTGGGTTATTATTGTTTCACAAGCAACCATGTTTGAACTAAATTCAAGATCTAGCTTAAACAAGATTTCTGGCCCATGGTTTTCTATTTGATCAAAGGTTCAGCACATTAGGAATTTCCATTGCAACCTTGAATCTTTCATTTGAGCCTCAGCACTTACACAAGTGTAATGCAACTCATATACATATGTTTGTCATGCCATAACTAAACCAGCTACAAGCATTCTCTATTTACTATTACATTTTCATACTATAACATTTCTGGGTATAAACAATCAGAGCATAATACTCACTATCAAAACTAAAAGCATTTAGAAACACCCATTAAAGCATCCATTAAAATCATAGTAATAAAATCCAAAATATGCAGAAAAATTAGCATAAGCTAGGCTGCCTCATAACAGGACTTAATGCCATGGATTAGTGAGATTACTCACAGAAAAATGCTTCTCCTGCTTAAATCAGAAAGAAAACCTTTTAAAACTTGCTTTTCTGCTTGCAAATATTTTCCTCTTTGTTTTCTTAAATGTTTTGGGTAGCAAAATGATTCTTTTCTGGTTTATACTTGAATTTATAAGAGAAGTTTTCTAGGGTTTATCATTGTAAAATCCCATTCCTACCCTGGCCAAGACTCATGCATTTTGCATTTCAGATTTGTTCATTTTCACTTTTGATACCCCGGCCATATGTGGTGCTTACTTTCCCTTATATTTTTTTTTCTTTACCTTTTCAAAATATATCCTATTCTTACCAAGTCATGAAAATTGTGTGACATTGTCACTTGTTTATTTTCTAGAAATCCTCCTTTCTATTTCTGCCTAAAGCAATTATTCTGCTTGCAATTTGTCTTTTGCCATTTTAGTATTACAGTTTTCTTTTACTTGCTTATTTCTTTTTAACATTTTCTATTCTTACAGAAATGTACATTTGCATACATATCCTATCTAGGCTTATTTAACTCCTCCTTAATTTCAGAAAGATATGCACCTATATGTGCATACAGACTTTTAAATCCCTGTAATATTTTCTTTTCTGGGTTTAAATAAAATATGTTTACTGATTCAAAACAAAACTTACTTTTCCTTATTTTCTTGGATGATTCATATAATTCCAGAGATCAAATATCCATATCACAAAATTATGTTTGTAATACTTTTTAATTCTTGTTTTGATTTCAGTGGATTTGGAGTTCTTTCTTGTGCCATATCAGTGTGCACACACTTGAACACTTTATTTTTTTTCATGTATTCTTATACAAATGAATTCATATATTTTCAAAATTCAACCAAATAAGATTCTATGAATTTCTGGGGCATTACAGTTCAACAATGAGAAACGATCATAAAATAATAATAAAATTGACAAGTTAGCTTATTCTACGAAGTTTCAAAAATGCTGATGTTCACGGTCAAAAGCGTCAAACGAAAATTTCATTATTTTTCAAATTAAAAATTATAGAGAAATTCTAAAAATTAAATTAAAAATGCATCATTAGAAATCTAGTCTAAATTTGAAACATAGATTTTATTATAATTTAAATTCAAATCCAAATATTTAAATAAATTAAATACTCAAATTTGATGTCCCAAAATATGGGTTGTTACACTCTCCTTACTTAAAAAGAATTTCATTCCCGAAATTGCAACACAAGAACACTCAATACGTACTGTTCATATGCCCATAGGATGTTCATAGATCATTTATATACAGAATTTGATTAATTCGATCACCACTCGATTACGTGACTTCATTTCCAAACCAGTATCATTCACCCGACTTACTAGTGCGGGCCCTGATCAGGCTCCTTGATAAGGAACTCCAGTTCTCCTTACATAGCCATATCTATGATAGAAAATCTTGATTCCATATCAAGAACCCTTATCGAGTGTTCGCCGTCGAAATCAAGTAATAGATCCTTATTTGGAATGCTATAAAACACCTCAAAGCCTTGTACTCGAATATTAGATCAAAACTATATGGAGAGAGAAATGATTTACAATCATTCTACGCACTTATTTAATTGGTTATTCCAATACCAATTTTGTTCTCATTAAAATATCTATAAAAACATTAAATATTAGTCCATTGGATTTGTAAAACTTATGAAATACCCTTTGAAACCTCACCATATACTTTGAAAACTTAAGGGCTAAGTACTTGGATATTTATTTCAAAAACTTTTGAAACGATATTATAAATATTCTAACCCATAACAAATATATATAGCTTGAGTAACCCCAAAAGTATACAAGGAGCAAGTACTACCAAACAGTATCATACACTACTCACGAGAAGGATAATACTCAAGCGAAACGTTTACCGTCCTAACGTATCTCTTACCCATTTTCGGTCATTTTCGAGCCACTCATACTAGTTAACTTAATACAACTTCTTTCTTTCAAATCCGTTTTGAAACAATACCAATATATTTCAAAATAAATGGTTTTAACAAACTATCCATTTCTAACTTATTCCAGATTCATCCAGATTCAAACTCATCCCGACCGTACAGGGAATAATTAACTAACTGCACAATATAGTTTTCCTAAGCAAACATCCGATCGTCACTTACAATATTATTCTAATCACTACAAAATAAATCAAGACTTATTCTCTGAACCAAATCTAAAGAAATACACATTTCTATAAAATTCCCTTCAAAAATATTTATACTTAGATATATTTCTATATGTATTATTTTCAAAACGTAGGTACACTAAAACCACTTTAAGAAACTATTATTATTATCATTTCCAAGTCATTTATACTCTAAAACTATCTCAAATAAAATTATTATTTCCTTTCCCCCAACATCATTTGAAATAATAATGTACATTTACTTTATACAAAATCAAACCATACTTGTTGGAATCAAATCAAAATTTATTTTATCCCAAGAACATTTTAAATTACTATTATTAGCTTGTAAACCAGGAAAACCAATTTGCCAAAATTATCGGAATTTAAATTCTTAAATAATCAATTTAATAAAATATTTTCTTTGAAAGGAAATCATTCCTCAAATGTTTTTTTATTGCAAAAATATATTCTAACTTTCTTATATAATTCATTTTCCATGTATTATTATAGAGATATTTAATTTTTCTTTCAATAACTTCTTTTATAAAACCTTAATTAGAAGCAACTAGCTTTTATATTCAATTTATCCAAATATTATTTCAAAGTATCCCAGATTTTCTTAAATGAATCAACATTTATTTAAACTTAATCAAATCAATTTTTATATTGCTAAAAATATTATTGCAGATATATTCAAAATTTTCTTTTAAATAAACAACCATTAGAAATCAAATTTTCAACTCAACAATATCAATGAACTCCTTATATTCAAATCATTAAACTTAATTCACAAGGTGTTCGTTTCAATATTTCCAAAATTCTTATCTATCCAATCCATATTTCAAAAAAAAGATTGATTATAGATTTATCGATAATTGTCAATGCCCAGGTATGGGCAAGCATGACCGATCATATCCAAGATAATAATGATGGAATGATATCATGTCCCAACAATCGAGCACAACCAAGAATAACTATATTAATTTTCTATGAATTATTTTTCTTTTATATATATATAAAATATATTTCCAGGTAAAATTATTTCGTTTACCCAATTTAAAACAATACTATGTCAATTTGTCTTGTTCGAGTGTTTAGAAAATCCCAATCAGTAACGTCGGTCAAACAATCGACCAGAATTTTTAAGCCACTCAACAGATCAAACAACACAATATAAAACGTTTTTATATCACTAACAAATGTGAGCTCTTAAATATATACATACACACCTTCTCAAACTCATCCTAGAGTCTTGCTTACCCTATCTCAAATGAGTAAACCCCAACAAAGCCTAGGTGTTCGCTCAACTTGGCTTTGATACCAACTATAACGATCTACTTTTCCTACACTTTAAGCTGGCAATAAACCACACATGTCCAACCCAACTTGAACGGAAAGGCAGATAGTTAGAGTAAAGAAAGAAGACAAGAAGAACTAAACAAGTATAGAATCTCACAGCGGAACGAATAATCTATATTATATAACAAATATTTACAGAAAAACAAAACTGTAATTTATATGTATACAAACATCAATTAGAGTATACTAACATATCCAGCATGGATATTTATAATAACTTGTCCACACAATTGCGGATAAATACAACAATAAATGCAATGGAAAATAACTATCTATGTGATTACGTCTTTGGGCCTCCATCTCATCTCCTGAAGATCCAAATGTCACCTGGAAATATGCTCGGTCTGACCGGGCATTATAGGAAAATAATGCACGGGTCAGTCTGGTGAAACCAACGTGAGAAACACAATCAAATGGATTCTGAAAGTTTAAATAAAATTTTAAAACAAAGGTATCTTGTAAGACCACGCCGCACATAAACACGGACGGGTTTTTACCTTATGATAACCAAAACCTTTATATCAGAAAATCCAGTGATGTTATAATAATGTCTAAGGGCGAAAATAATAATAATCAAATAGCTGTGATGCTCGTGATTGTACATCACAACAATACTAGATATAAAATCGATAACCGAACAGGCACGTTTGCTGATTATGTAGGATTTCCATGGAGGTTTCCTCGGTACTTCGAGGAACGGTCTTCCTACACAAGGATCAGAGATATCCTTCTGAAGCAGCATACATCTCTAGAGATGTAGCATATGAAAAACATAACTGGTCTCGCTAAGACCGAGTGCATCGCCTCATGCATGCATAACGACTATAAGAGACATCTAGGAAGAGACTATTACATCCTATTGGTTTGCCAACCTTACTGATCATTCCTCCTATCTTTGGTTTTACTCATTCCCGTTGATGAGCGGAAGTCTAGCATTCCAGCTTTTGCACCACCACCAAATAGATCATGGAATCCCACATGGATTCCAATCCTTCAACGGGTCTTGGAATCATACATAGATTCCCGCATCTCATTAGATCTTTGAATCCCACATGGATTTCCATACCCCAACAGGTATCAGAATCACACATGGATCCTAACATCTCAAAATATCACAAATCTCCTCCGTAGAACCGTAGATGGTTTTTAGAGTGGTTACGGTTTTGAGTCATCTCTTACGAGTATACCCTCCGTTTCCCGGGTGCTTCATAAAACCAAATGATGATTTTTGGAATGCTAAAATAATCATACAATACATAAAGCGGGGATCACCCCCTAATCGTTTAAGTGGATGGATCTCCTTATCATTTGTCCTAGAAGAACAAAACAAGTTTATACATACAATATAGCACCACCAACAGTAACTATACCATATAATTCCCGTGTTTTTCTAGATATTTTCAAAGTTAAAATACTTCGGCTTTAAGTAGGAATATGTCTTTACCACCAAAATTAAGAAGGATTACATATTTTAGGCCTAAATTTAATAGTCGGTTATTTAACTATTAAATAAACAACACTTCAAACAAAGATTTAAACAACATTTGAAACAAACATTTAAACAATATTTCAAACAAAGATTATATTTCCCGTGAAAATCACTAAGCCTCTTAAATTAATCTCCATTAATTTAAAATCACATTTCAAATACTTGGAAATAAATTCCATATACTTATCTCAAAAGGAAAGTATATTCACAAACCGCTATATTTTTGACACTTAGGAAAATATAACCATATACTTATTTTAAAGGTATAAGTATATTTACAAACTATTTCACTTTTCAAAACTTAGAAATCTTTCTATATACTTATACAATGATATAAGTATACTCACCAAACATTTAGAAAGAATTTTTATTTAGAAATCATATTTAAATGATCAAAACCCAAATGTCTTCTAAAACAGAGAGACCCCAAAACACCAATCTCTTTATAAAACATTCTTAATAATTTCAAAAACCCATTTATTAAACTTCTCCTTCTCAATTTCTTAAACTCGTTTATAAATTCTTTTAAGAATCATACTAATAAAATAATTAACTTTAAATCATTATTAAAACAATTATAAATTATTTTTAAAATATTTTTATTATTAATAAGTTATTACTTTTTTAAACCTTATTACTAAATAAAAATGATTATCTTTAAACCTTGTGATAAAAATAATCATTCTGAAAATAACTTTCAAATCAATAACTAACTTTTCAGATTCGAAGGAGGCTTCAAGATCACCATGGTACTTAAATAAGCTACCATGTTACTAATTTAACTTTTAAGGTAATAACAGATATTTACATAATCCAATGTAAATAAATCCAACACGTAACCATCGTTGGTTAATATATCATTAATTAAAAGTAGGATTTCAATTAACGATATATAATCAAATGTTCAGATCTATAAAATAGTAGAACCGGGATTTATTCTGTTAATTAAATGTCAAATTAATTTAATTAACAGAATGATATGTTATTCCGTTAAACAGGTGTCCAATTACCATATTCGATCCAATTTAACTTAACAGTAATTTATTTGGCCAAATAAACATTGATAATTAATATATATAAATTTAACGACATTATTATTTAAAATAACGTGATTTAAATCTAGTCTGTTTAAGTATGTCATAAATTTTGTTATACTCATCAATACTAGTACAACGCAAAAACCCATGGATCGATTGGGTTTCATATGAATGAGATATCCTATTTTAAACTTAGCATCCTTATTTAAAAAAATAAAAGAAATAAAACATTCTCACCTGACAAAAATGGGCCGAGTCCATAATTCAAACCCACAAGCTCCAAATCCGAGAAGCACAGCACTTCTTACAACCAAAAACGAAAGCTTCCCCCTTTTGCAATCGAACACATTGATTTGGGCTAATTTGCAAATTCATGCTTTAAGACCAATAAGAAAAATAATTCCCCTCAAATACACACTTCCAGGCAGCGAAGCGTCTGCCTCCAACTTAGTAGTCTCACCCGTTTACTGTGAGAGTGCGAGCATATATAATTTTATTGAGAGAAATGTGCGATCCTCTATATAATAGAGGAGAGCACACATGCAAAAATATATATAACAGTAAAACAAGGTGCTGCCAACATGTTTGGCAGGTAACAAAAACTAAAAATAAAGAATCAAAGGTGAAAGATGCTCTATACATCTCAATAGCTCCAAGCAACAAAAAGAGAAGAAAAACTCTGAGCATCTGGGCCGGAATAATGCACCAAAAATCTCGGAAGCTCTAAGAAGCACATAAAGCAGAAAAACTACATGCATCTAGATCAAAAGGACAGCAAAAGCCTCTACTCTGAAGTGAAAGTAAAAGAGAAGCTGGAAAGGATAGCCTGCACTGGAAACTCAGAATAGGGGAAGCAATGCCAAGTTGTAGCGAGGAACCTCAATGAAAGTCTCTCAATCAGACTAAAACATGCGCTCTGAAGATAAGGGGACCTGAAAGAAGAACCTGGAGACCTCTCACTCATAACTACATCTGAGGGGTGACTAAGGAAAAAGTAAGAATTATGCATATATATGTATATTAATAAAATTAATATACGTATATGTGAAGAAATAAAGAGAGAAGAAAAACAAAAAGGAGACAAGACTAGTGGCAAACAGGATTAAAATATTTCAAAACAATTACATCAAAAAAGAAACAAGAATAAAACCATAAAAAGAGAACTAAGAGTCTGCAATCGTTAGCATGTTATGATTAACCGATAGATCTTGGTAAGAATTTTAAAAAAATATTCGTATTAGTACAGATGTCATTAAAAAGACAATTGTTTTTGAAGTAACTAATATTGTGGCTAACCTTATTAAGATACCCTTTAAACGAATTATTCTTAGCTAATTTATATTTGGGATTAGAAATCCAATGAAAACAGAAAGATGAAATTGTATAAATCAATTTATTAATATGACTATTATTATTATTAAAAAGTCTTTGATTTCTTTCAAACTATATATACCAACTTATAATAGTGATAAAGAGTCAATTAGAGATCTGATATTCTTTTTAAACCTAAATCTAAATTTATTCCAGTAAAAGTCGTAATCCGAAATTTTAGTTATGATATTAAAATTGAAAATTTTGAGAACATTATTAAGAATGTAATAAGAGTCCATGCCATCATAGTATAAATGCTTAATGTCTTCAAGATGTAGATTACAAAAATAACATTTATTATCATTATGAATGTTCTTTCTTTTTAAGTTTTCAATTGTATTAAGTTTACCATGCAATATTAACCACATGTGTATTTTAGATTTAGGAGGAGCGTTTGATTTCCAAATAAATTTGAATGAAATGTTTATAATACCAAAAAAATTAATAAATCTATAAAAGGAGCTAGAAGTAAAAAATCTTACTTCTATCCCATTCCCAACAAAGAATATCATTATCAATATCAATATTGTATAGTTTTAATCTTGCGTAAAGCAAATGAAGAAGCCTAAGAGTTGGTCCTATTAAAATTCTGTTAAAGCTGAAATTCCAAGGAGGATCATTATCAGGAGAAAAAACCTCGCTAAGTAGAGCAAATTTAAAGTTACAGATATCATAAATCTCTTTAAATTCCATTTTAAGGGGGTAAGACCGAAATCCAATGGTCATGCCAAAAGGAAGTGCGGTTACCGGAGTGAACAATAGTATTTATTCCTAAGTTAAAAATCTCAGGACATTTTAAAATGTTTATCCAAAAATTAGAAAAGTTATGAGTGGCTGGAGAAGCAATTTGATATAAATTACTATTTCCATTATAGTAATATTTAGAAATAATCTCTTTCCAAATAGCATTATCATTAATATCTATAAACTTCCATAACCATTTACCTAGCAATGATAAATTCATGTTATGCAAGTTAATAACCCCTAAACCACCTTCCTTCTTGGCTTTATAGACGGTCTTCCAATTGACTAAACATTTAATATTATTATTGGAATTTTCTCCACTCCAAAGGAAGTCTCTTCAAATTTTGTCAATTTTATCGATAACCCAATCCGGAAATAAATGCATGGACATCCAATAAATCGGAAGGGCTGATAAAACCGAATTAATTAAAACAAGCCTTCTTGCTCTAGATAAATATCTCCCATTCCAGTTAAAAATCTTATTCTTAATTTTATCAATAATAATAAACTAGTCTTCATGCTTGAGTTTAGAGGGTCTAATCACAAAACCAAGATATTCAAACGGAAAGCTCATTGTTTTGCAATTAAGAGTAATAGCAACCGATTTTTTAACATTTTCAAAATCGTTTAAGACTAACACTGAGCTCTTGTCAAAATTCCTTCCAGGCTAAGCTAAAAAAAGACTATCAATAAATGCAAGCCATCAAAGTCAAAGTAGAGGACATCAAATATATCTATGTAAGGTTGTGTCGTGTGGAATTTAAACGATCCTCTTTCAAAAGATTTTGAGTACCCTGCCACACAAAATCGCGTTCGCATACGAGCTGTCAACGACAGAAATGAGAATACAATCGCGTTCAACAATGAAAGATGATCATAAAATACCAATAAATAGATAAATTAACTTATTCTATGAAGTTACAGAAGTACTGACGTTCGCTGCCAAAAGCGTCAAACGAAAATTTTATTATTTTCTAGATTAAAAATTATACAAAAATTCTAAAAATTGAATTAAAAATATGTCATTAGAAATCAAGTCTAAATTTAAAATATAGTTTTTATTATAATTTAAATTCAAATCCTAATATTTAAATGGATTAAATAGTCAAATTTGAAGTCTCGATATACGAGCTGTTACAACAACAAAATTTAGCCACATCAAACATTTCCATTAAGCATAAAAAGAGATCAAAAATTAGCAAAATATCGAATCTACATAATTAAGAGAGCATCATTACCCCTAAAGTGAATGATTTTAACTTCTCATATTTGTTATCATTTCAATAAATATAGAGTGCAACATAACATAAACAAGTGGAAAAAAGAGAGCTAATTAAAATAAAAAGAGAGCTAAATTACTTACATAAATTAAATCTAAGCTACTAATATAAAAGAAAAGAAACAAAAAGAGAAGAATATGAATTAAAATTGCATGTAAATAAATTGCATTAAGAAAATTACATAAGAATAAAAGGCTAAAAAGCCATTAAAATGAGATAGAGAGTTTATGTTTATTTTTGTGGCTGCCACTAAACTAACTACAAGGTGGTGCTAAGGGCTCATAACATGAAATATAAAGGATATTTATACATGCCTAAAACCCTAATGCATAATTTCGGGGACTACCCAAATTACCTTTGAGGAAGTGTGGCCACCAAGTTATCATTAGCTTCTAATTAATCCTCCATTAACTGTGCATGTAACTTTAGTGTCCACCAACATGTGCATTAGCTTCTAATTGTAGATTATGGTAAGTGGGTAGGTGGGGTCGTCCATGATTTCATGAATTGATTTATTTCCATCTTCATTTGTTTCCTTCTCTTGTGCATGCATGAATATATGCGGCATCTTCACAATTTTCCATCCAATTTCCTACAAATAAAAATAAAATGCGCAAATAAATATTTAAACATGTCAAAATACCTTATACACTCATTTATTTAATTAAATTAGATTAAATATGAAAGTAAAAATATGTACATTTACATGCACATCAAATACCCCCACATTTTATCCATCCTCGAATAAACTATAACTAAGATAAATCCATTTTTGTAGAAAGCATGATTGCATTGAGCGTATGTAACAAGCTATTAAACTTCTAGGTGTTCATAGTAGTACGAGTGTTATCTCGTGAGGTTTTTCAGCGGATGCACCCACAAAATCCAAATGCAACATGAAAAATTCCTAAATGCGAGAATTATTTACAAAAATATGGATGCAAGTTTTTTAAAATACCCACAAATGAAGAATTTACCTTTAAACTGACACAAATAAGATAAATATTAGTTTTAGTCATCATCATGAAATTTTAATCATTTTACTCATTAAAACATCCAACAAAAATTAAGTTATCATCACAATTTGACTCTAGTTTGTCTAGTTATTTCGGTTGATAACATTGTGTAACTATGAAACAGATCCTTAAGGTATTATCAAAGTTTTTAAAGTGGTATTTTAGTTTCTTTTAAATAACAAGTAAAATTAAATAAGTGAAAATAGTGCTTGGATTTTAATTGCTTACTCTATCTTTATTTGATTGATATTAACAATATTTACATATGCCTAACTCGAAAAAACTAAGGCTATATATATCACCCATGCACTGCCTTGCGGGCTTACGTGAGGAGAATACAGAGCATGACGAGTATACACATAAGTATGTACACCTATTGCCTGTAGGCATTATTGATGAAAGAAATTTTATATACATACACCTTACTCAGATATACCGATCATGCACTGCCTTTCGAGCTTACGCAAGAAGGGTATAGAACATAGCGAGTGTATACACTCGCATGTGAACACATGACTCTAGGTGTTTATAAATTATATACATATATACAAAAAAATTGAATATTTTTTTAATGAAGAGAGAGTTTAATAATATCATCTTGGCACCACTTAACTTAGAAGATAAAAAATGTTATCGTCTTTACTTTAAATCAACCACTCTTTTAAACAAAGATTTCACTTAGAATATACTTCATAATTAACACCCATGAACCTTCCTATATACTAGTTAAACTATCGTTACCTGTAATCAATGTTTATTTTTATTTTTCTTCAGACAAATAAATTTTCAAAAATTTCAACTTAATAACCAAAATCATATACTGATCTTATAGGGTTTATTTAAAAGTAAATAAATATACTAAAGGAAAAATTGTTTTGGAAATTTTTTTGTTTTTTGTAAAGTATTAGAAAGAAAATGCAAAAAAATAAACCATAAAAGATAAAAAAGGAAGATCATACTCCCCCCGCACACTTGATTTTGACCGTGCCCCCACAATCAACCTAAGTGAAAGGAGAAAAAGAAAATAAAAATAATGATATGACCTATATTTACATGAAAATGAAATGATTATTATTTACATGACATCAGAAAATATACTGTTAAAGTGTGGATGAAACGGTCTTTCAAAGACCAATTCATTTGTCTCATAAAATATGAGAGACATAGCTTAATCACAGAAAACCAAACCATAAAAAATTTCAAAGATGAATGTTGATTTGAAAAAATGAATGTCGTTTTATTAAAAATCGACTGAGTTGTTTTATTTTTGTTGATTTTTGGGGTAGGTAAAACAATTTGTTGAAGTTCATGTTTATTTTCACCAAATTTAAAATCAAACTTTTCATTGAAAACTTGAATTATTGATTTCAAACTCAAAATTGTGATTTAACTCCACCTCTTCAGAATTCAACAACTCATCTTCAAAAAGTTCAAAAAAATTGTGTTCACTAAATTCGTCTTCCTTTGTTAAATTATTCAAAAATTCATTGCATGTATCATTTTCAAAATCGAAAAAAGAAAGATCGAATTTTAAATTTGGCTCCACACTCTCAAAAGAACTGAAATCCAACTCAATTACTGCATTTTCAACAACTTCATTAAGATTGTCATTTTTAATTTCAAAAGTTATTACTTGAAAATCATAATTTTGGTAATAAGTTGATTATTACTTGAATCGTTATAAGTTGGAAGTTGATTTTGCTTCTCACGTTGTTTCATGTATGTTTCAAACAACCAATCCGTGTGATCTTTGCGAATTTCGTCCATTTGCTCAACAAAGTCAAATTTATAATTAATTTGAGAATTTTCAATTTGAATTTGTTGAGAGTAAAAAATTTCACCATTATTAAAACAATGCTCATTGCCAAAACCGTTTAAAAAGTGGTTCACGTTTCTATTTTGACTTTGAAATCCATTTTGGAGTTCAAAGTTATATTCGCATGAGTTATAATCGAAATCATTTGAATTTTGAAGCGAATTCAAATTTTTGATCATTTTGGAATCCTTGACTTGAGTTATCACACAAATATGAATTACAAAAATCATTCATCATTTGATTTTTTATGTAGAGAGTACAAGTAAAGACAAAATCGTTTCAATATTCTTTTCAAGAGTTGAGGGTTGCTCACTATTTTGAGAATTTTGTTCTTCGAGATCCAAATTGTTTATACAATAGTTGTTATTGAAATATCCATAAGAATTTGATGTGAAACTATATGGATTATAAAGATTTTCACAACTATTGTAAAATTTATGTGAGTAGGGAAATTCAGACATTTTCAAGTGTTTTTTTATAAGGGAAAAAATATATTTACCAAGAATGATTTATTTTTCAAAAGAAAGATTGATTTTTGTTTTTTTTTTGAGATTTTTATTTTTTTCTTCTTTTATATGTTTTTTGTGAAAAGATTATATATTTTTATGGATTTTTGTTTTTCTACAAAAAATTAACTTAATTTTTTATTTTGGATTTTTAATGTTTTTTCCTAAAATGTGCATAAACTAATGTAACTAAATGAATGCAAGGACTTAATAACAATTTTTTGTCCCAAGTAGCTCCTAACTTAAGTTGTATAATCATACTTTGTCTTAATTCAACAAGATAGTTCTCAGCCAAGTGACGGACATGAGTTATCGGTGCACCACGAATCACCGTAGCAATGCAACCGAAGGTTTAAGTACCTTTAGAGAAACAATCAATATAATATTTACAAATCACTGTAATATTTATAACTGATTATTACTCTGTCGTAGTTTAGACATCAAGAAATAAAATTGTTCAAAGAAGATAACTTGTCAAGATATAATTAAGCCATTGGTGAGCTAGTGACACCCTTAAGTCAAATGTCTAACCGTTATTATTAGTCAAAATTCTAGAATGAAATGCAAGCTAAGGAAGCGATGATGAAATCCCTCACCTTATGTGGATTGGAATGTCGCCCTTAAAAAAGAAAACAAAATGGTATGAATGCAAAATGGAAATTAAACGTGTATTAACAATGCAACTATAAATGAAATTCTTTTTATGTTTCTGATTTTTTTAAAAAATGGAAGCAACCAACAATGCAGTGTAAATAAAAACAAGTGATAAGAGTATGATACCAAAACATGCAAAATTATTAGCAAATTATTTTAAATCCGCGATTTTTTTAACAACCGTTTATTTTGGCAAGGAAGCAATTCCTAGCGGCATTTCCTTTTTGAATTTTTGCTTTTTTCAACCTGAAACTAAAAACAAGATATATATAAAACATTATATATATATATATATATATATATATCAAAGAAAAAAGTAAAACAAATGAAAAACGATAACAAATTAAACTAAAACAATTGAAAAAAAAAATTCTCTCTATTTTTTGTATATATAAAATAAAATATAAAAATGGAAGCAACCAACAATGCAGTGTAAATAAAAACAAGCGATAAGAGTATGATACCAAAGCATGTAAAATTATTAGCAAATTATTTTAAATCCGCGATTTTTTTAACAACCGTTTATTTTGGCAAGGAAGCAATTCCTAGCGGCATTTCCTTTTTGAATTTTTGCTTTTTTCAACCTGAAACTAAAAACAAGATATATATATATATATATATATATATATATATATATATATATAAAACATTATATATATATATATATACATACATACATACATACATACATACATACATACATACATATCAAAGAAAAAAGTAAAACAAATGAAAAACGATAACAAATTAAACTAAAACAATTGAAAAAAACTTTTTTCTCTCTATTTTTTGTATATATAAAATAAAAATAGAATGCAACAAAACACAAATTAACTAAAAAGAACATAAAATCAACATTCACAAACCAAAATGAAAACCAAATTTTATATATAAATAAGAATTTAGCTCAAACTCAAAAGAAGAGAAGGAAAAAAAAATATTACACACAACATACGTAACATAACCGGCCCAAACCCCTAAAGGCCTACTAACCCAATAAACAACTGATTAACGAAACAAAATCCTTTATATGCCTTCAAACCACACTTCGGCCTCCTTCTTTTTTAAAAAAAAAAATTAAAGAGATTTTCAATTCGTGCTGAGAAGTTTGAAATTGTAATGAGAATTATGTCGCTGCTTGTGAGTCGTAGGCGATTGCTTCGGTTTCTGGCGGTCTTCGAGGCGATTGAGGGCGGATTGTTTAAAGAGGTGGAGCGGGGAGGTCGCTTGGTTTAGGCACAGTTTCAGGTGATGATTTTGGGAGGCGGTTTGGCTGAGGCTGTGAACTTGTGGGTTGTGGAGGTCATGATTTAGTGGTTCGGGTTTTGGTCGCAAAGGTGGGTGGAGGCAGAGGTGATTGTGAGGGTTGGAAATTGGTTTGTAGTGTGAGTTTAAATGGTGATGATGGAATTGTTCGGAGAGGAGGGCGGAGGATGGTTTTTTGTTTGTTTTTGGGCTGTGATGCAGTGCAGATTATGCAGGTTGGTTGATAGCAGTGCTGACTGAGTTGTAGCTGGAGCTATGTAGTGGATGTTAATGTATGGGTAGTTTGGTTGTTGTTAAAGAAGGGAATGATGGCAGATAGGGGATAGAGTTTTGTTTATGGTGAAGTAGCCGAAGAGTTGAAGGCAGTTAGGGGTTGGATGCTTGAAAGTTGCACAGATTGTGATGACAGGCAATGTGGAGATTGTAAGTTGGTTGACAGTGGTGAACAATGATGAACTGTGATGTATGTATATATGAACTATGATGAACTGTGAGGAAGTTTGTGATGTATGTATATGTGACAGTGGTTGATAATGGTGAACAGTTTGTATGTATATGGAGGAGGTTGGAGATGTTGACTGGGAAGCTGTTGACAGTGGTGATGCTGATACTGGTGATACTTATGTTGGTCATGTGAAGTTGTTGAGAAGGGGATTTGTTGATCAGTGTGGTTTAGAAGTGGATCAAAAGGGAAGGGGATTGAATGTAGCAATTGAGTGACTGGGTTGTGGTGATTATAGAGATAAGCCGATGTTGTTTGAAGGGCAGTGACAGTTGGTACTTGATGTGCATTGGGGTTGGGGCAACAGCGGCAGAAATATGAATACAGGTGAATGTCGTTTTTACGGGGATGGTTTGTGATGCACAGTGGAGGGGGGTATGACAGAAGTAAGTCTGGCACTGTGTAAAGTGATGTTGAGTGAAAGCAGTGGTCCTGGATGCTGGTAGGAGATATAGGGTGCAGCAGAGGTGGGTAATGTATGATGTTGTATGTATGTAGGAGTATGTCGCAGTGTACAGTTGTAAGGGAGGAAGTCTGGTGGTTGTTGACAGAGCAGTTGTTGATTGTAGAGGTGTTGATGCAATTGATGGTTTGGAAAATGATCGAAAGTGATGCTAGTGGGTATAAGGAGCTGTGTTGGGGTTTGAGAAGTTTGGTTGCTTTGTAATGAAGTGTGAGAGTGCAGGGGTTTTGTGTTGGCAGTGCAGGTTGACAGATGAAGGAATTTGACAGTAAAGGTTGGAATGGATGTGGGATAAATGTATGGATGATGGTGTTGAAGAGCGTTGCAGTGAAATATGGTTGGTGGGGTTGTGAACTGGTATGTTTAGTGTTAACTGTTAACTGTGTTGTGGCTGTTAATTGAGTTGATGTGCACAGTGATGAAAGCAGAGATGTGTGTGTGGTAGGGGTATATGAATGTGATGGAAGTAGTTGCTGTGATATGGTAGTGATTGTTCTGTGATGCAATGAAGTGGCAATATAGACGGAAGGAGTAGTTGTTTCAGGTAGAGTGGTAAGGATGGTTGATATGGTGTGATGACATTATGCAATGATGAAGCAAGGCAGTGGAGGGTAATGGAAAGAGATGTGAATGAGGCAGTGGAGACTATGGCAGCAAGGAAGGTGATATGTGATGTGATGGCGGAAGCAGTATGTTATGTGATGGAATGTATGTATGAGTGATGCAAGTTGTATGTAGTTGTGGTGAATGGAGTTTGTATGTATGGTGGGCAGAGAGGAAGTGTACTGCTGTGAGTAGTTGAATTTGTAGGCCATGTAAAGGTGGGAGGCAAGGTTGTGGTGAACAGTATGTCAGGGTGTTTGAAAGTGCATGTTCGTGGATGGCTGCAGCTGTGGGGTAATGACAGCTTACATGTGAGGAGTTTGACAGAGGGGTATGAAGTGCACAGTAACAGCAAATGCACAGTAATAGCAAATGCACTTGTAAATGCATAGTAACAACAAATGCATGTTGAAATTGTAAAGAAAAAAAATTTATAAAAAGAAAGTTTTAGATGTAAAATGAAGTGGAATATAATAAAGAAAAAATTGTTTTGAAATTGTGTATTTTTTGAAATATGCAAATGCAACTAGAAAAGCAACAAGCACACAAACAAAATGAAAACACAAATCGTACAACAAACACATAATACAATATTTTTTTTAAGTGCATATTAACACACAAAATGAAAACACACAAAAATCAAACAAAAAAAGAATAATTCGAAGAGTAAAAATTAAAATCAAATCTATTCCCCTGGCAACTACACCAAAAACTCGTTGGTTCGACTAACTTTCTACCAGATTAAAAAATAGCCAAAAATTTGTAATAAAAATAACCGCAAGCGCACAGCGTATAATTTTAGTACGTTGCGAGTACGAGTCGATCCGCAGGGAATTAAATTGACTAAAAATTTCTACTCAATCAAATTAAACCAAAAATTTGAGATTTGTTAATTACAAATTTCTAAAAACTAACAAAAATTAAAAGTGGATAAAAATATGAGACTAGAAGACAATTTAGAGGCAAATCTTATATCATGATCAAATAAATCAACATAATGAAATTATGATCTCTCTTTTATGATCATTAGTGAATTTATTTGATGTGTTATCATAAGTATAGTGTATTTTTGCTATTAATTAGTCCAACATAAACCATCGAACTTTAACACACCTACTAAACTATTTTTTAACTCTCATGAAAATGACAATGAAGTTGAAAATAAAATATATTCTAAGCATGATCTATTTATTATCAATTAGTAATATAGACCATCAAATTTTGATTCTCAAATCCACTTCATTGTCATAATCATATATAGATGAAGAGGTAATTTGTGTTTATATTTGTTTAAGCATAACCTATTTAGTGCCAACAACATATACTATCAAATTCAAAGCGAAACAAACAAATTTAATCACATCAAACATTTCCATTAAACACAAAAAAAGATCAAAAATTAGCAAAATGTTGAATCTATATGATTAAGAGAGCTTCATTACCTCAAAATTAAAAGGGTTTAGCTTCTCATATTTGTTATTATTTCAATGAATGTATGCTACATTACATAAATAAGAGGAAAAAAGATAGCTAATTAAAACAAAATGAGAGCTAAACTGCCTGCATAAATGAAATCTAAGCTACTAACATAAAAGAAAAGAAGCAAAAAGAGAAGAATTAAAATTGCATGCAAATAAATTGCATTAAGAAAATTACATAAGAATAAAAGGCTAAGAAGCCATTTAAAAGAGAAAGAGAGTTTATGTTTGTTTTTGTAGCTGCCACTAAACTAGCTACAAGGTGGTGCTAAGGGCTCATAACATGAAACATAAGGGGTATTTATACATGCCTAAAACCCTGATGCATATTTTAGCGGATTATCCAAACTACCCTTGGGAAAGTGTGACCACCAAGTTATAATTAGCATCTAATTAATCCTTCATTAAGTGTGCATGTAACTTTAATGTCCACTAATATGTGCATTAGCTCCTAATTGTAGATCGTGGCAAGTGGGTAGATGGGGTCCTCCATTCATGAATTGATTTATTTCCAACTTCATTTGTTTCCTTCTCTTGTGCATGCATAAATATATGAAGCCTCTTCATATTTTTCCATCCAATTTCCTACAAATAAAAAAAATAAGCGAATAAATATTCTCAAATTAATTCACACACAAAAATGACCATTTTGCCCATAAATGAAGATGGATGATGATTTGAAAGCATTTGAATTTTTGGTTTAAACATGTTAAAATGCCCTATATGCTCATTTATTTAATTAAATTAGATTAAATGTGAAAATAAAAATATGCACAATTACGTGCACATCACCGAGCTTTCTACTTAATTAAGGAATAGTAAGTTGGAAATCAAAAATGTGTTAATTTGATTTCTTATTGTTTATTGAAATCACTAATGCTATGCTTAACATTAAAAGCCGACAAAGGTAGGCTTATCTATTTATGAGATTCGAGAATGAAGTGTATATCAAAGACTTGGAGCAACTAGTGCCCAAACATACCTGGATTCACTCTTAGATGACAAATAGTTACGTTGGAATGTCATAAACAAGTTAAGCGTACGAATCATCTTTTATATAAGCAATCGTCATTAGAACTTGATAGTTAACCAGTCCATACTGAACTTGACTGATTACAAACTTAGATCTTTAAAACAAATGTTTGTAAAGATGGTAACAAGTATGAGAATGGTTTTGGATTGCTGCAACATTTTGTTAATAACATTCACCTTTAACCCATTTTGATCACACTTAAGAAATGTAAATAAATCTTTAAAAAAATGATTTAAAGATAAGAAAATGTGAAATCGTTTTGGGTTTTTGTGATATTGTATTAATAACATTCGTCTTTAACCCATTTTGATTTACTTATGAAATGTAAATACTTCTTTAAAAGAAAGATTTAAAGATAATAAAAAGCGAAATGGTTTCGAGTTTGTAGCGATAATTTTAATTAACATTAGTTTTAACCCTTTGAATGGATCTGTGAAAGTATTTAGATCCTTAAAATAGATATTTTGAAGATAATATTAAGTAATGCAATCTTTTGGAAAAAGATAGAAAAAGTAGAAGCTTATCTATACTATATTATGATTAGTGAGTTGGATTTCAAGAGCACAGAAGCCCCTTGAATTGGGGCAAATGAAACGCCTGTGGATTTACACGTGTTTTTTACCCTTCCTCTTTTCCTTCACAAGCCCTTACCTTCCATCGGCCCCTTCTGTCCTCCTCCCAATTTACGTCACCCACTAGCGATTGAATCGCCTTCCGCTTCTCTCCTCTTCCCTCATTTTTCTTCATTCCCTCCGGAATCGACAAATTTCCTCGATTTCATCATTGTCGTTGCAATCCCCTTCCTCTAATTTCGTCCACCCTCGATAAGAAACTACAATCCGATTTGTGCTTGCTCCGCTTTCTCGCTGTTGTACTTCCCTCCTCCAGCCGTCGCCAACGCGATTGACTCCGAATCCGTACCTTCCAGTTTTCTTCTCCGTACCTTCCAATTTGCCTCAATGCTTTTTGCAAGGTACACCACTCAATATTATGAAGAAACTGATGTTATTTCTCTATCCAATTCAGGTAAACCCTAACCCTTAAGTGAATAAGGATCGTCTTGACAATCAACAACCATCGGTCTCCTTCTTCGTATATGTGGACTCTTCCTCTGTCTTCTATCCTTTTCCGTATTTGTATTCCCTTCACCTTGAATTTTAGGTAATTTTCAATCCATTTCGTTTATTGCTTCTGATTTTCAATCTTCGACCCTTTGCATCATTTTATAGTCAATTCTGCTTACTCTTAAGAACCACCACGTTTGATTCGTTGATTGCCTTTAAGTGCTGAATATTTATATCGGCTGCATTTCAGGTATCATTTTGATTAATATCGCTTTGATCATTTTGTTATCCATGCTTTTGGGTGATCTTATTATATTGGATTTGCATATTATTTGCTTTGGTTGGAATTGATGATGATTTGGGTTGATTTAATTTTTGGACTCTTTAATTGGGTTGATTTTAAATTAGGGTCAGAGGTATATGAGGTTTTTATGATGAATTAGAGTAACCCATGCACCTGATCGCGTATCCATTAGTTTTGGAATGAATAATTCAAGCTTCATCTATTATTTCCTGTACTTAAGAAGCTAGAAAACATATAATCTTTACATTTTATTGAATTTTAAATTTATGTTGTATAAAAAAATTCATTGATCTCCGTAAAAATGTGATGCATATTAATTTACTCATTTTAAAGTACTGAACGAATACAGGCTTTTTGCTTTGATAATTGCATAAAAAAGTTTTATACGAATTTCTAGCACCCTATGTTTATGGTTGGAGTGATTCATTGCATTTTAATCACTAGAGCTGGCTCAACGATTGTTTTAAATATTTGTATCCCATTGCAAACTATGATTACATACTATAAAAAAATTATTAATTGAATGTACTACGACCAGGTATGATATTTTAGCAATTAAGGTTATTGATCCTGTGGAAATCAGATTTTTTTTAAAATCTACATCGTCTGTTTTTCAATTCAAGTCTATTCCATAGATCACTCGTGCATGTACTTGGTTATATTTTGTTTATCTTAACCTGTGGACTTTATTTCAGAATATTTATGTTAATTTAGTATTAAAATTTCACTAAATTTATAGTCATTTAAGATTCTTTACATTTTGTTTTATTGTTAAATTTACACTACTATTTGGGTCGTATGTAATCATAATTTGGTATTATTAACTAAAACATCACTAACTATCTTAATATCTTCGCATTATGCATCAATTTTATTTCCTTATAAAAAACAGCATTCTGAACCAGTGCTCTGTATTGTAGCCTTGCATGTCCAGCAAATGAACTCAACTGCAACTCTACTTTCCATTCTCGGTTTCATGTCCAAATCTGAGGCTGCTGCCATTAATGCTGTACGACTATGGTTTCTGTAAGTATACTAACATCAAGCATTTTCAATTTGTTTTCCTAAAATATTTACAGTAAACTAACAGGTGACCATATGTGTACCTGTGGCGTTGAAAGCTTCATCAACTTAATGTGAATTTACAACTTCCACTACTAAGGTAGCACATCATATTTTCCCACACAATAATGCCATTAGCATATATGCTTCTTTTCTATACCCTTTTTTGCAATACCCATTTACCAACAAAGCTGGATAAACTATGACGCCCAAAAAAACATTTAATTTATTAAAAATCTCATTTGCGCTTTTAACTGAATTTTATGCAACAAAAAGTTCATTTTATAGGCTTTTAAAGCATTCTGGTCTAATTGTAACGTGGTATGTATGTATGAATGAATCCAATTTGTCTAGCAGTTTGATAAATCTAATTTTCATACATATGCTAATTCACAACCACTCTTATAAGCCATTAGCTCATTTATAGCATCACACTTGCTTTTTGTTTTTTTTACTACTATATTAATGTTTTTTATGTAAAGTTTGGAAGCTGCTCTGCAACATACTGATCTGATTTGGGAAATAAATAATGGTCAAACATGATTTAGCTTTTTCTAAGTATAATGTGATAGTCTAATAGTAATAGTTTTTTAACATGTGATATTTTAACATTTCTTAATTTGCGACACCTATAGCAGTAGAATTCAATATCATATAACATATCCAGCAACCAGAATAAAGTATCCCAGTCATAAAGATTTATTATTCGAGACCAATACTTTATTGAACAGTTAGTGGTATTCTTAACGTGAAAGATTTAGTGTACCTAAGGTTGTTGCGGCTCATCAAAATTTTATAGTGGACATGACAACATTTTTGTTGGCCCAGGTCCGATTCTGACTTCACTTAGCATAGCAAATTTTCACCAGCTTTGAGCTTTTCATTTTCCAACAGTTGAATATTAATGCAAAATTTTCACTGAAACCTTTTACTACTATGAATAGGTAGCTTATCGCAACATTTGTCTACATAACAGAAACTAACGACTCAAAGTTGTTTGAAGCATGCAAGTTAGTAGTAAAGTGGAAAGAAAACATTCTAGGAAATATGAAGTTTATGTATGAAATACATTTACCAGATGTTTTTGGGAAAGACATACCATCGGTTTTGATCTTCCAATGATAGTCTAATATATCTTTTGTATCAATAATCTCAACTGAAAATTAAATTATTTGTCATCTTCAAGTTCTTATTTTCCTTTTGTTTGTCTGACAGAAATCAGCTACGGGTTGTGGTTCAGTGCACTTTCCTTTAGTAGATAGTTTTGGTTCACCATTTGTAGATGACTCATAGATTCAATCATGTAAATATTCTACGATGTGCCTATTCAAGTTTGTATATATAATTCAACATACTGTAACATATTGATTTAGCTAGGTGCAAATGAAAATGCATTATACCATCAGTTTTGAATGTCCAGCAACAATCTAATATGTCTTTTGTATCAAAAAAGCTCAACTAAAAATAGAAATATTTCTCATCTTCAAGTTCTTATTTTTTTTTTGTAAAACGCAAATGAATCATGGGTTTTGGTTCGATGCACTTACTTTTAATATTTAGTATTTATACTCCATTTAGTGATGACTCATAGATTCAATCATGCAAATATTCAATGATGCACCTATACAAGTTGGTATATATAACTCAGAATACTTTAACATATTGATTTTGCTAGGTGCAAATGGAAGCATTATATTCTGAATTTTGAAAGTCCAAAAATTTATGAGAAATAAAATAACTAAGACCTTCATTCTATTTTATAGCAAGTGAATTATTTTGATTTGAATAAAAATCATATTAAAGACCTATGGATTTTTAATCTGAATAAATTTTAAATATCTCTACGTCTGATATAAATATAAATCATACCAAGAACTTGTGGGTTTGTACAGACAAAAAATTGCTTGGAAATCATTTTTAAGAATGAAAGAAAAGATAAATCCACTAAAGTGTTGTGTAAAGATTCAGTCCAAAAATTTTAGCAGCCGGAACTTTGTTTGATTTCAATTTGAGCCAATAGGTTTGTCCTGTAAATTCACTAGGATGCATGCAGTTATGCTTATAGAAGGGACTTTGTTTAATGAAATTAACTAAAATACAACTGTGCGGTTTTGCTCACTACAAGAGTTTGTTTAATATCAGTTTTATCGATATGAATTCTTAGTCCAGAGGCAATGTTCTCTATATTTAAAATATTCTGTTATTTCAAACTAATGTTTATGAAAATGTAGAGTTATTTCATTGAATGTTTGAAAATTCATCTCCACTGTATATTTCGAACTTTCACATCATTTCGTTTGTGTGAATACAAGTCAAGCTTTACTTTATATTAGCAGACCTCTACTACATTAATCAAATCCGGGTGGGGAAACTTATCCTTACGTGATTGAGAAATTTGGAGGCTAATTTTGAGAAGAATATCATGGTAATATGATATTTTGATGCAAAAATATATCCTAGAATGTAGATGATTTCATTTTATATAGTTTTTGGCTGCTTTGGTAAGTGTGATACATTTCTTTGAAATAGAAAAAAAGGACAAATGGTAAAAAGAAAAATATGCATTCATAATTACATAGAATATATTTACTTCTAACCATTTACGACATTCTTCAAAATAACTATATTATTCAATAACCTATTTTTATAGTAGTTTGTGTTGTAGGCAATGATTATGAAACACTACAAGCAGTAGAATTGCAAAAAAAAAAAAATTATTTTTTACTTTTCCACACAAGATTCTCAAAATAAGAAACAAGATGTTAAAATCTGTTCTTGCCTTAAACAAAAATTAATGGATTATTCACTAATCTGATAAATCCTTATTACAAATATATACTAATTATCATGTATGCGCATAACACATGAAGAAGCTACATGACCATAAACCTCTGCTGAATTAACTACGGCCATAAAAGCTTTGTAAAGATGGTTCACCTTTGATAAATTATCGACTTAAAATTACATGTATGGTTTAAATTCTTCTTGTGAATATCTTATTGACTCCACATTAGAGCTTATCAATATAATAGTGCACTATTTATTAATAAACTGATCTTTTACTATTGTAGTGTTCGACAATCAATTTTTTTTGTACTTGAAGAATACTTTCCTCTCATACTTGATGGTACTATATTTCTTGATAAACTAATCTCTTTATAAATATACCATAAGTTCTAAATTAGTCTGTAAATTAACATTGTTGCCATTTAATTAAATTTTTAAACCATAAAAGCATGGCAAATGCTATATGCAAATCTTCTACTCTAGAATAGCATCATGTTTGAAGTCCAAACCCTTAATGCCGCATCAAATTTTTAACCGGTTCTTAAGGGAACTCTATTGAAGAATGAAGTAACGGTCCGGGCTGTGATGTTTTTTCTACCTCTAATGAATAGCCAAATTGTTAGAGTGGATATAATTTTGTCATTGAGAGCGGACTTACTAATTAGAAAACATTAATATTTTAAAGGTATATATTGATTTATAAAATTGACAGTTCAGTTAAATTTAACCAAACTCCTACTTTTCGATATGAGGTTAGTTATGTAAAATACACGTTGTAATACCAGAATCTCATATGAGAATTTTCTTACTAGATGAGTGCTTGCCTCCATGGACTACCATCTTCACATCCAATATTACTTGGGCGCTTGGACATAATAAATGCGCTAACTAATGGTAGAACATGTCCTCATTTTGCAATCGAATATCTTTTGAACTGTTAATAGTTAGTTTACACAAAGTCAATAAAGATATTTCGATACCGAATTATACATTAATTTTTTTTCTTTCTGTTCACCTTTAGTGATATATGATTTTGATAAACTAACAAATTCATAGCTATAGTGTGACAGCCCGCAAATCCGTACCCCTTGAATCAACACTATTCTACCTCTATTAACTCAAGTGGCACAGAATTACGAACCATTAAGGTTAAAGAAGAAGAGATAGAAGAAGAAGAAACTAAACAATATCAGGATCTCACAGTCGCAGCGGAATAAAATATAATAATAAATATAGAACTTTACACAAAATGAAATATATAACTGTTTTATACATCATATCATTAGAGTATCTCATACATCAAATTATACCAATTCGGCATACCATACAATCATAGCAGCGGATATATATATATAAGTACATAAAATACGTGTCGGACTCCAGCTCCTCTCCTGCTCCATAGCATCCCGACCTGAACAAATAATACTCGGTCTGACCCGAGCATTATAATGAAATAACACCCGAGTCAGTCTGGAATACCAGCTGATAATAAATATGCATCCAAATTGATTATTAAAGTTTCAAAAATCCTTTGAAAACAAAAGCATCTCGTAAGACCACGCCACAAATAAACATGTCGGGTTTTTTACCTTACGATAGCTAAAACATTTTTTATAGAAATCCTTTGATATTATAATAGTGTCTATTTACAAATACTTATAAAATAGCCAAAATTGTTACATTCATTAAATTACAGCTACTAGCCACAAAAGTGGGTAATACAAACAAAACTCGTACAAGGCTCGTAGGGAGAATGGATTTCCAACAATGACTAGGCACTGGGGTACCACCTGTCACAGTACGGGGCCTAGATCACCGTACCGAGGATTACTCCCTTCATCCCCTGCAACACAAGGCCGGAACCATTCCTTACTGAACAGTCCCGAACAAGACAAACCCCGTGGTTGGCGCGACCAACCACCCACTAAGCCGAAATATATAAGGGACATCTAGACAGGGGAAATATCTTGTCCTGCTTGGGCATGACCCACCTAACCTTGCTGCATATCCCCTGATTTTCAGTCATTCCCGGTTGATGAGGCTTGAGGCTAAGCGTTACCTTTAGAACGTTTCACTTAGAATGCCCATTGTCCACCTGACAATGTTTCGCAAGCATTCGTCCATACAAGTCCGTCCCGGGTTCGAACGGAACCGAAGGCACTACTCCTACCACATCCATTTGGAAATATCCTCAGGATTAGTAGCGACTAACCCTTGCACTTCAATGCTCCATCTTCGACTCCGAACACGTTTTTCGCACGAAACGTACAAATCGGATCGAAGTGGTTTTCGAGAAATAAATCTCGATCCCGGTCTCTTCGAAACGATCAACGCATTTGTCCAATATTGATAGTCGGTGATTTAACTATCAATTTATATTCATAAACATCCATCACACAATAAATAATTCCCATATTATTTATTTACCCAAATATCTTTACAAGATACATTTCCAAAGTCCCAAAACTCATTTGAAAACAATTTCCCAAAACTCTTCCTTTACAAGGTAAATCCTTTACCATATATTTCCATTAGAATAACCAAGTTCAAAACATTTAGATTTAAAATAGTAAAAATACTTTATTCTGAAATATACTATAAAATATGTAACTTTACTACTAATTATTTACTAAAAATATAGTTTCAAAATATTTAAAGTTAAACCATTTATTAGGATATAAATCTTGATTTTAAATAAGGGTTTTAGTTTAAACTAAACTTATAAGTAGAGTTCTTAAAAGGCTAATACTAATTTCAATAACTTAGTTCAAAACTAGTCTTTTGAACAAATCCATTTGTAAAAATAATTATTAAGATATTTATGAAATTTACTATTGCTAATTTATAATAGTTACTTTTGAAAATAAATATTTTCAAACACTCTTTTAAACAAGCTTGAATTTTTAAAGCTTCCTTTTTATAAAATCAGTTTAACTCGAACTTGGTTTTTCTAGGGAACTCATTTCCACTTAAACATCACAGAAATCCTTCTCAAAATTTCTGTCAATTTATTTCAATTCAGGTTTATATTTTAATAACATAATCTTATTTTCCCATTTATCAACTAATAACTTTTCTCTTTGTTTATCATTCCATATTTACCAATTTTCAAATTTCATTCCAAATGGATTTCAAATTTTAATTCTTTTAAATTCATTATTTAACAATATCTTTTATTTCTCTAAAATTCAATTTATCCATTTATAATTAAATTATGAATTTATAGTTTATCCAACCATATTCTTTATTTCTTAAAACCCAAATTTTATTCCTTTAAATTCTTTATATAACAATTTCTTTTATTCTCTTAAATCCTAATTAATCCCGTTTATAATTAAAATTCAGGATTTATATTTATTTCAACAATATCGCAGTACAATTTAAACCCAGATTTATCAATCACAATATGAAAACAGATCACAACATCAATTATAAAGATAATTATTATAATGTGAGGAATCCAGTTGGATCCCTCCAACCTGTTTTCCCTGCATCCACAAATATTAGCACAACGCATATATATAGATATCCATCCAGACTAAATAAGAACAATAATATGCAACCCATCACACAGATATTTAAATATTTATTATTTAAATCAGCCAATATCCAGATGTGAGTGAGAATAACTCATCTTGAGTTTCGGCGAGCGTTCGAAATTTAAATTAAACCGAACGACGTTCGATTTAACCTAAATTTCTACTTGCCCGGAATGATTTCCGAACTGCACCACTGCGTAGTACACGTCGCTGCGATTCCATCGCTTCCTGCTTCGTCAAATTTCGATAACGTATGAATATGTTACAGCACTTTAAACTTTTAATTTTAAATTTATAAACAAATTTATTTTTATACTAAACCTCACAAATCTCAACCGTCCAAAAACAATTGAAGATCAGAGCCGCTCCCTCATGCTTCTTCTCGTACGCAATATCCAGATAAAAGAAACCCATCAATTTCGAACTAGGGTTCGAGATTGCATCCAACACAAATCCTGAGACGACGATCAGAACCCGGCGCCACGACGTCCCTGCCGCTAGCCACCTTCGCCCAGAGCGCGGGCCCACTCGGTCACCCTGATGCGTGGAAATTTGCGCACGTAACCCCCATGAACGCAGCCCCAAAACTCCACCTCCGATCGATGAAAATCCATCTCTACCGTTCACTTCGAAGATCTTGACACTCTCTGCGATTTTCCAGTAGAGAGTTTTGCAAATTAAAGCTTGGATGGAGAGAAATTGGTAAGGGAAAGACGATCGTTTTCGGCCATAGAAATAATAAGCGGCGGCCTGAACATTTTGGCTAGGGTTAGAGATATTTAATATATATATATATATATATATATATATATATATATAAAATAGTTTAATATTATTTAATTAATATAATTTTTTGATTTAACCGTTAATGCAAACGACCTCCAAACTACGCATTCCGACAGGCGTTTCTAGGGTTTTTCCGCGTTCCGGACACAATGGAACAGGTTTCGTAAGCTAATTCGGTCATGCGTGCGAGTTACGGAAATTAACGATCAATTTTAAATTAAGCCGATTAAAACGATTTCGATGCGTTTCGAGCTGCCGAGGTCAAACGACAACTCCGATTGCTACGAAAATTGAAATCCGATAATAACTAACTATTACGGATCCAATGAAACTGGTTTCATCGAATTCCGAGACTGTTCCCCGGAAGGCTATTTAAACTCGTCTATTAAATCGGGCGATTTTCAAAATTGACGAAAACGCCTAAAATTTCGCTTTTAAAACTTTATTAACTTTATAATAAATCATATGAAATTTATAAGCACAAATAAAATCATTCTGGCTCATTCCGGACCAAAATCTGATTAATTGCAATATTTTATAATATTAAATTTTCTTATTAAATTAATATAAAATTCCAAATTTAACCTACCGACTTCTAATTTCATTTCAACTATCCCACATTATAATTCCAATCCAATTAGACCTAAAATAAATTTTAGAATCTAATTTTATCCCTATTAACACTCAAAATTACTAATTACCCCAATTCTAATATTAAATTAGTATTATTCAGATTTCAATTAAATTATCGTATATAAAGTCTTAATCAAGTTTATTAATGTAACCAAATATTTTATATCATAATTCAAATTTATAATCCATATTAACATTTAAAATGAATTAAATGTTCAAATTTAGCGACCCAAAATTCCGGGTCGTTACATTCCTCCCCCCTTATAAAAATTTCGTCCCCGAAATTTGCTAGGGTAGAAAATACCCTTCAACCCATTTACTTACCCAATTTTGCTTAGTTAAAAGCTTATATTTACTTTCCCAAAATCCTTTATCTTAATCCCAAACTCATTTGCTTCATTTATCCTGAGTCTTTAATTTTTAACTTATAACTTTCCAAGTTAATTACAAATTTTCAAAATTCCCAAAAATTTTCTAACTCCCAAAATTTCCGAAAATTTTTGGCAGAGTCTCCCCTTTACGGAGGAGCTTTCGCGATATCGCGATACAAATAAATATATATACATCGACCCACACGGTCGGAAACAAAAATATATCACAATATATATATATATATATATATATATTTAATTTCCCAATTTTATTTGCGTAGGCGTACCTTTTTAGCAAATTTTAATAGCAAGCGGCTAATATTATCGCATATACGCGCTCCAATTCTTTTAGACGCCTCGCATCCCTGCACTTACTCAACAAACTCATCAGTTTTCAAAGATATGAACACTATACAACATTTCCAATATAAATGTAAGCCAACATATCAATTTCATAATCCATTCAACAATTTTGCATGATCTCATAAGTAAATCACTTCTTATAACATGCACAAAGTTCCCTTTTCTAATGCCAATTACCACTTTATTTCACACAAAGGATTTACAAACAAGTTTCGCCATTCCAATTCATACTTTACATAATTTTTGAATTGATTCACCAGGCAAATTTTATTTCAATTTGCAACATTTGCATTTTTATTATGATTCACTTATATTTATACTCAAACCCATTTATTAAGATTTTAGCCCATTCTACTTCCATCCAAACTAACTTCATTTTATTTAAATATGATTAACATATGCTTCACTAACATCAATCTATTTCAATTCAATTCCAAACTGATTTACAAACCAATTTATTTTCAAATTTTGAAGCCCTTTTCATTTCTTTTATGATTCATTTTCATTCTTATGCAAACATCACTTATCAAAATGTCAATTCATTCCAATTGATTCAAAATCAATTCCATTAGCTATTTTAAACCAATTCTCTTACATTCATTTACAAACTCTTTGAATTGGATTCCAATCCATATCCATTTATTCAAAAATCAATTCAATTGTTGTTTAAACAACTCAATTCTGAATACATTCAAATATTCATGTCATTCAGGCCAAGACTAATCACCACTTAAACTCATAACCATTAAAATTAATTCTAGTTTAAATTTACATTAATCGTATTCCATTCTGAATCATCCATTTTAATTTTTAAATCACATTCTCATTCACACCTTTCAAATTTATTTTTCCTCTTAAGTTTATTTTTATTATATTATTATTATTATTATTATTATATTTTTCATAGTTATATAAGTCATTCCATTCTTATTTACAACTCATAAATTCTTTCTTCATCACAATAACTATCTTAAAAGTCATTTGCTTGCATTCAAAATTTTATTGTCCAAACAAATTTCATTTAAAGCTATTTCATAAGCTTAAAAATAACCATCTCATCATCTTCCTTAAATGATTCCAATTCCATAATATCTCAATTTATTTCCATTTTAATTGATTCTTACCAAATCAAACCATTTACAAATTTTAATCTCACTAGCTTAAACATTCAGCTTAACCACAGTTATTTAATTTGCTAAAGCTTTCTTTACAATATCTCCATTATCTTCTTATAAATCAAATTTTTATTTTCATTTGATTCACATCCAAATCAAATTCCAATTCATTAACAAACTTTAATGCACTTTGCCTATTTATTAAATCCATTTTAGACTTATTTTATTAGCAAAGAAACCACTTTAAATTAGTTCACTCATCTGAATTTATTTACAATTCAAACCATCATTATTATAATTTAATTCCATTTTTCATTCATACTTCATTATTTGTTACCACCAATTTAAATCCCATGCTAGAGTTGGATTTCTATTTACTTTTCAAATTTTGATCAATTATCAAAATTCTATTCATCACAATAAACAAATTCCATTTAATTGTAATTCAATTTAGCCTCTAACCTAATCCATATAAGGTTCTAATTCACTTTCTCAATTCATACTGAACTTATTTACAATACGACCGTTTTCATGTTCTAAACAAGAACTAGGTTCCATTTACCCTTCAATTATTAACAAGCTTCCAAAACTATACCCGTTCCCGCACTATTTTCATTTAATTTAGCTTATACTAAATTCATCTTCAAGCTTCTCTTTATTTAATTCAGCTTATGCTAAATTCATTATTAAATAATCCCTTTGAATTTAGTTGAGTCAAACTTTTATTCATACAATATCCCTTCAGCAAATTAGATTTCTTTCAATTCAAGTCTTTCCAAATTTAGATTCAAGTTTTAACTAAATTTATTTAGCCATCTTGAATTCATTTCATTTTCCCTTACTATCTTAAATAAGGATTTAATTCCATTCATATTTATTCACAACACAATTGAATCTTGTTTTTAATTAAATCCAATTCCATCTCAATTCCATTCGATTGAAGTTAAATCCAATCAAATCCAAATTTTAATTCTCTATATACAAGTTCAAAACTTGTTTACTAATTTAAGTTCATTCATTTCCTTTATATCTCACTTTACCTTATTTCAATTTACATTTCGTTTGAGATTAAGTTTGGACTCACCATACCATTCAACTATTTCCCAATTGTGATTATAATTTCATTCTTATTTATATAAGTTCACCAACTTATTTATTTTAAAGCTCATATTGCTCATTTGAACCCATTTACAGCATATAATCACAATTTCAAATTATATATATGTATATCACTGAATTCTTAAGGATACAAATTTCTTTCATTTACCTTCTTACACAATATTAAATCCACAATCTCAAATTATAAGTATACAACTTAATAACCTATGGGTACAATACATTTCACAATGACCCACAATTTCAAAGCCAACTTACATTTTAATTTCACCCAAATCAATTTAATTCTAAGTCCAATTTATTTAACTTATCCAAGTTATATTCAAATTTTCTACTTACTTCAAAATATTTTATTCACTTCCAATTACTCAAGTTACATTTTAATTCCAAGATTAAAATTTTCATTTCTTCCTTCTTATTAATACCTACTTCACTTAATAAGTTCAATAGTTAATTCATTTCAACTTTACGCATTATTTAATTAGAATTTTCCCAGAATTCATTTTACCCGGTTTTTTTTATTTCAAAACCATTTTGAAACATATCAAATATATACCTATTTGATATATCAATCAAATCTCCAGATTTTTTTCCAAACAATTTGTTTATACCAAAACAAATTTCCCCATTTTTGGAATGTCCAAAACAACTGTTGTACCCAACTAGTCCAAACAATACCATAACCAAATATTAGGGAAGCAATCCATCACTTTAGAAACTCGAAAATGCATTCTAATGATGTGGCCAGCATCATCAGGATTATTTTCCAGCGACTGAAGTGAGTTCAATGCTTCTTACTTTTCTAAATTCATTTCAAAACAGTTTCCATTTAAAAATATTTCCCAAAACAATATTCCAACATTGCCTTCAAACACCTTCAAATCTCAACAAACATTTCAAACTTTCCCAGGATTTTAAATTTCCAAACTTTTATTTAAAATCATTTCCAAAACTTCCGGGATTTAAATTCTGGCTGGGTGTAAATTAGTTATTCTCTTTTTGTATACTTTATACTCATGGAATTTATTTGGTTATATCCATTTCAAATTTAAGATTAACTTTAGATTCTTATTTGATTTTTAATATTAGCAACCAAACATCCAAATATATATATAATGTCAGAAAATCATTCCTTTTATATCAAAATATAATTTTGGGTAAAATTATTTCATTTACCCACTTTAAAAACAATACTATGTCGGTTTATCTTGTTCAAGCGTTTAGAAACCCCTATCGATACGGTTGTACTTCCCGCACCGACCAGAATTCATAAACACTCAACCGGTAAATCAACACAGTACAAAAACAATTTTATATCCACTAACAAGTACGCTCTCTTAGCTATTATTACTCTCAACTCATTATAGAGTACTATTGACACAGTTAGTGATTAATTTCCCCACCAAAGCCTAGGTTGTCGCCAACCTAAGCTCTGATACCAAGTGTGACAGCCCGCAAATCTGTACCCCTTGAATCAACACTATTCTACCTCTATTAACTCAAGTGGCACAGAATTACGAACCATTAGGGTTAAAGATGAAGAGATAGAAGAAGAAGAAACTAAACAATATTAGGATCTCACAGTCGCAGCGGAATAAAATATAATAATAAATATAGAACTTTACACAAAATGAAATCTATAACTGTTTTATACATTATATCATCAGAGTATCTCATACATCAAATTATACCAATTTGGCATACCATACAATCATAGCAGCGGATATATATAAGTACATAAAATACGTCTCGGACTCCAGCTCCTCTCCTGCTCCATAGCATCCTGACCTGAACAAATAATATTCGGTCTGACCCGAGCATTCTAACGAAATAACATCCGAGTCAGTCTGGAATACCAGTTGATAATAAATATGCATCCAAATTGATTATTAAAGTTTCAAAAATCCTTTGAAAACAAAAGCACCTCATAAGACCACGCCACAAATAAACATGTCGGGTTTTTACCTTACGATAGCTAAAACACTTTTTATAGAAATCCTCTTATATTATAATAGTGTCTATTTACAAATCCTTATAAAATAGCCGAAATTGTTACATTCATTAAATTCCAGCTACTAGCCACAAAAGTGGGTAATACAAACAAAACTCGTACAAGGCTCGTAGGGAGAATGGATTTCCAACAATGACTAGGCACTGGGGTACCACCTGTCACAGTACGGGGCCTAGATCACCGTACCGAGGATTACTCCCTTCATCCCCTGCAACACAAGGCCGGAACCATTCCTTACTAAACAGTCCCGAACAAGATAAACCCCGTGGTTGGCGCGACCAACCACCCACTAAGCCGAAATATATAAGGGACATCTAGACAGGGGAAATATCTTGTCCTGCTTGGGCATGACCCACCTAACCTTGCTGCATATCCCTTGATTTTCAGTCATTCCCGGTTGATGAGGCTTGAAGCTAAGCGTTACCTTTAGAACGTTTCACTTAGAATGCCCATTGTCCACCTGACAATGTTTCGCAAGCATTCGTCCATACAAGTCCGTCCCGGGTTCGAACGGAACCGAAGGCACTACTCCTACCACATCCATTTGGAAATATCCTCAGGATTAGTAGCGACTAGCCCTTGCACTTCACTGCTCCATCTTCGACTCCGAACACGTTTTTCGCACGAAACGTACAAATCGGATCGAAGTGGTTTTCGAGAAATAAATCTCGATCCCGGTCTCTTCGAAACGATCAACGCATTTGTCCAATATTGATAGTCGGTGATTTAACTATAAATTTATATTCATAAACATCCATCACACAATAAATAATTCCCATATTATTTATTTACCCAAATATCTTTACAAGATACATTTCCAAAGTTTCAAAACTCATTTGAAAACAATTTCCCCAAACTCTTCCTTTCGCTACACCAAAACAGGCAAATTCTAACATTTATAAGTGTTACAAATAATTTCAGTAACACTTTTTAAGTGTTACTAATGGACTGTGAGGAATGGAGCGGCCAAATTTGTAACACTTATAAGTGTTACAAACATACGTATTACTAACACTTATAAGTGTTGGTACCTAAATATACGGTAACGCTTATAAGTGTTGGTAACAAAATATATGGTAACACTTATAAGTGTTGGTGCAGAAATATACGGTAACACTTATAAGTGTTAGTGCAGAAATATACAGTAACACTTGTAAGTGTTGGTAACCAAATATACGGTAACACTTATAAGTGTTGGTACAGAAATATACGGTAACGCTTATAAGTGTTGGAAAATGATTGTTTAGTAACACATACATATATATACCTAAACTTAAAGCGCAAAGTTTAAATATAAACACTCTGCAAATAATGGTTTCCATATCACAAATAATTCATCATACACATTCAATGCAAAGTTTAAACGCTCTGCAAATGTAGTATAATATATCATAAACAATTATTTACATATTTCAAATACCACAATGTCATATATTCAGATATTATACAACATAAGCTTCAATTTTTTTTTTTCAAAATACACATAAAGTTTAACAACTACAAACTGCCGCAATTTCTTCACCAGCAAACTTGACTTCTCTGTGCAACTCCTCTGACCACCACAACAAACATACCACCAGCCACCTTTCAAACTCCACTGTCATATAGACCAACCACAACAACACATACCTCTTCACCTCTGCTCATAATACAATCTACACTGCAACCTTCTTTCCTTCTTCATACAAAACTACCGCAGTGCAAACAACCAACCTTCTCTCCAATTTGATCATATGCATACATCCCCTTCATCAAACCAGACCCCCACCTCCAGCAACCACTTTAAAACAATTACATACAAAAGTCTATCATCATATCAAACACTCACCACATTTAACCATAAAATACTATCACTCCTTACGGCTCCTCAATTGTCCCCTGCCTCACTTCCTTACCACCCCTTGCCACAAACTTCATCAACCACCTACATTTGCCAACCCCAAACTGCACAACTTCAGTGATACAACTTCCATTACTGCCTTGCCAGTGCAACATCCATACATCCAAACAATTTCTGCCACTTCATTTCTGCCATCCTATTCAACCACTCCCAAGTCCCTCCTCTACCAAACCCTGCCATCCCTTCCTTTCCAAACTCCTCACATTACAACCATCTCTTCACATATAAACCTGTGACCACCACTTCATTTATGATCACCAACTACTTCACTGTCAACACAAACAACCACATACCATATTGCCTCATCAGATCATACTGCATGACATCTACTTCCTTCAACTACACCACAACTTGAACTCCTCAAATCAAACCGGAACCTCACCATCAATCATGATCGTAACCTCAACCAATCATGTTGTAAGTGTTTTAGGTACAACTATGTAACCCCAAAAACACTACAAGGCTTGGGAATTTTTACATAACAATTATCAAAAAAAGAAAAAGAAAATGATATATATGTTCATACAATTGCACGCTCATGTATAATATCATACTAGTATGTTTTGTTTCTACCCTGAACAGATTTTCACAAAATAATTAGAATAAAGGTAGTTGTTCTTCAGTAAATATGAATGAATGGTGCACTGAAAAGAGGCCTCATTTTGTTCATTGTTGGTATTTTGAGCAAAAGGTTATGTAGGTTAGGTGGAGAGGAATTTCGATTTGGTAATGATTCAATGCAGTTAGGTAAAGAAGAATTTAAAAGGCAAGAAATTAATGCAAGTAAAGAAAACAGATAGTAAAACTTAAAAGGAAATTGATTATAAATATGGTATCTGTACAAGGCAGAAAACAACAGAAAGGCAAAATATATAATCATCATAAAACAATATAAACCTCCCAGGTCTGAGGAGAAAAAATGTTCAATCAAACATCTCTTTTGAGTTCATAGACTTTAAAGCTAGCCATAATTGAAATCTTAATATAGACATTTATGTGTATGTGCCGATGTTATTAATTTAGTTTAATATTGACTTAAATCACAAATTAACTAAATTGAGACAAACTGAATTACTAGACTGCACCTCCCCATTAACTGACTTACTAAGGTTTGAATGCATATGTATTTAAGTACAAACATCATTAAGAATCAAGCCTATTCTTCAAAAACATAAATATACTTGTATATGGGTTTTTCGAAAGTACCAAGACAAAATGAACTCAAATGTGCATACGACCAAATTTCAAAGTGAAAGTACTAATTTTTGAGAATTTCAAATAGGTACAGTTTTGTGATAAGTTGATTCCTTTTTTTCATATTGGATTTCCAAGTATGTAGTTTTAAGTGGATACATGTACTCTCAGATGAGGTTCGAGTGGAGTTCCAAGTTGTGCATGCTTGACCGAGTTTCAAAAGGACACCAATTTTCGAAGCAAAAGATAAGCACAAGATTTCGGGTTCAAGGAAAACTCCAAGTTATAAAATCATTGAGAGTTTTGGAATAAATCAAATGGTACTGGACAAACCAATAGCAGGTTAACAATTTGGATGACAGATAACTTCAACTATATCAGATGACGCTAGAGAATGTTAGCTACCTTAAGGAATTCAATAGCCCTATGGGCATGGTCTTACATATATAATTTCCTATACATAAATTTCATTTCATAAGAGATGGAGACCTAACTAACAACTTATTGTTCTGAAAAATACAATGTTCGAAGTTAATATCTGATGATTGCTTAACATTTGGATACATCCCTCGTTTTCTCTCAATTGTGGTGATAACACACAAAGAAATTAAGAGGTTGTGCTGCAAAATTTCGTAGAATTTAGGTTGTTTTAAGAATTTTACCTTACCATCATCGAAAGATAAATCTAATCATAATAATAAAACAATATGGAAAATTTTCAAAACTTACTTGGGACTCAAGAATCAAAGATAAATCTTGCATCCTTCTCAACATTTCAAACTCAATTCTCTTCTCTGCGACATCATTCTTCATCTCTACTATCTTAACTGACAGCCCATATACTGATTTATGTGAGAAAATGGTATGCATTCAGTAACTTGAAGCATGATTAATATCAAATCCACACCTCATATAGCAAATGTATAATTGAAAGAATAAAACCACATGAACATATTGCCTATATTTAGTATACTGATTTCTGTGAGAAAATGGTATGCATTTAGTAACTTGATAGCATGATTAATATCAAATCTACACCTCATATAGCAAATGTATAATTGAAAGAATAAAATCACATGAACATATTGCCTATATTTAGTATTTTATATTACAAAATCGAAACATCTCTGATACCGGTCCGAAAATTTATTCCAGGAAATAAAAAAACTCATAACCATAGGGGGTATAATAAACAAGATATTATGGAACCCGGATCGTTTGTCCACAAATGCGTCGCCAATCTTACACGATTGGAAATTAACTGATTTAAGTAACCACTAAATAAAATGGTATGCATGGTAAAAGACTGCATGGTTGGGCCTCACTGAATTTTAGGACATTGATCTCTACAAACATAACATGAGTATACATAACTTCAAATCTTTACTTTTATGCACATGAGTATACGCAAATATAAGTATGCTAAGTTAAAGATAAAATGATTATATAATCCCATGTCCATGTTTAGTATGCAGCATGATTCATCGTATACATTGAGAAATAACATATTCCCACAATATCTACATCAACAAACACAATACATGTAATCTGGACTCCAATTTTGGAACACATTCAAATTTAAAATGCGAAATCGAAACCAACTAACCTCAGCTGCAGCAGTCCTCGAATCAACTGCTTCCTTGGCCTTAGCATTGATAAACCTCCACTGCAAATACTTATTCTGGAGCAATTTAAGCATATGTATATCTTCTTGCCTTTTACCTTTCTTTGCCTCTCCATTTAACTTACTGCTAGGAGGCAAACAAATCCTTGAAGGAACATATCCAGTTTTGTTTTGGAACGGATTGTGCTGGCTACTAGAAAGTGCCAAATTCAAAGATCAACACACAGCAGAACTATTAGCACCATGATTCTCATTTGAATCATTCTGACTCCTTCTAGAAGAAATAGAAGGCAACAAATCATCCTCGGGCATAGAAAAGTCCATTGGAAATTTATGTAAAGTGCACCACACACAATTTTGAGCTTTGAATTGATTTTATTATTATTATTTACATTAGCTATCAACAAGAAGATTAAGTCTCTCAAATCTAATGTTTATGGCATAGTTTTATTCATTCCACAAGTACATTCATATTTAATTTGATTATGCTGCTTGGTTGAAGTTTTATGTCACTCAAAACATTTTTTATCCGTTGGCACATGACAAAGTGAAAGCATAGAGTTGCAATTTTGCATGTAAAGAGATCCCCTAAAGATACATAACATCTATTGCAATGTCTTCTCATTGTCCGGTAAGTAGTTACATTGCTTTTAGTTATATCCTTTCTTTTTTTGGAAAGAATTGTTTCTACTGTCAAGCATTCATCTAGCAAAATCATTTTTTTGGCCCGAAGTTTCTCTTCTGAAAAGGTCTATATTTGATTAAAGATTACAGTTATGGGTTTTTCAATTTCTATTTAAGTAACAAAGAAAATATATGAAGAAGAAAAAAAAATCTAAATGCTCCATTTTATTACATGCATTGAACAAAACATGCTACACTTAAGCCCAGTTCTGGATTAGTTCTAGCACACCCTTTTCAGCAACACACAAGCCCTATGTTTGGCATAACAAAGATAAATTGGATGTAAGGTTTACGTCTATATTGAGAATAGGTGCATCCTAGCATTAGAATGTTATGGAAACTTAGATTCGACAACCAATATAAAATCAAATCTAACACAATTAAAACAAGCTACAGAAGCAATAAGATCGACACAAATGTTTCAAAACACTCAACACATATTTTCCAAACAAGCTAGCAACTAAGTTATCTAATCAAACGATCATAATAATAAGAGAATAATAAAGTACAATAAAATAAATAACACGAGTTTTATAGTGGTTCCTTTAGAAATCATGTTAGTGGTGCACATCCACTAAAACAAATTAATCTTGGTTCAATCAACAACAAATTTTAGTGTTCTCGTGAATTTAAACATCATTTTGAAATCATGTTGAATAGATTTATTTTGTATTCACTTAGTGCAAGGATTCTAGTGTTAACTAGGATCATTCTGACAAGATGACTTGAATAATTTATTCACCATAGAAAATATGTTGGCCTAATTACAGCAGCATGGATTTATCCTTTTAAGTATTATATCTTGCTAGCAAATCTACTCGTTAATGGATTTGGACTAAAATATGTTTTTAAGTAACAAAAGTTGTTTTCTTTCTTGACTAACAGAACGTGATTGTTTATAAAAAAGATAGAGAACACGTTACTTACAGTATCACAAATATATGAACAACTCACATAATATTTAAACAGATTAAAAAAATAAAAGGAATACTACTTAATCAATTAACTGGGTAAAAATCAATCGATGAATAAAGTAATAAATTACTCATGGAAACTTGATATTGAATCAAACAGTAAATGAACTAAAAAAATACCAGAAATCGAAAATCTCAATATCGCGATTCCCTGAAGTCAAAATGGAATGATATCGCGATTCTTTGAACTCGTGATACCCTGAAGTCTGAAGTCACGAATGATATCGTGATTCCCTGAAGTCAAAATCGAATGATATGGCTCGCGATTCCCTGAAGTAAACTGAGTCGTCTCAAAATCGATTTCTTTTTCTTCTAAGAGCTGCTAGATAGTTGAAGGAATAAGCGTTGAGGAAAAGGATTACATTAATGCTATTTGCATTTTAGTCACTCCAATTAAATAATAAAGATGAGACGCATCTTCAAAGAAATGTGGAAGATTTAATATTTGCTGAGATGAGATCTATCTGCGAAACCCTAGTTATGAGATAGTGAACCAAACAAGCAGTCACAATATCTGCGAAACCCTAGTTATGAGATTTCATGGAATTAAACTTTATGCGGCCAAGAGAAGAGATAGAAAAGGGACAACGTTACAAATGAATGAATGGTATTAAATTACAATGTAGTCCATTGATATTGATTTATTTACATATTTACCAAGTATTGTAACGCTTTTTTGTGTTGCAAAGTTTATACAGAAAATTTTTGATGTATCCTAACACTTTTTGATGTAGCCTAACACTTTTTAGATGTTGGTAGTATGTAACATTTATAAATGTTAGAAATTGAGAAATATAAAATGTTACAAAATCACTGATTTGGTGTAGTGTTTACAAGGTAAATCCTTTACCCTATATTTCCATTGGAATAACCAAGTTCAAAACATTTAGATTTAAAACAGTAAAAATACTTTATTCTGAAATATACTTTAAAATATGTAACTTTACTACTAATTATTTACTAAAAATATAGTTTCAAAATATTTAAAGTTAAACCATTTATTTGGATATAAATCTTGATTTTAAATAAGGGTTTTAGTTTAAACTAAACTTATAAGTAGAGTTTTTAAAAGGCTAATACTAATTTCAATAACTTAGTTCAAAACTAGTCTTTTGAACAAATCCATTTGTAAAAATAATTATTAAGATATTTATGAAATTTACTATTGCTAATTTATAATAGTTACTTTTGAAAATAAATATTTTCAAACACTCTTTTAAACAAGCTTGAATTTTTAAAGCTTCCTTTCTATAAAATCAGTTTAAATTCGAATTTGGTTTTCCTAGGGAACTCATTTCCACTTAAACATCACAGAAATCCTTCTCACAATTTCTGTCAATTTATTTCAATTCAGGTTTATATTTTAATAACATAATCTTATTTTCCCATTTATCAACTAATAACTTTTCTCTTTGTTTATCATTCCAGATTTACCAATTTTCAAATTTCATTCCAAATGGATTTCAAATTTTAATTCTTTTAAATTCATTATTTAACAATATCTTTTATTTCTCTAAAATTCAATTTATCCATTTATAATTAAATTCTGAATTTATAGTTTATCCAACCATATTCTTTATTTCTTAAAACCCAAATTTTATTCCTTTAAATTCTTTATATAACAATTTCTTTTATTTTCTTAAATCCCAATTAATCCCGTTTACAATTAAAATTCAGGATTTATATTTATTTCAACAATATCGCAGTACAATTTAAACCCAGATTTATCAATCACAATATGAAAATAGATCACAACATCAATTATAAAGATAATTATTATAATGTGAGGAATCCAGTTGGATCCCTCCAACATGTTTTCCCTGCATCCACAAATATTAGCACAACGCATATATATATATCCATCCAGACTAAATAAGAACAATAATATGCAACCCATCACACAGATATTTAAATATTTATTATTTAAATCAGCCAATATCCAGATGTGAGTGAGAATAACTCACCTTGAGTTTTGGCGAGCATTCGAAATTTAAATTAAACCGAACGACGTTCGATTTAACCTAAATTTCTACTTGCCTGGAATGATTTCTGAACTGCACCACTGCATAGTACACGTCGCTGCGATTCCAACGCTTCCTATTTCGTCAAATTTCGATAACGTATGAATACGTTACAGCACTTTAAACTTTTAATTTTAAATTTATAAACAAATTTATTTTTATACTGAACCTCACAAATCTCGACCGTCCAAAAACAATTGAAGATCAGAGCCGCTCCCTCGTGCTTCTTCTCGTATGCAATATCCAGATAAAAGAAACCCATCAATTTCGAACTAGGGTTCGAGATTGCATCCACCACAAATCCTGAGACGACGATCAGAACCCGGCGCCGCGACGTCCCTGCCGCTAGCCACCTTCGCCCAGAGCGCGGGCCCACTCGGTCACCCTGATGCGTGGAAATTTGCGCACGTAACCCCCATGAACGCAGCCCCAATACTCCACCTCCGATCGATGAAAATCCATCTCTACCGTTCACTTCGAAGATCTTGACACTCTCTGCGATTTTTCAGTAGAGAGTTTTGCAAATTAAAGCTTGGATGGAGAGAAATTGGTGAGGGAAAGACAATCGTTTTCGGCCATAGAAATAATAAGCGGCGGCCTGAACATTTTGGCTAGGGTTAGAGATATTTAATATATATAAATAATAGTTTAATATTATTTAATTAATATAATTTCTCGATTTAACCGTTAATGCAAACGACCTCCAAACTACGCATTCCGGCAGGCGTTTCTAGGGTTTTTCCGCGTTCCGGACACAATGGAACAGGTTTCGTAAGCTAATTCGGTTATGCGTGCGAGTTACGGTAATTAACGATCAATTTTAAATTAAGCCGATTAAAACGATTTCGATGCGTTTCGAGCTGCCGGGGTCAAACGACAACTCCGATCGCTACGAAAATTGAAATACGATAATAACTAACTATTACGGATCCAATGAAACTGGTTTCATCGAATTCCGAGACTGTGCCCCGGAAGGCTATTTAAACTCGTCTATTAAATAGGGCGATTTTCAAAATTGACGAAAACGCCTAAAATTTCGCTTTTAAAACTTTATTAACTTTATAATAAATCATATGAAATTTATAAGCACAAATAAAATCATTCTGGCTCGTTCCGGACCAAAATCTGATTAATTGCAATATTTTATAATATTAAATTTTCTTATTAAATTAATATAAAATTCCAAATTTAACCTATCGACTTCTAATTTCATTTCAACTATCCCACATTATAATTCCAATCCAATTAGACCTAAAATAAATTTTTGAATCTAATTTTATCCCTATTAACACTCAAAATTACTAATTACTCCAATTCTAATATTAAATTAGTATTATTCAGATTTCAATTAAATTATCGTATATAAAGTCTTAATCAAGTTTATTAATGTAACCAAATCTTTTATATCATAATTCAAATTTATAATCCATATTAACATTTAAAATGAATTAAAAATTCAAATTTAGCGACCCAAAATTCTGGGTCGTTACATATAGTTGAACAAAAAGGTAAGTTTATAATATCAAAATAGTGCTTTTTCTTTCAACCTTAATTAACCAGAAAATTAATTGAAAAAATATGTATAGGTTACCGCTACGTATGCTATTACGTTTTAAAACTATGTAGACTCAACAATTACAAAGTGTTAGCGTTATATGCTTTGATGTTGTGTGTTTTATCCAGAAGTATTATTATTATGAGCAATTTATGAAAAAGGGTTCGTTGTAAAATTTGTTTAGCTTCCTTATGCTTTTACTCCCACTTTTTTTTTTTTTTTACTTAGAATTGTATTTACCATTCATTGGTATTTTCCACCAGTATTTGGCCCGAGCAGCAGCATAACCATTATTTGATCTTGCTGATGCACTATTTATGTAGTGTAACATTTACCGTAAAGGTATGAACTCTTATTATTCGATTTCGAGCTTGAATTCAAACATTGATCACAACAAAACCTTAAATCATAGACTTCGTTTAGCATTAGTTCTTGAGATATTGCAAGACATCTGGGAAAAGAGCAACCATTAGAGTAGACTCCATATTCAGATTTAGCACAAATTTTAGAAAACTACTTAGGTTTTGTATGTTATTTCAAATATTTTAAAATTTATTTTGTGAGACTTGGTACAATACTGTTATCTGATGAAAAATTGAATAATTTTTAGTTCTGTTATGCTCATTGTCTATTACTTTATTCTTATGTTATGAAATAATTTTGAACAAATATGTTTTAGGGTGTATGATTATAGTAGTTTGAGAAAACATGTTATGATATTTAGTTCCCACCAACTTATTTAGTTATATCCCAGCATATTACATATGCATTAAGATATATAAGCATGCAGATTATATAAGCCAAGTTAGGAATATGATTACCATGGTTGCACACACTTATAACTAAATATAGATTCAAATTATTCTTTTCTCCTATAATTGCTTATGTTTGTGTGCATATGCTAAATGAATAATGTTAAAGTAGAAATTTATATATATGAAAGCCTTTAATTGCTTTATGTTTCATTATGGAAATTAGTGAGTGTCAATCCTAAGGATTATTAGACCAGTTAGCTTTTCTAGCATGCTCATTCATTTATGTATGATATTTATACAGGCTTACAGGTTATACAATAAAAAATAAGATGAATGATGACAGTAAATTTCAAATATTGAGGAATTTCACTTATTATATACTTATTCTAATCCAGTAGTCCGGGTTAGCTTGATATACAAGCAAATGCGTGTATATTTTAAATATTTGCTTTTCACATTCTTATTTTGTAGTGGAAAAATAGTCATCTTTAAAAGTAAAGAGCAAAGAATGGAAAATAAATTATGGATAGTTAATAACCCATAGACTTAACTTTGGATGCTCGAGAATCTTAGGAGATCGAATTAAATGGGTCAAAATATGTTGATTTCGCATGCATGAAATTATAAGCATAAATCAAACATTGTCTTATAAATCATTTGACGATAATAATTTTTTAACAAAAACCCATATTTATGTATTTTTAAGTGATTATAAGTGAGCTTATTATTTTCATAATGATATGTTATATTTTTGAAGGATGAGGCTCTTTTTGATAATCCCATTGCTTTTATAATTTCTTATCATATATCATCTAAGAATGCAAACTTTTTTATTCATGGTTAAGGCCGTTCAAGGTTATATGCATTTATAGATATTCTTACTTTGTATGTTATATAATTCAACTTTCTAATTTGCAACTATTTGATTGCATGAGTGATATACTGAAGTTGATTAAGATCTTTTAATACTTAAATTGATGCGTAGACAAGTTGGGTGTTAGTTTATACCTTTTGGGATGCTGAATTGTAACTGTAATGTCTGTAAAATTCCATGTATAGAAACTTCCTTGATAATTTTATTAAGATATTATCTCCAAATAGTCTTTCTTAGTGACAGTAGGGTCAAATATTGTCCATGTGATCTTTTTAGTTGGCTAACCAACTAAAATAACTATAATAGTTCTCTATGTAACTCCTTATGCAGTATTAATAACTTTTCATTAGGCAGTTAGGACTAAGCTTCGCATAAAAGACCAAAATTTAATATATTTCCTTTTTTAAAAAGTCAACGTTATTTATATAGATAACAATACATGTATAGGGCTTATATATATATCTGTGCGTATGTATGTATGTATGTATGTATGTATAATGTTTTAGCAATTTATGATTTATGAGTATGATATAATGTGTATATTGAAGGTGGGATCCTACTCAAGTCTTTTTTAAGTTTAACAGGTCCAGTAAATAATGGTTGTATTATTCAGTCTTCCTAATGAAACTAAGGAAAAACCTTTATGTCCATATCCGAAATATATAAATTAAATTCGATACTCAAAAATTGGATACGGATGCAAATTGTCCATATTCGCACTCGATAAATACCCCTTTGGTTTCTGTCACGATTATAATTTATTATTCTGTGCGTTTTAATACGTAAATGATTACCATTTACTATTTTTTCTAGGAAAAAAAAATATAACGTGTATAAAAATCAATATTTATTTCTTAAAAATAATTCTTACCATATTTCTTTCTTTGTATATTTTTAGTACTGAAATGGATTTATAATGAATAAAAAATTTCTGTTTATTTATTTAGATTTATGAGTTGTGAATTGGTCGAAGAATATTCGATAAATATCCGATATTTGTTTGCATCCGCGGATACAAATATTCGATATTCAAACATTATTTTGGATATGGATACGGATGACACTACCAGAATCCGTATCCAACAATTTACAGGCCCAATTACTATAAGAATTTGAATATGTGGAGCATTTCAATTGGTTGTCAAAATTAAATAATTATTTTAGTAGTTAATAAATGAAGTATAAGTAAGGGGTTGACATTAAAACTTGAAAATCCTTCTCACTGCTGGTTTTCTAATGCATGCATGTAATGAAACATATGCACACATATGTTTAGATATATATGCGGTACATCCGACTCATCAATTTAATATAAATAAAAGACATATCACCTAAGTGGAAAACTAGCATGGAACTTTCATTTATCGCTTAAATTTAAATTACCTGCATGATGCTGGCTCACTTTAATTTATCACTTAAATTTAAATTCACAAGTATATAGTATTCACGAAACATACTTCATTCTCAGTCCAAAACAAACAATGCCAATTCCAATTTTATATAACATTAGCTAAACTGATTTCTGAAGTAGGTGATTTTTCACATTACAATTACATAAAAATACCTTTTCCCTAACAATTCTCTATCAATTTTTTGTCTTACATTTTCTGTTTCCTTTCATCATGCAGTAAGCTCAACCATGGACTTCCATGGAGTTCCAAAGGTGTTTAGGTATGTTTGTTGTTCAAGGATTCAACACGTGTGCTACTCATAGAAAGGTATGCAGTTCATCATTTCAACACTTAACTCAATCCTAATAAATTTTGACTTGCATTGTATTTAGAATTAGCTTACATAGAAAAACTAGATTGGATCATGAGTAATTACATCAAAATTTCAATATGCTCTTCTTTATTCTCATATGGAGATTAGTATGTACAACTTATCTACATCAACGTAGATCATAACTTACAGCTCAGTTTTATGAGCTAGATCACTCAACCATACAATATACAATACTTCTTTGCTAATATAAGAATAAAATAATCAAGCATATAAGCTAGATTAGTCAAAATCATAAGCCTAAGCTTTATTTCCACCATAGTAAATAACATATGTCATATCACTTAGTTTTCATAATTAAGAATAAATATACAAGGTTGATGCTCCGAGCTTTGTTCTCAGCGAGGATTCCAAACATGTTGCACATTTTATTTGAGAAAAAAGTTTAACAATTGGACCAACTAAAATTAAGTGAATTGAAGTTCAGAAGTTAGGCTTACCCAAGAATAGCCAAAAACAAAGAGTAAATTTTGCCTTTATTTGTATTTAGATAAAATCCAATATACCGAAAAAGTCTATAATAACTGTTGACTCCCAGTATTCTTTTAAACAGGTTGCTTTTGACCTTTTGGTTGGCTTTTCAACTACTGCAGAAATAAAAACCTGCAATTGGCATTCAACTCATATTATCAAGATGCAAGGCGGTTATTATTTTAAGATTTTGTCTTTTTAACATCTATCATCATTAAATAAAAATTGTAGAACTATTTTCGCACTTACTTTACTACTATGGTACATTTGTTCTTCAACACCTCATGGCCTGCGTTTTTACAAACTTTTGTATAATGTATTGTTTGAGAGTCGGCATTTGCTGTATTTAATCAGATCCATGGATGCAATATTAATTAACTTCAAAATTTTGGTTGGTATCAGTTTCATTGTCTTTACTATTGTGGTATCAGTTGCTGTATTTAATCTAGATAACCTAATTGTTATTCATTTTCTCTTTTTTAATACAACCTTACATTTTTTCCGTATGGGTGATTTTTTTTTTCCACTAGGAATAAAACATTCTTTGGCTTTATAGTAATCATTAGCTTCAAGTTATCTTTTTCAATTATAAGTTTGTTACATCTTAATAGTTTCAGTGCACGCCAACTTTTATTTGGAGTCAGTTTTGTAACATTAAACATTAATATACATATTTGATGGCCTAACGGTTGAAGATGGACCGATTAGGCTACAATGTTGATGTTAGGTTCCAAATCTTTGATCTGTAATTTTTACTACACTAAAACATACATGTTTACTTTATCAGGTAATTATAATTAGCATTGAAGGTTGACTTACTTTTAGAGTTATATAACAAACACGCTAAAGATAAGGGAACAAAAAAAAGTTACTAAGCATGTGATTTACATGTCTAATCATCAAGCTTTATATATTTGTATACCTATCATTTTTATTTGCACACACCTATGTAACTACAATATGTTCGCCATGTCCGTATGCGAAGCACGGGTTTGCACTAGTTAGATAAATAAAGTTCTATAATAAAGGAGCTTTAATTAATAAAATGAGCTTTAATTAATAAAATGAGCTTTAATTAATAAAAGGATTAATTAAATGGAAGGGATTAGGAATTCCTTAAATGACTTAATCATACTTTGTGTAGCTTGATTGTGTTTTGCATGATATAGTGTTTTGTGTGTTTAATCGTTTATGGAAAGTAAACGAGACGTGGATTCCATTTAGAAACATCTATCTTGTACTATATAGTCGACTAGTTGACTATCGAATTGACCAAAATATGACTTAAGAAGTTATTGAAAGGTTTCGCGATTTCATGCCAATAAAAACCCCTGGGAGGAGTATTGGTATGAAGCATCTCTAGCTTTCGCTTATTTCTGAGAGAACCGGAATTAAGTTAACTAGAAAATTCATCGAATTAGTTTTGAAGAGATAGAGATCGGTATATGTCTTACTTATCGAATACCACTTCAAAACTAGTATACAAGTTCCATGTTTTGAAAGCGATTGTGCAGTGAAATGTTATAGAGTCGAACTATCAGTCCTAAAGTTAAAGTCTAAGGGAGAGGTGGCGTTAAAATTCCAAACGATGCTATCATATGGGATTGTCTATCTTGAGCAGTATTCCAAGAGAGAGGATAACATTAACATTCGTTGGAGAACTTATGTAGGGAACCTATATGGAGGTTCAAGATCTATTCACGATGCTTTAATCCATGTAGTGATTTATGATCTGTTCGAGATTTGGAAATTCATTTGGGAATTCATGATCAGTTCAAGATGATGGATTCCAATTTGGAGATTCATGTTCTGTTCGAGTGATGAAGACTCGTGTGAAAGATGTCGAACGTAACCTCGACATCGGAAATGGCTAAAGACCGAGTAGGATGCACAATCTAGGGTTTTGTAGTCCTAAGACTGGGTATTGTCAACTCCATATCTAGAGTATGCTTATTGATATTGTGCACCAAAGTTGATGGTATTTGGTTCCACGTGGTTCATGTAAATGTTCGGACGTAGGCCTTTGTATTTACCTTATGGTATATTTTATCTGGAGATATACAACACTTGGAAGGTAGTTTCTGATCCCCGTGCATGGATTTTGGATTCGGCTTTCTAGAAGAGATCTCCACAGATAGTCCATTATGCGAACGTTCCTTATCGATTTTGGTTGTACCCTTATTATGCCTAAATGTAATCAATGTAACCATTTTGGCTATGATTAATATTTATTTTGAACCTTAGACATTATTATAATATCATCAGAATCTCTATAAATGATTTGGTTACTGTAAGATAAAATCCCGTTCGTGTTTATTAAAATAAAATTTGTATTTTGAAAATATTATTTGCCTCAGTTATTTGGGTTGTTCATCATCATTTAATTTTGAATCCATCAAACACGAACAACTTGTGACATGCACATTGTATCACTGTACATGCCACAAGGTCGTGTACACGATACGCACTTGACAAAACTGCAGAGACAGGTGAGCACAAGGTCAAACCCAACCAAAAGCCAAGTTCAACTCAAGTGCAATACAAATAATGTCACGACACAAGCACAAGGTCGAACCCGAGGCAAAGCTAGGTTCAATTCAGATGCAATACAAAAAAAATATAGAATGGCCAAGTTTTTTAATGACTGGAACAAGCCTCGACCAAAGTTCAATGTGTACACATGAAAACAGAGGCTAGAAAGTCCAACCAGACCAAATTGAAACAGCAACAAAACTACAAACAGTTTTGAAAACAATGAGGCATGAATTCACAAATACAAACAATATAATCAGTTTCAAAGGATAAACCAGAGAATTCAAACCAGATTCAAGTGAAAACACAATATAAAGTGACATGCATAGGTATGCATCAGAGAGGAGTTCAGGACCACCCAAAGGATCAATTGAAGCTCACATGAATACAATGAACAGGTTCAGCTCAACCAGCACATACACAAAAGTATATATATGCAAACTAGCTCAAAGCATTTACTCGAAGTAACTCAAGATCACATACAGTGCATCAGATGAAGCAAAGTCATGAATACAGTTCAAATAGTAAAGAGCTTTAACCAATGCACATTGCAGACTCGAATGACCAGTGAAATAGAGGCTCGAAACATGTATATGGTCAAGCACAAGTCAAAACATGAAGTATGAATGCAAAGCTACCACCAGAGCAGACTTAAGTGTTCAGACATTACAAATATACAGTGGAGCTTGAATGGGGTTTCAAGATTAAAGCAAAAACTCAAAATCAGTGCACAAAAGCAAGCACAATTATAATATGAAACCGGTTCAAAGCAATAAAACTACAATGCAAACCAGGGATGCAACTCACAAGATCCAAACTCAAAACAACATGTAGACCAAACTTATATACATGCAGTCAGACATCAAGCATACATGAATCAAAGCATGTACAAAGCAGCGGCAAGCATGCAAATACAAGTAGATGAGCAAGGCCAAACGAAGACATAATGCAGACCATACATATATACAGAGCTCAAGACCAAAATACACATGACTTCAAGAATAACAAAAACTGAGATGTGTGTACAGGAAAACCAGACATGCACACATATATATATAAATATCGATGAAGCAGTGCAAACAAATGTACATAGAGTAGTGTATATTAACAAACTGTAGACAACAAAGAAGTCAAAGATAACATGAATACATATACAGTTCAATCAACACATCAAGATGCCATGAGTGTCAAAGTGATAATTGAAATTGATCAAGCCAAAAAGTCAAGTGAATGTAAAAGCAGTTTCAAATCAAGTCGAAGCCATGAGTCAAACAATTTCAGAAAAGGTATATACAGTAAATCAAACAAAGTCCAGAAATCATTTCAAACGGCTGAAGTCAACCATGACCAAAGTCAAGTTTAAATGTCAGAGAATTCAAAGCTGTGGTAACCAAGGAATCAAGTAAGTTCAAAATCAAAACCGTGATAATCAAGTAATTACAAAATATACGAATTTGAACAAGTCGGTACAAATCACAAGCATTGATGCAAAATCAACGGCCGAGCCAAATTTTTAACAGATGAACTCAAAATATATTCGAAGTAAATTTAGGGTTTTCATCCCTATATGAACCATCTACATCATCGGCATTAAAATCATCGAGTTCAAGGAAATTAACCAGTAAAGCAAAGAGCATAAAATCACATACCAGTTCATACCGAACTCAACGAATTAAAGCGACCATGTGCAAATCAAAGTGAGCCGATTGCCGAAGCAAATCAAAGCAATAGCCATTGTAATCGACCAACAATTAGCCGACGTCTTCAAATTATCAAAAGCCCTAATTTCAAATCGAAGAAGGAAAGAGAAGCAGCCATTTTTTAAAGAAAAAGGATACGGCCGATAGTATAAAAGAAAGTGGGGATTATTTTTCCTCTGTGTTTTTTGTTTGGGGCAGTTTCTTTATTAATTTGGGCTTTAATTTAAATCAGGGTTTTGCGTTTAAATTGTTTTTAAAATTTGTATTTCTTTTTAAACTTTTGTAATTTTCTAGTCGTGTGACTAGGGGACGAACTGCGGTGGCGTAGTTTGAGATTTTGTAACTCAGTGGCTGAGTTGTGGGAACGTTTCAAGCGTAAAGTTAGGTTAGTCGGTTGCAGGTGTCGCGAGTTTACGTGTGTAAGCGTATGACTACTTAATTTCTAGTAGAAACCTTGGAGGCAGCATGTAGGCAGGGTTTTGCTGAAGCTGGTTAAATCTATGTTGTTCTATTTCTGCTTTTCGTATTCTGCTATTATCTGTGCTACTATTATTCTTCCGTTATTAGTGCCGTGATTAATTTATATATTTCCGTATTAAAATTTTATAATTAATAGTATCACCGTATTCACCCCCCTCTAGGGTGAAATCGATCCCACATGTTTATGTATGGCAAGGTCTTACGAGATACCTTTATTTCGAAAGGTCTATATAAACATTTAAAATCTATTTGATCTGTGCTTCTCACACTTGATTACCATACTGATTCAGGTATTTATTTCTTATAATGTTCGGATCAGCCTCGTGTATGTTTCCAAATTTAGCTTTGTATGCTTTGGAGATTCTGGAGAAAAGTTGAAGATCTACCTATTGTAATATTATTTATTTCCATTGTATTACTTTGTGTGTATCATTTAACATTTGTTAGGACGGGTTTTTATAAATGTCAAGGCCGATTACTGACTCTAAAAACTTTGTATCTTAAGATGGCAGTTTATACTGTCTTTTGATATTATATATTATCGCTCCGTTGTGAGATTCTGGTATTGTGTTCTCCTATTTCTTGTTCTATTTCTATTTCTTTTTATTATACCCTAACAATTCATCTTTTCGGCACTTGGGTGCTCGGTATGTGAATACCATGGATGTATTAGTGTCTACATTTGGGGGTTAAAAGGGCAGAGCGTTAAAAGTTAACTCAACTTCACTCACCATTAGTCATACTTTGTTAAAGAAAGTTCGATTACTCCATATTGATACATCATTATGTACCATAGGAAGGAATGACTTTTGAGATTGAATCTTTATCCATTTTTAAGTATGTTTGGAACTCTTTCCAATATACTCATCCATTTGATCAAATTGAATCAAATTTTATTTTCTATTGCACGTTATCTTATACGTCCATTTATACTCTGAGCTTATCATAAACATAATATATGTGTAACAAATACACGTATTCGTATCCGTGATAACTCATCGGTTAATATAACGAAGTATGTTGAAACATTTTGGTATTATCAGACTTATGATTGCATATAACAATATGTATCAATCCAAAATGTTCATTAACTCCTATATCGCTCCTACTAAATGGACCACTAGTGGTATGAGACATAATTTACTAGTATCATATCATTCATAATCATATAATAAAAAATTATTTCTTAAAACCATGTATTAGTCCATGATTCCAAAATAATTGCAAATAAATTTAGGTAGTTCAGTATTCTCCAATGCTCACAAATAAAAATACTATAGTTATATTTTATAACCAATATCAATAATATTCATGTTGAAATAAATCTATGTCTATTTTTCAGTCAATACTAAAAAATAATTATTATTTCATAAATAATGTTAGGTATGTTTTACGAAAACAATTATCGTAACTTGTGTTAGTACATTAGGTACTAGTTTTGATGACAACAACCATATAAGATCATATAAAATATAGATACCAATATTTTATCTAGTTATATATGGTATATAGTGTGGGATATTAGATAGATGCTGATTAAGAATACTATACAGTATCAAAAGCAAACTCAAGAGGGTGATATAAAGATTCAAGAGTTAGAGACTGGAAACTCCTGAGTCTGAAGATTCAAGATATCCCAATAAGTTATAGAGTCATAGATTATTTTGTTAAAACCCTAGTAGCACTTATTTGATCTCTCTTCATTTTTTTTCAAAAGGTTTTTAAATCTATGTGTAACGGCTACAAATCCGCACAATTCAGACTTATAATAAACCATACATGTCCAACCCAAATTGAAAAAAAGATGGATAGTTATGAGAATGAAAGAAGAAAGAAGAAGAGAAAAGAATAAGAAGAGAAAAAAACCAAAACAACACAAAATCTCACAATCACAGCGGAACAACATATAATAAAATGTCAATGACCTTCACAAAAGGGAAACTATAACATACATATATCAATCGAGTACAACAACAAATCACAATCATCAGCCTGGACAGTTATAACAACCTATCCTCATGAATGCTGATAATGTCAACAACAATGTAGCGAAAATAAACATATATGCGAATATGACTTAAAGACCTTCAGCTCATCCCTTGAGCTCCAATGCATCCAAAACAATCTGTAAATATGCTCGATCTGACCTGGGCATTATAATAAAATAACACCCGAGTTAGTCTGGCAAAGAGAAAACACATCTATTTGGATTTTTAAGGTTATCAAACTCCTTTCAAAATAAAGTCATCTCGTAAGACCACGCCGCACATAAACATGAACGGATTTTTACCATACGATAACCAAAACATTTTAAATAGAAGATCGAGTTATATTATAATAATGTCCAAGAATTCAATAAAAACATATAAAATAGCTGAAATGCTTGCATCTCACATTTTATCATAGTTGGGCACAACTAAGTCCGTAAAGCTCGTATTGAAAAATGGATTCCATGTTATGACAAGGTAAGGAACTATCTTCCGATGGTACATCTCTTGGTAAAATGCATCGGGGTATGACAAGAACATCTTGTACCCCTTCCATACAGGATCGGCCTACCACTTGACTAACAGCACCAAATATGATCACCCCTTTTGTTTATGGGCTCCAAAGCATACATGAGTAGATGGTAATAGATCTAGATTTGGAATGACCATACCCTGATGGAGCGACCCACATGGCACTGTTGCATGCCCGATTTTTTTCATTTTCTGGTTGATGAGGCTGGAGGCTATGCTTTACCTTTAATATAGCACTTCCCACTTGGAATGCCAATACTACCCTCCAAGCAATAATGTAATGCCCACATTCATCCATATAGATTCATTCTAGGATCGAACGAAATCGAAGGCATCACTTCTACAACATCCATTTTGGAATCATTCCTAGGATTGGTATCCAGTAGCCCTTGCCCTTCAAAAAGACTCCATTTTGATTTTCTACAAGATATTCCACTTCAAAATGCTTATGCCGGTTCGAACTGGTTTTCGAATAACATACCTGATCCCAATCTTTCGGAGTTGACAACGTTAGTTTACAAACTAGCCAATATTTGATAATCAGTTATTTAACTATCAAAATTACAAACAATCCAACCAAAGATTTTGTGATATCCCGGAAATTTGAGACAATATCAATTTAATAACCTGTGATAAAATTAAATTGATTTAATAATATTGTTAATAATAACTTGAATTGATTTAATAAATTTTGGGTTTTCTTTAATAAATATTTAAACGGGTGATTTCATCTTTTAAAAGCTGAACAATTATTTTCTAATTTTAATATTTTTGGTAATTATAACTTGATTTAATATATATCTTATAAAAGCTATTTAATAACTAACTCTATGGTTTAAAATACATAGGATAAATATTAGTAGTTTTAAATTTTATTTTAGCTTAGGTTGAATTTAAACAAGATTAACAAATAGGTTTATATTATTTTCTTTCTTAAATCTAGTTTGATAAATAAATAGGTTAGTAATATAGAGGAAATTTCTTTTATAAAATATTTAAATAAAATATATATTCTCAATGCAAACATAAGTTTTAAATCAAATATATAGTTATTAACATAAGTATAATTACATAAACATAAGAGCTATGATATTAACATAGGTTAAAATTTACAACAAATAAGGATAACAAACTATACATATTTTAGAATAGAACTGAGTACATAGTTAAAATTTTATAACATACTAAACAAAAGCATAGGTAGTATAAATAAACAAAGACTAAAACAATCAAGTAAGAAAATATAACTGCCAGGAAGTAAAGATATGTGTGTATGTAACATGTAAATATATGTAAAGCAAAAGCAAATCAGGCTTTGTATATTTATATGTTAACTTTTAAGCTTAGAAATAAAGGCAAGACTAAAACATAGTAAATTAAATATCTATGTACATGTTAGACTTGTAGGGTAAGATTGTAGACAAAAGGTACCAGTGCATTAAATGCCTTCATATTTTGCAACATAACAAAGTCAATTCGAAAGTATAAAGTAGAAATCTTCTCAGCCTCTTTAATAAAAAGAAGATCTCTGAAACAAATATTTTTGTACTAGCTAATTCTTATCTCCACCAGACACTCTTATATATATTCTACTTGTTTTGTTCGTTCATCAGAACAAATGGCTGTAACCCATTTTTTTGTAAGCGAGGCTGCAAATCATTTCAAAAAGAAAAAAAAAAGTAGCATGTGTATCCTTCTTTAAATTTAAAGATCATCTGCATGCATTCAAACTTCCAAGCTCTTCAGCATTCAAACATTTCTACATCTCAACATTTATAAGGATTGCAAGTTTAAAAAGTAAAAGCAATTTCAGATTTCAAAAATTCAAAACAGTTTCAAGCAAAGCTCTGTCTTTCAAAATCTGGTGAGTAACTCTTTTTTTTTAAAAATGACTAAGTATATTCATTTATGGTTGCTTGCTAGTTTAACTGAATGAAGTATAAATTGTATGTATCTCTTTGATGATGCCTGTAACTCATTTTCTTTTAAGCAAGACCACCAATCATTTTCAAAGAAAATGAAATATAAGCTAAGGCAATACAGTTTTCACCATCAAAACTGCTGCAGACCAATAACTGCTCTGTTGCTAAAAAGTGACTAACAACATTGTTAAAAAAATACATAAGTTCAATCTACTTGCTTGATCTTACCTGGAATGAGTTTGTCATAGATGCAAGTGTCTGTTTTTATATGTGTGTATACTGTAAGAAATGATATTGGTTTGGTCTCTGTTTCCTCTGATGCTTAATTCTAGGTTTAAAGTAAATCAAATATTACTTGCTCTTAATCCAAGTTTTGTTAAGATCTAAATGTTGAACATAATATGTTAGTTACATCATGGTTTCAGGTTTAAAAATTTGTTGAGTTAAATTAATTTGATTTGCCTCTGGAAAAAATATAAAATAACAGTGAAACTTAAACAAAGTTAAAAATCAATTATCTTGTTTGATGGATTCAGGTTTAAGAATCAAATACTGAAATCAAAATTAGATTTTTAAAACAAAAATCACTATTTTTAATCAAGGGATTGGAGAGCATTCTTGGTTTAACCAGGAAACAGAATATTGGGTGTCTGTGTTGATCTCGAGTGATTTGGGCATTGAGAATTCTTCTGGTGATGGTTTTGTGACCGGTGACTAGGGGAAAAATGCTCGGTGGTGGGTCTGAACACGGTGGCGATGGTGGCGGTGATCTATTGTCTGCAACCCTAGTTTGTATGGGGTTTGAATTTTGGGATGCCGCGCCTTCTACTGTGCATCGAGCTGCACGAGACTTCGTGGAGTGGTAGATGGGTCGAAGGCGAGTACATGGCCGGATTTATGGACCATCTGGTGGTCGGGGTTGGCGGAGGGAAGTGATGACAGGTTTGGTAGGGGACGTGATGTTTTATTCCAGGATCTGGTTATTGCCTTTTTGTGATTTGAGGTCGTAGCGTTGGATTTTGGGGTCGTGATGGAGACTGGTGGTAGTCAGTGGTGTGGTGGGGCATTCGTGGGTGGCCGGAGTTGACTGGAGCCACGGTGCACGTGTACCGTGCCCAGTGATGTGTTGAACATGTGTGGTGGAGCAGAGTCTTTGGGGCTGGGGAAATACTCGAGTCACACTCGTACGTGACTCGAAGCCAGGGGATAAATGACCCGAAGTAATAACTTCTTGGTCTCGGGTTAGTTATTTTTGTACAGGTAGCATAAAAACAACTGCCTGTAGTTTTGAATTTTAAACAAAATTTAAAAGCAAATTAAATTATAAGCTAATTATAATTAAGAGTTGAATTAGTGTAATGTTAGATTTAAATGGAAGGAAAATCCAGATTAAGTTTAAATTAAAATTTTGTATTTCTGAATTCATTTGAAAGTTTCAGGTTAAAACCTGCAGTAGCATTGTTTTCAAAAACAAATTCAATTTGGAACCTATTTATAAACAAGTAATGGAAGTAAATATAGTGTAAATCTAGTTGAAGTCGAAATCAAATTTACTTTTGAATTCAAATTTAAATAAAAATATAAAGTTTAAAACAAGCAAATATGGGGTTCAACCTGACAGTTTCAGGTTTTAAATGTAATTTGAAATCTGAATCAAAACTTAAACTATGTTTGAAGTTAAAAGTTCAAAACATAGATTCAAGTGAACTTTTGAATCTAAATTTTAGAAACGAATTTGGATTTTTAAATCAAGAATTAAAAATCAAATTTCTCAAAAGCAAGTTAAACCCAAGTTTTGAATTCAAAGTTAAACTAATCAAAAGTGTCAAACTCAAAATTAAACTAATGAACTAAAACTGGAAAAACTTAAATCAGATTTAAAAATCTAAATGTATAAAGAAAAGTTAAATTCAAATAGTTGGTTTCAAAAGAGTTTGTTTCAAATAAATGTTTGAATTGGTTTTTACAAAGTTCTTTTGAATAGAAGTTAAATAAATTGTTTAACTTGGAAATTGCAAGTTTAAAATATAAATGTCTTTTAGAAGTTTAAATTTAAATTAAGATTTAAGCAGTTGAAGTTAAGGGTCTTTCCTATATAAGTCCATATATGAGAAGTTATTGTTATATATAGGATTTTAAATTGAATTAAGATTTGATAAATGTTTGAATAAGAATCATTTTGAATTTTAAATTCAAAATGAAATTTTGAATTTGAATTTGAAATGTAATGTTATAATATACTTAGATATTAATTAAGTAATAAGTAAAGAAATGAATTATTTTAGGGATAATTAAGATATTTAAAATAATTAAATGATAGGTTAATAAAGAAATGACTTTTGAATTTAAGTTATAAATTAATAATTTAGATTAATTTATAATTAGAGATCAAGTAATAAGTAGATTAAGAAAAGCTATTTATTAATGAAGATAATTAATTAAGAATTAGTAATTAATTAATTTATGTGATTAATTTTGGATAATTAATTAGATTCATTAAATAATCTATTATGCTTTGATAAATGTAATTATTTGATAAAAGGAATTAAGAAATTAATTACTACTTGTAATTAATTTGGTAAAATGATTTATTTAAGTTAATTAATTTAATTTAATTAATTTAAGAAATCATTTGAGATGTGTATTCACTTAGTGTATTCAATGGAGCATAATTACTTGAGGAAGTAATTAATATAATTACTAAATGTAATTAGTGAAGAGAATGTGTTAATAAGTAATTTGGATAATTACTTTTGTAATTAATCAGAGGATTAATTAGTGGAGATAATTAATTATAGAATAATTAATTTATTAATATGAGTAATTAAGAGTAGTTAATTACTGGTTGATATTAATCAAGGTGATTAATAATTGTGTTAAATTAAAGATTAATCACTTAATGTAATTAAATAAAGTAATTTAATCTAAATATGAATTATCATTAATTAATGTAATTAATGATGAAATTAAGAATAGTTTAATTAAGAAATTAATAATGTGGTGATAAATTAAGGATAATGTAATTTATTGTATTTAATTATAAATAAAGTAATTTTACTATAAATGATTTAGGATAATTAATTTGGAAAATTAATTAAAAACTAATTACTTACTGTAATTAGAAGCTGAATAATCAAAGGTGTTTAATCAAGATAAATATCTAAAGATTAATTAATTAAGTTTGATTATAATTAATGATGGTATAAGCAAGATTTATAGATGAAGTAATTAATTTAATTTACTTTAAATTAATTAGAGATAGAAGTAGTTAATTTAATTCATTTTAAATTAATTACAAATGGTATGATTATAAATCATTGCTTATGGATGGATGATAGTGATATTTCATTTGATGGTTGTGCATTCAGATCTGACTTGAATACTATCTATGTGATATGGATGCTTGATTTAAAGTATGATAATATTTAATTATCTGTTTTGATGATAATATGAATTATCTGTTTATGATGATGTGATTATCTATTGTGAATTATCCATCTGTGTGTATATTGATGATATTGAATTGAACTATTAAGACTAAATAGACAACTTGGCCTTAAAAGACACGTTTTGGATTTCGATGAGACCGGGATCGGGTTTTCCGCATTAGGAACATCCGAAAACCACATCGATTCCAAATTAACGATAGGTCGTTAATCTGAAGTGAAGATGAAGGTTCAGAATGCAAGGGTTATCGTCGTTGACTCTGAGGGTGATTCCAAAATGAGTGTGACGAGATAATGCCTTCGGTTTCGTTCGAACCCGGAACGAACTTGTATGGATTGAATGCTTTCAACACATCGTCAGGTGGGCGATGAGCATTCTAAGAAATGTATTCTAAAAAGGTAATCGTAGCCTCAAGCCTCATCAACCGGGAATGGCTAAAACAGGGGAGGTGCAGCAAGGCTAGGTGGGTCATGCCCAAGCAGGACAAGGATATTCCCCTGTCTAGATGTCCCTTTTTATTTCGGCTTAGTGGGCAGTAGCGACGGCTATCTGCGGGGTTATCTTATTCGAAACTGTTCAGTAAGGAATGGTTCCGGCCTTGTGTTGCAGGGGATGAAGGGAGTAATCCTCGGTACGGTGATCTAGGCCCCGTACTGTGATGGGCGGTACCCCAGTAGCCCAGCCATTGTATGGAATCCACAATCCAATAAGTGCCAACGGTTTTGATTGTATTACCCACTTTTGTGGCTAGTAGCTGGAATTTAATCATGTAACAATTTCGGCTATTTTCTATTTACTTGAAAACCCTAGACCTATTATAATATCACAGAATTTCCTATCAAATGTTTTGGTTAGCGTAAGGTAAAAACTTTTCCATGTTTATGTGTGGGGAGTCTTACGTGATACCTTTTGTTTTCAAAGGATTTTTAAAATTAAGCAACTTTAACCTGCTACTCATACCAGACCCATGTCTGACCCGAAGTTTATTTTTGTTTTCATAAACTCTCGGGTACCCAAATTTTTACGGGTAGCCAAGGGATTCAGGTTAGCTTTGACGAATTGTGGAGGAGTAATGGAGCAGGAGGCTTCAGCGCTGTAGATATTTAGTGTTCCGCTGTGATTGGTATCTCTGAGTCATTTGTTTGAGTTGTATCGCGTTGTATTAACTAGACAGGTGTTTATAACTGTCTAGTATCTGTTGTATATTCTGTGTAACTCTGATGTATATATGATACTATGTATTGTCTTATGTGATATATTATATTTTATTCGTTCCGCTGTGAGATTCTGATGTTGTTGTTCTTTCTTTTCTATCTTTCTATTTTCTCACCCCTTTCTTTCTTCATTAACGATACTTCTTCCTGAGAGTAGGAAGTGGGGTCGTTACAGTGGTATCAGAGCGCTAGGTTGAGTGAATACCTAGGCTCTTAAGTGTTTTCTTTCTTGAGAGAGCGTATTTGTAATTTTGATATATATATATATATATTTGTTTCTACCTATTGTTGGGTTACTTGTTCAGGTTTTCCAACAAGTTATAAGGGTAGATAGGGTAGTGGTGTGTGTAACACTTACTACCAATGGATGGAGTTTAAATGATTGAGGTTGGTGGTATATTTGTCGAGACTGTAGACTTAATACCGTCTCGAGTGAGTTTTGGATGGTGTAAGGATTTCATCTATCTCTGAAGGAAATCTTTTAAGGTTCAGAGTTCTTTTTGAAGTGTAAGAGTTGGGTTGAGTTAGAATTTGGATCTGTCAGTTGAACTGAAGCAAGTCATAATATCTTGATATATCAAGGTATAGTAGTTGTGTGATGAGACACAATGACTATGGATGTTTCCGGAGATGTTCTTTGGAACAAGTAAGGAAGTGTATCTGCTTCGGTGTGGTGGCTGTGTTCAGTTGGGAGTTTCTTTTTGCTTTGAGGTCCGAAGAGCTTTGGATTAAGTAGCCTTTGGCTTCTGAGTCAGCAGTGGAGTTTAGAAGCTGCAGAGAAGTTCCATTTCTTCGATGGGTTGGCCACATAAGTGTAAGCTGTTCTGATTTGTAAAGAGAGAGCAGTATCTTTGGAATTTGGTCGGATTAATCGCAAAAGTGACTTGCGATGGTTTGAGTATTCTCTTGTGAATTTTCCTGGATGTCTTCAGGAAGTTAAAGTTTGGTCTGCATCTGAAGATTGAGTTTGGTGTCGACTGGATTTCCAGGCTTGGTACTGATGGTTCATCTTAGTAATAGGATGATTTTTGAGTTTGGTGAAGTAGCTCAGATTTTGGAGGAACTTCTGAGTTTTACTTTTGGATATGTTGAGATGTGTTGTCCAGTCTGTGTTCGACTTCAGCATTTTCATCTTTTCAGTCAGAGTAGCACAGTGGAAGCATGATGGTAGCTGTTTTAGTTTAGAAGGAAATTGGATGTTGCAGTGATTGGATTGGAGAGTTCTACAGGAGATTTCGCAGAATTGAAGGCCAGTTTGGAGCGCTCATGTTGTATCTTTTCCGGATAAGAGAGGTAAGTTCTGTTTTCTGATTTGAAATAGAGTTGTATTCTGAGTTTCGGTTGATCTTGGGAAGATCAATTTGTTAGATTGTCTTTGGTTCAGTTTGTTTATCAGGGCATCAGCAAGGGTTGAGCTGATCAGTAAGGATGAGGAAGCCCAGGATCATCCGAAGGGTTTTATGGATAAGAGACGGACGAATTTGGATTTCGAAGTCAGGATTTGATATTGGATAAGTGATTAGTTTTCAAGATTGGATTTTTAGTTTGGATAACTGAGATTCGTTGTGTTTCACGTATCTCTGAGAGAGTACGTATAAGATCTATCTTGATTTTTAGAACCAGCAGTTCTGGGAGTTTTGGTTGTTGATTCAGACTTGTCTATAGTCTGATATCCTGTCCTGTTTTGTAGATCTAGATAAGTAGTAGTTCTGTAGCTTAGTAGTATTATTGTTTGTTTAGATTCTATAGAGCGAGTAACCCGGTATTTATACTTTGGGAAACTCGGAGAAATTCTATTCAGAATTCTGTCTAGATAGTTAGATTTATTTAATTGGTTGCTATGGTTGTTAGCATATGATTAATATATGCTTGTGTTTTGAAATTAAATCTTAAATTGAATTATTAAATTACCTTTGTTTTAAAATTTCGGGGACGAAATTCTTTTAAGGGGGAAGAATGTGATATCCCGGAAATTTGAGACAATATCAATTTAACAACCTGTGATAAAATTAAATTGATTTAATAATATTGTTAATAATAACTTGAATTGATTTAATAAATTTTGGGTTTTCTTTAATAAATATTTAAACGGGTGATTTCATCTTTTAAAAGCTGAACAATTATTTTCTAATTTTAATATTTTTGGTAATTATAACTTGATTTAATATATATCTTATAAAAGCTATTTAATAACTAACTCTATGGTTTAAAATACATAGGATAAATATTAGTAGTTTTAAATTTTATTTTAGCTTAGGTTGAATTTAAACAAGATTAACAAATAGGTTTATATTATTTTCTTTCTTAAATCTAGTTTGATAAATAAATAGGTTAGTAATATAGAGGAAATTTCTTTTATAAAATATTTAAATAAAATATATATTCTCAATGCAAACATAAGTTTTAAATCAAATATATAGTTATTAACATAAGTATAATTACATAAACATAAGAGCTATGATATTAACATAGGTTAAAATTTACAACAAATAAGGATAACAAACTATACATATTTTAGAATAGAACTGAGTACATAGTTAAAATTTTATAACATACTAAACAAAAGCATAGGTAGTATAAATAAACAAAGACTAAAACAATCAAGTAAGAAAATATAACTGCCAGGAAGTAAAGATATGTGTGTATGTAACATGTAAATATATGTAAAGCAAAAGCAAATCAGGCTTTGTATATTTATATGTTAACTTTTAAGCTTAGAAATGAAGGCAAGACTAAAACATAGTAAATTAAATATCTATGTACATGTTAGACTTGTAGGGTAAGATTGTAGACAAAAGGTACCAGTGCATTAAATGCCTTCATATTTTGCAACATAACAAAGTCAATTCGAAAGTATAAAGTAGAAATCTTCTCAGCCTCTTTAATAAAAAGAAGATCTCTGAAACAAATATTTTTGTACTAGCTAATTCTTATCTCCACCAGACACTCTTATATATATTCTACTTGTTTTGTTCGTTCATCAGAACAAATGGCTGTAACCCATTTTTTTGTAAGCGAGGCTGCAAATCATTTCAAAAAGAAAAAAAAAAGTAGCATGTGTATCCTTCTTTAAATTTAAAGATCATCTGCATGCATTCAAACTTCCAAGCTCTTCAGCATTCAAACATTTCTACATCTCAACATTTATAAGGATTGCAAGTTTAAAAAGTAAAAGCAATTTCAGATTTCAAAAATTCAAAACAGTTTCAAGCAAAGCTCTGTCTTTCAAAATCTGGTGAGTAACTCTTTTTTTTTAAAAATGACTAAGTATATTCATTTATGGTTGCTTGCTAGTTTAACTGAATGAAGTATAAATTGTATGTATCTCTTTGATGATGCCTGTAACTCATTTTCTTTTAAGCAAGACCACCAATCATTTTCAAAGAAAATGAAATATAAGCTAAGGCAATACAGTTTTCACCATCAAAACTGCTGCAGACCAATAACTGCTCTGTTGCTAAAAAGTGACTAACAACATTGTTAAAAAAATACATAAGTTCAATCTACTTGCTTGATCTTACCTGGAATGAGTTTGTCATAGATGCAAGTGTCTGTTTTTATATGTGTGTATACTGTAAGAAATGATATTGGTTTGGTCTCTGTTTCCTCTGATGCTTAATTCTAGGTTTAAAGTAAATCAAATATTACTTGCTCTTAATCCAAGTTTTGTTAAGATCTAAATGTTGAACATAATATGTTAGTTACATCATGGTTTCAGGTTTAAAAATTTGTTGAGTTAAATTAATTTGATTTGCCTCTGGAAAAAATATAAAATAACAGTGAAACTTAAACAAAGTTAAAAATCAATTATCTTGTTTGATGGATTCAGGTTTAAGAATCAAATACTGAAATCAAAATTAGATTTTTAAAACAAAAATCACTATTTTTAATCAAGGGATTGGAGAGCATTCTTGGTTTAACCAGGAAACAGAATATTGGGTGTCTGTGTTGATCTCGAGTGATTTGGGCATTGAGAATTCTTCTGGTGATGGTTTTGTGACCGGTGACTAGGGGAAAAATGCTCGGTGGTGGGTCTGAACACGGTGGCGATGGTGGCGGTGATCTATTGTCTGCAACCCTAGTTTGTATGGGGTTTGAATTTTGGGATGCCGCGCCTTCTACTGTGCATCGAGCTGCACGAGACTTCGTGGAGTGGTAGATGGGTCGAAGGCGAGTACATGGCCGGATTTATGGACCATCTGGTGGTCGGGGTTGGCGGAGGGAAGTGATGACAGGTTTGGTAGGGGACGTGATGTTTTATTCCAGGATCTGGTTATTGCCTTTTTGTGATTTGAGGTCGTAGCGTTGGATTTTGGGGTCGTGATGGAGACTGGTGGTAGTCAGTGGTGTGGTGGGGCATTCGTGGGTGGCCGGAGTTGACTGGAGCCACGGTGCACGTGTACCGTGCCCAGTGATGTGTTGAACATGTGTGGTGGAGCAGAGTCTTTGGGGCTGGGGAAATACTCGAGTCACACTCGTACGTGACTCGAAGCCAGGGGATAAATGACCCGAAGTAATAACTTCTTGGTCTCGGGTTAGTTATTTTTGTACAGGTAGCATAAAAACAACTGCCTGTAGTTTTGAATTTTAAACAAAATTTAAAAGCAAATTAAATTATAAGCTAATTATAATTAAGAGTTGAATTAGTGTAATGTTAGATTTAAATGGAAGGAAAATCCAGATTAAGTTTAAATTAAAATTTTGTATTTCTGAATTCATTTGAAAGTTTCAGGTTAAAACCTGCAGTAGCATTGTTTTCAAAAACAAATTCAATTTGGAACCTATTTATAAACAAGTAATGGAAGTAAATATAGTGTAAATCTAGTTGAAGTCGAAATCAAATTTACTTTTGAATTCAAATTTAAATAAAAATATAAAGTTTAAAACAAGCAAATATGGGGTTCAACCTGACAGTTTCAGGTTTTAAATGTAATTTGAAATCTGAATCAAAACTTAAACTATGTTTGAAGTTAAAAGTTCAAAACATAGATTCAAGTGAACTTTTGAATCTAAATTTTAGAAACGAATTTGGATTTTTAAATCAAGAATTAAAAATCAAATTTCTCAAAAGCAAGTTAAACCCAAGTTTTGAATTCAAAGTTAAACTAATCAAAAGTGTCAAACTCAAAATTAAACTAATGAACTAAAACTGGAAAAAATAAATCAGATTTAAAAATCTAAATGTATAAAGAAAAGTTAAATTCAAATAGTTGGTTTCAAAAGAGTTTGTTTCAAATAAATGTTTGAATTGGTTTTTACAAAGTTCTTTTGAATAGAAGTTAAATAAATTGTTTAACTTGGAAATTGCAAGTTTAAAATATAAATGTCTTTTAGAAGTTTAAATTTAAATTAAGATTTAAGCAGTTGAAGTTAAGGGTCTTTCCTATATAAGTCCATATATGAGAAGTTATTGTTATATATAGGATTTTAAATTGAATTAAGATTTGATAAATGTTTGAATAAGAATCATTTTGAATTTTAAATTCAAAATGAAATTTTGAATTTGAATTTGAAATGTAATGTTATAATATACTTAGATATTAATTAAGTAATAAGTAAAGAAATGAATTATTTTAGGGATAATTAAGATATTTAAAATAATTAAATGATAGGTTAATAAAGAAATGACTTTTGAATTTAAGTTATAAATTAATAATTTAGATTAATTTATAATTAGAGATCAAGTAATAAGTAGATTAAGAAAAGCTATTTATTAATGAAGATAATTAATTAAGAATTAGTAATTAATTAATTTATGTGATTAATTTTGGATAATTAATTAGATTCATTAAATAATCTATTATGCTTTGATAAATGTAATTATTTGATAAAAGGAATTAAGAAATTAATTACTACTTGTAATTAATTTGGTAAAATGATTTATTTAAGTTAATTAATTTAATTTAATTAATTTAAGAAATCATTTGAGATGTGTATTCACTTAGTGTATTCAATGGAGCATAATTACTTGAGGAAGTAATTAATATAATTACTAAATGTAATTAGTGAAGAGAATGTGTTAATAAGTAATTTGGATAATTACTTTTGTAATTAATCAGAGGATTAATTAGTGGAGATAATTAATTATAGAATAATTAATTTATTAATATGAGTAATTAAGAGTAGTTAATTACTGGTTGATATTAATCAAGGTGATTAATAATTGTGTTAAATTAAAGATTAATCACTTAATGTAATTAAATAAAGTAATTTAATCTAAATATGAATTATCATTAATTAATGTAATTAATGATGAAATTAAGAATAGTTTAATTAAGAAATTAATAATGTGGTGATAAATTAAGGATAATGTAATTTATTGTATTTAATTATAAATAAAGTAATTTTACTATAAATGATTTAGGATAATTAATTTGGAAAATTAATTAAAAACTAATTACTTACTGTAATTAGAAGCTGAATAATCAAAGGTGTTTAATCAAGATAAATATCTAAAGATTAATTAATTAAGTTTGATTATAATTAATGATGGTATAAGCAAGATTTATAGATGAAGTAATTAATTTAATTTACTTTAAATTAATTAGAGATAGAAGTAGTTAATTTAATTCATTTTAAATTAATTACAAATGGTATGATTATAAATCATTGCTTATGGATGGATGATAGTGATATTTCATTTGATGGTTGTGCATTCAGATCTGACTTGAATACTATCTATGTGATATGGATGCTTGATTTAAAGTATGATAATATTTAATTATCTGTTTTGATGATAATATGAATTATCTGTTTATGATGATGTGATTATCTATTATGAATTATCCATCTGTGTGTATATTGATGATATTGAATTGAACTATTAAGACTAAATAGACAACTTGGCCTTAAAAGACACGTTTTGGATTTCGATGAGACCGGGATCGGGTTTTCCGCATTAGGAACATCCGAAAACCACATCGATTCCAAATTAACGATAGGTCGTTAATCTGAAGTGAAGATGAAGGTTCAGAATGCAAGGGTTATCGTCGTTGACTCTGAGGGTGATTCCAAAATGAGTGTGACGAGATAATGCCTTCGGTTTCGTTCGAACCCGGAACGAACTTGTATGGATTGAATGCTTTCAACACATCGTCAGGTGGGCGATGAGCATTCTAAGAAATGTATTCTAAAAAGGTAATCGTAGCCTCAAGCCTCATCAACCGGGAATGGCTAAAACAGGGGAGGTGCAGCAAGGCTAGGTGGGTCATGCCCAAGCAGGACAAGGATATTCCCCTGTCTAGATGTCCCTTTTTATTTCGGCTTAGTGGGCAGTAGCGACGGCTATCTGCGGGGTTATCTTGTTCGGAACTGTTCAGTAAGGAATGGTTCCGGCCTTGTGTTGCAGGGGATGAAGGGAGTAATCCTCGGTACAGTGATCTAGGCCTCGTACTGTGATGGGCGGTACCCCAGTAGCCCAGCCATTGTATGGAATCCACAATCCAATAAGTGCCAACGGTTTTGATTGTATTACCCACTTTTGTGGCTAGTAGCTGGAATTTAATCATGTAACAATTTCGGCTATTTTCTATTTACTTGAAAACCCTAGACCTATTATAATATCACAGAATTTCCTATCAAATGTTTTGGTTAGCGTAAGGTAAAAACTTTTCCATGTTTATGTGTGGGGAGTCTTACGTGATACCTTTTGTTTTCAAAGGATTTTTAAAATTAAGCAACTTTAACCTGTTACTCATACCAGACCCATGTCTGACCCGAAGTTTATTTTTGTTTTCATAAACTCTCGGGTACCCAAATTTTTACGGGTAGCCAAGGGATTCAGGTTAGCTTTGACGAATTGTGGAGGAGTAATGGAGCAGGAGGCTTCAGCGCTGTAGATATTTAGTGTTCCGCTGTGATTGGTATCTCTGAGTCATTTGTTTGAGTTGTATCGCGTTGTATTAACTAGACAGGTGTTTATAACTGTCTAGTATCTGTTGTATATTCTGTGTAACTCTGATGTATATATGATACTATGTATTGTCTTATGTGATATATTATATTTTATTCGTTCCGCTGTGAGATTCTGATGTTGTTGTTCTTTCTTTTCTATCTTTCTATTTTCTCACCCCTTTCTTTCTTCATTAACGATACTTCTTCCTGAGAGTAGGAAGTGGGGTCGTTACAGATTTAATTTCCAAAAGGAAGTAACTTTGGTTAAGCACCAACCAACACTTAGCCTGTTTAATTAACCTTTACACTAATTAAAACACATTCCAAATATTTATCTCAATATATCTTACGATGATATTTTCAAAACCATCTTAAATCTTTCTATATTTGGATAACATTTTCATATATTTATCTCAACGATATAAGTATATTAACAAACCATTTCATTTTGAAGTTTAGCGATGCCCTATAACTTAAATCCGTAATAAGTCTACTTACAACTTTCGAGGAAAACTTCTATTTTCCCAAAACATGCTTTATTGGATCAAAATGAGTGTTGTGTAAAACATCATTACGACAACCCAAAAAACACTAGTATGGAGATCTAGTTAGTCATATTTAATATTAGTTTTTGATGTCGAACTCAAACTACTTATTAATTAACAATGAAGCCGATCAAGTTGGGGTACTATTACCCCTCAGACCTTGAGTGAACGACAATCTTAACTTCAAAATGGATGTTAGTTACACACCTCGAAACTTGACATTAAATATAGGATATAGATATAAATTCCATATATTATAAAAACATCTTCTTTCGAAAATCATCTACTATAACAACAGTGTTATAATCTATGTCTTTCTCACTTTCTCGAAAACAGTTATTACAACAAAATGTTGAAGTCCATCTCTTACTTCCACCTAACACATTCTAAATCACTTTTTAAACCATTAAATCCATTTGACAATATTACTTTAGAAACATTCCTTTAAAAAATCGTTTTAATTTTTAAAACATAAATATATTTCATTGATAAAAATAATACTTAAATTTCAACATAACCATTTCCATATTTAAAAACTATATTTATAAATCTCTTTCTATTTTATAAAACTTCCTTTCTATAAAATCCCTTTATTTATAAAACCTCATTTGTAACTCTATTCCTTTATAAATCTCACTTATTTATAAAATCTCATTCAAAACATCAATTACAATCTATTTTTAATGTTGCTTCCATATTTCTGATTTTCTTTTATAAATTTATTTTTGTTTATTAAATATCATTTAACATCTCCAAATCTATCCTCACTTTTAATTTGCAAAATAGAATCAACTATTTTCTAAAATAACATTCCACTTCTTATTATAAATCAACAATTGTGATTTATTTCCCCAATTTATCCAATGATAATAGTTTCCTTTTATCTATAAAACGCCGTTTATAAATCTATCCTTTTATTAATAAAATATGATTTAAAAATCTTCACTTTATATGTAAATGTCACATCCTTAGATTATCACATTTGTAAATAAATCTTAGTATATGTGTGTGTGTATATATCACTTTATATAAAACGGTTAATAAATATTTATACCAAAATATTTCTATCTTCTCTTTTAAAACCATATTCCTTTATTACAAAAGACGGACTTATTTATAAGATTTTAAAAATCTTTAAATGTGATAATCTGTACCATTTTCTGAATAAAATCAGCCAATTATGCGATGATGATATGATGATGATTTAATGATGATTTTGATTCTGACTTTATTCAAAATTGTTAGTCATTTATATTCTTATGCCAAAAACACTATAAAATTCTCTAGAATTACTTGATATATAAGTTTGAGAGAAAAATAGTGTTTTGATTGGATAATAATATTGTTGTTATAATATTTTTGGCTAAATCTATATTCATGTTTTGACACGGCCTCGATTTAAAATCCTAATGAATTCTATTTTAAAAATTGTAAAAAGGATTTTAAATTTTTTTGAAATTGTTGAAACTTTTAAGAAATTGCTTTGAAATAAAAATAATGTTTGATGGCTTCTAAAAGTGACACTTTAATATATGTTTAATTGTTGACACGGTTTTCATTTCAAATCCAAGAGAATTTCATTTAAAATTTGTTGATAATAATCATGAGAAAATTTGTTGAAATTTCTTAATCTGGTCTTTGACATTCAACGAGTGAATTTTGAGTGAAATTTAAATTCAGATGCAGATTACACTGGTAATATGGTTGATAGAAAAATTATTAGTGTAACGTGATTAATTTTTGAAACATTCATTTGCTGCATCGTTTTTTCAAAGAAAATATCTGCATATTCTTCATTTCAAATAATTTTCAAATAGCAGAAAATTTTCTTTTAAAACCCCCTGGAGAAAATCATTATTGACCATATTTTCAGATTAGTCATTTTGAAAAATTGGTTTCATAATTATTTTTGAATTTGTTTTTAAATGACTATATTGACTAATCTAACTCCCTAATGATTATCGAAAAGAAAAATGGTGATTGAAAAAGCGATGAGTGTTGATATTGATCATATATTATAACTCGAGAAAGTATAATTAGAAAATTTCTTTAGAAATTTAAACAAGAGTTATAAAACTTTTTGTTGGTACAAATTCCATGACCATCTCTATGTCTATCATATTTCTAACAACCATCACTCATCAAAATTCTATATAGTTTGTCAATATGTGGTACTTTAAACAGGAATCGTTCGTTTTTCATTTTCACATTTTTTTAAAAAAAAAAATAATAATAAATAAATAAATAAATAAATAAATAAATACCAAAGTATTCACTCTCATTTAAAAGTCCTCACGGTTATGCATGGGTGAATTACTTGGAATTTGTTATGTGCTTCCATGCTCATTTAAAAGTCCTCACGGTTATGCATGTATGGAACGCATATCAAAAGTTGATTTTTAAAATAAACAAGTTGATTCTAATCCCATTTAAAAGTCCTCACGGTTATGCGTGGTTAGAAGATACTTGAATTCAATTTTTAAAAATAAAATTGGAATACTACTAATCTCATTTAAAAGTCCTAACGGTTATGCATGGTTAGTAGATATTCAAATTCCTGATATAAATTTACCACAAATAGACACAACTGTATGGTTTTATATGATGACATCATCTCCATCATTCTAAAAGTGGAATATGCGCCTAACAATATTTTTATGATTTTTGTTTGATTTTCTATTGAAATTTAATATTTATATTCAATTGGGTTTTAATGTTGGATTAATATCGATCACTTTATCTCTATTTTCTCTATTTCTATTATTCTTTTGCTGATAACAAAAGGGGGAGAGAAAAGTTAAGATTTTGTCAAATAGAATCAATCAAAGGTCAAATAATTTTTCATTTGCATATAGGCTCATTCACACATTTTATTTGTATGCATATATGTAGGGGGAGTCATATATGTAGGGGGAGTATCATATAGAAAGGAAGCATTCAAATAGGGGGAGCAATTGAAATTATCAAATACATTTAATATATTCAAAATCTTAAATATATGTTTGTTATCATCAAAAGGGGGAGATTGTTGAATATGCGCTTATATGATTTTTGTTTGATGATAATAAACATATATACATTCGTTTAAATGTATTTGATAATATACTATTTATTTTCACAGATTAAATAAATATTTGCTGAATAAAATAAATAACACGGAATTTGAATTCAAACGAATATTTTATTCAAATAAATATTTATTACATCTTTGAATAGTACAATTTCAAGCTCTCACTATAACTATACAACTTTGATTACAATTACATCACATTTCATATTTACAATTCACCTCACTACATATCACTCACACTCGTATTTATCTTCAACTTCATTCCGGTTTGAATCCAGCATCTGAGCAATCTGCAAAAATATAAACTAACGCAGTAAAATTGAAAAAGAAATATTTTTGCAATTCAAAAATAGAAGATAATTTTTGAATATATGATTTGCCTCAGTTATTTGGGTTGTTCGTCATAATTTCAATTTGAATTCATCATACACGAACAACTTGTGACATACACAGTATTACTGTATATGCCACAAGGCCGTGCACGCCGATATATTCATTTGATTGATTTACAGGGACAGGTGAGCACAGGTCAAACCCAAATGAAAAATCGGGTTCAACTCACGTGCAATTACATTGAAAATCACGACACATGCACAAGGTCAAACCCGAGCTGTAAAACTGGATTCAACACAAGGCAACATGACTGAAGGCATAGCAACTGCATAGCGACTGCAGCAGTGACAAGTGCAATTCGAACCAACATGATCAAGAAATATAAAATGCAGTTTGCTGTGATACGAGCTCACTACAACAGCACCAGCCCGATGATACAAAACACAATGCACAAAGGCTACAGGTCTGAAATTTCAAAATGCAAGTTCAAGTCATCAACTTCAAGTCAGACCACTGTAATAAGGCAGTAGTGTACATAGATACAACTACAACAATGACCAAAAGTGTACAGCAATGCAAGTAAACATGACACAGCCTCAAATCAATGGACATGAAGTCAACTCAAGTACATCAACTTCAAAAGTGCATCAAAGCCAGTTCAATGTGGATAGCAACAGCAAAAAGGGACTGCAACAAACATGTATGCAGCATCGAGTCAGGCATGAAGAGAACACAGTGAAGAGACCAAACTGCACAAGAGACCACACAGTGCATATATTTATTTATATATGCTACAACTTCAAATGTACCAGTGCAACAGGCCATAATGAAGACTGAATGAAATGCACAGCATGTATTGTTGAATATGTGTTACAGTTGTGATGCAAGTACTAACCAGGATGAAATCCAATACAACTTCAACAGAGACTCAAGTAACCATTAACTGCAACAAGGTGATATGCAAACTACAACAGGTCAGAGGTGAAAGCAATACACGACTGAAGTGATGAAGTGAATGCAAACAACTCGGCAATCAAATAACAGTGAAGTCGAGGCCAAACCAACCAGAAGTTCAAAGCAGTAAGGAACATGAAGCAAACAACAAATGCAAGTGCACAACTAAACTCGAGTGGAACAGAGAAGCTATGGTACTAAGATAAAAATGCAAGTGATAGTGAATATGTACAAGTGCAGTGACCAGAAACTCAAGCTTCAAAAAGCTACAGCAACAATGCAAACTACAGGAATATAAAGCACAAAAGTGCAACAGTGAAGTTCAGCTATGCAAGTGAAACAACTACAGGCAGTGAATGAAGAGTAGTCAACAGGTAAATAATATAACATGGCCGAGCATTGTACAAGAAGTATGCAGTTCAACACGTCTATGACAGCAAGTAAGTGAGTGCAACATGCAAGCATCAAGCTGCAGTTTTACCAAAAGTCAAGTATGCTACAAAAAAAAGCAAATCAACTTTATCAAGCATCAGAGGGAATCATCTATATCCAAACTGCAGATACAAAAATGTATCAAAGCCGTGTGTTTTAACAAGTCAACAGCAAAAGGAACGAAAACCGTGGTCATCACGAAATCAATTCAAAGCCGTGTGAATCAAGCTACTAGAAATACGAAATTGACAAAGTCAGATCAATCCTCAGCATCAAAGTGTAATCGAACGGCAAAGCAAGAATTGTTGAAGCAATCAATCGAACGCAAAAATAGGAAATCAAATCCTATTAAAACCCTAATCATCATTGGCATTTATGTGTATCGAGTTCAAGCATCAACCAGAAAAAGAAAAAGGAATAAAGTACTCACCAAAATCGAACTCGAACTCGATCAATCGAAGTAGCCGAAGCAAGGTACAAGGAGGCAGTCGATCGACAGGGCAAAGACGAAAATCACAAAATCGATCGACTAAAATAATATCGGCATCTTCGTTTCTAGCCCTAATTAATTGAAGGAAGAGGAACAAACAAGAGCCGAAGCCCTAATCTCATCTGAAGAACAAGCCGACATTGTCACAAAGAAAATAAAAAGATTCGGGTTAAAGAATACTATTGGGCCGGCGTGTTTTACTTTTTTCTTAAGGGTTTTTTTGTTTATATTAGGGCTATTTTATTTTAATTTGTTTTTAATTTGTATTTTCCTCTTTAAACCGTTTAATTTTCTAGTCGTGAGACTAGGGGACAAGCTACGGTGTGTAGCTTGAGAATTCGCAACTCGGTAATTGAGTTGTGGCAGGGTTTTGAGCGTAGAGTTAGATTAGTCAATAGCGGTGTATAGCGAGTTTATGTGTGTAAGCGAGGGACTATCTAATTTCTAGTAGAAACCTTGGGGGCAGCACGTAGGCAGGGTTTTGCCGAAGCTGGGTAAATTCTGTGCTGTTCTGTTTTATTCTGTTATTTATATTCTGCGATATCTGTGCTGCTATTCTGTGATCTGAATTGAAATTAATTTATAAGCTTCCGCGATTAATTTTAATAATTAACACCATCACCCTATTCACCCCCCCTCTAGGGTGAAATCGATCCTACAAGTGGTATCAGAGCTAGGAACAAAAGCCGTTTTTGTTTTAAAAATTTGATTTTACAAAAATCAATTTTTGTTTTAAAAATTCGTGTTTTAAAAAAAATCGGTTTTTGTTTTAAAAATTTGAATTTTTAAAATGGCTTCTTTTAATAATGCTTTTGCAGAAGGTCAATCCATAGTTAGACCACCAATGTTCAACGGTGAATATGCTTATTGGAAAAATAGAATGCAAATTTTTCTGAAAACCATTGACGCTTGGAATATTGTTGAGACAGGTTATAGAATACCAACTATAACTGTAGATAATCAGGAAATAGAGAAACCAAAGGAACAATGGACAGAACTAGAAAATAAATTACAGAATACTAATGCCAAAGCTATGAATTCTATTATCTGTTCATTAGATCAATTTGAATTTAATCGTGTCTCACATTGTCTAACTGCGCAGGAAATATGGCACATATTAGAAGTAACTCACGAAGGAACATCTCAAGTCAAAGAATCTCGCCTTGCAATGCTAAGCAGCGAATACGAGAACTTCAAAATGGCGAAGGAAGAAAATGTCAAAGAGATGTACGGACGACTCTCCAATATCGTATACAAATCAAAAGCTCTCGGAAAAACATACACCGAATTAGAAATAGTCCGGAAAATCCTCAGAGTCCTTCCACGAAGCTTTGAAGCAAAAGTAACTGCCATACAAGAATCGAAAGATTTAAAACAACTTAAAGTTGAGGAACTCATCGGAAATCTCACCACTTATGAGCTTGAAATGAAATTCAAAGAAGAGCGTGAAGGAGGTGACACTCAAAAGAAATCAATAGCTCTCAAAGGAACAACCGAAAGTGATGATGATAACGATGAAGATGATGGAGCAGCAGAATTGGAGCTGTTAATAAGGAAATTCAAAAAATGGAATCAAAAACATGGAAATTCAGCTCGAATTCAAAAAGCAAAAAGCAGAATAGCCAAAGCACTAGACTACTCAGAAGAACAAAAGTTTATTTGTTATAATTGCAACAAACCCGGCCATATCAAGCCCGATTGTCCACAAATTAAATCTAGCCACGGAAAGAAACAGAAAAAGAAAAGTTTTGCAGCCACTTGGGATGAAATAGACGAGAATGATCAAAGCTCTGGCAGTGAAAGCGAAAAGGCAGAATTGTGTCTTCGAGGTGATACAACTGACAGTGAGATGACGAGCCAAGTGAGGTATCAAAACTTACCCATTCTGAGTTGCTTATATATTTTCATGAAGTAAACGGTTGTTTTGAACGACTTAGGGAAAAATACGCCAAACTTGAATCTCAAAAAGATACTTTGATAGAATGTAATAAACAACTTGATCAATTAGTTAAAACCTATCAAAGTAGGATCCCTAAGTGTGATAAGTGTCCAACATTTGATGAAGAAATTAAAAAATCAGAAATTAAAATAAAATCGCTTGAAAATGAAATTCTGATTTTAAAGGAGAATGAAAATACTAGGAGAGAGAATTCTATTAAAAGGTGCACACAGTTGTTAAACGAAAATGAATCTCTCAAATCACAAGTCCAATAATTGTCAACGACTTTAGATAAATTTTCAAAAAGTGAAAAATCATTGAATATGCTATTAGGAAAGCAAACTGTTAATACGGTTAGACAAGGACTTGGATATAATAATTCGAAAATTGTTGAAAACAAGATTAATCAAGTTAATTCTATGTGCACAATTTGTAGAAAATTTGGACACGATCACAATAATTGTTGGTATAAACCCAAACATGTGAAAACTATACCGATTTGGGTTCCAAAAGGCACAAATATAAAATCTCTCAAAGTTAAACAAATTTGGGTGCCAAAGGGAACAATTATAAATAGTTTTGGGTCAACACAAAATTATTTTTCAAAATTTTCTGCCACTAACAACCATGGACCTATAAAAACAAATAGGTCACATAAATCCTTTTCCGTGTAGGTGTGGTGGCAGGCTAAGGAACAACAATAGTGTTCTCTGGATTTTGGCTGTTTCAGAAACACAACGGGAGACAAAGCTAAGTTCCTTAGCCTAGTATAAGGGTGACAGAATCACAATGAACAACGACGAGAAATATCGTAAAGGTAAAGACAGGTAAAAGTATATTTATTTGTACGATATATTAAATGTGATAATCTGTACCATTTTCTGAATAAAATCAGCCAATTATGCGATGATGATATGATGATGATTTAATGATGATTTTGATTCTGACTTTATTCAAAATTGTTAGTCATTTATATTCTTATGCCAAAAACACTATAAAATTCTCTAGAATTACTTGATATATAAGTTTGAGAGAAAAATAGTGTTTTGATTGGATAATAATATTGTTGTTATAATATTTTTGGCTAAATCTATATTCATGTTTTGACACGGCCTCGATTTAAAATCCTAATGAATTCTATTTTAAAAATTGTAAAAAGGATTTTAAATTTTTTTGAAATTGTTGAAACTTTTAAGAAATTGCTTTGAAATAAAAATAATGTTTGATGGCTTCTAAAAGTGACACTTTAATATATGTTTGATTGTTGACACGGTTTTCATTTCAAATCCAAGAGAATTTCATTTAAAATTTGTTGATAATAATCATGAGAAAATTTGTTGAAATTTCTTAATCTGGTCTTTGACATTCAACGAGTGAATTTTGAGTGAAATTTAAATTTAGATGCAGATTACACTGGTAATATGGTTGATAGAAAAATTATTAGTGTAACGTGATTAATTTTTGAAACATTCATTTGCTGCATCGTTTTTTCAAAGAAAATATCTGCATATTCTTCATTTCAAATAATTTTCAAATAGCAGAAAATTTTCTTTTAAAACCCCCTGGAGAAAATCATTATTGACCATATTTTCAGATTAGTCATTTTGAAAAATTGGTTTCATAATTATTTTTGAATTTGTTTTTAAATGACTATATTGACTAATCTAACTCCCTAATGATTATCGAAAAGAAAAATGGTGATTGAAAAAGCGATGAGTGTTGATATTGATCATATATTATAACTCGAGAAAGTATAATTAGAAAATTTCTTTAGAAATTTAAACAAGAGTTATAAAACTTTTTGTTGGTACAAATTCCATGACCATCTCTATGTCTATCATATTTCTAACAACCATCACTCATCAAAATTCTATATAGTTTGTCAATATGTGGTACTTTAAACAGGAATCGTTCGTTTTTCATTTTCACATTTTTAAAAAAAAATAATAATAATAAATAAATAAATAAATAAATAAATACCAAAGTATTCACTCTCATTTAAAAGTCCTCACGGTTATGCATGGGTGAATTACTTGGAATTTGTTATGTGCTTCCATGCTCATTTAAAAGTCCTCACGGTTATGCATGTATGGAACGCATATCAAAAGTTGATTTTTAAAATAAACAAGTTGATTCTAATCCCATTTAAAAGTCCTCACGGTTATGCGTGGTTAGAAGATACTTGAATTCAATTTTTAAAAATAAAATTGGAATACTACTAATCTCATTTAAAAGTCCTAACGGTTATGCATGGTTAGTAGATATTCAAATTCCTGATATAAATTTACCACAAATAGACACAACTGTATGGTTTTATATGATGACATCATCTCCATCATTCTAAAAGTGGAATATGCGCCTAACAATATTTTTATGATTTTTGTTTGATTTTCTATTGAAATTTAATATTTATATTCAATTGGGTTTTAATGTTGGATTAATATCGATCACTTTATCTCTATTTTCTCTATTTCTATTATTCTTTTGCTGATAACAAAAGGGGGAGAGAAAAGTTAAGATTTTGTCAAATAGAATCAATCAAAGGTCAAACAATGTTTCATTTGCATATAGGCTCATTCACACATTTTATTTGTATGCATATATGTAGGGGGAGTCATATATGTAGGGGGAGTATCATATAGAAAGGAAGCATTCAAATAGGGGGAGCAATTGAAATTATCAAATACATTTAATATATTCAAAATCTTAAATATATGTTTGTTATCATCAAAAGGGGGAGATTGTTGAATATGCGCTTATATGATTTTTGTTTGATGATAATAAACATATATACATTCGTTTAAATGTATTTGATAATATACTATTTATTTTCACAGATTAAATAAATATTTGCTGAATAAAATAAATAACACGGAATTTGAATTCAAACGAATATTTTATTCAAATAAATATTTATTACATCTTTGAATAGTACAATTTCAAGCTCTCACTATAACTATACAACTTTGATTACAATTACATCACATTTCATATTTACAATTCACCTCACTACATATCACTCACACTCGTATTTATCTTCAACTTCATTCCGGTTTGAATCCAGCATCTGAGCAATCTGCAAAAATATAAACTAACGCAGTAAAATTGAAAAAGAAATATTTTTGCAATTCAAAAATAGAAGATAATTTTTGAATATATGATTTGCCTCAGTTATTTGGGTTGTTCGTCATAATTTCAATTTGAATTCATCATACACGAACAACTTGTGACATACACAGTATTACTGTATATGCCACAAGGCCGTGCACGCCGATATATACACTTGATTGATTTACAGGGACAGGTGAGCACAGGTCAAACCCAAATGAAAAACCGGGTTCAACTCACGTGCAATTACATTGAAAGTCACGACACATGCACAAGGTCAAACCCGAGCTGTAAAACTGGATTCAACACAAGGCAACATGACTGAAGGCATAGCAACTGCATAGCGACTGCAGCAGTGACAAGTGCAATTCGAACCAACATGATCAAGAAATATAAAATGCAGTTTGCTGTGATACGAGCTCACTACAACAGCACCAGCCCGATGATACAAAACACAATGCACAAAGGCTACAGGTCTGAAATTTCAAAATGCAAGTTCAAGTCATCAACTTCAAGTCAGACCACTGTAATAAGGCAGTAGTGTACATAGATACAACTACAACAATGACCAAAAGTGTACAGCAATGCAAGTAAACATGACACAGCCTCAAATCAATGGACATGAAGTCAACTCAAGTACATCAACTTCAAAAGTGCATCAAAGCCAGTTCAATGTGGATAGCAACAGCAAAAAGGGACTGCAACAAACATGTATGCAGCATCGAGTCAGGCATGAAGAGAACACGGTGAAGAGACCAAACTGCACAAGAGACCACACAGTGCATATATTTATTTATATATGCTACAACTTCAAATGTACCAGTGCAACAGGCCATAATGAAGACTGAATGAAATGCACAGCATGTATTGTTGAATATGTGTTACAGTTGTGATGCAAGTACTAACCAGGATGAAATCCAATACAACTTCAACAGAGACTCAAGTAACCATTAACTGCAACAAGGTGATATGCAAACTACAACAGGTCATAGGTGAAAGCAATACACGACTGAAGTGATGAAGTGAATGCAAACAACTCGGCAATCAAATAACAGTGAAGTCGAGGCCAAACCAACCAGAAGTTCAAAGCAGTAAGGAACATGAAGCAAACAACAAATGCAAGTGCACAACTAAACTCGAGTGGAACAGAGAAGCTATGGTACTAAGATAAAAATGCAAGTGATAGTGAATATGTACAAGTGCAGTGACCAGAAACTCAAGCTTCAAAAAGCTACAGCAACAATGCAAACTACAGGAATATAAAGCACAAAAGTGCAACAATGAAGTTCAGCTATGCAAGTGAAACAACTACAGGCAGTGAATGAAGAGTAGTCAACAGGTAAATAATATAACATGGCCGAGCATTGTACAAGAAGTATGCAGTTCAACACGTCTATGACAGCAAGTAAGTGAGTGCAACATGCAAGCATCAAGCTGCAGTTTTACCAAAAGTCAAGTATGCTACAAAAAAAAGCAAATCAACTTTATCAAGCATCAGAGGGAATCATCTATATCCAAACTGCAGATACAAAAATGTATCAAAGCCGTGTGTTTTAACAAGTCAACAGCAAAAGGAACGAAAACCGTGGTCATCACGAAATCAATTCAAAGCCGTGTGAATCAAGCTACTAGAAATACGAAATTGACAAAGTCAGATCAATCCTCAGCATCAAAGTGTAATCGAACGGCAAAGCAAGAATTGTTGAAGCAATCAATCGAACGCAAAAATAGGAAATCAAATCCTATTAAAACCCTAATCATCATTGGCATTTATGTGTATCGAGTTCAAGCATCAACCAGAAAAAGAAAAAGGAATAAAATACTCACCAAAATTGAAATCGAACTCGATCAATCGAAGTAGCCGAAGCAAGGTACAAGGAGGCAGTCGATCGACAGGGCAAAGACGAAAATCACAAAATCGATCGACTAAAATAATATCGGCATCTTCGTTTCTAGCCCTAATTAATTGAAGGAAGAGGAACAAACAAGAGCCGAAGCCCTAATCTCATCTGAAGAACAAGCCGACATTGTCACAAAGAAAATAAAAAGATTCGGGTTAAAGAATACTATTGGGCCGGCATGTTTTACTTTTTTCTTAAGGGTTTTTTTGTTTATATTAGGGCTATTTTATTTTAATTTGTTTTTAATTTGTATTTTCCTCTTTAAACCGTTTAATTTTCTAGTCGTGAGACTAGGGGACAAGCTACGGTGTGTAGCTTGAGAATTCGCAACTCGGTAATTGAGTTGTGGCAGGGTTTTGAGCGTAGAGTTAGATTAGTCAATAGCGGTGTATAGCGAGTTTATGTGTGTAAGCGAGGGACTATCTAATTTCTAGTAGAAACCTTGGGGGCAGCACGTAGGCAGGGTTTTGCCGAAGCTGGGTAAATTCTGTATTGTTCTGTTTTATTCTGTTATTTATATTCTGCGATATCTGTGCTGCTATTCTGTGATCTGAATTGAAATTAATTTATAAGCTTCCGCGATTAATTTTAATAATTAACACCATCACCCTATTCACCCCCCCTCTAGGGTGAAATCGATCCTACACCCCATGGGTTGGAATATGTCCAAACCAACAAATAAAATAATAATGATCCAAACAATCAATAACAATCAATAATAAAATTTTCACACTTATATAAATGTATATTGGCCTTAGAAGTGAGTTAATTCACATTGATTCCAGCTATCGTCAAAACACTCTGATTTGAATTAAAATCAAATCGACATTCAATTTTAATCCAAATTCCTACTAGCTCCAAATCTATCCAGTCCAACTCTATATTGTAATATTTGATGATACAATTGCAATGCAACTTGTTGCGCTCGATTTCAATCTCGTATGAAAAAGTTACAAATTAATGAACATATGAAATTACTTAAAATTTTTATTAACTTAAATTAATTAACTTTTAAACTTTTAATTACCTTCCCTACATCCAGGTTCATTTCTCGGCCATGAATTTTAGTATAATTTTTCAACTTCGACAACGACTTCATCGTGCCACCGCCAAGTCGTTGGAATGGATGCCGCCGCACCTTCACCGTGCACCGACCCGATCTTGCTACGCCTTCAGCTAGCTGCACCGCCCCTTATATCATCATCAATCAACGAAAAATCGAGCTCGAACTACGTGACTTTGAAAGTCTATAGCCACCACCATGCCTCGTCGTTTGATGATCGGTTGTTATGGATGAGTTCGTGGCCACGAGCTCTATAAGTTTCATGTTGAACGTTTTCCCAAGTTTTGCCCCGGTCGTCGCATGCAATCTCAGCTGTTGGATGGAGCTATATTTAATGCCGACTAGGGTTTTAGTGGGAAAGAGAATAAGGGCTTGGTTCCTATTTATAGCAAATTTTGACGACACTATTGACGGGTTAAATTTTAAACTCTAATCGAGACATGCCGCCTGGCGTACCATATGTAATACCTCTATTCCGAATACAATGGAACTAGTATCGGTGCCACTTCCATCATATACAGAAGTTAACTTCCAAAATCTAGTTATATTAAATTAAATTCCTTTAATTAATTTCTACGCGTTTTCATACTCGCATAACCAAACAAGACGCCCGATCGCCATGAAATTCGACGGCATACTATAATTCACTGTTACGGATCCAGTAGAACTGTTTCGTCAAATTTCAAGATAGTGCACCGGAAGGATATTTTCACACGTTAATTAAAAAAAATATTATTTAAAATAATTTCAACCACTTTTAATTCAAATTCAAGAGTTCATTGTTATTCAAATAGAATTTTAATCAACTTTCGAAATAATTTTCACTCACATTAAATTCAAGATTTAATAACTCATACACTTCCAAATATTCAAATAACCATTAAATTTGAAATTCAAGTAATTTAACTTAAAAAATTAACTTCTAAATTTTTTAAAATATTCCTAATTCGAATGACTAAAATTCTATGTCTTACATGCTCCTCCTTAAAAGAAATTTGTCTCGAGTAAAAAAGATGCCACAAACTCATTAACTTTTCAAAACTAATTAATTGAAATAGATTACCAAATTCTTTTAAGCCTTTAACTTCCCAAAATTAATATTTTGAAACTTTGTTATCACCTTTTTCTAAATCTTAAATTCATTCATAGATTTAACTAATACCATTCAATGTTATAATATAAACATCATATTTTAGTTATCAAAAATTTCTTTTCAAAATTCTCAGAAATTCCTAACGCCTTAAATTTGTGGAAAATTTCACCAGCGTCTCCTTTGCGCGGCTCGATCAGAAAATTTATAATATACATATATATATATATAATCACAAATGTACATCTCATTAAAGAGGAGGCTCCCGTAGGGAAAGATATAAAAATACAATACTCAATCCGAGATCTGTACTTCTTACCTACATTAGCATTAACAAGCATATACAACCAACATAATGTGAAAGCGAGCTCCAAACGTGAAGCGTACGCCATCCGCACCTATTAATCACTCAATAAATAATGTGAACAAGTATATAGAAAGTAATATCAACATATAACTTGTACTAATACGATAACTGTATGCAAATGTAGCAAATGTAGCAAGAGAAACCATCCAACAAATAATATCCATCCAACTAATTCATAACCATATCAATTTACATTTTCCAATATCAGCATTAATTTATTAAAACCCGTACAATGTATATATATCATCCATACGTAAAATCTAACCTAATCCCTCTCTCGATCACACAAATCGACTTCTGAACTAGTATCATTCACACGACCCCTCTAGTGCGGACTCAGATCTGGTTCGTTGATTAGAAACCACCATTCTTCTTGCATAGACATATAGTATGACAGATAATTCTAAAATCAATCAAAAATCTATATCCAATGTTCACCACCAAGAATCGAGTGAATCTCCGGACTCGGACAGACATAAATCACGTCGAAATCGTATATTCAAATATAGATCAAACAGTTATGTGAATAAAATAATATACGTACAACTTACATATTTATTTCAATTGGTTTATTATCATATCACATGCTTTTAAATCCTTTTATTCTCATTCCAAATTCACATTCAATTATTTTACATTCTATTAATATAGTATAGTTCTTTTAATACTAACAGCACTAGGAACCATTCCATAGAATTTTACTTAACTTTATTATAAACATTTAATACAACACCACTAATGTTTATTATCACTTTAATACTTAAGTTCATATTCAATTCTATCAAACCACATTCCAAAAAATATTCAATTCATTTTACGACTTAAGTTGAATTTCATTTTATAACCCAAGTTCATATCCATTTCATTAATTCATGACAAATCAATTTCAATTTCATTTAACTCATTTCATTAATTCACTTCATTTACCTTTACTTCAGTCAAATTTCTTTCAATTTTATTTAACTTAAGTTAAATTTCATTTCATAATCACCTTTAAATTTACTTAGAAACTCAAAAATGAACGTCGCTGATGCTGCAATCATCACTAGAATTATTTTCCAACAACCGAAGTTGGTTCATGCTTCTATTTTTTTTAAAGCTCCATTTTAAAATATTGCTAAACAAAATATTTTTCAGAATACTACTATTTTTATTCTTCCAAAAGCTTTGAAAAACAATTTCCAAAATCAATGGGATTTAAACTCTCAAATTTCTTATTCTAAATCCATTTTCTTTGCAAATCATATTTATAAATATACTTATACAATTTCATCTCCTTTCCATTTATGAATCACATTTATAAATCACATTTATAAATCATATTTATACAATCTCGCTTCTTATGTTATATCGTTTCACAAATGTTGATTATTTTAATTATAATTAATACTCTTAATACATATTTAATTAATTTAGTTTCTTGTATAACTCATTTTTCAAATGTTTGTCTTTGTTTATGTTATAATAAAAAACAACTTTTATTAGAACAACAAATGATAATAATCAAATATTATGATTCACCAACAACCAAACACACCATATATACTACAATAGTTTCTAAAAAATATATTCCTTTATATATATAAAATAAAATTTAGGTAAAATTATTTCATTTTCCAATTCTTAAAACAATACGGTGTCGGTTTTCATTGTTTAAGTGTTTAGAAACCCCTATCGATATCGTGGCGTCCCACGTACCGATCAGAATTCATAAGCCACCTAAAAGCTAGTAATTCCCATTTGAACTCTATTTAACAAATTATAGTAATAAACTAAATAATTGTATGAAAAGTTCCATACCAATCTAATAGTTTAATCATTTATTAAAATTCTTTGTTTCATAGAAAGAATAATTTACCAATAACAATTCCATAATACACACATTCATCAATATATACCTCAAGCAAACATTAATTTTTTATTCATCTTACATTTAATTAATCACACGTATGAATCAACATTTCATTTTATATAAGTTTAAATTTAGATATTTCTTATAGTAACTACATTACGGAAGACAACATAGCGTTCTTATTGTTATTATTGAGCAAACAAATAAATTAAAACAATATAAAACATTTTTATAACCACTAACAAATATGCGCTCATATCTATACTACACTCAAACTCATTTTACGATATTAGTAACCCTATCTATAATGAGTACCCCACAAAAGCCTAAGTGTTAGCCAAACCTAAGCTCTGACACCAAGTGTAATGACCCGCAAATCCGCATAATTTAGGCTGATAAGAAACCACACATGTCTAACTCAAATTGAATGAAAAGACTGTTAGTTATGGGAAAGAAAGAAGAATAGAGAAAGAAACCAAAATAATATAAATCTCACAATCGCAGCAGAATAACAATAATATAATATCAATGATCTTTACAAAAGGAAAACTGTGATATACATACATCCATCAGAGTACAATAACAAATCACAATCGTTGACCTGGATAGTTATAACAACCCCTCATGAATTTTGATAATTTCAACAATAAAGCAGTGAAAATAAACATGTATGTCAATACGACTTAAAGACCTCCAGCTCATCTCTTGAGTTCCAATGCATCCAAAGCAATATGTAAATATACTCGGTCTGACCCGAGCATTATAATAAAATAATACTCGAGTCAGTCTAGTAAACCAGCGAGAGAAAACACACCTAGTTGGATTTTTTAAGTTATTAAACTCATTTCAAAATAAGGGTATCTCGTAAGACCACGCCACACATAAACATGGCCGTGTTTTTCCTTACGATAACAAAAAAAATTCTATAGAAGAACCAATTTTAATATAATAATATCTAGGAATTCAAAGTAAATGTATAAAATAGCTGAAATGCTTGCATCTCACGTTTCAGCTTAGTTGGACATAACTAAGTCCGTAAAGCTCGTATTGGAGAATGGATTTCATACCATGACAAGGTAAGGAACTACCTTCAATGGTACATCTCTAGATAAAATGCCCTGCGATTTGACAAGAACATCTTGTACCCTTTCCATATAGGATAGACCTACCACTTGACTCGTAGTACCGAATATTATCACCCCTTTTGTTAATGGGCCCCGAAGCATACATGAGTGGATAGTAATCGATCTAGATTTTGGAATGACTATACCTTGATTGGAGCTACCCATATAGCTCTGCTGCATGCCTAATTTTGTCATTTTTCGGTTGATGAGGCTTAAGGCTACGTTTTACCTTTATATAGCACTTCTCAGTTGGAATGATAATACCACCCTCCAAGCAATAATGTAAGCCAGCATTTATCTATACAAGTTTGTTCTGAGACTAAATGAAACCGAAGGCACTACTTCTGCTACATCCAATTTGGAATCATCTCCAAGATTAGTAGCAAGTAGCTCTTGCACTTCAAAAAAATTCCATTTTGATTATCTTTAAGATATTCCACTTCGAAATGCTTATCCGGCTCGAAGTGGTTTTAAAATAACATATCTGATCCTAGTCTCTTTGAACCGACAATGTTAGTTTATAAGCTAGCCAACATTTGATAGTCGGTTAGACAATCAAATAAACAAATGATCCAACCAAAGATTTAATTTCCAAAAGGAAGTAAAATTGGTTAAGCAACCAAGCAACGCTAACCTCTTTATTTAATCTTTTAATTAATTAAAACACTTTCTAAATATTTATCTCTAAATATCTTTATGAAGATATACTCTCAAAACCACCTTTGATATATATATATATATATATATATATATATATATATATATATATATTAAAAATATTTCCATATACTTATCTCTATGGTATAATTATATTCATAAATAACTTAATTATGAACGTTTAGACGATCCCCTATATACTTAAATCCGTAATAGGTATATTTACAATTTTTGAGGAAAACTTCTGTTTTCCTAAAACATAATTTATTGGGTCAAAATGAATATTGTGTATAACATTGTTACGACAACCCAAAACAGTAGTATAGAGATCTAATTAGTCATATTTAATATTAATTTTCGATGTCGAATTCAAACTATCTATTAGTTAACAATGAAGCTGATCAAGTTGGGGTACTATTACCTCTCATACCTTCAATGAAGGACATTCTTAGCTTTAAAATGGATGTAAGTTACACATCTTGATATTTAACATCAAGATATACATATAAATTCTGTATATTATAAAAACATCTTCTTTCGGAAATCATTTACTATAACGACAATGTTATAGTCTATGTCTTTCGCACTTTCTCGAAAACATTTATTACAACAAAAATGTTGAAATCCATATCTTCCTACCACCTAAAACATTCTACATGACATTTAAAACCATTAAATCCAATTGAAAATATCACTTTAAAGACATTCCTTTAAAAGATTGTTTTAAATTTTAAAACATAAATATATTTCCTTGATGAAAATCCACACTTAAATTTCAATAGAATCATTTCCTTGTTTAAAAACTATATTTATAAATCTCTTTCTATTTTATAAAACTTCCTTACCATAAAATCCCTTTATTTATAAAACCTCATTCGTAACTCTATTCCTTTAGAAACCTCACTTATTCATAAAATCTCATTTAAAAAATCAGTTACAATCCATTTTTATCGTTGCTTCCATATTATGAATTTCTTTTATAAATTTCTTTCTATTTTTAAAATATCATTTAACATCTCCAAATCTATCCTTACTTTTAATTTGCAAAATAGAATCAACTATTTTCTAAAATAACATTCCACATCTTATTATAAATCAACAATTGCGATTATTTCCCCAATTTATCCAATGATAATAGTTTCCCTTTATTTATAAAACACCGTTTATAAATCTATCCTTTTATTAATAAAATATGATTTACAAATCTTCACTTTATATTTAAATGTCACATCCATATATTATCACATTTGTAAATAAATCTTAATATATGTGTGTATATATACATATCACTTTATATAAAATAGTAAATAAATATTTATACCAAAATATTTCTATCTTCGTTTTAAACACGTATTCCTTTATTACAATAGAAGGACTTATTTTTAAGATTTCAAAAATCTTTATTTTACAGTTCAAAAGGCTCTAAATAAATAATTAACAAAAATTATTAATTTATAATACCCAAAAACCATACCTTTTATTTTAATTTTTTTATTAATTTAAGAATAATTATTACAACATATAAATTTTCGAAATCACTTAAAATTCTTTGTAAAAAATAAATCTTCACTATATATTTCAAAATACTAAAAATAAGGCCCAGTGCTACTATAGCACTAAATTGGGAAAATCATCCATGTCATTAAATATAGCATCCAACACATCATATATCAAAACATATGGCAAGTTAAATCATCAGTGCAAGGAATCCGGCTGGATCTCTCCAAACTGTTCCCCTGCATTACATACAATATATAATCATAAAATATAAATCAACTGCTTCGAAGCGACATCATATACAAAGGTTCGTCTGCTCTTATACGAGAACGTAATAGGGTCTCATCTGCTTCAGGGGCGGGAATATATCCAAACCAACAAATAAAATAGTTAATTGTCCAAACAGTCAATAAACAATCAACAGTTAAATTTCCATACTTATATAAAAATATAAGTGGGCCAGAGAGGTGAGTTAACTCACATTAATTCCAGTTATCGTCAAAACACTACAGTTTGAATTAAAATCGAACATGCGTTCAATTATAACCCAAATTCTTACCTGCTCCAAATCCATCCAGTCTAACTCTATATTGTACTATTCGCTGGTACGATCGCAAGGCAACTTGTCGCTCTCGATTTTGACCTCATATAAAAAAGTTATAAATTAATGAACGTTTGAGATATTTAAATTTTATTAACTTATATTAAATTATATTTAAACTTTTAATTACCTTCTCTCCACCCATGTTTGCTTCCAGCCTGCGAATTTATTTTCAACTTCGACCACGACTACATCGTGCCGCCGCCATGTCGCTCCCGTGCCTTCCCTATGCACTACCTCGACCTTGTCGTGCCTCCGATTAGCCACACCGCCCCTCAGATCAACGTCAATCACCAGAAAATCAAGCTCGAACTACGCGACTTTTAATGGCTATAACCGCCTCCATGCCTCGCCATTTGATGATCGGTTGGTATGGATGGATTCATGGCGACGTGCTCTACAAATTTTGTATTGAACGTTTCCCCAGTTTGGCCCTAATTGTCGCGTGCAATCTTGACTATTGGGTGGAGATATATTTAATGGCGGTTAGGTCTTTAATCGGCAAGAGAAGAAAGGCTAGGGCCCTATTTATAGCAAATTTTGACGGCACTATTCACGGGTTAAATTTTGGAATTCCAATCGAGGCATGCCGCTTGACGTTTTCGTACTCGCACTTGCATGATCAAAATCGAATTATATTAAATTAAATTCCTTTAATTAATTTCTATGCATTTTTGTATTCGAATGACCAAACGATTAGTTCGGTTGCCATTTAATTCGACGTCATGCTATAATTCACTATTACGGATCCAATGGAACTAGTTTCATCCAATTCTAAAACAGACCCCCGAAAGGCTATTTTCACATGTTAATTAAAATGAATTATTGTTTACAACAATTTCAACCACTTTTAATTCAAATTCAAGATTCACTATCTTTATTCTTATTCAAATAGTATTTAAATCAACTTTTGAAATCATTTTAATTCATATTAAATTCAAGATTTAATAATTCAAACACCTCCATATATTCAAATAACCATTATATTTGAAATTCAAGTTATTTAAATTTTAAATTTAACTTTTCAATATTTAAAATCAATTAAATATTCCTAATTCGAATGACTGAAATTCTAGGTCATTACACTATTCTTCGATTTTAATGATTTTCAACATCCTAGTTTTCAAGAAAAATGATTTTAAAGAATCCCTGTTTTCAAAATGATTTTTCAAACATCTTTTCAAAATAGTTTTCAAAGGATTCCTAACCTTTTAATTATTTATTTACAAGATTATTATGTTATTTTTTCTAGTATTTTGTATTTTAAATTTGTTTATTATATTTAGATATAATTTTTGGTTTTCTAGATGTTTATAATATTTAAATGTATATTTTAACATTTATTAATACTTTTTTGAAAATGGGTAAATTTATGAATACATTTATTAATACTTTGATATATATATATATATATATATATATATTCACTTATACGTTATATATTATTTTATTTTTAGAAAGAAATTTATATTTAAATCCTTTGTATATTAAATTATTTCGAAATAAATTTGTAAAGTTTTCCAAGTTTTATTATGATTAAAATGTGTATAAACTATGTTTAAATGATTTTACAAAGTATCAAAATATTTTACAAAGCTTAATATTTTCAAAACAATTTTTCTATAGTAAATTTTCAAAATATAAAAGGATATGTTGACATATCCTCCTTATGTATGCCAACATATAAGCCGAGTGTTTCAAAATTCAAATTTTGAATGGAAGTTTCTTTTCGTCGTATCTCTTCACAAATGGACATGAATGTTATTTCTTTATAAATAGGGTTTCTCTTAAATTTTATATAACTATATTCTTATATTTTCTCTCCTCTTTCACTCACTTGATTTCTAAAAGAAATTCTACTCAAGATCTTCTCAAATTCAATCAAAATCAAAATCTATTTTTTTTAATCTCTATTGAATACCCTATAATCTCTCTCACTTAGATCACGATCAAAGTGCCATTCAAGAGGCTATAGGATTACTTGTATTCAAGATCAAAAAATTGATTTTGTAAATTCTATCAAATCATATTCAAATTTCTTTAGGTGTGCTTAGTATTCTTGAAAGCCAAGTGGGTGTGCTTGTTTCTTATCCGAATTAAGTAGATATGCTTGGTGTCCCGTTTGAATCCAAGTGGGCGTGCTACTGTTCCATCCGAATCCAGTGAGTGTACCCAGAGTTCGAAAAATCTAAAGGGTGTGTCTCGTAACCTTGAAATTGAGGTTGTATGAACTTAGAGATTTGAAAAAAAAATCTATACAAGAAATTTACGGGACTAAATGTAGGGTAACTCCAAACCAGTATAAAAATCTTGGTGCGATCTCTCTAACTCTTTACTTTTTTACTTTTACTGCATCTATATCTATCTGTGTTAGCATATGTGATTTTCAATTTGCATTGTTTAACCTATAATCTTAAAAGAATTCAAAAAGATTCATAAAAGTTAGCAAGTACTATTCACCCCATCTAGTTTTAAATTAGCCTTAAGATCCTTACTTTCGCAAACTAACATTTGGTATCAAAGTGTTAGTTTTCAAATTATTCACAATTTTGTTTTTTGAAAAGTTCTAGTGGAAAAAGTTATTAATCCTATCTTAACACTTTTATTGAAAACAACTTTGCAAAATCAACATGATATTGTTTCATATATTTGCATGCACTCATTACGTAAAGCCATTTGATCTTTTGAAAAGGTATAATTTGCAGGAACAGATGTGTTACATGGCTTTTGATAAATAGTCACATGATGATATAACGTTATAAATCAAAAAGGATAAGGGGATATTGGGTAGTGGTTGCTCATGGCACATGACTGGAAATCCATAAATTCCGATAGATATCGTTTACAAAGATGGTGGATTTGACAATTTTGGAGGTAACTCGAAAGGATATGTAATTGGCATCAGTAATGTTGGTAACTCTAAACTCCTACTATTTCTAATGTTTTTCTAGTTAGGAATTTAGAACATCACCTGCCAAGTATTAGTCAATTATGTGATAAGGACTTTAAAATTAAATTTGAAAAAGATAAGTGTCATATTGAAGATGATGAGTCAAACATTATCTTTGAAAGTATTAGAAAACGAAAATCTATATATTAGGTATAAAAGTGTCAAATGATAATATATGTCTTTTAGCTGAATCAAGTGACCCTTGGATTTGGCACAAAAGATTTGGTTATTTGAATTTCAAACATCTATCTAGAATTGCCAAATATGATCTAATTAGAGATCTTCCTAAAATGAGTTTTAATGTTAACAATCTATGCGAAGTGTGTCAATTAGGAAAACATAGAAAAAGTTCCTTTAAGTCAAAAGATATGATTTCTACCTCTCAATCTCTTGAACTTCTTCATTTAGATCTTTTCACTCCTTTGAAAATATAATCTATAAATCATAATAGACGAGTCTTTGTAATCGTAGATGATTTTCCTAGGTTTATGTGAACAATCTAAAACTTAAAAGTAACGCTTTTGAAATATTTAAAATCTTTGTTAAAAGAATACAAAATCAACTGTCTACTAAAATTAAAACAATTCGAAGTGATCATGATAGACAATTCAAATGTGAAAATTTTTGTAATAAGAAAGGTATTACATATAATTTTTCATTTCAAGAACACCTCAACAAAATGGAGCAGTAGAACGAGTCAAGACTGTGCTAGAACTATGTTAAATGATAGTAACCTAATTTTTTTTGGTCTGAAGCAGTTTCTACAACATGTTATATATTAAATAGAATTTTAATAATATCTTTGAATAAGAAAACACCATACAAATTATTTTATAATAAATAGCCTAAAGTATCATATTTGAATGTTTTTGGTAGTAAATGCTTATATTGAATACTTAAGAAAATTTAGATAAATTTGATTCTAAAGCAAATAAAGGTATTTTTATTGGATATTCAAACTGAGGTAAAGGTTATAGAGTTTTCAATATTAGAACTAACACCATTGAAGAGACATTACATGTTTCATTCATTGAAAATGTCAAAAACGATAATAATAATTATGATAAAGGAGAAAATGGAAATAATGAAGTCACATATGATGAAACAAATAATGATAACAATAATACAGAAATTATATATCCAAATGAAAAAGCCAAAATATAAAAAGATCGTCCTATAGAAAATATCCTAGGAAATATAGAATCGGTGGTTAGAAAAAGAAATCAATTAAATATAATGAGTAATATAGCATTCATCTCAACTAATGAACCTAAGAATCAAAATAAGCATCATTAGATGATTCACTGATTCTTGCTATGCAAGAAAAACTGAATCAGTTCACCAGAAATGATGTTTGGGAACTTGTTTCTAGATCAGAAAATAAATCCATAATTGGAACAAAATGGGTATAGAGAAATAAATTTAATGAACAAGGAGAGGTTTTTAGAAATAAAGCCCACTTAGTAGCTTAAGGATATAGTCAAGATGAAGGCATAGATTTTGATGAAACTTTTACACCCGTAGCTAGATTAAAAGCAATAAGAATCTTACTTGCCTTTGCAAATCATAATAATTTTGGATGATTTCAAATGGATGTTGAAAGTGCTTTTCTAAATGGTTTTATTAAAGAAGATATTAATGTAGAACAACCCCCTTTATTTGAAGATGAATTTTTTTCAAATCATGTTAATAAATTAAATAAAGCTCTATATGGTTTAAAACAAGCTCTTAGAGCATGATACGATAGACTTAAATAATATTTATTACAATTTAGTTTTGAAATTGGGAATGTAGATTGCACACTATTTATTAAAAGCAATAAAAATGATATTCAACTAATACAAGTATATGTAGGTGAAATTATTTTTGATCAACGAATGAACAACTAAATAAAGAATTTTCTGATATCATAACAAAAGAATTTAAGACGAGTCATATGGGAGAACTAACATTCTTCCTAGGATTACAAATAAGACAATTAAATAATGGAATCTTTATAAGTCAAGAAAAATGTTCCAAAGAATTAGTTAAGAAATTTGGCATGTCAAATACCAAAGGTAAACCAACTCATATGGCAACCAATGAAAAATTAAATAAAGAAGATAACTCAAAGGATGTAGATCAAAAACTTTATAGAGGTATATAGTATCTTTACTCTATATCACTAGAAGTTGATCCGGCATAATGCATAGTGTTTGTCTACGTGCAAGATATCAATCTCAACATAAGGAGACTCGTCTTAAATCCATAAAACGAATATTAAGATATGTAAATAACACACTAGACTATGGACTTTTCTTCTCAAAAGAAGATTCCTTTAATTTAATTTCATATAATGATGCAAATTATGCTGGTTGCAAATCAGACCGAAAAAGTAAAGTGGAACTTGTCACTTTTTAGGGAACTCTCTAGTTTCTTGTTTTAGTAAAAAGCAAAATTTTGCATCTTTGTCCACAACAGAAGAAAAATATATTATAGCAGCATTAACCTGTTCATAGGTATGACACCCCAGATTTTTGGTAATATTAATTAGAATATTTAGTTAGCTAAATTAAATAATATAATATATTGATTAGGGGATTGAGATTTGATTTTATAAAAGGTATAGTCGTGCCATTTAACAATGAATTAAAATAAGAGTTAAATTGAATAAAAGGAGGGGTAGAATAGGAAAGAGGCATTTCTATATCTTCCAAACCTTAGCCATGTATTAGAATATACATTCATTTCATTTTGAAAATTCTAAAACCAGAGGTCGGCCACCATTAATAAGGAAAAGGGAAAAACGAAAGAAGATAAGTTGGAAGAAGCTTAAGAAAATCAAATCTATTCATATCTCGGTCTCTTTAATCACAAAGGCTAAGGTGAATAATGTTTACATCCCATTTTTTATTGTGTTTTTGGTTTTAAGATGAATTCCGAATATTTTGCAATAGTTTCCCATGTTTTTGAATGATGGAATATTTATTTATACTTGTTGATGAATTATGGTTTTTCATAATGAATTTATGATATGTTTTAAGATGAAACCCTATTAAATTACATCCAAATGCCTTGCGAATCTTTATAAAGATCATAAATAATGTTTTGGAGATGGTTTTCAATTTTTTGATTTTTTTTAATTTTCAAGGAATTAATATGAATTTTGTAGTAAAGAAAATGGTATTTTGGGTTATAAATTATTTACAGGTAAATAATTAATTGTTTGGATCTGAAATTTTATATGTTAGAAAACATATACAACATGATTTTCTGGAATTTTTCTAGATTTTTCCTAAGAGTGTTGATAGGTATATAAAATTATTTAATGTATGGGACTTAAATGTTTTATATATTTTAAAATGGAGAAGGGTTTTTTTTAAATGATTTGAATTGGTTAATTCTGAAAAATGGCAGTTATTTTGAAAAAGTGATATGGCTACCAGTCAGATTTAGAAAACACAAGGCAGGTTAGGTACTAAAAAATAGTTTTATAGTACAAATAAATATATTTTTCACTGTTTCGTCTCCTTCTGCACTAGGTTCCGCCCCCATACTATCCCCTTCGATACCGTCGAAACTAATGCATATGGTATCGGGCAACTTGTACGTAATGAATTGTATGTTGGAGAAAGGTATAGAGTCGAAACCATGGGTTTCCGAACGGGTTGAGGCTTTGCTTTGGTTTTAAAGTGCTTTCTTTGGACTGAGATGATTTCGACTTGGTTAGGTTTTGACTAGGTCAAATGGTTTAAAAGGAAATGATTTCGATTGGGTGGCATCTTTGTTTTTAATTGAATGCTTTCGACTAAGTCAAAACACCTAGCTACCGCCTTTTTACCTTAATGCCCAGTTGACTACAAAAAGGTTGTTTTGTTTTCTAAAAACCTGGCTACCTCTCCAATGCTTTCGAAAGGGATGGTTTTGACACCATCACTTCATTACTTAGGAAATGGTTTTGAAATAGATGTTTTGATTTAAATGGTTTTAAGACCCTTTTTCTATGTTTGAAGTAAAACCCAAAATGGTTTCGAAGGAAACAGTTTTATATGGTTTCGAAGCAGATGCTTTTGACTTTGATGGGTTTCTGATCCTTTTGCTCTACTTGAAGGCAGAATCCAAATGGTTTCAACTGAAAAGTTTTTAAAGGGTTTCGAAGGTATCAACTTTGAATGGTTTCGAAAGGTTTTCACATGTTTTAAATTGAACCCAAAGTGCTTTCGAAAGGACTGAGTTTTGAAGCTTTTGAAAGGTTTTAATGAATGGTTTCGAAAGGGGTGGTTCCCTAGGATTTTGATAAAGTTGAAAAGGAAGGATTTTCCTATGTTTTCGAATGGCAAGGAATGAAAGGTTCTAAAGGAGGATATCTAATGTTTTAAAGCTTTCGAAGGAAAGACTTTTATTGGTTTTGAAAAGGTTACTTTCAATGGTTTCGAAGGGGTTACCTTCAAGGGTTTCGAAAGGGTTGTTTAAAGGTTTTAAACATAGGTTTCAAATGCATTGAATATGCAATATTGCCTAAGTAATTTCAAGTTAAAAAAAGGGTTTTAGATTGTTTTGGAAGGATAGTTAATCCTCATTAAAATTCATCAATAGCTATTTTGAGTACATTATATATATCATGGCAAAATGGCTTAAAGTAAAGCTAAAGATATATTTTCCCATGTATATATTGGATTTGAGGGATTAAATCATTTTGAAAAGGGTTTCAAGGAAAATTAACCCTAAGAAAATGATTCGGATAGTAGTCCATTTTGTATAGTTAGTCCATTAAGCGATAATCGGCCCAGTTTTATGAACAGTTAGTCCATTTTAGCATAATGGATCTTGCTATTGTTTTTCAGACAGTTAGTCCATTTTTCTAGCATAATGGACTTTGCTATTATGTTATGGACAGCTAGCTCACATCTTACCTGTTTTGTGGACAGACAGTTCACTTATAACTTGTTTTGGACAGATAGTTCACTTATAACTTGTTTTGGACGGATAGTCCATTTATTAGCATAAAGGATATTGCTATTTTGATATAATCAGTTTGATTAACCAGTTTGGTTGCAGGAAAGGATTTGCAAAATATATGTTTTGAAAAAGATATTAGTGAAGAGAAACCCATTTCGCTAAGTGGCATGGTCTTACTTAATATCAGTAAATAGAGATGTAACATAATTATTCACACCAGGCTTTATGTTTGACTCGAAGTTTTTGTTTCCCCTTAAACTCTCGAATGCTCAAAATTGATTTAAGTAGGCCGAGGGTTAAGGTTTTCAAGTTTTAGTCTTTTGGCGAATAAAGCTTCTAAAGGCGAGCAGGTAGTTGACGATAGCTAATTAGGATCGTAGATTATTTTGTTTGATTCCGATGTGTATTAAGTCAAATATGACTATATTGCTTTGATCATCCAAAGAGGTATCGTCATATGCCGTTGTTGGCGTATTAGTGTAAAGTATGATTGATAATGCTTGGGAAATGTTTGGGATTTTATAACTTAGATATAATATATTTTTGAAATGTAATCGGTAAAAATGTTTGTTTTTAAAATCTGTGATTTTGTTCATATTCAGGTGCTTCTGATATTATGGCTACGATTAACATAGCAGTATTTTATCACTAGAAGTTAACACTATAAATGACTGCAAAATCTATAGCACTTAGCTTTTGGCCTCTAGATACGAGATGTTACAATAGGTTATTTTTTGTGCAACAAACACTAAAAGATTTTGGTTAAAATTTAACTAAATCACCAATATACTACGACAATACTAGTGCAATTAATTTATCTAAAAATCCAACTCAGCATGTAAGAACAAACACATAGATATATGGCATCACTTTCAAGAGAAAACGTAAATAAAGGAATAATCTCAAAATCAAATAGCAGATATATTAAAAAAATCATTAACTCAAACATTACTTATTAAGCTAAGAAGAGAGTTAGAAGTATGCTCTTTCTCAAAATATAAAATAATAGCATACAAATTTTAAAAAAAGAGAAACAAAACATCAAAACTACACTAGATATATCGACATATCTATATAGTGTATGCCGACATATGCAGTTATTTTCAGAAAGGAGATGTTCCTTCTTAATTCAAAATTTTAAATGGCTATGTATAACCACTATATTTTGAAAATAAACAAATTTCGCTGTCCTTTTCTTTTTGGAAATCATCAATAAAAATAAATTAATGGATCCTACTAATTCCAAACGTCCAATACATAAATCCACTTCATTTTCCTTCGATTCTCCCAAACCAAGCCCTCTCCAAACCTCTACATTGGCCAAAGTAACTAAGATAGAGTGTGAACTGTAGCATACACTCAATATGCTTTTTGAAATGGAAGCAATTCAAATTAGAATGATGAAGAAACAGGAGAAACAAGGGCATATTCTCGAGAATCTGTAAAAATATCTATTGGATAACCCCACGAATCAAACAGTAATTGAGGATGATGCTCCAAACATGAGGTCATTCATGATCTCATGAATAATAGTGAAGAGGAAGAGAAAGAAGAAGAAGAACAAGAGGAGAAAGTAAAGGAAGAAGGGGAAGTCAACGACGATGAGGTCAAAATGTGTTGGAGAGGTATGCTTTGACAAATATGAAAATTTAGCTAAATAAAAAATGAATTTTTGTCTCCATTTCCCATTCTGCCCTATTAGGAAATCACGTCAGTTTAGATTAACTGGTTTAGGATGTATGTATCTAGGGTTGTTTGATTTGTTTAAATTACTGTTTGAATTATTTGAAATGTATGATTGATTGAATTGGTTTGGGTTGATATTGGCTTGGATTTGTGTGTATAGACTTATATTGGGATCAGAATTGATTTGATTTAACTCTGGTTTGGTTTTACTTTAGTTTGATTTTAATATATGTTTGCGTTGACTTGGATTAGTTTGAATCTTTTTATGTATTGGATTGGATTGGATTGATTAATTTGGTTTTTCTTATTTATCAGTATGTCACTTTTATATATCATGTAGTATTTTAGTTAGGGGGAGTTTTGGTTGTATTTTTGTTAATGACAAAAGGGGGAGAAATATATAAAATCCAAGCATAGATTAAGGGGAAGTTTTGTAACTCAAGGGGAGTTGTATCATATTTTATGTACAAGGTTGTCATCATCAAAACTTGGGAGAGTGTTAGCACCTTAAGTATTGGTTTTGATTAAAACAATTATATGAGATCATATAAAATATAGATATTACTATTTTATTAAGTTATATATACTATATAGTGCAGGATATCAGATAGGTGTTGATTAAAAACTGTACAGTATCAAAACAAACTCAAGAGTCTGATAAAGAGCTGATATTGAGATTTAAGAGTTAGAGATTGAAGACTCACGAGTTTGAAGATTCAAGATATTAAGATAAGTTATAAAGTCATAGATTATTTTGTTAATGCTTTGGTAGTAGTTCTTTGATCTTTCCTCATTCTTTTCAAAAATGTTTTTGAAATCTATCTCTGATTTTAATGATTTTCAAATATCTTGATTTTCAAGAAAATGATTTTAAAGAATCCATATTTTCAAAATGATTTTTCAAGCATCTTTTCAAAATAGCTTTCGAAATATTCCTAACCTTTTAATTATTTATATACAAGATTATTATAATATTTTTTCAAGTATTTTATATTTTTAATTTATTTTGTTATTTTAGATATAGTTTTTGGTTTTTTAAATGTTTATGATGTTTAAAAGTATATTGTGACATTTATTAGTACTTTGATATATATATATATATATATATATATATTATCTTATGCTTTATATATTATTTCATTTTTCAAAAGAAATTTATGTTTAAATTGTTTATATATTAAAATATTTCAAAATAATTACATAAAGTTTCGTATTATTATGATTGAGATGCGTATAAACTATGCTTGAATAATTTTACAAAGTATCAAACTATTTTACAAAGCTTAATATTTTCAAAATAATTTTTATAAAGTAAGTTTTCAAAATATAGAAGGATTGTTAACATATCCTCCTTATGCATGTCGACATATTGGCCGAGGTTTTCAAAATTCAAAATTTGAATAGCAGTATCTTTTCATTGTATCTCTTCATAAATGAACATGACTATTGTTTCTATGTAAATAGGGGTTCTTTCAATGAGATTGTATAAACTTTGATATTTGAAAATAAATTTACATAAGGAATTGTATAAGACTTGATGTAGGGTAGTTCCGAACCAGTATAAAAATCGTAGTGTGGTCTCTCCAACTCTTTACTTTTTTACTCTTACTGCATTTATAGCTATCCATGTTTGCATCTGTGACTTTTAATTTGCATTGTTTAAACTGTAATATTAAAAGAATTCAATAAGATTCATAAAAGTTAGTAAACACTATTCACCCCAAGTGTCAAATTAGCCTTAAGATCCTTACTTTCGTAAACTAACAACTTGTTGCAACCAATAAGTGTTATGTGTATGCTTCCTCTATTTTCGTCATTACTATAATAACATATGAAATACGAAGCTCCATTCAAGCACTTAATATAGGCAATTTATTTAACTTACAATAATTGGTTTATATTTGAGAAATTTTAAATCAAGTATCTTAAATTTGTAGAAATAAATATTATAGAAACAATTTTCTATGTGTGTAACAACCCTGTATTTTGTGATTATTTTAATTGTATATTTTAATTATTTTTATTGAAATTCCTGATTTAAAAACTTTATTTTATTTTATTAAAATGAATAAACTTTTGTTATTTTAAATTATATTTTGATTTGTATGTGAATTAGAATTTCAAACATGAATAAATTGAATATTTTCCAAAAAATGTGAATTTTGGTCAAAATGGTCAAATTTTGACTTTTAAATTTAAATAATTGAATTTTTGAATTTTATCTTTTATTATGAAAATAAACTAAATTTCAAGAATACTTCTTTTCGTTTCGTTGAAATCCGATTAATATAGTGAAAGTTATGCTTTTTACAACATTGTGTGTAAATTATTTTATTTAACGATATTGTTTATTTTAATTTATATAAATAATATTTTTGTTTGTAAAATCATGTTCTAATTTGTGTAAAATAGCATGCTATGCATATATTTTATTTTTAAAATATTTTTAAAGTGATGCTATAATTATCCAAAGCGTATTGTATTTTATTTACAATTTTTAAGTCTAGTTTCAATTATTAAACTATTTTCTTATTTATATTCTATTTTTCCTTAAAATGTTTATTTATTTTATTTTTCATTTTATTTTTTATTTTCTATTTTATTTACTGAATTGTATTTCGTTTATTTTAACTTGAAAGAATTAGAAATACCAAGAGGCAAAGACCTTTCATTTGCTTGTGTCTTTTCATTTCACGTGTGCCTTTTCATTTGCTTTTGACTCTTCAATTTTTTTAGCCATCCTTTTCTTTTGCTTTAGCCATAAATTGCATTTAGCATTCATGTGAAAATGTTTCCTCATCTCCTCTAAAAAACTCACGGTGCTTCAAAGAAGAAAAAAATGTTAAAGGCTTCCTTTATCTCTTCTCTTCTTTACAATTTCAATGATTTTTGCTTGCTTCTTCTTCAAGTTAATCAGCCACTAGTGTGACGCCCCACCTCTATACCCACGTTAGCAAAGAGTATTGTATAGATAATACCGTCTGCTAACACAGAGAATAAGGCTGGATAGGAGCGACCATGTGTAATCTTACCTTAACTATTCACTAAACACGTCGAAAAGTAGAATCACAAACAGTTCGACGTATTCAATAAATATTTAAAGCAAGACTACAATGGCTATAGGATCTATCAGAACAGAATATAACAACTCAAATGTAATATACATCACAGAACAGTAAATCATCACATACACATATATAGATACATAAAAGAGTATACAAAATGATACATATCAAGTGGTATAGCAAACCATAATATACAGACGAGTTCACAAGAATACATATCAGAGTTACAACATATAAGGACTACAAGAAAGCTAAGACAAAAAGAAACTAGCGGAATAGTCCATGCGGAAGCAAAAGAGGCTAAGTCCAAAGCACCTAACCTGAAACATCTCGGTCTGACCCGAGTATAAAATACCCGGGTCAGTCTAGCTAAACAAATCAGTTAGATAAACTGAACAACAATAAACCTGCAAGGTTTCAAAGCATAACAAATATCTCTAAAGGAGATAACACAATCATCGAACAAAAGATGAATCATATGATAACAAGCCTCATATCATCGACAACATATAGAAATAAAGGACATAAATATCCCAAATCAAGCCAAAAAGGCAAATAACAAATACCAATAAGGTATACAAGTTCACAAGGTGATCACTGCATATCGTATGGTTCAAAAAGACCTACACCGAGGGGCGATACCTAGGGAATATACATCTCAGTTGAAACATCATAAAAATTGCTCGAGCGGTAACGAATGACCAACTCCGAAAGCAATACAATAGGGTTAGGAAATTACTGAAATTGAAGAGGAGAAGAGATGGAGAAGATGGAGATGAACTTACCAATGGATTCCCTTTGATTTTGGAGCAAGAATCAAGTTTACAAGAAGAAGCTAGGGCTTGCTAATTTCTAATTTCCTTTCTCTTCCACCATTATCAGTTTTTAGCTTAAGTTTAAGAAATGAATAAGTGAATGAGAGGAGAGAAGGGCTGAGTTGAGGTTAATAGAACAGTTTGGGTGAAACCCAAGCCCAAAGCCCAATAGAAAAGGTCAAAATTTCACTTACTCCAAACATATCAAAGATTGTACTCAAAAAGATCGCGAACGCCATTTTGGAACCAATGGTGGTGGTCTTGAGCTCTAATTCGACCATTTGCAAAAAGTGACATTTCAGACCCCAAAATCCGAACAACGACGCCATATTTAAATCAAACATTTAAATATGTAATCGTTAAATAGGCGGGTTGTTACAGATCTCCCCTCCTTAAAGAAATTGCGTCCTCGCAATTCTTAAGAGAAAATAAATAGTAACAACCAAAAGGCATATCAACACAAAAGAATATCCGAAGAAGAAGCTCACAATAAAGGGCACGAAAAGATAAGCCCGAACTTGCTTGCTTAGAGAATTCTCTAGATTCCTGAGCTCAAATATTCGGAACACCGACGTAATGCAAACAATACGTCAATGAACCGAAGCCCAACAAAAAGAAGCACAATAAAACGTCCGATGAACTTGGTAAAAAGATCATTCCATTCGGACATCAAGAAAGAAACAATCACTTGTTGCTTACAACAAAGTGCATTGGCAACACGATCCCCCTTCCGGGAGTATACAAAGAATATCAAGGTCATAAGATGCAAGGAACTCAAGCCATCATTAAGCTCCTTATGAGAAAATAAACATTCAAAAATTATGATTGGTGAGGAGAACAAAATTCCTTACCCAAAAATAATGATGCCAAATATAAAGAGCGAAAACAATAGCCGTGAGCACTAGATCATGAGTGGCATACCTAGTCTCTATCGGCTTTAATGATTTAGAAGCACAAGTGATAGCACGTTTTCTTTTGCAAGAGAACGGCATTCAAACCAACACGACTAGTATTGGTAAAAAGATAAAATCTTGGTTCCCTTCGGGAATCCCAAGATAAGAGTATCGAAAAAGAGTCCTTTCAAATAATCTACTTTCTTAAAAGCTAAAACTTTCAAATAAAATTCTTTACCAAAAAGCTAAAGCTTCAAAATTTCAATTACCTTCATGAAATCATATTTCAAGGAAAATTTTCTTATTTCAAATCAATTTATTGTGTCAAATTGTCTCATCAAAGCGTTTAGGAGATTCCTATCGATAACGTTGATAAAGCGCATCGACCAGAATTCTTAAAGCACTCAATGGGCAATACAATCACAAAAACATCTTCTATATGCTAAACATGTTTCTAAAAACTTTTTTTAAAAAAAAATTATTCTTTGTTCGTTTAAAGAACAAAAATCCAATTATATTTATAAATAAATCTTATGAAAAAGATATGCAAAATTCTTTAAATTGCTATTTTCCATCCAAAATCAACAAATACAAAAATGGAATCATCGAGATATTCGTAGAATACTCGATTCATAAAATGGATGAAATGAGCTGGACAACTGAATGACACAACAAATCATTCATAAGAATTACAACGAGTGCGGAGAGCGGTAAGTGGAATGCTAACTTCCGCAACTCATAGTCAAATGAAAACCGGTGGTAAGGTCGAGCTAAAACACCTTAACACAACAACAAAAGATTGCTTAGGCGATAATCCTAAGGCAAGACCAGAAATACCAGAAAATTCTCAAACTACAAGAATGAGAGAAACAACACTTTCCTCGTCATGAGGGATTAAAGAATAAAATGATACCATCAAATTGGAATCGAAATCACAAAGAAAATAGAGACCTACCAAAATAGATGGAGACATACCTTATGCTCGAGAAGAACCTCCAAAAGCACTAGCTGTATTTAACTTGCCAGCTGGAGAATTATTTGGAGCAATGGGACAAGTGGAACTACGATGACCTTCCTTCTTTCAATAGTGGCAGAAGAGAGGCTTAGGACAAGCTCGAATCATATGATCAGGGGAACCACAATTGAAACACTTCCGAATGGAAGGTGTTCTAGCAGACTGAGACGGAAAATCAGATTCAACGGACTTTTTCTTTTTAGAAGGGAAAAATTCTGGCTGATCCAATGGAGACTGCTTTTTGTTGGGGTTCTTACAAACCTCAACATCATCACTACTATCACACTCCCCCTCGATGGCTTCGAGATGAAGTGCAGAATCAACTAACTCCTCAAAGGAAAGCTTAAGCTCAAGCAATAAAGACTTCTTCAGATATTTCCTAAGACCAGATACAAATTTCAGATTCTTCCTATAAGAAGTGCTAATGAATTCAAGACCATACATAGATAAGGCCTCGAAAGATGCAACATATTCAGAAACGGAAGACTCCCCTTGCTTCAACTCAAGAAAGCGCCAGGACAACAAAGCTTTCTCAGATTCAGGAACGAACTTGAGTTCGAATCGTTCCCGAAACTGAGTCCAAGAAAGAGCAGACTCATCAATTTCGGCTACAAGAAGCTCGTACCAATCAAGGGCACGCTCTCGCAATAAGCTAGAAGTTACAAGAACTCTATCATGATTAGAAATATCCATTCTAGAGAAGATACGTTCGCACATGCGAAACCAAGCTTGGGTCTCAAGAACAGACTCGGAGCCTTTAAACGGCTTTCCTCCATGATGAGTAAAATCACTGCACAAGCGTGCAAAGGTAGACTTGCGAGGTGGAGACACTCGAGAAGGAACTGGAGGCTGAGTGCTCCTAAACAACTCCATAAACTGATCGGCAGACATATAAACGCCGTCCGGACGTGAGCCACTGGATTGCCCAGCACCCGAGCGTCGTCCTCTGCCTCTTCCAGCCATAAGCTGAAAGTTGAAGAAGATAAGGATTAACTACAAGGTAGATATTTCAATAAGGAATACTACGGAATAAAATATATTCCTAGACGTATTCCCCAAATCCTATCTACCCCAAAAACACGAAGGGAATAAAAGCACGATGATTCAAAGATCTGTAACACTTGTTACACTTTGATGTACCGTAATATGTGCTTCTGTTCTGTGTTTATCATATTTTGTTCTGAACGCAGCTCCGATACCACGCTGTGACGCCCCACCTCTATACCCACGTTAGCAAAGAGTATTGTATAGATAATACCGTCTGCTAACACGGAGAATAAGGCTGGATAGGAGCGACCATGTGTAATCTTACCTTAACTATTCACTAAACACGTCGAAAAGTAGAATCACAAACAGTTCGACGTATTCAATAAATATTTAAAGCAAGACTACAATGGCTATAGGATCTATCAGAACAGAATATAACAACTCAAATGTAATATACATCACAAAACAGTAAATCATCACATACACATATATAGATACATAAAAGAGTATACAAAATGATACATATCAAGTGGTATAGCAAACCACAATATACAGACGAGTTCACAAGAATACATATCAGAGTTACAACATATAAGGACTAAAAGAAAGCTAAGACAAAAAGAAACTAGCGGAATAGTCCATGCGGAAGCAAAAGAGGCTAAGTCCAAAGCACCTAACCTGAAACATCTCGGTCTGACCCGAGTATAAAATACCCGGGTCAGTTTAGCTAAACAAATCAGTTAGATAAACTGAACAACAATAAACCAGCAAGGTTTCAAAGCATAACAAATATCTCTAAAGGAGATAACACAATCATCGAACAAAAGATGAATCATATGATAACAAGCCTCATATCATCGGCAACATATAGAAACAAAGGACACAAATATCCCAAATCAAGCCAGAAAGGCAAATAACAAATACCAATAAGGTATACAAGTTCACAAGGTGATCACTACATATCGTGTGGTTCAAAAAGACCTACACCGAGGGGCGATACCTAGGGAATATACATCTCAATTGAAACATCATAAAAATTGCTCGAGCGGTAACGAATGACCAACTCCGAAAGCAATACAATAGGGCGACCTAATATCACCCATGTGGCGCATAACGGCCGACATCGGAAGCGATACAATAGCAACCCAATATCACCCATGTGGCGCATAACAGCCAACATCGGAAGCGATACTATAGCAACCCAATATCACTCGAGCGGTGACGAATGACCAACTCCGAAAGCGATACAATGGGGCAACAAACCGGAAGGCGAAAAACCCAAGTATCTCTCGAGCGGTGACGATGGACCAACTCCAAAAGCGATACTATAGGGCGACAAACCGTAGTGGTGAAGGTCAGAGACCCAGTACTGGACACCACTAACTGGCGGAATGTGTCACAACTCTCGAAAAGGAATCCGAAAAGTGTTAACGTATGTCCCATAACCACTCGTTCGCACTATACGATTTACTATCCGTCAGCCACTTTCACACTCAAAGCAGTACAAATTTACCTCATATCATCGGTAAAGTAAACCCGAAGGTCAAAATGATCAATTGAATAGGTCGGGGATTAATCGAAAGGATAAACGCACAGATTCATGGTCCGTGTTTTGCCCAACCATTTAATCACCCTTCCACTTCTCTCGACGTGCGAAAGTGTGTGTTTTAAATAGAATTTATAAATTGGAGAACCGAGCTTTTAAATGCGATTCGAGAGATTATTTTATAAAAACCCGTGGATGAAGTCAAGAGTAAGTTATCAAAGCCAAATATGCAATAACAACCACTAAAAAGCAACTTGAATCGATAAAGTCCGGAAAACAAATCAAAATATACAAAAACAGGCAAAACAGGGCAAATCAGAGCAGGTCGGTCGACCGGACTACAGGGCTCGGTCGGCTGGCCACTGTTCATAAAAACTCTCGGGAAGCAGGTCGGTCGACCGGCTACAGGGCTCGGTCGGCCGAACCTGATGATTTTGCACTTCCTTCCCTATTTCAATGAAAATGCAAATTCTTCCAAAACGCAATCATTCGAGCAATGGACCTAAGGAGCTTTAGCCAATAGATACCCCAGCTCCATTAGCTCTCCGATTCGCAACCAAAAACATATTCAAACATCAAAGTTAGGATCTTTAAAGAATTGAACCGAACACTAAAAATTTGGATATTCACCAATTCAATCCAAACCAAAAGCAAGAGCATATGAACAAGGTGTTAGGAATTCATACCTAACATCAATGAAATCATAAGAAATAGATGTGAGTTCAAAACTCACCTTTTTTACACAAAACAAAGAAGATGAAGAAGCACAAATGCAAGGAATCAACCAACTACACTCCACTTCAACACTACAAGCTTCAATCTAGAATCAAAGCAAGTATTTCCTAAGTTAGGGTTAGGAAATTACTGAAATTGAAGAGGAGAAGAGATGGAGAAGATGGAGATGAACTTACCAATGGATTCCCTTTGATTTTGGAGCAAGAATCAAGTTTACAAGAAGAAGCTAGGGCTTGCTAATTTCTAGTTTCCTTTCTCTTCCACCATTATCAGTTTTTAGCTTAAGTTTAAGAAATGAATAAGTGAATGAGAGGAGAGAAGGGCTGAGTTGAGGTTAATAGAACAGTTTGGGTGAAACCCAAGCCCAAAGCCCAATAGAAAAGGTCAAAATTTCACTTACTCCAAACATATCAAAGATTATACTCAAAAAGATCGCAAACGCCATTTTGGAACCAATGGAGGTGGTCTTGAGCTCCAATTCGACCATTTGCAAAAAGTGACATTTCGGACCCCAAAATACGAATAGCGACGCCATATTTAAATCAAACATTTAAATATGTAATCGTTAAATAGGAGGGTTGTTACAACTAGCCTCTCCATCCCACACCACCGACCACTCCTTCACCATCATCAGCTCCTCCTCCTCCTCTGGTCATGTCAGGTCATGGCCTCCCCTATGTTGTAAACTCCTCAAAAACTGCAAGCAACCCTTAAAACTAGCCTAGCCGAGCCTTAAAGCCAATATCCCTTCATACACCCCTCTCGGCCACCCCTAAAACCACTATCACCAGCCACTACCTGACCTTTGGCTGCTGCTACACCATCACTAGGTCTGAACAAAGCAAGGCCAAGCCACCACTTTCCATAGGCCGAGCCTAGATGGTGAACCAAACTCCTTTATGCCTTGATCTTTGACATTTCATGCCTGTAACTCCAACCACTTCACATTCTTGTGCTAGCCATGCCTTTGTGATGCCAAACCAGAGCCTTACCACCAATAAAACATCCATGGCCGAGCCAATGAAGCATTAGGGCCGAGCATATGTTGAGATAAGAACAAGCAAATTCGATTTAAAAGCTTAGTGATGTCTTTTGTAAACTCTATTCTCTATTTTGTTTCAATTGATCTTTGTATTGTATATATTTATATTGTTTTGCTTAATTGTTGTATAAAAGATCTATATCAAGGCTTCCATTAATTCAAATCAAATCGTGCTTGTCGTACCCTTGGAATCGTGCTTGTGTGTTGTTTTGGTCTCTAGCTTTGTAAAAGGTGAGTCGTTCTCACTCTGACATTTTACGTATGAAATGGTGAATGGATGTCAAGTGTTTAGTAATATAAAATGTTTATGTAAGTAAACGATGATGATATGATATGTTATGCCATGTTATTACCATATTAAATCTGTTAGTTATCACCTGACATCTGATATTTGACATTATATTGTGACATTTACATATTAGTATCATTATTTATACTATTTATTTATTTATAATCACACTACAAGTTCCCTATAGAATAGAATCACTATGGGTTGAAATGTTACATACCCGAATGGACTTTAGAATAGGGAAAATCATTATGGGCTGAAATGATAGGCTTGAGCAATATTTATTTATTTTTATTTTACTTGGGATTACGGGTCTGAAATGACAGAACCCGGGTTTTCTTTTTAAACCGTGGATTGAAACGGTATATATCTGTATCACACGACCTAGGTTAGAAAATTATATACAGACCCCGTGGTATATTTTTAAATGATTATATATATATACATATGTATTTTTATAGTATGAAATTTGATTTAAAAAATATTTTTTTATGGTTTTGAGAAAGTTAAATATTAAGTTTTGAATTTGTGAATTTAAGTATGTAAATTTGAAGTGAATGTGATTTTAACTTTAAATTATATTTTAAAATGTAAATAAATAGTGGAAATTAAATTTAAAGTTTAGAAATGATATCTAAAGTAAAATGTTAAGTTTTATTAAATTTATAAGTTAATAAACAGTGAAATTTTGACTTAATAAATGAATTGAGTTTTTAAATTGGATATTTAATTATAATTTTTTTGTGATACATCATATGTTAAAATGATTTAAATGTGAAATTTTAAAGTCTAGAAATATGATTTATAAGTTTAAAATTTGCTAAAATTAAAGTTTTATTGTTTTTGAGAAGTTAAAATAAAATCTGGAATTTTATTAATAGCATTTCCAAAATGCTGTAGTATTATGACAGCATTTTTAAATGCTGTTTTTTTTGAATTTAACTATGTTGTAATAACTAAATATCTATTATGGCATTTTATAAATGCCGTTGTTCTTGAACTAAACTATTTTGGAAATTATAAGCTACGATAGTACTTTATAAATGCTGTCGTTGCTATAATTTGATAATGTTTTGGAATGTTATAGATTTTAACACTTTTTGAGTTATATTTTAAAGTGTTAAATGATTTAACTTTTGAAATTGGTTATCTGTGAAATTTAAGGAGTTTTTGAATATAAGTTAATAATTAAATTTGAATTTTTAAGGAATTTAATTTGAATTTAAATAAGGTTTATTTTGTTGTGTGTTAAATGGAATGAAATGTAATGAGATAAATGAATTTTTTAATGGAATTTGAAATGTGTTTTGTAATGATATTTGACATAATAAATGAATGACTTAATTGAATTAAAAATGATATTTAAATTTAAATATTTGAATTTGAATTCAAATAATGATTTAATAATGAGGTTTTGAAAGGACATGATATTTTGATGATTGAAATGGTTTGGAAATGATTTGATCTTTATTTTAATAAAGTTTTTGAATTTAGAATGATATTTGATTTTGATAAATGAATATTAGTATGGAAGGATATTGAGTTTATTTGCAAATCGAGTTTATTTAAATAATATTGGATTTATGAAATGAATATTTCAAAACTAAGTAAAAATGAAGTTAAATCAGAGATATATGAAATTATAAAAAAAATATTAGTTTTGGAATGTGGATATTAATGCTTTGAAATATATTAAAATTTAAATAGTTTATTTTTTGTGGATTAAATCTGTATTTGAAATTTATAATATTTGACATGGTTTGTTGGAAAACTGAATTGAATTGAAACTTATGGTTTGAATTTAAATAAATAGGAAATTTGAAAAATAAAAATTAAAGGAACGTACCATGATTTCAAGTGTATGATTTCGAAATGTTATGATTTTCAAAGTGTAATGATTTCAAGTATTTTGGTTTCGAAATAATTATAACTTTGAAAGTATTATGATTTTTGAGAGTGAATATATGTTAGAAATAGAAATGATATAGTATTGATTTGAATATAGTTTCGAAATAAAATTGGTTTTGGTTTTGAAGTATAAACTATTTTGAAGGGATATAGTTTTGAAATGAAATGATTTGATTTTTGAAGTATAAACTATTTTAAAATGACCACGGCGTTATAATAACGTTTGGTTGTTAAAGAGATCGGGATCGGAAGTTGTCATACTCTATGCCAACTCCGAAAACCACTTTAACAACCATGTACACGGTGGAGATTCCAGAATGAAGTAGGATGGTGGCAACAATCCTATCAAGGTATGAACGTGGATCCGACTCCCGTGAGTTGGCATAAGGTCGCTAAAACAGAAGCGATCAATGAGCCAAGTGAGGTCATTCCTCCGATCGGACACATTTCTTCGATACTATACTCTTATCTTGTGGTTGATTTGATGGCCATCCTCTGATTTTGATTTGGGAGTGTGTTTCTAGGTAGGTGGTAGTGGCTGCTATGCGTTACCACCAACCCGTAAGCGTAATTGGTATATCTACCGTGGCATTGCCTAGTTGTGCCGTGTCACCTACCATAGCGAGCCTTACTATGAGTTTGTTTTTCTCCCGTAGCCCATGGAGTATTTAGGGTAGTCTTTCGATCTGGAGATATGCTGATACTGGATGGACTACTGGGACTATTACGTGTTGGGGGCTATATGGGTAACCCTTCAATGCTATTTTAAAGTAAGTTTATTTTACTGTAGACATTATTATAATAGCATAGTATTACTACATAGTAAATAGTTTAACGGAACCTTAAAGGATGGGCGATCCTAAGAATCCTTTAAGTTACCGATGCATTTTTTTACTGTTCACTTGAGTTGATTTAAAGTTCATAAGTATTTATGTCCTGACTCAAGTGTTTTGTGTTTTTCTTTAGGCTCGAGTCAGACTGAGTGATTCAGCATTCAAGACTCACCTTCGGAGTTGAAGCTTTGCTTGAAGATCCAGCCATCTATTTTTCTTTCTGTATCCAATGTTCCAGTGATGTATCCTGATTTATACCTGATGTATCTTGTTACTCTTCTGTTGTGTCTTGTTTAACTCTGATGTATCTTATTTTTATATAGTAGCTTCATCAACTACTATCTCTTTTAATTCCGTTGCATTATTATTTACTCTGTTTCTGTGATCTGTGATTATTTATTTAATGTATATTCTGAGATTTGCCAAATTTTATTTACAACATGGTATTTTGAGTAATTTAAGTCCGACATATGCGAATGGTTGAAAATATCGGATCGTTACATTTGGTATTAGAGCTTTGGTAGCTCTAGGCAAACTTAGTATATATGGTAAATGTATTTACAGAATCACTTTCATTCAAGTTTGAATCTCTTCCTTCTTGACTCAATTCCTTTGAATTTTGGAACGTTCCCTGTGGTTCCAAAAATTCATTCGAGTCCCTCACTATTCGTCTTCTTTTGATTCTGGAGTATCCCATAACTCCACTTCGAATGATCTTTATAGTGAGTCGGCGGTCTCTCCAATCTCAAATTGATTTGTAAAGGGGTGAAACTCCTTTACAATAGCATCGATTAACCAAGGATTTTATATCCTCGGTTTAGATGCTAGTATCTATCATTATCCTAAAAATTCTATCTCTTGAGACTGAATGTTGATTTACCCTATAAATCCACATCGATCTTATTCTTTAAGTCACGGTTGACCCGTTAAGGTTGCTCGCGATTTATATAAGCTTATCCATCTTCCTATTCTGTTCTTTAATCATCTCATCTTTGTTTTCCAACTTATCTTCAAATCATTCTTGAAGTGTATTTGTGAACAAATATTTAAAATGTTTTATATATTGTGTTGTTTGAGTTGTTGATGTTGATTTGGGTTTCTGATTGATTCGTCATATCAACGCTATCGATAAGATTTCCAAAACACTTGAGCAGAGCAAATTGACACAATATGTTTTTCAAATTTAGTAATGAAATAAATTTTATAACTATATTATAAATCTTTTTCTGGATTCTATCGAATTGGTTGTTAAGAAATAATATTTGATTTTATATATCATTGTCTCTTGTTTCATATATAAATAATTGAACTATAAAGCATGGATATAAATTTATTTGGAAATTTAAAATGAATTTAAAACGAGAATTTGAGAATTTAATTTTCGATGGGTTTCAAACATTGTATTTAAAGTTTTAAAAGGATATATTATTTGAAGTATTTTCGAGTAGAAATTTGTTTCCAAAGAATTTTGAAGTTTAAAACTAGTGCTCTTCTCTTTGTCGTTGGAAAATAATTTCGGTGATGATTGTAGCATCATCGACATTCATTTTCGAGTTTCGAAGTGAAGAGAACGTTCTGTTGTTTTGCTACAGTTTTATTTTGGTGAATTTAATTGATTTGAATTTCTAAAATAAGACTGGATTTATAACATATACTGATATAAGATTTAAATTCGAATGGATATATATATATATGTAGTATATGTGCATTTATTTATCTCTAAATAGTTTGGAATTTATCGGAAATTTAATTCCTAAATTTTACCTTGAAAGATAATTTTCAAGTATAATTCCAAGATTTGAATAAATATTCAAGCTTAAAATGATTAAATTGGAAATTTATTTGTATAATACACAATTTCATTCTAAAATAACTTATCTAAATTTTCAAAAGTTGAATATGTAATTGGATAATATACAATATAAAAAGAGTTTATAAATAAAATTTGAGTGGTTATAATAAATGTTATGCACTTAAATTTTAAATATAAAAAGGTTGATAGAGGTAAATAGACAAAAAGGTAATGGAATAATTTACAATATAAAATGATGTTAAAGGAACTAAGAATAAAATAAAGCAGTTATAATAAGTGTAAATATACATAACATAGGTGATAAAATATATTGAGAGGAATAAATATAATTTTTAATTGGGAAAAAAGAAGAATTAAATTTATTGAGTTCATTTTGAGTATAATAAATGATTTTTTTTTCAAATCCGTGATTTTAGTGATTGTTAATTTAAGATAATTGGATGATAACATAATGAAATTGGAGATGATTAAGATTTATTTAACTTATGTAAAATTAATTTCTAATTTAAGTTTGAAATTTTTAGAGTTTTTTAGTTTATTATCTTATTTTGTTTTTCAAACTATCTTTTGATTGTCCTTATTTCCCTTATCTTGCTATAGAATGGGAGGCTATTGCTCATACCGGTCTGTTTGGAAACCTTTCTATAATCTTTTGGTACTCGTTTTTTGAATTTGAGAACTACTTGCCATCCACTGACTTTCGGTCAAACGACAAGGGTGAATCAGATTCTAGAAGATTTTTCCGTGCTTGTGTTCTTGATTTTGGAGGATCTTGGAAAGATCATCTCCACCTTATTAAACTTACCTATAACAACAGTTATCAGGTAAAATTTTAATCTTCTTGTCATCTTGTCCTAATCCTATTTCAATCTATTTTTTTTCTGTACCTTCCTGTACCTCATTTCTTTTCGGGGACGAAAAGTTTTGAGTAGGGGAGAGTGTAACAATCCTGTATTTTGTGATTATTTTTATTGTATATTTGTATTGTTTTTATTGAAATTTCTGATTTAAAAACTTTATTTATTTATTAAAATGAATAATTTTTTTTATTTTGAATTATGTTTTAATTTGTATGTGAATTAGAGTTTCAAACATGGATAAATTGAATATTTTCCAAAAAATGTGAATTTTGGTCAAAATGGTCAAACTTTGACTTTAAATTTAAAATTTAAATATTTGACTTTTTGAATTTTTATCTTATACTATGAAAATTAATTAAATTTCAAGAATACTGCTTTTCGTTTCGTTGAAATCCGATTAGTATTGTAAAAGTTATGCTTTTTACAATATTATGTGTAAATTGTTTTATTTAACAATATTGTTTATTTTAATTTATATAAATAATATTTTTGTTTGTAAAATCATGTTCTAATTTGTGTAACATGACATGTTATGCATATATTTTATTTTTAAAATATTTTTAAAGTGATGTTATAATTTTCCAAAGCTTATTATATTTTATTTACAATTTTTAAGTCTAGTTTCAATTATTAAACTATTTTCTTATTTATATTCCATTTTTCCTTAAAATATTTATTTATTTTCTTTTTCATTTTATTTTGTTTTATTTTCTATTTTATTTACTGAATTGTATTTTGTTTATTTAATTTAAAAGAATTAGAAATACCAAGAGGCAAAGACCTTTCATTTGCTTGTGTCTTTTCATTTCACCTGTGCCTTTTCATTTGCTTTTGACTCTTTAATTTTTTTAGCCATCCTTTTCTTTTGCTTCAGCTGTGAATTTCATTTAGCCTTCACGTGAAATTTTTTCCTCATCTCCTCTAAAAAACTCACGGCACTTCAAAGAAAAAATAATTGTTTATGGCTTCCTTTATCTCTTCTCTTCTGCACAATTTCAATGATTTTTGCTTGCTTCTTCTTCAAGTTGGTCGGCCACTAGCCTCTCCACCCTCACCACTGACCACTCCATCACCAGCAGTAGCTTCTCCTTCTCTAGTCATGTCAGGCCGTGGCCTCCCTTATGTTGCAAATTCCTCAAAATTGCAAGCAACACTTAAAACAAGCCTAGCCGAGCCTTAAAGCCATTATCCCTTCACATACTCCTCTCGGCCACCCCTAGAACCACCATCACCAGCCACTACTGTTAGGAACTGAGTTGATGATGTTTTGATGACAATAACCTTATATAGTTATTATACTTTACTTTATAAAATATATACTAACATTTCCATATATATATATATATATATATATATATATATATATATATATATATATATATATATATATAGGAAGTATATGCAGGTATCATCGAAGACTGATCAGTATAAAGACTCAAGCATCAAGATGAAGATTAGAGATTCAAGATTCAAGACTCTAGAGAATCAAGATTTCAAGATCTCAAGATAAGTGTCTAGTATTTTGTTAAAACTTCATAATAGCACTCTCATCTTTCTTCCAATTTTCTTTTGGGATGGAACCCAATTTCTATCGAAACCAGTGGCTTACAAACCCACGACAAGTAGCTTACAAACCTATGACAAGTGGCTTACAAACCCATGAAAATCAAAATCATTTAAACTACTTTGTACAAGTTCTCGAGTCCTATGGAGGAGCTCTGTAGGAAGGTTCTTGCAATTTCAGTTTGAATAGATTTTTCAAAATGTTTTTAAATCTGTTTTCAAAATGTTTTAACTTTCAAAATTATGTTTTCAAAAATGTAACTTTGTTTTAGCCTTGAAATATTCCTCTATTCTGATTTTAAAAACTTCTATTTTTAAAACATCAAAACTTATTCTGATTTTGAATATTACTTATATAATTGACGGTCTATATCAATTATATATATATATATATATATATATATATATTTAAAATAATGTTTTATATTCATTCTCTATCTCAAAATATTGTTTAAACACTTTACTTTTCTTCAGAGAAGTTTCAACTTGTTTTAAATTCAATTGTCTTTACAAAACAACATCTCTATAATTTTGAACTAAGGGATGTCGACATAAGGGGATACCCCATGTCGACATGGTGACAGTTGGATTCAAAATTCAATTTTCTAAAGAAGTGTCCATTCGTTCGAAAACCTTTCGCCAATGGTTATGACTGTTGTGCATCTATATAAAGGCTTCCAAAACGAATTTTTTTAACAACTACTTTCTTATTTTCTTCACTCTTTCTTCTCCACCATTCCATATCCATAAAACTTCATATTTTTAAGATCGTGCCATCATTCTACCAAATTCTCAATAGGAAATCATTTAGATACTCTCTCTATTTTGATTCTCCATCATTCTACTAAAGATCAAAGTGCTATTCAGAGTTATAGGATTAATTTGTATTCAAAAAGTCCATAGAGTCCATCCATTCAAAATGATTGTTATTAAGAAGTATTAGGGTGATCTTGTGTCCCGTAAATCAAGAGAGTTTACCCCAGACTCGGAGATAGGAGGGTTCCTCAAGGCCTTAGAAATTGACGGTTGTAATTTGGATATTGGCTTATAAAAATCTGTACAAGGATATTGCCTTGGTGCAGGACTGGATGTAGGAGAATTCCGAACCAGTATAAAATCCGGTGTGTTCTTTCCTTTTACTTGCTTTACTTTACTATTTGCATTTGTTATATGTTCTGTGATCATTCTGTGTTAGAATTCTTTTTAGATTTGTTTTGAAAATTTTAATTTAGTCATATAGTTCATATATTCTTTAAAACACTATTCACCCTCCCTCTAGTGTTATTTCTACCTTAAGATGCTTAATCCGCATCCCTAACAATTGGTATCAGAGCATTGGTTTTCATTGTTTTCATAATCTAAAATTTTGAAAAGTTTTAATGGCACAACACACTAATAATGTCACTCCTGTCACCACTACTTCTGTCAACACAAGCACTAACACTAGTTTATTTGTAGAAGGTCAGTCTACTGTCAGACCACCACTTTTTAATGGCAGTAATTATGCATATTGGGCATGTAGGATGAAAATTTATTTACAATCCATAAGTTTAGATACTTGAATGTGACACAAATTGAATATGTTGAACCAACTACTAATTTTGCCCAGTGGACTACTGAGCAAAAGACGGTTGCACAAAACAATTCTAAGGCTATGAATATACTATTTTGTTCACTAGATAGGAATGAGTTTAATAGAATCTCTGTTTGTAAGTCTGCATTTGAAATCTGGAAAACTTTGCAAGTAACTCATGAAGGAACAAGCAAAGTTAAACAGACTAAAATTTCCATATTAATTAACCAGTTTCAATTGTTTAAAATGCATGAAAATGAGTCCATTTCCGACATGTATTGTCGATTTCAAGATATTGTACATTCATTGATTGCTTTAGGAAAGGGTTTCTCAGAAGAAGATCAAGTCAGAAAGATACTCAATTCACTCGCTCCAGAATGGGATCAAAAGACACTTACTATTGAAGAGGCAAATGATGTTAGTCAAATGAAGATCGAAGAGTTAATCGGTATTCTAATGTCTTATGAAGTTCAACTACAAGGGAGAAAAGAATCTAAGGCAACGGAAAAGAAATCGATCACATTCAAAGCAACAACTGGAGATTCGAACAAGATAGTGATGAAGAAATTGCTTTCATGACCAGAAATTTCAGAAAGTTTCTAAAGTATAGAAAGATGAATAACTTTAAAAGAAATGATCAAAGGAATTCCAGAAATACTTCGGAGAACAACAACAATCACAACAACAACAAAAATGGTGATAGATGCTACAACTGCAACAAAACAGGGCACTACAAGATAGATTGTCCATATCCAGACAAACATACATTTCAACCAAATAACGAGCAACTAAGGAAAAGAAAGAAGGCATATGCAGCAACTCTTGACGATTCAGATTCATCCAATGATGACGAGAAGAAAACTGATAATTCAAATCTGTGCTTCACTGCTATTCTCGAATCGGAAGATGATCGGAGTTTGGATCTAAAAATAGGTACACATTTATTTTGATTTTATTGGATACTTGCTTGTTTTGATTTTGTTTGCAATTTCTTGAATTTTTAAATTCAAAATCACCCTTTGAAATTTGAATTTTTAAAATTCAAAATAATATTATTTTAATAATATTTTAAATATTAAAATATTTTAATATTATTATATTTAATATTATTACTGGAATTATATATAGATATAGAATATAGATTAGTTTTCTTAAGATTTTAGGAATTTCTTAGATTTTAGAAAAAGACACCTCTTTTCAAATTCAACAGTCACATGTCGACATGCCAGGATACCCCCTGTCGACATGTCTCTCAGAAATTTGATTTCAAAATTTGAATTCAAACTTTTGAATTTCCCTCCACCTTTTCGCTTACTTCAAAATTCTGAAAAGATACCTCTTGACCAGAGAACATGACTTTAGAGAATCTATTTAATATACTTCTCTTATCATCTCTTTTCACTTTATTCTCATAATTCAAACTTTCTTCATTATCTTCTACTCCTCTCAAACACTCATCAATGGCTTCCTCAAGTACCCCATCAACTATGAGGCTGACCAAATCCATCAAAAATGATCTTTTTAATGACCCGGAGGCTATCAAAGCTTACATAAGTTATGTAAACTATGGTAAAGTCAATACGGGAAAATTTTCTATTTTTGATGATTTTCCTTCTTATGAAATCGATCAACTTTTTGAAGAAAACTCCATTCTTAGCTTGATTGATAACAAGCAAAATGATTTCGTTTGTTATCCAAACCTTGTCAAAATGTTTTATGCAAACCTAAACCGTGAATTTTATAATGGAAATGAAGATCAAATTTGGAGTAGTGCTAAAGGAACACTTATTTTTTTGGATTCCGATATTTTGGGTACTATTTTGGGTTGCAAATATACCGGTATGAATCTCTCGCAATTTCAAATCAACGAAACTGATCGAGAGACTTTTCATCACATTTTTGAATGCGATGACCGCATGGATTTTAAGAATCGCTTTTTCCGCCCAAAAGCAAGAATTGTCAACCTTCTTATTCAACACACCGTTATTCCTAGGCCGGGAAACTACAATAATCCCACCTCAAAAGTGTGTAAAGCTCTTTTTGCTATATTTGGAAAATATGATGTTAATTGGGCACAAACTATTTTGGATGAGTTAAGACCCAAAATTTTAATATGGGAGAAAACACTCTTTATCATGGAATTTATCTTACTCGGATTTTCAATTATTTTGGTGTGGATGTTAAAAAGGAAGAGTTTGTAAGTAGGAAAGTGTTCAATCATGGGAACATTTCCCTTATGAAAATCCTACTTATGTTTCAACCGTATGAAACACTTACCGAAAAGGAAGAGAGACTTGCTCATGAAGAGATGGAAGAAGAGGGAGAAGAAGAAGAAGAAGAAGAAGAAGAAGAAGAAGGGGAAGGAATGGAAATTGAAGAAGAAGAGGAAGATGAAGAAACCTCTTTGGAAAGTATAGAGTATCCACATACACCCGCCAATCCGTCCAACAAAACCATACTCAAGAACCAAAAGATACTTTCTCAAAACCAAAAGGTTCTTAAGAGATTTATTAGCAAGAAAATGGATAAAATCTCTACCAAGATCGACAAGTTCTTTGGGAAGATAGGCAGGAAACTTGGCTTGTACTCATCATCATCTTCATCAAACTAATCCTAGCCATTATCTCTCTAGCTATCGTTTATCTATCTTTGTATTTTCTATTTTTTTGGTTAATATTATGTAATGTTAACTAATATAAGTAATGCTATCCTATTCTCTGTTTTCCAGCTTTATATATCTCTGATAGTTATTTATTTTAAGTTTATATAGGTCCACTAGTATAAAAATAAACTTAGAAATAAAAAATAACTCAACTTGGTCATTCTGTCTAGACCATGTTGACATCCCCATCCCCCCATGTCGACATATAACAGTCAGAAAGTAGTTACAATTTCTTAAATTCAAATTCTTGTAACTACCAAGTGACAATTCATTTTGAACGGCCAATAACTCCTATAAATACCTATTTCTTCCAGAAAAACTTCTCTACCTCCACTTCTATTCATCTCCTCTCATACTTCAACTTATTTCTTGAATTATGGCTTTTCCAATTAAGAATTTAAGTGAAAATCTTGAAGAAACTCTTACTTCTTTCAAGAGTATTCTCTCTTTTATACTTAGAAATCAAAGGCACTTAGAATTAAGCCAAATGCAGATGATCAAAGAGCAAGAGAGACACTTCGACACACTTCGTTGGATGATCTCAAGCCTTAGCAAAGACGAACCCGAAGCAAATCCACCGGTCACTCTCGACAAAGATAATTGGGATGTTATCAAAACTGATCCTATCTTTGGAGAAGATGGATGGGTGGAAGTCCTAAGGAATGTCTGATCATTATGTATGTTTGTTTGTTTGTTTGATTTGATTTGATTTAGATTTGATTAGGATTTGATTGAATTGTTTACTTAAGTTTGATTTGGATTTGGTTTGTATATAACTTCATGTACTATACATGATTGGTTTGCTATGTATGATATTGATTTGATTGTCAAGTTACACTTATATATATATGCTCACACACTTGATCACTTACACGTTCACTTTACACTTTTATTCTATATATACTTGATTATCTTAGAACAAGTAAATCTTTGATTCCTTTTTGCTGATGTCAAAGGGGGAGAAAGTTATAAAAATATATGTGCTTGGTGTAAGAGGGAGTCATGGAGTAAGGGGGAGTTGTAGTTTTAAGAAGGAATCACGGAGTAAGGGGGAGTTATGGTATGGTAAGAATATTTTATAAATAAAGGTTGTCATCATCAAAAAGGGGGAGATTGTTAGGAACTGAGTTGATGATGTTTTGATGACAACAACCTTATATAGTTATTATACTTTACTTTATAAAATATATACTAACATTTCCATATATATATATATATATATATGTATATATGTATATAGGAAGTATATGAAGGTATCATCGAAGATTGATTAGTATAAAGACTCAAGCATCAAGATGAAGATTAGAGATTCAAGATTCAAGACTCTAGAGAATCAAGATTTAAAGATCTCAAGATAAGTGTCTAGTATTTTGTTAAAACTTCATAATAGCACTCTCATCTTTCTTCCAATTTTCTTTTGGGATGGAACCCAATTTCTATCGAAACCAGTGGCTTACAAACCCACGACAAGTAGCTTACAAACCTACGACAAGTGGCTTACAAACCCATGAAAATCAAAATCATTTAAACTACTTTGTACAAGTTCTCGAGTCCTATGGAGGCGCTCTGTAGGAAGGTTCTTACAATTTCAGTTTGAATATATTTTTCAAAATGTTTTTAGATCTGTTTTCAAAATGTTTTAGCTTTCAAAATCATGTTTTCAAAAATATTTTCAAACTTTGTTTTAGCCTTGAAATATTCCTCTATTCTGATTTTAAAAACTTCTATTTTTAAAACATCTAAACTTATTCTGATTTTAAATATTACTTATATAATTGACGGTCTATATCAATTATATATATATTTAAAATAATGTTTTATATTCATTCTCTATCTCAAAATATTGTTTAAACACTTTACTTTGCTTCAGAGAAGTTTCAACTTGTTTTAAATTCAATTGTCTTTACAAAACAACATCTCTATAATTTTTAACTAAGGGATGTCGACATAAGGGGATACCCCATGTCGACATGGTGACAGTTGGATTCAAAATTCAATTTTCAAAAGAAGTGTCCATTCGTTCGAAAACCTTTCGCCAATGGTTATGACTGTTGTGCATCTATATAAAGGCTTCCAAAACGAATTTTTTTAACAACTACTTTCTTATTTTCTTCACTCTTTCTTCTCCACCATTCCATATCCATAAAACTTCATATTTTCAAGATCGTGCCATCATTCTACCGAATTCTCAATAGGAAATCATTTAGATACTCTCTCTATTTTGATTCTCCATCATTCTACTAAAGATCAAAGTGCTATTCAGAGTTATAGGATTAATTTGTATTCAAAAAGTCCATAGAGTCTATCCATTCAAAAGGATTGTTATTAAGAAGTATTATGGTGATCTTGTGTCCCGTAAATCAAGAGAGTTTACCCCAGACTCGAAGATAGGAGGGTTCCTCAAGGCCTTAGAAATTGAGGGTTGTAATTTGGATATTTGCTTATAAAAATCTGTACAAGGATATTGCCTTGGTGCAGGACTGGATGTAGGAGGATTCCGAACCAGTATAAAATCCGGTGTGTTCTTTCCTTTTACTTGCTTTACTTTACTATTTGCATTTGTTATATGTTCTGTGATCATTCTGTGTTAGAATTCTATTTAGATTTGTGTTGAAAATTTTAATTTAGTCATATAGTTCATATATTCTTTAAAACACTATTCACCCCCCCCTCTAGTGTTATTTCTGCCTTGAGATCCTTAATCCGCATCCCTAACAACTACCTGACCTTTGTCCACTGCTACACCATCACTAGGCCTTAACAAAGCAAGGCCAAGCCACCACTTGCCATATGCCAAGCCTAGATGGTGAACCAAACTCCTTTATGCCTTGATCTTTGACATTTCATGCCTTGTAACTCCAACCACTTCACATTCTTATGCTAGCTATGCCTTTGTGATGCCAAACCAGAGCCTTACCACCAATAAAACATCCATGGCCGAGCCAATGAAGCATTAGGGACGAGCATATGTTGAGTTAAGAACAAGCAAATTCGATTTAAAAGCTTGGTGATGTCTTTTGTAAACTCTATTCCCAGTTTTGTTTCAATTGATCTTTGTATTATATATATTTATATTGCTTTGTTTAATTGTTGTATACAAGATCTATATTAAGGCTCTCCATTCATTAAAATCAAATCGTGCTTGTCGTGTCCTTGGATTCGTGCTTGTGTGTTGTTTTGATCTCTAGCTTTGTAAAAGGTGAGTCGTTCTCACTCTGACATTTTACTTATGAAATGGTGAATGGATGTCAAGTGTTTAGTAATATAAAATGTTTACGCAAGTAAATGATGATGATATGCTATGTTATGCCATGTTATTATCATATTAACTCTGTTAATTATCACCTAACATCTGATATTTGACATTATATTGTAACATTTACATGTTAGTATCATTGTTTATACTGTTTATTTATTTATGATCACAATGCAAGTTCGCTCTAGAATAGAATCACTATGGGTTGAAATGATACATACCCGAACGAACTTTAGAATAGGGAAAAATCGTTATGGGCTGAAATGATAGGCTTGAGCGATTTTTATTTATTTTTATTTTACTTGGGATTGCGGGTTTGAAATGATAGAACCCGGGTTTTCTTATTAAACTGAGGATTGAAATGATATATATCTGTATCACTTGACCTAGGTTAGAAAATTATATACATACCTCGTGGTATATTTTTAAATGATTATATATATATATATATATATATATGTGTATGTATGTATGTATTTTTAAAGTATGAAATTTGATTTAAATTTTTTTTTTGTGGTTTTGAGAAAGTTAAATATTAAGTTTTGAATTTGTGAATTCAAGTATGTAAATTTGAAGTGAATGTGATTTTGACTTTAAATTATATTTTAAAATGTAAATAAATAGTGGAAATTAAATTTAAAGTTTATAAATGATATTTGAAGTAAAATTTTAAGTTTTATTAATTTTATAAGTTCATAAACAGTAAAATTTTGACTTAATAAATGAATTGAGTTTTTAAATTGGATATTTAATTATAATTTTTTTTGGTGATAAATCATATGTTAAAATGATTTAAATATGACATTTTGAAGTCTGGAAATATGATTTATAAGTTTAAAATTTTATAAAATTGAAGTTTTATTGTTTTTGAAAAGTTAAAATAAAATCTGGAATTTTATTAATAGCATTTCCAAAATGCTGTAGTCTTGTGACAGCATTTTTAAATGCTGTTGTTTTTGAATTTAACTATGTTGTAATAACTAGATATCTATTATGGCATTTTATAAATGCCGTTGTTCTTGAACTAAACTATTTTGGAAACGATAAGCTACGATAGCACTTTATAAATGCCGTCGTTGCTATAATTTGATAAAGTTTTGAAATGTTATAGATTTAACACTGTTTGAGTTATATTTTAAAGTGTTAAATGATTTAACTTTTGATATTGATTATTTGTGAAATTTAAGGAGTTTTTGAATACAAAGTTAATAATTAAATTTGAATTTTTAAGGAATTTAAATTGAATTTGAATTTAAATAAGGTTTACTTTGTTATGTGTTAAATGAAATGAAATGTAATGAGATAAATGAATTTTTGTATGGAATTTGAAATGTGTTTTGTAATGATATTTGACATAATAAATAAATGACTTAATTGACTTAAAAATGATATTTGAATTTAAATATTTGAATTTGAATTCAAATAATGATTTAATAATGAGGTTTTGAAAGGACATGATATTTTGATGATTGAAATGGTTTGGAAATGATTTGATCTTTATTTTGACAAAGTTTCTGAATTTAGAATGATATTTGATTTTGATAAATGAATATTAGTATGAAAGGATATTGAGTTTATTTGCAAATTGAGTTTATTTAAATAATATTGGATTTATGAAATGAATATTTCAAAACTAAGTAAAAATGAAGTTAAATCAAAGATATATGAAATTATAAAAAAAATTAGTTTTGGAATGTGAATATTAAAGCTTTGAAATATATTAAAATTTGAATAGTTTATTTTTTGTGATTAAATTTGTATTGAAATTTATAAGATTTGAAATGGTTTGTTGGAAAACTAAATTGAATTGAAACTGATGATTTGAATTTAAATAAATAGGAAATTTGTAAACTAAGAATTAAAGGAAGGTACCATGATTTCAAGTGTATGATTTCGAAATGTTATGATTTTCAAAGTGCAATTATTTCAAGTATTTTGGTTACGAAAGAATTATAACTTTGAATGTATTATGTTTTTTGAAAGTGAATATATGTTTGAAATAGAAATGATATAGTATTGATTTGAGTATAGTTTCGAAATAAAAATGGTTTTGGTTTCGAAGTATAAACTATTTTGAAGGGATATAGTTTTGAAATGAAATGATTTGATTTTTGAAGTATAAACTATTTTGAAATGACCACGACATTATAATAACGTTTCGCTGTTAAAGAGACCGGGATCAGAAGTTGTCATACTCTCTGCCAACTCCGAAAACCACTTTAACAACCGTGTACGCAGTGGAGATTCTAGAATGAAGTAGGATGGTGGCGACAATCCTATTGAGGTATGAACGTGGACCCGACTCCTGTGAGTTGGCATAAGGTGACTAAAACAGGAGCGATCGATGGGCCAAGTGAGGTCATTCCTCCGATAAGACACATTCCTTCGATACTATAATCTTATCTTGTGGTTGATTTGATGGCCATCATCTGATTTTGATTTGGGAGTGTGTTCCGAGGTGGGCGGTAGTGCCTGCTATGCGTTACCACCAGCCCGGAAGCGTAATTGGTATATCTACCTTGGCATTACCTAGTTGTGCCGTGTCACCTACCATAGCCAGCCTTACTACGAGTTTGTTTTTCTCCCGTAGCCCATGGTGTATTTAGAGTAGTCTCCCGATCTGGAGATATGCTGATGTCGGATGGACTACTGGGACTATTACGTGTTGGGGGCTACATGAGTAACCCTTCAACACTATTTTAAAGTAAGTTTATTTTACTATAGACATTATTATAATAGCGCAATATTACTGCATAGTAAATAGTTTAACGGATCCTTAAAGGATGGGCGATCCCAAGCATCCTTTAAGTTACTGATGCATTTTTGTTACTGTTCACTTGAGTTGATTTACAGTTCATAAGTTTTTATGTCCTGATTTGGGTGTTTTGTATTTTGCTTTACGCTCGAGTCAGACTGAGTGATTCAGCATTCAAGATTCACCTTCGGAGTTGGAGCTTTTCTTGAAGATCCAGCCATCTATTTTGCTTTTTGTATCCTGTGGTTCTAGTGTTGTATCCTGATTTATACCTGATGTATCTTGTTACTCTTCTGTTCTATCTTGTTTAACTCTGATGTATCTTATTTTTATATAGTAGCTTCATAAACTACTATCTCTTTTAATTCCGCTGCATTATCATCCACTCTGTTTCTGTGATCTATGATTATTTATTTATTGTATATTCTGAGATTTGCCAAATTTTTATTTACAACGTGGTATTTTGAGCGATTCAAGTCTGACATGTGCGGATGCGAATGGTTGAAAATATCGGGTCGTTATAGTGTGAAAATAATTTTGGAATCAAACTCATACTTCTCATTCCAATGTTAAGTATCAATTATTTTCTTATAATTCTTATTTCCATTGTCTCTTTATAAAGTAGAAGTGACTATTTAGTCTCTTTAATTTAGTCATGCCTTAGTTTGCATCTACTCTTATACATTCAATTTCCTTTCCAAACGATCGAACCATTCAAGGGAAATACTTACTGCAATATCATAATGAACTCTTGACAGAACTGCATTAGGTCATCCTTAACTTATAAGGTTATCAAATAAATTAAACTTTGCAAAAAATAATCAAATTGACATTTTAGCGATCGAATTCTTAGATCTATCCTGTAGCCTTTGGTCCTGTGTTACACTTGACACAACAAGATCATTATTTTAATCAATTATATTGAACACATGGTCTCATATTACAGTTTACTCTCTTATTTCAACGAACTAATTCCTTGAGGTTTCATACATTGTGAATTGTGACTGTTCACCATGTATATGTGATCATATATGGATCAAATATCTATATTCCTGTTATTATCCGACATCTTAACCCGGCTATATCTGAGCTGATTGGACAAATTAGACTCGACTGTCATCAAGGCCAGTAAGCCTAGAGTGTTGATTGTGGGGTCTAAAAATCAAGTGCAAAATATGGAATATAGTTTAATTTAGAAAAGGGATCGACTATAATCCCTCTCAATCAAAGGGATCGGTTTACTTCAGCCAAACAAATGCAACTCAATGTAAAACAATCGATACCTCAAGATTCAAAATTTCAATGCATACGATACTTTGGAAAAAATAAGTGGGTGCCCTAGGGAGTCCACCCTAGGAATTGCACCCCAAAAAGAGCAAGCAAGAGGGATCGTCCCTCTTCCCTCTATTGGGATCGGCCGGAATATGGTAATTGCAACAATGATCGATCAATACTCAACATCTACAAGTCCATTTGACATGAAACTTGGAGGCCAAGCATAATACTACATGGAGAAGCTCCTATAGGGATCACATCCCTAAACTCCTTAAAATAGGGATCAGTCCCGATCCTTATTTCTTGGGATTTGGGCCATGTGTTCCCTCCCATGTGTCCCTATGGTTGTAGGGATTCCTCTGCTCAATTTTTAGCAAGATATTTCACCGTCTTCCTCTATAAATAAAGACTTGATTGTTCATTTTTGGGACCTTTGCACTACTTGTTGCTTTGTACTCTTCTATAACTAAGGATTTTCGTTTGATATCTATTGTACATAGTTTACAAAGTGATTGATAAAGCTATCTCTTCAAAGTGGACGTAGGCAATCAGCGTCGAACCATTATAAATCGCTATGTTCTTGGTTTTGCTTATCTCTATCAGTTAATTGCTTGTTTCCTCTATTTCATTTATATTTCTTCATTTATTCCTTTAAACAATCTCCTTGGGTGTTTGTGCTAATTTTTAACGCAAACATTTTGGTGCTTTCACTGAGAAGGAAGAATCTCAGCTCTATTTTGATTCCTTTGCTGCTACAGGATTGCATAAATCCTAAAAAGAGATCTAGAATTATCTTCAAGTATTTTATCCATTCTATTCGGATTTGCAAAAGTCCAAGGAAAGCTATCAACAATGGTTAGGAACATTAGATATGCCTCTCAAAATGCAGAAGGAAATGAGAACGCTAGCATCTAGCTAGTGGCCAGAGTAATCTACACTAGATGTTAATGCTACCAATCCAGTTGTTGTTTGGAATCCACCTGATTCCATCACAAGAGCTAATTTCGAGAATCTAATGAGATAGCTCATGGATAGCCACTGATAGTTGAGCCAGAAGATTCAAACCAGTATCGATCTAATGGATCAAATCAAAGAGCAACAGTGCAGGAAAACTAGGAGAGAGCTAACTTCCTATTCTGCATCAGAGAGCTCTACTTCCTCAGAAGATTATCACATACATAGACATCGCAGAATTGACGAGTATCATACTGAAGCTTTTGGGCGTCAACAAATAACCCTACCCAAGTTACCAGGATTGATCGGAATCAATCCCCTCTAGAGGGATCGGGGCCGATCCCTCCTCCAAAGGAGGAAATTTCCCTCCTATCAATGGAGCACAAGCTGGAGTCACCACAATTGATTTAGATGCTGGAGTTCAGGTGGATGTAGACTAGTTACCCTCCCCTCCCCCGGAATGACGATAAAGTGAACACACACGACATGCATCAAGAGGATTTTGAGCCAAGAAGGCATGGAACGGCCTATAGACATCGACCGAACCATTTACATGAGGTGGAGCATGACTTTTTCTTGGGTCTAACTAACCGAACACGGGACTTGTTGGCTTTGGTAAGACAGCTAGTAAGGAAGAGCAAGACTTGACCAATTATTATTGGAGGATCTCAAGAAGCCATACCCCATTCACTAACAATGTGCTATGTGCAGAGTATCCAAGGAAGTTCAACATATTGTCAATGCCTGCCTATAAGGGAAGAACTTACCTTAGTAGCACATCATGAGATATGAATGGCTGATGGATTCCGCATGAGCCGATGATGTCATAAAATGAAGATGTTTTCCTATCACTCTCTTTGGAATAACAACGATGTGGTTTATGAGATTACGCCCACGTTCAATATCTAGATTTGACAATTTGGCAACATAATTTACTCAGCAGGCCTGTATGCATGTAACTAGCCCCAAACGTGTAATGTCCCTTTCAAGCTTGATCCAAGCTCCGAGAGAATTACTGAAAGCCTATTTGGGAAGATTTCATACAGCCATTGTAGAAATCAGTAATCCTAATGACCATCCAATATTGGTAGCGGTAATAAGAAGGATTGACCCAAAATCTGACTTTGGGGATTAGTTAATCACCTACGACGTTGGGGCGTTTCTATGCGAAAGCAAATTAGTATTTGAGGAAAGAGGAAGCTAGATGCTCTAGGAAGAATAATGTTGTGGGGCCTAGTGGAGAGGGAGTGCAAAGTAACATTGCAGTTAAATAGTTTGGTGAGTGTTCCCAAAAAGTTTAAGTAAATGTCCAAAATAACCCGAATCAGCAAAAGAAAGGCAGTGATAGGAACCGTGAATGAAGAAGGGATTCTGGAAGAGAAAAGTCTAGGATTCCAATATATGATACCTACACATCACTGCATACATCCATAGAGAACGTCTACTTGTCTACTTGTAACACCATGCAGTATAAGAAGCCACCTCTGGAAAATCGATAAAGAAGTAAAAGTAGACTGGAAAATATTATCGGTTTAACAAATGCTATGGTCACAACACAAATGGATGTAGGCATCTCTAGAATGTTGTTGAGAAAGTGATTCGGGAAAGAAAACTACAACAGTTTGTTAAAACCCCATAGTTGGCAGGTAAGGGATATCTGACCGTAACCGAGGTCAAGCACCACACAGGGTCAAGGGGCCTACACGGACTGATAGAATATTAGTGATCAATACAAAGTCGGAGGAGTACATCCAACTGATAAGAGTAGGCAAGAGATGAAGCGCTGTGCTAGAGCAATCAAACATATGAATTTTAGTGTTGTTCAAGTACTAAAGATGGAGCTCCGGCAAAACAGCAGCGTACGATGACTGACGACATTGTATTCAAAAAAGAGATGCAGATAAGGTAGAGGCACTGGCGATCGACCCAATGGTCATTTCGACCATGATCGACCCTGCCTTATTGAGGAGGATCTTGGTTGACTTTGGTAGTTCCATGAAAATAATTTTCAAAAAGGCTTACGATCATATATGAATGGAAGCCAAGGACTTGACATCTAAATCCCACATTCATGGCTTTAATGGTGTTATGACCAAAGCTACCAGCTATGTTGAATCGTCTGTAAAGTTGGGAGAAGATGACCGTGAGAGAGTACAAATGTTGCCATTTATTGTTACAGATGTTGACTTTCTATACAATGCTTTTTTAGGCCGACCATCCCTAGCTAAATTCCGGGCAGCTCTTGCTCCAATGTGCTTAACTTTAAAGTCCCCAACTGATAATGGTGTTGGAGTATGCATGGTAATTAAGCAACTGGACGTGCCTACTATGCTGCTAATTTGAGGGTCGCTTACCAAAGAAGAAAGGTAAGGGTGTGGACAAGTCTCTCTGCATCCAAGCCACCGAAGATTGATAACTAGCGGCTAGGCCTTGCCCGGGCACCATAGTCGGTTCCGTAAACATATTGATTCGAGGGATGATGAGGTAGAACCCAAAGTGACCAAGGCTTCATCGACGAATCTGACGATTGACATCATGGTCATCCACGACGATCCATCACGGGTCCTAAAGATCAGATCACAGCTCAGCTCCCCGATGATGAAAGAATCTGCTAGTTTTCTCTAGATGAATCTTGGTGAGATTGCCTGGACTTATTAGAATATGTGTGGGATCTCACCTGCCATTGGAGCCACAAATTAAACATCGACCCGAGGCATGTTCCAACGAAACAATAAAGACGTGGCATTAATCCAGAAAGATCTGCCACCCTTTAAGAGGAGATGGATAGGATCAAGAGAAATGGGTTTATTCATGACGCTTTCTACCCTAAATGGGCATCTAATCCTGTACTTGTGGAAAAGGAAAATGGAAAGTGATGGACAGGTGTTAACTATTCATATTTAAACAAAGCATGCCTGAAATACAGTTTTCCCTTTTTTAGAATTGTCCAGTTGGTGGAATCTACCGCAGGACACGAGTTGCTATCTTACATGGATGCGTACTCCAGATATAATCAAATCCCAATGCACATCCTCAACCAAGAGTGCACCAGCTTTATTACCGATGTTGGATTGTACTGCTATATGTTAATTCCATTCAGATTGAAGAATGCTAAAGTAACTTATTAAGGCCTGGTCAACCGAATGTTTAAAAATCGGATTGGAAAAAAGATGGAGGTATACGTGGATGACATTCTCATGAAGTCACGATGATCAAGCGACCACATTAGAGTCTCAACAGATATTTGACATCCTTTGATATTACAAAATGAAGACCAATCCTATGAAATTTTCTTTTGGCATTGCATTAGTAAAGTTCTTGGACTTCATTGTCAATGCTCACAGATTCAAAGCTAATCTCGAGAAGATTCGAGCAATTTGCAACATCCAAGCGCCAAAGACAATCAAACAAGTACAGAGTCTAAAAGGGAAGGTTGCTGCCCTAAGATGGTTTATTCCTAAAGCCACCAATAAATGCATTCCTTTCTTCGACTTGATTAGAAGAGGTAAAGGAACTTTGAATGGACATAGGATTGTGAAGACGCATTTCAAGCTTTGGTGAACCATTTAGAGATGCCTCAGATCTTGTCAAAGCCAGTGGATCATAAAGACTTGTATATCTACTTGGCCGTGTCGGTACGTGCTATAAGTGTCGCACTGCTTCACGAGGAGAATCGAATCTAGAGACTGGTCTATTATGTTAGCAATCGATTAATAAGAGCTAAATGGAATTATCCGAATATCGAGAAATTGGCATACTACTTGTTGATTGCTTCAAGAAAGCTACGCCCTTGTTTTCAAGTTCATCTCATCGACGTTTACATCGATCAGCCGTAATGATAGGTCTTATACCGACATGTGACATCTGGAAGTTTGTTGAAGTGGAACATCGAACTAAGCCAATTTGACATTACTTATCTCTCTTAAAGAGCCATCCAGGGATAACACTGGCAGACTTTACAATAGAATTCACTGCATAGAAGATCTCCTAGAGATTGGTGGAGCTCCTAACATTTATTGGAAGATGTATACGGATGGAGCATCCAATGATCATTGTTCTAGAGCCAGAGTCGTATTAGTAACCTCGGATGATAGATCAAATTTCTCTGAAGCTTGACTTCCCTGCAACGAATAATGAAGCCGAATATTAGCCTTTGTGTAATATACCAAATTTTTATTAATTTAAATTTGGTTATTGTTGAATTTTTATAATATAATTTGAAAAGTTACAAAATAAATAAATAATAAGTGATAATTTAAACGAATAAAAAAAATTCAAATTTCTTTTTGTTTTAAAATTTGGAATACTAAAAGTTTTTAAAATCATTTGAATCTAAATTTTGATTCACATATGTGAATATATATGTATGAGTACATATGTGGGTAAATTTGAATTCATATATTGAGTTTGATTTTTATTTGAATTTAAATTTTAAAATAAGTGTTTTAGTAAAATAATTGGGATTTATACACATATATATATATATATTATGAAATATGTAATTAATTTCATAAACATTCTCTTTTAATAATATGCATTAATATAAAGCTAACATTTTTAATAGGAAATATAAGTCTAAATACAATTTATAAAATGTAAATAAAGTAAAAAAAAAATTATTTAATTAATTACAAGTGTTAAACTAATAAGGACTAAGGTGACAAGTGTAATTCAAGGGAAGAAAAAAATTAACAAGTGTCATGTTGCAATTCTATTTTCCTTAGAAATTTATAAAATAGAAAATAAAAAAATTATAGGTAATTCATCTTCTACTTTTATTCTTTTATCTCATCTCAAAAAGAACAGATCTGAGAAGAGAAAGAATTTTTTTTCTTCAAATCTTCAACTCACAAACTAGAAATACAAAACAAAATATAAAAAAACAGGCTTCTTCTTTCAAACTTTTAAATCAGTAAACTCAAAAATCAAGCATTGTAAAGTTTACAAGGCTGTAGACAACACAAGTTTAGATTAGCAAATCAAGGCTTCAGCTAATAATCCAGTTTTATCATCAGATTATCAATCAGCAACTCAACATTTTTTCCAGTGGCAAGCCTGACAACAAATCTTCATTCTCTGTTATCATAATAAAAAAGAAACTGTAAGTAAAATCCTTCTTTGGAATTTAAAATTTAATTATGTTAAAGAACTAATCAAGTAATTACATCACAAACTAAGCAACTTTAGTCAATCAGTTGCAGGTGAATTGAAATCCAGTATCAAGTTAAAAAAAAACTGCAGTTCAAATTTCCATAGCTTCCCTCTGTTCTACTTCTGTTTTCAGTCCCAAAAATGTGAGTAAACTTATTTTTGAATTAGGAGTTTAAACTTGTTGTTTGAGATCATGTCTGAATGTAAGTGAAAAATGCTTGCATGAGTACAAATAAGTGTATATTTGTATGTGAATGTGTATATGCATCTAACCTGTGCATGTTAATGTACAGGATTGTAAATCCTGTTCTATTCCAGGTTATTAGAAAAAAAAACCTGTCCAAAAAAAAATCTTTACCTCTAGTTTTTGTGACATCAAAGTAAAAAAATGTTCAGATTCACCAAAACTAAATTTAAAAAAAAATAATTTTTATAAATTAAAAACAAGATACATGCCTGGAACAAGAAATAGTACAATAAGCTCAATCTAAAGTTAAAATTTGATTTCCCTGATTTTTTAATTTGATTTTATGATCTAAATCGCCTTTGAAAATATTGATTTTTAAGATTAAAATCAAGATTTTAAATTACGTGTTCAAATTGAAACTTGAAGTTGAACGTGGCATAAGTTTTTGTGAAACTCTGATGATCGGAGACAAAGTTTGTCTCGCGACCATGGCAGATGATAGCATGAGGGTCTCGGGTCATCACAAAAATTGTTGAATGATTTTTAAATCATCGTGGTGTCTATAGATCAATGAAAAAGGGTTTAAGCCCTAAAATAGGTGGTCGACGTGGGGCATACGAAGTGATTCTCTGATGATGGCTGCTATACCCATGTTGATCGAGATAACTCGATTTTGTTTTCGAGTTTCATCTGCGCTTTTTAGTGTTTGGGTAGCAAGTGTGGGTCGAAGGTCGTCTGCTGGTGGTGGCCTTAGGGGCCGGAAGGGTGACGTCGATCGGTGCAGGTGCACGGCACTGGAATGGTGTCAGTAGTTGATAAATGAAGGAGAAGGGTTCGACTCGAAGGAGGCTTTGGGATAATCATGTTGGGGCTAGAGTTTGATCTCGAGTGAATTTTGTGGTGCGCCGGATCGAAAGTACTTAAGAAATTTTTAAGTTGGAATCAGTGGGGGCACTCGGGTTGAATTCCTCATAAACCTGAAGCAAACGAGAAAAGCTCTCGGGTGTGACTCGAAGCGAGTCTCGTGGTTTATATGAAAAACGGTTTTTTTCCCTTTTCCTTTAAAAGTTTTCAAACTTTTAAACAATTTTAACCATATTTCAAATTTATACCTTAGACTTATGTTGGATAAATCAAGGATTTAAGTGAGATGTTTCTAAAGTAATTAAATTTTAATTTATTTAATTTTGATACATCATTTTATAAAGTCATTTATAATAAAGAAAATTAAAATAAAATGTTGTTCGAAACTACATCTTAACCTTTTAAGGTATCTAATGTGATAAAAGTAAGTTATTGAACAAGATTTATAAAGATAATCAAGAAAATTAATTTATCTTTTGATTTATTAAATAATTAATGATTTTATTAAATTAATTATTTTAAAGGGAATTACTTAATTAATAATTAATTTAATAAACAATTTAGATTTATTAATTTGTAATTAATTATTAATTAAGAAATAATTAATTAATAAAAGTAATTAAGATTTAATTAATTAATAACTAAGATTAATTTATTTGGAATTAATTAATAAAAATTGATTAAGTAGTGATTAATTAATGAAGATGATTAAGACTTAATCAATAGTAATTAATGATAATTAATCAATGATTAAAGATTTCTAATGAAAGTAATCATGTGATTGATAAATTTAAAACCACATGATTTATTCATCTCAAGGGAAGACGCTTTGATTGTTCTTGAATGTTGTGTGTTGGATTGACATTTATGATATGTGATGTGATGCTATGTATTAATGCTTTGTGCTGAGCTGTGATATTGGTATTGATTATACTATTGGGTGATTGTGAAAACCCATTGGCCCATAAAACGGCAATTGAATTTCGATGCGGCAGGGAGTCGAATTCCGGTTGGTTATCCGAAACCCACATCGAACCTGTGAATCTTTGTGAATGACATGTCCACATGTTTAAAAATTGACGCTCACTATTCGGTTTAGCCGGGGGCAGACCTTCGTGTCGTATAACCCATTCCGAATATGTGATATGACGTTATGGATAGCATTTGAAGACCAGTGGTGAAGACCAGGTGTCTTCAAAAATGATAGGACAACCTATCGATTGTCTCTGCACTGAGTTGCTCCGGTATAGAGATTCCCTAAGTGATGGGTAGTCTGATCGGGATTGTGGACGCCGGGATTTGCAAGGGCTTCTTCCTTTATTGGAAGAAGTGCCTTCGGTTATGTTCGAACCCGGAATTGACTTGTATGGTCGTGTGTCTGACACTACACTTTGAGATATAAAACTAATTTCCGTCAAATACATATATGTTGGTGGCGGAGAATTTATTCTCTTAGCTTAACACCCTTCTTTGAGACATACGAGCTCAGAGGTTATGTTGTTGAAGGTTATAAGCAATATACTCCCAATTTGGTAGTGTGGCATGCTGAGTGCTGCTGATCATTTGTTGACCAAAGCATGGCTTTGTGAAAAATCGTGGCTTTGTGGATGAGACTTCGTCGAACCTCACAACCCGGTTATGGTCGAAACAGGAATCGTGGCAGCAAGGTTATTTGGGGGTAGCGCCCCCTGAGGGTATGTCCATTTCCTTCCGGATTATAAGTGGTATCATGGTATGGAGCCCAGATATTTACTTTATGGTTGCTGCAAACTTATTGCTTTGTGGTTGTCGGTTGAGAAGCGCTTCGGATAAAGAAACGACCGGGAGGTGGCATACTCGTGTCAGCTGTCACCTAGTTATAGAGGTAACCCGATCTTGTGTAGCAGAGATCCGGTTAGGTTCTTGGTTACGTCCCTCCAGAGGCGTTCCATTTTATATAGGTAGTTCCTTTGCCTGACCATTTGTTGGAAATCCAATCATCCAATACGAGCCCTTTACGGTTTTAGTCGTAGAACCTGCCATTTAACATGGTAGCTATAGTATGCATACTATAATGGTAAGTATGCTGGCTAAGATTAATACTATACTTTCGAAAATATTTTCACACTATGCACTAATGATAATATTTAAAAGTGTTTTTTTCGTATTAAGCATTTTTGACTGTCATAAGGAGAAATCTCCTCCAATTCTGCGTTTGCATTGTGTGTGTAGCGGGAGGCCTTATGGCAGTTTCATTTTCAAAAAGCATTGCGAATTTCTTTCAAATTCTTTTGTTTGCTTTTGATTAAAATAAACTGCTTTTATTTCAAACAAAAGTCTTTTGGAAATTTTTCAGATTCTGGAAGCTTTAATCTTTTGAAGTGTTGGAGCATTTGAAGACCTTGTCGAAGTTGAAGTATGTTGGAAACTCGTCGAAGTTCTGTTGTCCTATTTATGGTTGTATCATATTTGTATCACTCTGATATTTAGGATCGATGTTGTATTGGATATTGTACCATGTTGTACCTGTGTTGATATATGATATTCATTTTGTTTCCGCTGTTATATTTATCTATTGTTGTTATAAGCTCCATCCGAACTGAAATTTGACGTTCGAATCTCCGGCAGTCGAATACAAGTGAGGTATTTGACGTCGATTTTTGAACGCTGAATTTCGGGTCGTGACAAGTGGTATCAGAGCTAAAGGTTGAGTAAGAACTTTAGCTACGGAGTATAACACATTAGATGGCTCATTAGAGATAGGATGAAGTATACCCTAGAATGAGTATAAACCGAAAGACCGAAACCCTAAAAAAATTCTAGGTCTATTCCTTTTAACTGTTGGCGTTTTCTAAGGTAGCTTGTCCATATGCCTAAATCAAGTTTCTTGCTATTTACAGATAGTAAGAATCGGGGGAAGAAAAGGACAAGGTAGGGAACGGGGAAATACCACCGCAACTGGTCAAGTCCCTGAAATTGCAACTGTGCCTACTCAATCTCAGCCAAATCTGGCTGATCTGTATAAAAGTTTCTCAAGACTTGGTGGAAAGCCATTTACTAGCAAGGAATCAGTTGTAGAAGCCCAAGCTTGGATCCGATCCTGTGAAAGAATTTTTAAAAGATTGAAGTTGGAAGGCGATCAAAAGCGACTAATAGCTTCTTGGCAACTCCAAGAGGAAGCGTCAGCTTGGTGGGAGACAGTTACCGTGGATGAGTCAGAAGATAAGTTTACTTGGAGATGATATAAAGAAGTGTTTGAGCAACGATACGTTCCATCTGCTGGTATCTCTCGAATGTAGCAGGAGTTCCTAGATTTGAAGCAAGGAAATCTATCATTTGAAGAGTACTCGAATAAATTCAATGAATTGTCTCGATTTGGTCCGGAACTAGTAAGTTCACCCATGATGAAAAATGAAAGATTCATTCGGGGAATGAATAAGGAGTATCACGAGAGAATGACAGCCCACATTAAAGAATCTTTTTTGGACTTGATTGATATGGGTTATCGATATGCTACTCTAGATATGCAGAAAGTTCCGGAAGAGAGGCGGAGTTCAAGTAGTTCGAATTGGAAGAAAAGAAAATTCGAAGGAAAGAGGCCAGTTCAAGGCAAGGAGAAGAAGAGGAGTAATCAAGAGAATTCAGTCAGAAATGTTACTTGTTATACCTATCGGGAGAAAGGCCATTTAGTAAATGATTGTGAGAAGCCAAAGAAACAAATTAAGGAAAATCAACTTGTAAAGACAAGTCGAAGATCCAAGGAATGCTATTATTGTCACCAGTCAGGCCATGAAGTTAAGAATTGCCCAAAAAAGAAACGAGCACAAGTAGCGAAAGTGTGCGCAATAAAAGATAACCCCTCAACTTCTAAGGCAAATGAAGGAAAGGGAGTTTTGGAGGTAACCTTATTATTGGTGAAAGATTTGTTAGAGTTTTATTCAACACGGGAGCTTCACATAGCTTTATCTCCCAACAGATCGTGGACGAATTAAAACTTAAACTCAAGTTTGTCGATCGTGGACGAATTAAAACTTAAACTCAAGTTTGTCGATGAGCCTATTTGTGTAAAGAATCCAGTGGGTGGTCCTGCAAATCTTTGTCTATATTGTAGGAGGGTGCCTATCTCTTATTCTGGCCATAAATTTCCTATTAACATTTATGTTCTCGACTTCAATGAATTTGAAATCCTACTCGGGATGAATTGGTTATCAAAATACGAAGCCAAATTAGATTGAAGCAATCGAACGATTCTAATCAAAAATAAACATGGAGATTCTGTTGAAATTTCTTGTGAAGGCCCTAGTCTGAAAAGGGATACACTGATGTATACGTTGGGATATCCAGAACTTAGTTTGGAGCCTATTCCTATTGTCCAGCATTTTCCCAATCTGTTCAAAGAAGTAGAATTTTTACCCCCACATAGAGAAATTGAATTCAGAATTGACTTAATTCCGAATGCTTGCCCTGTCGTTCATGCTAGTCGCAGGATGGCACCGCGGGAAAGAATTGAATTAGTCAATCAAACTCGAGATTTACTAAAGAAAGGATTGATTCGCCCTAGTGTTTCCGAATGAGGTTCAGTTGTCGTGTTTATGGCAAAATCGGACGGATCTTTGAGATTGCGTGTGGATTACCGCGATCTCGATAAACAAACTCTCAAGATAAGTTTCCTTCACCCAGGATCGACGATTTATTCGATCAACTTCATGGTGCACGATTCCTTTCTAAGATGGATCTAACCCATGGATTCCATCAGTTGCGAGTTGCCAAAGATTGTGTTCACCTAAATGCTTTTAGGGGTCCGGATATGTTCTACGAGTGGTTAGTCATGCCTTTCGGACTAACCAACGCTCCTGCGTACTTCGTAGATTTGATGACCCGTGTGTTTCGAGAGGTGCTGAATAAATTTGTTCTTGTATTTATCGATGATATCCTAATCTACTCCAAAACCGAAGAAGAGCATGCTGAACATCTCAGGATTGTTTTGGAAATTTTGAGAAGGAACGTCTTATTCGCTAAATTTTCTAAATGTCACTTTTGGGTTAAAAAGTCTGATTTCTTGGCCATATTGTAAATGAAGAGGGGATTTCTGTTGATCCGAGCAAAATTTCCGCTATTCTTGACTGGAAGCGACCCACGACTCCGAAAGAAGTTCGAAGTTTTCTGGATTTAGCAGGCTATTACCGAAAGTTTGTTCAGGACTTTTCTAAGATTGCTAGCCCATTGACCAAGCTAACAATGAAGAATGCCAAGTTTAATTGGACTCCAAAACGTGATGAAGCTTTTCAGGAGTTGAAAAAGAGATTAACCACTGATCTTGTTCTCGCTATCATTAACGGGAACAAAGGCTTATCTGACTATACTGACGTGTGTGGTGATGGGATTGGTGCAGTGCTAATGCAGAATGGGAGAGTAATCGCCTACGCGAGTAGACAATTACGCCCACATGAAAGAAATTACCCAACATACGATTTGGAGCTTTTGGCTGTTGTTTTCACCTTAAAAATCTGGCGACATTATCTTCTGGGTGAAAATTTTGAATTATTCACCGACCACAAATCTTTAAAGTATCTCTTCACCCAGAAAGATTTAAATCTACGGTAAAAATTATGGTTAGAATTTCTAGCGTCATATGACCTAGATATTCTGTATACACCCGGTAAAGCCAACGTAGTTGCTGATGCTTTAAGTAGGAAGCATGCTATTATTGCTCATCTTGTTATCACTCCTACTCTTCTTCAAAAGATTGCCAGTAAACAGAAAGAAGACAAATTTCTTCAGGGAATCTATGGAGGGATTCGTCGAGGTGAAGATTCCAGTTTTGGGATCGATAATAGTGGAGTTATAAGATTGAAAGGAAGAATTTGTGTGCCTGATATTCCGGAGCTGAAACGTGAAGTTTTGGACAAATGCCACAAGTCCAAACTTTGTATCCATCCAGGAGTCAATAAAATGTATCGTGGTATTAAAAGAACGTTTTGGTGGAAGACAATGAAGAGAGATATATCTTTATATGTGAGTCGCTGTGCTACATGTCGACAAATTAAAAGCGATCAGAAGAAGACGGCAGGTTTACTCCAGCCTTTGGAGGTGCCCAAATGGAAATGGGATCAGGTATCAATGGACTTCATCGATGGGTTGCCCCGCACTCGGAAGGGAAATGAAGCGATATGGGTTACAGTGGACCGTCTAACCAAAACTGCTCACTTCATTCCTGCGAAATCCACTCGGACAGTAGCAAGTTTAGCTGAGCTATATATCAAAGAGATTGTCTGCCTCCACGGTATACCGAGCAGTATAGTGAGTGATCGTGACCCGATCTTCACTAGTAGATTTTGGGAGGCGTTTTAAGCCACATTGGGAACAAAGCTGAACTTCAGTACTGCTTATCATCCACAATCTGATGGGCAAACTGAAAGGATAAATCGAATATTAGAAGACCTTTTGCGAGCTTGTATCCTCGACTTTGGTGGTTCTTGGGAGGACTATTTACATTTGGTCGAATTTTCATATAATTATAGCTATCAATTCAGTATTGAAATGGCTCCTTTTGAGGCTCTATATGGTCGTCTGTGTCGATCACCGGCATGTTGGATTGAATCCGGCGATAGACTCGTTCTTGGACCAGATATAATTAAGGAAGCCACTGAAAAGGTTAATTTTATTCGAAAGAAGTTAATAACTGCTCAGAGTTGCCATAAGAATTATTACGACTAGAAGAAGAGCTTCGGAATTTCAAGTTGGAGATTCCGTTTTCTTGAAAGTATCTCCAATGCGGCGTGTGTTAAGATTTGGGAAAACTGGAAAGCTATCACCGTGATACATTGGTCCTTTTCCTATTCTAGAAAGGATTGGTCCTCTAACATATCGAGTACAGCTACCTAACTGGTTATCTGGCGTACACGATGTATTCCACATTTCACATCTTCGAAAATACGTGCACGATCCAGACAGTATTATCGAAGAGGCAGCGTAGCAGGATCTAGAAATCACACCGAATCTAAAAGTTAAAAGAGAACCAATTAAGATTGTGGATCGTGACGAAAAGCAATTACGGAACAAAATTGTGAAGCTGGTTAAAGTGCAGTGGAGCGGTGATCCAAAGGACTGTACTTGGAAGACAGAAGACAGTATGCAAAAGTCTTATCCCAATTGTAGAGTGGATATCTCGGCTTAAACTGGTAAGCCATTTCTCTATCCTTTTCTGAATTCGTATATTCTTTGTTTGCTTTCTCTCTCTTTCAAATTTCGAGGATGAAATTTTATTAAGCGGGGAATCTATAATATACCAAATTTTTATTAATTTAAATTTGGTTATTGTTGAACTTTTATAATATAACTTGAAAAGTTACAAAATAAATAAATAATAAGTGATAATTTAAATGAATAAAAAAATTTCAAATTTCTTTTGGGTTTAAAATTTGGAATACTAAAAGTTTTTAAAATCATTTGAATCTAAATTTTGATTCATATATGTGAATATATATGTATGAGTGCATATGTGGGTAAATTTGAATTCATATATTGAATTTGATTTTTTATTTGAATTTAAATTTTAAAATAAATGTTTTAGTAAAATAATTGGGATTTATATATGTATATATGTGTGTATATATATATATATTATGAAATATGTAATTAATTTCAAAAACATTCTCTATTAATAATATGCACTAATATAAAGCTAACATTTTTAATAGGAAATATAAGTCTAAATACAATTTATATAATGTAAATAAAGAAAAAAATTATTTAATTAATTACAAATGTTAAACTAATAAGGACTAAGGTGACAAGTGTAATTCAAGGGAAGAATTTTTTTTAACAAGTGTCATGTTACCAATTCTATTTTCTCTAGAAATTTATAAAATAGAAAAAAAATAGGTAATTCATCTTCTAGTTTTATTCTTTTATCTCATCTCATAAAGAACAGATTTGAGAAGAGAAAGAATTTTTTTCAAATCTTCAACTCACAAACCAAAAAAACAAAACAAAATATAAAAAAACAGGCTTCTTCTTTCAAACTTTTAAATCAGTAAACTCAAAAATCAAGCATTGTAAAATTTACAAGGCTGTAGACAACACAAGTTCAGCTTAAACAAATCAAGGCTTCAGCTAATAATCCAGTTTTATCATCATATTATCAATCAGCAACTCAACATTTTTTCCAGTGGCCAGCCTGCCAACAAATCTTCATTCTCCGTTATCATAAAAAAAGAAACTGTAAGTAAAATCCTTCTTTGGAATTTAAAATTTAATTATGTTAAAGAACTAATCAAGTAATTACATCACAAACTAAGCAACTTTAATCAATTAGTTGTAGGTGAATTGAAATCCAGTATCAAGTTGAAAAAAAAACGATGTTCAAATTTCCAGAGCTTCCCTCTGTTCTACTTCTGTTTTCAGTCCCAAAAATGTGAGTAAACTTTTTTTTTTTGAATTTGGAGTTTAAACTTGTTGTTTGAGATCATGTCTGAATGTAAGTGAAAAATGCTTGCATGAGTACAAATAAGTGTATATTTGTCTGTGAATGTGTATATGCATCTAACCTGTGCATGTTGATGTACAGGATTGTAAATCCTGTTCTAGCTCCAGGTTATTAGAAAAAAACCTATCAAAAACAAAATTCTTTACCTCTAGTTTTTGTGAGATCGAAGTAAAAAAAAGTGTTCAGATTCACCAAAACTAAATTTAAAAAAAAAATTATAAATTAAAAACAAGAATACATGCCTGGAACAAGAAATAGTACATTAAGCTCAATCTAAAGTTAAAATTTGATTTCCCTGATTTTTCAGTTTGATTTTATGATCTAAATCGCCTTTGAAAATATTGACTTTTAAGATTAAAATCAAGATTTTAAATTACGTATTCAAAGCGAAACTTGAAGTTGAACGTGGCACAAGTTTTCGTGAAACTCTGATGATCGGAGACAAAGTTTGTCTCGCGACCATGGCAGATGATAGCATGAAGGTCTAGGGTCATAACAAAAATTGTTGAATGATTTTTAAATCATCGTGGTATCTGTAGATCAATGAAAAAGGGTTTAAGCCCTAAAATAGGTTGCGATTGAAATTGTTGCCGTGCCGAGTCTCTGTTTGATCGAGTTGTACGGGGTTTTGGGAAATTGTAGCGGGGAAGGTTAGCTAGGTGTGGCTGGAGTCTTAGGCAGTCCGGTGGTCGACGTGGGGCGTACGAAGTGATTCTCTGATGATGGCTACTGTACCCATGTTGATCGAGATAACTCGATTTTGTTTTCGAGTTTCATCTGCGCTTTTTAGTGTTTGGGTAGCAAGTGTGGGTCGAAGGTCGTCTGCTGGTGGTGGCCTTGGGGGCCGGAAGGGTGACGTCGATCGGTGCAGGTGCACGGCACTGGAATGGTGTCAGTAGTTGATAAATGAAGGAGAAGGGTTCGACTCGAAGGAGGCTTCGGGATAATCATGTTGGGACTCGAGTTTGATCCCGAGTGAATTTTGTGGTGCGCCGGGTCGAACGTACTTAAGAAAATTTTAAGTTGGAATCAGGAGGGGCACTCGGGTTGAATTCCTGATAAACCCGAAGTAAACGAGAAAAGCTCTCGGGTGTGACTCGAAGCGAGTCTCGTGATTTATATGAAAAACGGTTTTTTTCCTTTTTCCTTTAAAAGTTTTCAAACTTTTTGTAGGATCGATTTCACCCTAGAGGAGGGTGAATAGGGTGACAGTATTAATTATAAAATTAATTGTGGAAGCTTATAAATAATTTCAACACAGATTACAGAATAATAGCAGCACAGAAAAAATAGAAGAATAATAAAATATTGAAATAGAACGAAATAGAATTTACCCAGCTTCGGCAAAACCCTGCCTACGTGCTTCCCCCAAGGTTTCTACTAGAAATTAGTTAGTTAGACGCTTACACACATAAATTCGCGACACCCGCTATCGACTAAACCTAACTCTACGCTCAAAACCCTGCCATAACTCAGCCACTGAGTTGCGAATGCTCAAGCTACGCCACGTAGCTTGTACCCTAGTCACACGACTAGAAATTACAATGATTTAAAAAAAATACAAATTAAAAACAATTTAAAAACAAACTACCCTAATTTTAAAACAAAACCTTATACTTTATAAACTTTTAAAAACGAAAGAAAAGGGCTGGCCCCTTTTTCCTTTTTTATATTATTGCGGCCCGTTCCCTTGTAATTGATAATGGCGGCTTGCGTTTCTTGTTCGTTCCTCTTCCTTCAATAAATTAGGGCTTTCGTATAATTCGAAGAAGCCGATTCTAATTGCTCGATTGAATAGATGAATCAGCGTCCTTTTTCAGTCAATCGATGGTCTCTGTTAATTTGCTTCGACTGCTTCGAATTAATTGAGTTCGAGAGGGCTTTGGTATGTTTTTTTATCCTTTTGTGCTTTAATGTTTTTTGTACTTGAACTCAATGCCTTTGCCGATGATGTTAGATTGCAATTTATAGGGTTCGATCCCCTGAATTCTCTTCGTATATACTTTATTTGAATTTGTCAACTGATATAGCTCGGCTATTGATTTTCGTTTGGATGTTGAGATTTATCTCTTACCTTTTCGTATGTACTTGATTCCTTGATTGTCACGGTAGAACATTCTCGGCTTGAATTTGTGACATTTGATTTTGGTTCCGCGACTTTCTCTGACTTGATAAATTTCGTATAATTTGATTCTTGATACTCACGGTTTTGACTTGTGACTTGGTCATTATGGCTATGATTTTGTGGCATTCAAACTTGACGGCTCTGGCTCGATGTTGATTTCCTTTCGTCTTTGGGCATTTGTTAACTTGTTTGATTAAGAAACACGGCTTTGACTTGGTTCTTCATTGTCTGTACATGTTATTACCACTTGTGTCAACCTGGACTTGCACGGCTTGACCTTGATTTTGTTTGACTTTGGTGAAGTGGTTATCGTCTCTGTATATTTGTTGTTTCCCTGACCTGTGCATTCCATTCTCATGTGTTCGTATCTGTAGTATATCCTGATCCTCATGTGCATATTGTTGCTTGATTCTGGATGTATGAGTCTGGGTTCTTCTGCATTGTATATGTGTGTGTGTATGTATGTATGTGTGTGTGTGTGTGTGTGTGTGTGTGTGTGTGTGTGTGTGTGTATATATATGAACTGCTGTGCATTGAGCATTGTCACTTACTGTTTGCATTAAAGTTGTATTTTCTGTCTTCAAATTGTCACTTGGGCTTGTAGTTGATGTGTTCACATTGATTATGTGCACTGACTTTGTGGTCTTCATATATGTTTGCATCGACTTCTATCCACTGTACTTTCAGTCATGTTGAATTTGGTATCTTCACTTAAGTTGCTTGTATATGTATACAAGTGTTCACTGCTTGTAGTCTCTGTTCAACCTGATTTTGCTTTGTCTTCGGTCGCTGCTGTGCATGGCTTGAAGTGTGGTTGTTCACTGGTCTTTGAGGCATTTTGCATTTTTCTTTGTGGTCTGCACTTGCACACTGCTGCTTGTTGCACTTGTGTACTATATACATGTGTGTCTGTGCTTGTTATAGTTCGGTTACTTGTGTACATACTTTGTCGAATTCATTTGCATTGTCTTGCTTGGTCTGGATTGCTTTGCTACTGCATATTTGATGTGTGGTCAGACCTGAACTTCACTTGAGCATTGTTAGTCTCATATGCATTGAACTCTGGTTAGATGGAACTGTCCAGTTGAGCTTGTTTTTTTATTTTGGGTTGACCTTGTGCTCACCTGTCCCTGTAACATTATCAAGTGTATATCGGTGTGCACGGCCTTGTGGCATGTATAGTGATACACTGTGCGTGTCACATTGTTCGTGTGTGATGAATTCAAATATAAATCATGACGAACAACCCAAATAACTGAGGCAAATATTATTTTCAAAATCCATATTTTATTTTATATTGCAAAAATATTTCTTTTTCAATTTTAGTGCGTTAGTGAATATTTTTGCAGATTGCTCAGATGCTGGATTCTAACTGGAATGAAGTTGAAGATAAAATACGAGTGTGAGTAATATGTAGTGAGGAATTTATGTAAATTAAATTGTGATGTAATTAGAATCAAAATTGTATATGTATAGTGAGAGCTTGAATTTGTACTATTCAAAAATGAAATAAATATTTGTTTGAATAAAATTTCTGTTTGAATTCAAATTCTGTGTTATTTAATTTTATTCAGCAAATATTTATTTAATCTATGAAAAATAAAATAGTACATTAATAAATACATTTAAACGAACGTATATATGTTTATTATCATCAAACAAAAATCATATAAGCGCATATTCAACAATCTCCCCCTTTTGATGATAACAAACATATATTTAAGATTTTGAATATGTTAAATGTATATGATCATTCATATGCTCTAATTGCTCCCCCTATTTAAATGCTTCCTCTCTACACAAAGCTTCCCCTACATATATGCATACAAATAAAAATATGCAAATGAGCCTAGTTGCAAAATAGAAAATTATTTGACATTTGCTTGATTTTATTTGCAAAATCTTAACTTTTCTCTCCCCCTTTTGTTATCAGCAAAAGAATGATAGTGTTAGAGAAAATAGAGATAAAGTGATCGATATTAATTCAACATTAAAACTCAATTGAATATAAATATTAAATTTCAATAAAAAAATCAAACAAAAATCATAACTACCCTCGTTAGGCGCATATTCCACTTTTAGAAGTAATGGAAATGATGTCATCATATAAAACCATACAGTTGTATCTGTTTGTGGTACATTTATATCAGGAATTTGAATATCTACTAATCATGCATAATCGTTAGGACTTTTAAATGAGATTAGTAGCATTCCAATTTAATTTTAAAAATGAATTCAAGTATCTTCTAATCACGCATAACCGTGAGGACTTTTAAATGGGATTAGAATCAACTTGTTTATCTAATAAATCAATTTTGATATGCGATCCATACATGCATAACCGTGAGGACTTTTAAATGAGCATGGAAGCACATAACAAATTCCAAGTAATTCACCCATGCATAACCGTGAGGACTTTTAAATGAGAGTGAATACTTTGGATTTTATTTTGTTTTATAAAATGAAATACGAATGATTCCTGTTTAAAGTACCACATATCGACAAACTATATTGAATTTTTGATGAGCGATGGTCGATAGAAATATGATGGACATAGAAATGGTCATGGAATCTTTACCCAACAAAAAGTTTTATAACTCTTGTTTGAATTCCTAAAGAAATTTACTAATTATACCGTCTCGAGTCATAATATATGATCAATATTAGCACTCATAACTCTTTCAATCACTATTCATCTTTTTGATAATCATAGGGAGTCAGATTAGTCAAAATAGCCATTTAAAATCAAATTCAAACATAATTATGAAACCAATTTTTCAAAATGACTAATCTGAAAATATGGTCAAAAATGATTTTCTCGAGGGGGTTTTATAAGAAAATTTTCTGCTATTTGAAAATTATTTGAATTTAAAAATATGCAGACATTTCCCAAAAATTAACGATGCAGTTTCTAAAATTCACGTTCAACTAGTAAGTTTTCTTTCAACTAGATTACCAGTATGATCTGCGTCTGAATTTTTCTTTCACTCCAAAATATCACTAATGAATTTGATAGACCAGACCACGAAGTGTGCACCAAAATTTCAAAAATCAATTTTAACAGCTTTTCAAATGACATTCTCTTGAATTTGAAATGACGCCGTGAAAATAATCAAAAAACCGTGAATATAGAGTTAGCCATATTATAACCAAATGTATCAATATCCAACACTATTTTTGGTCCAACCTAATCAAAGAATTTAGAGAATTTTATAGTGTTTTTGGCATAAATATAATTGGCCAACTATGTTGAACAAGTCAGAATCAAAATCATCATCTCTTCACCATCTCAATATTTGCTGATTTTAATTCAGACTATAGTGCAAATCATCACATTTAATATATCGTTCAAATAAATATACCATTACCTGTTTTACCTTTACGATATTTTTCGTTGTTATCCATTGTGATTCTGTCACCTCTATAACAGGCTAAGGAACTTTGCTTTGTCGCCCGTTGTGTTTCTGGACAAGCCAAAAATCCAGAGAACACTGTTGTTGTTTCTTAGCCTGCCACCACACCTACATGGGAAAAGATTTATGTGACCTATTTGTTTTTATAGGTCCATGGTTATTAGTGGAAGAAAATTTTGAAGAACAATTTTGTAAAGACCCAAGACTATTTATAATTGTTCCCTTCGGCACCCAAATTTGTTTAACTTTGAGAGTTTTTATATTTGTGCCTTTTGGAACCCAAATCGGTATAGTTTTCACATGTTTGGGTCTATACCAACAATTATTGTGATCGTGTCCATATTTTTTACAAATTGTGCACATATAGTTTTCTTGATTAATATTGCCTTCAATATTTTCAGATTGACTATATCCAAGTCCTTGTCTAATCGTATTACCAGTTTGCTTTCCTAATAGCATATTTAACGATTTTTCACCTTTTGAAAATTTATCTAAGGCCGTCGACAATTGTTGGACTTGTGTTTTGAGAGATTCATTTTCGTTTAACAAGTGTGCACTTTTTAATAGAGTTCTCTCTCCTCGTTTTTTCACTTTCTTTCAAAATCAGAATTTCATTTTCAAGTGATTTTATATTAGTTTCTGATTTTTTGATTTCTTCTTTGAATGTTGGACACTTATCACACTTAGGGATCCTACTTTGATATGTTTTAACTAATTGGTCAAGTTGTTTATTTAAATCTATCAAAGTATCTTTTTGTGATTCAAGTTTGGCATACTTCTCCCTAAGTCATTCAAAACAACCATTCACTTCGTGGAAATATATAGGTAATTCCGAATGAGAAAGTTTTGATACCTCACTTGGCTCGTCATCATCACTGTCAGTTATTTCACCATGAAGACACAAGTCTGCTTTTGCATTCTCACTGTTAGCACTTTGATTATCTTCATCACTTGTATTCCACGTGGTAGCAAAACTTCTCCTTTTTGATTTCTTTTCAAAGTCATGTCGATTTTGAGGACAATTGGGCTTGATGTGTCCGGCTTGGTTGCACTTATGACAGATGATCTTTTGTTCTTCTGGATTGTACAATATTTTATTTATTCTGCTTTTCAATTTTCGATTTAGAGCTGAATTTCCGTATTTGTAATTCCACTTTTTGACTTTCTTTATTATCAGCTTCAATTCTGCTGCTCCATCATCATTATCATCAATATCACTTTATGTTGTTCCTTTAAGAGCTATTGATTTCTTTCGAGTATCACCTCCTTCACGTTCTTCCTTAAATTTCATTTCTAGCTCGTAAGCGATGAGATTTCCGATGAGTTCTTCGACTTTCATTTGTTTCAAATCTTTTGATTCTTGAATGGCAGCCACTTTGGCTTCAAAACTTCGTGGAAGGACTCTGAGGATTTTTCGGACTATCTCCAACTCTGTATATGGTTTTCCAAGAGCTTTTGATTTGTATACGATATTGGAAAGTCGTCCATGCATCTCTTTGACGTTTTCTCCTTTTGCCATTGTGAAATTCTCGTATTCGCTGCTTAGCATGGCAAGGTGAGATTCTTTGACTTGAGATGTTCCTTCGTGAGTCACTTCTAGTGTGTGCCATATTTCCTGCGCAGTTAGACAATGTGAGACACGATTAAATTTAAATTGATCCAATGAACAGATAATAAAATTCATAGCTTTAGCATTAGTATTTTGTAATTTATTTTCTAGTTCTGTCCATTGTTCCTTTGGTTTATCTACTTCCTGATTATCTACAGTTATAGTCGATGTTCTATAACCTGCCTCAACAATATTCCAAGCGTCAATGGTTTTCAGAAAGATTTCCATCCTATTTTTCCAATAACAATATTCACCATTGAACATTGGTGGTCTAACTATGGATTGACCCTCAGCAAAAGCAGTATTAGAAGAAGCCATTTTAAAAATTCAAATTTTTAAAACAAAAATTGGTTTTTAAAAAACGATTTTTTTTTAAAACAGAAGTTAACTTCTATTCCTAGCTCTGATACCACTTGTAGGATCGATTTCACCCTAGAGGGGGGGTGAATAGGGTGATAGTGTTAATTATAAAAATTAATTGTGGAAGCTTATAAAATTAATTTCAACACAAATCACAGAATAATAGCAGCACAACAGAATAATAAGCAGAAATAGAACGACACAGAATTTACCCAGCTTCGGCAAAACCCTGCCTACGTGCTTCCCCCAAGGTTTCTACTAAAAATTAGTTAGTCAGACGCTTACACACGTAAACTCGCGACACCCGCTATCGACTAAACCTAACTCTACGCTCAAAACCCTGCCACAACTCAGCCAATGAGTTGCGAATTCTCAAGCTACGCCATATAGCTTGTGCCCTAGTCAGATGACTAGAAATTACAACGATTTAAAAAAAATACAAATTAAAAACAATTTAAAAACAAACGACCCTAATTTTAAAACAAAGCCTTATAATTTATAAACTTTTAAAAACAAAAGAAAAGGGCTGGCCCGTTTTTCCTCTTTTATATTATTGCGGCTCGTTCCCTTGTAATTGATAATGGCGGCTTGCGTTTCTTGTTCATTCCTCTTCCTTTAATAAATTAGGGCTTTCGTATAATTCGAAGAAGCCGATTCTAATTGCTCGATTGAATAGATGAATCGGCGTCCTTTTTCAGTCAATCGATGGTCTTTGTTAATTTGCTTCGACTGCTTCAAATTGATTGAGTTCAAGAGGGCTTTGGTACGTTTTTTATCCTTTTGTGCTTTAATGTTTTTTGTACTTGAACTCAATGCCTTTGCCGATGATGTTAGATTGCAATTTATAGGGTTCGATCCCCTGAATTCTCTTCGTATATACTTTATTTGAATTTGTCAACTGATATAGCTCGGCCATTGATTTTCGTTTGGATGTTGAGATTTATCTCTGACCTTTTTGTATGTACTTGATTCCTTGATTGTCACGGTAGAACATTCTCGGCTTGAATTTGTGACATTTGATTTTGGTTCCGTGACTTTCTCTGACTTGATAAATTTCGTATAATTTGATTCTTGATACTCACGGTTTTGACTTGTTACTTGGTCATTATGGCTTTGATTTTGTGGCATTCAAACTTGACGGCTCTGGCTCGATGTTGATTTCCTTTCGTCTTTGGGCATTTGTTAACTTGTTTGATTAAGAAACACGGCTTTGACTTGGTTTTTCATTGTTTGTACATGTTATTACCATTTGTGTCAACCTGGACTTGCACAGCTTTACCTTGATTTTGTTTGACTTTGGTGAAGTGGTTATCGTCTCTGTATATTTGTTGTTTCCCTGACCTGTGCATTCCATTCTCATGTGTTCGTATCTGTAGTATATCCTGATGCTCCTGTGCATATTGTTGCTTGATTCTGGATGTATGAGTCTGGGTTCTTCTGCATTGTACATGTGTGTGTGTGTGTATATATATATATATATATATGAACTGCTGTGCATTGAGCATTGTCACTTACTGTTTGCATTAAAGTTGTATTTGCTGTCTTCAAATTGTCACTTGGGCTTGTAGTTGATGTGTTCACATTGATTATGTGCACTGACTTTGTGGTCTTCATATATGTTTGCATCGACTTCTATCCACTGTACTTTCAGTCATGTTGAATTTGGTATCTTCACTTGAGTTTCTTGTATATGTATACAAGTGTTCACTACTTGTAGTCTCTGTTCAACCTGATTTTGCTTTATCTTCGGTCGCTGCTGTGCATGGCTTGAAGTCTGGTTGTTCACTGGTCTTTGAGGCATGTTGCATTTTTCTTTGTGGTCTGCACTTGCACACTGCTGCTTGTTGCACTTGTGTACTATATACATGTGTGTCTGTGCTTGTTATAGTTCGGTTACTTGTGCACATACTTTGTCGAATTCATTTGCATTGTCTTGTTTGGTCTGGATTGCTTTGCTACTGCATATTTGATGTGTGGTCAGACCTGAACTTCACTTGAGCATTGCTGGTCTCATATGCATTGAACTCTGGTTAGATGGAACTGTCCAGTTGAGCTTGTTTTTTTATTTTGGGTTTGACCTTGTGCTCACCTGTCCCTGTAACATTATCAAGTGTATTCGGTGTGCACGACCTTGTGGCATGTACAGTGATACACTGTGCATGTCACATTGTTCGTGTGTGATGAATTCAAATATAAATCATGACGAACAACCCAAATAACTAACGCAAATATTATTTTCAAAAGCCATATTTTATTTTATATTGCAAAAATATTTCTTTTTCAATTTTACTGCGTTTTGCAGATTGCTCAGATGCTGGATTCTAACTGGAATGAAGTTGAAGATAAAATACGAGTGTGAGTATTATGTAGTGAGGAATTTATGTAAATTAAAATTGTGATGTAATTAGAATCAAAATTGTATATGTATAGTGAGAGCTTGAATTTGTACTATTCAAAAATGAAATAAATATTTGTTTGAATAAAATTTCTGTTTGAATTCAAATTCTGTGTTATTTAATTTTATTCAGCAAATATTTATTTAATCTATGAAAAATAAAATAGTACATTAACAAATACAATTAAACGAACGTATATATGTTTATTATCATCAAACAAAAATCATATAAGCGCATATTCAACACTTTTAAACAATTTTAACCAATATTTCAAATTTATACCTTAGACTTAAGTTGGATAAATCAAGGATTTAAGTGAGATGTTTATAAAGTAATTAAATTTTAATTTATTTAATTTTGATACATCATTTTATAAAGAAAATTAAAATAAAATGTTGTTTGAAACTAAATCTTAACCTTTTAAGGTATTTAATGTGATAAAAATAAATTATTGAACAAGATTTATAAAGATAATTAAGAAAATTAATTTATCTTTTGATTTATTAAATAATTAATGATTTTATTAAATTAATCATTTTAAAGGGAATTACTTAATTAATAATTAATTTAATAAACAATTTAGATTTATTAATTTGTAATTAATTATTAATTAAGAAATAATTAATTAATAAAAGTAATTAAGATTTAATTAATTAATAACTAAGATTAATTTATTTGGAATTAATTGATAAAAATTTGATTAAGTAGTGATTAATTAATGAAGATGATTAAAACTTAATCAATATTAATTAATGATAATTAATCAATGATTAAAGATTTCTAATGAAAGTAATCATGTGATTGATAAATTTAAAACCACATGATTTATTCATCTTAAGGGAAGATGCTTTGATTGTTCTTGAACGTTGTGTGTTGGATTGACATTTATGTTATGTGATGTGATGCTATGTATTAATGCTTTGTGCTGAGCTGTGATATTGGTATTGAATATACTACTAGGTGATTGTGAAAACCCATTGGCCCGTAAAATGGCAATTGAATTTCGATGCGGCAGGGAGTCAGATTCCGGTTGGTTATCCGAAACCTACATCGAACCTGTGAATCTTTGTGAATGACATGCCCATATGTTTAAAAATTGACGCCCATTATTCAGTTTAGCTAGGGGAGGACCTTTGTGTCGTATAACCCATTCCGAATATGTGATATGATGTTATGGATAGCATTTGAAGACCGGGTGTCTTCAAAAACGATAGGACAACCTATCGATTGTCTCTGCACTGAGTTGCTCCGGTATAGAGATTCCCTAAGTGATGGGAAGTCCGATCGGGATTGTGGACGCCCGGATTTGCAAGGGCTTCTTCCTTTATTGGAGAAGTGCCTTCAGTTCTGTTCGAACCTGGAACAGACTTGTATGGTCGTGTGTCTGACACTACACTTTGAGATATAAAACTGATTTCCCTCAAATACATATCTGTTGGTGGCGGAGAACTTATTCTCTTAGCTTAACACCCTTCTCTGAGGCATACGAGATCAGAGGTTATATAGTTGAAGGTTATCAGCAATACACTCCCAATTTGGTAGTGTGGCATGCTGAGTGCTGCTAATCATTTGTTGACCACAGCATGGCTTTGTGAAAAAGCGTAGCTTTGTGGATGAGACTTCGTCGAACCTCACAAACCGGTTATGGTCGAAACAGGAATCGTGGCAGTAAGGTTATTTAGGTGTAGCGCCCCCTAAGGGTATGTCCATTTCCTTCTGGATTATAAGTGGTATCATGGTATGGATCCCAGATATTTACTTTGTGGTTGCTGCAAACTTATTACTTTGTGGTTGTCGGTTGAGAAGCGCTTTGGATAAAGGTTGGTAGCGACCGGGAGGTGGCATACTCGTGTCAGTTGTTACCTAGTTACAGAGGTAACTCGGCCTTGTGTAGCAGAGATCCGGTTAGATTCTAGGGGATGTCCCTCCAGAGGCGTTCCATTTTATATGGGAAGTTCCTTTGCCCGACCATTTGTTGGAAATCCAATCATCCAATACGAGCCCTTTACGGTTTTAGTCGTAGAACCTGCCATTTAACATGGTAGCTATAGTAGGCATACTATAATGGTACATATGCTGGCTAGGATTAATATTATACTTTCAAAAATATTTTCGCACTATGCACTAATAATAATATTTAAAAGTGTTTTTTCGTATTAAGCATTTTTGACTGTCATAAGGAGAAATCTCCTCCAAGTCTGCGTTTGCATTGTGTGTGTAGCGGGAGGCCTTATGGCAGTTTAATTTTCAAAAAGCATAGCGAATTTCTTTCAAATTCTTTTGTTTGCTTTTGATTAAAATAAACTGCTTTTATTTCAAACAACTGTTTTGTTTACTCATACCAGTCTCATGACTGACCCGAAGTTTATTGTTCCTTTCTTAAACTCTGGGTGCCCATAATTTTTCACACGAGCAGCTTAGAAGCAGGATATACGTGTTTTGAAGCTAGCTTGGATTTTGAAGTCTTTTGGAAATTTTTCGGATTCTGGAAGCTTTAATCTTTTGAAGTGTTGGAGAATTTGAAGACCTTGTCGAAGTTGAAGTATGTTCGAAACTCGTCGAAGTTCTGTTGTCCTATTTATGGTTGTATCATATTTGTATCACTCTGATATTTGGGATCGATGTTGTATTGGATATTGTACCATGTTGTACCTGTGTTGATATATGATATTCATTTTGTTTCCGCTGTTATATTTATATTGTTGTTATAAGCTTCATCCGAACTGAAATTTGACGTTCGAATCTCCGGCAGTCGAATACAAGTGAGGTATTTGACGTCGATTTTTGAACGCTGAATTTCGAGTCGTGACAAGTGGTATCAGAGCAAAAGGTTGAGTAAGAACTTTAGCTACGGAGTATAACACATTAGATGGCTCATTAGAGATAGGATGAAGTATACCCTAGAATGAGTATAAACCGAAAGACCGAAACCCTAAAAAAATTCTAGGTCTATTCCTTTTAACTGTTGGCGTTTTCTAAGGTAGCTTGTCCATATGCCTAAATCAAGTTTCTTGCTATTTAGATAGTAAGAATCGGGGGAAGAAAAGGACAAGGTAGGGAACGGGGAAATACCACCGCAACTGGTCAAGTCCCTGAAATTGCAACTGTGCCTACTCAATCTCAGCCAAATTTGGCTGATCTGTATAAAAGTTTCTCAAGACTTGGTATATTTATCTATTGTTGTTATATTTATCTATTGTTGTTATAAGCTCCATCCGAACTGAAATTTGACGTTCGAATCTCCGGCAGTCGAATACAAGTGAGATATTTGATGTCGATTTTTGAATGCCGAATTTCGGGTCGTGACACTTTGATTGCTGCACTCAAACTTGCAAGAGAACTGGGAGTAAAATTTCTTGAAATCTTTTGCGACAGTTTGTGGTATACCAGGTCAAAGGGGATTGCTAGGCTAAAGGACAACGACTCGCTCCATACCTTATCTAAGTCCAAGAGCTATCGACTGACTTTGAGTATTATGGCATCATGTAGATTCCCCAAGATAAAAAAAGAGGTCGAGTCATTGATGAAGTTTGCTAGTATTGGGGATGCATAACAAATGGGCTTGGTTCCAGTTGAAGTACTAGACTCTTCAAGCATAAACCCAATGAAAATCGACTGGGTAGTAGAGACGGAGCCTAAGAAGGAGCCGTGGATGACTTCGATTAAAAATTATTTGCCGTAGGGAGTCCTTTTCGAATAAAGGAATGAAAGACAACAAATCTTCTGCAAAGCCTCGTGATATATCATTCAGGAAGGAGTCATGTACAGAAAGTGTTTCTCCATTCCTCTGCTACGATGTATCACTCATGATGAAATAAAATGAGTCCTAAAGGAATTTCATGAAGGGGAATGTAACGATCACATTGGGTGCAAACCCTAGCAAAGAAAATACTTCGTTATGGGTGTTACCAGCTAATGGTCAACTGAGATGCTGCTGATTATGTGTGACCAGTGCCAGATGTATGCAAAAGTTTCGAGAGCTTCGTCGGCAGAAATTACATAAATGTCGATCAATGGACGTTTCCCACATGGTGCATAGAATTATTGGTTCTTTAGCGATCTCTAAAGATTGTGCGAAGTATGCCATCATAACAGTTGATTACTTCACTAAATGGGCCAAAGCATAACCTTTAGCCATGACCATAACAAAGAATGTTAGTAAATTCACTATCTCGAACATAATATGTCGTTTAAGCCATCGATGAACCAGTGTAACTGAAAATGGAACCTAATTCAACGGCGTTGAATTCAAAGACAACTACCATCGGCATCATACTAAAAAGAGATCTGCGACAGTTACTTACCCTCAAGCAAATGGACAAGCTGATGCTATAAATAAAGTCATAAAGTCCATTCTAAAGAAATGTTTGGAAAAGGCTAAATGCAAGTGGGTGAATGAACTCCCAACAGCATTATGGGCATGCAGAACTACCCGCAAGTCCATGACTGGTCATACTCCATTTTCCCTTGCTACAGCTCTGAAGCCGTCATTCCTATTGAACTCAAAGTACCTTCTCATCGACGAATTTACAATGACCCAGAAAAAATAGAGATCTCCTTTTAGAATCTCTAAACTTTGTAGATGAGAATCACGAAGAAGCTTATTTGAGGGCAGTTGCACATTGACACCGAGTCGCTTGATACTACAATACTAAAGTCTGACCTAGAACCTTTGAAATCAATGATGTCGTTTTGAAACCGGTTTTTTCGTGTACTGTCGCACATGAATCCTACTTGGGAAGGACCATATGTCATTAAACAGAGGTTTGGAGACAGAACTTTCAAGCTAGCGACTGTTGATGGCATTACACTCCTATGGGAATGGAATAGAAAGCATTAATAATGCTATTTCGTTTAGTTTATTATTTTTCATTCAGTTGTTTATCATTGAATTTTCTTTAGCATTTGATTTTCAATATGTAATAAGACAAATTATGTCATTTCTTTCCACTTGGAAAATAAAGTTTGAAATGTCATTCATATCTGTGATTGTTGTAGCATTACATATTAGTTACGATACCCAACTAACTAATATTAAAATGTTTGAGCTGGTTTCCAGAGTTTGGAGCCAGTCGATTGCACAAACTCACGACTTTACTAAACAAAATGGACGTGGTCCGCCCATTCATTTGATGATTCTCGCTCACAACCTGATGGACGGAGTACCTAACGAGAAATGAGTGTGACTTGACCATCCGATAACCAAATTAATTCGACCAAGCGATGGGATAAACGTGATTCAAAAGCAATCGTGGCACGACCGATCGCTTGATAAGTCAAATTCCAGAATTAGTGGGAAATCAATTAATTAAGGAATGTACGGTCCGACTATTTTCCTAAATAACTTTAAGTTCCCAAAGTGTGGACTGGAGTATAAACACAAATTAGGCGTTATTTGAACACCTGTCAACTAACTCTTATCCCCATAGTGGGGATATAAATATAAAAAAAATAGATGAGTGTGGTTTGAGCACTCACTTTCCCTAAACTCTGACCTAAAACTGATAGGAGGAGTATAAATTCGCTAAAGATAGAGTTCGACCATCCACTATTTAACTCCTTTATCCCGAGACTTGGGCAGGAGTTTAATCACTTAAGTCACTAAAATCGACAGTGTAGCACTAGGGCTCGAACCCAGTGTTTGGTGCAACTTGAGGCCGCTACCACATGGAGGCCTTAAGTAAAAATTAATGGATGATTATCTAAAACAACAAATTAAAAGTACATCGAATGGAAAAGCAATAGCCTGACTAATTAAACAAGTTCACGTAAGCGTTCAATAAAAATAAAGAACTTTTATTTACACATTAAATTTGGAAATCATAGTACAAGTTTATTCAAAAGAGGGGGCCGTAGCCGCACATACGCGGCCAACAAAAAGTAAAATAGCTACATAAGCTATAAACAAACTAAGCCGACTTGATGGCTACTTTTTTTCACCTTCCCTCTTTGAGCATTTTAGGAGTGGACCCATTCGAGCTTCCGCCTAATCCTCTCTTCGATCCCTACCACTGCCTTTACCACCTTTGGTAGGAGAGCTTTCAGTGGATGGAGTCCTTCAGTAACCGACCCGCCAGGTGGGATGAATTGAAGTGGGATAAGGCTTGGATCATCGAAGTCTGTATCAACGGGTTTAGTGTTAGCTTTCTTCTTCGATAACTCCTCCCTCTTGATGTTCTCCTTCAAGCTGAGCTCATCACTATGTTTGGAGGCATCCGTGATCATAACATCTTCAGATTCATCTAGCAACGGCTGATCGTCGGTCTTTTCGTCAACAAGAGCTTCAATAACTTAGGCATCGGGCCCTGGAATGTCGATAGCCTCTGGACTTTCAATAAATGTCGGTTGTTGCTCCACTATGGCATTGCTTCCTGGAGTCTGATTGGGAACCGAAAGACCTACAGATTCATGAGAACAAGAAAATAAGCCCATAACTATTGGGCATGGAGAACGAAACCTCTCGATTAATGAAGAATAAAGTGGGATACCTATGTCCGACTGACTTTTAGTTGTTTTCGGAGTGATCCCTCTTGAATAGGAGTCAACACCTTTGATTTATAATCGGGTCTATCCGGATCATAGCTCGGGTCCTATCCCGGGCCATGTGAAACTGATGCCTTAACTGGTTGAAGTGAAGGGGAAGAGCGGACTTTGAAGCTACAGTAATACTTTTCCCTTTGCCAGAGGGTACCAAAATATCAAAGTATTGGAGCCTTGAAATGGCAATATCTAAAGGTTCATTCCTATGAAGGATCTCCCTACCAATTTCTCCTCATCCAAATTAGCTTCACCAAAGGCCTTCTTCCTCATTTCAGTAGTATATTCCCAAGCCTCGGCAAGCGATTCGAGGTATCCCTCTCCAAGGAAATTCAAGTCATGATGGATTAGGACCTCAGCATTGTATTCAACAATCAAAGGATCGAACATATCCTTAATATCATTCTTCCAGCCTCTTGAGTATCCTCTAACTGGGCCTTAATTTTCTCTCTAACTTCTTTACACCTAGCTTCTCCTTTCCTCTTCCTTAAGGACTTCAATTTGAGCGAGTTGCTCATCAATTTAATTTTCAGCTCTCAAGCCTTGACGACCTCTTCACAATACCATTGAGACTCCTCCTGAGTCTCAAGTTTTTCTTCCTGCTCTTTCTTGTGAAGTTCTTCGAGTTCCTCAACATGACAGGATAGAGTGTATCTCTCTTTTTGTAGTGTTTCCTTCTCTAAAGCAAGCACAATGTTGTAGCTAAGGGTAATGTCCAGATTCTTTTTGTGAGCCACTTCCAGACGGTTAACTACTTTGGATGTTTCTTTAGCACTCTTTTGGCCACGGCTAACTTTATGGTCAACTCCTTAAAATCATCGACTTGGTGCTTGATTATGTTTTTATCATGGATTACCTCCAGCTTAAGGTGATCAATTTCATGTTTCCTTTCACTAAACACCTCAAAAATTTTCCTAGCTAAGTGCTGGAATGCTTCATGTTACACAAAAACATTATTGACCCATGCAAGCGAACTCTCTTTAGCACTCCTCGAAATTGTATGGTTAGAAGTAAGAAAATTTAGCCTATTAAAGTAGATTTTTGGAAAATCGACCTTAGATTCGGCCAATCTATCTACCATAGAGGCCTCAAGAGCTGTAGTAATCAAAGCTGGATTATAAGAAATAATTAATCGTTGGCTTGACCAGCAGTCACGAGGCTATTGAGAACCAGACGAGCCCGAATGATGCTTAGGTGGCACAGCGGTTTAGGGAACATAAGAATAAGTTTGATCACCCTATGTAGTGGAGGATTGGGGTGAATTTCCTTGTGAGATGATTGAGATTTGGACTTGTGCTTAGAGGATGAAGACTCTCTTAAGTGATGACGTACTTCCTGAACGTCATCCCTTTCTCGATGCTTGCCCAAGTCTGGACCATGACCAGATCCTCACTGTGTTGAGGAGACCCTCAGGTGATCAAAGGCACGAGAATAAGACATAGCACCTGCAAACTAAACAAGGGTGTGTAAGCAACCGTCAAATAAAAGTTAGACAAAAATTATGCAATGAAGTGCGTGTGATTATGAGTGTCCTATTGTCCCCTTGATGGACCAATGACTGTGGCTTTACTCATAGGAGTGATTTATCCTTTGCTAGTAGGAGTAGTGGTGAGAGAATTAAGCCCTCGATACTGATATTGGGAAAGTCAAAAGTTTCAATGTTATTTAGAATCGGTAGATTTGAGAATCCTTCCATAGAACTTTCTAAAGGCTGAAAGGAAGACTCTTCTTCAACTGAGGTGATGGTGAATTCAGACTTTTTAGAAGTTCTTCTCCTACGGAGTTTATATGCTAGCCTTTTTCCTTTTCTTATAAGCACATAAGATTGCATGCCTTGTGATGATTCGACCATAGGTGCATTGCATGGACCTACATCATCATCGCCAGGCTTGTTGGTTTCATCATCTCTAATTTTACCTCTTTGGCATCATCTTGAGCCTCCTCAACCAAGGGCATGACAGGACTATCAGGGTCGTCTTCTTGTTCTTCAACATTCCTTACTAGTGCAACGCTTCCTGGAAGACTGATGTTGCAACCCTTTTCCAAAAGCCTGTAATGAAATAATCACTCATCGGTTATAAAGGATCTGATATCCCTGTCCTCAACTGGAGTGACACAGATTGTAGAAACCGCCCTTGAAAAATCATCTGCATCATGTCATGGATGGACGCCTATCATTTTTCAAGGCATTTTTTAGTTCAAAATATGACTTGGACTTAAGAATTTGAAAAAAGAGTGAAGACAACACTTACATCCTTCAAACCATTTCCTTGTGAAGCCAGACCGGCATCGAATGTAGAACCATTCATGTTTAGAGGTGCTGAGCTTGTTCTAAGCTTCAGCAGAACTTGAGAGTTGGATGCAGGCTTGAGGAAAGTAAAAGAAAGGCTTCCCATCCGTCACTTGAAATTGTAAATGAACCAGATGTCTTTAGGAGATGGAGGACGGAACAGAACATCCATAAATAGCAAGAAAGTGCCAATAGAAAAGCATAGTTGTTTGCACATAGGTGAGCAGGAGCTATTCTTGGATAATTTAGCATCTTTTGGATAAAAGAACTAAGAGACGACATACATCTAACCTAGCACATAAAATTTATTACATGCTGTATACCTCGCCGGGGGAAATGAGCCCTGTTATTCACTGAAGGGACTTAAACATCTCCAAACAGGATTCCATGTTTAGAGCACGACCTAAGGAGAGAATTTTATCAATTTTGGAGGCCAGGAGTCTACCATGGTATCCAGAAATACAGCATCCGCTAAAGTGTCAGGCCAGGATTTATTTCTTCCTCCAGAAGGATGGTAACATCAGAGAAAAGGTCAACTAACGGACCTAAAATCTCCGGTTTCTCGGTTGGATTTTCAAGAGGAAGTCTACCGGATATAGTCGTAAAACTTAACTCGACACCTGGATTACTGTGCTGTGAAGGTTACCCAAAAGTCATTGAGGCTAAATGCACTGAAAGTCTAGAGCCCATATCAACTAAACTCAATAGATAATCAAGAATGGAAAAATTAACATGTCCCCTATTCTCAGTGTAAACTAGTGTTGTATTGTGAAAAGATAAATAGTTCCAAATTAAAAGCAAAAGTAGTAAAGAGACTTTAGATTCCGACCAAATTGACCGTCTCAACTGGCATTTGCATTAATCGGTTGTGTAAGCTTCGGGATCGATCATCGACTTATTGAAGTATAAGGCTCATTATTGAAGTCCATATGTTAAGTTTTAATTCATATTCTATCCCCGGGAACTTAGTCGTTCAATTTCAAATTCAAAGGTTGACATGCAAGTCTTGTTATCCATTATAGTCATGTAAAATTTGTTAACACGGGATTGGTTTTGGTTGTTCATGCAAGTTAATATGGATTGGTTTTCTTAAGTCTTCAAGTTCAATTCAATAAGTCCCCATAACCGATCCCTTTATCATAACACAACCGATCCCTCTCATAAAGCCTACAAACGATCCCTCTCGTAAAGCCTATGAATGATCCCTCCGTTCTGTAAGACCACCAATCCCTCCTTACTCAAAGACATCGGTAACCGATCACTTGGCCAATTACCCCATCACTTATCCCTCCTCAAAATCTAATAATTGATCTCTATGGGATGCCTCTGCACTGATCCTTTTTCTTAGCCATTCTCACACTCAACACGCATGACCGATCCCTCTCCTCCACATATATCAGCGATTGATCCCTCAACTAAACAAATTTACATGCCCAATTCCCACGGATCTCCACATTACTTACCTTCTCTTCTCCTACTACCTCACAAAACTCAATGTCGCCACCATTCTCCACCTAATTCGACCGATAGCAAGACCGAACCAATCATCTCATCACGGATCAAAATCATATGCAATTCCAAACCTACCTATTTGTGTATGAGTATGGATTATCATGCATGAGATGGGGTGAGTTTCAATTCAAATTAAGGACTAGACAAAATTCTTGAATTCAAAGAGGTAGCGAACTAAGTGATGGAGATGATGATAATTTCGAAGGTAAGAAAAAGGGGTTTGGCTCTAAAATATGGAAAAAAAGGTTTAGTATTGGAGGAAATAAAAGCAAACAAAACTAAAGTGAATAATTGAAGGGATGGAGGGATGGAGTGTCGGCCTATTTATGTGGGCTCGTAGGGATCAGCTTGCTTTAGCATCTCCACGGAGCCAAAGAGATTAAGTCCCTAACCTTTGAAATTTGACCAGACATGATCGCTTGACTTGAGGATCCAATCCGACACCTATCATATTAAAGAAAGAGAAAAGAGAAGATGTGAGAGAAAGGGACGGGCTAGAGTAACTCCAATCCCTATAAACACTAAAATAGAGAAAGAGATTGAGTATGATACCTACGTGCATGTAATCATGTAGATAAAAAATATTTAAGTAAATAAATATAAAATGCAATAAAATTGCATCTAATTCAACGAATATTGGCGATGACTCATGGGCATGCAAAAGCATCTATTATCTGGGTTTTAACCCAATAGAATTCAATGGAAGTTTGAACATCGCGTCAAGTCAAAACAACTCAAGAAGCAAGCAAAAATATTAGAAGAAGGAACCAAGAAAGACTTAAGAGGAAAAAAGCAAAAATATTCTAAGGAGAGGGATCGCTGGCAATCCATAACCCATGGGTTACTAACGATCATAAATATTGCTCATGGTTCGTCCACTCTTCTTACATCTTGAAGCATTACCTTTTCTAGGGATGCCTGCTAAGTTTCATGTATTCCAAGCAAGCTAGATCAAGAAGTGGGCATTCATCTGATTTCAATAATAGTTCAATGCAATATGTACATCAATCATCATCAAAACAAGGCATTAGTCATGAAATTATATGGAGAGCGTTTATGCAAGGCATGAACATGATCCAACTAAAAATACGCTACCTGCATGGATCACTAGCGATCCATGCCCTACAGATTGCTAGCGATCCATCATATAAGGTCGTTTTTCTACAAAACATTTGGAGCATCTTCGTACCTTCAAATGTAAGCTTCCAATAAAGCGGCCTGGCCTAATAGCTCTCCAACCCCTATAAATACTCACCCATCTCCAGCATAAAGGGGACCTTTTGGATTGGCTATTAGAACTCTGCAGAAATTGTTCTTCACTCTTCTCCCACACAATGTCAGCTAGGGGTTACTGTGATTCTCTAGTGAACTCTTGCACTTGTGACTTGATCTAACTTAGAAGTTCAATCAAATTTGTAATCAGATTCAACTTGTAACAGCAGTCAATCAATAACAAAAGTTATATTGTGAACGCAGTTTTCTTAACAGCCGAACCACTATAAAAATCTTCTTGTCTTTTTACTATTTCTTCTCTTTTTACATTTATTCCCTATATTATTACTCTGTAAGAACAGGGCTGGTGCTTTCACACTCAATTTAGGGTGTTGATCCATTTTTGTGTTAACATTTTAGTGCTTTCACTGAGAAGCCAACTCAAGCTTAAATTAGCTATCTACTTTGGATCAGATAGGTTCGAAAGTTAGATCCTCAATCTCTGCTTCGAAGATTTGCTATTGAGAATCAATAGCATGAGGAAAAAAGAGAACTACCTCTGAAAGACCATATTAGCTATCAGTGCTGGAGAAGAAATGAGCCCTCGGCAAATTGAAGTCAACAACCTCAACAATCTACAGGAGCTAACTTTGGAGGTCAGGTTCTAATGCATTCATTATCAATAGGGGGCTCCAAATTGCCCCTACCCGAGCAACCACAAGCCAACAAAACTCCAAGGGAATAGCCTTCCCAAGACAGGATTGCCTAGGCTTTAGCCTACTTACCAAGATCATTACATAATCAAACACTAGGCATAGTCACTGATAGACAACTCATGGACAACCGGACATTGAAGATATACATCACGGATATGATTAAGCACCTGATGAACGAAAGTAAAGAAAAGAGATATGATGAATGAGGATCCACTCCAAGATGGACTCCCTTCACCGATGCCATTTTGAATGAACAGTACCCTGAAAAGTACATTATGTTGACCATTCCGTCTTACAATGGAACTAGAGATCTAAAACCTCACTTGTATGAGTATTATTGGTACATGAATGGACTATCTGGTGTAGATGTTTTCCAATCTTTCTATAGGGAATCGCTTCCATATGGTTCACCATGCTTCCACTGAGATCCATCTCCACCTTTGATCAACTAGCAATAAGACTCCTCGATGAATTTACCTTTCACATGGCACAACTAAAAGATGTGATGTCCTTATCCGGCCTATTCTAGGGACGAAATGAATCTTTGAAGTCCTTCATGAATCAATTCAACACCACGGTGACTAAAGTAAATAATCCGAATGAGGATATAGTTTTCATGGAATTGGTTCGTCCTATCCACCTCAAAATTAAATTCGAGAAATGGATCAAAATGAAACAACCTACCACTATAAAGGACTTAAACTGAAAGGTGAGCCAGTATTTGAGGTTGGAAGAGGCACATGAACTAGAAAAGTCAGCTAGTTCTTGGGATTCATCATGAGCACAAGAAGAATCGAAGTAAATCCCAAATAAATAGCCGCTTTACAAGAATTCGTGGCCCCAAGGAACATGAAAGAGTTACAAAGCTTGAATGAAAAGGTTGCAGCATAGAGCTGGCTCATCTCAAAAGCAATCGAAAAATGTATACTGTTCTTTGATCCGCTAAAGAAGGAAAAGAAGAACTTTAAATGGAATCAAGCTTGTCAAACTACGTTAGAAGAGCTGTTGTGACATATGGAAACCCTACCAATCATATCCAAGCCAAATAGATGGAGAAGATTTCTACATCTACTTAGGAGTCTATCCCCATGCATTGAGTGTCGCGCTTGTACGAGAAGTTAAGATCTAATGATCCGTATATTACATCAGTAAACGGTTCACTGGAGTAGAAGAACTATCTGAAATTGGAAAAACTAGCATATTGCCCCTTGATCGCATCTAGAAAATTATGACCATACTTCCAAGAACACCCAATGAAAGTGTTGACAAATGAAACCTTGAAGCAAGTGTTATACCACCATGAGACCTTTGGACAACTTATCAAATGGAACATCGAATTAAGTCAATACGAAATCACATACCATCCTCGAAAGGCGATCAATGGGTAGGCGCGAGAAGATTTCATATTCGAGTTTACAATACAAGACAACAAGGAAGAAATGACTTTGGAAGTGGAGACAAGTTGGAATTTTTTCGTCGATGGTGCATTAAAAAACTTCTTCTTGGGAGCAGAGGTAGTGCTTGAGACTCTCGAAGGATGATTCATTTGCTATGCCTTACGCTTGGAATTTTCTACAACAAACAACGAGGCAAAATACGAAGCATTGATAGCTCGGCTGAAAGCTATAAAGGAACTTAGTATAAAGTCCATACATATCTATAGCTACTCTCAGCTAGTCGTTTTTCATGTGAAAGGTGAGTACCAAGCTCAAGGGAGAACCTCACTACGTTCCTATCTAAAGTGCAACAACTGCTGAACTATATCAAGCATTACACAATAACTCATATCCCAAGAACAGAACATGAAGGCAGATTATCTAGCCAAACTGGCCAGTTCTAGAGAAGCTCAATCATTGAGGCTAGTCCCGATTGAAACCCTGACCACTCCAAGCATAAGAAAAATGGATATTGATTGGATTTTTGAGACAACCAAAGAACCAGAGAAATGAATGACATCAATCAAGGATTACCAGCTCGTAGAAACCCTCCCCACAGACCGAAACCAAAGAAAAGGCTTCTTTAAATGGCACCATGATTCACAGTACAGGATGGGATACTCTATCGAAGGGGATTCTCTACTCCCTCACTCAGATGTGTGACCAATGACAAAGCTCGTAGGATATTATGAGAAGTTTATGAAGGCGACTACGGAGATCATACCGGGGGGCAAAACCTTGCAAAGAAAGTTCATCGGCATGGGTACTTTTGGCCAACAGTATATTACGATGCAACGGATTATGCCATATGGTGCGATCAATGTCAAAGATTCAACAAGATCATAAGAACTCCCTCGAAAAAGCTAATACAGATGACCAGCCCATGGCCATTCGCAATATGGGGAATCAATCTAATTGGTGTATTACCAATGTTTAAAGGAGGAGCCAAGTACACATTCGCTACTATTGACCATTTCACCAAATGGGTCGAAGAGAAACCGCTGGCCACTATTACCATAAAGAAAGTTATTAACTTTTTAACTAAACATATTATTCGCAGTTTTAGTGTGCCACAGAAAATCATCACAGATAACGGGACTCAATTCAAAAGCGTTGAGTTCAAAGACTTTTGCAAACGCTTCCAAATCATGAAAAGCTTTTCCGATGTCGTACATACGCAAGAAAATGGGCAAGTGGAAGTAGTAAATAAGATCATTAAGTCCACCATCAAAAAGCGGCTAACTAAAGAAAAAGAAAATTAGGTTGATGAACTTCCACTCGCACTATGGGCTTACAAAACAATACATAAATCTGCAACTTGGCACTCTCCATTTTCCCTAGCATATTGTTTATAAGTAATGATCTCAATTGAGCAATAAGTCCCATCATCGAAGGCAAAATTCGACCAAAGGCAGAACGAGCAGCTCTTATTTGAGTCGCTTGATATGGTCGATGAAAAGAGGGAAGAAGCCTAATTAAGGACTGCCACTCACTAGAAAAGTGTCGCATGGTACTTCAACTCCAAATTTCATAGCCACACCTTTGAAGTGGGAGACCTTTTCCTCAAGAGGGTCTACTCTTTATGGGAGTATTCAGACCAAACTGGGAAGGACCCTATATGATCGGTCAGAAGCTAGAGGATGGCACATTCAAGCTAAAAAAAAGTTGATGGAGCCCAAATTCCATGAGCATGGAATAGTGAATCGTCGCATTCTTGCTTTATCTAAGACTATCTTATGTATTTCCTTTTTCCAACAAATAAGCCATCCCAGAATACCGAAGGCATTGTAAATAGGGAAAACTTGCCTAAGTTTTGTTAATAGAATTGCTTTGTTTTTTTAACCAATAAACTTTGTTCACAAAAGTAACCTGCTGAGTTGACGGGATCAAATCAACCCAAAATCATTCAATTACCGCTTTAGATAGTGGAATCATATTCAAGTATGTCCCGTTTACATGTTGAGTCAATGGAAGCAAATCGACTCAAACCGTTGGATCGACGGAACTTGATCCCCGCCTTTTAAGAACCAGCGTTGCTCCGACAACATCAAGAAGGCCCCAATCAAATCCGCACACCTCCATAATCCACGCTTTGCTTCTTGAGTCATGGAACAACGTTCTTAAAACATGAACCCCTCAAGTTGCCTAAAGATTGTAGCGTTGAGAAATTCCAAATCGTTCCGGATCGATGGGTCATATCAATCCCAAAAGTTGCACAGCCTACAAGCCGCACACACTCCCAAAAGCCATGCACACTCTTAAAACCCAAATGTTTCAGATGTCATGCACACTCTTAAGTACCGGCATTGTTCCGACAATGTTGGGAAAATTGACTATTGTAGGAATAACAAGAATCCATTCCTACTGTCAATAGTAATAGGCATGAATCCGGCGATGTCGCATGACTACGAATCAGCAAAGAATTCCAACCATTGAACGATGAAATCTATGGAATCGAGATGCTCAAATCACAAGTTTCTGAAGATAGGAACCACAAAATAGACTCGGCTACATACATTCAAAGAATCACATGGATCAACTGGTCATTTGTTAAGTGTCTGAAGTAAGCAGCCCTATAACCTAGAGGGTGCATACATACCAATACTCAACCAAAAATAAACCAAGTACTTCATAGTTCTGTTACTCCAAAAAAAGAATTTTGATAGTAATTATTGGATGAGATAAAATATTAATAAATAAAATTGGCATAAGTGCATGAAACATAGATAAGTAGACAAATAAAGTTATAAACAAAATGTCAACATTGCATTGCTTATAAAATTTTCTATAAAAATCAAAATGTGGGGGGTCGTTCCCATACAATATCGGCTAACAAAAAAGGAAAATACAAATGCTACAGCAACAAAAGTAATAAGTGCAGACTCTACACTTGTACAAAACACATATCAAACAAATCTGAATGCCCCAATACCCGGTTTCACTGTTACCCAAGCTTTTTAATGTTTCTTTCCATCGCTTCCATTCCCTCCTTTGGTTAGAAATTTCTTCTTCTTCTTCTCAAATCCTTGCCGGGTATTGTGTCGCTGCTTGAAATATCAACTATCTCCTCCATGCTAACATCTTCTCCCAATTCCTCGACTTTCTCAGAAGACTCCCCCTTGGTTTTGCGCTTCTAGTACTTGCGGGATCTCCTTGAAGACTTTCTTTCCTAAATCTTTTCCTTATGAATGGCCACCATATTCTTTTTAGTTTCACTTAGCTAGCTAGTTTGGTCTTTCTGCTCTCGAGCTTCAGCTGCTATGAAATCGCCCTCTAGAAATACAGAAGGATCATCCAAACCATACAACATAGTAATCTTCTTAGATTCCGACCCTGGTTGTGAGCTGAACACAGGTGTAGCAATCGAAGAGGCTTCGGAAACAAGCCTTTAGGCATTTGAAATAGTAGCACGCCCAGGGATCGAAGAGATTGACAGGTCGATAGGTAAAGAAGACCGACCTATAATATAAGAATGAAAGCATTCATTTCATCTTGTTCATGCAGCGTGAGCAGAAAATTCTCAAACTCGGGGAAAAAAAGAAGGTTACCTGCATCAAAAGATTGGTTGAGAATTTCAATCTCATACTACCCACCTTCTCCTTCTTTGGATGGTTGCACAATCTTTGGAGAAGTTCCAGGACCCCCAAGGCTTTCGAGATAGTTGTCGGAGGGGCTGACAACAAGGCAGTACCGGTTGAATTCAGAATAGTCCCTAATTGATTGTGAGGCAGTTTTGATGCTTCACCAGGCCCGGAAATAAAAGCTCTGATAGCACTTTAGCAATCGGAGTTGCAGCTGCATCGGTGGCCTCTTGTTCCCTCTCAATTCGAATTATCTCCCGACCTTCTACTAAAGCCTTCTTTGACTCTTTATTGTGATAGGCATCCTCCAACTCTTGCTTGAGGTATACATTCCCATTCTCCCAAGAGTACGTGGGAATTTGAGGCCCAGATAGCTGAGGCTACCCTAATGCAGCAAGGATTTAACATCGAAATTCAAGATGATGTGATCCATCTTCTCTATTTTCCTTTCGAAAGCATTTCACAACTCCAAGAAATCCGTCGTCATGACGACCTTTTCAACTTCAACTTAGATTTTTCTCATAAGCCGTGCGACTCTTTCCTAGAGCGAAGTAATCATTTGGGTCTGATCAGAAATGGTCTTATCATGGGATTCCATCATTCCTGCGTAATTAGCATTTGTCTTTTTATAGGCTTCAATGGCTTCATTACGACCAGCAATAACTTTTTCCAAGCTTCAATGATTTCGTCATGGACTTCAAGCTCCTATGTCAGCTTAACCTCATCCACATTGGCCTTCTTGATTTCGTCTCGAAACATGATTTCTATTTTTTTATGGGCCTCTTTCGATTCCTTCCGCAAACTAGCATTGTTCTTACTCTCTCGAAGTGCAGCGTTCCTCTTCTTTGTCACTGCTCGATTATGGCATTACTTTCCTTTAACGTCCTCTCATAATCATCCTTCTCTAACTCAAAGGAAAAGATCTCTTAGTAGTTGTTACAGTTGGTGTCTGCCAATTGCTTGCATAACTTTTCCCATCCTTAAGCATGATCCAAATCGCTTTGAATCACCCAAAGGTAGGGAATATAAGAATCTTTACGAATTAGGTGCACGCCGCAATCAAATTTGACACCCTTTAGAAACCATCCGAGGGGTACAACTTCGAATTTAGATGGTCAGATGGGAGAATATAAGTCGGCCTCTAATGAGGACTTGAAGAACCAAAAACAGGCACTATGTGAGTTGATGGGGACTGGGACGAAGGTAAAACTTGAACGGTGGAGGCCGACACTTCAATACCAATAGAGAATGAAGCCAGGGCAAATGGTTGGTATTCAGAGGGATGAGAACCGCAATGTAGCTTTGGACTTCTTGGATGGCTCTTTTGGTCGTCAGGAGTTTTTCTCTTCTCATAAAAACTCCAGTAAACTCTAACCCGTTCTCTGTCGTCCCGATGACATGCTTCGGTTTCAAGTCTTTCCTTCTTCTCCACTCTTCTTCATTTCTTAGGGGTGATGGCGGGTTGAAGTCTGTCTTGACCAGCGTTGTGCATCAATAAATTGTTCAAGGTCTTCGTATAGTACACAACCTATCATAATACCTAATATAAAAACTAAATAAAGTACTTTAGCGGTAGTAAATAAACCCAAATAATGCACACGTAAGTGAACGTGACCCTAGTGAAATGTGTGATGTTTCATGGGCGGCCTAAAAAGACTTCACAAACTAGATCGGGAGGTCACCACTGTGGGAATCGGGCTAACTCTAGACACAACATGACTAGGGCAAGAAGACACACCTTCGAACTTGAAATCTTCTCCCAAGAGTTCATCGATATCGACATATATATTGCTCAAATCACCAAAGTTAATATTGGTTTCCTTAAGTAGAGAAGCATGAAGTCGCTCGGCTGCTGGGGGAGTATCTTTAGCATGGATCTCTTGGGGAGGCGAATTCAGGAGAATAGGACTCATTCCTGGAGTTTCATCACACGATTTGAAGTTTCGATCACCAAAACTTGCATCGAATTCATCATCACTAGAGGAGGAAACATAGCTGATGTTGTTCACAATTTCACCCTCTTCATTTCCGTTGTCGCCATGGCCTTGCCTTCATGCTGCTTGAATTCTTCTTCCTCCTCCTCCAGTATCGGGGGCATCCTAAGTGAACAACTGGCTTAGATCGTAACTCCTCTTCCTTCTTGAATTTGTTCGATTGACCCGCCAGACGAACCTTCTCCTTCTGGGAGGTCCCCCTTTTAGGAGTCGTGTGATGAAGCAGTAGAGCATGTTCGAATTCTGGAGTGGAAAATAGACGAAACTTCAATAGATACGGCAGATCTCCCAAGATGAAACAACCCATACCGAAGCAAATTCTCATCTGTTAGCAAAAACTTGAATGATTACTCTTTGGCATCTACGACCTTCAGAGTATGGAAGATTGGATCGAGTGATGGATCTTTGTTTTGTCTTAGAACAACTACAAGGAGTATTCAATCTATCAAAAACCCATTATGGCAAATTAAATCTCAACCAGTAAAAGAGAAGACTTACCCCCACATCATCCAAAGACGATTAAATCCCTCGGGACACCTAATGAAAAAATATTGGGTCTTGGATTGGGACAGGTTACTTCGAAGCTGCAGCATGATTTTGCGGTTTCTTTTAGCCTCAATGACCATGAGGGAGGAACATTCGTCTATCTTCTTGAATGAGAGAAAATATCTTAACGCACCAAAACTTAGGGCACAATTGAATGTCCGTATAAACAAGACATGAAGGCAAGTCAAGATCGCGTATCTATTTGATGAATCTGAAATGGAGCAATTCCTAAGTTTAGAAGAGTTTCTCTCAAGAAGTGATTGAAATGGGGCACTACTCCATTCAGGCACAGACACCCATTGCAATTGGTGTACACCAAAGGTGGCATATATAAGAACTCATTTTTCGATGGCAGGCATAGTCACCATCCAAAATGCCATGCTATAAACAAATGTTATGCAGGACTTTAGCAGAGATTACGATGGAAGCTCTCTCCAGAGGATTGAGTAGAACTCTAAAATTTGGAGGAGTCTGATCTATAACCAGAACCAATTGATGTATTCAACTAGCGGTACTGAAGAAGTGGGTGCTACTGAAATCGTCTATAAAGGCACAATTGATGACGATTAGGCTTCTGAGAGTGTCGGACTTCCTCCATTGGATTTATGCCGGGATGATGGGTGCTTCATTCTATACAACAAAACCTGTACCTAACGCAGTCAGGTAATTCTATTTTTAATTAAAAGTCCTACAACGCTTAACACTTGAAGTCCAAAAAATATTGATTTATGCTGACACATCGACTTCCAAGTGCTGAATGGGAAAGTGCGGTGTGTTATCCATATGGGATGAGCTAGGCGTCCTGAACACTACGAACGCTCTATCCTATGTAGATAATTACTTGCCATGAAGAAAGAAAAGAGCTTTTCATATCATTTATTGAAGTTATTTCTCCTATACTTACCCGTTGTCGACCAACAATCGATAACGGATCCGCTGTCCAAAGCGACATAGAATGCTCTTCCTATTCTAGGTACATCGAGTATGCAATGACAGGTCCAATCCACAGTGAGCAGCTGTAGATTAATAGGTCCAAATTAAGTAGAGAATTCTCAGAATAAGTTGATTTTAGTTTCTTAAAAAGGGATAACAGCATGAGCTGCATACAAGATGCTACCCTAAACTATTATCACCTCCTAGAAAAGCCAAAATCAATCCGCAAGACGTTGTACCGGATCAAAAGCGTGACTCAGTGCAAGTTAATTCTGATTCTGCGGATGAAGATAGCAAAACTCGTCAAGCACAGGGGCAAGACCCAAGCTTCGTTCCGTGAAGAACTCAAGACTCGATTTACTGTCTTCTTTCGTAAAATCGCAATCAACTTGAATTCTCCATTGCACCCGTCACCAACACAACTTCATCACCAAATTGATGAGAAAACGGCAAAATCTACATAACCCACCTCTAGAAAAAGTGAAAAATTGATCACGGTTGAACTTATGTTATTGGCGACCTAGAGCAGGTAAGATCGATGGAAATCCAGGTGAGTAAGGTCACCAACGATCCAAATAGACAAAGAAACAAGAACTTGGGGCTAGCTCAAGGTGACGGCAATGGTAAGTGGGGTCAAAGGTAGAAAGCTTTGGTGGTGAAGATCGACGAAGGCGATGGTGTAAGCAAGCTTGGGTTTGGTCGAGGGATGGAGTCGGTTCGCAAAGAAAAATAGCACGGTTTACAAAGGAAAGAATGAAAACAAAGAAGGTTGGCCTGAGCATAGTTAAGTAGGAATACACTCTAAAAAATTTGCTAAGTCGTTGGATCGCTAGTTGTCCTCAAATGCTACCAGTTTTCTCTAAACTTCCCAAGCACGATCCACATGTTATTTGCAAGCATCGTGAAAATTATAGACGAGATTGATTTATTATGATGAGCAATAATGACTCACATCAAAATTCAACAAGCGACTGAACAGCCAAAGCCAAATTCACATGATAGCCTCGGCACGATAAATTAAACTTCACCAAATGGGAAATCAAAGGCAGTAACTTCCAGAGCACACCTTGTTTCCAATGAAAGCATATTCTGAAGGGTAAATGTTATTCGAATTTTTAACCCAGTAGTATTAAATGGAAGTTATTACACCCATGTCAAGTTGAAATGACTCAAAAATCAATCAGAAAGACAGAAGAAGGAACTAAGAAAGAATCAAGGGGAAAAAGCAAAAATAGCCTAAGTAAATGGGTTTTCTAGCGATCCATTGCCATGGATCACTAGCGATCCATAAATATTGCTCATGGGTCATCCACTCTTCTTGCATCATGAAGCATTATCTTTTCTAAAGATGCCTGCTAAGTTTCAAGATATTCCAAGCAAGCTAGATCAAGAATTAGCCATTAATCTGATTCTTGTAATACTTCAATGCAACATGTGCATGAATCATCATCAAAACAAGACATCTAGTCATGAATTTACATAGAGACCATCTATGCAAGGCAAGAAACATGATCCAATTGAAATGAGCTAAAATACACTAATTACATGGATCGCTAGCGATCCATCATATAAGGTCGATTCGCTACTAAACTTTGGAGGATCATCGTACCTTCTAATGTAAGCTTCTGGCAAAGCGGCCTAGCACAGTAGCTCTCCAACCCCTATATATCTCACCCATCTGCAACATAAAGGGGATCTTCTGGATTAGATGTTGGAACTCTGCAGAAATTGTTCTTCACGCTTCGCCTCCCACACAATAGTCATCTTGGGGTTTACTATGATTCTCCAGTGAACTCTTGCACTTATGGCTTGATCTAACTTAGAAGTTCAATCAAATTATAATTAGATTCAACTAGTAATGGCAATCGGTCAATACTAAAAGTTATAAAGTGGACGTAGGCTTCGATAACAGCTAAACCACTATAAAAATCATCTTGTCTTTTTATTATTTTTGCTCTTTTTACATTTATTCCCTGTATTTTTGCTCTATAAGAACAGGGCAGGTGCTTCCACACTCAATCTGGGTTATTGATCCATTTTTGATTTAAAAATATCCGGCAGTCAATGACAAGAATGTGTACCTGAACGTTCATGTGTATATTACAAAAATTCAAATTTTGAAATCGATAAAAACTGAATTCAAACCTGAAGTTTTCAAGGAAAAGACCGAATCAATAGACAAAGCTTAATAGCCTTATAGAACCAGACATAGATAGCAACAGACGAGATATAATCCTAGTCTATACTAGTGGAAATCAACCAAGTGGCATAACGATCGAAGAGAGATATGACACTTTAGTAAAATAATTTGACAAAAGGATAGCAATTATTCAGAAAACTGAATCGATTTCTTTCCGATGACTCTAACTTGCTTTTATTCAAAGCACTTCATTTTTAGCATAAGACGTGCTTTGGGGTGCAAGTATTATCCAACATCTTAACCCAGCCATGTCCAAGCTGACTAGATAAATTAGACTCGATTGTCATCAAGGCCAGTTAGCCCAGAGTGATGATTATGGGGTATAGAAATCAAGTATAGATTATAATATGAATCCATTGTCAAACAAAATTAAGAGATATGCTATATAGAATGTTCAAAGCATGGAATATAGTTTAATCTACAAAAAAGATCGACTATAATCCCTCTTAACCAAAGGGATCGGTTTACTTCTGCCAAGCAAGTGCAAACCAATGGAAAACAATCGATATCTCAAGATTCCAGGAGTCCAGTGCATAAGAAATTTTAGGAACAAGATATGGGTACCCTAGGGAGTCCACATTAGGGATTGCACCCCAAAAGGAGCAAGCAAGAGGGATCAGTCCTCTTCCCTCCATAGGGATCGACCAGAATCAAGAAATAGCACACTTTGCAGCAATGATTGATCAATAACTCAACATTTACAAGTCCAGTTGACATGAAACTTGGAGGATAAGCATTATACAACATGGGGAAGCTCCCATAGGGATCGCACCCGCAAACACCTCCAAAATAAGGATCGGCCCCGATCCCTATTTCTTGGGATTTGGGCCATGCGATCCCTCATGTGGGCCGCTTTGGTTTTGGAGATCCCTCTATCAAATTTTCAAGGAGATATTTTACCATCTTACTCTATAAAAACAGACTTGATTATTCATTTTTAGGTCTTTTACGCTATTTGTTGCTTTGTAATCTTTTACAACTAAGGAATTTCATCTGATCCTTATCGTACTCAGTTTACAAAGTGATTAATAAAGCTATTTCTTCAAAGTGGTGTAGACAATCAACCCTTAAACACTATAAATCATTGTGTTCTTATTTTTTCTTATTCTCTATTAGTTAATTGCTTGTTTCGTCTATTTTCATTTATATTTCTTCACTTATTCTTTTACACCCTCTATTGGGTGTTTATGCCAATTTTTGCTGCAAACATTTGTATTGCTTTTAGAGTCCAAAACTCACTAAAGACAATAAACAACCTCAGGCAAGTAAACTCATAAATGACAAAGTTATGAACATAATTAGTGGTTATTTAATTAAAAGCTTGCATGAGTCAACATGCAAAAATTTATTGGAAGTATGTTTTATATTACCATTTGTCAATATTAATTCAATTCATTTGTATATTTTAATTAATAAACATTTTATCAATTATATTAATTGTAAAAATTTATCAGTGTTGATTATTATAAGTGGCTGTCCTTACAATATTAGAAAGGTTAAATATTAATACTTCATTTTTCTTATAAAGATCCCACTAGATTTTTTTATTTCTCAAAACCCTAAGAAAAGACATAGAAATCTTTTGATTTCTCTAATTGGAGTTAGGACTCGTATGCTTTGCGATTTTGACCTTAATGAAAACTCAACAAATCATAAGTCCACATACGATGGATAACTCCTTATCAGTTGTATCATATACAACTCCTAACCTATAGTTTCTTATCCTAATCTCATCATTACCTTGAGGAAAGCTCAATACATAAAGAGAGATTATTCATCAGACCCACCTTTTCTTAGCGGCCCAAGTATAATGCACATACCTTGAGAAAAGCTCAACAAGTACGTATAGTTATCTTACCTCGTATATTCTATATATTAATAGTGCTACACATAATGTCACTAGCTAGGGAAAGCTCAACAACTAAGGAGTATGCAATAATCTATTGATATATAAATGATTGAGGACAACTTTATATTAAAGATTCATAACCTTTAATATGTTATATCGAGTGTATTGAGTTACGAAGTAGTGTATTTCTTATGAAATACATTCGTGACTCAAGTGTCAGACACGTCAAAAATCATAGTATGCACACTTTTACATATGTATTTATTCCTTATGTCTATTTAGGGTTCCTTTAATGTTCCACCTTTAGTTTATACATTTATATTCTATAAGTTATATTATTATATAGCTTTTATACTTTCTTTAACTTATATAATATTTTACCTATAACATTATATTAACTAAATCTTAATTAATTAAGCTAATTTATTAACACTTAATTAATTATTATATTATTCAATTATAACATATTATATTGAATATATGTACTATAGCCTTTATAACTATACATATATATATCTTATATATGTATTTTAATTTATTTAATTAACTTTTAATTAATTAATTAAATTAAATTTTATTCATTTCGAAAATTCCTTTATATACACATGTATACTCATATCATCTTAACATTTAAAGCAACATAACATATATCATTATATATATGTAATATATAATTTATTTATTTATTTATTTTATTAATCTTATTAAAAAATAATATTTTTGAAATTAATTTCTTAATATTTTCAAACTTATATCATATTATAACTTTTATAATATACCCATCTTATTTCGAATTTAACTTTTAAATATAAAACCTTTAATTTTTAGTTTTCAAAACAACTTTAATTAGTCCAAGGTCTAACTCAAATTTGGACATTTTTATTAGTGGCAAAGTTTGGGATTATATCATCTTTTAGGCCAGGCCGATAGGTAAGGAGGGCACGGTGCTTGATTACCCAAACCCACGACTAGACGAAACTTTTCTAGACACATTACTTGATTAGAAAGCATAGTTGACTAGTTCTAACATAACTAATTTAGACCGCATAGACTATTTTGCTTCAGACCATTTTATATAGATCATATCTTAATTAATTTCAAATAAAAATCATTATTTTATTTTATTTTTTAAGTAAAGTTTAGTTTAATGTCGTGTTTGTATTACATAAATGAACATGCATATCATATACATATGTATGTGTATGTGCAAAATAAACAGTGTACATATTTCACATGCCTGTATCTAGGTGCTGGGATTTACACCACAATAGATAAGTTAGCCCCTTCATATACATATGTGTTGTCTAATATATGCACACACACACATGTGTGTGTATAGTTAAGTATGTATCAAGTTATACTTGAAATATCAAATCTAGTTAAATTATAGAAAGTTATTTAAACATAGAAGGTTATTTTATTTATTTAAAGGCATTCAAATGAGTAACCTATAAATAGAAATATATTATTCTATAGAAGGATATTATTCTATTAAATCAAAATCTTAATATACACACATATATAGTTAAGTATCATATCAAATCTAAATCCAGTTTATCTTTTAATTTTAAGCTTAAACCAATAAACTAAAATTACATACTATGCGTGTGTGTGTGTATGTCTATATGTATGTATATAAACTTTGAAAATGGGTAAAAAAATTAGGCATTTTCAGCTCAATATAACGCACGTATGCAAAATAAATACAAAGGCCCACTTTTACTTTAAACGCAACTAGTTCAGAGAATAATCAACGTAAACTTTCCAGATCTATCTCTTCCTTCTATCTCCACTTCGAACTCAACTATGGTGGTCGAATATTTTCATTGCTCATTCCTTGGATTTTTCCCAATGCTAGTATCAGATCCATTCCAGCAAACTGACTTTGGATCTCATTGCTTGTTCCTTAGGTTTCTCCTAGTGTATATATGAGCGTTTATTTGTTGGTGTATAAAATGTTTTATTGTGTTGTTTGATCAGTTAAGTATGAATTTTGGATTTTTGTCAATACGAGTAGCTAACTTACTGATAGGGATCTCAAAACATTTGAACAAGGCCAAACAAACATAATAATATTTAAAAATTAGTAAATGAATTAATTTTGCCTAGGAATATATATTATATATATAAAAGGATAATTTTTCAAAAATTTAATATAGTTATTCTTGATTGTGTTTGTTTTTTACGAAATGATAAAATTCAATTATTATCAATTAAGATTTGATTAGTTGGGCTCATCCAGTTCTGAGCATTGACTATTGTTGTGTAATCTATTTGTAATCTTTCTTTTCAAAACATGAGCTAGGTAGATAGGAATTTTTAGGAACGTTGAAATGAATACCTTGTGAATTAACTTTCACCGTTTGACTATAAGGCATTCGTTGATAATGTTTGGTTAAAATTTGGTTTTAATAAGGTTGTTTATTAAAAGAAAAGGATAGAATATTTTGAAATAAATATTGGAGAAACGATCGCTATAACTTGGGTTTTAATAAAGGTGGTTTATTAAAAGAAAACTAGGAATTTTTTGAGATAAATACTTGAAAAATGATTTAGGTAAGGAACTGATTTTATAAGAATTGATCTGTAAAAATGTGTTTTATATATAAAAATGAATTTGAGAATTTAAATCCCGGTAATTTTGAAAAATGGTTTTCACGATTTAGAAGACATGTAACACCCTAGGTTTTTGATAACATTATTTAGATGATTTAGTTAGATAAATAAAATAAAATAATGTGTTGATAAGGGGATTGAGATTTGATTTATTTAAAGTAGCCATGCCTTTTAACTAATAAATTGAAAAAAGGGTTTAAAGTGAATTAGAGGAGGGGTAGAGAAAGAGGCCTTTCCTATACTGTCTTCCTTAGGCCATGTATTCAAAATACACGTTCATTTCTCATTTTAAAATTTTAAAAACTTGGTTGACCACCATTAACAAAGGAAGAAGAAGAGGAAACAAAAGAAAAGTTTAAGGAAAACAAATTCAAATCAAACTCATTCAAATCTCAAGCTCCTTAATCATTAAAGCAATGGTGAATAATGTTTACATCTCTAAACTTTTATGGTTTTGGCTTTAAGGATAAACCTGAATTATTTTGCAAAGATTTGCCATGTTTTGAATGATAAAGTGATTATGTATACATTATGATGATTTATGTATTTTCATATAGATTTTATGATATGTTTTAAGATGAAAATCCTATTAAACGACCTTCGCTAGTCTTGCGAATTTTTATGATCAAAAAAGCTATTTTAAAGATGGGTTTCGATTGTTAGAATTTTCAAGAATTGTTATGAATTTTCTAAGGTAGAAAAGGTTAATTTGGACTATAAAATTATTTATAGGAAAAATAATCATAGTTTGGATTCAAAAAAATTATATGTTTATGAGAACATATTACTTGACTTATTGGAATTTTTCCAGAATTTTCTAAGGTATTTTAATAGTTATATAAAATTATTTAAGGTATGGGACTTAATTGTTTTATATAATTATAAAGGAAAAGGTGGCTTTTCCAAAATTATTCAAATTTCCAAATAAGGAAAGTCGGTAGCACTTTTGAATATAAAATTCTAGCAACCAATCAAATTTGGACAAACAAGGAAGGTTGGGTACAAAAGAACTATTTGAAAGTACAAATAAATAATTTTCCTTCTATTTCAACCCTTTAAGCAGTGCTTCTACCTTCATTCCTGACCTTCCAACAAGGTCGAAAGGTATCAAACCTTTCGACTAGGTCAAATTCCAATGAACATGGTATCTGGCCACCGGTACGTAGTGAATTGGATGGAGTAAAAAGGTTTAGGAATGAAAGGTTATAACTTTCGAAAGAGATGAAGCTTTGTTTTGGTCTAAAGAAAATACGCCTGCTAGCTTTCCACAAAGAGCTTTCGACAATGTCAAAAGGTTTAAAAGAAAAAAGTTTCAATTGGTTTGCTTTCTTTTTTTACATGAATCCTTCCGACAAAGTCGAAAGATATAGCTTTTGACAAGGCCGAAAGTATAATTGTCGCTTCCTACCCTTTTGACACAGATGGAGTCAAAGACTATCTTTTGTTTTCTAAAAATTTTCGCCTCTCTCCATTGATTTCGAAGGGTTGGTTCCAGCACCAGCAGTTCATTGTTTTTGAATGCTTCTGAAATGTTTCATGAAGGTTTCGAAGGAGTTACTTTCGACTCCAATGTTTTAAGTTGAAACGTTTTAAAGGTTTCAAAGTAGTTAACGTTGATTGGTTTCAAAAGGTTTTCCACCTGTTTTAAATTAAACCCAATGTCTTTGAAAGGTTTTGAGTTGCTTTACTTTTAAAAGGTTTATTATATAAGGGAGGTACCCTAGACTTTCGACAAAGTCAAAAGGTGAAACCTTTCAACTAAGTCGAAAAGAAACCTTCCGACAATGTTGAAAGGTATAATTTTCAATGTTTTTAAAAGGCTAAGGTTTAAAGGAATTAAAGGTAACGTTACATGTTTTAAAGCTTGTAAAAAGAAGGCTTTTAAAAGCTTCAGAAGGAGTCACCTTCAATGATTTCGAAAGATTTATTAAAGGATATGAAGGAGTCGCCTTCAATAGTTTCGTGGGGTTTTATGAATGGTTTTGAAGGAGTTACCTTCTATGTTTTCGAAAGGTTTTTTGAGGGTTTTAAACAAAGGCTTTGAATATAAGAACTAGGCAGACAACCTAAGTATTTTAAGTTATAAAGGACTTTAACTTATTTTAAAGGATAGATAATCCTTATTGAACATCATCAACATTATTTTGAGTAAAGTATATATAACATGGAAAAAACAGCTTAGAGTAAAGCTAAATATATATTTTTCTTGTATATATATATGATTTGATGGATTAAATCATTTTAAAAAGGTTTTCAAGGAAAATTTAAAGAGCAATTAGCTCAGATATTTTGTAGAGCGGTTAGCTTAGATATTTTGAAGGGTAGTTAACCTAAAAGAAAATTCGGCCAATCAGCTTATTTTAAGTTCGGAAAGTTAGTCCATTTTGAGGATAGTCTGCCCAAAGGACAGTTTATTCAGAAAGATCAAACCACTTTGATATGACTAGATTGTTTATTTATTGACATAACGGACCTTACTAAAAATTTAAGGACGGTTAGTACACCCTTTTTTATTCCTAATTTGGACATATAACTCATCATCTAGCATAAAAGATATTGCTATTTTGGTATAATCAGTTTTAGGACAAATAGTCTGGGAAAGAGCAGATAGCTCAGGATTTAGGATAGATATTCCAGTAAAGAGCAGATGGTTCAAATTTTAGACAGATAGTCTATTTTATTTATTGATTTAGCATAATGGATATTGCTATATTATTATAATCAGTTGATTAACCAGTTTGGTTGTAGGAAAAGATTTTGAAAATATTTGTTTTGAAAAAAAAGATATTAGTCCGCTAAGCGGCATGGTCTCACTATTTATCTGTAACCTAAGATGTAACAAAAGTTATTCATACCAGGCTTTAAGTCCGACTCGAAGTTTTTGTTTCCTCTTAAACTCTCGGGTGCTCAAAATTTGATTTGAGTTGGCCAAGGATTTAGGATTTCATGTTTTAGCAGATTTTGACAAATAAAGCATTCGAAGATGAGCAGGTGGCTGAGGTATAGCTAATTTAGAAAATTCTGTTTAAAAATTATTTCCGTTGTGTATTAAGATAATTATGTCTATACTGATTTGATCATCCAATGTGGTATCTTCATATGTCGCTCTTGGCGTATTGTTTGTAAATTTATATTTGATCAATGCTTGTGTTTACGTTAGATATTTTTATAACTTGAATATGATTTTTTGACAGGTAATCATTGAAATTGTTGTTTTGAAATCCATGATTTTGTTCATATTCAAGTGCTTCTGATATTTTTGGATACCATTAACATTGCCGCATTTCGTCACTAAAACTTAATACTGTGCATGACTGCAGCATCCATAGCGCTTAGCTTTTGGCCTCCAGATATGGGATGTTACAACTTGGTATTAGAGCATAGGTTTATGAAAAGTTTAACAAAAAATCGGTTTTGAAAAAAATTCTGAAGAAATTAGAATAACATTTGAGGTTGGGTTACTGCTATAGTAATGTACTTGTATTTGCTATATATAAGTATGAGCTTTATCTCCATTCATCTATCTTTGATTAGGTTATTTTTCTATATCTCATAAGGTTTGAATACAGATATGGATGGTAGAAGAAGCAGAGAGTTAACCAAGAATGGGGAAGCACAGAAAGGAATGTCGGACTTCATGCAGGGAAAGGCCAAGGTCAAACAGAGAATGTTGGTGTCAAGGTCCCACATGTTAGAACAGAAGCCATGTATGAGTTTTTCAAGAATATGATGAAGGCAGGAGTTGTAGCCATAGTGTTGGGAGGAAATGCCGCAGGATCAGTGGTTTTAGAAGTCCCAGTGGTTAATCATTTCACTAAGATGAGCGGTGATTATGTGAGGCTAGGAGGGAAGTCGTTTGTGGGAACAGAGGATGCCATTAAAGTGGAGAATTAGTCCTTGCATTGTGAAAGGATTTTTGCAGATCTAGGGCTCAATGATGAGCAGAAGAGGAGGATGGTGTCCAGGTAGCTTCAGAGAACCACATTGTTTTGGTAGAATAGTGTGACAACAACAGTCGATAAGGAGAAAACGACTAGGGAGGATTTCAAGAGGAGGTTCCAAGAGAGGTTTATGTCAGTGATGGCATAGTCAGCTATGATTAGGCAGTTTGCAGAGCTGGTGCGGAGGGAGATGTCTGTTGTTGAGTATGCTAGGAAGTTTGAAGAGTTGGCCTGATATGGGTATGCTTCTATGGATACCGTGTTAAAGCGGAATGAGAAGTTTATCAAAGGACTGAAGCCGTAACTAGCTAGTGCCGCTTTGTCTCATCTTAGAGTTCCTTCTGATATTGTTGTAGAGATGGCATTGAGGCAGGAAGAAGTCCTTGAGTTTCTGGAGAAGAGAAAGGAAAAAATGGTCTAGGTTGGGTAGAGTCAGAAGAGGAAGTTCTTTCCTAAGAAAGGTGCTCAGAATGGTGGCGCAGCCAAGAAAGTGAAGTCCAAGGTTGTCTGATATAAATGCGACAAGAAAGGGCGCTTTGCTAATGAGTCTCACATAGGGAAAGCGAAGGATGGGCTAAAGAGAAGAATATCAGGTGTTTTAACTGTGACCAGATAGACCATTATAAGAACCAGTGCAAGGAGCCCATTAGAGATGGTAAGGGTAAGGTGTATGCATTGGAGCCTGTTGCTTCCAAGCCAACATCCCGCGAGAAGGAAAAGGCAATTCTTGGAGGAATGCTTTAGATTCATGGTATGTCTGTTAGCGTTTTATTTGATACTAGTGCATCACATTTTTTTAATATCTAGATGTTTGATAGATAAGCTTAACCTTGAACCCACATATTTAGTTACTTCCTTACGGGTTGCAAATCGAATAGGAGGGTATGCAACTCTAGGATTGAGGCGTGACCAGTTTGAGTTTGACCTGTTAGGTCATGCTTTTGAGTGCAGTTTCATGTGTTTGAATTTGTGGGGTTTGGGATCATCCTACGTATGGATTGGTTAAGTGAGTATGATGCTAAGATATTTTGCCAGGGCAGGAAGATATCTCTTAGTCACCCGGATTGTAGTGATCAGATTGTTTTCACCGTAGGAGGATCTAGCGGTGCAGTATTTGTTCTGTTGGGTGCATTGGATTCAGATGATGAGTTGAGCCGGGTTTTCGTGGTTAGAGAATTCGTTGATGTTTTGAGCCCGTAGTTGGAATTGCTGCCAAAACGAACCATTGAGTTTCAGATAGATTTGGTTCCAGGAGCAGGACCGGTGAGTAGAACGCCAAGCAGGATGACCTCTTTAGAAATGATGGAGTTGAAGGCACAGTTAGTGGACTTAGAGGGTAAGAGTTTTGTCGGGCCGAGTAGTTCACCGTAGGGTGCGGCGACAGCGTTTGCTAAGAAGCCAGATGGATCATTGAAGCTAAGTATCGATTATCAAAAATTGAATGAGAGGATGGTAAAGGATCGATATGTATTGCACAGGATTGATGATTTGTTCGACCAGCTAAATGGAGCAAATGTATTTTCTTTGTTGGATTTGTCAACGGTTTTCCATCAGCTCATGGTAGCAGAGGATAATATACCTTTGACGGCGTTCAGGACCAGATATGGACCGTACGAATGGTCAGTTATGCCATTCGAACTGACAAATGTTCCAGCATTCTTTGTGGATTTGATGAGCCCTATTTTCCATAAGTACTTGGATAGGTTCATGTTGGTTTTCATAGACAATATCTTGATTTAATTTAATGATAAAAGTGAGCATGAAGTTCATCTTATAATGGTGCTTAAGGCACCGAGGCAGCATCAACCGAAAGCGAAGTTTTCGAAATGTCACTTCTGGAAGAAGGAGATAATGTTTTTTGGTCACATCGTCTCCCGAGAAGGGTTAACAGTAGATCTGACTAAGGTCGAGGCAACAAATAGTTGGAAGAGACCCGAGACAGTAACTACGATTAAAAGTTTCCTCGGGTTGGCTGGTTGATATTGGAGATTCATTAAGGATTTTTCATGGATAGCAGCACCGATGATCAGGCTGACGAGGAAAAATGTGAAGTTTGTATGGACCGATAAGAGTGAGGAAGCATTCCAAAGTTTGAAACACTAATTAACCCATGTACATGTGTTGGTTGTTCCTGAGGGGAATTAGGATTTGGTTGTCTATGCCAATGCATGTGGAACAAGATTAGGAGTTGTGCTAATGCAGAGAGGTAAAGTGATTGCCTATGCTTCTAGACAGCTTAGACCACATGAGGTCAGATATCCGACGCATGATTTAGAGTTGGCTGTAGTGATTTTTTCTTTGAAGGTTTGAAGACATTGCCTTTTGGGAAAAATATTTTAGCTATATACAGATCATAAGTCGCTGAAGTATTTGTTCTCTCAGAAGGAGCTGAACATGAGATACATAGATGGTTAGAACTCATAGCCACTTATGATTTGGGATTGATTACACACCCGAGAAAGGCAACCGAGTTGCAGATGCACTTAGCAGGAAACATCAGAATGCAGTGTTGGCAATGATGGTTGAGTAGAAATATTCAGAAGCATTAGCAAATTGCAGAGTGCAGTGGATATTTAAGGCAGGGTCTAGTTGTGATACAGTTTTATTGTCTTGTTTGGAAGTTCGACCGGTTTTGACCAAAAGGATTGCTACTAAGTAGATAAAGGATCCAGTGTTAGCTGAACGGATCATTAAGCTAAAGTAAGGAACTAAGAGCGATGACTCGAATGATTTCAGTCTTGACCAGAATGGGTGGTTGAGAAAGAAATGGAGATTATGTGTTCCCAGTGTAGGAAACATAAGGAAGGAAGTCTTAGATGAATTCCATCATTCGAAGTTCACTATACATCCCAGAGGTACCAAAATGTATCCAGATATGAAGAGGAGTTTTTTCTGGGAAGGAATGAAGAGGGATATTGGTTTGTGTGTGAGGCAGTGCTTGAATTGCCCGCGGGCAAAGGCCGAACACCAGAAACCGAGTGGTTTGCTTCAGCCATTAAATATTCCAATGTGGAAGTGGGATTCTATTTTCATGGACTTCATTGACGGGTTGCCAAGATCGAACAGGGAAAATGAAAGTATATGGGTTATAATGGACAGATTTACCAAGAGTTCCCATTTCATTCCAGTTAAGTCAATCAGGGCGGTACCTATTTTAGGAAGGTTATTCGTGAAGAATGTGGTTAGATTGTATGGAGTTCCTAGCAGCATAGTTAGTGATAGAGATTCCTTGTTCACTAGTGAGTTTTGGAAGAGTCTACAGGAAGTTTTGAAAACCAAGCTTATGATGAATACTGCTTACCATTTGTAGACAAACTTGCAAATGGAAAGAATTAACAAGATCTTGGATGATCTGTTGAGAGCTTTTTTTCTAGACTTTGGGGGATCATGGGAGGACCATCTTGTAGGATCGATTTCACCCTAGAGGGGGGGTGAATAGGGTGATGGTGTTAATTATAAAAATTAATTGCGGAAGCTTATCAAATTATTTCAACACAGATCACAGAATAATTACAGCACAGAAATAAATAGCAAAATAATAAAATGCATAAATAGAACGACACAGAATTTACCCAGCTTCGGCAAAACCCTGCCTACGTGCTGCCCCCAAGGTTTCTACTAGAAATTAAGTAGTCACATGCTTACACACGTAAACTCGCGACACCCGTTACTGACTAACCTAACTCTACGCTCAAAACTCTGCCACAACTCAGCCACTGAGTTGCGAATTCTCAAACTACGCCACGTAGCTTGCCCTAGTCACACGACTAGTAAATACAACGGTTTAAAATTTATAATCAAATTTAAAACGCAATTTAAAAATTAAAAAACAAAAAACCCTAATTAAAAATTAAAAGGCCCTTAATAATATAAAGTCGGCCCCCTTTTACTATATAACCCGATCCTCTTTTATTTGTTCCTTTGTGAAAAATGGCGGCAGTTGCTTTCTTTGTTCGATCTGAATTAGGGCTTCGGTGGTCTTTGACGATGCCGATCGATTTTGTTGCTCTTGTTGATTGAAATCGATTTCCTTCCCTATTGATCAGCTGCTTGCCTCGAGTTGATCGATGTCTCTTTGAGTCGCGCTCAGCTGCTTCTCTTGATTATTCTGTGAAATTAGGGTTTTGATGAAGTTGGCTTGGTTGCTTCGAGATGATCGACTTCCACTTTTCTTCTGGTATGTTATTTGTACCTTTCGCTTCCTGGATTGGTTGCTTGAATTCGATATTTATTGCCGATGATGACGATTGTAATTTATAGGAGTCCAATTCCTAAATTTACATCGTATATTTCTTATTTGAATTCGTCAAAAACATTTTCTCTGCCACTTGATACTGCTTGAACGTTTGAGATTTTACTGATGAATTCAATTTGAATATTTCTCTTACTTTACTGTTACGGCTTTAGCTTGAGAACGTTCGATCCTTCCTTGATCGTTACGGCAGCTACTTTCCTATTTTATTTTTGACCTTTTCAATTCTTTTCTTGCGTTGATTTCTGACTTGGTTTAATATTCATCTGACCTTGGCTTTGTCTTTGTATATGCTATTCCATGACTTCGGCTTTGACTTGAGATCATAAAATAAAATCTGGTGGTAATGTCGAACTGTACCATCTATTCCATTATGATGGATTCTGTTTCTTACTGAAACTCTTTGTATACACTTGAGTTTTGTTTATTCAATTCATTGAAATTGATATTGTACTTTACTGTGTATATTTGTCTGCACTGTCCAATTGAGTTGTTGTCGTTCCACATTGTACTGGTCTGGAGTATATTTGCATTACTGCATACTTGTAGTATATTGATCATCTGCACCTTGTCTTGAAGTGTTTGCTGTGTTCATTTGATTGTTTTTCACTGAGTTTGCTTCGAGTCAGTTTCATTGGGTTGGTTGCTGTGTCACTGTCTTCTTTGTACACTTGGGATTGTAGTTGATGTTTATAAATTCATTGATGCAACAATATTGCCATATTGATCCCTCTGTTTCCTTTGGCTTCATTTGATTATGTTATGTTGCATCACTTGATGTTGCCCTATTCCCTGACCATTGTTGCCTCTGTTCATTGGTCTGCACATGTTTCATTTGCACTCTGATGCATTCTGGAGTTGGTCTTGTTGTAGTTTGGCTTTGTGTACATGTATATAGTTGTGTAGCTTCACTTGCATTTGTATTCTGATTCATTTGTTCTTCTGTACGGTGCCTTTTCTTTGTTTTTCATTAAGGTCTGCATCTCTGATCTGGAAGCTTCACTATTTCATCAGTAGCATTCATTAGCTCATGTGTTTCCATTGTTTATGTATTTGTGATACTCTGGTTTTGTATCACTTAATTTACAGTGCATTGTTGCTTGTGTATACTTGTGTGGTGGTGCACTTGCTTTGTGATTCTGTTGGACCTAGTTGTCCTATCTGCAGTGCACTGTCCACTGTTCTATAAGTTTGCTTGAGTCACTTGTAACTACCGCTACACCTTGTTTGGTCTTATTGACTTTGACTTTGTTTATGATTGTTGCATACCGTACTTGATTGCTGAACTGGTTTTGATGCCAGTCTATACTTTGTTTCATTTATCTGGTTTGAATTGTTTGACTTTGGCACTGACCTAACATTGATACTGCCATTCCATGATTTGCTTGATTCAGTTCTCGGCGACACTATTTCCATTGCTATGCCTTGAAATTGACTATTTGGTTTGAGCTTTGCCTCCATGTGTTTTGCATTTGTCAATTTTGCATTTGTTTCACCGGGGTATTTTGATTTTGGTCGAGGTTTTGCATTTGAGTTGAGTCATGGCAGCAATGGCTTGACCTTTGCGTTTTGTTTGTTATTTGGTGCCTTCTTGAATTTGTGTAGACTGTGCATTACACTTGAGTTGAATCCAATTTTACAACACGGGTTTGACCTTGTGCTCGTGTCGAGATTTTATTTATATTGCACCTGAGTTGAACCCGTCTTTTTATTTGGGTTTGACCTTGTGCCCACCTGTCCCTGTAACATTATCAAGTGTATATCGGTGTGCACGGCCTTGTGGCATGTACAGTGATACACTGTGCATGTCACATTGTTCGTGTGTGATGAATTCAAATGTAAATGATGACGAACAACCCAAATAACTGAGGCAAATAATATTTTCAAAATCCATATTTTATTTTATATTGCAAAAATATTTCTTTTTCAATTTTACAGTGTTAGTGAATATTTTTGCAGATTGCTCAGATGCTGGATTCTAACTGGAATGAAGTTGAAGATGTACTACGAGTGTAAGTGATATGTAGTGAGGAATTTATGTAAATATGAAATTGTGATGTATTGTATTCAAAATTGTGTATGTATAGTGAGAGCTTGAATTTGTACTATTCAAAAATGCGATAAATATTTGTTTGAATAAAATTTCTGTTTGAATTCAAATTCTGTGTATTTAATTTTATTCAGCAAATATTTATTTAATCTATGAAAAATAAAATAGTACATTAAACAATACATTTAAACGAATGTATATATGTTTATTATCATCAAACAAAAATTATATAAGCGCATATTCAACAATCTTCCCCTTTTGATGATAACAAACATATATTTAAGATTTCGAATGTGTCAAATGTATTTGCTCTATAGATATATCCTAATTGCTCCCCCTATTTAAATGCTTCCTCTCTACACAAAGCTCCCCCTACAAATATGCATACAATTAAATAATATGCAAATGAGCCTAGATGCAAATGGAAAGTATTTGACCTTTGCTTGATTTTATTTGACAAAATCTTAACTTTTCTCTCCCCCTTTTGTTATCAGCAAAAGAATAATAGTGTTAGTGAAAATAGAGATAAAGTGATTGATATTAATCCAACATTAAAAACTCAATTGAATATAAATATTAAACTTCAATAAAAAAATCAAACAAGAATCATAACTACCCTTGTTAGGCGCATATTCCACTTTTAGAAATAATGGAAATGATGTTCTCATATAAAATCATACAGTTGTTTCTACTTGTGGTACACTTATATCAGGAATTTGAATATCTACTAATCATGCATAGCCGTTAGGACTTTTAAATGAGGTTAGTAGTATTCCAATTTTATTTTAAAAAAATGAATTAAAGTATCTTCTAACCACGCATGACCGTGAGGACTTTTAAATGGGATTAGAATTAACTTGTTAATTTTAAAAACCAACTTTTGATATGCGTTCCATACATGCATAACCGTGAGGACTTCTAAATGAGCATGGAAGCACATAACAAATTCCAAGTTATTCACCCATGCATAACCATGAGGACTTTTAAATGAGAGTGAATACTTTGGATTTTATTTTGTTTTATAAAATGAAAAATGAATGATTCCTGTTTAAAGTACCACAGATCGACAAACTATATTGAATTTTTGATGAGCGATGGTCGATAGAAATATGATAGACATAGAAATGGTCATGGAATCTTTACCCAATAAAAAGTTTTATAACTCTTGTTTGAATCTCTAAAGAAATTTTTCTAAATATACTACCTTGAGTAATGTATAATAAATATCAACACTCGTCACTTTTTCAATCACTATTTATCTTTTCGATATTATTAGGACGTTTGACTAGTCAAAATTGTCATTTAAAATCAAATTCAAAAATAATTATGAAATCAATTTTTCAAAATGACTAATCTGAAAATATGGTCAAAAATGATTTTCTCGAGCGGGTTTTATAAAAAAAAATTCTGCTATTTGAAAATTATTTGAGATGAAAAATATGCAGCTATTTTCTTTGAGTAACTAAATATCTCAAAAACCACGTTCAACTAGTAATTTTTCTATCAACTAGATTACCAGTGTAATCTGCATCTGAATTTCTTTTTCACTCAAAATTATCATTAATTGAATTTGATTGACCAGACCATGAGGTATGCAACAAAATATCTCAAAATCAAATTTAGCAGCTTTTCAAATGACATTCTCTTGAATTTGAAATGAAGCCGTGTAAATAATCAAAAACCGTGAATATAGAGTTATCCGTATTACAACCAAATGTATTATCCAACAAAACACTATTTTTGATCCAACCTAATATAATCAAAGAATTTAGAGAATTTTATAGTGTTTTTGGCATAAATATAATTGGCCAACTATGTTGAACAAGTCAGAATCAAAATCATCATCTCTTTACCATCTCAATATTGGATGATTCTAATTCAGACTATGGTGCAGATTATCACAATTAATATATCTTTCAAATAAATATACCATTACCTGTTTTACCTTTACGATATTTTTCGTTGTTGTCCATTGTGATTCTGTCACCTTTATAATAGGCTAAGGAACTTTATTTTGTCGCTCGGTGTGCCCTTGGGACAGCCAGAATCCAAGTGACACTATTATTGTTCCTTAGCCCGCCACCACACCTACAAGATGAAAGATTTTGTGACCTATTTGATTTTATAGGTCCATGGTTGTTAGTGGAAGAATATTTTGAAAAATAATTTTGTGAAGACCCAAAACTATTTATATATGTTCCTTTTGGCACCCAAATTTGTTTAACTTTGAGAGATTTTATATTTGTGCCTTTTGGAGCTCAAATTGGTATAGTTTTCACATGTTTGGGTCTATACCAACAATTATTGTGATCGTGTCCATATTTTTTACAAATTGTGCACATAGAATTTTCTTGATTAATATTGCTTTCAATATTTTCAGATTGATTATATCCAAGTCCTTGTCTTATCGTATTACCAGTTTGCTTTCCTAATAGCATATTCAACGAATTTTCACCTTTTGAAAATTTATCTAAGGTCGTTGACAATTGTTGGACTTGTGTTTTGAGAGATTCACTTCCGTTTAACAATTGTGTGCACTTTTTAATAGAGTTCTCTCTCCTTGTATTTTCACTTTCTTTCAAAATCAGAATTTCATTTTCAAGTGATTTTATATTAATTTCTGATTTTTTGATTTCTTCTTCGAGTGTTGGACACTTATCACACTTAGGGATACTACTTTGATAGGTTTTAACTAATTGGTCAAGTTGTTTATTTAAATCTATCAAAGTATCTTTTTGTGTTTCAAGTTTGGCATACTTCTCCCTAAGTAATTCAAAACAGCCATCCACTTCGTGGAAATATATAAGTAATTATGAATGAGAAAGTTTTGGTACCTCACTTGGCTCGTCATCATCACTGTCAGTTATTTCACCATGAAGACATATGTCTGCTTTCTCACTCTCACTGTTAGTACTTTGATTATCTTCATCGCTGGTATTCCACGTGGCTGCAAAACTTCTCCTTTTTGATTTCTTTTCGAAGTCGCGTCAATTTTTAGGATATTGGGCTTGATGTGTCCGGGTTGGTTGCACTTGTGACAGATGATCATCGGTTCTTCAGGATTGTCTAATATTTTATTTATTCTGCTTTTAAATTTTCGATTTAGACCTCGATTTCCGTATTTGTAATTCCACCTTTTGACTTTCTTTATTATCAGCTCTAATTCCGCTGCTCCGTCGTCATCATCGTCACCATCACTTTCTGTTGTTCCTTTGAGAGCCATAGATTTCTTGCGAGTATCTTCTCCTTCACGCTCTTCCTTGAATTTCATTTCTAGCTCGTAAGTGGTGAGATTTCTGATGAGTTCTTCGACTTTCATTTGTTTCAAATCTTTTGATTCTTGAATGGCAGTCACTTTGGCTTCAAAACTTCGTGGAAGGACTCTGAGGATTTTTCGGACTATCTCCAACTCTGTGTATGATTTTCCAAGAGCTTTTGATTTGTATACGATATTGGAAAGTCGTCCATGCATCTCTTTAACATTTTCTTCCTTTGCCATTGTGAAATTTTCGTATTCGCTGCTTAGCATGGCAAGGCGAGATTCTTTGACATGAGATGTTCCTTCGTGAGTCACTTCTAGTGTGTGCCATATTTCCTGCGCAGTTAGACAATGTGAGACACGATTAAATTCAAATTGATCCAATGAACAGATAATAGAATTCATAGCTCTAGCATTAGCATTTTGTAATTTATTTTCTAGTTCTGTCCATTGATCCATCGGTTTATCTATTTCCTGATTGTCTACAATTATAGTTGGTGCTCTATAACCTGTCTCAACAATGTTCCAAGCGTTAATGGTTTTTAGAAAAAAATTCATTCTATTTTTCCAATAAGCATATTCACCATTGAACATTGGTGGTCTGACTATGGACTGACCCTCAGCAAAAGCATTATTAAAAGAAGCCATTTTAAAAATTCAAACTTTTAAACAAAACTGATTTTTGAAAAATGAATTTTTAAAAACAAAAAATTGACTTCTATTCCTAGCTCCGATACCACTTGTAGGATCGATTTCACCCTAGAGGGAAGGTGAATAGGGTGATGGTGTTAATTATAAAATTAATTGTGGAAGCTTATAAAATTATTTCTACACAGAACACAGAATAATAGCAGCACAAAAATAAATAGCAGAATAATAAAATGCATAAATAGAACGACACAGAATTTACCCAGCTTCGGCAAAACCCTGCCTACGTGCTGCCCCCAAGGTTTCTACTAGAAATTAAGTAGTCACACGTTTACACACATAAATTCGCGACACCCGCTACTGACTAACCTAACTCTACGCTCAAAATCCTGCCACAACTCAGCCACTGAGTTGCGAATTCTCAAACTACGTCGCGTAGCTTGCCCGAGTCACACGACTAGTAAATAGAACGGTTTAAAATTTAAAATCAAATTTAAAAAGCAATTTAAAAATAAAAAAATAAAAAACCCTAATTAAAAATTAAAAGGCCTTAATAATATAAAGTCGGCCCCCTTTTATTATATAACCCGATCCTCTTTTATTTGTTCCTTTGTGAAAAATGGCGGCCGTTGCTTTCTTTGTTTGATCTGAATTAGGGCTTCGGTGGTCTTTGACGATGCCGATCGATTTTGTTGCTCTTGTTGATTGAAATCGATTTCCTTCTCTATTAATCAGCTGCTTGCCTCGAGTTGATCGATGTCTCTTTGAGTCGTGCTCGGCTGCTTCTCTTGATTGTTCTGTGAAATTAGGGTTTTGATGAAGTTGGTTTGGTTGCTTCGAGATGATCGAATTCGACTTTTCTTCTGGTATGTTATTTGTTCCTTTCGCTTTCATGATTGGTTGCTTGAATTCGATATTTATTGCCGATGATGACGATTGTAATTTATAGGAGTCGAATTCCTAAATTTACATCATATATTTCTTATTTGAATTCGTCAAAAACATTTTCTCTGCCACTTGATACTGCTTGAACGTTTGAGATTTTACCGATGAATTCAATTCGAATATTTCTCTTACTTTACTGTTACGGCTTTAGCTTGAGAACGTTCGATCCTTCCTTGATCGTTACGGTAGCTACTTTCCTATTTTATCTTTGACTTTTTGAATTCTTTTCTTGCGTTGAATTCTGACTTGGTTTAATATTCATCTGACCTTGGCTTTGACTTTGTATATGCTATTCCATGATTTCGACTTTGACTTGAGATCGTAAAATAAAATCTGGTGGTAATGTCGAACTGTACCATCTATTCCATTATGATGGATTCTGTTTCTTACTGAAACTCTTTGTATACACTTGAGTTTTGTTCATTCAATTCATTGAAATTGATATTGTACTTTACTGTGTATATTTGTCTGCACTGTCCAGTTTAGTTGTTGTCGTTCCACATTGAACTGGTCTGGAGTATATTTGCATTACTGCATACTTGTAGTATATTGATCGTTTGCACCTTGTCCTGAAGTGTTTGCTGTGTTCATTTGATTATTGTGCACTGAGTTTGCTTCGAGTCAGTTTCATTGTGTTGGTTGTTGTGTCACTGTCTTCTTTGTACACTTGGGATTGTAGTTGATGTTTATAAATTCATTGATGCAACAATATTGCCATATTGATCCCTCTGTTTGCTTTGGCTTCATTTGATTATGTGATGTTGCATCACTTGATGTTGCCCTATTCCCAGACCTTTGTTGCCTCTGTTCATTGGTCTGCACATGTTTCATTTGCACTCTAATGCATTCTGGAGTTGGTCTTGTTGCAGTTTGTCTTTGTGTACATGTACATAGATGTGTAGCTTCACTTGCATTTGTATTCTGATTCATTTGTTCTTCTGTACAGCGCCTTTTCTTTGTTTTTCATTAAGGTTTGCATCTCTGATCAGGAAGCTTCACTATTTCATCAGTAGCATTCATTAGCTCATGTGTTTCCATTGTTTATGTATTTGTGATACTCTGGTTTTGTATCACTTAATTTACAGTGCATTGTTGCTTGTGTATACTTGTGTGGTGGTGCACTAGCTTTGTGATTCTGTTGGACCTAGTTGTCCTATCTGCAGTGCACTGTCCACTGTTCTATAAGTTTGTTTGAGTCACTTGTAACTACTGCTACACCTTGTTCGGTCTTATTGACTTTGACTTTGTTTATGATTGTTGCATACTGTACATGATTGCTGAACTGGTTTTGATGCCAGTCTATACTCTGTTTCATTTATTTGGTTTGAATTGTTTGACTTTGGAACTGACCTGACATTGATACTACGATTCCATGATTTGCTTGTATCAGTTCTCGGCCACACTATTTCGATTGATATGCCTTGAACTTGACTATTTGGTTTGAGCTTTGCCTCCATGTGTTTTGCATTTGTCAATTTTGCATTTGTTTCACTGGTGTATTTTGATTTTGGTCGACGTTTTGCATTTGAGTTGAGTCATGGCAGTAATGGATTGACCTTTGCATTTTGTTTGTTATTTGGTGCCTTCTTGAATTTATGTAGACTGTGCATTACACAAAAGATATTGCTTAGGTGATGATCCTAAGACAAGCTCAAAAATACCAGAAATTTTTTCAAACGATATGATTGAGAGAAATAATACTTTCCTTATCATGCGGGTTTTAAGGAATAAAATGATGCCATCAAATTGGAATCAAAATCACAAAGGAAAAATAGAAATCTGCTTAACAGATTGAAAATGTCGAAGATGAATAATCCACTCGGAAAAATAGGATATGGGCTTCACAATTTAGGCCAATCCTGACAGAAAAAGTCAATTCCGAAGCCAAAGTAAATATCGGCTCGGAAAGAAAAGTCACATAAAACAATCTCGACATCTAAACAAAAGCAAATTGAGTGTTGCGGATCTACCATCCGGATTCGCAATTCTCAATGAAGTCAACAAGCCCATAATAGTCAAAGAAAAAGAATCGACAAGTTCTTTTGATATAAAAATAATGAGATGAAACCCATATCAAAAAGAACTCGAATAAGAAGATCACGAAATAAAACAATGCCATCAAGGATTGAGTGAAAAATACCTTGACCAAGAGAAGAGTTGCTAGGGGCTTGCACAATATTTAGCTTTCTCATGTCCTTATTCAAAAGTTTGGGACATGCAGATAAAAGATGACCCAGTTTCTTGCAATAGCGACAAGAATGGGGTTTTGGACACATATTCGCATAGTGTTCCTTAGAATTACAATTGTAGCATCCTCCACGATTAGGGATTGGAGTCTTTGCTACAAAAGTAGTTTGCTTCACTCTCTTATTGGGATTAAGGCTCTTGAACTTAATATGCCTCTTCTTGGAAGTCCCAATATCACAAACACTTCCTTTACCAACCTCTCCATGAAGAAGAGTAACATCCACAAGCTGATTGAAAGAAACTTCAAGTTTCAAAGGTAGAACCATTTCGGGGTTCTTACTCAAAGCATAGATAAACTCTTGATTCTTTACAAGATCCAAAAGTTGTTGAGCAGACATAAAAACTCCATCCAGGGGAGTAGCACTAGATTGACCGGCGCAGGGACGGCCAGGTCTAACCATTTCTCTTCTTTAAGAAAGAAAGAAAGAAAGAAGAGGAAAAAGTTATTCTCAGAATAAATTTCAATCAAACTTGATTGATAAAACAAGGAATCATAAAGAAAATAGGATGAATCGGTACGAAGACACGAATTAAATCCTAAAGCACGACTCCTAAGATGGACTTAGGACGATGATCCTTGTTATAATATTCCATATTGTTCCGAAATTTGGCTCTGATACCAAGCTGTGACGCCCCACCTCTATACCCACGCTAGCCAAGAACATTACTGTGAATGCTGTCAACTAGCACGGAGAATAAGGCTGTTGAGGAGCGACCATCTGTATAATTGCTTTGTGCGAGTACCGATATACCGGATAAAAATATAACTTTTCATCTCAAGAGGAAATCCGACATACCGACACAAACTCAAAGCTACTACCAAGTGGCTATAAAGGTCTTCGGAAACAAATATAGAAATAAACATAACACAAATCAGTCACAGACAATTCATATCACAAAGGCGGAAATAGATATGAATATTACACATGAAAGTGTATATCAGAGTAGTGGTCTAAAAAGATCCACAATATCACAAAAGAATAGTTACATGAACTACACAAAAGAATAAGTATACATTATGGAGTCTATATCTCAAATGTATACAACAAAAACTACTAATCTAAGTAGTTAACCAAAAGTCAGAGGAATCGATTCCAAGAGAGAAGTCAAGCAGAAGCACCTGTAACATCTCGGTCTGACCCGAGTATTATTTAAGAACAAAATAATAAACGGATCAGTCTAGCTATAAATATCAGGTGAAACGATATAGAATAAGAGATATGACTAAACACATAATAATCACTATGCCAAGCTGTGATATATATAAGTAATTGAAAATCAACAAGAGATTAATCAATATCGCCAAATCTACACAAGAATCAAAGAAATGTCATACTCCTTATTTCGTTCACCAAACCACAAATATTGACGATAATATCAACGTCAATCACAAAAGTCAATGACACACAAATTCACCAATGCACAAATATTGACAATAATATCAATGTCAATCACAAAAGTCAATGACACACAAATTCACCAATGCACAAATATTGACAATAATATCAATGTCAATCACAAAAGTCAATGACACACAAATTCACCAATGCACAAATATTGATAAAACTTATCAATGGAAATCACGAAAATTGGTGAAACACAAATTCTAGAAATCATCTCAAGAAATCCAGAAATCACAAAGGGGGGAGGCCTATCACAAACGGGAGCATAAACCCCACCAACACGTGTATCACAAACGGAATGCTAATTCCATGGTTACTAACCATCACAAATTGAGCCGAAGCTCCACAAACGGCCCGAAGACCATGAGTTGCTACCCCACCAAATTGAGTCGAAACTCCACAAAACGGGGTTTAGTCTCCCTCGCAGACAAAGAGACATCGCACATTGCTAGTCTAAATCACAAAGATGATCGTCATGATCATCAAGAAGTGTCAATTACACTAAGCTAGTAAATATATGAGTTTAGCATCATGTCCCATAACCACTAGCTTAACTTAAATATTTATGAACAAATTGTAAGTTTCCACTAGAAAGAAAATTGTCACAAGAGATTCAATCGAACAAGTCCAAGAATTAACCGAACAAGTAAACGCAAGCGTTTCATACCACTTGTTTTACTAAGCCGTTTAATTAGATTTCTCATACAAGTGAGGTAAAGATTTGTGTATACTAGTAGATCGGAAAACGGTTTTATAAACGAGTTTGATATTGAAAATATAGTTGAAATCCTTTTGATGAAGAAGTTTTGATATTTAATACTAGTATTGAAACCTTTATATTTTTAAAGTGACAAATCACAAAAATGATTGTAGAACAATCAATCACTAAAATTCACATTCGAAGACTTGAATAAAATCCAAAGAAATCGATACCAAATCCATAGAAATGGATATTTTCAAAAGGATCCATAAAAAGAAGTCATCAAAGTCGACAATAAGTGATAACGATTAATAGGATCGCTAAAATCGATAAACAATGGAAATTCACACAAAACAGCCTGAATAGGCAAAAATAAACATTTCCAGACGTCTGATTTGGAATCCAGACGTTTGGATTTGTTCTCTGGAAATAACCCAGATAACACCCAGACGTCTGAAACCTCAAGTCAGACGTCTGAGACCTATCCAGACGTCTGGTTTGATGGTTCAGACGTCTGTAAATAGTCTCTGGCTTTTTTTTATAACATGCGTGCATACATTTTTACTTTCCAGGTCCAAACCAGACGTCTGGACTTGGTCACCAGACGTCTGGTCACCTGGTCTAGGCAACAATTTGCCTAGGCCAAAGTGGCCAAAACGTATCGGGAGCGATCGGACGAGCAACGACGACTAAGGATTTATGCCTAGCGACAACCCGGTCTTATAGGCTCTCCGAAACACCTCTTAAAGCATGATCAAACATCAAAGTTATGATTCTTAAAGATTTGGCTTCAAACACCAAAAATGGAAATATTCACAAAACCAATCTAAATCAAAAGCAATTGCACATGAATAAATGTTAGGGATTCATACCTAACAACAAAGATAGATATAGACATAGATGTGAGATTAAAAATCTCACCTTTAAACAAAATCTACCAAGAAGAAGCTTGAAAGAAAATGGAGAATCAACCTCTCTTCAACACAACCCAATTGAGCTTGAATCTAAGCTCAAAAACAAGAACATTCCCAAAATTAGGTTTAGGAATTTCTGAAATTGGTAAGAGAACAAGTTGGAGAAGAAGAAGAGAAGCTTACCAATGGGTTCTTCTTGAGTTTGGAGCTAGGAATTTGATTTGCAAGAGAAATTAGTGTTTTGGAGTTTTTAATTTCCAATCTCTCCCACCATTAATGTTATAAAAACTGAAAAGAGAAGAGAATGAGGGTGAGTGGGGAAGAGTGACTCAGATTTGAGCATAAGTTAACATAGGGCTGAGCCCAAAACCAAACCCAAAGTGAAAAGTAGCAAAAATCAACTTTCTCCAAACATATCGAAGCTTATACTCAAAAAAGCCGCAAACGGCATTTTAAACTCAATGGGAGTGGTCCCGAGTCCTAATTCGACCGTATGCAAAAAGTAGCTTTTCGGACTAAAATCCGACTAACGATAAAATATTTAAATAAAATATTTAAATATAAAATCGACAAATATGCGGGTTGTTACAGACTCCCCTCCTTAAAGAAATTGCGTCCTCGCAATATTTAAGAAGAGAACATAAAGTAACAACCATAAAAGCATATTCAATCACAAAAGAAACTTGAAATAAGAAGTTCACCTCAAAGAGCACGAGAAAGTAAGTCCGGATGTGTTCGCTCGATATACTCTCTAGATTCCCAAGAACAATCCTTAGGATTTGAAGACCATTGAACTTTAACAAGCGGAACATCTTTATTTCGAAGTCGTTTGACTTCCGAAGCAATGATACGAATAGGATGTTGCTCATAAGTTAAATTAGGCGAAACTTCAATCTCTTCCACAACACCGGGCTCAAGAACAGAATCGGAATCTCGAAGACATTTCCGAAGTTGAAAAACGTGAAACACGTCATGGATAGCAGAAAATTGAGCCGGTAATAAAAGGCGATAAGCCATGGAACCAATACGTTCAATGATAGGAAATGGCCCAATATATCGAGGCGCCAATTTTCCCGATCGACTGAAACGTACAACACCCCTCATAGGTGAAACACGAATGAACACAAGATCTCCCTCAGAAAATTCTAACTTCCTTCTCCGGTTATCGGCATAGGATTTTTGTCTACCCTGGGCTTCTTTCATCCTATGACGGATGAGATCAATCTTTTCTGTGGAATCACGAATAAAATCTGGACCTAAAACCAGCTTCTCACCGGTCTCAAGCCAACAAGAAGGAGATCGGCATGGCCTTCCATAGAGTGCCTCAAAAGGTGCCATACCAATACTAGATTGGAAGCTATTATTATGGAAAATTCAACAAGTGAAATATGATCTTCCCAACTTCCACCAAAATCAAGAACACAAGCATGAAGAAGATCTTCAACAGTTTGATTCACACGCTCGGTTTGTCCATCGGACTGGGGGTGATAAGCGGTGCTAAAATTAAGCTTCGTTCCTAAAGCTTTTTGAAGACTCTTCCAAAATCCACTAGTAAACAATGGATCACGATCGCTAACAATAGAAGTAGGAACTCCATGCAATTTAACAATTTCTTTGATAAAGATTTTGGCCAAAAGAGGAACGGTTCGATTAGATCGAACGGGAATAAAATGGGCGGATTTAGTAAGTCTATCAACGATCACCCATAAGCTATCATGACCCGCACGATAACGGGGAAGGCCGTCAATAAAATCCATGGAAATTTGATCCCAATTCCAAATAGGAATTTCTAAAGGTTGCAATAACCCACCGGGCCTTTGATGTTCGGCTTTAACGAGTTGGCAAGTCATGCAACGCTTAACGAAGTTAGCGATGTCAAGTTTCATTCCCTCCCAATAATAAAGTCGCTTCATATCCGCGTACATTTTACTACTACCGGGATGAATGGTGAATTTAGAACGATGTGAATCTTCTAAAATATCTTTACGAAGATCACTAATATTTGGCACGATGAGTCTACCAAATCTCCGAACGCCGCCACGAGAATCGATATCAAAGTCTTTCAATCCTTCAATATCAATCTTATCCTTAATATTTTGGCTAAGAAGAGCCAATTAGGGATCTAACCTTTGAGCTTCAAGAATGCGGTCTAAAAGAGAAGGATGGGCCTCAAGGCTACATAAAACAAGAGATGAACATAAATCGGGAACACGCTCTCGAATCTCACAAGTGGTTAAGATCTCGAGATCGTTCCATTCGGATATCATCATAGAAACAACAGCTTGTTGTTTACGGCTAAGAGCATCGGCGACACGATTACCCTTACCGGGGGTATAAAGAATATCAAGATCATAAGGTGCTAGGAACTCGTGTCAACATGCAGTTCCTTAAGAGAACATAAATATTCCAAAGATTTATGATCGAGGTAGAGAACAAATTTCTCATCCAAATATGATGATGCCAAATTCCAAAAGCAAAAACATTAGCTGAGAGCACTAGATCATAAGTGGCTATCTAGTCTCGAGAAGCTATAATGATTTAGAAGCACAAGGGATAGCACGTTCTCCTTTGCAAGAGAATGGCATTCCAAACCAATACGACTATTATCGGTACAAATAGCAAAGTCTTGGTTCCCCTTCAGGAATCACAAGAATAAGAGTATCGAAAGGAAGGGTTCTTTTAAATAATCCTCTTTCCCGAAAAATTAAAACTTTCAAAATTACATTTATTTCAATGTAAAAATTATCTCTAGAAGAATTTACATTTTACAAGTTAATATATCGTGTCTGATTGTCACATCAAAGCGTTTAGGAAATTCCTATCGATAACGTTGATCAAGCGCATCGACCAAAATTCTTAAAGCACTCAACGGGCAATACAATCACAAAATCATCTTTTATAGGATAAATAAATCTATTAAAAAGTTTTAAGAATATTCTTTGTTCGTTTCAAGAACAAAATCCAGTTTTACTTATAAATAAATCTTATGAAAAAGATTTGCAAAATTTTAAATTACTATTTTCATCCAAAATCAATAAACTTAAGAATGGTCTCATCGAAATATTCATAGAATATTCGATTTATAAAATGGATGGAATAAGCTGGACAAATTGAATGACAAAATAAGTCATTCATAAGAATCATAACGAGTGCGGAATGCGGTAAGTGGAATGCTAACTTCCGCAACTCGTAGCAAACGAAAACCGGTGATAAAGTCAAACTGAAAAAACCTTAGCACCACACAAAAGATATTGCTTAGGTGATGATCCTAAGACAAGCTCAAAAATACCAGAAAATTTTTCAAACGATATGATTGAGAGAAATAATACTTTCCTTATCATGCGGGTTTTAAGGAATAAAATGATGCCATCAAATTGGAATCAAAATCACAAAGGAAAAATAGAAATCTGCTTAACAGATTGAAAATGTCGAAGATGAATAATCCACTCGAAAAAATAGGATATGGGCTTCACAATTTACGCCAATCCTGACAGAAAAAGTCAATTCCGAAGCCAAAGTAAATATCGGCTCGGAAAGAAAAGTCACATAAAACAATCTCGACATCTAAACAAAAGCAAATTGAGTGTTGCGGATCTACCATCCGGATTCGCAATTCTCAATGAAGTCAACAAGCCCATAATATTCAAAGAAAAAGAATCGACAAGTTCTTTTGATATAAAAATAATGAGATGAAACCCATATCAAAAAGAACTCGAATAAAAAGATCACGAAATAAAACAATGCCATCAAGGATTGAGTGAAAAATACCTTGACCAAGAGAAGAGTTGCTAGGGGCTTGCACAATATTTAGCTTTCTCATGTCCTTATTCAAAAGTTTGGGACATGCAGATAAAAGATGACCCGGTTTCTTGCACTAGCGACAAGAATGGGGTTTTGGACACATATTCGCATAGTGTTTCTTAGAATTACAATTGTAGCATCCTCCACGATTAGGGATTGGAGTCTTTGCTACAAAAGTAGTTTGCTTCACTCTCTTATTGGGATTAAGGCTCTTGAACTTAATATGCCTCTTCTTGGAAGTCCCAATATCACAAACACTTCCTTTACCAACCTCTCCATGAAGAAGAGTAACATCCACAAGCTGATTGAAAGAAACTTCAAGTTTCAAAGGTAGAACCATTTCGGGGTTCTTACTCAAAGCATAGATAAACTCTTGATTCTTTACAAGATCCAAAAGTTGTTGAGTAGACATAAAAACTCCATCCAGGGGAGTAGCACTAGATTGACCGGCGCAGGGACGGCCAGGTCTAACCATTTCTCTTCTTTAAGAAAGAAAGAAAGAAAGAAGAGGAAAAAGTTATTCTCAGAATAAATTTCAATCAAACTTGATTGATAAAACAAGGAATCATAAAGAAAATAGGATGAATCGGTACAAAGACACGAATTAAATCCAAAAGCACGACTCCTAAGATGGACTTAGGACGATGATCCTTGTTATAATATTCCATATTGTTCCGAAATTTGGCTCTGATACCAAGCTGTGACGCCCCACCTCTATACCCACGCTAGCCAAGAACATTACTGTGAATGCTGTCAACTAGCACGGAGAATAAGGCTGTTGAGGAGCGACCATCTGTATAATTGCTTTGTGCGAGTACCGATATACCGGATAAAAATATAACTTTTCATCTCAAGAGGAAATCCGACATACCGACACAAACTCAAAGCTACTACCAAATGGCTATAAAGGTCTTCGGAAACAAATATAGAAATAAACATAACACAAATCAGTCACAGACAATTCATATCACAAAGGCGGAAATAGATATGAATATTACACATGAAAGTGTATATCAGAGTAGTGGTCTAAAAAGATCCACAATATCACAAAAGAATAGTTAGATGAACTACACAAAAGAATAAGTATACATTATGGAGTCTATATCTCAAATGTATACAACAAAAACTACTAATCTAAGTAGTTAACCAAAAGTCAGAGGAATCAATCCCAAGAGAGAAGTCAAGCAGAAGCACCTGTAACATCTCGGTCTGACCCGAGTATTATTTAAGAAGAAAATAATAAACGGATCATTCTAGCTATAAATATCAGGTGAAACGATATAGAATAAGAGATATGACTAAACACATAATAATCACTATGCCAAGCTGTGATATATATAAGTAATTGAAAATCAACAAGAGATTAATCAATATCACCAAATCTACACAAGAATCAAAGAAATGTCATACTCCTTATTTCGTTCACCAAACCACAAATATTGACGATAATATCAACGTCAATCACAAAAGTCAATGACACACAAATTCACCAATGCACAAATATTGACAATAATATCAATGTTAATCACAAAAGTCAATGACACACAAATTCACCAATGCACAAATATTGACAATAATATCAATGTCAATCACAAAAGTCAATGACACACAAATTCACCAATGCACAAATATTGATAAAACTTATCAATGGAAATCACGAAAATTGGTGAAACACAAATTCTAGAAATCATCTCAAGAAATCTAGAAATCACAAAGGGGGGAGGCCTATCACAAACGGGAGCATAAAGCCCACCAACACGTGTATCACAAACGGAATGCTAATTCCATGGTTGCTAACCATCACAAATTGAGCCGAAGCTCCACAAACGGCCCGAAGACCATGGGTTGCTACCCCACCAAATTGAGTCGAAACTCCACAAAACGGGGTTTAGTCTCCCTCGCAGACAAAGAGACATCGCACATTGCTAGTCTAAATCACAAAGATGATCGTCATGATCATCAAGAAGTGTCAGTTACACTAAGCTAGTAAATATATGAGTTTAGCATCATGTCCCATAACCACTAGCTTAACTTAAATATTTACGAACAAATTGTAAGTTTCCACTAGAAAATTGTCACAGGAGATTCAATCGAACAAGTCCAAGAATTAACCGAACAAGTAAACGCAAGCGTTTCATACCACTTGTTTTACTAAGCCGTTTAATTAGATTTCTCATACGAGTGAGGTAAAGGTTTGTGTATACTAGTAGATCGGAAAACGGTTTTATAAACGAGTTTGATATTGAAAATATAGTTGAAATCGTTTTGATGAAGAAGTTTTGATATTTAATACTAGTATTGAAACCTTTATATTTTTAAAGTGACAAATCACAAAAATGATTGTAGAACAATCAAACACTAAAATTCACATTCGAAGACGTGAATAAAATCCAAAGAAATCGATACCAAATCCATAGAAATGGATATTTCCAAAAAGATCCATAAAGGGAACTCATCAAAGTCGACAATAAGTGATAACGATTAATAGGATCGCTAAAATCGATAAACAATGGAAATTCACACAAAACAGCCTGAATAGGCAAAAATAAACATTTCCAGACGTCTGATTTGGAATCCAGACGTCTGGATTTGTTCTCTGGAAATAACCCAGAGAACACCCAGACGTCTGAAACCTTAAGTCAGACGTCTGAGACCTATCCAGACGTCTGGTTTGATGGTTCAGACATCTGAAAATAGTCTGGCTTTTTTTTATAACATGCGTGCATACATTTTTACTTTCCAGGTCCAAACCAGACGTCTGGACTTGGTCACCAGACGTCTGGTCACCTGGTCTAGGCAACAATTTGCCTAGGCCAAAGTGGCCAAAACGTATCGGGAGCGATCGGACGAGCAACGACGACTAAGGATTTATGCCTAGCGACAACCCGGTCTTATAGGCTCTCCGAAACACCTCTTAAAGCATGATCAAACATCAAAGTTATGATTCTTAAAGATTTGGCTTCAAACACCAAAAATGGAAATATTCACAAAACCAATCTAAATCAAAAGCAATTGCACATGAATAAATGTTAGGGATTCATACTTAACAACAAAGATATATATAGACATAGATGTGAGATTAAAAATCTCACCTTTAAACAAAATCTACCAAGAAGAAGCTTGAAAGCAAATGGAGAATCAACCTCTCTTCAACACAACCCAATTGAGCTTGAATCTAAGCTCAAAAACAAGAACATTCCCAAAATTAGGTTTAGGAATTTCTGAAATTGGTAAGAGAACAAGTTGGAGAAGAAGAAGAGAAGCTTACCAATGGGATCTTCTTGAGTTTGGAGCTAGGAATTTGATTTGCAAGAGAAATTCGGGTTTTGGAGTTTTTAATTTCCAATCTCTCCCACCATTAATGTTATAAAAACTAAAAAGAGAAGAGAATGAGGATGAGTGGGGAAGAGTGGCTCAGATTTGAGCATAAGTTAACATAGGGCTGAGCCCAAAACCAAACCCAAAGTGAAAAGTAGCAAAAATCAACTTTCTCCAAACATATCGAAGCTTATACTGAAAAAGGTCGCAAACGGCATTTTAAACTCAATGGGAGTGGTCCCGAGTCCTAATTCGACCGTATGCAAAAAGTAGCTTTTCGGACTAAAATCCGACTAACGATAAAATATTTAAATATAAAATCGACAAATATGCGGGTTGTTACACACATTGTTCGTGTGTGAAGAATTCAAATGTAAATGATGACGAACAACCCAAATAACTGAGGCAAATAATATTTTCAAAATCCATATTTTATTTTATATTGCAAAAATATTTCTTTTTCAATTTTACTGCGTTAGTGAATATTTTTGCAGATTGCTCAGATGCTAGATTCTAACTGGAATGAAGTTGAAGATGAACTTCGAGTGTGAGTGATATGTAGTGAGGAATTTATGTAAATATGAAATTGTGATGCATTGTATTCAAAATTGTATATGTATAGTGAGAGCTTGAATTTGTACTATTCAAAAATGTAATAAATATTTGTTTGAATAAAATTTCTGTTTGAATTCAAATTCTGTGTATTTAATTTTATTCAGCAAATATTTATTTAATCTATGAAAAATAAAATAGTACATTAACAAATACATTTAAACGAATGTATATATGTTTATTATCATCAAACAAAAATCATATAAGCGCATATTCAACACATCTACATCTAGTCGATTTTTCGTATAACAACAGTTATCAGGCTAGTATTAGGATTGCACCATTTGAAGCTTTGTATGGAAGGCTATGCAAATCTCATGTTTATTGGTTGGAGACCGAGGATAGGTTAATTCATGGTTTTGATTAGGCCAGAGAAGCTGTAGAAATGATTGAGGTCATTCGAGCTAGGATGAAGGAGGCTCAGTTTAGGCAAAAGGGTTATGCAGATAAGAGACGGAAATATTTGGTGTACTCAATTGGGGACAAGGTTTTCATTAAAGTATCACCGATGAAGGATGTGCTTAGATTTGAGAAGTCTGGGAAGTTATCTCCCAGTTTCATAGGACATTTTCCTATTCTTGAGAGGATAGGGAAGCTCGTGTATAGGCTTGAGTTACCAAGCAGTTTGGTGGGTATCCATGATGTTTTTCATATTTTTCATCTCAGAAAGTGTATTAGAGACCCGAAGACTGCTATTGCACCGATAGTGCTAGATGATTTAGTGATAGAACTAGACATGACCATAGTGAGGAAGGCAATTTGCATTGTTGTGAGAGATGAGAAGAGGCTTAGAACCAAGGCGGTCAGACTAGTCAAAGTCCAGTGGAATAATGATGACATAGACTGTACTTGGGAGGCTGAGAGCAGGATTAGAGATACTTATCCTGAATTATTTTGATGGTTTGTTTTACCTTCTTGTTTGTTTTGAGCCTTATTGTGATTTCGAGGATGAAATTCTTTAAGAAGGTTAGTCTGTAACACCCCAGATTTTGATAACATTATTCAGGAGACTTAGTTAGGTAAACTAAATAAAATAATGTGTTGATAAGGAGTTTGAGATTTGATTTAATTAAGGCTATCGTACCTTTTAACTAATAAATTAAAAGAAGAGTTTAAAATGAATTATAGGGGGGTATTATGGAAAAGAGGCCTTCTTATATTGTCTTCTATAGGCCGTGTATTTAAAACACACATTCACTTCTCATTTTAAAAATTTAAAAGCTTGGTCGGCCACCATTAACAAAGGAAGGAGAAGAGGAAATAAAAGAAAAGCATAAGGAAAGTAAGTTCATATCAAACTCATTCAAATCTCAAGCTCCTTAATCATTAAAGGTGAATAATGTTTACATCTCTAAACATCTATGGTTTCGGTTTTCAGGTTAAACCCGAATTATTTTGCAAAGATTTGCTATGCTTTGAATGATAAAGTGATTATATATACATGTTGATGATTTTGTACGTTCGTATAGATTCTATGACATGTTTTAAGATGAAAATCCTATTAAATGACATCCATTAGCCTTGTGATTTTTTATGATGATTAATAAGTTATCTTAAAGATGGATTTCAATTTTCATATTTTTTTGAATTTTCGTGGAATTATTATGATTTTTCTTAGAAAGAAAAGGTTAATTTGGACTATAAAATTATTTAAGGGAAAAACACTTATAGTTTGGATTTGAAAATTTATATGTTGAAGAGAACATATAATTTGATTTTTTGGAATTTTTCCAGAATTTTCTAAGGTGTTTTAATAGTTATATAAGATTATTTAAGGAATGGGACTTAAATGTTTTATATAATTCTAAAGGAGAAAGAGGCTTTTCCGAAATTATTTCCAAATAAGGAAAGCCAGCAGCACTTTTGAATATAAAATTCTGACAATTAATCAGATTTAGACAAACAAGGCAGGTTGGGTGTAAAAGAACTGTTTCAAAGTACAAATAAATAATTTTTCTTCTATATTAACCCTTTCGGCAGAGCTTCCGCCTTAATTCTAGACCTTCCAACAAGGTCGAAAGGTATCAAACGTTTTGTCTAGGTAAAATGCCAATGCATATGGTACTATGCAACTGGTACGTAGTGAATTGGATGGAGTCAAAAAGTTTAGGGATGAAAGGTTATAACTTTCGAAAAGATGAAGTTTTGTTTTGGTTTAAAGAAAATACGCCTGCTAGCTTTCGACATTGTCAAAATGTTTAAAAGAAATGGGTTTCGATTGGTTTGCTTTCTTGTTTTAAATGAAACTTTCCGACAAAGTCGAAAGGTATAGCTTTCGACAAGGCTGAAAGCATAGTTGCCACTTCCTAACCTTTCGACGTAGATGGAGTCAAAGGTTGTCTTTTGTTTTCTAAAACTTGCCGCCTCTCTTTATTGATTTCGAAGGGTTGGTTCCGCCGTCAACACTTTACTATTTTTGAATGGTTTCGAATTAGTTGCTTTCGACTCTAATGTTCTTCTGATCCTTTTTCATAATCCAAATTTTTTAAGTTGAAACATTCTAAAGGTTTTAAAGTAGTTAACTTTGATTGGTTTCGAAAGGTTTTCCACCTGTTTTAAATTGAATCCAATATCTTCGAAAGTTACATTGCTTTCGAAATGTTTATTTTATAAAGGAGGTACCCCGGACATTTGACGTAGTCAAAAGATGAAACCTTTCGACTAGGTTGAAAAGAAACCTTCGGACAAGGTCGAAAGGTATAGTTTTTCAATGTTTTCAAAAGGCAGAGGTTTAAAAGATTTAAAGGCAAATTTCATATGTTTTAAATCTTGTAAAAGGAAGGGTTTTAAAAGGTTTAGAAGGAGTTACCTTCAATGATTTCGAAAGGCTTATTAAAGGATATGAAGGAGTTACCTTCAATAGCTTCGAGGGGTTTTATAATGGTTTTAAAGGAGTTACCTTCTATGTTTTCAAAAGTTTATTTAAGGATTTTAAACAAAAGTTTTGAATATAAGAACTAGGCTGATAGCCTCAGTGCTTTAAGTTATAAAGGATTTTAACTTATTTTAAAGGATAGACAATCCTTATTGAACATCATCAACATTATTTTGAGTAAAGTATATATAACATGGAAAAAATATCTTAGAGTAAAGCTAATGATATATTTTTCTTGTATATATATAATTTGATGGATTAAATCATTTTGAAAAGGTTTACAAGGAAAATTTAAAGAGCAGTTAGCTCGAATATTTTGCAGAGCAGTTAGCTCAGATATATTGAAGGGTAAACCCAAAAGAAAATTTGGGCAATCAGCTCATTTAAAGTTCGGATAGTCGGTTCATTTTGAGGGCAGACAGCCCAAAAGACAGTTAGTCTAGAAAGAGTAGTCAGTTCTGATATGAACAGATAGTTCATTTTTTAGCATAACAGACCTTGCTAAATTTTTGAGGACAGTTAGTCCACCCTTTTTATCTTGCTCGGGCAGATAGCCCAGTATCTAACATAAAAGATATTGCTATTGTGGTATAATCGATTTTAGGACAGATAGTCCAGGAAAGAGCAGATAGCTTATGATTTAGGACAGATATTCCAGTAAAGAACGGATAGTTCAGATTTTAGACAGATAGTCTATTTTTTTTCCTATTTTAGAATAATGGATATTACTATATTATTTTTATAATCAGTTGATTAACTAGTTTGGTTGCAGCAAAAGGATATGCAAAATATGTGTTTTGAAAAAAAATATAAGTAAGGGAAAACCCGTTTTGCTAAATGGTGTGGTCTCACTATTTATCAGTAAACTGAGACGTAATAGAAGTTATTCATACCAGGCTTTAAGGTTGACTTGAAGTTTTTGTTTCCCCTTAAAATCTCGGATGCTCAAAATTTGATTTGAGTAAGCTGAGGGTTAAGGTTTTCAAGTTTTAGCAGATTTTGGCTAATAAATCATCCGAAGATGAGCAGGTGGCTGACGAATAGCTAATTTAGGAAATTTTGTTTTAAAATTGTTTCCGCTGTGATTTAAGACAATTTTATCTATATTGCTTTGATCATCCAAGGAGGCATCTTCATATGTTGCTCTTGGCTTAACGTTGTAAATTTATATTTGATCAATGCCTGGGATTACGTTTGGTATTTTTGTAACTTTAATATAATTGTTGAAATGCAATCACTGAAATTGTTGTTTTGAAAATCTATGATTTTGTTCATGTTCAAATGGTTCTAATGTTTTGGATATCATTAACATTGCCGCATTTCGTCACTAGAAGTTAATATTGTGGATGACTGCAGCATCCATAGAGCTTAGCTTTTGGCGTTCAGTTATGGGATGTTACAAGACAATATAGTATTATTTGAAAATATATTGAGGATAAAAATATTTCAAAGGATTTTCATGGAGATATAAAGCATTAAACTCAATTTAGTTACTAGAAAATAATATCGATAATGATTGTTGCATCATCGATGTTTATTTTTAAGTTTCTAAGTGGATGATTGCTACCAGTAGGATTTTGCAATAGAAGTGTTTTGATAAATCATTGTTTGATCTGATTTAAAAAATGTATATTATCACTTCAAATGAATTATGGAAAAGGAAATAATAGTTTTACTTCAAAGAGTTTTGAAGTATAAATATCTTTGAAAAGAAAATTTTAAAGAAAGGTGTGTTTTTTTGGGATTTGATTGGGGAATGAGTTTCAACTTTTTTGCGATAATCTAAATAATCTTCTAAGCGACGATTATATATTTGCTTAGGCAAACATTTTAGAGCACTTATTAAATTATTCACTTTATCATTGTTGGATCGAAACAAGTTCAAATCCCAACGAACCCAAAGCAATTTTGTAATAGATAGTTGATTAAAACTAATTGTTTAGAAATTTGTAAATTAATGTTTCAAAAGGAAATTTTGAAAAAAAAGAAAATTATTTTTAAGTTAACTAGTTCAAGTGGCTCGAAAATAACTAAAAATGGGCAGGAGATGTGTTCAGATGGTAAACACTTCTCTTAAGTATTATCTTTCTTGGTAAGGGAACTATGATACTATTTGGTATTATATGGATTAAGTATGTATGATAATTTCAAAAAGGATTTAAAATAAAAAATGAGTATTTAGTCCTTGAGTTTTCAGTACGTTATTATATATATAGACTCATACATTAGGATAGTTGGTCGTGCATCTTGGTTGATCTATTGTTTAGTAGTTTTCATTTAGTAAAATGAAACGGAATGTTCAACAATTTTGGACAGCAGAAAATTTCCAAACTGATATAAGAAATTGAAGCAAATTATTTTTGTAAAAATATAAAGTTGAGATTTCATAACTCTAGAATGGAAGATGGTAAGAATCTAAACCGGTTTAATTTTATTAAAAATTATAGCGACGTAAACCAAATCAAATAATTTTATTGCCATCAACATATAACATGGTATTATACAAATTTGTGAACTTAAATTGTGTTTCATTAAAATGTTTCATAAATAAATTTGGGAAAGTAAATTGAAATTAATTTTTTGTATACACTCATAGGATTTAGAAGAGTATTATATAGTTAAAAGGAAGTTAAGTTAGTTTTTAAAATGTTTTACAAAATAAGGAATGTCTTTATAAAATGATTAATTTGTAGTTTAGTCTAAATTTCGTTATATTTTCTGTCCTTATATTTTCAGGGATGAAATTTTTAATTTTTTGAATAGGAACATTTTTTTTTAAATATTCAGAGTCAATTAAAAGGTAATTAATAATGAAGAAATCAATTTTAAATAAAATGACTTGGTTTTTGATGACGTAATTTTAATTTTATTTATTGGATTTCTCCATAATTTTTAATTTGGAAAATAATTAAATTTTCATTTGATGTATTTTACGGCAGATGCTGGCATTTTTGAAACTTTGCAGTACTTGATAACCAGTATGTTTTATTTTTGATTTGTGATCTTGCCACATTGTTATGCGCAATTATATATTTTTTTCTATCATTTGTGGCTCGTACGTGAACCAATATGATGTAGTGGTGTACCCCAAAACTTTTAAATCAAAACTTTTCAAAAAAAAATTTATTACACAACACATTTTCACTTCTCTACATATTAAAAGAACCAATAGTATCCTTGTCCCACTTTGTTCCCCTTCGCCGTACCTTCTATTGTCCCTTTTATCTTCCTAGTCCCCCTTGATTTGGCCTTGATTATAGGCTTTTGTTTTTAGAAATCGCCACTATGCTCTAATTAAAAATACAGATATGCAGGAAGGAGATTGGTTTCCTTAGGTTCAGTTAGATTTTGTTTTCTTGTTTCCCAAAATCAAAACATCCTGATCTATCCACTTTCTATCCTAAGGCACCAGCATGAAAGTTGTTTTTGTCGGTCTCTAGTATTTTTAAAATTGATCGCACTCGATTTCATTGAGAGATGATGGAGTTAACGTAAAATGTCAATAACTTGGGAAAATATCTTTCAAAAATTCAAAAATAAATTCCCCTTGATCAGCTCCGAATTGGAAGGTGTCGTTAGTGTTGTTGCAATTGTATGGAGGAGTACTTCGGCTGAGTTTTATGATGGTCATCAACGATGGTTGGAATCAGGGTTAAGCTTCATTGGAGATAGGGGTGTCAATTAGGTGTTCCTAGGAGCTTACATTATGATTTACGAAAGAAAAGCACTATTCATGCTGGAGGGTTTAATTTGGTTTGGGTCAGTCTTCGTCTATGAAGGGTGAGATATCTTTTATATTAAAATTGTTTTAAACGTTAAACAAGTATGTTGAATTGAAAATGGAATAACTCACTCATATGAAATCCGATTAACCCACGGATTTTTTCATTGGATTCATATTGACAAGCACAAACCTTTTGTCATAATGTTGATAGTTTTGGTGTGGTATAATTTAATGGTAAATTAATACTGATCGATTGTAATTACGTTGATTTAGTTAATTACGTATGCTAATTAATTATACTCCATGGATGTTATCTTTTTGGCTAAATAAACGCCATTTTATTTGGTTAATTGAATAGAGTAATTAGTCACTTATTTAAGTGGAATGAATCACCGTTTCACTAATTAAATTAATTGGACACCTGTCTAGTAGAAAAAATCACCATTGTGCTATAATTAATTGAATAGATAATATTTGGATATCTAATTATACGTGGTGAATTGATATGCCAATTAATCACCATTAAATAGTTGATGTGTTAACTAGTGACAGTAAAGTGTTGAATTTATTTACGTAGATTTGATTATGCAAATTCCAGTAAATAAACTTGTAAAGAAAAATGGAATAAAATGGTGACTTGTTTAAACACCATAGCGGTCGTTGAGACTCTTTCTAAATTTAATAAGTCAACTACTGTTTAAAGTAAACTATCTATTTGTCTAAAGATATTAAATCATACTTTAATCATTTCTTTAAGGTATTTAATTAGTGTTTAAAGCTATTTAATTATACTTTAGTTATATCTTAAATTATATTAATTGTATTAATATTGTTTTCAAATAAATTAATTATTATATTTTAATTATTGTTTTAAATTACTTAATTATATTTTAATTATTGAATTAATGTTATTTTATGGATAATTATTATTTATTAATATGGTTTTAAATTATAATTATTATTTATTAATAATGTTAATAAAAATAGTTCATTATTGTTTAATAAAGATTTACTGTTAATTATTTTATTAATATGATTCTTTAAAGTTATTTAATTATTTCTTAAAGCTATTCATGAATATTTAATTATAGTTTTAAAGTTAATTATTGTTTTAAAATGTTTTAATTATTTATTTATAGTTATTTAAATTTATTCTAATTTTTAATTAGTGTTATTCAATTATATTGATTTAAGTTATATAACTATACTTTATTAATATTATTTTAAAAGTTATTAATTACTACATTTATATTGTTATAAAGTTTAATTAATTAATGTATTAATAGTATTTTTAAAATAATCAATTATTATATTAATAACGTTTTGAAATTAATTGATTATTACATTTAAGGATGTATTGAAGTTAATTAATTATTATATTAATATTGTTTTAAAGTTAATTTAGTAATACAATAATTTTGTCTAAAGTAAATATACTATTAATGATATTATAAGGTTATTATTTTGTACATGGTTACAAAATAATTAAATAAAAAGGATGTTTTAAGTAATAACTGGTTTATTCAATGGTGTTTTAAATGATTGATTATTATCAAAAGGAATTTTATAAATAAAGTTTATTTAAGAAGTTTGTTTTAAATAAGGAAACTTTATAAAAAGAGTCTTACAAATTGAAATGATATCTTGAAATTTGGAATGAACTTTTATAAATAATTTTGGATATTTGAAAAAGAATTTATAAATGATTTTGGATATTTGTAAAAGAGTTTTATAAACAAACTGGGAGATTTATAAAGTGTTTTATAGATGGATTTAGAATTTAAGTGAAGAAGGTTTCATAAATGAAAGAGATTTATTAAAAGGATCTATAGAAGTAAATTATCGAAGAATTTGAGATTAGATTAATTTTACTTTAGCTTCTTAATTATGGTGGTATGGACATTTGTTCCATATTTAATGTCAAAGGAATAGTGTTTGAGGCTGTCTTTATCCCTAATTTAAATAACATTTGTTTTGATCTTCTAATATGATTTTGAAGTACAGAAAATTATGTTTTGTGAATATACTTACACTAGTGAGATAAGTATATGTATATTTTGGAAAGAGATTTGAATAAATAAAAAGATTTATTTTTGAGGCTTAGTGGTCGCTATGGGTAATTAAATCTTTGGATTGTTATTTGTTTGTTTATTTGATAAGTAACAAACTATCAAATATTGGTTAGTTTTGACTTAGGAAGTATGTTATGTATATTCACATTCCTTAGTGCAGACTCGAATACTTATTGCATATTTCTAAAAGAACTGGGAATGAGTCAACTGGAATTATCGGTTGTTGGTTCTGAGAGACCAGGACCGAATATGGTATTCGAAAACCACTTTGAACTAACATATGCGTTTGAATGAAATTCGTCTTCAAGATGATTGAAGATGGAGCTCTTTGAAGTGTAGGGGCTACTTGCTACTAATCCTGCGGGTGATTTCAAAATAGATGTAGTAGAGGTAGTGCCTTCGCTTCGTTCAGACTCAGAATGAACGTGTATGGCATTGCATTTCTGCATAGAGGGCAGTGTTAGCATTCCAAGTGGGAATTGTTATGAGGAAATGGAAAGAGCGTAGCCTTTCAAGCCTCATAACTCGAAAATGATTAAACCAGAGAAAGCCGTAAGGTTATGTGGGTCACTCCCATTTGGGTATGGTCATCCCTTGTCTGGATTGAGATTATCTCTTTTATATATGCTTCAACGCCCATTTTGTTTATTGTCGCAGCTTAGGGATGATCATATTTGGCACTATCCAATGAGGGGTGGGACAGCCTTGTGATGCTGGGATCGAAAGGTTTTCGATCTTTCAGCACATTTATCTAGAGGTGTACTGTACGGGTGGTAGTCTCTTACCTTGCAATTGTTGGAATCCATTCTCCAATAAGCGCAATCGATTTTTGATTGTATACCTATTATTATTATCGTGATGTACGTACATCATGGCTACATCATTATTGAATATGTTAAACCCATGGATGTTATTATAATATCATTGTATTTTATAATAAAAAAGGTTTGGTTATCACAAGGTAAAATCTCGTCCATGTTTATGTACAACATGGTCTTATGACACACCTTTTATTTTGAAAAGGGTTTTCAAATGTAGAAATCAATATGATTTAATTGAGTTTTCTCATGCTAGTTTACCAAATTGATCTGGATGTTTGTTTTTTCTTATAATGCTCGAGTCTGCTCCAGCATATTTTCCTAGACTTAGCTGGATGTTTTGGAGCTTTTAGTGGCAGGTGGATTCTTTAGAATGTATTCACGTATTTTATTTCCGCTGTACTTTGTTTTGTTCTTGTCTATATTCATCAGTAGTTATAAGGGTAGACTGTTATAACTGTTCAGGTTGATAATAGGCTATTGTACTCAGATGTTATGCAAAATAAACATGATTTCTTTTGTAAAGATCATTGTTATATTATAAATTGTTAGTTGCATTGTAAGATTTTATTCTTTCTTTTCTTTCTTTCACCCTAAATGACCTACCTTTCGAAAACTTAAACGATTAACATACGAATATCGAGGATGTGTTAAGCTGTGCAGTCAATTCCCCGAAATTTCCCCGATATATCCTCGATATATCTCGTAGCGGACTTTTAGGGCAACGATATTCCAATATAGCAGTCCAATATAGCGGATCCGCTATTATCCCCGGTATTGCGACAATAATCCGCTATATCCCCTTTACTATAAATAAGCATTTTGCTTGATGTCTGGCTTTTAATTTTTATGGTAACTTCAAAGTTGATGTAACAATGATATACGCCGTTGGTTATTATGACTAGTTCTAACTTTTTAAGTACCAACTTTGTTTATCTTTACTTTATTATAACTTTTTTTTCTTGGTGGGAAATAATAAGTAATACTTGTTCCTCTTTTTAATGTTCAATGTTCATCATTCCTCTTTTTAAAGTCGTCCGCTTTATCCTGCTATATCCCCGATATATCTTCGCTACAACTTTCGCACCTCGAGCACTATGGAGTGGCAGGGCGCTTTAACTGCACAAGTTAAGTGTCGTCTTTAGGTGTAAGAAATGCAGATCATTACAACGTGGTATCATAGCTTAGGTTGAGCGAACACCTAGACCTTGGTGGGGTAAAATCATTTGAGATAGGGTAAGTGGGACCCTAGAATGAGTTTAAGATTATATATGAGCGCATATTTTTTACTGTATAAAAATATTTTATATTGTATTGTTTGATCCGTTAAGTTTGAATTTTGGATTCTGGTCAATACGAGTAGCTAACATTATTGATAGGGACCTCGAAACACTTGAACGAGGCTAAACTAACACAATATTGTTTTAAAAGTGATAAATGAAATAATTTTACCTAGGAATATGTTTATATGTATAGAAGGATAACTTTTCAGAAATTTAATATAGTTATTCTTGATTGTGTTTGTTTGTTAGAAAATGATAATATTCAATTATTATCAATTAGGGTTTGATTAGTCAGACTCGTCCAATTTTGAGCATTGACTATTGTTGGCTAATCTAGCTATAATTTTTCCTTTCAAAACGTAGGTTTGGTAGATAGGAATTTTTAAGAACATTCAAATGAATACCAAACGAATTAAGTTTTATACTTTGACTATAAAGCGTTCATTGATAATGTTGGATTAATATTTGGTTTTAATAAGGGTTGTTCATTAAAAGAAAAGGTTAGAATATTTTGAAATAAGAGAAATGATCGTTAAATATTGGGTTTTAATAAAAGAGGTTTATTAAGAGAAAACTAGAATATTTCTGAGATAAATATTTGAATAACTTATATAAGGAGCCGATTTTAAAAGAACTGATTTATAAAAATGTGTTTTATAAATAAAAAGGATTTTGAAAATCTAAATCCTAGTGATGTTGGAAAATGGTATTCAAGGTTTAGAAAATAGTAATAGTGTTATTTGAAAATATTTTTAGGATAAAAATATTTCTAAGGATTTTCAAGGAAATATAAAGCACTAAACTCACTTCGGTCGTTGGAAAATAATTATGATGATAATTGCAGCATCATCGCTGTCCATTTTCGAGTTTCTAAGTGGGGGATCGCTACCATTAGGATTTTGCTATAGAAGTGCTTTGATAAAATAGAGTTTCATTTTATTTTAAAAAAATGTATATTATCATTTTAAACGACTTATGGAAAAAGAAATAATAGTTTTGCTTGAGGGAGTTTTGAAGTATAAATTTCTTTGGAAATAAAATATTAAAGAAAGGCGTGTTTTCTTTGGATTTCATTGGGGAATGAATCTCGATTTATTCTATGATGATTTGAGTAATCTTTTAAGTGACGATCGAATGTTTGCTTAGGCGAACGTTGTAGAACACTTACTATATTATTCTCTTTATCATTGTATGATTGAAACAAGTTCAAATCCAAATGAATCCAAAGCAATTTTGTAATAGATAATTGGTTTTAACTATTGGTTTGGAAATTTTTAAAATTATTATTCCAAAGGGGAATTTCGAAAAGAAGAAAAATACTTTCAAGTTAACTAGTTCGAGTGGCTCAGAAATAACTAGAAATGGGCATGATATGTGTTCAGATGGTAAACACTTTTCTTAGGTATTACCCTTTTTGGCAAGGGAATGTATGATACTATTTCGTAGCACTCGATTCCTTGGTATCATTTTTGGGTTACTCGGGCTATATATATTTTATATGGATTGAAATATGTAGGATCGTTTCAAAAAGGATTTAAAATAAAAACTAGGTAATTAGTTCTTTAGTTTTCAGTAAGTTATTATACAGACTCGTACATTAGGATTGTTGGTTGTGCATTTAAGTTGATCTATTGTTTAGTAGTTTCCATTCAGCAAAATAAAATGGGATTTTCAACTATTTTGAATCAGAAATTTCCAATTGATATAAGAAATTCAAGCAAAGTGTTTATGTGAACATATAAAAGTTGAAATTTTAAAACTATAGAATGGAAAGATGGTAAGAATTTAAACTGATTTTAATTTTGTTAAAACATTCTAACTAAGTAAAACCATATTAGATAACTTATATGCCATTAGGGTATACCAGGGTATTATAATAATTTGTGAACTTAAGTTGTGTTTTAAGAAAATGTTTCATAAATAAATTCGGGAAAGTAAATAGAAATTATTCTTTTGTATACACTCGTAGGATTTAGGAGAGTATTATATAGTTAAAAGAAAGTTAAGTAAATTTTTGAAATGTTTTACAAATAAAGGAATGTCTTTATAAACTGATTAATTTATGCTTCAATCTAAACCGTTCTTATAATTTCAGCTACGAAATTCATTTAAGGAGGGAGAATGTAAGGACCTAAAATTCTCAACGTTTCGAATGGGGATATTTAATTTATTTAAATATTTAGATTCAATTCAAAAATAATAAATAATAAATAAACAATTTTAAATAAAATGACTTGATTTTTGATGACATAATTATAATTTAATTTATTAGATTTTTCCGTAATTTTTAATGTGGAAAAAAATTGAATTTTCGTTTGACGTATTTTATGGTGAACGTTGACATTTTTGATCCTTTACAGAACTTGATAACCAGTATGTTTTATTTTTGTTTTGTGATCTTGTCACACTGTTATGCGTAGTCGTATTCTATTTTCTGTCGTTTCGGCTTATATGTGAACGTGATATGATGTGACGGTGACTCAAAACTTTTAAATCAAAACTTTTCATAAAACAAAATTATTACACAACACATTTTCACTTCTTTGCAAATTCAAAGAACCAACAACATCCTTGTCCTCCTTGTTCCCTTTCGCTATACCTTCTCTTGTCTCCTTTGTCTTCCTAGTCATCCCTTGATTTGGCCTTGATTGTGGGATCTTGTTTTTAGAGATCACCACTATGCTCTGGTTATAAGTACAGATATGCAGAAAGGAGATGGGTTTTCTTAGGTTCGGGTATGATTGTGTTTTCCTATAACCAAAAAGTAATGCCTCCATTTTCATTCAAATATCAAAATATCCCATTCTATCCACTTTTATCCTAAGACACCCACACGAAAGTTGTTCGTATCGATCTTTAGTATTTTTAGGAATTAATCGCACTCTATTTCGATGGGAGACGAGGGAGTTATCACAAAATATTAATAAGCGAAAAAATATTGTACAAAACTTCAAAATTAAATTCCTCTTGATCCACTATGAACTGGAAGGTATCATTAATATCGTTGGAGTCATATGGAGGAGTACTATTTTTGGTGAATTTTTGGCAAAGTTTCATGATGGTCATCAACGATGGTCGGAATTAAGTTTAAGGTTCATCGGAGATGGAAGCATCGACGGGGGAAACGGAGATTGACGTCACCTCTAGCTTGGAGAACGCTAGCTTGTAGCCGAGTTTGGTAGCGGTTGGTGTTAAGAGGAGGGATGCAATTTGGGTTACTTGGACGTGATTTTTAGAAGCAAGCGTTCGACCGAATTTCGACCAGTAGGACGAGAGGCAATGACGAGTTGGCAATTATGATGAGCGAGTCAAGTGGAGTCGACAGGTGGTGGATAGTTGGTCAGAGCGTGTTTGTACATGTGCATGTGTGCATGAAATTGGGTATTCCTAGAAGTATATGTTGTAATTTGGGTAAGACGAACACTATTCATGCAGGCGGGTTTAATTTGGTTTTGGCTGAGAATTGTCTATATAGGGTGAGAAACCTTTTATGTTTAAATTGTTTTAAACATTAAACAAGTATATTGAATTGAGAATGGAATAAACCTACTCATATGAAATCCAATTAACGAACGGATTTTTACATTGGGTTCGTATTGACAAGCACAACGTTTTGTCATAAATTGTTGATGGTTTTGGTGTAGAATAATTTAATGGTAAATTAATATTGACTCATTTAAATTAATACCTGGATGTTATCTATTTGGTCAAATAACACAATTTTTTATATTAATTGAATAGGGTAATTGGCCAATTATTTAAGTGGAATAAAACACTGTTCTACTTATCAAATTAATTGGACTCTTATTTAGTAGAATAAATCACTGTTCTGCTAAAATTAACTAAATAGATTATATTTGGATATCTAATTATATGTTGTGAATTGATATGCCAATTAATCATTATTGAATAGTTGATGTGTTAAGCAGTGATAGTTAAGTGTTGAATTTATTTATGGGATGTTGGTTATGTAAATTCCAGTAAATAAACTTAGAAAGCTAAATGGAATAAAATGGTATCTTATTCGAGTACCATAGTTATCATTAAGTCTCTTTCTGAATTTGATAAATTAACTATTATTTAAAGTAAATTATCTATTTGTTTTAAGTTATTATATCATACTTTAATCATTTCATTAAGGTATTTAATTATATTTAATTAGTGTTTAAAGATATTTAATTTTACTTTAATTATATGTTAAAGTATATTAATTATATTAATATTGTTCTAAAATAAATTCATTATTATGTATTAACTATTATTTTGAATTACTTAATTATATTTAAATTATTGAATCGATGTATTTTAAAGATAATTATTAGCTATTAATAAGGTTTTAAAGGATGATATTACTTAATAATAATGTTTTTAAAAATATTACATTATTATTTAATAGTGATTTAAGGTTAATTATTTTATTAATATGATTCTTTAAAGTTATTTAATTATTACTTAAGAATATTTAATAATTATTTATAATTTATTTAATTATCATTTTAAAATGTTTTAATTATTTATTTTAAGTTTTTTAATTATATTTTAATTATTAATTAAAGTTATTCAGTTACATTAATTTAATTATTTAATACATTTTATTAATATTATTTTAAAAGTTAATTAATTACTACATTTATATCGTTTAAAGTTTAATCAATTATTATATTAATAATGTTTTGAAATTAATTAATTATTATATTAATAATATTTTGAAATTAATTGGTTATTATATTAAAGATGTTTTGAAGTTAATTAATTATTATATTAATATTGTTTTGAAGTTAATTTATTAGTACAATAATATTGTTTAAAGTTAATTTAATATATTATTAATGGTACTCTAAAGTTATTATTTTGAATAAGCTTTAAATAAAAAGGATGTTTTAAATAATAACTGGTTTATTCAAATTTATTTAAATCATTGGTTGTTATCAAAAAGAACTTTATTAATAGTTCATTAAAAAAGTTTGTTTTTAACAAGGAAAGTTTATAAAAAGAGTTTTATAAATTGAAAAGAGATCTTGAAATTTGAAAATAAATTTTATAAATAATTTTGGATATTTGTAGAAGAATTTATAAATGATTTTTGGTATTTTTAAAAGAGTGTTGTAAATAAACTTGGAGATTTATAAAGTGATTTATAGATGGATTTGGAATATAAGTGAAGGAGATTTAATAAATGAAAGAGATTTATTCAATGGATTTAAAGAAGTAAATTATAAAAGAATTTGATATTAGATTTCCTTAAACTGACCTTCTTAATTACGGTGGTAGACGTTCGTTCCACACTTAGCACCGAAGGAATAGCATTTGAGGCTATCTTTATCTCCAATTTAATTAACATTTATTTTGATCCTTTTAATATGATTTGAAGTAAGAAATCTTTCACAATGTTTCGTGAACATACTTAAGCCAGTAAGATAAGTATAGGAATATTTTGATAAATATTTTGGAAAGAGATTTAAATAAATTAAAAGATGTGTTTTTAAGGCTTAATGGTTGCTATGGGTAATTTAATCTCTAGATTGTTATTTGTTTGTTTATGTGATAGTTAAATAACCGACGATTAAATGTTGGATAGTTTTGACTCCGGAAGTATGTCGTGTATATTCGAGTTCCATGGTGATGTAACATCCCGGATTTTTGGACCATTGAATTTTGAACATTTAATTCATTTTAAATGTTCACTGAGGATTTTTAATTAATTTTGGAACAAAGAGAATCGGGTTCAATTTATAAAATAAGTTATAGGTTTTAAAATATGATAATTTAATTCAATTTTGAATAGTAATTAAATATTGGACTGAAACAATTTGGGAATTTAGATGTAAATAGTGATAAGAATGGTTTTAAAAATCTATTTTGAGTTATTTGAGTGTAAATTGTATGGTGGGAATTTTAGATGAATTTTTAAGTTGATAAGTTAATATTCGGGATTTTATATTAATTTAAAAATGAATTTAATATTATTAAAATGCAATTAATCAGATTTTGGGTCCGGTATGAGCCAGAATGATTTGTAATGTGATTATATATTTTATATGATTTATTATTAAGGTACTAAAATTTTAAAGGTGAAATTTTAAGCGTTTTCGACAATTTTGAGAATTTCTCGATTTAATAGACGAGTTAAAATAGCCTTCCGGGGTACAGTCTCGGAATTCGACGAAACCAGTTTCATTGGATCCGTAATAGTTAGTTATTATCGGATTTTAATTTTCGTAGCAATCGGAGTTGTCGTTTGACCGTGGCAGCTCGAAACGCATAGAAATCATTTTAATCGATTTAATTTTAAATTGATCGTTAAATTCTGTAACTCGCACGTATGACTGAATTAGCTTCCGAAACTTGTCCCATTGTGTCAGGAACGCAGGAAAACCCTAGGAACGCCTATTGGTGCGTGTGATTTGGAGGTCGTTTGCATAAATTGGTAAATTGAGAATTTATGAATTAAAATAATATTAAATAATATATATACACATCTATCTTAGCAAACCCTAGATTCATTTTTCTCCAACCGCCATCCCATTTTAATGAATGGTCGAAATCAACCCTAACTCTTTCACGTCTCTCTCACGATCCAAGCGATTTTAGGCCAGATCTCCAACTGGAAAGTCGGAGAGTAGCTTGAGCTCTACGTTTCGAGTGGTAGAGATGGGGTTTCGTCGTCTAGATGGGGAGATTGGCAGCCGTGTTCGTGTACGGTTCGAGCTCAATTTCGTGATGAAGGAGGTGACCGAGTGTAGCATACCTCTGGCCGTAGGTGTAGCAAGCCTGGACACACGTTTTGGAAGCGCCTGATTGAAGTACGGTCATCGATTTGAGGTCGTGGCGATCGATTTTAGCTGCGTATGGTGGGTTTGATTTCTTACCTGGGTCGTGCGTGTTGAGGAAGAGGATATACGGCCTTCTCTTGGATACACGTCACTGTTACTTGCTCTGGTATAATAAAGTTTTTTTTATAAAAAAAAAAATTGTTTTGAAATTATATTCAAACTTTAGTAATTCATAACTTGTGCATACATATTCAGAATTCAGCGAATTACGAAGCGTCGGAATCGCAGAGACGCGATCTACGCAGTAGTGCAGTTCTGGAATCATTCCGGGAAAGTAGAAATTTGAGTTAAATCGAACGTCGTTCGGTTTAATTTAAATTTCGAACGCTCGCCAAAACTCAAGGTGAGTTATTCTCACTCACATCTGTAAGCTAGCTAATTTAAATAGTCAATATTTAAATATCTGTGTGATTGGTTGAATATAACTGTTGTTATCAGTCTGGATTGATATATAAATATATTGTTGTGCTAATATTTGTGATGCAGGGAAAATAGGTTGGAGGGATCCAACTGGATTCCTCAAGATGTAGTAGTTATTTTTATAATTGATGACGATGTCTGTTTATATGTTGTGATTGGTAAATTTGAAATTTAATTGTGCTGTGATATTATTGGATAAATTATAAACTCAGAATTTTAATTATAAGTAGAATAAATTGGGTTTTAAAAGAAATAAAGGAAATTGATAAATAAGAATTTAAAAGAATAAAGTTTGGAATCTGATTTGGATAAAAATAAAAATAAAAATTGGTACAATTTGGAATTATTAACGAAGAGGACATTTTATCAATTGATAACCGTAGAAGTGTAAATTTCTGGAAATTAAATATATAACTATCTGAAATGTATATAAAATATTCTGAAAAACCATTTCATATTATGGAAATTTTATTTAAGAAATTTGTAAGTATGATTTTCATTGAAGAATTCACCAATTGTTTTATTTAGAAATGTCTTAAAACCATACTTTAACAAATTGAAATTCCGAGAATGTAAAAGGGTGTTTAAACTTCAAAAGGAGTTTATTTTAAGCTTAGAAATAAATTTACGATATCTAACGTAAATTTGAGTTGGAATAGATCGGGCGGGATCTATATGAAAGATTCTTTGGGTTGTTTGAATGGAAATGTTTTCCAGGGCAAAACCGAGTTCGTGAATAAAATCAGGTTTTTAAAAGTTAAGTTAAAATTTGTTTTAAGGAAGTGTTTTTAAGAAATTCTTTATAAAGATAAGTAATAAATTTAGCTATAGTATAATTATTTAAGTATATTACTGGTAATATATTTTATAAACAGATTTATTTAAAGAATGGATGATTTAAGTTATTTGGAAATTAGTATTTATCCTTTAAAACCAATACTTTTAAATTTTGTTATACAAACCCTTATTAATAAATAGTTTTACTTTAAATATTTGAAATTATATTTTGAGTACATAACTAGGCATAATTTTATATAATTCAAAGTATATTTTAGAGTAAATGCTTAGCTGTTTTAAATCTAAATGTTTTGAACTTGGTTATTTCCAATGGGAATTAATGATAAAGGATTTACCTTATAAAGGAAAAAATTTGGGAAATTGTTTTCAAATGAGCTTTGAAAATTTGGAAATATATCTCGTAAAGATATTAGAGGCAAATAAATAATGTGGAAAATTATTTATTGTGTGATGGATGTTTGTGAATATAAATTGATAGTTAAATCACCGTTTATCAATATTGGACAAATGCGTTGATCGTTTCGAAGAGACCGGGAGATTTATTTCTTGAAAACCACTTCGATCCGGTTTGTACGTTTCGTGCGAAAACGTTTTCGGAGTTGAAGATGGAGCAGTGAAGTGCAAGGGCTAGTCGCTACTAATCCCGAGGATATTTCCAAAATGGATGTAGTAGGAGTAGTGCCTTCGGTTCCGTTCGAACCCGGGACGGACTTGTATGGACGAATGCTTTCGGAACATCGTCAGGTGGGCGATGGGCATTCTAAGTGAAACGTTCTAAAGGTAACGCTTAGCCTCAAGCCTCATCAAATGGGAATGACTGAAAATCAGGGGATATGCAGCAAGGCATCGTGGGTAGCCCCCATTGGAGAAATAGTCTTAAATGAAATTTGTGTAGATAATAAAATTGGAATGCAAGTAAATGGATTGGAATTGATTTGAATGAGAATCAAATGGAAATAAAATGAAATTGATATAAGAAGATAATGAAAATGCTGTGAAAGAACTTAAGCAACTTGAAAGAAAAAAAATGATTGTGAATAAGCTTTATTAAGTACTCTTGAATGGAATTTGTTTAGATAATAAAATTTAAATGCAGCTGGAAGAATTTTAATTAATTGTTGTGATGAAACAAAAATGTAAGGGTTGTAAATGACCCAGGATGGAATGAAATTAATATAAACCTGAATTGGTTAATGAAATAAAAATGTAAGGAAAATTTAATTTAACAATTGCATTGGAATAAAAATACTTGGCTTGTGAACTAGGCAAAATTGAATAAAATTAATATAAATCTAAGTAGAATTAATTTTAATGGTTATAAGCTTAAGTGGTGGTTATTTTGCTCGAATGACATGAAAATTGCATGTATTCGGAATTGAGTTGTTTAACAAGCAATTGAAATTGATTTTTGAATAAATTGATATGGGTTGGAATAAAATTCAAAGAGTTTGCATATGAATGCAAGTGAATTGATTCGAAGAAGCAAATAAAGATGGTTTTAAATTAATTAGATAAATGCAATCTAATTAAGTGATTTTGCATATGAATGGAAATGGATCATAAAAGAAATGCAAATGTTCCAAGTTTAAAATAAAATTTGATTGTTAATCAAATTGGGAATGTAAGTTAAAGTAAAGAAATGCAAGTAAGGCATATGTAAATCATTCAAGTGAAATAAAATGAAGTTGGGGTGGATGAAAGTAGAATGGGTTAAAATCTTAATAAATGGATTTGAGTATAAATGTAAGAGAGTTATAATAGAAATGAAAATGTAACAAATTGAAATGAAATTTGCTTGGAGAATCAATTCGAAAATTGGGTAGAGTATGAATTGAAATAGCGAAACTTGTATGTAAATCCTTTGTGTGAAATAAAGTGGGATTTGGCATTAGAAAAGGAAACTTTATGCATGTTATAAAAATATGGTTTACTTATGTGTGATAACCCTGATTTTTTTTATTGATATCTGATAATTGGATAATTGAATGGTTTTATTCAGTTGAACAGATCAAATTCTGGTATCTGTTTGAGTTTGAAACTTTGATAATTAAAGGAAGTTTTTGGTTTTAAATTAAATAAAAGATATGTTGCCTAATCTTAATATATATGTAATTTTTTAATTGGGAAATTTGTTTTAAAATTCAAGTTAATAGTTTTCAAAACTAGTTAAAATTTATTCTTTATTTTCAAATCAATATATATATTAGCTTGAGTTAAAATAAGATTTAAATTTTTGGTCATTTCCTTGCTTCTAAAATTCATCTTTAAATAACACATGAACATAGTTTATAAATATATATAAATTTAAACCCTAAATATAAATTAATGTAAATATAACATACTAAAATAAATACTTGTATAATTAATCTAACAATGGTTTTAAACAATTGTAAATACATAAACCAAGATCTAGACATTTGTTAATAATTGGACCCATGTAAAATACATTTGTCACCTATGTATCATTTGAATCAACAAGTGGCAACTAACTCTTTAGAATAATATGTAATAGGAGAAATCAGGTTACACTTTTTCTTCTTCTAAAAGTAAACTAAAAAGAAAAAGTGATGAACTGTAAATATTTCAAAACCAGAAGAGTTCAACCTGAAATCCAATAAACCAGGAAATTCAAAACTGGAAAATAAAGATCAAGCAAACAAATGAAAATCTGGGAAGCAAGATCAATTTCAGATTCAAATACAATTCAATGTGAACAGACATGCAAGATCAGATTAACTGAGATTTCAAGCTTTAGAATCAAATATCGTTCAGGCTTTCTCTATGCTTCTCTGTTTATTCAGGTGAGTAAACCGATACACCAAAATCGTGAATTTACCTATTCATCTGATGTTATGATATATATATTTATATGTTCGTTGTGTAAAACATTTGTATAGTGGATAATTGTGCCTGCATATGATACATATGGATGAAATAAGTGTGCAAACTTTGGTTACGAGTTACAGGTCTCTGATTCTAGTTTACAAGCATAATGATGTATTCAAAACAAAAACAAAATATCTCTTTACCCAATTCCTTTTGAGTTAGGGTGTATGAACAAGATGTGTTTGGGTAAGTAAGGTATTAATTTTAAAAATAGATTTAAGTTTTAAATAGTGGGTAAACACTTAAGAATTTTAAATATAACAGTTGAAACTTTTTAAACTTAAAAATCGATGATTATGATTTCAAGTTTGGACCTTATAATCAGGTTTGTATGTGATAATGAGGAATTTTAGTATAAAAATCATAATTTTTTCACCTTGGAAATGCTGAGAAATTTGGGTTAAACAGAATAGACATTTTATTCAAATTCCGGCAATCCAAGTTGTGGGTGATGTCGAGTTCGATGATAGAGCAAGATCTACTGTCGGTGTGTTCAGTAAAAATAGTCGAAGGATTTTCCAACAAGTAAGGAGGCCGGACGCCGTGATTTTAGGGTTTTAGGGGGCTTTTGGACAAGCTCGGTTTTGGGTTAATAGTGACATCAGGGGCCGATCGGAGTTGTGCGCATCGAAAGGAATGGGTGGAGTAACTCGTTACGAAGTTATGGCCGGAGATTCATGATCACTGGCGAACTGAGGTGGTTGTGCGATTGATTTTTGGGTGATTGATTTTCTACCGGGTTCATTCGAATAGCTTATATTCGAATTGTTTGAAATTCGAGTGTTTTGGGTAGCCTGGTGGATCGGGGAGATCAACGGCAATTGGAGAACGTCGTTGATGTTCGTCGGCGGGTCTCCGATGACGTGTACATGTGCACAAAGCACTACGTGTTTCCGATGCAGGTTGTGATCCATGGGGTGAATGGAATTGAAGGCTTTAAAAAGGAAGAGGGGAAGAAAAGGGCAGCGGGCCGATGGATAGGGAGATTGGGCCAAGAATAAAGAAATGGAAGGGAAACGGGCCGAAGGATGAAAAGATTTGGGCCAAGCGTAAATTAACAGAAGGGAACAAAAGAAATAAAAAGGAAGTAAGGAAAGGAGCGAGTTTGTTTTGGATAGCTTGATTTTGCAACTGTTTCCAGTTGTAGGAGAAAGAATTGCTAGGCCTTAATGAAATCAAAAGCAAATGTTTAGTAAAAGAATCAAGTTTATTTTATTTTATTTTTAAAATTTGAAAATAAGTGTTTCAAAGATGTATGTTAACAAGATTTAATATAAGGAGAATAAATGATTAGTTAATTAGTTTGGTTAATTTAAACAATCACTTAAATTATGAATTAGTTAAGTATAATTACTTGGTAGAGTAATTTATGGATAATTAATAGATGGAATTAATTAGAGGATAAATACCTAATGAAAATAATTAGGGGTTAATTACTTAGTGTAAGTAATTTGGTTAATTAATTAATGTGATTAATTAATGAATATGATTAATTTAAGATCAATTACTAAATGTAATTAATTAGAAGTGCGATTAATTAATGAAGTAATTAATCAAGGATTGTTAATTAATGTAATTAATTAATAACTACTTAATAAAGTAATTAAGGATCGATTACTTTGTATTGAAGGAGATTAATTGACAATTAAGGTTTATTAATTAATAGTTAAAGAATAATTAATCTATAATTAAAGATTAATTAATTGATTTATAAGGTAACTAAGGTACGAGTTACCTAGTTGAAATTAATGAGATGTATGGGATTAATTAATTTGTTAATTAAAGATAGTCACTTGATAGTTGATTATGTATAATTGCTTAATGGGATTGATGAGAGTTAATTACTTAGTGAAGAAATTGATGGATAAATTACTGGATATAATTAATATAAGGAAAATTACTTAACGGAAAGTAATTAAAGGTTAATTACTTAGAAGGAGTAATTGAGGATTAATTACTTTGTGTAATTAATAAAAGGGTTAGTATAATTAATTAGGGAGATAATTAATTAAGGTAATTAATTACAGAATGCTTAATTACCGTTATGATTGGTTAAGGCTGGTTAATGGAAGCAATTAATTAATGTAATTAATTAATGTAATTAATGAAAGTAATTAAAGATTAATTGCCGTAAATGGTTGAGAATAATTAATTTATGTAAATAAATTTAAGGATAATTACTTTATGTAATTGGAAATAATTAATCATGAATGATTAATTAAAATGGATAATAAATGGATGATCAATTAATGGTTTGTAATTAATTATTTTTAAGTAAGCAAGATTAAAATTTATTAAGAAAATTAGTTTTATTTGATTAGGAATGTGTGACTAATTAATCTTGCTTATGAACGATTGATTGATGTTTCTGATAAGAAATATTTGTAATATGATATGTTAGCCTTGAACAGTGACTATAGGTTTATCTGTCAATGATGAAGTGCTGTGTAAAAAGCGACATCTTGTGATTTAAGGTTGAATTGGGTCCACATGAATAGTGTGGGTTAAGATAGTATTGAATTCGAAGAGACCGGAGTCGGGTATTAGTAAATACCCGAAACCACTTCGATTAGAATTTGTTTCAATTCTTTATATGTGATGTCAATATGTTGAATTGAAATAATATGAACCCTTGAACTAAGTTAGAATAATTAGAGTTTGAATTGTGAAATAAGTGTTTGAGCATAACAAGTAAGGAACTCGTATTGGAAGTACGAGTTACCCGGGTTTTCTTTTATGGTTTGAACATAGTATTTCTAATTATATGAGTTACTCACGCTGGTTTCCAGCCTGACCCAGGTGTTACTTTGATGTAATGCTCGGGTCAGACCGAGTATTACAGATTTTCAGGTAAGGACGTTCTGGAGCTCAGGAGACGAGCTGGATGGCAGGAACGTATGAGGTGTTTTGCTGTATTTATCAGGGACAAGTTAGTTTTTAATTGTCCGGTATTTGTGTAATGATGTAACTCTGATGTATAAATATATAAGTGTAATGATGTAGTTCTTCTTATAAAACTATTATTTATATGATATTATATTTTATCCGCTGCGAATGTGAGATTGTGTGTTCTTTTCTCTTTCTTCTTTCTCTTTCTTCTTTTCACTAACTATTTGGAAATTTCGGGATCGAAATTTTCGGGTCGTTACATTTGGTATCAGAGCTGAAGGTTAAGCGAGAACCTTGGCTCTAGTGGGATTACTCATCAAGGATAGGGTAAGTGATACCCTAGGATGAGTTGAGTATATAAATATGAGAGAGCGTACTTGTTATTTTCTTATATAAAGGTTTTTAAAATGATTTCAAAAGTAAATGGATCTTATATAAGAAATAGATTATCTATTATATTAAGGAAATTGGTTGTAGTATTAATTAAACTAAAAGTAATAGTAAGAATTAAGTGGTAATAAAATTACAACCAAATTGAAATTAAAATGAAGACAAGTTTGAAATGGATTCAAACTGGAATTAAATCTTGAAATTGGAAAAGGGTTCAGGATAATCAATTTATGTAATTAATTAAACCTTATTTAATAAGATTAATTAATGGATAATAATTGGAAATGATAAATAAAGAGGGAGTTACTTAATGAAGTAGCTTGAGGCAAGTAATTTAAGGGACAATTACCTAATGAAGGTAATTAAGAAATAAATTAATTACCGAATGTGATTAATTAATGATGTAATTAATTTAAAGAAATAATAAATAATATTATTTAATGTATTTGAATGAAATGGTCCTATTTCAAACAAGAAGTTGTTTGAAAATTTAAAGGAATTCGTTTTGAATTAAAAACTAAAGGTGGTTTAAAATTTTAAAGTATAACTTGGAATGTAAAAGAAATTAATATGTATATATGAGGATATACATAATATCAAAGGTGGTTTGAAGAAAACTCTAAATGTTGAGTTTTAAATTTGGAATGAGATATGATACCCAAAGTGATAGGTTTTTGAACTAATAAGTGGGAAGATTATTTATGAAAAGTTCAAAATTTGGAATGGAAGATTCGAATTGGGTAAGATTGACTGGATTAAGTGAATTGAGTTTAACTTGGGGAAAAAGTTAAATAGTTGATTTGGATTAGGAAGTTTGAGTGATCTCAAAATAGGTTTGAGATCCGAAAATTGGAATGGAGGGATGTTTTAAAATAATTTAAATGATATCATTCCATTGTTACAAATCTTTAAGTTGTGAATTGGAATTGTTTTAAATGAATGAGAAATGTGGTATGGTAATGTATCCATTATTAAAGTAAATTGGAATTTGGATTCAGAATTAAGTGGTTTAAAGATATAAGTTGATTTGATTTAAAGGAATTAAATCAACAATTGAAGTATTAACTCGAATTTACATAATTCGAGATGGTTTAAATTTGGAATTTGAATTGAAATTAGTTCAAATTGAATTTGATTTGAATTAATTGAAATAGTGATTGAAGATGTATGAGTATAAAATTCAAATGGAATTTGAATTTAATTCGGAAGAAATCAAGAATAATTCAACTTGATTTGGAAATAGAGTTTAAAATTGGGCTTAATTCAAACTGGAGTTGAAATGATTTGAAATTTATTTGAATTAGTAGAATTTGAGATTAGGGTTGAATGAAATTAAATTTGGAAAGAAACTGAGGTTAATTCAACTTGAATTGGTGTTAAATCAATTTCAATGGAAATTGGAGCTATTTAAATTGGAATTGGTCAATTTAAATGAAGTGGAAATTTAAATTAAATTGATGAGAATGGAGATTGGGAAGTGAGCAGTTTTGACTCTAGACTATTTTTAATATAAATTGTTTTAATATAAACCTATTTTTCCAAGCTATTTATTATATATACAACCTTTCTTTTAAAAGCCAAACTATCTTATATTTGTTTTACAATTATTTTTGAAACTGTTTAACAACTTTCCAACTATTTTATAAATTAATTACTATATTCCATCTATTTTACAAAACTAATTACTATCTTGCTATTATTGTGCAATTATCTAAAAAAAATTATAATTATTTTAACTTTTTTCTAACTATTTTACACCTATTTTACAAACTAGTAATTATTTTCCAACTACTTATCTATTTTTAAATTTTTTAAAATTTTCAAGCCATTTTCTAAATAAACCGGTCGGAGTTCAAACTGTTATTAGTTAAATACCCAATCGAGATAAGAATAGAGGTAATAATCCGAATGGATTTAAGCAATTGTGAGTAAGTGAATGAAAATTTAAGTAAGTGTGAATAGAAAGATAATTGATTTGGCTAATAACCAATAAAGATAAATACGTAGGGTGTACGTATGTTATTCTATTCGCATAGCGATTTGATCCAGATTTGAGCACAGAATTTCGAGATAGATATATCGATCCGAGTGGGATTTTTTTTACTCGATTTTCGACGGCGAACCTGGATATGGATTGTTGATTGGTTCTGGATATTCTTTATCATAGTTCGGCTATGCAAGGAGAATGACGGTTTCTGATCAAGAAACCAGATCTGAGTCCGCACTAGGAAGTCGGGTGGACGATACTAGTTCGGAAGTGAAATTGTGTGATCGAGTAAGCGATCAGATTGGTATAGCGTAAGGATGATATGTGTACATCATACGGATTTGAATGATAATGATGTTGAAAGAGTAATCAAATTTGAATAATTGATTTTGAGTAAACAAAGTTAAATATCTTTGTTTTATAAAATGAAACTCCCCTTGTTAAGTCTCTTGCCAGAAGAAAAGGATTTTTGAAGGTGTTTTGAAGTAAAAAAGAGTTTATATAAGTTTGAAATGATCCAAATTTTAAAAAAAAATTATATATATAAAGGATCATATGAGGATTCTGGAAAGAGGTTTTGGGAACCTTTGAATTTGGAAAGGCTTTTGATTTTTGGGTAAAATCAATATTGAATTTGGAAAGCCTAGTTTGAGAATTATTGATTTTGGAATAATCGATTTTGTGTAAAGGAGGTTTGTATGAGATCATACTAGGTGTATGATTTAAAGATACTATATGTATATAGTATAAAGTGTTTTGATGATGGCTCTGGGGAAAAAGGCGCTCCCTTGAAATGAACTTCTCAGGAGTACCACCGAGTGGTGCTGTCTTGAGCCCCAAGGGGGGTTCTAAAGTTGATCCTGTGAGGAGTCCGGACAAAACTAGTTCCTGGGGATTATGAGTAGAGTATACCATAGCGAAAGTTGTGTGTGCCGCTGAGAGCCAACAGTTACATGGACTTTTGCTGCGATGGCAACGTAACCCAGGATGTAACTGCGATCCATGTTATAACATAGCGAAAGTCGTGTGTGCCGCTGAGAGCCAATAGTCTGCGTTTGATTTTATATCGGTAGACTGCGACCTATGTAGGAGTGGAGAAGTTTCATTTTGACAGCGAAAATCAGAGGCCGCTGAGAGCCTGCAGTTACATGGACTTTTGCTGTGACGACAACGTAACCCTAGATGTAACTGTCATCTGTTGTGTGGGTTCCATGGCGTAATCGAGAGGCCACGGAGAGCCTGCAGTTACATGGACTTTTGCTGTGACGGCAACGTAACGCTGGAATGTAACTGCGACCATAGATGGGGGTGATGATTTCCAGAGCATTCTCACCAAAGATATATCCTCTATTTTCAAAAACTGTTTTCTATATTTTCAATAAAATTATTTTTCAAGTATTTTCACTGGGTGTTGAAAACGGGTCTTCTAAGTACTTATAGATTTTCAGTCTTACGCCTGATCAACGTATGACCGAATTTCTATGAGAACAAGGATGGACTGGTTGAGACATCGAGTTATAAAATGATATTTTTATAAAACTATTTTGGAAATAATATATATATATATAGATTTTAAAAGTGTTTTAAAATGATCAAAGAATATTTTAACTGGTTTCAAAATATTTATAAATTCTGGCTTCGTTCCTTTTCGAGGACGAAAAGATTCTAAGGGGGAAGGAACGTGATAACCCTGATTTTTTTTATTGATATCTGATAATTGGATAATTGAATGGTTTTATTCAGTTGAACAGATCAAATTCCGGTATTTGTTTGAGTTTGAAACTTTGATAATTAAAGGAAGTTTTTGGTTTTAAATTAAATAAAAGATATGTTGCCTAATCTTAATATATATGTATATTTTGTAATTGGGAAATTTGTTTTAAAATTCAAGTTAATAGTTTTCAAAACTAGTTAAAATTTATTCTTTATTTTCAAATCAATATATATATATATTAGTTTGAGTTAAAATAAGATTTAAATTTTTGGTCATTTCCTTGCTTCTAAAATTCATCTTTAAATAACACATGAACATAGTTTATAAATATATATAAATTTAAACCCTAAATATAAATTAATGTAAACATAACATACTAAAATAAATACTTGTATAATTAATCTAACAATGGTTTTAAACAATTGTAAATCCATAAATCAAGATCTAGACATTTGTTAATAATTGGACCCATGTAAAATACATTTGTCACCTATGTATCATTTGAATCAACAAGTGGCAACTAACTCTTTAGAATAATATGTAATAGGAGAAATCAGGTTACACTTTTTCTTCTTCTAAAAGTAAACTAAAAAGAAAAAGTGATGAACTGTAAATATTTCAAAACCAGAAGAGTTCAACCTGAAATCCAATATACCAGGAAATTCAAAACTGGAAAATAAAGATCAAGCAAACAAATGAAAATCTGGGAAGCACGATCAATTTCAGATTCAAATACAATTCAATGTGAACAGACATGCAAGATCAGATTAACTGAGATTTCAAGCTTTTGAATCAAATATCATTCAGGCTTTCTCTATGCTTCTCTGTTTATTCAGGTGAGTAAACTGATACACCAAAATCGTGAATTTACCTATTCATCTGATGTTATGATATATATATATATATATATATATATATATATATATATGTTTGTTGTGTAAAACATTTGTATAGTGGATCATTGTGCCTGCATATGATACATATGGATGAAATAAGTGTGCAAACTTTGGTTACGAGTTACAGGTCTCTGATTCTAGTTTACAAGCATAATGATGTATTCAAAACAAAAACAAAAATATCTCTTTACCCAATTCCTTTTAAGTTAGGGTGTATGGACAAGATGTGTTTGGGTAAGTAAGGTATTAATTTTAAAAATAGATTTAAGTTTTAAATAGTGGGTAAACACTTAAGAATTTTAAATATAACAGTTGAAGTTTTTAAACTTAAAAATCGATGATTATGATTTCAAGTTTGGACCTTATAATCAGGTTTGTATGTGATAATGAGGAATTTTGGTTTAAAAATCATAATTTTTATACCTTGGAAATGCTGAGAAATTTGGGGTTAAACAGAATAGACGTTTTATTCAAATTCCAGAAATCCAAGTTGTGGGTGATGTCGAGTTCGATGATGGAGCAAGATCTACTGTCGGTGTGTTCAGTAAAAATAGTCGAAGGATTTTCCAACAAGTAAGAAGGCCGGACGCCATGATTTTAGGGTTTAGGGGGCTTTTAGACAAGCTCGGTTTTGGGTTAATGTGACATCGGGGGCCGATCGGAGTTGTGAGCATCGAAAGGAATGTGTGGAGTAAGTCGTTACGAAGTTATGGCCGGAGATTCATGACCACTGGCGAACTGAGGTGGTCGTGCGATTGATTTTTGGGTGATTGATTTTCTACCGGGTTCATTCGAATAGCTTATATTCGAATTGTTTGAAATTCGAGTGTTTTGGGTAGCCTGGTGGATCGGGGAGATCAACGGCAATTGGAGAACGTCGTTGATGTTCGTCGGTGGGTCTCCGATGACGTGTACATGTGCATAAAGCACTGCGTGTTTCCGGTGCAGGTTGTGATCGATGGGGTGAGTGGAATTGAAGGCTTTAAAAAGGAAGAGGGGAAGAAAAGGGCAACGGGCCGATGGATAGGGAGATTGGGCCAGGAATAAAGAAATGGAAGGGAAACGGGCCGAAGGATGGAAAGATTTGGGCCAAGCGTAAATTAACAGAAGGGAACAAAAGAAATAAAAAGGAAGTAAGGAAAGGAGCGAGTTTGTTTTGGGTAGCTTGATTTTGCAACTATTTCCAGTTGTAGGAGAAAGAATTGCTAGGCCTTAATGAAATCAAAAGCAAAAGTTTAGTAAAAGAATCAAGTTTATTTTATTTATTTTTTAAATTTTGAAAATAAGTGTTTCAAAGATGTATGTTAACAAGATTTAGTATAAGGAGAATAAATGATTAGTTAATTAGTTTGGTTAATTTAAACAATCATTTAAATTATGAATTAGTTAAGTATAATTACTTGGTAGAGTAATTTATGGATAATTTATAGATGGAATTAATTAGAGGATAAATACCTAATGAAAATAATTAGGGGTTAATTACTTAGTGTAAGTAATTTGGTTAATTAATTAATGTGATTAATTAATGAATATGATTAATTTAAGATCAATTACTAAATGTAATTAATTAGAAGTGCGATTAATTAATGAAGTAATTAATCAAGGATTGTTAATTAATGTAATTAATTAATAACTACTTAATAAAGTAATTAAGGATCGATTACTTTGTATTGAAGGAGATTAATTGACAATTAAGGTTTATTAATTAATAGTTAAAGAATAATTAATCTATAATTAAAGATTAATTAATTGATTTATAAGGTAACTAAAGGACGAGTTACCTAGTTGAAATTAATGAGATGTATGGGATTAATTAATTTGTTAATTGAAGATAGTCACTTGATAATTGATTATGTATAATTGCTTAATGAGATTGATGAGAGTTAATTACTTAGTGAAGAAATTGATGGATAAATTACTGGATATAATTAATATAAGGAAAATTACTTAACGGAAAGTAATTAAAGGTTAATTACTTAGAAGGAGTAATTGAGGATTAATTACTTTGTGTAATTACCGTTATGATTGGTTAAGGCTGATCAATGGAAGCAATTAATTAATGTAATTAATGAAAGTAATTAAAGATTAATTGCCGTAAATGGTTGAGAATAATTAATTTATGTAAATAAACTTAAGGATAATTACTTTATGTAATTAGAAATAATTAATCATGAATGATAAATTAAAATGGATAATAAATGGATGATCAATTAATGGTTTGTAATTAATTATTTTTAAGTAAGCAAGATTAAAATTGATTAAGAAAATTAATTTGATTTAATTAGGAATGTGTGACTAATTAATCTTGCTTATGAATGATTGATTGATGTTTCTGATAAGAAATATTTGTAATATTATATGTTAGCCTTGAACAGTGACTATAGGTTTATCTGTCAATGATGAAGTGCTGTGTAAAAAGCGACATCTTGTGATTTAAGGTTGAATTGGGTCCACCTGAATAGTGTGGGTTAAGATAGTATTGAATTCGAAGAGACCGGAGTCGGGTATTAGTAAATACCCGAAACCACTTCGATTAGAATTTGTTTCAATTCTTTATATGTGATGTCAATATGTTGAATTGAAATAATATGAACCCTTGAACTAAGTTAGAATAATTAGAGTTTGAATTATGAAATAAGTGTTTGAGCATAACAAGTAAGGAACTCGTATTTGAAGTACGAGTTACCCGGGTTTTCTTTTATGGTTTGAACATAGTATTTCTAATTATATGAGTTACTCACGCTGGTTTCCAGCCTGACCTGGGTGTTACTTTGATGTAATGCTCGGGTCAGACCGAGTATTACAGATTTTCAGGTAAGGACGTTCTGGAGCTCAGGAGACGAGCTGGATGGCAGGAACGTATGAGGTGTTTTGCTTTATTTATCTGGGACAAGTTAGTTTTTAATTGTCCGGTATTTGTGTAATGATGTAACTCTGATGTATAAAGATATAAGTGTAATGATGTAGTTCTTCTTATAAAACTATTATTTATATGATATTATATTTATCCGCTGCGAATGTGAGATTGTGTGTTCTTTTCTCTTTCTTCTTTCTCTTTCTTCTTTTCACTAACTATCTAGAAATTTCGGGATCGAAATTTTCGGGTCGTTACATTATGAAATTATGCAAAGTGTTGTTTGGGATGTAAATGGATATGTTGGCTTACATTTATATTGGAAATGTTGTTAAAATGTTCATATCTTTGAAACTGATGAGTTTGTTGAGTAAGTACAGGTACGGGAGGCGTTCGAGAGAGTTGGAGCGCGTGTATGCATTTAGCCGCTTGCTTTAAAATTTGCTAAAAAGGATATGCGGCCTTCTCTTGGATACATGTCACTGATACTTGTTCTGGTATAATAAAGTTTAAAAAAAAAATTGTTTTCAAATTATATTCAAACTTTAATAATTCATAACTTGTGCATACATATTCAGAATTCAGCGAATTAGGAAGCGCCGGAATCGCAGAGACGCGATCTACGCAGTAGTGCAGTTCTGGATTCATTCCGGGCAAGTAGAAATTTGAGTTAAATCGAACGTTGTTCGGTTTAATTTAAATTTCGAATGCTCGCCAAAACTCAAGGTGAGTTATTCTCACTCACATCTGGAAGCTAGCTATTTTAAATAGTCAATATTTAAATATCTGTGTGATTGGTTGAATATAACTGTTGTTATCAGTCTGGATTGATATACAAATATATTGTTGTGCTGATATTTATGACGCAGGGAAAACAGGTTGGGGGGATCCAACTGGATTCCTCACGATGTAGTGGTTATTTTTATAATTGATGATGATGTCTGTTTATATGTTGCGATTGATAAATTTGAAATTTAATTGTGCTGTGATATTATTGGATAAATTATAAACTCAGAATTTTAATTATTAGTAGAATAAATTGGGTTTTAAAAGAAATAAAGGAAATTGATAAATAAGAATTTAAAAGAATAAAATTTGGAATCTGATTTGGATAAAAATAAAAATAAAAATTTGGTACAATTTGGAATTATTAACGAAGAGGACATTTTATCAATTGATAACCGTGGAAGTGTAAATTTCTGGAAATTAAATATATAACTATCTGAAATGTATATAAAATATTCTAAAATACAATTTTATATTATGGAAATTTTATTTAAGAAATTTGTAAGTATGAGTTTCATTGAAGAAATCACCAATTGTTTTATTTAGAAATGTCTTAAAACCATACTTTAACAAATTGAAATTCCGAGAATGTAAAAGGGTGTTTAAACTTCAAAAGGAGTTTATTTTTATGCTTAGAAATAAATTTACGATATCTAACATAAATTTGATTTGGAATAGATCGGGCGGGATCTATATGAAAGATTCTTTGGGTTGTTTGAATGGAAATGTTTTCCAGGGCAAAACCGAGTTCGTGAATAAAATCAGGTTTTTAAAAGTTAAGTTAAAATTTGTTTTAAGGAAGTGTTTTTAAGAAATTCTTTATAAAGATAAGTAATAAATTTAGCTATAGTATAATTATTTAAGAATATTACTGGTAATTATATTTTATAAACAGATTTATTTAAAGCATGGATGATTTAAGTTATTTGGAAATTAGTATTTATCCTTTAAAACCAATACTTTTAAATTTTGTTATACAAACCCTTATTAATAAATAGTTTTACTTTAAATATTTGAAATTATATTTTGAGTGCATAACTAGGCGTAATTTTATATAATTCAAAGTATATTTCAGAGTAAATGCTTAACTGTTTTAAATCTAAATGTTTTGAACTTGGTTATTTCCAGTGGGAATTGATGATAAAGGATTTACCTTATAAAGGAAAAAATTTGGGAAATTGTTTTCAAATGAGCTTTGAAAATTTGGAAATATATCTCGCAAAAATATTAGAGGCAAATAAATAATGTGGAAAATTATTTATTGTGTGATGGATGTTTGTGAATATAAATTGATAGTTAAATCACCGACTATCAATATTGGACAAATGCGTTGATCGTTTCGAAGAGACCAGGAGATTTATTTCTCGAAAACCACTTCGTTCCGGTTTGTACTTTTCGTGCGAAAACGTGTTCGGAGTTGAAGATGGAGCAGTGAAGTGCAAGGGCTAGTCGCTACTAATCCTGAGGATATTTCCAAAATGGATGTAGTAGGAGTAGTGCCTTCGGTTCCGTTCGAACCCGGGACGGACTTGTATGGACGAATGCTTTCGGAACATCGTCAGGTGGGGATGGGCATTCTAAGTGAAACGTTCTAAAGGTAACGCTTAGCCTCAAGGCTCATCAAATGGGAATGACTGAAAATCAGGGGATATGCAGCAAGGCTTCGTGGGTAGCCCCCACTGGAGAGTAAGGTCATCACTGTCTAGATGTCCCTTTTTATTTCGGCTTAGTGGGCGGTTGCTGATTCCAACTGCGGGGTGATCTTATTCGGAACTGTCCTGTAAGGGATGGGTCCGTTCTTGTGTTGCAGGGGATCGGGCTTGGTCCTCGGTACGGTGATCTAGGCCCCGTACTGTGACAGGTGGTACCCCAGTTCCAAGTCATTGTTGGAAATCCATTCTCCCTACGAGTTTTGTTTGTATTACCCACTTTTGTGGCTAGTAGCTGGAATTTAATGAATGTAACGATTTCGGCTATTTTATAAGTATTTGTATATAGACCATATTATAATATCAGAGGATTTCTATTAAAAGTGTTTTAGCTATCATAAGGTAAAACCCGACATGTTTATTTATGGCATGGTCTTACGAGATGCTTTTATTTTTCAAAGGATTTTTGAAACTTAAAAAAATCAATTTGGATGCATTATTATCAGTTGGTATTCTAGACTGACTCGGGTGTTATTTCATTATAATGCTCGGGTCAGACCGAGTATTATTTGTTCAGGACAGGATGCTATGGAGCAGGAGAGGAGCTGGAGTCCTAGACGTATTATCTGTACCTATATATATTCCGCTGCTGTGATTGTATGGATTTGTCTGACCGGTAAACATTGTTTGTATGAGACACTCTGATGATATGATGTATAAAACAGTTATAGATTTCATTTTGTGTGAAGATCTATTATTTACTATTATATTTTACTCCGATGCGACTGTGAGATTCTGATATTGTTTAGTTTCTTCTTCTTCTATCCCTTCTTCTTTAACCCTAATGGGTCGTATTTCTGTTCCACTTGAGTTAATTGATGTAGAATAGTGTTGACTCAAGGGGTACGGATTTTGCGGGCTGTTACAGGTGAGGACTCGAAAACTTACTGCATACTTTCGAAAGAACGGAGAATGAGTCAACCAGAATTATCGGTTGTTGATTCGAAGAGAACGGGATCAAATATGTTATTTGAAAACCATTTTGAACCAATATATGCGTTCGAATGGAAGATATCTTAAAGATGCTTAAAGACGGAGCTCTATAAAGTGCAATGGCTACTTGCTACTAATCCTCCAAAATGGATGTAGTAGAAGTAATGCCTTCGGTTTCGTTCGAATCCGGAACGAACTTGTATGCATGAATGCCGACATTGCATTTCTGCTTGGAGGGCAGTGTTAGCATTCCAAGAGTGAATTTCTATGAGGAAACGGTAAGAGCATAGCATCACAACCGGAAAATGGTTCAAATAGAGGAAGCCACAAGGCTATGTGGGTCACTTCCATTAGGGTATGGTCATCCCTTATCTTGATTGAGATTATCTCTTTTATGTATGCTTCAGGGTCCATTTTTGTTGTCGATCAAAACCTAGGGTTGTTCGTATTCGATAATATCCAGTCATGGATGGACCGGTCTTGTCATGCTAGGATCGAAAGGTTTTGATCTCTTGGTACTTTTATCTAGAGGTACACTATACAGAAGGTAGTCCCTTACCTTACCATTGTTGGACTCTATTCTCCAATAAACGCCTTCTATTTTTGATTGTATACCTATTACTGTTGTGATGTACATACATCATAACTACTTGATTATTGAATACTATAAACCCATTAACATTATTATAATATCACTAGATTTTATAATAAAATTGGTTTAGCTATCGTAAGGTAAAAAACCCATCCATATTTATGTGAGGCACGGTCTTATGAGATACCTTTTATTTTGAAATGGGTTTTCAAATGTAGAAATCAATATGATTTGATTGAGTTTTCCCACGCTGGTTTACAAGACTGATCTGGACATTATTTTCTTGTAATGCTTAGGTCAGCCTAAGCATATTTTCCCAGATTTAGGTGGATGCTTTGGAGCTTCAGGAGGCAAGCTGGATTCTTCAAGACGTATTCGCGTATTTTATATTCTTCCACTGTATTCTATTTTTTCTTATTTATAGTCATTAGCAAGTAAGGACATGCTGTTATAACTGTCCAAGCTGATAATAGGCTTTTGTACTCTGATGTTGTGTATAATATAGAATATTTATTTTGTAAAGGTCATTGTTATATTATATATTATTCGTTGTGTTATTAGATTCTTTATTGCCTTTTCTTTCAACCTAAATTACCTATCTTTCATACTTAAATGATCAGCACACGAATACCAAAGATTTGTTAAGTGTCATCTTTAGGTGTACGAAAGGCAGATCATTACAGTGTCGCAATAAGGCCAGTCAAAATGTAGCATGATTCTTTAACCCAGCCCCTGTAACCATGCTTACAAGGCTTGGTGAAATCCAATTTCTGTTATTTTATATTGGGTCAGGGCCCATTTTGTCCAACATTAAATATATTCCAACCCAAATTACCCCTAACCCTTCAAAATTCTACTCTAACTTTAACAACTTTTCTCAAAAATTCATTCTTCTCAATGTCGATTTTCTTGAAACATATACCAATTGTAAACCTATTTTCTCGACCATGAATTTTTTCTAGAAATTCCTTGGATTTTACATTGTCTTAAAATAGCTCTAGCCCTAAAAATGAAAACCTATTGACAATCAAAATGGTATGAATTTTATCTATAAATTTCTAGATTTAAAATATGGTTTTCTTATTTGAATTGGATTTGCTTCATTTTTTAATATTTGGTTAAGCTTTTTGATAAATTGCTTGATATTTTTAAGTAAGCTATTGTTTGTTTCCTCAAATTAACATGTTTAAGGTATTTTGTAGTTCATTCACTATTTGATTCAAGTTCATATTAAATCGCAAATCATTGAGGTTATTATGTAATTTTTTCATCTTACTAAGTTATTATGTCAGCAGTAAGATATTACGTAATTTTATCTTAGACATATAAAGAGAATAGATTTAATGAGTGAACAAAGTACCACTCTTAATATTTTATATAGGTTAATCCAGATTTATATTGCAATATAACGTAATATTTCAGGTGCAATAAAAAAAATACTACAATTATACATACATACATACATATTCATATATATATATATATATATATATATATATATGCTATGGAATATAATAGTGGAAGTATGGAACTCCTAACCCCGATAAAATTGCACTAAATCATCACACTACACACCCTTATTACATTCAATTTGGTTGGCGAATTTGAATGAGACGATACACTTGAATAAATGTTGGAGTATAGTTTTTGTATTTTTTTCTATATATTGTAACTTTTTTGCAAAGAATTTGTCAATTGCTATTGTTTGTGTTTATGTTTCTAACATTGGTTTTATTATTATAGATTTCTTTATGGACGTGCCATTTGAGATAATGTAAATTATACAAGGAAAACATAAAATTATTGTGATTTGAATATTTTTTTTTTAATTTTTCATTTTTTAAACTCAATATCAATAGATGAACTATATATTCTTTTAATGTTTACTCAATGATAAGTAAGCATTGAACTTGAGCATTTTTCTCATGTTTTTATGGAGTTGTATATATAACCAGGCTCAATGATAAAAGAACCATTTGGCACTCTCCAAGTCACTTTAAAGTTTCATTTACTTTTTTGGAGTGAGTAATAATCATTGAAGTGGTATGCATATATTCCATGCATAAACTAAACTTTATTGGAATTATGCTCCATTTATACATCTGAATAAGCTATGGTTTAATGCTTTTGCTTGAGATAAATATAATTATTTATAATGTATTTATATCATTTGAACCCAAGGTTAAATGAAGTTTATTAATGACATTTAAGAGTTTTAACATGCATTGTAGATGTATAGAGAGCAAGAGTCATCTAGTAAAGGTATGTTCATATATAAGATTATAATGGAGTCATCATGAATGAGCTAGATAATTTAGGATGACGAAATTGTGCAAATTTGTTTCCTTGATTGATACAATTTTAGCGTTTATTAGGCCATAAGGATCAAAACTGAATTTAATGGTCATACATTTGATGTAGCATATTATCAAAACACTTACCATAATTATAAAAATGTTACTGATTGAATTTTATTTTATTTTATTTACCATTTTAAATACAAGAACACTTACCATTTTATTTTTGCATTAATTTTGTAGACTATGGGTGCTGATGAACATGATAATCAAGTAAGAGACATAGAAGATGTTACCGTCCGCACATCCCTCCGTGGATGCAACATAAAGCTTGGTCAACACTTTTTAACAAAAGAAATCTCTTATTGTTACATGCAACCAAATACATATATATATATATATATACACCACTCCACCTCCTTTATTTTTCCTTAAAATCGACTTTTTTCAATATGTGCTTATCACCCACATACAATGCCAGACACCTTAACAAATCTCCACGTTGTCTTTGTCAACACTGATGCATGCACCATATTAAATCTTAGTTTATGTGCCATTCTATTGTACCTTACATACCATGGTATTGCTCTACCTTAAGTTTGACTACTTAAGTCTACACTACTAACCACAATGATTTATAGATCTCTTGCGTGTTTTTCATTGTCTCAAGCTTTACCATCGGCTCTGATACCATGTTAAAATTCCTAGATCCATTCGCACGTCCTTCCATGGAGGCAACATAGAGTTTGGTTAACACCTTTTAATAAAAGGAATCCTTTGTTGTTACATGCAACCAAACTTATATATATCACTCCACCTCCCTTATTTTTCACAATGTAGGACTAATCTTTTTTCAGTATGCACCCATTACCTACATACGATGCGAGACACCCCAATTGGATGTTAATCAAAATTCAGTGAGTAGTTTCATAGGAAGTAAATGAAAAAAATACATATTCTGATATTTGATAATATTTTGAGAGAAAAAAAAATTAAAGGCAAAAATCCTATATGATTTTGCAAAAAATATAAAAAAGAAATGTAAATGTTGAGATAACTATGAAACTAATAATTTGAGAATACATTAGAAGAAAATGTTGTGTTATAAATTTGGAAGACAACCATAAAGGTAATTTTAGTCAAACGAAGTATGTAGATTAATTTCTAAAGCAATTATTCGACATATCTTGCCATTTAATTGGTGTTAATGGTAAATCATGCTAAAGTGGTCATTCTAAATAACAAACCTCGGTCTGACCTAAGGAAATGTTGCAAAACAAAACCTCAAGTTAGTCTAGAAATCTACCTACGAGTATAGTCAAAAGAAAAGACAAGTAAAAGTGTCATATTGGGTTTATGTGTCAAAAAAGTTACACAAATGATCACTCTCACCTATAACCCATTTCAATAAATTCGTAATAACACATGTGTTATGGCTCTATCTATCGTGTCTCATAGCCGCAACTCTACTCAACTAGAATAACACAATCTATCCATATTATATGAGTTTATTTTCATTTATAGATACAAACCATTGTTCAAAACATTCATTTTTCAAGATACAGCATTTTCTACTTTTTCCTACGAGAGGGTTAAATCATCCTCCTTGTACTTTTCTTACGAGAGGGAAAAATCATCCTCTACGTTGTTTATTTTCTTATGAGAGGGTTAAATCATCCTCTCTATTGTGAATCCAAGTAGGGTTTCATGATGCAATACCTCGTTGGTGGATTTACCCTCTACAAGAATATCTACCTCAGAAAGATCATATTTTCACCCATTGCTTCCGACCAAATGTGAGTGCACTTTACACGATCCCTTAGTTGCACCTGCCCTCCTCGCATCTAGAAATGTGATATATCTTAGTCGGGCTATAGCCTAATTCAGGTTTCCATCTATGGTGTTATTAACCTTTTTTCTCTACGTGTCCGAAAATTTTAAAATTTCAATAAATTCCCACGCAATAGATCTTCTGGATAGAGTGACGAGGGACAAGACCATCACAATTCTGGTGTCGACCCTCTACTCAGTTCTTTAGGATGGAGCTAGCACCTAGTTGTATGACACGTATTTTACGTACCGAAAGATCGTAAAATACTACTAGACAATTTTGACATTGATTTATTTTCTGGTGTTTTCGATAGTTACACGTATTATGCCGATATATAAGCACCGATGCACCGGAGAATTTGAACGAATGAAAAAAGGTGCTAGGGTCAAAGAGAAAGTATATGGGCTACATAGTGAAATTATTTTGAGATTGGATGTTTCGACAACACGTAGAACTTAAAAAGGTCTAAAAATAGCATCCTGGGGAATAATCTTAGATTTCGACGAAACTTATGCCATTGGAATGGGAAAAATGTAACCATTAACGTACTTGAAAAATCATCGCAATCGGAAATTCCTAAAAAACTGCACAAGCATAAAACGTGAGTTAGAATTTCAAAAATTGGAGAAAAAGGGGTATACGCCATCCTAAACCCTACCCCTACATTATAAATATTCACATCTCCTTCATGGCTGCTCTATCTGATTCCTTCATATTATTTTCTCTTTTCCATGGCAACCCACTTCCCCACTCATGTTTCTCCTCTTCTTTCTCAGTCAAACAAGCACCATTTCCTACAAAATAAAATCCAAATCTTTATAATTTTCCAAGTACCATGCATCTACGGCCATGGATTAACCTGGCTCTAATTGTGGTGGCCGAAAATGGTGAATCCGATGAAGAGGATGGTTTTAGAGGAGATCCGAATAGGAAATTAGTTCACTTGTGTCAGCGAGAGGAGTCCGAAAATATAGAAGGCGAAGACAGGAAATAACCGTGTTAGAGGTGGAAAGGACGAGAAGTTAGGAGACAAAATAAGTTTCATTTAAATTTGGTTACCGAAGTGGGGCCGGAGCTGGCGGTTGGTGGTGGTGGCTAATGCAATGATGGAGTAGACGAGGGTGACAGTATTGAGGAATTGGGAGATGTGCGTGGTGTCTAGGCATGCGGTGTGTACTTGTATGGTTCGCGTGTTAATGAAGCCAAAAAAAATGAGACATGAAAACTGATGTAGCAAATCAGAGGTTGTGGCCGAAGTTAGAGGCTAAGGTAATGGCTAGTTGAGCTAGACTGTGCAGTGTTGGAGAAGGTGGTAGTGCTTGGTGGTTGGCGAGTTGAAGTTGGATGAAAGTTGCATAAGCACTGTAGGTTGAATTTGGAGTAAAGTCACGTATAGGGAAATAAATAGAATTGTGTATATGAGAGAGAAAGGGTGTTGGTGAAGAATGATGTGTCTCTGCATGAATTATGAAATTGGCAAAGGTAATTATGAAAGTATATTTGTATTAATTAACTAATAGTTAGGTTGATGAATTAATTATATATTATTATTTTATAAAATCCATATCTTTTGCAAACGAGATCTGTTTTGGATGCAGTTTCTAGAATGTGCTTGTGATGGAGAGTTCTACGACTTAACGTTTGATTGGTCAGTTTTGTTAAGATAGGTGATATTTCCTCTCATTGTACTATGACTGTTAGTATAGTATAAAAATAGCGCTTTAAATTATTTCTGACTTTAAAATATGATTTCTAAAATACTTAAATTTACATCTTATAAAAGAATTTAAAAGTGGTTTAAAATGATTTTAGGTTAAATATCACATATTTTCCATTGACATGCTATTATGATGATATTGGTAGACTTAGGATATTTTTGGTATTAATACCATATTGGCTGCTTGGATGCATTGTATTACGTTATTGTAGATGTATATAGGCAATTATAGATGTTTGATGCTTATAGGTTGCATGTATGCTTGTTTTCTTTGTTTGGTTAAAAATGCTGATCGAAGGCGATATAATTTTAGGAATATCCCATATGGTAGAATTTCATGCATAGAGTTTCATGCAAGCTGATTGATCTAAAGATGGAAAATGGATTTTTAGATGTGCTTGATTTTTGAAATAGATGCCAGACGTTTGCATTTGGTTTGTACTTAGCCATTTTGGCTAAGTATAAGACCAAAGTGGTCGTTATCAACTACTTTAGAGTGATCGATGTCTACTACTATTGATGATGGTCGGTTAGGAAACTTTTGACACGGATGATGGAAAAGGTTTTGACGAGCATAATGGATGGTTCAATTAACATTCTATTTGATGTTATGGCTCTATGACAAGTGGTTCTGGCAGTAAAGCAAAGATGTGACGCTTCAACGCAATGGCTACATGATTCAACAATAATGATTCCGTGATGGGAAGTGATGGCTTCAATGATGGATCGCTACACTTTGGGACGCAGAGTAATCGGATGGAAGGAACTGTTGGAGGAAGGTTACAGGATGCACGATGACATTCTATGACTAATGATGAGTGTCTAGAATAGTTTCCAACTGCGACAACTTTAGACGAGAGTTGCATGGACAGTTCCGAGATGAGCTATACTATGGATGACGTATGCAAAGAGATCATGGATATTCAGAGGTTTCGAGGTGTACTTGTAAAGCAATGGCATGTGTGATGATGTCCGTTGTGTATATGATGGCCCCTGGATACTTCACTAGGGATACAATGACCCTTGGATTGCATGATGTTCAGATCCGTTATACTATGGACTATCAGACGGTAGTCTAGTTCCTGACCTTCTGAGGGTATGGATTTAAGTACTGAGAATTGGGGATGTTGAGTAGTCCCTAACTATTTGTTGGGGTCGTACGTGTATAATATATCCGACGCATTGAGTGAGTGAATGCGAGGATGTGAAGTGGGTGCAATGTTCGCTTGATTGTTTATCACCATAGGGATAGCACAGGATGTAGATATTATTGGTGAAGATATCTAGACACCCTTAGTATTTTAATATATAATACACCCATGATGACTATGATGTAGAGCAGCATATATTCAAGTGTCATGTGCTAACTCTTTGGATGCAGGAATGGGTCAGGTATGAGTCTCCATACCCTCTATTCTATATACTATACCGACTTTGATAGTGTTTTGAGATTATTTATCGCTCATACCAGACTATTGTCTGACTCGAGGTTTTATTCTTTGCTTCTTATTATCTTGGGTATTCTTAAATGAGTAGACTACATAGCAGATGTAAATATTACTTGGAGTTGTGTAGATGGGCTGGCAGAAGGTGACATTTTCTCATATTTATATTTTGTACTTATTGTTGTTTATTCCGTTGTATGACACTATGGAGTCTTGACAGTGTTAAATTACTATTATAAGAGACAATATATCACTTGATTTTATTTATCGGTTGTATAAACTCTAATACTAGCATGTGTACTATGATTATGTGGTTCATGTAGTTACTACTGTCTTGCTTGTTTTATATCTATGATGATTATTATACTTTATTCGATGAGCTGTGAGATATATGGATGGCTCTGTGATTGTTTGATCTTTTATTTTTATCTCTTCTATTCTCTTCTCATTTTTCTATTCCTCTTCTTTACTTGTTTTTCTTTCCCTTTATAATCGTTCTACATTGACCGTACGCTCTATCAGCACACTATTTGGTTATATGAGCCTCGAAGGTATAGGGCAGTCGTCAAACAAGTAATCATAAAAATTCCTATGCCTTTCTCGTTCAAATTATAATTTTATATCTTTCAAAATATATGCCTTCTCTAACGCCAATTATTCCTAAATTTTTTTATGCTATTTTGATCAAATAAAGGCCTTGTGCGTGCATCATCAAACTATAGCATCAGTGCACGAAATATATTCTTATAAACATGACATAAAAATAGGAGATGGAATATTTTTAAGATAACTTTTCTTGTACCAAAGTCAAACAAACATTCACTTCATATAAACTTCATTCATATAGCTAAATCATTGATCAAGTGGTGATTAAATTCAATGCCAATTTAAAAACCTTTATATATTTTATTTGAAAAATTCAAATTCTATATAAATTCAAATATTAACATGTATTTATACATGTAATTTCATTCAAATGTCTAAATTATATTTTAGATGTCTGACCTAAAAAGTCAGACATTTGATTGGAAATTCAGATTTCTAGTTGAATTTTCAAGCATCCGACTCCCTCTTTTTCTTTATTTTGATTTCTTCTTTGAAATTAAAATAATTTCAAATTACTTAAATTTAATTTCATAATATTTTTATATCATCACTAAAATCATATTAAGAGATCACAAGAGAAGAAGATATCAAGCAAAATGGGCGAGTTGGGCAAATCGATACATAAGATCGTTGTTGGGGTTTACTGCCCTTGGTAGCTCAAGTTCATGTTGAATATGCTATTACATGATCTTTGTTTGATGATAATAAACATATATATATATATATATGTTTATTTAAATGTATTTATTATTGTAATATTTTATTTTCATATAATTAAACACATATTTGTTTAATAAAATGAATGATACAGAATTTATATTCAAACAAATATTTTATTCAAACAAATATTTTATTACAACTTTGAATAGTACAAATTTGAGCTCTCACTATATACACACACACACACATAATTTGCAATTACATCACACAATTTTTCGCTGTACAATGTTTACATACGTCTACATCTCACTACATATCACTCGTTCACTCATATCTGTTCTTCAACTGTATTCTCATTTGCATCCTGCATTTGAGTTATCTACAAAATAAACGATGACACAGTAAAATTGAAAATGAAATATTTGTGCAGTGTAAAATAAAATGTGTATTTTTGAAAATATTTTTTGCCTCAGTTATTTGGTTGTTCGTCAACATTTAATTTTTGATCTCATCTTACACGAACAGCTTGTGACATGCATTGTGTATCACTGCACATGCCACAAGACCATGCACATCGATATACACTAGACAAAACTGCAGGGACAGGCGACAACAAGGTCAAACCCGAGCTGAGGCTAGATTCAACTCAGGTGCAATACAAGTACATCAATAAGTTGTCGAGTACAACAAGACGGATTTCCAAAATCTGTACAGTAAAGACCGGACCCAAATCAACAATGAAGACAGCGGCTCGAATGAGCAAGTGCAGACTCAAATATCAGTGGCATCGGGGCAATGCAACAGTGGTAAACATCACATAAAGGAGGCAGACAAGTAAAGATATCAAGTGAAGGCCACATAAGCTCAACTGTATACAAGTTCACTTGCACTGGTTCAAAACATATGCAACATGAAAACAAAGTTCAGTAGCATGGCACAAAGGCACACAACACAGTCTCGACCAAAACAACAAATCAGTTCAAGTCCAACCAGCACTAAAACAAAATGTACTCACATGTAGATATCAAGATAAACCAAATCAAAATAAAATAGTAGTGAACTCAATGGAGCATAAATACACTTGAACCGGATCATAACATTAAACGCAAAACTACACTAGCTCTATACATTTGAACAGAGGACAAAGAATCAAATGCAGACACTACCTACATAAAACTCAACTATACCAGAGAATACAACAAAATTTTATGAACACAACCTGCGAAGCTTAAAGGCAAGTCCAGTTAAAGCAGGAACCAGCTCACTATGTCAGTATAGCAAGGATAGACTCGAGTGCATATGAAAACATGTATCAAGACTTGACTGCATGGGTTCTGCATTAAACTTTAGTGACTCGAAGTTTATATGGAAATACAAGTGTGATCAAGTCAAATCACACACATATATACATACATGTATGTATGTATGTATATACGTGGAGAAAATTGAGCGAAGCCGTGCGTAACAGGCAGTGTGTCAACATAACTCAAGTGCAATTCAAATAACAATTGCCAATAGTAAAGAGAAGCGATTCAAATGAAGCCAAGAGTAAATAAACGAAGTCGTAGGAATTATCTCAAATTTCAGATAACAAAATCAAAACTGTGGTGACCAAGGCAAAGAATCGAACAAGTCAAAATTAAATATGCGGTAATCAAACATGGAACATCAGAAAATATATGAACTGAAGAAGTCAAAAAATATCACCAGCATCCAAGCAAAATTAAACGGCCGAGCTAAAATTATCAGACGAATTCAAATAATATATTCGATCGAAAATTTAGGGAATTAAACCCTATAAAAACCCTTTAACACTTCGGCAATGAATCATTTGAGTTCAAGCAAAACAGAGAAGCAATAAATCACTAAAACTCAAATAGAGTCGAGCATAAGCAAATTGGTAAAGCAAAATCACATACCAATTTAACATTCAAGCTCACAATTTTGAAGCAACCGTGAACAAATAAACTAATCAAGGAAGCCTCGAAGTGAACTAAAAGCATCATTTTTAAGCGGCGTCTTCAACAAAGCAGAACCCTAATTTTTCAGAACAAAGAGGAATGAAGAGGTAGCCATTTTTCATAAAGGAAATACGGCCGATATTATAAAAGAAAGGGGGATATTTCTTTTATCACTGAATTTTTTTGGGGCCGGTTCTTTTTATTAATTTGGGTTTAAATTTTATTTAAGGTTTTGCATTTTCTTTTTATTTTGTAATTTACTTTTAAAACTTTTATTAAATTCTAGTCGTGTGACTAAGGGACGAACTACAGTGGTGTAGTTCGAGAATTCGCAACTCGGTGGCAGAGTTATGGTAAGGTTTTGAGCATAGTGTTAGGTTATTCGATATCGGGTATCGCAAGTTTATGTGTGCAAGCATCTGACTAGTTAATTTCTAGTAGAAACCGTGGAGGAAGCACGTGTTAGAAATGCGGATTACGGATCTTAAGGCTAGGAAAACACTAGAGGAGGGTGAATAGTGTTTTAAGAAATTACTAAATCTTTCAGAGTTTTTGTTAATTTAAACACAAATGTATGCAATATTCGGACACAGATATGATCACAGAAACAAATATAGATGCAGAAATAAAGTAAAAGCAGTAAAGGAAAGAACACACCGGATTTAATACTGGTTCGGAGTTACCCTACGTCCAGTCCCGCACACAAGTTCGGATTTCCTTTCAAAAGCAGTCTTTACAATTACACCTTCGATTTCAAGGCTACGAGGTACACCCTTCAGATTTACAATCCTCTAGGTAGAGATACTTGATTTCATGGGCAACAAGTTCACCCAATTGATTTCCAGGGCTACAATCACACATTTTCTCACTTGATTGATTTTCAAGGCTACAATCACAACTTTTCTCACAGAAATGATTATAAAGAAGCCTATAACTCTGAATAGTACTGAGGATTTTGTTGAGATAGTGATAGAGAATCAAATCAGAAATGATCTAGTTAGATTCAATGTTGATTTCGGTAGAGTAATGGTAAGAATATGTATAAAGAAATGTGGGAGAAGAAGAGGAGTGAAAACTAGAAAAATATATGTAGAATATCGTTGAAAACATCCCCTATTTATAGAAGAACAACGGCCATGTCCATTCGTGAAAGGATATGACGAATAGACACTTCTTTCGAAATTCAAATTTTTGAAATCAACTGACACTATGTCAACATGGGTAACTTGGGTATGTCGACATCCCAAAGGAAATTTTGGTGTTTTGTTTTCTTTGAAAATAACTTTTATCTCATATTAAAACTATTTTAAACTTTTATAAATGTACTTAACTATAGTTAAAATACATAAATAAATATAGAGAATAATATTTTGGTATATATAAAATTTTACTATAATTTTATATTTAAATCTAAGTATAAGTATTAAAAGTTAAATATTTATTATTAAAAGATAGTTTAAAACTAAGGATAATTCGATTTTGAAATTAAAGATTATTTTGAGGCTAAAAGATCTAAAACCAGGATAGATGATTTTGATTCTTTTAAAAGGAAGGTTTTGAAAACATTTTGAAAACAAGATATAATTTTGTAAAAACATTTTGAATAAAAGTTAGTGGATACAAAACAATGTCCCACTAGATTTTTCATAGGTTCCATCCTACTTAGGGTCCCATCCCTTTAACGGGCTCGAAGTGGATTCCATTCCACGAATAAATTGGTTTTTAAGATGCCAGTGCTTTTCTAGGAGTTTTAACAAAATTCCTAATTAAATTACTTATTCTTGAAATCTTTAACTATTGATAATCTTGATATTCTTGATACTCATGAGTCTTCAATTTTGATATCTTGAATCTCTATACTGTACAGTCTTCATTCTTGGTACCTACGTGGTTAAATCCTGCATATACATATATTTCTAAACTATAATGTTAGTATTTATATTTTATAATCCTATTCTAAGGTTGTTGTCATCAAAACCATCATCTCAAGGACTAACAATCTCCCCCTTTTTGATGATGACAACCTTTGTTTATAAAATATTACTTCTATCCTAATAACTCCCACTTAATCTACGCCTAACTATCCTATTTTATATTTCTCCCCTTTTGTCATCAACAAAACTAACTCTAAACTATATAATCTCCAAACTATATAAATCCCCCTCATTCTTGGACTAAAGTTCCTTTCTCTGAGTCCGTTTCTCTGAATTCGTCGGAGTCATGAACTGTTGTGAAACACATATTTGAATTATCTGTCTTCTAATCATCATTGCTTGTGGACGAGTCTGAGTCATCTAGAGTAGCAATAAATGCACATTTTCGTTTCTTTACGGAAACATTGTTTATAGAAAGATTTTGTCTATCTGGATACAGACAGTCTCTTTTGATATGGCCTGGTTCGTCATAGTTGAAACATTTGATATTGTTTGGCACTACATTCTAATTTCCAGAATTCTTATAGTTGTTTCTCTTGAAATTATTCATCTTTCTATATTTCAGGAATTTTCGAAAATTCTTAGTCATAAGAGCTATCTCTTCATCATTATCGATGTTTGAGTCCGATCCATCGGTCAATGCATTAAATTCCATTGATTTCTTTTCAGATGTTTTGCATTCTCTTCTCCCAATCATTTGGACTTCAAGCGACATTAGATTTCCAATTAATTCTTCTATCTTTAAGGTACTGATGGCATTTGCCTCTTCGATCGCAAGTGTCTTTTGATCCCATTCCGGAGTAAGAGAAATTAAGATTTTTATGACTTAATCTTCTTTCGAAAATTCTTTTTCCAAGAATATTAAAGAATGCACAATATCCTGAAATCTACTATACATATTTGAAATAGACTCATTAGAATTCATTTAAATAATTGAAACAGATTTGTGAGCATGGAAATTTTGGTCTGTTTGACTTTGCTTGTTCCTTCGTGAGTAACTTGCAAAGTTTTTCAGATTTCACATGTAGACTTACAAACTGACACTCTTTTAAATTCATTCCTATCAAGTGAACAAAATAGAATATTCATTTCTTTATAATTATTTTGTGCAACAGTCTTTTACTCAGCGATCCACTGTGTAAAATCAGTTGTGGGTTCAAAAATTCAGTCTATGTGATATTCCAAGCATCTAATCCTACAGATTGTAAATATATTTTCATCCAACATGCCCAATATGCATAGTTACTGCCATTAATAAGTGGTGGTCTGATAGTAGACTGACCTTCTACAAATGAACTAGTGATAGGGATGATAGAACTAGCGTTGGTAGTGTTACCAGTACCAGTGTTGGTAGCCATTTCGAAAAAAATTTAAAATTCAGATTATGAAAACTTTCAAAACCTTGCTCTGATACCAAATGTTAGAAATGCGGATTACGAATCTTAAGGCTAGGATAAACATTAGAGGGGGTGAATAGTGTTTTAAGAAATTACTAAATCTTTTAGATTTTTTGTTAATTTAAATATAAATGTATGCAATATTCAGACACAGATATGATCACATAAACAAACACAGATGCAAAAGTAAAGTAAAAGCAATAAAGGAAAGAACACACCGGATTTTATACTGGTTCGGAGTTACCCTACATCCAGTCCAGCACACAAGTACGAATTTCCTTTCAAAAGCAATCTTTACAATTACACCCTCGATTTCAAGGCTACGAGGTACACCCTCTAGATTCACAATCCTCTGGGTAGAGATACTTGATTTCACAGGCAACAAGTTCACCCAATTGATTTTCAGGGCTACAATCACACGTTTTCTCACTTGATTGATTTCCAAGGCTACAATCACACCTTTTCTTACAGAAATGATTACAAAGAAGCCTAAAGCTCTGAATAGCACTGAGGATCTTGTTGAGATAGTGATAGAGAATCAAACCGGAAATGATCTAGTTAGATTCAATGTTGATTTCGGCAGAGTAATGGTAAGAATATGCATAAAGAAATGTGGAAGAAGAAGAGGAGAGAAAACCAGAAAAATATATTTAGAAATTCGTTGAAAACAGCCCCTATTTATAGAAGAACAACAGCCATGTCCTTTCGTGAAGGGATATAACGAATAGACACTTCTTTTGAAATTCAAAATTTTGAAATCAAGTGATACTATGTCGACATGGGTAACTTGGGTATGTCGACATCCCAAAGTAAATTTTGGTGTTTTGTTTTTCATTGAAAATTACTGTTATCTTGTATTAAAACTATTTTAAACTTTTATAAATATACTTAACTATAGTTAAAATACATAAATAAATATGAAGAATAATATTTTGGTATATATAAAATTTTACTATAATTTTGTATTTAAATCTACGTACAAGTATTAAAAGTTAAATATTTATTATTAAAAGATAGTTTAAAACTAAGGATAATTTGATTTTGAAATTTAAGATTATTTTGAGGCCAAAAGTATTTAAAATCAGGATAGATGATTTTGATTCTTTTATAAGGAAGGTTTTGAAAACGTTTCGAAAACAAGATATAATTTTGTAAAAGCATTTTGAATAAAAGTTAGTGGATACAAAATAATGTCCCACTAGAATTTTCATAGGTTCCATCCTACTTAGGGTTCCATCCTTTAACGAGCTCGAAGTGGATTCCATTCCATGAATAAATTGGATTTTAAGATGCCAGTGCTTTTCTAGGAGTTTTAACAAAATTCCTAATTAAATTACTTATTCTTGAAATCTTAAACTCTTGATAATCTTGATATTCTTGGTACTCATGAGTCTTCAATTTTGATATCTTTAATCTCTATACTATACAGTCTTCATTCTTGGTACCTGCATATACATATATTTCTAAACTATAATGTTAGTATTTATATTTTATAATCCTATTCTAAGGTTGTTGCCATCATAACCATCATCTCAAGGACTAACAGCACGTAGGCAGGGTTTTGTCGAAGAAAGGCGAATCTATGTTGTTCTGTTTCTGCTTTTAATATTCAGCTATTATATGTGCTGCTATTATTCTGCTATTATCAGTGCTACAATTATTTTATATATTTTTGCATTTAATTTTTATCACCCTATTCACCCCCTCTATGGTGAAATCGATCCTATTGTTCAGACGTTTGAACCATCAGGTCAAACACCTAACTAGATGCACATAAGGGTGGTTTTCCCTAGTACAATTCGATGAGGCTTCTCCTTCGACTCTGGCTCGTTTTGGATTCTTCGTGTTGCTTTTAAGGCTTCAACTTATGTTCATTTCTGGCCCTATATCATTACATGTAATTCAAGTATTGGATTAACGTTTTATATTCATTATTAAAATACATCTCCTTTGTTCTTTGTTTCAAACTAATCTTTCTTGCTAAATCATAAGTTTTTAGATGATATGGCGATTTCAACATCGACCTATATTTATTTCATTCATACACACCATCTTAATTTCTATTTCCTTTTGAATTTTTGGCATACATATCTTCATTTTTATTTTTATTTGAATATGGATTTTGAATTCAATTTTAATTCAGAAAATATTCCAAATTAGTACCATGTTGTGCCTTAAGACCTTAACACATAACACCAAAACAAAATGGGTTCCAACTGGTCAAAGCGCGCTCCACTAACTAAAGCCATTTCGATTTGAATATTTGTATATAGTACTTTTTTTTCTTTCTTTTTAGCACTTGGAAAGGATTTCAAATTAACTTCAAAATGATTGCAAATTTACATCAAAATGTTTCCATAATATTTAAAACTAAATAAAGAAACAAAAAAATGAAGAAACATCGAAACTGGCTTGACTGGCTGCTGCTATCGGTTCACCACCCCTTACAGCAATATGTCAAACGTTTGATCTACTAGGTAAGATATCTAACCTGCTGCACTAGGGTAGTAAATCCCCTAGCAACAAGTTAGATTGCCTCATCGACTTGAGGGACCTCTACTAGAACTTGTGGCTTGGTTTTGGGATGTTTTTGGCACATTATTATTCACGGTTTTCTTAAAAACCTTACTCTATTCAATATTAAAAATTGTTGTTTAAATAATCATATTCTTCATGTGGCCAAATAATTTTTTTTTCTTTGTGATAACTTTAATCCCCGTATAGAATCAAAGTAAATATTTTCTGAGTATAAATATATTTTATCTTAATAACGCTTCATTGCAAATTATCAAAAATATTGCACCACATCAAGTTAATATGATCAATGGCTGGTTTCTTCTTAAGTTTTGCATCACAAGGACCATCTTAAATTCCATCCAAAATTTAAGGAATGTTTAAGCATAACATTAAAATGATTTAATTCAACCTATTCATCATGTTAAAGCTTCTCGTCAAGAGTACAACTCCATAGCATCATAATTCAACCCAAACATATTAAATTTCATTGTTGTCTAGAAAAAAATATACCAAGAAAACAAAATAAAATCCATATGAGATTGTCTTTTCATTATTAAGCTTAAACTTAATAATTCTACTTTAGAACATTAAAGATTAACTCAAAAGTCAAATTAGCTAAATTAGAAGTAACGACCTGGGTATTTCGAACCATGGGCATCCGCACATGTCAGACTTGAATTGCTCAAAACAACATATTGTTAAATTTTTATTTTGGCAAAACTCAGCATATACAGTAAATAAATCAATCATAGAATCATACACATGGAGTAATATAACAATAAGCAGCGGAATAAATAGTAATTCATGAAGCTACTATAAAACAACAGAATTTGAAATAAAATACAACAGATCTCAAATACAATGTAGTCTTGAATACAGATAGATGACAAGTCTGAGTAAAACAACTAGAATGGCTGAATAGATAAGATAGATCTTCAAGCAAAGTTCTAATCTACACAGTTGAGTCTCAAATATTGTGACACTCAATCTGACCCGAGCATAAAATAAAACACAAAACACTCGAGTTAGGATTAACATTCTTATACCAGTAAATTCAACTCAAGTTTATGCCAACTGGAATACAAGTAACTTAAAGGATGTTTAGGATTTCCATTCTCTAAGGATCCGTGCAACTATCTACAGTGTAGTAATATACGCTATTATACTTTGTCTATGGTAAAGTAAAAGTATTAAAATAGCGTTAAGGCGTTACCCATATCCCCCTTAACAAATTTTATTTATTCTCGTAGTCTATATAATACCGTTTGCTTCTCGGTAAACTGGAGGCTTACCCAGAGGACACCTCATAGGCATGGTACAGAACAAACTCGTAGAAGGCACGATAGGGCATGCGACAAGGCACTCGAGGCAATGCTAGTGTAGATATATCGCTTGGGGATCCAGACTGGTGGTAACGCATAACAGCTACTACCACCCACCTCGTGACATACTCCCAAATCAAAGGTGCACCCAATCAAATCACAAAATAATAGAATGGTATTGAAGAAATGTGTCCGATAGGAGGAATGACCTCAGTTGGCCCGGCGTGGCTCTTGTTTTACCGCATCAAGCTGACTCACAGGAGGCAGGGCTATGTAAATACCATATAGAATTGTCATCAAACCATCCTACTTCATTTTTAAATCTCCACCACGTGAACAGTTGTTAAAGTGGTTTTCGGAATTGGCAGAGAGTATGACAATATCCGATCCCGATCAATTTGACAACCAAATGCTGGTCATTTCATTTCAAATAGTTCATGCTTCATATCAAAATATCATATTCATTTCAAAACCATATCAATTCGATATCATTATTCACTTTAAATAATATTCATTTCTAGAATCGTAACACTTTAAAATTTATAACACTTTCGAAATCATAACACTTTTGAAACCATAAGACCTTTGAAATCATAAACACTTTTGAATCATAACACTTTTGGAATCATAACTTTTTGAAATCATAACACTTCAAACTTAAATAGTTTAAATATTGAAAATAGTGTATATATTAAAATAGTTATAAGTTAAAATAATTTATATATTAAAATAATTTATACATTAAAATAGTTTATATATTAAAATAATTTATATATTAAAATTGTATATATAGATATATAAATTGAAAATATTTTACATAATAAAGTATAATACCATATTGGTTGCTTGGATGCACTGTACTACGTTATTGTAGACGTATGTAGGCAATTATAGATGTTTGATGCTTATAGGTTGCATGTACGCTTGTTTGCTTTGTTTGGTCGAAATGCTGATCGAAGGCGATATAGTTTTAGGAATATCCCATGTGGTAGAATTTCATGCATAGAGTTTCATGCAAGCCGATTGATCTAAAGATGGAAGATGGATTTTGAGATGTGCTTTATTTTTGAAATATATGCTAGACATTTTCATTTGGTTTGTACTTAGCCATTTTGGCAAAGTATAATACCAAAGTGGTCGTTATCAACTACTCTAGAGTGATCGATGTCTACTACTATTGATTATGGTCGGTTAGACAAATTTTGACACGGACGATGGAAAAGGTTTTGACGAGCATGATGGATGGTTCAGTTAACATTCTATTTTGATGTTATGGCTCTATGACAAGTGGTTCTGGCAGTGAAGCAAAGATGTGACGCCTCAACACAATGGCTACATGATTCGACAATAATGATTCCACGATGGGAAGTGATGGCTTCAATGATGGATCACTACACATTGGGATGCAGAGTAATCAGATGGAAGGAACTGTTGGAGGAAGGTTACAGGATGCACGATGGAATTCTATGACTAATGATGAGTGTCTAAAATAGTTCCAACTGCGACGAATTCGGACGGGAGTTGTATGGACAGTTCCAAGATGAGCTCTACTATGGATGACATGTGCAAAGAGATCATATATATTCATAGGTTTCGAGGTGTACTCGTAAAGCTATGGTATGCGTGATGATGTCCATTGTGTATACGATGGCCGGTGGATACTTCACTAGGGATACAATGACCCTTGGATTGCATGATGTTCAAATCCATTAAACTATGGACTATCAGACGTAGTCTAGTTCCTAACATTTTGAGTGGTATGGATTTAAGTACTGAGAATTAGGGATGTTGAGTAGTCCCTAACTATTGCGTTGGGGTCATACTTGTATAATATATCCAACACATTGAGAGAGTGAATGCGAGGATGTGAAGTGGATGCTATATTCGCTTGATTGTATATCACCATAGGGATAGCACACGATGTAGATATTATTAGTGCAGATATCTAGACACCCTTTGTACTTTAATGTATAATACACCCATGATGACTATGATGTAGAGCAGCATATATTTGAGGTCATGTGCTAACTCTTTGGATGCAGGAACGGGTCAGGTATGAGTCTCCATACCCTCTATTCTATATACTATACTGACTTTTATAGTGTTTTGAGATTATTTATCACTCATACCAGACTATTGTCTGACTCGAGGTTTTATTATTTGCTTCTTATAATCTTGGGTATTCTTAAATGAGTAGACTACATAGCAGATGTAAACGTCACTTGGAGTTGTGTAGATGGGCTGGCAGAAGGTGACATTTTCTCATATTTATATTTTGGACTTATTATTGTTTATTCCGCTGTGTGACACTGTGGAGCCTTGATAGTGTTAACTTACTATATAAGAGACAATATATCACTTGAGTTTATTTATCGGTTGTATAAACTCTAATACTGTTTTTATGACTGTATGTGCATGTGTACTATGATTCTATGGTTCATGTAGTTACTACTGTCTTGCCCGTTTTATATCTATGATGATTATTATACTTTATTCGATGAGCTGTGAGATATATGGCAGGCTCTGTGATTGTTTGATCTTTTATTTTTTTCTCTTCTCTTCTATTCCCTTCTCATTTTTCTATTCCTTTTCTTTACTTATTTTTCTTTCCCTTTACAATTGTTCAACATCGACCGTATGCTATATCACCACACTATTTGGTTATATGAGCCTCGAAGGTATAGGCTGACGTCAAACAAGTAATTATAAAAATTCCTATGCCTTTCTCGTTCAAATGATAATTTTATATCTTTCAAAATATATGCCTTCTCTAACTCAATTATTCCCAAATGATTTTATCCTATTTTGATCAAATAAAGGCCTTGTACGTGCATCGTCAAACTATAGCATCAATGCACGAAATATATTCTTATAATCATGACATAAAAATAAGAGATGGAATATTTAAAGATAACTTTTCTTATACCAAAGTCAAACAAACATTCATTTCATATAAACTTCATTCATATAGCTAAATCATTGATCAAGTGGTGTTTAAATTCAATTTCAATTTAAAAACCTTTATTTATTTTATTTAAAAAATTTCAAATTCTATATAAATTAAAATATTAAAATGTATTTATACATCTAATTTCATTCAAATGTCTAAATTATATTTTAGATGTCTGACCTAAAAAGTCAGACATTTGATTGGAAATTCAGATTTCTAGTTGAATTTTCAAGCATCCGACTTCCCTCTTTATCTTTCTTTTGATTTCTTCTTTGAAATTAAAATAATTTCAAATTAATTAAATTAATTTCATAATAATATTAATCATCACTAAAGTCATATTAAGAGATCACAAGAGAAGAAGAGATCAAGCAAAATGGGCAATTTGGGGGAATCGATACATAAGATCATTGCTGGGGTTTACTGCCCTTGGTACCTCAAGTTCATGTTGAATATGCTATTATATGATCTTTGTTTGATGATAATAAACATATATATATATATATATATATATATATTTAAATGTATTTGTTATTGTACTATTTTATTTTCATATAATTAAATACATATTTGTTTAATAAAATAAATGATACAGAATTTATATTCAAACAAATATTTTATTCAAACAGATATTTTTACAACTTTGAATAGTACAAATTTGAGCTCACGCTATATATAAATACACATACATAATTTGCAATTACATCATAATTTTTCGCTGTACAATGTTTACATATGTCTACATCTCACTACATGTCACTCGTTCACTCATATTTGTTCTTCAACTGTATTCTCATTTGCATCCTGCAATTGAGTTATCTACAAAATAAACGCTGACGCAGTAAAATAGAAAAAGAAATATTTGTGCAGTGTAAAATAAAATGTGTATTTTTGAAAATATTTTTTGGCTCATTTATTTGGGTTGTTCGTCATTATTTAACTTTTGAAAGTACCTTACATGAATAGCTTGTGACATGCATTATGTATCACCGTACATGCCACAAGACCATGCACACAGACATACACTTGACAAAACTACAGGGACGGGCGAGCATAAGGTCAAACCCGAGCCGAGGCTGGATTCAACTCAGGTGCAATACAAGTACATCACTAAATTGTCGAGTATAACAAGACTGGTTTCCAAATTCTGTACAGTAAAGAACGGACCCAAATCAACAATGAAGACAGCAGCTCGAATGAGAAAATGCAGACTCAAATATCAATGGCATCAGGGCAGTGCAACAGTGGTAAACAGCACATAAAGGAGGCAAACAAATAAAGATATCAAGTGAAGGCCACATAAGCTCAACTGTATACAAGTTCATTTGCACTAGTTCAAAATATATGCAACATGAAAACAAAGTTCAGTAGCATGGCACAAAGGCACACAACACAGTCTCGACCAAAACAACAAATAAGTTCAAGTCCAACTAGCACTAAAACAAAATGTACTCACATGTAGACTTCAAGATGAACCAAATCAAAATCAAATAGTGGTGAACTCAATGGAGCATAAATACACTTGAACCGGATCATAACATTAACCGCAAAACCACACTAGCTCTATACATTTGAAGAGAGGCCAAAGAATCAAGTGCAGACACTACCTATACAAAACTCAGCTATACCAGAGAATACAACCAGACTCCATGAACACAACCAGAGAAGCTCAAAGGCAAGTCCAGTTACAACAGGAACCAACTCACTATGTCAGTATAGCAAGGATAGACTCGAGTGCATATGAAAACATGTATCAAGACCTGACTGCATTGGTTCTGCATTAAACTTTAGTGACCCAAATTTTATATGGAAATACAAGTGTGATCAAGTCAAATCACACACATATACACATACATGTATGTATGTGTATACATAGAGAAAATTGAGTGAAGCCGTGTGTAACAGGCAGTGGTGTCAACATAACTCAAGTGCAATTCAAATACCAATTGCCAATAGTAAAGAGAAGCGATTCAAATGAAGCCAAGAATAAATAAACGAAGTCGTAGGAATTATGGCAAAGAATCGAACAAGTCAAAATTAAATCTCTGGTAATCAAGCATGGAACATCAAAAAATATATGAATTGAAGAAGTCAAAAAACATCACCAGCATACAAGAAAAATTAAACGGCCGAGCTAAAATATCAAACGAATTCAAATAATATATTCGATCGAAAATTAGGGAACTAAACCCTATAAAAACCCTTTAACATCATCGGCAATGAATCATTTGAGTTCAAGCAAAACAAAGAAGCAATAAATCACTTAAACTCAAATCAAATCGCGCATAAGAAAATTGGTAAAGCAAAATCACATACCATTTTTACATTCAAGCTCGACAATTTTGAAGCAACCGTGAACAAATCAACTAATTAAGGAAGCCTCGAAGTGAACTAAAAGCATCATTTTTAAGCGGCGTCTTCAATAAAGCAGAACCCTAATTTTTCAGAACAAAGAGGAATGAAGAGGCAGCCATTTTTCATAAAGGAAATACGGTCGATATTATAAAAGAAATGGGGATATTTTTTTTATCACTGAGTTTTTTTTGGGGTCGGTTCTTTTTATTAATTTGGTCCTAAATTTTATTAAGGGTTTCGTATTTTCTTTTTATTTTGTAATTTACTTTTAAAATTTTTATTAAATTCTAGTCATGTGACTAAAGTACGAACTACAGTGGTGTAGTTCGAGAACTCACAACTTAGTGGCTGAGATATGGTTAGGTTTTGAGCGTAGAGTTAGGTTAGACGATAGCGGGTATTGCAAGTTTATGCGTGTAAGCGTCTGACTACTTAATTTCTAGTAGAAACCTTGGAGGAAGCACATGTTAGAAATGCGGATTATGGATCTTAAGGCTTGGATAAACACTAGAGGGGAGTGAATAGTGTTTTAAGAAATTACTAAATCTTTCAGAATTTTTGTTAATTTAAACACAAATGTATGCAATATTCAGACGCAGATATGATCACAGAAACAAACATAGATGCAGAAATAAAGTAAAAGCAGTAAAGGAAAGAACACATCGGATTTAATACTGGTTCGGAGTTACCCTACGTCCAGTCCCGCATGCAAGAACGGATTTCCTTTCAAAAGCAGTCTTTACAATTACACCCTCGATTTCAAGGCTACGAGGTACACCCTCCAGATTCACAATCCTCTAGGTAGAGATACTTGATTTCACGGGCAACAAGTTCACCCAATTGATTTCCAGGGCTACAATCACACCTTTTCTCACTTGATTGATTTCCAAGGCTACAATCACAACTTTTCTCACAGAAATGATTACAAAGAAGCCTATAACTCTGAATAGCACTGAGGATCTTGTTGAGATAGTGATAGAGAATCAAACCAGAAATGATCTAGTTAGATTCAATGTTGATTTCGGCAGAGTAATGGTAAGAATATGTATAAAGAAATGTGGGAGAAGAAGAAGAGTGAAAACTAGAAAAATATATGTAGAATATCGTTGAAAACTGCCCCTATTTATGGAAGAAACAATAGCCATGTCCATTCGTGAAAGGATATGACGAATAGACACTTCTTTTGAAATTCAAATTTTTGAAATCAACTGACACTATGTCAACATGGGTAACTTGGGTATGTCAACATGGGTAACTTGGGTATGTCGACATCCCAAAGAAAATTTTGGTGTTTTGTTTTCTTTGAAAATAACTTTTATCTCATATTAAAACTATTTTAAACTTTTATAAATGTACTTAACTATAGTTAAAATACATATATAAATACAGAGAATAATATTTTGGTATATATAAAATTTTACTGTAATTTTATATCTAAACCCAAGTGTAAGTATTAAAAGTTAAATATTTATTATTAAAAGATAGTTTAAAACTAAGGATAATTTGATTTTGAAATTAAAGATTATTTTGAGGCTAAAAGTATTTAAAACCAGGATAGATGATTTTGATTCTTTTAAAAGGAAGATTTTGAAAATATTTTGAAAACAAGATATAATTTTGTAAAAACTTTTTAAATAAAAGTTAGTGGATACAAAAAAATGTCCCACTAGATTTTTCGTAGGTTCCATCCTACTTAGGGTTCCATCCCCTTAACGGGCTCGAAGTGGATTCCATTCCACGAATAAATTGGATTTTAAGATGCTAGTGCTTTTCTAAGAGTTTTAACAAAATTCCTAATTAAATTACTTATTGATGAAATCTTGAACTCTTGATAATCTTGAAATTCTTGATACTCATGAGTCTTCAATTTTGATATCTTGAATCTCTATACTATACAGTCTTCATTCTTGGTACCTGCATGGTTAAATCCTGCATATACATATATTTCTAAACAATAATGTTAGTATTTATATTTTATAATCCTATTCTAAGGTTGTTGTCATCAAAACCACATCTCAAGGACTAGCAATCCCCCCTTTTTTCATGATGACAACCTTTGTTTATAAAATATTATTTCTATCCTAATAACTCCCCCTTAATCTATGCCTAACTATCCTATTTAATCTTTCTCCCCTTTTGTCATCAACAAAAACTAACTCCAAACTATATAATCTCCAAACTATATAAATCCCCCTCATTCTTGGACTAAAGTACATTTTTCTGAGTCCGTTTCTCTGAATTCGTCGGAGTCGTGAACTGTTGTGAAACACATATTTGAATTATCAATCTTCTGATCATCATCGCTTGAGAACGAGTCTGAGTCATTTAGAGTAGCAGTAAATGCACATTTTCGTTTCTTTACGGAAACATTGTTTATAGGAATATTTTGTCTATCTGGATATGGACAGTCTCTTTTGATATGGCCTGGTTCGTCACAGTTGAAACATTTGATATTGTTTGGCACTACATTCTAATTTCCAGAATTCTTATAGGTGTTTCTCTTGAAATTATTCATCTTTCTATATTTTAGGAATTTTCGAAAATTCTTGGTCATAAGAGCTATCTCTTCATCATTATCGCTGTTTGAGTCTGATCCATAGTTCAATACATTGAATGCCATTGATTTCTTTTCAGATGTTTGCTTTCTCTTCTCCCAATCATTTGGACTTCAAATGACATTAGATTTCCAATTAATTCTTCTATCCTTAAGATACTAATCTCATTTGCTTCTTCGATCGCAAGTGTCTTTTGATCCCATTCTGGAGTAAGAGAATTTAAGATTTTTATGACTTGATCTTCTTTCGAAAATTCTTTTCCTTAGGATATTAGAGAATGCACAATATCCTAAAATCTACTATACATATCTGAAATAGGCTCATTAGAATTCATTTTAAATAATTGAAACTGATTTGTGGGCATGGAAATTTTGGTCTGTTTAACTTTGCTTGTTCCTACGTGAGTAACTTGCAAAGTTTTCCAGTTTTCACATGCAGACTTACAAACTGACACTCTATTAAATTCATTCCTATTAAGTGAACAAAACAGAATATTCATTTGTTTATAATTATTTTGTGCAACAGCCTTTTGCTCCGCGGTCCACTGTGCAAAATTAGTTATGGGTTCAAAAATTCGGTCTGTGTGATATTCCAAGTGTCTAATCCTACAGATTGTAAATATATTTTCATCTACATGCCTAATATGCATAGTTACTGCCATTAAAAAGTGGTGGTCTGACAGTAGACTGACCTTCTACAAATGTACTAGTGATAGGGATGATAGAACTAGCGTTGGTAGTGTTACCAGTACCAGTGTTGGTAGCCATTTTTAAAAAATTTCAAAATTCAGATTATGAAAACTTTGAAAACCTTTCTCTGATACCAAATGTTAGAAATGCGAATTACGGATCTTAAGGCTAGGATAAACATTAGAGGGGGTGAATAGTGTTTTAAGAAATTACTAAATCTTTTAGATTTTTTGTTAATTTAAATACAAATGTATGCAATATTCAGACACAGATATGATCACATAAACAAACACAGATGCAAAAATAAAGTAAAAGCAGTAAAGGAAAGAACACACCGGATTTTATACTGGTTTGGAGTTACCCTACATCCAGTCCCACACACAAGTACGAATTTCCTTTCAAAAGAAATCTTTACAATTACACCCTCAATTTCAAGGCTACGAGGTACACCCTCCAGATTCACAATCCTCTAGGTAGAGATATTGATTTCACGGGCAACAAGTTCACCCAATTGATTTCCAGGGCTACAATCACACGTTTTCTCACTTGATTGATTTCCAAGGCTACAATCACACGTTTTCTTACAGAAATGATTAAAAAGAAGTCTATAACTCTGAATAGCACTGAGGATCTTGTTGAGATAGTGATAGAGAATCAAACCAGAAATGACCTAGTTAAATTCAATTTTGATTTCGACAGAGTAATGGTAAGAATATGTATAAAGAAATGTGGAAGAAGAAGAGGAGTGAAAACCAGAAAAATATATTTAGAAATTCGTTGAAAACAGCCCCTATTTATAGAAGAAAAACAGCCATGTCCATTCGTGAAGGGATATAACGAATAGACACTTCTTTTGAAATTCAAAATTTTGAAATCAAGTGATACTATGTCGACATGGGTAACTTGGGTATGTCGACATCCCAAAGGAAATTTTGGTGTTTTGTTTTTCTTTGAAAATAACTGTTATCTTATATTAAAACTATTTTAAACTTTTATAAATATACTTAACTATAGTTAAAATATATAAATAAATATAGAGAATAATATTTTGGTACATATTAAATTTTACTATAATTTTATATTTAAATCTAAGTATAAATATTAAAAGTTAAATATTTATTATTAAAAGAGAGTTTAAAACTAAGGATAATTTGATTTTGAAATTAAAGATTATTTTGAGGCGAAAAGTATTTAAAACCAGGATAGATGATTTTGATTCTTTTAAAAGGAAGGTTTTGAAAACATTTTGAAAACAAGATATAATTTTGTAAAAACATTTTGAATAAAGTTAGTGGATATAAAGCAAAGCCTCACTAGAATTTTTGTAGGTTCCATCCTACTTAGGGTTCTATCCCTTTAACGGGCTCGAAGTGGATTCCATTTCACGAATAAATTAGATTTTAAGACTCCTGTGCTTTTCTAGGAGTTTTAACAAAATTCCTAATTAAATTACTTATCCTTGAAATCTTGAACTCTTGATAATCTTGATATTCTTGGTACTCATAAATCTTCAATTTTGTTATCTTTAATCTCTATACTGTACAGTCTTCATTCTTGGTACCTGCATGGTTAAATCCTGCATATACATATATTTCTAAACTATAATTTTAGCATTTATATTTTATAATCCAATTCTAAGGTTGTTGTCATCATAACTTTCATCTCAATGACTAACAGCTCACAGGCAGGGTTTTGTCGAAGATGGGCAAATCTATGTTGTTCTATTTCTACTTTTAATATTCAGCTATTATATATGCTGCTATTATTCTGCTATTATCAGTGCTGCAATTATTTTATATATTTTTGCATTTAATTTTTATTACCCTATACACCCCCCTCTAAGGTGAAATCGATCCTATTGTTCAGATGCCTGAACCATCAGGTCAAACACCTAACCGAATGCATATAAGGGTGGTTTTCCCTAGTACGGTTCAATGAGGCTGCTCCTTCGACTCTGGCTCGTTTTGGATTCTTCGTGTTGCTTTTAAGGCTTCAACTTATGTTCATTTCAGGCCCTCTATCATTACATTTAATTCAAGTTTTGGATTAACATTTTATATTCAATATTAAAACACATCTCCTTTGTTCATTGTTTCAAACTAATCTTGCTTGCTAAATCATAAGTTTTTAGATGATATGGCGATTTCAACATCGACCTATATTTATTTCATTCGTACACACCATCTTAATTTCTATTTCCTTTTGAATCTTTGGCATACATATCTTCATTTTTATTTTAATTTGAATATGGATTTTTAATTCAATTTTAATTCAAAAAATATTCCAAATAAGTGCCATGTTGTGCCTTAAGACCTTAACACATAACACCAAAACAAAACGGGTTCCAACTGGTCAAAGCGCGCTCCACTAACTAAAGCCATTTCGATTTGAATATTTGCATATAGTACTTTTTTTCTTTCTTTTTAGCACTTGGAAAAGATTTCAAATTAACTTCAAAATGATTGCAAGTTTACATCAAAATGTTTCCATAATATTTAAAAACTAAACAAAGAAACAAAACAAATGAAGAAAGATCGAAACTAGCTGGACTGGCTGCTGCTATGGGTTCACCGCCCCTAACAGCAATAGCTCAAACGTTCAACCTACTAGGTAAGATATCTGACCTGCTGCACTAGGGTAGTAAATCCCCTAGTAACAAGCTAGATTGCCTCATCGACTTGAGGGACCTCTACTAGAACTTATGGCTTGGTTTCGGGATGTTTTTGGCACATTATTACTGACGGTTTTCTTAAAAATCTTACTCTATTCAATATTAAAACTTGTTGTTCAAATAATCATATTCTTCGTATGGCCAAATAAAAGTTTTATTCTTTGTGATAACTCTAATCCCCATATGGAATCAAAATAAATATTTTCTGAGTATAATTATATTTTATCTTAATAACACTTCATTGCATATTATCAAAAAAATTGCACCACATCAAGTTAATATAATCAATGACTAGTTTCTTCTTAAGTTTTGCATCACAAGGATCATCTTAAATTCCATCCAAAATTTAAGGAATGTTTAAGCATAACATTAAAATGATTTAATTCAACCTATTCATCATGTTAAAGCTTCTCATCAAGAGTATAACTCCATAACATCATAATTCAACCAAATATATTAAATTTAATTGTTGTCTAGAAAAAATATACCAAGAAAACAAAATAAAATCCGTATGAGAATTGGTCTTTTCAGTATTAAGCTTAAACTTAATAATTCTACTTTAGAACATTAAAGATTAACTCAAAAGTCAAATTAGCTAAATTAGAAGTAACGAACTAGGTATTTCGAACCATTGGCATCTGCACATGTCAGACTTGAATTGCTCAAAAAAAAGATTGTTAAATTTTTATTTTGGCAAAACTCAGCATATACAGTAAATAAATCAATCATAGAATCATAGACACAGAGTAATATAACAATAAGCAGCGGAATAGATAAATAGTAGTTCATGAAGCTATTATAAAACAACAGAATTTGGAATAAAATACAACATAATATCTCAAATACAATGCAGTCTTGAATACAAACAGATGACAAGTCTAAATAAAACAACTGGAATGGCTGAATAGATAAGACAGATCTTCAAGCAAAGCTCCAATGTACACAGGTGAGTCTCAAATGTTGTGACACTCAATCTGACCCGAGCATAAAATAAAACACAAATAACTCGAGTTAGGATTAACATTCTTAGACCAGTAAATTCAACTCAAGTGAAATGCCAACTGAAATACAAGTAACTTAAAGGATGTTTGGGATTTCCATCCTCTAAGGATCCGTGGAACTATCTATTGTGTAGTAATATACGTTATTATAATTTGCCTATGGTAAAGTAAAAGTATTAAAATAGCATTAAGGCGTTAACCATATCCCCTTAATAAATTTTATGTATTCCCGTAGTATATATAATACCGTATGCTTCTCCGTAAACTGGAGGCTTACTCAGAGGACACCACATAGGCACGGTACAAAACAAATTCGTAGAAGGCGCGATACGGCATGCGACAAGGCACTCAAGGCAATGCCAGTGTAGATATACCACTTGCGGATCCAAACTGGTGGTAACGCATAGCAGCTACTACAACCCACTTCATGACATACCCTCAAATCAAAGGTGCACCCAATCAAATTACAAAGTAATAGAATGGTATTGAAGAAATGTGTCCGATAGGAGGAATGACCTCACTTGGCCCGGCGTGGCTCTTGTTTTACCGCATCAAGCTGACTCCTACAGGAGTCAGGGCTATGTAAATACCATATAGAATTGTCATCAAACCATCCTACTTCATTTTGAAATCTCCACCACGTGAACAGTTGTTAAAGTGGTTTTCGGTATTGGCAGAGAGTACGACAATATCCGATCCCGATCTCTTTGACAATCAAACCTTATCACAACGTGGTCATTTCATTTCAAATAGTTCATGCTTCATATCAAAATATCATATTCATTTCAAAACCATATCAATTCGATATCGTTATTCACTTTAAATAATATACATTTCTAGAATCGTAATACTTTAAAATTTATAACACTTTCGAAATCATAACACTTTTGAAACCATAATACCTTTGAAATCATAACACTTTTGAATCATAACACTTTTGTAATCATAGCCTTTTTGAAATCATAATACTTTTGAAATCATAACACTTCAAACTTAAATAGTTTAAATATTGAAAATGGTGTATATATTAAAATAGTTATAAGTTAAAATAATTTATATATTAAAATAATTTATACATTAAACCAATTTATATATTAAAATAATTTATATATTAATATTGTGTATATATATATATTGAAAATGCTTTACATGATAAAAATAGTTTCCTCCAATTTCACAAATCGATTCAAATCAGCTTAAATTCCAAAATTCAATTAAAATCAATCCATGTTCAACACTTTCCATTTAAAAGGTTAAAGATCCAAATTCAAATTATTAATAAACCATTTCAATCTTTATCGATTTCAAATCCAAGTTTGACTATTACTTCAATTTTAATAAGATTCAAAGTTTAAATATTCAAGCATCTATAGGTTTCATTTGCATGTCAACATTCAGTTTTAAATTTTATTCAAATTAGAAAGTATTCACTTAATCATTTTAATAATAGTTTATTAAAATCCCAATTTATAAATTTAAATCAATATAAATATTCAATTTCAATTTTGTTTGAAATTAAGAATATTCATTTAATCACTTTTTATCAAATCATTTTATAAATTATATTTTCCAAAATCTCAGTATTTATAAGTTCAAATAAATTCTTATTTGAATTCAATTTTTAACCAATTTAAATTCCAAGTCAACATTAATTTGTCTTCCTAACCTTTATTATTAAAGTTATAAAAATCTATTTTTAAAATATTGATATAAATTTAAATAAATACTTAACATATTATAAACCAATTAAATTTTATTAAATTAAATCTTATTATTAAACTTATTTTATATTAAATATTATTTTATATATTTTAAAATAATAAAATTATAAGTAAAATCTTAAATTTTATAATTTTCAAACTAACTTATAAATTAAAATTTTCAAAACATATTATTTCAAAAATCTAAAAAAAAAATTAATTTTACATATATTATATTTAAAACCAAATATTTATTAAACACCATATATTTTCTATCAAAACTTTGGAAATCATTTTCAAGAATATAGACCAACAGTGTCTGTATATAATTTTCTATCCTATGGTCAAATGATACGGATATTTATCATTTCAATCCACAATTTAAATATTTACAGGTATATATCATTTCAACTCGCAATCCCAAAATTCAAAATAAATGAAAATTGCTTAGGTTTATCGTTTTCACCCATAACAATTTTTTCCTATTTTAGAATATCATTCAGGTATGTATCATTTAACCCATAGGGAATTCTAAACTAACAGGGAACTTGCAGAGTGAGAACAAGTATGATAATAGTATAATATAACAACAACAGGCATATATCATCAGTGATAAATTAATAAAATATACACAACAGGATATGTTATCGTATATCACAGGTAAACAATTGCAGAAAATGGCATATCATATTTAATATTTAAATAACTTAACAATCCAAATCTAACAGCATATTTCAATTGTCATTACAAGTGATCAAATTTTACTAACTATAAGAATGTTAATCATGAGTGATTGCTCGCCTTTCGAGGCTAGAGATTTGACAATAAAATAGGTTACGAATCCAAGCATGAATTTCCATAGTGAAGCAAGATGGACACGAATTCGACGAACAAAGCTGATAAATTAGGATCAAAGGAAAAATCAAAATCATCTTGATATAACTAAAATGAAATATATTCCATAAAACCAAAATTAACTTTACAAGTACACGATTTAAAAATAAAATTTCCATATTATATGTATATTTAAACATAATATATTAACGATGTCTACATATATTATGTTACACAATCATTGCTCAAATTTAAACACATATATTTTAAAATCAAACCTATACACTATATACAAAATTTTCTCTGAAGTTAATTTTAAAGCATATGTTTAATATAAAATCTTCAAATATTTTCAAATCACGTATAAAATAAATTTCTATATATTACTCGAAACCCGAACTCAAGTATACTCATATACACTAATATATAGACTAATATAAACTGACATACATGTTATATTATAAAGACAATATATATCGTAAAAGTCAATATCAACTTACTTTATTACGATATATACATATAAACAATAGCAAGTTACCCTTGACCAAATTCACTTTATATATACTGATATAATTTGTGTATTTTAAACGAAAGATCTGATATACAAACAAGTATACACTCACACAAAAAACAACCATATATATATATTGTATGTTGAACACATATTTCTTTTCAAAATATATGTGTGTGTGTGTGTGTTTATACATATATATTGAACAGACATAAGATTAGGATCTTATGGTATATTACTTCTAAAATATGAGAACCATATATATTTTATAGGAAGTGATAGGTAAGATTATAACATATCAAACACGCAATATATACATATATATATATATATATATATATATATATATATATATATATCTGCGTGTGTGAGCAATCTTACATACCTACACATATATGAATTGCTATGGCAAATGGGAAAGTTTGCTCTAACCCAAAACGCAACTTCTTGGTGATGCATGCAAACTATATATGTTTCATAATATAGACATTTATATATATTGAAATGAAAAGGAAGGAAGGAAATAAGAGGACTTGCGTAGTTGTGTTCCTCGACCGCCTAGTGCTGAAGATCTGGTGCTTGCATGAGGGAGAGGGGGTGGTCACAGGCTGCCATAGAGGTTGGGTTGGCGTGGCAATGGTTAGGCTAGGCTTGGGTAACCAAGGTTGATGAACAAGGGGAAAATGGCGGTGATGGGTTGTGTCGGTGGCAATTGAGTTCTTGGCTACTTCGTTTAATGGATCCGAGAGGTGAGAGTGCAGGCGGATGTGGAGGGGAAAAGGGGAAAGGCAGACAGGGTTTTGGTGAGGTTCACAGGAGGAGACAGAAGTGGGGTGGAGCATAGGGCGGCTGCCATGGTGGAGATGGTCAAATGGAAGGTGATGAGCTAGGCTTTCGGTAGGAAGATGGGAAGGCTAAGCATCGAAAAGAAAAAAAATAGCAATAAAAGAAAGAAAATGGAAGGAGGCCTTGTGATTTAAGGGGACGAGCAGTGTAGTTTCAGGAAGATGATAGGAATGCAGATAGATAAAAATATAATTTTATTTTATATTTTAAACTGACAGAAATAAAGGCATAGAGCAAACACCAACTATTAGAATTCAGAGAATATAGAAAGCCGCTGGCTATTGGTTGTCTCTAGAGATGACCAAGAGTGCCGATATGGTTGACCGTTTCACATATTTCGCTGTGCACCGAACTCCGAAACACACAGACTAATATACTATGGAGGCCATCATGAGGGGATGAGTAGAACGATATACAGATATAAGCGATACGACCATCTTACTAAAAATCGATATTCCATTGCCAAAATTGCTGCTAATTTGCTGAAAATAAGATAAACGGAGCTAGAGAAATCCAAATTTGACGGAACGAATTATGTCGTCGCACTCGGAAAATGATAAACATTTTTATTATATAAAAATATTCAGATTTCGAAAACATTTTATTTTTCATCAAATTAACTAAATTTTTAAATTTTAATAAAATTACACAATAAAATAAATTTCCATATTATCTGATGAAAATATGACATTTGCTACATTTAAATACACACATATCAAATATCCAATTTTTTATTTCCAACTTCAATCGTTTAAAATTTCACAAAATTCAATTAGTTACATTATTTAAAACCATTAAAATCTACGAGTCATTACATTAGATTTATGTCTAGAACTTATTTAGCCACTAAAACATGTTCTAAGGCTTGAATTTGAAAGAATATGGGTGAAGAAATCAATATTCACAATGTTGTTTAATCCACTTTTGATTTGGGAAAAAAATTAATGCCCTAGGTGCTAATGAATGATAAAGAAGTACACATATTTTTCTTTTAATGTGATGAAGGAGGCGGATTATGAAAAGGTTTTGGTATTTATAGTCTTTAGTGGTGAAAGATGAAAGCCAAGTGTAGGTTAAAAATATGAATGAATTAAATTAACAATGGTACACTTAGGATAGGATTTAGTTTAAGTTTATCCCCGTTTAATTTCATTTTCTTTTCATTTACAAATTTCTAGCCTTAACCTATTATTAATCTAACCACTTTAAAATAACTTTTTACATCCGTTTATAAATCCATTCGATGTGTTTTGTTAAAGTTTTATTTCAATCCTATAACATTTTCACTTTTATTAAAGTATCATTTTCAATTTTAAACAATTATAATTAATTGTTTTTTTTCAAAAATACCACAATTCTAATTTATTTTACCAAATAATTTTAAGATAAATATGGATTTTTAAAGTTACTATTCCAAATTTAATTTTGAATTTTTAAATCAATTTTCTAAAATAAACTCAAGTTTTCAATTTATTGAATTGAGTTCAATAAATTATTTAAATTAAAATTTCTAATTTGAATAAGATGTTACAATCCCGTTATGGAAATCACAATAGTTTCAATACCCTATTTTATCTATGATGACAACATATATTTTGGCAGTGTCGATTACTGCCATAGCTTCAGAAAGTGCTATTAGCATAGGTGGTAGAGACTCAACGATTATCGAAATTAACTAAAATAAGATGTTGTTAAAGCATTACCGTGTTTAGGAGATTGGTTGTATGATGGTACCATGATGCAAACACCAAAAGATTTAGGAGAAAACAAGTTTTTATTTTCAAATGGAAACTACTAATTCTAAAAATTAGTTACTTTTATTTTATTATTTGACCAAATATGATAGTATATTAATAGTTAGTTACATTTATTTTTCTAGTTTAGTTAGGGAATTTTTTAGGAATCTACAAGAACGTTTTGGATAGTCATACATATCATTTATAACAGTACTCAAACTTATTTATAACATACTTACTGAAATTAGTTATTTGTATCATTTATATAAAATGAACTAGTGTTTTTTGGACGGTAGCAATAGTGACTTAGAAATCAAATTTACTACTCCTTCAATATATATACAATTACTATGGTTAATTGAAAATATAACTCAAACCTTCATCTTCCTTTATTTTCATTAATCTGTTGCCTTCACTTATTATAGAAAGAAGGACTTTGTAGCTTGGTTCGCTTATAAACTGAAATGCAAGCCCATTATTTCTAGCACCAAGAGATGGATCATTGATAATCACAGCAGTAGAAGATTTAGAGCCTGGGGAAAAGGAGCTGATTAGAGCATTATGTCTGTAACAACCCATACTTTTAAACATTTAAAAACATTAAATTAAATAATATTTTTGAATAAAATTGTTATGAATAAAAAAATTAAGATTTTACTGATAAAAATTAAATTATAATACAAATTATGAGCTTAAGCCAAATTTCAGTTAATGAAACATGTTTGAAATAATACAAGGATTATAACCAATGTTATTGCGTATTTTAATAACATTAGTTTGAGTGAAATTAACAATTGTCTGAATGTAAATTTCCAATTTATTGGAGCAATGTTAATAAAGAACAATAAATATTACTTTATTAAAGTAGAAATCATACGTTTATTTATTTGAAATGTTTGGTAGTTGAAAGATTGATTGTAGAGACGAGAAACTATTATTTGGAAAGAAATGTATAATTCTTGTTTGTATCCAATATTGTATAAATATTTTTAAGTTACTATTAGATAGGAAATAATTGTTCTATTTCTCATTTCGTTTATTTTGTCCATTTTGAAATTCACCTTTGTAAACAATTGAAATTAATGTAATTGAATAATTTCAATTAATGGTAGAGAGGACACTAAATTGTAAATTAATAGGTGTAATTAAACATAGCTTATGTTTTGTAAAAATATAAGGAAAATTTATTTAATGAAAAGAACATTTATATTAAATAAAATGAATGTTTCATTTATGAATATGGCTTTAATTTCATTAAAATAAAGAATATAATTATTGATTTAAAGGAAGAAATATATGTATATTTGAACTGTGTTTACAATACAGATGGATTTCAAGAGTAGGAAAATAATTTATTTAAGTAAGTTATTTATTACTCTGCTGTATAAATAACAAATTTATAAAGGTATTTAAATGACTGAAGGAAATAATTATTCTATATCTTATCCATTTTAGTTATCTGTTTTGAAATTTAACTTTGTAAGTAATTGCAATTAATGTTATTGAAATATTTCAATTAGAAGGAAAAAAAACGTTGATTGCAATTAATAGATTTAATAAAAGAAACACACCTTTTGGGTTAAACAAAAAGGATATTTTAATGGAAATAAAAGATCATTTGGGGAAAACCGAATTAAACGATTTCATTTTTAAGGTAAGTAATTATATTTATTATGCATAGATAAAAAAATTAAATGCATACAAATTTGAATATTATTTGATTTAACGAAGTTAATTTGGTTACATTTCACAAATTGAATTTCAAAAAGGTTGTGCGATGTACATAGTTCTTTCATTTTTTTGTTATTAATTGTTGCATGTATGTTTTAAAATAGTTATCTCATTATTAATACTTGATCCACTCATTTCTCCTTCTGTTTAATACCTGAGACTAGACTTTCAGATTGTATTTAATTCTTTCCACCTCTTTTTCGTGTATACAAAATTTCACTTTCTTTAGTTTACAACTTTTCCATTCCTACGTACATTTTTTATGCATTATTAATGCTTGAAGCTTTCAAAATAAAACATGACATTTATTTTTGTCTCTCCACCTTCATTTCCTAATTATTACATAATCTGTAGCTTATTTCTTTCATTTGCAGTGCATATTTGTGTTCTTTTTTTTGGCTAAGTCTTATTGGGTTTATTTTAGACTAGTGGGCTCCTTAGTAAATCAAGAGACCCTAGAAAACCTAAAAGACTTTGGACCCTTCCTAATCCTACCCATTGAACTTCTATTTCCTATCTGACTAAAACCAAGCACGTACATAAATTCCTCATTTGAGAAACTACCTGCGTACACTTCTTGGTCAAATCTATTGAAAACTCCAAACCCTAAAACTCCTAAATTTGCAAACCAAATTTCATCCTTCCTCCTTCACCCTAGCCTTCCTCTCTCCTCTTGCTGCCACTCACCTCCATCACCACCCACAACCCACGGTGGTAACCCATGGCCAAAGCCCCACCATCCCTCTCCTCTTCTTTCTCCATTTCCGCTTCCTTTTCCCTTCCATTTTCCCTCTTTCTTCCCCTTATTTCCATGGCTTATATATTCTAATAAACTACTTCAAATCAAATAATTATTTATATTAAATCATGTATAATTTCAATGGAAACAACTTTGTTGTTGAACCCTTCTTCTCATTTCGAATATTTCTATATCAAAAACTGCATTTCTCAAGTCTTATCTCGGGTCCAGTGTTGGCCGAAAATACCCTATATTATATCAATCATATCTCCTTCAGGAAAGAATCAAATTATATAAATATTTTTTCAAACCATTTATTTTTCTGGTGACTTCAATTTTCTTTTATATCGGTTCTTTAAATTCCTTAATTTTCTATTCCAAAAACTCAAATCTTTTCGAAGTATTTTTGAACTCCGATTTTCAATTTAGAAAACACCTTTGTTTGTTTTGACCATAACTTCCTCAAAACAGATTCTTTTTGAGTGATTCTTTTTTATTATGGAGGGAAAAGAATTTGAAACAACTTTCTAGTTAGTCACTTTTATAGATTCAGTAATATTCTAGTTTGTATATTTTCTTAAAGATGACCTAGTTTCAGGTTTGTCCGTAGTTTGGATCTTGGTTTATTTGGAAGTTGAAAATAGTTGAAACTTGTTTATTGATTCGTATTCATGTCTAAGATTTGTTGGATTTGCTTTGCATTTAGATCTTTGCTAGGAATCTCCATATTGTCATCACCTTCATAGCCACGAAAGGTGAGCAAACACTCACAACTAATAGATTTTCTTATGTTAATTAAATAGTATGATGTGATTAGAAATTAATTGTCGCTGTTTAGTATATTATAAATTTCCATTTAAGTTACATCTGACTTTTATTGACTTTAATTTCCATTTAATTTAATATTGAAATTTAAATTGCTAGTTAATTACCTAATAATGATAACCAGTAAATTGTTGGTTGTTACTGGTTGATTTTAATGATGGTTGTGTTATATGTTTGATTGTTGATATTTGATTGATTAGATTGATGTTATTGGTTGATATTTTGGATGATTGGATGTTATTTATGTCTATATCTCTGTTATCCCTATGGTTCGAAATGATACATACCTGAACGATCTTATAATTAGGGGAAAATCTTTGGGTTGAAATGATAAACCCGAGCGGTTTTCATTGATTTGGAAATGTCGATTTTTAATATTGGTTGAAATGATATATACCCATATAATTTCTTGAATTTGGATTTTTGTTTGGGATTGAATTATTTGGAGGGTTTAAGTTAATTCAAACTTCGATTTGTTTTAATTAGATGATTAAGATTGATATTTAGAATTATTTGAAACCCTTTAAATAATTATATTCACGTTGTACACTTGATAGGAGATAAAAATCCCATAACATCTATGAAATCATTGCACTAATATTTATATTTTACTTATTTTGATCTGACTTACATAAGGTCTTTTAGTTCTGACTCGAACGTTTTGTCTTTTCATTATGCTCGGGTCAGTCTGAGCTTTTCAGCGTATTGAAGACTATTTTCTAGAGGATGAAGACAACGATACAGTATATTATTGCTATTTATTATTCAACTGAATTCCATTTTCTATTGCATTATTTGTTTATTTCTAATGTATGTATAACTCTGATTTGAATTGTAAAAGTGTAATCAAATGTTATTTGTAAAACAGCTTCATAAACTATTTATTTGATTGTTATATTTTGTTGTTCCACTACGAGATTTTGTGTTTTGTTTTTTCTTCTTTTTTCTTATTTATCCCATCCCTTTTGAATGGTTTGAGTCTGATACATATGGTTTATTATTGATTTGGACCGTCCGAAATAGCGGGTCGTTATAATGTCGAACATCTTTAGTGGTATTGCCACTAACTAAAACAGGAATCCATTCCACAAACTCTCCCATAGAAACAACCACACCCAAATGCTGTTGCAACCAACATTAACATTCAATTCCAGAAGGGCTTCAGAATTCTCAAAAATTCTATCGTACCCAACATCAACACATGACCAAGGAGCAATCATAGCAGCTAACATCAGGTTCAACGAGACAACAGAGAAGTGTAGTGCAACCCCAACTAAAATTGATTCATGAATAATATAATTTATATTAAATCATATTTAGCCTCTACTGTTTGGATATGATTTGAATTTAATTTTAATTATATTGTCATTATATTAATTTGATTTACTATGTTACTGCTTATTCAAAATATTTAATGAAATTATCAATTTTAATAACATGTATTCAAATGTAAATTTAGTGATAAAATAATTATCATATATAATGATATGTGTGTGTGTGTAAATTTTTAACTCCAAATAATAAATATCCGAATAAGACAAAAAATATGAATATATATATATATATAACGTTATCTGTGATAATATACAATTATGTGACTAATAATTTAACATACTTATGTCTTATTTTTGATGTCATATACAAGTGTACAATATAAAATTAAATAATATTATGTGTTCAATATTGTATTATGAACTCAACAGCCAAGTTGCATGTCAAACAAAGTTTATATGTGAGAGTTATTTGGTTTTGAAAATTCATGGTTAAAACTATAATTTTTAATTTAACAATGACATTTAAATAATATTACCTTCTTCCTCGTTTCAGAAAAAAACCCTAGTCACCTTTAATAATTCGGTCACCGCATTATCCAGTTGATGCTTTTTCATCAAAGGAGATGAAACCACCACTGCCATATTCCTCTATTAACGATGCTCCTTTCCATACCATTGAACCGACAATCAACACCGACTACCAAACCCTGATTCTTTTATCGCCATCGCACTTAATCTTATTCATTGATACAGTAGCAAATGATCAGCCTCCCAATGCCGAGTAAATCCTTATAGTCGCTTGGAGCTCTGATGATGTTTAGTGATCATGCCGATGGTGTTGTGGATGATGTGCACATTGTATGTGCATAAATACGAATAATAGAAAATTATTATCATTATTATGTACAAAATTTAAAACATAGTGAAATTTAAATAAGTTTAAATCAAAATTTCATTTTTTGTAAATATAAACATTATATATATATTAGGAAACAATAATGAAAATATAGTTTACTCAATAATCTAGCTGAATGATAACACCATGAACCATCAACATTTCATCAAAGAGAACACTTCTCTAACTTAATGATAAAGATGTAAAGTCCACTGTTAAGATATAATTTTTTATGAAGAGGAAGGAAAGTAATATATGTTAAATGGAGGCCTCATGTTCTACATATAGTACTAGGTGCTAAAAAGTGTCTTCTTAATATACTTCCACAGGTTAGACTTTGATTATTAATTAGGCCGTTCAACCAAATTAAATAATAAACCATTTAGATATTATTAATATGGCTAGTCCGCTAATTATTAATCAATATTGATTATTTTTACAACCATGCAATATTTACTATTTAGGAAATATTATTTTCTACCTATATAATAATAAACTAAATATATAACAATTATATATTTTATTAATTATTTACTCATTCCTTCACTAATATTAAAGTAATAAATAGATTAATATAACAATTATTAGTTTTTACACAATAGTCTATAAATTTTATTCATTATTTCATTCGACTTTTCTATCAAAAGTTGGGAGTTGCAGTTGCGTGACTCTTAGGTGTGAACTCCGCCCCCAGTTATATTTAAACAATTTAAACATTATAGCATGTACAAAACTTTTCCAAAGCATGGTGGTGTACATGAATTAATTTGCTTGCATATTATCTAAGTAAAATCTAGTTTCTTATCTTTTAAAGTGATGCCCTTAATTAACGATATATTGTCCATGTTTTCTTTTCATCATCACTATATCACACGAATATCTATAGTTTTGCAAACGGACAAAACTCTATTATTATTTGTAATTATTTGCAAAGCCCAATATTAAAGTCATGATTAATATGAAAACCCTTTTTCAATTAGCCGATTTACTTTGACTAAAGACTTCAAATTGACCACCAATTACCATGATATTAACATCCTATTCAAAGGAGACAAATCCTTTATTGAATTTTCTTTCACTTTAAGTGGTTAAACTTAAACCCAATAATGCGATCATCATTATCGCGTGGTTGACCATAATCAAGTTATAGTTTAGATACTTGAAATTCATGGTATTCTCAAGTCAAAAGCCTATTGCACATCGTCATATGAGATCTTCTATTTGAATTTTAACCTATTAAGACTCTCAGTGAACCATTCTATAATTATTCCAAACAACTACATGTTTGTAACTCCTTAGTTCCCACGATAGTAATGAGTAATTTACCATTCATCATATAGAGCATTACACACATTGGTATCAATGAATATATTCATATTTCATTTTTTTTTCAAAGGGTATACCTCATAAAAACTATCCTTGTTCTGATGTGGAACTAGAAAGGAGCAGAGGTAGTGGTATATAAAAACCCAAAAGGAAAAAATAGTCTTCCTTCGGTGGGTACGTAAAGAAAATCAAAAGCAGTCAAGATATAAGCTCTAATAACTTTAGCATCGAATTTACCCTAGAGGGGGGTGAATATATGCTAATAATAATAAAAAATAATGCGGAAATATATATAATAATTGCAGCATAGATAATAGTAGAATAATAGAAGCAGAAATAGAACAACACAGATTTACCCAGCTTCGGCAAAACCTGCATACATGTTGGCCCCAAGATTTTCACTAGAAATTAAGTAGTCAGACGCTTACACAGTTAAACTTACAGCATCCGCTAATGGCTAACCTAACTCTATACTCAAAATCCTACCACAACCCAGCCACTGAGTTGCAAATTCTCGAACTACACCACTGTAGTTTGTACGACGAAAGTTATACAAGTTTAAAAGAAAATTAAAAATAAACTAAACAAAATAAAAACAAAACCCTATTTAATATTTTAGGTCCAATATAAAATATATAAAGGCCAGTCCAAAATAAAAAAGAACCGTTCCCTTTATTTTTTTACCTCTGTGCAACACTTCGACTGATCCTCTCTTTCTTTATTCCTCTTTCTGGGGTTTTGTTGAATTGAAGTTGCCACTTCGATTGTGATCAATTGAGATTATAATTTCACTCGTTTGGCTTTGTTAATTGATCACTGGCTTTGGTTGGCTTTCGGTGGCTCCAATTTATCGAGCTCAAATACTTAGATGAAATTGGAACGTGGCTTTCCTTTTTTATTTTGATTATTTCTCGACTTGATTCGAGTTTTCCTAATTTATTGCTCTTATATTTTCTTAAACTCAAATTGATGTTATGCCAATGATGTAACGAGTTTAATTTATAGGTATAAAATCCCTAAATTTTCGTTCGTATATATTGTTTGAATTCTTCATGATTATTTTTTTCGGCCGTTCGATTTTGATTGAATGTTGGTGATTAATTTGACTTGTTCATCTATGATACTTTAAGTTGTTTGAATTATTAGTTCTGTTCTTCCTTAGTTCCATTCTTCGCCGGCACTATGATTTGTTCATTGGTTTGTTCAAACGTATGACTTTATTTGATTTTCTCTGAGTCGATTTTGTTGTTTTTTCCTTGACTTTGGCCATTTGATTTCTTGAAGATTGACCGGTTCATGTTTACTTGCTGGCAATTTTCGAACTGCTACTGTCATATTCGATTTTCTTCCTTTAAATGCTTTGTGCTTTTCTTATGTCACTTCATGTATACACTTATGATCTGTTGTATGCATGTACACTGGTTCCTCTTTGTTATGGTGAATAATTGCATATCCATACAGGTCTGCATTATGATTCTGCTTGGAGTCTTCATGTGTACTTCATGGTGTTTTATTTGGTTCACCTTCGTGTTAAAAACTGAATTGAATATTTTGCTTTATGTTGCTATGTTATGGTTTGTATTCATGCCGACCCATTTGAATTAAGAATGTTTGGAAACTAAGGATGTTTGGTTTAGTTGTATGTTGTTTTCATCTGCATTCATTTGACCTGGGTTCATCTTCCCTGCTTTGACCATTGTCGTGTTGCTTCTGTCCATGTTAGACTTGAAGTCCAGTGTGTTCACGTCTGTTCATGTACGTGGCTTCTCCATATATATACATATATATATACACACACATATATGTACATATGTATATATGTGTGTGATTAACTTGATTACACTTGTATCAACTTGTGGTCATGTTGTTTGGTTTGAGTTGTGTTGCATCCCTAGTAGTCTTCATGTTTAGTTGTTGTGCACCGCATATATATGTATACATGTGTGTTTACATATGTGTGTGTGTATCTATATATGTATGTATGCTGGTTTCTTTATGTAGCCTTAATCTCATGCTTGTGTACTGCTCCCATTGTTGTCTGTGTTCCATATGTTTGGGTCTGTTGCACCATGTAGCATGTAGTCTTATGCATGCCTCTGATGTTTGGCTTGCTCGAGTCTGGTTGTTGCTTATGTCGTGTTTGCCTTGCTTCGAGTTAAGTGACCAGTTCCTTGGTTATGTCTTGTGTGTGTGGTTTCACTGGTACTGTTTGCTTCGAGTACATGTCCAGTTGCATTATGTTGTGTTCATGCAGTCTACACTTTCCTTTGAGCTTCTGATTATTCATGTTGGTGCTTTTCTATTCTTTGAACTCATATATGTATATATTTACACCTGTGTTGAATCCACCAGTTGGTTAGGTTTGACCTTGTGCTCACATGTCCCTGCATTTTTATCAAGTGTATATCGGTGTGCACGGCCTTGTGATATGTCCAGTGATACACTGTGCATGTTACAAGCTATTCATGTAAAAATGGATTCAAACGAAAATGATGACGAACAACCCAAATAATTGAGGCAAACAACATTTTAAAAACGATCATTTCATTGTACACTGTAATATTTCTTTTTCAATTTTAATGCATTAGTGTTTATTTTGTAGATAATTCAGATGCTGGATACAAACTAGAATAGAGTTGAAGAACAAATACGAGTGAATGAGCGATATGTAATGAGATGATAAATTGTAAATTGAAATTTGTAGTGTAATCGAAATTTTATGGTAAAATGACAACGTGTAAATGTATAGTGAGAGCTTAAAATTGTACTATTCGAATTTGTAATAAAATATTTGTTTGAATATAATATTTGTTTGAATATGAATTCCGTGTTATTTATTTTATTCATCAAATATTTATTTTATTGTTGTGAAAAATAAAATAGTACAATAACAAATACATTTAAATCAATATATATATATATATATATATATATATGTTTATTATCATCAAACGGAAATCATATACTGGCATATTCTATAATAACTAGAGTATACAAAAGGATAACATAACTGACTACAAAATCTGAAAGCACTAATAAAATGGCCAAATCTCTAGCTAAAAGTTTGTGTAATGTAAGACATGTCATGATAGCGTACAATAGCCTTGAAGATGCTCTCAGAAAAATAAGTTAGCTGAACAAAAGCCCAAAATGAATCACTATAAGTAGTTAGAAGGCATAAAGTGCATGTCATGGGACCATTGCAAGTGATGCGGCGGTGCTATCCATCCTAAATCCACATTAGTAATCCCATCCATTGATCCAAAGGGCCTATAAAAACATGAGGACAAGAGCATCATAAAAAATATAGAAGATAAAAGCCAAAATGAATCAAGTAAAGAATGTAGTGTCATGATTGGAGTAGTGTGTAAACATCAAGTAGTTTTATGCTAAAGTCAGAGATATATGATTCGAGGAAATCCATTACGGGGAGTCGTGTAAGTCTTTGCTATGAATACAAGTTTATTATCATCCAGAATGAGATGTATATGTCAGAAGTGCTTTATCGTTTGTTTTCATAAATGAATTGGTTTAGAATGCACTACATGTTCCAGCATATGTAGCAGGTAATGATGTGAAAGAGAATGGCAGAATGGATTTGCCTCGAGCATGGGACCACCAAAAAAGGAGGCAATGCCTCAAGCCTGAAGATACATGCCTTATTATCATAAGGCCTTCAAAATGAGTGTATACTTTTAAGGCCACCTCAATATCATCAAAAGGATAAGGGTAAGACACAATCAAGTTGTGCGTACAACATTGATACTTCAAGACAATAGGAACTTTGACTTTAAGAAGATTGAGATCAAGTGAAAGGGCATGATGTAGTAGTTTCCACATAAGGAGAGAGAAATTCGATAGAAAATGAGAGTCCCAAACTAAGAAAAAAAGAAGACTAATAGGTTTGTGTTGTTAGATGATGTTCGATGCAAGTTTATGCTAAAACCATCCCCATCCCAACTATTGGGAGCTAGAGATGAGTCAAGATCAAAGCATGTCTTTAATTTTTGCACTCATTTCCAAGTTTCACTGAAAAGAGCAAGAATTATGTGGAAATCTTGGAATGCAAGCCAAAGATATTTATGGTTGAGGGAGTTGGCGCAAAAGAATCGTTTTGGAGGAGCCTAACCCATAACGTATATGTGTAAGCTTTACAAACATCTTACAGATCATAGATGCCAAGACCACATGCTAGCTTGGGCCGAAAAATGCGGTCATATGAAACCCAATAGTGTTTATTTTGATTATCAAACGTGCCTACAAAATAGCGCATAGCTTTTGGTATTCAAGAAAGGGAGCTTGAGTTGGAGTCATAGCGGCAAAGATATGGAAGTAGGGATAGCATTTTTACTTCAGACTTGTAAAACCATCTAACCTAAACCACCAAAATTTAGCCTTAACCCGAGCCTGTCCGGTAGCAAGTCTCATATGGTTTACAATTGTAGCTATTTTGATCTGAAAATAGACCTAAGACACAAGATGAGTAAAACTAGAACCTTATGGCAAACTGACATGCTTTTATTTTAGACTTTAAATGGAAACATACTTCGATGGGTGGGTGCTTAAGTTGGTTTTTATTTACCAAAATTCCAAAACAATTGGCAATGTGGGACAATAAAATTTCTAGTTTGGGAATTCTTTTAGTCCCATATTGCTTGAAACAACTTATATTAAGCGATTTATATACCGCTATCCATTTACCGTCATCAAGAGTTCGACCTTTAGTTATCTTACATTGGAAAGAAACTAGTCTATGTCGATTAAACATGAATCGCACCTAGTTTGGACCGAAATTACTGTAGGTAAAGCTCGACATTAGGTGGAAAATTTTACTGGGTCGTACTCGATTAGACTAGACACGATCATACCCAAGAATTGATGTAGGGGAGGACCGGGTCAGGTCAGGTCCAATTGAGAGCCCTATATGAGAGAGAAGAGATATCAAGATGAAGCTAGCAAGGACTATCTTGCCCGCTTAGGAGATGATAGAGGAACTCCATTTCCTAATAAATCTATGAGCTCTGGCAGTTAGGTTGCTTAGGGAAAAGACCTAAGTTTATGGCCCGAGTGCTCAGTATAAGTTAGAAGCCTATTTTAATAACTAAGTCAGCCTCAGGGCTGCATAAATCATGATATTCTCCATTTTGTTATATAAGATTAAAAAATATTTCTTTTTCCTACGCAGATGATGTGAGAACGAGAATAAATTAATTTTAGAGATTTGATTTTGTTTCCACAAAATCTTTTTGCACCTTCACTCTTTTATGCTATATCGCCGCTTTGTCCCCACTACAACTTTTTACACCTCCACAACTATAGAATCCTAAGCGCTTTAACTACATAAGTATGAACGTTAATATTTGAATTGTTTGATGTTAGTCGCTAACTTAATTTACACATTTAAGTCGCCTAACCATAATGATGAATACTCCGTAAAACCATACAATCTAATTAATTTACAATCGTTGCAGATTAATTAACATTTATGAAATATTAATTATGAGATTTTATTCTATTTGTTTAAATACCATCAGAATTTAACAAAGTGTTTATATAAAGGTTTTAAACATGTGTATTAATATAAGACATCGAGAGAATATTTGAATTGGATTTAAATGGATTGATTGCTAAGTGGCTTGGGGACATTTAAGGCCAACATGCCTTTTTTATGGTCGGCCAAGCATGATGAAATGGGATAGAGTATTTGATAAGACTCAATGAGGAATCAAATAGGAAAGGTTTTAAAAGAGGAAATCGAAAGGTTTCAAAGTTTCATTTAAAACATATTCTCTTTCATTCATTCCATAATTCTTCCTAACAATTATTTTCCTTCTCTCTTCCTCTCCTATCATGGTCGAAATTCATGGCCTCCATGGCTTTAAAAAAATCCAAGATAAATCAAAATAATATCAAAAAATAAAGGATGGTTGTCGTCACTTGATTCTTTAAAAATCTAGAGTCTGATTCAATTGAATATGGGAGCTTTGTTCATCATTAGAGGTGCATTTTTTTGGCTACATCTGAAGGTAATGTTCAATTTTGTTTATTCATGTGATCATGTTCATACGCTTTGAATATTCATCTTGTAATATAATTCCCTTTTGCCATAACTCAATTAATTAATTGTTTATTATGTTAATTTAATATGGATCCACTTTTGTATTATTCCTTAATTGATGATTAATATGTTAATATAGTTCAGATCCTTTACTTCATATGATTATTTGTTCATATTGCTTGTATAGTTTGGTTCTTAATCTTTCATAATGAATTTATACATTCCTAAATTTTCTGATCTATTTTGAAATTGTTTTGGAATCATTTTTAATTACATATTTTTGAATTATACACATACATGTGTGAATGTGTCACATGGTGATTCAAACAATTTTGATTAAAAAAAATTTGATTAATTTTTAATTAATTTGATTGATAATAATTTTGATTACTTAAACCCGGCTTTAAAATGAACACATGGCTACATGCTTTTATTTGAATATATTATGTTTTCTTTTTGTTTACACAAGTGTAAAAGTTATTTCAAATTAAAATCTACAAGTGGACTTTTTGTAAAATCTCAAATCATTGTATTCCTTCCAAAGTTGAAAGTTGGATTTAAATTTGTCAACTTTAAATTATATAAGTAAATATTAGATTGCGATCTTTACATACATGTGTTGTTTTAAACATTAAAACATAGTTTACAATTACTTCTATATAGATATATGTATGTGTATGTTATTTTAACTCAAATTTTATAAAATGGACTTTGTGTGAAATTGTAAAATTCAATTTTAAAACTTTCATTAATTTTTTATCTCTCATCTTATTTATATATATTATAAATCAAAACTATGGACAACAAACACATATATAAAAGGGTAAATGAGTCTGTCGGTGTAAATCTAGCACATACATATGGTTACATTAGCCTTGTACACTTCCTGTTTGTAGCACATGCACAATAGACATGTAAGTGTATTTGATACACTTACAAAATTAAAACTTATAAAAAAAAATTAAACAAATTGAATAAAATATATTTTTTATTCAAAATATTTTATATTGGATCTAAAATCCACTTTAGAACTCATAAAACTAATAGATCCAAAGTAGGAATTTATTTTTGAAATCTATTAATTTCACCTGCTTCCAACCGGCACGGTTCCTTCAATGATAGCAGAGCAAGGATTGTTTAGGCATTTAACTAGTACATTGGATGTCCCAGTTTTGCTCCCTACAACTAACATGATAGAGGGTTCTCACATTATGATATGCGACGAAGCATTGTCTCTTCTCCTTACATATCGTATGGTGGCTGTGCTAGTCAAGGGATGCATTTAAAACTCGTTATGAGGTAACTATTTGGACCACCTCTATAGGGTTTGAGATGGACTAATAATGACATCAGAGCGAGGTTGGTTGAGGTGTTCGCTTGGTATGTTGGATTTCTCAGATTTGATCCTTGGAACTAGCATGATAAGGGGTTCCCTAATTGTAATATATGATGAAGCATTGCCTTTACTCCTAAAAGTCCTATGATGGTTGTGCTAGTCGAAGGGCTGCATGTAAAGCTCACTTGTGACGTGGCTAGTTGGGTCATTCCAATGGAGTTTGGTCGGACCTTCAATGGTATCAGAGCTAAATGATCTATCTAGTCTAAATTAACAATGTTAGGGCTAACTATTTAAAGCCTACACATTTAGTAGGTTGTCTAGAAATGTAGCATCTAAGGATGGAAGTGGGTAACAAGCACTCTACCCTACTGGCTACTGAGATGGACCGAAGGATGAAGTAAGTCCAAAGGTTATCCTGAATACAAAGGCCCACGTTATTTTGCGTCTTGGGCTGATTTTCAAATTTTGTTTCAATTTTTAAAATTATATTTTAGATTTAAAAGTTAAGTTTAAAATATAAAATAAAATTTTATGAGAGTTATAAAATGCGTTCAAAATTTTCAAATTATTTTTCAAGAAATTAAATAATTGATTTTGAAACTTGAAATTTAATTAATGCGATTAAGTAAATTGAATTGTATAATTAATTAAAAGTTAATTGATGAAAACATATGTATTGATGTATGTGTATAATTGCAATTGTTGTAGTTATCTATTATTCTTAATTTTATTTATGTCAAATTAGATTAAAATTTTAAATTGAATAAAATATTTAATAAATTGTTAATTAAATAAAGTTTATTTAACAAAATTAGTTAAAGATTAGTTAATTAAGATGTATACATATATTGGTTTGTACATATAAACAAATTATAACATTATAATCGATTGACTATCTTAAATAGTTTAAGATGAGTAGTATAAAATTTTAGAAATTATATCTGAATAAATTAAATTGATTAAATATGATGTAATTAATAAATTTAAAATTAAATAAATAAGATTTAACTAACAAATTGTGTAACAACCCGCATATTTATCAATTATATATTTAAATATTTCATCGTTAGTCGGATTATAGTCCAAAAACCTACTTTTAGCAAACAGTCGAATTGGGACTCGAGACCCTTTCCATTGAGTTCAAAATGTCGTTTGCAACCTTTTTGAGTATAAGCTTCGATATGTTTGGAGTTAGTAGAGTTTTGCTACTTTTTCACTTTGGGTTTGAGTTTGGGTTTCAGCCCAATGTTCCATCTTAAGACCCTAGCTCCACTCCAACTCTTCATTACTTCATTTCATATTCCTAACACTTTAAACTTTAAGCAACAATGGGGGAAAAGAGTGGAAATTAGAAATTCCAAGCCCTAGTTTCATTGCAATCTAAGCTCCAACTCCAAATTCATAGAAGAAGCTTTGGTAAGCCTTCTCTTCATCTTCTTCAACTCCTTCTCTCTTGAATTTCAGAAATTCCTAAACCTAACTTTGGGAATATCTTCTTTTTTAGCATAGATTCAAGCTCGTTTGAGTTGTGTTGAAGAGTGGTTGATTCTCCCTTTGCTTTCAAGCTTCTTCTTCATTTGTTTGGGTTCAAAGGTGAGATTTTTATCTCACATCTTAGTCTATAATTATCTTCCATTGTTAGGTATGAATTCCTAACACTTATTCTTGTGCGATTGATTTTGGTTTGGATTGATTTGGTGTATATTCCAATTTTTGGTGTTTTGAAATCAAAATTTATGAAAATCCTATTATGGATATTTGGATATTGATATTTGAAGCGTATCGAAGAGCCGTTAAGGCTGGGTTGTCGCGTGACGTAAATCCTTAGTCGTCATTCGCTCGTCTGAATCGCTTCCAATATTCGTTTGGCCATTTTTGGCCTAGGTTCAGGGAATGCCCTGAACCCCAGTTTCAGATGTCTGAAACGTACTATTCAGTCGTCTGAATATTATGCTGGGAATTTTTATTCCCCAGTATTCAGACGTCCGAATCATACCATCCAGACATCTGAATTGGTTCGTTTTGAACCAGAAAGAAAATAGGCTTAAAAAGCCATTTTCAGACGTCTGAAATATAGGGTTCATACGTCTGAATAAGTGTTCTGGAAAATATTTAATTTTTCAGAATCAGACGTCTGAATCCTTGATTTCAGACGTCTGAATCTGTTCTTTAGGCTCTACTTGCCTATTTGCTTGAGAATTCCAATTTTTATCGATTCGTGATTATCCGATTTGTTGATTATCATTTATTATCGACTTTGATGACTTTTCTTTCGGGATTTTTGGGAATATCCATTTTGATGGATTCGGTATCGATTTCTTTGGATTTTATTCACGTCTTTGAATGTGAATTTTGATGATTAATTGTTTCTACAATCATTTCTATGATTTATCACTTTAAAAATATAAAGGTTTCAATACTAGTAGTAAATATCAAAACTCTTTCGTCAAAGCAATCTTCAACACTATTTTATTACCAAACTTGTTTATAAAACTGTTTTCTAACCTACTAGTATATACAGACCTTTACCTCACTCGTATGAGAAATCTAATTAAACGATTTAGTAAAACAAGTGGTATGAAACGCTTGCGTTTACTTCGTCGGTTAATTCTTGGACTCGTTCGATTGAATCTCTTGTGACAATTTTCTAGTGAAGATCTACAATTTGTTCGTAAATATTTAAGTTAAGCTAGTGGTTATGGGACATGAAGCTAAGCTCATATATTTACTAGCTTACTGTAATTGACACTTCTTGATGATCATGACGATCATTTTTTGTGATTAGACTAGCTATTGTGCAAGGTCTCTTTGTCCACATGGAGGACTGTACCTCATTTTTATTGAGCTTCGGCTCACCAGGAGGAGCTTCAGCTCATAGTCCGCAATGGGGGACTATACCCTGTCATGAGGAGCTTCGGCTCACCAAGAGGAGCTTCGGCTCAAAGTCCGCAATGGGGGACTATACCCTGTCAGGAGGAACTTCGGATCACTAGGAGGTGCTTCGGCTCAAAGTCCGCAATGGGGGACTATACCCTATCAGGAGGAGCTTCGGCTCATCAGGAGGAGCTTCGGCTCAAAGTCCACAATGGGGGACTATACCCCGTCAGGAGGAGCTCCAGCTCATTTTTATGGGATTAGCCATCCTTTTCTTATGATTTCTAGATTTCGTGTGTTGAATTATGGAATTTATGCTTCACCAATTTTAGTGATTTTCATTGATATGATTTATCAATTTTTGTGCATTGGTGAATTCGTGTGTCATTGACTTGTTGTGAATACAAGTTTTGGGTATGAAACCCTTTTTGGATCTTTGTGAAGATTCTTGTGGTATTGAACGATCTCTTGTTGATCATCATTTGCATGCTTATAGTAGTATGCCATTATGGATATTATATGTTCATGCCATATCTTTTACTTTATATCATGTCATCTGATATTTATAGATAGACTGATCCGTTTATTATTTTCTTATAAATAATACTCGGGTCAGACTGAGATGTTACAGGTGCTTCTGCTTGACTTCTTCCCGGGATTTGCTACTCTGACTTTTGCTTAACTACTTTAGATTAGTAGTTTTTGTTTGTTATACATTTGAGATATAGACTCCATGATGTATAACTAATCTTTTGTCTTGCACTTGTATCTATTCTTTTGTGATATTGTAGATCTTGTTTGACCACTACTCTGATGTACACTTCTATGTGTCATATTCATATCTATTTCCGCCTCTGTGATATGAATTATCTGTGACTGATTTATGTGATGCTTATTTCTATATTTGTTTCCGAAGATATTATAGCCACTGTGTAGTAGTTTTGAGTTTGTATCGGTATGTAGGATTTCCTCTCGAAATGAATTGCATGTTATTCTATCTGACATATCGGTGCTCGCACAAAGCAATTACACGGATGGTCGCTCCTCAACAGCCTCATTCTCCGTGCTAGTCGACAGCATTACACTGTAGTGTCCTTGGCTAGCATGGGTATAGAGGTGGGGTGTCACGGCTTGGTATCAAAGCCAAACTTCGGAACAATGTAGAATAATCTAGCAAGGATCATGTCCTAAGTTTTTCTTAGGAGTCGTGCTTTAGGATTTTATTCGAATCTTCGTACCGATTCATCCTATTTTCTTTATGATTCCTTGTTTTATCTATCAAGATTGCTTGATATTTATTTTGAGAATAACTTTTTCCTCTTCTTTCTTTCTTAAAGAAGAGAAATGGTTAGACCAGGCCGTCCCAACGCCGGTCAATCTAGTGCTACTCCTCAGGATGGAGTATTTATGTCTGCCCAGCAACTTCTTGATCTGGTAAAGAACGCTCAAGCAGCCAGACCCATTCCAGAGCCTACTCATCCTAGATCTGGTTTTGCACGCTTGTGCAGAGGCTATACCGATTTGGGTGGAAGGCCATTCAGGGGATCCGAGGGTGTTATAGAAATTCAAGTATGGCTCAAATCATGCGATCGCATCTTTACTCGCATGAATCTTATTGATCTTCATCGAGTCCAAGTGGCTTCTAGCATGCTCCAAGAAAGAGCATTAGATTGGTATAAGCTTTTAATTTCTGAAATCGTTGAAGCGGATCTTACTTGGGAGCAATTCCGGGAATGATTCGAACTAAAGTTTGTGCCGGAGGCTGAAAAGGTAACTTTAGCACGGCGTTTTATTGACCTTGTTCAAGGTGAATCTTCTGTGACAGACTATGTCGCATCTTTCGAATCTCTTTCCAAATACGGGGTTGAATACATTAATACCCCATTGAAGAAAAACCAGAGATTTGTTTATGCCTTGAATAAGAATCTTAAGAAGCCATTACTCCTGAAACTAGATGTTTCATTTGATCAGCTTATTGATATCGCTCTTCGTCTTGAAGAGGCCGATAAAGAAAGTGATGTCGAGGTTTGGAGTGCCAAACCGAGCTCCAATAACAACAACAAGAGGCATCCCTTTATTAGGTTCGAAAGTCCTAATCCTAACAAGAGGGTGAAGCAAGTGACTTCTATAGCAAAGACCCTAATCATGGAGAATGCTACAATTGTGGCTCTAGGGACCACTATATAAATAGGTGTCCAAGGCCTATTTCTTGCCGCTATTGCAAAAGTGTGGATCATTATATATCTTCGTGTCCTAAGCATCAAAGCAAGGGAGAAGGGAAGCTGCAAGCCCCTAGCAACTCTTCTCTTGGTCAAGGTATTTCCTAATCAATCCTTGACTTCATTTGTTTTGTGATTATCCTTTTTGAGTTCTTGTTGATATGAATCCATCTCATTATTTTGTATCAAAAGAACTTGTTGATTTCTTTTCTTTAAAATATTTTGGGCTTGATGACTTTTTTGAGGATTGTGAATCCGGATTGGTGGATCTGCAACACTCAATTTGATTTTTTATTGATGTCGAAATTATTTTATGTGATTTTTCTTTCCGAGCCGATTTTTACTTATGGTTCGGAATTGACTTTTGTAAGGATTGGCTTAATTATTATGAAGCCATATCCTTTGTCTCGTGTGGGCTATTCATCTTCGACATTTTCCATCTATTAAGCAGATTTCTATTTTTCTTTTGTGATTTTGATTCCAATTTGATGGCGTCATTTTATTCTTTAAGCTCTCATGACGAGGAAAGTGTTATTTCTCTCATTCATGTAGTTTGAGAATTTTTTTGGTATTTTTGAGCTTGTCTTAGGATTATCAGCTAAGCAATCTTTTGAGTGGTGTTAAGGTCTTTTTAGCTCGCCTTGCCACCGATTTTCATTTGCTACGAGCCACGGGAGTTAGCATTCCATTCACCGCATTCCGCACTCGTTATTATACTTACGAATGACTTATTATGTCATTCAGTTTGCCCATCTTGTTTCATCCATTTTATAAATCGAGTATTGTATGAATATGTCAATAATTCCATTCTTATATTTATTGATTTTGGATGAAAATAGAAAGGATTTTGATCTTAAACGAGCAAAGAATATTCTCAAAACTTTTAAGAGATATTTTCATCATATAGAAGATGATTTTGTGATTGTATTGCCCGTTGAGTGCTTTAAGAATTCTGGTTGATGCGCTTGATCAACGTTATCGATAGGAATTTCCTAAACACTTTGATGAGACAGTCAGACACAATAAATTGACTTGTAAAAATGTAAATTTTTTAGAAAGATTATTACATAAAGATAAAGGTAATTTTGAAAGTTTTAACTTTTCAGGAAAGAATATTATTTAAAAGAAATTCTTTCTTTTCGATACTCTTATTCTTGTGTTTTTCGAGGGGAACCAAGACTTTATCTTTTGTACCAATGCTAATCGTATTGGTTTGGATGCCGTTCTCTTGCAAAAGGAAACGTTCTACCAACTTTTGCTTCTAAGTCATAAAAGCCTATCGAGACTAGGTGTGCCACTCATGATCTAGTGCTCGCGGCTATTGTTTTCGCTTTTAGGATTTGGTATCATCGTTTTTGGGGAGAAATTTTTTCTCCACCTCGATCATAAGTTTTTGGAATATCTATTTCTCATAAGGAACTTAATTTTCGTCAACCTCGTTGGCTCAAGATTCCTTGTATCTTATGATCATTTTACCAAGTTCAACGGACGTTTCGATGCACTTTGTTTTGTTGAGCTTCGCCTCATTTCTTTTATGGACTTACATCCGATGTTCTTTTATGGTGTTCGGTTCATCGGATGTACTGTTATTATACTACATCGATGTTTCGTCTTATCTGGATCAATGGATATACCATTATTATACTACATCGTTGTTCCGGTTTATCGGTTCATTGGACGTACCGTTTTTGTACTACGTCGGTGTTCCGAGATTATTCGAGCATACCGTTTTTGTACTACGCCTTTGCACCGGCTCAATTTTCAGCTATTCTTGACGTTTTCCACGTCTTTTAACTATGGAAATGCTTTTATGTTTTCGATTTTTATTCTTGAACCCGGTGTTATTGAGGGGATTGAAGTTTCACCAAATTTGACTTTTGAGCAGCATTCTATCCGCATCATTGCTTCGGAGGTGGGGCGCCTTCGGAATAAAGACGTTTTTCTTGTGAAGGTTCAATAGTTCTCAGATCCTAAGGATTGCTCTTGGGAATCCTGAGAATTATCGAGCGAACCCGTTCGGGCTTACTCTTTCGTGCTCTTTATGGTGGACTTCTTGATTCAAATTTTCTTTTGTGTTGATATGCATCTATGGTTGTTACTTCTTATTTTCTTCTTAAGTATTGCGAGGACGCAATTTCTTTAAGGAGGGGAGTCTGTAAAAACCCGCATATTTATCAATTGTATATTTAAATATTACATCGTTAGTCGGATTATAGTCCGAAAACCTACTTTTAGCAAACAGTCGAATTGGGACTCGAGACTCTTTCCATTGAGTTCAAAATGCCGTTTGCAACCTTTTTGAGTATAAGCTTCGATATGTTTGGAGTTAGTAGAGTTTTGCTACTTTTTCACTTTGGTTTTGAGTTTGGGTTTCAGCCCAATGTTCCATCTTAAGACCCTAGCTCCACTCCAACTCTTCATTACTTCGTTTCATATTTCTAACACTTTAAGCTTTAAGCAACAATGGGGGAAAAGAGTGGAAATTAGAAATTCCAAGCCCTAGTTTCATTGCAAATCCAAGCTCCAACTCCAAATTCATAGAAGAAGCTTTGGTAAGCCTTCTTTTCATCTTCTCCAACTCCTTCTCTCTTAAATTTCAGAAATTCCTAAACCTAACTTTGGAAATGTTCTTCTTTTTGAGCATAGATTCAAGCTCGTTTGAGTTGTGTTGAAGAGTGGTTGATTCTCCCTTTGCTTTCAAGCTTCTTCTTCATTTGTTTGGGTTCAAAGGTGAGATTTTTATCTCACATCTTAATCTATAATTATCTTCCATTGTTAGGTATGAATTCCTAACACTTATACTTGTGCGATTGATTTTGGTTTGGATTGATTTGGTGTATATTCCAATTTTTGGTGTTTTGAAATCAAAATTTATGAAAATCCTATTATGGATATTTGGACATTGATATTTGAGGCATATCAAAGAGCCGTTAAGGCTGGGTTGTCGCGTGACGTAAATCCTTAGTCGTCATTTGCTCGTCCGAATCGCTTCCGATATTCGTTTGGCCATCTTTGGCCTACGTTCAGGGAATGCCCTGAACCCCAGTTTTAGACGTCTGTAACGTAGTATTCAGTCGTCTGAATATTATACTGGGAATTTTTATTCCCCAGTAATCAGACGTCCGAATCATACCATCCAGACGTCTGAATTGGTTCGTTTTGAACCAGAAAGAAAATAGGCTTAAAAATCCATTTTCAGACGTCTGAAATATAGGGTTCAGACGTCTGAATAAGTGTTCTGGAAAATATTTAATTTTTCAGATTCAGACGTCTGAATCCTTGATTTCAGACGTCTGAATCTGTTGTTTAGGCTCTACTTGCCTATTTGCTTGAGAATTCCAATTTTTATCAATTCGTGATTATCCGATTTGTTGATTATCATTTATATCGACTTTGATGACTTTTCTATCGGGATTTTTGGGAATATCCATTTTGATGGATTCGGTATCGATTTCTTTGGATTTTATTCACGTCTTTGAATGTGAATTTTGATGATTGATTGTTTCTACAAACATTTCTATGATTTGTCACTTTAAAAATATAAAGGTTTCAATACTAGTAGTAAATATCAAAACTCTTTCGTCAAAGCAATCTTCAACACTATTTTATTACCAAAATTGTTTATAAAACCGTTTTCCAACCTACTAGTATATACAGACCTTTACACCACTCGTATGAGAAATCTAATTAAACGATTTAGTAAAACAAGTGGTATGAAACGCTTGCGTTTACTTCGTCGGTTAATTCTTGGGCTCGTTCGATTGAATCTCTTGTGACAATTTTCTAGTGAAGATCTACAATTTGTTCGTAAATATTTAAGTTAATCTAGTGGTTATGGGACATGAAGCTAAGCTCATATATTTACTAGCTTACTGTAATTGACACTTCTTGATGATCACGACGATCATTTTTTTGTGATTTAGACTAGCTATTGTACAATGTCTCTTTGTCCACGTGGAGGACTGTACCTCATTTTTATTGAGCTTCGGCTCACCAGAAGGAGCTTCAGCTCATAGTCCGCAATGGGGGACTATACCTTGTCATGAGGAGCTTCGGCTCACCAGGAGGAGCTTCGGCTCAAAGTCCGCAATGGGGGAGTATACCCTGTCAGGAGGAACTTCGGATCACCAGGAGGAGCTTCGACTCAAAGTCCGCAATGGGGGACTATACCCTGTCAGGAGGAGCTTCGGCTCACCAGGAGGAGCTTCGGCTCAAAGTCCACAATGGGGTACTATACCCTGTCAGGAGGAGCTCCGGCTCATTTTTATGGGATTAGCCATCCTTTTCTTATGATTTCTAGATTTCGTGTGTTGAATTATGGAATTTATGCTTCACCAATTTTAGTGATTTTCATTGATATGATTTATCAATTTTTGTGCATTGGTGAATTCGTGTGTCATTGACTTGTTGTGAATACAAGTTTTGGGTATGAAACCCTTTTTGGATCTTTGTGAAGATTCTTGTGGTATTGAACGATCTCTTGTTGATCATCATTTGCATGCTTATAGTAGTATGCCATTATGGATATTATATGTTTATGCCATATCTTTTACTTTTTATCATGTCATCTGATATTTATAGATAGATTGATCCGTTTATTATTTTCTTATAAATAATACTCGGGTCAGACCGAGATGTTACAAGTGCTTCTGCTTGACTTCTTTCCGGGATTTGCTACTCTGACTTTTGCTTAACTACTTTAGATTAGTAGTTTTTGTTTGTTATACATTTGAGATATAGACTCCATGATGTATAACTAATCTTTTTCTTGCACTTGTATCTATTCTTTTATGGTATTGTGGATGTTGTTTGACCACTACTCTGATGTACACTTCTATGTGTCATATTCATATCTATTTCCGCCTCTGTGATATGAGGACTGATTTATGTGATGCTTATTTCTATATTTGTTTCCGAAGATATTATAGCCACTGTGTAGTAGCTTTGAGTTTGTATCGGTATGTCGGATTTCCTCTCGAAATGAATTGCATGTTATTCTATCTGACATATCGGTGCTCGCACAAAGCAATTACACGGATGGTCGCTCCTCAACAGCCTTATTCTCCGTGCTAGTCGACGGCATTACACCGTAGTGTCCTTGGCTAGCGTGGGTATAGAGGTGGGGCGTCACAACTTGCATGTATAAATAAATTAAATTATAACGGTTGTAAATAAGTTAATACCTATGTTACTATATATGTGTGTGTGTATATATATAACAAGTGGAACTGGAAAGAAACCAAAACTAGATTTAAGTTATAAATACATATGTATGGTACATATACCGTGATTTTAGAAGTGTCTGACACTTGTATCATGAGGGTATTTCAAAAGAGATATTCCCTAAATCTATACCACTCAAAATACACATATTAAAGATTATGAATCTTTAATATAATTTGTCATCTACCATTTATGTATTAATAGATTACTTGCATACTCTATAAATTTGGATATTCCTCAAGCTGGAGGTGTTATGTGCAATACTATTAAAATATTGACTAAACATGGAAAGATACATGCCCGTATTTGTTGATATTCCTCAAGATACGTGTATTATACATAGGCCATCGTGAAATAGTGGGTAGAGTGTGTAACACCCTAAAAATCAACCATAAATAAATAGGATAAACTAATTTAAATAAGGTAAGTTTAAAATGAAAATTTTGTAAAATTCATAATTTGACTACAAAACTATTGTCGTTGTGTTTGTGGCAATTTTTTGATCAACTTTCATATATAATATGTTGGAAACGGAGCTCAAACAAGAATGCTATGGATGTTTGAAGTTTCAGATTCAAATATAATTAAATAGAATTCAAATTCACATATATAATTAATTCCAAAATTTAAAATTCAAAATTTAATGATAATTTATAGTTGGGGATTAAGTAAACATTAAAACTAACATAAATGTAAAATGGTAATTAAGGAATAAATAATTAAAAACAACGGCCAAGAAAATCTTCATGAAATAGAGGGACCGATTATCTAGGACAGATCAACCGGTGGGAAGCAACGGTCGACGGGTGTTGTTGAATGGTGACTAGGATTGACATATTGGATTTTATTATTTTTAACCGACCTTAATCCAATAGTTCCGGTGCATTTTAACCACTATAAATAAAAGCTTAGCCCCCTCATCTTTATTCACAAATTATTTGGTAACGCAATGAAACTGTGTCGGACACTTCTAAAATGATTCAAGGAATTCTCTAGGATTTCAAGTAAGTAATTTTAGACGTTCTTATTCTATTTCTAATCCCTTTTCTCCTCCAACCTCTTAATTTCTAAATCTAATTCATATGCACTTCACATATTGCATATATCTAAGAAAAGAGATCTAAAGGAGATTATTGTAGGCGTTTCAAATCCAAAGAGGAGCAAAGCTAAGGATCTGTAGTGAGTGGAAATGTTAATTCTCCTTTTTAGTAGTTTAATAGTGTAGTTGGATTTGATATATGCCTTAGGAAATTTTGGTTTACAAAAATATCACATTAAAACTCCAAAAATTCTTCCAAAATGAAATGTTAAATCTTAGGTAGAATCTTAATTGTTTTGTAAATAATGGAGTTAGTGTGGATTTTGTAATTTAAGTGTTCTTATCTTCTGTTTCACTTCTTATTCTTTTTCTTCAAATCTGATTAAGGGATACGATTAGGAAATGGTGTGTAAGGTATGAATTTTTATTCGTAGTTTACACTGCATATTTTTGCAAATCGAGCAGAATTTCCCTTGTCTAATTTCATGTAAAAGAAGTCGAGTAGAGCATAATTAATTAAATTGTAAGTTCCTATTATTAATTATTCCATTGTTCTAATATAAAATAAGTTGGATTCGGATTCTATATACAAGTCTATTGATTTGATTTTTGGATCTTGGATTTATGCCATATATTATTATGGAAATGATACGCGTATAGTTTTGGAAGATTTTACATTTAAACGTTAGTTTAGGGCATAATCTCCCTAGCATAGAAATCAACGAGTGTGTGCATGTGCGCGCAAACACACACACACACACACATACATATATATAAACAAACTAGCCTAAACAACGTACAATTATAACGTATTAATTGTGCAGTTAATTAGGTTAGTTTTTTTATTAAATCCCCTTTAGGAAAGTAATTACTAGAGGCACAATAAGAAGGATTTCTTATAAGGCCTGATAATATATTTTGAGAGTGTTATGAACTATGATTAAGTTATAGGGATGCTAGGTCAGTCAGAAACACACATAAGTCTGCTTAGCTAAACTGGCTACCAATAATGTGACTTTAGGGCTGATGTGGGACATCGTCTTACGAGGTTGGTCCCAAATTCTGTAGGGTAAATTTGCATGGCTAATCTGCCTATTGGTATCTACGAATAATCGAACTAATGTGAGACGTCCCTATGAGGTATGAGTCATAATAGGAAGGACATAATTCAAGGGCTGAAGGTATTAAGTTGTTGTTTGAGGGCCCACCTCTTGCCCATGTATGAAGTATTAAGTGTCTGTAGAAACTTTCGTGCAATGTCAGCTAGATAGGTGCATATGTGAGGTGTCCACCTTGGGGTTAGGTACTAAATGATGGGGGCCTTTCGCACATGAAATCTAAAATGGCTAGAGTCTGCGTAATTCATGTTAATGAGGCATTAAGTGGCTTAGGTACCATCTTTCGCATTGGTAGGACATTAATCACGATGGTTATGAGTTGTTGGGTCGAAATAGTTATGGAACTGGATCAGCCTTAGGGCTTATAATTGGAAAGATTTTAAATATAACTAACTTGTGTAAGACATATCATTATTTAAATTATACTGCCTAATTACTAATATAAAAGGCTTGAGATATTTATTCCCCAGATATTGTTGTTTTGACTCCCTCCTCACTACAACGTGTATTAGGGAAGGAGACGATGATCCAGATGGAGATGACGATGAGAGGAGCATGTGGCGGTAGTTTATTTATCTATTTGTGTTATTTTCTGATGTACCCATTTAAAATGACAATGTATTTTGAACATGTTCTATCTCGGTTAGGTAATGGTTATCATTAACGTTGTGTTATCATTTTACGACATTTGGAATTTTAATAAAATGGGTATCGTTTATGTTATTGTATTTTATTCTTTCGTTGTGAGTTCTAAATGAGAAGGTAAGTAGCTCTATATTGTTCTTTTACCAACCAACGGATAGTTTTGGAATGAGTATAGGTTTCGATGGGCTTTTCTAGGTCGGTATTAAGGCATGTTTCGTGGCGGGTTGTTACATTTGGTATCGTAGCTGTTTGAAGCATGATAGGGGGTCCTAGTATTGCTATGGAAAAGCTTTGTTTCTTACATCTACATGTCCCAAGATGGGTAAGTCAGATAGTCAGAGGGCCGTACTAGGTGTCAAGAGGCTGGCTATAAAACCAGTTGCCATTGTGCAGCCACCACAGTTTAGGGTGACTATTACATTTGTTATCAAATATTAGGTTACCCGATCAATGGAGAAAAGTATAGTATGAGTGGCGTATTTGTTATTTTTGAAAATATTTCCAGAAATAAAGGCCTACTATATGCATATGTACACACCTATTATTTTTGAACATACGCGCACACACACTAGGCAAATCTTTCTTTTAGTATATAGTACTCTACATGTTGCTGATATAACTGGTAATCGTTCTTGTTTTAAGGATGGGAACTCTACCAGAGACACCCACCATTCAAGGGATGCCTGAATGGTTTAAAAAATACCTCAGGCAAGTAGGTTAAGTCCATGTTCCTCAGCAATCTGCACCGGTGGCACCCAATGCCTTGCTTGCTGACGCAGCACCCTGTCCCATTGATTTTCCCAAAATGTGCAGGGACTTTATTTACATGGGAGGAAGAGTATACTCTGAAATAGAAGGTTTCGTGGATGAAAAGACATGGATAAATGACTACGAGAGGATATGTCGGGAATGGATTTTTTATCATACTACAGGGCAATTTTAGACTATGATGGAAGGGTTCTACGATTAAAGAGTTGTAAAGGAAAAAATTTAAAGGTTCATTGTATACCCTAAGACTCAATCGAGTCAAATTAGTTACACTCATTGAGTCTCGTAATGAGCACTCATCCGTACCTGTAGTCTGAGAATTTCTCTATGACTGAGGAAGTGTCAGGTCTCACAGACCAAAGGGAGGTCGAGTTTAGAATTGATTTAAAGAAGGACATTGAACAAGTCGCTCTGCCATTAAGATACATGGTCCCCAAAGAAAGATGAGAGTTGGACAAGCATATCTCGAAGCTATTGCAGAAAGAATTCATCTGAGGGAGTACCTCGAAATTGGAAGCCCTATGGTTTTTTCCACTAAGACAGACGGCTCATTAAGACTATGCGTTGATTATAGGGAACTTAACAAGTTAACAAGAAAGAATATGTATCCATTATATAGGATAGATGATTTGCTCGATCATCTTATGGGAGGCAAAGTCTTCTCTCAATTGGACTTGGCTATTGGATTTATCAGTTGAGGGTCATAGAGAATAGCAAATTGAAGACCGCATTCCATACAACAGATGGACTCTATAAGTGGGAAGTAATGGCTTTTGGATTGACAAATGCTCTCGTGTACTTTGTAGATTTGATGAATAGAGTATTTAGTGGACAACTTAATAAATTCATCGTGGTATTGATTTATGATATCTTAATATTCTCCCGGAGTAAAGGGGAGCTAATGATTACTTACGGGAGATACTAGGGACTTTAAGAAGGCACCAATTTAAAGCAAATTCACAAAATGCCACTTTTGGAAGAACGAGGTAAGGTTTCTTGAATACATTGTTTCTGAGCATGGATTGGAAGTGGACCCCGCAAAAGTGGAATCTATTCAAGAATGGGAAGTTCCAAGGAGTGTAATGGAGGTTAAGAGTTTTCTCGGGCTAGAAGGCTATTATATGAAGTTCATAAAGAGCTTCACAAAAATAGTAGTCCCTTTAACCCGCTTGAATAAGAAGAATCTAGTCTTTGGGTGGGATGATAAATGCACTTCAAGAAGATTAAGAAACTATTGACAATTGCACTTGTGCTAACTATTCCCATTGGGACAAAGCCTTTTCAATTTTCAAAGATGCATGCAGCATAGGATTGGGAGGAGTTCTCATGCAAGAAGAATGGTTGTAGCTTATGCTAGTAGGCAACTGAAGGACCATCAAAAGAGATACCCAATTCACGACTTGGAGTTGGCAATTATTGTTTTTTCCTTGAAGATATGGAGTTACTATCTTTTGGAAGAAAGGTTTGGATTGTTCACTAACCATAAATCACTCAAATACCTATTTTCCAAAAAGGAGTAATGCCTTAGGCAGCAGAGATGAATGGAGTATATAGCATCGTTCTACTTTGGTATATAGTATACCCCTAGAAAAGGGAACGTCATCGTTGACACTCTCAATAGGAGGAACACAATCTTAGATGTTATATATAAATGATGACTATTGGAGTTCCTCTTAAATTTCAACTTCCAACCGCCAATAGAACCCATCCAAGGATTTTTAGCAGTAATGGAGGTTAGGCCGGCATTGATGGAATGCATTGGGCTTGACAAAAGAAGGATGAGAAGATAGATGAGATTGTGTATAAGTTGAGAAAAGGAGAACATTTTCCCCACATCAGTAGATATGCAGTTGATGAGAAAGGATGCTTGAGAAGGGATGGATTCCTTTGTGTACTGGTGATTGAAGTGTGTTAAAGGAATTGCTAGCAAAGTGTTAGCCTCAAAGATGACCATTTATTCTGGAGGAGATAAGATGTATAATGATATGAAAAGAATTTTCTTTTGGTTGGGAATGAAGAAGAGGGTAGCTGAGTTTGTTTCAAGATGTTTGACATGTCAAAGAATAAAGGTCGAGCAAAGGAAACCCAAAGGATTATTGTTGCCATTGGAGATTCCGACTTTGAAATAGAAATAGATTTCGATGGATCATAGAAAGATTGCCCAAGAGTCAGAAGGGGAATAAAGCTATTTGAATCATAATAGATAGTTTCACTAAGAGTGTCCATTTTATTATGTTAATCGGCTATTTTTTATTGAGTTAGAAAACCGTCGAAAAATTTCAAATTAAAATTTTACCGCAAGCGCACGATGTACTATCGTAGTACGTGGTGAGTACGGGTCAATCCGTAGAGAATTGTTGGTTTAAATTTTCTATTTAATCAAATTAACCAAAAGTTTGAGAATATTTAAGCTAGAAAATAAGGAAACTAACAAACAAACAATTACAAATGTGAAGGAAAACTATGAGAGTTAAATGACAATTTAGAGATAATTTCATTCTCTAGATCATATAGTTCAACAAAACATGAAATTATGATCTCTCTTTATTGGTCATTAGTGAATTTAAATGATGTGTTTATCATAAGTATGACTCATTTGTGCTATTAATTAGCTCAACATAGGCCATCAAACTATAACACAACCTTTAAACCACTTTTAGTTCTCATGAAAAATGACAATAAAGTTGAAAGAAAAATCTATTTTAAGTATGGTCTATTAACTATTAATTAGAAATACAGATCTAAAAATTTTAATTTCAACATTCACTTCATTACCATCATCATATGTAAATGAAGAGATAAATATTGTTTGTGATTTTTTAAGCATAGCCTATTTATTATGAACAACATAGACTATCAAATTCAATATGAAACAATAAATCACATCAACATTCATTTAAGCACAAAAGAGAGCAATAATAATCAAAATGTTAAAGCTACATGATTAGAGGCTTCACTGCCCCTAAATTGAAGGGATTAGCCTCTCATTTGTGTTATCATATCAACACAAGTGGCATGCAACATGAAAGAAACAGAAAAATAAAAAGAGAGCAAAGTAAAGAAGAGCTATTCCACTTGCATGAAAAATAAATCTGTACTACTAACTAGAAAAGAAAAGAACATGTAGTTAAAAGGAAACCATAATTAACATTGCATAAAAAAGGGGAAAATACATAAGATGAAAATGGCTAAGTAGCCATGAAAAGAAAGAAGAGAACTTGATTTATTTGTGAGCTAAAAAATAACTAAGCGGAAGACTAAGGAAGAGGGTTACATGAAACATAAGGGGTATTTATACAAGTTAGAAACCATAATCCATATTTTTGGGGAATGGCCAAAATGTCCTTGTAAGAAGTGTGGTGGCCAAGTGTTAACCCGCCTTTTGGCAAGGCCGCAGATAGACCGATTCAACTAAATCGACTGCTCGTTCGTCGAGGTAGGTTTACGATGGATTTAGTCGACTGGATGAATGGACGATCAAGCATGGATAATAATCATGGCTATACAGTTGGGATTCAGCATATTCGATGCACGAAGGCTATTGAATACTTGAAGCTTAGGTATTGATAAGTCTCAACTCGCCCTGGACTCGCTTCAAGTCGTATGGAGTTGTGCTTCAAGTCTTTTGGAGGAATACTTCGAGCCAAGGTTGTTCGATAGGCATGAAAGGTGGTTCGGCATAGGTGGCTCGGCCATGTTGGTGGCTCGTCATGGAGGGTGCCTCGGCTTAGCTAAATGGTGGTTCGGCCTTGGTTGTCGCTCGGCAACTTCGAGTCCTGAGGCATGTGACTTAGGGTTATCACTATGGTTGCTCGGTAGAGTATCAAGTGGATCGGCGTGGTTGCTTGGGGTGTCGCTTGGTGTCCTCTAACTCCATGCTTCGAGTTAGAAGCATCGTTACTTCAGGTCACCTTAATGGTTTTTCCTGGGTCGGCGATATTTGGCCAGGGAGTTGGTCAAGGCTACGAATTTCGAATCGGCTGTGGATCTAACGGGTCCTGGGTCACTCAGAAAGCCCGTTTACCTGAATTTGCCTATAAATACACCATGTGGGTCTCCAGATAGGGGGATCTTGATTCTTTATCCCTTCATCTTCTATAATAATGCTACTCTGCTATTGTTGCTCCAAAAAATCTAGATTATAACTGTAATTAATTCTAACATCAATAAAAAAGGAAAATTTTGAAGTGGACGTGAGCCGGAGTCAGCTGAACCACTATAAATCCTCTGTTCCTACTGGTTTCTTTTTTATTTTTACCATTCTTCATATTTATACTCTCTAAATACATTCTATCTATGCTCTATGACTGTGATTTGGTGCTTTCATCTGGATTAGAGTGTTAGTGACCAATTTTGGCGCTAACATTTTGGTGCTTTCACTGAGGAGGCTAGCACTCATGGATTTAAAAGCTTGGAGATTGGATTTAAAGGCTTAGGGACCTAGATTCTGGAGACTATGGCAAAGAAATAAAATAGGAGACAGAGGATGGAAAGTAGTCAGCAGGAGGGAAGTCAGGAGGCTTCCTTTGGAGGTAATCAACCCTCCGTCTACATCACTAGGGACGAGATGCAGGTCATGATGAAATCCATGCAGGAATAGTTGAAAAGGCAAGAGGAAATGAAGCAGACATTTTTCAGACAATTTGGACAAGCAGGAGCTACAGGATCTCAGATCCATAGAGCTGGATTAGTAGGCAAGCAGATGGAGTGGTTCAGTAGGGGACAGCCCCCAATCAGCAAACGACTATCAATCTGGATGGACTTAGACTCGGGGGCATGCCATTAGGAAATGATGGACCAATCCATGGAGGGATACCAGATGACACTACACAGCCCGACTCCAACAGAAATACAGGAGTACGTGACGAGAAGTATGTATCGAAATTCCCTCTAGGACTTGGATGGCAGTTAGGAAATGTAAATGGGGGGTAACCCTTGGTAGGTAACACTGGATTGGCTGACACTATCAGGCGAACCATTCGCGGAGGTCTGACAAATAGGGATTTGGAGGGAGTCAACAAAATTTGTTTAGTCGGAACATCAGGATAGTTAGGAATCCACCCGATTTCATGCTACCCACTTTGGAAGTATACAACGGAAAGACGGATCCCACTAACCACTTGATGAGGTACACAAGGCATTTGGAAGTACTACGAGCATCAGAAGTGGTCATGGCTGGATGTTTCCTCTTTGTACCTAACCAATATAGCTGCTATCTGGTTCGGACAGCTGGAGGATAGATCCGTTGGAACATAGACAAAACTGGTGGATAAGTTCTTAAGTCGGTTTCGAGTTCACATAAAAAGGCCAAACAATGTGATGACACTGACGTCGGTTAAGCAAAGGGAGGATGAATTGCTCAAGACTTTCTTAACTTGGTTTAATGCAGCTGTTGCCTCGGTGGATCGACCGGATCCAACAATGGTTCTGATGGCGGAGGTGTCAAGAGTCAGGGATAACTCAGATTTCAAAGTATCGTTGATACGGGATCCACCACTGGATCTTGGGGAATTCTTTCATGAAGCTGAGAGATTTCTTCGACAAGAGGATGCATGTTTGGATATGAAGTCAAAGGAAGTAAACATGGTTAAGGATGGAAGACTGGCCGGTGAAAGCTCGGGTAAAGACAAGGATAAAGGGAAGAGAAAGCGTTGGGGAGAACCAAGATTCTATTCTTACATAGGACTGAATACAACATCGAAGCGGATATTCTTGGATACTCGGGATCGCTTCCCTTATCGATGGTCGGCGAGGAGGGAACCCTTAAAACGCGAAAGAGCATTAGGAAGGCACTGTCTCTTTCATGACCTGGATGAGCATGATACTAACAGCTGCTAACATCTAAAGGATAAAGTCGATAAGCATATAAGGAATGGTCAATTACGACAATATGTCAAAACTCAGAACGCAGCGGTGGAATAGGAACAGCCACGGCTACCTTGAACGACGATGGCAAAAAGCCAAGGAATGGTGGTTGATTGGTCATTAACTAACGTGATGGTTTAGAATAAGTAACAAACTCCGAGAAAACGGCTAAATCACTTACTCATGTACGGGGTCAGAGATGACCCTTAGGCATGCTCTGAGATGATGGTTACCAAGATGCTCCGATTTGTGAAATCTGTTTTTCCTTTTGGCTTGGACACTTGTGTTTTCTGCTTTGGTTTTGGAGTTCGGTTTGAACTCATGGTTTTGTTGGTTTCTTGGTTTGGATGCTTGATTTTTGATTTGCAATTTGATTTGGACTTTTGATATGGATTTCTGGTTTTCTGGTTTGAATCTAGGTTTCAGATTCAATTTTGATTGACTTTTATCCGGTTTTTGGCTAAAAGTTCATCGAGTATGGACTATGTTCGGCAAGGGTCCAAAGAGACCAGGATTCGGCCTAGGACTTAGGCTTCATATTACCTATCAGTTACAGTTACAGGTCATCGAGTATGGACTGTTCTCGGCAAAGGTCCGGAGCGACCAGGATTTGGCTTAGGAGTTTAGCCACGACATTACTCAACGTTCAGGGGCACTGAACCAGGAACACCATGGAATTACTTAACACAGGTCATCGAGTGTGGATTATACTTGGCAAGAACCCGAAGTGGTTGCGGATTGGGATGTTGGCTATGAACAACTCAGGATTTGGGCATGGACCCGTATCGGTCTTGGATTTGGATATCGACCTGGAAAGATCATGGATTTGGTTATTGGTTACAGTTATTGGATATGGATGGATTAAAACTCATTTTTCGAGTTTGGATGGATTGGAATTGGATAGGTAATTGGTTACTGGATGGGAATCGAATATCGACTCGGAGCATTCGTAGATTTGGATAAGGATATGGCAATGGCACTTGGATAAAATGGATTAGATTATGAATCAGATGGCATGACTATGGATAACATATGGACTTCAGATATTGGATTTGAAGCTATACAAAACACACCTTCCTACCGCAAGGGATGTTTTGGGAGGCAAATGTTAACCCTCCTTTTGGAAAGGCCGCAGATAGACAGATTCAACTAAATCGACTGCTTGTTCGTCAAAGCTGGTTTATGATGGATATAGTCGTCTGATGAATGGACAATCAAGCATAAATAATAATCATGGCTATACAGCCAGGATTCAGCATAGTCGATGGACATAGGCTATTGAATACTAAAAGCTTAGGTTTCGACGAGTCTAGACTCGCCCTGGACTCGCTTCAAGTCGTATAGAATTGAGCTTCAAGTCTTTTGGAGGAATACTTCGAGCCAAGGTTGTTCGATGGCATGAAAGGTGGTTCGGCATAGGTGGCTCGGCCATGTTGGTGGCTCGTCATGGAGGGTGGCTCGGCTTAGCTAAATGGTGGTTCGGCCTTGGTTGTTGCTCGGCAACTTCGAGTCCTGAGGCATATGACTTCGGGTCATCACTCGGGTAGCTCGGTGGAGTATCAGGCGGATTAGCATGGTTGCTTAGGCGTCGCTCGTGTCCTTTAGCTTCTTGCTTCGAGTCAGAAGCATCGTTACTTTGGGTCGTCTTGAAGGTTTTCCTGGGACAGCGAAATTTGGACAGGGAGTTGGTCAAGGCTACGGATTCTGGATCGGCTATGGATCTAACGGGCCCTGGGTCACTCAGAAAGCCCGGTTACTTCGATTTGCCTATAAATACATCACGCAGGTCTCTAGATGGGGGATCTTGATTCTTTTTTCATTCAACTTCTATATTAAGGCTGCTCTGCCATTGTTGTCCAAAAACTTTGGATTGTAACTGTAATTGATTCTAACATCAATAAAAAATATTGAAGAGGACATAGGCCGGAGTCAGCCATAGCACTATAAATCATATGTTCTTACTGCTTTCTTTTTTATTTTTACTGTTCTTCATATTTATACTCTTTAAATATGTTCTATCTGTGTTCTGTGACTGTGATTTGGTGCTTTCATCTAGATTTGGATGTTAGTGACCAATTTTGGCGCTAACACCAAGTTATCATTAGCTTCAATAATCACACATTAAGTGTGCATGAAAGTGTAATGACCATTAGTATGTGGATTAGCTTCTAATTTGTACTTGAAAGAAGGTGGGTAGGTGGGGTCCTCCATGTTCATCACTTTGAATTATTTCCATCTTCATTCCTTTGTATCTTCTTTATGCATGCATGTTCCTTCATGAAATCACTTGTAATTGAGTTTAAATTCTTACAAAATAATATAGAAATTTCCAATTAAATTTTCTCAATTAAATATATGCACAAAAATGACCATTTTGCCCTTGGATGAAGATGAATATGTGACAATTTCAAATAATTTGGATTTTACTTTAAACAGGTTAAAATACCCAATATGATAATTTATGTAATTTAAATAGATTAAATATTATGGTAAAAATATGCACATTTACGTGCACATCAAACATCTACACACTTATCTTTTTATTTGTCCTCGAATAAAGAAAAACTAAGATAAATCCATTTTCGTAGGGAGTACGATTGCATTGAGCGTATGCAATAAGCCGTTAAACCTCTGGGTGTTTCCAGTAGGACGAGTGTTATCTCGTGAGGGTTTTTAGTGGATACTACCCATAAAATCTAAATGCAAAGTGAAAATATTTACAAAATGCAAGATTTATTTTCAAAGAGATGAATGCAAGTTTTTGAAAATATTTATAAATGAAGGATTTATTATTACATTAACACAAATAAGTTAAATACAGGTTTTGGTCATTATCTTGGAAATTTATGTCATTTACTCATCAAAATCTCCAATAAAATCAAGTTATCATGATAATAGACAATAGTTTAACTCGTTGTTTCAACTGATAACAAAGTGTAACTATGAAATAGATTCTTAGTTGATTATCAAAGTTTATCAAAGTGGTATATTCATTTCTTTTCAATAACAAGTCAAATCAAATAAGTTAAAAATAATGCTAGTATTTTGATTGCTTTCTCTCTCTTGTATTTTTGAAAATTTTATTGATATTTACAATATTTATATGTCTAACTTAGGTAAACTGAGGCTAGATATATTACCCATGCACTATTGATCTGAGGGGAATACAAAGCGTGACGCGTGAACACGCAAGAGTGAACACTTATCGATTGGAGGCATTATTAATAAAAGAATTTTTATATACATACACCTAGCTCAGATAAACTGAGGCCAAATATACTGATCATGCACCGCCTTTCGGGCTTAAGTGAGAAAGGTACAGAGTATGGTGAGTGTACACACAAGTGTGAACACTTGTCGACTGTAGGTGTTAATAGAAAATATTTACATATATACAAATGTTTGTTTTTTTATTTTGTTTTTTTTCAATTTTTTTTTGAAAGAGAGAGTTTTGCAAAATCATCTTAGCATCACTTAATTTAGACCAAAAAAAATGTTATATCCTTTACTTTAAATCAACCACTTTTTAAAACAAAGATTTTCAATTAGGATATATTCATAATTATCACGTATGAACCTTCCTATATACTAGCTAAACTTTCGTTATTTGTAATCAAACTTCATTTTTATTTTTGTTAAGACAAATAAACTTTCAAAAATTTCAATTTAATAAGCTAAAACCATATATTTATCCTATAGTGTTTCTTTAAAAATAATCAAAAATGCTTAAATAAAATTGTTTTTTTAGATATTTTTTTTAATCTTGGAAAGATAAAGTAAAATAAACCATGAAAAATCAAAAATGAAGATGAGTATGCCCCCCCACACTTGATTTTGACTGTGTCCCTACAGTCAACCCAAGTGGAAGGACAAAAAAAAAACAAAAATAAATTGGTGACATATATTTACATGAAGGTGAATGGTATTTACACGAGATCAGAAAGTATATCATCAAAAAGTAAATGAAACGGTCTTCTAAAGACCGATTCATTTTTATCGTCAAGTATGCGAGACAGAGTCAAGTGTAAAAACCAAATCGTAAAAGATTTCAAAGTTGAATGTCAATTTGGAAAAACGAGTGTCGTTTTATTAAAAATCATACGAGTTGTTTTATTTCCAATGATTTTTGGGACAGATATAACGATTGATAGAAATTCAAGTTTATTTTCATCAAATTGAAATTCAAGTTTGTCACTGAAAAAATTCTTCAAAACTATTGATTTCAAAATCAAAACGGTGATTTTAATCTTCCCCGTTGGAATTTAACAACTCATCATCCAAAAGTCCAAAAAATTCGTGTTCATTAAATTTGTCTACCTTTGTTGGATTATCAACAACTTCATTGCGTATCTCAAGTTCAAAATCCAAAGTTTTTTCAAAATCGAGAAGAGGAAGATCAAATTTAAATTTGGTTCCACACCTTCAAAAGAATTGAAATCCAACTCAATTATTGTGTTTTCAACAACTTCATTACGATTATTATTTTCAAATTCAAAAGTTTTTATTTGAAAATCGTCGATTTGGGTAAAAGGTGGATTATCATTTAACTCGTCACATGTTGGGATTTGCTTTTGTTTATCGTGTTGTTTCATATATGTTTCGAACAACAAATCCATGTGATCATTGTAGATTTCATCCATTTGTTCAACAAAATCCAATTTATAATTATTAACTTGAGAATTTTCAATTGGATTTGTTGAGAACAAAAAATTTCACTCGTATCGTAGTCAAGATTATTCCCGTTGCCAAAATTATTTGAAAAGTGGATAACATTTTCGTTTTGATTTTGAAATTCATTTTGGAGTTCAAAATCGAATTGGCATGGGTCGTCATTGAAATCGTTTGAATTTTGAATTGAATTCAAATTTGAAATCCTTGACTCGAGTTATTACACAAATCATTTATCATTTGATTTTGTTGTTAGAGATTTCAAGTAAAGATGAAATGCTATTTTCATGAGTTGAGGGTTGTTCATCATTTTGAAAAACTTGTGGTTCGAAATTCGAATTGTTTATACAAAAAATTTCGTTAAAATATCCGTACGAATTTGGAGTGAAATCATATGGATTATATTGATTTTCACAACTATTGTAAAATTCAAGTGAATATGGAAATTCGAACATTTTCAAGAATGTTTTTGGTTTCCTTTTTTTATGAATGTTTTTGGTTTCCTTTTTTTATAAAGGAAAAATATTTACAAATAAAATTTATTTTTCAAAAGGGAAATTGATTTTGATTTTTTTGGTTTTTCAATTTTTTTCTTTGTTTTTGAAAAAGTTTTATATTTTTTTGGATTTTGGTTTTTCTAAACTTTTTTTTTTGGGTTTTAAAATTTCAAAGAAAAAGGATTTAAAATTTTCAAAGGAAAAAGAATATATACAGTTTTTTTAGTTTCGGATTATAAATATTTTTTTTAAATATGCATGAACTAATGCAACTAAATGAATGCAGGGGTTAACTACAAATGATTTATCCTAAGTTAACCCAAAATTGTAAAATCACACATTGTCTTAGATAAACAAGATAGTTCTCAGCCAGGTAATGGACATGATTTATCGATGCAGCACGAATCACTGTAGCAATGCAGCCGAAGGTTTAAGTACCTTTAGGGAAACAACCACTATAATATTTACGAATCACCGTAATATTTATAAATGGTTATTACTCTACCGTAGCCTAGACACCAATAAATTAAATTGTTCAAAGAAGACAACTATCAATATACAATTAAGTGTTATCGATGTCTTACCGTTATTATTAACAAATTCTAAGATGAAATGCAAAGTAGAAATTAAACACGTATTAATAATGCAACCACAAATGTAAATTTTTTCTTTTTCTTTTTTGTTTTTGTTTTTGTTTTTGAATTTTTTTATAAAATGCAAGCAAACAACAATGCAAGAAAAATAAAAACAATAGATATAGCAATCAGTTTATTTTTTTGGTAAGAAAAACGAAGCAATTATTTTTAACAGGCAGCTCCTTTCCTTTTCTGCTTTTGCGACCTGAAAAATAAAAAAATATATATACAAATATATGTGTGTGTGTATACATGTATACACACACACATATATATAAGTATGTATGTATGTATATGTATGTGTGTGTATGTATATGTATATGTATATGTGTGTGCATATATATGTGTGTGTGCGTGTGTGCGTGTGTGTGTGTGTTAAGGATGAAACTTAAAATAAGTTCAAACTAAAAACAAATTCATACTTGTTTTTTTGTAAAACAACAAAAGGAAAATGAAAACAACGATAAATTACTAACTAAATAAATCAAATGAGCACGAACAAAGAACAAACGCATAAACAAAGAAATTTGTCCCTCTTGGTTTTTTTTGAAAAGAGAACTTAAATTAAATAAACCAAAAGACAAATATATATATATATATATGTATGTATGTATGTATGTATATATATAAACAAATTTCTTTTCAGCCCGGCCCAAATATAATCTTCATCCCAGATTCAAATACGAACAACCCCTTAAACATTCATTTAACTCTTCTGTCAAAATCAAACGCAGCAAACCAAAAGGCAACGTTTTTCTTGATTCAATCAAAGAAACCAAATTCAGAATCTTGATTCAAACAACTAGTGGTTGGTTTGGGAGATGCGATTTGGGTTTGAGTGTCGAAGGGCTTCAATTTGAGGAGAAGCGAATGGGAGTTTATAGGATTTTGGGCCGGGAGGGGGGGTCGTGGACTGCTGCGGCGAGCTCGAAGGGGTTCGAGGTGGTTTTCGATTTTGTTCTGCGATTCAGTTGTGGCTCGTGGTGTTGACCGTGATTGTGTATTGTAGTTTGGCTTGCGAAATGTTGAAGCATCAGTGGTGAGGTTATGTTGTGACTGTGGAAACTGGAAGTGAATGGCACTGGCGATGTGGTTTGCAGAAGGTGAAGTTGGGTGTTGATGTATGTTGTAGGCTATTGGCAGTGTAACAGTGTTTGTACTGTTGTAGAAGTAGATGGTTATGGATTGGAGTGTTGATATGGCAAGTGAAGTATTATGGCTAATGAAGTTTGTGAGATTGTGGATGGTGAGGAGTTGTTGCAATCAAGTGCATGTTGTTGCTTGTGATTTTGGAGTTGGTTATGGAATGGGGATGAAGGCAAGTTTGATTGGTGACTGTGAGTATGTAGTGTGACAAGGTGAATATGTAACGGTCTAGTGTATATGTAGGAGCGATAAGGTAGTGGCAGGCAGAGTTTAGAGGAAACTGTAGTGTGATTGCAATGCACTGTGAAGGCAGACTGTGGATTGTTGAAATGAAAGTGGCTTGAGGAGTGAGTTGACTGGTTGTGAACTAAGTTGAACTTGGTTGCAGCAGTTGATCGGGGAGGATGGCACTTCAGTTTTGATGAAAGTGGAATGTAGGGGAAGAACAGCAGAGGGTAGACGGTGAAGTTAATAGGAGTGGTGTGGTTAGGTCGGAAGTGGAGCCGTGATGTGAATGTGAAGTTGGATGTGAATAGGACATGGAGTTGTGATGTGAATAAAAAGTGATACTGTGATGACAGAGGTGCTGCAGGGAGGATTGGTTTGTTGATGTTTCTGGTGCTTAAAGGTTAATGGTCTGGGTTGTGTGCACTTGTATGTGGGTAATTGATGTAGGTGTTCAACTGATGGCTGCATTGAGCTGATATGGCGGCAGAGGTGAAGTAGTTGTTCAAGACAGTGACTTGGTAGTGTTGATTTGTGGTGGTCTTTGACATCAATAGAATTGGCAGTGATTAGATGTAGTGATAGTTTAGCTCGGGCGCAGACGGCTTGTTTGAGATGATGGAGGTGTAGCAGAGATGGTCAGTTGAATGGTGGAGTGGTAAGGAGGAACCGCGGTGACAGTTGAAGGGTATATTGTTGTATGCAAGGGAAAGTAGGAGAGGAACAAATTTTTTTTGTATATCTAATGGGAAAAAAAATGTAAATGCAAATTGAAAATGTAACAAAATTTGAAATGGAATTTTTTTTCTTTTTGGAATGAAATTGTGTATGTGTTTCTAAAGTGCTAATGCAAATGCATCTAGAACTAGAAAACAAGAAACAAGCACACAAAATCAAATCACACAACAAACACGCACATTTTTTTTCTTTTTAAAATGCAAACAAACACACAAAGATGACCATTTATCCCAGAGGAGATAAGATGTACAATGATATGAAAAGAATTTTCTTTTGGTTGGGAATGAAGAAGAGGGTAGCTGAGTTTGTTTCAAGGTGTTGACATGTCAAAGAATAAAGGTCGAGCAAAGGAAACCCAAAGAATTATTGTTGCCATTGGAGATTCCGACTTTGAAATGGGAACACATTTTGAAGGATCGTAGAAAGATTGCCTAGGAGTTAGAAAGGCAATAAAGCTATTTGATTCAAAATAGATAGTTTCACTAAGAGTGTCCATTTTATTCTGTTAATCGGCTAGTTTTCTACTGAGTTAGAAAACTATCAAAACATTTCAATTTAAAAATTTAACGCAAGCGCACGGCGCACTATTGTAGTACGTGGTGAGTATGGGTCGATCCGTAGAGAATTGTTGATTTAAATTTTCTACTCAATCAAATTAACCAAATGTTTGAGAATATTTATGCTAGAAAATAAGGAAACTAACAAACTAACAACTATAAATGTGAAGGAAAACTATGAGAGTTAAATGACAATTTAGAGGTAATTCCACTCTCTAGATCATATAGTTCAACAAAACATAAAATTATGATATCTCTTTTTTGGTCGTTAGTGAATTTAAATGATGTGTTTATCATAAGTATGACTCATTTGTGCTACTAATTAGCTCAACATAAACCATCAAACTATAACATAACCTTTAAACCACTTTTAGTTCTCATGAAAAACGACAATAAAGTTGAAAGCAAAATCTATTTTAAGTATGGTCTATTAACTATTAATTAGAAATACAGACCATTAAATTTTAATTTCAACATTCACTTCATTACCATCATCATATGTAAATGAAGAGATAAATATTGTTTGTATTTGTTTAAGCATAGCCTACTTGTTATGAACAACATAGACTATCAAATTCAACATGAAACAATAAATCACATCAACATTCATTTAAGCACAAAAGAGAGCAATAATTATCAAAATGTTGAAGCTACATGATTAAAGGCTTCATTACCCCTAAATTGAAGGGATTAGCCTCTCATTGGTGTTATCATATCAACACAAGTAGCATGCAACATGAAAGAAAAAAAGGAAAAAGAGAGCAAAGTAAAGAAGAGCCATTCTACTTGCATGAAAAATAAATCTATACTACTAACAAGAAAAGAAAAGAAGATGTAGTTAAAAGGAAACCATAATTAACATTGCATAAAAAAGGGAAAAATACATAAGATGAAAATGGCTAAGTAGCCATGAAAAGAAAGAAGAGAACTTGATTTATTTGTGAGCTAAAAAATAACTAAGAGGAAGACTAAGGAAGAAGGTGACATGAAACATAAGGGTATTTATACAAGTTAGAAACCATAATCCATATTTTTGGGGAATGGCCAAAATGTCCTTGTAAGAAGTATGGTGGCCAAGTGTTAACCCGTCTTTTGGCAAGGCCGTAGATAGACGGATTCAACTAAATCGACTGCTCGTTCGTCGAGGCTGGTTTACGATGGATTTAGTCGACTGGATGAATGGACGATCAAGCATGGATAATAATCATGACTATACAACCGGGATTCAGCATAGTCGATGCACGAAGGTTATTGAATAATTGAAGATTAGGTTTCAATGAGTCTCGACTCACCTTGGACTCGCTTCAAGTCGTATGGAGTTGAGCTTCAAGTCTTTTGGAGGAATACTTCGAGCCGAGGTCGTTCGATAGGCATGGAAGGTTGTTCAGCATAGGTAGCTCGGACGTGTTGGTGGCTCGTCATGGAGGGTGCCTCGGCTTAGCTAAATGGTGGTTCTCCCTCGGTTGCCACTCGGCAACTTCGAGTCCTGCGGCATGTGACTTTGGGTCATCACTATGGTAGCTCGGTAGAGTATCAGGTGGATCGGCATGGTTACTTGGGGCATTGCTTGGTGTCCCCTAACTCCTTGCTTTGAGTCAGAAGCATCGTTACTTTTGGTCGCCTTGGTGGTTTTCCTAAGTCGGCGACATTTGGACAGGGAGTTGGTTAAGGCTACGGATTTCGGATCGGCTGTGGATCTAACGGGCCCTGGGTCACTCAAAAAGTCCGGTTACCTGAATTTGCCTATAAATACACCATGTGGGTCTCCAGATAGGGGGATCTTGATTCTTTTTCCCTTCATCTTCTATGCTAAGGCTGCTCTGCCATTGTTGTTCCGAAAACTCTCGATTGTAATTGTACGTGATTCTAACATCAATAAAAAAGGAAATTTCTGGAGTGGACGTGGGCCGGAGTCAGCCTAACCACTATAAATTCTATGTTCTTACTGGTTTCTTTTTTATTTTTACCGTTCTTCATATTTATACTCTCTAAATACATTCTATCTATGTTCTATGACTGTGATTTGGTGCTTTCATCTGGATTTGGGTATTAGTGACCAATTTTGGCGCTAACATTTTGGTGCTTTCACTGAGGAGGCTAGCACTCAGGGATTTAAAAGTTTGAAGAATGGGTTTAAAGGCTTAGGAACTTGGATTATGGAGACTATGGAAAAGCAATCAACTAGGAGATAGAGGACGGAAAGTAGTCGGCAGGAGAAAAATCATGAGGCTTCCTTTGGAGGTAATCAACCCTCTGTCTACATCACTAGGGACGAGATGCAGGTCATGATGAATTCCATGCAGGAACGGTTGAAAAGGCAAGAGGAAATGATGCAGACATTTTTTAGATAATTTGGACAAGCAGGACCTGCAGGGGCTATCGGAGCTCAGATCCATGGAGCTAGATCAGAAGGACTCAATAGGCAAGCAAATGGAGTGGTTCAGCAGGGGATAACCCCCAATCAGCAAACGACTATCAATCTAGATGGACCTAGACTCGGGGGCATGCCAGGAAATGCTGGACCAATCCATGGAGGGATACCAGATGAACTGATTTGAACTTGGTTGCAGCAGTTGATCGGGGAGGATGACACTTCAGTTTTGATGAAAGTGGAATGTAGGCGAAGAACTGCAGAGGGTAGACAGTGAAGTTAATAAGAGTGGTGTGGTTAGGTCGGAAGTGGAGCCGTGATGTGAATGTGAAGTTGGATGTGAATAGGACGTGGAGCTGTGATGTGAATAAAAAGTGATACTGTGATGACAGAGGTTCTGCAGGGAAGATTGGTTTGTTGTTGATGTTTCCGTTGCTTAAAGGTTAATAGTATGGGTTGTGTGCACTTGTATGTGGGTAATTGATGTAGGTGTTTAACTGATGGCTGCACTGAGCTGATATGGGGGGAGAGGTGAAGTTGTTGTTCAAGACAGTGACTTGGAATTGTTGATTTGTGGTGGTCTTTGAATTCAATGGAATTGGCAGTGATTGGATGTAGTGATAGTTTAGCACGGGTGCAGACTGCTTGTTTGAGACGATGGAGGTGTAGTAGAGATGGTCAGTTGAATGGTGGAGTGGTAAGGAGGAACCGGGGTGACAGTTGAAGGATGTGTTGTTGTATGCAAGGCAAAGTAGGAGAGGAACAATTTTTTTTATATGTACACAGAAAGTGGAAAATGGGAAAAAAATGTAAATGCAAATTGAAAATGGGAAAAAAATGTAAATGCAAATTGAAAATGGAACGAAATTTGAAATGGAATCTTTTTTTCTTTTTGGTATGAAACTGTGTATGTTTTTTTAAAGTGCTAATGCAAATGCATCTAGAACTAGTAAACAGGAAACAAGCACACAAAATCAAATCACACAACAAACACACACATTTTTTTCTTTTTAAAATGCAAACCAACACACAAAGATGACCACTTATCCCGAAGGAGATAAGATGTATGATAATGTGAAAAGAATTTTCTTTTAGTTGGGAATGAAGAAGAGGGTAGCCGAGTTTGTTTCAAGGTGTTTGATATGTCAAAAAATAAAGGTCGAGCAAAGGAAACCCAAAGGATTATTGTTTCCATTGGAGATTCTGACTTTGAAATGGGAACACATTTCGATGGATCGTAGAAAGATTGCCCAGGAGTCAGAAGGGCAATAAAGCTATTTGATTCATAATATATAGTTTCACTAAGAGTGTCCATTTTTTTTCTGTTAATCAGCTAGTTTTTTATCAAGTTAGAAAACCGTCGAAAAATTTCAAATTAAAAATTTACCGCAAGTGCACGATGTACTATCGTAGAACGTGGTGAGTACGGGTCGATCCATAGGGAATTGTTGGTTTAAATTTTCTATTCAATCGAATTAACCAAAAGTTTGAGAATATTTAAGCTAGAAAATGAGGAAACTAACAAACTAACAACTACAAATGCGAAGGAAAATTATGAGAGTTAAATGACAATTTAGAGATAATTCCACTTTCTAGATCATATAGTTCAACAAAACATGAAATTATGATCTTCTTTTTTGGTCAATAGTGAATTTAAATGATGTGTTTATCATAAGTATGACTCATTTGTGCTATTAATTAGCTCAACATAAGCCATCAAACTATAACACAACCTTTAAACCACTTTTAATTCTCATGAAAAATGACAATAAAGTTGAAAGAAAAATCTATTTTAAGTATGGTCTATTAACTATTAATTAGAAATACAGACCATCAAATTTTAATTTCAACATTCACTTCATTACCGTCATCATATGTAAATGAAGAGGAAAATCTGTTTGTGATTGTTTAAGCATAGCCTATTTGTTATGAATAACGTAGACTATCAAATTCAACATGAAACAATAAATCACAACAACATTCATTTAAGCAAAAAAGAGAGCAATAGTTATCAAAATGTTGAAGCTACATGATTATAGGCTTCATTACCCCTAAATTGAAGGGATTAGCCTCTCATTTTTGTTATCATATCAACACAAGTAGCATGCAACATGAAAGACAATGAAAAGGAAAAAGAGAGCAAAGTAAAGAAGAGCTATTCTACTTGTATGAAAAATAAATCTATACTACTAATAAGAAAAGAAAATAACATGTAGTTAAAAGGAAACCATAATTAGCATTGCATAAAAAAGGGGAAAATGCATAAGATGAAATAAGTAGCCATGAAATGAAAAAAGTGAACTTGATTTATTTGTGAGCTAAAAACTAACTAAGAGGAAGACTAAGGAAGAGGGTTACATGAAACATAAGAGGTAGATACAAGTTTGAAACCCTAATCCATATTTTTGGGGAATGCCCAAAATGTCCTTATAGGAAGTGTGGTGGCCAAGTTATCATTAGCTTTAATAATCACCCATTAAATGTGCATGAAAGTGTAATGACCATTAGCATATGGATTAGTTTTTAATTTGTACATGAAAGAAGATGGGTAGGTAGGGTCCTCCATGTTCATCACTTTGAATTATTTTTATCGTCATTCCTTTATTCTTTGTGTGTGCATGTTCTTTCATGAAACCACTTGTAATTGAGTTTAAATTCCTACAAAATAGTATAGAAATTTCCAATAGGACCGCAGCGTCTCTAGCACGAGTTTATTTTAAGGAGATGGTTCGACTATATGGAATTCTTGTGAGCATCGTTAGTGGTAGAGAACCTTTGTTCACTAATGAGTTTTGGAAGAGTTCACAGACAGCTTTGGGAACTTCATTGAATCTTAGTACTACTTACCACCCTCAAACCGACTGTCAAACTGAAAGGGTGAATAGGATCTTGGAGGAACTATTGAGGGCTTGCATCACGGCTTTGGAGGACATCGGGAGCAGCCCCTACCATTTGCTGAGTTCGTGTATAACAATTGTTACCAAAGGACGGTTGGTATGTCCCCCTTTGAAGCACTTTATGGCAGGACATTCAAATCACCAAATTGTTGGTGGGAAACCAGAGACAAAATTCTACTTGGACCAAATCTGATTCTTGATACTTTGGAAAGGTAGAGTTGATCGAGCAACGTATGAAGGCAGCGTAAGATCATCAGAAATCCTATGCGGACAAGAGAAAGAGATAGTTAGAGTTTGAGGTTGGAGATGCGGTATTTATCAAATATTTCCCTTTTAAAAAAGTCGAAAGGTCTGGAAAGTAAGAAAAATTGGCATCAAGATTTGTTGGGCCTTTTCGAGTTTTGGAAAAGATAGGAAGTCTTTCTCACCATGTGGAGCTATTGATTAGGTTGGTTGAAGCCCATGACATTTTTCATGTTTCGCATTTAAGGAAATGCCTTCATCACACAGCTATTGTGGTAGAACCTGATCAATTGGGGGATATTGAGGTGAAGCCAATAGCATCATTTACCATCGCATGCATTATGGAGCATAGAACTAGGAAACCCCGCAACAAAGAAATTAAGCTGGTCTGAGCACAATGGGAAGACAACCCGGTGGAAAGCACATGGGAGACTAAAGAGAAGATGAGGATCTCTTATCCTAAGCTTTTCACCGGTAAATTTTTCTCGCTAAAATTAGGTTTTTGGTTACATTGTCGTTGCCAAATTAGACGGTAGGAGATGGTTGTGACACCTTTCACTGTCACTTTGCACTCATGTAGAAACTTTTATGCATGTTTAACTTGTTCCATACATAATTATATATCACTATAACACACCCACACTAGGATTGAGCTCACTTATAATATGTCTGCAATACATAAACACATTGCACTTTTGGTTAAATAGATGGTTGTGTAGATAACTTGGTTGTAGAACATGGATTGTTTGTTGCATGTTACGCTATTTGCCCCTTGGAAACATTTCGGGGATGAAATCCTTTTGGGGGAGAGAATGTAACACCACGTAAAATCAATCATAAATAAATAAATTAGATAAATTAATTCAAATAAAGTTGTGCTAAAATGGAAATTTTGTAAAATTCAGTATTTGACCATGAAAGTTATATCATTACATTCATGGCGATTTTCTGATTAATTTTCGTATATAATATGTTAGAAACAATCTCAAACGAGAAAGTTGTAGACGTTTGAAGTTTCGAATTCAAATTAATTTAAACATAATTCAAATTCATATAAATAATTAATTCCAAATTTTGAAATTCAAAAGTAAATGGTAATTACACTTAGGGGGTAAGTAAATGTTAAATGGTAATTAAGGAAAAAATAATTAAAACGTCGTCTAAAGAAATCTTCCTAAAATAGAGGGACCGATCGACCCCTTATCTAGGACTTTTCGACTGCTAGCGATCAATCGATGGGAAGCGGCGGTCAATCAATGCTATTGAATGGTAGCTAGAGTTTTGTGTGTTTTATCGTACCAGATTTTGTTATTTTTTTACCGACTTTAATCCGATGGTTCTATTGCATTTGAACCATTAAAATAAGAGTAGCCCTCTCACTTCTGTTCACAATTATTTGGGAATGCAACAGAACTTTGTCAGACTCTCTTCTAATAAGATTTAGGAAATTCTCTAGGATTTCAAGTAAGGAATTTTAGATGTTCTTATTCAATTGCTAATCCTTTTTCTCCTCCAATCATTTAATTTCTGAATCTAATTCATACGCAATTCTCTTGTTGCATATATCTAAGAAGAGAGATCTAAAGGAGATTGTTGTAGGCGTGTCAAATCCAAAAGAAGCAAAGCTAAGGACATACAGTGAGTGGAAATCTCGGTTTTTGTTTTAGTAATTGAATAGCTAGTTTGGATTTGATATATAACTTAGGGAATTTTGGTTTACGAAAACACCGCATTAAAACCCACAAAATTCCCCCAGAATGAAATGTCGATTCTTAGTTTGGACTCTTAATAGTTTTGTATTGAAATAATGGAGTTTGTGTTAATTTTGTAATTTAAGTGTTTTACCTTTTATTCCACTTATTATTCTTTTTCTTTGGATATGATTAAGGTATTTGATTAGAAAATGGTGTGCAAGTACGAATTCTTATTCGTAGTTTACACTACCTATTTCTATAAATTGAATAGAATTTGTCTTAGTAATTTCATGTAAAAGAAGTAGAATAGAGCGTAAAATTAATTAAATTGTAAATTCTTATTGTTGATTTATTCCATTGTTTTGATATAAAATAAGCTGGATTTGGATTCTATATACAAGTCTATTAATTTGATTTTGGGATATTGGATTTATGGCATATATATTATTGTGGAAATGAGATTTGTATAACTTTGGAAGAATTGACATTTAAACGTTAGTTTAGGACGTAACCTCCGCACACATAGAAATCAGTAAGTGCATACGTGTGTGTGTGTGTATAAACTAGCGTAAACAACATACAATTATAAAGTATTAATTACGCAGTTAATTAGGTTAATAATTTTCTTAAATCCCCCTTACGAAAGTAATTAATTGTAGAGGCGAAATGAGAAGGATTTCTTATGAGGCCTAAATAATGAATATGGTGAGATGCATGATAACATATTTTGGAAGTGTTATGAATTATGACTAAGTTATAGGGATGCTAGGTCAGTCAATAGCACACAGAAGTCTACCTAGCTAAACTGGCTACCGACAGTGACTTTGGGGTTGAGGTGAGACATCGTCTATAATAAGTAAGTATGGATGATGCCAGGTTAGTCATAAATTCTATGGGGTAAATCTGCATAGCTAATCTGGCTACCAGTTCCTACGAATAGTCAGACTAATGTAAGATATCTCCATGGGGTACGGCTCATAATAGGAAAGAGATGCTTTAGGGGTTGAAGGTATTAAGTGGTTGTTTAAGGACCTGCCTTTCCCCATGTTTGATGTATTAAATAATCGGGATTCAGTAGAAGATATCTCGGTAAGGTTCGCTTCAATAGAAAGTATTAAGCGTTCGAGGAGATATCCATGCAATGTTAGCTGGATAGGTACTTGTGAGGAGTCCGTCTTGAGGTTAGGTATTAAACGATGAAGGCCTAACTCAAATATGGTCTTATATGTCCAAAGTCTGCCCAATTCCTGTTCAGAGATATTATATGGCTTGGGTACCATCTCTCGCATTGGTAGGACATTAATAATTACGGTTATGGGTTATTAGGTTGAAATGGTTATGGAATTGGACAAGCCTTGGGACTTATAATTGGAAAGACTTTTAATATAACTAAAATGCATAAGACATATCCTTGTTTAAATTATACTATCCAAGTACTAACATAGAAAGGATTGAGATTTTTAATCACCAGACATTGTTGCTCTAACTCTCTCCTCATTACAACGTAGGTTGGGGAAGGAGACGATGATCAGATGGAGATGACGACGAGAGGAGCTTGTGGCGGTAATTGATTTATCTATTTATGCTATTTTCTGACGTGCTCATTTAAAGATGACAATGTATTTTGAAATATTGTATCTCGGTTATGTAACGGTTATTATTTATACTATGTTATAGTTTTATGACATTTGGAATTTTAAATAAAATGGGTACCATTTATGTTATTATATTTTATCCTTCCGCTGTAGAGTTTGAATGAGTAGGTAAATAGCTATGTATTGTTCTCTTTACCAACTAATAGCCGGCTTTGGAATAGGTCTATGTTTCAATAGGCTTTTCCTGGGTTGGAATTTAGGCCTTTTTTAAGGTGGGTTGTTACATAGCGAATAATATCTTTCGATTTGTTGATATTCCTCAAGGTCAAAATAAGATTAGGACAAAGATCACAGATTAGAAGTTGTATATTAATACTACCGATAAAGTGTTACTCGTTGATTGTTGGCCTATGAATTATTGATATTCCTCAAGGTCAAAATCTCATGGCAAGCCAGTCCTAACGTCGACTAAAGTAATCAAAAGATTTCAATGTTTTTCTTAAGGTTTTGGAAAGCATAAAAATCTAATGGGAGCTTTATCATAAAAATGAAATGGTAACATTTTTCTAATAGTGTAAGAACATATGCGATATAAAGTTAAAATAATCTACATTGACAAATTTTTGCAACTTATAAAATTGAAAAAATGTTTATCAGTTAAACTATACAAATGAAACGAAATAAGATTGACATAGAAACATAAAATACACTTGCCAATAAATCTTTTGACATGTTGTCACTTCAAAACCCATGCAAGAACCAATTTACAAACCCCTAAAACTTTCATACCTCGAGCATAAAAATCTACTAGTTCGAGACTGTGTATTGTCTTTTATTAGTTTGCACTCTTAAGTAATACAAGAATATGGGTATTTGATCTATACTCGATCACATATAAATGTTTTATGGTGAATAGTCATGGTTTGCATGTATGAAACCTCGATGAAATTAGTTTATTGGAAATAAGCAAATATATCATAATGCGCATTTTGTGTTCGTTACAATCAATTGCAATAAGGAACACCTTTGAGTGGTTCCACTATTTTGAAAAGAAAAACGAATGTACAAGAGTGGATATAACTTAGGCACAATTGGGATGAAGAGAGCGAATGGTCACTTCCGCTTCATGAAGAGACATCAGAAACGCAAATTGTATAAAATACAAATGGATCCTCAATATGGAATGAGAAATTTGATTTCCATATAGAAAAATGTTTTCTATAAAAGTTATTTATTCAGGTGTAAAATAGTTGATCTATAACTCATGATTGTAAATTAGTTACAATGAATGAAAAAAATCCCGTAATAGTGGTTAAAAGAAGCTTCATATTTCACAAGCTATTATAGTAATGACATAAATAGTAGGAGCACATCATATAACACTTCTTAGTGGATGCATCAAATTATGAAAATTATTCTCATAAATATACCAAATATTATTCATTAATTGATAACTATTTTCAATATTGATTAAAAATAGACATACGTTTATTGTAAATATGAATTTTATAAAATTTCTTTTTAAAACAATCCTATAATAACTGTATTCATAACAAAGTGATGCATTAGAAAATATAGAAGTATCTGAATTTTTTACAATTATTTTGGAATTATAGACTAGGCTATATATCTGAGAAATAATTCTTTAATTGTATGATTATGAATCATATAGTGCTGATGAATTATATCTTAGAAGATTAAAGGCCAAGCACTCATTCGGTTGGAGTGACAAAAGAGTTGGTGTACTCTTCATATTGATACATAAAGATATATGTAGTCAATAGTCTAATGATTACCAAAATGAATCCACCTACTTCAATTAATTCATAAATGAATTACCATAGAAACAAACATGTGTATTTGATACATAAGCAATGTATTTATGACAATTTCATTGAATATATAATGGAAATAGATAATACAACATGCAAAGTAAATAAATAAATTCAATTTGGTCGAATAAGTGGGTATATAGAAAAGAGCTCCTTATGTACCTAAAAGATATATCTCAAAAGTCACTCCTTCCGGTGATATAGAATGTTATATTAATAAGGAGTAAACAAACTACGTTTGGGAAAGAACAATTGATAATGGAGGGAAGTTGAGTTAGCTTCATTCCCTTTGGTCATCTATTTAAGAGTAAGTACATAAGGTTAAAATTAATTTCATCTAAAGCATAGTTTACGAGATCATATAGGATAAGAGTTTATAAGAAATGTACACATCCAAGATCAAGGAGTTGACAGGTTGTGTGAGTCAAGAGACTGCATATAACACGTGTTCGTGGGGATCTTATGTGGACTAACCTAAAAAAGGTTTGAGACCGGTCAATTATGATTGATCAAGTTATGTTATAAACATTAGTTTCATAAACTTAAAAACCAAATCATTTTTACACAAATGTAAAAAAATAAAAAAAATTGTGAATTCCTATTCTGTTGCACCGAGAAACAATTGTAGTTTCAAGGGACATCAACTTCATGATGAAGAAATCTCTTTTAGAAATTATTTGTAGTAAATGGATTTAGATACGATCTAAAGATACAACTAATTATAATGACGAAATGAAATTGATCAAGCTTAAATAGACACAACTAATTAGAATGTCTAATAAGAATTCTCGTAGATTAAAGGAACAATGATTTTCTTACCAATGTCGAGAATAGAATTTCCTTAATTGCCAATAAAGCCATTAAGAGTATTCACTTTGAGATACGTTATGATGTGCAAATCCTGAATAGATTTCAAGTACGGTATCAAAATAAGATTTTGCAGTTATACCCAAAGGGATATGATCCATCAACAACAAATGTGACTTCGAGAAGAAGACCAATGCGATTAGAAAATAGTAAGCAACATTGATAAAACTAACATCATAAACTTCAGTTATTTAAATTAACATAATGAATTCGTCATTTAACGTGATTGAGTTATATGTTTGTTAACGATGTACGTATGTTAAATTGTTTCACTTTGGTTATTTAAATACTCGACATTAGGTATGAAAATAACATCTTTTATAATCAATATAAAAGAATGTTGGAAATATCCCAAACGATATACACAAACACCATATTTAAATGTTTGATATATAACATGTAAGATGAATTCATTACGCATTGGCAATATGAATTACTGTACATATTATATTGTCTACAATGCCGCGTTCGCATATATATTTGTCACATAAAGCAAGTATCAAATCTGAAGTAAGATTACTACAAGATAATTGATATTGTTCTTAAGTATTTTAGAAATACCATGCAATCATCTATAGAAACAAAAACTACTTATGAAGGAGTGTGCGAATTCAAACTTCATAAGTGATATCGAGTATAATTTGTCAATCTTAGCTTCATGTTCAATCTTAGTTAAGAAAAGTTGGAGATGTTCCAAATAATAAGTAGTTGTTGATTTAAGCAAAGGCTAAGTAAATTGTCTTGAATGGTACTGTAATAAAAGAAGTATAAATAAATGCATAAACTTATAACTAAGCTATGGGTGATTCAAAATGTTGAAAATGCTATGACATTGTTATATGATAAAGATGTTGAGATACAATTCGTAAAATAACATAAAGCTGACCAGAAATCGAGAGACATGCTCCATAAAGTTCCATGTGATAAAGGCAGTTTATCAACGTCAGAGAGAGTTGATTGACAGAGTAGATAATTGAAATGATATAGCATACTTGTTCACTAAGGGACTGGTTTGATCAGTTTTTATAAAATCGATTGAATGAGTTGGAATAAGATTCTAGGGACTAGACCAGTCTGCATTGGAGTAATTGGGTAAATTTCGAAAAATTTACCTTTTCCGATCTTTATTGGGCCTATTTAGTCTAAACTCATTCAGAACTTCTCTAAATTTTCTACTACATAAAATCAATATTTTACTTAAATTTATAAATAAAATTTTATTTTATATAATATATATTATATTTTATATGGGGGTATCATATACACATATGTGTGTGCACTAGTGTAACATGATAATGTGTACAGACATGTCTGTGTATACATTATGGGATTTACACCGCAATGAACACGTTAGCCCCTCGTATATACAAATGGACCATCTAAATGTGTGTATGTGTGTGTATGTGTCCATATATGTGTGTTTCTGTTTTTGTATCAAAATAATGTATAAAAATCATATATATGTAAAATATAATTGTATAGTTATTATTATAAATTATTGGTTGTTAATTATTTACATAAAGCATTTATTAAAATACATACATAATATAATTAAATAGTAAAATTATTTTGAATATTAGTTTGTAAAATAATTTAGAACGTTTATAATATGAAATCTGAATTGAAATTATTATATATGCAAATATTAATTTTTTAAATTAGTTTAAATACATATTACATATTAACATATAACTAGTTATATATACATATAATTATAAGTAAATATATATTTTGCAGCTTCGTTAAAGAATCAATTTTAATTTTGATTTTAAATAATTTATTAATTAAATATTTATAATAAATTAAAAACCATATGGAAATAATTAAAAAATTAGAAATTATTTTTGAAACCATAATGTATATTTTATATATTATACAAAAAAATTATAGCATTTTATACTATTAATAAATGTGTACATTTATTTTATTTGTTTAACCAATTTTTAATCAAGTAAATAATTAAGTTGTATATATACACGAAAAATATTTATTTTAATGCCAAAAGCTTTTCTTTTATGAAAACATTTTAATACATAATTTAAAATATGTTTATTATATGATTTAATCTTTTATGTTTAATTTAATTCATTAAAATCATTTAATAATATTATTTTAATCAAAAAAATTATAAGCGTAAGCAGCAAGCAAACATACATAAATTATTATTATTATTATTATTATTATTATACACACGCACACACCTCCTTTTATACATAACCATTAACATGTGACAATCCATTGATATACTGATTCATGATATTTCTAGCTAAGTAATGTATGGAAAGATAAGTGTATGAACATTGGTATACAATAATAGACCGGCAAAATACTGTTGGATCATAGGTTTTGATTGCTGACATGAAACAACAATTCACGAATCTACGACTATGACAACATCCGGACTCAACGAATCAAAGTGTGGTTCGTATAGCTATTTATTTTAACAAGAGTCATCAAATGTGTATATAGAGTCTAGTTTAGTGCTTTGTTAAAATCTTTCCTCAAGAATCGTCATTCACATTCAAATAAACTTGCATGCATATTTTAATCAAAATCAAGTTTTCAAAAAGTGCATGGAACAGGGCTCGAACCCGGGTCACTATTTAGAAGACAAGTGCTTCAATCAAATGAGCTATGGTCATTTTTGTTTATCAATAGAATTCAGTCAACTGAACAAGGTTATTCAGTCGACTGAATATCTATAAGCAGCCTATTTAACTTGTGCATATATGCATGCACGTTTATATTTTCAAATTCGATCGACAGAAGCTCATAGACCAGTCGACTGACCTGGTTCCAACTGCTATTTTCTGAATAGGCACTTCCTTTCATGAACGATTTTCTTCTTCGCAGAAGGTTATGACCATTGCTATTTGATAACATCTTTTCACTAGAAGTTGTAACTTTCTATCTAATATATATATATGCATGAATTTCAAGAACAAATAACTTCACTTACTTGATTTTACTTGAATCATATTTTCTGAATTAACTGCTCTCTTGAATTCATATATTCATTGCTTACGACCACAATTCTATATTTCAAAAAGCAATATCAAACTTCCTGTCCTTGTTATACACACAACTACAAACATCAAACTTTAGGAAATTATTATAGGAGGGGTGTACCACAAGTGACAAATCCGTGTTATTAGAACACACAGGGTCAAGACAATCAACTTTATATTCAAGAGTCCTATTTGGTTGCTCAGGCGGTCTAGTCCTGTTCGGTTGCTCAGGCGATGTAAACCTATTACTCTGGGTTAAGTGAAAGCTGCTAGTATAAATTCCATAAGGAGTCTAGGACTGGACGTAGAACGGGAGTCCGAACTAGTATAAAAATTTCTGGTGTCATTTACGTTTTGTACTCATATTCCGCATCAGTAAATAACTTAGTTTTCGCACTACCGTTGCATTTACATTGTTTACAACTATTGGCCATGTTGATCCTATACCACAGTCATTTTAAAATACTTTTCACCAAAACCCAAATCTCATACGTTGAAATGAAGAAGTAAACTCCTTGAGTTCAATTCCAATCCTGAAGTTGCTAGCTTTTGAATTGTCTTACCACGGACAATCGGATCAAAGTAATTTGATATGATTTTTTACTTAGATTTTTGGAGCTATTAGAAGCCATGGCCGACCTCTAATTTTGTTGTTGTATAAGTGAAAAAAAGATTTAAATGAGAGAGTGGTAGCTTATATAAATGAAAGATAAGAGAGCAAAATGTGGATCTAGATCCTCTCTTTTTTATCTTACCCATTCTCTCCTTTATTTTTCATTCGGATACCACCATATCAATATATGGCCAGCCTCACTATGGCGATTTATAGTTAGCCATCAAAGCCTCTTTCCTGGCCTCAAAAAATATTCCAGGACCGAACAATATTCGTTGCATTTAAATCTACTTTAAATGCGTATAGATATTGTATACCGATCGGTGTTTAAATAAATATTATATGCACATTATTCAATATTTTGCAACACACATCAAGTAAAATTTTATAATTAATATTTCATGTATACTAGTTAATTTAATTAATTTATAACAATTATAAATTAATTAAATCATGTGGTAAAAGGAGTATTCAACGTTTCGGAACTCTTAATTATAAATTTGGTTAGCGATTAATATCGAACAATTCAAATATTAATGTTCACACGTCACTTAGCAGGTGGTGTGACATTTTAGCTAAATTTATCGCTTACGTAGTTTTGATAAAATCCAATTTTACTTTATTAAGCATTACTCAGCAATGGAAATTATTTACACCAATTTTGTTCATCAAAACATATCACTTTAGACTTATGGAACTTGTAATGAACAAAATTCCAATATCGTCCATATTCAACTCTATAGTCCAAACATAAGGTCTTTGGTTCACTATTAACAATTATCATTAACTGTATTGCTCTAGTCAGAGACTTTGACTTTGAGTTGACTTCAGTCGACCGTGATACCAACCTCACATAACTAAAGAGATGAATATTCTCTTGAATAGTGTTTCACTTTCAATGCTTCAACTCGACCCAACTATAGTCATTTGATGGATGTCATGCCACGATTTAACTATAATTAAAGCGGAGTTTCCATATTGAAGATCAAATTTATTCTCAAGTCAACATAGCTATGCAATTTTGTCCCTTCGATATTTTCTATTTGACCTTAGTTACGTTAACCAACAAAAAATTATCAAACGAATCATTCCATAGTTATCCAATAACTATTAGTACGTAACCCTTAGTGTCCTCGACAGTCATGAGTAATATATTGCTCAACATTTGGAGAGTGATACATACTCTAGTCTTAATGGATGTATCGATATCTAGTCTAGATACATCTTGATAGGGAATATTTAAAATGGTATGTTTATTTTATTAAGATAAATCACTCTTGATTGGTTATTAACATAGATTTATATAATTGCCCCTTGAGTGTAATCCTAACTTTATCAATCTTCAACTTGCACTTGTAGCCAATTATGGAATCTCAATCCCATCCATTCAATCGGTTTGATGAGAACTGATCGAGTTAGACCCTTCGTGAATGTATCTGCTATGTTTTTTAATTGTGTACTCTGTCAATCAACTCCCTCTGATGCTGATAAAATATCTATATCATGTGGAACTATTCGAAGTATGTAGTGAGCTCTTATCATTACGTTATTAACATATAATAATGCAGCATTCTTAATACTTGGAATGCCCCTAGCTTAGTTATAAATTTGTGAATTTATATTTATACATTGCTTTTATCGTGGTTCTATTCAAAGTGGTGTACTTAGTCTTTTCGTTAAATCAACCACAATCTTTTGTTAGGAACATTTCCAACTTAAAGTTCATTAACTAAAGTTTGAACAAGAATTTAATATCGGCATATTATACTCAATATCACTCATGAAATTTGAGCCTGTACACTCCTTCATAAGGAGTACGTTATTTGTCTGACCAGTTCTCTAGTATTTTGTAAATACTCGAGAACAATCCAAACTACCATTTGCTGATCTTAATTTGGATTTGATATCTGCTTCATGCATTAAATACATGAGACAAATACGATAATGTCTACAATACAACATCTACGATAATTCATATTGTCAATACATAAAGAATTCATCTTACCTATTACATATTAAACATTTATTAAGGTGTTTTTGTATACTGTTCTGGACATTCCCAACATCTTTTATACTTATTGTAAATATATAATTTACAAATCCATTGGCTTCTCTTTAATGTATAAGAACATTTATTAGACTTTATGATGCATTATGTTTATTTAGGTTTGGTTAATTTCATTATATTCTGCATAATCGGTTTCATCTTTGGATCGTATCCAAATCCATTTCACTACCAATGATTCCTAAAAAAAATTCCTTCACTACGAAGTTAGTATTTCTTGAAAAAACAATTATTTCACATTGCAACGACATGGGTATTCATAAACACTTTATGAATTGCCTTATATAAAACTAATTTTGGTTTTAATTTACAATACTTATGTTCAAAACATAAATTTGTCATCCAATGAGTATCTTCCCAAACTCCATTTGGGATGATTCATACAAGATCCCTTACGTACAATTATTACATCTAGTCTTTCGACTCACACAACTTGTCCATTTCTTGGCCTAAGAAACATTGTGGTTTCTTGTAAACACTTATCTTGTATGATTTTGTACACTATTCTTTAGATGAAATTAATTTTAACCTCGTGCACTACTCTTAAGTATACGACTTTACTAAAAGAAGTCAACTCAACTTCACTCACCATTAATCATACTTTGTTCAACAAAGTTTCTAGTGGTGCTTATCGATACATCATTATGTTTCATAGGAATGAGTGACTTTTAAGATTGAATCTTCATTCATTTTTAGATACGTTCGAAACTTTCCAGTATACTCACTAATTCGATCAAATCGAATCAATTTTATTTTCTATTGCATGTTATTTTATTTACTTTTGTTTTATATTATATGAACTTATCAAAGACATACTTATATCAAATACACATGTTCATGTCTGGATAACTCATCAGTGAATACGACAAAATACATGGAACCGCTTTGGTATTAATAGTTTTGCGATTGTATACATCTATATGTATCAATCCAAAGAGTTCATCAACTCTTATGTTGCTCTCTTGAATGGGTGCTTTGTCAATTATTGTTTGAGATATAATTACCAGTACCGTATGATTCATAATCATATACACAAAAAATTATTCCTTCAAACTGTGGCTTAGTCCATAATTCCAAAATAATTGTAACTAAATTTAGATACTTTTGTATTTTCTAATGCATCTCGGATACCACTATTATAGTTTAATTTTATAACGAATATTCATAATACTCACACTGAAACAAAATATGTTATTTTTCAGTCAACACTAAAATAACTATTTCATAAATAATGTCTGGTAAGTTTTACGAAAATAATTTTCGTAACTTGATGCGACTAATAAGTGCTATATGGAATGCTCCTACTATTTATGACATTACTATAGTAGTATACAAAATGCAGAGTTTCATTCAACCACTTCATGTAAGATATTTATTCCATCTACTATAACTAATTTACAGTTGATATTTTTTTCAAATCAAATATCTTGAACTCATAGGAATAAATCTCATGGAAAACAATTTTCTATGTAAAAATATATTTTGGAATAGTAATCATATTTCTTATTCCAATGTTAAGTATCAGTTATTATTTTACAACTCTCATTTCCAATGTCTTTCCATAAAGCAGAAGTGGTCATTCACCCTCTTCATTCCAATCGTGTCTTAGGTTGCATCTACTCTTATATATTCGATTTTCTTCCTGACCGGTCGAACCATTCAAAGGAATCCTTACTGCAATATCATAATGAACTTTTGAAAATAGTGCATTTGGTCATCCTTAATATCTAAAGGTATCAAACAAATTACACTTTACATAAACTGATCAAACTAAAATTTCAATAATCAAATTATTAGATCTATATTGTGGCATTTGGTCTAGTGTTATATTAAACACAACAAGACCACTATTGCAATCAATCATATTACATAGACGATTGCATGGTACAATTTACATGCTTATTTTAATGAACTAATTTCATCGAGGTTTTGTACATTATGAGTTATGATCATTCACCATATAACATTTATATGTGATCGTATATGGATAAAATATCCATATTCTTGTAGTGCTTTTAGAGTTCGAAACTCATTGAAGACAATACGGTCTCAGGCAAGTAAACTCGTAAATGACCAAGTTACGAATGTATTTATTGGTTGTATAATTAGGTAGTTGCATAGGTCAACGTGAAAAACTTTATTGGCAGATATATTTTATATTTCTATTTGTCAATATATATTCAATTCATTTGTATATTTTAATTGATAAATATTTTATCAATATTAATTGAACAAATATATCGATGTAGATTAGTTTAATTTATGCATATCAGATGTTCTTACAATATTAGAAAGGTTAAATGTTACCATTTCAGTTTTCTAATAAGGCTCCCGCTACAGTTTTATGTTTCTCAAAACCCTAAGATGAAACATAGAAGTCTTTCGACTTCTCTAGTGGGTGTTATTACTAGTATGCCTTGGGATTCTGGCCTTGAGGAAAGCTCAACAAATCATAGGCCCACTTATGAAGGATAAATCACTATCGATTGTATCACATACAACTCCTAACTTTGTTGTCCTTTTCCAAATATCATTTTTACCTTGAGGAAAGCTCAATAAATAAAGAGAGATTATTCACTCGTATCTACCTTTTACGACAGCCTAAGTATAATGCATATACCTAGAGGAAAGCTCAACAAATATGTATGGATATCTTACTTCTTCTATTCTAATTATATCAATAGTACTACACATAACATTTCTAGCTTGAGGAAAGCTCAACAACCAAGGAGTATGCAAGTAATCAATTAATATATAAATGGTAGAGGACAATTTTATAGTAAAGATTCATAATTTTTAAAATATTTAATCGAGTGATATTGACTTATGGAATAATGTATTTCTTGTGAAATATCCTCGTGATTCAAGTGTGGATACATCTGAAATGACGGTATACGTACTATACATATGTATTTAATTCCGTAAGTTTATTTTGGATTTCTTACTGTTCCACCTTTAGCTTATACATTTATATTATATAAGTTATATTATTATATAACGTTTATGCTTTATTTAACTTGTATAATATTTTATGTACAACATTATATTAATTAAATATTATCTAATTAATTTAATTAGTTAACATTTTAATTCTTCATTATATTATTCAACTATATCATATTATATTATTGAATAAGCTTTTAATGCAATTTTCGGTTTGAAGCTTTTTTTAATGTCCACCATCCCTACCCTACTACCAGCCTTATCTTTTGTACCATCCCTTATATATTCGATGTTCCATCCATCCATTCATCTACCTCAGCCCTTCCTAATGCCTAGACCACCTCCCTGTTGGCCTTTACCTCCGATGTTATCCTACCACCTCCCCCGCTCAGCCATGTATCCCTTCCCATCACAATACCACCCGATCCTGGTCCTACATGTCCCTTCCTCTCTAACTTCCTTTATTTCGTATCTAATCATCCCTGCTTCTAAAATATAGTCATCTCTATTCAGTTCTAATCCTAAAATGCAGGAAGCTTCATTGCTAGTGATTTTAACCTGAGCTACACTGGAGATGCATTGATTATATCTACTGGGATTAGCTATTGGAAAGATCATCTTGTAGGATTTTTCCTAGATGGTGACATATCATTTTCTAGTTGTATTTAATCATATTCAAATAGCATGGAAGCTGAAAGGTAATCTCAAAGTCAAATTAGATGGCAATAATTTTTACTTCGAATTTTCTTGTGATGAATAGGATCAAAGCGTTGTGACCTAATCCAATGTTTATCAGAGGAAAGACGTTTATAATTTCCTTTTAGTAGCTGAATTTCAACAATATACACTTTGTGGTTCAAACAGTTCACATATGGATTCACATGTACAACATCCTACTTCTGACATGGACATTGACTAGAATTAATAGGCTGACCTATCATGTTGGTAAATTGATATGTTTTAATGAGGTCACTGAAAAGTTAAATAGATTTGAGTATGCTAAATGCTTAGTAAAAATCAATCCTGAGAGAGAGAGAGTTGCCTAATTATATATGGAGAGAACAATTATGAAATTGATTCATGTTAATAGTCATGCTGAAATTGATTCAAAATCATCCACCCAACTTCCTGCTGTTGATAGCACTGATAGACATATTATTGCGTATGTGTACATGTACACGAATTCAAATAATATCCATACCACACCTCAACCTATGCCTCATTCATCTCAATCCTTAACCACTTCCAATAGATTCTCCTACCTTTTCATGTCCGATAATCAAAATGACCATAATGTTTGCACTTTTCCACCTGACAAGCCCGCATACTTCACAATTTTTGATCTTAGCCTTACAGTTCCTGGTCATGTTCACACCTCCAATAACACTTTTTCTAGCTTCTTTTTTCCTAACACTCTAGAAATTTTAAACATCAATGACCCCTCCACTGATACGCTGCCCATCAACTCTTCAATTATATCCCCAAATAATCATATCACAATTCCTCATATCTCCAAAATTCTATCCTCCTACAAGTTATCCTTTGCACCTCTATCCAACCCTCATACAACTATCAACTCGGATCTTTCTATTCTATCCACCACAAACATTCTGATCTCCAATCCAGACCTTAACCATCATTCTGATACCTTTGAGCATTAATCCAGATCTTAATCAAATTATCTCCTCCATGAATTCTTCCCATGTAGATCAATCTGCCCTGGAAGATATATCTATATCCATTGTTAATGAAGACCGAGACATTGAAGTAACACCAAACAAGAAGTAAAAGTAGAAGAAAAGTCCAAATCTCAAACTCATTCAGATTTAGACTATGATAATAGAAAAGATTATGGTATAGAGAACTCTTTAAAAACACAAAAAAAGACAATCAATAATCAATCCACAACTGTCTCCACTAGATATGGAAAGCCGAATGCTTCAGCTAAATCCAAAATCTCAAATAATCATACTTAACTCTACGGCAGCTTGGAACATTAGGGGAGCTCATTCTATTAACAAGCAAAATGAAATACAGGATCTGAACAATCTTCATCAAATTTATATGATTGGCATACTTAAAACAAAGCTCAATGACTCTCTCAAAAAAAGCTTATAATCATATCAATAACTGTTGGCAATATGTTGACAATCTCCTAGATGCTCCATATGGTAGAATTAATGTGGAATCGTCTAATTTATTATGTTACTTCCACTTCCAAACACCCTTAATTCATACATCTAAATATCACTCACATCCCTACCTCTTATATCTTCCAAAATACTTACATTTATGCTTGTAATCAGTTAAGCCAGAGACAAATCCTTTTAGATATTATTCCTTCTCTTAAATCCTCCACAATCCCTTGGCTATGTCTTAAATCCTCCACAAAAGTCCAGTGGCTCTCTTCTCTCCATCAATGACATTTCCCCTTTTAATATTTCTCTACATCTCTCTGAGTTTTATAGCATCACCTTCTCGGGTCCTATATACACATGGAATAATAAGAAACATGGTAGTAGAAGAACTTCCTGCAAGATTGATCATAGTTACTTAACCTTCCCTGCTCTATCCCTTTGGCCTTCTCTCTATGTCTGTATTCCAAATCTTGGTATCTCTGATCATATCCTATAAATTCTTGAATGGAAGGTGGTCGTTAATAAAAGGTTTCCCTCATTTAATTTTTTTAACTTTTGGACTAAACATCCTTAAATTTTATATATTGTATCTCGGGCATAGTCCGCCAGCACTCATGGGAACCTTACGTACAAGGTTCAAGCTCAAAAACACAAACAATAGTTTAAGGACATGGGCCAAAAATGAATTTGGTAATGGTGCACAAAAATCTGTAGCCATCAGACAGGACCTAGAGGCTATTCAGTCCAGAATGCTTTCCTTCCCAAAAGACCTATCTCTCTCTGAGATTGAACATTGTATGCATACTGAATTGATTAACGCTTTATACAATGAATTACAACTCCTAAAATAGAAGTTAGGGAAAGACTTCCTTTTTGTACCCTCTCAAGGTCAAAAACAACAAAGCTAGGATTATGTCTATGTCTAACTTGCAAGGGACTACTTGCTCCGATCCTGCTAACATCAATAATGCATTGATTACCTACTTCTCTGGCTGTTCCAACTCTCATATTCTTGAGACCATCATACTAGACAATTTACATGAAGTTTATCTCCCCATAATCTCTAATCTGGAAGCCAAGTTTCTAATATTTGCTATCTCGGATAATGAAATCAAAGATGAACTTTTGGTTTAAATTCTAAAAGCATAGGTGGAAGATGGCTTTAACTCATTTTTCTTCACTCAATCCTAGTCCATTATTAGCTCATCATTTATCAAATCCATCCATCACTTTCTAATACCAATAAACTGCTTGAAGGTATAAACTCAACCAATCTTGCCATGATACCCAAGATAGACAATTCTACCTCAGTTCAACATTAAAGACTCACTGCTTGATCCATTATCATTTACAAAGTGATTACAAAAATAATAGCAAATAGAGTGAAACCAATGCTGTTAAGAATCATCTCCAATAACCAGGCTACCTACTTGCCAAAGAGGGATATATTTCATAATATTCTCTTGACACACGAGCTTCTTAAAGGATATAATACCAAGAATATATCACCGAGATGTACAATGAAGCTAAACATTCAGAGAGCTTTTGACTCTGTTAGCTGGTTATCACTCATTGCCATTATGACCAAAATGAATTTACTTGAGCCCTTATTTGCTTGGATTTTCACATGTATATCCACTGCTAACTTCTCCTTGATTATTAATGGCATTCCAAAAGGTCACTATTTCTCTTCCTCCTATGGGATCAGGCAAGGTGATACTATGCCTGCATACGTATTTATCATAATCATGGAGCTTCACGCTTTCTTTCTTCAAAAAAATCGACTGAAAACTCTCACTCTACGCCCAAAGTGGAGGGATCTATAAGTTTGTTGTTTGATGTTTGTTGATGATCTGTTAATTTTCCCCAAGCCTGACCCTCAAAGCATCTCCACCATTAAAAGCACTCTCTCCACTTTTCATCGTTTTTCTGATCTTGCTATAAACTACTCAAAACCCAATATCATATCTGTCGGTCTCACTGAAAGTTAGTACACTAACTTGCTTCAACTCTCTGAACTTGCCATAATGCCTCCTAACTCAGTTTATCTTGGCATCTCTCTCAATTTTTCAAGAATCACTACTAATGAGTGTGTTCCTCTCTTTGAAAATATTATATCCAAACTCTCATCATGGCCATCTCATCTTATATCATAGGCTGGTAGACTGACAATTATTTCCTCTATAGGCACTGCTATTATCTCATATTATTTGAGAACATTTATTCTTCCAAAGAAACTCATGTCTAATTTAAGTAGAGCTTTCAACCATTTTCTTTGGTATGGTGATTACCACCCCAGAAAGCTTATACCTATGTCATACAAAAAAAATACATTTCCTATATCACGTGGAGGCGTAGGCATTATCAATCTCAAAACCTGGAACATGGCTCATGCTTCAAAGCACTTGAATACTTTGTTTGTTGATAGATCCTCCTTATGGGTTCTCTGGATGCTCAAATACCAACTAAAGAATAAAAGATTGTGGATAATGAACATTCCAATTTCCACCATCTGGGTATGGAAGAGCTCGCTTACTAGCTGGGTATGGAGGAGTTTTCTTAACCTAAGACATATGATCCTTCATCTCATTAGACATAATGTTGCAAACTCGTAGATGGGTCTTTTCTGGCACACTCCTTGGGCCAATCATGGTGTCAATCTTAATAATATCCTCACATACAATGAAAAGTTGGCAACAAGAATACCTAACAATGCCATATCCACTAACTACATTCAAAATGGTCAAACTATATTACACTATTCTAGCTGTTCCAGGGTCGGACTGCTATGGAATACACTAATGACCATGCACTATGACATGCTCAAGGAATGTATATCTCGAACTCAATTAAATAAACATCACTCCAGTAGTGTTATTTACAATGCCTTGGTTAGTATCCCTAATCTCGATTTGTGGTGCAAAATGATACGGAACAGATATGGAACAACAAGGGATAATTTTCATCTATGGAAAATCATGAATAATTCTATTCTTACTTGTGATAAGCTCTACTCACTTGACCTTGTCACTGATAGGTGTTGTGTCTTATGCCAAACGGATGTATAAACAAAGTTCCATGTATACTTCGAATATTCCTAGGTACGTGACATATAGGCTAAGCCCATATCTGAATTCAATTTCCCTTAACCTCACAAACTCTTGAATAATGAATGATTATCGTCTTCGAAATATCAAGATAAAAGGATGCTAACTATAAGATGATTTTATTGATCCTCAAAATTTTACGGTTGAGATTTGGCATGAAAGAAATAAGCGAATCTTCAACTCAGAAATGTCTTTGATGCTGCTCTCTTTCACAAGATAAAATTTCTATCATTCGTGCTAGGGATATCGCTTGTATTGACAAAGAAGACAATTCTGCTATTTCCTAAAAGTATTTTCTCGTATGCTGTCTACATTTATCTTGGTGCATGCTTTTTCTTTATTTTTCTTGTTGTTTTTCCTTATTCTATTCTCATGACTATTTTTCTGTTCATTAATAATAACTGGTAGGAATCTAGGAGCCTTTTTTAAAAACATATTATATTGAATATATATACTATAACCTTTATAGCAATGCACATATGTCTTATATATATATATATATATATATATATATATATATATATATATATATATATGTATGTATGTATGTATATATATATATATATGAATTTTAATTTATTAATTAATTTTTAATTTATTTATTTAATTAAACAATTTCAAATAGATTTTATGAATTTCGAAAATTCTTTTATACACGCATGTATATTCATATTGTCTTAAACAATTCAAGACAATATGACATATATCATTATATATATCATACATATATGTATATATTTAATTGATTAACTTATTAGTTAATTAGTTTATGTTATTAAACTTATTAATAAACAATATTCTTAAAATTAATTTTATAACATTTTCAATAATTTTGAAAAATAATATTATAATTTTTATAATATGTGTATATTGAATTTAAGTTTAAAATTTAAAACATTTATTTTAATGAACAAACAATTTGAAATCTATATTATAACATTAATGATATTTTTCTTATTTTAAATTTAACTTCTAACTTTAAATTTAACTTCTAAATTTAAATTTAAAATTTAAAAATTTTATTTTAATTTTCAGACATTTTTGAAAATTCGCCCAATGCCCAAATTAGTTTAGGCCTTTATATCGAGGATAATCTTTTGGTTTACCTCATCCTTCAAGCTAGGCCAGTAGTCAGGTAGGGCAGAGTATTAGATTATCCAAACCTAACCTTAGACACTATTTTTCTAGACACCCTTCTATATGGGTAGACTTTAATAAGTTAGCCCTAATATTGCTAATTTAGACCATACATGTTGTTTGGCTCTGATACCATTATTGGAACTAGGCCAGCTTGCATTAGAGTAATGGGGTAAATTTCTAAAAATTTAACTTTTTGGATCTTTTTGGGCCCATGTAGTCTAGATTCACTTATAACTTTCTAAGTATTCTACTAAATAAAATCAATATATTATTTAAATTTATAAATAATGTTTTGTTTTATATAATATATATTATATTTTATATATATGTATGATATACACACAGGATAATGTGTACATGGTTTAACACGTCCGTGCATAGATGCTGCGATTTACAACGCAACAGACACGTCAGCCCTCATATATACAAATAAATTATCTAAACAAGTGTCTTTGTGTGTGTATTAACATAACTTTTGTGTGTGCGCGTATGTAAAATATAGTTGTATAATTATTAAAAATATTGGTCATAAATTATTTGCAAAAATTATTTATAAAAATACATACATACATACATACATACATATATATATATATATATATATTCAATTATATTATAAGTTAATTTAAACATTAATTTGTAAAATAATTTAGAATATTTATAATATAAAATTCGAACTAAAATTATTATATATGTAATAATTTTTTAAATAAATTTAAATACATATGACATATAAACATATAACTAGTTATATAAATATATATATATATAATTATAAATAAATAAAAATTTATATATATTTTGCTGCATCTTTCAACCAGAATTTTTTTTTTTAATTTCTATTCTAAATATTGATTAAGTAAATGCTTATAATAAATTAAAATCCATACAGAAATAATTAAAAAAGATTAAAAATTTATTTTTGAAACCATAATGTATTTTATATATCATAAACATTTTACATAATTTTATAACATTCATAAATGTGTGTACATTTATTTTACTTATCTAACCAATTTTTAATCAAGAAAATAATTAAACTATATAAACATATATATATATATATAGGAGAAAAAATTACTTTAATGTCGAAAGCATTTTTGGTATGAACAATTTTTTTACATAATTTAAACTATATTTATTATATGATTTAATCTTTTGTGTTTAATTTAATTCATTAAAATAATTTAATAATATTATTTACATTATAAAAAAAATTATAATCCACGACAACAAACAAAGATACATAAATTTAATATATATATGTGTGTGTGTGTGTGTGTGTACACACACACACACTTACTTACATACACAACCATCGACATTTGATAATTAATCGATATACCGATATGTTATATTTCTAACTATGCAACGTATGGAACGTTAAGTTTATAAATATTGGCATATAATAATAGACCAGCAAAGTACCTTTCACCAAAGCCCAAAGTACGCATGTTGAAATGAAGAAGTAAACTACTTGAATCCAACTCCAATCCTGAAGTTGCTAGCTTTCGAATCACCTAACCACCGACGAGCAAATCAAAGTAATGAATCGCCTTACCACCGACAAATGAATCAAAGTAATTTGATATGATTTTGCACTAGGATTATTGGGGCTGTAAGAACCCATGGCCGACATCCCTTTTGCCATTATGGAAGTGTAAAAAATCATAGCTTAAGTGAGGGAGAGGTGGCTCATATAAAGGAAAGATAAGAGAGCAACAGGTGGATCTAGACCCTTTTTTTCTCTTACCCATTCTCTCCTTTATTTTTCATTCAAAAACCAGTAACCATATCAATATATAGTTGGCCTCACAATGGCTATCTATAGCGTGTATCAAAGCCTCTTTCCAAGCCTCAAAAAGTATTCCAAGCCCGAATAATATTCATTGCATTTAACCCTAATTTAAACACTTATCGATATCGTATATCGATTAGTGTTTATATAAGTATTATATGCACACTTTTTAATACTGTTCTCTACCAATCAAATACGATTTTACAATTAATATTTCATAAATATTAATTAATTTGTAAGAAAATTATATTAAATAAATCAAGTGATAAAAGGAGTATTCAACATTTCAGTTGTATAACTCTTAGGTGTAAATCTGATCAACGATTAATATCGAACAATTCGAATATTAACGTTCATACGTCATTTAGCAGCTGGTGTGATATTTTGACCAAATTTATCGCTTACTTGGTTTCGGTAAAATCCAATTTACTTTATTAAGCATTTCTCGAAAGTGACAATTATTTACACCAACTCTCTTCATAGAAACTATATCACTTTGGACTAATGAAATTTGGTAATGGTCAAAATTCAAATATCATCCATATTCAACTCTACGGTCCAAACACAATGTCACTGGTCCAATAATAACAATTATTCTTAACCACACTGCTCTGGTCTTCAATTGATTGTGATACTACCGTCATTTAACTAAGGAGACGAATCATTTCTTGAATAGTGTTTCACTTTCAAAACTTCCACCCGACCTAACTATAGTCGTTCGATGGAAGTCGTGTCACGATTTAACTATTATCAAAGTGAAGCTTCCACATTGAACATCAATAGTATTCTCCAGTCAAAAAAACTATGTAGTTTTGTCATATTGATATTTTTCGTTTGACCTTAATTATATTAACCACCAGAAAACCATTGAGTGAGTCATTCCATTGTTATCCAATAATTATAAGTACGTATTCCTCGGTTCCCCTTGCAACCATGAGTAATACACTTCCAAACATTTGGAGGGTGTTACGTACTCTAGTCTCAACAGATGTATCGATATCCAGTCTCGATACATCTTGACTAGAAATATTTGAAATTGTATGTTTATTTTATTACGATAAATCACTCATGATTATGACACATTGTAACTGCTCTCATAAAACATATCATTTATGGATTTTCAATTAAATATACTTTAATTAAATTAATTAATTGTAATGACCCGATATTTTCAACCATTCGCATCCATTATAAGTGTATAGGTAGACACTCATGCCGGAATTGAATTGCTCAAAATACCGCGTTGTAATTAAAAATTTGGCAAATCTCAGAATATACAGTAAATAAAATCACAGAACATAGACACAGAGTAATGATAACGCAGCGGAAGTAAAAGAGGAGATAGTAGTTCATGAAGCTACTATATAAAATATGAGATACATCAGAGTTAAATAAGATACAACAGAAGAGTAACATGATACATCAGGTACAAATCAGATACATCACTGAACCACTGGATACTGAAACAAAATAGATGGCTGGATCTTCAAGGAAAGCTCCAACGTCGAAGGTGAATCTTGAATGCTAACTCAATCAATCTGACCCGAGCGTAAAGCAAAACACAAAACCCTCGAGTCAGGACATAAATACTTATAAACTGTAAATCAACTCAAGTGAACAGTAACAAAATGCATCAGTAACTTAAAGGATGCTTGGTACCGCCCATCCTCTAAGGATCCGTTAAACTATTTACTATGTAGTAATATACGCTATATACGGTAGTGTCTAATCAGTAAAGTATAATTATACAGAAAATAGCGTTAAGGGGATGGTGAACCTCAACGCGGTCGGATCTTTAAAACCAAAATCGTAGTGGGCTCGATATAAGGATATGACACGGCACGCGAGGCAATGCCAGGGTGGATACACCGTTTGCACTCCCGGACCGGTGGTGACGGCAAGCCAGTAGCTTCCGCCCACCTCGAAAAATACCCCCGAATCAAAGTGGCGCCACCGAATCGAATCACAACAGTAATAGAATGGTTTCCGACGGAGCATGCTCGATGAAAGGGTGCGACCCTTTGTGTAGTCCAGTATAGCTCCTGTTTTAGTCATATATGCCAACTCACGGGAGTTGGGTCCACGTAATATACCTCGAGAACGTCGCCACCATCCTACTTCATTCTGGAATCTCCACCGCGTACACAGTTGTTCTCGGTATTGACCGGCTATAAGACAATATCCGATCCCAGTCTCTTTAACAACCAATCGTTATTATAACCCGTAGTTATAACTTTAAAACAATATTTTATACTTCAAAATAAAATACCCTTTTCAATCCAAATCTTTATCAAAATAAAGATTAAATCATTTCCAAAACCATTTCAATATATCATCGTAAAATATCTTTCATTTCAAATATTTATCAAAATAAATATCAAGTCATTTCTAACCATTTCAATATATTAAATTTTCATACCCTTTCAACACTACCTTTCAAATTATTTTAATATATCAAAATATCATAACCTTTCAAAGTTTCAGTTCCAAAATATCATATCTTTCAGAACTTCTTTTTAAATCATGTTAATGTCAAAATGTCCTATCTTTCAAACTCCGTTTTCAAATCATTTAATATCAAAAATATCATATCTTTTAAAGTTTCGTTTCAAATCATTTTAATATATCAAAATATCATATCCTTTCAAAACTTCGTTTCAAATCATTTTAATATATCAAAATATCGTACCTTTTCAAACTTCATTCATTTCAAATCATTATTCATTTTATTCAATCTAAAATACTATTTCAATTCATATTTCAAAACAGTTTATATTCCAAAAATTCTTTTTTATCATTTCAATGAAGTTATTATGCTTAATAATTAAATTATTAAATTTCCAAAAATTTCAACTTCCAAAGTTCATTTATTCTAAGATAGTTTGAAAAACAAAATAAGGAAATGAATTTGAAAGCATGGAGATTTCAACTTAAACAGAGAATAAATCTTTACACAAGCTAACTAAATCTTAACTATCTCAAATTTCATTATCTTATTATCCAATCATCTTAAATTAACAATTTTTAAAACCATGGGTTTGAAAAATAATCATTTATTACACTCACATTGTACTTAATAAATTTAATTCTTCTTTATTCCTAATCAAAATTAAATTTATTCCTCTCAATATATTTATCACTCATGTTAAATATATTTACATTTCTTTTTTTATAACTACTTTCTTTTATTCTTAGTTCTTTTAACATCATTTTATTGTAAGTCGTTCAATTACCCTTTATTATATTTACCTCTGTTAATCATTTTATAATTAAAATTTAAGTGTATAACATTTATTATAACCACTCAAATTTTATTTATAAAATCTTTTTATATCGTATATTATCCAATTACATTTTTAACTTCTGAAATTTTGGTAAGTTATATTTGAATGCAATTGTATTATACAAATAAAATTTCCAATTCAATCATTTCATGCTTGATATTTATCCAAAGTTTTGATTTTTTTTTTTTTGGAATTATTCTTTAAAATAAAATTTAAGAAGTAAATTTTCGATTTCTTCAAACCATTTAGAGATAAGTAATAATATATGTCAAATCAAATTTCAATCATATATCTATATATATATATATATTATAAATCAAGTCATATTTTAGAAATTCAAATCAATTTAATTTCCCAAAACAAAGCTGTAGCAAGACTACAGAACAGTCTCCTAACTTCGAAACCCGAAAATGAACGTCGATGATGTCGCGATCATCACCTGTAAGGACCCGATTCTTCAACTTCCGAAAACTGACATCAATACGTCCACTGTATCAACTGCCGAGAAATCGAATGCCGAAAAACCGAACACTTAGGGTTTTAAGAAAAAGAAAAAGAGAGAAGAAGAGAGAGAAGATAGAAAATAGAGGGAAAAGAAATAGAAAATAGAACGGAACAGAACACAACACAACAATATCAGAATCTCACAATTCGCAGCGGAACAACATATAATAAATAAATGAATAATCTTTAAACAAAGAACTATATCAGTTATTACATTTCATACATTACATTTCATAACATCATCATCAGAGTGTACAACATCAAACAGCGGAAAAAGAAATACTATATACTAGTAATACGCCATGCCATCCATCTTGCCTCCAACAACTCCAGAATATCCTGATAAACCTAACTCTTGACTGCCCGTGTGGAAATTGGTAGGCACCCAGAGTTTAGGAAGGAAAACAATAAACTCCGAGTCAGTCATGTGACTGGTGTGAGAACTCAAAACAGTTTATTTATCTTTGAAAACAAAATAGATGAATATTTTTAAAGTCAATTCGCAATGCTTTTAAAAATGAGACTACCATAAGGCCTCCCGCACACACACACAATGCAAACGCAGAATCGGAGGAGATTTCTCCTTATGATAGTCAAAGATGCTTGATACGCATTTAAAAGAACATTTGATATTATTATTAGTGCATAGTGTAGGAAAAATTCATTTCGAAAGTAGAATATAAATCTTAGCCAGCATAGACATTCCGAACTATGCCTACTATAGCTACCATCCAAACAGTGGGGCGCCACCATAAGTGAATGATAGGTTCTACAACTAATACCGTACAAGATCGTATTGTTTCTTTGGATTTCCAACGAATGATCAGGCCAAGGAACTTCCCATTGCCACATGAGAATGCCTCTGGATGGACATCCCCGAGAACCCAACCGGATCTCTACCAACACAAGGCCGGGTTACCCCTAACTGAGTAACAACTGACCGAATATGCCATCCCCCAGTCCTTTGGGACCTTTTATCCGAGCGCTCGTAATCAATTCACACAATCATAAAGTGTTTTCAACATGAGTAAGTATCTGGGCTCCATACCATGATACCACCCTTTTCCAGAAGGAAATGCACATACCCTAAAGGGCGCTACCCCTCATAACCTTGCTGCATCTTTCCTGTTTTGACCATTCCCGAGGTGTGAGGCTCGACGAAGTCACGTCCACAAAAACATACTTTATACAAAAGCCATGCTTTGGGTCAACAAATGATCATAGAAATGATCACCAAGATAGACGATCAAATAAATGATCCTATCACAAATAATCAACACAATGATCATTTCACAGCAACACTCAGCATGTCACATTACCAAATTGGGAATATATCGCTGATAACCTTCAACTACATAACCTCTGAGCTCGTACGTCTCAGAGAAGGGTGTTAAGCTAAAAGAATAAATTCTCCGTCACCAACAGAAATATATTTGAAAGAAATCTGCTTTATATCTCAATTTGTAATGTCAGACATACAATCCATACAAGTCTGTTCCGGGCTCGAATAGAACCGAAGGCACTTACAAAGAAGTCCTTGCAATCCGGATATCCACAATCCTGATCGGATTTCCCATCACTTAGGGAGTCTCTATACCGTTGCAACTCAGTGCAGAGACAATCGATAGGTCATCCTATCGCTCTCACAAATATCCGGTCTTCAACACCGGTCATCAATGTTATCCATTACGTCGTATCACTATTCGGAATGGGTAATCCGAATAACGAGCGCAATAATTTAAAAATAAGTGTAGCATTCAAATTCAAGCAAATCACAACAAATACCTTTCAAAGTTAAATATTGATAGTCGGTTATTGAACTATCAATGGATATGCACACATCACCGGATTCCAAATAATTTTCTAAATTATTTATTTCCCAAATTTATCTTTACAAGATATATAATTTTCACACTTTTAAAATAAATCAATATTTATTTTTAAACCAATTCCACTTTCTTTTATAAATTCCATAGTGAATTTATATTTCACAATATCTATGAATATACGATTTCAATTATTCATTTCAATTTATCTTCAAAAAGATAAATCTCAAAATATTCACTTTATATTGGAAAACATTTCCATACTTATTTAATAAGTAATTCACAAATCTTTTATTTTCAACCCTTGGAAAATATTCAATATACTTAAATCGAGATTAAGTATATATTTCATTCTTTAAGGAAATCATTCTCTTAAACATATTTATTTGGGCCAAAACAAATGTTGCGTAAAACATCGTTACGACAACCCAAAATCGCTAGTATAGGGATTCGAAATTAAAATAGATATATAAATCCCAATACTATACAAAACATTTCCTTTCGGAAATCATTTACTATAACAACAGTGTTATAGTCCACCATTTCCTTCTATTTCTCAAAAACGTCTATTTCAACAATGAATGTTGAAATTTATGATTTCGAATCTCAACACGTTTTGAAAACATCGTTAGATCGTTTTAATTTTGTTTAAAATATCACATCCTAAACATTTTCTTTAACATATTATTCACTATTCAAAAACGTGAATATACTACGTTAACAAATTTCATCCTTTTATTCATTTTATTTCAAAGGATTATTCACAGTCAAAAACGTGAATATAACTCCATTAATAGGTTTCAACAATTTACTTATCAAAATAAGTCGTTTGCGAATTTATAAAACAACGTTTATAAATTCCATTTCTATTTATTTTATCACAACTTCCTTTTATAAATTCCTTTATTAACCTATTCAATTTATAACTCAATTATATAACAAAAGTTCATATCATAAGTGAAATACTTATAATTTATTTGTTTGCAAAATCGTTCCTTTGAACTTCATAATTATAAATCTTATAACTTATAAGATTCGATTATTTATCCAAATATATTCTTTAATAACTTCACGAAATTTATAAATCTTATTATTTATAAATTTCACTTATAACTTCACCATTTATAATTTTATAAATTCCATTCATTTATAGGATTCATTCACAATTCATTCTAACAATTATAAAACTTGTTTTATAATTCAAATGTTCTAATTTACAAATTATCAATTTATAAATCTTTTATATAAATCAATTTATACTATTATTTTAAAACATCTTTAATCTCCTTTATAATTTCACCATTTTGATTTATAAAATAATCAAATTTTATAAATCCTATATTTTCAACTCTTTATAATAATTTCAAAAATCCCGATTTAAACTCTTTTTATAAAGTTATTAACCCATATTTTCAAAAATCAACTTTTAACTATATTTCTCAAAAATCATAATTTTTATAACATTAAAATTATAACGTTTATTTATTTAAAATGGATCAATTCCAAACATATAGTATATTTTCAAAAATCACTTTAAAATCATTTTAAAATCCCAAATTTGGTCCAATGATGCTACACACCAAATAGTCAATCACGACTACAACGATATCATATATCGATATGATAATTCATCAAATATCAAAATATCCATAATCAAATAAAAACGGTTGAGAAATCCAGTTGGATCCCTCCAACCTGTTTTCCTGCATCCACAAACATTAGCACAATACCAATTTCGCTTCAGTACGAAATTATCGCGGTATATGGGATTTAAAATATTATCCGCTTAATAACGGCGTAATAGGGTCTCATCCGCTATACAAATGCGGGAAATCAATAACTCCAATATATACGTATGCCAATATATATATATATATATATATATTGCTATTATATATAATACCAATTTCACTGTTTATGAAATATTCGCGGTATATGTTTTTAATAAATAACATCCGCTTACTAACGGCGCATAATGTCTATTTTAACAATCAATAGATAACAATCATCATTCAAACATGCATTCAAATATTTTAAATCTAACTATTTAAAATTAAAATCGAAACTGATTCGATTGAGTGAGAAGTTCTCACCTTTATTTCAATTTCGTTTTAGCGATTTATTTCGAATAAAATTAAACGGACGTTTAATTTTACCCGAAATTTTCACTAACTCCAAACGACTCCAATCCAATTCCATCGCGTAGTGCTCGTCCATACGATTCCAACGCAACTGGTTTCGCGCGTTTTCGACCTCGTATGAAAAAGTTATGCATTTAACAAGTTTACACGATTTTATAACGTAATAATTACAACATTTTATTTTATAATTTTAACCTTTATCAAATCCTAGCCACTGGATCCGAACCCCTGCATCACGACCGCTCCATGCTTCATCACTCTCACGCGTTCGGCTACAGGCTTTGCACGTTGAAACCAAACCCATATCTCATAAACAAGGTTTTGATTTTTCGATCACCTTGCTCGCTTCCAGTATGATCAGAGACCACCACTACGAAGGCCGACCCAACCTCCATGCTCGGCCAGAGCATTGGCCAACTCGGCCTCCTCCTCTCCTCGAACTGCGTGCCTAAAGCGAAGGCGAACGCGGCCACATATCCCCCTCCACGTCGCACGAAAACTCATCATCTCCGTATAGATTTAAAGCCCTCACATCGCTCTACGATTTGTTAGTTGAGAACATTGGCTAATTGTTGATGGATTAGAAGTAATTAAGGAATGAATTTGGGAAGTTTCTGGCCGTGTATTTAGGTGGAGGCGGCGAGGGCTATAAATTTTTTTTTTCCTTGTGAATGGATGCTATTTATAGAGAATCGAACGACACTATTCATTCCGGAAATTCCGAACTCCGATTTACGCGCCGTAACCAGCGTTTCTAGGGTTTACCCCGCGTTCCGGACACAATGGAACAGGTTTCGGAAGCTAATTCGGACATCTGTGCGAGTTATGGCAATAAACGTTCAATTTAAATTAAACCGATTTAAACGATTTTTTAGGCGTTTTAATTTGTACCGGACAAACGGTAAATCCAATTGACACGAAATTTTAAACCTTACAATAATATCACATTACGGATCCGATGAAACTAGTTTCGTCGAAATCCGAGACTTTTTGAAAAATGGCTATTTTAACTCGCCAAATTAATATTAAAACAATTTAGATGCGTTTCGAGCCGCCACGATCAAACGATAAATCCGATTGACACGAAAATTGAAATCCGGTAATAACTAACTATTACGGATCCAATGGAACTTGTTTCGTCCAATTCTGAGACTGTTCAACAATTGACTATTTTCACTATTCGATTTAATATTAAAATATTCAATTTTCACAAATTAACTTTTAATTCGATTTTAAAAGTTCTAAAATATCGTTCTAACTTCAATATGAAAAAATAAAATTTTACAAATCATTTTCAATCATATTTTACTCGATTTTCAATTATTTCCATAATTTAACATATTAAATTATTGATTTAATTATTCAATTAAATCCAATTATTCAAAATAAAATTTATTTGACTAATAAATTCACTTCTTAATATCTAAAATTAATTAAATATTCAAATTTTAATTATCAAAAATTCTGGGTCGTTACAATCTTCCCCCCTTAAAAGAATTTCGTCCTCGAAATTATCAAGTAAGAAAAATTACAGAATCTATTAACTTTCCAAAATCCATAGTTAAACTTCTTACAATACTTTACTAAGTTTTCAAATCATACTTAGTTATCTTTTCAAAAACAACTACTATCGTTTAACTTTCAATTCCAAATCAAAGTTAAAGTTTTCAAAAAAATTCCAATTTTCTCAAATTTATTCTAACGCCTTAAATTTTCGGAAAAATTCACCATAGTCTCCTTTGCACGGCTCGATCCGAAAAAAAAATGACAGTATATATATCACAAATATACATCTCATCAAGTAATGAGGCATCCCGAAGGGAAAAAAGAATAAAAGTACGATATGTAATCCGAGATATGTACCTTATATTTTATTAGCGAGCATATACGGCTAATATAGCGCGAAAGCGAGCTCCAAATGCGAAGCAAACGCGATCCGCACCTACTAAACACTCAACAAACAACATGAGAACATGTATATAGACAATAGCATCGATATACAACATATAGCAACATAATGACTATATATGCCAACATAGCAAATGAAACAAAAGCAATATATTCAACCATCAACCAACTATCATCCAACTAACATCCATAACCAATAAATATTCATTCATATTCTCATTAATATTCAATGAAATAGGTTTTCAATCTAATCACATTTGATTTATTAACAGTGGATGTTTTTACTAACATTCATTTTCAATTAGTTTATATTCACTAATTCATATTCAAGTTGGTTCACTTCCAATCAAATTCAATTCTATTTAAGATTCATTTAACTTCCAATTGAATTTCAATTACTTTAGCTTCCAATTTCATTAATACTTAATGAATTATATACAATCAACTAACAACCATATAACAACCAATGTTTATTAATTACAACCAAATTCCTTTGCTTATCAATTGGTTTAATTAAATTGATTTGCATTCAATTATTCAACTTCCAATAACATTAGATTTTAATGAATTAACACTTATATTCATTATTCCATTCCAATTTATTCAATTCAATTACAAAAGTTGAATTTCATTTATATAACTTAAGTTCACATTCATCACTTCACTTTATTATTTTACTTTGATACTAATATCAACTTCATTCAACATCTCTTAAGTTATATTCATTTTTACAAACATTACTTTGTTTTACTTAACTTAAATTCCAATTTATAAATCAATTCAGATTCCAAATCTAAAGTAAATTTCCATTTATCTTTAAATTCATTTTTATTTATAACTCATATTCATAAAAATATCCATATAGTTTCACTTCTTATATATATAAGTTTATTTCACAATTGTAAATCGCTTTAATTATAATTCAATTCTTATAATTCTTTTGCTTATACAATTATTCTTTTATTTAGATTATTCAAACAACTAAAAAATCTACTTACATACACTTTAATAATTCTGAAAAATTATTCTTTTATATATATAAAATATAATCAAGGTAAAATTATTTCATTTATCCAAATTTAAAACAATACTATTTCGAATTGTTCTATTCAAGTGTTTAGAAACCCCTTCGATTCAGTTTCGAGGCTGCGCCGACGAAGGTTCATATACCACTCAACAAACCAATCATCACAATATAAAACAATTTCATATTCACTAACAAATACGCTCTCATAGCTATTATTACACTCAAACTCATTCTAGAGCACTACTGACTCTATCTCTAATGAGTAATACCCAACAGAACCATGGTTGTCGCTTAACCATATGCTCTGATACCAGCTGGAAGGACCCGATTCTTCAACTTCCGAAAACTGACATCAATACGTCCACTGTATCAACTGCCGAGAAATCGAATGCCGAAAAACCGAACACTTAGGGTTTTAAGAAAAAGAAAAAGAGAGAAGAAGAGAGAAGAAGAGAGAGAAGATAGAAAATAGAGGGAAAAGAAATAGAAAATAGAACGGAACAGAACACAACACAACAATATCAGAATCTCACAATTCGCAGCGGAACAACATATAATAAATAAATGAATAATCTTTAAACAAAGAACTATATCAGTTATTACATTTCATACATTACATTTCATAACATCATCATCAGAGTGTACAACATCATACAACATCAAACAGCGGAAAAAGAAATACTATATACTAGTAATACGCCATGCCATCCATCTTGCCTCCAGCAACTCCAGAATATCCAGAATATCCTGATAAACCTAACTCTTGACTGCCCGTGTGGAAATTGGTGGGCACCCAGAGTTTAGGAAGGAAAACAATAAACTCCGAGTCAGTCATGTGACTGGTGTGAGAACTCAAAACAGTTTGTTTATCTTTGAAAACAAAATAGATGAATATTTTTAAAGTCAATTCACAATGCTTTTAAAAATGAGACTACCATAAGGCCTCCCGCACACACACACAATGCAAACGCAGAATCGGAGGAGATTTCTCCTTATGATAGTCAAAGATGCTTGATACGCATTTAAAAGAACATTTGATATTATTATTAGTTCATAGTGTAGGAAAAATTCATTTCGAAAATAGAATATAAATCTTAGCCAGCATAGACATTCCGAACTATGCCTACTATAGCTACCATCCAAACAGTGGGGCGCCACCATAAGTGAATGATAGGTTCTACAACTAATACCGTACAAGATCGTATTGTTTCTTTGGATTTCCAACGAATGATCAGGCCAAGGAACTTCCCATTGCCACATGAGAATGCCTCTGGATGGACATCCCCGAGAACCCAACCGGATCTCTACCAACACAAGGCCGGGTTACCCCTAACTGAGTAACAACTGACCGAATATGTCATCCACCGGTCCTTTGGGACCTTTTATCCGAGCGCTCGTAATCAATTCACACAATCATAAAGTGTTTTCAACATGAGTAAGTATCTGGGCTCCATACCATGATACCACCCTTTTCCAGAAGGAAATGCACATACCCTAAAGGGCGCTACCCCTCATAACCTTGCTGCATCTTTCCTGTTTTGACCATTCCCGAGGTGTGAGGCTCGACGAAGTCACGTCCACAAAAACATACTTTATACAAAAGCCATGCTTTGCGTCAACAAATGATCATAGAAATGATCACCAAGATAGACGATCAAATAAATGATCCTATCACAAATAATCAACACAATGATCATTTCACAGCAACACTCAGCATGTCACATTACCAAATTGGGAATATATCGCTGATAACCTTCAACTACATAACCTCTGAGCTCGTACGTCTCAGAGAAGGGTGTTAAGCTAAAAGAATAAATTCTCTGCCACCAACAGAAATATATTTGAAAGAAATCTGCTTTATATCTCAATTTGTAATGTCAGACATACAATCCATACAAGTCTGTTCCGGGCTCGAACAGAACCGAAGGCACTTACAAAGAAGTCCTTGCAATCCGGATATCCACAATCCTGATCGGATTTCCCATCACTTAGGGAGTCTCTATACCGTTGCAACTCAGTGCAGAGACAATCGATAGGTCATCCTATCGCTCTCACAAATATCCGGTCTTCAACACCGGTCATCAATGCTATCCATTACGTCGTATCACTATTCGGAATGGGTAATCCGAATAACGAGCGCAATAATTTAAAAATAAGTGTAGCATTCAAATTCAAGCAAATCACAACAAATACCTTTCAAAGGTAAATATTGATAGTCGGTTATTGAATAATCAATGGATATGCACACATCACCAGATTCCAAATAATTTTCTAAATTATTTATTTCCCAAATTTATCTTTACAAGATATATAATTTTCACACTTTTAAAATAAATCAATATTTATTTTTAAACCAATTCCACTTTCTTTTATAAATTCCATAGTGAATTTATATTTCACAATATCTATGAATATACGATTTCAATTATTCATTTCAATTTATCTTCAAAAAGATAAATCTCAAAATATTCACTTTATATTGGAAAACATTTCCATACTTATTTAATAAGTAATTCACAAATCTTTTATTTTCAACACTTGGAAAATATTCAATATACTTAAATCGATATTAAGTATATATTTCATTCTTTAAGGAAATCATTCTCTTAAACATATTTATTTGGGCCAAAACAAATGTTGCGTAAAACATCGTTACGACAACCCAAAATCGCTAGTATAGGGATTCGAAATTAAAATAGATATATAAATCCCAATACTATACAAAACATTTCCTTTCGGAAATCATTTACTATAACAACAGTGTTATAGTCCACCATTTCCTTCTATTTCTCAAAAACGTCTATTTCAACAATGAATGTTGAAATTTATGATTACGAATCTCAACACGTTTTGAAAACATCGTTAGATCGTTTTAATTTTGTTTAAAATATCACATCCTAAACATATTCTTTAACATATTATTCACTATTCAAAAACGTGAATATACTACGTTAACAAATTTCATCCTTTTATTCATTTTATTTCAAAGGATTATTCACAGTCAAAAACATGAATATAACTCCATTAATAGGTTTCAACAATTTACTTATCAAAATAAGTCGTTTGCGAATTTATAAAACAACGTTTATAAATTCCATTTCTATTTATTTTACCACAACTTCCTTTTATAAATCCCTTTATTAACCTATTCAATTTATAACTCAATTATATAACAAAAGTTCATATCATAAGTGAAATACTTATAATTTATTTGTTTGCAAAATCGTTCCTTTGAACTTCATAATTATAAATCTTATAACTTATAAGATTCGATTATTTATCCAAATATATTCTTTAATAACTTCACGAAATTTATAAATCTTATTATTTATAAATTTCACTTATAACTTCACCATTTATAATTTTATAAATTCCATTCATTTATAAGATTCATTCACAATTCATTCTAACAATTATAAAACTTGTTTTATAATTCAAATGTTTTAATTTACAAATTATCAATTTATAAATCTTTTATATAAATCAATTTATACTATTATTTTAAAACATCTTTAATCTCCTTTATAATTTCACCATTTTGATTTATAAAATAATCAAATTTTATAAATCCTATATTTTCAACTCTTTACAATAATTTCAAAAATCCCGATTTAAACTCTTTTTATAAAGTTATTAACCCATATTTTCAAAAATCAACTTTTAACTATATTTCTCAAAAATCATAATTTTTATAACATTAAAATTATAACGTTTATTTATTTAAAATGGATCAATTCCAAACATATAGTATATTTTCAAAAATCACTTTAAAATCATTTTAAAATCCCAAATTTGGTCCAATGATGCTACACACCAAATAGTCAATCACGACTACAACGATATCATATATCGATATGATAATCCATCAAATATCAAAATATCCATAATCAAATAAAAACTGTTGAGGAATCCAGTTGGATCCCTCCAACCTGTTTTCCTGCATCCACAAACATTAGCACAATACCAATTTCGCTCCAGGACGAAATTATCGCGGTATATGGGATTTAAAATATTATCCGCTTAATAACGGCGCAATAGGGTCTCATCCGCTATACAAATGCGGGAAATCAATAACTCCAATATATACATATGCCAATATATATATATTGCTATTATATATAATACCAATTTCACTGTTTATGAAATATTCGCGGTATATGTTTTTAATAAATAACATCCGCTTACTAACGGCGCATAATGTCTATTTTAACAATCAATAGATAACAATCATCATTCAAACATGCATTCAAATATTTTAAATCTAACTATTTAACATTAAAATCGAAACTGATTCGATTGAGTGAGAAGTTCTCACCTTTATTTCAATTTCGTTTTAGCGATTTATTTCGAATAAAATTAAACGGACGTTTAATTTTACCTGAAATTTTCACTAACTCCAAACGACTCCAATCCAATTCCATCGCGTAGTGCTCGTCCATACGATTCCAACGCAACTGGTTTCGCGCGTTTTCGACCTCGTATGAAAAAGTTATGCATTTAACAAGTTTACACGATTTTATAACGTAATAATTACAACATTTTATTTTATAATTTTAACCTTTATCAAATCCTAGCCACTGGATCCAAACCCCTGCATCACGACCGCTCCATGCTTCATCACTCTCACGCGTTCGGCTACAGGCTTTGCACGTTGAAACCAAACCCATATCTCATAAACAAGGTTTTGATTTTTCGATCACCTTGCTCGCTTCCAGTATGATCAGAGACCACCACTACGAAGGCCGACCCAACCTCCATGCTCGGCCAGAGCATTGGCCAACTCGGCCTCCTCCTCTCCTCGAACTGCGTGCCTAAAGCGAAGGCGAACGCGGCCACATATCCCCCTCCACGTCGCACGAAAACTCATCATCTCCGTATAGATTTAAAGCCCTCACATCGCTCTACGATTTGTTAGTTGAGAACATTGGCTAATTGTTGATGGATTAGAAGTAATTAAGGAATGAATTTGGGAAGTTTCTGGCCGTGTATTTAGGTGGAGGCGGCGAGGGCTATAAATTTTTTTTTTCCTTGTGAATGGATGCTATTTATAGAGAATCGAACGACACTATTCATTCCGGAAATTCCGAACTCCGATTTACGCGCCGTAACCAGCGTTTCTAGGGTTTACCCCGCGTTCCGGACACAATGGAACAGGTTTCGGAAGCTAATTCAGACATCTGTGCGAGTTATGGCAATAAACGTTCAATTTAAATTAAACCGATTTAAACGATTTTTTAGGCGTTTTAATTTGTACCGGACAAACGGTAAATCCAATTGACACGAAATTTTAAACCTTACAATAATATCACATTACGGATCCGATGAAACTAGTTTCGTCGAAATCCGAGACTTTTTGAAAAATGGCTATTTTAACTCGCCAAATTAATATTAAAACAATTTAGATGCGTTTCGAGCCGCCACGATCAAACGATAAATCCGATTGACACGAAAATTGAAATCCGGTAATAACTAACTATTACGGATCCAATGGAACTTGTTTCGTCCAATTCTGAGACTGTTCAACAATTGACTATTTTCACTATTCGATTTAATATTAAAATATTCAATTTTCACAAATTAACTTTTAATTCGATTTTAAAAGTTCTAAAATATCGTTCTAACTTCAATATGAAAAACTAAAATTTTACAAATCATTTTCAATCATATTTTACTCGATTTTCAATTATTTCCATAATTTAACATATTAAATTATTGATTTAATTATTCAATTAAATCCAATTATTCAAAATAAAATTTATTTGACTAATAAATTCACTTCTTAATATCTAAAATTAATTAAATATTCAAATTTTAATTATCAAAAATTCTGGGTCGTTACAATCTTCCCCCCTTAAAAGAATTTCGTCCTCGAAATTATCAAGTAAGAAAAATTACAGAATCTATTAACTTTCCAAAATCCATAGTTAAACTTCTTACAATACTTTACTAAGTTTTCAAATCATACTTAGTTATCTTTTCAAAAACAACTACTATCGTTTAACTTTCAATTCCAAATCAAAGTTAAAGTTTTCAAAAAAAATTCCAATTTTCTCAAATTTATTCTAACGCCTTAAATTTTCGGAAAAATTCGCCATAGTCTCCTTTGCACGGCTCGATCCGAAAAAAAAATGACAGTATATATATCACAAATATACATCTCATCAAGTAATGAGGCATCCCGAAGGGAAAAAGGAATAAAAGTACGATATGTAATCCGAGATATGTACCTTATATTTTATTAGCGAGCATATACGGCTAATATAGCGCGAAAGCGAGCTCCAAATGCGAAGCAAACGCGATCCGCACCTACTAAACACTCAACAAACAACATGAGAACATGTATATAGACAATAGCATCGATATACAACATATAGCAACATAATGACTATATATGCCAACATAGCAAATGAAACAAAAGCAATATATTCAACCATCAACCAACTATCATCCAACTAACATCCATAACCAATAAATATTCATTCATATTCTCATTAATATTCAATGAAATAGGTTTTCAATCTAATCACATTTGATTTATTAACAGTGGATGTTTTTACTAACATTCATTTTCAATTAGTTTATATTCACTAATTCATATTCAAGTTGGTTCACTTCCAATCAAATTCAATTCTATTTAAGATTCATTTAACTTCCAATTGAGTTTCAATTACTTTAGCTTCCAATTTCATTAATACTTAATGAATTATATACAATCAACTAACAACCATATAACAACCAATATTTATTAATTACAACCAAATTCCTTTGCTTATCAATTGGTTTAATTAAATTGATTTGCATTCAATTATTCAACTTCCAATAACATTAGATTTTAATGAATTAACACTTATATTCATTATTCCATTCCAATTTATTCAATTCAATTACAAAAGATGAATTTCATTTATATAACTTAAGTTCACATTTATCACTTCACTTTATTATTTTACTTTGATACTAATATCAACTTCATTCAACATCTCTTAAGTTATATTCATTTTTACAAACATTAATTTGTTTTACTTAACTTAAATTCCAATTTATAAATCAATTCAGATTCCAAATCTAAAGTAAATTTCCATTTATCTTTAAATTCATTTTTATTTATAACTCATATTCATAAAAATATCCATATAGTTTCACTTCTTATATATATAAGTTTATTTCACAATTGTAAATCACTTTAATTATAATTCAATTCTTATAATTCTTTTGCTTATACAATTATTCTTTTATTTAGATTATTCAAACAACTAAACAATCTACTTACATACACTTTAATAATTCTGAAAAATTATTCTTTTATATATATAAAATATAATCAAGTTAAAATTATTTCATTTATCCAAATTTAAAACAATACTGTGTCGAATTGTTCTATTCAAGTGTTTAGAAACCCCTTCGATTCAGTTTCGAGGCTGCGCCGACGAAGGTTCATATACCACTCAACAAACCAATCATCACAATATAAAACATTTTCATATTCACTAACAAATACGCTCTCATAGCTATTATTACACTCAAACTCATTCTAGAGCACTACTGACTCTATCTCTAATGAGTAATACCCAACAGAACCATGGTTGTCGCTTAACCATATGCTCTGATACCAGCTGTAAGGACCCGATTCTTCAACTTCCGAAAACTGACATCAATACGTCCACTGTATCAACTGCCGAGAAATCGAATGCCGAAAAACCGAACACTTAGGGTTTTAAGAAAAAGAAAAGAGAGAAGAAGAGAGAAGAAGAGAGAGAAGATAGAAAATAGAGGGAAAAGAAATAGAAAATAGAACGGAACAGAACACAACACAACAATATCAGAATCTCACTATTCGCAGCGGAACAACATATAATAAATAAATGAATAATCTTTAAACAAAGAACTATATCAGTTATTACATTTCATACATTACATTTCATAACATCATCATCAGAGTGTACAACATCATACAACATCAAACAGCAGAAAAAGAAATACTATATACTAGTAATACGCCATGCCATCCATCTTGCCTCCAGCAACTCCAGAATATCCAGAATATCCTGATAAACCTAACTCTTGACTGCCCGTGTGGAAATTGGTGGGCACCCAGAGTTTAGGAAGGAAAACAATAAACTCCGAGTCAGTCATGTGACTGGTGTGAGAACTCAAAACAGTTTATTTATCTTTGAAAACAAAATAGATGAATATTTTTAAAGTCAATTCGCAATGCTTTTAAAAATGAGATTACCATAAGGCCTCCCGCACACACACACAATGCAAACGCAGAATCGGAGGAGATTTCTCCTTATGATAGTCAAAGATGCTTGATACGCATTTAAAAGAACATTTGATATTATTATTAGTTCATAGTGTAGGAAAAATTCATTTCGAAAATAGAATATAAATCTTAGCCAACATAGACATTCCAAACTATGCCTACTATAGCTACCATCTAAACAGTGGGGCGCCACCATAAGTGAATGATAGTTTCTACAACTAATACTGTACAAGATCGTATTGTTTCTTTGGATTTCCAACGAATGATCAGGCCAAGGAACTTCCCATTGCCACATGAGAATGCCTCTGGATGGACATCCCCGAGAACCCAACCGGATCTCTACCAACACAAGGCCGGGTTACCCCTAACTGAGTAACAACTGACCGAATATGCCATCCCCCGGTCCTTTGGGACCTTTTATCCGAGCGCTCGTAATCAATTCACACAATCATAAAGTGTTTTCAACATGAGTAAGTATCTGGGCTCCATACCATGATACCACCCTTTTCCAGAAGGAAATGCACATACCCTAAAGGGCGCTACCCCTCATAACCTTGCTGCATCTTTCCTGTTTTGACCATTCCCGAGGTGTGAGGCTCGACGAAGTCACGTCCACAAAAACATACTTTATACAAAAGCCATGCTTTGCGTCAACAAATGATCATAGAAATGATCACCAAGATAGACGATCAAATAAATGATCCTATCACAAATAATCAACACAATGATCATTTCACAGCAACACTCAGCATGTCACATTACCAAATTGGGAATATATCGCTGATAACCTTCAACTACATAACCTCTGAGCTCGTACGTCTCAGAGAACGGTGTTAAGCTAAAAGAATAAATTCTCCGCCACCAACAGAAATATATTTGAAAGAAATCTGCTTTATATCTCAATTTGTAATGTCAGACATACAATCCATACAAGTCTGTTCCGGGCTCGAACAGAACCGAAGGCACTTACAAAGAAGTCCTTGCAATCCGGATATCCACAATCCTGATCGGATTTCCCATCACTTAGGGAGTCTCTATACCGTTGCAACTCAGTGCAGAGACAATCGATAGGTCATCCTATCGCTCTCACAAATATCCGGTCTTCAACACCGGTCATCAATGCTATCCATTACGTCGTATCACTATTCGGAATGGGTAATCCGAATAACGAGCGCAATAATTTAAAAATAAGTGTAGCATTCAAATTCAAGCAAATCACAACAAATACCTTTCAAAGGTAAATATTGATAGTCGGTTATTGAACTATCAATGGATATGCACACATCACCAGATTCCAAATAATTTTCTAAATTATTTATTTCCCAAATTTATCTTTACAAGATATATAATTTTCACACTTTTAAAATAAATCAATATTTATTTTTAAACCAATTCCACTTTCTTTTATAAATTCCATAGTGAATTTATATTTCACAATATCTATGAATATACGATTTCAATTATTCATTTCAATTTATCTTCAAAAAGATAAATCTCAAAATATTCACTTTATATTGGAAAACATTTCCATACTTATTTAATAAGTAATTCACAAATCTTTTATTTTCAACACTTGGAAAATATTCAATATACTTAAATCGAGATTAAGTATATATTTCATTCTTTAAGGAAATCATTCTCTTAAACATATTTATTTGGGCCAAAACAAATGTTGCGTAAAACATCGTTACGACAACCCAAAATCGCTAGTATAGGGATTCGAAATTAAAATAGATATATAAATCCCAATACTATACAAAACATTTCCTTTCGGAAATCATTTACTATAACAACAGTGTTATAGTCCACCATTTCCTTCTATTTCTCAAAAACGTCTATTTCAACAATGAATGTTGAAATTTATGATTTCGAATCTCAACACGTTTTGAAAACATCGTTAGATCGTTTTAATTTTGTTTAAAATATCACATCCTAAACATTTTCTTTAACATATTATTCACTATTCAAAAACGTGAATATACTACGTTAACAAATTTCATCCTTTTATTCATTTTATTTCAAAGGATTATTCACAGTCAAAAACGTGAATATAACTCCATTAATAGGTTTCAACAATTTACTTATCAAAATAAGTCGTTTGCGAATTTATAAAACAACGTTTATAAATTCCATTTCTATTTATTTTACCACAACTTCCTTTTATAAATTCCTTTATTAACCTATTCAATTTATAACTCAATTATATAACAAAAGTTCATATCATAAGTGAAATACTTATAATTTATTTGTTTGCAAAATCGTTCCTTTGAACTTCATAATTATAAATCTTATAACTTATAAGATTCGATTATTTATCCAAATATATTCTTTAATAACTTCACGAAATTTATAAATCTTATTATTTATAAATTTCACTTATAACTTCACCATTTATAATTTTATAAATTCCATTCATTTATAAGATTCATTCACAATTCATTCTAACAATTATAAAACTTGTTTTATAATTCAAATGTTTTAATTTACAAATTATCAATTTATAAATCTTTTATATAAATCAATTTATACTATTATTTTAAAACATCTTTAAACTCCTTTATAATTTCACCATTTTGATTTATAAAATAATCAAATTTTATAAATCCTATATTTTCAACTCTTTATAATAATTTCAAAAATCCCGATTTAAACTCTTTTTATAAAGTTATTAACCCATATTTTCAAAAATCAACTTTTAACTATATTTCTCAAAAATCATAATTTTTATAACATTAAAATTATAACGTTTATTTATTTAAAATGGATCAATTCCAAACATATAGTATATTTTCAAAAATCACTTTAAAATCATTTTAAAATCCCAAATTTGGTCCAATGATGCTACACACCAAATAGTCAATCACGACTACAACGATATCATATATCGATATGATAATCCATCAAATATCAAAATATCCATAATCAAATAAAAACTGTTGAGGAATCCAGTTGGATCCCTCCAACCTGTTTTCCTGCATCCACAAACATTAGCACAATACCAATTTCGCTCCAGTACGAAATTATCGCGGTATATGGGATTTAAAATATTATCCGCTTAATAACGGCGCAATAGGGTCTCATCCGCTATACAAATGCGGGAAATCAATAACTCCAATATATACATATGCCAATATATATATATTGCTATTATATATAATACCAATTTCACTGTTTATGAAATATTCGCGGTATATGTTTTTAATAAATAACATCCGCTTACTAACGGCGCATAATGTCTATTTTAACAATCAATAGATAACAATCATCATTCAAACATGCATTCAAATATTTTAAATCTAACTATTTAAAATTAAAATCGAAACTGATTCGATTGAGTGAGAAGTTCTCACCTTTATTTCAATTTCGTTTTAGCGATTTATTTCGAATAAAATTAAACGGACGTTTAATTTTACCCGAAATTTTCACTAACTCCAAACGACTCCAATCCAATTCCATCGCGTAGTGCTCGTCCATACGATTCCAACGCAACTGGTTTCGCGCGTTTTCGACCTCGTATGAAAAAGTTATGCATTTAACAAGTTTACACGATTTTATAACGTAATAATTACAACATTTTATTTTATAATTTTAACCTTTATCAAATCCTAGCCACTGGATCCAAACCCCTGCATCACGACCGCTCCCTGCTTCATCACTCTCACGCGTTCGGCTACAGGCTTTGCACGTTGAAACCAAACCCATATCTCATAAACTAGGTTTTGATTTTTCGATCACCTTGCTCGCTTCCAGTATGATCAGAGACCACAACTACGAAGGCCGACCCAACCTCCATGCTCGGCCAGAGCATAGGCCAACTCGGCCTCCTCCTCTCCTCGAACTGCGTGCCTAAAGCGAAGGCGAACGCGGCCACATATCCCCCTCCACGTCGCACGAAAACTCATCATCTCCGTATAGATTTAAAGCCCTCACATCGCTCTACGATTTGTTAGTTGAGAACATTGGCTAATTGTTGATGGATTAGAAGTAATTAAGGAATGAATTTGGGAAGTTTCTGGCCGTGTATTTAGGTGGAGGCGGCTAGCGTTATAAAATTTTTTTTTCCTTGTGAATGGAGGCTATTTATAGAGAATCGAACGACACTATTCATTTCGGAAATTCCGAACTCCGATTTATGCGCCGTAACCAGCGTTTCTAGGGTTTACCCCGCGTTCCGGACACAATGGAATAGGTTTCGGAAGCTAATTCGGACATCTGTGCGAGTTATGGCAATAAACGTTCAATTTAAATTAAACCGATTTAAACGATTTTCTAGGCATTTTAATTTGTACTGGACAAACGGTAAATCCAATTGACACGAAATTTTAAACCTTACAATAATATCACATTACGGATCCGATGAAACTAGTTTCGTCGAAATTCGAGACTTTTTGAAAAATGGCTATTTTAACTCGCCAAATTAATATTAAAACAATTTAGATGCGTTTCGAGCCGCCACGATCAAACGATAAATCCGATTGATACGAAAATTGAAATCCGGTAATAACTAACTATTATGGATCAAATGGAACTGGTTTCGTCCAATTCCGAGACTGTTCAAAAATTGACTATTTTCACTATTCGATTTAATATTAAAATATTCAATTTTCACAAATTAACTTTTAATTCGATTTTAAAAGTTCTAAAATATCGTTCTAACTTCAATATGAAAAAATAAAATTTTACAAATCATTTTCAATCATATTTAACTCGATTTTCAATTATTTCCATAATTTAACATATTAAATTATTGATTTAATTATTCAATTAAATCCAATTATTCAAAATAAAATTTATTTGACTAGTAAATTCACTTCTTAATATCTAAAATTAATTAAATATTCAAATTTTAATTATCAAAAATTCTGGGTCGTTACATCACCAAAGTTATTTTCCAGCGACAAAGAGAAGAGCACTAATTTTAAACCTTTAAAATTCTTTGAAAACAAATTCTATTGAAAATACTTTAAATAATATAACCTTTTAAAACTTTAAACCAAAGTTCGAAATAATCGGAATTTAAATCCTCAAATTCTTGTTTTAAATTCATTTCAGTTCCCAAATAAATTTATAAACAAATATTTACAGATCTATTTGTAGAACAATAAATGATAAATCAAGTATTATCATTTCAAATTATCAATTTAAATCATTTCATTAAGTTCCATAAATTTACTTATATATCAAAATTTATTTCATTAACCAATTTTTTTATTTTTTTTAAATATATTGTGTCCGTTTGTTCTGTCAAAGTGTTTTGGAAATCTTATCGATAACGCTGATCAGACGTATCGATCAGAAACCCAACTCAACATCAACAACTCAAACAACATAATATATAAAACAATTTAATTTTAAATACTAGTTTACAAATACACTACATGAATAGATTTTCAAAGAAGGGTAGAGATTCAAATTTTTGATTAACACAAATCAAAGGAGATTATGATTTAAAAATAAGTTGGAAACAAGGATGACATGATTAAATAACAGAATAGGAAGATGGATAAGCTTATATAAATCACGGGCAAACCTTAACCGGGTCAACCGTGACTTAAAGAATAAGATCAATGTTGATTTTTATAGGGTAAATCTACATTCGATCTCAAGAGTTAGAGTTTGAAATAATAAAAGATATTAGCATCTAAACCATGGATAGATAAGAATCTCCGGTGAATCGATGCTAACTGCAAAGGATTTTTCCCCCTTTTTCAATTAAATTTGAAATTGGCGTGACCGCCGACTCACTAGAAAGATCATTCGAAGCGGAGTTATGGAATGCTCCAGAGTCAAAAGAAGATGAATAGTGAGGGATACGAATGGATTTTGGAACCGTAGGGAATGTTCCAAATTCAAATGAATTGAGTCAAAAAGGAAGAGATTCAAACTCGAATGAAAGTGATTTTGTAACTACATTCACTCCATATGCTGAGTTTTGCCTAGAGCTACCAAAGCTCTGATACCAACTGTAACGACCCGATATTTTCAACCATTCGCATCCATTATAAGTGTATAGGTAGACACTCATGCCGGAATTGAATTGCTCAAAATACCGCGTTGTAATTAAAAATTTGGCAAATCTCAGAATATACAGTAAATAAAATCACAGATCACAGACACAAAGTAATGATAATGCAGCAGAAGTAAAAGAGGAGGTAGTAGTTCATGAAGCTACTATATAAAATATGAGATACATCAGAGTTAAATAAGATACAACAGAAGAGTAACAGGATACATCAGGTACAAATCAGATACATCACTGAACCACTGGATACTGAAACAAAATAGATGGCTGGATCTTCAAGGAAAGCTCCAACGCCGAAGGTGAATCTTGAATGCTAACTCAATCAATCTGACCCGAGCGTAAAGCAAAACACAAAACCCTCGAGTCAGGACATAAATACTTATAAACTGTAAATCAACTCAAGTGAACAGTAACAAAATGCATCAGTAACTTAAAGGATGCTTGGGACCGCCCATCCTCTAAGGATCCGTTAAACTATTTACTACGTAGTAATATATGCTATATACGGTAGTGTCTAATCAGTAAAGTATAATCATACAGAAAATAGCGTTAAAAGGATGGTGAACCTTAACGCGGTCGGATCTTTAAAACCAAAATCTTAGTGGGCTCGATATAAGGATATGACACGGCACGCGAGGCAATGCCAGGGTGGATACACGTTTGCGCTCCCGGACCGGTGGTGACGGCAAGCCAGTAGCTTCCGCCCACCTCGAACAATACCCCCGAATCAAAGTGGCGCCACCGAATCGAATCACAACAGTAATAGAACGGTTTCCGATGGAGCATGCTCGATGAAAGGGTGCGACCCTTTGTGTAGCCCGGTATAGCTCCTGTTTTAGTCATATATGCCAACTCACGGGAGTTGGGTCCACGTAATATACCTCGAGAACGTCGCCACCATCCTACTTCATTCTGGAATCTCCACCGCGTACACAGTTTTTAAAGTGGTTTTCGGTATTGGCCGGCTATAAGACAATATCCGATCTCGGTCTCTTTAAGAACCAATCGTTATTATAACCCGTAGTTATAACTTTAAAACAATATTTTATACCTCAAAATAAAATACCCTTTTCAATCCCAATCTTTATCAAAATAAAGATTAAATCATTTCCAAAACCATTTCAATATATCATCGTAAAATATCTTTCATTTCAAATATTTATCAAAATAAATATCAAGTCATTTCTAACCATTTCAATATATTAAATTTTCATACCCTTTCAACACTACCTTTCAAATCATTTTAATATATCAAAATATCATAACCTTTCAAAGTTTCAGTTCCAAAATATCATATGTTTCAGAACTTCTTTTTAAATCATGTTAATGTCAAAATGTCCTATCTTTCAAACTCCGTTTTCAAATCATTTAATATCAAAAATATCATATCTTTCAAAGTTTCGTTTCAAATCATTTTAATATATCAAAATATCATATCCTTTCAAAACTCGTTTCAAATCATTTTAATATATCAAAATATCGTATCTTTTCAAACTTCATTCATTTCAAATCATTAATCATTTTATTCTATCTAAAATACTATTTCAATTCATATTTCAAAACAGTTTATATTCCAAAAATTCTTTTTTATCATTTCAATGAAGTTATTATGCTTAATAATTAAATTATTAAATTTCCAAAAATTTCAACTTCCAAAGTTCATTTATTCACTTAAGTTTATCAAAACAGTGAAAATTCACTTTTCGCATCATTTAGAAAACTTATACGGAAAGTTACATTCAAAACGGTTCAATTTAACAAAAGACAGCATTTTAAAATGTTATGCTAGGTTTACTTAAATTTCGAATAACTTAGTTAAATTCAAAAATTATAGCACTTACAAAGATTACTATAATAGCTTTTAATTCAATTTAGCATTTTAGTTCATTATCATCAACTAGAGCGTTTACAAATGCTGGAATATCATTTACATTGTAATTAATAGCATTTCAAAAATGCATTCAATTAACTTCAAATATTCAATAAAATTTCTCAACCAATTATATTTTTAATAAAAACATTTTTAACTTATAAAATCATACATTTTCACATTTATAACATCATTTAATTTTCCTCAAGTTCATGATTTTATAAAGTTAAATTTCCATTCAAAAATCAAGATTTAATAATAATTCACTTATTAAAATGCAATGTTGAATTTTTAAAATCCATTACATTAAATTTAAACTTAACACTTAAGTTCAAATTCTCAAATATAACTTAGTTTTATTTTTATTTACTTAACTAAAAGTTCACTTTTACGTCAATTTCATAAATTTCCACTTTTGGTTATATTTCAAAATTTCAACTTACAATATTCATTCATTTCACATTTCAACTTTATTAAAATCATAAATATGACATAAAAATCACTTTAAATTTATTTAAATTCAAATTATCATAAATTTATCATAATTTCATATTCACTTAAATTTCCAATTATAATTAAATCAAAATTTCCAAAATAACTTACGTTCAAAATTTCTAACTTTTTCATTAATTCATTTCACTTACAATTATTCAGAAAATCAATAATAATTTACAAAAAAATCCTTTTTTTTGTTAAATTTAAAATCAAAATATTATAATAATTAAATTTCTAAAATATTTAAAATTTTAGAAAAACATATTTTAACTACGGGCCTGTATATAATTTTCTACGCTAGGTAAAGTGATATGGGTAATATATCATTTCAACCCGTAATTTACAAAGAAAAATCCGGGTTTTATCATTTCAAACTCGGAATCCGAAGTCAAAATGAAAATTTTAAAACCATTCAGGCCTATCATTTCAGCCCATAACATTTTTTTTTCTAACAGGGAACTTGCAGTGTGATCATATGCAGAAATAATATAAACAAGGTCAATATCACAATATACAGTCATATATCAGATGTCAGGTGAAAATTAACAGTTTAAACATAGTAATAACATGGCATAGCATATCATATGATCATCATTAATTTGCATAAACATTTTATATTACTAAACACTTGTCATCAATTCACTTTTCATAAGTATAAATGTCAGAGTGAGAAAGACTCACTTTTTTTTCAAGTTGATGACCAAAACAACTAACACAAGTGCGATTCCAAAAGCACGAAAAGCACGATGACAAGACTACGGACATGAGTGGAGAACGAATCCAATCTTCAACTCTTGTGTACAACCCAAAACAAACAATCAAAACAACAAAATTCAATACGACTTTAAAATGCAATAACATTGAAATAAAAGGAGATACGACTACGCAGTCTTTTGCTTTGCTTTCTCTATTGTTTGGTATGGCTTTGTGGTCTGATGTGGTTCATATGTGGTCAAGTTTTGGGTCAGGTTTGGGCTAACATAGCTCGGGTTCAAGGCAAGACAAGGTGGAGTTTGTACATGAGGAGGTGATGTGGTTTTGAAGGCAATTAGGTGGTTTTTAGTCAAAACAAGGGCTCAGCCTTGGGGATTGGGCTCGGCCTGTGATGTGTCATGACTGGACAGAGGTGAGGAGGGGTGTGTTGTGGTCAGGTCTGGGGAGTGGTGGCGGCTATGGTGGTGGTTTGGGTGGTGGTTGAAGTGGATGAGCATGTAGAGGTCAAATAAGCATGGATCTAGGCATCTAGGTTGTAGTTTGAGGGGTTTGACCATGAAAAGGGGTTCGGCCATGGTCAGATATGATGGGGTAGATGGTGGTGATGGTTGGGAAGAGATGTAGGAGGTGGTGGTCGTGGCTATGGAGGAAGGGCCAAGCAATACACATGAGAAAACAAGGCAAAATATAAGAAAACAATGGAAAAAGAAGAGCAAAAAGAAGAGGAAAAGACAAGTCATTACCAAACCTTTCTAGTCGTGAAAAATGAAGTGGAGAGGAATGTTTTCACATGAAAATGAGGCAAGAAATGCACAGCTACAATAAAGAAAGGAACGGTCAAAGGAAATTAAATCTATTAATTGGAAAAGAAACGGAAGAAGAAACGTTAAAACGGTTTTACGTTTCTTTGCTTTCAAACCTTTTAAACTTCCTATATATATTCATATACATCTTAAATAACTGAAAACACTTACAAATTTCAGTTAGAATTCGAAAATATAACAGATAAACAAAATATTAATAATTAATTATTAATTAGATATGATTAAAATAAGAAAATGGCACCGAAAATGAAAACTAGACTTAGGAATTAGAAATAACTTCAATACACTTTGGAAAAATTTTCTTAAATTTAAATACATGTAAAATGAATAAAATAAAGTAAAACACAGCAATAAAAGCGAATGTATAAAATAAATCAATAAATTTTAATCATATATAATTAAATTAAGAAAATGGCTTAAAATTGCAGACTAAGCTTTAAAAATTAGAAGTAATTTCAAATGAACTTTATAAAATCTTCATGGACTTGTAAAAATATTTATAAAAAATAAAATAAAATGCATTCACAAAATAAAATAAAAAAATTAATTAAGTAAAATTTATATGAAGAAAATAGCAGAAAATTATAAAACAGCCTTTAAAAATAGGAAATAAATACAGTAAATTTTGAAAAAATTCTATTATCATTTAAAAATATTTAAAAGTCAAAATATACATAATAAAACATATTATTACATATTAAAATAAAATATAACAAAGAAGAAGTAATTTATTCAATTTAAAATAGTCATTGTTAAATAACCCTATATATGCACAATATTGTAAAGGGTATAACTTTCACAATTTACATCCAATTTCAACGAAACGAAAAGTGGTGTTCTTAGAATTTTATGTACTTTCATAATAAAAGAAAAAAAATTAAAATTTTAAACTTTTAAAATTTTAAGTTGAAAGTCACAGTTTGACTATTTTGACCAAAATCAGCATTTCAGGCAAATATTCAACATACACAAGTTTGGAATTATAACTCATATAAAAATCAAGATTATATTTTAAATAATAAATTTAATCATTTCAAATAAGTAAAATAAGTTTTTAAATCAAAATTTTATATTAAAATAATTAAAATATACAATAAAATAATTACAAAATACAGGGTTGTTACATTAATATAACATATTATATCAAATATAAATAATAGAAAGAAAACATATTTTATTTTGAACGAGATTAGCTATCAAGTTACATATATGTAACAAATTACGTAATTGCCCTAGGACATACCCATATCTCTTTAAAAGATTCCATAATTGGCCCCCAAGTGTAAATGGGAGAATGATAGAGTTAGGGGTATGCTTTAGCGGCAGTTATGTAATTTATTATATATATATGTAACTCGATAGCCAATCTTGTTCAAAATAAAATGTGTTTTCTTTCTATTATATACTTGTTATATTGTGGTATAATTAATTAAGTGATTACTTTAAAGTACATTAAATAGAAAATCGTTAAATGATATATTATGTGATTGTAACTACAATGTGTTATAATCATGAAAATGTTATCACATTAAAAATAAATTTTTATTTTAAATATTTCTAGTTAAGATATTTTGCGATAGGTAGAGTAAGTAATACTCTTCAAATGTCGAGCAATGTATGAATCATGGATACTATGGACACCAAGGAGTTACTTGCTTATAATTATTGGATAACTATGAAATGACTCACTTGAGATTTTTGTTGTTGGTTAATATAACTACGGCCAAACAGAGAATCTTAAAGTGACAATATTATGCAGTTATCTCGACTTGAGAATAATATCGAGCTTTAATGTGGACACTCCACTTTGATTATAGTTAAATCATGGAATGGCGTCCATTGAACGACTATAGTTGGGTCTGAGTTGAAGCATTACAAGTGAAACACTGTTCAATAAAGAATTCATCGCCTCAGTTATATGAGGTTAGTATCATGGTCAATTATAGTCAACTCAAAGTCAAAGTCTCTGTCCAGAGCAGTGTGGTTGGTAAAAAATGTTATTATTAAACACATACTTATTTAAAGATTAACCAATTTGAATGCAGATGATATTGATATTTTGACCCAAACAAAATTTTGTAAGTACTAAAGTGGTATAGTGTTGATGAAGAAAATTGGTGTAAATAATCGTTGCTATCGGGTATCGGTTATAATAAGTAAAATAGGATTTTACCGAAAAGAAGTATAAGTGATAAATTAAACCAAAATGTCACACAAAATCAACTAAGGTGAATTGTGAACGTCAATATTCGAACTTTTTGATATTAATCGCTGATTGAATTTAATTTACACCTTTGAGTCGCACAACCGTAATGATGAACAGTCTAAAAAAACGATTTAATAATTTATAGTCATTGTAAAACAATTAAATTAATTGATATTTATGAAGTATTAGTTATTATTATTTGATCTGTTTGAATACCATTGGTATTTAATAAAGTGCGTACATAAAGGTTATAAATGCGTGCATCGATATACGATATAAATAGAATATTTAAATTGGATTTATTTAAGATTGCTAAGTAGTTTTAAGAAACTTTTAAGGTCCATGTGCCAATTTATGGCATACCATGCACGATGAAAGGGGTGATAATCTGATGAGATTTAATGAGGAATTAAATATGGAAGGTTTTAAAGGAGATCGAAAAGTTTCAATATTTCCTTTAAACGGTATTCTCTTTTATTCATTCCATAATTCTTCCTAACAATTATTTTTCATCTCTCTTCCTCTGCTATCATGGCCGAAATCTTTAGCCTCCATAGCTTTAAAATCCCAGAGCAATGTCAAAATAAAATCAAAAAAATAAAAAGTGGTTGTTGTCCCTTGATTCTTGCAAAATTCAGAGGTCGATTCAGTTGAATCTTGAGATTTGTTCATCATCCAAGATGCAACTTTTGGCTAAATCCTATGGTAATTTTCAATTTTACTTATTCATATATTAATTATGTTCATATGGTTTGAATCCTTTGCATACCACGTATCAAATGTTTGTATATTCATCTTGTAATATAATACAATCCTTTTGCCACACCTTAATTACTTAATTGTTCATTTTATTAATTTAATATACATTCCCTTTTGTACTATTCAACTAATTATATGATCATTATGTTAATAGAGCTTAGGTCCTTTATAATTGTTCATATTGTTTATATAATTTGGTTTTGAATTTTTTATAGCGAATTTATATGGCCTAAGTTTTCTGATCAATTTTTTATTGCTTTGGAATCATTCTTTATTGAACACTTTTAATTATATATATTACATGGTTATTTAAACAATTTCTCTTAAAAAAATCGATAAATTTTTTAATTATTTTCGATTATAAACAAATTTAATTTCTTAAACTCACATTTAAAATAAATACATATGCTACATGGTTATTGTTTGAATATATTTTGTTTGGTTGTTGTTTACATAAGTGTAAAGGTTATCTCAATTTAAAATCCAAAAGTGGACATTTATGTAAATTCTTAAATCATTTGATTCCTTGCTAAGTTGGATTTAAATTTGTTAAGTTTAAATTTATATATGTAAATATTAAATTGCAACATTTACATACATGTGTTGTTCTAAATATTAAAACATAGTTTATAATTACTTATATATGGACATGTGTGTATGTTATTTTAACTCAAATTTTATAAAATGGGCTTTTGTGCAAAATTATAAAATTCATTTTAAACCTTTCATTAATTATATATCTATCATGGACAAATGGGTCCGTTGCGGTTTAAATCCCAACACCTACATATTGATACATTAGTCATGTACACTTTATATTTGTAGCATGTGCATTATACACATATAAGTTGTTATCTCGCCTTTTGGAAGGCCGTGACGCCAAGAAGTTGACTAGAAATCAAGGATAGTTCGTCCTGGAGATCGTTGGATACCGGTAAATTTTGTCCGATTCCGAATCGAGCTACAATTAATATGACAAGACCAGCAAAGCAATGAAAGTCAACGTTCCAAATTTCAAGTCAATTCGAGTTCGTATGCTCAAAATATTGATCGATCACGTTTGAGAAATCCAAACTTGCATCGATCATAACTCGACATCTATAATTCCAAATGCCAACAAATTTTCACAGGACCTTGCCTACAACGTCAAGAATGTAACAGATAAATTTAAGCCAAAAAGGGTCAATTCTTGATTGATACGAATCCCATTCGTATCGCTCCCAGATCAAGTCGAAACCACCTAAACTTGATCTCGTGGGCCCACCTACGTGAGAGAAGAAGTCCCCCAAGATCTGGGCTATATATTTTCAGCCTACGCCAATAAATAGCAGCCAAATGCATCCAAAAAGGGACTTTTGTCCTCTCTACGCTGATATTCTGTGGAAATCATTATCAAACTTCAGTTGTGCTGTTGTAATCTTTTGTAATCAACGAGTAAAGTTCAATAAACATCAGTCATTTCATAGTGGACATAGACAATTTGCCGAACCATTCTAAATCTTTGTGTTTCTATGCATTTTCTTATATGTTTATTGGTGTGTGTAACAGCCCAGAAATTTCGATCTCGAAATTTCCAGATAGTTAGAAAAGAAGAAGAGATAGAAGAAAAAGAATAGAAACAAGACACAGAAAACCTCACTTTCGCAGCGGATAAAATATAATATCACATAATAACAGTTTACAAAAAGAACTGTATTTTGTACATTTACATTTGATATATCAGAGTTATAACAGAATTTACAATCTCAGAACAGATAAATCTATCTGTTTTCATATACTATAATATATTAGCATCAGAAGCTCTCCATACGTTCCTGCTCTCCAGCTCACCTCCTGAGCTCCAGAATGTCCTTACCTGAAAATCTGTAATACTCGGTCTGACCCGAGCATTACATCAAAGTAACACCCGGGTCAGGCTAGAAACCAGCGTGAGTAAACCCATCTAATATGAAATACACCAAAACAATATTCAAATTTTAACCCGAGGTAACTCATAAAAATTAACAAATCCACAGGTTTGGTATAGATAACACTTATTATACTCATCAATTTCTAAGTGTCAAACTTAGATTAAATGGTCAAATTTACTTAAATCATTCCAAAACAGCTTATTGATTTCACACATCAATCTATAAAGGATCGAAGTGGTTTCGGGTATTTACTAATACTCGACTCCGGTCTCTTTGAATTCAGTTCATCTTATTCAGATATTCAAGTGGAACACAATTAAAATCCAAACACAGAATGTCATTCACATTAATTCATCATCAATAGAAAAGTAAATCATCTCAGTTAAATCTCAACATCTCAGAACACATAGCATCCAAATCACATATATGATATATCAATTAATTTAAGTCATGCAATATTATTCAATCATTTATAAGGAAGTTTCATCCTTTTCAAAAGATTAATATATTTTATCTCTAACTAAATTAACTACAATTATAAATTACTTCGATTACCATTTACTTAATATTGATTAATTATAACCAATCAATCAATAACCTTTAATTATTCTCCTTAATTAATCACCCTTGACCAATTATTCTTTGATTTCAATAAGCATTTAATTCTCAATTGATTACACAAAGTAATTATCCTTAACCCCTTCTTTTCTTTCTTTTTTTATCTTTAATTAATTACTTCCATAATTATAATTCTTAGTTAATCACTTTCATTAACCAGCCTTAATCAATCATAAAACAGTAATTAACCATATAGTAATCACTAATCTTAATTAATTAATTCCTTAATTAATTATTTTAATTCTTTAATAAATTACACCAAGTAATTCAATTCTAAATAACATCTTCTAAGTAAAGATTTTAAACTAAATCCTTTTTAATTTCAAATCTTTAAAGTATACTTCAACCTTTAAACTTAATTACAATATTTTAAATTTATAAACTTTAGTTTAATTCTGAAACCTAAGACTCAAAATTCAATTTGAATTTAATTCAAAATTCTGATTTAACTTTGTTTAAATCCTCATTTATATTCCAAACTCCATTTAGATTCAAATTCTTTACTTATACTTTAAACTTCTTAAAACTCTTTAATATTCTTAAGTCAAATATAAAAAAAAAACTCATTTATTTCCAAACAAGATTCGAATTCAACTTGAATCTATTTTTGAACTTAGATTTAAACTTAAAATCGGATTAAAACTAGATTTAAATCTCATTTAAAAACTTTACTTTCTTTTAAAATTCAGGGTTTGAAATTTTATTTAGAAAGAAAAAAAAATGGAACAACAGGTTCTGTCAAAACCTGTTACAACCAATTAACCCGAGCCACAAGCCTTATTTCTTCGAGTAAAACCTTGGGTTACACTATACTTTCTTCGAGAACTTCTCCTTCTCTACTTGTTTCACGATCGAGTTTAAAACCTACTGTAAACAAATAGATCACTCGCTTGACACCCCGAGGCAATCACGAGCTACGTCCCCATTTCCCCGAACCTGACTTCGAGCAACTCACCCCCCCGACAAGACGTGCACGCCGTGCACCTACACCAGCATCACCGACCACTGGTGATCGTCACGACCACCCTCAAAGACCACACAAACCCTTACAAACCCATACGAAGACTCAGATCAACAGCAGCATCTTCGAAACGAAAACGAACTATTTTGACCAAATCCTGAAACCCATTGTCGGTAATTCGCACCCCCTCACCGTCGCCTCCGACCTTGAGAAGTCCTACCATCATTACCAAAGCTTCGTCGAACCCTCCAGCAGCCATCTCCATGATCGCGATCAACTCCGATAATCGCATGCTGCCTCACGAACACGATGAACAGCTCGACCCAATTTGGGTTCTTAAACCCTAAAATCCCTTTTCCCAAACACTACGATGCGAAATAAAATCAATTCGTATTTTTCGCGCGCCCACCAATGCACCAACAAGCCTCACCCCTAATCACGACGTCCAAATCGTCATTGATCACTGGTTTTTGACAAAAGTTCCATTCTCGGTCATCTCACAATTTCTCAATAAATTCTTATCAAAAAAACTTGATATTATTATCAAAATTCATAATATTTAAGTGCGAATCCAAGCATATAACTGGAATTTAAAATCTTTATACTTGGTTTTTTTGATAAAAATTTATTTATCACTATAATTCCCAAATTTTAAAATATTTATTGCATAGAAACATTTGCAACTATTTTTAAGATTTAGAACACATTGTTAGAAACCATTTTCATTTACAAACCCTAGACAAAAATCAAGTGGATAGGAAGATTGGATTTTTCTAATAAAATCTAAAGCCTGTACAGTTATAAACAGAGATATATATGTATACAGACATACATATCAATATGTCTACTCATTCATAATCATGTAAACCAAATTTACTCAATCATGCAAATACATCTCATATCATACTTGAGAGATCGTGATATGCAGGTTTAAAGTCTTATGAAAGAGAATTTTACTCACTTTTATGCAGAAGACAGAGACTTAGTTGCTTCCAGGTTCTAAAATTTCACTACCCCTTCAAATTTTCACTTGCATGTTGATTTGTTGATAAATTCCAAATTGCATGTAGATGAATTAGTTTCTTGTCTGCATTGCTTGTTTGATTCTCGAATTTCTTGCTTGAACTCGAAGAATCTGCATTTGATTTGAATTTCCAGATCTCATTCTAGTTCCAGGTTTTACAGTTTTCTTTCGATCTGACCATTTGTTTTGTATTTTTTTTGTTAAAATGAGATAGTATTCAGCTGATGTTTTAAGAGTAGATTTTTTTCTTTCTTATTTTACAATTTTAGATTTTAAATTAAAATGTCAAGAATATGACATTTGTCCCTTGTATAATCTAATTTCCTTACACCTATGCTCAAAGATTCACAAGTGTCCTAACATACATTTAAAAAGTTAACAAGTGTTATTATGTTTAATTCTAATTTACAAAATTTATTTTCTTAATGACTTATAAATGTTTTAAATGTTATTTTCTTATTAAAATTTATTTAAGCTACATACATATATTTGTGTAATGTTCATATGATTATAAAATGTGTATACTTATCCTTTAGTAAATATTCATATGAATTCAAGTAACTTATATTTTGATTCAATTTAATTTTATCACTTGCTTATAAATTGAAAAACTTAGTTTAACTTCTTATATAAAATTTTAAAACAATTTATCTTATGTTCAAATTAAAATGAAAGAATATCAAAATAATTGAAAGTGAACTTCAAATTTTATTCTTATTTAAAACAACAGCTAAAATATATTTTTATAAAATAAGAAATTAACTTTGTTATTAAAATTTAAATCTTCAAATATTATTTTCAAAAACATTAAATCACATTAACATTTTTAATTACAAATTATATATATTAAAGTTTTAAAACACTTAATTAAGTTCAAAACAATATAATTTTTCCCATTTCTAAATAATTGTATTAGAAGGTTGCCCAATAATTATTTATCAGATATCAAAATTCAGTTTCTATTATTATCAGGATTCTTATCTGTCAAATTTATAATCCAGTATTTCTTTTAATTAACCCAATCATATTATTAGTTAAAATACCCAAAAATCCGGGTTATTACATTCCTCCCCCCTTAGAATCTTTTCGTCCTCGAAAAGGAATGAAGCCAGAATTTATTAAAATACTTATTGTTAGAAGAAGAAAAAATTATTCTTTGAAGCACTTTTTAAAACACTTATAAAATCTACATAATATTATAAAATGGTTTTATAAAAATACTTTTTATAACTCGATGTTTCAACCAGTCCATCTTCGTTCTCACAGAAATTTGGTCATACGTTGATCAGGCGTACGACTGAAAATCTATAAGTACTTAGCAGACCCGTTTTCAACACCCAGTGAGAATACTTGAAAAATAATTTTATTGAAAATATCGAAAACAGTTTTTTTTGAAAATAGAGGATATATTTTTGGTGAGAATGCTCTGGAAATCATCACCCCCCATCCATGGTCACAGTTACACCCAGGGTTACGTTGCCGTCGCAGCAAAAGTCCATGTAACAGCAGGCTCTCAGCGGCCTCTCGATTACGCCATGGATCCCCACACACAACAGATCACAGTTACACCCAGGGTTACGTTGCCGTCACAGCAAAAGTCCATGTAACTGCAGGCTCTCAACGGCCCTCTGATTTTCGCTGTCCAAATGAAACTTCTCCACTCCAACATAGGTCGCAGTCTGCCGATATAAAATCAAACGCAGACTATTGGCTCTCAGCGGCACACACGACTTTCGCTATGTTATACCATAGATCGCAGTCTACCGATATAAAATCAAACGTAGACCTTGGCTCTCAGCGGCACATACGACTTTCGCTATGATATACTCCACTCATAATCCCCAGGAACTAGTTTAGTCCGGACTCCTCACAGGATCAACTTTAGAACCCCCCCTTGGGGCTCAAGGCAGCACCACCCAATGGTACTCCTGAGAAGTTCATTCCAAAGGAGCGCCTTTTTCCCCAGAGCCATTATCAAAACATTTTATACTATATACATACAGTATCTTTAAATCATGCACCTAGTATGATCTCGTACAAATCTTCTTTACTCAAATCGATTATTTCAAAATCGATAATTCTCAAACTAGGCTTTTCAAATTCAATATTGATTTTACCCAAAAATCAAAAGCCTTTCCAAATCCATAGGTTCCCAAAACCTTTTCCAAAATCCTCATAAGATCCTTTATATATATATATATATATATATATATATATATGTATGTATGTATACAGATATATATAATTTTTAAATTTTAGGATCATTTCAAACTTGTATAAAACTCATTTTTATACTTCCAAACACCATCAAAAACCCTTTTTCTTCTGCAAAAGATTCATTAGGGAAAGTTTTATCTTATATAACAAAGATATATAACTTTGTTTATTCAGAATCAAATATTCAATTTGATTACTCTCTTCAATATCAATTTCATTCAAATCCGTACGATGTACACATATCATTCGTACGCTATACCAATCTGATCGCTCGCTCGATCACACAATTTCATTTCCGAACTAGTATCGTCCACCCGACTTCCTAGTGCGGACACAGATCTGGTTTCTTGATCAGAAACCGTCATTCTCCTTGCATAGCTTAACTATGATAGAGAATATCCAGAACCAATCAACAATCCATATCCAGGTTCACCTTCAAAAATCGAGTGGAAAATTCCAACTCGGATCGAAATAACTATCTCGAAATTCTATGGTCGAATCTGGATCAAATCACTATGCGAATAGAATAACATACGTACACTCTACGTATTTATCTTTATTGGTTATTAGCCAAACTAATTCTCTTTCTATTCACATCATTTTGATTTTCATTCACTTACTTATGATTGCTTCAATTCATTTGGATTATCACCTCTATTCTTATCTCGATTGGGTTTTTAACCATTAACAGTTTGAACTCCGTCCAGTTTAAATTTAGAAAATAACTTGAAAAGTTAAAGAAATAGATAAGTAGTTGAAAAATAATTATTAGTTTGTAAAATAGGTGTAAAATAGCTAGAAAATAGTTAAAACAATTATAGAAATTTTGGATAATTGCAAAATAATAGTAAGATAGTAATTAGTTTTGTAAAACAGTTGAAATATATAAATTAGTTTATAAAACAGTTGGAATATAGTAATTAGTTTATAAAACAGTTGGAAAACAGTTTCAAAAATAATTGTAAAACAAGTATAAGATAGTTTGGCTTTTTAAAAGAAAGGTTGTATATATAATGAATAGCTTGGAAAAATATGTTTATATTAAAACAATTTATATTAAAAATAGTCCAGAGTCAAAACTGTTCACTTCCCAATCTCCATTCTCATCAATTCAATTTAAATTTCCACTTTCATTTAAATTGACTCAATTCCAATTTAAATAACTTCAATTTTCTTTGAAATTGATTCAACCCCAATTCAAGTTGAACTAATTCTCGATTCCATTCAAATTTAAATCAAATTTCATTTGATTTTAAACATATTCAACTTTAATTACAATCCCAAGTTATCCCAATCTCTTTGGACTAATATCCATTCAATTAAACCCGCTTCAATTCCAAACCATTTCATCTCCAGTTTGAATTAATTCCAATTTCAAATTCCATTTCCAAATCAAATTGAATTATTCTTGATTTCCTCCCAAATTTAATTCAAATTCCATTTGAATTAAAAATTATTAAACTTTAATTATAATTCCAAATTATTCCAATAAATTTGGACAAATTTCAAATTGAATCCACTTCAATTTCAAATCGTTACAAATTAATCCAATTCAAATTTTCCATTTGAATCTTATACTCATACATCTTCAATCACCATTTTAATAAATTCAAATCCAATTCAATTTGAACTAATTCAAATTTCAAATTTAAACCATCTCGAATTATATAAATTCGAGTTAATACTTCAAATGTTGATTTAATTCCTTTAAATCAATTTACCCTTTTATCCCAACAATGTATTACCATACTCCATTTCTCATTCATTTAAACAAATCTAATTCACAACTTAAAGATTTGTAACAATAGGATGATATTATCTAATTTATTTTAAAACATCCATTCAATCTCCAATTTCCAGATCTCAAACTCATTTTGAGATCACACAAACTCCCAATTCAAATCAACCATTTAACTTTCCAAGTTAAATCTTAATTCCATCTTGAAATTTTCAAATTAGGTTGATCATATCAACTTATTTAACCTTTCCCAAGCTAAACTCAATTTACTTAATCTAGTCAACCTTACCCAATTTGAACTTCCATTTCAAATTTTAAACTTCTCATAAGTAATCTTCCCACTTATTAAGTTCAAAAACTTATTACTTTGGGTATCATATCTCCTTCCCAATTTAAAACTCAATATTTAGAGTTTATCTCAAATCATCTTTGATATTATGCATATCCATAGATAAACATATTTATTCCTTAACCAACCAGGCTATACTTTTAAAATTTAAACCACCTTTGGCTTCAATTCAAAACAAATTTCTTTTTAAATTTTCAAATAACTCTTGTTTTAAATAGGACCATTTCATTCAAATGCATTAAATATTATTATTTATTATTTTTTTTAAAATTAATTACATCATTAATTAATTCCAATTAATCACATTTGGTAATTAACGTATTTCTTAATTACCTTTGTTAAGTATTTGTCCTTTAAATTACTTATTTCTAGTTACTTCATTAAGTAACTCCATCTTTATTTATCATTTCTAATTATTATCCACTAATTAATCTTATAAAGTTTGATTAATTACATAAATTAATTGATTATTCTTATCCTGAAACACTTTCTCAAATTCAAGATTTCAATTTTAGTTTGAATTCATTTCAAACTTATCTTTATTTAATTTCAATTTGGTTGTAATTCTATTACCACTTAATTCTTACTCTTACTTCTAATTTAATTAATACTACAACCAATTTCCTAAATATAATAGATAATCTATTTCTTATATAAGATTCATTTACCTTTGAAATCATTTAAAAACCTTTATATAAGAAAATAACAAGTACGCTCTCTCATATATATACATACACTCAACTCATCCTAGGGTACCACTTACCCTATCCTTAATGAGTAATCCCACTAGAGCCAAGGTTCTCGCTTAACCTTCGGCTCTGATACCAAATGTAACAGCCTAGAAATTTCGATCTCGAAATTTCCAGATAGTTAGAAAAGAAGAAGAGATAGAAGAAAAAGAACAGAAACAAGACACAGAAAACCTCACATTCGCAGCGGATAAAATATAATATCACATAATAACAGTTTACAAAAAGAACTGTATTTTGTACATTTACATTTCATATATCGGAGTTATAACAGAATTTACAATCTCAGAACAGATAAATCTATCTGTTTTCATATACTATAATATATTAGCATCAGAAGCTCTCCATACGTTCCTGCTCTCCAGCTCACCTCCTGAGCTCCAGAACGTCCTTACCTGAAAATCTGTAATACTCGGTCTGACCCGAGCATTACATCAAAGTAACACCCGGGTCAGGCTGGAAACCAGCGTGAGTAAACCCATCTAATATGAAATACACCAAAACAATATTCAAATTTTAACCCGGGGTAACTCATAAAAATTAACAAATCCACAGGTTTGGTATAGATAACACTTATTATACTCATCAATTTCTAAGTGTCAAACTTAGATTAAATGGTCAAATTTACTTAAATCATTCCAAAACAGCTTATTGATTTCACACATCAATCTATAAAGGATCGAAGTGGTTTCGGGTATTTACTAATACCCGACTCCGGTCTCTTCGAATTCAGTTCATCTTATTCAAATACTCAAGTGGAACACAATTAAAATCCAAACACAGAATGTCATTCACATTAATTCATCATCAATAGAAAAGTAAATCATCTCAGTTAAATCTCAACATCTCAGAACACATAGCATCCAAATCACATATATGATATATCAATTAATTTAAGTCATGCAATATTATTCAATCATTTATAAGGAAGTTTCATCCTTTTCAAAAGGTTAATATATTTTATCTCTAACTAAATTAACTACAATTCTAAATTACTTCGATTACCATTTACTTAATATTGATTAATTATAACCAATCAATCAATAACCTTTAATTATTCTCCTTAATTAATCACCCTTGACCAATTATTCTTTGATTTCAATAAGCATTTAATTCTCAATTGATTACACAAAGTAATTATCCTTAACCCCTTCTTTTCTTTCTTTTTTTATCTTTAATTAATTACTTCCATAATTATAATTCTTAGTTAATCACTTTCATTAACCAGCCTTAATCAATCATAAAACAGTAATTAACCATATCGTAATCACTAATCTTAATTAATTAATTCCTTAATTAATTATTTTAATTCTTTAATAAATTACACCAAGTAATTCAATTCTAAATAACATCTTCTAAGTAAAGATTTTAAACTAAATCCTTTTTAATTTCAAATCTTTAAAGTATACTTCAACCTTTAAACTTAATTACAATATTTTAAATTTATAAACTTTAGTTTAATTCTGAAACCTAAGACTCAAAATTCAATTTGAATTTAATTCAAAATTCTGATTTAACTTTGTTTAAATCCTCATTTATATTCCAAACTCCATTTAGATTCAAATTCTTTACTTATACTTTAAAATTCTTAAAACTCTTTAATATTCTTAAGTCAAATATAAAAAAAACTCATTTATTTCCAAACAAGATTCGAATTCAACTTGAATCTATTTTTGAACTTAGATTTAAACTTAAAATCGGATTAAAACTAGATTTAAATCTCATTTAAAAACTTTACTCTCTTTTAAAATTCAGGGTTTGAAATTTTATTCAGAAAGAAAAAAAAATGGAACAACAGGTTCTGTCAAAACCTGTTACAACCAATTAACCCGAGCCACAAGCCTTATTTCTTCGAGTAAAACCTTGGGTTACACTATACTTTCTTCGAGAACTTCTCCTTCTCTACTTGTTTCACGATCGAGTTTAAAACCTACTGTAAACAAATAGATCACTCGCTTGACACCCCGAGGCAATCACGAACTACGTCCCCATTTCCCCGAACCTGACTTCGAGCAACTCACCCCCCTGACAAGATGTGCACGCCGTGCACCTACATCAGCATCACCGACCACTGGTGATCGTCACGACCACCCTCAAAGACCACACAAACCCTTACAAACCCATACGAAGACTCAGATCAACAGCAGCATCTTCGAAACGAAAACGAACCATTTTGACCAAATCCTGAAACCCACTGCCGATAATTCGCACCCCCTCACCGTCGCCTCCAACCTTGAGAAGTCCTACCATCATTACCAAAGCTTCGTCGAACCCTCCAGCAGCCATCTCCATGATCGCGATCAACTCCGATCATCCCATGCTGCCTCACGAACACGATGAACAGCTCGACCCAATTTGGGTTCTTAAACCCTAAAATCCCTTTTCCCAAACACTACGATGCGAAATAAAATCAATTCGTATTTTACGCGCGACCACCAATGCACCAGCAAGCCTCACCCCTAATCGTGACGTCCAAATCGTCATTGATCACTGGTTTTTGACAAAAGTTCCATTCTCGGTCATCTCACAATTTCTCAATAAATTCTTATCAAAAAAACTTGATATTATTATCAAAATTCATAATATTTAAGTGCGAATCCAAGCATATAACTGGAATTTAAAATCTTTATACTTGGTTTTTTTGATACAAATTTATTTATCACTGTAATTCCCAAATTTTAAAATATTTATTGCATAGAAACATTTGCAACTATTTTTAAGATTTAGAACACATTGTTAGAAACCATTTTCATTTACAAACCCTAGACTAAAATCAAGTGGATAGGAAGATTGGATTTTTCTAATAAAATCTAAAGCCTGTACAGTTATAAACAGAGATATATATGTATACAGACATACATATCAATATGTCTACTCATTCATAATCATGTAAACCAAATTTACTCAATCATGCAAATACATCTCATATCATACTTGAGAGATCGTGATATGCAGGTTTAAAGTCTTATGAAAGATAATTTTACTCACTTTTATGCAGAAGACAGAGACTTAGTTGCTTCTAGGTTCTAAAATTTCACTACCCCTTCAAATTTTCACTTGCATGTTGATTTGTTGATAAATTCCAGATTGCATGTAGATGAATTAGTTTCTTGTCTGCATTGCTTGTTTGATTCCCGAATTTCTTGCTTGAACTCGAAGAATTTGCATTTGATTTGAATTTCCAGATCTCATTCTAGTTCCAGGTTTTACAGTTTTCTTTCGATCTGACCATTTGTTTTGTATTTTTTTTGTTAAAATGAGATAGTATTCAGCTGATGTTTTAAGAGTAGATTTTTTTCTTTCTTATTTTACAATTTTAGATTTTAAATTAAAATGTCAAGAATATGACATTTGTCCCTTATATGATCTAATTTCCTTACACCTATGCTCAAAGATTCACATGTGTCCTAACATACATTTAAAAAGTTAACAAGTGTTATTATGTTTAATTCTAATTTACAAAATTTATTTTCTTAATGACTTATAAATGTTTTAAATGTTATTTTCTTATTAAAATTTATTTAAGCTACATACATATATTTGTGTAATGTTCATATGATTATAAAATGTGTATACTTATCCTTTAGTAAATATTCATATGAATTCAAGTAACTTATATTTTGATTCAATTTAATTTTATCACTTGCTTATAAATTGAAAAACTTAGTTTAACTTCTTATATAAAATTTTAAAACAATTTATCTTATGTTCAAATTAAAATGAAAGAATATCAAAATAATTGAAAGTGAACTTCAAATTTTATTCTTATTTAAAACAACAGCTAAAATATATTTTTATAAAATAAGAAATTAACTTTGTTATTAAAATTTAAATCTTCAAATATTATTTTCAAAAACATTAAATCACATTAACATTTTTAAATTACAAATTATATATATTAAAGTTTTAAAACACTTAATTAAGTTCAAAACAATATAATTTTTCCCATTTCTAAATAATTATATTAGAAGGTTGCCCAATAATTATTTATCAGATATCAAAATTCAGTTTCTATTATTATCAGGATTCTTATCTGTCAAATTTATAATCCAGTATTTCTTTTAATTAACCCAATCATATTATTAGTTACAATACCCAAAAATCCGGGTTATTACAGTGTGTTTGTTAGATCTGCTTCATTTTACATTTATTCTCTTCATTTTATCTCTTCAAACACATTCGAAGAGTGTTGTGCCCAATTTTGGTACAAACACTTTGGTGCTTTCACTGAGAAAACCCTACCTTTCTCTTGCTCTATGGATCTACTACCATCATTGGATTGTAAAAACCTAAGGAGAAGATCTAGATCTATCGATTAGTGGTTCCTTCTATTCTATTTAGATTGCTCCAGATCTAAGAGGAACTACATTCATCGAGATTTTCGTATCCATGTTTTCGTATACAGAAAATATGATGTTTTTCATATCCGTAATTTTCATATCCATGAAAATATGGTGATTTTCATATCCTTATTTTCATATCCAGAAAATATGGTGATTTTCGTATCCAGAAAATATGGTGACTTTCGTATCGATCACTTTTCGTATAAATCAACATTCATATCGATCATCCTTCGTATCGATGCTCACATGCAATTCGTATCAGTCCATCTGCGTCTAATTCGTATCGATACTCACATGCAGTTCGTTTCGATCCACCTGTGTCCAATTCGTATCGATACTCAGATACAGTTCGTATCGATCCATCTGTGTCCAATTCATATCGATACTCACATGCAGATCATATCGATCCATCTACATCCAATTCGTATCGATACTCACATGCAGTTCGTATCGATCCACCTGCATCCAATTCGTATCGATACTCACATGCAGTTCGTATCAATCCATCTGCGTCCAATTCTTATCGGTACTCACACGCGGTTCGTATCGATCCATCTGCATCCAATTCGTATCGATACTCACATGCAGTTCGTATCGATCCATCTACGTCCAATTCGTATCGATACTCAGATGTAGTTCGTGTCGATCCATCTGCGTCCAATTCGTATCGATACTCACATGTAGTTCGTATCGATCCATCTGTGTCCAATTCGTATCGATCCTCAGATGCAGTTCATATCGATCCAACCGCGTGCATTTTGTATCGATTATCAGATACCACTTCATATCGATCCCGCGGCGTGCATTTCGTATCAATCCCCAAATACCACTTTGTATCGATCCAGCCGTCTGTATTTCGTATCGATCATCAGATACCACTTCGTATCAATCTAACCGCATGCACGTCGTATCGATCCTCGGATACCACTTCGTATCGATCTAGCTATGTGCACTTCGTATTGATGCTTAGATAACACTTCGTATCATTTAAACGTTGCTATGAACGATACGAAATTTCAAAAAAAAATCGAGGGGGGACCCCCAAACCCTATTCGCAGCGTAGAGCAACTGCATAGTGAATTCAAAGCTCAACTTAATAAAGGAACATCCTGATCATTCCATGACTGGACGAGACGTAGGGGATTACAGCAGCAATTGTTGAATTGCAATCAAGGAATGGGTAAAGAAAGACTACTCAACCGTGCTCCCAGAGGCTGGAGAACCTAGCTAATATGCCAGGAACTAGAGTTTATTAATATATCATGCTTCTAAGGTGGACTACAACTTCCCCCAATTGACCAGCTTATAAACTCCTGAATTGACAACTGTGTTGCGATGGCTGATATGACGACTGCCCTACAACGTCTACTTTGCCAACTCAAAACATAGATGGTCACCGCTGAACCATCTTCAAATGCCCGCATCCTAATCATTCCACGTCCATATGACTAAAAGCATGGCATACAACGTCAAGAGGACTTCCTTAATAACCAATATAGGTAACCTAACTGGATGAAAGTTTGGGACAATCACCAATCTATTAGCCCATTTCAACCAACTCGTCGTCCAATCGGCGTTACCAACCATTCAAACATTAGACAATCATGCATGCAACATTCACCAGTATTAAAAGACCTCGTAGCCATAAAATGGACCTGATCATAATGACGATTGGAGAATCTTCCCCAGTGGAGACCTATTCATTGAAACCATCCTACCTGCAAAATTTCCAGTGAAAATTCAATATGTTGACTATGTTAGTATACAATGGAAATACAACCCCCAACACTACCTCATTAAGTGAGAATTGTGCATGGCCTCCACCAAGAGTGATGACTGCCATCAAATGCAGATGTCTTCCCCCGTTCCTTAAAGAACACTTTCAATCATGGTTAGACATACTGGTTCTACTTCTCATATTGCTGAAGGGAATAAAAAAGTTGGTAGCCAACGAATTTATCCAAAGTCCACAGCCAGTTGCTGCCAATACCCATAAATGAATTCATCACTAGAGCTTATTTCCAAACTTTGATAAGAGGCCTGGTGGATAGCCACCAATGACTACACCAACATGTCTAGGCCTGATGAATCAGACGAAGGATCAACTTGGCGAGATAAGGAGGGAACCTACTCCATACTCTAGATCGGAAAACACCTCTTCTTTAGATGGCTACCATGGACGCCAACGCCATAAGGCTGCTCCAGAAAGGATAAAGCTGACAATATGTTCAAGCCCCATAAAACGAAGGGCCGGGAACCCCCGACCCTTATCAATCAAGAACTTTGATCAAACTAAACCATTTGCATTAGACTTCCAACTGTGACGAGCTAGACCGAAGTGCAATAGCGAGCATACGATGCCGCTTCACTTATCAATGAGATTTAATTCGATCTCTTTTGAATTATTTCTATTTCAATTTCGTTTATATTGCGAAACATGACCGACTTGAATTAAAGTACTTGCAAATGATGCAGGTAACCGAGTACTGAAGGATGTACAGAACAACCTCCACGGACTATGATCAAATCATTGAGGTATTATCATGACGAGCATAATTCAACCACTCATCAACTTCTATATGCCTCTGAATGGGGGCGAGGCATCAAAGCGAAAGAGACCGACAAGGTTAGGACTCTAGTTCAAAGTAGAGACAACCGACCATCCAATCATCCGCCTATGCAATTTAATTGGAGATCTGAGAGAGATTTGGGGTGATATGTCCCAACAATGCACCCTCCATCTCATACTTAAAGCTTGCCAAAATACTTATGCTTCTTTTTGTGCCCAGTAAAATCAAAATCACACCAAGGGTGGACGTAACGTGATCGTTCATGCATCCAATCCTGCATTAGACACTTAGGGTTATTTAAGAACACGTGTTTAAGTGGATATGATTTGACCATTCACTCCCCAGTTTGCATTTGTGATTCCGCAAAACAATTGTGCCTTAAATCGACTTCATCAGGGGCAAACCTCAATTTAAAATCATCGACTGATTGCCTACTCACTAACCATCATGAGCCATCATTTCAACTCTCTTCCTCAGCTCAATCGGAAGAACACAAAGTGTAAAGTGGACGTGGCTTGTCTGTCCCCTCTATAATTCTTACCCCTGACATAAGGGAAAATACATAGCTCAAAGTGGATGTAGTTCGACGATTCTCTGCTCTACTCGAGCTCAAAGCTTACCAGAACACTACTCTTACTCCTTAGGCTTGGTAGAAGCAGAATCCAAATGAACGTGTATGTGATTCGACCATCCATCAACTAAATCTTATCCTTTGTTGAGGGCAGATAAGTGGAAAGTGATCGAGATCCGACCAATCACTTATTAAGTGAAACCCGAGCTCGGGGCCCGACACACTTAAATCAAAAGGGATTGAAACACAACAATCCTCTAACTAACTCCGGCTCCTAGAGTGCGAGCTGGAATATAAACTTATGGACATGGGATTGAGGAGGATGAATCCGTCCATCTAACGACTTCGCCCGTGTTCAACCTAAACCCGAGGAGGATGGATCAGTCCATCTAACGACCTCGCCTTCCATATTTACAAGCTCGAGGAGGGTAGATCCGTCCATCTAACGACTTCGCTTGCCTACTCAGGGTGGATATGATACAACCATCCACATATCCGATCGACTTCTTGTTCCCAAAATGTGAACGAAACCCTAAACCCTAAACAGATGTGACTGACCATCCGTCGGCCAACTCTAGATTCTCGGAGTGCGAATCGGAGTGTAAACATCAAAATGGGTGTGACCGATAACCCGTAAAACAACTTAAGTCCCCAAAGTGCGGACATAATCCTAAAATACCAAATGGGTGTGACTGACAACCCACCAACTATCTCTGGTTCCGAGAGCGCGGACTGGAGTATAAAACTCAACTAATTCCATATTCCTAGAGTGTGAACTGGAGTATAAACATCAACTAAATCCAGATTCCCAGAGTGCGAACTGGAGTACAAACATCAACTAACTCCAGATTCCTAGAGTGCGAACTGGAGTATAAACATCAACTAACTCCAGATTCCTAGAGTGCGAACTAGAGTATAAACATCAACTAACTCCAGATTCCCAGAGCGCGAATTGGAGTATACCCATCAACTAACTCTGGTCCAGAGAGCGCGGACTGGAGTATAAACATCAACTAACTCCAGATTCCCAGAGTGCGAACTGGAGTTTAAACATCAACTAACTTCAGATTCCTTGAGTGCAAACTGGAGTATAAACATCAACTAACTCTAAGCCCCTAGAGCGTGGACTGGAGTATAAACACCAACTGGGTGCAAATGACCACCCATCGACTAACTTTGGTCCCGAGAGCGCGGATTGGAGTATAAATACCAAATTGGTCTGACTAGCAACCTATCAACCAACCACAGTCCTTAAAGCATGGCTTGGAATATAAATATCAGAAGGGATGCGATTTAACTCCCCTTCTATCAACTCTGATTCCTCGACAAGTTCTGTAGTAAAAAAGCATATGTGGTTCGACTGTCTGCTTTCCAACTCTTCCCCTGACATGGGGGAACACTTATCATAAAAAATCGGATGCGATCCGACCATCTAGCACAAAGTGGGAACGAAACGGCCGTCCATGCATCCACTCTTGTTCTGGCACGGGACACATAACATAACTTTTTAGGGATGCAGTCCAACCCTACAAGACCAAATTTCTTCTTTGATTCGACAGGGAGACGCGGATTCGCAAAATGGACCTAGCTGAACATCCTATTCTAAATGGATACCGCAAATGAACGTGACACGATCGTTCATCTGCTAACTCTTGTCAATGATCTGGCGGGTTGTGCATGCAACATGGACGGATGTGACCCAACCATCTGCCAATCAACTCTTTCCTACAGTTCAGTGGGAAAATCATCAAATTAAAGTTGTTGTAATGTGATCGACCACACCTCGACTTTTTCCCTTGACTAGGGGAAGAGGATTTGGCCGAGGAAAATGTGGTCCGACCATTTTCTATAAAAAAATCTTAGTCCCCAGAGTGTAGACAGGGGTATAAACATCAAATAGATGTGATGAATGGCCCTTCAGCCGACTCTGATCCTCGGAGTGCGACTAGGAGCTTAGAAAAATGAACGAATGTGATTCGACCATTCATTCACCAACTCCGACCTAAAGTCGGCGGAAGGAGTATAAAACTCGCTACAGATGCAATTAAACCGTCCATAAACTAACTCTACTAACCCAAGACTGGGGGCAGAAGAACAAATCACTGAAAGAAGAGAAAGGTGACTCGCTACATCGCTAGCTTAGCGTCCTTTACAACATAAGGTGACGACTACAAGGAGGCCTTAATGCTAACCAATCAGAATGATGCCCGAAGTTACGGGAAACCAATTATATTGTACCGCCAGATCGACGGACAATATTGATCTGCACCTTTCATATCATACCAATGGATCGATAGGCAATGAGGTCCGTGCATTCTATATTGCGTCGCTAAATCGACTGCCAATATCGATCCTCTTCGACTACAAATCGATGTGACACGAGTGCCCATCGAATACCTTCGACCACTAGAGCATAGATAGAACCACGCATGAGGGTGACTTGACCATTCGTCCTTCGTCGCCTTCCTTCGAACCGCCAGGAAGAGCATGACACTGGATGAGCACGATCTGACTGCATTTGAGCTGACTTTATCCCTAGATCTAACGTCGAAATGGACGTGGTTGATCAGCCAACTCCAAAAGAATGCAATGCGACCATTCGTTCTTTGACTCTTACCACGATCCGACTAAACAAGAAATTCACAACAAGTGCAACCTAAATGTCCGCGCATCGATTCTTGCCCTCGATTTGACAAGGAAAGCATCAATCCTGCGTTGGATCTAACTGACGATTCACTATTCAATTTTTGCCCAGAGTATGACGACATAAGCAGTAAAGTGAATGTCAGTGAGGCAACAAAGTATTCTGCCTAGAGGAAAGAACTAGTACAGATTGCAAGATATGGCACAACTCAGCCTTCCATCAGTTAACTCGATCCCATGGTTCGACGGGATGGAATGCGAAATTGAAGCGAACATTATCTACCTTGCCACCTATCGAGATATTCCCCAGACTTGGGGGCACGCATGAGAAATAAGATGAATGTAATTTGATCGTTCATCAAACAACTCTGGCTCTTACAGCTTGAAGCTTAGAGATAGAATCATCAGATCGACACCCAGACTTATAGGCAACTAATCATCATTCTGACCATTCCGGTAAGCAATGGGCCGCAAGTACATTGAATGGAAAACGCATTGCTCGGAAACACAAGTAGTTTCAAACTCATAGCTGGAGTCAGTTATGCAGCAGCACGCAATACAGTGCTAAACTCTACCAAGCCTTTGATTCAACATGCCTATATGGCTAATCATTAACCATTACAAATAAGCACATTAAGTGCCTACAATCCATCAGGAGCACTAAGGATCAGATCACAACTCAGCACAATGATGGTAAAAGATTTAACTATTTTACTTCAGGTGAATCTTGATGTATTCGCTTGGGCTCGATCTCATATATATATATATATATATATATATATATATATATATGGAATCTCACCAACCATTGAGAACCCTGCATTAAATGTCAACACGAGGCATGTCTCGGTGAATAAAAACAAAGCGATGTGGATCTAGAAAAATCTGCTGCACTTAAGGAGGAGGCAAATCTACTCAAACCAATAGGTTTATCCACGATGTCCTCTACCCAAAATCAATATCCAATCCTTTACTTATGAGAGAAACAAACGGAGAGTGGTGGACGTACGCCAACTACTCAAATTTGCATGAGGCATGGCAAACCATAGTTTTCCACTTCCAATGATCAACCAACTAATAGACTCGACCATCAGACATGCCATGGACGCAAACTCCGGATACAATCAGATACTGAAACATGTCCCAAACTAGGAAAACAACTGTTCATTACTGACCTGTGCCTATAGTGCTATGCTGCATTCCTTGGATTCAAACTTGAGAACGCTTATGCAACTTACCAAAGGACGATTAAAAGATTGTTCAAAAATCAGATCAGTCGATCAATGAAAGTATATGTGGTTAATATGCTCGTGAGATCACGACCATCGGACGGCCACATCGATGACTTGGCAAAGATATTCAGTGCTCTCCAACAACTGTAGAATGAACTTAATCCTTTGAAATGCTCTTTCAGCGTTGTATAAGAAGAATTCTTGGGTTTCGTCATCAATTCTCGTAGGATTGAGGCTAATGTCAGAAAATGCTAGAGATTAGAGTCATCCATGTACCGAGGAAACCAAGCAGCTCTGATAGATCGCTCAGTAAGACCTCCCATTTTACCCAAGCCGTTGGATCGTGAAGATCTATACCTCAATTGGGTCATGTCAACACACGCCATAAGCATCTCTATGTTATGTGAAGAGAAACGAACCCAAAGATCAGAATATAATGAAAGCTGGCTATTGACGGGCTCACCCCGTTAGATCTATACCAACCAGTCTCGATAGGTTCTATGGAAACCTTAGATGTCTGAAAGGTTACTCAATTGGAATATCAAGCTAAGCCAATTTGATATCACTTATTTCCCTCAGAGAACTATCCATGGTAAATCATTAGCATACTTCATATCTAAATTCACTGCTTTAGATGACTATCCGAAGAGCAGTGGAGAACTGTCTAACCGATGGAGAATGTACACGGATGGAATTTTCAATAATCAGTTTTCTAGCGTCGAAGTTGCATTAATGACTCCCAAGGAACGATCGATCCATTACACCCTGAAACTCAACTTCACAGCAACAAATAACGAAGTTAAGTATGAAGCCTTGGTCACCACACTAAAACGTACAGGAAAACTAGGAGTGGAAACTTTACATATCTTATGTGATTTCTGATTAGTCGTGTGCTAAGGCAGGGAGGATTATCGGACTAGGGGCAACATCTTGTTCCTTACCTTAGATGGATCCTAAAGCTACTAGCCGACTTCGAGAATTACACCATACAAACATCTTAGAGAACAAAATGAAAAGGCCAAGTCACTAGCCAAGCTAGTCAGTTCTGGCAATGCACGGCAAAAAGACTCTATCCCAGTCGAAATACTTATTATTCCAAGCTTTGACATATGAAAATCAACTGGATCTTAGAGATGGATCTAGAAAAGGAGTCACAGATGAATCCTATCAAAGATTATCCATAATCGGGGATTCTTCTTGAATAAAGGAATGAGAAATGGCATATCCTTTATGAAGCATCACTGCATGATTATGTCTAGATTGTTCAACTCTATCGATACAAAGCATTACTTTTGTGTCCACCAATTCGAGACCCAATATTACATATCCATCGATACAAAGCACCTGTAACATCCCGTATTTTTAAGCTACTGAATTTGAACATTTAATTTGTTTTAAATGTTTAATGTGGATTCTTAATTGATTTTGAAATGAATGGGTTCGGGTTCAATCAATGAAATAAGCTATAATTTTTAATTATAGCAATTCCGGTTGCATTTGAATAATGGAAAAATAATAATTTAAATATTCGAAATTGAAATAAAAATAAATCTGGATGTAAATAGTGATAAAAATGGTTTTAGAAATTATGTTGAGTTATTTGAGTGTAAATAGTGCAGTGAGAATTTTAGATGAATTTTAAAGTTGATAAATTAATATTTGTGATTTTATATTAATTTAAAAATGAATTTAATATTATTAAAATGCAATTAATCAGATTTTGGTTCGGAATGAGCCAGAACGATTTTTATGGTGTTTATAAATTTTATATGATTTATTGTTAAGTTAGTAAAAATTTTAAAAGTAAATTTTTAAGCGTTTTCGACAATTTTGAAAATCGCTTGATTTAATAGACGAGTGAAAATAGCCTTCCGGGGCACAGTCTCGGAATTCGAGGAAACCAGTTTCATTGGATCCGTAATAGTTAGTTATTATTGGATTTCAATTTTCGTAGCAATCGGAGTTGTCGTTTGACCCCGGCAGCTCGAAACGCATCGTTTTAATCGATTTAATTTAAAATTGATCGTTTAATTCCGTATCTCGCTCATACGATCGAATTAGCTTACGAAACTTGTCCCATTGTGTTCGGAACGCAGGAAAATCCTAGGAACGCCTGTCGGAACGCGTAGTTTGGAGTTCGTTTGCGTATATTGTTAAATTGAGAATTTTATTAATAAAATAATATTAAATAATAAATATATATATACATCTATCTCTCTAAAACCCTAGATTTGTCCAGGTCGCCGCATTCTTATTTCAATGGGCGGTAATCATTTTCATTTCTTCCTCGAAGTCTCTCAATCCATGCAACGATTTTGAAAATCTCCAACTGGAAAGTTGTAGAGAGTGAGAAGATCGTGAGATCCAACGGTTAAGATTGCGTTTCGTCGACCAGAGGAGAGGAGAGATGGCCGCGTTCATGCCTTGTTTATGCGCGCGTTCTTATGCCTGGCCGTGACCGAGCTCAGGGGTACTCGGGCCGATGGTGGAGGTTGAGGAGCCCTTCGATATCGTAAGCTCCGATCGCTTTCTCGTGCAGTGGGGTGGTCAAAGTTCGTAGCCCTAGTTCTTGAGTGAGTGGGTTCATGTCGTGCTTCCTACCTGTAGCCCGCGTTCGTGAGAAGTAAGAGGAGAAGCGGCCTAGATCTCGTTCCTGATGAACGGCTCTGATTGTTTGTGGTAAATTAAAAAATTAAATAAAAGGAATTTGTTCTAAATTTAATTCAAATCTTTAAAATTTAATAACTAATACATAAGATATCAGATTTCGATGAATTTGGTAGTGCCGGAATCGCCGAAAAGAGTACTACGCGATGGTGCAGTTCCGGATCCATTCCGGGCAAGTAGAAATTTAGGTTAAATCGAACGTCGTTCGGTTTAATTTAAATTTCGAACGCTCGCCGAAACTCAAGGTGAGTTATTCTCACTCACATCTGGATACTAGTAAAGTTAGACAGTTAGTATTGATTGTTTGTTTGGATGTTTACCTGTTTATGTTGATTATTATCATATTGAATTGATATATATAGTTGTGCTAATATTTGTGGATGCGGGAAAACAGGTTGGAGGGATCCAACTGGATTCCTCACAATATAGTGTTTATTTTTATAGTCGATGATGATGCCTGTTTATATATTGTGATTGATAAATTGGAATTTAATTGCATTGTGATATTGTGGGATAAACTATAAGCCCAGGATGTTAAATTACAAAGAAATTTGGAGTTTTAATTTTAAAGAAATTAAATTGGATTTTCAAAAAGAATTTAAGAAAATTCATAAATAAGGAATTTAGAAGCATATAAAAATTAGAATCTGTTGGATGGAAAACTGAAATAAAATTGTATTTGAAATATTGCTGAATAAATTATAAATCCATAATTTATTTATAAATGGATAAATTGAATTTTTGAAGAATAAAAGTTATTGTAAATTAATGTATTTTAAAGAATTAAAATTTGAAATCTATTTAGAATGGAAATTGAAAATTTGTAAAATCTGGAATGATAAACAAAGAGAAATGTTATCTGTTGATAAATGTGAAAGTGAATTTATGTTATTTAACCATAAATCTAAATTGAAATAAATCGACAGAAATCGTGAGAAGGATTTCTGTGGTGTTTAGGTGGGAATGAGATTCCTTGGGAAAAACCAAGTTCGATTTTAAACTGATTTTATAAAGAGAAAGTTTTGAAATTTGAAACTGGTTTAAAGAATGTTGGAAATTATTATTTTTAAAGTAACAATTTAAAAATTAGTAATAGTAAATAAATTATTCTTTTACAAATGGATTTGTTTTAAAAAGCTAGTTTTGACCTAAGTATATTGAAATAAGTATTAATCTTCTTACAACTCTATTTTTAAAATATAGTTTAACTAAAACCTTATCTTAAATCAAGTTATATCTTATAAAATAGTTTTACTTTAAATATTTCGGAAGTATATTTTTAGTAAATAACTAGTAGTAAATTCACATATTTTAAAGTATATTTCAGAATAAAGTATTTTTACTGTTTTAAATCTAAACGTTTTGAACTTGGTTATTTCCAATGGAAATTAATGGTAAAGGATTTACCTTGTAAAGGAAGAACTTTGGGAATTGTTTTCAAATGAGCTTTGAAAATTTGAAAATATATCTTTTAAAGATATCCGAGGCAAATAAATAATGTAGGAATTATTTATTGTGTGATGAATGCTTATGGATGTTTATGAATATAAATTGATAGTTAAATCACCGACTATCAATATTGGACAAATGCGTTAAATCACCGGGATCGAGATTTATTTCTCGAAAACCACTTCGATCCGGTTTGTACGTTTCGTGCGAAAAACGTGTTCGGAGTCGAAGATGGAGCAGTGAAGTGCAAGGACTAATCGCTACTAATCCTGAGAATATTTCCAAAATGGATGTAGTAGGAGTAGTGCCTTCGGTTCCGTTCGAACCCGGGACGGACTTGTATGGATGAATGCTTGCGAAACATCGTCAGGTGGACGATGGGCATTCTAAGTAAAAACGTTCTAAAGGTAACGCTTAGCCTCAAGTCTCATCAACCGGGAATGACTGAAAATCAGGGGATATGCAGCAAGGTTAGGTGGGTCATGCCCAAGCAGGACAAGATATTTCCCCTGTCTAGATGTCCCTTATATATTTCGGCTTAGTGGGTGGTTGGTCGCGCTAACCACGGGGTTTATCTTATTCGGGACTGTTCAGTAAGGAATGGATCCGGCCTTGTGTTGCAGGGGATGAAGGGAGTAGTCCTCGGTACGGTGATCTAGGCCCCGTACTGTGACAGGTGGTACCCCAGTGCCTAGTCATTGTTGGAAATCCATTTTCCCTACGAGCCTTGTACGAGTTTTGTTTGTATTACCCACTTTTGTGGCTAGTAGCTGGAATTTAATGAATGTAACAATTTCGGCTATTTTATAAGTATTTGTAAATAGACCCTATTATAATATCAGAGGATTTCTATAAAAGAGTTTTAGCTATCGTAAGGCAAAAACCCGACATGTTTATTTGTGGCGTGGTCTTACGAGATGCTTTTGTTTTTCAAAGGATTTTTGAAACTTTAATAATCAATTTGGATGCATTAGTATCAGCTGGTATTCCAGACTGACTCGGGTGTTATTTCATTATAATGCTCGGGTCAGACCGAGTATTATATGTTCAGGTTAGGTTGCTATGGAGCAGGAGAGGAGCTGGAGTCCGAGACGTATATATGTACATATATATATTCCGCTGTTGTTATTGTATGGTATGTCTGATTGGTGATTGATGATGTATGAGATACTCTGATTTTGTGATGTATAAACAGTTATAGAGTTCATTTTGTGTAAAGTTCTATATTTACTATTATATTTTATTCCGCTGCGACTGTGAGATTCTGATATTGTTTAGTTTCTTCTTCTTCTATCTCTTCTTCTTTAACCCTAATGGTTCGTAATCCTGTGCCACTTGAGTTAATAAAGGTAGAATATTCTTGATTCAAGGGGTATGGATTTGCGGGCTGTTACACACACCTTATGTGAATCCATCTCGTATCGATAACCATCGATACGAAGTCTACCTTAATGCATGCCAGATCGATCCGGGAGAGGATCGATGCCAAGGAATGAATCAAAACGACCATCAAGCACTGTTACAACTTGAACTTCATGTCGATCCAGGTGAGGATCGATACGAAGCTCGATACAAAGAACTTGATAATGATCGGCAAATGTGCAAACATGAACAGGAGTCGGGTTAACATACATGCATGTATGACGAACTAATATTCAATTTTCAAAATTCACAGGAGTTGGATGCTCATCAAGTGACAATTACAACAGTGAACAACAAATCGCTAGCGCTTAACGCTTAGTTACAACAAAACACTGCATGATTATTGACAATCAATAGTTCGACATCTACACCACTATCGTTTCAATCAAAGGTTACATCTTTTGATGAAAAGATAGCAAATACTCAACGAATCAGATAGAACTTTTCAGAATGAAGATGGAAGCCTTTCAAAGCACGTCATGTTCACACAAGACGTACTTTGGGGGGTAAATATTATCCCGCCTTCTGGCAAGGCCGTGACGCCAAGAACTTGACTAGAAACCAAAGATAGTTCGTCCTGGAGATCGTTGGATACCGGTAAATTTTGTCCGAGCCCGGATCGAGCTACAATTAATATGACAGGACCAGCAAAGCTATTAAAACCAACGTTCCAAATTTTAAGTCAATCGGAGTTCGTATGCTCAAGATATTGATCGATCACGGTTGAGAAATCCAAACTTGCATCGATCATAACTCGAGATCTACAATTCCAAATGCCAATAAATTTTCACAGGACCTTGCCTACAACGTCAAGAATGTACCAGATAAATTTCAGCCAAAAAGGATCAATTCTTGATCGATACGAATTCCATTCGTATCACTCCCAGATCGAGTTGAAACCACTTGAACTCAATCCCGTGGGACCACCCATGTGAGAGAAGAAGTCCCCCGAGATCTGGGTTAGATATTTTCAGCCTACGCCTATAAATAGCAGCCATATGCATCCAGAAAATGGATTTTTTTCCTCTTACGCTGATACTCTGCCGAAATCATTACCAAACTTCAGTTGTACTGTTGTAATCTTTTGTAATCAGCAAGTAAAGTTCAATAAACATCAGTCATTTCATAATGGACTAGGAAATTCGCCGAACCACTTTAAATCTTTGTGTTTTTGTGCATTTTCTTATATGTTTATTTGTGTGTTTGTTAGATATGGTTCATTTTACATTTATTCTCTTCATTTTATCTCTTCAAACACATCCGAAGAGTGTTGTGCCTAATTTTGGTACAAACATAAGTGTATTTATAACATTTACAAAATTAAAACTTATAGAAAAAAATTTAAACAAATAAAATAAAGATTTTATCTAAAATATTTTAGATTGGATCTAAAATTCACTTTAGACTTCATGGCCCAATAGATCTAAAAAGAAAAACTTTTTGATATCTACTTATTTCACCCACTTTCGACTGTGCAGTATCCTTCATCGGATGCTCCCATTAATCGAAAGGTCATGGATACCATGATTTAAAGCTTCTGCCATGGTAATGAAAAGAACAGGGGATAAGGGGCCCTCGCCTAACTCCCCTTCTAGATGTGAAGTAGCTTTTGGGCACACCCTTTAGAAGAACATAATACCAACAATTAGAAGTTAATCTCCAAACCATATCGATGAATGGTTCTTAGAATCCAAAGGCCCTAAGCACTTTAATGATAAATAACTAAGATATTCGATCATAAACATTAGCCATTTCCAATTTGATGATAATGTTAGATCCTAAGACTTTACAAATTATTTGGCAGACGAGTTCTTAAGCAAGAAGAATACTATCGGCGATGACGCTACCATCGACGAATCCAGCTTATGAGGAGGAGATGATTTTATGAAGAATCGGGACTAATCTAGCTGCTAGAATCTTAGAAATAACTTTATTAGTGAAGTTACAGAGACTTATAGGTCAAAGGTCTTGGGGTTTTCAATTTTGGGAATTAGCACAATGTTAGTAGATGTCCATCTTTAAGGAAGTGGGCTACCAACAAAGAACGCTTGCATAGCAGAAGTGAAATCCAAACCTACAACCTATGATATCCTAACACTTCCGAAAGAAGCAGTCATTAAACCCATCGGGGTCAGCAACATTGGCTTTGTCCGAGCGTAATGACAATGGACCTGACCTCCTCGAGAGAGAGAATGATAGATAAGATCAAGCCATCGAACTCATTCATCAGATAAGGGATATGACCAAGAATATTTTTATCACGGTGAATAGTAGATTGTGGACCAATGGCTTATGGAACATTTATGGACAAATATTTATTTTATATGATTCAGTACACTTGATTATAAACACATTCACGATTGCAATCAATTAAATATTATTCTTAAAGATTTTTTACTTATATGTATAACAGGAAAATAAACACAAGGAAAAAGTTACAAAAAAATTTAGTCTCAGGGATGGTAAGTTTGATTTTTAGTCTAAATGACACTTTATAGTGTAAATAGAAAATGATAGCTACATCTATCATTCTGTGATTTACACTACAAATTGTCCTTTAGACTAAAAAAAAACTTGCTGTCTCCGAGATTAATTTTTTTGCAACTTCTTCCCTGTGCCAAAAAACCCCTATGTATAATGTATCTAAAACATTAACTATATTTCAATATAACAATATGTACATTAGAAAATAAAACCAAAAGCTTACTTTATTTCGTACAAGATTTGATGTAAGAGTTAAATTGTATGATCAAATTACGTGATTGCTTCTAGAGCGCACACTTAATTCTATCACAAACATCTTCTTAAAATTTGATATATATTTATTAAAGTCCTTGATTATGATTAATAAAAAATTAAATAAAAAAATATGACTGGTAAATTTATCGGTACCACTAGTTTTGATAATTCTTTATCGCTAAGTTTACCATTATCAATGGTAAATTGATCGATGCAGCTTGATATCGATTACAAATTATACGAAAATGGTAAACTTATCACTACCGTAACAACCTTGTATATATGGGAAGGTTTTCGCCACACCACATTTATAGCCCTTTGGTTTTTTGAGCTACACAATTTAAAATTGAATAAAAATTTGTTGTCATGTTCTTGCATGCTTCAACAACCTCTTCACAAAACTTCAACTAATTTGAATAATATTAACATATTCTAAAATAATATTATAAATTGATGATTAAAATAAATGTTTTTAGTGGTTGATGTTAGTTTGATACCTGAATGTGTTAGAAGTTTCAAGATGTTTTATCTTTTGTAGACATGATGTTCATAAGTGTAGGCTAAACATGTTCAATGCTTCATTTGGTTTCGAATATTGTAGCATGAAAACCACAAGTTTGTAGAATGGATTGTAAACCAAGAGGATCGTTGCAAACCCTTTTCTTCGTTTGCATGTGCGCATGTGCAGGCACAAGCGTAGGCATGTGCAGGCACAAGCGTAGGTGCATGAGTGCCTGTGGATGGATAAGGATCAAGGCCATCTGCTTGTGCATTCCCTTCCCATTCTCCCTTTTATCTTTTTCTGCAACAAATTTTTTGATTAAAATGAAATTTTCTGAATTATTGTATCTATTGACGGGATCATCTATGTAGAAACTACATCATCTGAAAAATAGCCGAGCCAAACCATGTTTGCTCCACGCATACACACACATACACATGCACATATGCATCCACTCTTAAATAAAACATGTTAAGTAGATAACACTTTGTTTTTTCATAAATTAGACGAACCACGTTGTACTCTCACAGCATCTGATGATAAAAGAAAACGAACGGAGGTACTCTACCATAAGCAACGTACAAATTTGTCTATCTTGTTTTGTAACGTTGTGTAATGTTGTGTAGATAACACGTCTAAAATTAGAACAATTTTCCAAGCATTGTGCAAAACAAGAGTAGATCCCTACCCTTGGTGAAGAGACATGCTGTAGGAAAAAACTACGATACAGATATTTGTATCAAAAACTTGATACGATTCTCACCATTGATTGTCATGTGTACTACATGACAAAACAGTTTATAATATGCATTTTCATTAGATGTAGATAATTTGTTATTAAACATGACAGTAACTAAATATGGTTGTATCAATTGATACAGGATCAAAGTTCTTCTCCATGCAATATGAAGGGTTGACATGAAATTTAGGCGCGTTTTACTAAGCAACTGTTAGAGTTCATAGATGACCACATTCAAATTACAGTCACTATTTTGGACAATTCATTTTCCTGTACAACGACCACACACTTCATTAAAACCGGACTAAAACAAAACATGGATCCAAAAAACTAAAAGATATTTTATTTTAAACCTCATAAATGCTGAGCAGCCATCTGAAAAATGAAAAATAAAAATACATATAAATGTTGTAATTAATCACAGAAATGTGTATAACTTTGTATTCAAAATATTTAGAGTATAACTTTGTATTCAAAATATTTAGACAATCTTTATTTTCAAGAATCATACACGTACTACACCTACAGAAATTCACACTCTTTATGATTGATCAACTCTTGAATATAGATACAATAGAAGAAGAAAAACAATTCGTTTCTAGCCTTCAAATGCCCACTGTACTCATCTGATTTCAGCAATCAAAAACATTTTGAACCTAGAAGAAGTGGCCGATAACATATTTGTAATTTCATAAAATCCATAATCCATACCGTAAATGGGCGATGACTCTTTTGAATCATGATCAAGCATTAGGGCATGAAAGAGAGTTTCCATGTCTTCGTTTGATAGAAAAAAAAGAAGACGATGAAGTGTGTTGCCATATCCTTATAGATTGAAATAGAACTAAGACAAAACATCAGTGTTCAGGAAACTGAAGATGACCATATCACTGCTCTTCCCCTTCGTAAAACCATACTTCCTCAAAACACCTTCCTTTACAAACCCAACCTTCTCCAAAACCCTCTGACTAGCTAAATTTTCCACATCGACCAAAGCTTCAACTCTTTCTAATTCAGGCATTTCATCAAACACTTCCTTGAGTACCAACCTAACCGCGTCAGAAGCGATGCCCTTACCCCAGTACTCTTTAGCAAGCACGTATCCGAGTTCACCTCTGCATATGTCGCCCGTTCTAGAAACGGAGATCCCGCCGACTAGCTTGGAGTCGACGCAGATGGCTTTGAAGTAGGGGTGGGAGAGCACTGTGGTGGTTATGAAGGCGAGGAGGTCGGATTTGGAAGTGTAGGGGTCGAATCTGCAGAAGTTGGTTACGGCTGGGTCAGATGCCCAGGTCATGTAGTCGTCGACGTCGGAGGTGGTGAATTTCCGCAGCGTGATGGTTCTGTTTTCCATTAGTTTGGATTTGGGGTTTCGGAATGATTTTGGGGATGGTTTTATAGGGGAGGACGAAGGGGGTTGGAAGGTGATTTGTTGCAATGCTTGGATGTCAAGGAATGGAGATGCAGCAGCCTAGTTTGACCGACGAGTTTTATATTGTGGTAGAGTTACATAATTATGTATTATTGGATGATTGTCGACTAGTCGTTGTTCTTTCTCCAATTCTGTAGAAACGCATGAAATCCACTATGAAGAAGTAAAAAGGAACAAAGAAATTAAAAAAAAAAAATTGAAGAATGAAGTCTAAATTAATACCAGTTAATAAGACCAGCATAATAAAACATTTTACCCTAAAACCAGTACACAACAAAGTTTGGGATATTTACGATGAGAAGTATAATCTTTATTTGTTTTCAAAATTCCAAAAGTCGTAAAAATAAAATAAAATAAGTAAATGCAAAAGAGCAAATTTGCAAAAATAAATAAATTATGAGACTATTATATCCACATTTTACACATACAAAAAAGTTACAATGATACACACATACATATTGTGTGCACCAGAAGTTGACACAAATACCTAATAGATTATAGGTAAAGAAATAAATGAAGAAATCAAAATTAAAACAAAGAAAACAAGCATAAAGCAAGTAAAAAATAAGGACAAACAAATTTATAGTGGTTCGGCATTGAATGACTACGTTCACTTTGATGAAATAGTTTTATTAATCACTTGAATTTCTAAGTACAAGAGGTATCGGATCGGAATCCGTGATTACATGGAGTACAAGCAAAATAACAGCGTCCAACTCCCTCAAATGAGCTATGAACCACGTATTTGTAGGGGTAGACAACTGAATATCCTCTTGAAAATTCGCCGGCAGAACCTCCTGATGTAGTTGAGGTTGTCCAGAAAATTTCGAGATCCAATTCCCAATATGAAGCGATTGAGGCCGATCGGTCTTCTCTGCCACATGGCGTCATTCGATCGCCATTGCAGGTCCCCCTTTGTGCTATCTTCATGTTTCCATAGTTGCTTGCATAGTTGCCTTTATATTTTTAGAGATATCGATCGAACCGTTGAGTTGAATTGCTGTTCATGCTATTAAGCCATAATGATCCAATTTGATCCCCTTCCTAGGGGAGGCACTAATCCATACATAGAATGTTATGTAGAATCTATCTCTCTGTTTCGCTTGATCGTTGCTTCACATTATTGTCTATGCTCGATCTCTAGTCTCGGTGATCACCTCTTCGGGCTGCCTGCCTTGTTTATCATCAGTCTAACTTGTCCAAACAATCCGAATATAGCTGGATTAAAAGACCGGATAACGCTTGCCCCCAAAAGTTCATCTTATTTCGAACATGACGTGCTTTGAATCGAAGCAAGTTAGAGTCGTGAGATAGAATTCCAATAGTTTCCTAAATAGTCGTTATTCTTCCATTGAATTGTCTTTCTAAAGAGTCGTATCTCTCTCTGTTTGTTGTGAAGCTTGGTCGATATTTGTCGGTATAAATCCGAAAGATAATCCTCGGTCTTTGTCAATGCTCGGTTTCATTGAGCATGTTGATCGAGATAGTAGGCCTCGGCTGTCCGTAGTGACATCTTTTTTGCGAAATCCAAATAATTCAATGTCTAACGATTCAAGAAATTGAAAGTTGGATATGTACACATGCACGTTCATTTACATGTTTGTGGGTCGTTGCCAATTTCATGTGGTTGGAAAATATTTGTGTTGCTATTTTTTTATACATTGGTAAGGGATCGGTATGAATTACCTAGGTGGGGGATCAGATCCGATCCCTTCACTTATATAAACTCAACCGATTTTAGGCTTTGAGAAAATGGACCGCACTCATGCATATATAAGCCAGTACTTAGCTTATTTCACTTCTCCTAATTTAATTTAGTTTGCAACCGAACCGATCCCTTTTACTTCCTCCTTTCTACCATTAACAACTTCATCTTCAAGCTTAACATTTCAATCACATCCGCCACTGGTACATCTAATTCCTCACGCGACTCCATCTTCTATTTTGCTAGAAGCCTTCGCCATTACCCCAAATTGATTCCCTTTCGATCTTGCCAATTTAACTTCGAATCCAAGCTTGAAGCCGAACTGCTTTTATCTGTTTTCCTTGACCCTTGTTCATGTTTAGCTTTGCATACATAGGTGGGTTTTCGGACTTGTAATATGTGATTTAAGGTTTTAAGACGACGAGGCAAGGGACTGTTGGAATTTTGTTGATGGTTGCGGCGGAACTGTGACGACCCGGAATTTCCAACAATTTAAATTTGAATTATTAATTGATTTTAAATATTTAAAAGTTAATTTTTACTTAAATTCAAGATGACAATAATTTCTTGATAATTAAATCATTGAATTATATAGTTGAAATGATGAATTTAATAATTGAAATTGGGTAGATTTCTGAATCTGAGATTCTAAGCCTGTTTAAAATAATTTGAAGGCTTATAAAATTTATAATGATGATACTGAAAATAATAGAATGTATGAAATTTAATTTAAAGGTAAATTTGTTCACTTTTAAAAATATATCGTTTAAATTAAATTTAAAAATAGCCTTCCGAGGCACATACTCGGAATTCGACGAAACCAGTTTCATTGGATCCGTAATAGTTAGTTATTATCGGATTTCAATTTTTGTAGCAATCGGAGTTATCGTTTGACCCTGACAGCTCGAAACGCGTAGAACTATTTTAATCGATTTAATTTAAAATTGATCGCTACTTATGTAACTCACGCATACGATCGAACTAGCCTTCGAAACACGTTCCATTGTGTTCGGAACGCGAGTAAAACCTTATAATCACCTAGCGACATTCGTTAAGAGAAGTTCAAAATTTTAATTTGACGATGAACGAGACATTTTGAAGTTTGTAATATAATAAATTTAAAAGTCAACTAGCAAGATATTTTATTGTACCAAGCGTATTCTGGAAGCCAATTTCCCCCCAAACTCTATAATTTATCTCCATCCTCTTAACCTTAACCTTTAAAAAAAACAGAAAACGAATTCAAAGAAAAAAAAATATAGTAATAATCGAAATCAAAGAATGGCCGAAGCCGGCCTCCTCCAAAATCGAAAATCATTTTTCTGATCGAACCAGTTGCAATCGAAGCAGTTCATGGGGAGTCGGTCGCGATCTAGGGTTTGTGTTTCTGGGGGAATTGGCGACTGTCGAAGTCGCGTTTTTTGGTTCGAGTCGTTCAAGCATGGGGCGGCGCTGCTACTTCGAGCATCTGGTGGCGCTCGCGAACTGACAGAAGGCTTCGTGGTGGCGCAGCGAAGTGGAGTCGATCCCGAGGCACTGCAACGATGAGGAGTTGGCTCGAGTGGCGACTCACGCATGGGAAGAAGTGAACTGGGGCATCGCTAGGCCGGAGTGATGAAGGCGCGTCTCACGGTCATGGTGATCGGTGGCGATGCGAGCTAGCGAGGTGAGGTTTTGTTGTTTCCAAACTTATCAGTTTTATATATATGTCTTAATAAATATTCAGAAAAAAAAAGAAAAAAAAAGAAAAAAAATTATTAAAATTAAATTAAAATTTCACTAAGGAGGGGAAGATTCTGTTTAAGTAAATGATATATATACAAGGAGCAGCATATATATATATAAGTTATTTTTAGTATCTGTAGTTTCAAAGTAAAATAAATATGTATATACACATCTCAAATATGCTATTTGATTTTTTTTATAAAGTGTTAAGGGGTTTAATTAACTTATCTAAAGAAATTGTTGAATAAGTTCAAATATTAATAGATCATCCATTGTTTATCCAAGGTCAATGATCGTGAAGGATAAGTCGAAAGGGAAATGGATTGCGAAACAATAAAGGTGAGTAAACCTCACTCTGTTGGATTTCTATTTAACTTTAAATGGTTAAATTTAAATATTTGGTTGTATGATTGAGTTGATTTGATATGCACTGTGAATTGATGATCTGGTAAATTTGGTTTTGGACGGTTCTCGAGTCAATTGTCGCTTAACTCAATGTATTGGGAATTTTAAGTAGTTTAAACCTAAAACATAAATAAGAAAATGTTTCCGCTTTAAAAGTTACTAAAGGCTTAATGATTTGTGATACGTTAAAATAGTAGAGTAATTAAAAATGGATAATTAATTAATGATTTGGGTTATTTAATTCAGTAATTAAGGGTTTGAATAAATAATAAATTAAGTTGTAAGTTAACTAACTAAGTATAAATAATTCAGAATAATCATTTATCAAGAGATTAATTAAGATAATTGATTAAGGAGTAACTGATTTATTAATGAAGTAAATAAAAGAATATTTAATTATATATTGGGATTAATCGAGAATGATAAATATTGGGGTTGAATTAAAGTAAAATATAATCATTAAGTTATATAATTAATAAAGTAATTAAAGATTTGATTAATTGAGATTAATTAAATCATAATAAGTGACTTACGAGAAGTCAATTAATATGAGTAATTAAGAATTAGCGAAATTGATTCTAGTTAATTAATTTGTGAAGTAATTAAAGATTACTCATTGGTTTGGTAAGAGTAATTAATATCGTGAGATTAATTAAAGAGAATTACTTGAATGGAATTGGAAGATAATTGGAGGAACTGATTAATTAATTGTTTTGGAATTAATTAATAATCTAAGTGAATGTGGTTAGAAAATTCAATTAGAATCAATTGAATAAATTTGTATGTGATCAAGCATTGCTTATGGATGATTGAATGATATGTGATACTTTGAATGAGTTGATATCGCTGATATGAAATGTTGTGTATTTCATTCGGATAATTTGGGACTAGGATGACATGAGATCCGAGGAGACCGGGATCGGGTATTAGGAAATACCCGAAACCACTTTGGATAAAAAAATAAATTGATGTATGAAATCAATAGACTGGAATGAAATGATTTAAGTGAATTGGATTATTTTATCTAAGTTTGACACTTATAAAGTTATATGTGAAATAAGCATTGTCTATAGCAAATTGTGAATTGGTTAAATTAATAAAAGTTACCCCGGGTTTATATAAGTTGTTTGTTTGGTACTACATGTATGGGTTTACTCACGCTGGTTTCCAGCCTGACCTGGGTGTTACTTTGGTGTAATGCTCGGGTCAGACCGAGTATTACGGATTTTCAGGTAGGTACGTTCTGAAGCTCAGGAGACAAGCAGGATGGCAATATCGCTTAGAATATTCCGCTGTAATTATATTATTGTAATTCTGTGATAAATTGATTGTATATGACCGGCATTTGAATATATGTGAAACTCTGATGTATTGAAATGTAATCAACAGATATAGTATTCTTTTGTAAGCTATTATTATTTATTATTATATTTTATCTGCTGCGATTGTGAGATGTCTGGTGTTTCTGTTCTTCTTCTTCTGCCCCTTTCTTCTTTTTCATAACTATCTAGAATTTTCGGGTTCGAAAATTTCGGGTCGTTACAGTTGGTATCAGAGCTGAAAGGTTAAGCGAGAACCTTGACTCTGGTGGGGATTTACTCATTAAATAGAGTCTGTAGTACTCTAAAATGAGTTGAGTGTGTGTGTGTGTGTGTGTGTGTGTGTGTGTGTGTATGAGAGCGTACTTGTTATTTGCTTATAAAGGTTTTAAATGATTTTACATAAAAAAAATATTTTGATATATAAAGCAATATTTCCTTCTAATGAATATTAAGGTGGATGGTTGTTAAATTATTAGAACTAAGATAAGAAGTGATATAAAATACGACCGAATTGAAACTTATAACCAAAGTTGAAGAATAAACTTATATAACAAAATGGAATTTGAAATATAGATTGTGAATGTAATTTATAAATTGAAATAAACTTCATAATAAATAAGATTATAATTTGAAATAGAATTCCAGAGTATAATTGAAAATAAAGTAAGATGAAATTTCCAGAGTAATGTTTAAATATGAATTGGATGGATTGGGAATTTGGAATTTTTGGGAAAATTTAAAATTCCTTTGGATTTGGATGTGGTTTCCAAAGGTTTTGGAAAAATAATAGAATTATTTCAAAAATATTTTTGTGTTGAATTTGAAATCTGGGAGATTGGAAATAAAAAAAAATTGGAAATGTTTTTAAAGAGATAAAAGCATTGAACTCTTTTGGTCACTGGAGAATAACGTCGGTGATGACTGGAGCATTATCGAAGTTTATTTTCGACTTTCTAGAAGAGAAATTGCTACTAAATTATTTTAAATTGGAATTGTTTGTGAACTGGGTTTGGTTTTGAAATTCAAAGGGGTAACTAAATTTGCCAAAGAATTTTGGATATAGTTGAATCCTAAGGAGATATTGAAATTTTGGAAATTTGTTTAAACTCTGGAATCTTGATTAAAATGTTAATGGGATAATAAAAATATATTGGCTAAATAAAATGTATAATTCCGGGTTAAAAGCAAAATGTGAATGTAATTGATTATAAATAGAAGTTGTAAAATTTGAAATTATAATTAAAGTGAACAGGATTAAAATCAAATGGAATTTGATTTAAATTGGGAAGGGAATCAGGGGTGATTCAACTTGAATTGGAATTAAATAAATTTTGATGGAAATTGGAGTTATTCAAATTGGAATTGAATTAATTTAAATGAAAGTGTAAATTTACATTGGATTGTTGGGGAAGTGAACAATTGACTCTTGACTAGTTTCAATATAAATTGTTTTGATATAAACTTATATTTCTAAGCTAATAAATATATACAATTTTTTTTTAAAAAAAGCTACCTTATAATTGTTTACCATTATTTTTGGAGCTATTTTACCATTTTTCAACTGTTTCTAAACTAATTACTATTTTTCAACTATTACACAAACTAATTTCTATTTTACAACTATTTTGCAATTATTTGGAATCTTTGAAACTATTCAATTATTTTTCGACTATTTTACAATTAGTTAATTATTTTATAGCTATTTGGTGAACTAATAATTGTTTCAACTACTTATTTATTTTTAAAATTTTCAAGCTATTTTCTAAAACTGGTCGGAGTTCAAACTGCTAATTGGTTTAAATACCCAACCAAGGTAAGAATTGAAGTGACAATCCAATGGGAATTAAAGGAAATGTGAATAGAAAGGAAATTGATCTTGGAAAAAGTAATCAAATTTGAATATTTGATTTTGGACAAACAAGGTTATATAACTTTGTTATATAAGACAAATCTTCCATTGTTGAATCTATTGCTGGAAGAAAAGGATTTTTGAACATGTTTGAAGTATAAAAGGAGTTTTATACGAGATTGAAATGATCCAAATTTTTGAAAGATATATATATTTGAATATATATATAAAGGATCTTATGAGGATTTTGGGAAAAAGGTTTTGGGAACCTTTGAATTTGGAAAGGCTTTTGATTTTTGGGTAAAATCAAATATTGGAATTTGGAGAGCCTAGTTTGAGAATTATCGATTTTGGAATAATCGAATTTTGTGTAAAGGAGCCTTATATGAAATTCATACTAGGTGTATGATTTGAAGATACTATATGTATAGTATAAAGTATTTTGATGATGGCTCTGGGGAAAAAGGCGCTTCCTTGAAATGAACTTCTCGGAAGTGCCACTGGGTGGTGCTGCCTTGAGCCCCAAGGGGGGTTCTAAAGTTGATCCTGTGAGGAGTCCGGAAAAAACTAGTTCCTGAGGATTATGGGTTGAGTATACCATAGCGTAGGTTGTGTGTGCTGCTGAGAGCCAACAGTCTGCGTTTGATTTTATATCGGTAGACTGCGACCTATGGTATAACATCGCGAAAGTCGTGTGTGCTGCTGAGAGCCAACAGTCTGCGTTTGATTTTATATCGGCAGGCTGCGACCTATGTTGGAGTGGAGAGGTTTCATTTCGACAGCGAAAATCAAAGGCCGCTGAGAGCCTGCAGTTGCATGGACTTTTGCTGTGATGGCAACGTAACCCTGGATGTAACTATGGTCTGTTGTGTGGGATCCATGGCGTAATCGAGAGGCCGCGGAGAGCTTGCAGTTACATGGACTTTTGCTGCGACTGCAACGTAACCCTGGGATGTAACTGTGACTATGGATGGAGGTGATGATTTCCAGAGCATCCTCACCAAAGATATTTCCTCTATTTCAAAATGCTTTTAACATTTTCAATAAAAAATCCAAGTATTTTAACTGGGTGTTCAAAACGGGTTTACCAAGTACTTATAGATTTTCAGTCCTACGTCTGATCAACGTATAACTGAATTTCTAGGAGAACAAGGATGGACTGGTTGAAACATCGAGTTATAAGAAATATTTTTACAAAGAACTATTTTAATAGTATTATGTGAATTTAAAGGCATTTCTAAAATTTTAAAATAAAAGTGTTAGAATTTTGGAAAAATAAAGGAGAATCCAAGCTGGAATTATGAAAAATTTTAGCACTCAAGAGACTTTCATAAAGTGATTTTTGTAATAAAAATCGAAAGTAAACTAATTGGCCAAATGGTTATTTGGTTGAGTATATTAATGAAATATAACTTGGATAAATAAATGGATTGTAAATTAATAATGAAGTTTGGAAATGAATTAGGATTGTAGATAGAATTCAACTTAGATCTAATAATGAATTGAATAAGAGGAGATGTTGTATAATAAAAACAAATAAAATAGAGTTGGATTGAAAATGTGATGGTTTGAATTACAAATAAAATTCAAGTGTGATTTGAATATAAATCGGTTATAATGGAAGTGATGTAGGATGAAATAAAAAATAAAATAGATATGGTTTGTGTTGCAAACCAAACCCCCAAGTAAATAGAAATAAATTGAGAATGGCCTTGTATTAATAAATAAATTCGAACATGAATTAAGTGCGTAAATTAAAATTTTAAAATGGATTAATTGAGTTAAATAATAAATGGATGAAGTCTGATTACATAAAAACTAAATCAAAGATGTGATTGGAGTGAGATTATCAGACTGAACTTAAGTTCGGTGGCCTATTAATTTGAAGTTCAAATGAGTTAAGTATGTGCTTGGTTATTATTTTGATAAATTAAGAAGGTGAATTAAAATTAAAATTAAAATTAAAGTGGATGGGCTAACTACATTTAATGGAATTTGATTAAATGAGAAACAAATAGAAGCAAACTTAAGTTTGATGTTGGAATAAACTAAAGTAAATTCACTTAAGTTTAAAATTTATGGAAATTGGGTTTCAAATAAAAATGAAAGCCGATTAAATAGAAGCTTGGATTAAATTAATTTGGAAATGGTCATTAATGTATAAGTTTGAATGTGCCAAGCTTAATAAAATTGTTTGCATGAATCTAATGCGGAAATAAAATGAAATGCAATGAATGGTTGGTAGATAATTTAGAAATGAAATGGAATTAAATTCAGAATGAGTTGAAATTAATTTGTAGTAGTTATAAACTAAAATAGATACTCTATTAAATGAATATTGTCGAGTTTGCATAAAAATAATTGTCGTTTGGCGTAAACAAAAGTAATCAAAATTCTTTGAGCCGATAGAGATTAAATAAAATTTATTTGAATCATTTGAAGTGAATATGAGCCTGTTTGGATTAAAAACCAATTGGATGTAAGGAATTGAGTTGCAAACCATTAAAACTGAATAAAATGGCTTATGAATTGGTTGAAAGCAGTTGTGTTAGCTTTAAAAATTATATAAATCGCTTATGGAAAGCATTTGGTGCTTGTTGTTATGTAATGCATATGTTTAGCTATTGAAAGAAAGTGGAATGCTAATAAATTCTTTATTTATGGCACTTACATATTTAAGTTGAGTAAGTACAGGTACCTGAAGGCCGTTTGGCTGGATTTGGATTGCACTAATTGCTAAAATTAATAAGCTGCTTGCTTAAAATGCTAAATAAGGTATGCCTACGCAATAAAAATAGGAAATATGAACTGTTTTTGCTTTTTCCGACCGGTTGGGTCGATGTATACGTATTTATATCTCTTGTCAAATTGCAAAAGCTCCTCCGTACAAAGGAGACTCTGCCAAAATTTTCCGAAAATTTTGGGAGTTAGAAAATTTTTGAAAAAATTTCTGTTAAGCAATTAAACGATTTTAAATATGAAACTGAAATAGATTTGCAGATGGAACTAATAAGACTCAGTTATAAATGGAAAATAAAAATTTAATATTCAAATTTGAAATAAGTTGAATTCATATTAAAACGGAAAAAAAAACTAGTTTGAATAGAAATGGATATGAAAACTTCTGTAAGGAAAAGTATGTAAAGATTTGAAAGGGCTATGATGGGATATTATTGCTAAGTAGGTTATGCAGGTATTAAAAGGAGGAAAAAAAAATTGGATTTGATTCCAAAAAGATAAATGTGAATTTCCCGACAAAAAGGTATGTATTTAAAATTTTGTATGAAATTGGATTGGGTTTTTGATGTAGCCACTTGGCTTTTGTTTTCTTTTGGATTTGGGAGCCCGTAGAGGCCTTTTGTAGTAGTACCGAGCTAGCCGCGCAAAGGAGACACTGGCAAAAAAATTCGGGAATTTAGAGAGTTAAAAAAAAATGGGGAAAATTTTGATAATTCCAAATTGATTTTAAATTGAAATCTAAGTGATTGAACGAAAAGGTAGTATTTGAAACTATAAAAGGTTTTGGGAGGTTAGTTAAGGTGATAGTGAGTCATTAATAAAAGATAGTTGGTAGAGTATTGAATTGTGAATTTTGAAGAGAAGGTAAACGGGTATTGGTCCATTTCCTCCTAATTAGTAATTTCGGGGACGAAATTCTTTTAAGGGGGGAGGAATGTGACGACCCGGAATTTCCAACAATTTAAATTGGAATTATTAATTAATTTTAAATATTTAAAAGTTAATTTTTACTTGAATTCAAGATGACAATAATTTCTTGATAATTAAATCATTGAATTATATAGTTGAAATGATGAGTTTAATAATTGAAATTGAGTAGATTTCTGAATCTGAGATTCTAAGCATGTTTAAAATAATTTGAAGGCTTATAAAATTTATAATGATGATACTAAAAATAATAGAATGTGTGAAATTTAATTTAAAGGTAAATTTGTTCAATTTTAAAAATATATCGTTTAAATTAAATTTAAAAATAGCCTTCCGAGGCACAGACTCGGAATTCGACGAAACTAGTTCCATTGGATCCATAATAGTTAGTTATTATCGGATTTCAATTTTTGTAGCAATCGGAGTTGTCGTTTGACCCTGGCAGCACGAAACGCGTAGAATTATTTTAATCGATTTAATTTAAAATTGATCGTTACTTATGTAACTCACGCATATGATCGAACTAGCCTTCGAAACACGTTCCATTGTGTTCGGAACACGAGTAAAACCTTATAATCGCCAAGCGACATTCGTTAAGAGAAGTTCAAAATTTTAATTTGACGATGAACGAGACATTTTGAAGTTTGTAATATAATAAATTTAAAAGTCAACTAGCAAGATATTTTATTGTACCAAGCGTATTCTGGAAGCCAATTTCCCCCCAAACTCTATAATTTATCTCCGTCCTCTTAACCTTAACCTTTAAAAAAAAAAACAGAAAACGAATTCAAAGAAAAAAATATATATAGTAATAATCGAAATCAAAGAATGGCCGAAGCCGGCCTCCTCCAAAATCAAAAATCATTTTGTTGATCGAACAAGTTGCAATCGAAGCGGTTCATGGGGAGTCAGTCGCGATCTAGGGTTTGTGTTTCTGGGGAAATTGACGACTGTCGAAGTTGCGTTTTTTGGTTCGAGTCGTTCAAGCATGGGGCGGCGCTGCTACTTCGAGCGTCTGGTGGCGCTCGCGAACTGACAGAAGGCTTCGTGGTGGCGCAGCAAAGTGGAGTCGATCCCGAGGCACTGCAACGATGAGGAGTTGGCTCGAGTGGCGACTCATGCATGGGCAGAAGTGAACTGGGGCATCGCTAAGCCGGAGTGATGAAGGCGCGTCTCACGGTCATGGTGATCGGTGACGATGCGAGCTAGCGAGGTAAGGTTTTGTTGTTTCCAAACTTATCAGTTTTATATATATGTCTTAATAAATATTCAGAAAGAAAAAAAGAAAACAAAAAGGGAAAAAATTATTAAAATTAAATTAAAATTTCAGTAAGGAGGGAAAGATTCTGTTTAAGTAAATGATATATATATATATATAAGGAGCAGTATATATATATATATATATATATAAGTTATTTTTAGTATCTGTAGTTTCAAAGTAAAATAAATATGTATATACACATCTCAAATATGCTAGTTGATTTTTTTATAAAGTGTTAAGGGGTTTAATTAACTTATCTAAAGAAATTGTTGAATAAGTTCAAATATTAATAGATCATCCATTGTTTATCCAAGGTCAATGATCGTGAAGTATAAGTCATAAGGAAAATGGACTGCGAAACAATAAAGGTGAGTAAACCTCACTCTGTTGGATTTCTATTTAACTTTAAATGGTTAAATTTAAATATTTGGTTGTATGATTGAGTTGATTTGATATGCACTGTGAATTGATGATCTGGTAAATTTGGTTTTAGACGGTTCTCGAGTTAATTGTCGCTTAACTCGAAGTATTGGGAATTTTAAGTAGTTTAAACCTAAAACATAAATAAGAAAATGTTTCCGCTTTAAAAGTTACTAAAGGCTTAATGATTTGTGATACGTTAAAATAGTAGAGTAATTAAAAATGGATAATTAATTAATTTAATTAATTAATGATTTGGGTTATTTAATTCAGTAATTAAGGATTTGAATAAATAATAAATTAAGTTGTAAGTTAATTAACTAAGTATAAATAATTCAGAATAATCATTTATCAAGAGATTAATTAAGATAATTACTTAAGGAGTAACTGATTTATTAATGAAGTAAATAAAAGAATAGTTAATTATATATTGGGATTAATCGAGAATGATAAATATTGGGGTTGAATTAAAGTAAAATATAATCATTAAGTTATATAATTAATAAAGTAATTAAAGATTTGATTAACTGAGATTAATTAAATCATAATAAGTGACTTACGAGAAGTCAATTAATATGAGTAATTAAGAATTAGCGAAATTGATTCTAGTTAATTAATTTGTGAAGTAATTAAAGATTACTCATTGGTTTGGTAAGAGAAATTAATATCGTGAGATTAATTAAAGAGAATTACTTGAATGGAATTGGAAGATAATTAGAGGAACTGATTAATTAATTATTTTGGAATTAATTAATAATCTAAGTGAATGTGGTTAGAAAATTCAATTAGAATCAATTGAATAAATTTGTATGTGATGAAGCATTGCTTATGGATGATTGAATGATATGTGATACTTTGAATGAGTTGATATCCCTGATATGAAATGTTGTGTATTTCATTCGGATAATTTGGGACTAGGATGACATGAGATCCGAGGAGACCGGGATCGGGTATTAGGAAATACCCGAAACCACTTTGGATAAAAAATAAATTGATGTATGAAATCAATAGACTGGAATGAAATGATTTAAGTGAATTTGATTATTTTATCTAAGTTTGATACTTAGAAAGTTATATGTGAAATAAGCATTGTCTATAGCAAATTGTGAATTGGTTAAATTAATAAAAGTTACCCCGGGTTTATATAAGTTGTTTGTTTGGTACTACATGTTAGATGGGTTTACTCACGCTGGTTTCCAGCCTGACCCGGGTGTTACTTTGGTGTAATGCTCGGGTCAGACCGAGTATTACAGATTTTCAGGTAGGTACGTTCTGAAGCTCAGGAGGCAAGCAGGATGGCAATATCGCTTAGAATATTCCGCTGTAATTATATTATTGTAATTCTTTGATAAATTGATTGTATATGACCGGCATTTGAATATATGTGAAACTCTGATGTATTGAAGTGTAATCAACAGATATAGTATTCTTTTGTAAGCTATATTATTTATTATTATATTTTATCCGCTGCGATTGTGAGATGTCTGGTGTTTCTGTTCTTCTTCTTCTACCCCTTTCTTCTTTTTCATAACTATCTGGAATTTTCGGGTTCGAAAATTTCGGGTCGTTACAGGAACAGAGCGGTGTCGGAGTGGAGACGATGAAGTAGATGGAGTAGCAAACGTGGGATCAGTAATGTGGAGTGGAGCGATTTTTTATGATATAGAGTGGAGCGAAGTGATGAAAGGCGATTGGTTGGTATGGGGATCGATTCTGCTTATGGATTAGTGAAGACAATGTGAGGAAGAGATGAAATGATGAGGAGAGATGGTTCATATAGGGATCGACACAGGCGTGTTGTAATTTAAAATTGGATAAGGCAAGACTTCATAGGCTAGGGATCGATAACGATCCCTTTCTCTATGGGGACTTAGCCATTTTCAGCATACGCGACATTCAATGTTGGACTTGAACTTGAATACTTGGACTTGCAAATACATGCATATGACTTAGAACTTTAATGTGCACAACAAATGAACTTGATTATGAAATTGGAATATAACATATGCCTTGAACAAATTTGGATACTCATATGTATTCGAATGCAAATACCAGACTTTAACATAATAACCATCGACATAAAAGCTAGATGGAATGGTCAGTGATGACGGTCACTTCGGTCGAATCCCACATTCTCATCACAGCTATCATTTTAATTTCGAACTATTTATCACTAACTGCACATGACTGCACCGCGCCACACTAATTTGCACTAAATACAGGGTGAACAGGTTAATTTTTCTAATGATTACTATTTATTGAGTTTGATAGCTATGGGTTCCAGACGCTCGAAGCATTTAGCTACTATTGGCACTGAACAATCTACTTCACACGACAATCCTGATGTTGAGTCAAGCTCTCTACCAATATCCGCTCGAAATTCTCCAAACCGTCAATCTGAATAGCCTGAAAGTTCTTAACAGGTGCTAGAAATTCTTTCAAACTTAGAAGTAGGAATTGAGCTGGCTTCCGACACTTTAGAAGATGTCATATTTTTAAATGATTCGGAGGATTCACTGGCTTCAAAGGTCGATGAGGCCTCTCTTCGCAGATTGTGCATCAAACACAGGATTTCCATATGAGGATGTGTGAGTCCCATCTCATAATGATAGAGCTCACTTCCCCGCGGAGGGGTATACTACATGCAACAAGTTTATGTGCTGGGGTGGCTGCATTTTGCCTTTCAATCCATTCATTCAGAGAATGTTACATTATTTAAGGTTAGCACCAGCTCAGCTGCATTCAAAAAACTAGCGTTTCTATGCTACACGTATATGATATTCCTTGAATTCTTATATCGTGAGTTGACTCTAGAAAACATTAGATTCGTTTACAAAACCAAGCAGCGAAAGGGAAGCCTTCAGTACACTTTCCTCAAGACAGTCACTAACTGTCGGGTCGTAATCGACGTTTGGAACAAACTGGGCCTTTTTAAGAATGAATGGTTCTACGTGCACTGCTCAACTAGGTTTGCAGTACGGTGGATGGAAGGACATAAATGTCGCTTTAAAATCAACTTTGAGTGCTTTTATTCAAGTCGTATCCTGAACTAAGCAGCCTTTACTGAATATTGTAGGTAGCCATCCACGTCCCACCGACTATATGTACTCAGAAGTGGTTTTTTCGCTCAAAATATACTGAGACAGGGACAATAGACCTTTTCTTACTGATAAGCGCCTTTTTATCTTAGGCTTGCTACAAGAAGGCCACAGCACGGGACTGCCAAAAAACACCGAGGAAGAAGTTGTAGAAAAAGGAGGCACCGTTGGGCTAGGAGGTGACGTAGTTGATCTTGTCATTCCCCCCAGTCGAACAGGCTCAGGATATCACTGAGGAAGGCGAGGTGAGGGGCGATGCTAATGAGCCCGGTCATGATGATGTGAGCTTAAGTCATGGACCTACGGTTGGAAACTTCTAAGACCCATAGCTTCCCGCCTTAGAAAAGAGAAGAAGAAAAAGGCTTGTCTATAGACTTCTCATAGGGAATGTCTTCAAGAAATTTAAGACAACCTCTACTACTATAGATCAATCTAGTTCTCTACCTCCTGAAAATTTATTTGGGGGCTGCCGGACATCCCAATTCCAGATGATGTTGGAAATTATGATTTTGCCAATTTGAGCCTTGGAGGGTCTAAATCTCCTATTTGATTTGGTGCTGCATTCCTCCTATTAGCATGGAAGAGATTACTTTAACAAGCAAAGCTCCAATAATTGGTTCGTTGAGGGGACACTGGGACACTCATGATCACGTGCATTGCACTTCCTGAGACTTATCCACCTTTGACTCTTGTGATTATTATACACTTTCATTTTGTTTGCAGGCTCGATGGGTTGCCCCCACAACTACGATCGCTTAAAATGATCGAAATACTCCCGGCCATCTTATTTTGGGCCTAGTCGAGGTTCGGACCCTGATTGAGACAGAGAAGGGCACGAAGGAAGAGAAAACCAAGACCGAAGCCACCAATCAAGGACTCTTCGTCCAAGCATAAATCAAAATCTCGGTCTTCTCAACACAATGGTGCCAATCAATACCACACTGCACATAGTAGTAGTAAGTCAATGCATCTTGCTCTCACTTTGGCTACTGCACTTGAGCAACATTTTGATTCTTTCGACACCCATCGATCTTTAGAACGCTAATCTGGCCCAGAAGGTCCCGATACTTCATCCCGCAAGCACGACAGACAAGCCCTCTCAGCACTGACTACTCTTGATGCCACTACTGCTGAGAAGATGGCTGAGCTCAAGGCTATATTTCCTAAGTTATGCTTTGACGAGTTCAGATTTGTTCTCGCTTTGCATTTAATTCCTCCAGAGGCCAAGGACACGGTGCTCTCTTACGTTAATGATGTCTATGTCCAGTACAGTACAACACTCCGTATAGCTAAGAGAATTTCTAAGGTGTCGATGGAAAGGAAACACAAAATTAATTGCTTAACTCTTAAGCTAATCCATGACAAAGACATCATCAAGTCCTTGAATGAGGAGGTCAAGCAGTTGGGTACAAAGCTGGACGATACTGAGAAAAAGACCAACGAGTCTTCTAAAGCAGTCGAGCGTTTGATGAAAGTGCACCAAGCTGAACTAGACACCGCCATTCGTCGCATTGGTAATTTATCCCTCGAAAAAAAATCTTATAGAAGAAGAAGAAGGATGTGTTGAAAAAAGACAATGATTCGTTGGCCCTTTATATTAAGCGGCTTGAGGAGGAGCTTGAGAAGGAAAAGTAGGAAAAACTTAAGGCTCAACTAGAGTCCCAACGATCTATGAGGAGATCATCGAGGTTCGCGAAGTTAAAATATAGGCTGACGGACAATTTGCACCAATAGAGGCCCTCAAGGAAGAGACTAGGAAGGCAGGTCAGATAGAGATAAAGGACAAGTTCGATCCGCTATTGATATATTACAATGCATGCATCCTCGTGAATCGAAACCTCCGCTTCCTTGGAGAGGGGTATCCCGAGTCGCTCGTTGAAGCCTGGGACCATATCATAGATCCGAAAAAGAAGTCCCTCGATGGTGCTGAAGTAGATGAAGAGCAGCTCATGCATGAAATCTTACGTGATGAAGAGCCCGATGAACTCAGGGCCGCTCGACTTAGTTTACTTAGTGATCCAGCGATTACCGAAAAGGGCGAAGATGGCGGTGAAGCCTCGGGATTTGGTTCCCAAGACCCTCCTACTACTTAGGCAACTAGTACTTCAATTTCTCATGCCTCAAAAAAGGATGCGGGTTATGATCCAGATCATCCAAGGATGCAAAAAACTTTTGGGCTTTCTTCCATTTTGGAAGGTGGCACTCCAGCTATGACCGAAGGTCAATCCGGTGAAGGTATATCTTTTACTTCTCTAACGTTTGAGAATGTTTACATCTCGTGCTCGATTATCATGGGGTTACCAATGATTTTTCATGAAATTACAAGTTTATCTGCAACTGTCGATGCTCCCGATAATGATGTTACCCTAGACAGCAGGCGCAGACCACAGGGTCCATTATGACCGTCACTGTACAGGTGGCTCCTACCGATCAACCTGGTGAGACTCCTGGTCTAGATGCTAAAGTCATATGGGCTTTGGATAAAGAAATGATTGATGAAGAGCAGGGCCTAGATGGAATAATGGATGTCGTAGTGACCCATGCCTCCGAATACATTGATAAACATAACATGCCATAGTGCATTGAAATAGAGGAGCTGGATTTGCAGGTCAAAAAGGAGAGTGCTGAAGTGGATATTACTTCGCTCCAAGTTATACTGCCAGGCAGCGTCACTCCTGAAGAGGTCAAACCTTCTGTATCCCAAAGTGAGACTACTTTAGTCTCTGAAAGCATTTCTCCCAAGGGTGGCAAGTGCAAACGTTTTCTATTTAATGTATTTGTAATTCATCACTCATCGTTCAAGTTGCAATGTCTTTCGATCGTCCGTTGCTTCGAGCATCGATCCGATAAATCCATCTCAAGGCCTCCTTTCGGTTGTGGCCTTAGGTCCAATTAAACACTAGATGCAAGTTATAGTTTGACATTGTCATGTTTAGCGGTTAGGTGATTATACTTCCGCCCCCGGTCTTAGGTTGGCCGAGTTAGTTTGTGGACGGTCGGGTCTTATCCATGATGAGTTTGTACTCCTCCTGCCGGGTTTAGGCCAGAGTTAGAGAATGAATGGCTGAATTGCACTCATTCGTTTTGTTTATACTCTTATTCAAACTTTGCGAATTAGAGTTAGTCGATGAGCAGTCGATTACACCGGTTTGATATTCATTATATAGCCCACACTTTATGGACTAAAGCTATTATAGGAAATGGTCAAATCACATTTCTTTTGATCAATTTCCTTGCCCCCAAGTCCAAGTAGAAGTTGAAGAGTGGTTGGTTATATCGTGACCACTTTTACCTTACATTCTTCCCGTCGAATCAGGAGACAAAGTTAGTGAACAGATGGTCGAGTCACACCCATTCTCTGTTTTATACTCAGCCCGTTGGATTTCAAGAGAGAGTCAATGGATGAATGGTCGAGTCAGGTTCATTTTGTTTAATTCGATTATTGACCCGAGTACTTGGTTGGCACTAAACTTCGAGTACTTGTTGGTTTATATTATGCATATCTGGATGAAAGTTTATCATAAATCACAACTATTGTATTATGTACAAGCAATTCACAAATTTAGAAGGAATTTCAAATTTTATTGCATACTGAAAAAGAAGCAACAGAATCTGTCTTATTATATGACTTTGCATTCCACTACAAAAGCAAATTCTAAATGAAATACAACCGAATGAAACAAAATTAAGTGAAATAGCGTCATAAATACTCACTATCCTATTCCCTAGGAAGTGTGATGTCATTGATAATCACTAGTTTGAAAGTTTCATCTCCAAGCTTCTGATTGATGACATATGGTCCTTTCCATTTTGGACCCATGTTTCAAGGGCTAGGAAAGATACATTTTAGGACAAGATCGCTAATTTCAAAGGTCCTGATTTAGACTTTAACATTATAGTATCGGACGGCTCAGCGTCGGTCTGTAGCTGTTATCCCATTTTTTGGACAAAACTGGAATATCAATGTTGAGCGCGTCTCCACCACGATCGAGCTAAGAAGAAGCAACCAACAAGCGTACCTAAGTCCAGAGTTCCCGAATACCAAGTCCATTCGGCCTCATACCCTCATGTTCATTCGGCTATGCAAGTATACGAGTCATTCGGCACTAAGGCCTAAAGCACATTCGGCATTCCTATTCGGCTCATTCGGCATTCCTATTCGGCCACCGGACCGAGGCCTCATCTCCACCACCGAACCAACCTACCATCACCACCGAACCAAAACTTCACACCCCTGTACCGAACCAAAAGGCCTACCGGACCAGCCCTACTACCGAACCACATCCATAACCCCTTCACAACCGGTCCAAACAACCACCGGTCCACATTGCCGGCCCACACCTACCACCGAACCAAACTCCACCTTCACCAAGCATGACCGAACCAAGCTCCGCCGAACCAGAAGATTGCCAGTCCAGATTGCATCAGCCCGGGCCCACCAGCAGCTATATACTTCCAAGACCCCTGCCCCCTACCTCATTCTATAAATAGAGGGGCAGGGGTACAACAATGGGGACAATTTTTTGGAGACAAGTTTGAGAGCTCAAGCCTGGAAGGAACTCTCAAACAACTTTAGATACTTGTAATCAAAGCTTTGTACTTGTAATCTGAAGAGAAAAAGGAGAATAACATATAAAGTGGACGTAGGCACGTTCTGGCCGAACCACTATAAATCTGTGTGTCTTTTACAGTTTAGTCCCTGCTTTTCATATATCTGCATAAATCACCCAAATCACTAAATACGACATAAAATCAACCAACTCATACGACTTTGGGTGTTTGCGGCCATTTTTCACGCAAACATTTTGGTGCTTTCATTGAGAGGAACCAGCTCCCGCTACATCGGATAGAAGTTGAATTTGAAAATCTAAGAGTTCAGACCTAAGAGTTATGACGAGACAAACAAGTAGAAGGCAAAGGCCAGAGAGAAGTGAACACCAAGGAAGTCAAGAGGCTTCCTCAGGAGCAAACCAAGCTTCAATCTTCATCACCAGCGATGAGATGCAGGCTATGATAAGAAGACAAGAAGAGATGATCCAGAACTTGCTTCAGCAAATTGGGCAACTTGGAGCACAAAACCAAGGAGCAACTGGAGTTCAGAACGGAGCAGGACCATCTGGCGTAGCACCAGAGCTAGGGGGCACCCACACTTGGAGCATGTTGATCCAATCCCAGAGAGAGAGAGGTAGGGGCCTCTGAGCAACCTGGTAAGGAATGAACGCTCATCCAGGGGGCAGGTAAAATTCCCTCCTGAACTTGGGGGGCAGGTCGAAAGCGATGAACAAGTCGCAAACCTCTCACTAGCACGGTTAGATCATTTACACATGTGAGCGATCGCGCACGATCCATAGGCATGCTCTGAATGACTACCAGCCGCGTTATAGTAAGAGTTTACGCTTTGACATCTTCGTTCTGTTTTTTGCTTTGATTTTGATTTGAACATTTAAATTCTTCCTGTTTGGACATTTCTTCCATAAGATTCATATGATTATTGCTTTAACATTTACAATTCTATGAAAAAATTATTTACTTGTATGCCCGTTGGATCGCGAACGGTCCACGAGCACCTATTGCATGGCAACGAACTGCCGAAGTCTTTGATTCGAAAAATTCCCCCAAACAATAACTCCAACACTGATAATATTAAGTCCCCCCCGGGCACACTCATTCGCCTCGAACGGCACCCGACTTCGAACAGTCACAACTCGCCTCGAACGGCACCCGATCGCGAACGATCATAACTCGCCTCGAACGGCACAACTCGCCTCGAACGGCACAACTCGCCTCGAACGGCGTAACTCACCTTACCTCAAATGGCTCGATCGCGAACGGTCGTCATTTGAGGTCCGCCACCTGATCACTAACTGTTACACCTTACCTCAAATGGCTTGATCGCGAACGGTCGTCATTTGAGGACCACCACTTGACCGCACACTGTCGCACCTTACCTCGAATGACTTGATCACGAACGATCGTCATTTGAAGTTAGGCGCTTGACCTTGAACGGTCACATCTCATCACAAATGGCTCGGTCTCGAACGATCGACGCGTGGACTTACAGACTCGACCGCGCACTGTCGCACTTTACCTCGAATGACTTGATCACGAACGATCGTCATTTGAAGTTAAGCGCTTGACCTTGAACGGTCCCTACTCGACCGCGCATTGTCGCACTTTACCTCGAATGGCTCGATCCCGAACGGTCGTCATTTGAAGTAAAGCGCTTGACCTTGAACGGTCACATTTCATTACAGATGACTCGATCCCGAACGATCGGCGCACGGATTTACGCGCTTGACCGCGCAGGGTCGCACTTCACCTCGAATGACTCGATCGCGAACGGTCGTCATTTGAAGTTAGGCGCTTGACCATGAACGGCCGCGCTTCATCCCAAATAGCTCGATCCCGAACGGTCGTCATTTGGGGCTATATAAAATATCAAGCTCTTTACAGGTTGATGACAGGATATGAACGTCCAGCTCATGGCATTACAAAACACGCCTTCCTACCGCAAGGCATATTTTGGGGGGCAAAGTGTTATCCCATTTTTTGGACAAAACTGGAATATCAATGTTGAGCGCGTCTCCACCACGATCGAGCTAAGAAGAAGCAACCAACAAGCGTACCTAAGTCCAGAGTTCCCGAATACCAAGTCCATTCGGCCTCATACCCTCATGTTCATTCGGCTATGCAAGTATACGAGTCATTCGGCACTAAGGCCTAAAGCACATTCGGCATTCCTATTCGGCTCATTCGGCATTCCTATTCGGCCACCGGACCGAGGCCTCATCTCCACCACCGAACCAACCTACCATCACCACCGAACCAAAACTTCACACCCCTGTACCGAACCAAAAGGCCTACCGGACCAGCCCTACTACCGAACCACATCCATAACCCCTTCACAACCGGTCCAAACAACCACCGGTCCACATTGCCGGCCCACACCTACCACCGAACCAAACTCCACCTTCACCAAGCATGACCGAACCAAGCTCCGCCGAACCAGAAGATTGCCAGTCCAGATTGCATCAGCCCGGGCCCACCAGCAGCTATATACTTCCAAGACCCCTGCCCCCTACCTCATTCTATAAATAGAGGGGCAGGGGTACAACAATGGGGACAATTTTTTGGAGACAAGTTTGAGAGCTCAAGCCTGGAAGGAACTCTCAAACAACTTTAGATACTTGTAATCAAAGCTTTGTACTTGTAATCTGAAGAGAAAAAGGAGAATAACATATAAAGTGGACGTAGGCACGTTCTGGCCGAACCACTATAAATCTGTGTGTCTTTTACAGTTTAGTCCCTGCTTTTCATATATCTGCATAAATCACCCAAATCACTAAATACGACATAAAATCAACCAACTCATACGACTTTGGGTGTTTGCGGCCATTTTTCACGCAAACAGTAGCCACCCTCAAATTAGCTTCCTCATGCTTCTCGTCGACCATATCTAGAGATTCCAAAAGGAGATATTTGTTAATTCTAGGGTCATAATAAGTCATCCGATGAGAAGAGCTACTAGTTTTACAGGAATCATGGATTCAGAGCCGTAAGCAAGGGCGAATAGAATATGGCTAGTTGCGAACTTGTGAGTGGTTCTGTATGCCTATAATTCTGATATAAGCTTCTTTCGAATGGACTTTATGATTTTGTTGATAGCTTCGACCTATCCATTTGCTAGAGGGTGAGAAACTTTCGCAAATCTTTTCTCGATGTGATGTCGATGACAGAATCCTTTTACTCAGTACTACCGAATTGGGTCCCATTGTTAGTTATGATTATTGGAGGGAGACCAAAACAACAGATGATTTTTTTGAACAATAAAATTGATTACTTTATGCGTAATGATTATGGCCAAAGGTTCAGCTTCAGCCCATTTAGTGAAGTAATCAGCTGCGACAATGGCATACTTTGCACCACCTTTGGAAATCTTTAAGGAGCCAATGATGTCAATACCCCAAGTAGCAAATGTCCATGGACTGACCATTTGAGTGAGTTTTGTTGGCTGGGCACTTGAATTTTTGCAAACATCTTGCACTTATCGCATCATCCAGCATAATCTGCTGCGTCTTGATTGACGGTTGGCCAGAATAATCATAGCAGAGTATCTTCTTTTCCAGGGTTTTCTCCCCGATGTGATCTCCACATTCTCCTTCATGGACTTCTCTTAATACTTGCTTGATTTCATCGTTGGCGACACACCGAAGTAGAGAGATGGAGAAACCTTTCTTGTACATGACTCATTCTTGAAGGATGTATTGTGAAGCTTTACGAAGGATCTATTATTTTCATTCCTATATTCGGGACGGATTCCCCTTTGCAAATAATCTTTAATCATAGTCATCCATGAACCCTTCTTAGGCTTCGCTTCTAAGACCCAATCGATCTCCATTTGGTCAATATTTAGAGCGTTGAATACTTTGACTAGGACTAAGCCCATTTGTTGTGCACCCCTGGAACTGGCCTGCTTGGCCAATGAGTCGGCTTTCTCATTCTATTCTCTAGGGCTGTGTATAATGGTGTAATGCTCAAAATCAGTTAGCAGCTCTTGGACTCGGCCGAGGTAAGGAGCAGGTCATGCTCCTTTGGCCTGGTACTTAATATGCTACTAACTAGGATCATATAAAATTTGCAAAGCTTTTACTCCCAACTCTCTAGCCAGTTTAAGCCTAATGATCAAGGCTTCGTATTCATCTTCATCATACATTGCAGGGAAATCAAGTTTCAAGGCATAATAGACCGAGTGTTCCTAAGGATTTACAAGTATGACTCCGGTGCTGGACCCATGATCATTGGATGCACCATCCATGTATATCTTCCATTTGATGGTATGTTCTTCATTACTCTCCAGAGAATCGTCTTCTGCAGTGAATTCCGCTATTGCTTGTCCATGGACGTCTCTTCGAGGGAGATAAGTGATATCAAACTGGCTTAATTCGATGTTCCATTTAAGTAACCTTCCAGTCGTTTCAGGTCACTGCAGGAACCCATTTTAATGGTTAGTCGGTGAAGACATTGATGGGATGAGGCTGGAAATAAGGGAAAAGCTTTCATGACGTAATCAATAAGCAGTACGCGAGCTTTTCTTGCTTCGGATAGTTTGTTTTAACACCTGTCAACTGCATGCTAACGTAATATACTAGCCTTTAGATTTGATTCTCTTCATGCAATAATGAGGGACTTATGGCATGTACCGACACTACTAAGTAAATATTCAATTCTTCATGATCCAGTGGCTTGGACATGATGAGGAGTCTCTCTAATTGATGTATCAGAGCTTGAAATGCATTAATACAATCCTACGTCCATTCAAAGTTTTACTTCCCTTTCCTGATTAAGTCAAAGAAAGGAATGTACTTGTCGGTGGATCTGGAGCTGAACCGGCTTAGGGTGGCGACCTTTCCATTTAAACTTTGCACTTGCTTAATTGTCTTTAGTACTTGAATATCTCTAATACTAGAATCTTCTCAGGATTGGCTTCAATTCTGCAAGAGTTGACGATAAAACCCAAGAATTTTCCTGACGCAACACCATAAGCGCATTTCAAGGGATTTAATTTTGTTCCATATTCTGAAGGACATTGAACATCTCCACCAAGTCATCGATGTGGTCGTTTGATCGCCGTTACTTCACGAGCATATCATCCACATATACTTCCATTGGTTGCCTGATCTAGTCTTTGAACATCTGGTTGACCAGTCTCTGGTAAGTAGCTCCAGTGTTCTTTAGTCCGAAAGGCATCACAATGTAGCTATATAATCCCAGCTCGGTAATGAAGCTAGTATATTCCTGGTCTGGGGCTTGCATTGAGATCTGATTATATCTAGAGTATGCATCCATGAATGGAAGAAGTTCATGTCTAATGATTGAGTCAACTAGCTAGTCGATCCTTGGAAGCATAAAGTTGTCTTTCAGGCATGCCTTATTTACGTTTGAGTTGTTGACGTATATTCGCCACTATCCATTAGCTTTTCTCATAAGAACTGGATTAGATACCCAGTTCGAGTAGAGAGCGTCGTGGGTAAACTCGTCGTTCTTGAGTTTATTCACCTCCTCTTTAAGTGCATCATATCTCTCCAGATCCATGCTACATCGTTTTTGTTTCACCGGGACATGCCTCGAGTCGATATCCAATGCATGGCTCATGATGGTCGGTGATATCCCACACATATCAAAATGGGTCCAAGCAAACACATCAAGATTCGCTTGGAGAAAACCAGCCAATTCCTTCATCATTGTTGCATTGAGCTATGATCCGATCTTCCAGACCCGTGGTGGGTCGTCAACTCAATGGATACAGCCTTGGCTTCTTTGGGCTCCTTCTCTTCATCTCTTGGATTTATATCATTATAAAACCGACTGTGGTGCTCGAGCCAAGGCTTGGACGATGATTGCTAAATTTCATTGGTTTTGATGCAGACAGTCTTCTTCGCATCCTTTCCTTTTTCTCTCTGTTGAGCGTCTCTCAACTCAGCCAGCAAACAGGTTCAACCAGTCGCTTGATTTCCATGTATATTTCCCACACCATTCTTTATTGGGAATTTGAGCGTCAAATACTGTTTGCACAAAAAATGGACAAACACCTCCAATCCGTATTATTTAGTTGATTATATGTTATTTTCAAGGTTTTAGGTTACTTATGCAAATATGTAAAAAGCAAGGACTAAAATGTAAAAGACACGCAGATTTATAGTGGTTCGGCCAGAACGTGCCTACGTCCACTTTATATGTTATTCTCTCCTTTCTTTCAGATTACAAGTACAAAGCTTTAAGTACAAGTATAAGAAAGTTGTTTGAAAGTTCCTTCCTTGCTTGAGCTCTCAAACTTGTCCGCCATTGTTGTACCTCTGCCCCTCTATTTATAGAGTGAGGCTAGGGGCAGGGGTCTTGGATGTATATAGCTGCTGGCGGGCCTGAGCTGAAGCGACCTGGCCTGGCATATCTGGTTCGGCGGAGCTTGGTTCGGTCGTGGTTGGAGTGGCTTTGGTCCGGTAGGATGTTGGTCCGGTGGTGAGGTGAAGGTGAGGTTGGCTTGGTCCGGTGTGGATTTGGTTCGGTGATACGAGGGTAGTCCGGTAGGTGTGGGGAAGTGCGTTGGTTCGGCAGGGATTGGATTCGGCAGGTAGATGGTGAGTGAGCTTGGACCGGTAGGAGATAAGTTGGTTCGGTGGTGCATTGGTTCGGCAGGGGTTGGTTCGGCAGTGGCTAGAGGGATGGTTGGTTCGGCCTTGCTTCGTTCGGTGGGAAGTGGTGGTGCCGGTCCAGGATGATCTGGTTCGGCGGTAGGGAAGGAAGTATCTGGTTCGGCATGGAAGCTAATGCCTCTTGGTCTCGTGATCCCATGGGTGAGAATTCGCCCAACATTTTCCCCCCAAAGTGGGGCACGTGCTTGCATGGGTCGCGCTTTGTTTCAAGTCGGGTACTTTGGATAGCTTCATTAGGCATGGAGTGCCGAACCGATTGGTCCGGTTGCCCTTCGCTTGTCTATATATAGGGGCTACACCCCTTAGTTATTCCTTACCAATCATAGAGAGAGAGCCGAATCAGTCCGAGTGCCGAATCAAATAAGTGCCGAATACACGTGCCGAATCAAGCAGGTGCCGAATCAAACTAGTACCGAACCAGGTATGCTTTCTTTCGCCGAATGAACACGGTCGAGACCGGTGTGTTGAGTGCCGAATGTGATATGCCGAATGAGATATGTGATGTACTACCGAATGAAACTTTAAACCCTTAATACCGGATGGATTTTATGCCGAATGGGTTATGCCGAATGAGATTTCATACTTGAATCTTGAGTGGAACACTAATCCTATATTCACCTGCTTGCCTGCATTTCCATACTTCTTGTTCTAATACCATGTTTTTCTTGTGTATGCAGATAAATGTCTCGCAAAGCGGAAACTCGATCAGATAGTAAGAAGTCCATGGATAGGGGGGAGTCTTCTTCCGTGCCCCCAGCCCAACCGGGACCGGCACAACATGGGCCTGCCCCGAGGTTGTTAGTGGACGGGTATGGTCTCCAAGAGCTTCTAAACTCTCCTCCCGATTGCTTTCCAAGCTCCCTCAAGGAGGAGCAGCTTGATGTCATTTCTCGTTCCTTCGGGATTGACAGGGCTCTTATGTTGTTGCCGGGAGAGGGGGTTATGCCATATGACCCTCCTGAAGGGTACTTTGCGTACAGCAGATATCATTGCATGTGTGGTGCTATCCCGCCTCTCAACGCTTGGATAGTTAGCTTTATCACATATCTGAAGGTGGCTCCATTCCAGCTTTAGCCTAACTCCTACGCCATTCTGGTGAGTCTTTTCGTCATCTTTCAGAGGAAATATGGGCGTCCCCCTTCCAACCGAGAGATCCGATATCTGTACAACTTGAGAGGCTACAAGAAGGGGTCTCCATATATCAGTTTGGAAGCGGCCGTGCCCTTTAAGCCTGTTCTGGATTTGTACTCGAAGTTTAGTATGTTCAAGAAGGAATGGTTTTTCATTAGGGATGACCCTGTTTCTTTTCGCCTTTTCACTTCCGGCTGTAAGTCGAACTTCATTTATATTTTCCTTGTCCCGATCACAATGCTTCTTCTTATATGCTTTTATTTCTTGCTAGCAACAGGTGGCTTTGCGGTTGTGGAGACTGATTCCTTGGCTCAGATGGCTACTGAAATAAAGGCCATTTCGGGAAGGGATAGATCGGCTTCTTTCCTGATCAGGAATGCCACTCTCCTGGAGTATAACTTGATTCTGCCGCATCAATCTGTAGTTAAACAGAGAGATACAGCCGAGGAGAGGGCTGCTAAAGCCAAGGATGGGGCTACTGCGAAGAGTAGCAAGAGGAGACCTTTCTCGGTACCCCCAGCCGTTGGGGGAAAGAAGCTTAAGGAGTCTGACGGACCCTCTCCCAGTACATGTCCAGATATTCCGGAGGAGGAAGGTGGAGAGGAGGAAAGAGACGAAGAGGAGAGCGGAGGAGATGGAGAAGGTGAAGGACAGGGTGGTAGTGGTGCCGGGGCTTTGTCTTCTGAGCAGGCAGGGGAGATCCAGGAGTGAACGGATGATGCCTTCCGCCAGGCTTTTGAAGGGTTGGAGGAAGGATCAGCCTCGGTGAAGAAGGCAAAGGAGGTTGACAAGGCTGGGGCTGGCGCCGACCCATTCCCTAAGAGTTCTTCAGCTGAGGTGGCTCCAGCGATTCAAGGTGAACTCTTGACTTCTGCAGATTCCATTTATGATAGGGACTTAGGAATATTTTATGGTTCGCTTCCGTCCTGGACTGAGATTCAGGACTTATTGCAGTATTCTCCTCCTCCGCAGGGTTTGTATAATAGACGTGCCTTCTTATTCTTTTTAAGTTAACATATTTCTTGAATTATGGACCCTTGTATGTTCGTAACACTTGTTCTTTATTACAGGGGCAGGTGAGGTGGCCAAAACCTCAGACGTTCGACGCCGCCTGGAACAATACAAGTTACTTAGAGCTTCTACCAAGCCTAAGCCTCCCACTAGTCGTCCAGAAGACGTAGTTAGCTACCGTCCTCTTCTTGGGGTCATTGAAGAGAGTATTCAGAAAAAGAAGAGGAGTCGCTCCTTATTTGAACCTTCACCCGGTCCGCAGCTTCCTCCTCAACCTATTCATGATATCACGGAGGAGGACACTGAGCATATTCCCTCCCCGCATCCGTCTGAAAATCCTACCGTTATCCGCATAAAACGTCCCGACGTGCCTCGCAATCCCTTTGCCGGCCACCCGGATTTGGACCCCAACTCTCAGGATATCTTATTTGACGAGGCCACGGGCGAGCATCTTCTCCCCCGTAATCCCATGGTTCGGGTTCTTGATGAGGCTAAGTCCCTGGATCTGAATCTGCTCACTACTCGGATAGCTGCTATGGGGGACGAAGCCAAGGCCAACATTGACCGGGTCGCGGAGGAGGTCAAGAAGTTGATGGAGCATCATGCTCGACTGGCTAGGGCTGGGGAGGAAATCGGGAGTGCTAACATCCGGCTGCGGCTACAGGTTTCTGATCAGGCCAGGCAGCTTGCTGATCAGGCTATCCAGATTTCTCAGCATGAGGCAGCCTCCCGGCAGTTGAAGGAGAGTCTGGAAAAGGCCAGCAGGGCAGAATTGCGAAAAATGGAGGCTGCTTGCAAGGGGCGGATTGATATGGCCATTACTACGGTGGATGAGGTTCGGAATGCAGATCTTGAGCGGATTGAAGGGATATCTGGGAGGCTCGAAGCTGCAGAACTCGCCCAAGCCAAGTTGAAGGAAGAGATGGAGGAGACGAGGAGATCCCTTCAGGCTGAGTGCTCGAGATACCGGCGGGAGAGGGATGTTGACGTCGCTAAGTTGCGGTCCTCCGAGGCCCGGGTGAGGGAGTTTGAGGAGAATGAAGGGATGATGGATGAGATGCTGTAGGACATGTACTTCCGTACCTGGAGGCAGGGTAATCTATCCTGGATGGATGACTATCCCCGGATCATGGCTAGGATATATCTCCGGGCTTTGGAGGAGGCCAAGGCCGAGGCGGATAAGGAAGGTGGAGTGGCTTTCAAGATGGATGTGGTGACCGCCCAGTTCTCAAAGGAGGAGAAGATAGCGGCGAAGGAGGGGATGTGGCTGCTTGCTGCGTAAGAAGCGGGTGTGCAATTGGCGGATGAGGATCAAGCGGCGGACGTTGGTGAGTCTCTCTCCTCTTTTCTTTTTAGATTTTCATAACTGGATCGTTCACTGTTTATCTGATGGATTCTTCTTCTGAATTGGACAGGTGGGACCTCTGGTCGACATGCTGGGAGTTTCGATCCAGCAACCAAGTAGATTCGGATAGCTGGTTCTGAAGTGTAGTGGTTAGCGCTAATGCAGCTGGTCACCTTTTGATTTCTCTTTATTGTTGTTCATGTTAGTCCAAAACATTGATGTAACTGTAATAATACTGTTTGTGATGAACGACTTTATGTAATTTCATAATATAAGCTGATTCCTTTATGTTGGAATGTTATCGTTATTTTGCTGTGCTGTGTAAGTGATGTAACTATGCATGTTACTAGTGACTTGACCGTGCTTGATGCCAAGTTTTTTGCTTAAAGTATAATTTTTTCATTTTGCAACGTAAATGTGATGTGTGAATATGAACTACAGCTATGCATAAAAGTAGAAGGTACCGCCCTTCATGTTTCGGCTGTGGATGGCAACTTCGTGCGCCCTGTAAGACTAAACACGGGATGCTGTTGAGTATCTCGTCGTTCGATTGTAAGTTTCCGTTCCCATTAGCGAGCGTTCCCTATTTCATGTCCTGTACTTTCAAGTACCGTTACGGAGAATAGGAGAAAAGTTTTAAATGAAATTGAAATATAGGAAAAGTAAAACTTCCAGTCACGGAAGGCCGTCGATGTGCTTAAGTTCGTGGCAAACGGGTTTTGTAGTCACTTTCCCTAGCCGTGGGTCTTGGAGACATTTGTCACCCATCTTACGCCTACTGCGGGGAGTTTTCTTTTTTACCACAGCCGTACTTAAGATACATCGGAGCCGATCGCGCACAGTAACTACCCGGACCATTATGGCCCGTAATCGTGGGTATTATTCGATTTACTGTGGCCGGCTAGTGTGGGAGCCGATCGTCAACTGTGAACTGCCCCTGGTTGGCCACACCTTATGTTGGGGCTTATGATCGGTTCACAGTCGCCGGCGAGCTGAATCGCTGTAATGAGCTGCCATCGGCTATAATCGGCCTTTTTTATGATGACTTATACTCAGCTCATTACAGCCGGCTTTAAGGGCCGAGGCAAACAATGAGTTAACTCGCGGTAGAGGGATACTGGAGCAAAGTGTCTTATTGGCGAGGGCATAGGAGCGTAGCGTACCTGTTAGATTTTGTCCAGGTGGAGTTGTGTTGTGAAGCTCTGGATCGAAATGTCATCTGCAAAGGATTTTGTTCAAGAGCAAAGGATAAAGCTTAACAAGTAGCCAAGATATAAAGGAACAAGTTAACAAGAGCCAAGTTTTTTAAAGTGGTTCGGCACGAAAATGCCTACGTCCACTGATTCTCTTTGTTAATTCACTTCATATGGGCAGTACAAGTTAAGAAAAGTATCGACGGAGGTGTCGGATGTTCCATGCCCTCTGGAACACCTCTCCGTCCACTGTTGACAAAATATAAGCTCCGTTGTGGAGATCTTTATGAATTACATATGGTCCGTCCCAGATGGGGTCCAGTGCCCCAGGGCGCGGAAAGATTCGCTTGAGGACAAGATCTCCTTCTTGCAAGCTGCGACGTTTGACTCTGGAGTTGTATAGTGCTGCCACTTTTTGTCTGTGAGCTGCTGCTTTGAGTGCTGCATCATTCCTTCTCTCCTCTATTAGATCCAAAGACATGTGGAGGAGTTCTTCGTTTTCTTCCGGTTTGTAGTGGATCCTACGGTGAGAGGGCACTATAGTTTCAACTGGAAGCATGGCCTCCGATCCGTATGCCAAAGAGAAGGGAGTATGTCCGGTTGAAGTTCTGTAAGATGTGCGGTAGGCCCAAAGTGCTGTAGGAAGTTCGTCTACCCAAGCGCCTTTTGACTTTTCAAGCTTCTTCTTGATTAGAGTCTTGAGAATTTTGTTGACAGCTTCGACTTGGCCGTTTGCTTGAGGATAAGCTACAGATGAGAAGCTTTTGTGAATTCCGTGCTCTTGGCACCAATCGGCGAATTCTTCGCTGTCAAATTGAAGTCCGTTGTCTGATATGATCTTGAGTGGGACTCCATACCTGCATAGAATATTTTTGATCAAGAAGTTAATAACTTTTGTCGAAGATATTTTATTTAGAGGTTCCGCCTCCACCCATTTGGTGAAGTAGTCAACTGCCACTATAGCATATTTGGCTCCGCCTTGGCCCGTTGGCAGTTCGCCGATTAAGTCAATCCCCCATATTGCGAAGGGCCAAGGGCTGGTCATCTGAGTAATTTCATTGGTTGGTAGTCGAGGGATTTTGGCAAATTTATGACATCTTTCACATTTTTTGACGAAGTCTAAGGCGTCTTTGTTCAAGGTGGGCCAGAAATATCCATATCGGAGTATCTTTTTTGCCAGAGTCTGCCCTCCGGTGTGGTCTTCACAACTTCCCTGATGGATATTGGATAGAATTTCCCTGGCTTCTCTCCCAGCAACGCACTTCAATAAGGGGTTAGAAAAGCCACGCCGATAGAGGATGCCTTCTTGCATTGTGTAGCGGGAAGCTTTCCTTAGAATTTTCTTAATTCCATTTCGCCCGTCTGGTAGGGTGCCGTTTTGTAAGTATTTTCGGATAGGGGTCATCCATGTTTCTTCTTCGGTTGCAGCTATCAGGTGTACTTGCTCGAAACTCAGGGTTAGTAGCCTTGAGATAGTTGTCGTTCCAGAAGTGGTATCATCTCCCATGCTAGCTCGCTTTGCCAGCTCATCGTCCTTTTGATTCTCCTCTCGAGGAATGTGTCTGATCAAATAGCAATCCAGTTGGTTAAGTAGCAGCTTGGTCTTTTTAGGTATGCTGTGAGTCGTTCCCCTCGAGTCTGGAACTCTCCTAGTATTTGATTCACAATAAGTTGAGAATCACTATGGAGACATAAAGAACTGACTCCAATTTCCAGTGCAAGTTCTAATCCGGCTATCACTGCTTCATATTCGGCATCATTGTTTGTGGCAGCGAATTCCAATCTTAGGCCGTAGTGTAGCTTCTTTCCCCTGGGGGTGATTATCACGACACCTGCCCCCGAGTCTTGTTCGTTCGACGCTCCATCTACGAAGATATTCCACTTGATATCTTTTGCTACTTCAGATTGGTCCTTACCTTCGCTAGTAGTGAATTCGGCAATGAAATCAGCTATGGCTTGTCCCTTGATAGCGGTGCGAGGATGGTAAGTGATGTCATATTGGCTTAGCTCGATGCACCACTTGAGCAGTCGCCCAGAGGTGTCGGGACGATGGAGCACTTGCCTCAATGGCTGATCGGTTAGGACTCTGAAGGGATGAGATTGGAAATAGTGTCGCAGCTTCCTTGATGTGATTAGTAAACAGTACGCCAGTTTCTCGAGTTTGGGATACCGAGCTTCTGCTCCCGTGAACCTTTTGCTTATGAAGTACATTGGCCGTTGTGCGTGGTTTTCTTCTCTTACCAAAGCGACGCTCAGAGCATGGGATGACACAGCAAGATATAGGTATAGTTCTTCGCCTTCATTCGGAGTCGAGAGTACTGGTGGTCGTTGGAGGTGCTCGATTAGGTTAAGGAAAGCTGCTGAACATTCGTCGGTCCACTCGAATTTTCCTTTGTCTCTCTTTAGGGCTTCGAAGAAAGGGACGCACTTGTCAGTCGCTTTGGAGATGAATCTGCTTAGGGCGGCCACCTTCCCGTTTAGGCTTTGCATTTCTTTCCGAGTGGATGGTATTTTGATATCTTGCAAGGCTCGGACTTGTTCGGGGTTTGCTTCGATCCCCTTGGCATGAACGATGAATCCCAGAAACTTTCCCGATGATACTCCGAAGGAGCACTTCAGAGGGTTCAGTTTCATTCCATATTGGCGAAGTACTTGAAACATCTCGTCCAGATGGTTTATATGGCCGTTGGCTTTCCTTGATTTTACCAACATGTCATCCACATAAACTTCCATAGTTCGTCCTATCAATTCTGCAAACATCTTGTTGACGAGGCGCTGATAAGTAGCTCCGGCGTTTTTAAGTCCAAATGGCATTACCTTGTAGCAGTACAATCCTCGGTCAGTGATGAAGCTAGTGTGGTCTTGATCGGGGGCATGCATAGGGATCTGATTATATCCTGAGTATGCGTTCATAAAGGATAAGAGTTCGTGTCCGGCAGTGCTGTCCACGAGTTGGTCGATTCGGGGGAGTGGGAAGCAGTCTTTCGGGCAAGCGTCATTTAAGTTGGAGAAATCGATGCATGTTCGCCACTTCCCATTAGCTTTCTTTACCAGTACCGGGTTGGCGATCCATTCCGGGTAGATGGCTTCACGTATGAAGTCATTGGCAAGTAAGTTCTTTACTTCTTCCTCGAGGGCCGCTGATCGTTCTGCCCCCATACTTCTCTTCTTTTGCTTTACCGGTACCTTGGTAGGATCGATGTTTAGTGCACGGCATGCTATGTCCGGGGAGATTCCAGTCATATCAGCGTGCGTCCATGCAAATACGTCCATGTTGTGGCGAAGAAAATCAATGAGTTGATTCTTTAGTTCTCTTTTTAACTGAGATCCGACTCTCAACAGTTTACTTGGGTCGCGTTTGTCCACAGATACGAATTCCATGGCCTCTGAAGGCTCGGCGGTGGCCTCCTCCTCTCCGTCCCTGGGATCTAGTTCGTTGAAGGGATCACTTGTATATCGAAGAGGAGGGGCTTTCTGTAGTTGCTATGCTTCCAAGCTTTTCATGCAGAGAATAGTCTCTGCATTCTTCCCTTTATTTCTCCTGCGATTATTGCGAAGTTCGGTTACATAGCAGTCCTGAGCGGCGTCCTGATCTCCTTCTACTTCTCCCACTCCATCATCCGTAAGGAACTTCATCTTCAGGCACCATGGGGCGAGGATGATTTGGAAGTCGGACAAGGCTGGTCTCCCCAAAAAGGCATTGTAGGACGAGTGATTGTCTATCAGCACGAATGTTTGTTTCCGAACGGCGGAGCAGGGATGACTTCCCAATTCAACAAAGAGATCCAGTTGTCCAAGAGGCATCTTTGCTTCTCCAGTGAAACCGTGCAGCGGTTTGTTGCAGGGAGAAACGTCCTTCATTGACAGCTTCATTTTGTCGAAAGCATGCTTGAACAGAATATTCACTGAGCTTCCAGTGTCTATTAAAATTCGAAAAACCTTGGCTGGACCGAACCAGGCAGAGATGACCATAGGGTCCATGTGTGGGTACTGCCTTCCTTCTAGGTCGCGCCCACTGAATGTGATGTCATTATTTTCCTTCCGCTTAGGGTGGCGTTCCTCCATAACAGAATTGACGCGGTCCCCCTCGCTTCTGACCGAGTTTGCATATCTTTCCATTTCTGCCCAGCTTTTGTCGGCGATGTGTGGCCTTCCCGATATGGTGTGGACCACTATCTTTTCTTGACTGGAGCCACCGGTGTTGCGATTTCCTCCTCCTGTCTCTAGGTGGAGCTGCCCTGGGTTTTCCTTGGCGGGAGCTGGAGTCCTATCCTGGCCCTTTACATAGTGTTCCAGCCTCCTTCTCCTGATATGTTATTCAATTAGGTCTCGGAGATGGCGGCATTCATTTTTATCGTGCCCATGAGACTCGTGGAAACGGCAGAATTTTCCGGACTGGATTGCGCGATCTGACTCTTTCTTGTACGGGGGGCGCTTGTATGTAAGTTCGTCCTGGGTGGCCAGGAAGATGTTCTCGACTATTTCATTCAACGGAGTGTAAGCGTCAAATCTCGGTCCTGGTCGGTACAAGCGCTTTTCTCCCTTCTTGCCCCCTGCATTGTCTCTGGCGTCGTATTTCCGAATGTCCTTCGCTGCGGCTGGGGCGTTTCCATGAGCCGTCTTAGCCTGTGGTCCTGTCTGTCTTTCAGTGGCAGCCTCTTCTAGTCTCATGTACTTCCCAGCTTCATGGAAGAAATCGGGCAAGGTAGCCGGTTTTTCTTTAGTTAGTCTTCTAGCAAACTTGGTATCTGGGTGTACACCACTACAGAGGGCCATTAGGGTGAGTTTCTCATCGGCATCTTGGACTGTGGCCGCTGCGGCGTTGAACCGGGTTAGATATTGTTGCAGTGTCTCTCCAGATTTCTGTTTGACATTGGATAGAGAATAAGCATCCTTGGGTTGTTCCACATGAATGCGGAACTGGCTAATGAACTTTTCTTTCAACATCTCCCATGAGCTGATAGATCCTTGGGGTAGATGGCAGAACCAGGAGGTAGCTAGGTCTGCTAGGAATAGCGGAAAGCATTTACACAACACTCCTTCCGTTGCTCCGCTCATGAGCATATGCTGTGTGTATCTCTGCAAGTGTACAACGGGGTCGGAAGTTCCCTTGTACGGTTCCATCGTCGGCATTTTCCATTCTCGAGGGGTGATGGCGGTTTCGATGTCGTGGGTGAAAGAGCTGGCTACCCTAGCGCCTATCCCTCGATCCCTTTGCTCCCGTCGGACGCATTCCCGGAATAATCGTGCCATTCTTTCATCAGAATTTGGAGCGGACAAAAATGAGCTTGGTTCTTCCCTGCGGGATCGATCTCGTCCAGATGACCTGTAGGGATGGTATAGCTTATCACTTCTGATGTTATCCAGTGGCTGTCTTTGGCTGCTCGGATGCATGCTAGGACCAGCTACAGTTGCCCCTTGCCTTGATCTTCCCCTGTGGGGTTCTGTTTCGAGCATTTCCATGGGGTCAACTTCGGGCTGGGTTCTAGCTCGGCTCCGTTCAGCGGGGTTTCCATGATTAGGCGGCATGACCGATTCAGCTACATCCGACCCTCGCCTGGTGCCTCCCCGATTGGGTTCGGTTCCAAGCGCTTCCTCGAGTCGGAGTTCGGGCTGAGTCCGGGCGCGGCCCCTATCACTGTTGTTCCTGTTGATAGCTTCTTCGAAGAGGGAAGACCTTTGTTGTCTCCGAGATCCTCCAGATTGGGACTCATCCCACGATTCAGTGTTGCGGTTGGATTCTTCGGCATCCCTCAAGCGTGACATGAGTTGGTTCACCAAAGCTTCTTGTTGGGATGCGAAGCGGTTAGTCACTTCAGCCACAACTCTGTCTAGATCTGCCCTAGTGATTGCTGTCGGTTGTTCCGCGGCAGGGGCTGTCGGATTTGCCTGATTTGCTGTCGTAGTGGGATGGTTCTCTTGATCTGGATCCACTGGATCTGGAGCGCTGCTGGTTGCAATGTTCTTTCCCTTGTTAGCGTCTTTTCTCGGCCTGGAAGTCATGTTTCCTAGGCAGTGAAGGGTGCTATTAGGAAAGAAGGTTGAAAGAGGGAAGCTGAAGCTTCGAGTTCCAAGTTCTCAGTGAAAGCACCAAAAATGTTTGCACAAAAAATGGACAAACACCTCCAATCCGTATTATTTAGTTGATTATATGTTATTTTCAAGGTTTTAGGTTACTTATGCAAATATGTAAAAAGCAAGGACTAAAATGTAAAAGACACGCAGATTTATAGTGGTTCGGCCAGAACGTGCCTATGTCCACTTTATATGTTATTCTCTCCTTTCTTTCAGATTACAAGTACAAAGCTTTAAGTACAAGTATAAGAAAGTTGTTTGAAAGTTCCTTCCTTGCTTGAGCTCTCAAACTTATCCGCCATTGTTGTACCTCTGCCTCTCTATTTATAGAATGAGGCTGGGGGCAGGGGTCTTGGATGTATATAGCTGCTGGCGGGCCTGAGCTGAAGCGACCTGGCCTATCATATCTGGTTCGGCGGAGCTTGGTTCGGTCGTGGTTGGAGTGGCTTTGGTCCGGTAGGATGTTGGTCCGGTGGTGAGGTGAAGGTGAGGTTGGCTTGGTCCGGTGTGGATTTGGTTCGGTGATACGAGGGTAGTCCGGTAGGTGTGGGGAAGTGCGTTGGTTCGGCAGGGATTGGATTCGGCAGGTAGATGGTGAGTGAGCTTGGACCGGTAGGAGATTAGTTGATTCGGTGGTGCATTGGTTCGGCAGGGGTTGGTTCGGCAGTGGCTAGAGGGAAGGTTGGTTCGGCCTTGCTTCGTTCGGTGGGAAGTGGTGGTGCCGGTCCAGGATGATCTGGTTCGGCGGTAGGGAAGGAAGTATCTGGTTCGGCATGGAAGCTAATGCCTCTTGGTCTCGTGATCCCATGGGTGAGAATTCGCCCAACAAATATAAAGAGGTGATAGTAGCCCTAAATTCAGCAAGGGTCAATCGACCTAAAAAAGCATTGTACGGAGAATTCACGTTCATCACAACAAATCGTAGCATCCGCACTCTCCTTTGGCTTCCATCTCCTAAGTCCACCGATAGTTCGATCTAGCCTACCGCTTCAGTTGCAATATAGTTAAAGCCATAAATGTGGGTTTTGCATGGTTTCAAATCTTTGGCTTCCAGTAAAATCTGGTCATATGCCTTCTTGAAAATGATATTAACAGAAAATCCACAATCAATCATAATATTTCTCACCGATGTAAGGCCGATCATGGCCGAGACCAATATTGGGTCGATCGTAGGGGCCTCCACCTTATCTGCATCTCTACTCCAAAATATGATACCATCTGTAATAGTTTATTGCAGCTTTGTTGGAGCACCGTCCTCCATGTTCGAGCAACATTCAATGTCAGTAGGTCTGATAGCATTCACATAACACTCCATTTCATTCTAGCTTTTGTCGATCAGATGTGGTCCTCCAACATTGGTGTTAATAACTAATCTCCCTGCTGTCCGCCGAGGTTCCTCAGCACTAGGCGGAGCTTGTTCTCGATTGGGTTCAGATATCCCCTTGCCACCATCCTACGAGGCTTTAACAATTTACAGTAGCTTTCTTTCTCGAATTAACTTTTCAATAACATCACGGAGGTGGCGACACTCATCCATGGTATGTCCATAACATTCATGAAATCTACAGTAACTTCCAGACTGTCTCTGTTTCTTCATAGGTTCCTTCGAAAGTGGTTTCCTGTACTGCATAGTGTTACAAGTCAATAGATAAATTTTCACCATCAATGTATTCAATGGCGTGTATGTATCAAACGATGGGATCCTCGGCTTCCCTCTCCCGGAATCCAATCTTCGGCCGCGATTTCGATCACCGCCTTTCTTCTGCTCATTCGATGTGTTCTAAACATTGATTTGAACTTTCTTGAAACTATCGCTGGACTGCTTCACTGCCACATTACTTTGTACTTCCTTGGGGATTGGGCCTGCAACATCTCTCTTCCTGGTTCGCTTTACCTCCTCCTTCATTAGAAACTGAGTCACCTTTGCAAAGAGGCAGTCCAATGTAGAAGGATGCTTTGCTGCTAACCAATCACCAAACTTTGAATCAATGTCAAATCCCATAGTTAGCGCCATGAGTATTGCATCATCATTCGAATTGTTGATTTCTGTAGTAGTTGTATTAAATCATTCTAGAAAATATTTCAGTGATTTCACCGGTGCCTAGACCAAGTTAGAGAGTGACATACATCCTTGGAGCGAGTTATATGCATGTGGAAATGCTCTAGGAACTTCTTTGCTAACTCATCAATAGAAGAGATTGACCGTGGTGGTAGCTTGGTGATCCATATGATCGCAACATCTTCTAGATAAATGGGAAACCACTCGCATTTGACTACATCAGTGGCTCAGATGAAGTCCATGTGTTATTCGTACTTCCAGAGATGCTATTTAGGGTCGGTTTTTCCAACATAGGCAGGCATCGTGGGCATATGGAATCTCCATCGATATTCTACATGTAGAATGTTGTTTCTGTGTATGACTTTTGGAGAGTCCCCAATCATCGTTGTTCAAGCCTTGACTTTCTTTCACTAGTTATCTCACCATAGTTGTTAAGTCTAGTGTTTGAGAGTTGTGTCCCGTAGTAGTCATATTCCACCTCACGTAATCGACCCGATCCACACCTCCAAGTAGCCCCATGTTTCCTTGGCTCCTCATATTGTTGATCATTTCCCGAGCAGCGGTTCTATCGTCATCTCTTAACTGCAATTCGGCCATGTTCGCTTGAGCTCTAGCACCTTGATCAATTGCGGCACCTCCTAAGTAAGAACCTTCACATGCATGTAGACTGCCTCCATGATGTGAGGGTTCGGTGCCGATTTCCCCGAAGGGTTCGATATCAATCGGTGCCGATCCTCTGTGACCATTCGCTTGATTCTGTATTGATATTCCAACTGCTTATGCATCCATATTACGGCATCTGCTTCTGTGATAGTCGTCAGATGAGGAGGAATTTTCTGATCTTAAATACGGAGTAGGTTCCCTTCTTGTCTTTCCGCATTGAACTTTCAGCCAGTTCATTAGGTTGATGTTAGCTTGGATTTTCTAGTTGAGTTGTTGACGGCTATCCATCAGTTCCTGTTTTAGGACTTCAAAGTCTGCTTTGATGACGTAGTCAGCTGGATTCTAGAGATTGGTAGCAGTTGGTTGTACACTCTGACCAACTTGTTTAACACTAGCATCATCAATGCCTTTAATGACATAGGAAGTATTAGACTTCCCTCTGGCCATGGATAATAACTTCCTTCTAGATCTTCCTCAAATCTGAGTAGAACTAGAGACATATTAGCAGAATTTGGATCTATCTTGCGGAAATGGGAATCCACCAATAGAAGATGAGATCCAATCAGGCTGAGAATTCCTTCTCGGTGAAAGTGCCAAAATACTTGTACCGGAAGTTGGCACAGACATCCAATATATTATACGTAAAGAAATAAATGAAAAAATTAAAACTAAAATAGAAGAAACAAGTTAAAACAAGTAAAAAAACAACGATAAACAGATTTATAGTGGTTCGTCATTGAATGCCTATATCCACTTTTATGAAATAGCTTTATTAATTACTTGAATTTTTTAGTACAAGAGGGAGTGGATCAGAATCCATGATTACAATGGATTATAGGAAAAATAAAAGCATCCAACTCCTCAAATGAGGTATGAACCCTGTATTTATAGGAGAAAACGAACGAATATCATCCTGAAAATTCACTAGCAAAATCTTCAAATTTAGACGAGGTCATCTAAAAATTTTGAGGTCCAATTCCCAATATGGAGTGCTTGAAACTGATCGGCCTTCCTCGTTATGCAGCGTGATCCGTTCACTATAGTGGGTCCCCCACTATGCGATCTTCGTGTTTCCATTGTTGTTTGCAAAGTTGTTTTCATGTTTTTAGAGTTACCGATCGATTCCCATTGAAGTGAGTTGCTGATTCATGTTGTTCATAGCCACAGTGATCTGATCCGATTCTCTACCTAGGGGAAGCACTAATCCATACTTAGAATTTTCTGTAGAGTCCGTCTCTCGGCTTCGCTTGACTGTTGCTTCACACTATTATCTATGCTTGATCTCTGGTCTCTTGATCACCTCCCCAGGCTGCTTGTCCTGTCTATCACCGGCCTAACTTGTCCAATCAATCTGAATATAGCCGGGTCATTAAGCCAAATAACACATATATATGTAAGTATGTGTATGTATATGCATATGTATTATGCACTTTACTAAAGAATATAAAAAAAGAGAAAGAAAAGTCTAAATAATGCAAATTGTGTCCACAAAATTAAAACCAAAGTGCAGAATATATGCGGTTGCAAAAATTATTATTTTGACATTAAAAATGCAAAAATAATATTAAAATTGGAAAATGCAAAATTCATGCATTTTCTTTTTAAAAAAAGTTGTAACAATACCGATGACAACTGAAAAAATTGTAGCCATATTTAAGATGGAATCACATGTCTGAGATAAACTGCAGATCATATGTTTGGATGGATCGAAGAGAAAGAGAAATATCAAAAGTTTAGAATATTGGATCTAAAGTATACCCATATTACGGTTAGTTAAAGCTTGGTTTTTATAAAAAGTTTGGTTATTCAATATTACATGAAGGGTTGAAAGTGGCATACTTTATGCTTATTATAAGAGGGTTCGTGATATTCTCACTAAATGTACATCGATATTACGTTAAGAGCTTTGGTATGGAACATTTGAGATAAATTTCCTATGCATCAACCATGTAAACAATAATATATGTGTACTAGAATGAAAATTACTTATGCACTTGTTGTAATAAGAACATATCAGTCAAATCCAAATGACCACTAGATGATAATTAAGAGTATTTTCAAGTGTTTACGAAATGGTAGATTATTGCTTGTGGAAAAAACGAACTCCTTATTAAGGAGTAGCAAGACTAGAACTTTACAAATGATAAAGAAAATAGTAAGTCAACCTTAAATTCATATTTACATTTATAAAAGACTTTATTTAGAAATGCTCTAAACGAGAGGTCGTGGAAAATTCAACCATGAAGGCTAAGTACATAGCTTTAAATAGTGCTGCAGTTAAAGTAGTATATGTGCACAAATTTATATAAAAGTAAGGAATGATTTTCATAATTGGGAATCCAGTAATATACGGAGATAACAATGATGCAATATTGATTGCAAAAGAATCAATAATTCTATAAGAGGTCAAGACATGTTCTTCGCAGTTACCACGTGAAAAAACATTTTATCATTAATGAAGAAGTATGATCAAAAGAAGTAGGTATAGTGTAATATATTACAAATTCACCGACTATGACCCTTTTCTAGTTTAATCTAGGAGAACTAATCGAGAATATGGTTATGATACATCGTGATAAGCCTCAAGTGCAAGTGGGAGATTGATAGAGTTAAGGGTGTGTCCTATGGACAATTATATAATTTGATTATATAACTTAACTTTTATTGCTAGCCTTGTTCGAAATAAACTAAGCTTTTATAGAAAATCTTGTTATATTAGGATTTAAGTAAGTTTTAAATACCTTATATATATATATATATATATATATATAAAGTTTATAGCAAAATATTCAATCGATTGCTGTTACAAATGTGTTTGTAACCATAAGTATTAAATCATATCAATAAATAATTGTCACTAAATATTCCTAGTCAATATGTCGAGAATGAGATATTGATATGTCCATTAAGACTAGTGTACATAGGTGAATTACTCATGATCATTGAGGGCATCAAGTGGTTACGTGCATGCGATTGTTTAGAATAATTACATAATGACTCATCAAGAGTCCTCTAGTAGGTAATTATTAAATCTAATAGATGATCGCATGTGATGATGTGTAGTAGTCTTTTGACTTGGAAATATCGTGATTTTAAGGTATCTAAACTTTACTTTGATTATAGTCAATCATATGACGATAATGGTCTTATTAAGTTCATAGTTGGTTTTGCTCGATTTTCTCACAAGAGATAATAGGCCGGCCCGCTAAGATTTTAGCACTTTGCCTTGCAATACCCGGCCTCGATGGCACTCAGTTCGTCCCATCATCCATGAAAGTGCCTCATAGTAGCCCTTATAGGGCTTGAGTACCATGACACTTAATAGGACTAGACAGTGGCACGACTAGATTACACCCTCAATAGGATATCTAGAGCCTCGTGCATGAATCCTTCGGCTCGCCCAACCACCAAAGTTCCTACATGCAATATGGAGATCTCTCTCCTGCTTTCCATTCTAATCTCCTCGATCCTAATTGCTCTTCACTACCTTAAAGACTAGACCGCCCTAGCCACCTTGTTTTTTCTTGACTCGACATGCCTTTGACAAATGCGCATGGTCATCCCTGTGTAAAAAAGCAACAACTCTACACTATTCCACTAAAAAGATCAACATAAAACAACACAGTTCATTTGAGTAAAGCATCATTATGTAGTAACCACCCATTGTCCTTCTCTGTCCACATTCTTAAGTATCACCCTTGTTGGTAAGGGAACGTATGATACTATTTGGTAGGACCTAGTTCCTTGGTATCATTTTGGTGTTGCTCGATCTATATGTGTATTTCTTATGAACTAAAAGTATATAGTATCAGTTTAAAAAGATTTTGAAGTAAAAACAGCATATTCTGTTCTTAAATTTCCTCAAAAGAAAATGAGTTTATATCCATCTTGGTTAGAGAAAAAATAATTTAGCACAAGTTTTAATGGGTTAAATTTAATAAGAAGGTTTTAATACACTTTATTTTATTAAACCATGTCTTTTATTTTAACATCTAGGTTATATTTTTATGAAATGTTTTCATAAATAATTTTAGAACTAAAAAGGAATTTGTATAAGTAAGAACCAATAAGCATAAGTATGTATGTTGTACATATATCATTTCTTTACATGATTGTTGATCCAAGATTCGAGTACCTGACTTTGAGATGATCACACCGGTCCAAATAGGGACTTATCGCTTGATTCTTTACAGCGAACAATCTGTGAGGGTTCTGGATACAAAACTGAGGTTTTCTATCATAGTACATGACTATGCAAGGTGAAAAGAGACTCCTGATCAAAGAGCTTGATCGAAGTCCACATTAGGAAAGTCGGGCGAGCAATATTAGTTCAAGAGAAAAGCTTATATATTCGAGTAAGTGATCAAATCAGATATTGCATACGAATGATCTATATACATCGAACGGGCTTAAGTATTTATCTTTTATGGATTTAGGTTGATGACTCTTCGATTTGTCATAAGGTAGTTTGGATAATCGATTGAGTAATAACATATGGTTGTTGAGCGTGAGGTATGCTCAGTAGATTGTTTATCATCCTTGTGTGATGGGAAGGTTGTAAACTTATACAAATTCTAAGTTTGTTTGTCAGTCATTTAACATTTTGGAAACGTTTAGAATTAGTATGGCTTGTTTCTTGGTTGTTTATTTGTGTTGAAATTTCAGGATCGAAAATTTTTTAAGGGGGAAAGGACGCAACGACTAGGAATTTTACCTCTTTGATTTGTTAATATTTGATAAATTTTAAATATTCAATTAATGGTTTTTAAAATGTTAAATAACTGTTTTTAGTTCATAAATAATGATGATAAACATGTTTTGAAATTTTATTTACACAAAAATAAATATTTCGATAAAGAACTGAAAATTGTGACCGAAGATCATTTTTTGAAATTTCGACCTTTCATCGACTAAGAGTTGCTAGTCAAGTTATATGCACTAGTGTACATGTGTACATGTAAGGATAACAACTTTATTAATATAACGATTGAAGTAAAACAAGTTTAAAAAAATTACTTAAGTATTAAGAAAATGAAGATTATTCTTTTATAATTTAAAATTAACAAAACACAAAAAAAAAAGACAAAGTACATCAATAAAAGAAGGTGGTAATGACTATTAGTACCTTATGCACTAACTTGGATGACAAAAACTTTATGACATCAAATAAAATATAGATACCAAGGTTATTATCAAGTTATATATAGTATATAGTGCAGGATATTAGACAGGTGTTGATTAAGAAGGCTGTACAGTATCAAGAGCAGATTTAAGAAGCTGATATAAAGATTCAAGAGTTAGAGATTAAAGACTCATGGATATTGAAAATTCAAGATATCCAAATAAGTTATAAGTCATAGATTATTGTTAAAACTCTGATATCACTTCTTTGATTTCTCACTTTATTTTTCAAAAGGATTTTAAAATCTATTCTCTGAATAAATGGTTTTCAAATATTTTGAATTTCATAAATGATTTTAAAGAATCCTTATTTCAAAATGGTCTTTCAAAATAGCCTTCAAATGATTTCCAACTTTTAATTTTATTTACATGATTATTATATTTTGAGTAGTTAAGTTTTTAAGTATTTTATATCTTAAATATACTTTTAAATTTATTATACTTTGTTATATTTTTAGTTTTAGTTTTAGTTTTACGCTTTCTAAATGTATATAAGCATATTCTAACATTTATTATAGCTTAGATTTTAAAGTACACATTTATATATATTATTTTCAAAAGAAATTCACATTTATATCCTTTAGATATTTAAAAATATTTCAAAATACGTTATAAAGTTTTCTTAAGTTTTGATTTGTTTAAAATATGTACAAACTATGTTTAGATGATTGTACGAAGTTTCAAAATATTTTACAAAGCTTAATATTTTCAAAACAATTTTTATAAAGTGATTTTCAAACATACAAAGGGTATGTCGACATATTCCTATAGCATAGGTCGACATATAGGCCGAGAATTTCAAAATTCAAATTTGAATGGAGGTGACTTTTCATCGTATCTCTTTGCGAATGGACATGACCGTTATTTTTCTATAAATAGAAGGTTTTACTAATGATTTTTTTAATTAAATTCACGTTATCTCTCTCCTCTTTTACGCTCATGATTTCTAAAATAAAATCTACTCAAAATATTGTTAAATTCAATCAGAATCAAACACAAACTCTATTGATTTGATTCTCTATCAATTACACTCATCTATGTCACTCAAAACAAGATCAAAGTGCTATTCAAGAGGATACATGATCATTTATACTCAAGATCAAGGAACCAATTTTGTAAACTCTATCAAATCATACTCTTATACTCTTGAGTATGCTTGATGTCCCTGAAATCCAAGTGGGTATGCTTGTATCCCGTCTAAATCAAGTCGGTGTGCTTGTTGTCTCGTTTGATTCCAAGTAGGTATGCTGGTATCCCGTTCGAATCCAGTGAGCGTGCGAGAGCTTGGAAAATCTAAAGAGTGTGTCTCGTAGCCTTAAAATCGAGATTGTATTGACTTTGATATTTGAAAACAAATCTATACATAAATTGTATGGAACCGGATGTAGGGTAACTCCTAACTGGTAAAAAATCGCTGTTATGATCTCTCCAACTCCTTACTTTTACTACATTTATATCCGTCTGTGTTTGCATTTGTGATTGTTGATTTTACATTATTTAATTATAATCTTAAAAGGATTTAAAAAGATTCACAAAAATCAGCAAACATTATTCACCCAGCTTCTAGTGTTAGATTAGCCTTAAGATCCAACTTCCGCAAACTAACATTTGGCATCAGAGCTTGGTTTTTAAAGTACTCATAATTTTTATTCTTGAAAAGTTTAAATGGATAACAGCACTATTGGTAATACTGTTAGTTCACTTATTAATAACTTCTTTATCGAAGGACAGTTTATTATTGGACTCCCAATTCTTAATGGTAGTAATTACACATATTGGTCTTTTAGAATGAAAATCTATTTACATTCAATCGGTCTAGACATTTAAAATCTCACACAGAATAAGTACACTGAGCCCAGACTAATATTTTATAATGAACTACTGACCAAAAGTCAGTTGCACAAAGTAACTCTAAAGCCATGAATATTTAGTTTTGTTCATTAGATAGGAATGTATTCAATAGAGTATCTACCTGTAAGTCTGAATATGAAATATTGAGAACAACATAAGTGACACATGAGGACTCTCGTAAACTCAAACAGACCAAAATTTCTATGTTAACTAATTAGTTCTAATTATTTAAAATGAGTCCATTTCTAATATGTATAATAGGTTTCAAGATATAATTCATTCAATAATTGCATTAAGTAAAAGTTTTTCTGAAGAGGATTAAGCTAGAAAAAACCTCAGTTCACTTACTACTGAATAAGACCAAAAGACTCTTGCAATTAAAGAGGTTAATGACACTAGCACTCTGAAAATTGAGGAGTTAATTGGTAATATAATGTCATTCGAAGCATAAATGCATGGTAGGGGAGAAAGCAAGGCTATAGAGAAGAAATCCATTGCTTTCAATTCCAAAACAAATGATCTGGATTATGACAACGATGATGATGAGGAAATGGCCTTCATGACCAGAAATTTTAGAAATGTTCTAAAGTATATAAAGATGAATAATCATAGGAGAAATGATAACAAAAATCTAAGAGGTGGAAATGATGTTAGATATTTTAATTGCAATGAACTTGGTCATATGAAAAAAGACTGTCCACATCCGAAGAAACCAAAAAACTCACGAAATACTGATTCGTGCAGAAAATGAAGAAGTGCTTATACTATAACACTGGACGACTCATAAACTTCCTCAAGTGATAATGAACCAGATATGAAAAATGTCAATATGTACTTCACGGGAATAATAAATTCAAAAAGTCCAAAGAAATGGAACAAAAATAATTGTGCATTTAAAATTTAAATTTCAAATTGTTAAATGGAATTTTGCATTGCCTTAGACTATTAGGAATAACTTATAGATTAATAATAATATTGGATGAATATAATATGTGTATAAAAATTAACATTAAATATTTTGTAGTTTTATAAGAATATAGTATTGAATAAAAATGATATAATATATATCTAAAATTATTATTTTAAATTATTTACTAAGAATATATGTTACTAATATTTACAGGATAATTATACACACATACATATTGGTAAATAAGAATAGTTTTTTCAATTCCATTTTTTGAAATTCATGTGCTCTACGTCGACATCTGATTATGCATATGTTGACATATGCACTTGGAATTTTAATTTCCATTTCAAATTCATAGTTTGAAATTCCTCCATCTTTTCACCAATCCCATTGTCCTCAAAATGTATCTCTTGACTAGAGAACATGTCCTTTGATTCTCTATTTAATTACACTATCTTCATCCATTCATTTCACTCTCGTTTTCAAAATTCAAAAATTCATTGACTCTCTTATCTCTTTAATATATTCTTCAATGGCTTTCTCAAGCAATAATCCATTAACAATAACGCTTTTTAAGAAAACAATATGTTATCTTTTTTATGACAGAAAAGCCATACAAGCCTATAAGGAAAATATGTCTTTCGGAAATGTTTCTCCTGGAAGATTTTCTATTTTCGATGACTTTCCAACTTATTATCTATATAGGCAAAATGGAATTATTGGCTTAATTGATGCTTCCCAAAATGATTTCATATGTTTTCCAAATTTAGTAAAAAAAAATTATGCGAATTCGAAAGGAAAGTTTAATGAAGGGAATGAAGGTGAAGTTTGTAGTAGTGTCAAAGGCACTTAAATTGTTTTAAATTGTGAAATTTTAGGTAATATTCTCGGATACCAATTTAATGGACCTTTCAAATTTTGGAATTGATATTCAAAATCATGAAATTATTTATGATATTTTTGAAAGTGATAATGATTTTGAGTTTAAAAACAAGAATTTGCGTCATAAAGAAAGAATTTTAAGTCTTCATTTGGAACAAAACACAACTCCGAGGACGGAAAATTATAGTAACCCTTTCAAATCATGAAATAAATTGGTTATAAGTTATTTTAGATGAATTCTTTCTTAAGATTCTCTCTAGGCACGAGAGCACACTCTTTTATGGTGTTTATCTTACTAGAGTATTCGCATATTTTGGTGTTGACCTAAAAGGACATAAAATCATTCCTCGAAAAATTTTCGACAAGGCCAACATCTCCCTCATGCAAATTTCACTCATATTCGAGCCTTATGAAACACTTGCAAAAAAGGAAGAAAGATTGGCTTGCTAGGAGGAGCGTGAGATTAAAGAAAAGGAGGAGGAGGAGGAAGGAGAAGAAATGGAAGTGGAGGAAGAAGAACAAGAAGAGGAGGAAGATACTTCATTGGATAGTATTGAAATGCTATCTCATCCATCCAACAAAGATCTTCTTAAAATCAAGAGTAGATTGTTTCGACCAAAAGAAGCATATGAGATCTTTTTTTAAGAAATTTACTTCTCTTTCTGACACATTAGACAAGTACTTTGGAAAGTTTATTCGAAAGATTAGTAGAAAAGCTTCATCTTCTATTGGCATTTGTATGCATTTCTAGCTTTTAGTTTGGAGTGTTCTAGTTTTTAATCTATGCATCGTTTATGTTTAAATTCCATGCACTCTTCCTTTATTATCGATGAAACCTTATTCGCTGTTGTTATACATTGTTATTAGTCTTTGGAAAGTCATACCAGTGCAATAGTTTAGGCCAATTATAATAGTATAAAAAAGTAAGATGTTTTTGAAAATTATGATATCAACCCTGTATGTCGACATACAAGAGGCATATTTCAAAAAAATTCACGATTCAAAATAAAATAAGTATGAAACATCTGTTCATTTCAAATGACTTCTGACCCCTATGTAAAGCTATTCACTCTAGAAAAACATCATTTCTATTATCTTTATTCTCTCTTTTTACTTTTGTAAGAAATGCGGATTACAGATCTTAAGGCTAGGATAAACACTAGAGGGGGGTGAATAGTGTTTTAAGGAATTAGTAAGTCTTTTTGATTTTATGTTAATTAGAACACAAATGATCACAGAAACAAACACAGATGCAGAAATAAGGTAAAAGCAGTAAAGGAAAGAACACACCGGATTTTATACTGGTTCGGAGTTACCCTACATCCAATCCCGCACACAAGTACGGATTTCCTTTCAAAAGCAATTTTTACAATTACACCTTCGATTTCAAGGCCACGAGGTGCACCTCTCTAGATTCACAATTCTCTGGGTAGAGATATTTGATTGCAGGGGCAACGAGTTCACCCAATTGATTTCCTAGGCTAGAATCACACCTTTTCTCGCTTGATTGACTTCCAAGGCCACAATCACACCTTTTCTCACTTAATTGGTTACAAAGAAGTCTATAACTCTGAATAGCATTGATATCTTGTTGAGATAGTGATAGAGAATCAAACCAGAAATGATCTAGTTAGATTCAACGTTGATTTCAACAGAGTAATGGTAAGGATGTGTATAAAGAAATGTGGAAGAAGAAGAGGAGCGAAACCAGAAAAATATGATTTCAAATTCGTTGAAGACAGCTCCTATTTATCGAAGAATAACAACCATGTCCATTCGTGAAAGGATATGACGAATAGACACTTCTTTTGAAATTTAAATTTTGAAACCAACTACCACTATGTCGACATGGGTATCTTGAGTATGTTGACATGCGAAAGGAAATTTTGGTGTTTTGTTTTTCTTTGAAAATAACTTTAATCTTATATTAAAACTATTTTAAACTTTTATAAATATACTTAACTATAGTTAAAATACATAAATAAATATAGAGAATAATATTTTGGTATATATAAAATTTTACTATAATTTTATATTTAAATCAAAGCATAAATATTCAAAATTAAATATAATTATTTAAAAGATAGTTTAAAACCAAGGATAATTTGATTTTGAAACTAAAGATTATTTTGAGGCTAAAAGTATTTAAAATCAGGATAGATGTCTTTGATTCTTTTAAAAGGAAGGTTTTGAAATCATTTTGAAAACAAGATAATTTTGTAAAATCATTTTGAATAAAAGTTAGCGGATACAAAACAATGTTCCACTAGATTTTTCGTAGGTTCCATCCTAGTTATGGTTCCATCCCTTTAACGGGCTCGAAGTGGATTCCATTCCACGAACAAACTGGATTTTAAGATGCCAGTGCTTTTCTAGGAGTTTTAACAAAATTACTAATTAAATTACTTGAAATCTTGAACTCTTGATATTCTTGATACTCATGAGTCTTCAATCTTGACATCTTGAATCTCTATACTGTACAGTCTTCATTTTTGGTACCTGCATGGTTAAATCCTGCATATAAATATACATCTAAATTATAATGTTAGTACTTATATTTTATAATCTTATTCTAAGGTTGTCATCAAAACCATCCTCGATTGTCATCAAAACCATCATCTCGAGGACTAACAATCTCCCCCTTTTTGAAGATGACAACCTTTATTTATAAAATATTACTTTTATCCTAATAACTCACCCTAAAATTAATAACTCCCCCTTAATCTATGCATAACTATCCTATTTTATACTTCTTCCCCTTTGTCATCAACAAAAACTAACTCGGATCTATATAATCTCCAAAATATATAACTCTTCCTCATTCTTGGACTAAAGTACCTGCGTTAATAAACTATACAATGGAGTATATAATAGATAGATTAAGAGATAATTATACTGATAGACATGAAATTAACTAAAGATCGTATAAATATCAATGCATATTTATACATGTTTTGCACACCAGATATCAATCCAAACCAAACCAAATCAAATCAAATCAAATCAATCAAAGCAAACAATTCAAATCAAACATTACGAGGAACTTCCACCCATCCTTCTTCTCCAAATATAGGGTCTGCTTTAATGGCATCCCAATTTTCATTATCATTAGTGAGAGAGGCTAGAGGATGTTCTTCGTTATCATCCTTGTGCAGGGAGGAAATCATCCATCGTATTGCATCGAAATGCCTTTCTTGCTCCTTGATCATCTGCATTTTACTCAACTCTAAGTGTCGCTGGTTAAGAAGAATGAACGAAAGAATATTCTTGAAATAATTAAGAGTCACTTCAAGATTCTCGGATAAATTATGAATAGGATTAGCCATATTTTAGTTTATGAGAAGAATGAGAAACAAAGTAGATAAGAAATAATATTGAGTGATGAATTCTGGAAGAAATAGGTATTTATAGGTATAGAAATTCTTTTGAAATGAATAGACATAAGGTAGTTATTCAAATTTCAAATTCAAAATGAAATGTCATTTCTGACTAGTACATGTCGACATAGTCAAGGTAGGGATGTCGACATGGTCTAGTGAATTTTGGTGACTTATTTTGATTGTAAATAATTGTGTATATATGTATATATTTATATAATATACTAACATTTATTCTGGAGATAAGATAAGCTAGTTAACAGAAAAGAAATTCAATTTCATTTCATACTAAGATGTTACAATGATTAAACATTAAAAACTACACGAACATTCAAATCAAAACAAACCAAAGCTAAGACAACAAGACATGAAAAGGTAAACTAGTTATAGGATGGTGAAGATGAAGATAATCCAAGCTTCTTGCTGACTTTGGAGATAAGCTTGATGATGCAGCTAAGGCCAGAGAAGAAGTTGTGCAAACTATAATTCCTGAAAACATGAGTTTGTGGTGTAGTGTGATGAGTCATTCACGACTCAGTGAAGGCATGAGTCGTTGCCGAGCTAAGGAAGGAGGGCCACGAGTCAACAAGCCAAGGGGGAAGGTAGTCCGACCTAAGAAAGCATGGTCGCGACCTAACAACGGAGTTTTGAGTCGTCTCCGACCTAAGAAAACACAGGAAGAAGCATTCCGACCTAACAAGCTCCGACCTAATGATATTGAACGAGATAACTGTGCCGAGTTACGAGCTAGTGATGTTGAACAGGATAACTTCGCCGAGTTCCGATCGAAGCAAGCTGAACTGTCTTCTATTTTAGGTCGTAGGGGATTGGGTCGTGTTGTATTTTAGGTCGTTACCGACCTATGAGTTGTGTTGGGTGTTAAGTCGTGTACATATGTTGTGTGTTGTATTGCTTAACTCGGTCATGAATGGGAAGTGTTAGGTCGCGTATGACCTATGATGAGTCGGTCGTGTTGAGTCAGGTGAGTTGGTCGTACCTGTTAAGTCGGCCAGGGGTTGAGTCGTGTACATTGGGCTGTATTGTCAAGGGGTTGAGTCGCGTTTGTTAAGTCAGTCACGACTTAAGTTGGGTCGTAGGTCGGCAACGACTTAGGGACTGGGTCGAAAACTCTATAAATAGGGGCGTGTGTTGTACATATGAGGTGGTTGATTTTGAAATAAAATTTCTTGTTGATTGCTTTGTGCTTTCTTCTCCAATTGGTAGTTGAGTGTAATCTCCTATCTCCACTTACGTCATTCGAGTGCGCTCGAATCCACGTTTGTTGAAGCCGATTCACGGAATCTAGTGCGCTAGATCAACGTGCGAAGAATCGTAGATCTTAGAACACGGTATAGTGCGCTATCAACGTGTTTGAGATAGCTAGAGTTCGGTATCTTTGGATCAACGAACTTGGGCATTTTGGTATCTTCAACTCACCGATTGCTACATTTCATCGATTGAAGTTTTGTTCGAATTATCCGCTGCGTCATTATTGGTATCAGAGCCATACTTAGCCAATCATAGCTAAGTTGATTCTTGGAACCAAGTTTTTGAAGTTTTTGAAGTTTGAAGTTGTTCATTGTGTTCATATTGAAGTTGCAACAAGTTTGAATTGTTTGATCCATTACATTTTGGATCAAAGTGAGCAAAGGAGTTTGAAATTGAAGAAGGCCGTGTATACTAGCGGGGAGTAGCCGAGCCTTGTGGAGTGTTTGAATTTGGAGCCGACTTAACCTAAGTCGCGACTTGTTGCCGAGTCAAGGGTTAAGCCGAGTCAAGCTAAGCCGTACATTGTTGAGCCGAGACTTGTTATTTTGTTGAAAGCTTTGGAGTTTTGTGTTTGAATTGTTGAAGTTTGTGAAGTTTTTCAATCATGCCACCAAGGAGAGCTAATCGTCATCAAAACGTTGAAGTTTTGTATCGTAGAGAAGAAGCCGAGCTTATGGAACAACGTATTAATGAAAAGTTTGATGAAGGCATTGGTAAATTGGAGAAATTGATGAATGATTTGAATCAAAGGAGGAGATCACCAAACTCGAACCATGGAGGAAACCGAGTTTCGCCATCGGTTACGGAAGCGAGGAGGGTATCACCACATTCTTGTAGAGATAGAAGAGAAACATCAATTTCATCACGAAGAGATCATCATGACTATGCACATGAAGAAAGAAGAAGTCAACGTGAATTTGGCAATGAAGCATATAGGGATGAAGAGAGACATAGTCAAAGAAGCATGCATCAACGAAGGGAAGATAATGGTCGAGATCGATGTAGACGTACTTTTGATTTTGTTGAAGAAGGTGATAGAGCTAGTATTCATTATCGAGATCGAGACCAAGTTCGAAATTCTTATCGGGATGTTGAAGATGATAGACGTTGGGAATCGGGGATGAAGATGGAAATTCCAGAATTTAAAGGCGGAATGATTGCAGAAGAATTTCTCGATTGGATTTCTAATGTTGAAGAGATCTTTGATTTCAAGGAGGTTCCTGAGCATAGAAGAGTGAAGTTAGTTGCTACTAGGTTGAGGGGGAGAGCTTTGGCGTGGTGGCAGCAAACTAAACTTACTAGGGAGAGAATGGGAAAGTCAAAGATAGAATCGTGGGATAAGATGAAGAAGTTGATGAGATCTACTTTCTTACCTTACAACTACCAATCACTTATGTACCAGAGGTTGCAGAATCTGAGGCAAGGGACAAAGTCTGTTAGTGATTATGCTGATGAATTTTACCAACTCATTGCCAGAAACGATATTATGGAGACAGAAGAACAGCTAACTGCTAGATTCATTGGGGGATTGAGAATGCAGATCCAGGATATGGTTAATATGTTTGATCCTAGATCAGTTGCAGAAGCACATCAGAAAGCGTTGGCTTGGGAGAAACAAGGAAGGCGTGGAGGTGGTGTGTTTACTAATTCCAATAATCAAGCAAGGGGTGTTGGTGGAAGTTCTAATGTTCCTAAACCTGTTTCAAAGCCAGTGGTGAAGGAGGCTGAGAAGGCGAAGGTTAGCAGTGGGTTCAAGTGTTATAATTGTCAGGAGTTGGGTCACAAAAGCAATGAATGTCCGAAGCCGAAGAAGAGAACCATGGTTGCAGAAGTTGAGGAGGATGATGGTGAGGAGGCAGAATGTACAAATACACCTTATGTTGAGGAGGAAGAAGAATTGTTTGGAGATGAAGGTTGTAATCTTATGATGAGGAGGTTATGTCTTACACCAAAGCAAGAGGAGGATTGTAGTTGGTTGAGAAGCAATATTTTTCAGTCGACATGCACTATTCTGGGGAAAGTTTGCAAGTTCGTTATTGATGCTGGGAGCTGTGATAATATTATTTCTACAGAAGCAGTAAGGAAGTTGAACTTGAAGACTGAGAAGCATCCTAAACCGTACAAGCTAGCATGGTTAAGGAAGGGTGGTGAAGTGAAAGTGTGTTGAAGAGCTTGTGTTAATTTTTCTATTGGGAAGAAGTACAAAGATGAAATTTGGTGTGATGTTGTAGACATGGACGTGTGTCATCTGTTGTTGGGCAGACCATGGCAGTTTGATAGAGCAGTACAACATGATGGTCGTGCCAACAGTTACAGTTTCATGTTCGAGGGTACTAAAATCACTTTGGTTCCTAAGAAGCAACAACAAAAGGAGAGCAAGCTAGAGGAGATTGAGGAATTAAAAACTCTATTGACTTTGAAGGAGTTTGTCAAGGAAGTCGAAGAAGAACCAGAAGTGTTTTTGTTGATTGGGAGGGAGAGTAGTGAAGAAGTTGAAATTCCAGAAGCAGCAAAACCAATTTTGAAAGAATTCGAAGATGTCTTTCCAGAGGAGTTGCCTAAGAAGTTACCACCACTTAGAGACATTCAACATCAAATTGATCTTGTTCCGGGAGCAGTGTTACCACATCGACCACACTATCGAATGAGTCCGAAGGAACATGAGGAGTTACGAAGGCAGGTAGAAGAGTTGTTGGAACAGGGACGTGTTCAGGAAAGTTTGAGTCCTTGTGCCGTGCCAGCATTGTTGGTGCCAAAGAAGGATGGAACATGGAGAATGTGTACAGATAGTAGAGCTTTGAACAAGATTACTGTTCGTTATAGATTTCCTATGCCGAGGTTGGATGATTTGTTAGACCAGTTGAGTGGGGCAACTATATTCTCGAAGATTGATTTGAAGAGTGGTTATCATCAAATTCGAATCAGACCAGGTGATGAATGGAAGACAGCTTTCAAGACGAGAGAGGGGTTGTACGAATGGTTGGTTATGCCATTTGGTTTGTCTAATGCACCTAGTACATTCATGCGGGTGATGAATCAAATCTTTAGACCATTCATTGGGAAGTTCGTCGTGGTTTATTTCGATGATATTTTGATATACAGCAGGAGTACGGAGGAGCATGTTCTACATTTGAGGGAAGTGTTGATTATTCTTCGTGAAGAACAATTTTATGCTGCTACGAAGAAATGTGTGTTTATGACGCACAGAGTTTTATTTCTGGGTTATGTTGTTTCAGGAGAAGGTATTCAAGTTGACCAGAGTAAAGTTGAAGCAGTCAAGAATTGGCCACAGCCAAAGACGATTACGGAAGTGAGAAGTTTTCATGGGCTAGCGTCATTCTACCGAAGATTCATTCCACACTTCAGTAGCGTGATGGCTCCAGTTACTGATTGCATGAAGGGGAAACAGTTTGTATGGTCAGAGGAAGCGGGAGTTGCTTTTGAGAAGGTCAAGGAATTGTTGACGTCTGCACCAATTCTTGTTCTACCTAATTTTCAGCTATTGTTTGAATTGCATACTGATGCTTCGAAGGTTGGGATTGGAGGAGTGTTGAGTCAACAGGGAAGACCTATTGCATATTTCAGTGAAAAGTTGTCAGGGGCAAAGATGAGATACAGTACATATGACGTTGAATTTTATGCTGTTGTACAAGCTGTTAAGCATTGGAGACATTATCTGTTTCAGAAGGAATTTGTTCTTTATACTGATCATGAAGCATTGAAGCATTTACAGGGGCAGGATAAAATTTCAGCAAGACATGCATCATGGATTGCATATTTACAGCAGTTTACTTTTGTCGTTAAGCATAAATCGGGGGTGACAAATCGGGTAGCTGATGCTTTGAGTAGGAGGAGTCATTTATTAACGACAATGAAGGTTGAAGTGACAGGGTTTGAATTACTGCCAGAAATGATGGAAGAAGATCCTTACTTCGTGAAATATATTGAGAAAGTAAAGGATGGGAGTACCGATGAATTTATGATAGTTGATGGTTTTCTGTTTAAGGGAAATCGTTTATGTATTCCGGATTGTAGTCTGAGGATGAAGATTGTGAAGGAGTTACACGAGGAAGGGCATGTGGGCCGTGATCGTACTTTGCAGTTGATTTCACAGTCTTATTTTTGGCCGTCGATAAGAAAAGAGGTTGAAAGATTCGTGGAGAGATGCCATATTTGCCAGGTGTCAAAGGGAACAGCGACGAATGCAGGGTTGTATATGCCGTTGCCTGTACCGTCTAAGCCATGGGTTGATATTAGCATGGATTTTGTTTTGGGTTTGCCTAGAACTCAAAGGGGAAATGATTCGATATTTGTTGTGGTGGACAGATTTTCGAAGATGGCACATTTTGTTGCTTGCAAAAAGACGGCGGATGCTGTTCGTGTTGCGCAATTATTTTTCCAAGAGATTTATCGACTTCATGGTTTACCAGCATCTATTGTTTCTGATCGAGATACTCGTTTTCTGAGTCATTTTTGGTTGAGTTTGTGGAAGATGGTGGGAACGAAACTGAAATTTAGTAGTGCTTATCATCCGCAAACTGACGGGCAGACAGAAGTTGTTAACAGGTCATTGGGAAATTTATTGCGATGTCTTGTACAGGATAATTTGAAAAGTTGGGACATGAAGTTATGCCAAGCTGAATTTGCACATAATCATGCAATGAATCGTAGCACGGGATTCAGTCCGTTTCGGATTGTTTATTCAAATTTACCCAGGGGACCGTTGGATTTGGCAGTAGTACCACAGTCGAAGGGGACAGTTAAACGAGCTGTTGATTTTGTTGATGAGCTGACTGAATGTCATAAGATCGTTCAGGAACGATTGGAGAAATCGAATGAGAAATATAAGAAGTTTGCAGATTCGAAACGACGAAATGTTGAATTTAAAGAAGGTGATTTAGTTTATGCTGTATTAACGAAGGATCGTTTTCCGGTAGGTGCTTATAATAAGTTGAAAGCCAGGAAAATTGGTCCTGTCGAAATTGTGAAACGAATTAATAACAATGCTTATAAGTTGAAGCTGCCGGAGGATATTTACACTTCTGATGTATTCAATATTAAGCATCTTGTGCCATATTATGGAGATGAACAATTTGATGAGAAAGAATTTGCAAATTCGAGGACGAATTTTTCTCAACCAGGGAAGGATGATGCAGCTAAGGCCAGAGAAGAAGTTGTGCAAACTATAATTCCTGAAAACATGAGTTTGTGGTGTAGTGTGATGAGTCATTCACGACTCAGTGAAGGCATGAGTCGTTGCCGAGCTAAGGAAGGAGGGCCACGAGTCAACAAGCCAAGGGGGAAGGTAGTCCGACCTAAGAAAGCATGGTCGCGACCTAACAACGGAGTTTTGAGTCGTCTCCGACCTAAGAAAACACAGGAAGAAGCATTCCGACCTAACAAGCTCCGACCTAATGATATTGAACGAGATAACTGTGCCGAGTTACGAGCTAGTGATGTTGAACAGGATAACTTCGCCGAGTTCCGATCGAAGCAAGCTGAACTGTCTTCTATTTTAGGTCGTAGGGGATTGGGTCGTGTTGTATTTTAGGTCGTTACCGACCTATGAGTTGTGTTGGGTGTTAAGTCATGTACATATGTTGTGTGTTGTATTGCTTAACTCGGTCATGAATGGGAAGTGTTAGGTCGCGTACGACCTATGATGAGTCGGTCGTGTTGAGTCAGGTGAGTTGGTCGTACCTGTTAAGTCGGCCAGGGGTTGAGTCGTGTACATTGGGCTGTATTGTCAAGGGGTTGAGTCGCGTTTGTTAAGTCGGTCACGACTTAAGTTGGGTCGTAGGTCGGCAACGACTTAGGGACTGGGTCGAAAACTCTATAAATAGGGGAATGTGTTGTACATATGAGGTGGTTGATTTTGAAATAAAATTTCTTGTTGATTGCTTTGTGCTTTCTTCTCCAATTGGTAGTTGAGTGTAATCTCCTATCTCCACTTACGTCATTCGAGTGCGCTCGAATCCACGTTTGTTGAAGCCGATTCACGGAATCTAGTGCGCTAGATCAACGTGCGAAGAATCGTAGATCTTAGAACACGGTATAGTGCGCTATCAACGTGTTTGAGATAGCTAGAGTTCGGTATCTTTGGATCAACGAACTTGGGCATTTTGGTATCTTCAACTCACCGATTGCTACATTTCATCGATTGAAGTTTTGTTCGAATTATCCGCTGCGTCACTTGATCATCTTGGATGAAATTTTATCCAGCTTCTTACTAACGGATCGTTTAAGAATCTGTTGATTCTCGACAATAGTCTTTTGATTTTTGTGAAGGGTTTTTTTGGTTGGATTAGGTGGATAATCAATGCTTTCCAAATATGTTTCACCTTCTTCTTCTTCTTCAATTTCCATTTCATCCCCTTCTTCTTCTTCCTCCTCTTCCATCTCCTCATGAGCCAAACACTCTTCCTTTTCGGCAAGAGTCTCATAAGGTTGAAAAAAAAATATTTTTCATAAGAGAAATATTGGAATGATTGAAAACCTTTCTTGAAACAAATTCTTCTCCTTTGAAATCTACTCCAAAATAGTTAAAAATCCGAGTGAGATAGATTCTATGATACAAAGTATTCTCACCCGTTTCAAGATTTTTGGGACGAAGTTCATCCAAAATAACTTGCGTCCAATTAATATCATAATTTCCAAAAATATCGAAAAGTGCTTTGCAAATTTTTGAAGTAGGATTATCAAAATTCCCCGATCTTAGGGTCAAATTATATTGTAAAAGAAGATTAATAATTCTAGCTTTTGGTCAAAAGTTTCGATTTTTGAATTCAAAATCATCATTTCCTTCGAAAATGTGATGAAATGTCTCACGATCGTTTTCATCAATATTAAAACTAGAAAGATCCATTCCCATACTCTTACAATTGAGAATGGTACCCAAAAGATCACAATTCAAAACAATTCTAGTGCCTTTGAAACTACTCCAAATTTGATCAGCATTTCCTTCATAAAATCCATGGTTTAAATTTGCATAGAAAATTTAACAAGACTTGGATAACAAACAAATCATTTTGAGAAGCATCAACAAGACTAAGAACATGATTGTTTGCAAAAAGAGAATCAATTTCTTAAGAAGAAAAGTCTTGAAATAAAGCAAACTTTCCGGGATATACTTTTCCATAGTTAGCATAATTGATGTATGCTTTTATGACCTCCGGATCATTGAAGAGTTGCTCTTTTATCTTTCTAGAAATTCTCATTGTGAAGAGGTTGCTTGAATATGCCATTAGAGTAGAGAGTAGTGAGCTTAAAGTTTTGAAGAGAGAGTTTGAATTTGAAAATGAAAGTGAAAAGATGTGATAAAAGATAGTGAATAAATAAATTCTCAAAGGACATATTCTCTGGTCAAAAGGTAGCTTTTCAGAGAATTAAATGAAGTGAAAAGGTGGAGGGAAATTCAACCATTTGAATTCAAATTTTGAATTTCAAATTCTGTACCCATGTCGATATCATGGTGGGGACCATGTCGACATGTTTTTTGAATTTCTATGATTTATTTTTCCTAAGTATTCTAATATGTATACTTATTATTTTTAATGTATATATATATATATATCTAGAATAATCCTGAAACTATATCATATTCTATAAAATATTATAACACTCCTCAAATTAAAAATAAAAATAAAAATAAAATAACATTAAAATAATAGTAAAAAATAGAAAATTTAAAATTCAAACAACACACCAATTCAAAATCAATCAATCAAGCAACCAATTCTAAGCATGCAATTTCATACAATTGTATTGTAAATGTATACTTTTTTCTGAGTTCGTTTCTCTGAATTCGTCAAAGTCGTGAACTGCTGTGAAACACATATTTGAATCATCTATCTTCTGATCATCATCGCTTTAGGACGAGTCTGAGTCATCTAGAGTAGCAGTAAATGCACGTTTTCGTTTCTTTATGGAATCATTTTTATTGGAAGATTTTGCCTATCTGGATACAGATAGTCTCTTTTGATATGGCATGGTTCATCGCAGTTGAAACATTTGATATTGTTTGGCATTACATTCTGATTTCCAAAGTTCTTATAGTTGTTTCTCTTGAAATTGTTCATCTTTCTGTATTTCAGGAATTTTTGAAAATTCTTGGTCATAAAGACTATCTCTTCATCATTATCGTTGTTTGAGTCTGATTCATAGGCCAATGCATTGAATGCCAATGATTTCTTTTCAGATGCTTTGCTTTCTCTTCTTCCAATCATTTAGACTTCAAACGACATTAGATTTCCAATTAATTCTTCTATCTTTAAGGTACTGATGTCATTTGCCTCTTCGATCGCAAGTGTCTTCTGATCTCATTCTGGAGTAAGAGAATTTAATATTTTTCTGACTTGATCTTCTTCCGAAAATTCCTTTGCCAAGGATATTAGAGAATGCACAATATCCTGAAATCTATTATACATATCTGAAATAGACTCGTTAGAATTCATTTTAAATAATTGAAACTGATTTGTGAGCATGGAAATTTTGGTCTGTTTAACTTTGCTTGTTCCCTCGTGAGTAACTTGCAAAGTTTTTCAAATTTCATATGCAGACTTACAAACTGACACTCTATTAAATTCATTCCTATCAAGTGAAAAGAACAGAATATTCATTGCTTTAAAATTATTTTGTGCAACGGTCTTTTGCTCAGCGGTCCGCTATGCAAAATCAGTTGTGGGTTCAGAATATACAGTCTGTGTGATATTCCAAGTGTCTAATCCTACAGATTGTAAATATATTTTCATCCTACATGCCCAATATGCATAGTTACTGCCATTAAAAAATGGTGGTCTGACAGTAGACTGACTTTCTACAAATGAACCAGTGACAGGGATGATAGAACTAGTTTTGGTAGAGTTAACAATACCAGTGTTGGTAGCCATTTTGAAAAATTTTCAAAATTCAGATTATGAAAACTTTGAAAACCTTGCTCCGGTACCAAATGTGAGAAGTGCGGATTATGGATCTTAAGGCTAGGATAAACACTAGAGGTGGGTGAATAGTGTTTTAAGGAAATACTAAATCTTTTTGAGTATATGTTAATTAGAACACAAATGTACGCAATTTTCAGACACAGATATGGTCAAAGAAACAAACACAGATGAAGAAATAAGGTAAAAGCAATAAAGGAAAGAACACACCGGATTTTATACTGGTTCGGAGTTACCCTACATCCAGTACCGCACACAAGTACGAATTTCCTTTTAAAAGCAATTTTTACAATTACACCCTCGATTTCAAGGTCACGAGGTACACCTCTCCAGATTCACAATCCTCTGGGTAGATATACTTGATGTCAGGGGCAACAAGTTCACCCAATTGATTTCCTAGGCTACAATCACACCTTTTCTCGCTTGATTGATTTCCAAGACCACAATCACACCTTTTCTCACTTAACTGATTACAAAGAAGTCTATAACTCTGAATAGCACTGAGATCTTGTTGAGATAGTGATAGAGAATCAAACCAGAAATGATCTAAGTTAGATTCAGTTTTGATTTCGCAGAGTAATGGTAAGAATGTGTATAAAGAAATGTGGAAGAAGAAGAAGAGTGAAAACCAGAAAAATATGATTTCAAATTCATTGAAGACAGACCCTATTTGTAGAAGAACACAGCCATGTCCATTCGTGAAAGGATATGATGAATAGAAACTTCTTTTGAAATTTAAATTTTGAAACCAACTACCACTATGTCGACTGGGTATCTTGAGTATGTCGACATGCCAAAGGAAATTTTGGTGTTTTTTTTTGAAAATAGCTTTTATCTTATATTAAAACTATTTTAAACTTTTATAAATATACTTAACTATAGTTAAAACACATAAATAAATACAGAGAATAATATTTTGGTATATATAAAATTTTACTATAATTTTATATTTAAATCTAAGTATAAATATTAAAAATTAAATATATTATTATTTAAAAGATAGTTTAAAACCAAGGATAATTTGATTTTGAAATTAAAGATTATTTTGAGGCTAAAATTATTTAAAATCGGGATAGATGTTTTTGATTCTTTTAAAAGGAAGGTTTTGAAATCATTTTGAAAACAACATAATTTTGTAAAATCATTTAAAATAAAAGTTAGCAGATACAAAACAATGTTCCACTAGATTTTTCGTATGTTCCATCCTACTTAGGGTTACATCCCTTTAATGGGCTCGAAGTGGATTCCATTCCACGAATAAATTAGATTTTAAGATGTGAGTGCTTTTCTAGGAGTTTTAACAAAATTCCTAATTAAATTACTTGAAATCTTGAGCTCTTGATATTCTTAATACTCATGAGTCTTCAATCTTGATATCTTGAATCTCTATACTGTACAATCTTCATTCTTGGTACCTGCGTGGTTAAATCCTACATATACATATATATCTAAACTATAATGTTAGTATTTATATTTTATAATCTTATACTAAGGCTGTTGTCATCAAAACCATCATCTCAAGGACTAACAACTTTTAAACTTATCTTTTCAAAAATGGAAAAACAACACCAAAATTGTGTGAAAATCTTGAACAAACTCTATAATTGTTTAGGAATATCCTTACTTTTATCCTTAAAAATCTAAGACACTTAGAGTTGAGTCAAAAGCAGATGACAAAAGGATAAGAAAAGCACTTTGATTTCATTCGATGGATGATTTCTTCCTTTATCAAAGATAAACCAATCGATAATCCTGATTGTGCCATCAACGAAGATGATGAAGATTGGAATGCCATCAAAGCGGATCCAATTTTCGGTTCTAGGTTGGTGCAAGTTCCAAAGGAAGTCTAAGATTGATTGGTAAGTCTTAATATATATAGTACTAATTTGTATATTAATATATTACAAATATGGATTGTGTGTATAAACTTCTTAGACTGGACTGATTTGTTTGAATTGATTGATTTGTATTGAATTTGATTTGGATTAACAATAAGTATGTAATGGATTTGTGTAATTAATAAAATTGGGTTATGTTTTTTACTTCCTATTTATATATCACTCTCGTGTGTGTGTGTGTGTGTGTGTGTGTGTGTGTGTGTGTGTCATATAATACCTTAGTTAGGGGAAGTTTTGATTATATTTTGTTGATGACAAAGCGGTAGAAATATATAAAATTTCCAGGCATTTATTAAGGGGATTTTTTTTACTTGGGGGAGTTCTATCATATTTTATAAATATGGATGTCATCATAAAAAAGAGGGAGATTATCAGTACCTTAGGCATTAGTTTTGAAGATAACAACCATATGACATTATATAAAATATAGATGCTAAGGTTTTTATCAACTTACATAAAGTATATAGTGCAGGATCTTAAAAAGGTGTTGATTAAGAAAACTATAAAGTATCAATAGCAGATCTAAGAGGCTGATACAAAGGTTTAAGAGTTAGAGATTGAAGACTCAAGAGTATTGAAGATTCAAGATATCCAGATAAGTTATAGAGTCATAGATTATTGTTAAAACCCTGATAGCACTTTTTGATCCCTCTCTTCATTTTTCAAAAAGGTTTTATAGTATATTCTTTGCTTTTAAATGGTTTTCAAATATTCTGAATTTCAAAAATTATTTTAAAAAATCTTATTTTTCAAAATGATCTTTTAAAATAGCCATCAAATAATTTCTAACTTTTAATTCTTTTTACATGATTATTATATTTTGAGTAATTAAGTTTTTGAGTATTTTATATTTTAATTATACTTTTAATCTATTATACTTTGCTATAGTTTTAGTTTTATGCTTTTTAAATGTTTATAAGTATGTTATAACATTTACTATAACTTTGATTTTAAATATGTATTCACTTATACTTTATATATATTATTTTCAAAATAAATTCATATTTACATCCTTTATATATTTAAAAATATTTCAAAAATAATTTTACAAAGTTTCCTTAAGTTTTGATTTGATTAAAATATATGTAAACCATGGTTAGATGATTGTATGAAATTTCAAAATATTTTACAATACTTAATTTTTTCAACATAATTTTTATTAAGTAATTTTCAAAAATACAAAGGGTATGTCGGCATACTCCTATAGCATATGTCGACATATAGGCCGAGAATTTCAAAATTCAAATTTGAATGAAAGTGCCTTTTTGCCGTATCATTTTGCGAATGGGCATGACCGTTGTTTTAAATAGGAGGTTTTACCAATGAATTTTTTTTAAATAATTTCTCATTTTTCTCTTCTCTTTACTCACTTGATTTCTAAAAGAAAATCTACTCAAAATATTCTCAAAATCAATCAAGATCAAATTCAAACTCTATTGATTTAATCTCCATCAATTACTCTCTGATCTCTCTCGTCTCTATAACTCAAAACATTATCAAAGTGTTAATCAGGAGGTTATAGGATCATTTGTACTCAAGATCAAGAAACTGAGCCTGTAAACTATATCAAATCATACTCTTGTCCACTTGGGTGTGCTTGGCGTCCCTAAAATCCAAATGGATGTACCCATGTCCTGTTTGAATCAGGTGGGTATGTTGGTGCCTCGTTTGAATCCAAATGAGTGTGCTGGTGTTCCGTCTGAATCAAACAATGTAGTCAGAGCACGAAAAATCTCAAGGGTGTGTCTTGTAGCCTTGAAATCAGGATTGTATTGACTTTGATATTTGAAAAGAAATCTTTACAATAAATTATACGGGACTGGATGTAGGGTAATTCCAAATCAGTATAAAAATTCCGGGCGTGATCTCTCAAACCCTTTACCTTTTACTTTTACTGCATTTATACCTATCTGTGTTTGCATCCATGATTGTTGATTATACATTGTTTAATTATAATCTTAAAAGAATTTTAAAAGATTCAAAAAAATTAGTGAACACTACTCACCTCCCTCTTGTATTAAATTGGCTTTATAAACCATCTTCCGCAAACTAATAATGACAAGTGTCTTAGGAAAGTGTGTTGTATAAGAAAAAAAAGGGTATTTTTTTTTAAAAAAGAAAGGAGTAGCTTAATTTAAGGAAGGATGGATTTGGTAATTTTCCACTATTCATTTCTATACGAGAAACTCTTCCTCTCAATTTTTCACTTTATTTCATTTTCATCTTTTGCTTTCTTTCTTTTCCTCTTCTTTCCCATGTCTTCCACCTTCTTTTTATTTTATAAAAAGGAAAATCACTTCTAAGTTGCTTCCTTTAACTTTTAAATCCATAAACAAGTCACTAAAATCATTGGTCACTTTATCCAAATTTCTTTACTTTTTCCCTTCTCTTCATTTAGCAATAACTTCAAAAAAAACTACTCCAAATTGAGAGATTCTTTTTCTGAAACCCAAGAGAGTACAATAATCAAGAACTTTCATTTTGATCACTTTTTCTAATTCTTAGAGATAACATGTCAAAATTTCATTTTTTTTGTCCATGTCATCCTCTATCCAATATTTGTAACTCCGAAAATGTCTCATCTTCTCTAAGCCATAAATTCCACAAAATTCACCAAATTGAGCAATTCGTTTTTTCTTAAATCGAAGAGAATTGAATAAGGAAGAACTTTTATATTGGTCTCTTTTTAAAATTCAGATAGGAAACTTGTCAAAAGGCAGTAAGAAAACTTAACTTTGAGTTAGCTATATTTTTCTGTATAAATATTTAAATAATTTGTTGCTCTTATGTTGTAATGCATAGATCTTAGTGGTTGGGATTATGGCCGACCACAAGTGGAGTGTTAGAGGAAGTAAATCAAGGCCAAAGCATGTGGGAAGGTGGTGGCTTGGTATATGGTTTGAATTAAAGTGGGATTACTCACTTTAAAGTTAGTTTTAAATATACAAAATGTTGTGATAATTTAGTTTTGCTTATATGGTTGCATGTATGTATTTATGTTATGTTTGGTATTGTTTAATTCCCACTTGAAGGTGGATGGCATAAATAAAAATTGTGTTGTAGGGGAAAAAAGCAGAGAAATGGAAGTCGAAGTGTCTTCATAACGAATAGGTCACTGTGTAATCACTTCGAAGAACAAAAATATTATAGAGGGACCCAAAAATGATTCCTCGCCTGGTTGATTTTATTTACGTATATTACTAAATATGTAAATTCTTGTGTATGTGAAAGTAAATGTTGTATAGTATAGCTATCTACCTATTGTTGGTTTTATTGCGACGTTGGAATCCCGTGCTCGCTTTTAAGCGATTTACTGCTTTGTTTCTAAAGGGTTTTGAAATGGTTTCCGAACTTGACTTTGGTTTTTCAAACTCTTTAGAAAAGGTATTAAAGTGGTTAAAAATATAAAAAGAAAGAGTTAAAGTTATTTGATTTACCGAATAAGTTTTAGAAGTATTGGTCCATAAAGTGATAGTCGCCATGGATGTGGTTTTGAAAATCTTTGATTTTTGTTAAATAAAATGAGTTTCCTATTTTAGGTATTTGGAAAAGTCTTTTCAATTGTGTTTAGAAGTATTTGAAAAGGATGTATGATGTTTTAAATATATTTTCAAGAATTTATTTAGCTATTTAAACAAGAGGTTTAAATTTTACTCTTTAATTTCAAAGGTTAAGTTTTGTTAAAAGTAAATATTTTTAAAGGAGATTTTTTTAATTCAAATTTAAACTTGTTTTAAAGAGTATTTTTTTAAAGGAGAAAGGAATCATAGATTACATCACTATTGTTGTAATAAATGGTTTCAAGAGAAGAAAATAGATTATGAACTATAACATTTTTGTTATAGTAAATGGTTTCAAAAAAATAAGAAAGAAAGTATGGTTAATAACACTCAGTTATTATTAAATAAGTTGTTTAGTTCTATAAAAGGGAAGATGTTTAAAAGTGGTTTGGAATTCATCGATTAAAAAGGAAGTTATTTTTGTAAAGAAAGGATGTTGCTTTTTGAATCAAACATGGATTTTAATAAGTAATTTTGGAAAATGTTTTAATATAAATTTTCAGAATTGGTTTTCAGATTTGTTTTAAAAGGACTTTGTCTTATGCATGGGATTTCTTTGTCAGTGCCGTTAAGTAGCAAAACAAATATGATAAAGTAGTGCTAAAATGTTTTCATGTTTATGGAATGTAAGTCATCTTATATTTAGCACTAAAAGCTGATGAGTAGGCTTTCCTTTATCTGTGAGATCTCTAATTGAAGTGTTTGAATAAGATAAGGCCAGGAGCAGTTAGTGCTCTGACTTACCCGACTTCGATTCTGGGCGAGCGGTAGAGAAATTAAAATGTCAAAAACGTGATAAGTGTGAGAGGATTAATTTCAATAAATGGGTGATCTTTAATTAAATATATGAAAAGTACTTCATTTGATATTTGACACCGAATTCCGAGGTAGGGAAGCTCGTCTATGTCTTGAAAAGTAAGAACGTATGTCGAGGCAAGGATTGTTTTCTAACCTGTCCAACTTCATTGCTAATAAGTGGATAGTACCATTTGAAATTGGAAAGTGGTGATGAGTATAAGATGTTCGATTTTCATCCACAAACTAAACTTACACCCAGATAGTGGTTCGTCCACAATCAACTACTTAACCTATTTTGATTTGGGAAGTATCTAGAAGAAACACATGAATTATATGGTACAGTTAACTTTAGTGATGCTATATTTTATGTATAAACTCGTTGTTTTCTGTTAGAACAAATGATAAGAAAATCCGTCCATTTAAACGGTTGAGAGGTGCTCTCCGCTCTTCTATATTGTTTGGTTATTTCTGAAAGAATCAAGATTGAGTCAACCAGAAACTATCGGTTGTTGGTTCGGAGAGAATGGGATTAGATAAGCATAAGCTACCCGAAAACCACTTCAAACCAGCATAATCGTTCAATTTGGGACATCTTGAAGATGATGGAATTGAAGATAGATTTATTGAAGTGCAAGGGCTACTTGCCACTAATCCTAAGAGTGATTCCAAAATGGACGTAGTAGAAGTAGTGCTTTCGTTTTGTTCCTATCCTGAACAACTTGTGTGGATTAATGCTAGCATTGCATTGTTGCCTAGAGGGCATTGTTAGCATTCCAAGTGGAAAAAAGGGTAAATTGTTACCTCGAGCCTTGCACCCATGAATGAATAAAACATGGAAGATGTAGCAGGGCTATTATGACGACCGCCCTACACCACCGTTACCCGATTGCACAAAAGGCAGCACGCTACTCTTATGTCGATCGATGTAGGACGATCATCAACATTTAAAATGAAACAAAACATCACAGAATCTATGGTATATCTTATATCGAATATAATAAAATATAATATCATAGATATAAAAATAGTAAAGACAGTAATAACTAAGTGATCCTAATAGGCCACTCGGTTTCTTTTGCTCTTCCTTCACCAACTGGCAGTTCATACACTGTGAGATGAATGTTCTGATGTCCTTCTTCATCCCCTCCTAATAGTAGGTCTGCCTCTTACCATAGTACATCTTGTTACCGTTGGGATGTATGATCAACCTAGAATGGTGGCATTCTCGTAGCACCTCATCATGCAGTCCTTTTAACATCGGGAACAACCAATATCCTATCCTAATAGCCAACTTTTTTGGTCGAGTCCGTATTGCTTTATATCTTCAGACCCTACTCCTCCTATTTTTTCCATGATCTCATCCAATCTAGCATCTCACTTCTGACTGGTACCGATCTGCTCAATCAAAGTAGGTCTGATTATCAAGCTTGTTAACATCTCTGACTCTAACTCGAAATGAGATTTGAAGTCATAACCAACAATATACTCTAATTTTTTCCACTTTAGGAACATCGGCCCCAAATTGGCATGCCTTCTACTCAATGTGTCAGCGACCGCATTTCCCGTATCGGGAAATGCTAAAGTCCAAGGAGGCTAAGAATTCTAACCATTACCGCTGTCGAAGGTTGAGATCCTTCTGGTAAAAAAGGTAATTTAAGGACTTGTGGTCCATGAACTGCTTGAACGTTTCCCCTAATAAATAGTGCCTCTAAATATTTAAAGCAAACACTGTCGCCACCAACTCCAAATCATGGATTTGATATTTTCTCTCATGCATCTTCAGCTGTCGACTAGATTAGGCAACAACTTTTCCCTTCTACATCAATATCGCACCTAATCAAATACCAGAGGTGTATGTGTATACTGTCATCTCCACATTCTCGATCGGAAGGGTCAGTATAAGTGCGTTTACCAACCTCTCCTTCAGACACACAAATGTCTTCTCACATTTCGCATCCTAAGTAAAAGTATGATTTTCTCTTTGTCAAATTGGTTAACGACGTGGCTATCTTTGAGAAGTCCTTGATAAAGCGTCTATAATATCCCACCAGTCCTAAGAAACTCATCATGTCGGTAGCATTCTTGTGTTGGCTCCAATCCTGAACTGCTGCCACCTTAGCACGATCTACCGTGTGCCTTGGTTGGAGATAACATGTCCCATAAATCTCACTTCCCTTCTTCAGAAGTACATTTTGGAAATTTTGCTTTAAACTTGTGCTTCCTTAATACTTCGAGCACAATCCTCAAGTGTGCCTTATGTTCCTCCTCTATACTGGAATAGATTAGAATAAACTCCACGAACATAAGTACGAACTTCTTCATCTGATCCCCAAAGACATAGTTCATAAGATCAATAAAGTATGCTGGAGCATTTGTTAGCCCAAACGACATAACCAACCACTCGTAGAAACTAGACATCATACGAAACGTGGTGATTGGCATACTCTCCTTCGTTGCCCTTAACTGGTGATCCCGTAGCCAAATCAATTAGAAGATCACCTTCACACTGTGGAGCTGGTCGAAAAACTTATCAATACGTGGGAGTGGATACTTTTTCTTCTTTATCAACTTATTCAGCTCACGATAATCTACACACAACCTTAAACAGTCATCTGCCTTAGTGGTGAATACTATGGGTGCACCCCAATGAGATATGCTCCTACGAATGAACCCTCCTTTCAACACATCATTCACTTGCACCCCCTAACTCCTTCTACTCTCTATGTGTGATATGCCTTAAGGCATAACTACAGGTCTGGCATCCTTCGTCAAGTCTATATGGAACTCAATCTCCCCATGCAGTCACAATTCGGTTGCCTCCTTAAATACATCCGAATATTCCCTAATAATAGGCATGGATGAGAACTCATCCTATGGAATCTTAAGCAAATACAGAAAGCTGACCTTAACTCCATCCTCTGATAGATAGCCAATCACTACCGCTCATCCTTCGATAGCCCCAATTGTCACTAGTAGTTTCTCGCAATCCACTACTGCCACATACTTCCTTAGCTAGTGCATTCCCAAGATAATCCTGAACCCAACTACATATAGAAAAAAACAATCACAAATAAAAGAGCATCCATAACTTGATAAGACCAAACCACAACAAACTATACACAGGCTAGTGGAGCCTTCGACATGGTTCATCATAATCAACGTTAGGAAACTATTTCGAGTTTAAATCCCAGTCTATCTACTAGGTTACTAGATATAAAGGAATATGAAGCCTCAGTGTCAAATAAAACACGTATGGGAACATCATAAAGGGAAAGCAAACCTTGAATGACAACGCCCCTCCCATTCTCTTTCATCGAGGGAGCATTTGACATAGTCGGAATGACATCTAAGGCATATTCCTTCACAATCTGTTCCTACTACAATGGTTTTGGACAATTCTCCAATATCTGCCTAGATTTTCCATAGTTGTAGCACTTTTTATTCCTATCGATTTTGCAATCTCTGATCAAGTGATCATTATCTCCACAACCAAGAAAATAGGATCCCGTTTAACCTTCTTCTAAGCATCCTTCGCCTGAGATTTCTTCCTCTTTACAAACCACTTATTCTTATTACCCCCACCACTTTGTTGTGCTCTTCCTTAATGACAACAGCTGAATCATACGTAGGGTATAAAATCTCCTGGTGAAAAGCTTTTATGACGAGTCTCTTAAAAGGCTCATCGATATGACTTACTAGCTTCACTCCAAATAGTCATTCAAACCAATAATAAACTTCTCATTTTTTCTCAATAGAGGTCGATAAAAGACATCCTATACTTTGACAAAGTGTCGAATCAGCAATGTTCATAAACAGACATATCTCCATGCTTTAAATCAGCGAATTGCCTAAATAGTACCGACTTCTGAGTAGTTAGAATGAACTTCTTCTCAAACCTGGCCTTGAACTGGTCCCAAGTGAACTAATCCTACGGTAGTAATAGTGGTGGCATTCCACAATTTCATGGCCCGCCCATGAAGCTGTCTAAAGCCTAGCTACCTCTTTATAGCATCATAAATCTCCATATCACCAAAGATACATTTGCAGGAGTCCGACCAATCCTGCACTTTGATGTCAGACTCCATTCCAAGAAATGGCTTACCTTCAAAAGTAGAGTAATCTTTGCATAGCTTGACAAAGTCATCCCTTGGTGCTTGCACTTGAGCACCACCACCACCAACAACATTTGTAGTGGCCGATTGGGCATTTTGAAGCATGTTCGCTATCATCGCATTGAACATAGCTTACAAGTCAGTATTTACAGCCTCCGAACCCGCTTCTTGTTTAACTCTAAAGATGGAGTTCCTAATGGTGTTTCTTATTTGCCGACTCATTCTCGATCTGTAATAAGAATGATCAGTGTCTCAAAAGAAAACTATGCCAATGGTACTCGTGTGTTCATGCAACTTATATACTATATATTCTACTATATAGCTTTGAAAATCAAAATATATAACAAGCACACACTCTCATATATATGTGTGTGTATATATACTCGGTTTAGGGTGAGAACTTCTTCCTTATATCTACTGAATCACGGTATCCTTTAGGTTAAACAATGCAATTTAAGCTTCGACACCAAATCTGACGACCGCCCTACACCATCGGCACCCAACTGTACATCAAATAGTGCACTGCTATCATGTCGATCGATGTAGGATGATCATCAAGGTTTAAAATGAAATAAAACATCATAGAATCTATAGTATATCGTACATCGCATATAATAAAAAATAATATCACAGATCAAAAAGAAGAAGAGACAATAATAACTAAGTGATCAAAATACATAACGTTGTACATCATGAAATAGAGTTTATACAGCAGAAGAAACTCATGAGACTGTCTCATACTAATACTAATATGCAGCACTGCAAAGGCTCCACGGTGTTGCACAACTAAATAAGCATAGAAATCTATATATAATACGAGATAGCTCCCTCAAGCTCGTCCTCTACATAGCTACTGCATCGCACCTAGACCTGCTATCTAGTCTACTCATTTAAGAGCACCCTAGATAATAAGAAGCAAAGCATAAAACCTCAAGTTAGATAATAGTCTGGTGTGAGTGATAAATGGATCTCAAAATACTATACAAGTCGATATAGTAAGGAACAAAGATATACGAATTATACCTAACATGTACCTGCAACCTAAGAGTTAGCACATAATAGCATAATATACTACTCTAAGTGTCATAAAGGTGTAAAACAACTAGTATGTTAACGGGTGTCCATGTATTCCTATCTCCAATACCTATCTTCAATGACTACCTAGAGTGATAGACTGTGGGGGAGAAATCATAGCAACCACAACATCCACCAAACAATCCTCATTATCACTCTATGTACTCTGGATATATGAAAACTTATATGACCATTCTACTGCTAGGGACCAATGGTAATCATGGTTTTCAGTGTACTATATTTAGCCTAAAGCCGCTACTAGACCCATTCAACCGATCCAAGGTACACGGATCCATTCAACTGATCCGGGGTAACTTTCAACATACCCATGAGCGTCCTCATGATACACACTTCGAGTACCAAAAAAAACACTCTGAGTATCAACGATCCCCTAGTACGCGTATCTGAGCCCTTTCTTTTGCTCTAACTAGCCTCCATTATTCTGAAGGAACCATTCTACATTCCTTCACTCAATGACTCCTTTCGACATTGAGCCATCTGCCTTGAGGAACCATTCTACATTCCCCATTCTACGACTCCTTTCTATATCGAGCCATCTTCTCCGAAACCTAACTCTATTCAATGTCGAGTTACCATCTAAGACTCTAACTTTCATCATGTTGTCACATCGTGATCAGTCATCACGTCAACGAGCCAACATCTCCAGCACGATCTTTCGAGCCCCATGTACCAACCTCCAATGTTCCATCTGCATGGGATAGAACAAGAGAGCTTAGTACCGATCTCTGAACTCGGTATCGACATATGTACTTAGCCAACTAGTGGCTAGGTTTCCTCCCATCACATTCCTTTATTCTAGTGCTTCTTGCCCATATGCTTTGACCCGATCTCTCTTCTCCAAGCTAAGTCGTCTTTTCTTCAAAGCACCCTACTTCAAATCCTAAAAACTAGTCATCATAGCCTCAAGCACTTAGCCAATCTCCAATCCATCACATTAAGCAATTTCTACTAGCTAACTTCTCATCCTCCTCCAACACGTTGCTGATGTGGACCAAAACAGAGAGCTCGTTACCAATATCTAAAGTTGGTATCGACCTTTGTGCTTAGAAAATTTGGATATGCAATTTTGATCACAAGCTCTTCCCATGCTCCTGAATCTGCCTTCCAAGTTTCATCCAATTTTGACCAGTTTTGCCTTTGATTTACCCAATCACTCAACATATCTACCTTACATCCAAAACACTAGCAAACAACATTAAAGCACAATATACAATCATGGAATAACATGCATATACATTCATTCATACATCCAATACATGAGAATGTGACATGTTTCACTCTAAATCTAAGTTTTACATTAGCATATGCATGTATAAATGATGGGAGTTACACTAGCATGTGAATACGAGTAAATAAATTACTAAACCAATTTGAAGGCCATTTTAAAATCTTAAATTTCTGGTCATAAACATGTGTGAATAAGTGTTCAAAGTTTGAAAACCTTTTTAGATCGAAATCGTGTTAAAAACAACCTTTCTAACTACATAAACAAGTATAGATGAATGAAAGGTCAAGAACGACTCACCAAATACCTAAAATACACAATTTCTTCCTTAGGTATGAAGTGGATAGCAAGGAAGAAGGGCCCAAATCAATAAATATGATAATCTCTAGCTTCTATATGCTAATCCTTTTTCTAATAAATGATTTAGCTAAGATTGATAAGGAAAAGATATGATTTTTGATAAAACTAGGGTTAATGGAAGTTTGTGTCTGTTTTGGGAAGGAGAGAAATGACTTAGGCCAGTTCCTATAGCTTCCTATTAGCACAAATTTCAACGTGAGTTAGTGGACCTAATCATAAGCTTAATTAATTACCCATTAAAACTTGCCACAACAACCAAAATTCATAACTGCGATAACTTTCAAAGGACAAGTCCATTTTTCAGTTATGACTACTTTTTAGAATGGGAAACCATCATCTTAAAACAATAGAAGTGGTTTTGGACCCTAATTCGGCTCCTATCAAAAGTTATAGTCGAAATAAGATTTTTAGGGTTAAAATGCTTGCATAGAAATTTGAAAAAATCATAGATGTGGAAGGTGTCCCTAAAAGTTAATTTTCAAAATCTTAGAGTCATATGACCTCATTTGAATAAAATAAAAATATTTTTCGATCATCCGATACGTAAATACGGGTCGTTACAGCTATGTTGGTCGCATCCATTAGGGTATGGTCATCGCCTGATCTAGATCGGTGTTTATGTTTTATATATGCTTTTTTCCACGGAGACGATTATTGATCGCAACTGCGGGGTCAACATATTCGGTACTATCCAGTAAAAGTAGGCTGGTTCTATGTTGGTAGAGGTGTGATAGGTTCGACATTGGTTCATTTTATCTAGAGATGTACTGTACGGAAGGTAGCCCCTTACCTTGTAATTGTATGAAATCCAATCTCCAATACGCGCCTTTATGGACTTAGTTGTAAACCTATTACGCTGGAATGTAATTAATTTAACAGTTTCGGTTATGATTCGATATTTATTTCAAACCATAGACATTATTATATCCATCTGTGTTTATGTGCGGCATGCTTTCATGAAATACCTTTAATTTTGAAAGGGTTTTACACATATAACAATTAATATGATTTGAGTCTCTTACACTGGTTTATCAGACGGATCCGATTGTTATTTTCTTATAATACTCGGCTCAGACTCGAATATTTTTCTAGAGTTAGATTTGGATGATGTGGAGCTTCAAGAGACAAATAGGATGCCTCCCAGACGTATTCCCATACTTTTATTTTTCCACCGCATTAATTGTTTGTGTTTATCAGCTTTTGTAAGGGCAGGCTATTATAACTTTCCAAGCTGATGGTATGTTAGACTCTGATTAATTAATGAATATTTAAGTTTTCTTATGTAAAGATCCTTTGGATATTATATATTACTCACCACGATGTGAGATTCTGTTCTGCCTTTTCTTTTCTTACACCCTAACAATCTCTCTTTCCAGCACTCGAATGCTCGGCACGTGGATATTGTGGATGTATTAGTCTCGACTTTTAAGGGTCGAAAAGGTGGGTCATCACATACGATATCGATAAATATATAAAATTGAATTAAATTTGTTAATTACTAAATGCACTTTAAGATTTTTGAAGGCTTATCTAGGCACATCCATGATCGGCCATAGGATTCAAAAGGGGAGTTTTGAGTATTCAAAATAATTTCAAAATGGTAACAAAAGAATGGGTAGATAAAGGAGAAAAGTCCTCCACCTTTTCCTCTTCATAAATTCCTACTTGAACTCTTTAATTATCATGTTATAAATGCAAGGAAACTTTTATTTTAATTGGTTAAAGTAACTTTACAACATACTAATAAATTGATGACCACATCTAGCATTCTCGAAACCCTAGCGACCAAACTAGAAGAGGATGATGGCGGTGGATGGAAGGAGTTAAGAAGAAGGGGAAAGAGAAACAAACCTTTGTGGAGGCTCTAAAGAAAAATCCAAGGCAACCTGCCCAAAATAATGGGTGGAAGCATTGAGAAATAAGATCGAAATAAAAGGTAAAATTAATTTTTTTGAACCTTAGTCGGATGGTGAAGAATCATATCAATTAATCGATGAGAAGGATTATGTCGAGTCCAAGTGCATTTGGAAAAACTCGATCTACGTCTACATGGCGGGTAAAAGGCCTTACTTTGTTTATTTTGATGCTTACAATAAAAGGGTTTGGAACACTGAAGGCTCTTGTGATATTTTCCCATGGCATAACGGATTCTACTTCATCAAGTTTGAACGAGAAGATGATTACTATAGAATTCTTAGGGGAGTCCATGGTTTATGGACAGTAAATTAATTTTCATGCATAAATGGGAAGCATATTTCAACTTTGAACGTGCAATGCTTACAACTTACCCGGTTTGGATTAAATTCAACAATCTAAACCTAGCCTTATCTAACATGAGATTTATAAGTAAACTATCAAGTTAGGTGGGTAAGCCTCTAGATATTGATGAAAATACCAGGCAGGTGAAACGGATCAAGTATGCTCGTGTATTAGTGGAAATTAATGCTAGTTCAGAGCTTCCTAAAGCAGTTAAGCCATTGATAAATAGGGAAGTGTATATGTTCCAGAAGTAGATTATGAATTTGATCCTCCTCATGTAGCGAGTGTAAGTGCTTCGGTCATAGAAATCAACATTGTAATATTAGCATAGAGAAACCAACGTAGATTTAGGTGGAAAAGACAAAAAAACATCACCCCAAAAACACCTGAACAAGATTAACCCATGACTAGTGGTTCAAAAACTGAAGCAGCAACAAAAAGTAACACATAAGCTGTTGCAGTTAATGATTCCCATCTACCCCATAAACACTCTACAGTTAGTGAGTTCGGCTTTGGACCAGAGCCAGTAATTCCCCCAGTTCAGGATTAGAAAGCAAAGGTGTCCCATCTTGAGGCATATCATTCCCCAAATCAAGATGTGGTTGAATCTCCTAATGGAAATATTGCAAAGGAGGAGGAGGTGCTGCTTGAGTCTCTAAAGGAAATTCATCGGTTGAATAAACACTTGGGAACATCTAAAGAAGAAAATGATAGACAGGAAGAAAACATTAGTGTTTATATAGAAGCGAATGTGGAGTATGATAAAAAAATCGCATCTAAAATGAGGAAAGCTGCCGATAAATCAGTAGAGATAGGTTCTGCTCTATGACTAGGAGCAAATCTATCAAGCATTAATGTTTATCATTTGTTGTAATGTGTGAGGTATAAAGAATGACATTTTTCAGTTAGACCTCCATAATATTAAGGCCCAATTTTGGCCTCCTATCTTAGCTGTGTTAGAAAATAAATTTACTGAACAGAATATTGAAATGTTTAAAACCATCCGTGGGATCATTGGAGCTTAATTCATAATAGCACGAACCATGTTAAGTATAGAATTGTTCTTTGGGAAAATAATACTTGGGCTACCATAATTGTCAATAAGGATGATCAGCAAGTGTCGATGCACTTTAAAAATATTGGCGGGTTAGATATCATTATCACTTTTGTTTCTGCTAGAAATCTTGCTTCAGAAAGAACCAACCTATGGAATCAACTTACAATAAACTCTAAATTCATTACTCAACCTTCATTAATTGCTAAGGATTTAAATGCAGTGCTTAGTACAAGTAAAAAGAAAGAGGAATTACATTGAAGCTTTCCTAGATGGCTGAATTCAACAATTGTGTGCTTGCTAGTGGACTAATGGAGGCATTCAATTTTGACCTGAAATACACATCGAGAAGCGGCGAGGCAAAAAAGATCACCTCAAGATTACATAGAGCTTTAGGAAATGCAGAATTATCTAATACGATTCCTAATATGAAAATAACTGTACTCCCTAGTTCTACAAGTGATCAGTGTCCTCTCCTCATTCGATTTAATTTTGATGCAAGTTATAGAAAGGGCAAGCCTTTTAGGTATGCTAACCATTGGCATATGATAAAGGGTTATAATGAGGCAGTTGATTTCAATGCTCTTCACATTTCTCAAGGAACCCAGATGTATAAGTACGTCATGCCAGTTAAAACGATGAAAAATAGACTAAAAGAGTGGAACCGAAAAAGACCAAAGCGTAATAATGAAATAATAAATATTCAAAGCCAAATAGAGGATATTCAAATATAATTAGACGACGACCCTTTACATGAAGGACATAATGTAGATTTCTACTCTCTTCAAAAGAAACTTAAAGATGAACTTAAAAGGCAAGCTGTAAATCCTTTTGGGACACTTTATCTCTAAGCATGGACTGACGGTCGATCCTAGTAAAGTTGTTACAGTACAAGATTGGCATGTGCCCAAGAATATCATGGAAGCGAGGAGTTTCCTTGGTTTGGCGGGCTACTATGGAAAGTTCATTAAGGACTTTGCTAAAACCTTTGCCCCGTTGACCCACCTTACCAAGAAGAATTTTGGTTTTCTTGTGGGACTTGAAGTGTAAGGATGATATTCTTTTATCAAGCTAAAGGAGGCAGAATAGTGCACCTATTCCAGTATTACCCGATGGTACAAAGGCATTCACAATGTATATCGATATTTGCGGTATGGTGTTGGACGTGGTCTTGATGCAAGAAGGGGGAGTGGTGAGCTATGCTAGTTGACAACTGAAAGTCCACAAGAGAAACTATCGTACCCATGATCTTGAACTGGCAGCCATAATCTTTACACTCAAGTCATAGAGACACTACCTATTAGAAGAGCGGTTGAGCTGTATACAGATCATATGTCCATGAAGTATTTATTCTTCCAAAAGGATTTGAATCTAAGGCAACATAGGTGGATGGCGTTTTTGGTATCATATTGGCAATATTGTAGTTGATGCCTTGAGAAGGAACATACAGAAAGCTAAAGAAAAATGGCTTCTGCATGGAGATGAATGCAGTAAAAAAAAATTGTACTAAAATGTCAAAAAGGCAACGTCATAATAACTTGCTTAACTTTCTTAACGAACAGAGAAACTCTTCGGAAAATATCAAAGAAATTAAGGACAAAGCAATTTCTTACTTCTCAGAATTATACAATAGGGAATATGAGCAAAAATTATCAGCTATTCAGAGTAGACGGTGAATTTCCAACGAGGGATGTGCTATTCTAATAGCTCAGATTCTGGAAAGGGAATTGAAGAGAGCCACCTTCTCCACTCACAATGATTCCAGTCCGGGCCCTGATGGAATGGGGGCATTTTTCTTCAAAGTGAATTGGATACACCATAAAGATTAAATGTTAAGAGCTTATCAAGATGCATTTAACACTAGTGAGTTCGTTCAAGAAATTAACCACACTTTTATCTCACTCGTCCCTAAGGTGAAAATACCAAACAAAATAGAAGAATATAGGCCTATTGCTTGTTGTAATATCACTTATGAAATTCTTAGCAAAATAATATGCATGAGGTTGAACAAAGTGTTTCTAGATTTGATCTCCCAATGTCAAAGGTCATTTTATTCAAAAAACTCTCTAATGGTTCATGAGCTAATCAGAGATTTTAATAAACATGGAGTAGAAAAAATGTGCTTAAAAGTAGATTTGCATAAAGCATATGATAAAGTGAACAAACAACTTATTATTCATATGTTAAAATCTATGGGAATATCGAATAAACTTCTAAAGCTAATTGCTCATTGCCTCAATTCTTCCACATTTTCCATTCTTATTAATGGGATTCCCAAAGGCTATATTCAAAGTAATAGAGAGATTAGACAGGGAGATCCTCTTTCCCCCTACTTGTTTGTTGTTGTTATGGAGTGGTTCTCCCTTCAAATGGAACTAGCGTGTTTTCATAATAAAATAAGTCCAGTTTACAGTCTACAACCTATAGTGTCCCACCTTATAAATGATGATGATCTCATTATTATGACAAAGGCTAGTCTAACTATTGTTGAAAGAATCAAAGAAATATTTAAAGAATTGGAAAAAACAATAGGGCTGAAAGTTAATTAGTTTAAAACTAAATGTTATTTCAAAAGGTTCTGTAAAGATGAACAAAATCTTCTACGAAGAATTGGTGTTGCAGAAGGTTCTCTTCCTGTCAAATATTTGGGTGTTCCTTTATCAAACAATACTAGTACATATGCTAAATATTGGAAATTCATGAATAAAGAGAGAAATTGCAGGGATGGAGATTAAAACATTTGTCATTTGCTGGAAGGATTGAATTAGTTCGCACAGTTATTACTTCGAAGGTTGGATTTTGGTTGCAAACATTTCAAATTCCAGATTGCTCTATTGCAAAAATTAATGCAGCTTATGCAAATACATTTGGAGGGGTAGATTACATAAAGTCAGCTATAAAGACTTGTGCAAACCAAAGAAGGAGGAGTGGGCCTCAAAAATTTATTCGAATTGAAAAAAGTTTATGGACTTAAATAGGCTTGGAAAATATTTGTCTCAAATAATCTAAAGGCTAGATGGATGAGAGCCAGATACCTTATAGATAACTTCTGGACTATTAAAGTAGATAACAATGCTTATGTAACTTGAAAGAATATACTAAAACTCAGGGATGACTTGAAACCTTTAATCGAAAGACACATTGTTAATGGTGAAAGCATTGATCTTTGGAATGACCCATGACTCAAAAATAAAGCTGCATAGATAGACTGGGATGGGAAGGTTTCTCTCCTTATGGTACCCCAACATGCAAAGTGGCGAGTATCATTAATGAAACAAAATGAGTGTGATAAGAAGATTATTACAAGGAATTTCAAGCAGGAAATACAAGATATCCCTATGAATATAGACAAAACTGAAGGCTTATGGGCTTAGAAAGTACAAATATGGTCAGTTTAAACTCCATAATGCATTAGAAGACACCAGGGGAAAATTCCCAATTGTATCTTGGCAGCAACTGGTATGGAGTAGGTCAAATAACCCTAAAATGGCTTATACTCTATACAAAGCATTAAGGAATAAACTATCTATCGACTTCATAATTGGGGTATCCTGGGATATACGAATTGTAACTTATGTAATGGAGCAGTAGAAAATCATGAACGCCAATTTTTTGACTGTCTAGTTGGAGAGTCTGCAGCATCCGAAAACTTAGATGTATTCAAATTGACATAGTCGATTCTTTAAAGGGTGAGCTGAAGTACTTGACGAGCGAAGTCACATGTCAAACTTGACGCAGAAATTGATCAAAATTAGCCTCACAACCACCTTTGGCACCTCTAGAGAGAGCGAAACGACTAGACTTTAATAGCAAAAAGAATGAAGTTTTATCACCAGCTGCCCAAATTAATAGAGATATTAGTATCATAATTGAAAGAATAGCTAGAAGGAAATTTACTAGCTTAAAGGCATAAGAAGTGCAAGCACGGGAGGGATGAGCTAAATGGTAGCGAGCGGGGAAGATCAACCAAGGAATTGGGAGCCGACATAGTTGATTTATGAACCCTAAAGTAGAAATGTTAGAGTTAAAGTTTGTCTTTAGTTTAAAGTGTTCGGTTGTATTTATTCAAGCTGTAACTTACGGATGTTCATGTATTGGGCCGCAGAGCTCTTTTGAGATGAAATAAAAATTAACCAAGTTTCAAAAAAGTGCTATATATATAAATATAAGTAAATTATGATGTATATATATATAATTTTTATTTTATAACTATGTACAACAAAGATATATATAATAAGCGAATGTGTCCATTGCTACGTAAATCTCAGCACTTATAAACGTGCACATTAACCATGTATAGTATTTTTATGTTTCATGTGCACTATACACGTATGTGTATATCATACGCTCATTATAATATATTTATTTTTATAGAAAAATTAAACTCCTTTAATATATAAAATAAAATAAGGTTTTATTTAAAACAATTTTAGATTAGATCTAATAATCCCTTTGGACTCCATAACCTAATAGATCCAAAAATACGAGTGTTTTTGGAAATCTACAAATTCACCCGCTTCCGACTGCACGGTTCATTCAATAGTGTAAAAGAATAATGGATTATGTTATTTAAATTAGTAATTAGTAATATTAGGACTAACTTATTAAAGCCTACTTATTTAGTAGGATGTCTTCCAGGTGTCTATGGTTGGGTTCAGTTAATCAAGTACTTTACCTTACTTAGCTATTGGCTTGACCCGAAGGATGAAATGAGCTCAAAGGTCATATTAAATATAAAAGCCCGAATTCATTTTGGGCCTTGGGCTAATTTTCAATATATTTGAAACTTTAAATCATAATTTAAATTAAAAGTTAAGTTTAAAGTATAAACAAAATTTAATAAATGTTATAAAAAAATTCAAAAATTACTTATGGAAGCTATTACATTATTTTCGAAATTTTATTTTAATTATTTAATTAATTGGATTGATTAAATAATAATTAATTAAAATTAAACTAATTAAAATCAAATTAATTAAATTAAAACATATATAATGATATGTGTGTATTTCTTTAAATGTTTAAGCTAATTAGTAATAAATATTTAAAATTAATAAATTTAATTTAAAAGCGTCATAATTGATTAAACTAATTAAATGTTGATTAATAAATAATATACATGTATAATGATATATGTGTGCATATGTATATATAATTACAATGAATATTATAGTATATATCCATTTTAAAATTATTTAAGATGAATGTAACTAAATTTTGAAATTTAAATTAAATTAATTAAAGTGTTAATTAAACAATTAATCAAAATAATTAAATATGATTTTTTTAATATGATTTAATTATGGTGGAATAATAAGAAACCCAAATTAGGTTTAGAGAATAAATAAATACGTATATTATGTATGTTGTCATTTCAAATGTGTCTAACACTTGAATCATGAGGGTATTTGATAAGAAATATGTGATACCCTAAATCAATATTACTTTAGTAAATAATGTTAAAAATTATGAATCTCTAATATAAATGTTGTCTTCTATCATTTATAGATTAATAAGTTGACTGCATACACTCCGGTTGTTGAGCAAACCCAAGCTAAAGATGCTACGTGTGGTATTATTAATATATTGACCAGATGAAGTAAGATAACTATATGTCTTTGTTGATAAAACTCAAGGTACGTACATTATACTTAAGCCATTGCGAAATGGTGGGTATGATTAAATAGTCTCTTTCGATTTGTTGACCAAACTCAAGGTTAAGATTGACATTAGGACAAAAACTAACGATTAGGATTACATATGATTGTTTTATCCATCGCTTATAGGCTTATGATTTGTTGAACAAACTCAAGATCAAAATCTCAAGGCAAGCAAATCCTAACACCTGCTAGAGGAATCGAAAGAATTTTATGTCTTTTGTTAGGGTTTTAAGAAACATAACAATCTAGTGGGAGCCTTATTAAAAAATAAAATGAATACATTTAACTATTCTAATATTGTAATAATATAGTCTATAAAGTTGAAATAGCCTACTTAGATAAATTTTTGCAACATTATAATTAATAAAATGTTTATCGTTTTAAATATACAAATGAACTAAATTAAGATTGACATAGAAATAGAAAACATACTTACCAATAAATCTGTTTGCATGTTGTCAATTAAAGATCCATGCAAGCAACTAATTATGCAACTACTAAATACGTTCGTAACTTGGTCCCATCCATGTTTATTTTTGCGATATTACGTATTGTCTTCTATGAGTTGCAAACTCTAAAATAGTACAACAGATTTAACCTATATTCAACAACATATAATATTATACGGTGAAGGTCGCAATTCATATTGTATGAAACTTCGATGAAATTAGTTCATTCGAGAAAAGAAAGTAAATAAAAATGCAAGATCACATATTTATTATGATTGATTACAAACCTTGTTGTATTAGATTAGCATCAGACCAAGAACTTCAAGATGTACCTAGGAATTCAATCATTGAAATGTCGATTTGATCAGTTTACGTAAAGTGCAGCTTATTCAATATCCTTAAATATTAAGGATAACCAAAAGCAGTCTTGTAAAGTATTTGTTATGATTTTGGTAAGGGTTTCCTTTCGAATGGGTTGACCATTTAGAAAGGAATGCGAATGCACGAGAGTAGATGTAACTTAAGGCATGATTGGCATGAAGAGAATGAACAATCACTTCTGCTTCCTAAAGAGACATCAAAAATGAGAACTGTATAAAATACTAAAAGATACTTAAAATGAAATGAAAAATGTGATTTTTATTTCAAATGTATTTTCATATAGAAAATTGTTTTCTATACAATTTATTTTTTATAGTTTAAGATAATTGATATATAATTCGTAAATTTAAACTAATTATAGTGAATGCAATAAAATCCTATAACAAGTGGTTGAATGGAGCTCTATATTTCATATTATTATAGTAATAATGGAACGAGTGGGAGCATATGATATAACACTTCTTAGTGGATGCATCAAGTAACGAAAATTATTCTCGTAAACATACCAATATTATTTATGAAATAATAATTATTTTCAATGTTGATTAAAAATAAACATGGTTTTATTTTAGCATGAATATTGTGGATATTCATTATAAGATAAAACTATAATAGTGTTATTTGTTTTCATAACAAAATGATGAATTAGAAATATATAAGTATTGGAAATCTTACAATTAGTTTGGAATTATATATTAAGCCACGATTTTGAGAAATAATTCTTTAATCATACGGTTATGAATCATATGGTGTTGGTAAAACGCATCTCAAACGATTAAGGGCAAAGCACTCATTCAATAGGAGTGATATAAGAGTTATTGAAGTCTTAGAATTGATACATATAGATGTATGCAACCGTAGGGTTAATAATACCAAAATGGTTCCACATACTTCGTTAAATTCACTGATGAGTTATTGCACATATGAATATGTGTAAATTCACATGTAGTATGTTTATATTAAGTTTGTATAATATAAAATTGAAGTAAATAACCTGACGTGTAAAAGAAAATAAAATGATTTGATGCGATCGAACTGGTGAGTGAATAGGAACGGAGTTCCAAATGCATATAAAAACGAAGAAGATTTGGTCTTAAAAGTTACTACACCCTCTGATATATAATGATGTATCAATAAGGAGTACTCATACTTTGTTGGATAAAAGAAAGATTGATAATGAGTGAAGTTGAGTTAACTTCGTTCTGTAAGGACATGTATTTAAGAGTAAGTACATTGGTCAGATTTAATTTCATTCAAAACACAATTTATGAGATCATATTAGATAAGAGTTGATAAGAGACTACTACATATCCTAAATCAATGAGTTGATAGGTTGTGTGAGCTGAGAGGTTGCACATAATATTTCTCTATAAGGGATCTTGTGTGGACCACCCCAAATGAGTGTGGGACCGATCATTATTGATTGACCAATTTATGTTACGAACATAAGGTTCTTAAACTTAAAAACTAAATAAGTTTTATACATATATAAAGGAAATTATAAAATGTCTATGAATACCTATTTCATTGCAATGAGAAACAATTATTGTTTCGAGAAACACCAACAACACGAGGAAGGAATTTATTTTTGAAATTATTGGTAGTAAAACGGATTTGGATATGATCCAAAGTTAAAACTAATTACGAAGGATGAAATGAAATTGATTAAGCCTAAACGGGAATAACTAATTAGAATGTCTAACATTAACTCATGTACATTAAAGATAAATTATGAATTTCTCATTAATGTTTAGAAATGAATTTCCTCAGTTGTCAATATGCCATCAAGAGTATTGACTCTGCTATATGGTATGATGTAAAAATCTAGAATGGATTCAAAGTATATAATCAAAACATGATTTTGATAGTTGTACCCGAAAGGATATGATACATCGACCGTAAAATGTCTTTGAGAAGAAAATCAGTGCAATTGAGATATGTAAGCTATGTTGATAGAATAATATTGTAAATTCCTATTTACGAAATTAACATAGGAGATTCATCCTTCAACATACTTAAGTTAATTCAGATTTTACTCACAAAATTATCAATTGATACGACTTTGATTTTTGTATATGTATGTTAAAACAGAAATACTAAATAATGATTTAGAATATGTTGCTTGCACTTAATAGCCAATGTGTCTCGAGGTAAGTGGGAGCGATTTTGAGTTTGTGGGTATTGGATAAGGTATAAGACTGATAAGAAAGTATCGTTCAACAAGCATTAGAGTTGAGAAAATATTTTGGTAGAAGAATCAAACATTTTGAATTTTAGTCAAAATGCAAAGTAAAAGTCTGTCTACAAGAAAGCAAACATGTGATAAGAAAGTAAACATGTTCCCAACGTAGAGAATCCTATGGCATTATTCTATGATAACAATGTAGCGATTTAGATCATAAAGGAATCCAGAGTACACAAGAATTCATGGCATATTCTTTGGAAGTTCTATCTCATTAGAAAATTCATTGAGAAGAAAGAGGTCGTGATACAAAAAGTATATTCCAATGACAACATAGCAGATCCATTCACTAAGGGTCTTGATCGGTCAGCTCTTGAGAAGGTGAATAAAGAAATGAGATTGAGATTCCACAATTGACCCCAAGTGCAAGGGGAAGATTGATAGAGTAATGGGTATGCCCTAAGGCCAATTTTGTAATTTATTGTGAATTATTTTGCTATGTAATCAGTTCTTGTTGATGATAATGTTGGTTTTTCCTATTATATATTTGTTATAATGTGTTATAAATTATTAAATGTTTAGTTTAAATATATTTAACAGAAAATACAAAAATGGCGTGTTTGTGATAGTAATTACAAATAGTTGTAATCATGAGTATTGTATCACAATATAATAAACTCATCATTTTAAATATTCCTTATCAAGATGCATCGAGACTAAATATTGATGTGTTCATTGAGACTAGAGTACGTAACACTCTCCAAATATTGGATAGTGTGTTAATCATGACTATGGGGGCACTTAGAGGTTACCGATTGATAGTTATGTATAACGTGGAATGACTCACTCGGTAGTTTTCCTTTAGTTAATATAACTTCAAATAGAAAATATTAATGCGACTAATTTACACAGTTCTGTTGACTTGAGAATACCCTTTGTTTTTAATGTGAAAGCTCCGCTTTGGTCATAGTCAATTAGGCACAATGTCAATTGAGTGACTATAGTTGGGTCGAGTGGAAGTATTGGAAGTAAAATACTATTCAAGAGATGGTTCGTCTTCTCAGTTATATGGGTTTCATATCACTGTCAACTCAAGTCAACTAAAAGTCAAAATCTCTGGCCAAAGTAGTTCGATTAATAATGATTGTTATTATTGTACAAGAACTTTCTGTTTGGACTATAGAGTTAAATATGGACGATATTGGAATTTTGACCATTACCAAATTCTATAAGTCCAAAGTGATATAGTTTTACGAAGAGAATTGGAGTAAATAATTGTCACAATCGAGTAACGCTTAACAAAGTAAAATTTGATTTTATCGAAACCAATTAAGCTATAAATTTGGCTAAAATTTCACAATACCCACTAAGTGACATGTGAATGTTAACATTCAAATAGTTCGATATTAATCGCTGTCCAAGTTTACACCTAACAGGCCACACAACCAAACGATGAATACTCCATTGACTAAACAGTTTAAATAATTTGTATTAATTGATATTTATGAAATATTAGTTATAAAATTTTATTTTGATTTGATAAACAAATATTATTAAATATTTTTTCTTGAAAGGCAAGCGGGGTTGTCTGGGCCCCTACTAGTGTTTATTGAAAAATGAAAAAAGATCATCGTGACAAAAACAAGCTTTTGTCACAAAACAAACAACAAGTTGGTATAACAAAGCATGAGAAAACAACCTAACTGTACCAAATAGAAGAGATAAAAAGCAACCAATGCAGCATCAAACAAGCATGACATGAAACAATAACATGCACACAAAAAATGCACATGCAGTAGCATGACCCAAGTTAATCCAAAAGCAAAGGCAAGTCAATTCCAAAACCCACGACTGTGTGGAGAGAAACCATGGCATGAGAATCTAATCCCAGATTCTTGACATAATTGGGTCCCAAAGATGAGGAGCAGCAGCAACTACATGTTTAAAGCACCGAGAATTTCTTTCAATCCAAACTATTCTGATGTATATTGTAAGAACAAAGAAAATAATATCCCAGTTGGCATGCCTATTCGTCGCCGCAATCTTCAGTTCATTCCATTTAGTCGTAGAATTGCCATCATATCGCGCAATACCAATTTTGTTAAACAGTGTGCTTATCATATTGGATAAGAAGCCACACTCAAAATAGAGGTGATTAACAAATTCAGGAAACGAATTACAGAAGAGGCATAGCTGATCAATAACCATACCAGCAGACGACAGTTTGTCTCTAGATTGTACAGCTTTGTTTATTATTCGCCAAAACATCAAATTGTCATTAGCCGTAAAAAAGTAGTCCAACGCACCTTATCCCAATGAGAGATAGGAAAAGCTTCAGTTTGAAGGAGAAGATCATAAACCCGACCAATGCTATGAGGTCTACCCCTCCGTAATTAAGTAGATTCAAGATTGATAGGGACCACATGCTCACGCAAACTCCACTGTAACGCATTAACAACCCGATTACTGGTTGTAGTGGTGCACAGCTTCCCATTAACAATGTATCCAATAGCACAAGCATTATTTCCTATAAGTGATTGCATTCGTTCCTGAACACTCAGTTTAGTTTCTAACACCAAGCCATCTTGCATCCAAAGATCCTTCCAAAATTTAACAGAGCAACCAGGGGAAATTGTGTACTTGGCATAAGGAAGGAGAATTCTTTTGATGCTTAGAATTTTTCGCCATATCCAACTCGTAGTTTGAGATACTTTCATAGACCAGAAGTCCCCATGCTTAATTCGACAATTCCATACCCATTGCACCCAAAGGCTTTTCTTCTTATTCAACAAAGCATCCACATGGGTACTGACCGCTGCTATATTCCATATGGAGATATTGATGATACCAAGGCCACCATTAATTAGAGGCTTTTTTAAACTATTGTATGACAGAGATATAAACTTCCTGTTGTGAATTGATCCAGTCCAAAGGAATCTTAACATAGCATCTCTAATCATAAAGAGCAATTGAGTGGGCAGAATGAAAGTTCTTGCCCAATACACAGTCATTGAAAAACAAACAGACTTGACAAGCACTAATCTACCAACCATGGACAGCAACCTGGTAGTCTATGAGTTAAGCTTGGAAGTGATTTATTGTAAAGAGAAACGCAATCAGCCTTGGTTACTCTGGATGTACATAGGGGAAGGACTAGATATGACATCATATTTTCCATAGGCTGAAGACCAAATTGATTCATGAGCCTAGCTTTTTCAGTCATGCTAATGCCAGATATTAGAATTTGGGATTTAGAATGATTGATATTAAGCCCAGTAGCAAGATAAAAGGAATGAAGACGCTGAAGGATGCCAGCTATGGAATGTTCATCAGGCTTAGTAAAGGTCACTAGGTCATCCGCAAAAAGTAGAGAGGAGATTTGAAGATGATTACACTTAGGATGGTAAGAGATTGTCTTATCTTCAAATTTCATTGCTAGCATACGGTTCAGCGCTTCCATAACAATAATAAAAATGTATGAGGAGATCGGATCGCCCGGCGTACACCTTGCTTCCCTTTAAAATATCCTGACGTTTTCCCATTGTAGCAAAGAGAGAAGGATGGTGTTGATATACAGACATAAAGCCAAGCAACAAAGACTTTAGGAAATCCCATTAGTGACATAACTCGAACAATAGAGGACCATTGCAGACAATCATAAGCTTTAGATATGTCAAGCTTAAGCGTAGTTCTTGGTGAGATCTGGCATCTACCATAACCATTAATTAGTTCATGGGCCATCATAATGTTGTCAACTATGTTCCTTTTAGGAAGAAAGGCAGACTGATTGGGCGAGATAATAGCTGGGAGCACTGAAACAAGCCTAGTGGCTAAAATCTTGGATAGCATTTTCAATGGGCCTGACTTTAGAAGTTAGGACGAGATTGGTTGCATTAATCTCACCAAGCAGTTTGAAGTTATTAAAAAAATTATGAATTGCAGCTATAAAGTCAGCACTTATAATATCCCAACTAGCATTGAAGAAGACAACATTAAATCCATCAGGCCCACCACACGATGAGGCATTCATAGAAAAAAGAGATTCTTTAGTTTCCTCGTCAGTAACCGTAGTCACAAGCATATTATTCATAGTTGGGCTTATCATGGGAAGTGGAAGGTTGTTAAGAATGTCGAGATTGGGAACAAAATTATCATAGTTACCTAAAAGCTTGGAGAAGTGTTGAACCAAATGTTGATCCATCTCTTCATCAGATGTAAGATGATTACCCTCATCATCCCACAGAGAATGGATGTGGTCTCTAGATTATTTGTTCTTTATAGAAGCATGGAAGAATGCAGTATTTCTATCTCCATCTCTAACCCACTTTTGATGCACCTTTTGCTTTATCATGTTGGCTTCAGTTTTTAAGGCTTCATTAAGCTGATGAAAGAGGTTAGACTCATTATGGGCAAGGGTAGGATTGGTTGGATCCCTGTCAAGGAAAGTTTGTGCCTTCTTAAGCAATTCCTTAAGAGAGTTGAAAGCAAGGGAGCCATTTTCAAATTTGTGAGATGCCCAATGACGTAATGCGTTCTTAGTAGCCTTTAATTTCCTGCACAAGATAAACATAGGATTGCCATGATAAGAGTTTGACCAAGCTGTAGTTATGATTGATAAGTATTCGGGGTCTTTGACCGACGCATTGAAGAATTTAAAAGCCTTTTTTACTCTGCATGGCATAAGGGAGGGAGAGAGGATTATCGGAGAGTGGTCAGATAAGATAGGATGAGGCAGATGAGCTGTGATGGTTGGCCACATGGTTAAGGCCGAATCATTACAAAAAGACAAATCAATGTTGGTATAAGTTCGTTGCCCAGACCGGTTTCTGTTGTTCCACGAGAAAGGCACACCAGTTCGAACTATGGGAATAAGATCAGAGTCTGAAATGGAGTTATTAGGGGGCAATATCCCTTGGCATTAATGGTTGCCTACCAACTTTATCATATAGGTTGTAACAACAGTTGAAATCACCTAGAACAAGCCAAGGGTGAGAGTTCTGTCTTAATGATGGGAGAAGATTTAGAAGAGATTGCCTAGAGGCTTTAGCATTATAAGCATATACAAAAGTCAAGTAGAAAGAGATTTTGAGAGGAAGAAATATGACTTGAAAGTGGATAAGCTGGGATGTAGATAGAATGGGGGAGAGAGTGCAGAAGTGGGGATCATGGACAGTAAGGATCCTTCCATATGCAGCATTATCCAGATTATGATGGACATGCCAAGTAGGGTTGATATAGTAAGCTGCTTTTAGTGACAAAGGAAGAGATAGTTTGGTTTCCAAGATTGCAAAAAACTTAATATTGTGGACATTGATCAGAGACTTAACTTGATCAAGTTTTATTGGATTATGAGCTCCTCTGATATTCCATGATGCAATATTATTCATTAAAAACTATGTTGAAAGGCGAAGCACACTTGCCTTACTCCTAGTTATAGGAGGATCAGATCTTACAGACTTTAGTTTAGCTGCTAATGAGGATGACCTCATTGCACTGGGACTTTGCTTATTCAGATGAGTAGGAGGAGAGACCCACCCAGGAATAGAACCGTGAAATGTATAAGGTGAGGGAATAAGTATGGGAGAATTAGACTGAGGAGAGGAGGTAGAGGGAATTTTAGAAAGAGGTGATGGTTTGAATAAATCGAAAATGTAGTTCTCAATTTGATTTATGAAAGCTTGTTCAAGTGATGATGAATCCAGATTGGTAGATACCACATTTGCATGGGAATTGATAGATCTTGGATCTGATTGGCCAGAGGAAGGCGTGCATATTTTTTTTGCAACAGTAGCGACCTTGTTTTCTAATTCACCAATTCAGTTTCAAAAGAAGATGGTGTTTCCACTAATTCCAAAGGAATTGATGGTGTTGTGATAGAATCAGCAGCTGGAACATGCTTCTTGGCTGCTAAAAAACAAACCTCATCATCCTTAAAACTGTTTGTGATTAAATCATTATCAGTAAGCTCAGTTGTATCTTGCATAAGAAAATAAAATGGTTTAGCATTCAACTCTGCTTCGGGAAACAATCAAACTTCTTGTATATTAACTTCGGGAAAAAGAGGATCTTCTTGCATATGTACTTCGGGATTACCTCCTACAGCATTTAAACCATCAATAGTATTGATGTGCACAGGAACATGCACAACTGTCCTTCCTTCAGAAATTGCTTCAGGGATCAGAAGCGTTTCCGAAGACTTGACATTGGAATGATCTATTTCATTATCAGATTGTTTTGTTACAATGTTGCTATTCATTTTCTTATACTTGTGATCTTTTACTTTCTTTAATGGAACTTTCTTCCACCCTCCTTTAGTACCAACATTTCTGAGATCACCATTACCATTGGAATTATTTTCTTTACCCTCTTGTGAAAAGTTTAATTCACCGTTAGCATCTGGAGTGTCCACGACAGAACAGGCATTAGTGCTCTTCAACACTTGGCAACATGACTGATGCCCAAAAATTTTACATTCACCATAAATGAGTGGCTTCCACAAATATTCAACTCTGACTTGCTGCTCAAAGCCGTCCAGTGGTTTAACCATGAACGAATCAAGCAACTCAGTGCACGTAGTAACTTCAACCAAGCATTTAGCAAAGCCAATCCTTTCCAACTTTTCTGTATTATCATCCATACAAGGGAATTTACCCAGTCGAGAAGCTAACCAATTTATTCCAATATGTGACCAGCAATACAGGGGAATGTTAGAAAGCTTCAACCAAACAGAAACAGACTTGATGGTGCTAACACTATTTCCAATTGTTGGATCCCATTCCTTAACAATGAACAACTTGTTCCTCATCACGATTGGGTCAGACTGGATTATCTTCCTTCTATCTTCATCAGAAGACATATTAAAGAGGAACAAGCAACCATCTGACTTTACTTCAATCGAACCTTTAAGTCGCCAAACCCACATAAGGTGGCGCAAGACAACCATGTATAGGAGTGGGATGTCAAGAAAGAATCCAACAAGACAATGACCCCAAACAACATTCCCGGCATTAATGACTTCAAGAGGAGGAACAAGAGCACCTTCATCGTAAATTAACGAGAAAGAGACAGGTTCGAAGCGACCAACATTGCGTGGTTTGGGTTTAGATAAAGAATTCCAAAGAGGCTGAGAAGGAGGAGGAGGAAGAAAGGAAGAATGCGGAAATGGATGGGGGCCGAGGAGTGAGGGAGGGACATCAGTGGGAATAGGCGGCGGGTCAGGCAGAGGAGGGATGGTAGAGAGTGTTGATGGAGAGGACGATACGTACGAAGGGATGGTTGTGACTGATGGAGGAGAGGACGAAGAAGGAATGGTACTTGTGTCAGGAAACGGGAAAGGAGGGATAGGACACGGAAGAGGCGCCATGAAAGGAAAAAAGGATTGATTATAATAGCTATAAATATATTAATCGACATACGTTATTGATACACATTTAAATTGAATTTAAATGCAAAATATTTTGTTCGGGCTTTCAATGGGTTTCAATTCCATATGGTTAGCTATTGGTTCGGCTCTAATAAGGCATAAGGGGTGAATATGATTGGCTAAGATGGGCTACGGTTGAGTAGATAAGAAGCGAAAAGGAATAAGAGAAAAGACATGGATTTTGATCCTAACTTCTTTCCTCGTTCCTCTTTTACATAAACACTCAACCCATTCTCATTTCATACTTTTAGATCCTTCATCTATACCTACTTCTGGTTGAATTCTCCACCTCTCTATCTCTCCAATTTCAAGTTAAATCAAAATAAATCAGATCCAATTCGATAACTGGTGGTCATCATTTTAGATTAACACTTTACTGGATTGGAAACTGTTTCAAGGAGTAGATGTCATCGTTTCAAGGTATATTTAAATGCATTAGATATAAGGTAAATTATTAATGTATTTATAAATATTAATGTATGTATATTATTTATATCATGTATATTATATTTTTAGTTATATGACGATCCTATAGTATAAATATGTTATCATGATTAAGTCGATCGTATATTTATATACACATATGTATTCATAGAAAAAATAGATGACATATATACACTTATGATGTACATGTCACAAATAAAACAACAGTTTTATTTTAATTAATTTAATATACAACATTTAATTATACATAAGTTTTGTAATTCAAATTCTATATCTTATTCTATTCAAATATAGTTTTGAAATATTAATAAATATTTTCATATTTAAAATAATTTCAACAAAAATTAAAAATTATTTTTGTATATTTATATTATTATTTAAATTAATTAACTAGGTAAATTAATTAGAATAGTATATATATATCATAAAGTATGTTTTATATTTATAAAATTAGATTTGTACTCAATATACTTTTGGAAAAATATAATTTATTTAATTTAGATTTTAAAAGCTTGCGAAAATAAAAATAGATTTAAAATTGTTCTAAAATTGTAAAAATAAGTTTTAAACGTTATAATAAAGCATCGCTCGGATTTTTTTTTACTAGTTTTTAAATTTCAAAATTATGTTTGAAGATAATATTTTTATCAATTTCTATAGATTTTAAGTAATGTTCATACGAATATTAATTTAAAATACATGTCAGAATAAAAAATAACATTTTTCGTACGCACAGGTACATACATATTTTTTAATATGTATACATTTGTATATTTTAAAGATATTATTATGTATATATTATCATATTATATATGTATAATATATAAATACAAATATATATATTATATATTGTTGTCGGCTTTGCAATAAGAAAAACTTAATTTTACAAATGTTTTAAACATTTTTTTGAATTCATTATATTATATTATATATATATATATTAACATTACTTAAAATTAAATATTGTTATATATATATATATATATTGTAATATTTTGTTTACATAAATTGAAAATATAAATGCACATTTTGGACAATGCATTTGTATATTAGATGAGCTAACGTGTCTGTTCCAATGTAAATCCTAACACTTATATACAGGTATGTTATACCTTGTACGAATTGTTACGTTACACATGCACATACATATATCTATGTATATGATACATGTATGTACACAATATAATATTAGTTACGTAATATAAAATCATTTTATTAAGTTAAACAAAATAATGATTTTATTTAAAAAAACATTAGAATGTTCTAAATAAATTATACTTCATAGACCCAATAAAGATCCAAAATGGAATCCTTTAATGAAATTCATCCATTACTTTCTCTACAGGCTAGCCCAACTCCAACAGAAGTGCTGTAAACGTCATCTTTAAAAGTGATTTTTGGAATTTCTGGAGGAAAACCTTGATTCTAACCTAGAGCCTATCTTTGGATTCAATAACAAGGATTCCAGGCCAATTGGACAAATTAGACTATAAGTTCAAATGAGGATTCCACCTTATTTTAGGACATTTGAAACTTTGTTCATAGTGATGGATCAGCTACCTTATTACAATGCACTTTGGATGACCTACTCTGGATGAGATAAACGCGTTTGTCTCTCCAAAGCATTTACTTATGAAGTTCATTTCTAAGGCAAGGTGGGAAATAGTGTGTAAGGAGTAGTTTCGCTCTCGCAAAATGTATTTTTCTACCCTTGAACAATGTAATAAAGGAGATGAGTCTTGTTATGACTTGTGTTAAACAAACTAAATGAAACTAAAACTTTTAAGCCCTTACATGTCAGTTATCGAGAACGGATATCTAAGTTAAATTAGCAAAGTCTTTCGAAGAAAAAGCACAGAATGCCAAATAGGAGGGTCAAATCATCGAATAGGAAAAGGAAGTATTAAGAGTTAAATCAAAATGACCAAGATAAAATCGTGAAGAGGCTTTAGGGGAAATAGTTCAGGATATGGATACTAAAGATAATCAGGCAAATGTACAGTCCATGGAAGATTTTGAAAAGTGAGCCTGGACCCGTAAGACTCTTCTAAGATGGTGAAGATATGGAAAAGATTGGGTAAGAGCACAAAACAAAAACTGATTTCATTTCTACAACCATAAGGATGTTTTCACCTAGATTCATTCCGATATGATAGGGATTGACCTAACGGTAATGTGTCATGCATTCAACATTGACTCGAAGTTAACTCCGATAAGGCAAAAGAAAAGACAATTTTTCAAAGTTCATATCATTGCATTGTAGAAAGAAGTAAAAAATTTATTAGAAAACAGGTTTATTGGAGAAGTATTCTCTCCAAAGTGGTTGGCAAACCCAGTTTTGGTTAATAAATTTAAAGAGAAACGGAGAACATGCGTTGACTACACAGATTCAAATAAAACATTTCCAAAAGATTGCTATCCTCTTCCTAGGATTGATTAACTATTTAATGCCACAAGAAGCCATAAGCTTTTATGGATGCAGATTTAGGATATAGTTAGATTCCTATGCTCAAACCCAATGAGGAGCATGCGAGTTTTGTGACTTATTGGGGAATGTATTGTTATAAAATGATTCCATTTGGACTGAAAAATACAGGAGCCACTTATCAATGATCGGTGAATTGAAATTTAAATATCTTATTTGGAAAAGCCTGGAAGTGTATGTTAATGATATGTTACTAAAGTCTATGAAGGAAACCGACCACAATGGAGATCTGAATAAATTCTTTGAAGTAATACACAAAATGAAGTTAAATCCGCAAAAATGTTTCTTTGGAATTCAATCTAGAAAGTTCGGGGGATACATTATGAGTGCACGAGGGATAGAAGTTAATCTCGATCAAATTAAAGCAATTAGATATGGTGGAACCTAAAATAAGTACGGAAGTAATAGGATTGAATGGTCCGGTCGTTGTGCTTCGATTCATATTAAAGGCAACCAGTAAATGCATTTCTTTCTTTGACGTGATTAAAAAGCGAAAAACTTTGAATGGATAGAAGAATGTCAGAAAGCCTTTCAAGAGTTAAAATATCATTTGAAAAACGGCCAATACTTTCTAGTCCCATAGAACGAGAAAACCTATTCTCACATATTGCAGTATTAGAACATGCTATTAGTTTGGTTTTAGTAAGAAAAGAAAATGGAATTCAATTCTTATAGTATTATACAAGCAAGAGATTAAAGGAAACTGAAGTTAGATACCTAGCTATGTAAAAAATGGCTTACTATTCAATACTAAAGTCTTATTTTCATGCACACCCAATCAAAGTTTTGACCGATTACTCGCTAAAGAAAATCTTCAGTAAACTTGAAATGTTCAAAAAATTAACAAAATGGGAATGGAGTTGAGCCAAGATGACATTAAATATTTACCCAGATTATCAATCAAAGAGCAGGTCTTGGGCGATTTTGTAATTGAGTGTACGAGGTTTGTCGAAGAGCAATTGAAAAAGGAAAAGAAGGTTGAACCAAAATGCCAACTATATATAGATGGTGTCTCAAATGAATAGAAAGTTGGAGCTGGTTATGTGATAATTACACCTCATGGGAATAAACTACTTTATGCAATGAATGTAGGATTTTCTATAACCAATAACATAGCTAAGTATGAATCCATGATTTCATGGTTGATTTTGACCCAACAACTAAAATTCTTATGGATCGAATTATATAGCGATTCACATTTGATGGTAAACTAATTAAAATAGGTATATCAAACCAAAGATACTTGATTAACCCAGTATACGAAGAAGACCTATGAATACTAGTTTGGTTTGTGGATTTATCTATTTATCAAATACCAAGGGAAAAGAACATATAAGCAGCCTCCTTGGCAAAATTGGCAAGTTCACGTTGAGTATTAGAGATAGAAATCATTCCTAGCAAATTTCAACAAAACCTTAGTGTTGAACTTTGGAAAGAAGAATCAAATAGTGAAACTTTGGTTTTAACTGGTTCACAAGCTCAACAACCGCAATATGGCTAGTAAAATTCCCAAAGAGATAATAATCATGAGAAAACTTCCAAAAGAGTGGGAGTAGATAACTACGAGGATCAATATGCTAATAGTTGGATGGCACCCATAGTTGAATACCTAGAAAAAAGAATACCGCCCAAAAATGACTCAAAAAAGTAAGATATCAAGCTCCTTCATACATATAATCGACCGTATATTATAAAGAAAGGGATATTCGACACCTTATTTACAATGTATTACCCCAAAAATAGGAAAAAAAGCTGTTAAAGGAAGATCACAAAGGACTCTATAAGGATCACTCTAATGGGTTAAAACTAGAAAAAAGGAAATGAGGCAAGGCTATTATTAGCCTCGCGTGACTGAAGATATACTAACCTATGTGAAAAGGGTGTGAAATGTCCAGTGGTAGAAATTGATCACTTTACCAAGTGGGTAGAAGTAGAACACTATCAATTATCACTGTTGGAAAAGTCTTGAAATTTGTCATCAAAAACATAGTTACGTAGTTCAGACTCCCAAATAAGATCATTTTCCATAATGGAACTCTATTTGAAAGCGAAGAATTCTCTCATTTTTATAAGAAAAATGACATAATAAATTTTCTTTGTCTGCATCTCATCCAAATGCTAATGTGGTAGTGTAAGCATCAAACAAAACCATAAAGAATATTTTAAAGAAACGATTAGGCAAGACAAAGAGAAACTGGGTAGAGAAATTTCGCCTTGTGTTCTGGTCATATAGAACCTCCACGAGAACTACCATTGGACATACTACATATTCATTAATATATGGATTTGAAGTAATACAACTAGTAGAAGTCGAAGCTTCATCATTCCAAAGTATTGCATACCCCTATGAGTCAAACCAACAAATAAAGAAGGAATCACTCGATTTAATTAATGAACTAAGGGACTAAGCCTCCATGCGAACAACTGAATATCAACAAAGGATTTGCAAATATTACAATTCAAAAGTAAGAGAGAGGGGATTCAAAAAAGAAGATCTGGTACTAAGAAGGCTAATGGCAAACACAAAGGACCCAACAGACGACCACTAGGCCTAAATTAGGAAGGTCCACTAGTCATTCATGAAGTAATTCCTCTATGAACCTACTGATTAAGTAAACCAGATGAAAATGTAATAGCACAGACATGGAATATCGAACACTTGAGACCATATTTCAAGACATTGAATGGGTAGAATGGATTATCAAGGCTTCCATCATTTTGAAATAATAGCCCTTGGAAAAACTTCTAACCTAACGAGTTTAGCGAGATTCGTCAAAACCCAAGCATACCTTATATCCGGAAGAGGATGATTAAGCCTTTGGTCCCACCGTCGATTCCGGTAAAAGCATCTATCCAAGGGAGATGGTTGAGAAGCCTACAATCACACTCGAGCCCGACCGAAGCATCCATCCAAAGAGTTATGGTTAGTTAAGCCTTTAATCCCATCGTTTGACCCTGCTAAAGCACCCACCCATGGGAGATTGTCGAAAAATCTTCGGTCCCACAGTTGGGTCCGACTGAAGAACTTACCCAAAGGTGATGGTCAATTAAGTCTTTGGTCCCATCATTAGGCTCGGCCAATGCACTCGTCCAAGAGTGATGGTTAAAAAGACTTTAGTCCTTTCATTGGGCCTAACTGAAGCATCCATCCAAAAAGTGATGGTGAATTAAGCATTTGTTCCTGCCATCGGGTCTAGCCAAGACACTCATCCAGGAAAAGTAGATAACAAAAAAATCATCCAAGGATGAGTCAAAATTCTTAATTAAGGGGACAAACGAGAAAGAAGGATTTTCCAACAAGGCCATATAAATCTAGATTTAATAATAAAATCAATTAATTATAATAAAAACCACTTTCAAAAAGCCTTTTTTGAAAACGGAAAAAGGAAGTGAAACTTCATACTTTCAAGAATCAATTTTGAAGAGTGACTGTTTAATATATACATATTGAACTTTCGAATCAAATAGACATACATGTATGAAAGTATATAATGAAAATAATAAGCCACAAATCATGACGATAAGACAACTCAAAATGAAGAAGAGCATGGTAAGAGCAAAAGTTTACCTAAGTAAAAGCGTAAGGAAAATTCTTGTGATGGGGCGGGTTGGAGGGGGGAGGAAGTGTTACACCCTAGAATTTTCTCAAGATTACTAAAGGATACCACTCGGTGAAGATAATGTCATTAGAGGTCGAAAATAGCAAAGAGCAATCGCAATTTAAAATGTATAAAACCATCGAATGTTGAAGCAAAATGAGGTTGTCACAAATTAACAAAATGGGATCATCACACGTTGATAGTATATGCTATCACGAGATTATAATACAAAGTCATTGCAAGATGAAGGCTATCACATATTGATATATAGACTATCGCAAGATGATGATAGTACGAAGCCGTCATGGTTGAAGGCCATCACATGTTGATAATATAGGCTATCGTAAGATGATGATAATACAAAAGCCATCGCAGGTTGAAGGCTGTTGCATGTTGATGGTATAGGTCATCACGAGATGATAATACAAAGCCATCGTAAGTTGAAGGCTACCACATGTTGATAGTATAGGCTGTCGCAAGATGATAATACAAAGCCATCATAGGTTAATGTAATGAAGCCATAATGTATTAATAAAGATTATAGAGCTATCGCATGTCGAAGTCTACGTAGCTATCATATGTTGAAGATCATAGAACTATCGTATGTCACGGTTTACACAGCTATCGCACTTGAACATTATAGAGACAACGCTTCTAGAAGTCTACATAGTTATCGCATGGTGAACATATAGAGCTATTGCATGTTGAAGTCTACATAGTCATCGTACATTGAAGATTATAGAGTTAGCGCATGTTGAAGTCTATATACTTACCGCATAATGAAGATTATAGAGCAATCACATGATTGAAAACCATACAGCAACCGCATATTGAAGATAAATGAGTTATCGCATGTTGAAGATTGCATAGCTATCACATGACAAGGTTCACATAGCTATCGCAAGTCAAGGTTCATATCTTTATCGCATATTGATAAAGTTGTACAAAAACAATGCTCTAGTTGGCCATCTGACATTTCTTAGTTGGACCAACTATGTCACATCATCGTGAAGGAATCAAAAAAGAATTTTTTACATGTCAAATCAGCAATGTGCCATGCTAGCAAATCAAGGCCGTTCATTTTTGACAAATGCAACATGTCAAAAATCTAAGGGTCCAAATTATCTATAAATAAGCATGTACGCCCTACTTGAAAGAGGTGAATTTCGAATTGTACTTCTCCTTCATTTTTCATTTTCTCTTAAGCATAATAAAAAGCTTGAAATTGAGACTTTAATTACCCGTAGATCAAACTGAAATTGTAACTTTGTAACGAAGGACTTGGATACATCCCTATTTGCATAAATGACTTCTTGTGGACTTAAGACAAACTGCTTGCCTGCTTGCCTAAGAGACTTGCTTCTTATTCATGCACAATTGATCCTCTTTGTCGACTAATTATATGGGTTAGGAATAAATTTTGACCTAACACTAATCATTAGATGTGTTGATGGTTTCAATATATCTTGTAATAATAATAATAATAATAATAATAATAATAATAATAATAATAATAATAATAATAATAATAATAATATAATGAGTGCTTTCTTTATTTTGAAGACCACAATTTCATAAGAAAAAATATAGGTTTAGATTTACTATTTGCGCATATAACTGCTAACGATTTGGTCTACAATGTAATTTATATGGTTATTATAAAAGTTTTTACATAGTTTAAAAATAATAATCTAAATCATCAGGGTCAATAAAAGTCTAATAATTATCAAGTTTTCTCAAAGTCTAATATATGTTGCATTAGCTTTCTACTTGTCACGAGCTACTAGATTGTAGTATTCTTGGTCGGAAGCAAGTTGAACTTTTATGGCAATGGTTACTACTGACATTTTGCAAACAAAGTTACCGTACCCTTCTTGCTGTTAAACTAAAGTTACAAATTGTTACAATTACCATTCCATTGGTTATCATTGCAAATTGCTAGTTTTCTAAAAATATCGACATCCTAGTTTTTTTTTTTTTTTTGTTATAATGGAGTATCGTATATTTCAGCGTCACTTGAGAAAAGCACACTAGTGAGAAAATATAAAATACAATTAATATAGTGCGGTACTAAAGGCACCGTACTTTCTTTGGGCTACCAAACTGGTTGTTCATGGCCGACCAACAAAAAATAATACACACACTACGGTCATTGGAGAACCGCCAATTGGGGCTACTAGCATCCAACCCTGTGCACTGAGCTTCAGACTTAATATAATTTGAACTGAGATTTTTGAGGTAGATTAAATTTTCTTCTGAACTCATTTTGAAAAAATAGTACAAAACTAGCTTCATCTACTCCAACTTATCACCGGACAAAAAACTAAACATGATCATATCCCTACTCCTCCCTTTCATGTACACATATTTCCTCAAAACCCCCTCTCTTCTGAACCCAACTTTCTCCAAAACCCTAGCACTCCCCACATTCCCCACCTCCGCCAAAGCCTCGACTCTTTCCAACCCCACCATCTCATCGAACACATTTCTCAACACAATCCTCACAGCCTCCGTCGCAATCCCTTTGCCCCAAAGCCCCGACGCGAGGTGGTAACCTATCTCCGCTCGACACACGTCGCTCGATCTCGTAACCAGGATCGTGCCGACCGGTTTCGAGTTCAAGCATATCGCTTTGCAGTACGGATGCGTCAGTATGCGGGTTTCGATGTAGGTCAGTAGTTCGGGTTTGGATTCGAACGTCTCCCAGCTGCAGAATTTGGAGACTTTTGGGTCGGACGCGAACACCATGATGTCGTCTGCGTCGGAGGTTGCGAAGTTGCGTAGTGTGATTGTGTGTTCCATTTGGATGGTTTTCTTTTTGTGTTGAGATGTTGTGATGAGGTGTGGAAGTGGTTTTGTAGAAGTGTTTGTTGAAATGCGAGTATTGCTTGGATGTCAAGTAAAGGAAGAAGAATCGAAGGTGCAACTTTGTTTGACCATTTATCTCATTTGAATGATTATTAAATAATTTTCAACATAAACAATAATACTACACATTGCTTGATATGCATAAATTTTTGCTACCTCGATTATTAGCTTAGACAAAATGATCATATGCATTGCAGTAGTTGTTAATGGAATTATGATTATAAAATGAAGTTGGCCAACAAAAACCATTGTTTATTATTATCACTATACTTATCAATCTAATTCAGTGATCTACCATCGTTAACTAACTCTTTTGTTCTGTTTCCGAGTAGTTGCATGTTTGACAGTGTGGCAAGGTTGGCCACCTGATACAAACAATCTTTTCTTTTCATATTCACTTTTTTTCCCCCTTTTCCCTTTTGTTGAAACCAAAGCAAAGAACCGTCCAATGCTTTCATAGCGTTTAGACGATTTTGATGTTTAATCTATACTACTCGTATTACAAATATTTGTACTGTTAATTTTAGTTGGAAGTTTGGAATGTAAATGCCAAGTTTTGCTCTAGTATCAACTGATATACTTCTAAATATTTTCCATTAGCGCGTTGATTCATGAAAGCCTATTCAACTTTAATGCATCTTTTACAAAACTTCAGTCTTTTTTCAACATTCATGTATTCTAGAATAAGTCAAGCATCATTCCCAAAAATAAACCACTTTTTTATACTTTGTATAACACGTACTATTTTAAACTATCGCAACCATTTGAATTGTATAATTTTCGTTGGAAGTTTGGGATTGTAAATATGAACTTTTGCTCTATTTTCAACCAAAAGCGTGATGTTCTTCGAACAATTTTACATTCGCATGTTGATTCATGAAAACGTATTCAACTTTGATGCATCCTTTTCAAAACTTCACCGTCTCATTTCAATATTCATATATTCTAGAATTAGTTGAGCCTCGTTCCTAAAATTAACCACTTTATTGATAATAATAAGAGTGTAGGAACATTATTAAGCTCACCTGATATACAAACATCTCATCCCCAACTATATAAAACCCCACCTCTTCTGTACCTTTTCATATCAAACCTTCATCAAAATGTCTCAAAAAACAATGCAAACAGTCCTAGCCATAGCCGCTCTTTTCTTCACCATGCTCGCCCAAACCGCATACTCTCAGACCACTACAGGCCAATGCACAACTGCAATAGTAAGTTTAGCACCATGCCTTGGATTTATTACAGGCAACTCTTCAGCTCCTTCTGCTTCCTGCTGCTCCCAGCTTTCAAGCGTTGTGCAGACCAATGCACTATGCCTTTGCACATTGCTCAATGGTGGTGGGTCGACTTTTGGAATCAACATTAATCAGACTCAGGCTCTGACTCTTCCTGGTTCATGCAAGATTCAGACTCCACCCATTAGCCAATGCAAAGGTATTTCCTTCCACCCATCATGTTGTTCATGTCATTTGTTTTATTTGGACTTGGAGCAGCAAAATTTCTGCTACAAATCATAGCAGTGGGTTGGTTAGTTATTTTAAAGTTAGATCAAAATAGCTAGATTATTAAGTGTATTCTAGATTAGTTTTCAACATTTTATTTTAATACCCAGAAAACCAATCTTAGTTCGGATGCTCAAGGGTATGCATCAGACCCACAATGTGTATTCAGTCCTATACATAGGAGTTCAATCTGCAATGACACCTTATGGAAATACGTGAATAACGTATTATTATTTTTCAACATTAATATATACTAAAATGCATATGCATGCTATCTGATAATTAGATATTCTAATTTAAAGATTTAACGGATGAATGATTTGTTTGCTTGCAGCAGGAGCAAGTGCACCAGCTAGTGCTCCATCAGGATCTACAACACCATCCGCATCCACGCCTTCAACTCCAAGTGATTCTACTCCATCTACCCCTTCAGTCGCCAGTACTCCTTCAGGTTCAAATTAATTTCCAAATAATACTTGGTTTTTGTTAGTTTTTATTTTAAAAAGAAAAATTGTTTCATGATATAGTTAATAATAAAAAATAAAATGATATATCATCCGATCCTCTAGTCTGATTGAAAACCGAAGTAGGGATTTTCTTGTTATTTGATTGCCATTAGATCATAAATCTAATGGCTTTTATGAAATCATTGCATTTTAGCAGGTTCAAATCTACCAAAGTGCACCGTATTGCTAAAAGATTATCTGATAGCTCTTAAATAACTAGAATTTCTTCTTCTTCTTCTTCTTCTTCTTTATTTTTATATTTTATCTTCGATTTATTTTTTTGGAAAAAAAAACTTATTAGGTTGTTTTTGTATATTTCAGGAGTTCCAGGTTCAAAGACCACTCCGACCACAACAGATGGCTCCACAAGCGGTTCTTATAAATCCACTGCATCTATGCTCCTTTCTTCACTTGTCATAGTCGCCTCGCTCGCTACATTTTAATCCATTTTATTCCATTCATGGATCTTTATATGACCGTTTATACCATACATTTGTGTATATGAATACACATATTCTTTGTTGTACTATCTTATATGTGCTCTTCATGTAGCTCCGTCAATGTATTTTTTGTGTACTTGTATTTGTTTTTTGTTGATCTGAATAAAATTATTGCTGTATCTCTACTCTTCTACAGTTCTATGATTTCTATATATGGCTAGAGTTGATTGCCTAATTTTTGACCACCTATAAACCATGTATTCCTTCAATTTTTTCTTCTCCTTTATTCTCTCTTAACCATAGAAAATTTCTATCATCTTCCTCTATTTTTGCAGTATATACTTGAATCTTTCTTTATTTTTTTTTTAACTTACTAAAGCTATATACATTTACGATTTGATAGAAGATGAACTATAAGATGAAATGCTCAAAGGCTTTGTGTGTCCTTTTGATAACATTCCTAGTTTTAGCTTCTTTGGCATTTGGGAATAAAGAAGAGGATGAAGAATACAGATATTGGTTGCAGAGGGAGGCCGCGGCTAGTAAAATAGCACATGCTTCTTATGTTGCTGATCCTTTTACTGTTACTGATTCCTTCAATCGGGCAGTTGATGGGTATGTTTTACTCATTACTTTGATATTTTGCTAATTTACTAATTTTGCTAATTTACTAATATTGCCAATTTTTATTGGATTTTTTTTTAGTTCGTCGATAAAAAAATCAACATCTAGTTCTTCAGTTCATGGTGTATCCAATGACGACGACGATGAAGTGTGATGGATTTTATCATGCTTAAATTTATTTATTTATTTATTATTTTAGACTTTTCAATGCACATTATTTGTGTCATAACCTAGAAGCGCTATTGTTGTTTACGTGTGGCTTTATGAGAAACTTTGTATATTGTACTAGTATCAATCCCGTGCCGATGTTATAACAATAATTGTGTAATGTAAAATACATTATTCATAGCGATTAGTTAAAATATCATACTAGCATTTCATTACATTTGGTCCTATGTACCTCTAAACAACTATTTTTTTTGATCCAACCGTTAACTTGTTATACGCATATTGTACAGAGATTATAATTAAGTTAACATATAAACTGCCTTTGTTTTTGTGAAATCGTATTAATATTTGACATAAGAACAATCAATTGAAGACATTTTGAGCAGTTTACAAATCATTGAAAAAAACATAAAAATAGATCCCAAAAAAAAAAAAAAAAAAAAAAAAAAGGCGCAAATACCACCTTAACAAAACATAATATTCAAGAGAGATATTTATTGTTTATTTGCATACTCTCATAATAAAGCTTTTGAATACTCGTGAAGAGTTCGATTTTCAAACAGTGTTCCCCAAAAGTGCCACGCCTAGGTGAAGACTTTATCCTTCTCAAATCGAGGTTCTATGCCCTTATTTAGTTGATGATGTATCCTCAATTTGATGATTTATATTATCTCAACTGAGACTATGTTGCTTCTTTTCCATCGCATTTAACTGCTGGACTATAATAAGAACTCTAATAACCACACAAGAAGATAATCAATTAATATAAATTTCATGTAAATAAACATTACCAAACGATAATGTAAAGCAATCATTTTCAAATTATATGTGATAAATTTTAATAGTTTATGCAAAGTGAATGAACAATATTGATACTTAATTTTTTTACCCTTTTACATTTTCTGTAAGATAAGGTAGCATATATACACTCAGCTTGAATCTTGTTTGTTATGTCATAGTAAAGGATTATTATATTCATATACGTGTTCTATTTAATGCTTCAATGTGTTAAAAAAAATTCCCAGCTTTTATTTTATGTATATCCAATTCAAAGCTACACTCAAGTGAAACAGAACAACAAAAGGTATTTTGTAATCACTATACTTGATATATAAAGGTAGCAACATTATGCCCTTCTCCCCGGTAAACACTTGTATAATGTGTTCTCAGCTTAGTAAGTTCATGATATTTACAAACTTAAAGGAGAATCTGTTGCCATTGGCATTTTTGAAAACATTACTTACATTGGTTGACTTACAATGGTAGAAAATATATTAAGAGGCACCATGCTATGCAAAGGTATTTTGTGTATAATCATACACAATACATCCATTTCTTGTATTTTTGGTTAAATCATAAGATTCATAAACATATAAAATTTATGCATGTCCTAAACATACAGACTCTGAGACTTGTTCCTTGTACAAATTGTGTTTTCAAATGGAATAAGTTAGAAGTTAAATTAGACTTTTCCTGAATTGAATAAGAGTAAACTATATAAAATGGAAAAAATATAAAATAAGTATTTGTTCTGTTATCTGTTTGAAGTTGAATATTAGTTAAATACTACAAATGTTAAAGTTTATTTTAATATCAAATAAGACATATTAAAATTACTTTTAGTTTCAAATGAGATATACCAGAGAGTCGTAATATCAAAATAACAAATGAATACTAAAAGCATACACATTGTTAAATATGGAAGGAAAACTAAAACTGTCATGGTAATGAATAGAAAGTCATAAATTATTAAATATTGCTGCATCCGGTAGAAACTGACTGGTGCTATTAAAATTTCAAAAGAAGCCAATGTCATGTTAGTATTGAAGGAATGTGTCAAACTCATTAAATCACATATTCTGAAATTTAATAACTCCATAACAACTACACCTTTTAAGATGTACGGGCCTGCACTGTAGCTTCTCAGTCATCATATGTAGAAGTTAAAATTGTTGAATTTGAAGAATAAAATACAGTAGCATGATGTGATCAAGGTGTTTCTTTGTAATAAATGGATTACCTACATTTCTGGATTGATTACTCTGATCATTAATTGCAGTAATCAATTAATTACATTCTAATCACTCTTATTAGTTGTGTTTCAAGTTTACAGCAACTCTTCTTATACAACTTGTAGAAGACCCTAAGCATTATTAGAAGGAAAATGATTTCATGTGCCCTTAGGGTACATGTGAAGGTTGATTAAATTACTCTAATGACTCCCTTGAATTCCACCTAATTCTTTAAGTTTCAAGGATAAAATTGGTATTTTGAGCAAACAATTGGTCCTCTAACACATAGATTTCGAGCTTAACATGTGTCTTATGGCCTTTATTAGAACTATCTTTTAAATGATCACAAGTAAAAACAATAGTTCAAAACGCACCAAAATTACCCATATTGAATGTCAACGCAGAAAACCAAGAAATTAGTGTGGGATTAATATCCATCAACCAATAGCTCAACTTCCACCGTTATGTTGACAAAGAAATTATATCTTTAGTACTTGTTTGATAACATATGAAAGTACCGAGTGACAAATAGTGGCTTGTAATAATAATAGTAGTTTTAAAAAGAAAATTAATTGCATATACATGTATGAATGCAATATATATTAAATTGAACCAGTAATAACTGAAGTGTTAAAAACAAGGTAATTCTAGTTGTGATATTAGGATTTTTATCACCTAACAAATAGTAGTCGCCCTTTTGTCTTTCAGTTGTGTGTGTGTGTGTTTATTTATTTATGGACACTTAATATTTACTTTGTATAAGTTGAATATTATGAAATTAAATTGGATAAAAATGCCAAATTAAATATAGTAATAACAATGGTACTCACTGATATAATGCCATATTTTCTCTCCAACTATACGAGGAATTCTAAATGGAGGAATTTATTTAAAGGACAAAAATTCGTATATTTTTAGCCTCAAGGACATGACCTCAATATTTTAACCATAAGGATGAACATTCTTCGAAAAATTATTCAAAAGGACAAACATTCTTCCAAAATTATTCATAAGGACAAACATTCTTTCAAAACTGCTACCGAACTAAAAACTGATACCTAAAAACTGCTACTGATAACTACAAACTGATACCTAAAAAATGCTATCAATAACTAAAAACTGATATCTAAAGAAAGTTGTCATCATGCTAAAATACTGAAGGTCTGCCCTTGAGACTAAAATACTGAAAAATTTTGTCCTCCGCAATAGTTTCCTGATTCTAAATATACCCATGTCAAACATTAATTTGTATATGTGTAAATTAAATAAATTTATATATTTATATGTCAAATATAAGCAATCTTAGTTCTAAAATCTTTGTGTGTGTATGGAAACTCTATAGGAATTTGACACACACATACATAACAGATTCATCATTAAAGATTTTACACAATCAATTTTGGAATATAAAATTTTGGATGAGTAATAAAAGCCGGAATGGAAGAAGGAAATTACGTAGGTATGAAAATTTATTGCATTAAAACCCATAAAAACTGCATAAAATAAAATAAATAGCAATGAAGTTGAAGTCCCTCTCCTTCTCTCTCTCCCCACAATTATGTATAGATTTATTCTTTGATTTGTAAAATATAAAATATGGTTTGTACTATACCTGTTAACCTAGCACAACAATGCACTATTTAACATGAGAAGATAGAATGAAAGTAATAAAATATTACATGATTTAATTTAGATTAATATTGCAAGCTATTATATAAAAATTAAAACAACATTGATGTAGGAAAAAATGGAAACAAAATTAGTCATAGGTGCAATAGATGGTGACAGTAGTAAAATTTTGTACATACCAACCCATGCTTAAGAAGACCCTTCGTATGAATCGTCCTAATCGTATAAAGTTGCAGGCTTTTCTATATCTCGAACACTTCCATACTCACTTTCATACTTTTCCGTGGTGATTGTTGGTAGAGGGTTAGCTACATTGTGTTGAAAAGTTTCGAATACAACAAGTTTTTGTCTAAATGACACTGCCTCATCCAATTCCACTTTAACTACCTTATTTTCTTTAGTTAACGTCTTGGTTCCCTACATTCAACTTCAAAAAATGAAAACCAAAAGGATGTTCAATTGAATTAGTTGATGAAAGTAATAAAGGAAAAAAGTTTGCATTATAACAAAACCATTCATACAAACATGTCATGTGCCTAAATAATGTAAACTAAAAGAAGAAAGAAAGAAAACATAAACATAGACAGGTATTTATAGAAAGAAGCACAAACAACAAATGAATAGAAAAGAGAGAAAGGACGGAGTCCTGGATGAAATAAAACATCATTACAGGCTTACAACACTAATATGGAATTTTCGATGTTGACCATGGTAGATCAAGAGAAAAATGAGTATGGAGGAGGAGAGAGCTTTATCGAGCTGTCTACATGCAGAATAAATTAACTGATTTTTAAATAGAAATTGATATAATTAATATTCTACCAATCAAAAAACAATATTAAATCCAATCGAATAAACAACTTGTCAAAACCATATATTATCGCATGAACTTAGTAAATCACAGATCATCAATCAACCTCATTTAGTCAGTTCTGAAAATATGTGCATCTCGGGTGATATAATGATATCAAAACAAAGTCAAAATCAACATTACCGTCACAACCAAGTAGCCTATTGGCGTGAGTTTGTTGTAATAAACATCTTCTCTAAACCATAGATTATTGTATGAACTTAGTAAATCACAGATCATCAATCAACCTCATTTAGTCAGTAGTTTTGAAAATGTGTGCATCTCGGGTGATCATAATGATATGAAACTGAAGTCAAAAGACTCAGAATAACATTACTGTCACAAACAAGTAGCCCGTTGGCCTGAGTTTGTTGTAGATCATCTTTAGAGGGCTTAACTATCTTGGTAGTTGTGAATTCGGATGAAAAAGCTAATTCAAGCATAGAGTTCTCTATTAAGCCGCAATATGGAGTATCCAGCATCTAGCAGAAGATTTTGCAATTGATTTTGTCGTATGGAGTTCTCTGTCAGTTCTCAACATGGATTTAAATGTAGTTGTAACAGATTTTGTTTTAAGAGAAGAAAATAGTTGAATTTTGTAGAGAAGAAATGGAAATAGGTAAATTCATTAAATTCGAGATAGATGGAGGTGGGAAATTGGATAAACATGGAGCCGGCAGTTCCACTAAAGGGGATGCAAAGTTAGTGGACATAAAAGGTAGATGGCGTGAGGAGTTAACAGTAACAAATGTTAAACCTTTGATGAAGTGGACAATTTACGACCATCTGATATCTTTTATTGAATTAAATCCGGTCCACTCTCTATATGCTTTTTGTTAAATCTGATGCTTTTGTTATATACAGATTATCTGTGCGTCTATTCAATACGAATGTGCATGGAAACAACTGAAGCTTGTCTTGTACATTTAAGAAATGCTAGTACAATCTACTACTTACATTAATGTTATATCCATCCTTCTGAAAGATAAAATAAAATAAATTACGTGTTTCTCTATCCCGGTGTGCCCACTCAACGAAAATACGAAGTTTTTTACATTTGCAAAAACTCCTCCACCAGAGGAGAGAAAATACTTTTCTGTATAAATCGTTGTATTTTCATTGGTTGGACACACCGAAATTGGAGTAAGATTAGATGATTTCATCTCTATTTGAACATATACCTATAACATTCATGTATGATGTGACACGTTGTTCAAAGACTAAAGGCGACGAACATAATAAACAACACTCTAGTCCAGTTTAATTGGCGCGAGAAAATTATTATGTTTTCTTCCTACACTCACATCTTATTTTCCATCAAAAATTATATTTCATCCTCCCAATATCTCTTTCACCCAAAATATAATACGGGATAGGAGTGTGTTATACACACACATATAAGTAGGTTGAGAAAAATAGATCAAATATTTAAATTTAAATATAGCATTAGAAATTAGAATATGAAGTTTATGGTGAATTTGTTTAGATAAAGGCGTCAACCTATCAAAATTCCATTTGGTTAAGTGGTTTTTTAATTTTACATTTGGATTAAAAACACAAGCTATTCATTTTTATTTTTTTTGGTAAGACTATCTGGCATTGGAATAGGTCATCCACTATTATTAATACTCATTTCAAACAGGTGCTCGACGCATGCGTCAATCAAACTAACAAAGAAATGAAAAGAACAGGAGCTAGACAGATAAACCTAAACTACTATAAATTACAGGAGACTACAACCCCGGAACCACTGTCTTCATCATCCAATACATGACGAATGACATGAGTATAGCCAAAAAAACAGAGCTGCCAAATTTGGAACGAAATCCACGGAGTCATTGAGTATAAGTATTTCTGATCCCAGAATTCGTCAGCCCAAAAAAATTCCATTCAACACCATCCTTACCTAGTGTGGTAAGAACAAGATCGTCCCCAACAACATGATAATATAATCGTTGTTCCTCACCATCACCACTTACAAACATATAATAACTATTGTACTTCGGAGAGTATCTCATTTCAGTTTTCATATGCTCCCAGACACGCTCTAAAGAATTCCACTTAATCACAATATCAGAAGAAGGAACCACAACAGGTTCAATCATATCCACTTCTAGAACACGTCGCCTTTCTTTAGTAGTAGTAAATTTGAGATAATACATATTATGAACGTAATGAACCCTTAAGCCTCCTCAAAGCTTTCAAACAAGATAACAATGTTCTTTAACATCAAAGTAAGCCGGGTTGGAATCCAAGAAGAACCCAGCTAAGTATTCAGACCAATTGTCAATACCCGCTTGCATAACCTCGGTCGAAGGCACCATAACACCATTAATTTCAACAATATCAAATGTTTTGGGCAAGTACTCACCTATGATTCTAGGTAATGATGCAAAAAAAAAAACCACTTGTTTATAACAGCAGGGAAGCACTTAGGAGCCACAATAGGGCTTGAGGCATCTGGTAGGGCAGGACTCAACTTGAACATTAAAGAAACATTAGGTAGCACATGAGGCAGCACAAGTTCAGATATTTGAGACAAACAAGCATCAGACCGTAAAGCATTATGATAAGCAGTTGGAAAGCATCGACCATCAGCCTCCCTAACCACTCTACCACTGCCAAACATGACATTATGGCTTGAGATACCACCGTACTCATCAGCAACAACCCTTATAGCATCAGACTCGCAGGTAACAATAGCGACAGCATCTCTCAGGTTAGCATCAGTAGCTACAATACCAGCCACAACATCACAATAACATGTTTTACTCCAAACACGTTCACCATCTTAAACGCATGCTGTAAGCATAGATGTTAATAGCGACTCAGAGGTCTGATCCTATCACGAGCACCAGAGACAGGAGCAACTTTCCAGTCAATATTCACAAAGGACTCATCAACTTCACGTGAAGGGAATAAATTCCTAGATCTAGAAATCCCGCAACAGTGAGGAGAGGTTACCAGAGGAGGGCAATCAACTAGGGAAGCAGTAAACTGCGAAGGGGATAGACAAGACTTGATCAGAGCTGAGAAGGCATTGAAAACATGACCACTTCTTGTCAAAGAGAGCTCCTTTGGAATATGTGGGGAAGCAGTCTTATACTTGTGGCATGGCATGAGGAGTAAGCAAAGGAAGATGAGGGACGCGAAAGAAAGAGGGAGAGAGGAGGTCAGAAATTAGAAATGCAAACGCTATACAAATCGCATCTGGGAAGACTCTTTTAATAACATCTCCAACTGTGATTTAATGGGCTTTCTGGCCTGAGCACTGATTAAATCAACGAGGCTGGGCATCTATAAGTGGGGTGTCCCTTCACCTTTACAATTCTCATCTTTTTACCGCTTTTTTATTGAAAAAAATATCGAAATGTCGTCACGTGTAACCAAAATCGCAAGACACTGTTCGACATCAGCCGGTGGAGCTTGTAGGCTCAACACGCATTGCTCCAGCACCAGATACGATGATTTTCCAACTACGGATTCTACACGAGCCGCCAAAGGGATACAGTCATCGTATCTTCATAGCACTGGATGCGGTCGAGGTACAATTCTAAATAATAAATAACTATTGATACATGATGGATACATTTGTCGTATATCAACCATGAAATAATATTTATTAGATAGATATGTGATATTATAAAGTGTATTACTTAATTGTTTGAATTTAAATTGTATATTAATCTTGGACAACTCTTTAGTTTTATAGTCACGGTACGTCAGCTATCGGGGTAGTTGGGCAAAGTGTAAAGCATAGCTGTATGACACACTACCTTAGATTTTAGTAGACAGGCTGCAGACTAGTTCTTTCGCACATTTCTTACAGATTAGTCCACCATGATCATTTGATTATCCACTCATAGTAGCCCTAGTTGAAAGGTGGTGGCCTACGACATATACTTTTCATTTTTCAGATTTTGAGCTTGGCATTACCCCGTCGATTTTTATATGTTGACTGGGATTGGGATCGGAGGCCCAGACATGATATCATTTCCTTTTGATCATACATTTGAGAGCCCTGAGTTCTTCACTATTTATCTACCCCAGTTCGAGGAGGGTCAAGTTGCCTCCGGAGCGGTTCCCCTTACATATCTACAGCCGTATGTTGCGGCTCATATGGACACCAATGCTATGAGTGATGCCGTGCTTAGAGCATTTCTAATGTACTTATTTGGTTCGACTTTCTTTTCAAATCAAAAGAGTACCATTAGATTAGGTTACCTTGCAGCGGTAGCCGATTTAGATCAGTTGCGCACTATCGATTGGGGTTCCGCTATACTTGGATATTTGTACAGTAAATCACATCTACTCTTATACATTCGTTTTTCTTTCTAAGTGGTCGAACCATTCAAAAGAATACCCTTTACAACAACATCATAATGAACTCTTTAAAAAAACACAGTCAATTATCCTTAACAATTAAGGACATCAAATATGTTGCTCTTTACATAAACTAATCAAACAAACATTTCAGCAATTGACTTTTGGATCTATCTTGTAGTTTTGGTCAAGTGTTATATAACACAATACCGTATTTGTTATAATCAATCATTGAATACTTAATCTAATAGTACGGTTTATTTGTTTGCTACGGATGTACTAATTCCATCGAAATATGTACATTACGATCTGTAACCATTCATCATATAGCACTTATATGTGATAGCATATGGACCAAATATCCATTGTCTTATATTGTTTTTGAGTTTGGAACTCATAGAATACAATACATGGTCTTTCCAAATAAGCACGTAAGCGATCAATTACTGTTAACCTAAAAAATGGACCAACACCCTGGTTAGAATTTGAAAGCACTAACTATGTTCTGACAGAGCAATATCACAGATGACAGATAGAAAAAGAACAGTGAAAGAAAGAAGACAGAGCATTTTTATAGCGGTTCGGCAATTAATGAAGTCTACGTCCACTTTATAGTTTTATTAAAGACTAATTACTATTACAAGAGATGTTTCATTACAAAGCTTTGATTTTCTTTTCCTAGATTGAATCCTCAGAGTTGGAATCCACTAGAGAATCATAGTGAATTCCTTTTAGGATCGTTGTGAGTGAGGCAGAGAGTGATGAATAATTCCAGCAGAGCTTCAGCAACCAGTCTGGAGAAGATTCTTTTTATGTTGTAGGTGGGATTGTATTTATAGAGATCGGAGAGCTTTTGGGTCATGCATGTCTTCATCAACTCGCAGGTAGGTAATAGATGACCTAGGGGGACTTTGCTCGTAAAATGAGCCAAATCCATGGGTCGCTAGAAACCCATGGCCTATGGGTCGCTGGCAACCCATGACTTGGTTATTTTGCAGGGCAATGTCTTGCCTTTTTTGGTAGTGTTCCACAGCTGGTTTGTTTGAAGGTTCGAGAAGAAGCATGGGTCACTAATGATCCGACTACTTAGGATTTTTCTAGAGTCTAGAAGAGAAGATGTTTCCATATCTTTTTATCGATGTTGTTACGTTTTGATGACAAGTCACTAGCTGCTTACGTTCAGCGGCTGATCGGACTAAAGGAATGCTGATCTCTCAGCTTCGTTGATCCCTGTCGTTGCCTTAGCCGTATAGCTTGGACCTTGTCGATCACTTGTCTTAGCTTTTTGGGTTAAGTCTTGAACCATCCTGTCTACACCAGGTTGTTCTATTTTCTATTGTTCTGCTGGGTTAAAAACCCGGATAACAATTACGAACGCATTAAGTAGTTGTTAAATCAGGTGCTTGTATGGGTGTCAAAACATTAATCTGGAATAAGCATTTACTAGTAAGTATATTCTGTATTTCCATTTATCGATTTCAATTCAGTTCATTTGTATATCTTAATTGATAAACATTTTATCAATCATTTTAAATGCACAAATTTATCAATGTAGATTATTATAACATTATTTAGCATATGTTCTTGCAAAATTAGAGAAGTTAAATGTTATCATTTCATTTTTCTAATAAGGCTCTCACTAGTCTTTATGTTTCTCCAAACCCTAAATCGAAACATAGAAATCATTCAACTTCATTAGTGGCTGTTAGGACTCGTCCATTTTGGAATTTTGACCTTGAGTTTTCTCAGCAAGTCATACCTCCACGGAAAATGGATAACTCCTTATCAATTGTATCACATACAGCTCCTAACCCTTGGTACCTTGTCCTAATATTACTTCGACCTATAGTTTGCTCAACAAATTGAAATGAAATTATTAACTCTACCTACCATATGGTGACAGCTTAATTATAGTATGTGTGTAACAGCCCGCAAATCCGTACCCCTTGAGTCATCACTATTCTACCTAAATCAACTCAGGTTGTACAGAAATACGAACCATTTGGGTTAAAGAAGAAGAGGTAGAAGAAGAAAATAGAAATCAACTACAGAATCTAACCATTGCAGCGGAATAAAATATAATAGATAATAAATGATCTTTACTCAAAAATCAATTATCTTTGTTTATATAGTACATCATCAGAGTACATCAATCACAGCTCAACATCAATAACATACAACTGGATACACAACTAAACAACACAGCGGAATATATATATAAACAAGTACGGGAGTACGTATCGTCATCCAGCTCGTCTCCTGAGCTCCACAGCATCATATCCTATATCCTATAATACTCGGTCTCACCCGAGCATTACAGTTAAATAACACCCGAGTCAGTCTGGAATACCAGCGTGAGAAAATCACACCCAATTGATTATTAAAGTTTCAAAAGTCCTTTGAAAACAAAAGCATCTCAGAAGACCACGCCACAAATAAACATGTCGGGTTTTTACCTTACGATAGCTAAAACAATTTTTATAGAAATTCTCTGATATTATAATAGGGTCTATATACAAATACTTATAAAATAGCCGAAATTGTTACATGATTAAATTCCAGCTACTAGCCACAAAGTGGGTAATACAAACAAAACTCGTACAAGGCTCGTTGGGAGAATGGATTTCCAACTAATGACTAGGCACTGGGGTACCACCTGTTACAGTACGTGGCCTAGATCATAGTACCGAGGAGTACGCCCGCTCCCCTGCAACACAAGACCGGGACTACCCCTTACTGGATAATCCCGAGTGAGATCACCCCGCGGTTGGGATCACCAACCGCCCACTAAGCTGAAATAAAAGGGACATCTAGGCAGGGATGACCTCACCCTGCGTGGGTGCTACCCACCTAGCCTTGCTGCATAACCCCTAATTTTCAGTCATTCCCATTTGATGAGGCTTGAGGCTAAGAGTTACCTTTTTAGAACATATCTCTTAGATGCCTATCGTCTACCTGACGATGTTTCGCAAGCATTCATCCATATAAGTCCATCCCGGGTTCGAACGGAACCGAAGGCACTATTCCTACTACATCCATTTTGGAAATATCCTCAGGATTAGTAGCGATTAGCCCTTGCACTTCACTGCTCCATCTTCGAATCCCAAAATCGTTTTTCATGAAACGTACAAACCGGATCGAAATGGTTTTCGAGAAATAAATCTCGATCCCGGTCTCTCCGAAACGATCAGCGCATTTAACCAAATATTGATAGTCAGTGATTCTATCAATTAATATTCACAAACAACATCCAACAATAAATAATTTCCTAAAATATTTATTAACCTCAAAATATCTTCGCAAGATATATTTCTATTTTCAACCCTTTGAAAATAGTTTCAAATCATCTTTCTTTTTAGAATGAATTTTCCCAAATATTTTCTATCTCCACTGAAATTACCAAGCACAAAACTAGATTTTTAAAATAATTTTAAAACACTTTACTTTGAAATATACTTTTAAAACATTAAAGGTCAAACTACTTCAATGATTTGTTAAAAATACATACTATATGAATAGTTGAGAATAAGGTTACTTAATAAAATATAAAACTAGATTTTCACTTTTAAAAACAAAATACTAAGTCGCTCTTTAAATAATTACTGCTATAATAGATTAAAGGAAAATACTTACTTTAGAATTTAAAGTTAGAAATAATAAAAAAAATTCCAAAACATACCTATTTAGAACAACTTTAAAACTTTTAAATTATATTTAAAATTTACTTTGAATACGTACTTGGTTATCCAGGGAGAATTCCAACTTCAATCACTTAAATCAATTTTCCAAATTGATTTCCAATTTATTCCATTTGAAATAAATTTCTTTAATTACTAAATTCATTTCAAAATCATTAATTATGGACTTAATTATTATTATTATTATCTTCCGTTTTATTTTAAATCTTTTAATGGAAATACAAAAATTCAAGTTTTCCCCCAATTTCTTCTTTATTCTTTTCAATAATTTAAATCTTAAAATTTAAATAAATGTTCTGTTCTTTTAAAATAATAATAGTGAAGTTTAAAATTCATTAATCTTCTGTTTATTCAAAATTTCCCTTCCATATACAGAATTTATTTATTAGTAATTAAACTACCATCATTCTTATCCAATTTATTCTTAATTTATTAAAATTTTATATAATTATTTTACTTACAAATTCTCTTCATTTTATTTGCAAAATCCAATTCTACATATCTTGATAACTTAGTGCACCGGAATATATTCAGGTATACCATAACAACCAATATTCCAATTTTCAATAATATTCATCACAGAATATAAAATAATCACAACAGAGGGTATTAAATAATTTATATAAATGTTGAGGGGTCCAGTTGGATCCCTCCAACCTGTTTTCCATGCATCCACAGACGTTAGTACAATATAAAATGCCAATTCCAAAATGTACCATACTATAGCACATCAATCAATTCAACCATTCAAACAATTATTTAAATTTAATCATTTAAATTCAACTACGTGAGATTTAACTCACCTTTTCTTTTTGTTTTGCCAATCCGATACGATCCTGACTTGTTTTCCCTTGTGGTATTAAACCTTGAATAAACATCTACAGTTTATTAACATTCGAACCAATCAATCAGCCTATTATCATCTATTAATTTAATTTTAACTAATTTCCTTTTATAAATTTTCTTTAAGTGACTAAGAACAAACTAATTTCCATAATTCATTATTTAAAAATTCCACTGGTAAATGGAAATAGGTATATATGTGTATTTATTAATATTTAAACTAATCGGACAATCTATTTCCTTTTATTAAATTTAATTAAAACTAATAATTTAATTAAACAAATTTCCCTTTAAATAATTTTAAATTTTCTTTTGTCTGATCGATATATATATATATATATATATATATATCTTCTGTAAATAAAAACGGTAGATTTCCCTACTGCCGAAATAAACACTTATGTATATAAATATAGGAATTGGAGAAAAGAAATTGTTTTTTTATAAATCCTACTGTAAAAAAAATAAAATTCCTTTCTTCAACAATATCAAAATTCCTAAGCTATAAATATACACACTTAGATTAGATTTAAAGTTGAAAAATAAATTGTTAATAGAAATACCTCACTGCCAAAACACTCCTCAACCATCGCGAACGGGCTGCCTATCATCACGTCACTGGATCGAGCGTGAACGCCCAGTGCCCACGTAACTCGAGCTGATGCTCAAACCTCCGCCATTGACCCAATTGCGACCATCGCGCTCGAGATTCGAATCTCCTCGTCACTTCAACACGTGCGCCACAGAAGTCGCGCGACCACATACACCTCGCGAATCGTTCCCATGCTTGCCTCCACGAGCACGGCTTCGCCAGCCTCCCTGGCACTGCCGCGAGACTCGATTCGCTCTCCTCTTTGTCTCCTATCTCGAGCTTGAGTTCGAGCTTGCACTGCAGTTTTCGAATTGATTTTTTTTTTAAAGAGTGAGATTGATTTGGAAACGAAAAGGGGTTCGGCCATACCTTGAATTCGAACGAAGAAATAGGGGTTTTGCTTTGGATTTCGTGAGGGAGGATTCGAATTGAATAAAGGAGAGAAGGAAACGAAGGGGGAAGACACGATTATGAATTTAGGTGCTGTCGCCATTTCGAACAGAGGAAGAAAGGGAATTTCGATGTCATTCGGCATAATATAATATATAAAAAATTCGATTTAGAACTGAGGAAGAAAGGAAATGGTTTGCGTGATTAAAACGAAGAAGAAGATTTGCTTTCCTAACTGAGTTCGGCCACTTAAAAGAAATGAAGAGGAAGATTGCGTGAGAAGATTTGCCTAGCCACAGTGATTTCGAAAAAGTTACGATGTGATGGAAATTCGACTGACGCTGATTAATATAAATATATATATATATATATATATATATATATATACTTAATTAAATTTGAATTTTCGATATAAACTACAACGTGTTAATCTACCGTACGATCACATGACGATTCCAAACGCCACGAAAATTGAAATCCGATAATAATACAATATTCCGGATCCAATGGAAGTGGTTTCGTCAAATTCCGAGACTGTGCCTCGGAAGGCTATTTTTAAATTCAATTTAAACGATATATTTTTAAAACCGATCAAATCAGTGTTAAATTCAATTTTAAAACTTCTATTATCCTCAGTATTATCAATATAAATTGTGATATTCGTTATTCGAGTTAAAATTACTCTATTGAATATTTAAAATCAATTAAATATTCTGATTTTAAAGGCTCGAAAATTCCGGATCGTCACATTCCTCCCCCTTTAAAAGGATTTCGTCCTCGAAATTACTAGTTAGGAAGAATGGTTCAAAACCTGTTCACTTTCCCAAAACTAACAATCCAACATCCAACTAACTATCTTTTTATAAAAGACTATTATCATTCTTATTAACTTCTCAACTCTCCCATAGTTTCAAACTATACTATTTGTTTAACCATTCAAGTTTCAATTTAAAACCAAATTTTGAATTATCAAAATTTTCTCAAAATTTTCTAACTCCCTAAATTTCCGAAAAATTTCGCCAGCGTCTCCTTTGCGCGGCTAGCTTGGTACAACTACAAAAGACCTGTACGGGCTCCCAAATTCCAAAAGAAAACAAAAAGCCAAGCGGCTAGATCCAAAAACCCAATCAAATTTCACAGAAATTTAAACATGTACCTTTTTGTCGAGCATTTCAAATTTATCTTTTCTGAAATCAAAATCAATTCTCTTTTCTCTTTATATTACCTGCATATCCTGCTTAGCACTAATACCCAATCACGATATTCCAAAAATATTTTATCAGCTTCCTTACAAAGTGTCAATATTTATTCATTCAAATATTGACTTAGAATATATTTGCAATATTCAATTTCCAATTAAGAATTCTCCATTCCTTTCTTAAGTTAGTATAAGCATTTTATATGTTTCTTTATTTATTTCCACCTTACCACTTTAGTTTATATCTATTTCTATTCGAATCGATTCTTTCATTTCCATATGAATTCAATTTATCTTCAACATTGAATATTTGAATTTTATTTACCATTTATAACTAATTCCTGTCATTATTTTAAATTGGTTCCATTTACTAATCTATTTCAATTCCCAGTTTGAAACCGTTTTGTCGTTAACAAAAATTTTCCTAAATTTTCCAAAAATTTTCTAACTCCCAAAATTTCTGAATTTTTTTGGCAGAGTCCCCTTTGTATGGAGGAGCTTTTGCAATTTGACAAAAGATATAAATATATATACATCGACCCTCCCGGTCGGAAAAACCAAAAACAGTTCATATTTCCTATTTTTATTGCATAAGCGTGCCTTATTTAGCATTTATATGCAAGCGGCTTATTTATTTAGCAGTTAGCGTGCCAAAATGCAGTCACATGGATTTCCGGTACCTGTATTTACTCAATTTAAACATGTAAGTGCCAAATAAATGAAGTTTAACAATATTTTCCTTATTTGCGATAGTTAAAACATATGAATTCTAAAAGAAATGCCCATTAAACACTTCTTATAAGCAATTTAAATATTCCAACATTAATTTTAATTGCTTACAACCAATCACATATTGTTTCACTTAATCCGAATGGTTAACAACTCATAAGCTTACATTTAATTTATTTTTAAGCAAACTGAACTCGTATTTAATTCAATGCTCTCAAAATCAATTTATTTTACTCCTAACAATTCATAGAATTTTAATTACTTCCATTTACATCAAATGATAATTTATTCTATGCAATTTGACGAGATCTATGTGAATAAATAAGTATTTATGTTTTATAACCAATTTAAATGGATTTCAACACAATTTATACTTAATTCTATTCCATTTTTAAATTTATTCACAATCCATATATTCTCATTTTCATTGCATTTAAATTTGAATCCATTCACTTGCATTTCATTTTACTAACCAAACCAGTTCATTTAAAACCATTAACAACTTAGGTTCATCTTTATTACCAATTAAATTTTCTTTTTATTTTAATTCATTCATAACCATTTATTTTACTTGACACATTCAATTTCAATTTTATTCACAACCCATTCATTTGCGTTTCATTTAAAACCATTCTATTAAAATTGAAAACATTCAATTGTTCATATTGTCTCCAAGTTATTTCAATTCCTTAACAATTTAAATGGTTTACAATTATTTGTTTAAGAATTTCATTCCATTAAATATTATCTATAACTTACCAAATTTTATTTCGATTAAAATTTATTTTCACTTGATTTAAAACCAATCCAATATTATTAAACTTAGTTTAAGTTGATTTCAACTCAACTCTCCTTTATCTATTCAGCTTAAGTTAATTTACTTTAATTTATTCAAATTTTTTTTCTATACTTAAGCTCATTTCATTTTTCAAGTAAATTATTCTCTTTTATTCAACTTAATTCTCTCTCAATTAAATCTCATTTTAAACTACAAATTTATTTGATTAGTTATTATAAATTTAAATTTCCTGATTCACTCATTCAATTTATTACAAGGCCATTCCCAATTTATTTCCACTTATTTGGATTTTATGCAATTCAAACCATCGCTATTTTAATCCAATTTCATTTTTCCTTATTCGACCCATTTCCAATTATATTTAATTTGTTAACACTTCAAGTCAAATTTTAATTAATAACTCAAATTCTGATTTTACCATTCTCTTTTAATTTACCATCCAATTTTATTAACTCATAATCCAACTTCATTCTCGATTCATTTAATTAATTGCAAGGCCACTTTCAATAATATTTTCTTCACTAATGATTCAAGTCGAATTTGATTTATAACTTAAGTTTATTTCCAAACTTCATCATAAACTCACAATTCAATTTCATTAACTAATTTATTATCTAATTAGTTCTTCCCCTGGTTAAAATTCAACACTTGATTTTTAATTCCAAATATCACTTCATTTAATTTTCTTAGTTCAATTTATTTAATAATTCAAGTTTGGATTTTCTTTTCATTTTCCAATTCATCAAAATATTAATTTTGGGTTTTGTATTCCATTTTCAATTTTATAAGTCACAACTTATTATTTTATACAATCACATTCATTTCTAGGCTTGAATGTATTCATCTTTTATTTATAACTCGAGTTTTACACTTATTTATAATCCATGCATATTTTATTCTATGTATTTTTAATTCTGATTCTTTTATAAGTTATTCTAATTTATTTACTTCAATCCAATCCTTAACCAATTTATTTTCCATTTATTCAGGTAAGAATCTAATTCCATTCAATAACTCAATTGAATTTTTATTCCAATTCAATTTTATTTTAAACTCAGATTTATTTAATCTCAATTTGATTTCAACTTAATTCAAAAACTACTGGATATTATTTTTCAGCCTATTTAATTAATTTCAATCCAGTTAAATTTTATTCCCCAATCCAAGTTAATTTCACTTTTAACTTTTCACCTTTAGATTTAGATTTCCAACATTCAAAGCTTATATTTCCTTCTTGATTTAGAAATCATCTCAATTTATAAGCTTACAACCTATCTCATCAGGATTTTTAAACACCCGACTTTTGGTTTCAAATTATTTTGAAATCTTCAACATCTCAAATGACATTTCTTAAAAGTCAAACCAATCCTGGTTTTATTCCCAACAAATTTCCTTAGAAATTTTCAGAAACAACTAGCTTTCCTGAACGAATCAATTTGGCAACAATCCGTCACTTAGAAACTCGAAAATAAACATCGATGATGCTGCAGTCATCACCGAAGTTATTTTCCAGCGACTGAAGTGAGTTCAATGCTATATCCCTTCCTAAAATTTATTTGAAACAATTTCCTTTCAGAAATACCTCTAAAATAATATTGCTATTATTCATCTTCAAAATACTTCCAAAATCTCCGGGGTTTTAAAGTTTCAAGTTCTGTTTTAATTCAAATTTTAACTATAATGCATTTGTATAGTACATGCTTATACAAATTCCCATTTAATTATATTTCGATTTATAATTTACATTTATAATTCATACTTATAAATTTCATTTTATAATGAATTTATTCCCTTAAACTTTGGTTATATTTTCAATTTCTAGTTAAATTTTTACACAATGACGATAATAATTTAATATTATTCTTCCTAACATCCAAGCATCTATATATTAGCTAAAATAATTTACAAAAACTTTTCTTTATATCAAAATATATTTTTGGGTAAAATTATTTCATTTACCCACATTTAAAACAATACCGTGTCAAATTGTTCTATTCAAGCATTTAGAAACCCTTTCGATACAGTTGTACAGACTGTGCCGACGAAGGTTCATATGCCACTCAATAAATTAATCAACACAATATTAAAACAATTTATATTCACTAACAAATACGCGCTCATATCTATTAATACGCTCAAACTCATTCTAGAATACTACGGACTCTAATTGAGTAATTCCCACCAGAGCCAAGGTTATCTCCAACCTAAGCTCTGATACCAAATGTAACGGTCTAGGTTTTTCAACCATCGACAGCGGCCACAACTGTTAGGCTTTTCAACCATCTCAGCCCCACCGTGGCTTACATTGGTACCTCGGGTTCGCTTTTACGGCCAGCCTCTCGACTCGCAACCAACCCCCCCCCCCCCCCCCGGGGACATGTAGGGGTAAGAGTCTCCCGTTCGCCACCAAACGCGAAGCGAACCCCCTATCATGTTGTAATATAGCAAACTCGATCCCAGTCTCTTCAAAACGATCAGCGCATTTGGCCAAATATTGATAGTCGGTGATTTAACTATCAATTAATATTCATAAACAACCATCCAACAATAAATAATTTTCCAAATTATTTATTAACCTCAAAATATCTTCACAAGATATATTTCTCTTATCAACCCTTTGAAAATAGTTTCAAATCATCTTTCTTCTCAGAATGAACTTTCCCAAATATTTTCTATCTCCATTGAAATTACCAAGCACAAAACTAGATTTTTAAAATAATTTTAAAACACTTTACTTTGAAATATACTTTTAAAACAATAAAGTCAAACTACTACAATGATTTGTTAAAAATACATACTATATGAATAGTTGAGAATAAGGTTACTTAATAAAATATAAAACTACATTTTCACTTTTAAAAACAAAATACTAATTCATTCTTTAAATAATTACTGCTATAATAGATTAAAGGAAAATACTTACTTTAGAATTTAAAAGTTAGAAATAATAAAAAAAAATCCAAAACATACCTTTTTAGAACAACTTTAAAACTTTTAAATTATATTTAAAAATTTACTTTGAAAACGTACTTGGTTATCCAGGGAGAATTCCAACTTCAATCACTTAAATCAATTTCCCAAATTGATTTCCAATTTATTCCATTTGAAATAAATTTCTTTAATTACTCAATTCATTTCAAAATTCATTAATTATGGACTTAATTATTATTATTATTATTATCTTCTGTTTGATTTTAAATCTTTTAACTGAAATACACAAATTCAAGTTTTTCCCCAATTTCTTCTTTGTTCTTTTCAATAATTTAAATCTTAAAATTTAAATAAATGTTCTGTTCTTTTAAAATAATAATACTGAAGTTTAAAATTCATTAATCTTCTGTTTATTCAAAATTTCCCTTCCATATACGGAATTTATTTATTAGAATTTAAAACTACTATCATTTTTATCAATTTATTCTTAATTTATTTAAATTTTATATAATTATTTTACTTACAAGTTCTCTTCATTTTATTTCAAAAATCCAATTCTATATATCTTGATAACTTAGTGCACCGGAATATATTTAGGTATACCATAACAACCAATATTCCAATTTTCAATAATATTCATCACAGAATATAAAATAATCACAACAGAGGGTATTAAATAATTTATATAAATGTTGAGGGGTCCAGTGGGATCCCTCCAACCCGTTTTCCCTGCATCCACAGAAGTTAGCACAATATAAAATGCCAATTCCAAAATATACCATACTATAGCACATAAATCAATTCAACCATTCAAACAATTATTTAAATTTAATCATTTAAATTTAGTCATTTAAATTTAATTTTAAATTTAAATTCAACTGAGTGAGATTAACTCACCTTTGCTTTTTGTTTTTCCAATCTGATACGATCCTGACTTGTTTTCCCTTGTGGTATTAAACCTTGAATAAACATCTACAATTTATTAACATTCGAACCAATTAATCAGCCTATTATCATCTATTAGTTTAATTTTAACTAAATTCCTTTCATAATTTTTCTTTAAGTGGCCAAGAACAAACTAATTTCCATAATTCATTATTTAAAAATTCCACTAGTAAATGGAAATAGGTATATATGTGTATTTATTAATATTTTAACTAATCGGACAATCTATTTCCTTTTATTAATTTAACTAAAACTAATAATTTAATTAAACAAATTTCCCTTTAAATAATTTTAAATTTTCTTTTGTCTGATCCATATATATATCTTCTGTAAATAAAAAGGGAAGATTTCCCTACTGCCGAAATAAACACTTATGTATATAAATATAGGAATTAGAGAAAAGAAATTGTTTTTTTATAAATCCTACTGTAAAAAAAATAAAATTCCTTTCTTCAACAATATCAAAACTCCTAAGCTATAAATGTACACACTTAGATTAGATTTAAAGTTGAAAAATAAATTGTTAATAGAAATACCTTACTGCCAAAACACTCCTCAACCATCGCAAACGGGCTGCCTATCATCACGTCACTGGAATGAGCGCGAACACCCAGTGCCCACGTAACTCGAGCTGATGCTCAAACCTCCGCCGTTGACCTAATTGCGACCATCGCACTCGAGATTCGAATCTCCTCGTCACTTCAACATGTGCGCCACAGAAGTCGCGCGACCACATACGCCTCGCGAATTGTTCCCATGCTTGCCTCCACGAGCACGGCTTCGCCAACCTCCCTGGCACCGCCGCGAGACTCGATTCGCTCTCCTCTTTATCACCAATCTCGAGCTTGAATTCGAGCTCGCACTACAGTTTTCGAATTGATTTTTTTTAAAGAGTGAGATTGATTTGGAAACGAAAAGATGTTCGGCCATACCTTGAATTCGAACGAAGAAATAGGGGTTTTGCTTTGGATTTCGTGAGGGAGGATTCGAATTGAATAAAGGAGAGAAGGAAACGAAGGGGGAAGACACGATTATGAATTTAGGTGTAGTCGCCATTTCGAACAGAGGAAGAAAGGGAATTTCGATGTCATCCGGCACAATATAATAAAAAAAATTCGATTTAGCACAGAGGAAGAAAGGAAATGGTTTGCGTGATTAAAACAAAGAAGAAGATTTGATTTCCTAATTGATTTCGGCCACTTAAAAGAAATGAAGAGGAAGATTGCATGAGAAGCTTTGCCTAGCCACAGTGATTTCGAAAAGGTTACGATGTGATGGAAATTCGGTTGACGCTGACTAATATATATATATATATATATATATATATACTTAATTAAATTTGAATTTTCAATATAAACTACAACGCGTTAATCTACCGTACGATCAACGACGATTCCAAACGCCACGAAACTTGAAATCTGATAATAATACAATATTCCGGATCCAATGGAACTGGTTTCATCAAATTTCGAGATTGTGCCTCGGAAGGCTATTTTTAAATTCAATTTAAACGATATATTTTTAAAACTGATCAAATCCGTGTTAAATTCAATTTTAAAACTTCTATTATCCTCAGTGTTAGCAATATAAATTATGATATTCATTATTCGAGTTTAAATTACTCTATTGAATATTTAAAATCAATTAAATATTCTGATTTTAAAGGCTCAAAAATTCCGGGTCGTCGCAATATGTACCTTGAGTTTTCTTAAAAAATACTTATAGCTATCTTACCTCGTCTATTCAATATATAAATAATACTACGCATAACATCCCTAGCTTGAGTTTGCTCTACAACTAAGTACTAGGCATGTGATTTATTAATATATATACATATATATAAGGTAGATGACAACATTATATTGAAGATTCATAATCTTCAATATATTATATCGGATGATATCGACTTATGGAATAATGTATTTCTTATGAAATACCCTCGTGATTCAAGTGTCGAACACATTGAAAATCACGGTATACATTATTTATGTATGTATTTAATCCTTAAGTCTATTTGGGTTTTTTGATGTTCCACCTTTAGTTTATACAATCATATTATATAAGATTTATTATTATATAAATTTTTTAACTTATATTACTTACATAATAGTCATATGTATAATATTATATTAATTAAATATTATTTAATTGATTTTAATCAATTAACATTTTAATTAATTTTATATTATTTTCATATTACATTTACATTAAATATTTATTATATACCATGACCTTTATAGTATGACACGTATATCATATATATGTGTATATTATTTAGTTAATTAACTTTTAACTTATTTATTTAATCAACCTTTATATTTAATTAATTAACCTTGAATTAATTTGATTAATTTAAATAATCTTAATTAAATTATATTAATTTTGAAATTCAATTCACATACATACATGTATACTTAAGTTATTTTAAACATTTTGAAACAACATAACATATATCATAATATATAATACATGAATATATTTATTAATTAACTAACTTATTTAATTAATTTATTTTATTAACCTTATTAATAAATCTAATTTTCAAATTTAATACCTATTTTCAAACATTTTGAAAATTTTATAATATATTATATCTTTTCTTAAATTTAATTTTAAATTTAAAGCCTTATATTTTAAATTTTCAAACAATTTTGAAAGTTAGCATGATACACAATTCAAATTGGGTTTCTTCTATTAGATGCAACCTTTTGGGCTCGCATATTTGTTCAGGCTAGGCTGGTGGCCAGACGAGGTATATAATACTTGGTTACCCAGAAATAATTCTAGACGCTAAGTTTCTAGACACCCTATTATATAGATTGTGAGCTTAATTAGTTAACCCAAACATGTCTAATTAGATCGCATAGGTTGTTGGCCTATGATACCACTGTTGGAATTGGGTCATCCTGTAGCGGAAGTTATGAGCGGATTTCAGTTTTTACCCTATTGGATCTTTTATTTTATTTAAATTTATAAATTATATAGTTTCATGTAATTTATGTTCTGATATGTGTGTGTGTGTGCATGCACGCATGTGTAACATATCAATTCACGCAAGGTATAACATGCCTATGTAATAGTGCTAGGATTTACATCACAACGGACACGTTAGCTCATCCAATATGCAAATATATTGTCCAAATATATGTATATATACGTATACTATTATTTTTATATAAATATTATAAACATATATATATATTATAGTTTTATTTAAATAATTTTATATAAGTATAAGAGTAAATGTAATTTTTTTGAATTTTTTTTGAAAAGAATAAGTACATATATTTATATACATTTATATTTATATACAACCATATGAATAAAAGTATTAAAATTTTATACACATATTATATAATAGACTTATTTAAATATAAAGAAACTATTTTAAATATTTGTATAAAATATTTTAAACCGTCAGAAAAACATACATAGATACATATATATATATACACATACATACAAATATATTAATAATTTCTTTAAATATTTATATATTCAACTATAGATTCATACTATATATATATATATATATATCAATAAAATAATCAAAAATATATTGATAAATATGGAAGACCAGATATAGCATGCAGCTCAGTAAATATTATTTATTTATTTTTAATTTTTGAAGTATGTTTTATTTAAACATCCATTTGAAATTATTAAAATATCATTCAAAAATTAATTATGAAGTTCTATTTGAATTTTAAATTTCCATCAAATCCTAAATGTTATTTTATGCTTTGAATTTTTTTCTTGATTTCTCAATTTAAAATAATTTTCCTTATTTTTGACTATAATTTAAAATTAATTTGAAAATAGAAAAATGTTTTCTTTAATTTTTGCCAAATGTCTTTTCTAATAATATTATTTTATAAATATAAAATATTGTTTCCATAATATACTTGAATTTATATGTTCATGTAATAAATTAATTTAAATTATATATATATATATATATATATATATTATTTTATCATTTTTGGAGATTATCTTAGCCTTAATTCTTTACATATAAAATTATATGACGATATTTGATTAAAATACGGTGTTATAATTAATTATAACCTATATCACATATATATGTATATATGTTAATTTAGTAAAATAAAAAAGTACGTTTTTTTATTATGGAGCTAACCTTAGTAGTTAATGATAATTTGTTTTAAATATTTACATATATATAACCAAATAATTTTATGACAATATCATTTACATATCTGAATTGTCGCTTAACCACCTATAGGTAATATATGTATATAATAATACATTATATTTGAGAATAAATGATTATAACATGATTAGAAATATACTTCACTTTAAATGCCTTGAAGTACACCTTGAAATGTTGATATATACCATTTGAAACTATTTTTGATTTAACAGAGTGCTAGTCCTTGAACCGTTGACCACGAGCTATCCGATAGCAGATAACATGATTTGATTTGAACTCTAGAAAGATAGAGAGGGGAGTGAGATATTAGGTCGACAAATACTTGGGATGGAGGCTTCAAAAGTTCTCAATCGTATGAGGGTAGAGATGCTTGTATAATGAATGGAAAGGAGAGAAGTATGGATCTCATCTCTTACTCATTCACGTTTAATCTTAACTATCCAAAATCAACCCTTCCTACTCAAACTTGAGCCACCTATACCCTTGTTTGCTACCAAAAATAATAGCCCCTATGATAGACCTTAAATCTATCCAAGCCCAAATAAAATATTATGCAATTTAACGCTTATCTATATTGTATATCGATTGATATATTTATTATTATTATAAGTATATTTAATAATATTTATTCATAAAATCATAATCAAATTTTATAATTAAATATTTCATAAATATTAATTAATTTAACTAATATACGACAACTATAAATTAATTTAAATCGTTTGGTCAATAAAGAATTCATCGTTTCAGTTGTGTGACTCGCTAGATGTAAATTTGATCAGCGATTAACACTGAACTATTCAAATATTGAAGGTTCACACATCACTTAGTAGGTATTATGAGATTTTTGCCAAACTTATCGCTTACTTGGTTTCAGTAAAATGTAATTTTACTTTATTAAGCATTACTCGATTGTGACTAATATTTACACCAATTCTCTTTGTCAAAACTTTATCACTTTGGACCTATGGAATTTAGTAATGGTCAAAATTCAATATCGTCCATATTCAACTTTATAGTTCGAAAATAAAGTCCTTGGTTCAGTAATAACAATTATTATTAGTCAAACTACTTTGGCCAGAGATTTTGACTTTGAGTTGACCTGAGTTGATCGTCATACTAACCCCGCATAACTTGAGGAGACGAATCTTTTCTTGAATAGTGTTTCACTTGCAATACTTTGACTCACCCAACTATGGTCATTCGATGGATGTCATGCCATGATCTGACTATACTCGAAGTGAAGCTTTCATTTGGAAGATCGATGATATTCTCAAGTCGAGAAATTGTATGTAACAACCCGCAAATTTATCACTTTTAAAATATTCAAATATAAGCTTTTTAACATAGATTATATTGTCTTAAATAATAAATAATGATGGTAATCTTTTTTTAATAAGTATTTACAAAAACATATACTTTGAAAAAATAGCGATAAAATGACCAAACTGTTTTATCGATAAACAGCTCTGTAAGTCACGCACAGAGCTAGATACGTACACTCATTCATCCATATATACAACATTATGAAATAAAATTATTTATTTTATTTTTGGAATAAAATATGTTTTTGACATCATCAATAATGGCATTGTATTTAATAATTGACTTATGAATTTAAATTGAGATTTAACGATTTAAAAATCATTATAATTATTCAAATAATTATTTTTAAATGATAATAATTTATTTCAATTATTTATATGGTGATTCTAAATCATTTATAATAATTTTATAAAGATATTTAACTAATTTGGAAATATATGAAAATTCGCATCACTTTATCGATATAACATCACTTTTTATAAATAATTATTTAATATTTATTTGTATGGTTTTATAAATCAAATGTGATCATTTTAATTAATTGAAAATGATAAGAAATTAGTTTTCAAAATTAGTTTATATTTATATATAAATTAATTTATAAGTAAAAATATGACTGGAGATCGGAATCGAAATTCGTAACGGTTTAACATATAGAAGTTATAAATAAATCAATACAACATTGTGATACGTATACACACATACATAACACGAACATATTCACATGCACACGAACACATACACACACACAAATATAATTATACATACATACATATATATTACACACACACACACACACACACACACACACATATTACAAAATATCCAAGATATTTTCCAAAAACTTAACCCTTAAGTAAAACTAAAGTCATTATACACTAAGTACAAGCACATGGATGCACACACGTTGGGGGAGGTACACAACCATGGATGGTAAAGATAGTGGGTGATGTGAGCAAGCACATGTAAGGTGGAGATATCATGATATTTTCTCTCCACCTTTAGCTCATAAATACATGCATCCACCCTCCCATTTCTACACTCATTCTTCTACTTCTTATTCTTATCAAGCCATTTTAATGGCTTTCATGCCTTAGAAAATATTAGCAAAGTGATGGCAAAATATTCCAAAATAAAGTAAAATACATACATATGTAAATACCATGTCAATCCACTTCAAAACCAAGTGCAATCACCTCCTCTCCACCTCCAAACTCATGGCCACACCTCCTACCACAAAGGCCGAGAGCTCTACCTCTTCCTTGCTTAGGCCATGGATTTCCAAAGGTCCCGGGCTCGACTCCATAGGCTTTGATTCAATCGTAATGAAGATATAGCGAATTTTCTTAAGTTTAATATCCAACAAAGGTGAGAGACTATATATATATATATATATATATATATTATGTGATATGATTTCTGTGGATGTTTACTATGCTTCGATCATCAAGTATTGGTTGTTTTAATTTAGTGTTTAATTATGCAAACAAGTCACGTTGAATACACGTCGATATTACACAAGGAAATCACTTTTTGAATCAAGTTATAAAAGTGATGTGGAATCGTTAAACATATTTAAAATGATTTATAAATGTTTAATAAACAAAAAAATACATTTTGGTGAAGTTTTGACAAGTTATGAAAATTGAATCGAAAATAGGCTCGTCGCGTAACGGCAGTTCGCGATTTCACGTTGTAGAAAGGAAAATCCATTTATACAATGGATTTAGAGTTAGAAATCTTTATAATAAGAATTTTCCAAACCCTTATAATCTTAGTTTTCAATCAAAATAAAATGATGGAGATTTAGTTCAGTAGATTTTGAAATTTGAGCAAAACAACTTTCCAATATAGTCGCAGTTTGGGAGTTCAAAAACCAAAGCGATAAATTCTTATTTTTAAATTCTTTAAAAAATATGAGATAAATTCTACAAATATTTTAAAATATTTTTGAGTTATAGAAATGGATTTTTAAATGATAGAAAAGTTGTTTTGATCAAATATGCTTAGACGCACCGTTCGCAACGCTTTTTGCAGCACTTTTAATAGCTTTTGAAATATGGTTTTAAACTTAACCATTCTTTCCGAAATCCTTTGTAAATATTTTCAAATAAATAATTAAGTATTTCAAAGATTATCTGAATGTTCTATAATTTATTTCAAAAAGTTTAAATAAATGATTCAAAGAAAAGCTATTATAATTAAGTGATTTAATCTTGGTTCGAAAAGCCGACGAGTAGACTGGATTTTTCTATTTGTGGGATATGGATGGGAGGGGCTTAAATGAAGGAGATATTCAGGAGAAATCAGTGTCTTGGCTCACTGGCCTCTTTCTTGGGTGAGGAATAGGTTAGGTCAAAATGTCGGAAACAAGGCAATTAAGACTTAATTACCATCATTAATTCAATTCAACTTGGATTGAGTAGAGATAATCTTCTTATACTTGGTATTAAATTCTGATGAGGGAACCCGTACGATCCATGTGAATTTAAAAGATTTCATCGCAATTCGACGGATAGTATAGGTTAAATATGGAAATTGATGTTGAGTAGAATTAGTATAATTTCTACCAACCCCTTTTTACTTCAAAAGGTTTTGCAATATGATTTACAAGAAATGATTTTAATTCAGTATAATTTCTATGCATCCATTTTACTTGAATACTAATTAATTTGGATTTGCCATCTTAGATAACATGGTTTCAACCTATTAAAAATATATGTATGGGAAATAAGAAATATTTTTTTCAAGATTTAAAAAATGATTTGGAATTAATTAATTCCTATACTTAAAATTAATAGTTTTGGGTTTACAGTAAACGATGTCTTAAATAACATTTTTGACCCGTTTTAAAAGTTAAGATTTGAAAATCCTTTTAAGATTTAAATAAATTATTTAGAAATATTTTCCTAAGTAAAGAATGAAATGATTTGGAATTATTTCAAGATTTAAAAAAAAGATTTTAATTAAACAAAGATTTGATAAAGGAGGTTTAATGATCTCTTATGTACTGAAAAGAAATGTTTTAAAGATATATATCTCTAAAAGATATTTTTGATAAAGAGAAAAGTAATAAATCAAATGATAAGCGCCTATTTACTTAACATCTTTTTATCGATGATTGGTTCGAAGGAACTGAAAGTGACTGTAGGATCGTGTAATATGAATATTATCTAAACTACTAGTTTGGAATATAAAGAAGTAAATATAGCAGTAAAATAAAATGCCACCAGAGATTTTTATACTGGTTCGAACTCACGTTCTACGTACCGTCTTGGGCTCCTTCTGGATTTAAACTAGCAACACTCATTTAGCCCGAAGGAATAGGTTTACACCGCCTGAGCAACCGAACAGGACTTTGACCACCTAAGTAACTGAACAGGATTTTCTAGCCCGAGCAACGGAATAGGACTTTGATACAAATGAAATGGTGTCTTGACTTTGCGTGTTCTTGATACAACGCAGATTTGTCAATTGAAGTGCAACCTTCCTATAATCTTTTCCTTAAGTATGATATATATATTTGTGTGTCTGTGAAGATAAAGGAAGTATATATTGCCTTAGAAAAGAATTTTAAACTTGATTTCGCAAATTCAACAACTGGATATTCAAGATAGCAGAGAGTACAAAATTAAGTGATTTGATCTTGAATGAAATGCATATATATAATGATATAAGAGTTACAACTCTTTTCAAAGAGTTCTATTGAATTGGAAATGGTCACAACTCTTCTTGGAAGAGATTCCTCTTTGGGAAGAAGAGACATCTTTTCAGAAAATTTGAAAATATGACAGTTTGAACATGTTTAGTCGACTAAATATAAACATTTAGTCGACTAAGTTGAAATAGAAATTTAACAGTTCAAAAATGCAATATTTAGTCGACTAACTATTGGATTTAGTCGACTAAATGATGTTATTTCAAAGAAAAATTATAAGACAGATTTAGTCGACTGAATATGAGGATATAGTCGACTAAATCTGTGTGTTATTCAAATTATGTAGGTTTGAACTTAAGGAAAGATTTTAACAGTGAGTACTAAAACTATACCATCTTTAAACTCTATTTTTTCTGAATGTTTGGTAAGTCTTGAGCTCCTCGTCATGAATCAAAATCTTAAAGTCCAACATTCTCCCCCCTTTTGATTGATGACAACTTCATACGAGATAAATTTCGACCAAAAATCTGTAGACTATAACTCCCCCTGAATTTGTGCTGGTATCGTATAATCCTGCAAAATTTGTTAGTGAATTGCGATACTTCTTCTCCCCCTTTGTCATCGGTAAAAAGGGAGAGATATATGGGAACATACACACACACACACACACACACACACATATATATGATAACTTATAATATCAACAAAGACAATCCATACAATACATAAATAGTTATAGACAAATAATGTAAACAACAACAACACATAATAAACAACAATAATTAACAAAACAATGAAGTACTTAACAACACAATATAGCACTTAACAACACAGCAAAGTTGTGCAGACAATAAAACAATGTAGCACAATAAACTAAAGAAATAGAATATGCTTTTAAAGAAAGAGCCTATTAGTTAATAAAAAATAGAGAATATCTTACTCTTCCCCATTACCACTTGAGGTTTCTTCTTCTTCCTCATCATCAACTCTCTATTCTTCTTCTTCGTCGCCTTCTTCTTCTTCGTCGGAGGATGACCATATAAAATGTGGTTGCGGTCATTTCCTCAAATCGGTAGGAACATGGACCGATATTGAAGAGGATGGGTGTAACGCCCCGGAAATTTTCGACTTTCGAAAATTCAACATCGATACTCACTTTATCGACTGCCGAGAAATCGAAGGCCAAAAACCCGAAATGTTATGGTTTAAGAAGAAGAAAAGAAAGAAGAAGATGTAGAAGAAGATGTAGAAGAAGATGTAGAAGAAGAGAGGAGAAGATAGAAAAGATAGAGAGAGAAAAGAAAACAGAAAAATAGAACATAGAGAATAGAAAATAGAACGGAACAGAAAGAAAACAATAGAACGACATCAGAATCTCACAATTCGCAGCGGAAAAACATATAATAATAAATGAATAATCTTTAAACAAAGAACTATATCGGTTATTACATTACATTTCATTACATCATATCATCAGAGTGTACAACAACAACAACAAACAGTGCAGCGGAAAAGAAATACTATATACTAGTAATACGCCATGCCATCCATCTTGCCTCCAGCAACTCCAGGATATCCAGAATATCCTGATAAACCTTAACTCTTGACTGCCCGTGTGAAAATTGGTGGGCACCCAGAGTTTAGGAAGGAAAACAATAAACTCCAAGTCAGTCATGTGACTGGTGTGAGAACTCAAAACAGTTTATTTATCTTTAAAATCAAAATAGAGGAATATTTTTAAAGTCAATTCGCAATGCTTTTTAAAAATGAGACTACCATAAGACCTCCTGCCACACACACAATGCAAACGCAGACTTGGAGAAGATTTCTCCTTATGATAGCCAAACATGCTTGATACGCATTAAAATCAAATCAATTTTGATATTATTATTAGTGCGTAGTGTAGGAAAACATTTCGAAAGTAGAATATAAATCTTAGCCAGCATAGGTACCATTATAGTATGCTTACTATAGCTACCATATTAAATGGCAGGTTCTACAACTGAAACCGTACAAGTCACGTATTGTTTCTTTGGATTTCCAACGAATGATCAGGCCAAGGAACTTCCCATTGCCACATGAGAATGCCTCTGGATGGACATCCCCGAGAACCAAACCGGATCTCTACCAACACAAGGCCGGGTTACCCCTAACTGAGTAACAACTGACCGAATATGCCATCCCCCGGTCCTTTGGGACCTTTTCACCGAGCGCTCGCAATCAATTCACACAATCATAACAAAGTGTTTTCAACATGAGTAAGTATCTGGGCTCCATACCATGATACCACCCTTTTCCAGAAGGAAATGCACACATCCTAAAGGGCGCTACCCCTCATAACCTTGCTGCTTCTTACCTGTTTTGACCATTCACGGGGTGTGAGGCTCGACGAAGTCACGTCCACAAAAACATACTTTATACAAAAGCCATGCTTTGGGTCAACAAATGATCATAGAAATGATCACAAAGATAGACGATCAAATAAACGATCCTATCACAAATAATCAACACAATGATCATTTACAGCAACACTCAGCATGTCACATTACCAAATTGGGAATATATCGCTGATAACATTCAACTACATAACCTCTGAGCTCGTACGTTTCAGAGAAGGGTGTTAAGCTATAAGAATAAATTCTCCGCCACCAACAGAAATATATTTGAAAGAAATCTGCTTTATATCTCAATTTGTAATGTCAGACATACAATCCATACAAGTCTGTTCCGGGCTCGAACAAAACCGAAGGCACTTCTTACGAAGCCCTTGCAATCCGGGTATTCACAATCCCGATCGAATTTCCCATCACTTAGGAGATCTCTATACCAGGAGCTACCCAGTGCAGAGACAATCGATAGGTCATCCTATCGCTTTCACAAATACTCGGTCTTCAACACCGATCTTCAATGCAATTCACAACGACGTATCACATATTCGGAATGGATTATACGACCCCATGGTCCTTTCCCGGTCAACCCGAATAGTGAGCGCTTATTCAAAAATAAGTGTGGCATTCAAATTCAAACAAATCACATCAATTACCCATTCAAAGGGAAATATTGATAGTCGGTTATTGAACTATCAATTGATATGCACACATCACCAGATTCCAAATAATTTTCCAAATTATTTATTTTCCAAAATATCTTTACAAGATATATAATTTTCACACTCCAAAAATAAATCAATATTTATTTTTTTAAACAAATTCTCCTTTTCATTCATAAATTCCATAGTGAATTTATAATCCAAAATATCTATGAATATTCGATTTCGATTATTCATTTCAATTTATCTTCAAAAAGATAAATTCTTAAGATATTCACTTTATATTGGAAAACATTTCCATACTTACTTATTTATAAGTAATTCACAAATTTTATTTATTTTCAACACTTAGAAAATATTCGATATACTTCAATCGAAATTAAGTATATATTTCATTCTTTAAGGAAATCATTCTCTTAAACATATTTATTTGGGCCAAAACGAATGTTGCGTAAAACATCGTTACGACAACCCAAAATCACTAGTATAGGGATTCGAAATTAAAATAGATATATAAATCCCAATACTATTCAAAACATTTCCTTTCGAAAATCATTTACTATAACAACAGTGTTATAGTCCACTATTTCCTTTTATTTCTCGAAAACGTCTATTTCAACAATGAATGTTGAAATCTATGGTTTCGAATCTTAACACAGTTTAAAACATCATTAGATTGTTTTAAATTCTATTTAAAATATCACATTCAAAACAATTTCTTTAACATATTATTCACTATTCAAAAACATGAATATACTACGTTAATCAATTTCATCATTTCTATACATTTTATTTCAAAGGATTATTCACAGTCAAAATGTGAATATAACTCCATTAATAGGTTTCAACAATTAACTTATCAAAATAAGTCGTTTGCGAATTTATAAAACAACGTTTATAAATTCCATTTCTATTTATTTTATAACATCTCCTTTTATAAATTCCTTTATCAACCTATTCACTTTATAACTCAATTATAAACCAAAGATTCATATTATAAGTTAAATGCTTATAAAACGATTTTTTTACCAAAATCGTTTCTTTGAACTTCATAATTATAAATCTTATAACTTATAAGATTCAATTATTCATCCAAATATTTTTTTTTAATAATTTCACAAAATTTATAAATCTTACTATTTATAAATTTCATTTATAACTTCACCATTTATAATTTTATAAATTTCATTTATAACTTCACCATTTAAATTCTATAAATTTCATTTATAACTTCACCATTTAAATTCTATAAATTTCATTTATAACTTCACCATTTAAATTCTATAAATTTCATTCTTTAATGAAATTCATTTTCACTTCATTCAAACACTTATAAAAACTCGTTATATAACGTTAATATTTCAATTTATAAATATCCATTTAGAAATCTCTTAATATAAATCAATTTATATTATTCTTTAAAATGTCTTTAAATTCCTTTATTATTTCACCATTTTTGTTCATAAAATTATTAAATTTTATAAATCCTATATTTCAACTTTTCATAATAAATTCAGAAATCCAATTTAAACTATTTTATAAAATCATTAGCATCATATTCTAAAAAATCAGTTTTTACTATATTTCTCAAAAATCAATCTTTAACCGTATTTCTCAAAATCATAATTTTTATAACTTTAAAAATTATAACGTTTATTTATTTAAAATGAATCAATTCCAAAAATCTTTTATAACATATACTTTCAAAAATCACTTTAAAATCATTTTAAAATTTCAAAATTTGGTCCAATGATGCTACACACCAAATAGTCAATCACGACTACAACGACATCATATATCGTATATGATAATCCATCAAATATCAAAATATCTGAAATCAAATAAATACTGTTGAGGAATCCAGTTGGATCCCTCCTACCTGTTTCCTGCATCCACAAACATTAGCACAATACCAATTCCGTTCCAGTACGAAATTATCGCGGTATATGTGATTTTAAATATTATCCGCTTAATAGACGGCGCAATAGGGTCTCATCCGCTAAACAAATAAATGCGGGAAATCAATAACTCCAATATATACATATGCCAATATATATATATTGCTATTATATATAATACCAATTTCACTGTTTATGAAATATTCGCGGTATATGTTTTTAATAAATAACATCCGCTTACTAACGGCGTATAATGTCTATTTTAACAATCAATAGATAACAATCATCATTCAAACATGCATTCAAATATTTTAAATCTAACTATTTAAAATAAAATCGAAACTGATTCGATTGAGTGAGAAGTTCTCACCTTGATTTCAATTTCGTTTTAGCGATTTATTTCGAATAAAATTAAACGGACGTTTAATTTTACCCAAAATTTTCACTAACTCCAAACGACTCCAATCCAATTCCATCAATTAGTGCTCGTCCATACGATTCCAATGCAACTGGTTTCGCGCGTTTTCGACCTCGTATGAAAAAGTTATGTATTTTTGAAGTTACACGAGTTTATACTTAATAAAATTACAACATAAATTAAAATTATAAACCTACAAAAAATCTCACCCCTCAGATCCAAAACCCCTGCATCTCAGCCGTCCACCCCCTTCTCCCTCTCACGTTCTTCTTCTCCAGGTTATAGCCGTGCTCAAACAACCCATAGCATAGAACTAGGGTTCCAAATTACTCCGCCTATACTCGACTATACTCGATCATACCCTCACCATCTTGAAGCCCTCCACCACCACAACACTCGACTGCAGTAGCATAGAGATCGGCCTCATCATGGCCTGGGAATTCGTGCCCAAACGCAGCGCCTTCTCGAACGATTTGCCGTTGATCCGTAGCTCCAATCTCGATCTCCACCGTTGAATATAAGGATCTTGCCATGCTCTACAATATTGTAGTTGAGCGTTTTGTCTAAAAGCTGATGGATTGAGAGATCGGAGGGGAAGAATGTGGGAGTTTTCTGGCCATGCATGACAATGGAGGCGGCTAGGGTTTCAATTTTTTTTTTTTTAATTTATGAAGGTGTTGGGGCTATTTATAAGGAAATATCGAACACTATTCATTCCGGAAATTCAAAACTCCGATTCACGCGCCGTAACCAGCGTTTCTAGGGTTTACCCCGCGTTCCGGACACAATGGAACAGGTTTCGAAAGCTAATTCGGACATCTGTGCGAGTTATGGCTATAAACGCTCAATTTGAATTAAACCGATTTAAATCGATTTCTAGACGTTTTAATTTGTACCGGACAAACGGTAAATCCAATTGACACGAAATTTGAAACCTTACAATAATATCACATTACGGATCCGATGAAACTGGTTTCGTCGAAATCCGAGACTTTTTGAAAAATGACTATTTTAACTCGCCAAATTAATATAAAAAATAATTCGATGCGTTTCGAGCTGCCACGATCAAACGATAACTCCGATTGACACAAAAACTAAAATCCGGTAATAACTAACTATTATGGATCCAATGGAACTGGTTTCGTTCAATTCTGAGACTGTTCAAAAATTGACTATTTTCACTAGTCGATTTTAATATTAAAATATTCAATACTCACAAATTAACTCTTAATTCGATTTTAAAAGTTCTAAAATATCATTCTAACTCCAACATGATAAAATAAAATTTTACAAATCATTTTCAATCATATTTAACTCAATTTTCAATTGTTTCCATAATTTAACGTATTAAATTATCGATTTAATTATCCAATTAAATCCAATAATTCAAATTAAAATTTATTTGAACTATAAATTTACTTACTAATATTTAAACTAAATTAAATATTCAAATTTTAATTACTAAAAATCATGGGTCGTTACAATCTTCCCCCCTTAAAAGAATTTCGTCCTCGAAATTATTAAGTAAGAAAAGTTATAGAATCTATTAATTTTCCCAAAATTCATAGTTAAACTTCTTACAATACTTTACTAAGTTTTCAAATCATACTTAGTTATCTTTTCAAAAACAATTACTATTATTTAACTTTCAATTTCAAAATCAAAGTTATAGTTTTCAAAAAAATTCAATTTTTCTCAAATTTTTTTTTTCTAACGCCTTATATTTTCGGAAAAATTCGCCATAGTCTCCTTTGCGCGGCTCGATCCGAAAAAAAAAATGACAGTATATATATCACAAATATACATCTCATCAAGTAATGAGGCATCCCGAAGGGAAAAAGTATAAAAGTACGGTATGTAATCCGAGATATATACCTTATATTTTATTAGCAAGCGTATACGGCTAATATAGCGCGAAAGCGAGCTCCAAATGCGAAGCAAACGCGATCCGCACCTACTAATCACTCAACAAACAATATGAGAATCATGCATATAGACAATAATCTCAATATACAACATATAGCAACATAATAACTATACATGCCAACATAGCAACTGCAATAAAGTAATTATATTCAAACATCAACCAACTATCATCCAACTAATTCATAACCAATGTATATTCATTCATATTCTCATTAATATTAATGAATTGGTTTTTTTTTCAATTTAATCACATTTGATTCTTTAGCAGTGGATGTTTTTACTAACATTCATTTTCAATTAGTTTATATTCAAGTTGGTTCACTTCCAAATCAAATTCAATTCTATTTAAGATTCACTTAACTTCCAATGGAATTCCAATTACTTTAGCTTTCAATTTCATTAATTCTTAATGAATTATATACAATCAATCAACTAACAATCATATAACAATCAATGTATAATAATTACAACCAAATTCCTTTGCTTATATTAATTCAATTTAGTTTAAATTTTAATTGATTTTCATTCAATTATTCAACTTCCAATAACATTATATTTTAATGAATTAACACTTATATTCATTATTTCATATCAATTTCATTTACATTCAATTGATTAACATTCAATCCATTAATTCAATTCAATTACAAAGTTGAATTTCATTTATATAACTTAATTCATTTTTATATTTACAACTCATATTCATAAATATATTCATATAGTTTCACTTCTTATATATATAAGTTTATTTCACAATTGTAAATCACTTTAATTATAATTCAATTCTTATGATTCTTTACTTATACAATTATTCTTTTATTTAGATTATTCAAACAACTAAACAATCAACTTATATACACTTTAATAATTTTGAAAAAAATTATTCCTTTATATATAAAATATAATCAAGGTAAAATTATTTCATTTACCCAATTTTAAAATCAATACTGTGTCGAATTGTTCTATTCAAGTGTTTAGAAACCCCTTCGGCATAGTCTTGCGGACCACGCTGACGAAAGTTCATATGCCACTCAATAAACCAATCATCACAATATAAAGCAGTTTTATATATTCACTAACAAATACGCTCTCATAGCTATTATTACACTCAAACTCATTCTAGAGTACTACCTGACTCTATCTCTAATGAGTAATACCCAACAGAACAATGGTTGTCGCTTAACCATATGCTCTGATACCAAATGTAACGCCCCGGAAATTTTCGACTTTCGAAAATTCAACATCGATACTCACTTTATCGACTGCCGAGAAATCGAAGGCCAAAAACCCGAAATGTTATGGTTTAAGAAGAAGAAAAGAAAGAAGAAGATGTAGAAGAAGATGTAGAAGAAGAGAGGAGAAGATAGAAAAGATAGAGAGAGAAAAGAAAACAGAAAAATAGAACATAGAGAATAGAAAATAGAACGGAACAGAAAGAAAACAATAGAACAACATCAGAATCTCACAATTCGCAGCGGAAAAACATATAATAATAAATGAATAATCTTTAAACAAAGAACTATATCAGTTATTACATTACATCACATTTCATTACATCATATCATCAGAGTGTACAACAACAACAACAAACAGTGCAGCGGAAAAGAAATACTATATACTAGTAATACGCCATGCCATCCATCTTGCCTCCAGCAACTCCAGGATATCCAGAATATCCTGATAAACCTTAACTCTTGACTGCCCGTGTGAAAATTGGTGGGCACCCAGAGTTTAGGAAGGAAAACAATAAACTCCAAGTCAGTCATGTGACTGGTGTGAGAACTCAAAACAGTTTATTTATCTTTAAAATCAAAATAGAGGAATATTTTTAAAGTCAATTCGCAATGCTTTTTAAAAATGAGACTACCATAAGACCTCCTGCCACACACACAATGCAAACGCAGACTTGGAGAAGATTTCTCCTTATGATAGCCAAACATGCTTGATACGCATTAAAATCAAATCAATTTTGATATTATTATTAGTGCGTAGTGTAGGAAAACATTTCGAAAGTAGAATATAAATCTTAGCCAGCATAGGTACCATTATAGTATGCTTACTATAGCTACCATATTAAATGGCAGGTTCTACAACTAAAACCGTACAAGTCACGTATTGTTTCTTTAGATTTCCAACGAATGATCAGGCCAAGAAACTTCCCGTTGCCACATGAGAATGCCTCTGGATGGACATCCCCGAGAACCAAACCGGATCTCTACCAACACAAGGCCGGGTTACCCCTAACTGAGTAACAACTGACCGAATATGCCATCCCCCGGCCCTTTGGGACCTTTTCACCGAGCGCTCGCAATCAATTCACACAATCATAACAAAGTGTTTTCAACATGAGTAAGTATCTGGGCTCCATACCATGATACCACCCTTTTCCAGAAGGAAATGCACACATCCTAAAGGGCGCTACCCCTCATAACCTTGCTGCTTCTTTCCTGTTTTGACCATTCACGGGGTGTGAGGTTCGACGAAGTCACGTCCACAAAAACATACTTTATACAAAAGCCATGCTTTGGGTCAACAAATGATCATAGAAATGATCACAAAGATAGACGATCAAATAAACGATCCTATCACAAATAATCAACACAATGATCATTTACAGCAACACTCAGCATGTCACATTACCAAATTGGGAATATATCGCTGATAACATTCAACTACATAACCTCTGAGCTCGTACGTTTCAGAGAAGGGTGTTAAGCTAAAAGAATAAATTCTCCGCCACCAACAGAAATATATTTGAAAGAAATCTGCTTTATATCTCAATTTGTAATGTCAGACATACAATCCATACAAGTCTGTTCCGGGCTCGAACAAAACCGAAGGCACTTCTTACGAAGCCCTTGCAATCCGGGTATTCACAATCCCGATCGAATTTCCCATCACTTAGGAGATCTCTATACCAGGAGCTACCCAGTGCAGAGACAATCGATAGGTCATCCTATCGCTTTCACAAATACTCGGTCTTCAACACCGATCTTCAATGCAATTCACAACGACGTATCACATATTCGGAATGGGTTATACGACCCCATGGTCCTTTCCCGGTCAACCCGAATAGTGAGCGCTTATTCAAAAATAAGTGTGGCATTCAAATTCAAACAAATCACATCAATTACCCATTCAAAGGGAAATATTGATAGTCGGTTATTGAACTATCAATTGATATGCACACATCACCAGATTCCAAATAATTTTCCAAATTATTTATTTTCCAAAATATCTTTACAAGATATATAATTTTCACACTCCAAAAATAAATCAATATTTATTTTTTTAAACAAATTCTCCTTTTCATTCATAAATTCCATAGTGAATTTATAATCCAAAATATCTATGAATATTCGATTTCGATTATTCATTTCAATTTATCTTCAAAAAGATAAATTCTTAAGATATTCACTTTATATTGGAAAACATTTCCATACTTACTTATTTATAAGTAATTCACAAATTTTATTTATTTTCAACACTTAGAAAATATTCGATATACTTCAATCGAAATTAAGTATATATTTCATTCTTTAAGGAAATCATTCTCTTAAACATATTTATTTGGGCCAAAACGAATGTTGCGTAAAACATCGTTACGACAACCCAAAATCACTAGTATAGGGATTCGAAATTAAAATAGATATATAAATCCCAATACTATTCAAAACATTTCCTTTCGGAAATCATTTACTATAACAACAGTGTTATAGTCCACTATTTCCTTTTATTTCTCGAAAACGTCTATTTCAACAATGAATGTTGAAATCTATGGTTTCGAATCTTAACACAGTTTAAAACATCATTAGATTGTTTTAAATTCTATTTAAAATATCACATTCAAAACAATTTCTTTAACATATTATTCACTATTCAAAAACGTGAATATACTACGTTAATCAATTTCATCATTTCTATACATTTTATTTCAAAGGATTATTCACAGTCAAATGTGAATATAACTCCATTAATAGGTTTCAACAATTAACTTATCAAAATAAGTCGTTTGCGAATTTATAAAACAACGTTTATAAATTCCATTTCTATTTATTTTATAACATCTCCTTTTATAAATTCCTTTATCAACCTATTCACTTTATAACTCAATTATAAACCAAAGATTCATATTATAAGTTAAATGCTTATAAAACGATTTTTTTACCAAAATTGTTTCTTTGAACTTCATAATTATAAATCTTATAACTTATACGATTCAATTATTCATCCAAATATTTTTTTTTAATAATTTCACAAAATTTATAAATCTTACTATTTATAAATTTCATTTATAACTTCACCATTTATAATTTTATAAATTTCATTTATAACTTCACCATTTAAATTCTATAAATTTCATTTATAACTTCACCATTTAAATTCTATAAATTTCATTTATAACTTCACCATTTAAATTCTATAAATTTCATTTATAACTTCACCATTTAAATTCTATAAATTTCATTCTTTAATGAAATTCATTTTCACTTCATTCAAACACTTATAAAAACTCGTTATATAACGTTAATATTTCAATTTATAAATATCCATTTAGAAATCTCTTAATATAAATCAATTTATATTATTCTTTAAAATGTCTTTAAATTCCTTTATTATTTCACCATTTTTGTTCATAAAATAATTAAATTTTATAAATCCTATATTTCAACTTTTCATAATAAATTCAGAAATCCAATTTAAACTATTTTATAAAATCATTAGCATCATATTCTAAAAAATCAGTTTTTACTATATTTCTCAAAAATCAATCTTTAACCGTATTTCTCAAAATCATAATTTTTATAACTTTAAAAATTATAACGTTTATTTATTTAAAATGAATCAATTCCAAAGATCTTTTATAACATATACTTTCAAAAATCACTTTAAAATCATTTTAAAATTTCAAAATTTGGTCCAATGATGCTACACACCAAATAGTCAATCACGACTACAACGACATCATATATCGTATATGATAATCCATCAAATATCAAAATATCTGAAATCAAATAAATACTGTTGAGGAATCCAGTTGGATCCCTCCAACCTGTTTCCTGCATCCACAAACATTAGCACAATACCAATTCCGTTCCAGTACGAAATTATCGCGGTATATGTGATTTTAAATATTATCCGCTTAATAGACGGCGCAATAGGGTCTCATCCGCTAAACAAATAAATGCGGAAAATCAATAACTCCAATATATACATATGCCAATATATATATTGCTATTATATATAATACCAATTTCACTGTTTATGAAATATTCGCGGTATATGTTTTTAATAAATAACATCTGCTTACTAACGGCGTATAATGTCTATTTTAACAATCAATAGATAACAATCATCATTCAAACATGCATTCAAATATTTTAAATCTAACTATTTAAAATAAAATCGAAACTGATTCGATTGAGCGAGAAGTTCTCACCTTGATTTCAATTTCGTTTTAGCGATTTATTTCGAATAAAATTAAACGGACGTTTAATTTTACCCAAAATTTTCACTAACTCCAAATGACTCCAATCTAATTCCATCGCGTAGTGCTCGTCCATACGATTCCAACGCAACTGGTTTCGCGCGTTTTCGACCTCGTATGAAAAAGTTATGTATTTTTGAAGTTACACGAGTTTATACTTAATAAAATTACAACATAAATTAAAATTATAAACCTACAACAAATCTCACCCCTCAGATCCAAAACCCCTGCATCTCAGCCGTCCACCCCCTTCTCCCTCTCACGTTCTTCTTCTCCAGGTTATAGCCGTGCTCAAACAACCCATAGCATAGAACTAGGGTTCCAAATTACTCCGCCTATACTCGACTATACTCGATCATACCCTCACCATCTTGAAGCCCTCCACCACCACAACACTCGGCTGCAGTAGCATAGAGATCGGCCTCATCATGGCCTGGGAATTCGTGCCCAAACGCAGCGCCTTCTCGAACGATTTGCCGTTGATCCGTAGCTCCAATCTCGATCTCCACCGTTGAATATAAGGATCTTGCCATGCTCTACAATATTGTAGTTGAGCGTTTTGTCTAAAAGCTGATGGATTGAGAGATCAGAGGGGAAGAATGTGGGAGTTTTCTGGCCATGCATGACAATGGAGGCGGCTAGGGTTTCAATTTTTTTTTTTTTTAATTTATGAAGGTGTTGGGGCTATTTATAAGGAAATATCGAACACTATTCATTCCGGAAATTCCGAACTCTGATTCACGCGCCGTAACCAGCATTTTTAGGGTTTACCCCGCGTTCCGGACACAATGGAACAGGTTTCGAAAGCTAATTCGGACATCTGTGCGAGTTATGGCTATAAACGCTCAATTTGAATTAAACCGATTTAAATCGATTTCTAGGCGTTTTAATTTGTACCGGACAAACGGTAAATCCAATTGACACGAAATTTGAAACCTTACAATAATATCACATTACGGATCCGATGAAACTGGTTTCGTCGAAATCTGAGACTTTTTGAAAAATGACTAATTTAACTCGCCAAATTAATATAAAAAATAATTCGATGCGTTTCGAGCTGCCACGATCAAACGATAACTCCGATTGACACAAAAATTAAAATCCGGTAATAACTAACTATTACGGATCCAATGGAACTGGTTTCGTTCAATTCTGAGACTGTTCAAAAATTAACTATTTTCACTAGTCGATTTTAATATTAAAATATTCAATATTCACAAATTAACTCTTAATTCGATTTTAAAAGTTCTAAAATATCATTCTAACTCCAACATGATAAAATAAAATTTTACAAATCATTTTCAATCATATTTAACTCAATTTTCAATTATTTCCATAATTTAACGTATTAAATTATCGATTTAATTATCCAATTAAATCCAATAATTCAAATTAAAATTTATTTGACTTATAAATTTACTTACTAATATTTAAAATAAATTAAATATTCAAATTTTAATTACTAAAAATCCTGGGTCGTTACAATCTTCCCCCTTAAAAGAATTTCGTCCTCGAAATTATTAAGTAAGAAAAGTTATAGAATCTATTAATTTTCCCAAAATTCATAGTTAAACTTCTTACAATACTTTACTAAGTTTTCAAATCATACTTAGTTATCTTTTCAAAAACAATTACTATTGTTTAACTTTCAATTTCAAAATCAAAGTTATAGTTTTCAAAAAAATTCAATTTTTCTCAATTTTTTTTTTCTAACGCCTTATATTTTCGGAAAAATTCGCCATAGTCTCCTTTGCGCGGCTCGATCCGAAAAAAAAATGACAGTATATATATCACAAATATACATCTCATCAAGTAATGAGGCATCCCGAAGGGAAAAAGTATAAAAGTACGGTATGTAATCCGAGATATGTACCTTATATTTTATTAGCAAGCGTATACGGCTAATATAGCGCGAAAGCGAGCTCCAAATGCGAAGCAAACGCGATCCACACCTACTAATCACTCAACAAACAACATGAGAATCATGCATATAGACAATAATCTCAATATACAACATATAGCAACATAATAACTATACATGCCAACATAGCAACTGCAATAAAGCAATTATATTCAAACATCAACCAACTATCATCCAACTAATTCATAACCAATGTATATTCATTCATATTCTCATTAATATTAATGAATTGGTTTTTTTTTTCAATTTAATCACATTTGATTCTTTAGCGGTGGATGTTTTTACTAACATTCATTTTCAATTAGTTTATATTCAAGTTGGTTCACTTCCAAATCAAATTCAATTCTATTTAAGATTCACTTAACTTCCAATGGAATTCCAATTACTTTAGCTTTCAATTTCATTAATTCTTAATGAATTATATACAATCAATCAACTAACAATCATATAACAATCAATGTATAATAATTACAACCAAATTCCTTTGCTTATATTAATTCAATTTAGTTTAAATTTTAATTGATTTTCATTCAATTATTCAACTTCCAATAACATTATATTTTAATGAATTAACACTTATATTCATTATTTCATATCAATTTCATTTACATTCAATTGATTAACATTCAATCCATTAATTCAATTCAATTACAAAGTTGAATTTCATTTATATAACTTAATTCATTTTTATATTTACAACTCATATTCATAAATATATTCATATAGTTTCACTTCTTATATATATAAGTTTATTTCACAATTGTAAATCACTTTAATTATAATTCAATTCTTATGATTCTTTACTTATACAATTATTCTTTTATTTAGATTATTCAAACAACTAAACAATCAACTTATATACACTTTAATAATTTTGAAAAAAATTATTCCTTTATATATAAAATATAATCAAGGTAAAATTATTTCATTTACCCAATTTTAAAATCAATACTGTGTCGAATTGTTCTATTCAAGTGTTTAGAAACCCCTTCGGCATAGTCTTGCGGACCACGCTGACGAAAGTTCATATGCCACTCAATAAACCAATCATCACAATATAAAGCAGTTTTATATATTCACTAACAAATACGCTCTCATATCTATTATTACACTCAAACTCATTCTAGAGTACTACCTGACTCTATCTCTAATGAGTAATACCCAACAGAACAATGGTTGTCGCTTAACCATATGCTCTGATACCAAATGTAACGCCCCGGAAATTTTCGACTTTCGAAAATTCAACATCGATACTCACTTTATCGACTGCCGAGAAATCGAAGGCCAAAAACCCGAAATGTTATGGTTTAAGAAGAAGAAAAGAAAGAAGAAGATGTAGAAGAAGAGAGGAGAAGATAGAAAAGATAGAGAGAGAAAAGAAAACAGAAAAATAGAACATAGAGAATAGAAAATAGAACGGAACAGAAAGAAAACAATAGAACAACATCAGAATCTCACAATTCGCAGCGGAAAAACATATAATAATAAATGAATAATCTTTAAACAAAGAACTATATCAGTTATTACATTACATCACATTTCATTACATCATATCATCAGAGTGTACAACAACAACAACAAACAGTGCAGCGGAAAAGAAATACTATATACTAGTGATACGCCATGCCATATATCTTGCCTCCAGCAACTCCAGGATATCCAGAATATCCTGATAAACCTTAACTCTTGACTGCCCGTGTGAAAATTGGTGGGCACCCAGAGTTTAGGAAGGAAAACAATAAACTCCAAGTCGGTCATGTGACTGGTGTGAGAACTCAAAACAGTTTATTTATCTTTAAAATCAAAATAGAGGAATATTTTTAAAGTCAATTCGCAATGCTTTTTAAAAATGAGACTACCATAAGACCTCCTTCCACACACACAATGCAAACGCAGACTTGGAGAAGATTTCTCCTTATGATAGCCAAACATGCTTGATACGCATTAAAATCAAATCAATTTTGATATTATTATTAGTGCGTAGTGTAGGAAAACATTTCGAAAGTAGAATATAAATCTTAGCCAGCATAGGTACCATTATAGTATGCTTACTATAGCTACCATATTAAATGGCAAGTTCTACAACTAAAACCGTACAAGTCACGTATTGTTTCTTTGGATTTCCAACGAATGATCAGGCCAAGGAACTTCCCATTGCCACATGAGAATGCCTCTGGATGGACATCCCCGAGAACCAAACCGGATCTCTACCAACACAAGGCCGGGTTACCCCTAACTGAGTAACAACTGACCGAATATGCCATCCCCCGGCCCTTTGGGACCTTTTCACCGAGCGCTCGCAATCAATTCACACAATCATAACAAAGTGTTTTCAACATGAGTAAGTATCTGGGCTCCATACCATGATACCACCCTTTTCCAGAAGGAAATGCACACATCCTAAAGGGCGCTACCCCTCATAACCTTGCTGCTTCTTTCCTGTTTTGACCATTCACGGGGTGTGAGGCTCGACGAAGTCACGTCCACAAAAACATACTTTATACAAAAGCCATGCTTTGGGTCAACAAATGATCATAGAAATGATCACAAAGATAGACGATCAAATAAACGATCCTATCACAAATAATCAACACAATGATCATTTACAGCAACACTCAGCATGTCACATTACCAAATTGGTAATATATCGCTGATAACATTCAACTACATAACCTCTGAGCTCGTACGTTTCAGAGAAGGGTGTTAAGCTAAAAGAATAAATTCTCCGCCACCAACAGAAATATATTTGAAAGAAATCTGCTTTATATCTCAATTTGTAATGTCAGACATACAATCCATACAAGTCTGTTCCGGGCTCGAACAAAACCGAAGGCACTTCTTACGAAGCCCTTGCAATCCGGGTATTCACAATCCCGATCGAATTTCCCATCACTTAGGAGATCTCTATACCAGGAGCTACCCAGTGCAGAGACAATCGATAGGTCATCCTATCGCTTTCACAAATACTCGGTCTTCAACACCGATCTTCAATGCAATTCACAACGACGTATCACATATTCGGAATGGGTTTTACGACCCCATGGTCCATTCCCGGTCAACCCGAATAGTGAGCGCTTATTCAAAAATAAGTGTGGCATTCAAATTCAAATAAATCACATCAATTACCCATTCAAAGGGAAATATTGATAGTCGGTTATTGAACTATCAGTTGATATGCACACATCACCAGATTCCAAATAATTTTCCAAATTATTTATTTTCCAAAATATCTTTACAAGATATATAATTTTCACACTCCAAAAATAAATCAATATTTATTTTTTTAAACAAATTCTCCTTTTCATTTATAAATTCCATAGTGAATTTATAATCCAAAATATCTATGAATATTCGATTTCGATTATTCATTTCAATTTATCTTCAAAAAGATAAATTCTTAAGATATTCACTTTATATTGGAAAACATTTCCATACTTACTTATTTATAAGTAATTCACAAATTTTATTTATTTTCAACACTTAGAAAATATTCAATATACTTCAATCGAAATTAAGTATATATTTCATTCTTTAAGGAAATCATTCTCTTAAACATATTTATTTGGGCCAAAACGAATGTTGCGTAAAACATCGTTACGACAACCCAAAATCACTAGTATAGGGATTCGAAATTAAAATAGATATATAAATCCCAATACTATTCAAAACATTTCCTTTCGGAAATCATTTACTATAACAACAGTGTTATAGTCCACTATTTCCTTTTATTTCTCGAAAACGTCTATTTCAACAATGAATGTTGAAATCTATGGTTTCGAATCTTAACACAGTTTAAAACATCATTAGATTGTTTTAAATTCTATTTAAAATATCACATTCAAAACAATTTCTTTAACATATTATTCACTATTCAAAAACGTGAATATACTACGTTAATCAATTTCATCATTTCTATACATTTTATTTCAAAGGATTATTCACAGTCAAAATGTGAATATAACTCCATTAATAGGTTTCAACAATTAACTTATCAAAATAAGTCGTTTGCGAATTTATAAAACAACGTTTATAAATTCCATTTCTATTTATTTTATAACATCTCCTTTTATAAATTCCTTTATCAACCTATTCACTTTATAACTCAATTATAAACCAAAGATTCATATTATAAGTTAAATGCTTATAAAACGATTTTTTTACCAAAATCGTTTCTTTGAACTTCATAATTATAAATCTTATAACTTATAAGATTCAATTATTCATCCAATTTTTTTTTTTAATAATTTCACAAAATTTATAAATCTTACTATTTATAAATTTCATTTATAACTTCACCATTTATAATTTTATAAATTTCATTTATAACTTCACCACTTAAATTCTATAAATTTCATTTATAACTTCACCATTTAAATTCTATAAATTTCATTTATAACTTCACCATTTAAATTCTATAAATTTCATTTATAACTTCACCATTTAAATTCTATAAATTTCATTCTTTAATGAAATTCATTTTCACTTCATTCAAACACTTATAAAAACTCGTTTTATAACGTTAATATTTCAATTTATAAATATCCATTTAGAAATCTCTTAATATAAATCAATTTATATTATTCTTTAAAACGTCTTTAAATTCCTTTATTATTTCACCATTTTTGTTCATAAAATAATTAAATTTTATAAATCATATATTTCAACTTTTCATAATAAATTCAGAAATCCAATTTAAACTATTTTATAAAATCATTAGCATCATATTCTAAAAAATCAGTTTTTACTATATTTCTCAAAAATCAATCTTTAACCGTATTTCTCAAAATCATAATTTTTATAACTTTAAAAATTATAACGTTTATTTATTTAAAATGAATCAATTCCAAAAATCTTTTATAACATATACTTTCAAAAATCACTTCAAAATCATTTTAAAATTTCAAAATTTGGTCCAATGATGCTACACACCAAATAGTCAATCACGACTACAACGACATCATATATCGTATATGATAATCCATCAAATATCAAAATATCTGAAATCAAATAAATACTGTTGAGGAATCCAGTTGGATCCCTCCAACCTGTTTCCTGCATCCACAAACATTAGCACAATACCAATTCCGTTCCAGTACGAAATTATCGCGGTATATGTGATTTTAAACATTATCCGCTTAATAGACGGCGCAACATGGTCTCATCCGCTAAACAAATAAATGCGGGAAATCAATAACTCCAATATATACATATGCCAATATATATATATTGCTATTATATATAATACCAATTTCACTGTTTATGAAATATTCGCGGTATATGTTTTCAATAAATAACATCCGCTTACTAACGGCGTATAATGTCTATTTTAACAATCAATAGATAACAATCATCATTCAAGCATGCATTCAAATATTTTAAATCTAACTATTTAAAATAAAATCGAAACTGATTCGATTGAGTGAGAAGTTCTCACCTTGATTTCAATTTCGTTTTAGCGATTTATTTCGAATAAAATTAAACGGACGTTTAATTTTACCCAAAATTTTCACTAACTCCAAACGACTCCAATCCAATTCCAACGCAACTGGTTTCGCGCGTTTTCGACCTCGTATGAAAAAGTTATGTATTTTTGAAGTTACACGAGTTTATACTTAATAAAATTACAACATAAATTAAAATTATTAACCTACAACAAATCTCACCCCTCAGATCCAAAACCCCTGCATCTCAGCCGTCCACCCCCTTCTCCCTCTCACGTTCTTCTTCTCCAGGTTATAGCCGTGCTCAAACAACCCATAGCATAGAACTAGGGTTCCCAATTACTCCGCCTATACTCGACTATACTCGATCATACCCTCACCATCTTGAAGCCCTCCACCACCACAACACTCGGCTGCAGTAGCATAGAGCTCGGCCTCATCATGGCCTAAGAATTCGTGCCCAAACGCAGCGCCTTCTCGAACGATTTGCCGTTGATCCGTAGCTCCAATCTCGATCTCCACCGTTGAATATAAGGATCTTGCCATGCTCTACAATATTGTAGTTGAGGGTTTTGTCTAAAAGCAGATGGATTGAGAGATCGGAGGGGAAGAATGTGGGAGTTTTCTGGCCGTGCATGACAATGGAGGCGGCTAGGGTTTCAATTTCTTTTTTTTTTAATTTATGAAGGTGTTGGGGCTATTTATAAGGAAATATCGAACACTATTCATCCCGGAAATTCCGAACTCCGATTCACGCGCCGTAACCAGCGTTTCTAGGGTTTACCCCGCGTTCCGGACACAATGGAACATGTTTCGAAAGCTAATTCGGACATCTGTGCGAGTTATGGCTATAAACGCTCAATTTGAATTAAACCGATTTAAATCGATTTCTAGACGTTTTAATTTGTACCGGACAAACGGTAAATCCAATTGACACGAAATTTGAAACCTTACAATAATATCACATTACGGATCTGATGAAACTGGTTTCGTCGAAATCCGAGACTTTTTGAAAAATGACTATTTTAACTCGCCAAATTAATATAAAAAATAATTCGATGCGTTTCGAGCTGCCACGATCAAACGATAACTCCGATTGACATGAAAATTGAAATCCGATAATAACTAACTATTACGGATCCAATGGAACTGGTTTCGTTCAATTCTGAGACTGTTCAAAAATTGACTATTTTCACTAGTCGATTTTAATATTAAAATATTCAATTTTCACAAATTAACTCTTAATTCGATTTTAAAAGTTCTAAAATATCATTATAACTCCAACATGATAAAATAAAATTTTACAAATCATTTTCAATCATATTTAACTCAATTTTCAATTATTTCCATAATTTAACGTATTAAATTATCGATTTAATTATCCAATTAAATCCAATAATTCAAATTAAAATTTATTTGACTTATAAATTTACTTATTAATATTTAAAATAAATTAAATATTCAAATTTTAATTACTAAAAATCCTGGGTCATTACAATGGGCCACAAGTTATGACATCCCATATGTTTTCAAGAAACCTTTAATACGATCGAGCTTCGAATCCAATTTGGTGACGGTACTTTCAACTCGAGATAGTCGCCTATCTAGAATTTTTTGGTTTCTTGAAATAATTGAATATGCTTGGCGTGATTGAGTATTCGGCCAAATTTCTTCAATCTCAGTTACTAGTCGAGGAGCTTGAGTAGAAGAACTAGTTCCGGTAGAAATACGCTGATGTGAAGAAGGTTGAGATTGTCCTGCGGCTTCAATCTCTTTCCAATGTTCAAAAGTATGATGGTATGGCTTTGGAAGTTCATGGGAAGACCCATAAGGCTTAAGGTCCTTGTGTTGAAGGAGCCAACCGTGGTAAAGTCCGAGTCCGGGAGAGGTATTTGAAAATGACAAATAAGTCCCATTATATAAGCTCCATTTTGAATGATCTTCATGCGACCTTGGTTGAAGGTTTAAAATTCATCGAGAAGGAACTTTTCCCAATTCACGGAGCGTTAACCCCATACAGCATAGAGAGATTGGATATCTCTCTTACAGATTTTCTCATAACTTCTGGTACGAGGATTAATGGAGTGTGTAAGGGTATGATGCATATGTCTTGCTTTTGGATGGAGCCCTATTGCCTTGAGCTCTTTTAAATCATCGGAAAGAAAGAGATTACTTACTCTATCACGATGATCCATGTCGACTTCAATCTCGTCTAAGTTTTCGCCTTCTGAAGGACATTGTAGAATTAATCTAATTTGAGAGATGGGTAATAACATTTTGACACCACATACAAGCAACCATACACAATCATCAAGATTATGAATTGTGTGATGATCTAAGTTGAGATTGGCATAGAATAGCTTGATCAAGAGATGATTTATCTTCAGGTTATTGACATTAAAATCTAGCAAAGATTCTAACTACTTCGTCTTGCTAAATCTTGAAACCCATAAGAAGCAAAATCTAGAAACTTAACAAACGAAAAATTCTTGAGTTCTTCATCTTATGAAACCTCTGAACAACCCTATCATTGTATAACCAATTTCAAATTTGAGATTCGGATGGACCGGTTGTGTAGCGACCCGACTTTCCACTCCCGGAAAATCGCATCACTAATTAAGAAAGAAAGGGATAGAAGAAGAAAAGAAAGAGAAGAAAGAGAAAACAACACATCAGAATCTCACAGCGGAACGATTTAAATATAATATAGAACATATGCATAGTATCATATACATCAGAGTACACAACTAAACATCTCAATTTAGACAGTTATAACATTTTTGTCTAATACAATACAAGACATCATACAGAATAACACACAGCGGAAACTCTAACTATATATCTATACGTTGAAGCCTCCTGCTCCATAGCTCCTCCAGATTTCGTCAAGAGATAACCTGAATCACTTGACTACTCTTATATAATATGAGTACCCAAGAGTTTAATAAAACAAAAAATAAACGCTCGGGTCAGACAGGGGTCTGGTGTGAGTAAACGGTTTAAGATTGCTTAACTTTAGAAAATCCTTTGAAAAGAAAGGTATCACTAAGATTCCCACACATAAACATGGAAAAGTTTTTACCTTACGCTAACCAAAACATTTGATAGGAAATCCAGTGATATTATAATAGTGTCTAGGGTTTTCAAGTAAATAAGAAATAGCTGAAATTGTTACATGATTAAATTCCAGCTACTAGCCACAAAAGTGGGTAATACAAACAAAACCGTAGGGTCTCGTAGGGAAAATGGGTTTCCAACAATGGCAGGGCTACTGGGATACCGCCCGTCACAGTACGTGGCCTAGATCACCGTACCGAGGAGTACTCCCACTCCCCTGCAACACAAAGCCGGGACCATTCCTTACTGAACAGTCCCGAACAAGACCACCCCGCAGTTGGCTGCAGACCAACTGCCCACACAGCCGAATATAAAGGGACGTCTACACAGGGATGTATCCTGCTCTCCAGTGGGAGCGACCCACGAAGCCTTGCTGCACCTCCCTTGTTTTAGCCATTCCCGGTTGATGAGCTTGAGGCTGCGATTACCTTTATAGGACCAATTATCTTAGAATGCTCATCGTCCGCCTAACGATGTGTGAAAGCATTCAATCCATACAAGTTCGTTCCGGGTTCGAACGAAACCGAAGGCACTATCTCGTTGCACTCATCTTGTAATCACCCTCAGAGTCAACGACTATAGCCCTTGCACTCTGAATCACCATCTCGAACCTATAAGCACTATCCCGTCAAACTCATTACGGAATCACCCACAGAGTTATACTGACGTATAGCCCTTACACCTCGAGTCTTCACTTGCTCCACTTGGATTAATGACCTAACGTTTAATTGGAATCGATGTGGTTTTCGGATATCCAAATATGGAAAGCCGATCCCGGTCTCACCGAAACCAAACGCCATTTTAATGTCCAAGTTATACTTAAGGGATTTAAACAATAGATATTTCAGAAAAATATCACTTAACATAAATGGATGTACCATATTACACAGATAGATAAGCATCTATTATCACATACATCTATACATATCACAAAGCATCATATATATCACATCTCAGATATAACATATTCACATCATCACCCATCAATTAATTTCATCCAACAACAACCAATATCATTAACTCATCCAATGATACTTATCAACCAATCATTCATATAAAGTTTAATCCATACTTAATTAATTTAATTCCTCCTTAATTAAATTAATTCTTAATTAATCACTTGGATTATCATCAATCCAACTTACTTATTCATTCGTTAATTACAAATTATTTAAATCACTTAATTATCCACATCAATTAATCTTTATTGATTAATTATTCCTTAAATTGCTTTAAGTAATTATTACTTAATTACCATATTAATTAATCATCCTGATTAATTACTTCCAAATTATACTAAGTAATTACCTCTTAATTACCTTTTAAATTAATCAACCTTGATTAATTATTCTTAAATTATCCTGATAATTATTCCTTAATTATCCTTTAATCATGCCTGATTAATCACTTTAATTAATCACACTTGATTAATTACTTTTAATTAATCATGTTTAATTAATTACTTTTAATTAATCACCTTTGATTAATAACTTTAATTATATTTAGTAATTAAAACTTAATTATAAATTAATTATTCTTAAATTATTAATTAACAATTAATTAATTAATTTCATTAATTAATGATTACTTCATTAATTATAATCTAAATTAATTACTTAACAAGTAATTAATCATATAATAATTACTCTTAATCCTTTTACTAATTAATCATTAATCAAATAATTTAAACCTTTAACTAATTATTAATTAATTCTTTAATTAATAACTCAAGTGATTAATCCTTAATCATATTTACTTAATTACTTTTAATAAAGTAATTAACTTTACTTAATTACCTTTAGAAATTTACCACTTAATTATTTTAATTACTTCCCTAGGTAATTATATCAGATTAATCCAAAGTGGTTATCTTAATTAATCACAATTTAATTACATAATTAACTATTTAACTTAATCATTTAAAATTAATTAAATGATTCTTAACTTCTTATATTATAAAGATTCTTAATTAAGAAAACATTGTCTTAATTAAATCATTCATATTAAACAATAACACTTAATTTTAGATAATAATTGAATTATCACAATAATTATTTATCTTTAGAGAAATAAAATTCTAATTTACATAATATAAATCTTTATTATAATTGATCATCAATTTCTTAATCATTATACTTTATTTAAAATATAACATTTTAGAAATCAATTTATAAATAAACACATTTTAAATTAAGTTTTAAATCTTTAAAACCCTTCCAAATTTAATTATCTTTAATTAAATCAAAATTCCAATTTACATAAGATAAATCTTTATTACAATTGATTATCAAATTCTAAATCATTAAACTTTATTTAAATAAAATATAATATTTAGAAATCAATTATAATTAAACATATTTTAAAATTGAACTTTTAAATCTTTAAAACCTTTCCGAATTTATTTAATAAAGTTTAATATAAACTTTATTTCAAATCCACTCATTTTATTTTAAAACTTCCATATTTTAAAATATATAAACGTGTTTTAAAACATAACTTTGAACAATTTTAAATTTGAAACTTGTTTAACCTCTGTTTTAAAAACTTTATTCCTAAAATAAAATTTCCTTTGTATTAACAACTTAAACAACTTGTCTAATCCGTGAATACCTAATACCCGAGTAAACCCCTACCCAAACCCGAGTAAACTACACAAAAACCCAGTGACTTCCCCGAGTTTCCCCTACCTACCCCCTGCTTCGAGCCAGAACGACAAAAACACGGAGCATACTTCGAGTCTCCACCTTCTTCTCCCCAGAACTTTTGCAGTAGCCCATAAACGTGCACATGAACGTGCACGACGCCAATGATCAACGGCGAACTCCACGCCGATCATCCCCAGGTCGACTTCAACCTCGACATCAACAAACTAAACCCAGAAATCACTAATTCAATCGAGAACAAAATCTCGACCTTCAACCTGAAATCGTTCGAAACCACCGTCACCCAAATCCATCCCTCCACGGCAACTCCAAACTCGAGCAACCTTGCCACCACTGCCGTAACCTCCCCACGTCACCTCGAACCCATAGCTCCACTCGCGACAGCCTCCGGTTTCATTATGATGCCGAGAATTCCAACTGAACAACAATGACATCTACAGGGTGTTAAATCCTACCACCTCGATCCACAATCATCACACTCTACTAAAAATTCTTGAAACATTTTTCGCATGATCACTGAAGCCCCCTCCACCTTCGAGTTCAACGGCGATGTCCAATTCGCCGTGTTTTGCCGTGATTTGGCAAAAAAACCCAAATCAATAAATCCCAAAATACTCACTAATTAACTCATTAAAAATTATGATTCAAGTACTAAAAATCATAATTTTCCATTTGCAATTCAATCATGCAATCAAAACTTAAATTTGAATTCATCAAATTTTGACCCAATTTATATTTTACTATAAATCTGAAATTTTACAACTAATTCTTCAAATTTAAAACTTACAAACATTTTTAGATGATAAGTTAGTTGATTACAAACAACTTTTATTTATACATCATAGGTCAATATGAATTCAATACTAGATTATTGATTTTATAATGATATTGAAACCTGTTTCTATACACAGAACATATGTATACTTCACAGGCAAGACAAACATACCCAATGCATTCAAATTTAAATCAAATATTCTATCAACATCATGCTATCCAATCATTAGAACAAGATGAATCCAAAGTTTAAACTGTTTTTAAAAGAATTTATTTACTCACCTGTAAATTTTCCAGAAAACAGAAGTTGTTCCAGGCTTTTGAATTCATCTGCATGTTGAATGTTTGATTGCATTTGAAATCTTGCTCCAGGTGTTTAAATTTCCAGCTTGCATGATGAAATCAATCTAGTTGATTACTGAGTTGCTTGATAAATTTGAAGATGATCTTGCATTTGATTTGAATCTCCAGTTATCTTTTTTTTTTCTTTCTTCTTATTTTCAGGTTACAGTTTTCATTTCCTTTTTAGATCTTTGTTTTTTGTATTGTAATTATTGAAATGAAGAAAGAAATCTTAGCTGAAAGAAAAACCTATTCTTGTTTTTACAAGTTTAATTTTGAATTATATTTACAAGAGAATGACATGCGTCTCTTTAAAAGTTTATATTCTTACAAATGTAACTTACATAATTTAATATACTTACAAGTGTTATTTTATTCTTTTATAATTTATTTTAAATCTTGCATGTAATATGTATATGTAATTATGTAATATGAAAATGTATACTTAAACAAATCTTTAGATTTTAATGAATAGAAAAGTGATTTCATGTTAGTTTATAAATTATTTATGCTTTTAATTTTAACTCTTCATATAAAAAATTTAAAACAATTTATCTTATGTTAAAATTAAAATTGAAAGACTATTAAACAAATGAACCTTTATTTCAAATCTTATTTAAAAGCTTAAAGTACATATTTATCATAAATAAGGGATTAACTTTGTTATTTAAAATTTAAGTCTCAATTATCAATTCAAAGTCATTAAATCAAATTAACATTTCAAATTTCAAAACTATATATATATATATATATATATATATATATATCTAAATAAAGCTTGGAAATACTTATTAAACTCAAATTAATAAAATTCCTATTTAAAACATATATATACAAATATATATATACACATTTCAAATAGAAAAGCAATTTATCATTAAAATTATTAATTACCATATTAAATTTTAAAACAAATCTCAAATCACCATATATATACATTCATATATATTACAATTTGAATATAAAGTTTTATTACATTAAAAACTTCTTATTTACCAAAATAAATATTTCCAAATCAAATTATTTTAAACTTTCAAAGAATTAATCTTGCCTATTCATATTGCAAAGAAAATATTAATAGACATTAACAAATTATTATTTTCAGCCTTTGAAATAATCTTAACTTGTCAATTTATAATATAAAATGATCAAATCAATTTAATTATTATCAAAGATTATTAAATTGATATTGCTCAAAATTCTGGGTCGTCACAGGTTGAAGAGGAGGATGGTCTAGATCTTTTGGGTGGCATTGTAGTTTAGGGTGTTGGGAAGTAAGAGCTACGAAAAATGAAGGAGCTTTGGATCAAATTGAAGAAGAATTTTAAAGGAGAGATGGTAATGGAGGATTAGTGAAAAGTTGAGATGTAAAAATGAATAGGTAGATTGAAAAGATGCTGCCTTTTTATTTTTAAAAACACGTTTATTCATATTTAGTTGATTGAAAGTAATGGGTTATTCGACTAAATGAAAGGTTGAGGCAAAAAAATTTCTCAGAACATAGGTTTAGTCAATTAAACATATGGATTTAGTCGATTGGTTATATCCAGAAATTTTTTAGTTCAAATTGAGAGCAATTCAGTCGACTGAGGGGAAGGTTTACTCGACTGAATTCAAAAAAAAATTATTTTAAAAGGAAGGTATTTAGTCGATTGTTTGGACTGTTAGTCGACATAATACTGTGTTTGAGCAAAAAGTGTTTCAGATGAATGATTTAGTCGACTGGTAGGGTATAAAATCTTTTTTGTTCATTTTTGCAATGTTTTAGTCAACTAAATGAGTTACTAAGTTGACTAAATAGCATAATTTTTTTGCAAATAGGTATTAAGTCGACTGAATTTTCTAGGATAGTCAACTGAAGTCAAAAAATTAAAATAAATGAAGAATTTATTGACAAAAAATAATTGTACATTATGTACATATATTATATATTATTGAAACATAGATAAAAAGTAAAAACAAAAAAAATAATCTAAGAGGAGGATGTGGATTTCTTTGGAGTCTCACATTCTTCCGGTTCAATCTTCGTATGTTCTCAAGTTGGTTGAATGGTTGAGCATTCTCAAGAATTTCTAGAGTATGGAGGCCTCTAAGGTGATGGAGCACAAACAATAGTATTCGATGGTGAAGCACCATAGAATTTTAATGCACATTTTTCTAGAAAGCTGAGTCTCCGAGCATGAACCTTTTGTTCATAGTACATCTCTCGCTGCAGGATGGGAGTTTCCCTTTGATAGTGGTGGATAGATCAATCTTGTTATTGACAGAACGTGAACTAAAATGCAGTTCCCGTCCTCGCTTAGCTGCTGCTGTATATCTGGTATGTAATTCGAGGGCGGTACGATAGGTACAGGTTCATATGTCGGAGTAGAAAGATTTGATGTATTTAATGATGCATGGTTAAAATTAATGGAAGAGTGTAGGGAGCTTTTTTGAGAAGACACGATGGTTTGATAATTGAAAAATTAAACTTATTTGATATTGATATATAAAAAAATGTAAAAGGCCAAGGTATTTATAGTTGAATTGCATGGTCAAAAATAAATGAAAGGTGTAATGGAGAGGAAGTTTAAACCAGAAAAAAACTAACGAAACTAATCAATTTGCTTAAAAGATTGAATGGATAAAAAATTGTTAAAAATGTAAAGATAGGATAAAATTTATCTTGTTAGAACTAATAAAAAAATTGAAAAGCATTAACTTCTTAGCCATGAGACAAGAGATCAAGTCCTAGTAGCCCCAAAAAAATTTCAATTAAAATATATTTTAAAAATTTATAAATCTTTTAATGATAAAATTCCTAATTCTCTTCTTAATTTTATAAACTATTTTCATTTAGCGGTTTTGTAAAAATATCAGCCAGCTGGTTTTCAGAAGTTACAAATTCTAATCTGACTATCCCCTTTTCAATATTATCATGAAGGTAATGATGATGAATGTCAATATGTTTTGTTCGTGAATGATTGACATGGTTTTTAGATAAGTTTATAGAACTTGTGTTATCATAGAAAATAGTTGAATTTGAAAAATTAATTCTAAAATCTTAAAGTGTTTGTTGCATGTAAATGACTTGAGTACATGCTAAAGCGGCTGAAATAGATTCTGCTTCGCAGGTCGAGAGTGAGACACAATTTTGTTTCTTACTAAATCAAGATACTAAGGATTGTCCAATAAAGTGACAAGTCCCACTCGTACTTTTTTAATCTGTCTGACATCCTCCAAAGTCAGCATCAAACACGAAAGTACACTCTTTTGGACAAAAAAGTTTGAAATCTTTGGTTTTGCTTAGATAAGGTAATATGCGTTTCACCACTCGCATATGTGATTCTTTAGGATTTTCTTGAAATCGAGCACATAAACAAACACTCATCATTATGTCAGGTCTACTAAATGTTAGATAAAGTAATGATCCAATTATACTTCGATATAATAATTCGCCAAGACTTTTGCCATCTTCATCATGATTGAGATGGTTTGTTGTACTCATTGGAGTTGGTACAACGACCCGTAAAATTAGATAATTAAAAATTATTAATTTAATAAAGTTTTATAAGTTTAATATCGAAAGAAACAAAAATTTGTAATTTAATAATGAAATGATAACTAAAATGAAACGTAACAATGTCAATTAAAGTTAATCATTAACAATTTGAATGAAATTCAAATTAATTGAAGTGATTTAGATGTTATGCTTGGTTATAAGTTGAATATAAGAAAACAAATGTAAATATTGAATCAATTAATGAAATAATATATAGTTAATAGTAATTGAATAAAATCAGTATTATATAAGTAATTGTAACATTTGTTGTGAATAATAAACGTAATGTGATTAAAAGTTAATAGTAACAAATATTATATGTTACCTAATTATTTAGGCTATTAGATTTAATTGGGAATCAATTGCAATAAATCTAGTTAAATATTATGTTCATGTAAATTAAGGTAATAAATGGGAATAATGTTAATGTTATTCATAATATGACAAGTGGTTGAATAAAAAGAATGAAAACCAAGATTTATCAATTTATTGGAATTTAAATTATAATAATTGGATTAATTGCAATTAAATGAAATTAAATATTTAAATATTGTGTTAATGGGAATTAAGATGAAATTGGAGAACATTGGTGTACTAAGATATAAACCAATGTTAATTTTACCCATAAGATAATAATTGATTGAATAATAAGATGGAAATCAAAATAAATGGATTTTTGGAAATTTAAATATATAACATCTGGATTTATTATAATTGAAATTAAACATTGAAATTGGTGAAATATTCAATAATAAATTGATATAGAAATTTGTTTTAAAATGTTATAAATTACTAAGCAATCCAAAGTGATAGAAATTGTAAATTTTTAAATATTGAATTAAAAGGTGATTAATTGATATAATATTAATATATTTAATTAATTTGAAAATAGCCATTTTGGCCACTGACTCGGATTTCGACGCAACTAGTTTCATCAGATTCGTAACGGTGAATTATTGTAGGATTTCAAGTTTCGTAAGAACCGGGCTTGTCATTTAATCGTATGGGCTCGAAACGCTAAGAAATTAATTCAGTTGTAATCAATTTGAAATAAGCTGATTTTAATATAACTTCTTCATACGATGGAACTAGGACTTTAAACCTGTTCTATTGAGCTTAAAACTATTGAAAAAATCTATTTTGATATATGGGATGACCTATTTTCGTTCCGGAGACAGAACGGGCTTTTTGGATCGTTTACCGTTTAACTTTCGAACCAATCTAGTCCATTCATTTCTATTTCTGATCTGTCTATATATTGCCTGTTATAGATCCTAGATATATTCTTATTTCATTTTTAGTACGTACAGTTTCATCTGTCTTCTCCTTCTTCTAATGGCAGAAACAAATTCCCAAACTGCAAAATTCAATTTCAAATTCAATTCCAAAAATTCAAACTCCTCAAACCCTATCAAATTGTATATCGTTTCAAAGCTTTCGACGAGCGCAACCCAAATCAATGATTCGTTTCTCAATTTGAATCACGTTTTTTCAGAATTCGCAAATCAATTATGGCCGTTCATATGGATTTTAGAGGATCCAACTGTGGATCTGCATCCGATTGACGATTCGGTAGTGCCGTTGTGAAAGTGGTATCGAGCAGGGCATGGGGAAGTCATCGTTCGTCTTAACTCATTCTGGATTCACCAAAAAACTGCTTCGAACACGCGACGTCCGTGATCACTTGAGGTGAGGGGGAGTGACCACGTTGGGCGGCGTGGGGTCGGCCGGAGCTGCCGGGGGCGTGGGCGAGGTCAGATCGAAGGATCGTGGTCCGATTTGCGTGCTTTTGGGCGATGTTGCTGGCGGCTTCGTTTGCATGTGGGGTGCTGAGTAATAGTTCGGTTAGGGTTCTTGCCCAGGTGATGAGGTGTACGAGATGAGTTGATTTTTTTTATTCTTAATTCAATTGTTCTAATCATCATAGATTTTACATACGAGATCCAATTCATGCGTGGTTTTTTGCGTTGGGATCATATTGAAATTCCGGACAGTTTATCGCTGGTTTGGACGAATTCTAAGACAGTTGAATTTTGAGCCCTGATTTGGATTTAAATTCGATTTAATTTCAAATGTGAGTGTTTTGACCCACTCACAACTTCCAAAATCTCTTATGTTGTTAAATTGAATTTATGATGTGATTAGAAATTTATTTATGGCTGTTTGGTATATCTAAATCGACATTCAAGTTAATTTGAATTTATTTGTGAATTAAATTGTTATATAAAATTATTATTGAATTTAAATTGCCAGTTAATTACCTACAAATGATAATTTGTTATTGTTGTAAATTATTGGCTGAATTGGATGATGATTGTGATGGATGTTGATTATTGATATTGGATGATTGGATGTTATGTTTAAATTATTTACTGTCGTTACTCTACCAGTTCCCTTAGTTATTGTCTAGGAAAATTCAATATGGGTTGAAATGATATATAACCGAACGATCTATAGATTAGGGAAAAATCGTTATGGGTTGAAATGATAGACTCGAGCAATTTTATGGATTTTTAATAAATTCGGGATTGCGGTCTGAAATGAAATATAACCGTAAATTTTAAATGGCGGATTGAAATGATAAATATCTGTATCACTTGATCCTAGGATAGAGAATTATATACGAACACCGGATTGGTTAAAATTAAATGATTTTAAATCCTTAATTTTTGAATTTAGTAAAATGATAATTTGAAATAAAATTTGATTTATATAAATTGAATTATTATCGAATTTCGAGTTTTATGTTAAAATTGGAATTGCTTTTAAAGAATTATTAAAGGAATTAAATTAAAATTTTAAAGTTGAATTTGAAACATAAGTGAAATTTATCAGAATTGAGTTATTTGAATTATTTGAAATATAACTTTGAAATGTATAGAAATTGGAATAATTTAAATTGATATTTCAAACATGGATCGAAATCGATATAGAATTTAATAGTTTATTTAAAATTTGAATTGAAAGATTCAAAATTGGGTTTTGTTGATTTGGAAATTGGAATGGTTCAGATGTGTTGAAATAAAAAAAAATAGTTTAAATTGATTTAAATTCCAAATTGATATTTTAATATAAAGTGTTTAAAAATATATTATTTTAAAATTTCTAATTATTAAGATTTTCAAAATTTTAAACTATTTAACCTATATTAACTATATTAAACCATTTTAACCTATTTTAAACCATTTAATTTATTTTTAAAACTAATTAACCTATTTTAACTTATTTTAAATCTGATTAATCTATTTTAATTATATTTAATCTATTTTAAATCTATCTAACTATCTTAAATCAATTTGGAAGAATAGTTTAATCTTTAATTAAACTATTTTAGAGTATTTTAACTATTTACAACTATGTAAAACTATTTATAACTATCTAAACTATCTTTCTAAATTTCAAACTTAATTAAGTGGATGTGTTTATAATTTAAATCCTCGATTTTAAAGTGAATAAGGTTAAATGATATTATAACCTAAGTTGAGATTTAAATTACATATTTGATGTGAATATGAAGTTTTTAAATGAGAGTTGTAAACTATTTTGAAATACGATTTTTGAAAGTGAATATAGTTTGAAAGTTAATATGATTTCGAAAGAGATATGATTTGAAATTGAATATGATATTTTGATATAAATAGTGAAGTGACTTTTGAAATGTAAAAGACCATCCGGTATGAAATAAGTGTTTTATTATTAAAGAGACCGAGATTGGATATTGTCATACTCCCTGCCAATACCAAAAACCACTTTAACAACTGTGTACGTGGTGGAGATTCCAGAAATGAAGTAGAATGGTTTGGCGAACGATTTCTGTATGAGGTATGATGTGACCCTGACTCCTGTGAATCAACTTAGATGTGACTAAAACAGGATCCACGCCGGGCCAAGTGAGGTCGCACTTCTGATAGGACAAATTTCTTCGATACCATATTATGACTTTGTGATGATTTGGTAGCCACCCCTCGATTTTGATTATGGGAGTGTGTTCCGAGTTGGGCGGTAATAACTGCTATGCGTTACCACCGGTCCGGATCCACAACTGGTATATCTACCCTGACATTGCCTCGAGTGTCGTGTTCATATGCCCTAGAGCGCCTTCTACGAGTTTGTTTTGTACCATACCTATAGGGTGCCTTCTGGATAAACCACCAGTTTACGGAGGAGCTTACGGTACTGTATAGACTATGAGAATATATAAAAATGTGTTAAGGGGATATGGGTAACGGCTTAAAGCTATTTTAATACTTTTACTTTACTGTAGACATATTATAATAGCGTATTGTACTACATAGTAGATAGTTTAACGGATCCTTAGGAGATGGGAATCCCAAACATCTCTTAAGTTACTACACTCACGTTAGACACTGGATAAGAGGTGTCAAACCCTGTAAACATCTCTGACGTCGTCACGCGCATATTTATCGTTGATTAACTTACATAAGATCTTTTAATTCTGGCTCGAGTGTTTTGTCTTTTCAATTCGACTGGGCCAGCCTGAGCATTTCAGGGTTGAAGGCCTTATTTCTGGAGGACGAAGACGAAGATTTATACCAGTATTATTTATTATATTCCGTTGCATCATGTTGTTCCGCTGCATTTATTACTTATTTCATCCTGTTTCTGTAACTCTGATTTTGTGTTGTAAAAGAATAGTCAATGTATTTATAAAACAGCTTCATGAACTGTTATTTGATTATTATATTTTGTCATTTCGCTGCGAGATTCTGTATTTGTTTTATTCTTTCTCTCTTTCTTATTTTCCCCATATCGATCCGCCATTTTGAATGATTTGAGTTTGACATGTATGTCTGCTTAAAACGTCCAAATGGCAGGTCGTTACAGTTGGTATCAGAGCTTTGGTTTAGCGATAACCTTAGCTTTGTAGGGTCTGACTCATAATAAGTAGAGTAGTAATACCCTAGAATGAGTCGCTGAGTGTATGTATATAAGAGAGCGTATTTGTTAGTGTTATAAACGGATTATTGTATTGTGTTAATTTGTTCCGTTTTATATATATAAATTCTGGTTGGTGCATAGGACGCTATGACATCAACAAGGATTTCTAAACACTTAATAGGACAGAGCTACACAATATTGTTTTGAATATAGGTAAATGAAATAATTTTGCCTATTATATATTTTGTATATAAAATAATAATTTTTATAAATGATATATTTAGTTGTAATATATTTGTTTGTTAGGTAGTGAAATTTATAAATATTGGTTGAAAATAAGGATTTACAAATAACATGAATATAAATTGGAAAATTTGAGAACTTAAGTTTCGGGATTTTGAAAATATCTTTGAATATTATTATTATTTGGAAGCATTTTCTGATATAAATATTTCAATGTGATTTGGAAGAAATGATTTTAAAAGAATTTTGGAAGGAAATAAATTACGTACTCCCCTCTCCGTCGCTGGAAAATAATTTCGGTGATGAGTGCACGCATCATCGACGTTCATTTTCGAGTTTCAAAGTGTCAAGACCATTGTAGTAATTTACTACACATCTGTTTGATAAATAAATCTTAATTTCAAATTCCAAATATGATTTGATATGTATAAAAGATATGGTTATATATATATATTATTTTAAATAATTGAAAAAGGCCCAGTTGTTTAGTTCTTAAGTTTCTATAAATTAGAAATTGAAATTTTCGTAAAGAATGGAATCTTGACTACATTGATAATTTGAACTGCTAAAATGAAAATCACACATTTGATGTTAAAATGATTAGTGAAATAGATAAGAAATTAAAATTTTGAAACTGTAAATAAAAAAGGAAAATGAAAATAAGATATGGTAACTATTGAACATTTTGTTAACTAAATATATAAGGGAAACTTAGGTAATATTCAATTGCATTCTTAAAAACATATCTTTATAACTTACCAAAATATTAAGAGTTGTAATGAAAGTGTTCAATATACTTGCTTTCGTAAATAATAATCTAATTTTGTAAATTGTTATTAACTAAAGTTAATAGTTTGAAATGCTACTAGTTAAAGGTAATAAAAGTGAAAATGTAAGAAAAACGATTATAAGCTTAAGTTAACATAAGCTATCTATAATCAGATTAATGGTAAAGGTGAATACTACAAGTTAATTATTATAAACCTGAATTAATATTGAAGCCATGTATAATTAAGTTAAATATGCTTAATAAATTTGAATGATTATAACTTTAGAAAACATTTAAATGATTTAGAAATGGAGTTAATATTCAATAATGCTTTATATAAAAGAATGAAGGTGAAAAAAAAGAAATAATCTAAAAATGGTGAATTAAATTTTAAAGAACCTTACCTAATAATGTATAGTCCAATAATTCAAATAAAAATAACTTATTTAAGCAATGAATGTAAAGTAATAAAATGAAAATTGCATTGTATGAAGAAAAGAAAAAATGAACTTTTTAAGTAATAACGAATGTAAATTAATGAAAATAATATGAATAAGAAAAGAAAAGAAAAGTAAATGATGAAAAAAGGGAAAATCAAACTAAATTGTAAATGTGAAGTAAACTGAAATAAAATGTATACAATACTTCAATAATGAATTCATTTATTGTCCAAATAATTGAAATGGATATAACTTATGTAAGTAAAGAATGCGTTGAATTCTTTGTTTCTTTGATTTATGGATTGATTGGGGAAGGATACTTCTATTGTGTAGGATGAATAAATAATCTATAAAGTGTTATCTACGACTGTTGAGTGTATGGTTTACTTTATAGTTTATTTATCATTTTATATGATTAAAAGTTCTGAACCCAAACAAACCGTTTGTTTGCCAGATATGGATAGATGGTTGATTAATTTGATTTCATGTGATGATTATATGCTTTTGTTTGCAAATGAATATTCTTTTGTTATATTGATTTGTTTTGTTATTAATTGAGATCGATATAAATATCTCTTATATGATTATTAACTTTTTTGGACTATGTAAGAGAAATACATGTTTATGAGAGCAATTGCTACTGGTTTCAATTTCTTAAATACGCGTTGTTGCATGACAAATATGTACGTTTCTAGATTCCGGTTTATAGCGATATTACATAATTTTCCCGTTGTTGGTATATATCATTTTGAAATATTTGTGATGTATATTGATTATTTTGACATTATTATTTCTCACATACCCCTCCGTACAAAAAAGTCTCTGTCGAAATTTTTCGTGAATTTTGTGACTTAGAAATTTTTTGCGAAATGTTTCAAACTTTTATTAATTTGAATATGAAAGGGTTTAATTGTTTATAAGTTGATATATTTTATTTAAATTATTTAATTTTTTAAATTAATTGTTTATAAATTTAATATTTTGAATAAGATATATTGATTTCTTGATCCCTTCTTTTTCCTTCTTTCACCTTTTCAGGGACGAAAAGTTTTGAGTGAGAGAGAGTGTAACGACCCGTAAATTTCGATAATTAAATATTGTTGATTTAATAAAGTTATAAAAGTTTAATATTGAATGAAATAATAACTAAAATGAAACGTAACAATGTCAATTAAAGTTAATCATTAACAATTTGAATGAAATTCCAATTAATTGAAGTGATTTAGATGTTATGCTTGGTTATAAATTGAAAATAAGAAAAAAAATGTAAATATTGAATCAATTGATGAAATAATATATAGTTAATAGTAATTGAATAAAATCAGTATTATATAAGTAATTGTAACATTTGTTATGAATAATAAACCTAAGTGTGATTAAACATTAATGGTAACAAATATTATATGTTACCTATTTATTTAGGCTATTAAATTTAATTGGAAATCAACTACAATAAATCTAATTAAATATTACGTTAATGTAAATTAACGTAATAATTGGGAATAATGTTAATTTTGTTCATAATATGATAAGTGGTTGAATAAAAAGGATAGAAATCAAGATATATCAATTTATTGGAATTTAAAATATAATAATTGGGTTAATTGCAATTAAATGAAATTAAATATTTAAATATTGGGTTAATAGGAATTAAGATGAAATTGGAGAACATTGGTGTACTAAGATATAAACTAATGTTAATTTTACTCATAAGATGATAATTGATTGAATAACAAGATGGAAATCAAAATAAATAGATTTTTGGAAATTTAAATTTATAACTTCTGAATTCATTGAAATTGAAATTAAACATTAAAATTGGTGAAATATTCAACAATAAATTGATATAGAAATTTGTTTTAAAAGGTTATAAATTACTAAGTAATCCACAGTGATAGAAATTGTAAATTTTTAAATATTTAATTAAAAGGTGATTAATTTATTTAACTAACTTGAAAATGGCCATTTTGGCTACTGGCTCGGATTTTGAAAAAACCAGTTTCAATCGGATTCGTAATGGCGAATTATTGTAGGATTTCAAGTTTCGTAACGATCGGACTTGTCGTTTGATCGTACGGGCTCGAAATGCCAAGAAATTAATTCAATTGAAATCAATTTGAAATAAGCTGATTTTAATATAATTTCTTCATACAATGGAATTAGTACTTGAAACATATATTATTGAGTTTAAAACTATCGAAAACATCTATTTTGATATATGGGATGACCCATTTTCGTTCCGGAGACAGAACAGGCTTTTCGGGTCGTTTACCGTTCAACTTTCGAACCAATCTAGTCCATTCATTTCTATTTCTGATCTGCCTATATATAGCCTATTATAAACCCTAGCTATATTCTTATTTCATTTTTCAATACGTACAGTTTCATCTGTCTTCTCCTTCTTCTAGTGGCAGAAACAAATTCCCAAAGTGCAAAATACAATTTCAAATTCAATTCCAAAAATTCAAACTCCTCAAACCCTATCAAATTATATACCGTTTCGAAGCTCTCGACGAGCACAGACCAAATCTTTGATTCATTTCTCAATTTGAATCTCCATCTGTCCAGAATTCGCTAACCAATTCTGGTCGTTCGTATGGATTTTGGATGATCCGACGGTGGATCTGCATCCGATTGACGATCGGGTAGTGTCGAGCAGGGCATGGGGTAGTCGTCATTCTTCTTAGCTCATTCTGGATTCACCAGGAAATGGCTTGGAACACACAGCGGCCGTGATCACTTGAGGCGAGGCGGAGTGACCGCATTGGGCGGCGTGGGGTCGGCCGGAGCTGCCAGGGGCGTGGGCAAGGTCAGATCAAAGGATCATGGTCAAAGTTTGCATGCATTTGGGCGATGTTGCTAGCGGCTTCATTCGCGTGTGTGGTGCTGAGCGATAGTTTCGGCTAGGGTTCTTGCCCTGGTGATGACATGTACGAGGTGAGTTAATTTTTATTTTATTTTAATTCCATATTCAACTGTTCTAATCATCATAACTTTTACATACGAGATCTAATTTACGCGCGGTTTCTTGCATCGGGATCATATTGAAATTCCGGACAGCATGATGCTGGTTTGGACGAATTCTAAGATAGTTGAATTTTGAGCCCTAATTTGGATTTAAATTCGATTTAAATTCAAAGGTGAGTGTTTTGACCCACTCACAATTTCTAAAATCTCTTTTGTTGTTAAATTGAATTTATGGTGTGATTAATTAATTTATGGCTGTTTGGTATATTTAAATCATCATTCTAGTTAATTTGAATTTATTTGTGAATTAGATTGTTATTTAAAATTATTATTGAATTTAAATTGCCTATTAATTACCTGTAAATGATAATCTGTTATTGTTGCAAATTATTAGCTGAATTGGATGATGATTGTGATGGATGTTGATTGTTGATATTGGATGATTGGATGTTATGTTTAAATTATATACTGTCATCACTCTGCAAGTTCTCTTAGTTATTGTCTAGGAAAAATCACTATGGGTTGAAATGATATACCCGAACGATCTATAGATTAGGAAAAAATCGTTATGGATTGAAATGATAGACTCGAGCGATTTTATGGATTTTTAATAAATTTGGGATTGCGGTTTGAAATGATATATAACCGTAAAAATTTAAATTGTGGATTGAAATGATAAATATCCGTATCTCTTGACCCTAGCGTAGAGAATTATATACGGACACCAGATTGGTTAAAATTAAATGATTTAAAATCCTTAATTTTTGAATTTAGTTAAATGATAATTTGAAATAAAATTTGATTTATATAAATTGAATTATTATCGAATTTCGAGTTTTATGTTAAATTTGGAATTGTCTTAAAAGAATTATTAAAGGAATTAAATTGAAATTTTAAAGTTGAATTTGAAACATAAGTGAAATTTAGCAGAATTGAGTTATTTCAATTGTTTGAAATATAACTTTGAAATGTATTGAAATTGAAATAATTTAAATTGATGTTTCAAACATGGATTGAAATCGATATAGAATTTAGTAGTTTATTTAAAATTTGAATTGAAAGATTCAAAATTGGGTTTTGTTGATTTGGAAGTTGGAATGGTGAAGATGTGCTGAAATAAAAAAAAAGTTTAAATTGATATAAATTCCAAATTCATATTTTAATATAAACTATTGAAAAAAAAATATTATTTTAAAATTTCTAAGTATTAATATTTTCAAAATTTTAAACTATTTTAACCTGTATTAACTATATTAAATCATTTTAACCTTTTTTAAACCATTTAATTTATTTTTAAAACTAATTAACCCATTTTAACTTATTTTAAATCTAATTAATCTATTTTAAAGCTATTTGATCTATTTTAATTATATTTAATCTATTTTAAATCTATTTAACTATCTTAAATCAATTTGGAAGTATCTTTAATCTTTAATTAAACTATTTTAGAGTATTTTAACCATTTACAACTATGTAAAACTATTTATAACTGTCCAAACTATTTTTCTAAATTTCAAACTTAATTAAGTGGATGTGTTTATTATTTAAATCCTCAATTTTAAAGTGAATAAGGTTAAATGATATTATAACCTAAGTTGAGATTTAAATTACATATTTGATGTGAATATGAAGTTTTGAAATGAGAGTTGCAAACTATTTTGAAATATGATTTTTGAAAGTGAATATAGTTTGAAAGTGAATATGATTTTGAAAGAGATATGATTTGAAATTCAAAACGTTATTTTGATATAAATGGTGAAGTGACTTTTGAATTGTAAAAGAGCCATCCGGTGTGAAATAAGTGTTAGGTTGTTAAAGAGACTGGGATCAGATATTATCATACTTTCTGCCAATACCGAAAAACACTTTAACAACTGTGTACATGGTGGAGATTCCAGAAATGAAGAACGATGGTTTGGCGAACGATTTCTGTATACGATATAGCATGACCCTGACTCCCGTGAATCAGCTTAGATGTGACCAAAACAGGAGCCACGTTGGGCCAAGTGAGGTTGCACCTCTGATCGGATACATTTCTTCGATACCATATCATGACTTTGTGATGATTCAGTTACGGCCCTGACTCGGCCCTCGAAAATCGACATCCATACTTCACCAGTATTCTAATGCCGCGGATTCAAACGTCGAATCTGGTTCGCCGGAGCTTATACACATTAGATAAATACAACACAGCGGAAACAGAAGAATAATTTTTTTGATACACAATGGATACAGCATGAATATCAATATCAGAGATAGATACAACAGCGAAAAAACACAACAGCAGAAGACCAACAACAACAGTAGCGGAAAGATAACATTTCCAAAAGAGAATCCATTATCTGAATCTTTATTGCCATAGCTCCAAAGACTCCAAACCGATAAACTCGAACCACCACCAAGTTGAAGTTAAGAAAACTCAGTGCATACTGTTGAAGTGAAACAAATGCGATCCTGAATCTAAAGGCTTCAAAGACCAAAGACTGAAGAAGATTTCCAAATGCTACACCTACTAGCCAACTATCTGAAAACCTGACTCTAGACTGCCCGTGTGGAAAATTATGGGTACCCAGAGTTTAGAAAGGGAACAATAAACTCCAGATCAGTCGTGGGGCTGGTGTGAGCGAACAAAATAGTTTTATTTAAAACAAAAACAACAAAAGAATTTAAAATTGAAATCCGTTATGCTTTTTGGAAAACGAAACTACCATAAGGCCTCCCGGCGCACACACAATGCAATCGCACACTTGGGGGAGATTTCTCATTATGATAGTCAAACATGCTTGATACGCAAAATCATTTTTGATATTATTATTAGTGCATAGTGCAGAAAATAATTTCGAAAGTATAATATTAATCTTAGCCAGCATAGGTACCATTATATTATGCCTGTTATAGCTACCACCTGAGGTGGCAGGTTACACAACTGCAATCGTAAAGGGTTCGTATTGTTTGATTGGATTTCTAACAAATTGTCAGGCTAAGGAACTTCCTCACCGAATGGGAACGCCTTTGGAGGGACGCCCCAAGAACTTAACCAGCTCTTTGCCAATATAAGGCCGGGTTACATCTGTAACTAGGTAACTACTGACACGAGTATTTCATCCCTCGGTCGTCACCGACCTTTATCCGAGGCCTCGACACCAACAAATTCCAACAACCACATAAGTTAAATATCTAGGCTCCATACCATGATATCACTTTTTATCCAGAAGGAAATGCACATACCTAAAGGGCGCGACCCTCATTACCTTGACGCATTCTTCCTGTTTTGACCATTTTCGGGTTGTAAGGTTCGACGAAGTCTCGTCCACAAAGCAACGCTTTTCACAAAAGCCATGCTTTGATCAACAAATGTTCAGCAGCACTCAGCATGCCACGTTACCAAATTGGGAATATATCACTAGTTACCATCAACTACATAACCTCTAAACTCGTACATCTCACAGAAGAGAGTTAAGCTAAGAGAATAAATTCTCCGCCAACAAACAGAAATGTATTTGATAGAAACCAGCTTTACATCTCGAAGTATAATGTCAGACATACAACCATACAAGTCCGCTCCGGGTTAGAATGGAACCAAAGGCACTTCAAAAGAAGCCCTTCCAAATCCGGATAATCTCTAATCACGTCCGGACTCCCCATCACAAAGGGAGATCAAATCTCTATACTGGGGCCATTCGATGCAGAGACATTCGACGGGTAATCCTTTCGCTTTCGAAAATACCCGGTCTTCACCATCGGTCTTCAAATGTTATCCATTTCATCGTATCATTATTCGGAATGGGTTTTATGACATAAAGTCCTCTTCCGGCTAAACCGAATAATGAGCGCTTATTTAAAAAGCATATGGATATTGTGGGATCTTAATTAATCCACAACTTTTAACACTTGTTTCAAAACCTTTCCTTTTGAATGGTTAAAACAATTTTCCACTTTTAATCTTTTAAATAAAAGATACACCTTTAAGATCCTCACAATTTAAAAACAAGGTTCACCAAATCTTTCACAAATATTCATTCATAATATTTAAACAAAAGATCTATCTTTGAGATCCTCTTTTGTTTGAAAACAAAGTTCACCAAATCTTTAACAAAGATTTATTCATAGCTTTCAAAGATATTTAAATCACACAACTTGAAATCATTTCAACAAAAACTAGAAATTCTTTCGTTATATGAAAGTCATTATCATTTGAAAACAAATGCTTTACGTTTCGGGAAAATTCGATTCACTTTACTCAAGTTATAGCCTTTCAAAATATACATCAGAAAGTCAGCGAACCACCGTATTCAGCAAGTTCTATTTGAATTAAATTCAACTCCCAAAACAATTCATTTAATATACTTCAAAAATGGTTTAAAATCCGTATATATATTGTATAACTTTTCAAACCATAATTTCCAAAATGATTTCAGAACTTAAACAAGACATATTATAATCAATCTAAATTTCAAAACTTCCTTTTCAAAAGCTTTTCATATTCAACCCAATTCCATTTCCAAAACCATTTGGATTCAAAATTCAACTTTTAAAATTTTCACCATTTGAATAAAATAATATTAAATTCAATATATCTATGGCTTAACCAATTCCTCGTGAAATCCATATTTGTGTGTGTGGTGTAGTCAAGGGGTTTTACACACAACAATAACATATCGCAATCATCATCAATTCAAGTACAACAATATCGATAAGCGGTATAATCTCATAACGCTTATCTTCAATCACGGATAAATATGTAAATTCATCACAGATAAATAAATCACAGTTCACGGCTCAATCATATCACAACACATCACACATCAGGGATATCAAACAATTCAAAGTATTCAATAGAATTCAATCAACCATAGGCAAGATCATTGAATCACCCGATTATAATTAAATTAACCAGATTAATTACTTATAAATTACTAATCATGGTTAATTAACATTAATTAATTACAAACCTTAAATTAATTTTCCTTTAATCATTTATTAATTAACTTTTAATAATAATTTTATCAACCTTTAATTATTAATTAATCAACCTCAATAAATAAATCAATCAACCTTTGATCACTAAATAATTAACCTTTAATAATTTAATTATCCTTAATTAATTATATTAATTAATTAACCCTTATTTAATAAATCATCCCTTAATCACTTTCATTAATTACTTACTCTTTTAAATTAATTAATTATCCTAAATTAATTACCTTAATTGATTAATCAGATTAATTCATTTTCCTTTAATCATTAATTAATTAATTATTCTTTAAATAATTAAGTAATTAATCATGTAATTACTAACATTAATTAATCAACCTTTAATCACATTAATTAATAAATCACCTTGGTTAATTATCCTTTAATTAATCACTTTAAATTAATTAACCTTATTGAATCTTTAATTAAGTAATTATTCTTTAAATAATTATCCCTTAATTAGTTACATTAATTAAAAAATCACTGATTACTTAAGATCTTAACTAATTAAACTATAAACCATTTTATCTTTATTAATTACTTTAATTATCATTTAAACCTTGTTTAATAAATCTTGTAATTAATTATCATTAACCACTTAACTTAAACCTTTAAGTTAAATTAAGGATTAAAACACTTCATCATTTTTATCATTTACTTGATTTCAATATTAAGTTTATTTAAAATAAACTTTCAAAAACAAAGATTATACATGTATATATATATATGTATGTATGTATATTAAAACACTTTTAAACTTGGTTAATTTAAAATAATTTATTTAAAACCAATTCCAAACTAAATTTAAACAATTATCAAGAAAATGTTTTAAACTTGATTTAATTTAAATTTTGAAAAACCCTATTTATTTTAAATTTTTAAATCTTGGTTAACATTTTAATCTGACCCGATACCACTTCCGGTATCAACCCGAGACGAAGCCCATAATTCCCGAGTAAACCCCCGAGCCTTTTCCTTTATTTTTTCTTTAAAACTTTATTTTCAGTTAAATCTTAAAAATCGTTACTTCCATGTGAAATTACCCGAACACAACCCGTGCCAATGCCACGTTTCCTCGGGTATGTCTTCGAGCAAACCTCTTCTTCCCCAACAACTCAATCAACCAGGCACAAATGTGCACAGGTGCATGTGCACGTTGTTCCGCCAACGTTCTGACCAACTTCGTCGCCTTCGACAAGTCGACAACGATTCCCACCATCGGTCCGACCTTCAAGATCTAAGCACCGACCACAAAAACGAAGTCGAGCACATAGGAGCCAAACCTGGAACAACCAGTCACCAGAAAACCTCCCCTTGCCTGCGATCCCTATCACAAGGCATCTCACCATCGCACCCATAGCTGCATCACGACACCTCGTGATGATCCCCCCTGGTTCGATCACATCTAGTTCCCCCACGACCACACAATTGACTCGACCGCCTCATCGACCAAAACTGCTCGAACAACCCTAAATCACTGTCGTACCAGCTCCATGGAGTACTAAAAATTCGGCAAGTATTTTTTCGATGATCACCTAACCTCTAGCTATCTTCACCTTCAAGCTCGACGAACAATTCATCGCCGTTCGACGAAATTGATGAAATATAAAATCCGATCAACTTGCAATTTCTAACAAATCCCAAGCTTAAAAATCTAGATTCGATTGTTAAAATTCATAAATTTGCAATACGAATCAAATTATAAATTCAAATCATGAATTCCAGATCTTCGAATTTTACCTTATTTTTGATTATCACTGAGACTTTATGTTTTTATAAATAAGTGCTTAATAAACACTCTTGAATTCATTTTTTAAAATTTGTATTACATTTTTACAATCCCTTTTTATTTAGAGATCATTACTTAAAACAGATCAGGGAAAGAGATTTTTGAATTTTTGAACTTGATGTAAAAGCCTGTAACTAAGAACAGAGCCCTATCTTCATATATACGGACATATACACTTAGTCATTTGCATATATACAAACATGCAAGCATATTCACACCATCATTCAAGCACATTTCATATCATACTTCAAAGATCATCTAAATGTAGCAGGTTTAAGAGGTTTGCTCACCTGGAATTTGAAGAACAGAGCCTGGAACTAGAAACTGAAAGTGTTTTGAAACTTGAATTTTATTTGTCACTTGATTTGTTTCGAGATGAATTTTTTGCTTCAGGCCTTAAGTTGAAATTTGTTTTGAAATCTTGATCTATGAACTGGTTGGTTGAATTTTGGATTTTTGATCTTTCCTGGTTTGCTTCAGCATTGAATTGTAATTGTATCTGACCTTGACATTAAATGAATTGCTTTTAGGTTTTTGGGTGATCTGTACTTTGCCTTGCTTTAAAACTGATCTTTGTTTGCTTCGAATCGGAAATAGTTATAAGTTTGATTTGTTTTTCTGATTTGCTTTCTTTATTCCTTAGGTTTGTATTTTGATTTTCCTGGTTTTGTTTTTATTTTGAGTTTGGTTAAGAAGAAAATGAGAAGGGAAGTATAGATGTATATATGCTTGTTTTTTTCCTTTTATTTATTAAACTTTTAAAATGAAAAGATAATTAGATATAGGACACTTGTTAATCTATAGCACACATGAGCTACAAATGTTTAAATATATTTTTATATTGTTACAAATGTCATAATACATCTTTGAAATATTTACACTTGTTTAAAACAATCCAATTTATGTTTAAACCCTTAGTTATGTTAATTTATGAATTATGTTTTAAACCCTTACTTTATTTTAATTTACGAGTCATGATTTATGTTTTTTATATATACAATTTCTATTATTTAATTAATGCATTTTCTTTTATACAATCTTAAGAAAAATGAATTTTAAAACAAATTATACATAAATAAATAAATACACATATTATATATATATATAAGTTTCTTAAAATATAGATTTTAACTTTAAATAATTTTTGAAAATTTATTATATTAAATTTAAATCATAACTTTCAAATATAAATATACATATATATATTAAAATTAGAAAACAAATTCTTATTAATTTTAAATATAATTTCTAAATCCAATTTATTTTCAATATTTTTATATTTGAATTTCAAACCAAAATTCTATTTTTACAATATCTTTCTATATATTTATTTTCAAATTTTCAAATTAATTCTCAATTAATTCATAATTAATCCAAAAATTATATTAATTATCAAATTTAAATCTGGCTTAAAAACGGGAATGTTACAGATTCCCCCTTTAAGAAAATTTCGTCCCCGAAATTTGCTAGACAGGGAGACAAACAAGGAACAGATGAACACACAAAGATAGAGAAATGGATTACATCAACTAAATATCCATTCTATGTTTGGCTTACCAAATCAGAATATCATCAATAAATACGAGAACGAATTTATTCAATATTTCACGAAATACTCGGGTCATTAGATCTACGAAATATGCAGGGGCATTGGTTAGTTCGAAGGAGTAACTAACCGTTCGTAGAATGTATCGAGACCCCAAAGAATAGACAAACAGATTCTCAACTCCAGTCGTAATACTTCAAAGTATACACTAGCTTGTCCCTCTTCGGACTTCGATCCTCACAAGAAATCACAACATAGTTTTTAAATTCGGTTTTGACCAAAATTGCTTTATTTATACAATTTAATTTAGCTTTATATTTCATTAATCAATTTATTTCTAATAAAATTTTAAATTCATTAAGGTCAAAAATGAAAAGCTGATAGAAAACTGATGAAGAGAATACGAAACAGGAGGTTATCTATACGATTCGCAGGGCCACCAACCATGCCAAAGCTTCTTCTTGTAGCTGCCACGAAGAAATCAAAGAATGGAGAGCGAATGATTATCAAAAGAGACCGATGGTAAAAGATTGTTCCTTGTTGTTGTAGGGTATTGAACATGGTATTTCCCCGTCCCCTACCTTGTCCTCTTCTTGCACTCATACTCACTATCAGTGAATAGAAAGAGAATTTACCGAGACATACAGACAAATATCTTAAGGATATACTCATTCTAGGGCATTTATATCCCTATCTCTAATGAGTCACTTATTGTGTTATACTCCTGAGCTAAAGTTCTTACTCGATCTTCAGCTCTGATACCAAATGTGACGACCCAGACTCGACGCTCGAAAATCGACATCCATACTTCACCCGTAGTCGAATGCCGCAGATTCAAACGTCTAATCTGGTTCGCTGGAGCTTATAACACGTTAGATAAATACAACACAGCGGAAACAGAAGAATAATTTTATTGATACACAATGGATGCAACATGAATATCAATATCAGTGATAGATACAACAACGGAAAAACACAGCAGCAGAAGACCAACAGCAACAGCAGCGGAAAGACAACATTTCCAAAAGAGAATCCAATATCTAAATCTTCATTGCCATAGCTCCAAAGACTCCAAACCAATAAGCTCGAACCACCACCAAGTTGAAGTTAAGAAAACTTGGTGCACATTGTTGAAGTGAAACAAATGCGATCCTGAATCCAAAGGCTTCAAAGACCAAAGACTGAAGAAGATTTCCAAATGCTACATCTACTAGCCAACTATCTGAAAAACTGACTTTAGGCTGCCCGTGTGGAAAATTGTGGGCACCCAGAGTTTAGAAAGGGAAGAATAAACTCCAGGTCAGTCGTGGGACTGGTTTGAGCAAACAAAACAGTTTTATTTTAAACAAAAATAGCAAAAGAACTTAAATTTTGAAATCCGCTATGCTTTTTAAAAAAATGAAACTACCATAAGGCCATCCGGCACACACACAATGCAATCACACACTTGGGGGAGATTTCTCCTTATGATAGTCAAACATGCTTGATACACAAAATCCTTTTTGATATTATTATTAGTGCATAGTGCAAAAAACAATTTCGAAAGTATAACATTAACCTTAGCCAGCATAGGTACCGTTATATTATGCCTGCTATAGCTACCACCTGAGGTGGTAGGTTATACAACTGCAATCGTAAAGGGCTCGTATTGTTTGATTGGATTTCCGACAAATGGTCATACTAAGGAACTTCCTCATCGAATGAGAACGCCTCTGGTGGGACGTCCCGAGAACTTAACCAGCACTTTGCCAATACAAGGTCAGGTTACCTCTGTTACTAGGTAACTACTGACACGAGTATGCCATCCTCTGGTCGTCACTGACCTTTATCCGAGGCCTCGATACCAACAAATTCCAATAACCACATAAGTTAAATATCTGGGCTCCATACCATGATATCACTTTTTATCCAGAAGGAAATGCACATACCCTAAAGGGCATGGCCCTCATAACCTTGCCGCATTCTTCCTGTTTCGACCATTTCCGGGTTGTGAGGTTCGACGAAGTCTCGTCCATAAAGCAACGCTTTTCACAAAAGCCATGCTTTGATCAACAAATGATCAGCAGCACTCAGCATGCCACATTACCAAATTGAGAGTATATCACTAGTAACCATCAACTACATAACCCCTGAACTCGTACGTCTCAGAGAAGGATGTTAAGCTAAGAGAATAAATTTTCGGCCACCAAATAGAAATGTATTTGATAGAAACCAGCTTTACATCTCAAAGTGTAAAGCCAGACAAACAACCATACAAGTCAGCTCCAGGTTCGAACGGAACCGAAGGCACTTTAGAAGAAGCCCTTGCAAATTCGTATAGTCCCTAATCATGTCCGGATTCCCCATCACAAAGGGTGATCAAATCTCTATACCGGGGCAATTCGGTGCAGAGACATTCGACTGGTAATATTTTCGCTTTCGAAAATACCCGGTCTTCACCACCGGTCTTCAAATGCTATCCATTTCGTCGTATCATTATTCATAATGGGTTTTATGACGTAAAGTCCTCTCCCGGCTAAACCGAATAATGAGCACTTATTTATAAAGCATATGGATATAGTGGGATCTTAATTAAGTCACAACTTTTAACACTTGTTTCAAAACCTTTCCTTTTGAATGGTTAAAACAATTTTCCACTTTTAATCTTTTAAATAAAAGATACACCTTTATGATCCTCTCAATTTAAAAACAAGGTTCACCAAATCTTTCACAAATATTCATTCATAATATTTAAACAAAAGATCTATCTTTGAGATCATCTTTTATTTGAAAACAAAGTTCACCAAATCTTTAACAAAGATTTATTCATAGCTTTCAAAACTATTTAAATCACACAACTTGAAATCCGGCAAGTATTTTTTCGATGATCACCTAACCTCCAACTATCTTCACCTTCAAGCCCATCAAACAATTCGTCGCCGTTCGACGGAAATTGATGAAAATATAAAATCTGATCAACTTGCAATTTCTAACAAACCCCAAGCTTAAAAATCTAGATTCGATTGTTAAAATTCATAAATTTGCAATACGAATCAAATTATAAATTCAAATTCCAGATCTTCAAATTTTAACTTATTTTTTATTATCACCGAGTTTTATCTTTTTATAAATAAGTGCTTAATAAACACACTTGAATTCGTTTTTTAAAATTTATATTACATTGTTATAATCCCTTTTTATTTAGAGATCATTACTTAAAACAGATCAGGGAAAGAGATTTTTGAATTTTGAACTTGGTATAAAAGCCTGTAACTAAGAACAGAGCCCTATCTTCATATATACAGACATATACACTCAGTCATTTACATATATAGAAACATGCAAGCATATTCACACCATCATTCAAGCACATTTCGTATCATACTTCAAAGATCATCAAGATATAGCAGGTTTAAAGGGTTTGCTCACCTGAAATTTTACGAACAGAGCCTCGAACTAGAAATTGGAAGTGTTTTGAAACTTGAATTTGATCTGTTACTTGATTTGTTTTGAGATGAATTTTTGCTTCAGGCTTCAAGTTGAAATTTGTTTTGAAATCTTGATCTATGAATTGGTTGGTTGAATTTTGGATTTTTGATCTTTTCTGGTTTGCTTCAGAATTGAATTGTAATTGTATCTGACCTTGATATTAAATGAATTCCTTTCAAGTTTTTGGGTGATCTGTACTTTGCCTTGCTTTAAAACCGATCTTTGTTTGCTTCAAATTGGAAATAGTTATATGTTTGATTTGTTTTTCTGATTTGCTTTCTTTATTCCTCAGGTTTGTATATTGATTTTCCTGGTTTTTTTATTTTGAGTTTGGTTAAGAAGAAAATAAGAAGGGAAATATAGATGTATATATGCTTTTTTTTTTCCTTTTATTTATTGAACTTTTAAAATGAAAAGAAAATTAGATATAGGACACTTGTTAATCTATATCACACATGAGCTATAAATGTTTAAACATATTTTTATATTCTTACAAATGTCATAATACATTTTTAAAATATTTACACTTGTTTAAAACAATCCAATTTATTTTTAAACCCTTAGTTATGTTAATTTATGAATTATGTTTTAAACCCTTACTTTATTTTAATTTACGAGTCATGATTTATGTTTTTTATATATACAATTTCTATTATTTAATTAATGCGTTTTCTTTTATATAATCTTAAGAAAAATGAATTTTAAAACAAATTATACATAAATAAATACACATATTATATATATGTATATAGGTTTCTTAAAATATAGATTTTAACTTTAAACAACTTTTGAAAATTTATTATATTAAATTTAAATCATAACTTTCAAATATAAATACATACATACATACATATATATATTAAATTAGAAAACAAATTCTTATTAATTTTAAATATAATTTCTAAATCCAGTTTATTTTCAATATATTTATATTTGAATTTCAAACCAAAATTCTATTTTTACAATCTCTTTCTATATGTTTATTTCCTAATTTTCCAATTAATTCTCAATTAATCCAAAAAATTATATTAATTATCAAATTTAAATCTGGCTTAAAAACGGGAATGTTACAGATTTGGTGGCCACCCCTCGATTTGATTATGGAAGTGTGTTTCGAGATGGGCGGTAGTAGCTGCTATGCGTCACCACCGGTCCGGATCCGCAATTGGTATATCTACCCTGGCATTGCCTCGAGTGCCGTGTTCACATGCCCTAGAGTGCCTTCTACGAGTTTATTTCGTATCATACCTATGTGGTGCCCTCTAGGCAAACCTCCAGTTTACGAAGGAGCTTACGGTACTGTATAGACTATGGGAATATATAAAAATGTGTTAAGGGGGATATGGATAACGCCTTAACGCTATTTTAATACTTTTAATTTACTGTAGACATATTATAATAGCGTATTGTACTACATAGTAGATAGTTTAACGGATCCTTAGGAGATGGGAACCCTAAACATCTCTTAAGTTATTGCACTCACATTAGACACTGGGTAGGAGATGTCAAACCCCGTAAACATATCTAACGCCATCACACGCATATTTATCGTTGATTAACTTACATAGATCTTTTTAGTTTTGACTCGAGTGTTTTGTCTTTTCAATTCGCTCGAGTTAGCCTGAGCATTTCAGGGTTGAAGACCTTATTTTTGGAAATCGAAGATGAAGATTTGTACTAGTATTATTTATTATATTCTGCTGCATCATGTTGTTCCGCTGCATTTATTATTTATTTCTTCATGTTTCTGTAACTCTGATTTTGTGTTGTAAAAGAATATTCAATGTATTTATAAAATAGCTTCATGAACTGTTATTTGATTATTATATTTTGTTATTCCGCTGTAAGATTCTGTGTTTGTTTTATTCTTTCTCTCTTTCTTATTTACCCCATATCAATTTGCCCTTTTGAATGGTTTGAGTTTGACACGTGTGTCTGCTTAAAACGTCCAACAAGACAGGTCATTACAGTTGGTTTGGCAGAAGTATTTTCCATACCCAAGCGTTTAATTAGATTGTTATAGTATTTTTCTTGACTAATAAAAATTCTATTATCTAATTGTTTAATTTGTAATCTAAGAAAATATGATAATTCTCCCATATGTGACATTTCAAATTCTTTGGTCATTATGTTAGAAAATTCCTGACATAATTTATCATTTGTGGAACCAAAAATAGTATCATCAACATAGGTTTGAACAATTAAAATATCCTTTTTAGTATGTTTGATAAAAGAGTTTGATCAACCTTCCCAATTTCAAAACCCGAGTCTATAAGACTTTTAAGACGTTCATACCAAGCACGAGGTGCTTGTTGCAGACCGTATAAAGATTTCTTGAGTTTATAGACATGGTCTGGAAATTTTTATGTAAAAATAGAGGAGGTTGCTCAACACAAACATTATATATATATATATATATATATATATATTCATTTAAAAAAGCACTTTTAATATATATTTGATAAAGTTTAAAATTACTAAAACATGCAAAGGCCAGTAAAATACGTATTGCTTCTAGTCGTCGACTGAAGCAAACATTTTTTCATAGTCAATTCCTTCTTCTTGATTATATCCTTGTACAACTAGTCTAGCTTTATTCCTAATAATATATCCTTGTTCATCAACAGTATTTTTGAAAACCCACTTAGTACCAATGACTGTTTAATCACTCGGTCTAGGAATTAAGTCCCAAACTTCGTTTCGCTCGAATTATTTTAGCTCTTCTTGCATAGTTATAATCCAATAGTCATCAATAGAGGCTTCTTTAGCAATTTTAGGTTCAACATTTGAAAGGAATGCTACATGGCCCATTTGATTAAGTTGATTTCTAGTTCTGACATGTAAATTAATTCCTCCACTGACATTATCTACTGGGTGATCTCGTAAAATTCTAGGAGGAGGTCTTAATCCCTTTTTATTATGAACAATGTTTTTATCTTCTTTAAAATTATGAACAATGTATTCATCTTCTTCAAAATTATGAACAATGTTTTCATCTTCTTTAAAATTATGAAAAATGTTTTCATCTTCTTCAAATTATGAACACTGTTTTCATCTTCTTCAAAATTATTTTAAGCAACTATATTTGTGATTATCTTAGTCATTATCTCATCATCCTGAAGATTTTTATTAAAGTTAAAATTCTCATCGAAGGAGACATGAAGTTTTTCTTCGATTGTTTTAGTTCTTTTATTGAATATTCGATAAGAGTTACTTCGTTCCGAGTATCCGATGAAAATTTCTTCACCGAATTTAGGATCGAATTTTCCAACTGATTTTTTGTGTTTAAAATAAAACGTTTTGAACCAAAAACTTTAAAATATGAAATTTTTGGTTTTCTTTCATGAAAAAGTTCATATGGAATGTGTTTTGTTAGTGGTCGAATGGATACACGATTCAGAACATAACAAGCAGTTGCTACAGCTTCTACCCAAAAATGTTTTGATAAAGTGCTTCCATTTAATAAAGTTCTTGCACATTCTTGTAAAGTTATATTTTTAATTTTTACAACTCCATTTTGTTATGGTGTTCTAGGAAAAGAAAAATTATGGTAAATTCCCTTTTTATTACAAAAATGTTCAAAAGCTTCATTTTAGAATTCACCTCCATGGTCACTTCTAATGTTTTTAATTTTTGAAATTTTGAATTCTTTTAGCAAAAATTTTAAAATTTTCAAAAGTATCACTTGTATTTTTCATAAAAATAGTATAAGAATATCTTAAAAAGCCATCTACTATTACAAACACATATTTGCTATGGTTTAAGGATTGAACTTGAGTTGGGCCAAGAAGGTTCAAATGCAATAGTTCAAGTGGTTGTAATGTAGAAATATTTTTCTTTGATTTAAAAGATGATTTGATAAATTTACCTAATTGAAAACATCACAAATATTGTCTACTATAAAATTCATTCTTGGTAAACCTTTTACTAATTCATTTTTAGATAATTTGTTTATAGCTTTGAAATTTATATGACAAAATATTTTGTGTCATACCCAAGGATCATTTTCTTTGGCTATTAGACACATATTTGTGTTGTGATTTATATTCATATTTAATACATATATTTTTTTATCCCTAAAACCTTCAAAGATAAGATTTTTATTTTGATAAAAAATGCTACACTTATCTTCAAAAAAAGATATATTGAATCCTTTGTCACACAGTTGACTAATGCTAAGTAAACTGTGTTTTAAAATTTTAACAAGCAAAATATTTGTAATAAGAGGTAAATTGGATGTACCGTTATTTCTCACACCGCCTTTGCCGATGATGTATCCTTTGAAATTTTCTCCAAAAGTGACAGAACCTCCATTTGAGTAGATAATATTTGTTAACATCTCTTTTGTTTCCTGTCATGTATTTTGAGCAATAACTGTCCAATATCTGTTTTCCTCTCTTTCTAAGTGGTACTTGCAAAAAATATAGAATTAACATTGGTACCCACCTTTGTTAGGATCTAAGAGTTAGGTCTTTGGAAACCAAATCTAAGAGGGTTCAGAATTCCATTTGAAAATAAAATCTTTATTTTTGTGAACAGTTTTTATAAATGATTCTATTTATTTGTTTCTAATCAAATAAATGTTGGTTTTAGGAACTCAAATCTTAATTGATTTAGAATAATTTGGAACTTTTGAAATTTATTTTACAATGATATCATCGTTCCTTTTAAAATTATTATATAAAGAATTCTTTTTCTTTGGAATACTTTTTGAAACTTGCTTATATCCCAGTCCCCTTTTATTTGAAACTGTTTGAGAATTTTCTATAATTTTAGAAAGATTCTCTATTCCTTTGTTAAAATTAGAGACATTTTTAGTAGTATCATCTAATTTTGTTTTAAGACTAGAAATATCTAATTCCAGTATTTTAATATTAGCTTTCAAATCATGATTTTCAACTAAAAGAGAATCATTATTGTCCTTCTGAGTTTCTATTTCTTGACTTTTCATAGAGAGTTGAGATGTTGTATTAGAATAAGATTCTTGAGAAGTTTCAAGTTCTTCTTCTAAAATTTCTTTCCCATTTCTTAACATATCTACCTCAATTTCAGTCCTATTCAATTTTTCAAGAGTTTCTTTATATTTTCTTTTGATGTTTCTTAGCTTATCAAGTAATCCTGAATTTATATCCACTAAATCATCAAAAGTTAAATCACTCACCTTGTTATTTGTGGCCATAAAATAAACGTTGGCTTGCTCACAATCGCTGTTTATGTCACTGTCTGATGATGAAGATGATTCCGAATTATCCCACGTATCAGAGAAGGCTTTCTTTTTGAATCTATCTTTCTTGTTCTTAAATTTATCTCTCTTTTGATCAAGATAATCTTTCTTGATGTGCCCTTTCTTGTGACGTTCATAACATTCAAGAGCAGAAGACGATGGTGGCTTGTTGTTATTATTACCGCTGAAGCTATTCTTGTTGTTTCTGAATTTGTTGCTCTTTTTGAATTTTAAAATCTTTTTGAAATTCTTAGCAATAAACGCCATATCTTCTTTATCTGAATCTGGTTCATCCTTTACTGCTTGGGATGTTATATTCTTCTTATCTTGCGTCTATACTCCTTTTGCCTGGAGATTAAATTCATAAGACATTAGATTTCCTATCAACTTTTCTGGTTTAATGGTTGAAATATCGTTAGCTTCTTCGATCGCCAAAACTTTTTGTTCTCACTCATCCATTAAAGAGTTAAGAATTTCTGAAACAATATCAAAGTTTGAAAAAAAAATTCTAATGCTAAGAGAGAATGATATATGTCTTGAAACCTAGATTACATTTCATTTATTGTTTCATTTCGCTTCATTTTGAAATTCTAGAACTAATTCTTGAGCATAGATATCTTACTCTGCTTTACTTTGTTAGTACCTTCATGTGTAACTTTAAATGCACGCCAAATTTCATAAGCAGTAGTACACATGCTAACTTTGTTAAACTCATTTTTGTCTAATGCACAAAATAAAATATTCATGGCTTTGGCATTTGCAGTAGCATCCAGTTTGTGTGTGTTAGACCATTATGAATATTCAGTAATAGGTATTTTATATTCGACTTGAGTAATATTCCAAGTTTCATAACCATTGGCTTGCATATGAATTTTCATTCTAGTAGACCAATAGTTATAGTTCAACCCATTAAATAGCGGTGGTCGTGCAGTAGATTGACTTTCAGTAAAAATTATGGCAGTGTTGTTTTCCATATTACTAATGTATCAGATAACTGTATTACGTTTATAAGATTAACTTGCTCTAATATCAAGTGAAAGTGACTGAAGGTTCATGTAATATGAATATTATCGAAACTACTAGCGCGAAATATAAAGAAGTAAATATAGAAGTAAAATAAAATGACACTAGAGATTTTTGTAATGGTTCGAACTCCCGTTCTCCGTCTAGTCGCAGACTCCTACTGGATTTAAACAAGCAACCCTCACTTAACTCAGAGGAATAGGTTTACACCGCTTGAGCAATCGAACAGGACTTTGACCACCTGAGCAACTGAACAGGATTTTCCCACCTGAGCAACCGAACATGACTTTGATACAAATGAAATGTTTTATTGACTTTGCGTGTTCTTGTTACAACACAAATTTGTCAAATGAAGTACACCAATCCTATAATGTTTTCCTCAAGTATGATATATATATTTGTGTGTCCGTGAAGATAAAGGAAATATATATTGCCTTAGAAAAAAATTAAACTTGATTTTCCAAATTCAACAACTGGATATTCAAGATAGCAGAGAGTAGAAAATTAACTGATTTGATCTTGAATGAAATGCATATATATAATGATTGAAGAGTTACAACTGTTTGCAGAGAGTCCCGTTGAATTGGAAATGGTCATAACTCTTCCTGAAAGAGATTCCTCTTCAGGAAGAAGAGACATCTTTTTAGAAAAATTGAAAATATGACAGTTTGAACATGTTTAGTCGACTGAATATCAACATTTAGTCAACTACGTTGAAACAGAAATTTAATAGTTCGAAAATGCAGTATTTAATCGACTAATTATTGGATTTAGCCGACTAAATCAAATTATTTTAAAAAAGATATATAACATAGATTTGGTGGACTGAATATGGGGATTTAGTCGACTAAATCTATGTGTTATTCAAAATACGTAGGTTTGAACTTGATGAAAGATTTTAACAGTGAATACTAAAACTATACCAGCTTTAAACTCTATTTTGTCGAATGTTTGATAAGTCTTGAGCTCCTTGTCATGAATATAAATCATGAAGTCCAATAGGAACCGGGGTCCGATTTGGGTAATTTTTATCTGCTAACCACTTCAAACCAATTTACGAGTTCGAAAGCGAAGACATGTTAAAGAAAATAAAGTTGAAGGCGGGGACTTTGTAATGGAAGGACTGCTTATCGATAATTTCTAAGATCACGTTGTATTGATTTCTACAAACATACATCTGTTTGGTGGTGTAGGAGATAACTCATCTTATACTTAACACCCTTTTTTGAGACGTACGAACTTAGAGGTTGTACTTTGTGTGGAAATCAATAGCGTGTTGTTGAAAATGACAATGTGGAATTTTAAGTGAAAATGTTCTAAAAAAGATAAACGTTATCTCAAGCCTCACATCCGAGGAATTGCGAAACATGGCTACGTGGATCGCAACCATTAGGGTATGATATCACCTTTCTAGATTTATTTATTTCTACCCGCTATAATGTTCGATTTAAATTTTGTGGTGTATGCTATGAGACGTCTTGGATAGATCAGGAACAACCGTGGTGATATCATGTTGAGTGCTATCCGCCACCAAATGGGTCTGCTGGTACGTCTGTCTTAATTCGCAGAAGTTTCAAAGATGTTGATCCTCGGTATATTCCTCTAGAAATGTATTTTACGGGAGGTATTCCATAACCTTGCTATTCATTGAAAATCCATTCTCCAATAAATGCCTTCGGACTTAGTTGTAAACCTATTATGCTAAAATTTAATAATGCAACAATTTTGGCTATTTGAATATGTTTATTTGAAAGGTTTTCAAAGAATGCCATTAAAATAATATCACTGGATTTTACGAAGAAATTATATGGTTATCATAAGGTAAAAACTTAGTCCGTGTTTGTGTGCGGCATGGTCTTATGAGACACCCTTTATTTTCACCTACTCGTATTTTAAGTTTCTCACACCAGTCCTATAACTGACCTAGAGTTTATTCGCTTTCCTTTAAACTCCGGGTACCCTATTTATCCAAGCAGCCTAGTAGTCCGGTTTAGTTTGGAACATCTTGAAAGAGCTCGGAGCATGGAGAGAAGATTCTTATAAAGATTGTTATCTATTTTCACTACACTTACGTACTATTGTGTTCCACATTTATAGGGGTGGAGATTTATAACTATCTAGGTTGATGTTAGGTTAAACTCTGATAAACGTGTTTAAAATTTTTTGTTGTAAAAGATTTTATTAATAAACCTATGTTATTTTATTCGTGTGAGATTTTGTTTTCTACACTATTATGTCTTTATTTTGATTTACGCTTAACGATCGAGTTTTTTGGCACTTGAATTTGCAGCACATGAATACCGAAGATGTATTAATGTCGGTTTTGAAGGTCGAAAATCTCATTCGTCACACGGTGTAAATCAGTCACATCGATATTTAATCTTCTACCTTGGTTATGTTTTCCAACAGAAAACTATAAAGTGAGTCATTCCATAGTTGTCCAACAACTTTCAATACGTAACCTCTTGGTACCCCAACAATGAGTAATACGTTGCCCAACATTTGCAGAGCATTGCGTACTACAATCTCAACGGATACATCGATATTCAGTCCTGATGTATCTTGACTGAAAACATTTAAAATGGTATCCTTATTTTTATTATGATAAATTACTAAAGGTTACAACACTTTGTAACTGCTATCATAAAACATATCGTTTATTGTTTTTCTATTAAATATTTTTTTGCTTGAATTAATTAATTTATACAATTAAACGTAAACACATTTTATTCCGAACAAGATTATTCATCGAGTTATATATATATGTATATTGCCCCTAGGACATACATTTAACTCTATCAGTTTATGCATTCAAACTTTTTGAATGAATATTCAAGTATTCATCAGAACAAGTGCATGATACAATGAATTTATTCTCATTATTTTTAGCTATAGATTATGAATTAGAAAAAAATTAGGAAATGGAAACAATATGGGAATTTATATTGTAATTTTTATTTTGTTATAAACGTATGCTAATATTAAAACTAAGTTTATTATTCTCAACATATCGGTTTCATATATGAACAATTTTCCTTTGTGATAAAATTTTTAAAAATTGTTCTAAAATAATAGTAAGTGTAAATTTATTACTTTTTGGTAATATTAGTTTGTAAAAATTCTTTTTGTAAATTTAAAAATTAGAAAGAGTATATAAACTTATTTTTATGACTCGTTGCAGTGAAAATAAACCTAGATATGGTTAAAAAAAATTGGATAGCGGTGTAAAGAAAATAACATGAATGGAAAATTACCCTGGTATGTATGTTTTTAGTTCAAAACCATCATACTATTAATTCATAAACTATATAAACAAAGTACGGAATCCAAAATGTTCTTACGACCTTTAATTACAACCAAAGGGCTACTTCACGATACAATTTGCTAGCAATGAAAAGTTTACAGTTATAATGGACAATGGGCCATGTACATATGAATCCAGATATATAACTAACTAGTATAACCGCACAACGGTAGAGAAACCGACCGTTCGATTGTATAACTTTGATAAGAAATATGCATTTAAAATTTTTGTTAATATTACTTAAACAATAAGTGATAATATGTTGGAAAAGAATAAATTGAGATTTGAATCTGAAAATATGAATTTCAAATTTAAATATTAATCAAAGCATTCAAAATTGTCGATTTGAAATTGAAAATTTAGAATTTGAAAATCATAATAGATTTGAATTTGGAATCTTTGATGCGCGAAATAAAAGGAGAAAGTTTAGTGAAATCCATGCTTTTAGGGAAACCGCGATGAGACAAGATTCACGTTTTTTTGGTTTTAGAAAAATTGATTTTGCTAGTGACAGTAAGCAAACTTCCCTAACGGTCGGTTTGATTACGAAAGAATGGCTGCCTGACGTGGAATTTACAAAAGATTCAATGAAGCAACACTACAACAGGAGAGCGTTTAAAACAGGCTGCTGTCTTTGTTTAATTTCTGGTCATCCGGAGATGAAGATGACTCGTTATACACGCTATCCCACGTATCTAAAACATCAAGCAGAAAAGAGCGATATAATTTTTCATTTCCCTCTCATATTTCATTTCCCATTCTTTTTGTTTATCACCAAAAGCATTTCAATTCCAAAAAAAAACCCTAAATTCCACTTTCCGGAACCAATTTCTGTGGCAATCCAATCTAATCGAAAATCTATAACTCCGAATCATCCCATCCATGTTATCTTCAGCATCGAAGAAGTTGTTGCAGGTAAAATGTTCTTCGCTATTTGTTTTTCTCAATTTTATCAATTCAATTTAATTCTTGTAAGAAAAATCGATAGTTAGTTTCACGTTAATAGGTTAATGCTGCTTATTTCATGTTAATTGATTTCTGAGCTTTTATTAATGCTTTGTCAGATAATATTTGAAATGGAATTGAGTTGGCTATTCAGATACATAAGTGACATGGTTCTTCATCAGTAAAAGCTTGAACTGGTTCTTCATAAGTAAAAGCTTGAACTGGAATTGAATCGATGAAGGTATGCCATCTTTGAACTGCTTATGATTTTTGGAAGCGATTTGGTTGTCCAGTCCATATGAAGTCCCCTGGCTAAAATGAGTCGGAACCGATGTAAATGAGCGTCCTTCAGACAGAGCCGATGAGATTGAGGTATGCCATATTGAAACAGATACATTAGTACTGCATTTGCTGCTGCTGTATGTTGTGCAGTGAAGAGTTGATGTGTAGGATGAAGACTTGAAGTAGCTGGACTGGAATAGGGACGTCTGCTTAAACCGGACTGGGGATGGAGAAACCGTAACTGAGTAGGCGAGAAGTTGCTAAATTGTTAGTTGAATCAGGAAGTATATCAAAACCAGCTGAAAGCATCAGAAGTTGCTATCCGGAGTGCTAATGGAGTGGTTGGGTAGAACTTGGGCACAGACGCAGGACTGGGGCAAAGTGCAAGAACAGCGTAAGCTAAAGATTTCAAACTAGTTTGGTACTAAGTGTTGTCAACAAGAAGCAGTCTACTATGATTGATTCCATTCCACCAAAAGAGAAAGGACACTCTGGTGAGGAAGAAGAGGGATTTACAGATGTAAGTAATTCAAATATTTGCCATTTAATACGCATGAAGGAATTCAAAGGGAGATGTATCTAAATTTTTATACATCTTTTTGTATCATGGTTTTCTTGTTACTGAGGTGTCTGTGTGTCAAGCCAACCAACTTACAGCCTTTTAAACTGCATTCTCTAAATGTGATGGATTTTTCTGCAAAATATCCGATCATGTGTCAAATACTATTCAATAGGGTACGCCGTTAAAGAAAATATTGGATTCAGTTGATCTCTCCCCTTCGACCTTAGGCTATCTTCAAAGTGGTAGAATATTCTATCTTATTGTTCAATGCGAAACAATATCCAACAGTGTATGGGATGTCAGTTAAATCTTCTGTTCGGAAACATGTGAAGACAGTATTTTGTAACCGTTCAAAGATAGACAATTACGGAATAATCACCTACGCTACGTAGAGTGCTTAAATTCATTGTGGTTTGTCTCTATGCTTCAATTCAACACATTACAAATATCACACCATAAAATATCAATTGTTCCACAAAATTACACAACAAACATAAATTTAGGTATTCAAACAACGTCTGAGAAATAGTCAAATCTGTTAAAATCTAGATCTGTCAGAATTGACAACTTTGAATAGTTGTACTTGTATACTAAAATAAAGAATGACATTTCGAACATTTACGAGAACACTATGTCAAAACCTTATTTTGAGAGTTTTGATATCGACAACTATACAATGGTTCTTTTAAGTCTATTTACATGAACATCTGCCCTACAACAAAAAGAAAGAGCTTCAACGAAAGACTCAGACATGAGTGAAAATTTACATTTGTAAGGATCTTTTTTATCAAATATGTTTTTAGAAATATTCATATGTACAACTCCCAAAATGGTTATCACCGACAATTACACAAAATCACATAATAAGTTTTTTAAAGTTTTTATTAGCAAAGTTTTATACATGAGTACAAGTTTAAAAAACCTAGTGTTATAAAACTTAGTGGCAATATGGATGGGTTGGTATTTAAAATCAATGCAGGGTATTCAAAATAAGGTTTCTATTAATATAGGATACAACAAACAGCCAGCATGTTTATGGGTATGTAAAACAGTCTGTAAAAAAAAGTCTACATAATCAATTTTAAAAAAAGGTTGCAAAATGGTATATAAAATAGTATGTAAAATAGTACGGATGCAAATTAGTCTAGATATGTAAAATATAGGTATGTAAAATAGTGTGTAAAATAGTCTGGGTATGTAAGATTATGCTGTATCCTACATCAATTATTATTTTAAATAAATACTTTACACAAATATTTTAATTTCGATGTGCATGTTTCTGGTAAGGAAGTGTAGCCAACATTAGCTGAGCGTCGTTCTAGTTTGAATCCACTTTTAGTTGCTTTGTTTTGTCCGTATAGAAGATCAATACTCAGTGTGATTGTGTCAACAGGCTCAAGGGAAACTTTCTTTCTGAACTATAACCGTATCGTCAAAGTAGATCTATAAAAGCTAAAGTATTGATCAAAATTCCTTAGCTAGAAAGTACGTTGATTAATATAGAATATTCATGAGTTATGTCACTGTAAAACAGTTGGGTATTCAAGCCTCTACATTCGACCAAAACTTATTTTGTTCTCTTCTTTTATCACTGTTTCATTCAGAAAATAATAAAGAATGAAATGTAAATTCATATGTATCTTGACATTTTTTTATTTCATCATAGTTTGAGTAATTTTTTCCAATTAGGATTTTGATTGAGGTTTGAATCATATTGTAAGAATTGAATCATAATTGATTTGGAAAGATTTGATTTGAAATGGGAACAAATTTTAAGATTATTGATGATCTGTAGTAGGTCATGTTCTCCCTTTATTGTTTCCCTTTATTGTGTCAGCTGTCTCACAATGGCTTATTGAGCAGACTGCATTGCTATTTCCCCTTTACACAAGTAATCCTGAAATTTTTGTCTTAGTTTCTCTTTGTATAATCTTGTCTTCTTTTGTTATTCAGGGTCACGAGTACAAGGCTCAATTTCAGATAAAAAACAGTGCATTTTATGGTAGTAATTATATCCAAGAAAGAAATCATCTAAATCATCTTCATACTCGTAGTATAATATCCATCATTTTATCATGCATTCAGCATGCTAACCCTGCTACTTGTAAAGTATAAAATAATATAGCAACAACAATTGAATAATGTATTTATGCTGTGGAAGTTTTTGTTCAAACATATCTTTTTTGTATACGCATCTCCTGATATACATGTCATATCATCATAGCACTGACTACTAATCAAGCTCTATTTCTTTTTCTTTTTCATTTCGTTACAGAGCATCACACAAAACTTGTCTTTGGGAACCAATTTCTTTTGGCTTGGTCATCAGAGAAAATCTAGTTTAGGATTTGCTGGTTGATATAACACAGAGAAGATGGTACTATTTTCTTATTTTTGTTGTTTATACCAGAATCGTGTGCTGTATGATTTGCCATTTGAACGTAGTGAGACTTGAAGTGCTCTGTCGTCACCTACATGCATGACTGAAATGTATGAAATGTCGACATATGATAATCCTGTAAAGCTAAACTGATTTGCAAGGAAACAAATCTTATTTACAGTCCTAACTAATTCATTGAATAAAAAGAATAACTATGTACGTAATATATCCATTAATGTAATTAAACAAACTGGAAGTTTCGAGTGAGCCAACACTTGTACCTGGTGATGCACCTGATAACAAAATATAATTATTTCAAAAAAAAAAAAAGGAACTATTTTTCCAAAGAAAGACCTCTAATTTTTTCTACAAATTTGCACTTTGATAAAGAGAGTTTTAGAAGAAGAAAAGGTGAATAAATTTTTCAAAAATAAAATTTCCATCAATTCTTAAATCTGCTTGTTTACTGTAAAACGTATTTCATCAAGTTTACTAGTACCATTTTTTAATTGTGAAACCGGGTCACGTTAAAAGGTTTTCACTTCTAAGGTTCTAAGTCTAACCTACATATAGAGAGCGAATATTGATTGTTGAGACATATAATAAAACATAGATTAGACACAATATACTTTGACTGTTTAATCTAATTGTGTTACATTTGGATATATTGTTTCATCAATTTGTGATCTGATAAACATTCTCTTACTAGCTTAAAATAGTTTCATATAGACTGGTAATACTTTTACCTAGGTTTGTTTGCTACCAAGACCATCGGTATAGGCTCATATATGCCTTCAAAGTCAGTTGTTTTCAGATAAACTTTTTCTTTGAAATGCATGGTTTGAATCTTGAGCAGTTTGTTTCTACTGTTATGACTAGTGCAATTTTCTGACGTTTTAATCACGTCTTTTAGAGTACTACCCATGAACTATTACATGTGGCTTACTTAACAGAGGAGCTAATGTTGTGAACTGATGATCCAGCATACCTTCTCAGAAATTCATTTTTTCATTTCCAAGGGGTTTGTTACGTGATTTTTTTCCCCTATAACTATCTTACGGTCAAATTGATTATATACATAAAACTTATAACATTACTAAGTCCCATAATAGAAAAATTACACTAATTTTCCTCAAAATTAATGGTTTTCAAACAAATATTGCAGCAATTACCCACTACAAGGGAAAATAATAATCCTTATTTTGATTTATGAAACTTCTGCATCATTTTGCTTAAGTGATGAAAAAAAGCATAATTTGGTATGTAATTCCTTCCTAAACTGTTTCTTTCCCTCCAATCCATTAATTGACGCTCCTATGTCAAATTTGATTGATGATATTGACATTCACACCTTTTTCATAATTGCATTACTCTTTTGTAGATTTGCACCCTAATCATTCATTTTACTTTGCTATATAGGTACATAAAACATTCTTTTGCTGTATGGAAGATTACTAGCTAAAGTTGCTAATAAATGTATGTTTTTATGCATTTTGAATGTATATGCTATTATGAAGTATATTCTGTTATATATGATATAAATCCGATCTTGTTTTGGTCGTGTAAATGTATATTGAATTGGGTTGTGTGGGAAAGCACTAAATGCGCAAAGGAGATGCTGTCGAAAATTCATGAAATTCGATAAGTTTATAAAAATCAACAAAGTTTATAAGAATTAACCACGTTAACCAAGTTTTATAAAAATTAAATAATTTTCTAAAAATTAACTAAGTTTTATAAAATTAAATTAATATTTTAAATGTTAATAAAATTTTATAAAATTTAAATAAATTTATGAAAATTAACTAAGTTTAAATTTTAATTAAGGTAGCGAAGTTATATAAAATTAATTTTTTTATAAAAGTTAACTACGTTATTAAGTTTTATACAAATTTAACTAGATTAACTAAAAGTTTATAAAATTTAACTAATTCTTATAAAAATTAAATAAGTTATATAAAAATTAACTAAGTTAATTGAGTTTTTAATAATCAACACAATCTGAATTTTTTTAATTAAATTAATTGAAGTGTATGAAATTTAATTTAGTTTTATAAAAATCATGTTCTCTATTTTGAAATCTTTGCTAAATTTTTGTAAAAGTTGACCATGTTTTATAAAAATTAATCAAGTTAAAAAAAATTAACTAAATTTAAAAGAAGAAGAATAATGTAATATAATAATAGTAGTGATAAAATAATATTATTGTAATAATAATTTAACTAAGTTAATTAAGTTTTATAATAATTAAATAAGCTAACCGTTTTTAAATTAAATAAGTTTATCAAATTTAGTTAAGTTTTATAAAAATTAGTTTTATAAATACCATGTTCTCTATTTTGAAATCTTTGTTAAATTGTTATAAAAATTGACTAAATTTTATAAAATTCTCTAATTTTTATAAAAATTAACTAAGTTAACTAAGTTTTACAAAAATTAATTAAGTTTATAAAAATTAACTAAATTTAGAATAATAATATAATATAATTATAACAATAGTAATAAAATGATATAACAACAACAACAACAACAACAACAATATGACAAAAAAAAACCAAGTTTAAAATAAGTAACTAAGTTAATTAAGTATTATAATAATTAAATAAGCTAACTGTTTTTTAAAATTAAATAAGTTTATAAAATTTAATTAAGTTTTATAAAAATTAATAAGTCTATAACAATACACATGCAATTGTTGAATAAAGTATTTTAAACAATTTACATCCATTTCAGGAAATTCCATACGTTATTGATATCGTTTCCATATGATTATATAAATTAACTAAATTTTATAAAATTAAATAAAGTTTATATAAATCAATTTAATTTTATAAAAATTAACCAAGTTAACTAAGTTTTACAAAAATTAATTAAGTTTATAAAAATTAACTAAATTTAGAATAATAATAATAATATAATATAATTATAACAATAGTAATAAAATGATATAACAACAACAACAACAACAATATGACAACAAAAAATAATAATTAACCAAGTTTAAAATAAGTAACTAAGTTAATTAAGTTTTATAATAATTAAATAAGCCAACCGATTTTTAAAATTAAATAAGTTTATAAAATTTAATTAAGTTTTATAGAAATTAATAAGTCTATAACAATACACATGCAATTGTTGAATAAAGTATTCTAAACGAAATTTACATCCATTTAAGGGAATTCCATATGTTATTGATATCGTTTCCATATGATTATATAAATTAACTAAATTTTATAAAATTAGATAAAGTTTATATAAATCAATTTAATTTTATAAAAATTAACTAAGTTAATCAAGTTTCATATAAATTAATCAAGTTCCATATAAATTAATTACATTTATATAATTAAATTCACACACACATGCATGTATAGTCATAATTGCTAATAATTGACTTTCCTTTTCATAGCTAATTATCCATCTATGGTACATACAAATGGAAACATGCTGTGGTATATTAGCGATTTGAAGTTCTTTTGAAGTAAAACTTTTTTGGTTTGCACATTTAATCGTCATGTGTAGTGCGATCTTCTTATCACTTGTATTATGTACACTTCTAATGTAATGTTCATTAAATATTACGATATGTTATGCATTATTCTATGTGAATGTTGAATGGTTAGTTATTTTTCGTTTAATGTGATTTATATGATTGTGTGAAATGATACATTGTGTATGTAAATTTGTCGATTATAATGGGATAATGGATATGTACGTGCTGCAACAATGATTTTTAAAACGCTGTTAAATGATTTGGTAGCTTATTAAGAATGCTATTAATAAGACTTTTTATGTTGAAAATGTTAGAAAAAACGTGTTGTTTATAGCGTTTGTACTGTTGCAATAATATGTCATTGGTTTATCACAAATTTTTTATAGCATATTAAGAACGCCATTAATAAGACTTTTTCTACTATGTAGAAAAGGCTATAAAAACGTTTTTTTCATAGCGTTTCTTCTATTGCAATAATTGGTCATTGATTTATTACAACATGTTGATTTACAACGTTTTTAAAAAAACTATAAGTCTTTATAGCGTTTTTTAAACGCAATTAAAGGGTCGTTCTGTTGTAGTGCAAATGTCAATTTGGGTAAAAAATATGTAATTTAAAACTTAACACTGGGGTGACGCGGCTTTGAGTAGAATAAGTAGTGTTGTAGGGTTTCCAATCTAGCTGGATGCAATCACAACAACAGCTAAGAGAACTTTGTATGCATGAATTATATTCAAGATTGATACATCCACTGAATAACCTAAAGGAATCACGGTGAAGACAAAAGGAGGTGATATGAGCAAAACTGAAGTAGTTTATGAGTTCAAACCATAAAATGTTTCAAATGTAATGAATTTGGCCACACCACACAAAATCGAAAACAACACCAGATTATCAACAAAAGCAAGAGAAGCATAAAGGAAAGGCACAGGAAATAACTAATTCAAGTAAGCAAGCCAAATATCATTGAGAAAAAACTAAGCCTTTACAGCAAGGTAAAATACATTTGCAATACACAACAACATCCACATCAAACCCATTTAAAGTTCTGAGTACGGATGCAGAAGTTCCTGAAGAAGTAATGAATGATGAGGAAAAGAATGACTTTATAGCAACATATCCGAGTTCATAGAAAAAGTGGTAGAAAATAAAAGAAAATGCACCCAATGATAACATCAAGTTCACTACCTATGTCTCAGGAAATCAACATTATGTAGATGAAAAAGGTGAATCATCAAAAGCTACTCCAAATGGCCCCTCTTAAAAGAAGTATAAGGGCCAAAAAGCTAGTACATGACTTTGATTTCTTGGAAATTAAGGGGGATTAACACTGAATTCAAAATGAATAAGGTGTCAAAATTCCTTAAAAACAATAAACCTATTATTACAGGTTTATTGGAAAATAAACTTAATATTAGTAGCACACAAATATTAGAGGAAAACATAAATAAAAACTAGAAATTTCTGCGTAATAATGACCATAGTTTAAAGAGCAAAATTCTAATTTTATGGGAAAATACTGTTGGGATCTAATTGTTATCATAAAAAAGTACACAACAAATCACTTGTAGAGCATGTAATAATACCAGTTATATATAATGTTGATGACTATTGTGTATCTTTACTACTAATAATGGAAATTCCGTCCATTATTTTCGATCGTGTCTTTTTGAAGTTCCTAATCTACCCTCCGTCTTTTGCTCCGTAAAGTCTAATCTGCCGTTTCTTACACAAATCAACCACATTCCCTATTTGATTCCTCATATCCTGATTCATCACCGCCAACATCCTAAAATTCGTTACCGATTTAAATTCAACTTTCACCGTCTTCCATCATAGTAGTCGCCTTCAGCATTTGCAGTTGCCACTTCTTTTGGTCAGCTCTCATCTTCGCCTGTCGGATAAGTGTTTCACTAACTCCAAATCGAATCACATTTTCCATTGCCGTTTCAAACTCAGTTCACTACTCCGATGCACTCATTCTATTTGTAGAATACAATACACTTTTGTTGTTCGTATGGTTTTTCGCAAATTTAATTGTAGTCTGTTTTACACCTGATACACCGTACTCTGATTTTTTAAATTGTTGGAATCACTTTGGTACTGATACGATTACATTTATCACCCAATAGACCGTTGTTGATTACCTCATGGAATTTGTGATGCATAAATCCCTTTGTTGCTTGCTGCTGAACCTTTTTCCTCAATTAAATATTTGACATCTCGATTTTTCGCTTTGCATTTGTTGCTCAGTTTATTTAAAATCAATAAATATGTTAATGCCAATGAGATATTGCTGAATTAATCCCCAGTATGACCGTCGATGCTTTTTTTCAATGTATAAAATTTTCCAGTTTATCCTAATCTACAACCGTTATACTAATCTCATATTTTTTTCAACCTTAGTTTGGAAAGAAAGTAAGAAACAATGTTCAGTGGGATGCTATTGTCTATCCATTTACGGTCGTGTACCGTGGTTTTGGTTTGAGGTGATTCTCCTTCTCCTCCGTCTGCTTTAGGAATGATTCTATCTTTTTTTTTTTACTGTCTTCTTTTGTACTTTGGATGATAATTCTTCTTTTTTTGGTTATTCTTTTGATGTTACATTGCTCAGCCTTTGAGATATAACTACCCGGAAAAATTATGAACATAAGTTAATGTCTGTTTTCATAGTTTTAAATATAGTCATGCACATAACAATGCTACAAATTCCCTACGATGTTATTTAAGCACTTGGCATATGGTTTTCAAAAGTAAGTTAAATCCACCTGACACTATGAAATATGACAGGTTATTCACAATTGCGAATTCTTGGATTATTAATAATTTTGTTTTAAGCATGAGTTTTTCGGATCAAATATTTTTAGATACTAGAGCTAATTGGAGATGCATGTACTTCCATCTGTCTGTACATTTTCCTGAACTCTTACACTATCATGGTCCTGGGTGCATACTTAGAATAATAATCTGAACATCTCTATTCATATACTTTAAACCTAACATTAATTACTACTTAGGAATTGAATCTGTGAAAAGAGAGTTTGGTAGGACAACAAAATTTCTACTCAGCATACTAACCCTACCTAAACTATTGTCTTCTATTTTACGATTATTCAAATCTAGGGTGTAATTTTTTGACTAAAAAGGTATTAAGGGTTGCAGTTGTAAGTTATGGTTGCGTATTTCCACTGAATTTGGATTTAGTTGTCAAGTATTCTAACCAGCGATAAAGAAAGAAAAGTTATTCATATTTTAACAAGTACGAATAAGATTCGTCATTCTAAACAAATTTCAAAATTTTATTATTTATTTGTTTTCATTGGGATGTATATAGTCAGAGGAATGTACAGCAATCTGATACGGGTCTAGAAATTTTGGTTTTATTGAGAGAAATTACGGATTTTAATAGTAGCATTCCTTGAAGAAAACTCATACATATTTGGCAAGTATGCGTCATACATTTCCACACAAGATTACTAGATTTCTTCAATTAAGAAGTACAATGTGATCACCAGATATCTAATGAATAATCCTCTCCAGATATTACTGGATAAAAAACAAGAGGTATTCCTGGTGAGATAACTGCGGAGATATCTGGGGCTGCAACAAAAGTTCATGCTGTTCAACCATTACTGTATGTATATTTGTCCTTACTATTTCCATTATCATTTATATTTTGTGTCCTACATGAAAAGTCTTTCACTAACTTTTTTTTTATGTTGCTACAACTATTTCCCATATGTGTTTGGCTAATTTGAATCTACTTTGTGTTAACTATTTCCCATAGATTGATGGACACCTGCTTCCTTCCTGCTTTTTGTTGGGGAAATCTCGGTCTTCACCGCTTCGTGAAGTTAAGATAGGCACTTTAAGATTAAAAGTAGCAATGGAAACACAAGAGTTTATAATTCTCCAATATGGAGATTCTTCCACTATACAAAAGAATAGTAGGATTACAATAATATGATTACAAAAGTAACTCACACTTGGTGGCTCACTCAAGCTTGAGGATAAAGACTTCTCAAGCTATCACTCTTTTCTCTCAAAGAGGATCTCTCTAACTCTCAAGTTTTTTCTCACTCTAAGAAGTGGCTTCTTTCTTGGATTCTTGGATGGCTAGTAATAGGGCTCCTTCTCCTATTTATACTACTCAACCTCCATAATGAATGGTGGAGATTACTTGCATCCGACGGTAGAGATTGATTCTCTAGAACGCTCCACACCCTTTAGGAATCTCTACACTCTTCCATTCCCTTCTTTATTCTTCCATACTCTTCCGTAAGGTTCCAAAAGGTTCCACACATCTCTAATATTCCAGAGGGTTCCACACTCTTCCACAAGCCTCTAGTGAGTTCTACACTTCTCTAGAGTTCTCCGGAACATTCTAGAAAATTCTAGATTTCTCTAGAAACGTCTAGAATTTTCTAGAAACTCTCCAATTAAGGAGGGATCCCAACAAATCTCCCCCTCCCGACTTAATTGGGGGGGTAGTAGTACGCCGGCACCTTGACAACAGTCTTCAAACTTCTTTGTTGGTACTACCTTGGTCATCATGTCAGACCAGTTCTCATCTGTGTGAACCTTGTCAAGATTTATTTGCTTTTCCTCGAGGACTCCTCGGATCCAGTGATATCTTGTATCAATATGCTTTGTGAGGGAATGAAATGTTGAATTCTTTGCCAAGTAAATTGCACTTTGATTGTCACACTTCAAGACATACTTTTCTTGATCCACTCCCAATTCATGCAACAAGTTCTTCACCCGCAACATCTCCTTGCAAGCTTCAGTAGCTGCGATGTACTCTGCCTCTGTAGTGGATTAAGGATATACACTTTTGCAGCTTTGATTGCCATGAAATAGCCCCCCCTGCAAAAGTGGTTAGGTATCCTGATGTTGATTTCCTTGAATCAATGTCACCAGCCAAGTCTGCATCTGTATATCCTTCTAACACAGGTTTTCCTTTTCCAAAGCATAAACATCTTTTGGAAGTTCCACGTAGATATCGGAGGATCCATTTGACTGCAACCCAATTCTCATTCCTTGGGTTAGCCAAGAAGCGACTGACGACACTAACTGCATAAGCGATATCTGGTCTTGTGCATATCATTGCGTACATGAGACTGCCTACTACAGATGAGTATGGTTTCTTCTTCATTTCCTCCTTGTCTTTTTCACTTGTCGGACTCTGCTTCGAACTTAGCTTGAAGTGCCCAGCTAGTGGAGTGTTAACCGGCTTTGATTTGTGAATGTTGAACCTTTCCAAAACTTTCTCGATATATCTCTCTTGGGATAGCCATAACAGTCTTTTTGATCTATCACGTTCTGCCATGAATGCGTCGAACTTCTTGTACCATTGCCTTGGTGCTTGCTTAAGTCCATATAGACTCTTTGTGAGGCGACACACTAGATCTTCTTTGCCTGGAACTTTGAATCCCTCAGGCTGTTCCATGTAGATCTCTTCCTCTAGGTCACCATGTAGAAACGCCGTCTTGACATCGAGTTGTTCAATCTCCAAATCTTGCACGGCTGCTAGGCTAAGCACAACTCGGATTGATGACATCTTTACCATGAGAGAGAATATCTCTTCAAAGTCAATACCTTTTTCTTGTCCAAATCATTTGACGACTAATCGAGCTTTGTAGCGAGGCTTTGATGTTCTCTTCGATCTTGATTCTATACACCCACTTATTCTTCAAAGCTCTTCTCCCTTTTGGTAGCTCCACTAGTTCATATGTGTTATTCTCATGCAAGGATTGCACTTCTTCTTGCATGGCTATTCTCCACTCTTCTTTATGACAATCACTCATTGCTTCTTTATAGCTTTGAGGCTCCCCCTCATCAGTGAGCGTAACGTACTCCTCTGTGTTGTATCGGGTGGATGGTCTTCTGTCCCTTGAGGATCGTCTTGGCTCTGGTGCGATTGGAGTGCTAGATTGAGGTTCTTCCTGAACTGGTTCATCATGAATTTCATGATCTTCAGCTTCACTGCTTTCTTGTGTGTTGTTATCTTCATGTCGAACCAGAGTAGGTTCAATGTTCTTACTGCTTCTCAATCTTGGCCTCTCTGAATTCTTGATATCTTCAATTGTTTGGTCTTCGAAGAATACAACATCTCTACTACGAATAACCCTCTTGTTAATTGGGTCCCACAATCGGTATCCAAATTCATCCTTAGGTGAACGAAGATAAATACACTCCTTTGTCTTTGCATCAAGCTTAGCTCTCTCATCTTTGGGGATGTGAACAAATGCCCTGCACCCGAACACCTTGAGATGATTATATGAAGCCCTCTTGCCCGTACAAACTTCCTCAGGAATGGCCCCTTCCAAAGAAACTGATGGTGTGAGGTTGACAATGTCAGCCACAGCCATTATAGCTTCTCCCCAGAATGATTTGGGTAACTTAGCATGAGAGAGCACACAACGAACTCTTTCTTCAATGGTTCGGTTCATTCTCTCAGCTAGCCCATTCAATTGTGGTGTCTTGGGTGGAGTCTTCTCTAGCCTAATGCCATATTTCTTGCAATAGTCTTCAAAAGGACCTCTATGCTCACCCCCGTTATCTGATCGTACACACTTGATCTTCCGTCCAGTCTCACGCTCCACCAGAGCATGGAATTCTTTGAAGGCATCAAGCACATGGTCCTTTGATTTTAACAGGTGCAACCATACTTTCCTTGAATGATCATCAATGAAGGTGACAAAATATAGAGCATCACCAATGGATCTCTCAGACATCGAACATACGTCAGTGTGCACGAGGTCTAGAATGTTCTTTCTTCTTGTGGGCGGAGAAGATCTTTGGAAAGCAACCCTATGTTGTTTTCCAGCTAAACAATGAGCACAAGGATGAAGTGGTTTACCTTTCACGTCAGGGAGGAGTTGTTTCTGAGCGAGTATGTGAAGACCTTTCTCACTAATGTGCCCAAGTCGTTTATGCCATGTGTCCATATCATCAGTAGAGATGTTTACTTCTCCTTTGCATAGCTTAGCTTGCATTACATACAATGATCCTACCTTCTTTCCTCGAGCTATTGTCAAACTTTCTTTGGTGAGCTTCCACTTCCCTTCACCAAAGTAATTCATTAGACCGTCATCATCTAGCTTTCCAGCGGAGATAAGACTGAGGCGCATGGTCGGGACATGCCTCACATCTTTCAAAACAAGCTTGCACCCGGTGCTTGTCGTCAGAGTGATGTCTCCTATTCCAACAATCTTGCTTCTATCTTGATTTCCCATTTGCACCGTGCCAAAGTCTCCACATGGAAGGAAGCACCAGAATCAACAATCCAAGAACTCTCATCACAAGCAATGTTTAGAATGTTACTTTCACCAACGAGATATAACAGATCTTCCTTTAATACTATGGCAGTAGTACTCTTTTCTTCTTGCTTCTTTGTTAGGCTTATTTGGTCAGGCTTAACATTACCGGCCTTTTGGTCTCTTTTGAAGCTTCGACATTCCATTTTCTTATGACCCATCCTTCCACAGTAATAGCATGCAATCTTCGAGCGTGACTTGGATCTACCTCGAGATTGATGGAGATTTCGGCTCTTACTACGTCCATGGGTTTCATTCCTACCCTGATTCTCAACAACATTAGCTTCGGGATGGATAAACTCATCTCGTTCCATTCTCCTTGCTTCTTCACCAAGAAGGCTGTCACTGACGGTATCCATAGTTAACTTTCCTTCCGGAGCTCAGTTACTTAGCGTGACAACAAGTGTGTCCCAACTTTCCAGTAAGGAACTAAGGAGTAGAAGGGCTTGTAGCTCATCATCAATCTTCATATCAATTTTTGTTAGTTGATTTACGAGCCCCTTGAAGTTATTCAAGTGCTCAATCATACTATGACCATCCTATACTCCAATTTCACCAACCGTCGAACTAAATTGGCCTTGTTGCGAGGCGTTTTCTTCTGAATCATGGACTCAAGCTTTGTCCATAATTCATAGGCATTGGTATAAGTAGAAACATGCTCGAAGAGAGTTTTGTCGATGTACTTACGGATCATAGCAACAGCCTTACGGTTCAACAGTTTCCACTGAGCATCACTCTTTCCTTCCACCTTATTTTTGTAGATGATGGGCTCATGCAAATCCTTACAATATAAGTGGTCCTCCATTATTGGCTTCCAATAGGAGTAGTTGTTAGCTGTGAGCTTGAACATGTCTCCATCATGAGCGACAATATCCTCCATCTTGAACTTACACGAGCTTGATTACGGCTACGGATGAACCTGCTCCGATACCACTGTTGGGGAAATCTCGGTCTTCCCCGCTTCGTGAAGTTAAGATAGGCACTTTAAGATTAAAAGTAGCAATGGAAACACAAGAGTTTATAATTCTCCAATATGGAGATTCTTCCACTATACAAAAGAATAGTAGGATTACAATAATATGATTACAAAAATAACTCACACTTGGTGGCTCACTCAAGCTTGAGGATAAAGACTTCTCAAGCTATCACTCTTTTCTCTCAAAGAGGATCTCTCTAACTCTCAAGTTTTTTCTCACTCTAAGAAGTGGCTTCTTCCTTGGATTCTTGGATGGCTAGTAATAGGGCTCCTTCTCCTATTTATACTACTCAACCTCCATAATGAATGGTGGAGATTACTTGCATCCAACGGTAGAGATTGATTCTCTAGAATGCTCCACATTCTCTTGGAATCTTTACACTCTTCCATTCCCTTCTTTATTCTTCCATACTCTTCCGTAAGGTTTCAGAAAGTTCCACACATCTCTAGAATATTCCAGAGGGTTTCACACTCTTCCACAAGCTTCTAGTGAGTTCTACACTTTTCTAGAGTTCTCCGGAACATTCTAGAAAATTCTAGATTTCTCTAGAAACGTCTAGAATTTTCTAGAAACTCTCCAATTAAGGAGGGATCCCAACACTTTTTGACATAAGAGTGGATTTTCATCAAGCTGTAGGCTAGGGTAAGTGGAGCACCGATCATTTGGTTAATTAACAGCATCATTATACTATAGCTGTTTTGAAACCTGGAAACCAATCCAAGTATGCTATATTGTACAATATAACTCATTTCAATTTGAATTATGTGAAAAGCATATGGTTATCATTAAAGAATACTTTTACCCCCGTTTGACTAATTGAATGTGTAAATCAACTTAATCTGTATGACATACTGGACGTACCTATATATTTGTAGTAGAACACAGTTTAACTATATGCATTTTTACCAAGGATATCGTTAGTGCTAACTAATCCGAATTAAATTTTTGTTGTTACCTCTACACTATTGTTTATATGAAATCTGAATGACCAATCCATTGTTACATTGTTTTTTGCTTTATTTTAGATTTTTTACCGGATTGTTATGCATGGCTTAATTTTAGAAATATTTTTGGCGTTGTGCAGCTATTCCCATACATAAAGTATTATTTATACCGACTATAATGAGCCATAAACTAAAAATTATAATGTTACTACTCAAGCTTCAAATGTTTAACTATCGATGTAAAGGGACCTAACTTTAAACTAACTAATCATTTATATTTCTACATCACTAGAGGATTTTTTTTAACGACATTATCTCTCAAAAATAAATTTCAGGGTTGAGCATGGTATAAATTAAAATAAATAAAAAATCATTGGGTTTTTTTGAGCATGGTATAATAGATTTCAGGAATGCAAATTACCACTAATAACTTGATATAGTTCTTTGTTGTTGTTAATGGGAAATACTTTGTTGCCGCAGTGAAGCCAAAAAAAGTTGCAAGGAAATTCCCAAAGGGTACTATTCTTGACAAAAATGGAAGTATTACTAACAATGAACTCATGCTGATTCAGGTATTAGTGTACGTGCAATTTTATCTAATGGTTCAAATTTAAGATTGTTATTGTTGTTTTATGAGTTTGTATTTTGTCTCACTAGAAAGCCTACCTCCGTTGTGTATTACTATGTGTGGCAGCACCATGACTGTCAAATTGGTTATAGTCATCATCAGATTTTGGATGGCAATTTTTTTTAGAAATAAATCTTGCATTCACGTACTGATAAAAATGTCTTTAAGTTGGGGTTTAAAAATATTGCAAACGATACCAAAAGGAAGACATGCATGATTTTTTTGAAAACATGAAAATGATCCTTGGTGCACAATATTAAGATGAACATTTACTGCTTGATCATAATATTTTTGTTGCATTCAGTTTGAGCAGCAGATCATTTTTTTTAGAATGATGTTACTTCTTGATCATACTATACTACTTTATTACATGCTTATTGCGTCTAAATGTAATGGTTGATTTAATAATTTTTGAATACTAAGTAGAAAAAAAAATTTAAACTAAGGAACCATTAAATAAGTTATTTATTGGTTCTTTGAAAAAATAAATTAGTTTTGGTTTTCCTTATAGTACGAGTGGTGTTATGGGTTGGATGTATCCAAGCCAAACTGTGTCAGCAATGACGGCGATTGTGACGTTGAGGTGGAGGAGATAAAATCAATACACACACATTTTTTACTGAAGCGTTTTTTGTAATTAAATTGTACATGCGATAAAAAATGCAAAGGAATTTCATTCAGATGATCCAACTGATTTAGGGCCTACAAATATAAGCTCTTGGCCCAATACAAATTTCATTCATCTTTATATTTTATGCCGATATATTCACATTCATTTTAATCACAAAATCATTATTGGATATTTCATCATTACCTTTGTTAGATTTGTAAAGATGCAAAATGAAGAAGCTTAGAATCAAGTGGCCAGGTAAGCGTAAAAAATTGAAACTACCTGCACTAGTATAAAGCAACCAAGCAACACTCCTAATAGCATATCATCTTATTCTTGCATTAGTCATACATTGCCAATCAAGTTATAAGGTAAATATGTTGTACGTAAGAGTATCATCTGGTAAATGTAGCCAAGCGTTTAATTTTCAACTAAAAAGTAGAAGTTGAATAGGGATGAATTGCTTTTTATTTTTCAACCAAGTAACTTATCTTTTAATTTTCAACATGTACCATGATTTGTGAAAATCTGACTAGATTATTCTCCTTAATTGTTTGTTTGGATTGGATTATCTAGCAGGACCGATTTCATTGGATGTCTCGATGGTTACTTAAAAACAAAGCATAGATTGTTAATATGATTCTACTTTCTATTGTCTAAATGTGATCTTTATAGGACCAAATTCACCTATGGCAGCGCACAAGTTTAAACATTTTTTGCATAATTTTTTTTTTAATCTCACCGCAAGTATTCTTGAATGAATATACAGGCTCAGATGATGACAAAGGACAAATGTCTATGATATACAAAGTCATATGCAGCTTGGATAGCAATGAGTGATTGCATTAAGACTACTGTGGCGCAAGTTTAATTCCACGACTGTAACTTTTTTACCTTATATTTTGTACTTCAAGAATTGAAATTCCAATGGAACTTTCTATCTTTTACCTTCATAACGCATTAGACCGTTAATGTAACCATAGGATGATCTGAATTTAGTTATTGATTTTAATAAGCAATAACCAATCTATTGTTATCATTCATTTGTTAGGAAATTGCACAATCCGATATAAGGGTATGATACTAGGGACATGTCTCCTACTATCTATGCATGCTTCATAGATTCCAATTAAGGGTTTATGAGTTTATGCATGCTTCACAGATTCCAATTAAGGGAGCTAAAGACTCCAATGGGATCGTTGAGTGATGCATCCCAAACTGGCCATAATAATAATTTACATTTACATTCGAAAATGATAGACATATTAGAATATTATCAACTATAATGCTTACCGTTAAAGCCCACAAAATCTATAACACTTTGCTTCCTTTTTTATTTTAAAGGAGAATACCTATATTGTGCCATCGTTCATTTGTTTCATTTTCATAACTTAATCATGTGCATTCTGTCAGCTAATTCTTTATTGAAGTTTATTAGAAATTAATTGATTATAAAATATTTGATTGATGGTTTATTTATCAATGGAAAAATAATGAAAGTAAATCTAACGAACTACCGTAAACTGAATGGATTAAGGCCTTCGTGCAATTTTGAGTCACACAGCTATATTTTTATTATCTAAGGATATATTGTATATTTTGACAAAGAAACGTTTAGACAGATTAACAAGTCTCAGATGTGAAATACAAAAAATCAATGTAAGAAATTGAGGCCAAGCAATTTGAACACCGATTAGCTATATTTGTATGTACAAGTATTGGGGAAAAACCAAAGTATATTGATCGGCAAAAATCCCCTTATATGATTTTATTTCCATTGTTTTTAGTAGTTATGCTATAAAAATATGACTCAACGATCAAATGCATGTCCACCTGAACGTACGTATATACTCGTATAAATTACATGTTTTCGGAAAGGGAAATGCTTTGGCAATAACTGATAAATATCTCAGGCTCAATGGACAAGGCAGGATGCTAATAGGGATCTTCAATAACATGATAAATCATAAGGACAAGAAAGGAGGACTGCCGGTGCCTTTCTCCCATCTTAACAGATTCACAAATTGTCTTCTCACATGTGGCCTTGTAGAAGCTAAAATACAAGATTACGTCTTCACATGGAGAAGGCGGGAGATTGCAAATGATATAAATAAAGTGCTGGTTATGGTGCCTGGATACATACGTTTCAAAATCTAGTAGTTATTGCTAATACATCAGCCTTGAGTAGCCACATACCTATTATCATCAGACTACATATGAATATTGCTCAAGGTATAGGCAAGTCGTTCAAATATGTCAACACTTGGCATAAACTATACCACATAAATTTGGCGTTAGTTATTTAATTAGTAATTAGTTATTAAGGCTCCATAAAATAGAATTTGTGCAAATGATGGAATTTAACGACAAAACTTGCACCATTGTGTTTGTGGTGAAATTTTGAGCAACTTTCATATACGAAGTTTTTCAATCGGAGTTCAAACAAAAAAGTTACAGACGAAAAACGAATTTGGAATGGAAATAATTAGGTTAGAAAATCAACGTTTATATATTAATCAATTGAACCCACCGGTCAACCATCATTTGGGCCGGTCGAAACCTAGCTGTCGACCGGTGCCCATGAGCAGTCGATCGGTTGGCAAACTGGCGGTTAGGTTTTGTCTTGGCTAGAATGACCCGGATTTAATATATTTTAAGCTAACGGCCGTGGTTGATTCAAATGCCTATAAATTTAGGCCTAATCCTCTCTTCTCTTCTCATATTTTTTGAAAGCAGCAGCAAAGTTCTACCATATTCTCTTCTCCACTATTTTCTAAATTATAAAATATAATATTTATATTTATGTATATACAGATTGGAGAAGAATAGGAATCAAATAAGAAAGGAAGAGAAGCGAATAACCACTACGTGATAACGAGGTTAAATATATATATATATATGTGTGTATGTATGTATGTATGTACGTATGTATGTATGTATTTATATATTTATTATTCCTTCAACCCCAAATATCTTCTTATTTCTATAATTCTAATAGTTGCTTACCATTTATATACATATTTCTTGGAATAAAAAGAAATGGAATTGAATTAAAGGTTTTACATTAGACTGGAGATTTGGAACGCTTCTAGAAGGTGAGTGGGAAATTTATATATTGTTTATGATTTTGGATCTATTCCATTGGCATACGTTTGATTTTTATGCCTAAATTAATATATGTGAGTTGTAGGCTAAGTTTGAATGTAATAAACAACTCACATATATTTTTAGGAGATTTGATAGGACTTGTTATTACACGTTGATCTGGAAATCAGTCTCAAAGTTATAAATATGAATATGATTAGATATGAAATTTATTCTAGATCTAAAATTGGATTGTAGATTATTATTAAGGTTTTGATTATTACCCTAATTACGTTGAATTAGAAATTTTCCGTGGTTTAATTTATGGGAAGAATGTCTCTTTGATTTTTATAAATTTATTTGTGTTTTCAAATTGCATTGAAAGTGCAATGTTTGATTTAACAAGAAATATAGACAAACAAAAAGGAAGAGATGTGTAAAGTACATATTTATTGTCCATAATTTATACATCTATTCCAATAAAAAGAAAATAATCACTCCTTGTAATTTCAAATGAGGCAAATCTTTCTTTTTATTCTCGATCATTTGTTTTAAACAATTTTATGGAAATCACAATGGAGAATTTTCCTAAGAAATATGATTTTAGCAAATTAAATATGAAAAGAATATTCTAATTAAAGATTTGTGATTACAATATATTTAGTAGAAGTAGGTATTAATATGCGCTAATAAATATAACAATTTATGCGCAATGCACGCTTAGGATATTAGTTATATATATGCAGTAATAACGTTGATCTGTATATATGAAATAGGAAGGAAAGTGAGGAAAGGTCGTAACTCTAATTAATGGGTAATAAACGTGGAATGAATTTGGAAGTTACAAATAATTGATAGGGTAAATGGATTTATGGGACTGGTAAATATGGAAGACTAGATAAATAACTATGGAATAGTTACAAAAGGTTACTAATTGAAAATTTGTAAATACATAAATGTCTTAGGAAATGTCCTTAGGATGGTATTCTTTTATCATGGAAAATGGACATCTATGGAAGGAGTAAATAAAGAAGATTTATGGAAAGTTGAATATTTTAAGGTAAATTATATGCCTTAAATATGTGGAAGGATGTTAGTAAGCTAAGTCCAACATCCAATTTAGGATGATAAAGTTTGTCATAATTAAGCTTAGGATAATATGACTTAAGTTAGTAAGCGTAGAATAAGTAATTGGACTTAGTAGGTTGAGATGTGAGGTCGTAGAGTTACACAACAGAAGTCTGCCCTTCATGTTGAGGCTACCAATTGTTGTGTACGCTTCCTACCGAGGTGAGATATCTTTAACCACATGACCTATAGAATAATTGGGAATAGAAGATTTGGATACGAGGTCAGTAAGGTGACACAACATAAGTCTGCCTTTCACTCAAAGGCTACCAACAATTGTGTACACTTATTACCGATGTAGGACATCGCCAATCATAATACCTATGGAAACGATTATGAGATAATAAGATCTACTTAGGGATTAGATGTATTAAGTGGTTGTTTGAGGGCCTGCCACTTTCCTAATTAAAAAGTATTAAATGATCTGAATTATCGATTAAGAGCGGTAGTGGATATCTCAGGAAAGGTCCGCTTCATATTTAAGGTATTAAGTGACTGATATAGGAGCCGTCTCTTTTTCATAAAGAAGTATTAAGTATCCCAATGAGATTCTAAGCAATGTCAGCTAGATAGTATTAGTGTGGAATCCGCCTTGGGGTTAGTTATTAAATGACAAAGGCCTACCTAAAATATAGTATTAAATGGTCAAGGGTCTGCCTAGTCCTTATTAATGAGGTATTAAGTGGCTTGGGTATTGTCTCTTATATGACTAAGACTTTAATGATGATAGATGGGTTAGTAGTATGGCTATTATGTATTACAAAGCCATAAATAGTGGCCAAGGTCTCTACAGCAACGACCTACAGACCAACGATGATGATTCTGGGAGCCTGCTACATATTTTGGAAGTATTAAGTTGTTGATAAACTTACGTCAGTATTTTGTACCCTAGGAAGGATAGGTAAATGAATTGTGCTAGGTAGGAATATCGTGTGTGCAATATTAGGTTAGCTTGGGTAAGTTTAAAATACCAGACATAACAATTAAATCAAATCCAATCAATATGAATTTATGTTATGGACACTATAGATTTTCTAATCACTAGAACGTTGTTCTGGCCCCCTCCTCTTATAACCCACATGATAGATTTAGAGGAAAATGTCACTGGAGCTGGACGTGATTGATTGTTGGAGAAGTCTTCTTTTCTCTCATGTTTGATGTTGATGTGGCAATCTGATATCCAAGAAATACCATTAATTCTAAGGTAGTAGGCACAGTCAGTATTTATATCCTATTATTGTTTCTGCTATGAGTTTATATTTTTATCAATCTCTGATAATGCTTATACTTATTTGCAAGTACCAAATCCAACGATCTATGCTTTGTTGGCTTGGATTTCGATTCTCATCGAAATTTACGCTCATTAAAGTGCGGGTTGTTACATTTGGTATTTGAACCTAGGTTAGTCGGTCAGAGAAATTAGGATAAATTTAGAGAATGTATTTGTACTTTTCCGTCTATTAGTATTTTTATGTTGGACTCTAAGAATCCCGACTATAGAAGTAGCTGTAGCTCCACTTCAAAGGAATAGGGAAAGCAAATATCGGTTGGAATATCTTAGAGTTAATATTTTCACACCGACTCCGAATTACCCTACGGAGTGTTGACAATCGGTAAGGCGCTAATGGAGAAGACCATGAGTACGACATATGGCAGAATACTGGAGGCTGGAGGATGTTTGACTTAATGATTGGGATTCTAGCTACCTAATTATTTTGGATTTTGATGATTACTTGCAGTCGAAGATACATAATTATTCCAGATAAGCGGGAAATAAACTTCTTTATGTCGCAAACATCTGGAAACCAAGGTAAGAGAATGTCCATCAACCACCATTAGATGGCAAACTAGATTTTTATTTTAAGAATCGAGGTCTGTGTAGTTAATGCCCCTCTATTACCCCGCTATATCTCATAGCGGATTTCTACCGCTACGATTTTTCCATATAGCCCCAAAATATAGCCTTTCCGCTTTGATCCCCACTATTTCCGCTATATCCCGTTATTCCCGCTATATTTTGCCATTTCCACTATATCTTCTTTAATAAAATGAATTAAAAAATTGCATTTATACATTATAAAAATTATGGAACTAATTTATTTGATTTAATTTTTAATATACTTTCAGAAACGAAAATACTCTAATATTTTACTAGATTCAATTATGTTATATAACAATTTTACGTTTATTTAAAGTATATTCGCACACATTTTTTGTTTAAAATTATTTATGTATTAATTATAATTCAGTTGAATGATAATTTTTCTTTTAATTACCTTATATATTTGTAAAAACATTAAGTACGAGTTTTATATGCCATTTTAGAGCCATCCGCTATATCCCGCTATATCCTCACTGTATCCCCGCTATGACTTTTTGCACCTCCACCGCTTCGAATCTGCTGAGCGCTTTAACTGCACAGAGGTCAATTTCTTAGTCTAAACCTGTAAGAGAATTTTGATAAAGTATATTTTGGAAAAGCCTTAGAGTTTGGGAAAAAGGGTTTTTAGAGGATTTCTTTACCCAAGGATTTATTTTAGAATTTTGGTAAGTTTTGAAATTTTAAATTTTCAAGAAGCATGTATACCACTAAGTTGATTGTGTTAAGAAAATTTGATTTATAAAGAAGTAGGTTTTGAAATCCTTATATATATATATCAATAAATTTTTGATTTTGATTTTCGCTAAGAAAACGGTTTTTTCAATTCAAAAATGAGTTTCAAATGGTGAATATTTAGCCCAATGATTTTTCTGTTTATAAAAATCGAAGTTTTTAAAGTTTTCTCTCTTTTAAGGAACAGAAAAATAGGAATGACATTTAATTTTATTGGGGTATGTAGGTAGAATTATTATTGTACCCACAAGCTATTAGAAGAAATATTTTATGCGAAGTACGCGAGGAATAGTAGTTGGAATATTATCAGGCTTGTTGGAATTGTTGATGGTTGAAGCAGTATAATTTCAAAGTACTACAGAATGGTGGAGGAATGGTACGGAAAGCCAGATTGTAAGCTTGGGCACCGTCGAGAAGCGGGTTGGTATTTTTCAAATCGTGTTGAGTTGAAGGAGACGACGCGAAACGATTATCGTTATTATTATTATTAACGTTATAAACTAATTAAGCCTGAAAGGATCTAGGTTCAAGTTGAATAGAAAAACCGCCTAGCAGTCGACAACTTGTAGTCGATCGGTAGCGGTCGACCTATAGACCTAGAGGGGTCGACCACTATTTAGGTTTTAGCCCATCTTGACCCTGGAACACGATTGTAAAGCCGCGTCCAATTTTCTTCCAGCTGCATTTGTGCTCTCCCTCTCCATTTCAGCTGAACCCAAATCACCACCACCTCGTCCTCCAAATCAGCTCCCACTTCCTTCATTCACCTCCAACTGACCCCATTTCTCCCCCTATCCAACGAGCAGTAGCCCGCCTCCCCTTTGCGTTGTTTTTCTTGTGTTAGACCTTGCCCCACCTCCACTCCAGATCTGAACCCTATTTCTCTATTCTCAGCTTATGGCACTTCCCTGCACTGTTGGTTCCTCCTCGCGCCACCTTAGTGTCACCCTTCAAGAGATCAGGTAGTTGGACCAGAATGAGCAGAAGTTCTCCATCTTTCTCAGCACCACCAGTTTCAAATTCCTTCAGGGGCGACCAGTGAAGTCTGGAGACTTTGCAGCTTTCATGCTAGAAGAGCTTTCTGAGGCGGCATGACTTGCATCGATCCTGTGCTTTGAGACTTTTGAGTGGGAATGCTACTCGCAGCGCATTCACCTTTTCAACGCTCATTTGGCGTCAAATTTTAATGAAGACAACAATTCATTCAATCGGAGTTAAAGGAGTCAAGATCGAGATGTCTGACGATGACTTTGGCGATTAGAGATTTTCGGGATGGCACGGACTTGGATGATATTGAGATGGTCGACCCAGAGATCTTACAATGGATCTTTTCTCAAGATGTCGGTATTTGGCGGACGGGCAATCTAAGTCTGACTGCCCATCTTGTTGTACGCATTATTCAGTACAACATCACCCTAAGATGGGAAGCTATGATCATATTTATCCTTCGATGCGGAAGGCCACCTATGCAGTTATGAGTGGTATAGCCGTCAATTGGGCATGCACTCTTATGATTCATTTTTCCGATCAAGGAGTTGGCACCCCTATGGAGTTACTTTCCATATTCCTATTCATTCTCGTCTGCAGGAGATACAGGGTGAATCTTAGTGGGTAGAATACCCAAACAGAGGTCCAGCCTGCCATTGATAATGCCTCCCTTAGGAAGATGGGAATTCCTTTTTCACTAGCCGCACTAGCAGCAGACAGCAGCCGCAGCAGGAGGCAGAGCAAGGACAGGGCATCGAGGGATATCAGAGTCCCAAGCTAGTCATCTTTCGGCTAGTCCAGACTGAGCTCCAGGGAATCTGCATCGACCGACGAGGGATGAGGACCGAGCTACGGTGCCAGAGTCATGAGATTGGGTACTTAGTCGCTATGCTTTGCCCTTTTCGAGGCCATGGCAATGGATCGACTTCCCGTCGAGGATCGGGATCGTCCCATAGTTTGTAGGCAGTGTTTTAGGTTCTATAGCGTGTTGTTGTATCTTTTCTCTTCCAGCATCTGTTCTTTCCATTTTAGGTTGTTGTGTTGTAACTATTAGTTGTCTTCTTTTATGAATGTGCAATATTATGAGATGTATTTCTATTTTATTTGTTATTTTTTCCAATATATGAACCACTCTTATATGTATATTTGGAAGAAATTGTATAAATCTCATAAGGATGCTTAACTAACAGTAAACTGTAATATGAGACTGGAAGTTTTGAATATATATAAATTTTAGCAAGCAAATGGCAGGTTAAATTATTTTGTGAATCGTGGGTCATTGTTCCTGTTTCTTAAAAGCTAACTTTTTTTTGATAACCAAGTAGTTTTTAAATAAAATATCAAGTTTTATGGGTTAAGGTTAGTTGTAATATGCTAGAATTGAGCTTATGCGTTTGGCCCATAACCGACTTCCGACTGATGCTAAAAATGTGGCTTGAATTATCAATATTTTTTAGAAGGAAAATATTATGAAAAGTTTCTCTTGATTTAGAAAAATTTTCTTGAAAAAAAAGAGAGTTTGGTTTTTAAATTATTTTTGAGGCTCAAATAAATTTTTAGAATTTTTCCCAAATTTTATTTCAAAGAAAATTTGCGTCTAAATATTTTAGAAATTTATTTTTTAAGCGGTGTACAAATTTGAAAAGAGAAAAGGGTTTTATGAAGTTTTTGATTTTGAAGGCATTGTGCTAATCATAAGGAAGTAAAATAGATTAGAAATGCGAATTTATCAGTGAATTAGGATTGAAAACGCGACAAAAGGCAGGCGATAATAAGGGAAAAGCCGTTCTAGCATTGGAATTTCTATTCCACACCTTATAGATGACTCATGCGAGTCTATTTTTGGACTTAATTCTGTTTTAGAGGTTGGAAACAAGCCTCCTTATGCATTGGAAATTTGAAGTGAATCCGGTACAGCGAGGAAATTTCTACTATACAAAAGGAAATGGATAGCTTACAGAGTGGTAAGAATGTAAAATTCTCCATCTAATTCCCTTTTTTGGGCGTATGAGTGATGTTTAGGAAGCGATATTTCAACGCGTTAGACTTTTAGTTGGTAGGAATTGGATGCAAAATGGTTGCACCATACTTCTATTCATAGGAGTGTGAGGATTTTTGGTGACAAGTTGTTTCAAAATCTGCATACATATTGAACTACCGGTATATATAGGTTGTTTGCACCATATTTTTAAAAATGTTTTCAAAGGAAGCATTCATATATAGGAGGATCGATTTAGAATCATTCTGCATACATATTTTCTATGTTAAGATACACTATGCATTTTTTCACATTGGTTACAAAATTGGTTGTACGCTAATTGGTTGTATAGTCTAGGATAATGCAAGCAAGAACCATCACTAAGTCATTGGTATAATTTTGGGGATGAAATTCTTTTAAGGGGGAAGAATGTAATATCCCGTAAATTTGGCGTTAGTTATTTTATTAGAAATTAGTCATTAAGGCTCCAAAAGTGGAATTTTTACAAACGATGAAATTTGACCATAAAAATTTCATCATTGTATTCGTGGCGAAATTCCGAGTAACTATCATATTTGGAGTTTTGCGATCGGAGTCCAAATGAAGAAGTTACGGACGAAAACGAATTTGGAACAAAAATAATTAGATTACAAAATTAAAGTTTATATATTCATCACTGGGGCCCATGGGTCGACCATCATTTAGCCCAGTCGACACCTGGCAGTCGACCTGTTCCCATGAGCAGTCAACCGGTTGGCAAGTCGACTGCTAAGGTTTGCCTTGGCCAGAACGACTTGCATTTATTATATTTTGGTCTAACGGTCGTGGTTGATTCGAGTGCCTATAAATTCAGGCGGAATCCTCTCTTCTCTTCTTATATTTTTCTTAAAGTAGCAACAAAGCTCTGCCATTTTCTCTTCCATTATTTTCTAAATTATAAAATATAATATTTATATTTATGCGTATACAAATTGGAGAAGAATAGAAATCAAACAAGAGAAGAAGAGAATCAAATCAATACTACATGATAACAAGGTAATATATATATATATATGTCCGTGTGTGTGTATTTGTATTTATATATTTATATTTCCCTTCAACCTCAATCTCTTCTCAGATTTATAATTTTAATATATGTATGTACTATTTTTATACATATTTTTTAGAATAAGAAGGAAATGAGGTGGAATCAAATGTTTTACTTTAGATTTGGAGATTTTGGAACGCTTCTAGAAGACGAGTGGGAAATTTATATATTGTTTACGATTTTGAATCTATTCCACTGGCATACGTTTGAGTTTTATGCCTAAATGAATATATGTGAGTTTTAGGCTAAATTTGAATGCAATAAGAATCTCCTATATATTTTTAGGAGATCTACTAGGAATTATTGTAACACCCTGATCTGAAAATTAGTTCAAAAAGTTATAGATTTGAATATTGATTAGATATAAAATTTATTCCAGATCTGAAATTGAGTTATAGATTATTAGCATGAATTTGATTTTTACCCTAATGATGTTGAATTGGAAATTTTCCGTAGCTTAATTTGTAGGAAGAATGTTCGTTTGATTTTTTAAAGTTATTTGTGTTTTCCAAACTACATTAAAATTGCAGTGTTTGATTTAACAAGGAATATAGGTAAATAAAAAGGAAGAGATGTGTGAAGTACATGTTTATTCTCCATGGTTTACACTGCTTATTCCAATAAAAAGAAAATAATCATTCCTTGCAATTTTAGACGAGGCAAATCTTTCCTTTATTATTGATCTTTTGTTTTAAGCTAATTTATGGAAATCACAACAGAGAATCTTCCTAAGATGTAATTTCAGCAAATTAAATATGGAGAGAATATTCTAGTTAAAGATTTGTGACTAGAATATGTTTGATAAAAGTAGGTATTTATACTTATTTATACACGCTAATGTATATGATGATTTATGTGTAATGCTTGCTTAGGATATTAGTTATATGTACGTAGTAATAACATTGATTTGCGGGTAGGAATTAGGAAGGAAATTGAGGAAAGGTTGTAACTCCAATTAATAGGTCATAAATGTGGAATGAATTTGGGAGTTACAAATAATTAATAAGGTAAATGGATTTATAGGACTGATAAAAATGGAAGATTAGATAAATAACTATGGAATAGTTATAAAAGGTTACCAATTGGAAATTAGTAAATATATAAACATTTTAGGAAATGTCCTTAGGATATATTCTTTTATCATGGAAAAAGTGACATTTATGGAAGGAGTAAATAAATGGGATTTATGAGAAGTTGAATATTTAAGGTAAATTATATTGCCTTAAATAAGTGAAAGGAGGTTAGTAAGCTATGTCTAATATACAATTTATGATTATAAAGCTTAGTGATAATAAAGCTTAGGATAATATGGCTTAAGTTAGTAAAGCCTAGAATAATTAGTTGGACCTAGTAGGTTGAGATGCGAGGTTAGTAGAGTTACACAACAGAAGTATGTCCTTTATATTGAGGCTACCAGGAGTTATGTACACTTCCTATTGACGTGAGACATAGTACCCATAGAATAATTGGGTTTATAAGATTGGGATGCGAGGTTAGTAAGGTAACACAACAGAAGTCTGCCATTCACTTAAAGGCTACTGACAGTTGTGTACATTTATGACTGATATGGGACATCACCAATTATAGGACCTATCGTAAATGATTATGAGAATAATAGGGTCTACTTAGGGATTAGAGGTATTAAGTTGTTTTCTTAGGGTCTACCACTTTTGTAATTAAAAAGTATTAAATGGTTTGGATTATCGATTAGGAGCGGTAGTAGATATCTCGAGAAGGATCTACTTTGGGTTTGAGGTACTAAGTGACTGATATAGGGTCCATCTCTATCCCATGAAGAAGTATTAAGTGTTCCTAGTGAGATTCCAAGCAATGTTAGCTAGATAGCACATGTGAGGCATCCGCCTTGGGCTCAGGTATTAAATGACAAAGGCCTACCTTGAGTATAGGTATTAAATGGTCAAGGGTCTGCCTAGTCCTTATTAATGAGGTATAAAGTGGCTTAGGTACTATCTCTCACATGGCTAAGACTTTAATGACTATAGATGCATTAGAAATATGGCTATAATGTGTTATAAAGCCATAAGTAAGGGTCAAAAGTCTCCGTAGCTAGGACCTATAGTTCAACGATGACATACCAGGAGCCCGCTTTCTTTTTATTTGGAAGTATTAAGTGCCTGATAAACATACGTCAGTATTTTGTACCTTGGGAAGGGTAGGTAGATGAATTGTTGGGTAGGAATATTATGTGTGCAATATTAGGTTAATTTAGTTAAGCTTAAAATAGTAGACTGTCACATCCTCCACTTGGAGGCCCAAAACTAACGGCTACGGATGGTGCAGTCATCCATAGTTATTAATTCTCAACGATTAAATATGGTAATGTTAGATACATTGATATAACAGAAACATATGGATATGAATTTTTTTTAAAATCAGTAAACAACTTTCTCATTCCATTTTAAGGCATTTCAAATTTATTATATAATCCCATAACCATTAACCACGTTTAGAGAAAATATAACTATTACAACATACGCCAAGAGCGACATATAAAGATGCCCCCTTGGATGATCAGAGCATATAACTAGGCTATTAAACAACTTTGCCTTTACAACAAAACACAGCGGAATCAAAATAGAAATGAACTCTAAATAGGCATCATGCCTCCTGCATATCTACGGAAGCTTATTCGTCTAAAGAGGTACCTGAAAACCTCAACTCTCAAACCACTCAAAATCAATTAAGCACCCGAGAGTTTAAGGGGAAAACATGAAATTCGAGTCAGACATAAAGCTTGGTATAAATAATAATCTACCATCTCAAACCATTTAGATATCTAAAGACCATGAAGATTAGCGGAAAGGGTTTTCCCCTTACTAGTATCTTATTCAAAACCATATACCGTGCTCCTGCATCCACAATGTTTAAAACATAGCATTTCAAAATATTACTATGATATGCAAACAAATAATCCAATTCTGGATTACCCATCCCCATTCATTTTTAACTATCTATCTTAGTTATAGTTTCGAGGGTCACTATTAACCTAATAGTTTTCATGGACTGATTAATAACCTGTTTATTGCTTATGGACTCCCTATCCAGTTTTATAGTTTTCATGAGATCACTAAGAACCTAACGGTCCCTGCAAATAACTTCATCATTCATGGGTCCTCCCTGAATCTATTGGTATCTCCAATAACTTCCCTCTTGTCCTTGTTTTCATGGGTTGACTAGGAACCTATTGACATTTATCAATAACTTAATCTGGATATAGTTTTCGTGGATTCACTGCAAACTTATTGGCCCATACCAATAACTTATTCCAAGCATAGTTTGCATGGGTTTACTACGAACCTGTCTATCTGACAACTTTAAAATTTAAGCATCCTACATTCTGGCCTATCTGACCCTTTGGATGCAATTCTACTCATTCAGGAGTTAATCCAATCTATATTCACTACTGGGTCAACCTAGCTTGTTATTCTACCCTTTCTTCCCAAAATACAGTTATGAGTCCATTATAATGTGAATACATACATTAGATGAAGTAAACATATTAACATAATAATATCAACACCTTTGGTTTAATATCTTTGAAATCATTTTTATAAAAATTGGTTAATCTCTTTAACTTAATAATCAATGAAAACTTCTTAAGAAACTTCATACTTAAAATCATTTCAAAACTTTATTATTATGCCATGGTTTTCCTTTAAAATGAGATTCGGTAATTTGCTTTCAAAACTAAGGATTTCGAACCCTTAACACTTTACTTTCGACACCATTGGATAACCTCCTTTGAAAGCATTCAAATCTTCTTTTCAAAACACTAACATATACCTTTCGAAACATTTTAAAACATCTCTTTCAAAACCATTGGGTTTTTACTTAAAAGTATCTTTTGAGTCAACATGAATAAATATGAAAGTATCCCTTTTAAAACCATTAATCTTTATGTAAAACTATTTGGAGAAAGGTCGATGACTTCGGACCATCCATTCGGAAGCTCAAATCATTTAAATAAAACATTGAATAACTTCGAATCCCCTTTCGAAGCCATTGCCTTTGAAACCCTTGGACCCAATCGAAAGCCTGTAGGTAGTGGCTCAGTACAACTAAAAAAGCTACCTTTCGAAAGCATTGATGACTTCAATACCTTCGAAAGGCACAAGATTGGTAGCAAGATCTCGACTAGGTTGAAACCACCCTTTTCGAAAGCATTAATTTATAAACAAGGAACTCATTCGAAATCTCCACTTATACAAAGAGGCGGCAATAGATTCGAGAGTAATGGTTTCGACTTGGTCGAAAGTTTTCTTTTGAAAACAAGGCAGGCACTTAGCTTTGGAAAGCAAAACAAAGGTTTCGACCTCATCGAAAGCAATGGTTTCGATACCATGTCTTCTGCCTTTATCCAATCCACTATGTACCATCATTGTGATACCTTGTGTATTGGTTTTGGCTTTGCTAGGTTTCGACTTGGTCGAAGCAGAAGTAATGGGTCGAAAGGTGCTTCTGAAAGACGTGGAACCAATATTTTCTTGGTAAAGGCTAAATTAATGCTATTTAAAGTAATAGCTTTATAACTGACCTACGTATTTATAAACATTTAATTAGTTGCCTTAATCTTTTCAAATTCTTTACAAAAATTACTTCAAATCTAATTAACACCATTTTAGCAAATAAGCCCTTCTTTAACCTAGCAAATACAACATATAAGTCCTTTCTCAAAAATAATTTAATTTATATAATAAATCACTTAGGAGAAATCCCCAAAAATTATAGAAATTCACTTTCAATCTGTCATCTAACATATAAAAAATCCAGAGCTAAATTCTTCATAAAATAATCGAAATAAATCTCTTAACATAATTATTCATATTTTCCTTTGAAAATTCACAATAAATTTTCCATACCTTGGATATTATGAAAATTAAAACCCATCTCTAAAATCATGTTTTACATAACATAAAATTTTCTTATGGCATACGAAAATCATTATAATCGGTTTTACACTTAAAACCATGTAAAATAATTATCAAATTATTTTGTTTGAACTTAACATGTCCAAATCCAAGCATATCATCAATCAAAAATCATAATAATAATGGATTTAATCTTAAACCCGAAAACAAATGATCATAAAACAAAATAGAGATGATTTAGATTATTATTCTCCTTGATTAGGATAAGGACTTTGAGATTTGATTGAGATTAATCTTCCTTGCTTTAATTCCTTAGCTTTAGTCTGATTTTTCCCCTTTTCTTACTCCTCAGTAATGGCCGACTTAAATCGTTTTGACTTGCGTTTTAGGTTTGTGTTTTGTAAAAATGAACGTGAATGGAAAATGAAACGTGAACATAAGGGTAATAGAAATGTAGGCGGCAATTACCCTAATACCCTTGTTTTAATTAATTGATATATAAGCCATTTGTAAGCCTATTTAGATAATTAAGCACAACCTTTAATTATTTATTCAAATCTCAATTCCCTTATCACTCTAATGTTTACATTATTCTATTTAATTTATCAAGTTAAATCCCCTAAATAATGTTATTAAAAATTAGGGGTGTTACAGGCTCTCCTCCTTAAAGAATTTCGTCCTCGAAATTTAGTAAAGACTAAATACTAAACATAGCAATCATATGTAACATCTCCTAACAAGCATTCTAGCCTACCCGACTAGCAACTATCTATATAAATCTAACATAGACATACCCTACCATGATAAGTATCTCTAATCCTATCTTCTGTCTTTCAAGTACAGTCCTTCTCATTTTCGCTCCACTGAACTTTCACCAACTTGACTGTCTTATTCCTCAATCTTTTCTCATCTCTCGCTACAACCCAAAGTGATTGTCTAACAAAAGTCAAATTTGGCTCTACTGTCAAATCTTCCAACCATGTTAGGGGAATAGTAGTCTCTAGATCAGGCATATACTTGCAAAGATGAGACATGTGTAATACATTTGGATACCTGCCATATTGCTTGGCAACTCTACTATGTATAGGAGCTTTCCAATCCTCACTGTAATTTGGAACAGACCAGCATTTCTCAGTGCCATTTTCCCTGACTTTCCAAATCGTACCACACCCTTCATTGGTGATACTTTAATGCAAACCTTATCTCTAACTAAGAATTCTAGGTCTTTACACCTCTTATCTACGTAACTCTTCTGTCAAGACCGAGCTTCCTTAATCCTTTCTTAGGTCAACTCAATTTTCTTTGTCGCCTCCCTAACCTGATCTGGACCTAAGACTAATCTGTCTCCAGTCTCCCACCAACATGCTGGTTATTTGCACAGCCTTCCATACAAAGCTTCAAAAGGCGCCATTCCTATACTTGTCTGATAACTATTATTATCGGGAAACTCAACCAAATGTAGGTGATCTTTCCAAGATCCACCAAAGTCCAACACATAAGTTCTCAACAAATCCTCGAGTACCTTATTGACTCTCTCTGTCTGCGCATCCGTCTGAGGGTGATACACAGTATTCATATTATGCATGGTGCCTAATACATCCTGTACACTCTTCTAGAATTCATTAGTGAATAAAGCATATTTGTTACCGACTATACTACTAGGAATTCCATGTAGTCTAACCATGTTCTACATGAAAAACTTAGCTAAAAAGGTGCCGTCCTGGTTGACTTAACTTGTATGAAATGGACACTCTTGGTCAACCTATCCACTATGACGTATATACTTTCATTTCCTCTATTTGACCTTGGAAAATCGTCTAAAAAATCCATGGTTATTGAAACTCATTTCCAAACAGGAATCTCTAAAGGTTGAAGCAATCCACTCGGCTTCTGATGTTCGCCTTACATTTATTGACAGTTTGCACACTGCCTAACCCATAAGCCGACATCCCTCTTTATAGCTTCCCAATAGAAGTTCCTCTTCATATCTTGATACATCTTGGTCCCTCCAGGATGAATCATAATCTTAGACCGATGATATTCTCTAAGAACTTATCTCCTTAAGTCCTTGACATTCGGAACACACAACCGTCCCTTCTTTCTCAACTATCCTCTCTGGTTAAGACTAAAATCCTTTAGATCATCGATCTCCGATTCCACCTCAAGCCTTCTAATCTTCTTGGCTAATACTGGATCGCCTTTCTTCTTAGAAACAATCCTTTCGATCAACACTGGTCGAACTTCCAAACATGACAACTTGGCTATGCTCTGACTAGAACTAGCAGTCGATCTTAGCTGCACACTACAAGTAGTCAAAGCTTCTAGATCTCTCCATTCTGCCACCGTAGCTAACATTACATTTTCATGTCTTCTGCTAGGAGCATCCGCTACCTTATTACCTTTTCCAGGTGTATACACTATCCTAAAATCATAAGCAGCCAAAAACTCCAGCCACCTCTGTTTTCTCATATTCAACTCCTTCTGAGAGAATAAATACCTCAATGACTTATGAACCATGTATAGCTCAAATCTCTCCATAAGAGATAATGTCCCCAAATCTTCGATGCAAAGATCACTGCAGCCAACTCCAAATCATGAGTACGATATCTTACTTCATGCGGTCTAAGCTATGGTGAAGCGCAGGCAATCACTTTACCCTTCTGCATCAACACAGCTCCCATTCTAGTTCTGCATGCATCGGTATACACCACCGACCCTTGGTTTCCGTCTGGAACTACTAATATAGGTGCATTGGTTAACAAATGCTTTAACTTAAGAAATGTTTCCTCACATTTGTTGGACCAGACAAACTTCACCTCCTTCCTGGTTAACTTACCCAAAGGCGCTATTATCCACGGGAAATCCTTGATGAATCTCCGGTAATAGCTAGCAAGTCCTGTCTCCAGTCTCTTCCAATTATTAACAGCTTTATTCTAATCTAGGTCGATTGACATGCCTTTCTCTGAAACCATGCGACCAAGAAACTTAACATCTTTCTTTCAAAAATGACACTTGGAATACTTCGCCTTCGATTACTACCGGCGTCTTAAGCACTATTCTAAGATGATCTTCATGCTCGCTTTCATCCTTTGAGTACACTAAAATGTCAGCTATAAACACCAACACAAACCTATCCAAATACTCTCGAAAGACTCGGTTCATCAAATCCATGAAGAAAGCAGGTGCATTCGTTAATCCGAATGGCATTACTAGCCACTCGTATTAACCATACCTACTCCAAAATGCTGTCAAAGGAATACTATGCTCTGCAACTCATAGCTTATGGACACATATCGCGAAATCCAACTGGAAAAACACTCTGGCTCCACACAACTGATCAAATAGATCATCAATTCTTGGCAAAGGATACTTATTCTTAGTCGTCCTCTCGTTTAATGTACGATAGTCGATACACATTCTCAATGATCCGTTCGGTTTCTTCACGAATACCGCGGCCGCTCTCCACAACGAACTGCTTGGTCTAATAAAATTTCTCCCTTCTAGATCCACTAGCCGCACCTTCAATTTCTTCATCTCGGTTGGTGTCATCCTGCTAGGTGGTCTACTGATAGGTTTAGTTCCTGGCACAAGATCTGTCCAAAACGCAACAGCTCGTTACGGTGGTAGTCCCGTAACTAGTCAAAGACATCAGCAAAATCTCTTGCTACTCGAACTTGACTTAACTCTTCTACTACTTCCATAGCACTTAACAAAGCACAAATATTCCAGTCAAAATTCTCCACTGAGAATATAATTCGGTTATGACTGTTAAGTTGTCTTTGTGAGATTTCCCTATCCTGGTAAAATATCCTAGCCGCATACTTACTCAACTAATCCATACCCAAAATGATTCTGAAATCTACGAAATCGAAAACATACAGACAACATGTAAACTTATAACCTAACAATTCTAGTTATAACTAGTCACATCTCATCCCAGAGTTGCATACCCTCCTATTGAATTCACAACCCTTAAGGAAGTAACAAGGTATTTGGGTTCTAAACATAACCTATCAACCAAATTCTAAGATATAAATGAATGTGATGCACTAATATCAAATAGTATCCTAACTGTTATACTCTAAATCAAAAGCATACCTTCCATCACAGTCTTTCCTTTTTCAACTGCAGTTGGCCTAGCAGATGATGGTCCAACAGCAAAAGCCTTTCCCTTGTCCCTTTTCAAAGCAAATAAGCCCTTCTTTAAGCTAAGAAAATACAACATATAAGTCCTTCTTTGAAAATAATTTTATTTACATAATAAATCACGTAGGAAAAATCCACAGAAATTACAGAAATTCATTTTCAATGTGTTATTTAACATATAAAAATTCCATACCCAAATTCTTCATAAAATAATCTAAACAAATTTCTAAACCCAATTATTCATATTTTATTTTATAAATTCAAAATAAGTTTTCCATAGCTTATAAATTATAAAATTTAAACCCATCTCTAAAATAATATTTTACATAACATAAAGTTTTCTTATGGCATACGAAAATCACTGTAATCGGACCCTTAAAACTCTATAAAATAATTATCAAATTATTTTATTTGAACCCAACATGTCCAAATCCAAGCATATCATTAATCAAAAATCATCATAATAATTGATTTAATCTTAAACCTGAAAAACAAATGACCATAAAACAAAATAGAGATGATTTAATTATTATTCACCTTCATTAGGATAAGGACTTTGAGATTTGATTGAGATTAATCTTCCTTGCTTTAATTCCTAAGCTTTAGATTGATTTTTCCCCTTTTCTTACTCCTTAGCAATGACCGACTTAAACCCTTTTGATTTGCTTTCTACGTTTATGTTTTGTAAAAATGAATGTGAATGGGAAATGAAACGTGAATATAAAGGTAATAGAAATGTAGGCGGCAATTACCTTAATACCCTTGTTTTAATTAATTGATATACAAGCCATTCAGTAGCCCATTTAGATAATTAAGCATGACCTTTAATTATTTATTCAAATCTCAATCCCCTTATCACTCTAATGTTACATTATTCTATTTAATTTGTAACGAACCCAATTTTGCATTAATTTAAATTAATAATCAATGTAAATTTTGGAATTTATTTTGGAATTAATTTGAATTTTTTTCAAAATAAACGAATTAAGTGTTGATCTGTATATATAAATAAGATTGTAAATTCATTTGAGTTTAAGAATTCAAAATAATAAATATTTTAGAATTGTTTGAATTTGAAATATATATATGTATATGTATATATGAGTAAATATGAAATATATAATGAGTCACCTAATTATTTAATGGGTAGTTAGTTTTAAAAGCATTTTCTTTTAAATAGTATGTATATAATAATGATTAGGAATGTCTTTATACAAATAAGAAAATGTAATATAAATTTAATTAAAACCTTTAATGAATGCATAATACAAGTGTAATGGTTTTATGGTGGAATTAAACAAGTGTAGTGATCTTATCAATATTTTAACAAGTGTCATTTAGTTTTATTTTTGAGAAAGAAATAAATAAAAATAGAAAATGGGGTTATATAAACTATCAAATCTTCTCCCTCTCATTTCTTTTACCTGATCAAACTTTATAAACTAGCAAACAAAATTTTCAAAAGCAAATCTGAGAAGAAAAATCAAAAACTTTAAAACCAGCATTACAAATTCAACTAAAAAAGGTCAGCAAGCAAAAACAACGTAAAATCTGGAAATTCAAACACTGTCTTCAATTCAAAAGCCTAAGCTTGGAAATTATCTCACATCTGGAAACTAAAGTTCAAAGCTCAGAAATCTGTAAAAGAAAACAGCAACTAAATTCAGGTTTCAGTTTCAAGTTCAACACCAAATTTTCAAATTCAAGAATTCAGTTTTCAAAAGGAATTCAAATTTCAGTTCTCTGTTCTTCAATTCGAGGTGAGTAAACCCATTTTTAAGTTTGAATTTGTTGAATCACTGGTTTGCATGCGATGTTGTGGAAAGTTATGAATCAAATGTGCTGAAATATATATCTATTCATGCCTGTATGTGTGTGTAATGGTGTGCATGTATCTGGAACCAAGAAGAAAATGTCTCTGTTAAAAATTCAGGGACTAATTAAGTTCGAAAACCAATTCTATCTTCCTCAATCCCTTCTGGCTTGTAATGTTTAAATAAAACATGTTTAAAATCATCATAATTGAATTTTAAAAATATTTTTTAAGATAAAAGGAATTGTTTTGTCTAGAAGTAGAAAAACAGTGGAAATTCAAAGTTTTACACCATTTTCGATTTGCATGAACTCGAATTTGGATTTCATCATCTAAAAATATTTTGAAAGTAATGATTTTTACAACAAAATTTAGAATTTTTAGTTGCGATTTAGAGGTGTAATCGTGGGATGAACGGAGGATGGGTTTTCACGATTTTCTGATGATCGGTTCATTTTCGAAGTTTGAAACTTGGTATGGAGGTGCTAGAATGATTGTAGATTATGGGAAAATTGCAAGAATTTTTTTATATTCATGGTGGTTGGAGATTCCTGGCGATTTACGGTTTAAGTGTTCGATTTCCTCGGCGACGTTCGCGTGGCAATTAGGAAGGCTAGTGGAGACCAGAAGTCATCGCGACTGGGGGATTAGCTGCGTGGGTCGATGACGAGGCCGAGGTCAAAGAGACGAGGATTCCGGTCGCTTGGATCGTCGTGGCGATCGCATTTAGTCAATGCAGGTTGGTTCTGGGTGGAGCTAGAAGCTCGATTTTCGAATCAGAGATACCTGGGTACATTGGGTTGTTCGAATCGATGCTGAAGATCGTTGGTGATGTTCTGGTGAGTTCATCGTCGATCGGCGATGGTCATCGTGGTTGTGCACGTATACGTGCATCAGTTGGTATCAGCGATTTGAGGTGTTGGGGAAGAAAGATGGAAAATCGGGTCCAAGCTCGAGAAATTGGTCGTTTTTCTCGAAGCAACGAAGCTTTGCGTTGGCCTGGTGGATCACTCGGGTAGAACGAGTTTTTTTCTCTGGATTGATGATGCTGGCCAGAAAAACATTAAAGTTTTAAGGGAAAATCAAGTTTTTGAAAATAAATTTTGTTAAATCAATTTTTCCTTCAATATTGAATATTATTTAAGCTTTAAAATTAGTTAAGAAGGGTTTTGAATTAATTGTTTTAATTAACCTAGCTTTAAAATGGTTTAAAGTAAATATAACCTTTATTTTGAAAAGTTTATTTTAACTAAATAATAACTAAAGGTTAGATAATTAATGATTTTGTTAATATAATTACTTAAGAAGTAATTACTTAATTAATTACTTAATATTCAGATTTATTTAATAAATAATTAAGGTTAATTAATTTGTAATTAATTATTAATTGATTAAGGAGTAATTAATTAATAAAAGTAATTGAGAGTTAATTAATTAACAATTAAGGATTAATTAATTAAGATAATTAATTAAGGAATGATTAATGAATGAAGGTGATTAAGGCTTAATCAGTTGAAATTAATGATAATAAACCATTAGTTAAATATTACTAATGAAAGTAATTATGTGGTTGATGAATTTAAAACCACACGATTTTTTCATCTTAATTGAAGATGGTTGATTGTTATTGAATGCTGTGTGATGGATTGATATATTTGATATGTGATGTGATGCTATGTAATATGAAATGCTTTGTGCTGAGCTGTTATATCTGTGATGAATATAAAACCTCTTGGCCCGTAAAATGGCATTTGAATTTCGATGCGACAGGGAGTTAGATTCCAGTTGGTTATCCGAAACCCATGTCGAATCGTAATGATGAACCTTTGTGATTGATAAATTTACTTTATCTATAAATCTGTGAATGAAGATAAGCGTTATGGGTTATACCGCTTATCGATATTGATATGATTGAATCTATGATGATTGTTGATGTTGCACTATTGTGTAAAACCCCTGGACTAAACCATACACACACAAATATGTATTTCACGAGGAAATCGATTAAGTCACAGGTATTTGAAATGGTTTTGAAAGATGAATTTTGAATCCAAATTGTTTTGGAAAAGCTTTTGGGTTAAATGTGAAAAGCTTTTGAAAAGGAGTTTTAAAAGATAAAAGTTGTTTTAAATAACTTGATAAAGTATTGAAATTTAAATAATTTAATCTGAATTTGAATTCAAAATTTATTATTGAATTCTATGTTTGGAAATTATGATATAATAAGGTTATACAAGTTATAAATGTGTTCATATGGGTTTTAAACCATTTTAAAAGTATTATTTTGGGAATTTGAACTTAACCCAACTTTTATACTTGAAAGGCTTTAACTTTTGTAAATGTAATCAGATTTTTCCAAAACGAAAACTATTTGTTTTCAAATAATAATAGGTTTCGTATAAAGAAAGGATTTTCAATTTATGTTGAAAAGATTTCAAATTTGAAATGAAATTGTTTTAAAAGCTATGAATGAATCTGTGTGAAAGATTGGTGAACTTTGTGAAATAAATCTTTTTGTTTAAAGATTTGTAAATGTTAATTTGTTTAAAACCATTTGAAAGAAAGGTTTTTAACCTTTCCATAAAAGATTAGAAAGGGAAATTGTTTTGAAAAAGCTACGAACGAATCTTTGTAAAAGATTGGTGAACTTTGTGAAGTGAATCTTTTTGTTTAAAAGATTTGAAAATGGTAATTTGTTTAAACCATTTGAAAGAAAGGTTTTGGATAATAAGTTGTGACTTAACTAAGATCCCAATATCCATATGTTTCTAAATATTGCGTTCACTATTCGGTTTAGCCGGAAGAGCACCTTTGTGTCATATAACCCATTCCGAATAATGATACGACGAAATGGATAGCATTTGAAGACGGTGGTGAAGACCGGGTGTCTTCGAGAACGATAGGATAACCTATCGAATGACTCTACATTGAGTAGCTACGGTATAGAGATCTCCATATGTGAAGTGGAGTCCGATAAGGATTGGCGATACCCAGATTGCAAGGGCTTCTTTGTGAAGTGCCTTTGGTTCTGTTCAAACCCGGAACAGACTTGTATGGATGTGTGTCTAACATTACACTTTTAGATGTAAAGCTGGTTTCTATCAAATACATTTCTGTTTGGTGGCGGGATTTATTCTCTTAGCTTAATACCCTTCTCTGAGACGTACGAGCTCAGAGGTTATGTAGTTGATGGTTACTAGTGATACATTTCCAATTTGGTAATGTGGCATACGAAGTGCGGATGATCATTTGTTGATCAAAGCATGGCTTTGTGAAAAAGCATGGCTTTGTGAAAAAGCATAGCTTTGTGGACGAGACTTCATCGAGCCTCACAACCCGGTAATGGTCGAAATAGGAATGTTGCGGCAAGGTTTTTAGGGGTCGCGCCCCTAGGGTATGTCCATTTCCTTTTGGATAAAAGGTGGTATCATGGTATGGAGCCCAGATATTTAACCTATGTGGTTGCTACATACTTATTGCTGTGTGGTTGTTGGTTGAGAGGCGCCTCGGATAAAGGTCGGTAACGACCAGGGATGGCATACTTGTGTGGTAGTTACCTATGTTACAGCTTGGTTAAAGCGTGAGGTAGCGTCGGCCTTGTGTTAGCAGAGATCCGGTTAGGTTCTCGAGGGAATCTTTCTAGAGGCGTTCCATTTCGGTGTAGGAATTTCCTTAGCCTGACCATTTGTTGGAAATCCAAAGAAACAATACGTGCCCTGTACGGTTTTAGTTGTATAACCTGCCATGGAATGTGGTGGTAACCTGCTATTGAACATGACAGCTATAGTAGGCATATGACGAAATGTTGTATGCTGTTGGCTAAGATTAATATTATACTTTCGAAATGTTTTCTGCACTATGCACTAATAATAATATCAAATGGTTTTCATGTATCAAGCATTTTTGACTATCATAAGAAGAAATCTCCTCCAAGTGTGCGTTTGCATTGTGTGTGTGGCGGGAGGCTTATGGCAGTTTCTTTTCCAAAAAGCATTGCGGATTTCAATGTTTTAAAATTCTTTTGTTGTTTTGCTTTTGTTAAAGATAAACGTTTTTGTTTACTCTACCAGTCCCATGACTGACCCGGAGTTTATTGTTCCCTTCCTAAACTCCAGGTACCCACAATTTTTCACATAGGCAGCCTAGAAGCAGGTTATCTGTGTTTTGGAGCTAGTTTGGATTCGGAAGTCTTTTCGAAGCTGTCAGATTTTGGATTTGAAAATCTTTCGAAGTGCTTGGAGTTTTGGAGTTTTTGAAAGCCTTATCAAAGTGAAGTATGTTGGAAACTTTCTAAAGTCACTATTGTTCCACTATGTTGTTGTCATTTTATTGTAGTATCTTTTGTGTATCACTTTGATATTAGTGATCAATGTTGTTATGTATATTGTATCAAAGTTGTATATGTGTTATGATCAATGATATTCATTTTGTTTCCGCTATTTATTACATCTAATGTTGTTATAAGCTCCATCCGAACTGAAGTTCAACGTCTGAATCTCCGGCAGTCGAATACAAATGAGGTATTTGATGTCGATTTTCAATCGCTGGATTTCGAGTCGTGACATAATTTATCTAGTTAAATCTCTTGAATAATATTATTAAAAGTTAGAGGTGTTACATAGATATAACAATTAAATGGAAACTAATTTTAATGAATTTATTTTATGGATACTGTATAGATTTTTTAGTCACTAGAATGTTGTTCTGACCCCCTCCTCGTTACAAACCACATGATAGATTTGGAGGAAATGTCACTAGAGCTGGATATAATTGATTGTTGGAGAAGTCTTCTTTTTTCTCTTGCTCGATGCTGATGTGGCAATTTGATATCCATGGAATACCATTAATTTCAAGGTAGTAGCCACAGTTAGTATTTATATCATATTATTGTTTCCGCTATGAGTTCAGATTTTTACCAATCTATGGTAATGCTCTTGCTTATTTGTAGGTATCAAATCCAACGATTTATGCTTTGATGGACTTGGGTTTCGATTCTCATCGAAATTTAGGCTCATTAAAGTGCAGGTGACTGCAGATGTGAAGATCACGTGGTATATGTTCTACAGTATGAGGCATAGCCAATGACATAGAAAAATTCATGATAAATTTAATGAAAATAAAACAAATTCTGAAAGCATGGAACAAAATAAGATAAAAAGACAATACGGATTTAAAGAAACCGGAGGAAGACTTCATTAAAAAAGCTGCTCGAGTGTGACAAAAAACAGAAGACACAACACAAAATGATGAGATGACAAAAGCCAGTGAAAAACTCAAGAAGCAAATGCAAATGAAATATACCGATGTAATGTAGAAATCAAAGGTAAACAGGTTAACACATGGAGATTCAAACTCTAAATTTTCCTATATTATGATGTTTATGAGGAAATCCAATAATAACATACAAGCTTTATGTGATGTAAATGGAAGAACTGACATTTGACATCGAAGTAATCAACAACAAGCAATACAATTCTATATAGATTTGTACAATGATGAGCAAACAAGGATGTGGTATTTGAAGATTTCTAGAAGATAATAAGTGATAGAGCAGATAGTATTTACTCCACCCATTCTTGGAGAATGCAATTAAACATGCAATTTTTTCATTTAAAGATGAAAAGCCAGCAGGACCTAATGGTTTTTCATCAAAATTCCAAGCTTCTTTCTTTATAATAGTAATGTTACTTAACTTTAGTAAAGTACCCATTTTTCTATCTTGGAGAATCGAACTCAAGAACTCTAGAACCACAATTTAGAGATTTTATTACTAAAGCTAGTGGTTCTTAACTTAAAATTCTACAAGGTTCATTAGCCTATAACAAATATGTGAGTTCATTAATGTAGTTAATTATGTTTTTAATGCTTAGGAAATACTTTAAGGGCTTAATAATACTTTTAATAGACTCATCCCCGAAAAATATAATCCTTTAGATATTTTTGACTAGAGAGCAAATGTCGCGGACCTATCCCGAGCTATTTCCTAATGCACATGAGTCAGGCATGTTTTGTTTGCTTATTGATTTATTTCTTTTAGTAGTTAATGATGTAGTTGAACTAGAAGTTATTAGCTTATTTATAGATTTCCTCTAAGGAAAACTACAAGGACACAATTTTCTTAAGGGGAAAGTTTGTAAAAACATGTAGTTGAGAAGGACTAATAGTGATTTAAAATAAAGAATTAATTAATTAAAAAGGGGTTTTAATATTAAATTATGGATAAACAGAATTAATTTTGGAAATATGTGTGAAAATATTGTACAAAGTAATAAAATAATTTACATGAGAAAGTTATGCTTATTTAAATGTGCTTGGATATTTTAAAAAAGGGTTAAAATAATATTTTTAAAATATAGTAAAAAATAGTTAAATAATTTTTATAAATTTACTAAATAAGATAAAGGAATTATTTATAAAGAAAGAGAATTTTTTCACTAGCAAAAGTAGTTTATAGTCTATTTCTAAAATTGGGTTTTAAAAGGTAAATATTGAAATAATTATTGTATTAGTATAAGATACAGATAATAATTATTATAAAAATTATGTAACAATAGTAAAAAATACTTGTGAGAAATAAATATGAATTTTATTTTGAGATTTGGGCTAATTGGACTTAGTAGAAAAACATCGTAGCCAAGGAGAAGAAATATATAAAAGCAAATAAGTTGAGATCATTAACCCATCTTTACACTAAGAAAAATATCTCCTTTGCATTTCTTAAGAAGTCTAGAACCCTCTTTTGTTTTACAAAACCATCTCCTATATACCAATTTGCACACTCCTGCAGCTTTAAACTTTTAAAAACTCAATTTTTACTCTAAATATTGGGAATAGAATTTTTAAATTTGAAAAGATGTGGTTATTAGAGAATAATTTTACAGATTTAGTTACAAAGAAATAGCTTTCTATAAATAATTAGAATTGCAGATTTTCAGGGAACATAGCCAATATTAAACTTAGAGAATTAAGGTTATTTCTCAAGAAATGCATTAAATATGTTTTCTGTAGCATTATAATTAAGAAGGAAAAATCAATAAATAAGATCTTAAATTTAAATAAAATTGAAGAATCAAGGAATTCGAGAATTTCATAAAAAAAGTGCTTTTAAATCGAAAATAAGAATTAAATAAAATTATTTTACAAGAAGAAGTAATGTGGAAACAAACATCTAAGACCAATGGATGGATGAGGGTGATATGAATACTAAATTTTCTCATAAAATAGCTAATAGTAGGAAGCGTAGTAATACCATTAATTCCATTTTAATTAATAATATTGAGATTTTTGACCAAAAAAAATTATGCAATGAAGTTACCAATTATTATAGAGAAATCTTTGGAACTACAAAAAGACATAAAATTAGAGCTAAATGGGATATGCTTTATAACAAGATTCTAAGATCGATCTAGTAGGGTAAGATGTTCCATTTACATAAGTTGAAATTTGAAAGGCTACAAAGGATATGCCTAATGATAAAGCCCCTGGTGCTAATGGATTTCCTATATTATTCTATGAAACTTTTTGGAATGTTCTAAAAAGGGATATAATGAAAAGTTCAATGAATTTTATGATGGTTTGTTACAGTTAATTATGCTTAATTTCACACATGTAATTTTATTACATAAGAAAATAGGTGCTAACCAATTAAAAGATTTCAGACCTATTTCATTATCAAACTGTTCTTTTAATATCGTTTCTAAGGTTTTGGCTAATAGAATAAATACTAAATTGAACGATTTAATAGATATTACCTGGACAACATTTCATTAAGGGTAGAAATATCACAAATGATGTAGCAGTAGTTCAAGAATATATCAGATACTGCTGTAAAAATAATATCACTTGGACGCTTCTAAAACTTGATTTTGCTAAAGCTTTTGATTCAATTGATTCGATTTTTCCTTAAGGATTTATTAATGGCTAGGGGTTTTAGTGCTAGATGGTTATGATGGATTATGTCCTTATTTTAAACCGATAATTTAAGTATTATGGTTAATGGTATTTTAGGAAATAAAATTCAGTCAAAAACATGGATTTAGACAAGGTGTTCCTTTGCCACCTTTATTGTTTAATTTAGCAGCTGATGTTTTTCTTGAATTACCTAATTGGCCACTAGTAATAGGATATTGGACATCACAGGAAATGAGGTCACTGGTAATGGTCTATAAAAACCCAAAATTCTAGACATTTGATTTTAATGTTTAATTAAATTTAAATAATTAAATAATTGAATTTTGGAATTTAATAACTTATAGTTCAAAATATAAGGAATGTTTAAATATTCGAATTGTGAATTAAATCCTAGTTAAATGGATTTAATAATTTTATTTAACCCCTTTTAATTAATAAATAATATTGGTGATTCAAATTGTAAACTATTTGTAAATTTATTTAAAAATACAAATAGATCGGATAAATTTCTATAGTTAAATATAAAACGATATTTAAATCAGTGAAATTGTCGTTTCGGGGTACTATCTCGGATTTCGAGAAAACCAATTTCATTAAATCCGTAATGGTGAATTATATTATGCCGTTGAATTTCAAGGCGATGAGATGTATCGTTTGGCCTTGTGAGATTGAAACACGTAGAAATTAATTTCGAAAATTTAATATAATAACTGGGTTTGAAAAACTATCTTCTGCATATGATCGAAGTAGAGCTTAAGACTAGTTCCATTGCATTCGGAATAGGGGTACAACATATCGAACGCCAAACGACATGTCTTGTTTGCAGTTCGATATTTTTGGTATGTTGGGTTGGATATTTAATATACAATAAAATAATATATGTCCATATTCAAGACCACACCTATCAATCTCAGCCCATACCCTCACCATACCTTCCCAAATCCAAGCCCATGCCCTCCTTCTCTTACAAAACAATGCCTGTGAATCAAGAATGGGGTCGAAAGTTTAAAAATTAAAATCTAATCCTACATGGATCCCTTATATGCTATTTTCACAATATTTTTTAAGTTATATAGTTCGAAATTAGAAATGAAATCAAACCCCATTTTATACCATGGTAGATATTTTGGTACCGGCCTTACGGAAATTATACAAAAACCTATTTAGCTGTGGTTATAAAATTTGAATTGTCTTACTAGGAGCAGTTTAATAATAAATAAGTTAGAGGATGTCTATATAAGCCTTTCCATCAAAGTTAGCCTGCAAAGTTGTATTGTAGCTGACCAGTTCTAATTTATGTTCAAAACATACGGTCCTTGTAAATAGTAGAATAATCTTTGAACTCTAATCACGGCAACACACTTCTTTTCCTATTCATCCAAAAACAAAAAAACAAAAGAAGTAACAAAATGCCTATTAGCATGAACATGGTAGTTCTTGTTGTAACAGTTTGTTTGGCACTTGGGAAATAGATCATAGCAGGGGAGCATATAGTAGATGTAGTGGGTGGAGGTTGAACTTCAACTACTCAGCCTGGGTTGAGGGCGAAGAATTAAGAGTAGGAAAACTATTGTTTTCATGTACCTTGCGAACAAACACAATGTGATAAAAGTGAGCGGACCATAGTTTATTGAATGCAATGGGGCAGCTGATACGGAAGTGATGATCAGCTTGGCATCTCCTGGAAGGAAGTGGTATGTGTGCGTCATCAATGTTTTTGGTTCAGAGTGGCAGGCTCCATCCCCTTTCATTGCTTGGTCCCCTTTTGCATTGCCCACCATTCCAGTTCCATTTTTACCTCCTTCTATGCCACTTACATCAAATTGGCATTATATATACATGTTTGGTTATATTCCCTTTCCATTTTTAAAATACACACATCTATGTGTTATATATATATGTATGTACGTACGTACATACATACATACATACATACATACATACATATATATGTGTGCGTGTGTGTCTATGTGTATGTATTGGTATACCTTTCTCTAGACATATTTGGTTATATGGAAGTGTTGTCTAGCATATAACTTTATATACAAGTTTTATATATACCATGATTTAGTTTATATATAACTTTGAAACTACATTATCCTCAGTTTCAATGCTTTAAGTTTATATCCATTATGACCATGTTAATAATAAGTTTATATACATTACGCTGAATTTCAATTTTATATTTACGACTATTTTAATCATTAGCTTAGTTTCACATCGACATTTAATAAGTTTATAGTTCAGTTTCAAAGCTTTGAGTTTGTATATATTATGCTCAGTTTGCATTATGTTTAAGAATTATTTTTTCGGTTCAACTTAGTTTATAGTAAATATGGTATTATACTTGATCTGTATTATGAACTAATATGCAGTAATATATGTGAAATGTGTATTGAATGTCATTGACTATGAGTTTATTTAATCTTGTATGTATGAATTAATCTTTTATTCGGTTAATATGTAGCATAATAATCTTATATTCTTATTACTCAAGACTCAATCATACATGTTATTGCTCATTTATATATGTTTATATTTGCATAGAATTGGAGAATGTAGACTAGAGTTAACATACAATGTCTTTAAACTTGGAATATTGGAGAATTGAGTCTGTCGTTTGCAACTTTGCAGTAACTCCATCTTAATATATTTATTATCATTGTATCATATGCTTATATTATTCATACTTTGGAGTTAAAAACTTTGAATCACTAATACATGTATTGCTGGTAATGCATTAGTTGTCATAAACGAACTTTAGATATTTGTTAGTACATTTGTGTTTATGTATTTTTTAGTTTACTACTGCACTGTTGTAATTGATATTTATCTTAGTTTGGTCGGTTAACTGGTTAATTCAAATGGTTAATCAGTTAATTTAACTGTTAAAATTAACCGATTAACTGCGGTTAAAATTAACCAAGTCGTTCGGTATACCCCCACCGATATTAACCGAATAACGGTTAATCGAACCGAACCGAACTTATTATACGGTTAACTGAAAATATTAACCGATCGGATCGGTTAACCGACCATGCCCACTTATAATCAAAAGATTATAGGTTTAGACATGAGAGATCAATAAGTTCATAGTCAGCTCATGAAAACTATGACATCACTACAACAGTTTATGCTTTTCATAGCGTTTGAAAAACGCTATAACAGGCTACCATAGCGTTTCAGAGAACGCCGTGGAACCACAAGCTATGGTAGGCCGGCAGCATTACATAGCAGGAAGGAAAACGCTATAATATCTAATAGCGTTTACAAAAGGTCATAGCGTTTGCAACCTACAATAGCCTTTTTTCGCTGTTATTAAACTTAAACGCTATAGGGAACTATAATCCTTCATTTAACTTCTATAGCGTTTTTGATCACATTTTATAGCGTTTCATCAAACCATGTTATAGCGTTACAATGTTTTCCGATAGCATTTCTTGTCATGTTTGCATAGCGTTTTTGTTTTCTACTATAGCGTTTTTGATTCTATTATAGCGTTTTTGGTGGAAAATTCTTACATCTCATATAGAGTTGCGATAGCGTTTGATGAATCAATAGCGTTTTTTATCACATTTTATAGCGTTTCATCAAACCATGTTATAGCGTTACAATGTTTTCCGATAGCATTTCTTGTCATGTTTGCATAGCGTTTTTGTTTTCTACTATAGCGTTTTTGATTCTGTTATAGCGTTTTTGGTGGAAAAATCTTACATCTCATATAGAGTTGCGATAGCGTTTGATGAATCAATAGCGTTTTTCAAACGCTATCTTATATAATATTAATTTTCAGCATTTGTTTCAATTTTCATTTTATTATATTACATACATACATACATATGTATATGTATATATATATATATATATATATATATATATATATATATATATGCACACAGATAGATATATGTATACACATTACACACACACACACACACACACACAGAGATATATATATATATATATATATATATATATATATATATATTAAAATGTGGATCCCAAAAATAACAAATCGAGAAGATGACAACAACTATATGTAACAATGATAACGTTGCAGTGAATTCTAATTTGGAAACACACAATCAAACCAGTGGAAAAGTTTCAAATAATTCTGCTAATATTTCAAATACTACAAGACATGGTCGCATGATAATAGTTCAAAATAGTCTAACAAATGAACACAAATACTACAAGACACGGTCACATGATAATAGCTCAAAATAGTCTAACAAATGGACACAAATACTCAGTTATGGAGACGATGATACGAAAATGGCTGCTACAGAAGATTCTTGCAAGGATCTAAACATTGCTCCAGGTTGCTTCAGTGTTAACCAAGTTCCTGCATTAAATGACAAAGTAGACAAAGTATAAAAGTGCTGAAGCTGTTGACAAAGTATAAAAGTGCTAATACTTTTCAAAATAACTAATATCATTTTCTGTTAATTTTTCTTTATCCACAAGGACAATAAAATTATTTCCATGTTTTTGAATTTGAATCAAACCTCAAAGCTTTCGGTTTGTTTTCCAATCATCAGAGTGACATAAAAAACTCAAGATTTTGGGTAACTTTACAGTTTCAATGAAAACGAATTTTTTTGCGTCTTATTTCTGAAACTTTAATTGATTATAGTTTAGATTTAAACAGCAAAAATTCAACCACTGAACTAATATGATTGTCAGTCATAAATTTCTGGACCACATAATCTAGTTTCCATTTGTAGTTCAAATACCATCAAACATCCCCTATCCTCAACATCACCAACTCAACATATATCATTAAACTTCCAAAACACCCCACAACAGCTTCCCCATTGCAGACCACCCACTTTACTGTCACAACCACCAACATCCTACAATACAACTTCTTCTTGTAAACTCCATACTTCACTGATCATCTCTGATCACATCTGACCATCAACTCCACTACAATACACTCCTCACCTTTCAATCTACTGCACATACTACTCAAACCATTCAACATCTTCCTTCATCCAAAACGCATACAACATCCCCTTCAACAAGCACATTTACATCATTTGCTTCCCTGAACTTACTACACTTAACCGCCTCTTAATATTTACAAACGCATATAACATTTACATCCTCCTCAAACACTGCACTTTAAACTTCCCATCTTCATAGCCAGTGCAGCTGTGCTGCACATTCAACAAACCAACCTACTGGCCATACACACCACAACCTGACATTCTAACCCATCTGAAAACTATCTCCATCTCCACCAAGTTTGCAACTTCTTCATCTACCAATCTTACATCTCTGCAATACATCACCAAAACATACTGCCTCATTCAGACAATCACCACCCCAACTCCTCCTCTATTCCTACACAACTGCTAACATCCACCTACAAACATCTCTACAGTTCCTAAACCAAAATCCCACTGTTACCACCAACATCCCTCTGCAACAACTTCTCTACTGCCGGTTCACTTTTGCTGACCCTTACATTCAAATCAACAATCCCTTCCTCCATCAAATACCCTTATCTGCCCCAGCAACTTTCCAAACATTCACCACTTCCTCACACACCAAAAGAAATTCACTTTACTTGCCAATACAATCACAAAACTAACACTATTCCATTCGATCTCCTGACCACAGTGCCACATCCAGTATCACCTTCCACCTCAGCCTGTCAACAACATAACTCCACCTTCACTGACTTCATACTTCACTGACAACAACACCCTATCTACAGACAACCCACCCCATACTTTACTGAATTCATCATTCTGTCTTAACCCACCCCATACTTCATCACTACAGACAACCCACCCCATACAACTCTGTCTTAACATCTCTAAGCCACCCAAAATTCCAAAAAACCACTACATTACCACTACATAACATCGACAGCCATTCAAACAACCTACAACCACACCACCATTCATAAAACATCACTACAAACTGCTCTTACCACACAATTCTAAACTACCAAAACCTTCTCGCCGTCAAACTGCAAAGCACGTCACCACAAATCTTACAATGCTATTTCCCCAAATACTTCTCTGTAATCGCAAATCCAAAAATCACCGAACCTCCAAACGCGAAACCAACCACAACCTCAACACCCTCTGACAGCACTCTGCCACATTGCAATTCAAATACCATCAAACATCCCCTATCCTCTTCTCAAAATCAGTTAACCCCAAGTCGTCACCACTTCTGACCACACCTACTCCTTACTAGAGACCCTTATCATCACATCTCCCTGCATATACTTCAGCAGTGCCACAAAACATCACAATAGAACATTGACCACAAACTACCTCTGGCCACTGCATATCACAATTCAGACACAAACCATCAGCATACTGCAGCTCTTGTTCACTGCAGTGCATCCAAACTTCTGCAATTCAAATCCACTTCTCAAATATCCTACCCCCCACATCAATTCCATCGCCAACCAAATCGTCATCACTGAAACTGCCTTTGTGAAATCCCAATCGAATCCTTCAACAATTGAACTCTGTTAGTGATTACCTATAAGGAGTCGCTAACACAGCTGTTCAAATCATTTTTGTTTAGGTCTAAACAATCATGTATGGTTATATAGTTAATTTTGTAGATTAACTTGGTGAAAGCTTCAATTTGATGATTATTAACCGCTTGTTCTCACATGTGCTACCTTGCAGTGTATCAGCTATTTATGGTCATAGTGACTAATATTTTTGTATAATCCGAAGCTGGCAATGCAGATCATGTAATATTATGAAGTACAATAATTTTTTCAGTATTTAAACTTTTGATGCAGCATTTAATGGCTCGAAAATTTCTTTTTGGAAGATTGTATCTAACATTCGGTGATTCAGAATAATATATGCAATGGTTTGTTAGGCTTACTTGCTGGGAACAAATTTAAAGTAGCTTTACAACATTAAAATGAAAAGTAGTTTGTTAAACATGTAACAGAATAGAAAAATAAATTAAACATAGGACATTTTGTACAGGCATAGGTGGGAAGAAACTTGTAATGTTCATCCCGTTGCGAGAGAACCATCTACTACTACAACATGATATTCAAGCAATGTATCTATTATTTAAACTTAAAAATAGATGTATTGGCAAACAATTTAGATCTCCTAGTATCTATTTTGCAATTTCCTCCAATCAGTCCTCGAAGATCAAGGATTATCAGCTTACGTAAGAACATCAGTCTGAATTAGTTGACAATAATGGCATGGAAATTGGTCGACCTATAAATCATTATATCAACTCCTCCTTATCGCACTAGACTACCAGTACAAAATCATTATATTATGTCTCCTTTTTAAAATAGTCGAGTGGTCAATTCAGTGACCGTTACCTGAAGCAATAATCCACAATTGTCATCCTACTGTAATTTGCAGGTGCTTTGTGAGATTTTACTACTATCTCCCACTGTCCATGCTTATCAATCTATAACTTTAATACCAATCATAGTTAAACTATTTAGTTCGATTACAAAGTTGATTGTTCAGATTGTTTGCAAGCTGCAGAATAAAAAGTTTTAAGGCCAGCATGCCACTACTCAATCATATAATCAATTATAAACTATATTTTATTTATATCATATTGATTACAGAAGCTAGTATTTAAATGCAATATCGATCATAGAGGAAATGAATACGAATTTAAATCAGACTTCAATATTAACAGTAGTGACTAGACTAAATAGACATAATGATAATTTTAAATCATAAACTCTTACATGAAGAGCAGTTCGTAAATCAACTGCGGCTGGTGATGATGACTACTAGCTAATGGCTGCTGGTGATGGCCATTGGAAATGATAGCTACAGATCGACTGCGGCTGGGATGAGTATGAACGGAGCTAATTGATTGCAACGACGACGATGACGAAGGCGCTGTTTCGCTTCAACGGACGAGCTATAGGCAATGCAAAGCACAAGTAGGTACAGTCAAATATGCAGATCGGTTATTTTGAAATTTTTCTACAATGCCGTACTGAGTTTCTTATCAGTGTATTCTTTTATCTTTTATCTTATTGAAATATGTGATTTACTCTTAATAGCTATGAAAAATTCAAAACCACTTATTGAAAGTGCTCAATATAGAGTTTTATGTGGAATAAACAAAGCCTTAGCATCAATTTAAATCATGATGGTTATAAACAAATAACTATAATAACATTTGTTAACTTTATTTTAGAAAAGAGGAAAAAAAGAGTTCCTCAATAAATATAAAATACCTCGGGAAACATGTCAACATCTCGATATAATCCATCATGTATAGGCCTAGGATAACTGGACACCACTTCAACAAGTATAATAAATTTCACAACATCTGTCTTTGGATCTTTTGAAATTTCATAAAGATAGCCATCAATCAAGTTTACCACGGCTAATTTTGAGCTATCAGACACAGAAACAAGATCGCTATCTGCTAGAAGTTCTTCAGAAATCTCTTGGTTGGTTTTATCACTTCCCTTCTCTTGCATTGAAATCCCTTCAACTATACTTATAACCACGTCAATATCATATATTATTAAAAGATCAGAAACAAAAGCTTCGTTTAACTGTAATCTTATCCTCTTCACCAATTCCTTCTTATAGCTATCGCTAAAATCAAACAAGATTGCACCTTTAAGTAGCTTTATCAAGAAACTACGCGAAACAAAACCTTTTTCTCTCAGTAGCAAGCAACATCTCTCGCTTTCTAGTAACATCCTCATAACTTAACCAAGATAACTGATGTTTAAGTTCACCAAATTGAAATCTAATAAATTTATTCATGATTCAAAATTATTTGCGTTCACGTATTTGTCCAAAGCGTTATATATGACAGACCAATGTTGGACTGAAAATGCTGATACAGATTTATAACTTGTTTAGCAAATGTGTCATGACTCATAACTTGGAGTTGAACTCGAAGGCTACCTTTATTTACCATTATGACAGCATATAGTAACAGCCTCGCTTGCTAGGTAACTATTATAACTATGGTAGATCACGAGCTCTCCTACTTTACCAGAGTAAGGACACGTCTAGTGTTGTGTGAACCACCACACTTAATGCTTAAGATATGCTCATGTTGCTAAGATACACCAAACGTGGCGGTCTATACACAAAAGAGTGTATTGCTCTGTTTATGTGTTATCGATTCCCCTTGACACAAATAATTTTGTCTTAAAAATCAGGACTCAAAAAAATTAGAGACGGCAAAGATGAGTTATAAAAACATTAAAACCTAAATAATGGTTTCAAATAAGTCTTTGAGTTGGAGTCTTATTAGATAAAATTTTGGATCTCTAGACTAATAATAAAGACAAGAGGTAAGATCTCAAATCAATCTTAAACAACAATTATTAAAAAGCGATTGTACAATAAATACACTATATATTATTTCACTTTCATCATAAAACAGTGACATTATAGTCTGCAACATCAGTTTGTATAAAACATAACCTGGTGACTAATTTGGATGATTACAAATTTAGTAGGTTCCAATTTCTACAACAGAATTTTATATAAGCTCTGCCTTAAATATGAATGTTTTATCAATTAAAACTTCCATCTGTTTCGGCAATAAGAGCTGTTTCTATCCACCAGGATCTCAGAGTTAAGTAAGAGAACAACTAGTGGAACAGAAAAAACATTGATGGAGTCATACACTTTAATTGAGTTATTTAAGCTAAATAGCAAAAAACACAGCATGTCATATACATGGTCTCCAACAACACAATATACTATATTTGTAGATTGCTGGTTAATCGCCCTTAACTATACAGTTTCTTGTAACTCTGACCCTAGGAAAAAACAAAAAAAAAAATGAACTCATTTTTTATACTTTAAAAAAGAAAAGGATTTTGGAAGTAATATGGAGTCCTTGGTAAGCAAGTATATGCATGCTAAAATGATACAAGCAATTATGCATAAGAAAATTATCTTGTTTGTTTGTTTAATATCTAACTTCTTGTATACATCTACCTACATGCAAAATATCAGAAAATGAAATACTAAATACGATACTAAAAATGCATAATCGACTACAGCTATTAACTCTACAAAGCAATTGAATTCAACAAATTTATAACCATAGAATTTTATAACAAATTGAATTCAACAAAGCACCAAATACATTATAGAATTTTATGAAGAATAACACCATGGTTGTTCACAACTACACACTGGACTCCTTAACAAGAATTTCCTTTTATTAGGACACACAATAGGACCCCTTAACCTATATTCTCCCTCAACCTATATAAATAATCATATGTAAAACCTTTGCAAATCCAACATTGACAATGTCTTCTACCATCATCATAACCTTTCTCATAACCTTCTCCCTAACCAATCTCACCACCACCTCCACCATCCTCCATGCAAAAGAAAACGAACCTAAACTCCAATTCTACTACCATGAAATTCTTGTTGGGCCAAAAAAGACATTACTAATAGCCGTGCATCAAAACAACACTGTCTTAGGCTCCTAAGGGACGTATCTGTGTACTATGGTAACTTAAGGGCAGGACATGAGCGAAATTCAAAGGTCATTGGTTATGCTCAGGGCACTTCTGTACATGCAGCCCGGCACGGAGGTTACGTTCTTACTCACATGAACAAATTAATCTAAAATATATGACTATTAACTAAAACTTAACATACATCGAAAACGTGAACTGTAAAGAAAATAATTTAGGGTTCGAGGCACTTAGTTAAAATACAAACTATGAATCATATAACAACCATAAAGCAACGAGAGGAAAAAGAAATACCATTAAAGCTTCCTAAAAATCAATAATCCATAAATAGAAATATTTCAGAAGGATAAATCACCTTTGTGGGCTCGAGACTCGCACAACCACATGCTTTTGTTACAACACCACAATAGTTGTGTTATACAGCAATGATTCCAATGAAATCCAGACCAGGCTATGCAATAAAATGGAGGAATTACTTCACCAGAAAATTACAACAAAGATTAATTAAATTTAGAACTTTGAAATAAAAGAATGCACAAAAGCAAGATTGAAAGAAGAATCAACCTTCATTCTAACCATATACACCCAGTTGATGGCAGTTTCAGTCTCCTTGGACAGGCACTCAGCCATCATCTCCTCAGCTATTGCGAGTAGACTATATTGAAAAAAAAAACAGCTATTAAGCATTATATATATATACACACACACGCACAAGCACAAAATTACATATCACACCCTCCAAAATACTAAAACTAGGAACAAACAAAATCTGAACTAAGCTATTAAAAAATAAATAAAACATTACAATTAAATAAATATAATATTACAATTAAACTACCTAGAATGCAACTCATATTTCAGTGACTTTTCCAGGAGATGATGAAAATTGCAAGAAAGCATAGAGAAGGATGTTTCTATTGAATATAGCAGCTGGAAAAATTAGGGGAAATTGAGTTACGGACAAGATATAAGATCTTCTAACTATTGAAAGAGATTGAACGATGTAAGAAATAAATTAATCAATATGCAGAAAAGCATGATATTTCTGAAAGAGATCAAAATTAATGACTAAATGAATATAAATTGGAAGAAGAGGAAAGGAATATAAACAGGTACAGTTTCGAAAATCATACCTGATTGAGTTCGAAATGAAGGAATATGCTGGAGACGACTAGCGGAAACAAGAGTGCGGGCATCGTATGTGATTGAGTTTTTTTTAGGTTTTAAATTTTCTATAGAAGAAGGAGAAGGACATTTGAAGTGCGAAAAGTAGAATTGCGGGAATAATAAAAAAAAGGCGGCCTTTGGATCAAATTGGAAGCCTGCATTATACAGCGTTGATGTTTTCTTCGTACTGTTTGTCACGAGACTAAAAGAGCGTTGTGCCTTCAAACGCTATTCTAAGATGCTACAGATTAGTAGTTTTCTTGTAGTGCATGAGAGATGTTATTGAGGAAACCAATAGGTTTATAGTGATCCCATGAATACTATGATCGGTTAATAGTATAGGTAGAAACTAACAGGTTTATAATGATCCCATGAAAACTATGAAAGTGGATAAGAAATCCATAAAGAATTGAACAGGTTAATAGTCGGCCCATGAAAACTAATAGGTTAGTAGTGACCCTAGAAACTATAACTTGAGACAAATAGTTAGGTGAATGGGGATGGGAAATCCATAGCATATTGCATGTTTGCATATCATCATGATACATTTTACTATGTTATGTCTTAACTATTGTGGGTGCAGGTGCATAGTATATAATTATTATAAATTGGGTTAAGATACTGGTGATGGGAAAACCCGTTTCACTAAGTAGCGTGGTCTCGCTAGATATCTATATGGTACGAGATGGTAGGCTATTGTTCACCCCAGACTTTTTGCCTCACTCGAAGCTTATGTTTTCCCCTTAAACTCTCGGGTGCTCAATTGATTTTTAGTAGTTTGAGGGTTAATATTTTCAGGTTCTCCTTTAGACGAATAAGATTCCGGAGATGTGTAAGAGGCAAGCTTGCCATTAGGAGTTCTTTCTATTTGATTTCGCTATATAATTGGATGTAATGGAAAAGTTATTTGATGCCTATATTTAGACTATGATCAACCAAGGAGGATCTTTATATGTCGCTCTTGGTGCAATTTATAATAATTATATTTCTCTGAACATGATTTATGAATTGGGATTATGTAATGAACCTGAAATGTGATTTGAAATGGAATGAGAAATTTATTTCACAATTGAGTTTAAATTTTTTCATATCCATGTGTTTTTGATATATCAATGTATCAAACATCACCACATTTAGTCATCGAAAAATAATAACTGTAGATGACTGTAGCATTTGTAGCAGTTTGTTTTGGGCCTCCAAATGGGGGATGTTACAACCTTATATTGTACTTCATCAAAGTTTATATACACTGCGATATTTAAATTGTTTAAATAGTGATTGTGGATCGAGTTCACAACAAAGGGTCCCTAAAATTCCATTGTCGGTTAGTTCTGAATTCAAGCAATGGTAAATTAAATTTACAAATGTTGTAAAATAATAATTAATTCATACAATTATTGTATTTTATGGTTAATGATTCTTATTTATTAGAGGCTTAAAATAAGACAGAATGATGTATAAAGTTATGCAAAGGTTCGATCGATTTTGTAGTTGGATTAATTAATCAAATGTTGCCTCAACCTGAAGTCAACAGAGGGCATGACTAAACTTATACATTGCAAAAGTGGGCCATAATTAGGGTTTAAAGGAGACCAAACTGGGTATTTAGACCAAGAGTTAAGTGAGGAGAAAAAGGTGCAGGTTGATAGTTATAAATAGCCTAGTCTCCACTCAATTTTATGACACATTTTCTACCTCCTCTCTCATTACATCTTATCCAAACCCCTCATCCCCTTTGTTATGTTCTTCTCTTGACCTTGAGAATCAATGAAGAAGGCAGAAAGTACAATGCTCCAAGAGGATGAACTTCTTGAACAATGCATTGTCTCTCGGCTTGATCAATTTTGGTGAAAGGTAATTCTTTAGATTAATTTATTTTTTATATAATCATATGCACATATATGCTCATAAACATGATCATCGTCGTCATAATGCCAAAATATAATTTGACCATATTTAAAAAAATATACGAAATTAATTTTAATTATTTACACAATTTAAAACATACAAACATTTATTTATTTAATCCATAATTTATATAGTAACATTTTATACTCGTATTTATTTTTAACAATAAAATAAAAACAAAATATTATAACCAATTTTTTGTTAATTAAACACTAAAAATTTTGTGTTGTAAATAAATATATATTTACACAAACACAAATTAAAGATCTAAGGCAATTTAATAAAAGGATTATAATTGAAATTCACTCATTTTAACCCACTACTATTCCACCTCATCTGTAACAGCCCATAATTTTGTAAATATTTTTAATTAAATTTTATTTGAAAACTTTAATTTTTAAATTAGTTAAAATTGAGTTTTTGGAATTTTCCAACGTAAGTTTGGAATTTGTTTGTAATTTATTTTCCAAATATAATAAAATAAGCAATTTCTGAAAATCTTATGTTTTGGTCAACTGAAAGTCAAAGTTTGAGCACGGTTGAAAATTTTAAATTTGAATTTTTAAATTCTAATCTTTTTCTTTGAAACTATATTTTAATTAGTTCTACTTTTCGTTTCGTTAAATTCCGATCTATACTTTTTAAATTTGATAAAATGCAGCGTTTTTCATGCAATGATTTTCTGTATTTTATTTTCTATTTTTCTATGCTCACTTCTCTATTTTATTTTTGTTTAGTCTTTGATTTTATTTATAGGATTTTTAACTTGTTTATTTTTGATTTTTGGTTTTGGAAATTGCAAAGGACTTATGTTACTTGTTTTAATTGTGGCCTTTTGTTTTCCTAGCCATGCATAACATCTCCTTAGCCGTTCAAACCCTTTCTTAGCCGTGCATTTCATCTTATAGCCATTCAAATATAGTGGAAACGCTAGCCACTTCCTCTTTTTCTTATTCACGTGAAAAGTTTCTCATCTCTCATTAGCATTTGCGTGAAGAAAAAAATATATCCAGAAAGTCATGGCTTCTCCTTGATTTCTTCTTCCATATTTCTTTTGTTTTTCTCTTTTGTCTTGAAGATAAGCTCGGCCACCGTCTCCTAGCCTACCTCACCACCACTCCACCACCACCATGCCGACTATCACCACCTCCTCCATCACCCTAAACCTTTGCCGTGACCAAAAATGCAAAACCCCATCACCATCTCCTTCTTTCAAGCCCAGCCGAGCCTAATTCCCATCACCTTCTTCCTAGTATCCTCGACCACCCCTCAATTCTCCACCTCCTTGCTTTTCCATGACCACAACACATCTTGCTGTGCCTCTTGACCTAGATCCTAACTAGGCTGAGCACATAGGGACCATGGCCGAACCAATTGAGCACAACACCTTGACCTTTTGGCCTTCCATTGCTTTGTAACCTCCACCTCCTTACATTCCTTTATTCATAGCTGTGTATACATGATCTAAACCAAGCCTAGCTTGCACCAACAATCCTTGGCCGAGCCTCTGCGGCCTCAAATTTGACATAGCCGAGCACAAGGGGATGGGGTCTAGCCAATTTGCATGATGGCCGAGCCCATTTGTTGATGCAAGCAAGTTATGTCGTTTAATTCATATTCTTTTCCGTTGCTTTAGTCTATATTCTTTTGTATTGCATCATATTTATGTTTGTGATATTTGTTTGCATACAAGATTTGGATCTGACTCTGCATTCACTCAAAAATATAGTTGTGCTTTATCATGCCTTTTCATGCTTTGTGGAATTTGGATGTGTGTTTTGAATTTGATTCAAAAGGTGAGTTATTCATTCCAGACATTACATACTTATATAATTGTGAAATGATGACAATTGAATTGTATAAATTAATATGTTATGTTCATACCTGCCTATGATATGTTTATATGATGTTAAATGCTGTTTATATACCTGTTACATCATCTAATATGATATTATATGCTATTCTGTTATTTTATTTCCTATTTATCACACTGAAAGTTCCTTATCACTATGGGTTGAAATGATACATACCCGAACGGACTTTAGAATAAGGAAAATCATTATGAGCTGAAATGATAGGCTCGAGTGATTTTTATTGTATTAATTTTACCTGGGATTGCGGGTTTGAAATGATATAACCTGGATTTTTATTTTTAAATTACAGATTGAAATGATACATATCCGTATCACTTGACCTAGGTTAGAAAATATTATATAAGCCCATGGTTAATATTTTAAAATAATATTTTCCTAAAAATATATTAAGTATTTTGGAATATTGGAATATATGAAATTTTAACTTAAAATTTGATTTAAAGATTTGAAATACAAAGAGATATTGGCTTTCAACAAGTTAAAATTTTATAAGTTGATAATTGGTTTAAATTGTAATTTAAAATCTTTATTTGGTTTTAAATGGTAGTTTAAAGATCTGTATTTGTGTTAAATAACTTAATAATTAAAGTAGATAATATGGAATTTTAAAATCTAACCTGGTAATTGCAATCAATTTTCAGTCTTGAAATGAATATGGTTTGTATAATAAATAATGTAATTGGAATTGTTAAAATGAAATGCAGTTTTGATTGGACTTTTGCAATAAAATTTATTTAATTTGAAATCATAGTTATTTGATGTATAAATGAATAGATTTATAAAGAAAATTTGATTGTATATTAACTATGATAAAATATTTTATTTATGAAGTGGATAGGTTTGGAAAATGAAAAAATTATGTTTTAAATGGAATATTTTCTGAAGCATGAAATATGATTTTTATATGTTAAAATGGCTAACAATTGAAACTTTAATGTGGTTGAAATATTAATATAAATCTGGAATTAGTATTGATAGCACTTCAAAAATGTTGTGGTTTATGATAGTATTTGCTAAGTGCTATCAATTCTGAGACTTAACTATATGCTGAAACAATAATAAAGCTACTGCAGCACTTTGTAAGTGCTATTGTTGCTGAATGTAAACTGTTTTGTAATACTAGTAAGCTAATGTAGCACTTTGTAAGTGTTGTTGTTGCTGAAAGTAAGATGTTTTGAAATAATTACTTTACTGTAGCACTTTATAAGTGCTGTTGTTTCTAAATTTGACAAAGATTTTGAATTACTAATATGTCTACTGTAACACTTCATAAATGCCGTTGTAGCTTAAATTTACAATGTTTTGGAAATATTTTAATTAAATGGATGAACTTAGGAATGTTACAACTTTGAAATGAATATTATTTGACATTGAATTTAAATGGTTTAAATGAATCCGTAATTTTTGCTCAAATAAAAAATTAAACCCTATTAAAATTAGACTAAAGCCCTTTAAAAATAAGACCTCCTTTTTTATAAATCACGGCCGACCCTTTTATTCTTTAACCTGATCTTTTCTTTTGCTATGTGAAGAAAGTGGCGGCCGACGTTGTATTCTTTGTTCGTTCTGAAATTAAGGCTTCGGCTCTTGCGATCCAAATTGGGGCTTTTTCCAATTCAATTCTCTGGTTTGCTCGCTCTCGTTCTCTGATGATCGATTCTCTTGAGATAGGCTGCTTGGTTGACTTTGAGATTGCATTGCTCCTCTGTTGATCGAGTTCGTTGTTTGCTTCGGTATGTAATTTCTTTCGTTCCTGGTTTAATGATTGCTTCAATTGAACTCGATGCCGATGATGATGATTTGGGTTTGGTATTTATATGAATTCGAATACACTTGAATTTATTCATATCAATTCACACTTTCCTAATTTTAATTTCCTGATGCGCACGGCTTTCCTGATTTCTGCCTTGACGCGCACGACTTTGATTTTGTTACGTGGTCACCACGGTGTTGAATTCATTTGACTTTTTCAAATTTATACACACTTGAATTCTGACTTTGATCACAGCACTTTTGAACTTCGTTCATCCACTGTAGCTTTCGACTGTACATTCTATGTACATATGATTTTGGTGGTATTTCTTTGTGGTCTGCCTTGCTGCTTGACCTATCTGGTTCATCTTGTTGTATGCTTGGTTCATGAATTTGCAGCTTGTTGTTTGTGTACTGATCATGTATCACTGTGCATAGAGTTGTTTGCATGTTGCTATTCTCTGTTGCACTTGCTCATCCATTTAATCTCCACTTGTACTTCTGGTTTTTTGTTTGGTCTGGTCCGGTCTGCATAGTGCATATGAACTTGGTCATGTTCTGGTCATTGTTCTGGTCATTGCTTGTTCTGGTCATTGTTCATGTTGTAGCCTGGACTGGTGCATTCCTGTAGCTCCATCTTGACTTGGGCTGTTGATTCATCTCTCTGCATTTGGTCTGATTGCTTGTGATCTTTGACATGTCATATAGTTGCATTCACTTGAGTCTGTTGCATTTGTGCATTGCCTTACTGAACTTGATTCATGCTGTATTGTCTCTGGCCTGTGCACATTGTTGCATGCATTTGTTTGTTTGGTTGCTTGGTGTAGTTGCTATGCAGTTGCTATGCCTTGTATCACTGCATCCATTCTGGTTGGTGCAGTATTTATGTACACTGTAGTTTTCATTGTGTTGAACTGAGCTGAATATCATGGTGTTTATTTGGTTTTGTATCTTGACCCTTTGTTGTTTGGTTGATGTGCATGTCACTGACTTGCTTCCTGTCTCATTTCCATTGATATGTCTTGAACTTTTCTTGAGTCTGTAGTGTTCATTTGAGGTGTGTCTGACCATGTTGATCCAATTTCACCATGCATTGTTTCACATCAGTTTTCATAGTTGTACATGTGAGTTCATGCTTTGATGTTGTTTCAGTCTTCATGCACTGATGCATTTGGAGTTGGTCTGTTGCACTTTGGTCTTGCATTTGTGATCTGATGCAGTTTTGATTTGTCGAAGCTTTGCATTTGAGTTGAGTCATGACAACAATGACTTGACCTTTGCATTCAGTTTATTGTGCCTTGTGTTGAACCCAGTTTTAAAAACTCGGGTTTGACCTTGTGCTCGTGTCCCTGTAGCATTATCAAGTGTATATTGATGTGCATGACCTTGTGGCATGTACAGTGATACACTATACATGTCACACTGTTCGTGTGTGATGAATTCAAATGTGAATGATGACGAACAACCCAAATAACCGAGGCAAATAATATTTTCAAAAATCATATTTCATTTTATATTGCAAAAATATTTCTTTTTCAATTTATTGCGTTAGTGAATATTTTTGCAGATTGCTCAGATGCTGGATTCAAACTGGAATGCAGTTGAAGACAAAATACGAGTGTGAGTGATATGTAGTGAGGATATTAATGTAAATTGAATTGTGATGTAACTATGATGTAATCAAAAATGTATATGTATAGTGAGAGCTTGAATTTGTACTATTCCAGATTGTAATAAATATTTGTTTGAATAAAATTTCTATTTTAATTCAAATTCCATTCAAATTCTGTGTAATTTATTTTATTCAACAAATATTTATTTAATCTATGAAAAACAAAATAGCACATTACCAAATACATTTAAATGAATATATATGTTTATTATCATCAAACAAAAACATATAAGCGCATATTCATACAATCTCCCCCTTTTGATGATAACAAACATATATTTAAGATTTTGCCCGTGTAAAATATATTTGATCAATGATGTACTCTATCTCTCCCTCTATTTGAATGCTTACTCTCTACATGATGCTCCCCCTACATATATGCATACAAATAGAAATATATAAATGAGCCTAGATGCAAATGGAAAATTATTTGACCTTTGCTTGATTCTATTTGACAAAATCTTAACTTTTCTCTCCCCCTTTTGTTATCAGCAAAAGAATAATAGTGTTAGAGAAAAATAGAGATTAAGTGATCAATATTAATCCAACATTAAACTCAAATTGAATATAAATATTAAACTTCAATAAAAATCAAACAAAAATCATAACTACCCTTGTTAGGCGCATATTCCACTTTTAGAAATAATGGAAATGATATTCTAATATAAAATCATATAATTGTATCAACTTGTGGTACATTTATATCAGGAATTTGAATATCTACTAATCATGCATAACCGTTAGAACTTTTAAATGAGATTAGTAGTATTCCAATTTAATTTTAAAAAAGAAATCAAGTATCTTCTAACCACGCATGACCGTGAGGACTTTTAAATGGGATTAGAATCAACTTGTCTATTTAATCAATTAATTTTGATATGCGTTCCATATATGCATAACCGTGAGGACTTTTAAATGAGCATGGAAGCACATAATCAAAAATCCAAATAATTCACCCATGCATAACCGCGAGGACTTTTAAATGAGAGTGAATACTTTGGTTATTTATTTATTTTTACAAAAAAAGGTGAAATGAAAAACAAATGATCCCTGAATATAGTACCACATATCGACAAACTATATTGAATATTTGATAAACCATGGTCGATAGAAATAATGATAGATATAGAAATGGTCATGGAATCTTTACCCAACAAAAAGTTTTATAACTCTTGTTTTAATTCCTAAAGAAATTTTCCAAATATACTCTCTTGAGTAATGTATGTTTAAATATCAACACTTATCACCTTTTCAATCACTATTTATCTTTTTCGATAATTAGTAGGGAGTCGGATTAGTCAAAATTTGTCATTTAAAATCAAATAAAAATGACTAATCTGAAAATATGGTCAACAATGATTTTCTTGAAGGGGTTATATGAGAAAAAAATTCTTCTATTTGAAAATTATTTCAAGTGAAAAATATGCAGATATTTTCTTTGAAAAAAAACGATGCAGTTACTAAATGTCTCACCATAAATCACGTTCAGCTCGTAAGTTTTCTATCAACTAGATTACCAGTATGATCTGCATCCGAATTTCTTTTTGACTCCAAAATATCACTAATTAAATTTGATAGACCAGATCATGAAGTGTGCATCAAAAATTTCAAACTCAATTTTAGCAATAATTTAAATGACATTTTTTGAATTTGAATTGAAGCCATGTAAATAATCAGAAAACCGTGAATAGAGTTAGCCAAAAATAACAAGAAATATTATCATCCAGTAAAACACTATGTTTAATCCAAACGTATATGTATGAAGTAATTCAAAGAATAGTGTTTTTGGCATAAATATAATTGGCCAACTATGTTGAACAAGTCAGAAAAAAATCATCTTCTTTACAACATCTCAATATTGGCTGATTTCATTCAGAATATGGTGCAGATTATCACATTTAATATACCTTCACCTGTTTTACCTTTACGATAATTTTTCATGGTTGCTCATTGTGATTCTGTCACCTTTGTACTAGGCTAAGGAACTTTTCTTTGTTGCCCGTTGTGTTTCTGGAACAGCCAAAATCCAGAGAACACTGTTGTTGTTCTTTAGCCTTCCACCATACCTACACGATGAAAGATTTTTGTGACCTATTTGTTTTTATAGGTCTATGATTGTTAGTGGCTGAAACATTGTGAATAAACAAACCCTTTGGAACCCAAATTTGTTTTGTTCTTTCATTCTTGTTCCAATAGACATGAAATTTGTTTGTAGAATTCTTAGGAACCCAAACTTGTATAAATTTTGTGTTCTTGTTCCTATGACTACAATTTTCAACACGCTGTCCAATTATTTCACATCTATCAAAGACACTCTTACCTTTTGCATTACCATCAGCTTGTGTTTTCTCAAAACCTAGTCCTTTTCTGTTGTTAGCAAAAATTTGATTTTCCAATAGCATGTTGAATGATTTTTCTCCTCTTGAAAAGTTATTCAGAGATTTCTCAAGATTTTGGACTTTGGTTTTTAGATTTGTGTTTTCAGTGACAAGTGAGGTGCATCTATTTATAAAATCCTTTTTCCTAGTGTCAATGATTTCCTAAAGACTCAAGTTTTCTATTTCAAGATTCTCAAAGCTTTTCTTAAGTCTTGATAATTCTGAATCTAAAATTTTGCATTTTTTACAGTCTAGGTTTTGAATATTTTCAAGTTCAGTTTCTAACCTAAAATTTTCACGAGCAAGTTCTCTCCTATCAGATTTCAGTTTTTCAATTTTAAATTCAAGAGCATCAACTTCTTTAGTAAGATCTAAGCATATAAAAACAAGATCTCTATAGGAATACTCACCTGCCTCACTAGATTCCTCAGAGCTTGCTTCTGATTCTGATTTTGCCATACAACACAAGTTAGCCTCCTCTGAGCTGCTATCCGAAACTTCCTCTCCTTCTTCATCATCCCAGGTCGCTGCAAAGGCCTTATTCTTCTTTTTCTTTCCTTTGTTGTTTTTGAGAAGTGGGCATTTTTGTATGAAGTGAACGGGCTTCTTGCAGTTAAAGCACGTTAATTCATTATCGGAATTGTCAGAATGTTTTGACCTATTACTACTTGTTTTCTTCTTGCGTGGTTTGAATCTTGATGAGTTTCTAAGTTTATTGACAGCCATTGCAAGCTCTTCAATTGGATCTACTTCATCTTCATCGCTCTCTTCTTTGCTCTTTAAGGCAATCGTCTTCTTCTTTGATTCGGAGTTTTTGCATTCCTCTTTTGCTTTTAGCTCAAGCTCATATGTCATCAAGTTACCAATCAACTCCTCCATGCTAGTTTACTCAAATCTTTCGATTCTTGGATTGCCGTGACTTTTGCCTCAAAGTTCATCAGTAAGACTCGTAGAACCTTCCTCACAAGCTCTACCTCAGTGAATACCTTCCCAAGCGCTCTAGCGTTGTACACCAAAGTTGAAAAGCGTCCGAACATGTCTTTTATGCTCTCGCCTTTGTCCATCACAAAGTTCTCGTATTCATTGCTAAATAGGGCTAGACGAGACTCCTTGAATTGAAAAGTTCCTTCATGTGTCACCTCCAAGGTATGCCAAATTTCCTGTGCAGTTTTACAATGAGAAATTCTATTAAATTCATTCTTATCAAGAGCACAGATCAAAGCATTCATGGCTTTAGCATTTGTAGTTTTTAATCTCTTATCGTTAGCATCCCACCTATCCTTAGGTTTAGGAATCTCAGTATCACCAACGGTTATAGTGGGAGTTTTATAGCCAGTTTCAATAATATCCCAAACATCATAATCAACAGAACTAAGATAAATGCCCATCCTAACCTTCCAATAAGCATAATCACTCCTATTAAACATGGGTGGCCTAACAATAGATTGCCCCTCAAAAAAAGCATTATTTGATGAATTCATGACTCTAGAGTTAAAGAAAAAATACCGTGCTCTGATACCACTTGTAGGATCTAGATTAACCCTAGAGGGGGGGGGGGTGAATAGGGTTATAGCAAATTTTCTCGATTTAAACACAGAAATAAACTGCATAAATAAATATGCTGAAAAGTAAATCACACACAAAATTTACCCAGCTTCGGCAACCCCTGCCTACTGCTTCATTCCCAGATTTCTATTAGAATTAAACAGTATCCCTCTTACAAACACTCTACTAGACTCGCAAACCCTTGCTCCCGCTCACAAACACTCTCATAGACTCGCACACCCTGCTCCGCCTATAGAGTTTTGTAAACTCGCAAACTCTGCTCCCGCCTATAGAGTTTTGCAAACTCGCACACCCTGCTCACTGAACTAATTCTAACTAGACAATCTGACACTACCTACAACCTAGGTGGTGATTTACCAATTCTTTGACTCGAAAAGAAAAAAACAGACTTCAAAAATAAATGCAGAAGCAAAAATTAAAATACAAACTTGAATCCGTAATTTTTGCTCAAATAAAAAATTAAACCCTATTAAAATTAGACTAAAGCCCTTTAAAAATAAAACCCCCTTTTTTATAAATCACGGCCGACCCTTTTATTCTTTAACCCGATCTTTTCTTTTGCTATGTGAAGAAGTGGCGGCCGGCGTTGTATTCTTTGTTCGTTCTGAAATTAGGGCTTCGGCTCTTGCGATCCAAATTGGGGATTTTTCCAATTCAATTCTCTGGTTTGCTCGCTCTCGTTCTCTGATGATCGATTCTCTTGAGATAGGCTGCTTGGTTGACTTCGAGATTGCGTTGCTCCTCTGTTGATCGAGTTCGTTGTTTGCTTCGGTATGTAATTTCTTTCGTTGCTGGTTTAATGATTGCTTCAATTGAACTCGATGCCGATGATGATGATTTGGGTTTGGTATTTATATGAATTCGAATACACTTGAATTTATTCGTATCAATTCACACTTTCCTAATTTTAATTTCCTGATGCGCACGGGTTTCCTGATTTCTGCCTTGATGCGCACGGCTTTGATTTTGTTACGTGGTCACCACGGTGTTGAATTCATTTGACTTTTTCAAATTTATACACACTTGAATTCTGACTTTGATCACAGCACTTTTGAACTTCGTTCATCTACTATAGCTTTCGACTGTACATTCTCTGTACATATGATTTTGGTGGTATTTCTTTGTGGTCTGCCTTGCTGCTTGACCTGTCTGGTTCATCTTGTTGTATGCTTGGTTCATGAATTTGCAGCTTGTTGTTTGTGTACTGATCATGTATCATTGTGCATAGAGTTTTTTGCATGTTGCTATTCTCTGTTGCACTTGCTCATCCATTTAAACTCCACTTGTGCTTCTGGTTCTTTGTTTGGTCTGGTCTGGTCTGCAAAGTGCATATGAACTTGGTCATGTTCTGGTCATTGTTCTGGTCATTGCTTGTTCTGGTCATTGTTCATGTTGTAGCCTGGACTGGTGCATTCCTATAGCTCTATCTTGACTTGGGCTGTTGATTCATCTCTCTGCATTTGGTCTGATTGCTTGTGATCTTTGACATGTCATATAGTTGCATTCACTTGAGTCTGTTGCATTTGTGCATTGCCTTACTGAACTTGATTCATGCTGTATTGTCTCTAGCCTGTGCACATTGTTGCATGCATTTGTTTGTTTGGTTGCTTGGTGTAGTTGCTATGCAGTTGCTATGCCTTGTATCACTGCATCCATTCTGGTTGGTGTAGTATTCATGTACACTGTAGTTTTCATTGTGTTGAACTGAGCTGAATATCATGGTGTTTACTTGGTTTTGTATCTTGACCCTTTGTTGTTTGGTTGATGTGCATGTCACTGACTTGCTTCCTGTCTCATTTCCATTGATATGTCTTGAACTTTTCTTGAGTCTGTAGTGTTCATTTGAAGTGTGTATGACCATGTTGATCCAATTTCACCATGCATTGTTTCACATCAGTTTTCATAGTTGTACATGTGAGTTCATGCTTTGATGTTGTTTCAGTCTTCATGCACTGATGCATTTGGAGTTGGTCTGTTGCACTTTGGTCTGCATTTGTGATCTGATGCAGTTTTGATTTGTCGAAGCTTTGCATTTGAGTTGAGTCATGACAACAATGACTTGACCTTTGCATTCAGTTTATTGTGCCTTGTGTTGAACCTAGTTTTAAAAACTCGGGTTTGACCTTGTGCTCGTGTCCCTGTAGCATTATCAAGTGTATATTGATGTGCACGACCTTGTGGCATGTACAGTGATACACTGTGCATGTCACACTGTTCGTGTGTGATGAATTAAATTGTGAATGATGACGAACAACCCAAATAACCGAGGCAAACAATATTTTCAAAAATCATATTTCATTTTATATTGCAAAAATATTTCTTTTCAATTTTACTGCGTTAGTGAATATTTTTTCAGATTGCTCAGATGCTGGATTCAAACTGGAATGCAGTTGAAGACAAAATACGAGTGTGAGTGATATGTAGTGAGGATATTAATGTAAATTGAATTGTGATGTAATCAAAAATGTATATGTATAGTGAGAGCTTGAATTTGTACTATTCAAGATTGTAATAAATATTTGTTTGAATAAAATTTCTGTTTGAATTCAAATTCCATTCAAATTCTGTGTAATTTTTTTTGATTCAACAAATATTTATTTAATCAATGAAAAACAAAATAGCACATTACCAAATACATTTAAATGAATATATATGTTTATTATCATCAAACAAAAACATATAAGCGCATATTCATACAGATATTACTTTGGAAAGTAATGGTATTTGATTTTAAATGGTTTTGGAATGGAAATGTTTTGAAATAAATATCCACGGGTAATAATAACGTTTGGTTGTTAAAGAGACCGGGATCGAAAGTTATCGTACTCTCTGCCAACTCCGAAAACCACTTTAACAACTGTGTACGCGGTGGAGATTCCAGAATGAAGAAGGATGGTGATGAAGTTTCTTTGAGGTATATATGTGGACCGGACTCCCATAAGTTGGCATAAAGTGGCCAAAACAGGAGCGATTGACGGGCTAAGAAGGTAGCACCTTTTATCGGACACACTCCTTCGATACCATTCTATTACTTTGTGATTGATTAGGGCCCTTTGATTTTGGGGGTGTGGCTCGAGGTGGGCGGTAGTAGCTGCTACGCGTTACCACCGATCCGGAAGCGTATCTGGTATATCTACCCTGGCATTTCCTAGTTGTGCCGTGTCATCTACCCTAGCACGCCTTGTACGAGTTTGATTGGTGTCGTACCTATGGAGTATCTTCTCGTAGCCTCCCGATAAGGAGGTACGCAGGTGCTGTATAGACTACCGGAGCTATTATGTGTTAAGGGGAATATTGGGTCACTCCTTAACGCTATTCTCAAGTAAGTTTATTTTACTATAGATATTATTATAATAGCAAAATATTAGTACATAGTAAATAGTTTAATGGATCCTTAAAGGATGGGCGGTCCCAAACATCCTTTAAGTTACTTGTACCTTATATTATAGTTCACTTGAGTTGGTTTACATTGTATATGTATGTATGTCCTGACTCGAGTGTTTTGCTTTACGCTCGGGTTAGACTGAGTGATACAACATTTAAGACTCACCTTCGGAGTTGGAGCTTTGCTTGAAAATCTAGCCATTTATTTCACTTTCAGTTATCCAGTTGATTTCAGTTATCCAGTTGATTCCGGTGACGTATTCTGATTGTGCTTGATTATAATATTTAGGCTTCTGTTGTATCTTTTTTAACTCTGATGTGTGTGTATGCGCGTGTGTGTATATATATATAGTAGCTTAATGAACTACTATTTCTTTGCTTCCGCTGCAATTTTATATTACTCTGTTTCTGTGATCTGTGATTTATTTACTGCATATTCTGAGCTTTGCCAAATTTATTTTTACTATTCCGTATTTTGAGCAATTCAAGTCCGACATGTGCGGATGTGAATGATTGAAAACATTGGGTCATTACAGTTGGTATCAGAGCTTTGGCTCTAGGCAAAACTTAGCATATATAGTAAACTTATTTACAGAATCACTTTCGTTCGAGCTTGAATCTCTTCCTCTTTGACTCTGTTTCCTTTGAATTTTGAAGCGTTCTCTCGATTCAGAAATCCATTCTTGTCCCTCACTATTCGCATTCTTCTGAATTCTAGAGCATCCCATAGCTCCACTGAATGACTTGTAAAGGGGTGAAACTCCTTTACAATACGCATTGATTCACCGAAGATTTCTATATATCCTCGTTTTAGATGCCAGTATCTCTTGTTATTCCGAATTCTATCTCTTGAGATTGAACGTAGATTTGCCTCAGGATTCTGCATCGATCTTATTCTTGAAGTCACGGTTGACCCGGTTAAGGTTGTCTGAGATTTATATTAGCTTATTCATTCCCTTATTCTGTTATTTAATCATCTTATCTTTTGTTCCAATTTATTCTTTGATTTGAGTTAATCAAATTTGAATCTATCCTTGCTTTGAAATCTACTCCTGTATAGTGTATTTGTAAATCTATATTTAAATGCTTTATATATTGTGTTGTTTGAGTTGTTGATATTGATTTGGGTTCTTGATCGATTCGTCTGATCAATGCTATCGATAGGATCTCCAAAACACTTGAACAGAACAAACAGACACAGTATTGTTTCAAACTTAGTAAATGAATAAATTTTGTAAAATTATATAAGTATAATTTTTTGAATTTTGATAGTTAATTGAATTGTATGTTAAGAAATAATATTTGACTTTGTATATATAGCTTGTAACTATTAGATTTTGTTTCATACATGAATAATTGAACTATAAAACATGGCTATAAATTAATTTGGAAATTTAAATGAATTTAAAACAGGAAACTAAGAATTTAATTTCCGATGGTTTCAAACTTTGTATTTAAAGTTTTAAAGAGTGTATTACTTAAAGTATTTCGAGCGTAAATTGTTTCAAAGAATTTTTAATTTGTAAATCAGTGATCTTTTCTTCGTCGTTGGAAAATAATTTCGGTGATGACTGCAACATCATTGACATTCATTTTCGAGTTTCGAAGTGAAGATACCATTCTATAGTTTTGCTACAGTCTTTCTTTGAAGAATTAAATTGATTTGGATTTCTAAATTATGACTTGGTTTATAATATATATATATATATATATATATATGGGTATATGATCTCTAACTTGATTGGATATGTATTATGTATATATTTATTTATCTCTAAAATAGTTTGAAGTTGATCGGAATTTAATTCCTAAAATTTTATCTTAAAGGATGATTTCAGTTATAAAATGAAACCAAAATTTTGAATAAATATTTAAGTTTGAATAATTGAATTAGAAAATTTTATTTGTATAATATTCAATTGCATTCCAATATAAATACCTAAATCATTTAGAAGTTAACAATGTAATTGGATAATATACAGTATATAAGGATTTTTATAAATCAAATTTGAGTGGTTATAATAAATGTTATACGCTTAAATTTTAGTTATAAAAAGATTAATAGAGGTAAATAGAATGAAAAGTTAATTGAATAAAATACAATATAAATGGTGTTAAAGGAATTTATAAATAATTTGGAATAGTTATAATAAATGATTTTCAAATTCATGATTTTAGAAATTGTTAATTTAAGATAATTGGATGATATGACAATGAAGTTAGAAATAGTTAAGATTTATTTAACTTAGGTTAAATTAAATGGATGAAATCAATTATTAACTTAAGTTGAAATTTTCATGGCTTTAATTTATTATCTTATCTTGTTTTCTAATCTCTTTTCTTTCGGGATGTTCCTATTCTCCTGCATCCTAAAGCGGGAAATTGAATTCCGAATTGATCTTATTCCTGAAGTTCGACCTGTAGTTCTTCCTTCCAAAAGAACTTATCTTTACCTGTCAGTTTTGGAAACTTTCCAGGAACCATTGGTACTCATTTGAATCTAAGCACTGCTTACCATCCACAGACCGACGGTAAAATGAAAAGAGTGAATCAGATTCTAGAGGATCTTCTTCGTGCTTGCATTCTTGATTATGGAGGATCTTGGAAAATCATCTCCATCTTGTTGAATGTACCTATAACGATAGTTATCAGGTATAATTTCAATCTTCTTTCATCGTGTCTTAGCCCTATCTCATTCTATCCTGTTTTCCTTGTTTTCCCTGTCTCGTTCCTTTTCGAGGACGAAAAGTTTTAAGTGGGGGAGAGTGTAACAGCCCATAATTTTGTAAATATTTTTAATTAAATTTTTATTTAAAAAATTTAAATTTTAAATTATTTAAAATTGAATTTCTGGAATTTTCCAATGTAAGTTTGGAATTTGTTTGTAATTTATTTTTCAAATACAATTAAATAAGCAATTTCTGAAAATCTTATATTTTTGTTAACTGAAAGTCAAAGTTTGAGCACAGTTGAAAATTTTAAATTTGAATTTTTAAATTCAAATCTTTTTCTTTGAAACTGTATTTTATTCTAATATTAGTTCCACTTTTCATTTCGTTAAATTCCGATCTATACGTTTTAAATTTGATAAAATACAGCGTTTACACGCAATGATTTTCTGCATTTTATTTTCTTTTTTTCTATGCTCACTTCTCTATTTTATTTTTCTATTTTTTTCATCTTTTATTTTATTTATGGGATTTTTAACTTGTTTATTTTTGATTTTTGGTCTTGGAAATTGCAAAGAATTATGTTACTTGTTTTAATTGTGGCCATTTGTTTTCCTAGCCTTGCATAACATCTCCTTAGCCGTTCAAACCCTTTCTTAGCCATGTATTTCATCTCATAGCCGTTAAAACATAGTGGAAACCCTAGCTGCCTCCTCTTTTTCTTATTCACGTGAAAAGTTTCTCGTCTCTCATTAGCATTTGCGTGAAAAAATATATCCAGAAATTCATGGCTCCTCCTTGCTTTCTTCTTCCATATTTCTTTTGTTTTTCTCTTTTGTCTTCAATATAAGCTCAGTCACCATCTCCTAGCAGACCTCACCACCACTCCACCACCACCATGCCGACCATCACCACCTCCTCCATCACCCTAAACCCTTGCCGTGACCAAAAATGAAAAACCCCATCACTATCTCCTTGTTTCAAGCCTAGCCGAGCCTAATTCCCATCACCTTCTTCCTAGTATCCTCGGCCACCCCTCAATTGTCCACTTCCTTTCTTTTCCATGACCACAACACATCTTGTCGTGCCTCTTGACCTTGATCCTAACCAGGCCAAGCACATAGAGACCATGGCCAAACCAATTGAGCACAACCCCTTGACCTTTTAGCCTTCCATTGCTTTGTAACCTCCACCTCCTCACATTCCTTTATGCATAGCCGTGTATACATGATCTAAACCAAGCATAGCTTGCACCAAACCATCCTTGGCTGAGCCTACGTGGCCGCAAACTTGACATAGCCGAGCACAAGGTGATGGGGTCTAGCCAATTTGCATGATGGCCGAGCCCATTTGTTGATGCAAGAAATTTATGTCCTTTAATTCATATTCTTTTCCATTATTTTAATCTATATTCTTTTGTATTACATCATGCTTATGTTTGTGATATTTGTTTGCATACAAGATTTGGATCTGACTCCGCATTCACTCAAAAATATAGTCATGCTTTGTCATGCCTTTTTGGGCTTTGCGGAATTTGGATGTGTGTTTTGAATTTGATTCTAGCTTTTAAAAGGTGAGTTATTCACTCTAGACATTACAAACTTATACGATTGTGAAATGATGACAAGTGAATTGTATAAATTAATACGTTATGTTCATACCTGACAGTGATATGTTTATATGATGTTAAACGCTGTTTATATACCCGTTACATCATCTGATATGATATTATATGCTATACTATTATTTTATTTCCTGTTTATCACACTGCAAGTTCCCTATCACTATGGGTTGAAATGATACATACCCAAATGGACTTTAGAATATGGAAAATCATTATGAGCTGAAATGATAGGCTCGAGTGATTTTTATTGTATTAATTTTACTTGGGATTGCGGGTTTGAAATGATAGAACCCGGATTTTTCTTTTTAAATTACGGATTGAAATGATACATATCCGTATCACTTGACCTAGGTTATAAAATATTATAAAGGCCCATGGTTAATATTTTAAAGTAATATTTTCCTAAAAATCTATTAAGTATTTTGAAATTTTGGAATATATGAAATTTTAACTTAAAATTTGATTTAAAGATTTGAAATACAAAGAGATATTGGCTTTCAACAAGTTAAAAATTTATAAGTTGATAATTGGTCTAAATTGTAATTTAAATTCTTTATTTGGTTTTAAATGGTAGTTTAAAGATCTGTATTTGTGATAAATAACTTAATAATTAAAGTTGATAATATGGAATTTTAAAATCTAACCTGGTGATTGCAATCAATTTTTAGTCTTGAAATGAATATGGTTTGTATAATAAATAATGTAACTGGAATTGATAAAATGAAATGCAGTTTTGATTGGACTTCTGTAATAAAATTTATTTAATTTGAAATCATAGTTATTTGATATCTAAATGAATAGATTTATAAATAAAATTTGATTGTATATTAACTATGATAAAATATTTTATTTATGAAGTAGATAGGTTTGGAAAATGAAAAATTATGTTTTAAATGGAAATGTATATTTTAAAACATGACTTAACTCAAGAATTGGAAATTTGGTTTTAAATGGAAATTCTAAGTGAAGTAAATAAATGGAAATTTAGCTTTATTTATGGAATGGGTATTTTAAAATAAAGTATTAAGGTAAGTATAAAATAAAAGTTAAGTAATAATGTGTTCTTAACTTAATAAATGAATTATAGTTTAATTTGGATATTTATTGATAAAAATTTATTTTATCAAATCATAAGTTAAATGATATCCAAATGAATATTTTCTAAAGCGTGAAATATGATTTTTATATGTTAAAATGGCTAAAAATTGAAATTTTAATGTGGCTGAAATATTACTATAAATCTGGAATTAGTATCGGTAGCACTTCAGAAATGCTACGGTTTATGATAGCATTTGCTAAGTGTTATCAATTCTGAGACCTAACTATATGCTGAAATAATAATAAAGCCACCGCAGCATTTTATAAGTGCTGTTGTTGCTGAATGTAAACTGTTTCGCAATACTAGTAAGCTACTGCAGCACTTTGTAAGTGCTGTTGTTGCTGAAAGTAAGCTGTTTTGAAATAATAACTAAATACCTACTGTAGCACTTTGTAAGTGCTTCTATTTCTAAATTTTACAATGTTTTTGAAATACTAATATGTCTACTGTAACACTTTATAAATGCCGTTGTAGCTGAAATTTACAATGTTTTGGAAATATTTTAATCAAATGGATGAACTTAGGAATGTTACAAATTTAAAATGAATATTATTTGACATTGAATTTAAATGGTTTAAATGAAGATCATTTTAAAGTGTTATGATTTTTCTAAGTATTATGATTTTCAAAAGAATAACACTTCCAAAGTGTTGTGACTTTAAGTAGTATGATTTCCAAATGATAACATTTCTATATTGTTATGATTTCAAAGTTATGGTTCCAAAGGGTTTTGGTTTTGGAGTTGTTATAGCTTTGGAAGTACTATGATTTTGTAAAGGAAATTATTTGAAATTGTAGTTAATTAAAGAATTGTCTTTAAATATATTAATTTGAAAACTTATCGAAATTGAAGATTTAAAGAATATGACTTTATAAAGTGGTTTGGGTTAAATGATTTAAAGGAATATTTCAAGTTTAATAAACTGAAGGAAATATTCGGTGATTTGGAAATTTGGGTTTATTTAAATGATATATTGATTTGGTTTTGGAATTTAAATGATATATTATTGCTTTGGTTTTGAAATGGAAATGATATATCGAACTGGTTTTGAAATGAAATAATACAGTATTTAGTTTTGAAATGGATTTTACTTTGGAAAGTAATGGTATTTGATTTTAAATGGTTTTGGAATGGAAATGTTTTGAAATAAATATCCATGGGTAATAATAACGTTTGGTTGTTAAAGAGACCGGGATCAGAAGTTGTCATACTCACTGCCAACTTCGAAAACCACTTTAACAACCGTATACGCGGTGGAGATTCCAGAATGAAGTAGGATGGTAGCGGCGTTCCTTTGAGGTATATACGTGGTCCCGGCTCCCATGAGTTGGCATAAGGTGGCTAAAGTAAGAGCGATTGACGGGCTAAGAAGGTAGCACCTTTTATCGGACACACTCCTTCAATACCATTCTATTACTTTGTGATTGATTGGGGCCTTTTGATTTTGGGGATGTAACTCGAAGTGGGCGGTAGTAGCTGCGACGCGTTACCGCCGGTCCGGAAGTGTAATTGGTATATCTACCCTAGCATTGCCTAGTTGTGTCGTGTCACCTACCCTAGCGCGCCTTGTACGAGTTTGATTTGTGTCGTACCTATGGAGTATCTTCTCGTAGCCTCCCGATCAGGAGGTACGCAGGTGCTGTATAGACTACTGGCACTATTATGTGTTAAACGGAATATTGGGTCACTCTTAACGCTATTTTCAAGTAAGTTTATTTTACTATAGACATTATTATAATAGCGAAATATTACTACATAGTAAATAGTTTAACGGATCCTTAGAGGATGGGCGGTCCCAAGTATCCTTTAAGTTACTTATACCTTATATTTCAATTCACTTGAGTTGGTTTACATTGTATAATATGTATGTCCCAACACGAGTGTTTTGTGTTTTTCTTTACGCTCAGATCAGACTAAGTGATACAACATTTGAGACTCACCTTTGGAGTTGGAGCTTTACTTGAAGCTCCAGCCATCTATTTCACTTTCAGTTATCCAGTTGATTTCAGTTATCTAGTTGATTCCAGTGATGTATTCTGAGTGTACTGGATTATCATATTGAGGCTTTCGTTGTATCTTTTTTAACTCTGATGTATATATATAGTAGCTTCATGAACTACTATTTCTTTGCTTCCGCTGCAATTTTATATTGCTCTATGTCTGTGATATGTGATTTATTTACTGCATATTCTGAGCTTTGCCAAATTTAGTTTTACTATTCGGTATTTTGAGCAATTCAAATACGACATGTGCGGATGCGAATGGTTGAAAATATCGGGTCGTTACATCATCCAAAAATGTTATCAAAGCTGTAAATGTGCTTTAAATAAGTTATCCAACACTATAGGAAACATGTAGACCCATAAATTTTTAATAATTAAAATTGTTAAATTGATAAAATGTTGGTAATTCTTCTCCTAGCCGTGTATTTCTCATTTGCAAATCATGTACAAGAAGATTTATTTCTCATTTCAAAACTCTTCATTTTCATTTGCATTTAAGAATAAAACATATATACGTTTTTTTCTCCTTAACTTATGCCTTTTCTATTTCTTAGCATTTACTTTCACTTTGCTTGCCATCCAAACCATCTATGTATCAGCCCAAAAATTTTAATAAATGTTTTATTTATTTAATTTAGATAATTTTGTTATTTAAAATATAAATTTTGGTGTGGATTAGAATTCCACAGATGAATTAATAGAATATTTTCCAGAAATGTGAATTTTGTCAATATGATCAAACTTTGACTTCTAAATTTAAAAATTTAAAAGTTTAAAAATTTGATTTTATATTTGTTTTGAAAGTAAATAAAATTTTAAGAATACTGCTTTCGTTTCGTTGAAATTTGATTTATAATGTGAAAGTTATGCCTTTTTAACTATTGTGTGTAATTTGCTGTATTTAACAAAATTGTTTACTTTAAATTATATAAATAATATATTTTTTGGTCATGTAATGTTCTAATTTATGTTTTCAGGGGTAAAATAACTTGTTTTGTATATATTTTGGTTTTAAAACATTTTTAAAAGTGTAATTGACATTTTCCAATGTTAGTTGTATTTTGTTTACAATTTCTAATTTCCAACTTCAGTTAATTTAAGAATTTTTTTATTTATTTTTATATTTTTCTTAAGAACTTATTTTATTCTCTTTCTCACTTTATTTTGTTTCTCAAAGATTTATTTTAAACCATTTTTAAGAAGAGTTGTAATTTTCCAAAGTTAAGTGGATTATGTTTGCAATTTTCTTAGCTAGTTTCGATAAATTAAGCTATTTTCTTTATTTATCTTTCTATTTTCCTAAAGTATAATTATTTATTTTCTTTTTCACTTTATTTCAGTTTGTTTTATTTTATTCACTGATTTTTAGTTGTTTTAAAGTGTGGTAGAAATTTTTCCAAAGCTGGTGGTATTGTGTGTAAATTTTTAAGCCTTGTTTCAATTTAATAAACTATTTCTTTAATTCTTTTCCATTTTTTTCTTGAAATTATTGCACAAAATTTTAATAAATATAGGCAATTTCTGTAATTTTGATTTTGGTTTAAGTTTAACCATAATTGAAATTTTAAATTCTAAGTTCTAAGTTCAAATCTTTCATATAAAGTATATATATGTACAATATTTATTTCGCGATTGTTTTATTTATTATGGTTATATACTTTTTAAATTAGGGAATAAATATTGTGTAAAAGGGGAATAAAATTTTACGTTTCTTTATACGTATATACATCTTAGTTAAATGATAAATAAATCAAACAAATGTAAGCAAATCAAATTTTGAGTTAAGTAATAAATAGTGTATAATTAAGCTATATAAATTTCACGTTCTAAATTTTGTATGTTTATATCCATTATTGTTGATTTGTTGGATGCTAAAAGGAACGTTATTTTTCTGATTTATTTTTAGCACATGTACTGAATAAATAAGAAATATATAAAATTTTCATACGTTACTTTTCTTAAATATTAGGCGTACGTTTTGTTTATTTATTGTGTCTATTGTACGCACTTCTAAATTGCTTACCTTAGCTAAGTAAAAATCAATCAGTAGACGTGCATTTTCTAAGTGGGAAAGAAATAAATCCCCTAGCTGTTTCAATTTCATTAAAGCTTGCTTTAAAATTTACGGGCAAACTTCCCTCACTTTCCTTTGCTTCCTCTGTTTATATGAACAAAATCCAATTATTTCCCTAACGTTCAAATTTCATTTTTCGGTGCCGTTAAAAAATTACTTATTGCATTGTCATTCGCGTGTAACTTCCCATTTACCTCTTGTATATATATAGAATAAAATCTTCCGACTGCTTCAGACGTTTTAAAAATCAATTTATTCCTTGCTATTTTTCCTTTCACCTCAATCAACGTGTGGTCTCACTGTAAATTTTATGACGAGTCTTTCCCTGTTGAATATTATAAAACACGTTCACAAAATTCCATTCTTCCTTGCCTTAAAATTCGCATGCCATGATTTGCGCCTTCCCACTTTATCAACCAAAGGTTTTCCAAATAAATACAAAACCCACGTACCAAATTTCCTTTACATCTCATTTTGGTTTCAGTCTTCTTCTTTCTTGAGTGAGCTCTCTGCTTCAGGTAATGGCCGCAAAAATTTTCTTCCTTCTTTTATTTATTTTCTTTCGTTTTCTTTTTCTTGTGTTTCTTTTCTCCATTGTTTTGCTACACCAAGTACTCGGCCCTCCACCACCTTTGATTTTTAATCCCAGCCTAAATTTTCCAATCTCCCACTGCTTGTGTGTTTCAGGCTATAAAAAAAATTATATTAATGCATGCGCCACCTGTGCATAATTAAATCTCAGCCTATATACCTCAACATCCCTCTGCGTACGTGCTTCTCTAGCCTTGAATATGTAAATAGCCGAGACTTGAGGTGTGGGTTAAATCGTGTGGTGAAGGGACCGAGTTATTGGTTAATCATATCATTTCATTCAATCTAGCTTTTCAGTTTTGCTTTATTAAATTTGATATGATTGTAGTTGAATTCGCGTAATTAGTTTTATTCGTTTTGTTTCAAGATTTGAATCTGATCATCACATCCGTTAAAATTTGATCGTGCCTTCTGTACATTTTTTCGGTGTGGATATCGCTTTTGGAATCTAATTTTCAGCGTCGTAGAGGTGAGTATTCACGCTTGACAAACATACTTATAAAATTTTCACTTCTTCCGTTATATTATATGCTGTTATATTTTTATTTATTTACTGTTTACCACACTACAAGTTCTCGGTAGAATAGAATCGTTATGGGCTGAAATGATAGGCCTGAATGATATTAATTTAATTATTCTATTTATTTAATTACTTGGGATTGCGGGTTTGAAATGATGGAACCTGGGTTTTCTTTGTAAATTACGGATTGAAGTGATATATTATCCGTATCACTTGACCTAGGTTAGAAAATATATTACAGACCCGTGGTTATTATATATATTTCCTGAAAATATTTAATATTTTAAATTAGTATGTCGTAATTTTTTTTTTAAATTTGGAAAAAAATGAATTTATAAGTATAGTGATTTTGTACAAGTTAAATGTGTAAATAAATGAATGGTTAAATTAGAATTTGAGGCATAAAATTTATCTAGTAAACTTTGATTTTGTAAAATAAAATGGAATTCAAGTTAAGAAATAAATATGATAAATTGGTATAAATTCGAATATAAAGTGGATAAATAAAAGGTTTTCTATGAATTAAATGGTAAGATAAGTGAATACTTAAAAATGGAAGTTGAAGTATAACTCAATTTAGAAATGGGAAGTTGGGAATAGAATAACGGAAAGTTAATAAATAAGTTGGAAATTAAGTTTATTTTGAAGTGATAATTTAACTTAATTATTAAGTAAGATTTTATGGAAAATTTTGCACTTGATTTTAATAAGTAAAGCATAGAGAAGTTTGATTTTTATTTGCAAACCTTAAATTATAAAAATCATAAATTGTTGAGTAATTTAAATAACTATTTCAAAGAAGAAAATATGATTTTATAAGTTAAATTGGTTTAAATTAAGGTTTAATTATTTCTGAAAGTATATTGAAGTATGAAATTTAATTAAATCTGTTGTAAAGGATATTACCGCACTTTGCAAGTGCTGTAGTCGATGAAATTGAACTAAGGCTAAACCTTTGGGACTTATATTGGATTTTGTAAGAATAATAAATTCACTTGTAAATAGTTTAAAATGAAGTATTTTGATTGAAATATAAACTATTTTAGAATTTTATAACCACAGGTGATAATAACGTTGGTTGTTAAAGAGACTAGGATCGTATATGGGCATACCCTCTGTCGATACCGAAAACCACTTTGACATCCGTATACGCGGTGGAGATTCCAAAATGAAGTAGGATGGTGGCGACGTTCTATTGAGGTATGTACGTGGACCCGACTCCCGTGAGTGGCATAAGGTGGCTAAAACAGGAGCGATTGACGGATTAATGAGGTAGCACCTTTGATCAGACGCACTTCTTCATACGCCATTCTATAACTTCGTGATTGTTTGGTGCGCACCTTTGATTTTGGGAGTGTTGTTCGTGGTGGGCGGTAGTAGCAGCTACGCGTTACCACTGGTCCGGAAGCGTAATTGATATATCTACCCAGGCATTGCCTAGTTTTGCCGTGTCATCTACCCTAGCGCGCCTTGTACGAGTTTGATTTGTGTCGTACCTATGGAGTATCCTTTGGTAGCCTTCTGATCAGGAGGTATTACGGTACTGTATAGACTATTGGCACTATTATGTGTTAAGGTGGAAAATGTAAAGCCTTAACGCTATTTAGAAGTAAGTTTATTTTACCAACACTATTATAATAGCGAAATATTACTACATAGTAAATAGTTTAACGGATCCTTAGAGGATGGGTGGTCCCAAGCATCCTTTAAGTTACTTGCCTTTATATTACATTTCACTTGAATTAGCTTACACTGTATAAGTATGTATGTCCTGACTCGAGTGTTTATGTTTATTTTACGCTCGAGTCAGCCTGAGTATCAGTTCGAACTTTAAATCTTTGGAGCTAGGACTGTTGGAGATCATCTTATCGAGCTGTTGTCTATTTCCATTCAGTCTTTTATCTTAGCATATGTAATTCGAGACAAATGTATTTGGAATTTTTTATGGTTATTTCAAACTGTTTTGGATTTTAGACCATGTAAAGTTGTACTTATTTCGGGACTTTGTGATAGTGGCTTCATGAACCACTAAGTTATTTCAAATTCCGCTACGAGTATCCTGATTTCTGTGTCTGTGATTCTGTGATTATTTATTTACTGTATATTCTAAGATTTGCCAAATTTTATTTACAATACGGTATTTTGAACAATTCAAATCCGACATGTGCGGTTGCGAATGGTTGAAAATACCGGGTCGTTACAAAATGCTTTAAGAAAAAATAAAAATAGACGAGTGTTTGGCAAATGATGCTTAAATATGGAGAACGACACTGTAATTAAGGTAATATATATGGAAATCCTTCACAATCTTCAAGCCTTTACCGAGATTAGTAAAATGGTTTAGTTCTAGGTTATGCCCTTATGGAAGAATTCAATGTGGTTCGATCGCATAACATATTTGAATAATATAAAATAATTTAAATTAGTTAAATATATAATTTTTATAAAGTTTATAAAATGCAGATTTAAAATTGTTTTAAATTAGATAAGTAATTACTAATTTTGTAAAGGTTAAATTTAAAATTATTTTAAATTTAAATAAACAATATAACTATTATATTTATAAATTAATTAAAATTTTTAATTAATAAAATAAATACATACATACATATATACTTAGTGAAATAAATTATAAAAATTATAATTAAAAGTATAAATATTATATGTAAAAATAAAATGGGAGGTCAAATGAAATAAAATCCATGAGACTTAAGGAAGTATACATTGGATGTATGTAAAAGGTATTTGATATAATGAAATATAATTGTTATATATTTATCTTCCTTACATAGATAATAATACAATATAAAGTTATTTTTGCGAATTTAATAATAATAATGCTCTCCAACATTTATAATATAAATAGAGTATCTTATGTATCTGTGTTTGTTGAGCGAGCTCAAGGCATAGAATATCTAAGATAATGTTTATATTATCAATAGATATATAAGAATGGTATGCAACTTTGTTGAGCTAACTCAAGGGTTACATATCTCTCCTTAGGATATGGCCAAATAGCTGGGTCTAAAGCGTCTACTATACTTCATGAATTGTTAAGCACAAGAACGAGAAGATGATTAGGAGCATACTTACTTTTTATGGGCATTACAACTCATTAAGCAAAGTAAGGGTTGTAGTAATAGGATAAATGGACATTAACACCTGCTGAAGGAATTTATGAAACTCTCGTAACTATTTTGGGTTCTTGAGAGATGTAAAATTCAGTAGGAGCTTTATTAGATTAATATAATAAATGAGTCTAATAAGTATAATAATACATACAATGGTATATAATATACTCCAGTGAATTTGAATAGATTAATGGCTAATATGAATCCATTCTTCAAAAAGAAAACTTTAGTGGTAGTTACCGGGATTTACTAAAGAACGGGAAAATTAAACTCACTAGTGAAAAGAAATGGTATTTCATCGCAGATGAACCTTTAACTAAACCCACTAAGGATTCCACCCTATATGAGTTTAAGACTTACACAACTTAGGAAATGGACTATAACTAGCAACTGTAACATATTATCTACTATGAGCATAAAGCTCCAACGATAACATGAGAAAATGAATGTTCGTGAAATATTCACTTACCTACAAATTTATACTGTAAAGGTACATGATTTTATGGAAATTATCTCATGTGAATGAGTGAGGGTTCCTCAATCCAAGACCACATAATTAATATTATGTGCACTAAGCACTTAGCCAAGCTAGGCACTGCTCTAGATTTCGAGCTACAATCGAAACTTGATTCTAACGTCATTTACTCCATAGATCGGGCCATTCTTATTGAACTTTATACGAATTTGGTGAAGTGTGTTATCGTTGAGCTCCTTGATATATTATGGACTGCTAAGATTACTTTCATGAAATAACCAAGCACGTGCTTGTTGTAAAGTGCAACTCCCCATCGGAAGTTTCAAGGAAGGAAAAGCGCAAGTCCAGAGAAACTATGACTTTTGCTTTAAGAAAGGCGACTGTCACTTTTGCTCGAAGAAATGACACTGCAAGAGAAATTATCTAGAGTTCATGAAGATGTTGAAGGGAAAAGAATCATATCCTAAAGGTATTTTACATATACAAAATTATTTAGTTTGAAGCTGACCAAACGCTTTCTTCATTTTCAATAAGCTTTTTCTTTCCTTGAGTTGGCCGCCGGGTCCTTGTCCTTAGGGAACTCTATAAATATGTACTTCTAGGTTGGTTTTAGATACTAGATCTAGAACTCATTTTAATTCTTTTGAGGAATATAGAGTAAAATACCCATTGCTAAATGAAGCGTGGAATTCTAAATTGCTAATGAAGTTAGCTTAGCTGCGAAAGTAATGTGAGAATATCATCCTAAGTAGCGAGTAGTTATGACATGATTTTGAGAAATTGTTATTATGTACCTAATATCATTTTTGGAATAATTTCTCACATTTAGCTGAAAATATATACAATTTTATTTCTAAGAAAGTATTACGAATATTTTTGTTTTAACATTTGGGTTTAATGCATTTCATAATGGTTTTTATGTTCTTAATTTAAATCTTATATTTGTTGTTGAAAATAATTCTATGTCTAAAGCCAGTGATAGTTATATTTGGCATTAGAGACTAGGTCATATTAGGAAGAAACAACTAAACAGGTTAAGAAACCAAATGTTTCTACCATCTTATGATTACGAATCATTCAATACTTATTAGCTGTGTCATAAAGATAAAATGGCTAAGCATCCATTCATTGGGAGCGATGGAAATGTTGATAAGCTCTTAGGATTCGTATGTACTTATGTATGTGGTCCAATGCTTACAGTGACAACAGGTGGTACCTCTTATTTTATTACTTTCAGCAATAATTTCTCTATATATGGATATGAGTATCTTATGAAACACAAATAAATGGTCTATAAGATATTCCTTGAATAAAAAAAAAATTCAAAAACTCATGCAATAAGAAAATACAAATCATTTGATTAGATCAAGGAAGTAAGTGTAATGGATCTAAACTCCAACGGCACCTAAAGATAATGAGATTCTCTCTCAAGTTACTCTTCCATATATTCTGCTCCACATTAATGTTTTAGAGAGAAATCAAACCTTGTTGGACATAGTTTGATCGATGATATGTAAGGCCGAGTTACCTATTTCATTTTAGGGGATAAGCTTTGGAAATAGTGACATATACATTGAGTAGAATGCCATCTAAATTTATGCCTAACACTCCATATGAATTATGTATAGGAAAGAAACCTCATCGTAATCACATTAAGATATGGGGTTTTCTGGCTTAGGTTAAGAATATAAACCCTAGTAAGTTCGAGGCAAGGCAGGTCTTGTGTAAGTTTGTAGTGCATCTGAGAAATACACATGGATACATATTCTACCGTGCTAAGGAACAAAAGGTTTTTTTCATCGATACTCCACCTTTATAGAAAAGGAATTTCACTCATAAGAAGTTAGTGGCGATACGGTAGACTTGGATGAGATCCAGGTAACTTCTATAGAGACTAAATACATAGACAATGCTATCACTCCAACCGAAAATACACAACATATTAGAAGGTCTAAGAAGGAATCTTGTGCACCGGAGAGTAATAAAGATTTATCTTCTGTGGGAATACAGGTTGTGTCATTCATGACAATGAACCACTCACATACCGACAAGTTATGAAGAGTAGGGACTCTACCTTATGGCCAGATGCTATGAAATCCGAAACTGATTCCATGTATAAAAAAAGTTTGGACTTTAGAGAATGTAGCTGAAGGTATATATCCCCTTGGTTGCAAACAGATCTTTAAGAAAAATATCGATGCAGATAGAAAGTTTGAAATCTATAAAGCAAGGTTGGTTGCAAAAAAGTTTTGTCAAATTCAAGGTGTTGATTATGACAAAACATTTTTGCCAGTCGCTATACTTAAATTCATTTGAATTTTTCTTGTAGTTGCCGCAGACTATGACTATGAAATATGGCAGATAGACATTAAAATGGCTTTTCTCAATAATGATTTAGAAAGACAGTTAATATGTCATAGACAAAGTGTTTTGACATTAATGGGAGCGATGATAAAGCTTGTAGGCTCTTAAGATCGATTTACAGTCTTAAGAAAGCGTCTCGAAGGAAAATATGTTTAGACTAGATAACCTAATAGTTTGGATTCTGTCAAAACACAGAGGAACTGTGTGTACATAAGAAGAGCACAATGATGTTATAACGTTCCTAGTTCTATATGTAGACTATTTACAACAAATTGAAATGACATACCAAGCTACAATTATTGAAAATGTGGTTGTCTTTTACTTTGACGATGGAGGATTTAGGTAAATCTTTCTATATTATAGGAGTTAATATCTAAAAGATAGATCAAAGGGGATACTAGGATTTTCCCAATCCATGTACATAGACACCATATAGAGATGATTTAGTATGGAAACTTCCAAGCATGAAAATGTTCCATTCCAACATGGAATTGTCCTTTCTAAGAAGGATTTCCCATATAAGGATGAGGAAAGGCAACGCATGAGTCGAATTCTTTGTGGATCAACAATAGGATCTATCATGTATGCCATGTTATGTACAAGGCCAAATATCACTTCTACACTAGGTGTACTAAGCTGATAGAAATCTAATCTGGTAAAAAACCATTGAGCCATTGTCAGAAGTTATCTTTGAGTACTTAGGAAATACTAAGAATTTTTATATGATTTATGGGAGAGAAAAAATCCTTTTAAAGAGGTGTTCAGACTTGAGCTTTCAAAGTGATATTGATGATAGCAAATCAACCTTAGGGTTTGTTTCTAACCACAATGGAGGGGCCATTTGTGGGAAAAGTTGAAAACAAGAAGTTGTGGAAGATTTTACCATGGAGGTTGAGTACTTTGTCTTAAATGAAGCCGCAAAGGAAGGAGTATAAATGTGAAAATTTCTTAAGGAGCTAAGTGTGAACCCAAGCATAGAAGGTCGAATGCTTATGCATTGTGACAATAATACGACAATTCAGATTACATAGGAACCGCGAGTTCATAAGAGATCAAGACACATCCTTCGTAAGTTCTGCATTCTAGGATCATTTATCGCCAACAGAGGGATGGTGATCAAGGGAGTAGATATGAAGGATATCATTGCAGATCCATTAACTAAGGCATTCTCTTAATATGTTTTTGGAAAACTGATCAAAGAGAAGGGTTGAAGCTCCATAATTGGACCTAAGTGCAATTGAAAGATTGATAGTATTAGAGGTACGCCCAATTAGCAATTATATAATTGTTATATAATGAATTTTTTTTAAACGATCCTATCCGAAATGAAATGCATTTTTGGTTTTGTTTTTCTATTTTATTTTTTGATATATTATGATACCAGTAATGGATAAATAAACATTAAACATATATAAGTAGAAAATCCTTAGCAGTAGTGTCTTATCGGTTGTAATTATGAAATGTTCATTACCATGAGTAATGAATCGATACAAAAAAAACACAACTTCTTAAATGTTCCTAGTTGAGAAGTATCGAAACAATATCATAACGTCTGTTGGGACTAGTGTGCTTAATACTCTCTATAAGATGGATGGTGATTTACTCTATGAACGTTGATGGAATCAAGAGGTTATGCACATGTGGCTATTTGGAACATTCATAAAATTGACTCAATGAGAGTCTTCTATAATTTATATAACCTAGTTGAAATGGAAGATCTCAGAGTAATGATGTAAAATGATCTTCTGACTTGAGAGCACTATCAAACTTAAGTGTGTAAACTGTATTTTGATTACGGGCAACCAATAGCAGAGGTGTCATGTTATGGTTGTAGTTGGGTACACACTGAAACACTTGGAGTGACACACTATTCAAGAGAAGATTTGTCTCCTTCATTTTAAATTGTTGATATCACCGTAATTGTTTAGTCAAATTGAATTCAAAGTCTCTGGCCGGAGAAAAATGGTTAACTAATAAATGTTATCGGATTGGACCGAGGACTTTAATGTTGACCGACGCAAACAGAGATTTTGACCTTGGACCAAACTGCAGATATTTAAGTGATATATATATATATATATATAATGATATCTAAGTCATATATATAGCGATGAAAAAAAATATGTGTACAAACTGTTATTGCTAGGCGAGCTTATATTAGATTAGGAATACAATTTCTCCTAACCGGTCTGTAAGTGTTGAACTTGACCCTAAACTGTACTCTAGCAAAGTCCGTATAGACTTTGATATTTTAATAGTTTAAATATTGTTTGTGGATCGGGTCACACCAGAGAGTCACTACAACCGCACTAGTTATTTCGTAATTTGACCAAGGATAAAATAAATTTATAAATGTTGTAAAATAATAGTTAGTTGATAAAAAATTTGTATTAATATTTTATGGTAATTTTAATTGTTAACCTAAGGCTTAAAATCAAACAGAACGATGTATAAAGTTATGCGATGGTTCGATCGATTTGAAGTTACGAAATAATAATTATATGTCGATTCAAACTGAAGTCAACATGGGGAATGACCATACTTGGTAATAGCCACGACCGACCATAATTGGAGGTTTGAAGGAGACTAAATTGGGTCTTCGGATCTAGAGATAAAGGAGGAGAAAAGGATGCAGGTTGATGGTTATAAATAGCCTAGCCTCCACTAAGTATTATGACACGCTTTTATGCCTCCTCTCTCATGATACCATAGCCAAACCTCCCATAACCATTAGTGTCTTCTTCTCTTGAACTTGAAAATCAACGAGGAAGGAGGCGACTACTGCTTTCCAAGAGGAAGAACTTCTTGAATAATGCATTGTCTCTCGACTTGATCCACTTAGTGAAAAGTAATTCTTTAGATCCAATTTTGTAACAACCAGCTAATCCATACAGTCCGATTTGGCAACAAACAACACGTGTCCAACCCAAATTGAATGAAAAGATGGATAGTTATGGGAAAGAAAGAAGGAAGGAGGAAGAAGAAAGAAGAGAGAAGGAAAATAACCAACACAGAATCTCATAATCGCAGTGGAATAATATATAATATAATATTAATGATCTTTACAAAAACAAATTGTAATTTACATACATCCATCAAAGTACAACAACAATCACAATCATCACCTTGACAGTTGTAACAACCTGTCATCACGGTTTTTGATGATTTCAACAACAAATAGTGAAAAATAAACATATACGTGAATACGACTTGAAGTCCTCCAACTCGTCTCCTGAGCTCCAATGCATCCAAAGCAATCTGTAAATATACTCAGTCCGACCCGAGCAATATAATAAAATAACACTCGAGTCAGTCTGGAAAACCAACGTGAGAAAACACACCCATGTGGATTTTTTAAATTATAGAAAAACCTGGAAAATCAAGGTACCTCGTAAGACACACCGCACATAAACACAGATGGGTTTTTACCTTACGATAACCAAAACATTTTCTACAAAAAATCCACTTATATTATAATAATGTCTAGGGGTCAAAGTAAAATATGAATATATCTTAAATGCTTGCATCTCACGTTCCAGCATAGTTGGGCACAACTAAGTTCGTACAGTGCTTATTGGACAATGGATTCCATGCAATGACTGGGCTATTGGGTACCGCCCATCACGGTGCATCTCTAGATAAAATAACATCAAGGGCCTTGCTTGGCTCCCCTGCCAACACAGGACCGACCTACGACATGACTAGTAGTACTGAATATGATCACCTCGCTTTGGGCCTCGAAGCATACAATTTTAGAGATAATATCAACTTTAGATAGGAATGATCACACCCTACTTAGGAGAGACCCACTTAGCCCTGCTACATCTTCCATGTTTTAGTCATTCCCAGTTGATGGGGCTTGAGGCTACGTTTTACCTTTTATATAGCACTTCCCACTTGGAATGCTAACACTTCCCTCCAAACAACCATGCAATACCAGCATTCGTTCATTCAAATTCATTCTGCGACTGAACGAAACACTTAAGATCTCCGTCTCCAAATTCCATCATCTTCAAGATGTCTTCACTTCAAAACGCATTTGTTGGATCCACTTGGTTTTCGGATAACATATCCGATCATGGTCTCTTCAAAACAACTTTTCGATAATTCCTGGTAAACTCAACCCCGTTTCTTTAGGAAATAAACAGTCAAAGATAAGAGCGAAGATCACCTCCTAATCGTTAGTGGACGAATTTCCTTACCATTATCCAAGGAGAACGAAACGAGATTTATACGCATAGTACAACATCATCGGCGATGACTGTGCCATATAACTCACGTATTTCCCCTAGATATTTTCAAAGTTATGTTTTTGATCCAAATTCGATAGTCGGTTATTAATAACAAACATCAAATCAAAGATTTAAATTCCATAGGTAAAACAAACATTGATTAAGCACCAAGCAACACTAAGCCCTTTTTACAAATCCTTCCGTTAGGTCAAATTACTATGTAATATTTGTACCAAAATTGCCACGATCCGTCTTTCTAAGCCCATAAAGACGCATCATGAATTAAGAAAGAAAGGGATAGAAGAAGAAAGGATAGAAAAGAAAGAACAACAACACTAGAATCTCACAACGGAACGAATGAAACATAATATATCACATAAAATATTACATTGTATCATATACATTAGAATACACAACTTATGCCTCACAAATTTGACAGTTATAAATTTTTGTCTATCATACAACTCAAGTACATCAATACAATATCAGATGCAATACTAACACAGCGGACCATAATATATCTACACGCTGAAGCCTCCTGCTCCAAATCTCATCCAGAATTCGTCAAAGCTAACCTGAATCCCTTGACTACTCATACATAATATGAGTACCCAAGAGTTTAATAAAATAGAAAATAAACACTTGGGTCAGACATGGGTCTGGTGTGAGTAAACGGTTTAAAGTTGCTTAACTTTTAGAAAATACTTTGAAAAGAAAAGGTATCACGTAAGACTCCCCATACATAAACATGGGTAAGTTTTTACCTTACGCTAACCAAAACATTTGATAGGAAATCCAGTGATATTATAATAGTGTCGAGGGTTTTCAAGTAAAATAGAGAAATAGCTGGAATGCTTACATCTTACATTCCATCATAGTTGGGCACAATCTAAATGTACGACACTTATTGGAGTTTGGATTCCATACAATGGCAGGGGTACCGCCCGTCACAGCACAGGGCCTAGATCACCGTACCGAGGATCCCTACAGATCCCTTGCAACACAAGGCCGAAACCATCCCTTACTGGATGTAATGATCCTAAAATAAAATAAAATGAAAGTTACATTTATTTTAAGAATTTCTGAAATTATAAAAAAATAAATGATGCATTAAAATAGAAAAGCTTGTTAATAAATAAACGTAATGTGCATAGGAGTTTCTGTTTGATAAAATGCAAGGAGTTAAGGTGATTAAAAATTTGGACTTAAAACAAATATAATTCCATGTCCAAAGAATTATATAAATACACATATTTAATATATGAGGTGTTTTCTGTTTATTTAAAGACAAAATAAAATGGAGTTTAATATAAGGCTTAAATGTCTTATGTATTTATGCTAGAAACAATTAACATGATATATGTGATTTTTATCGCATAAAGGTGTATGAAGAGTTGCTGTTTTAACTAAAGGCAGAATAAAAACAAATATAGGATCAAATATGAATTTTATATCTTATATTTATTTCAAGCAAACAACATAGTGTGAATGATTTTTTTACATCACATGATTATGTATGATAGTATACATGATGGAATGGAGATGGTAGTTAGGTAGAAAACACAAGGGGGTTTGCAGTTTCTTTAAACTTAGAAGAAATAAAAATAAAACAAGGGGTCACATGCATATGGCATGAGTAAAATAGAGTCATGAAAATGGCATGAAGTGTTTAAAATGCTTGATTCCCGAAATAACTAATTGAGGTAACCAGATGTGTGCATTCCCAATTAAGGACCACACAGGGAAATGATTTGTGCATGAATATCTAAGGGCATCCAGGGAATTACCCATTTTTCTTAAACCCTAGAATGGTTTTATAAAACCTGCACATAACCATATCCATCATTCTCTCGAGATCAAAACAAAATAAAATAAAATAGGAGAAACATTAGCTTGAAACTTTGGAGGATTTGTTGTTCAGGGGATTAAGGCGGTAAAAGAGATCACTATATGAGTATTTATCCCTTTGTATGCAATGGCATTAAGTTCTCTTATATGCAGCCTAAAATGTTATAAATCATTTAAAATCTCTGAAATGATTTGATATGGGTGAGATGGATGTTTGTTTGTGCATTCTTGTTTAGGGTTTTAATCTGTATGTGAGTTTTCAAAGTTAAAATGGTTTGAGCATTTTTGTTCTATTTATTATTATGAAGTATGGACCTAAATTATTTAGGAAATAGGCAGCAAGACAGTGATCTAGCTCATGTTTATTTCTTAGAGAATGAAGCATGAAACTAAATATTCATGTCATAAGTCAGAGTAGAATTTTTGGGTTTTTGAGGGATTTCCTTAATAAAACCCTTATCCATATATTCACAATAATATAGTAGAAAGATAGTAGGATCATGATGCTTAAATTATTTTTAGGAAAACCATAGGCATGCTGTATTTTCTGTAATAAGGAAAATAAATGGAGAATATGGGGCTGAACCAGAAAGTATAAAAGTAAATATGCCTTTCTGAAACATGAATAAATTAGAAGTTTTTATGATTGAATTAATAAATGGAAGCTTAATAAAATAAGCTAAAACTGGAGGGGGATTTATTAAGTTAATAAACCCTATGAATGAATGAAAGAAAAATTAAATTGGTCATTTGGGAGTTAGTCAATGATCTGCTTGCTTCAGGTGAGAGTAATTATATGCATGGTGCAATTGCACCCTGAGGCCTTTGTGTGTTGGAATAAATTAAATAACCTGGGAGTTTCCTTCACAATGCATACATGGTGTTCATTTGACAGGGAGATAAAGACCATAAAATGAATGGAGAATGGGGTTTAAAAATCTGGGTTATAAATATCCAGACATGGAATTAAATTAATCAAGTTTGAATATTATGCTTTGATTATTTGCTAGGTGAAATTGGGAGTATAAAGTTTGAGTTTACTTATTCAGAAATGGAGGAAAATGAATCAAGAGTAATATATTTATTTTGATTATTTGCTGGGTGTTGTTTGAATGAATGAATGTGTCTTTGTATCATTTGGCATTAACCAGTAATATGCAAAGTATGCAACCTGCTAAATTAGGTAGATATTGCATGTTCACCAAAAATTATGAATATGAGTGTAAAGTTTGATAAATGATCATACCAGTGAAAACTGACCCTTTTGGTTGCCCTTGCAATCATCTGGGTGTCTCAATGAAATTGGGGCAGCTCAGTGAATTGCCTGCAGGAAATTGAAGTTGGCTTGATGGATGAAGAAGGCATTAGCTACTAGTATAAATAAAAGAAACCAGTTTTAAATTTGCAGTTGTTTTTAATGAATTTATTAGTCAGATTATATGTTGTAGTTGAAGTTAATTGTAGGAAGTTTTCTGGGTATTTGGATTAAAAATATGTACTTAAGTAAACCTATTTTGAATGACTATTGAGAATATTTGGTTAACTACTGATTTTATGAATGTCTGATTTGGAGAAACAAGGGGATGGACATATCATATAAATATGACATGTGTATATGATAATCTCTGATTTTTATTGCCTGAATTTATATTGTGATTTATAAAAATTAAAGAGCTAAGGTGGTTGATAGAAAAAAAATGATCTCACAAGATTTGAGTAGGGGTATTAAAGAGAAATGAATTTGTGCATGGCAGGTAAGTAATACAGGCTTGTGCATGAATTCTGGAGAAAGAATAAATTATAGCATGCATTTGTGTATTTGATTTCAAAAAAAGGGGATTATGAAGGAAACACACCTGGAAGTAATTGTATTTTCAGTTAACAGACTGAATGAATATGGGTGCATTCCCAGGAATTCAAATTAGGCAGAAACATGCTTGTGTTAGGAATAGATCTTTGTAGAAGTTTGTTAACATGAGAAATATGGGTTTGAAAGTGGTAAAAGAGGGACTATGGCCGGCCTAGATGGCCATGGTTCAAACTCTTTTAGCCTGGAACCATTTTACTTCAACTCATGAAGTGTAAGTGTTTCCAGACCAGAAAAAAAAACTCCTAGCAACACTCAAAAAGACTCCAAGTATTTTCAATAAAACACCAAGTACTCAAGTCTGCACCATGATAAACTTAAAAAATGCAATATGGCTTTAATTGTTCAACTTGAAATGGTGAATAGGAATTAATTCCAATGTTCATGCCTGCAAGTATAATTTTTGAAGTTATTTCATACAAGAACTTGATAACTATCATAAGAACAATCAAATGCCATTTTAGTGTTAATAGGCTTATTTAGGCAGAAAATCTAGAAACCATGGGAAAAGAAAAAAGATGCACTGTGCATTGCAGTATTATACACATAAGTATTATAATTGCCCAAAAATATATCTCTTGCAGTAGAACAAAAATTAGGGAAACAATTATATATCATCAAATATATAATTGTCTTAATATGTTTTTGTGTACTGATATAATTATATTGGTAATCCAGGGTCTTGGGAAAAATATTTGGAAATTTATCTAAATATTCAAATATAGTAGAAATGGGGTATAGTGATGAACTCCTTTTGTATGTAAAAAAAAATCTATGTGTTTGAAAGGAGGGCCTTCACAGTTTGGTATCAGAGCTATGTTTAAAATAACATAGTAAATATTATTATATGCATATGGATGTTTGAATGCATTGTTTGAATTATTGGTGTTGGATGCTTTTGTTTTATGTCTGAATAAAATAAACAAAGTAAAGACACCAAAAAAAATGATCGGGGTAAACAAACTAACATAAAAATCATATTTATAGCAATATGGTAGGAGCAAGACATCACACAGGTGCAGGACCATCACGTGAGCCACCTGTGATAAACATAGAGGATTTTGTGAGAGCTTTGAGAGATGGAGTAGCACCCAGGCATGACAACCCTCATGAGGAGCTCTCCAAACTGCTTAAGACATGCACCAATTTGGGAGGAAAGGATTTTGAAGGCACTGAAGGAGCTATGGGTGTTCAAACTTGGATAAGAACTATGGAGAGAGTCTTTGCAGATATGCAAGTCAATGACCAAAGGAAGAGACAGATAGCTTCAAGGAGGTTGAAGGGGGTTGCACTGGATTGGTGGGAGGTTGTGATAGCAGGAAGGCCAGAGAATGATATCACTTGGGATGAATTCAAAGTCATGCTTAAGGCTAGGTTTGTCCCAGCATCTGCCAAGGCCACACTGCTAGAAGACTTCATTAGATTAAGGCAAGGAGGCATGAGTGTGAATGAGTACACTTAGAAATTTGAAGGATTGTCTAAGTATGGAATGGTGTTAATAGGGAATGAAGAAGCAAATAATGCAAGGTACATTCAAGGCTTGAACCCTAGTCTATCAAAGGCAATGTTGCCATACAAGGATAAAACCTTTGATCAAGTAATTGATCTAACTCTCTCATTTGAGCAACATGACACTACAAGAGAGAAATTCAGGAACATGAAGTTCAATAAGAAGAAGGGAGGTCAGAACAAGGTGCAACCTTATGACAAGAAAAATGCAAACAAAGGAGTTAAGAAAGGGGAAGGAGCAGTAGCACCTGAAAGCAAGAAACTCACTCATTGTTTTAATTGTGGAAAAGATGGAAATTATAGCAACCAATGCCCTGACCCTAAAATACCTAAAGGAGGCTGCTATAATTGTGGAAGGATGGGTCATCTAAAGAAGGATTGCCCAGAGACTAATAGAAGAACAGCAAGGGTAGGAGCTTTGGCAGCAAACAACACTGGAAATGTCGGGCAACTTGAAGGTATACTTTTTATCCATACCCAACCAATATCAGTAATATATGACTGGTGCCTCACATTCACTAATATCTCTAGAAATTGCAAAGAAGTTAGGACTTGCTTGTGTTTCTATTGATCAACCCTTAACTGTACACAGCCCCATAGGGAGTTATTGTATGTTAGGGATGAAGTGTATGGGTCTGAAACTAATTATAGGGGGTTATGAATTTAATTCAGATCTATATACTTTAAATTATCCTGGTATTGGGGTTATTTTGGGGGTGGATTGGTTAATGAAAAACAAAGCAATTTTAAATTTAGAAAATCTTACTATTTCTTTGGAGACAAATGAAGGCAAAAGAGTTACAATTCTAAGTGAAATAGCAAAGAATACATGTTTTAATAAAATCTGGAGTATTAATGAAATTCAAAAGGAATTAAAAATAGAGGAAATTCCAGTAGTCAATGAATATATAGATGTGTTTGGAGAAGTGAGGGGAATTCCTCAAAACAGGCCAGTTGAATTCAAAATAAAATTAATGCCAAGAACTAGCCCAATCATTAAGAAGCCTTATAGAATGGGTCCAAAAGAGTTAGTGGAATTAAAACGCCAACTAGAAGAATTAGAAGAGAAGGGGTTCATAAGATCAAGCAGTTCTAGTTGGGGTTCCCCAGTGCTCTTTGTCAAGAAGCATGATGGAACAATGAGGACGTGTGTGGATTATAGGTATTTAAATAAGGTGACCATCAAGAATAAGTATCCACTGCCTAGAATAGATGATCTATTTGATCAATTGCATGAAGCTAAAATATTTTCAAGGCTAGACTTAGCCTCTGGATTTCACCAAATGAAGGTTGCAGAGGAAAGCATTGAGTACACAGCCTTTAACACAAGGTATGGCCTTTATGAATTTCTAGTAATGCCATTTGGTTTAACCAATCTCCCTCCTATTTTGTAGATTTGATGAATAGAATTTTTAGAGACTTTTTGGATAAATTTGTTTTGGTATTTATAGATGACATATTAATTTATTCAAAGTCAGAAAATGATCATGCTATGCACCTACATTTAGTATTATCCAGGCTTAGAGAACATGAATTAAAAGCCAAGTATTCAAAGTGTATATTTTGGCAACATGAAGTGAAATTCTTAGGACACATAGTGTCACAGCAAGGGGTGAGTGTGGATCCAAGAAAGGTCATTGCAGTTCAATCATGGGGTAGACCCAAAATAGTGACTGAGGTGAGATCATTCTTAGGATTGGCAGGGTACTATAGGAGGTTCATCAAGGATTTTTCAAGAATAGCCGCACCAATGACCAAGTTAACAAAGAAGAACCAACCATATGTGTGGACTGAGCAGTGTGATCAAGCCTTTGAAAAATTGAAGCAAGCATTGGTGGAGGCTCCTGTCTTGCAAATCCCAGAGGTAAATGAAGGAATGGTTGTATACACTGATGCTAGTGGGTCTGGGTTAGGTGCAGTGCTCATGCAACATGGCAAGGTGGTGGCATATGCATCAAGACAGCTAAAACCCAATGAGACTAAATATGCAACTCAAGATTTAGAATTAGCTGCAATAGTGTTTGCATTAAAACTTTGGAGGCATTATTTGCTTGGGGCAAAATTCGAATTATTCACAGATCATCAAGCATTGAAATATTTATTTTCTCAAAAAGATTTGAATATGAGGCAAGCAAGGTGGATGGAATTTCTAGCTGCATATGATCTAGATATTTTGTACACCCCTGGAAAAGCTAATAGAGTGGCAGATGCATTGAGTAGAAATCATATTAGATTAGCAAGTTTGATGATTGATGAGTTTAAAGACTTTGCAGTGCTTGGGGAGGCAGATATATATAGCAAGGATGGAGTGAATTTTAAAGAGCATGGTGATATGGTGGAGTATGGTACACTGGGATTAATCACAGTGAAATCTAACCTGGTGGAGAAAATTGGTGGCATGCAAGATCAAGATCAAAATTTAAAGGAGAAGAAAGAAATGTTATCAAATAATATTGAGTTAGAGAATTTCAAAATAGATCCCAAGGGATATTTAAGGAAAAATGAAAAGCTTTGTGTACCAGACTTTGCAGAATTAAAGGAAAAAATCATGAATGAGCATCACAAAACCAAGTACACCATACATCCTGGTGGCACTAAAATGTATCATGATTTGAAAAGGAGCTACTGGTGGCCAGGAATGAAACAAGTAGTGGCAAAATATGTGGCAAAGTGTTTAACCTGTCAGCAAATCAAGGCAGACTATCAAAAGCCCTCTGGCATGTTGCAACCTTTGGAGGTACCTCAGTGGAAATGGGAAAGTATTTCCATGGATTTTTTGGATGGTTTGCCTAGAACTAAGAAAGGTAATGGTAATATATGGGTAATTGTTGATAGACTAACCAAGTCTGCTCACTTTATCCCTGTCAGGTCAGACAGAAATGCACATAGGCTTGCACAATTATTTATTAAGGAAGTGGTGAGGTTACATGGCATACCAAAGACCATTGTAAGTGATAGAGACACTTTATTCACCTCAAGATTTTGGGAGAGCTTCCAAGAAGCAATGGGAACCCAACTTTGTTTTAAGCACTGCCTACCATCCTCAAAGTGATGGGCAGACAGAGATAGTGAATAAAATATTGGAGGATTTACTGAGAGCATGTGTGCTTGATTTTGGGGGTAATTGGGAGGATCATATCCACTTGGCAGAATTCACTTACAACAATAGCTATCAGTCAACAATAGGAAAGGCTCCCTTTGAAGCCTTATATGGGAGACCCTGCATGTCTCCTGCCTATTGGTTGGAAGTGGGAGAGGGTGTAATATTGGGGCCAGATCATGTTAAAGAAACTTCCAACATGATTGAATTAATTAGGCATAGGATGAAGGCAGCACAATCAAGACAAAAGTCTTATGCAGATAGAAGGAGGAAGCCAATGGAGTTTGAAGTAGGAGAGTATGTTTTTCTGAAGGTATCACCAATGAAGAAGGTGTTCAGGTTTGGGAAATCTGGTAAGCTCTCACCAAGATTTGTAGGACCATATGAAGTCATACAGAGAATTGGTGCTATGGCCTATAAGCTTAAGTTACCAGAAGAATTGAGTGGTGTACATCCAGTATTTCATGTTTCTCAATTGAGAAAGTGGGTACATGATGAAGGAGCAATTTTAGAGTCACCTACTCAAATTCAAATTCATAAGAACTTGATCTATGCAAATGAGCCAGTGGGGATTGTTGCTAAGGAGGAAAAGAGGTTGAGAAACAAGGTGATCAAACTGGTGAAAATTCAATGGAGCTTGGACACCAATGATTGTACATGGGAGGTTGAAGACAAAATGAGGGCTAAATACCCCAATTTGTTTTCTGATGGAGAGTTATCTTTAAGTAGCTTTATGATGGCTTTCTGAATATTTTTATACATTGCTTGCTTTCATAGAATCTGAGTATGGGGTTATGGAGTTAAAACAGACTATGGATTAGTGTTTTTATTTGGAGAATTAGAAGGAATTATGGGGACATAATTCCTTTAAGGGGGAGGGTATGTAATGACCCTAAAATAAAATAAAATGAAAGTTACATTTATTTTAAGAATTTCTGAAATTATAAAAAAATAAATGATGCATTAAAATAGAAAAGCTTGTTAATAAATAAATGTAATGTGCATAGGAGTTTCTGTTTGATAAAATGCAAGGAGTTAAGGTGATTAAAAATTTGGATTTAAAACAAATATAATTCCATGTCCAAAGAATTATATAAATACACATATTTAATATATGGGGTGTTTTCTATTTTATTTAAAGACGGAATAAAATGGAGTTTAATATAAGGCTTAAATGTCTTATGTATTTATGCTAGAAACAATTAACATGATATATGTGATTTTTATCACATAAAGGTGTATGAAGAGTTGCTGTTTTAACTAAAGGCAGAATAAAAAAAAATATAGGATCAAATATGAATTTTATATCTTATATTTATTTCAAGCAAACAACATAGTGTGAATGATTTTTTTACATCACATGATTATGTATGATAGTATACATGATGGAATGGAGATGGTAGTTAGGTAGAAAACACAAGGGGGTTTGCAGTTTCTTTAAACTTAGAAGAAATAAAAATAAAACAAGGGGTCACATGCATATGGCATGAGTAAAATAGAGTCATGAAAATGGCATGAAGTGTTTAAAATGCTTGATTCCCGAAATAACTAATTGAGGTAACCAGATGTGTGCATTCCCAATTAAGGACCACACAGGGAAATGATTTGTGCATGAATATCTAAGGGCATCCAGGGAATTACCCATTTTTCTTAAACCCTAGAATGGTTTTATAAAACCTGCATATAACCATATCCACCATTCTCTCGGGATCAAAACAAAATAAAATAAAATAGGAGAAACATCAGCTTGAAACTTTGGAGGATTTGCTGTTCAGGGGATTAAGGCAGTAAAAAGAGATCACTATGTGAGTATTTATACTTTGTATGCAATGGCATTAAGTTCTCTTATATGCAGCCTAAAATCAAGCAAACAAGTATCTCAAATTTTTGACTAGGAAAAGGACACGGATGCATCTCTCAAGCAAAGGCAGCGAGCAACAGAGTTAGAAAACACAGATTTGAAATTTATAATCTGGAAAGTGCATAAGATTGCGTAAATTAATTCGAGTGATTTGATGAATGTTATGGCAAGATAAGGAGTTTTGGCGAAGTCGCAACTTCGGAAATTGGCCAAATCCGTGGAGGCCATGGGGAATTTAATATTGACTTGAAAATTGACTAGAAAATTGCAAAAATGATAAATCATGATTAATTGCAAAAAAAATTATTGACCTAAAAATTGAGTAGATCCACATGGTAGAAAATAAATGACTTAATGATTCCGTCTAGCAAGGAGAATGAGGCTGAACGATTGCTTCAGAAGGCCAGACGGTTGCTTAGAGGGATGTTTTGATTGAGCGAAGAAATGAGTCCAACACGGAGGAGGAGGACGAACAATTACTTTTTAAGAGGTTGGCATCGACAAGAATCATTCTAGGGTTTCGCTACCATTTTGCCTTTGGAAACGAGAAGAAGAAGAGATAATGGCAAAAAGATTTGGCCACAAAAATGAAAGGAAAGCCCGCCATATAATTTCATTAGAGCCCGCCTTATAATTTGTCTGATACATCATACAGCGTTTGGACGTGATTTTATTTTGGTCTAAATTACTTTGACTGCATTTTTGATTAACGCTGAGAATTATTGCCGTCAAAACCAAATTTTATTATAGTGAAAGCACCACCAATGGATCTCTCAGACATCCAACACACGTCAGTGTGCATGAGGTCTAGAATGTTCTTTCTCCTTGTGGGCTGAGAAGATCTTTGGAAAGCAACTTTGTGTTGTTTTCCAGCAAAACAATGAGCACAAGGATCGAGTGGTTTACCTTTCAAGTCAGGGAGGAGTTGTTTCCGAGCGAGTATGTAAAGACCCTTCTCACTGATGTGCCCAAGTCGTTTATGCCATGTGTCCATATCATCAGTGGTGATGTTTACCTCTCATTCGCAGACCTTAGCTTGCATTATGTACAATGATCCTACCATCTTTCCTCGAGCCATTATTAAACTTCCTTTGGTGAGTTTCCATTTTCCTTCAGCAAAGTAATTCATCAGATCATCATCATCTAGCTTGCTGGAGGAGATAAGATTAAGGCGCATGGCCAGGACATGCCTCACATCTTTCAGAACAAGCTTGCACCCGGTGCTTGTTGTCAGAATGATGTCTCCTTTCCCAACGATCTTGCTCCTGTCTTGTTTTCCCATTTGCACCGTACCAAGGTCACTGCTTTGGTAGGATGAGAAGAAGCTTTTATGTGGAGTAACATGGAAGGAAGCACCAGAATCAACAATCCAAGAACTCTCATCATAAGCAATGTTTAGAATGTTACCTTCACCAATGAGATATAGCAGATCTTATTTTAATATTATGACAATAGTACTCTTCTCTTCTTCCTTCTTCGTTGGGCTTATGTGTTTGGCTTAACATTACCATCCTTTTGGTCTTTCTTGAAGGACCGACATTTCATTTTCTTGTGACTCATCCTTCCACAGTAATAGCATGTGATCTTCGAGTGTAACTTGGATCTACCTTGAGGTTGATGCAGATCTCGGCTCTTACTACGTCCACGAGTTTCATTCCTACCCTGATTCTCAACAACATTTGCTTCGGGATGGATAGACTCACCTCGTTCCATTCTCCACTACAAGAAAAAACTAGTTTTATAACATCAAAAAACCATTGATGAAATAACTTAACAACATTTTTATTGCCGTTGTCATATCCATAGTTGCAAAAAAAATATTTACAACATTTACTTAGCGTTGCATAAAATATGGTAAATAATTTTTTTATGACAATTTTCAACCATCTTATTAATAATATTGACAACGTTTGATAAGAGTTGCATATACATTTTGTACAACATCTTAGGAGCATTGTAATGATGATTTCAAAATATTTCTCAAACATTTTAAAAGTGACATTTAGCAACAATTTATTGGTATTTGTAATCCAACATTCGCAATTACAACAGTCTTTGTATAGAATTAATTTTCACTATATATACATAAATAAAATACTTTTGTATAATGTACTATTACATATTTTGATAATGAAAAACTACAATTGCATTGCACTAGTGAACAATTTAAACATTTATACATGGTGCCAAATGGTTGGGTAATAAAATCCCCTATACAGATAAAAGTATGGTTTAGTTGCAAAGAACTTGACCAAAAGTTGCATTTTTTAAAAGGGTGACACGATGGTCAATGTAATCTGCTTCAATATGATTTTCTACTTTGCGCCATAGTCAAACTGATCCAGCAAAAACAGGGTAAACACTTACCTGTAAAAATAAAATACCATTATAATTACTAAAGAAAAATGCTCATATCATATATTTAAACATAAATACAAAACATGCCAACTAATCACAATTTTTCAATAATTCACTTGTGTGTGAGATTAAACAAAAAATTATAGAGAACATATGACCAATTTGTCTAATAGTTGCATATAGATTTGATATAAGTAACAATCTAGTCACAATCTACATTAGCATTATTGTTGGTAATCAAGACATTTCTTTGTATCCAATGTTTATCACCCAAAAATTACTATTTTCTAATAGTGTGAGTTTGATTGATATTATGTTTTACTTCAAGAGCCGGAATAAGGATAATATTATCTTAAACAATGGAACAATGCATTGCTACTGGTCTTCAACCCACATACAAATAATGCATTTTTCCACATGATATGATTAATAATGTTAGCTGCTAATCATTTTTAATCTATTCAAAGAAGCTTTTTATTAATCAATTAGAATTAATCAGATTAAGTATGCGGTCTGATCAAATTCAATTTACAATTATTATTCAGAAGTCCACACTATGTCATGGGTTTTTCATTTCTTAGCATTTAGTTAAGTTGAAGGCTTCAAGACATAAGTAGATGAGTTGGATATTACATTTTATTTAAATATTATCTTCTAACTACAGTCTGTAAATGACAATGCTATTTAGAAATTTGCCTTCCATGTTATATGGATAATCTACTTGTTTGCACTAATCTTCATTATCTACAATATGGATACCAAAGTCAGTGCTATGACTCAAATAATCATATGTTCTGGACAAGTATTTTTATGCTTAATTCCGTTAATAGTGCCATATCTACTAAAAAAATTATCACAACAGTTAAAGAAAAGAGGCGAGTGATGAATATATATTCAACGCTTCAAAAAAAATGGCATGATGAAGGTAATGCCAGGGGACGTAGTAGAATTTGTCTAAGATATAACTCCATTTTTTAAGTTTTTATGTTTGCATCGAATATAAACATATGCATACCAATTTGTGCATGGCTATTATTATTAATAAAACTATGAGACATGGTGCAATATATAAATGAAACATATCACATATAACATTCTAATATCTTGATAATAAATCATAAGAAATTACCTATGATGCTAACTTGTTGGTTTTTCTATCCAACAAACACATGACGTTTCATATTTTTGTACATTTTCCCGCAGATTGTAGCAACGTAATGTATTCTATAACCTACAGTGAGGAAAACAACAGAGAAATATCTATAGAATAAAATAATCTTAATAACTGAATTTCATAGAATGACAACAAAACTCCAAAAAAAGAAAAATCCTTCCATTAACAAATTGTTAAAACATAAAATGTAATTTTAGTATAAAACTAGACAAAACAACAATATTAACAAGAAATTGCAAAAAGTTAAATTATAAATGATCAAAATCTTCTATTTGAATATTTGTATTGATTAGTCGTGAGATTTTTATGTTTGGTAAGTTTTATTTCTATACACAATACAGTTCAGTTCATTCACCCTACTTTCAAGCGTAATTTCACCTTTATAGTATATATAATATTATTTTACTTATTCACCTCATACTTTTCTTTGTTCTTTCCGATATTTCTTTTATTCTTCTTGTACACTAGTTGTATAAATTGTATCCTCCTTATTTGCAAACATCAATAAAATTGTCCAAGATAATCTTCCCTCTTTGTAGGGATTTTCAAGCACTGCTATACAACAATCTAATCTCCTAATTTTACAAAAGTAGTTCCTCAGTGATAGAAGAGTCTTTTGTCTAGTGATATTTTTACCAATATATTTGGTAGACTTTATATTTGAAATAAGGAGTTGGTTTTGAGAACAGTCGTGCTATTCCCTGAATTATAAAATTTCACCATCGAAATCTATCTCCTTCTCCTTGCTTTTGACTTGTATTATAATGCTTAAGAAAGCATACAATAGAAAAAAAAAGAGGACAATTGTTAGTTTGTTTAAGGGCTTAAGCTATCGAGTATGGGGTAGGACCTTTAAAGTGGAGGAGGCAGTTTCAATTCACGGAGAAGCTAGCACTAGCGACTGACGGTGCAAATTTTAGAGCAGCAATAAAAAATTTAATTCAAGGTTTTGTAAGAGATTGGGTTAACTGGCTTGATGAATTAATTGAGAGGTATATTGCAGTATTTATTTTCCAGCTGATTAATACAAGTCAATATCAATTGCAAAATGATCGTGCAATGTTCAGTTTTTGTTTGTTGATTTGTAACTATAAATTACAATCTATATAGCAATCGTATTCATGCTTCCATGGAAATAGATATATGCTCATGAATGAGAAAAAGGAAAAACAAAATCAATCATCTATTTCTTTATTTATTAATCCATATGCGAATAGAGTTAAAAATATTTTCTGGATTAATTTAGATGTGAATTAACTGATAAAGATAGCGGGTAGATATGAAAGTTACCTTTATGTTTATCATGATACCAGTTTTATAACATAGAATAATTATATCTATATTATCACTAATACCAGCTTTTCATTTATGAGCAAATGCCCTTAACAAACAATAGAACTGCAAATTATCAATTTTGAAGAAACTTAAGTACAAGCATCAAACTCGACTCATCTTCAAACAGACATTAGCAGTGTGAGCTACTCAGCTAAATAAGCATTTAATTTACGAAAGAAAAGGAAAATAACTTGAACAATATATATATCATAATGGAAATATGGTAAATAACAAAAAAAAGTAAAATCAAAACTATCAACAATCTATAACTCACTAATTAAGTTCTTGAAGTTCCAATGTATACAGTTGAAAACAAAAAAAACAGATAATGTATGTTGACATTAAATTTATGGACTAGGCTCCCAATTTTGTTAGGTGTTAATATTCACGTGCTACAATAACTCAAAACAGATATACTACATCTAAAAGTTATGAGAAATAAGCCATATTCAATCATCCTAGAATGGAAATTTTTAAGGAAAATCCGTAAATATTACAACAACACTTACAAACAACAAATCTCGCAATATCTATTAATCCAAAGCTAAAAACTTACTAACGAAATGCACCGAGAAATACAAGGGCCATGCAACAAGGGATGGAATGGCGAAAAGGGTTAGAATCTCCAAATTGACGAAGTGGGATCGGGAGTAGGAGCAGCGACTACAAAGGTCACATTAGCAATGGCGACGACGACCATCGAGCAATATCGATAGTTTCGGGGTCCAAATGATCCATTCCCACTAGCTACACTTATTTTGGCTATTTAGTTTATTTCTGAAACTAAGGTTCTCAGAAGTGAAAAATCAACGAAGTACATCTAAAAAATGGGAATTCTCTAGATATACATGAAACATCATAATTTGAGTATCGATTGTTGATAGAATTAAGAGGCACGAATTAGGAAGCTTTGTAAGAGGAAAATTTTCACGAAAGCAGCGACCCCAATATAGGGGGAACTAATTTTCATTTAGCGCTAAAGGGAAAAATGACTAACCGCCTAATTTTTATTTCAGAAATTTAATTTGATAATTTTGTAATTTGCGTGATTTAGAACGTTTTTATTAAATGGGTTGTAAAAGTCTCAATTTTTCAACAATGCATTCGAGAAACGTTATGAGTATGACGTTGTAGCACATATTTTTTCTTGTAGTGATCCTTGCTTCTTCATCAAGAAGACTGTCACTGACGGTATCCATGGTTACCTTTTCTTGTGGAGTTGAGCTACTAAGTGTAACTATGAGTGGTCCCAGCTTTCCGGTAAGGAACTAAGGAGTAGAAAGGCTTGTAACTCATCATTAATCTTCATATCAATTTTTATTAGTTGATTTACGAGCCCCTTGAAATTATTCAAGTGCTCAATCATATTATGACCATCCTTATACTCCAACTTCACCAACCGTCGAACTAAATTAGCCTTGTTATGAGGCGTTTTCTTCTGAATCATGGACTCAAGTTTGTCCATAATTCATAAGCATTTGTATAAGTAGAAACATGCTCGAAGAGTGTTTTGTCAATGTACTTACGGATCATAGCAACAGCCTTCCGGTTCAATAGTTCCTATTGAGCATCGCTCTTTCCTTCAACCTTGTCTTTGTAGATGATGGGATCATGCAAATCCTTGCAATACAAGTGGTCCTCCATCATCGGCTTCCAATAGGAGTAGTTGTTGGCCGTGAGCTTGAACATGTCTCCATCATGAGCGACATTATCCTCCATTTTGAACTTACAGGAGCTTGATTACGGCTACGGATAAACCTGGCTCTGATACCACTGTTGGGAAATCTCAGGCTTTCCCGCTTCGTGAAGTTAAGATAGGCACTTTAAGATTGAAAGTAGTAATGGGAGCACAAGAGTTTATAATTTTCCAATATGGAGATTCTTCCACTATACCAAAGAAAAGTAGGATTACAAGAATATGATTACAAAAGCAACTCACACTCGGTGGCTCACTCAAGCTTGAGGATAGAGACTTCCCAAGCTATCTCTCTTTTTCTCTCAAAGAGGCTCTCTCTTATAATTCTTGGATTTTTTTTTGATTGATTGATTAAGAATGAAGGCTTCTACCTCTATTTATACTACTCAACCTCCACAATGAATGGTGGAGATTACTTGTATCTAAGGGTGGAGATTGATTTTCTAGAATGCTCCACACTCTCTAAACATCTCTACACTCTTTCATTCCCTTCTATATCCTTCCATACTCTTCCGTAAGGTTCCGAAAGGTTCCACACATCTCTAGAATATTCCAGAGAGTTCCACACCCTTCCACAAGCTTCTAGAAAGTTCTCCAGAATTAGAAAATTTTATACTTCTCTAAAAAGATCTAGAATTTTCTAGAAACTCTCCAATTAATGAGGGATACCAACTGAGTTACAAATTGTAAATCAGTTGCATTTCATTTTGCAAAAATGAGCTAAACCGAACTGAGTTATAGTTTGCAACTTAGTTGAAACTCAATTCCATTTTGCAATCTAGTTGAGGGACTGATTTAATATTAAAGTAAAATTCAATTGCTTTGCAGAATTATCATGTACTCTGCATAACAAAATGGGACAACTTTTACTGAAAAATAAATGATTGTCAATTTCAATTGATCCACTTTCATTTATGCCAAAATTTCAAATCATTTTACCCAATTACACATGCAAGTTCCTAACATATGTAGATGATACAACAATCTCATAGCTAAGTCTAACCTTGTTCATGTATATTAGTGATATAAATAATGAATAGTTGTAGTTCAAGTTCCTTTATAAAAATATATATCCAAAGAAAAGTAAAACAGGCATAGAAATATGCTAAATGATATCACGACAAGTACAGCTGCAAAATGATCAAGCGAGCAAGATGCATGGCAGGTTAAGCTACTTGCCATTTATAGGCTCGCTTATGGTGTTACAGTGTCAATTTCTTTTAGCTGACATTCATTCGCTTAACAAAGAAAATAATTAAGTAAAATCATCAACACCCATCAATTTTGAGTCTTTGACAACTATACATGCCTTGTGTAATTTGTAAAAAGATTCTAAGGAGCATTTAGCACATATACTATAACGACCCAAAATTTTGGTTATTTGAAATTGGAATATTTAATTAATTTTAAATGATTGAAAGTTAATTTTATAGATTTAGTAACTTGAATTTCAAATTAACGATTTATTGGATAATTTAAATTGTTGAATTTAATAATTGGAAATCGTTTATATAATTTAAATCTTGTATTTTTATTTGGATAAAAATGATTTAAGGGCTTCTTAAATTTAAGAATAAAGGTAATTGGAAATTTTAAATTAGATTTAAAAGTGGTTTAGCTAATTTTTAAAATAACTCGTTTCAATTAACATATAAAAATAGCCTTTCGGGGCATAATCTCGGATTTCAACGAAATCTAGGTCATTGGATCCATAACACTGTATTAATATTGGATTTCAAATTTCGTAGCGTATGGAGTTACCATTGGTCGTACGGGATAGAAACACGTTGAATTTAATATCGGAAATTTAATATTATAATTGAGTTAAAAATGCTATCTTCCGCATACGATCGAATTAGGTCTTGAAACTTGTTCCATTTTGTTTGGAATAGGGGTATAACATTGAAAATGCCAAGCGGTACGCCTCGATCAGAATTCGGAATTAAATACAAGAAAAGAGACACAGATCCCTGTTTTTGATGCTTCTATAGGAAAAGTCCCTGCAGAAATGAATATGTAAATCCGATCCCTATTTTAAAAAAATAAAAAATGCAAGGTGCCTTGCACTTTTCTGACAGAAAATGCAAGGTAACTTGCATTTTTCTGATTTTAATTTTTTTTCAAAATTTTATAAATTTTCGAAGATTTTGAAAAGCGCAAATTAACTTGCGCTTTTTATCAGGAAAACGCAAGTTAGTTTGGGCATTTTGATTTTCAATTTTTTTTTTTAAATTTTGAAAATTTTAAAAATTCTTTTAATGTTTAAAAAGCGCAAACTAATTTGCGCTTTTTAATTTAAAAAAAAAGGAAAATATGCACAAGGACAAACTTAGAAAAAAATTTAGACTGAATGATAACAAATTTGTTTTTTAGGCTGAAGGACAATCCTAGTTATAAGTAGCATTTTATACAATGTAAAACTGAATATAATGCTAGATATAACTGACATTTTGTATAGTGTAATTATAATTGGCATTTGTTTTTCAGCCTAAAAATAAAACTTGCCGGACCTAATTTACATACTCATTTATACATGGACTTTTCTGGTAAGAACAGTAGAAATAAGGATCTTTCATGCAAAGCCCTAATTAAATATGTAGATATTTTGAAAATTTTAAATAATATATTTCTTTTCAAGCCACCCTGTACTCTATACTAGCCACCATACCACGTACTTCCCCACGTTCTACCACGTCCCTTTCTCCTTTATATAACCGTCGCATTTCAGAAGGATAAAAAAGGAATGGCCTCTCCCGATTCTTTACAAGGCGACTCTCCTTCCTATCATCTCTCGTTCCTACTATCTACCCCGAATCTTCCTTCGACCATTCGCTCCTACTTTCCTTCTCCTCCTTCATGTCACGCCCTAGGGATCTTCTTGTGCTGCCTAACTTAGTTGTGGCTCTGTCTAGATCTAGCAGGTTCTCTGTAGTTCCTTCTATGCCGCTCTTGGTCGTCGTGATCCTTGCAATGCTATGGCTCTGTCAGCTAGTCCTACTATTTTGCGACCTAAGCTTTCTAATCAATATCAGGTCGTAGTTTCTAATCAAATCTCTAGCTTTCCCTATTTCTAGAACAGCCGACAGTCGCACTCACAGTTCCCCTATTTCGCCATTAATGAAGGCAGCTACCTCTGCTGCAGTTGGACAGTGATCTCAGGTTGATGTCCCAATTCTAGGTTATTGTTCATTTGAAATTGGTGGTGTTGGTAGTGACGTAGTAATGGATGGAAATCTTGCAGTTTGCACGCGACATTCTGTTCGCCCAGATATAGATGGAAATGCACGCAAGATGTTTGTGGATTTGCTGTCAACAAGCAAACGCAAAAATCCCTGAACATTCCTGAAGTCTCCGTTGATATGCATGCTCATAAGGAATGGACTTCGCTATTTAAGTCATTGCCTAAAATTGCTGGCACTTTCTCTCTTTCAGCATTTAATACGGTCATGATTGACGGTGGTAAGTGTGTCACCAGCTTAAGTGGTGCAAAAGGATGTGAACTATTAGTCTGATTAGATCAAGATGATGTCCAAATGGGTCAAAACTTCATGGGGACATTCTTTGGCTTGTACGTAATCTCATATGAAAATTTCATAGCATTTGGACCGGTGGATCTTGAGTTATGATCGATACGAGTTCGAGTTTCTCGGTTGGCTGTCTGGTTCGAATTCATGAATTCGAATCGATCCCTTCGAATCGATGGTGGCACGTGAGCAGGTGGAAACATGGCGTGCACTCTTCGAATCGATCCACATTCTACGCTGAGTTGACCGAGTTGTTCCTTGAACTTTGCCTCGTTTGTATCGATAGTCATTGTCTTGTTTGAGTCGATCAATCAGTATGCTGTTCGTATCGATCTATAGTATGTCATGTTCGAATCGAAAGAGGTGGCTTAGCTCGTATCGATAATGGTGGCGCAATTCGTATCGATGGGGGCGACTCTGTTCGCATCGATGAATGTAGCTCTTTTTTGTATCGGTCAAAGTCACCTTAACTCGATGGATACGTACAAGCAATATTGTGATGGATACGAACAGTGCTTACCCAATGGATACGAAGTGGTGATTGTTTGGTGGATACGAACTAAGGTTGACTGATGGATTCGAACAGTGCCTTTCTATGCGAAAGTGGGCGATAATCAATCGATACGAACTAGATCTTGATGATGGATATGAAGCTAGTCGATACGAACTGTAGCACAAGATGGATACGAAGCTATTCGATATGAACTGTAGCGCGGCGATGGATACGAATCTGATCGATTCGAAATGTGATTCGCCAGTGGATGTGAAAATGAGGCTATCCCTTCCAACTTGCATCGATCATATCTTGAGCATACGAACTCGGATTGACTTGAAATTTGAAATGTTGGCTTCTACGGCTTCGCTTGTCATGCTTTGCCAATTGTAGCCTGATCAGGACTCGGAAAAAATTCACCGACATCCATAGCGAACCTGTGCATACTCGATACCCAGGACGAATGATCCTTGGTTTTCAACCAGTCCCTTGATATATCGGCCTTGCCAAAAGGTGGGATAACATTTGGCCCCCAAAGTACATTTTGTGGAAACATGACATGCTTTGAAAAGCTGCAGTCTTCACTCTGAACAGTTATCATTTTTCCGTTGAAAGTTGTAACCTTGCGTTGCTGTAACTGACTGTTGCATGATAGCTATTAGCTATTTGTTTGTCGCTGTAATCTTACTAGATGGATATCCCATTCCTGTGAATGTTGAAAATTGAATATTAGTTCGACATATATGTATATATATTGACCTGACTCTCATTAACGTTGCACGTTCACGAGTTGTTGTCAGTTTTATTGTATCGAATCCCTTATCGATCCTCTCCTGAACCGATGTGAAACTCGAGTTGTAACAACGCTTGACGGTTGCTTATGGATACTCCTTCGTATCAGTCCTCTCCTTAATCGTTATAGAAGTTTGGAAGGTCACTCTCGCATTGATGGATTTTGCATTTGACGGATGCGAATCTAGCATTTCGTATCGATATGCATGAGCTACGATGGATACGAAATTGTCGTTCATATCGATGGTTTTCAGGAGTTTCAGCATGTCCTTGTGAAGCTCTTCGTATCGATGAAGCATTGTGCTATTGGATTCGACTAGCCAGTTCGTACCGATGGGTACAAGTATTTGGGGGTCGTGCATCGATGGATTTGAACAGTATAGTTCGCAACAATGGACCGTGGATTGAGTTGTAAATTCGTCGATGCACATAAAGGTTTCGAATCGATGTAGCTCAACGTCTTCATAGTCATCTTCACCATGCACTTCGTATTGATGGATCTGCCAGCCACTTCGTCTTGATGGAAACCTGGGCTGATGGATATGAAATAGAGCATTGGACTCGATCCGAGGGTTGACCTATAGCGAATGGTCATGTTGACTGGGAGGCGAATCATTTTTTCCTTCACTTCGGTTCATATAAATACCAATGGTTCGGTCATTTCTCACTTTTTACTTTTTACTGTTGCCTTTCTTACTCCCTGCATTAGCATTGATTCACAAGCTTGAGAAAAGAAGAACTGCACGTTACCTTCGAATCGATCAAATACAATCTTTTAATTCTTCGAATTCAATTTCTAATCTAGGTAATTAATCAGCTATGGCTAAATCCAAACGACGAAGTTTGAATCTCAGATCCATCCTATCTTTGCCGATTATCAATTCCTGCAATCGTTAAGGCCAGATCTGGGCCAGAGCTTGGTCGAGGATGGCCATGGCGATGCCCATGTTGGTTGGATAAGGAGTGTTGAGAAAAAAATTAAAACGGCTCGATCTTTACTTCGTGTCGATCTGGGGCGCCTGTGTTCGAATCGATGCAGATGATAACGTTTTCTTAGAGTTCGCATCGATCCCAGGATTTTTAGGGAAATAATGTAGTTCCTATCGATTGAGATGGTGGCAAATCGTGTCGACCTGTAATGATCGATGTGAAAACTAGGCGAGCGATCGGTGCGAAACCCTCGGCTTTAGATCGATTCGAAATATGCTCTCACGATCGATACGAAAAGTACCGACTCAAACGTGATCGATGCGAAGTCGAGGCTTTCCTGACCGATACGAACCTGAACACCAAAAATTGATTCGAAGCTATTGATCTTGATCGATACGAATCCAAACATTGATGGTCGATTCGAAGTATGCTCCTGGTGATCGACATGAACTCGGATCTTGATGGATCCCCATGATCGATTCGAACTCATCCTGTGATGGATACAAAATTTTGAGCACTTGATAGCATGATTCCGACAAGCTTCATCCTTGCATATCTGGACTTAACTGTTAAATTGCGTATTTGACTGCTTTTCGAAGCTCGCCGATGGAACTTTAACTTAACAAAATGACAAGAAATTTTAATTCGGGCCGACTACCAACATCTGGATGGCACGGTTGTGATGGTCAGCAATGTGGTCACTCCAACTGGATTCCAAAGTTTTCGTCGTTTCCATACTTCCTTCAGCTTTGTTGAACCTTTTCAAGTAACGCACAACACTGCACAAAACATTCACACACTTTACACCGGGGAACGCACGGGTCCACTATCGTCTAATGATGATTTCTCGTGAGTTAGCTAGTTATGGAAACTCCAAGCTCACAGCCACAGGAAACTCAGAGTTTAATTCCTCTCATACTCGAAATACCGGACATCGAGGCCGAAGTCATCGTTCCAGCCCCGGACGAGGCACCTGACGCATCTTTTATCAATAGTCCGCCAGACTCTGCTCCGTCCAACATTTCTGAAGACATGCTAGGGAAAATATGCTTAGGACACGGTCTGCCAATGGATGACGTACTACTGCCAGGACCAAACGACAGACCGCACAATCCACCGGAGGGGTATACCGCATTCAATCGACAAGCATGCGCAGCTGGGATGCTCCCCCCGTTCAGTCAATATATAAGAGAATTGTCGTCTTTTCTGGGGATCGCTCCATCTCAGCTACATCCTAACGGATACGCTCTACTGAATAGCTTGTTCATCGTATTTATGGAGTACCTCCATCGACCGCCGCTCCCGACTGATATCAGAAACTTATTCAATTTCAAAAGTCGAACAGATAGCCCATCCTTTATGTTCCTGGAGGTAGTAAGAAATTGCCAAGTAGTCACGGAGTCTTGGACTAGACTGAGCTACTTCAAGACGGAGTCATTCTATGTCAGATGCCATCCAGGATTTGTCGGTCGATGGCTATTTAGACGTGAGTATTGCTATCTTCTCGAGTAGTTGATAAGACAGTTATAGCTGAAGTCAAACTCATATCTCCTTTTCTTTACAGCAATAATTCAGCGACCCAAAGACGAATATTACAAGAAGATAATTCGGGTTCTCCAAGAGTCCTAAGTGAAGAGAGGAACATCGACTTGGTCTTGACGGATAGGAATCTCAGGATTCTTGGGCTGATCGAGCGAAGACAAAGTATAGGGCTCGAGGGTGCACTAAGGACTATCTCGAGGGAACGAGTTAAGTGCAAGAAACCCAGAGTTGTCATAATCGAGGAAGTTGATTCCGAAAGAACCCACACTGATGACGAACCTTTGGTCGGGCCCGCGGATGCAATCCAGGACTCTGAGGAAAAGAGAAAAGGCAACACAGCCATTTTTAAGCAATCCAATCGGGGAGATGGAAATCTGTAATCACGTCCCTCCCTCCCTCCGGAGTTAGAATTTCGAAGGCGCCGCCCCCGTATACGGAAAATCTCTACGAAGGGCTCGCCAATTTCCCAATTCCGGACGACGTGTCCATGCAACATGATGCTGGATTGGGTGAACTCCAACAAGCCTTAGTTTTAAGCGAGTCTCTTCCCACTAGTGTGGTCGACACATCCGGTTGGTCGAGGGGTTGCGCATACATTCACACTCCATGACACTACACAATTTTTGACTGTAAACTGCCCACTATGAAAGATTACTAATTTCGTTCCTGTTTTACTTTGCAGATACCATGTCCGGCGGAGGCTCAATGCTTGGTAGTCTACGCAACACACGTCGATCTTCATCATACTAGGAATCGCGCAGGAGAGAAGGAGACAGAGACTATGATTAGGGGTACTCTAATCAGGAGCGGTCTGACAGAGATATGGGGTACAGGCACCGGTCTAGATCTCGCACGCCTCCTCCTAGAGCTCCTGCACCGCCTCTAGTTCATGTTTCACGGCCTCCTGAAACCTCACGGCACAAGCCGTCTTCCCAATCGTCAAGGTCTGAAACTCAACGCATGACCGAGATAATGGCCCCTACAACAACAGAGCATGCACCGACCGAGGCTTCGGGGGAAGGAGTAATCAAGCTTGCTCAGCTGAGAATGGATTTTCCCGATATTTGTTTTGACGGGTTCGTCTTCCCCCCGCACTTGAAGAGAATTCCAGCATCGGCCGAGAACACCGTCCACGACTATGTTGTAGATATCTTTTTCCAGTATAAGGAGTGGTTGAAGACTGCGAAGAAAGCGTCGAAAGTGGCTTTTGATCGGGCAGTCACGATTGAAAAGTTGGAGAAAGAACTTGGCCAAAAAGACCGAATCATTCAAGTGCTCAACGCCGAGGCCGAGTCTTCTCCAAAGTCGGAGATAGAAGCTCTTAAGAAGGCCGATGATGCCCATGCGGCGATGGATAGAATGAAACGGGAGCACTACACCATGGTGGAGGACATGAGCCACAAGAACACCGTTGTCACCGCCGAGTGGGATGCAGCCCTGAAAGAGCTGAACGAGCTTAAAGCTAAAATCTCTGAAATCATAAAAGAGAAAGATGGTGCTAATGTTTCCACGCAAGAAGCGTGCGATTAAGTGGTGGCGCTTCAGAGGAAGAGAGACGCGGCCATGGAAAAAGTCCGCGAGGTAGATGCTGGAGTTGATGAATAAGTACGGCTAGCAGAATCCAAGATTGAGGCTGACGTAGAGGAGCTCCTTGTCACTTACAATGCCAGCGTACCGAGACATAGAAATTTGGCTTGGTTGGACGATTACTCAACTCATCTCTATAACGCTTGGAGCTTATTGGTTGCGGAAGAGAAGGTAGTGCATCTGGGTGAAGCTTTTCATGAGTTTGAGCAGGAGAACCACATATTGAACGATGATGAAAAGAAATTTCTCCATGACTCCATGATATCACATGCCAAAGAAAAGCTTGGCACCCAGCACAAAGAAACTGGAGAAGGCTCAGGCATTGAGCATCTTACTACAAGCTCCGATATTATTACTTCGTCTCGATCCGAGCCTTCTTCGATGATTGAGCCTTAGCCCTTTCCAGCTTACGACCCAAAACAACCACGCCTATCTCCTATAAAGGAGCATTCTCACAAAGCTGTTCAGTCAACTACGAGTCAAACTGAGGAAGGTATTCTGAACAAATCTCATGTGTATTCGAAATGAATGACTTGTTTTTGAAGTGCGTACTAACAACTTCTCTTCTTCCTTGTCCAGTGATTGGAGTTACATTGACAGCGCCTCCTGCAATCCAGGAATCACATCAAGCGCAGGAGGCCATCATCACCGAGGCGACCACTATGGCAACGGCTGTTCCCATCGAAGTAACGCAAGGGAGCTCAATCTCTTTTGATGAGAAGATGATGAACGATCTTCTTGGCCGACAGAGCGACCCCTTTGCGGACTTACCATTCGTCCTTAGTAGATTTCCGCCTGCTTCTAGCTCTTCGACACAGGCCACTGCTGCCCCCAGCGAAGCCCAATCCGCTCGCGAGGAGGAGATACTGGCTGAGATCAACGCTGAGTTGGAGGCAGTTGCGCATGGTGGTATTTCAGGGAGTGGGACGTCGACATTTGGCCCAACTCCACTTAGAATGATATCTCCTGGGGTGCACTCGTTGATACTAGTGTATCCATTCCGCCCTCGGCTGTAGATCTGATTCCTCCGACTTCTCCCGCAGGAAGCATTCCCATAGACTCAAGTTCGGAGGAGGATGTTGATATATGCCTCCATCTAGAGATGGTCCGCCAAAGAGTAAAGGCTCAAAGCAAAAAATCATTGGTGGCTCCGGTGGATCCACACTTAAGAGGAAGGTGAAGAAGGTTAAGGAGTAGATAGGCCCCTCCGGTGCAAATTTTTTGTCAGCTAGGAACTTGTCTTTCTTTCAAAGGCCGTGTTCAGATGCGGGTTCATCCCCTGCTAGTAGGATTTTTTTGGAAGAACTTGTATATGCCTCGCTTTTGATTAGTTGAAATAAAATTTTGTTTTGTTGCTTCAACTCTTATTTCTGTCTTTTATACTTAAGTGTTGTAGCCTTTGAATCTCGGTTCCATGTACTCGTGGAGTTTCAACTCTTGAGTTGAGTTCTTTTTATTTTCCAAGTCAGAAAATCACGAGTACGGGTTGTAACGGGAGATCGAGTTGGCCTTTTGGCGTTGCACTTCCTCGGTCAACGATCAACACTTAAGCTTTTGTCCCCAGTCTAGGGGATAAGTTACAAAGATCGTTTAGCGATCGCCAGTTGTCTCAACCCCTTCGGGTTTAGTGTCGTTGGATCGATGCTAAAATAAGTGAAAGTCAAGCGGTCGAATCGCGCTCGCTTATTTATGAATGGTCACATCCGCACTCCGGGGATCAGCACTCGCACTTCGGCGGTCAATCACACCTATTGAAGTTTTTAAGTGCATGTCCGCGCTCAGGGGACATAAGCTAGCTTACGAGTGGTCGTTCGCACTCGAGTTATCTTTATATTATGTCCACACTCTGGGGGAATAGGATAATTCGTGATCGATAATCTGGTTCGCACTTTGGGAATCCGAAGACTATCGGTGCTTGTAATCCAGTTCGCACCCCGGGAACCTGGACTTAGCGCTTTATACTCCCATTCACACTCTGGGAATTTGGAGATAGCATTTTGTTTATACCCTGATCCGCACTCCGGGAACCTAGAGTTGATGTTTATATTCCAATTCACGCTATGGGAACTTGGAGTTGGTGTTTATACTCCGGTTCGCACTCCGAAAACATAGAGTTAATGTTTATACTCCAATTCGCGCTCTGTGTACTTGGAGTTGTCCGACAGATGGTCAGTCACATCTGCTCTTTGGCCTTCTAGGAGTTTGTTCACACTCTGGGAATGATGGATTTATCGAGATCGTGGATGGTCGATTCATATCCACCCCGAGTTAACAAGTGAGGTCGTTAGATGGATGGATCCATCCTGCTCGAAATTGGTCAGGATACGGTTGAAGTCCTTAGGTGGACAGGTCCCCCCTCTCCGAAACCGTATTTGGGAGTTTTATGCTCCAACTCGCACTCTGGGAGTTTGGAGTTGTTTGAAGGATTGTCGTGTATCAATCCTTTTTTATTTTAGTGTAGTGACATGCCCCCGAGCTCGGGTTTCACTTAGTGAGTGACAGGTCGTATCACAGTCACTCTCTATTTGAATAAATTCCATCGCATGATATAACTTAGCTCTCTGTGCATCATGATGTAGTACGTCATGTTCAATAAATCATAGCTCTGGCTCGAAGAGATGGCATTTTATTGCTGAAATGAGAAAATACAGCAAAGTCAGTTGCCTTATTACAAATTCAAATTTCGAAATGTAGAAACAAATTGTAAACGGAAAAATAGACTGAAGTAAATAAAGCCTGTCATGTGTAGTAGCGACGGAGAGTCTCGCTATTACAGGCTCTCGGCAAAGTAAGACCGTCAACGGTCGATAACTTGAGCGTGCCATCTCCGAGCTTCTGTGCAATCAAATACGATCCTTCCCAATTTGGTTTCATGTGTGAAGGAACCGGGTTGATTCTCTTGAGAACGAGATCGTCGAGTTCAAAGGTTCAAGGCCGAACCTTAGCATTGTACACCGGAAGACTCGACTTCGATATGCGGATTCCCTAAGATCAGCCTCTTCCCGCTTATCATCCAGTAGATCCAAAGATTCAGCAAGTAATATGGCATTTTTTTCCGGATCATAGTATATCACGTGATGAGTAGATACTTCCATCTCAACTAGAATAACGGCTTCGGAGCCATAAGATAGAGAAAATGGAGTGTGTCTGGTCGCGGACTTGTGGGTCGTTCGATAAGCCCATAGGGCCATTGGAAGTTCATCGACCCACTTGCCCCCGGCCTTTTCCAGTCGCTTCTTCAAAATAGATTTGATAACCTTATTAACAGCTTCAACTTGGCCATTCGCCTGAGGGTGCGCAACTGCAGAGAATTTTTTGTGGATATGAAATCGTTGGCATAAATTCTTGAATTGGACACTGTCGAATTGGGCTCCGTTATCAGTGATGATAGTATGCTGGAGACCAAACCGACAGATAATGTTGCGAACTAGAAAGTTGATTAATTTCTTCATTGTGATTGTCACAAGAGGTTCAGCTACATCCCATTTAGTAAAGTAATCAACTGCGACGATGACATATTTCGCTCCACCTTTGGTAAGAGGTAGAGCACCAATGATATCAATGCCCCATATTGCAAACGGTCAGGGACTGACCATTTGGGTTATCTCAGTAGGTGGGGCTCTCAGAATCCAAGCATGTTTCTGTCATTTATCACATCTCCTTGCATAGTTTGCTGCATCATGGTTCACAGTTGGCCAATAATACCCATGTCGGAGTACTTTCTTAGCGAGAGCTTGCCCCTCGGTGTGATCGCTACATTATCCTTCGTGCACATCATGTAACACTCGTTTGATTTCATCGTGTGCGATACATCGGAGGAGGGGAACAAAATATCCTCTTCTATACATGACTCCATTCTGAATGGTAAACCGCAAGGCTTTTCAAAGAATTTGTCTTCTCTCACTCTTGTGCTAAGGCAGTGTTCCATGCTTGATATAGTTTCGATACGGAGTCATCTACGACTCCCAACTGGAAGTAGTCTCAAATACAAAGTCGGTCTCCATCTGATGGATGCTTGGGGAGGATAAATTTTCAATAGGAATGAGTCCCATCTGTAGAGCTTCACCTGTACTTGCTAACTTTGCCAACGAATCAGCTTTCTGATTGTGCTCACGAGGTATGTAGAAAATGGTATAGTAATCAAACTGATCAAGTACTTCTTGGACTCGAGCTAGGTAAGCAGCTAGTCTTCGATCCTTGGCCTGATATTCACCCCAAACCTGACATACAACTAATTGAGAATCATAGTAAACTTCCACAGCAATAATTCTAAGGTCACAAGCTAGTTTCAACCCGGCAAGCAAGGCTTCATATTCGGCTTCATTATTGGTCGCACAGAACTCAAATTTTAACGCATAGCATATGGATCGGCCCTCGGGGGTTTCAAGTACTATCCCAGCGCCCAAGCACTGATCGTTGGATGCACCATCGGTATGCAGCTTCCAAATGTATTCGGGATATTTACCAGTCTCGGGAAAGTCCTCTGGGATGGTGAATTCGACTATAAAATCTGCAAGGACTTGACCTTGGATGGCCCTTCTTAGGGTATAAGTGACATCGAACTGACCCAGTTCAATGTTCCACTTAAGTAACCTACCAGACGTCTCAGGCCGTGTAAGGACCTGTCGTAACGGCTGATCGATGTACACAGTGATAGGGTAAGCCTGGAAATATGGACAGAGCTTCCTCGAGGAAATGACTAGGCAGTAGGCTAATTTCTCTAGCTTTGGATGGTTTCTCTCAGCTCCAGTTAGTCGCTTGTTAACATAGTAGACCGGTTTCTGCACTCGGTCTTCCTCCCGAATCAAGGCAGTACTGATTGCGTTTTCTGATACTACCAAATAAAGGTATAGTTGCTCGTGATCAATAGGCTTTGACAGAATCGGCGGTGTGGAAAGATGTTGAACCAGCGCTCTGAATGCGTCTTCACATTCTGCGGTCCATTCAAAGTTTCACTTTTCTTTTCAGATCATATCGAAGAAAGGGACGCATTTATCAGTGGACTTTGATATGAACCTGCTTAATACTGTAACTTTCCTATTGAGACTCTGGACTTGCTTAATGGTTCTTGGAGTTTTCAGATTTCTGATTGCCTAGATCTTTTCGGGATTTGCTTCTATTCCTCGAGCGTTGACGATGAACCCAAGGAACTTTCCGGATGCGACTCCAAAGTGACACTTGAGCGGATTGAGCTTCATGCTATATTTTCGAAGGATGTTGAACATTGATTCCAAATCTTTGATGTGATCAGTGGAGAACCGCGATTTCAACAACATGTCATCTACATAAACTTCTATGTCTTCCCGATCTGCTTGGCGAACATCGGTTGACTAGACGTTGGTATGTTGCTTCGGTGTTCTTTAGTCCAAAGGGCATGACTTTGTAGTAGTAGAGTCCCAGATCGGTTACGAAGCTGGTATGTTCTTGGTTGGGTACATGCATGGGTATTTGATTGTAGCCGGAATAAGCATCCATGAAAGATAATAATTCGAGTCCAGCCGTCGAATCTACAAGCTGATCAATCTGGGAAAGTGGAAAACTGTCTTTTGGACAAGCTTTATTTAAATCAGAATAATCAACACACGTCCTCCACTTCCCATTCGGATTTCGGACAAGTACGGGATTGGATACCCACTCCGGGTATAAAGCATCTCGAACAAACCCATTTGATTTTAGCTTATCGACCTCTTCTTTAAGGGCGGTAGATCTCTCTGGATCTATACCATGCCTTTTCTGTTTGACCGGGATGCACCGCGGGTCAACTTTCAGAGTGTGGCTCACGATGTATAGCGAGATCCCACACACGTCAAAGTGTGTCCAGGTGAATATGTCGAGATTCGCCCGAAGAAATTCAAACAATTCCTATTGTGTTTGTTGTCTCAACCGAGACCCAACCTTTAACATCCTTGAATCATCATCATCATCGCCATCGATTGGAACATTGATCGTCAGCTCAGTCGGGGAAGCTTGACTTTCTATAGATTCATCCTTGATTTCATTGTCTCTAGGGTCAAGATCCCTCTAGAATTGGTTATGGTGCCCGGGCCGAGGCCCAGGCATCAATTGTTAATTGTCTGCAAAACGGACGCAGAGAGATTCCTCTACACCCTTTCCTTTCTCTCTCCGCTGCGCCTCGCGTAGCTCAACAACATAACAGGCTCTTCCAGCAGCCTGGTCTCCTTGAACGACTCTGATCCTACGATCGGTGGGGAATTTCAGAGTCAAATACCATGGGGCAATAGCTTCCCTGAATTCAGCAAGGGCGGGTCAGCCCAAAAAAGCATTATATGGGTAGTGAATGTCTAACACAACAAATTGTAACATCCGGACTCTTTGGCGCTCCCCAACTCCCAGTTCCACTGGTAGCTCCACTACCCCAGTGGGTATATTGGCACTTCCATCGAAGCCATGGATTCTTGATTGAAAAGGTTTTAAATCCTTGGCTTCCATTTTCATCAGATCGTACACTCTTTTAAACAAAATATTTATAGAACTCCCACTGTCACCCAAGATCAACTTCATCCAAGCAGGACGAACCTGGGTAGATATGACCAGTGGGTCAATAGTGGTGGCCTCGACCCTATCAGCGTCTAGGTGTATGAATAGGATGTCATCAGTCATCATCCTTTCCTGTTTGGCCGGAGCCCCGTCATCAATATTGCTACAATACTCGAAGTCCGAATGCCGGATAAAGCTGGCATATGACTCCATTTCCCTCCAGCTTCGGTCTGCTGGATGAGGACCACCACTCACTTTGTTTATAACTAACCTCCCGCCCGTACCAGCGGGTTCTTCTTGTCTTTCTTGATTCTGCGCACGAATTTGATTTGATGGGCCCGCACCACCTGATTGCGGTGCCTGCACGAACTGATCTAACTTTCTCTCCCTGATCAACTTCTCAATGAGGTCCTGCAAATGTCTACACTCGGTATTGTGGCCATAACTCTCATGGAACTTACAAAACTTTCCCGTATGAATCTGCCTCTCCGACGACGGCTTCGGAGCAGGCTTCTTATATTGCATAGCAGTGTAAGTCTGCAAATATACATTCTCTAGTGACGTATTCAATGGTGTGTAGTTATCAAACATTGGAGCCCTACGTTGCCGGCCACGGTTTTGATCCCTTTCTTATTCTGATTATCATTGTTTCTCAATTGATATTACTTGTTCTGTAATCAGCTGTACTTTCCCAGAACTCTCAGTGGACTGTTTAACCACTACATTGCTCTGAATTCTCTCACACTACTGGGTCCCACGTCATACTGCTTCCAAGACTGTTTCGCGTCCTCTCGCCTTAAGAATAGGGCGGCTTTGGAGTAGAAACGGTCCAATGACGCGGGAGGCTTCCCAGCTAACCAATTTCCAAAGTCTGAGTCAGGGTCAATTCCCTTAGTCAGTGCCATTAAGATTGAATTATCGTTGGGATTACTGATCTCTGCGCATGCTGCGTGGAACCTCTCTAAATAGCGTCCGAGTGTCTCCCCTGGAGCTTGAGTGACACTGGATAAAGTGTAAACATCTTTAGGTCTAGCAACACACATACGAAACTGTTCTACGAACTTTGTGGCTAGCTGGTCAAACTAAGAAATAGATCGTGGTGGTAATCTCGTGAACCGCATCGTTGCAATGCCCCTTAAAGAAATGGGAACGCTTCGGCACTTCACTGCGTCATCAGCCCTTGCTGTTCTCATCGACCATTCATACTTCAAAATATGTTGATTGGGGTCGGAATTTCCTACATACATTGGTAGCGTCGGCATCCTGAATCGCCGAGGGGGTTCGGCATACAGAATCTCGTCCGTGAAAGGGGTATGACCCCGGGAGATTCCCCAATCGTCGTTGGTAAGACCCTGACTTTCACGGATCATTTGACGTATCATGGTTGGAAGGTCTGGCATTGGAACGTTTTGCGCATGTTGGGCTAAAGTGTGGTCGGGTTCCACATTGTGAGGTTGGACCGAGCGCTGTTGATGGTCCATGTCTCACCTTCTTGGCTCAACGTCTTCTAGGACGTAAGGTTCAAGAGTACGTCCATGTTGATTTCGGGCATCAATCCCTGTTTTAACCGCGGCAGTAGTGGCATGGTTATCTGCAGTGTATTGAGGAACAGTTTCTCCCCGGGAGAAGGGTCCAGTGTGGAAGCTGGCCGATGGACCAACTCTCAGCTGCCCAACAGTTAATGTGGGCTGATGTCCGGCGGCCTGTGCGTAACCTTCGTCCGGTCGGGGATGGGTGGATCTGTGGTTGCAGCCAGACGAGACAGAACTTTCTGTGGAGGAGTGAGAACCTTGATCTCTTCTAGACCTTCTATGCTTCTGGCGGTTTAGCTGGTTGGTCAGCTCGGCATTTGCGCACAACTGTTCTGTTAGCTGTTAACGACTCCGTGTCAATTCCTGGAACAACAATTAGAACTCTTGCCTGGTCAACAGGCCTGACGAATCTGAGGGTCCGGTTGCGTTTTGGTTGGTTGTTGGCAACTGCGTGGGATTTTGTTTATCCCGGCCTTCTTGATCGCCAACGTTGGAGGTGGTCCCTGTGCTTACCATCTTAAGGGATGAACTACTTTCCTAGACTTTACGCAAATCTGAATAGAATGAAAGGAATCTGGGTTGTAGATCTAGATCTTTCTCTTAGATTTATGCAATCTGGTATCGACGATAGATCCAAAGAGCAGGAGAAAATCTACATTTTCTCAGTGAAAGCACCAAAGTGTTTGTACCAAAAATGGGCATAACACTCTCTGGATGTTTTTGAAGAGATAAAAGTGAAGAATATAAATTTAAAATGAAGATTATCTTACAAAAACTCCAACAAACAGAAATGTAAATGCACAGACGAACAAGTTAGAGTGGTTCGGCGTGTTGCCTACATCCACTATGAAGTTTTTATGACTTTATTGATTCCCTTTCAACGATTACACTTGATTACAGCGAACAACAATAGATTACAACTTGAAATTCGAGTATGACAGCAAGATTAGGATGTAAAGCTCGATCCGGTAGAGTGTGGGCGCTTGAGAATCAAAATATCCCTTTTCTGTAGGCTCCGAGGCTCTATTTATAGGCGTAGGAGTCTGATATTTCGCTCAAACTTCGGGAGACTCCTTCTGGCACGTGAGTGGGCCCACGCGATCGATCCCGGGAAGTTTCGACTCGATCTGTGATTGATACAAACTCAATTCGTATCGATCAAGATGATGTTCAAATGGGTCGAAACTTCGTGGGGACATGCTTTGGCTTATACGTAATCTCCTATGAAAATTTTATAGCATTTGGACCAGTGGATCTCCAGTAATGATCGATACGAGTTCGAGTTTCTCGGTTGGTTGTTTGGTTCGAATCCATGGTGGCACGTGACCAGGTGGCAACGTGACACGCACTCTTCGGATCGATCCACCTTCTACGCCGAGTTGACCGAGTCGTTACTTGTACTTTGCCTCGTTTGTATCGATAGCCGTTGTCTTATTTGAGTCGATCAATCAGCATGCTCTTCCTATCGATTTATAGTATGCCCTATTCGAATCGAATGAGGTGGCTTAGCTCGTGTCGATAATGGTGGCGCAATTTGTATCGATGGAGGCGGCTCTGTTCGCATCGATGTATGCAGCTCTTGTTCGCATCGGTCAAAGTCACCTTAACTCGATGGATACGAACAAGCAATATTGTGATGGATACGAACAATGCTTACCCAATGGATACGAAGTGGTGATTGTTCGGTGGATATGAACTAAGGTTGACTTATGGATTTGAAAAGGGCCTTTCTATTCGAAAGTGGGCGATAGGAGATCGATACGAACTAGAGCTTGACGACGGATACGAAGCTAGTCGATACGAACTGTAGCGCGACGATGGATACGAAGCTGGTTGATACGAACTGTAGCACGACTATGGGTACGAATCTGATCGATTTGAAATGTGACCCGTTGGGGGATGCTAAAATGAGGCTATCTCCTCCTACTTGCATCGATAATATCTTGAGCCTACGAACTCAGATTGACTTGAAATTTGGAATGCTGGCTTCTACGGCTTCGCTAGTCGTGTCTTGCCAATTGTAGCCTGATCCGGACTCAGACAAAATTCACCGACCTCCATAGCGAACCTGTGCATACTCGATACCCTGGACGAATGATCCTTGGTTTTCAACCAGTCCCTTGATATCTCGGCCTTGCCAAAAGGCGGGATAACAGCACCCATTTCTAAAAGTCGTACGACACTTTTTTGGCATTTTGGATAGGTGTTGCACCTTGCACCGTAGATGTTGCACCCGGTGGATATCGATTCTTCGGAGGGCCATAACTGTTGGCTCGTTTAGAGTTACGAAAGTCATAACCAGTCAAAACGAAGCTCTATGTGAGTTCTACGGCTATGATTTACCATCACCAGTGAGTGGTGCCCTATGTTACTGCTCCGTTTAAAATTCATGCACACATTTTTTAAAGTCGAACGGCACTTTTTCGGCATTTTGGACGGATGTTGCACCTTGCACCATAGATGTTGCACCATGTGGATTCTTCGGAGGGCCATAGCTGTTGGCTCATTAGACTTACGAGAGCCATGACCAGTCAAAACGAACCTCTCAGTGAGTTCTACGGCTAAGAAAGCTTTAGGCCGCCACTGGTTAGTTTCATATCTAAAAAATCTTATCCGAACCTCAATCGGGACTTGGACGTTTTTTACCCTTCGTTTTTTCATCACGTGGATTTTTTCTGTAAAACGGGACCCCAGCGGCTGGTCTATGATTTACCATCGCCGATGAGTGGTGCCTCATGGTACTACTCCATTTCAAATCCATTCACCCATTTCTAAAAGTCGTATGACATTTTTTCGGAATTTTGGACCGATGTTGCACTTTGCACCGTAGATGTTGCACCCTGTGGATATCGATTCTTCAGATGGCCATAACTGTTGGCTCGTTTAGAGTTACGGGAGCCATAACTAGTCAAAACGAAACACTTTTTGAGTCCTACAGCTATGATGGCTTTAAGCCGTCACTGGTTAGTGTCATACCTTAAAAATCTTATCTGAACCTCAATCGGGTCTTGAACGTTTTTTACCCTTCGTTTTTTTATCACATGGATTTTTTCTGTAAAACGGGATCCTCATGGCTGGTCTATGATTTACCATCGCCGGAGAGTGGTGCCCTATGGTACTGCTCCATTTCAAATCCATGCACTCATTTCTAAAAGTCGTACGGCACTTTTTCGGCATTTTGGACGGATGTTGCAACTTGCACCGTAGATGTTGCACCCTGTGGATATCAATTCTTCGGAGGGCCATAACTGTTGGCTCGTTCAAAGTTAAGGGAACCATAACCTGTCAAAATGAAGCTCTCTGTGAGTTCCACGGCTATGATATTTTTAAGCCATCACTTGTTAGTTTCATACCTAAAAAATCTTATCCGAACCTCAATCGCGTCTTGGACGTTTTTTACCCTTTATTTTTTCGTCAAATGGATTTTTTGTAAAAAGGGATCCCCATGGCTGGTCTATGATATACCATCACCAGTGAGTGGTTCCCTATGGTAATACTCCATTTCAAATTCATGCACACATTTCTAAAGGTCGTACGGCACTTTTCCGGCATTTTGGACGGATGTTGCACCTTGCACCATAGATGTTGCATCCTGTGGATATCGATTATTCGGAGGGCCATAACTGTTGGCTCGTTTAGAGTTACGGGAGCGATAACCTGGCAAAACGGTGTACTCTGTGATTTCTGCGGTTAATACAGCTTTAAGCGGTCAACGGTTAATTTTGTACCGAAAAAATCTTATCCGAACCTCAATTGGGTCTTGGACGTTTTTTACCCTACGTTTCTTCGTCATGAGGATTTTTTTCTATAAAACAGGATCCGTGTGGTTGGTCTATGATATACCATCACTGGTGAGTGGTGCCCCATGTTACTGCTCCGTTTCAAATTCATGCACACATTTCTAAAAGTCGTACGACACTTTTTCGGCAATTTGGACGGATGTTGCAACTTGCACCGTAGATGTTGCACCCTATAGATATCGATTTTCGGAGGGCCGTAACTATTGGCCTGTTAAGAGTTACGCGAGCCATAACCAGTCCAAACGAAGCTCTCTGTGAGTTCTACAGCTATGACAGATTTAAGCCATCACTGGTTAGTTTCATACCTAAAAAATCTTATCCGAACCTCAATCGGGTCTTAGATGTTTTTTACCCTTCCTTTTTTCGTCAGGTGGACGGATCTCCGCGGCTGGCCTATGATTTACCATTGTCGGTGAGTGGTGCCCCATGGTACTGCTCCGTTATAAATCCATTCTCCCATTTCTAAAAGTCGTACGGCACTTTTTCAGCATTTTGGACAGATGTTGCACCTTGCACCATAAAGTTTGCACCCTATGGATATCGATTCTTCAAAGGGCCATAACTATTGGCTCGTTTAGAGTTACGTGAGACATAACAAGTCAAAACAAAGCTCTCTGTGAGTTCCACGGCTATTACATCTTTAAGCCATCACTGGTTAGTTTCATACCCAAAAAGCTTATCCGAACCTCAATCAGGTCTTGAACGTTTTTTACCCTTCGTTTTTTGTCACGTGGCTTTTTCTGTAAAACAGGATCCCCATGGTTGGTCTATGATTTACAATCGCTGGAGAGTGGTGACCTATGGTATTGCTCCATTTCAAATCCATGCACCCATTTCTAAAAGTCGTACGGCACTTTTTGGCATTTTGGATGGATATTGCACCTTGCACCGTAGATGTTGCACCCTGTGGATATCAATTCTTCGAAGGGCCATAACCGTTGGCTCGTTTGGAGTTACGGGAGCCATAACCTATCAAAACGAAGCTCTCTGCGAGTTCTTTTGCTATGAAAGCTTTAAGCTGTCACTGGTCAGTTTCATACCTTAAAAATCTTATCTGAACCTCAATCAAGTCTTGACCGTTTTTTTCCCATCGTTTTTTCGTTACGTGGATTTTTTCTGTAAAACAGGATCCCCTTGGCTGGTCTATGATTTACCATCGTTGGTGAGTGGTGCCCTATGGTACTTCTCTATTTCAAATCCATTCACTCATTTCTAAAAGTCATACGGCGCCTTTTCGGCATTTTGGACGGATGTTGCACCTTGCACCGTAAATGTTGCACCCTATGGATATCGATTCTTCGGGGGCCATAACTGTTGACTCGTTTAGAGTTACGGGAGCCATAACCAGTCAAAACGAAGCTCTTTGTGAGTTCACGGCTATGACAACTTTAAGCCATCATTGGTTAGTTTCATACCCAAAAAAGCTTATCCGACATCAATCGGTTCTTGGACGTTTTTTACCCTTCGTTTTTTTGTCACGTGGATTTTTCTGTAAAACGGTATCCCCGTGGCTAGTCTATGATTTACCATCGCCGGAGAGTGGTGCCCCATGGTACTGCTCCGTTTCAAATCCATGCACCCATTTCTAAAAGTCGTAAGACACTTTTTTGCCATTTTGGACGGATGTTGCACGTTGCATCGTAGTTGTTGCACCCTGTGGATATCAATTCTTCGGAGGGCCATAACTGTTGGCTCGAATAAAGTTACGGAAGCCATAACCAGTCAAAACGAATCTATCTGTGAGTTGTACGGCTACGACAGGTTTAAGCTGTCATTGCTTAGTTTCATACCTAAAAAGTCTTATCCGAACCTCAATCGGGTCTTGGACATTTTTTACCCTTCGTTTTTTCGTCACGTTGATTTTTTCTGTAAGACGGGATCCCCGTGGTTGGTCTATGATTTACTATCACCGGTGAGTGGTTCCCCACGATACTACTCCATTTCAAATTCATCCACACATTTTGAAAAGTCGTACAGTGCTTATTCGGCATTTTGGACGGATGTTGCACCTTGCACCGTAGATGTTGCACCCTGTGGATATCGATTATTCGGAGGGCCATAACTGTTGGCTCGTTTAGAATTACGGGAGCCATAACCAGTCAAAACGAAGCTCTCTGTAAGTTCTACAGCTATGACAGCATTAAGCTGTCACTGGTAAGTTTCATATCCAAAAAATCTTATCCGAACCTCAATCGGGTCTTAGACGTTTTTTAACCTTCGTTTTTTCGTCACGTGGATTTTTTTCTGTGAAACGTGATCCCCATTGCTGGTCTATGATTTACCATCACCGGTGAGTGGTGCTCTATGGTACTGCTCCGTTTCAAATTCATGCACCCATTTCTAAAAGTCGTACGGCACTTTTTCGGCATTTTGGACGGATGTTGCACCTTGCACCGTAATAGTGCACCCTTTGGATATCGATTCTTCGGAGGGCCATAACTGTTGGCTCGTTAAGACTTACGAGGGTCATAACTAGTCCAAACGAAGCTCTCTGCGAGTTCTATGGCAATGACAGCTTTAAGCCGTCACTGGTTAGTTTCGTACCTAAAAATCTTATCTGAACCTCAATCGGGTCTTGGATGTTTTTACCCTTCGTTTTTTCGCACGTGGATTTCTTCTGTAAAACAGGATCCATCACGTGGCTGGCCTAGATTTACCATCGCTGGTGAGTGGTGCCCCATGATACTGCTCCATTTCAAATCCATGCATCCATTTCTAAAAGCCGTACGGCAATTTTTCGGCATTTTGGACGGATGTTGCACCTTGCACCGTAGATGTTGCACCCTATGGATATCGATTCTTTGGAGGGCCATACCTGTTGGCTCGTTTAGAATTACGGAAGCCATAACCAGTCAAAATGAAGTTCTCTGCGAGTTCTATGGCTATGATAGATTTAAGCCATCATTGGTTAGTTTCATACCCAAAAAATGTTATCCGAACCTCAATCGGGTCTTGGATGTTTTTTACCCTTCGTTTTTTCGTCACGTGGATTTTTTCTGTAAAACAGGATCCCCATGGTTGGTCGATGATTTGCCATCGCCAGTGAGTGGTGCCCCATGGTACTGATCCATTTCAAATCCATGCATCCATTTCTAAAAGTTGTATGGCACTTTTTCGGCATTTCGGACGGATGTTGCACATTGCACCTTAGATGTTGCACCTTGTGGATATCAATTCTTCAAAGGGTCATAACTGTTGGCTCTTTTAGAATTATGAGGGCCAAAACCAATCAAAACAAAGCTCTCTGTAAGTTCTACGGCTATGATGGCTTTAAACCGTCGTTGGTTAGTTTCATACCTAGAAAAGCTTATCCGAACTTCAATCGGGTCTTGGACGTTTTTTACCCATCATTTTTTTTTCACGTGGATTTTTTCTGTAAAACGGGATCCCCGTGGTTGGTCTATGATTTACTGTCGCCGATGAGTGGTGCCCCTGGTACTGCTCCGTTTCAAATCCATGCGCACATTTCTAAAAGTCGTAGGGCACTTTTTTGGCATTTTGGACGGATGTTGCACCTTGCACCGTAGATGTTGCACCCTGTGGATATCGATTCATCGAAGGGCCATAAATGTTGGCTCGTTTAGAGTTACGGGAGCCATAACCAGTCAAAACAAAGCTCTCTGTGTGTACTACGGCAACGACAGCTTTAAGCCATCACTGGTTAGTTTCGTACACAAAAAATATTATCCGAACCTCAATCAGGTCTTGGACTTTTTTACCCTTCGTTTTTTCGTCACGTGTATTTTTTCTGTAAAACGGGATCCCCGTGGCTGGTCTATGATTTTCCATCGCATGAGAGTGGTGTCACATAGTACTGATCCATTTCAAATCTATGCACCCATTTCTAAAAGTCCTACGACACGTTTTTTACATTTTGGATGGATGTTGCACCATGCACCGTAGATGTTGCACCATGTGGATATCGATTCTTCGGAGGGCCATAACTGTTGTCTCGTTTAGAATTAGGGGATCCATATTCAGCCAAAAAGAAGCACCCTACGAGTTCTACGGCTATGACAGCTTTAAGCCGTCACTGGTTAGTTTCACACCCAAAAAATCTTATCCGAAGCTCAATCGGGTCTTGGACGTTTTTTACCCTTCATTTTTTCGATACGTGGATTTTTTCTGTAAAACGAGATCCCCGTGGCTGGTCTATGATTTACCATCGCCGGATAGTGGCGCCCTATGGTACAACTCCATTCAAATCCATGCACCCATTTCTAAAAGTCATACGGCACTTTTTCGGCATTTTGAACGGATGTTGCACCTTGCACCGTAGATGTTGCATCCTGTGGATATCGATTCTTCGGAGGGCCACAGCTGTTGGCTCGTTTTGAGTTACAGGAGCCATAACTAGTCAAAATGAAGCTCTCTACGAGTTTTACGGCTATGACAGCTTTAAGCTGTCACTAGTAAGTTTTATGCCCAAAAAATCTTATCCGAACCTCAATCGGGTCTTGCACATCTTTTTCCCTTCGTTTTTCGTCATGTGGATTTTTTCCGCAAAACGAGATCCCTGTGGCTGGTCTATGATTTACCATCGCTGGTGAGTGGTGCCCCATGGTACTACTCCATTTCAAATCCGTTCACCCATTTCTAAAAGTCGTACGACACCTTTCCTGCAATTTTGGAAAGATGTTGCCCCTGCACCGTAGATGTTGCACCCTATGGATGTCGCTTTTTCAAAGGGCCACAACTGTTGGCTCGTTTAGAGTTAAGGGAACCAGTCAAAATGAATCTTTTAACGAGTTCTACGGCTATGACAGCTTTAAGCCATCACTGGTTAGTTTCATACACAAATTTTTTTATCCGAACCTCAATCGGGTCTTGGACGTTTTTTACCCTTCGTTTTCTCGACACGTGAAATTTTTCTGTAAAACAGGATCCGTATGGCTAGTGTATGATTTACTATCGTCGGAGAGTGGTGCCCCATTGTACTACTTCGTTTGAAGTCCATTCACCAATTTCTAAAACTCGTACGACACTTTTTCGACATTTTGGACGGATGTTGCCCCTTGCACCGCAGATGTTGCAACCTGTGGATATCGATTCTTCGCAGGGCCACAACTGTTGTCTTCTTTAGATTTACGGGAGCAATAACCAGTCAAAACAAAGCCCTCTACGAGTTCTATGGCTATGACAACTTTAAGCCGTCACTGTTTACTTTCACACCCAAAAAATCTTATCTGAACCTCAATCGGATCTTGGACGTTTTTTACCCTTCGTTTTTTCGTCACGTGGATTTTTTGGTAAAATGGGATCCCCATGGCTGGTCTATGATTTACCATTGCCGGATAGTGGCTCCCCATGGTACTACTCCATTTCAAATCCATGCACCCACTTCTAAAAGTCGTACGGCTCTTTTTCAGCATTTTGGACGGATGTTGCACCTTGCACCGTAGATGTTGCACCCTGTGGATATTGATTCTTCGGAGGGCCACAACTGTTGGTTCATTTAGAGTTATGGAAGGCATAATTAGTCAAAATGAAGCTCTCTTCGAATTGTACGATTATGACAACATTAACCCATCACTGGTTAGTTTCATACCCAAAAAATCTTATCGAACCTCAATCGGGTCTTGCACGTTTTTTACCCTTCGTTCTTTCGTCACGTGGATTTTTTTTTGTAAAACAGGATCCCCATGGTTGGTCTATGATTACCATCACCGGTGAGTAGTGCCCCATGGTACTGCTCCGTTTTAAATCCATGCACCTATTTCTATAAGTCGTACGACACTTTTTCGGCATTTTGGACGGATGTTGCACCTTGCACCGTAAATGGTGCACCAAGTGGATATCGATTCTTCGGAGGGCTACAACTATTGGGTCGTTTAGATTTGCGGGAGCCATAACCAATCAAAATGAAGCTCTTTGCGAGTTCTACGGCTACGGAAGCTTCAAGCCGTCACTGGTTATTTTAATACCCAAAAATCTTATCTGAACCTCAGTCGTGCCTTGAACATTTTTTACCCTTCGTTTTTTCGTCATGTGGATTTTTTCTGTAAAACGGGACCCATGGATGGGCTATGATTTCCCATCGCTAGAGAGTGGTGCCCTATGGTACTACTCCGTTTCAAATCCATGCACCCATTGCTAAAATTCGTACGGCACTTTTTTGGCATTTTCGATGGATGTTGCACCTTACACCGCAGATGTTGCACCCTGTGGATATCGATTCTTCGGAGGGCCACAACTGTTGGCTCGTTTAGAGTTACTAGAGCGGTAACCAGTCAAAACGAAGCCCTCTGCGAGTTCTACGGCTGTGATAGATTTAAGCCGTCACTGGTTTGTTTCATACCCAAAATATCTTATCCGAACCTCAATCGGGTCTTGGACGATTTTTACCCTTCGTTTTTTCATCACGTGAATTTTTTCTGTAAAACGGATCCCCGTGGCTGGTTAGTGGTTCCCCATGGTACTACTCCGTTTAAAATTAATGCATACATTTTTAAAAGTCGTACGACACTTTTTCGACATTTTAGACAGATGTTGCACCTTGCACCGTAGATGTTGCACCCTGTGGATAGCGATTCTTCGGAGGGCCACAACTGTTGGCTCGTTTAGAGTGACGGGAGCCATAACCAGTCAAAACGAAGCTCTCTGCGAGTTTTACGGCTATGATAGCTTTAATCCGTCACTGGTTAGTTTCATACCCAAAAAATCTGATCTGAACTTCAATCGGGTTTTGGACGTTTTTTACCCTTTATTTTTTCATCACGTGGATTTGTTATGCAAAACGGGATCCCCGTGGCTGGTCTATGATTTACCATCCTCGGTGAGTGGTGCCCCATGATACTGCTCCGTATCAAATTCATGCACCCATTTCTAAAAGCCGTATGACACTTTTCGGCATTTTGGACGGATGTTGCACCTTGCACCGTAAATTTTGCACCCTATGGATATCGATTCTTCGGAGGGCCACAACTGTTGGCTCGTTTAGAATTACGAGAGCTATAAAAAGTCAAAACGAAGCTCTCTGCAAGTTCTACGGCTATGATAGCTTTAATCCATCACTGGTTAGTTTCATACCCAAAAAATCTGATCTGAACTTCAATCGGGTCTTGGACGTTTTTAACCCATCGTTTTTTCGTCACGTGGATTTTTTTAGTAAAACGGGATCCCCGTGGCTGGTCTATGATTTACCGTAATCCGATAGTGGTGCCCCATGGTACTACTCCGTTACAAAACCATGTACCCATTTATAAAAGTGGTACGGCAGTTTTTCGATATTTTGGACGGATGTTGCGCCTTGCACCGTAGATGTTGCACCCTATGGATATCGATTCTTCGGAGGGACACAACTGTTGGCTCATTTAGAGTTACGGGAGCCATAACTAGTCGAAACGAAACTCTCTGTGAGTTCTACGGCTATGACAGCTTTAAGCCGTCACTGGTTGGTTTCAAACACAAAAAATCTTATCCGAACCTCAATCTGGTCTTGGACGTTTTTTACCCTTCATTTTTTCGTCACGTGGATTTTTTCAGTAAAATGGGATCCCCGTGGCTGGTCTATGATTTACCATCGCTGGTGAGTGATGCTCCATGGTTCTGCTCCATTTCAAATCTATGCGCCCATTTCTAAAAGTCGTACGACACTTTTTCGGCATTTTGGACAAATGTTGCACCTTGCACCGTAGATGTTGCACCCTATGGATATCGTTTCTACAGAGGGCCACAACTGTTGGCTCATTTAAAGTTACGGGAGTTATAACTAGTAAAAACGAAGCTCTCTGCAAGTTTTACGGCTGTGACAGCTTTAAGCCGTCACTGGTCTATGATTTACCATCGCTGGAGAGTGGTGCCCCATGGTACTACTCGTTTCAAATCCGTGCATCCATTTCTAAAAGTCGTACGTCACTTTTTTGGCATTTTGGACGGATGTTGCACCTTGCACCGTAGATGTTGCACCCTGTGGGTATCGATACTTCGGAGGGCGACAACTGTTGGCTGGTATAGAGTTACGGAAGCCATAACTAGTCAAAACGATGCTCTTTCTGAGTTTTACGGCTGTGACATCTTTAAGTCGTCACTGGTTAGTCTCATGCCCAAAAAATCTTATTCGAACCTCAATCGGGTCTTGGTCGTTTTTTACCCTTCGTTTTTTCGTCAGGTGGATTTATTCTGTAAAACGGGATCCCCGTGGCTGGTATATGATTTACCATCCCTGGAGAGTGATGCCCTATGGTACTGCTTCGTTTCAAATCTATGAACCCATTTCTAAAGCCGTACGACACTTTTCGGCATTTTGGACGGATGTTGCACCTTGCACCATAGATGTTGCACCTTGTGGATGTTGATTCTTCGGAGGGCCATTACTGTTGGCTCGTTTAAACTTTCGGGAGCCATAACCAGTCAAAACGAAGCTCTTTGCGAGTTCTATTACTATGACAGCTTTAAGCCGTCACTGGTTAGCTTCATATTCAAAAATATTATCCGTACCTCAATCGGGTCTTGGACATATTTTACCCTTCGTTTTTTCGTCACGTGAATATTTTCAGTAAAACGGGATCCCCTTGGCTGGTCTATGATTTACCATCGTCTGAGAGTGGTGCCCTATTGTACTGCTCCGTTTCAAATCCACGCACCCTTTTATAAAAGTCGTACGACACTTTTTCGGCATTTTGGACGAATGTTGCACCTTGCACCGTAGATATTGCACCCTATCGATATCGGTTCTTCGGAGGACCACAACTGTTGGCTCGTTTAGAGTTACAGGAGCCATAACCAGTCAAAACGAAGCCCTCTACAATTTCTACGGGTATGATAGCTTTAAGCCATCACTGGTTAGTTTCATATCCAAAAAATCTTATCCGAACCTCATTCGGGTCTTGGACGTTTTTACCCTTCGTTTTTTCGTCACGTGAATTTTTTCTGTAAAACGGGATCCCCGTGGTTGGTCTATGATTTATCATCGCCGGATAGTGGTGCCACGTGGTACTACTCCGTTTCAAATCCATGCACCCATTTCTAAAAGTCGCACAACACTTTTTCTGCATTTTGGACGGATGTTGCACCTTGCACCGTAGAAGTTGCACCCAGTGGATATTGATTCTTCGGAGGGCCACAACTGTGGGCTCTTTAGAGTTACGGGAGCCATAACCAGTCAAAACGAAGATCTCTGCGAGTTCTAAAGCTACGACAGATTAAGCCATCACTGGTTAGTTTCATACCCAAAAAATCTTATCCGAACCTCAATCGGGTCTTGGACGTTTTTTACCCTTCGTTTATTGGTCACGTAGATTTTTTCTCCAATTGGGATCTCCTTGGCTGGCATATGATTTACCATCATCGGTGAGTGGTGCCTCATGGTAATGCACCGTCTCAAATCCATGCACACATTTCTAAAAGTCATACGAAACTTTTTCGGCATTTTGGACGGATGCTGCGCCTTGCACCGTAGAGGTTGCACCCTGTGGATATCGATTCTTCGGAGCGCCATAACTATTGGCTCGTTTAGAGTTACGAAAGCCATAACCAGTCAAAACGAAGCTCTCTGTGAATTCTATGGCTATGACAGCTTTAAGCCATCACTGGTTAGTTTCATACCCAAAAAAACTTATCTGAACCTCAATCGGGTCTTGGACGTTTTTTACCCTTCGTTTTTTTGTCACGTGGATTTTTTCTCTAAAACGGAATCCCTGTGGCTGGTCTATGATTTACCATCGTGGATGAGTGGTGTCCCATCGTCTCCGTTTCAAATTCATGCACCCATTTCTAAAAGTCGTACGACACTTTTTCGGTATTTTGGATGGATGTTATACCTTGTACCTTAGATGTTGCACCCTTTGGATATCAATTCTTTGGAGGCCATAACCGTTGGCTCGTTTGGAGTTACGCAAGCCATAACTAGTCAAAACGAAGCTCTCTGTGAGTTCTACGGCTATAACAGCTTTAAGCCGTCACTGGTTAGTTTCATAGCCAAAAAATCTTATCCGAACCTCAATCGGGTCATGGATTTTTTTACCTTTCGTTTTTTCATCACGTGGATTTTTTCTGTAAAACGGGATTCCCGTGGCTGGTCTATGATTTACCATCGCTGGTGAGTGGTGCCTCATGGTACTGCTCTATTTCAAATCTATGCATCCATTTCTAAAAGTCGTATTTGACATTTTGGACGGATGTTGCACCTTACATCGCAGATGTTGCACCCGGTGGATATGATTCTTTGGAGGGACATAAATGTTGACTCGTTTAGAGTTACAGGAGCCATCACCAGTCAAAACAAAGCTCTCTGTGAGTTCTACAGCTATGATAGCTTTAACCCGTCACTGGTTAGTTTCGTACCCAAAAATTCTTATCCGAACCTCAATCCGTTCTTGGACGTTCTTTACCCTTCACTTTTTCGTCACGCAGATTTTTTCTGTAAAACGGGATCCCTGTGGCTGGTCTATTACTTACCATCGCCAATGAGTGGCGTCCTATGATACTGCTCCATTTCAAATCCATGCACCAATTTCTAAAATTCATACGACACTTTTTCGACATTTTGGATGGATGTTGAACCTTGCACCGTAGATGTTGCAACATGTGGATATCGATTCTTCGGAGAGCCATAACTGTTGGCTCGTTTAGAGTTGCGGGAGCCATGACCAGTCAAAATGAAGCTCTCTGTGAGTTCTACGGCTATGACGGCTTTAAGCCGTCACTAGTTAGTTTCATACACAAAAAATATTATCCGAACCTCAATCGAGTCTTGAACGTTTTTTAACCTTCGTTTTTTTGTCACGTGGATTTTTTCTACAAAACGGGATCCCCGTGGCTGGTCTATGATTTACCATCGCCGGTGAGTGGTGCTCGATGGTACTGCTCCGTTTCCAATCCATGCACCCATTCCTAAAAGTCATACGGCACTTTTTCGGCATTTTGGACGGATGTTGCACCTTGCACCGTAGATGTTGCACCATGTGGATATCGATTCTTCATAGGGCCACAATTGTTGGCTCGTTTAGAGTTACGGGAGTTATAACCAGTTAAAACGAAGCTCTCTGTGAGTTCCACGGCTATGACATCTTTAAGCCGTCACTGGTTAGTTTCATACCCAAAAATCTTATCCGAACCTCAATCCGATCATGGACGTTTTTTACCATTCGTTTTTCGTCACGTGGATTTTTTCGGTAATACGGGATCTACGCCGTAGATGTTGCACTCTTTGGATATCGATTCTTCGGAGGGCCATAACTATTGGATCACTTAGAGTTACGGGAGCCATAACCAGTCAAAACGAAGCTCTCTTTGAGTTCTACGATTATGACCGCTTTAAGTCGTCACTAGTTAGTTTCATACCCAAAAAATCTTATTCGAACCTCAACCGGGTCTTGAACGTTTTTTACCCTTCGTTTTTTCGTTATGTGGATTTTATCTGAAAAACGGGATCCCCGAGGCTGGTATATGATTTACCATCGCCGGTGAGTGGTGCCCTATATTACTAGTCCGTTTCAAATCCATGCACCAATTTCTAAAAGTCATACGACACTTTTTCGGCATTTTGGACGGATGTTGCACCCGGTGCATACCGATTCTTCGGAGGGCCATAACTATTGGCTCGTTTAGAGTTACGGGATTCATAACCAGTCAAAACAAAGCTCTCTGCGAGTTCTATGGCTGTGATGGCTTTAAGCCATCACTGGGTTAGTTTCATACCCAAAAAAGCTTATCCGACACTCAATCGGGTCTTGGACGTTTTTTACCCTTCGTTTTTTGTCACATGGATTCTTTTTGTAAAACGGGATCCCCGTCTGTTCTATGATTTACCATCGCCGGTGAGCGGTGCCCCATGGTACTGCTCCGTTTCAAATCCATGCACCCATTTCTAAAAGTCATACTGCATTTTTTTAGCATTTTGGACGGATGTTACACCTCGCACAATAGATGTTGCACCCTGTGGATATTGATTCTTCGGTGGGACATAACTTTTGGGTCGTTTAAAGTTAAGGGAACCATAACCAGTCAAAACGAAGCTCTTCGTGAGTTCGAAGGCTATGACGGCTTTAAGCTGTCACAGGTTAGTAAGATACCAAAAAATCTTATCCGAACCTCAATCGGGTCTTTGACGTTTTTACCGTTCATTTTTTCGTCAGGTGGATTTTTTCTGTAAAACGGATCACTGTGGCTGGTCTATGATTTACCATCGCCAGTGAATGGTGTCCCATAGTATTGTTTCATTTCATATCCATCCATCCATTTCTAAAAGTCATACAGCAGTTTTTGGGCATTTTGGACGGATGTTGCACCTTTCATCGTAGATGTTGCACCCTATGGATATCGATTCTTCGGAGGGCCATAACTATTGGCTCGTTTAGATTCATGGGAGCCATAACCAGTCAAAAAGAAGCTACCTGTGAGTTCTAGGGCTGTGATGGCTTTAATCCATCACTGGTTGCTTCATACCCAAAAAATCTTATCCGAACCTCAATCGCCAGTTCTAGGGCTGTTGGCTCGTTTTTTCGTCACGTGGATTTTTTCTATAAAACGAGATTCCCATGGCTGGTCTATGATTTACCAATGTCGGTGAGTGGTTCCCAATGCTACTGCTCCGTTTCAAATCCGTAAACCCATTCCTAAAAGTCATACGGCACTTTTTCGGCATTTTGGACGGATGTTGCACCCTTTGGACATCGATTCTTTGAAGGGCCATAACTGTTGGCTCGTTTAGAGTTACGGGAGTCATAACCAGTCAAAATGAAGCTCTCTGCGAGTTCAATGGCTATGACAGCTTTAAGCCGTCACTAGTTAGTTTCATACCCAAGAAAGCTTATCCGAACCTCATTTGGGTCTTGGACGTTTTTTACCCTTCATTTTTTGGTCACGTGGATTTTTTCTGCAAAACGGAATCCATGTGGTTGGTCTATGATTTACCAACGCCGGTGAGTGGTGCCCCATGGTACTGCTCGTTTCAAATGCATGTACCCATTTCTAAAAGTCGTACGACACTTTTTCGGCATTTTGGACGGATGTTGCACCTTGCACCGTAGATGTTGCACCCTATGGATATCGATTCTTCGGAGGGGCATAACTGTTGGCTCGTTTAGAGTTATGGGAGCCATAACTAGTCAAAACGAAGCTCTTTGTGAGTTCTATGGCTGTAAAGGCTTTAAGCCGTCACTGGTTAGTTTCATACCCAAAAAATCTTATCTGAACCTAAATCGGGTCTTCGACGTTTTTTACCCTTCGTCTTTTCGTCACATGAATTTTTTCTATAAAACGGGATCCCCGTGGCTGGTCTATGATTTACCATCGCCAATGAGTGACACCCCATAGTACTGCTCCATTTCAAATCCATGCACCCATTTCTAAAAGTCGTGCGGACCTTTTTCCGCATTTTGGACGGATGTTGCACCTTACACCGTTGATGTTGCACCCTGTGGAAATCGATTCTTCGAAGGGCCATAACTGTTGGCTCGTTTAGAGTTACGGGAACCATAACTAGTCAAAACGAAGCTCTCTATGAGTTCTACGGCTATGATGGTTTTAAGCCATTATTGGTTTGTTTCATACCCAAAAAATCTTATCCGAACCTCAATCCGGTCTTGGACGTTTTTTACCCTTCGTTTTTTCGTCACGTGGATTTTTTCTATAAACGGGATCCCCGTGGCTGGTCTATGATTTACCATCGTCGGTGAGTTGTGCCCTACGGTACTGCTCCGTTTCAAATTCATGCACCCATTTCTAAAAGTCGCACGACACTTTTTCGGCATTTTGGACGGATGTTGCACCTTGCACCGTAGATGTTGTACCATGTGGATATCGATTCTTCGGAGGGCCATAATTGTTGGCTCGTTTAGAGTTACGGGAGCTATAACCAGTCAAAACGAAACTCTCTGTGAGTTCTACGACAATGATAGATTTAAGCTGTCACCGGTTAGTTTCATACCCAAAAAATCTTATCCGAACCTCAATGGGGTCTTGGACGTTTTTTACCCTTCGGTTTTTCGTCACGTGGATTTTTTCTGTAAAACGGGATCCCTGCGGCTAGTCTATGCTTTACCATCATCAGAGAGTGGTGATCCATGGTACTGCTCCATTTCAAATCCATACTCCCATTTCTAAAAGTCGTACGACACTTTTTCGGCATTTTGGACGGATGTTGCACCTTGCACCGTAAATGTTGCACCCTGTGGATATCGATTCTTCGAAGAGCCATAACTGTTGGCTCGTTTAGAGTTATGGGAGTCATAGCCAGTCAAAACAAAGCTCTTTGCGAGTTCAATGGCTATGAAAGCTTTAGGCCGACACTGGTTAGTTTCATACACAAAAAAGATTATCCAAACCTCAACCCGGTCTTGGACGTTTTTTACCCTTCACTTTTTTGTCATGTGGATTTTTTCCGTAAAATGGGAACGCGGTGGATGGTCCATGATTTACCATCGCCGGTGAGTGGTGCCCCATGAAACTGCTCCGTTTCAAATCAATGACCCATTTCTAAAAGTCGTACGGCCCTTTTTCGATATTTTGGACGGATGTTGCACCTTGCACCGTAAATGTTGCACCCTGTGGATATCGATTCTTCGGAGGGCTATAACTGTTGGCTCGTTTAGAGTTACGAAAGCCATAACCAGTCCAAACGAAGCTCTCTATCAGTTCTACGGCTATGACTGCTTTAAACCGTCAATGGTTAGTCATACCCAAAAAATCTTATCCGAACCTCAATCGGGTCGTGGACGTTTATTAACCTTTGTTTTTTCGTCACGTGGATTTTTTCTGTAAAACGGGATCCCCATGGCTGGTCTATGATTTATCATTGCCGGTGAGTGGTGCCCTATAGTACTGATCCGTTTCAAATCCATGCACCCATTTCTAAAAGTCGTAAAACACTTTTTCCGCATTTTGGACGGATGTTGCACCTTGCACCGTAGACGTTGCGCCCTGTGGATATTGATTCTTCGGAGGGCCATAACTGTTGGCTCGTTTAGAGTTACGGGAGCCATAACAAGTCAAAAAAAAACTCTCTGTGTGTTCAACGGCTATGACGGCTTTAAGCCGTCACTGGTTAGTTTCGTACCTAAAAAATCTTATCCGAACCTCAATCGGGTCTTGGACGTTTTTTACCCTTCGTTTTTTCGTCACATGGATTTTTTCTATAAAACGGGATCCCCGTGGCTGGTCTATGATTTACCATCGCCGGTGAGTGATGCCCCATGGTACTTCTCCGATTCAAATCCGTGCACCCATTTCTAAAAGTCGTACGGCACTTTTCTGGCATTTTGGACGGATATTGCACCTTGCACCGTAGATTTTGCACCCCGTGGATATCGATTCTTCAGAGGGCCATAACTGTTGACTCGTTTAGAGTTACAGAAGCCTTAACTAGTCAAAACGAAGCTCTCTGTGAGTTCTACGGCTACGACGGCTTTAAGCCCTCACCGGTTAATTTCATACCCAAAAAATCTTATCCGAACCTCAATCGGGTCTTGGACGTTTTTTACCCTTCGTTTTTTCGTCACGTGGATTTTTTTCTGTAAAACGGGATCCTCGTGGCCGGTCTATGATTTACCATCGCCGATGAGTGGTACCCAATGGTACTGCTCCGTTTTAAATCCATGCACCCATTTCTAAAAGTCGTACGGCACTTTTTCGATATTTCGAACGGAAGTTGCACTTTGCACCGTAGATGTTGCACCATGTGGATATCGATTCTTCGGAGGGCCATAACTGTTGGCTCGTTTAGAGTTACGGGAGCCATAACGATTCAAAACGAAGCTCTCTGTGCGTTCAATGGCTATGACGGCTTTAAGCCGTTACTGGTTAGTTTCGTACCCAAAAAATCTTATCCGAAGTTCAATCGGTCTTGGACGTTTTTTACCCTTCGTTTTTTCATCACGTGGATTTTTTTTGTAAAACGGGATCCCCGTGGCTGGTCTACGATTTACCATCACCGGTGAGTGGTGCCCCATGGTACTGCCCCGTTTCTAATCCACGCACCTATTTCTAAAAGTCGTACGGCACTTTTCCGGCATTTTGGGCGGATGTTGCACCTTGCACCCTGTGGATATCGATTCTTCGGAGGGCCATAACTATTGGCTCGTTTAGAGGTACGGGAGCCATAACTAGTCAAAACGAAGCTCTCTGTGAGTTCTACGGCTATGACGGATTTAAGCCATCACTGGTTAGTTTCATATGCGAAAACTCTTATCCGAACCTCAATCGGGTCTTGCACGTTTTTTACCCTTCGTTTTTTTGTCACGTTGATTTTTTCTGTAAAAAGGGATCCCCGTGGCCGGTCTATGATTTACCATCGCTGGTGAGTGGTGCGTCATGATACTGCCCCGTTTCAAATCCATGCACCCATTTTTAAAAGTCGTACGACACTTTTTCGACATTTTGGACGGATGTTGCACCTTACACCCTGGATGTTGCACCCAGCACCGTAGATGTTGCACCCTATGGATATCAATTCTTCGGAGGGCCATAACTGTTAGCTCATTTAGGGTTACGAGAGCCATAACTAGTCAAAATGAAGCTCTCTATTTTTTCAACGGCTATGACGGCTTTAATCCCTCACTGGTTAGTTTCGTACCCAAAAAATCTTATCCGAGCCTCAATGGGGTCTTGGACGTGTTTTACCCTTCGTTTTTTCGTCATGTGGATTTTTTCTGTAAAACGGGATCCCCGTGGATGGTCTATGATTTACCATCATCGGTGAGTGATGCCCCATGGTACTGCTCCGATTCAAATCCATGCACCCATTTCTAAAAGTCGTACGACACTTTTTCAGCGTTTCGGACGGATGTTGCACCTTGCACCGTAGATGTTGCACCCAGTGAATATCGATTCTTCAGAGGGCCATAACTGTTGGCTCGTTTAGAGTTACGGGAGCCATAACCAGTCAAAACAAAGCTCTTTGTGTGTTCAACGGCTACGATGGCTTTAAGCCGTCACTGGTTAGTTTCGTGCGAAAAAATCATATTCGAACCTCAATCGGGTCTTGGACGATTTTTACCCTCAGTTTTTTTGTCACGTTGGTTTTTTCTGTAAAACGGGATCCCCGTGGCTGGTCTATGATTTACCATCGCCGGTGAGTGGTTCTCCATGGTACTGCTCCGTTTAGAATGCATGCACCCATTTCTAAAATTCGTACGACACTTTTTCAGCATTTTGGATGGATGTTGCACCTTGCACCGTTGATGTTGCACCCTATGGATATCGATTCTTCGTAGGGACATAACCGTTGGCTCGTTCAGAGTTACGGGATCCATAACCAGTCAAAACGAAGCCCTCTGTGAGTTCTACGGATATGACGGCTTTAAGCCATCACTGGTTAGTTTCATACCCAAAAAATCTTATCCGAACCTCAATCGGGGCTTGGACTTTTTTATCCTTCGTTTTTTCGTCACGTGGATTTTTTCTATAAAACAGGATCCCCATGGATGATCTATGATTTACCATCGCCGGTGAGTTGTTCCCCACGGTACTGCTCTGTTTCAAATCCATGCAACCATTTCTAAAAGTCGTACGACACTTTTTCGTCATTTTGGACGGATGTTGCACCTTGCACCGCAAATGTTGCACCCTGTGGATATCGTTTCTTCGGAGGGACACAGTTGTTGGCTCGTTTAGAGTTACGGGAGCTATCGCCAGTCAAAATGAAGCTCTCTGTGAGATCTACGGAAATGATAGATTTAAGCCGTCACCGGTTAGTTTCATACCAAAAAAATCTTATCCGGACCTCAATCGGGTCTTGGACGTTTTTTACCCTTCGGTTTTTCGTCACGTGGATTTTTTCTGTAAAACGGGATCCCTATGGCTAGTCTATGATTTACCGTCGCCAGTGAGTGATGCTCAATGGTACCGCTCCATTTCAAATCCATGCTCCCATTTCTAAAAGTCGTACGACACTTTTTCGGCATTTTGGACGGATGTTGCACCTTGCACCGTAGATGCTGCACCCTGTGGATATCTATTCTTCGGAGAGCCATAACTGTTGGCTCGTTTGGAGTTACGGAAGTCGTAACCAGTCAAAAAAAAGCACTTTGTGAGTTCAATGGCTATGACGTCTTTAAGCCGTCACTGGTTAGTTTCATACAAAAAAGGTTATCCAAACCTCAATCGGGTCTTGGACGTTTTTTACCCTTCGTTTTTTTGTCATGTGGATTTTTTCTGTAAAACGGGATCCCCGTAGATGGTCTATGATTTGTCATCGCCGGTGAGTGGTGCCCCATGAATCTGATCCGTTTAAAATCAATGCACCCATTTCTAAAAGTCGTACGGCACTTTTTCAACATTTTGGACGGATGTTGCACCTTGCACCGTAAATGTTGCAACTTGTGGATATCGATTCTTCAGAGGGCCATAACTGTTAGCTCGTTAAGAGCTACGGGAGCCATAACCAGTGCAAACGAAGCTCTCTGTGAGTTCTACGGCTATGACTGCTTTAAGGCGTCAACGGTTAGTTTCATACCCAAAAAATCATATCCGAACCTCAATCAGGCCGTGGACGTTTTTTACCCTTCGTTTTTTCGTCATGTGTATTTTTTCTGTAAAACGGAATCCCCGTGGCTGGTCTATGATTTACCATCGCCAGTGAGTGGTGCCCCATGGTACTGCTCTGTTTCAAATCTATGCACATATTTATAAAAGTCGTACGACACTTTTTCGGCATTTTGGACGGATGTTCACCTTGCACCGTAGATGTTGCACCCTGTGGATATCGATTCTTCGAAGGGCCATAACTGTTGGCTCGTTTAGAGTTACGGGAGCCATAACCAGTCAAAATGAAGCTCTCGGTGAGTTCTACGGCAGTGATAGCTTTAAGCCATCACTGGTTAGTTTCATGTCCAAATAATCTTATCCGACCCACAATCGGGTCTTGGAAGTTTTTTACCCTTCTTTTTTTCGTCACGTGGATTTTTTCTGTAAAACGGGATCCCCGTGGCTGGTCTATGATTTACCATCGAAGGTGAGTGATGCCCCATGGTATTGCTCTGTTTCAAATCAATGCACCCATTTCTAAAAGTCATACGGCACTTTTTCGGCATTTTGGATGGATGTTGCACCTTGCACCATAGATGTTGCACCCTGTGGATATCGATTGTTCAGAGGCCCATAACTGTTGGCTCGTTTAGAGTTACGGGAGTCATAACCAGTCAAAACGAAGCTCTCTGCGAGTTCTGTGGCTTTGATGGCTTTAAGCAATCACTGGTTAGTTTCATACCAAAAAAAGCTTATCCGAATCTCAATCGGGTCTTGGACGTTTTTTACCCTTCCTTTTTTGCCTCGTGGATTTTTTCTGTAAAACGAGATCCCCGTGGTTGGTCTATGATTTGCCGCAATGGTACCCAATGGTACTGCTCCTTTTCAAATCCATACACCCATTTCTAAAAGTCGTACGACAATTTTCGGCATTTTGGACGGATATTGCATCTTGCACCGTAGATGTTGCACCCTGCGGATATCGATATCTTTGGAGGGCCATAACTGTTGCCTCATTTAGAATTACGGGAGCCATGGCCCGTGAAAACGAAGCTCTTTGTGAGTTCTATGACTATGATGGCTTTAATCCATCACTGGTTAGTTTCATACCCAAAAAATCTTAACGGAACCACAACCGGGTCTTGCACGTTTTTTACCCTTCTTTTTTCGTCACATGGATTTTTTCTGTAAAACGGAATCCCGCCGTTGGTCTATAATTTACCATCGCTGGTGAGTGGTGGCCCATGGTACTTCTCCGTTTCAAATCCATGCACCCATTTCTAAAAGTTGTACGACACTTTTTCGGCATTTTGGACGGATGTAGCACCTTGCAGCGTAGATGTTGCACCCTGTGGATATCGATTCTTCAAAGGGCCATAACTGTTGGCTCGTTTAGAGTTACTGGAGCCATAACCAGTCAAAACGAAGCTCTCCGTGAGTTCTACGCCTATGACCGCTTTAAGCCGTCACTGGTTAATTTCATACCCAAAATATCTTATCCGAACCTCAATCGGGTCTTGGACGTTTTTACCCTTCGTTTTTTCGCCACGTGGATTTTTTCTGTAAAACGGGATCCCCGTGGCTGGTCTATGATTTACCATCGCTGGTGAATGGTGCCCCATGGTTCTTCTCCGTTTCAAATCCATGCACCCATTTCTAAAAGTCGTACGACACTTTTTTGGCATTTTGGATGGATGTTACCCTTGCAAGGTAGATGATGCACCCTATGGATATCGATTCTTTGGAGGGCCATAAATGTTGGCTTATTTAGAGTTACGGGATCATAACCATTCAAAACGAAGCTCTCTGTGAGTACTACGACTATGATGGCTTTAAGCCATCACTGGTTAGTTTCATACCCAAAAAATCTTATCTGAACCTCAATCGCGTCTTCGATGATTTTTACCCTTTGTTTTTTCGTCACATGGATTTTTCAATAAAACAAGAACCCTGGCTGGTCTATAATTTGCCGTTGCCGATAAGTGAACCCCATGGTACTGCTCCATTTCAAATCCATGCACCCATTTCTAAAAGTCATACGACACTTTTTCGGCATTTTGGATGGCTGTTGCACATTGCACCGTAGATATTGCACCATATGGATATCGATTCTTCATAGGGCCATAACTATTGGCTCGTTTAGAGTTACGGGGGCCATAACCAGTCAAAACGAATCTCTTTGTGAGTTCTATGGCTATGACGGCTTTAAGCCATCATTGGTTAGTTGCATATCCAAAAAACCTTATCCGAACCTCAATCGGGTCTTGGACTTTTTTACCCTTCGTTTTTCGTCACGTGAATATTTTCTAAAACGGGATCCTCGTGGCAGGTCCATGATTTACCATCACCGGTGAGTGGTGCCCCATGTTACTGCTTCATTTCAAATCCATACACCCATTTCTAAAAGTCATACGACACTTTTTCGGCATTTTGGACGGATGTTGCACTTTGCACCGTGGATGTTGCACCTTGCACCCTGTGGATATCGATTCTTTGGAGGACCATAACTGTTGACTCGTTTAGAGTAACAGAAGCCTTAACCAGTCAACACGAAGCTCTCTTTGAGTTCTACGGTTATGATGGCTTTAAGCCATTACTGGTTAGTTTCATGCCCAAAATGTTTTATCCGAATCTCAATCGGGTCTTGGACATTTTTTGCCCTTCGTTTTTTCGTCACGTGGATTTTTTCTGTAAAACGGAATCCCCGTGGCCGGTCTATGATTTACCATCGCCGGTGAGTGGTGCCCCATTGTACTGCTCCGTTTCAAATCCATGCACCCATTTCTAAAAGTCGTACGGCACTTTTTCGGCATTTTGGACGGATGTTGCACCTTGCACCGTAGATGTTGCACCCTGTGGATATTGGTCCTTCGGAGGGCCATAACTGTTGGCTCGTTTAGAGTTACGGGAGACATAACGGTCAAAATGAAGCTCTCTATGTGTTCAATGGCTATGATGGATTTAAGCCGTCACTGGTTAGTTTCGTACCCAAAAAACTTAACCGAACCTCAATCAGGTCTTGGACGTTTTTTACCCTTCGTTTTTTCGTCACATGGATTTTTTCTGTAAAATGGAATTCCCATGGCTGGTCTACGATTTACCATCGTCGGTGAGGGATGCCCCATGGTACTGCGCCGATTCAAATCCATGCACCCATTTCTAAAAGTCGTACAACACTTTTTCGGCATTTTGAACTGATGTTGCACCATGCACCCTGTGGATATCGATTCTTCGGAGAGACATAACTGTTGGCTCGTTTAGAGTTACGGGAGAAATAAGTAGCCAAAACAAAGCTCTATATAAGTTATACGGCTATGACGGCTTTAAGACATCACTGGTTAGTTTCATACCCAAAAAATCTTATCCGAACCTCAATCGGGTCTTGCACGTTTTTTACCCTTCGTTTTTTCGTCACGTGGATTTTTTCTGTAAAATGGGATCCCCGTGGCCAGTCTATGATTTACCATCGCCAGTGAGTGGTGCCCCATGGTACTGCCCTATTTCAAATCCATGCACCCATTTCTAAAAGTCGTACGGCACTTTTTCGGCATTTTGGACGGATGTTGCACCTTGCACCGTAGATGTTGTACCCCGTGGATGTCAATTCTTCGGAGGGCCGTAACTGTTGGCTGGTTTAGAGTTACGGGAGCCTAACCAGTCAAAATGAAGCTCTCTGTGTGTTCAACGGTTATACGGCTTTAAGCCGTCACTGGTTAGTTTCGTACCCAAAAACTCTTATCCGAACCTCAATCGGGTCTTGGACGTTTTTTACCCTTCGTTTTTTCGTCATGTGGATTTTTTCTGTAAAACGGGATCCCCGTAGCTGATCTATGATTTACCATCGTCGGTGAGTGATGCCCCATGGTACTGCTCCGATTCAAATCCATGCACCCATTTCCAAAAGTCGTACGGCACTTTTTCGGCATTTTGGGCGGATGTTGCACCTTGCACCGTAGATGTTGCACCCAGTGAATATCGATTCTTCGGAGGGCCATAACTGTTGGCTCGTTTAGAGTTACGAGAGCCATAACCAGTCAAAATAAAGCTCTCTGTGTATTCAACGGCTATGATGGCTTTAAGCCGTCACTGGTTAGTTTCATGCCAAAAAGATTTATCCGAACCTCTATCGGGTCCTGGACGATTTTCACCCTTCGTTTTTTCGTCACGTTGATTTTTTCTGTAAAACGGGATCCCCGTGGCTGGTCTATGATTTACCGTCACCGGTGAGTGAAGCCCCATGGTACTGCTCCATTTCAAATCCATGCACCCATTTCAAAAATACGTACGACAGGTTTTCAACATTTTGGACGGATGTTGCAACTTGCACCGGAGATGTTGCACCCTGTGGATATCAATTCTTCGGAGAGCCAAAACTATTGGCTCGTTTCGAGTTACGGGAGCCATAACCAGTCAAAACGAAGCTCTCTTTGAGTTCTACGGCTAGGACAGCATTAAGCCATCACCGGTTAGTTACATACCCAAAAAAATTTATCTGGACCTCAATCGGATCTTGGACATTTTTTACCCTTCGTTTTTTCGTCACGTTTTCTCTGTAAAACGGGATCCCCATGGCTCGTCTATGATTTACCATCGCCGGTGAGTGATGCCCTATGGTAGTGCTTCGTTTCAAATCCATGCTTCCATTTCTATAAGTCGTACGGCACTTTTTCGGCATTTTGGACGGATGTTGCACCTTGCACCGTGGATGTTTCACCCTGTGGATATCGGTTCTTCGAAGGGCCATAACTGTTGGCTTGTTTAGAGTTACGGTAGCCATAACCAGTCAAAACAAAGCTCTCTGTGAATTCTATGGCTATGACGGCTTTAAGCCGTCACTGACTAGTTTCATACCTAAAAGATCTTATACGAACCTCAATCGGGTCTTCGACGTTTTTTACCCTTCGTTTTTTCATCATGTGGATTTATCCTTTAAAACGAGATCCCCGTGGATGGTCTATGATTTTCCATCGCCGGTAAGTGGTGCCCCTTGGTACTTCTCTATTTCAAATCCATGCACCCATTTCTAAAAGTCGTACGACACTTTTTGGAATTTTGGACGGATGTTGCACCACAGATGTTGCACCTTGTGGGAATCGATTCTTCGGAGGGCCATAACTGTTGGCTCGTTTAGAGTTACAGGAGCTATAACCTGTGAAAACAAAGCTCTCTGTGAGTTCTACGGTTATATGGGTTTAAGCAGTCACTGCTTAGTTTCGTACCAAAAAATCTAATCCGAACCTCAATCGGGTCTTGGACGTTTTTTTACCCTTCTTTTGTTCGTCACGTGGATTTTTTCTATAAAGCAGGATCCTCGTGGCTGGTCTATGATTTGCCATCGAAGGTGAGTGATGCCCCATAGTACTGCTCCGTTTCAAATCCATGCACCCATTTCTAAAAGTCGTACAGCACTTTTTCGGCATTTTGGATGGATGTTGCACCTTGCACCGTAGATATTACACCCTGTCGTTATCGATTCTTCGGAGGGCCATAACTGTTAGCTGGTTTAGAGTTTCGAGAGCCATAACCAGTCAAAACGAAGCTCTCTGTGAGTTCTACGGCTATGATTTTTTCTGTTAAATGAGATCTCCGTGGCCGGTCTATGATTTACCATCACCAGTGAGTGGTGCCCCGTGGTACTGCTCCATTGCAAATCCATGCACCCATTTTTAAAGTCTTGCGGCACTTTTTCGGCAATTTGGACGTAAGTTGCACCTTGCACCGTAGATGTTGCACCCTGTGGATATCGATTCTTCGGAGGGCCATAACTGTTGGCTCGTTTAGAGTAACAAGAGCCATAACCAGTCAAAACGAAACACTCTGAGTTCTACTGCTATGACAGTTTTAAGCCGTCACTGGTTAGTTTCATACCCAAAATTTTTTATACGGACCTCAATCGGGTCATGGACGTTTTTTACCATTCGTTTTTTCGTCACGTGGATTTTTTCTGTAAAACGGGATCTCCGTGGCTGGTCTATGGTTTACCATCACCGGAGAGTGGTGCCCTATTTTACTACTCCGTTTCAAATCCATGCACCCACGTCTAAAAGTCGTACGGCACTTTTTCGTCATTTGGGCCGGATATTGCACCTTGCACCATTGATGTTGCACCCTGTGGATATCTATTCTTCGAAGGGCAATAACTGTTGGCTCGTTTAGAGTTACGGGAGCCATAACCAGTCAAAATGAAGCTCTCTGTGAGTTCTATGGCTATGATGGATTTAAGCAGTCACTGGTAAGTTTCAAACTAAAAAATCTTGTCCGAACCTCAATCAGGTCTTAGACGTTCTTTACCATTCGTTTTACCGACACGTGGATTTTTTCTATAAAACGGGATCCCCGTGGCTGGTCTATGATTTACTATCGCCGAAGAGTGGTGCCCCATGGTACTGCTCCGTTTCAAATTCATGCACCCATTTCTAAAAGTCGTACGACACTTTTTCGGCATTTTGGACGGATATTGCACCTTGCACTGTATATGTTGCAACCTGTGGATATCTATTCCATGGAGGGCGAAAGTTGTTGGCTCGTTTAGAGTTACGGGAGCCATAACCAGTCAAAACGAAGATCTCTATGTGTTCTATGGCTATGACGGATTTAAGCAAGCACTGTTCAATTTCATACCCAGAAAATCTTATTCGAACCTCAATCGGGTCTTGGATGTTTTTACCATCCGTTTTTTCGTCACGTGAAATTTTTCTGTAAAACGGGGTCCATGTGGTTGGTAGATGATTTACCATCGCCGAAGAGTGGTGCCCCATGGTACTGCTCCGTTTCAAAACCATGCACCCAGTTCTAAAAGTCGTATGGCACTTTTTCGACATTTTGGACGGATGTTGCAACTTGCACCATAGATGTTGCATCCTATGGATATCGATTCTTCGGAGGGCCATAATTGTTGGCTCGTATAGAGTTACAGGATCCATAACCAGTCAAAATGAATTTCTTGGCGAGTTCTACGGCTATGACTGCTTTAAGCCGTCACTCGTTAGTTTCATACCCAAAAAATGTTATCCGAACATCAATCGGGTCTTGGACGTTTTTTACCCTTCGTTTTTTCGTCACGTGGATTTTTTATGTAAAACGGGGTCCCCATGGCTGGTCTATGATTTACCATCGCCAATGAATGGTGCCCCATGGAACTACTCTGTTTCAAATTCATGCAGCCATTTCTAAAAGTCATACGACACTTTTCAGCATTTTGGATGGATGTTGCACCTTGCACCGTAGATGTTGCATCCTTTGGATATCGATTCTTCGGAGGGCCATAATTGTTGGCACGTTTAGTATTACGGGAGCCATAACTAGTCAAAACGAAGCTCTCTGCGAATTCTACGGCTATGACTGCTTTAAGCCATCACTAGTTAGTTTCATACCCAAAAAATCTAATTGGAACCTCAATTGGGTTGTGGACGTTTTTTACCCTTCGTTTTTTCATCACGTGGATTTTTTCTGTAAAACGGGATCCCAATGGCTGGTCTATGATTTACCATTGCTGGTGATTGGTGCCCCCGGTACTGCTCCATTTCAAATCCATGCACCCATTTCTAAAAGTCGTACGGCACTTTTTCGGCATTTTGGACGGATATTGCGCCTTGCACTGTATGTGTTGCAACCTGTGGATATCTATTCCGTGGAGGGCAAAAGCTATTAAAACGTTTAGAGTTACGGGAGGCATAACCAGTCAAAAATAAGCTTTCTGTGTGGTCTATGGCTATGACGGATTTAAGCAGTCACTGTTTAATTTCATACCCAAAAAATCTTATCCGAACCTCAATCGGGTCTTGGACGTTTTTTACCATCCGTTTTTTCGTCACGTGGAATTTTTCTGTAAAACAGGATCCACGTGGCTGGTCGACGATTTACTATCGCCGATGAGTGGTGCCCCATGGTACTGCTTCGCTTCAAATCTATGCACCCATTTCTAAAAGTAGTACGACACTTTTTCAGCATTTTGGACGGATGTTGCACCTTGCACCGTAGATGTTGCACCCTGTGGATATGGATTCTTCGAAGGGCCATAGCTGTTGGCTCGTTTACAGTTATGGGAGCCATAATAAGTCAAAACGAAGCTCTCTTTGATTTCTATGGCTTTGACAGCTTTAAGCCGTCACTGGTTAGTTTCATACCCAAAAAATCTTATCCGAACTTCAATCGGGTCTTGGATGCTTTTTACCCTTCGTTTTTTCGTCACGTAGAATTTTTCTGTAAAACGGGATCCCCATGGCTGGTCTATGATTTACCATCGCCGGTGAGTGGTTTCCCATGGTACTTCTCTGTTTCAAATCCATGCACCCATTTCTAAAATTTGTATGGCACTTTTTCGGCATTTTGGACGAATGTTGCACCTTGCACCTTAGATGTTGCATCATGTGGATATCGATTCTTCGGAGGGCCATAATTGTTAGCTCGTGTAGAGTTATGGGAGGCATAACCAATCAAAATGAAATTCTCTGCGAGTTCTATGGCTATGACTACTTCAAGCCGTCACTGGTTAGTTTCATACCCAAAAAATCTTAACCGAACCTCAATCGGGTCTTGGACGTTTTTTACCCTTCGTTTTTTCGTCACGTGGATTTTTTCTGTAAAACGGGATCCCCGTGGCTGGTCTATGATTTACCATTGCCGATGAGTGGTGCCCCATGGTACAGCTCTATTTCAAATCCATGCACCCATCTCTAAAAGTCGTACGACACTTTCCAGCATTTGGACGGATGTTGCACCTTGCACCGTAGATGTTGCATCCTGTGGATATCGATTCTTCGGAGGGCCATAATTGTTGGCTCATTTAGAGTTACGGGAGCCATAACTAGTCAAAACGAAGCTCTCTGCGAGTTCTACGACTATGACTGCTTTAAGCCGTTTAGAGTTACCCAAAAGTTCTACGGCTTTGACAGCTTTAAGCCGTCACTGGTTAGTTTCATTCCCAAAAAATCTTATCCGAACCTCAATCGGGTCTTGGATGTTTTTTATCCTTTATTTTTTCATCACGTGGAATTTTTCTGTAAAATGGGATCCCCGTGGCTGGTCTGTGGTTTACCATCGCCGGTGAGTAGTTTCCCATGGTACTGCTCTATTTCAAATCTATGCACCCATTTCAAAAAGTCGTATGGCACTTTTTGGCGTTTTGGACGGTGTAGCAACTTGCACCTTAGGTGTTACATCCTGTGGATATCGATTCTTCGAAGGGTTATAATTTATGGCTCGTATAGAGCTACGGGAGCCATAACTAGTCAAAAAGAAGCTTTATGCGAGTTCTATGGCTATGACTACTTTAAGCCATCACTGGTTAGTTTCATACCCAAAAAATCTTGTCCGAACCTCAATCGGGTCTTGGACATTTTTTACCCTTCTTTTTTCATCACGTGGATTATTCTGTAAAACGGGATCCCCGTGGATGGTCTATGATTTACCATCGCCAATGAGTGGTGCCCCATAGTACTGCTCTGTTTCAAATCCATGCACCCATTTCGAAAAGTCGTACGGCACTTTTCCGCATTTTAGACGGATGTTGCACCTTGCATCGTAGATGTTGCATCCTGCGGATATCGATTCTTCGGAGGAGCCATAATTTTTTGACTCGTGTAGAGTCACAGGAGCCATAACCAGTTAAAACAAAGCTCTTTGCGAGTTCTATGGCTATGACTGTCTTAAGCCGTTGGTAGTTAGTTTCATACCCAAAAAGTCTTATCCGAACCTCAATCGGGTCTTGGATGTTTTTTACCCTTCGTTTATTCGTCATGTGGATTTTTTCTGTAAAACGGGATCCCCACGGCTGGTCTATGATTTACCATCGCTGTGATTGGTGCCCCTTGGTACTGCTCCATTTCAAATCCACGCACCCATTTCTAAAAGTCGTACGACACTTTTTCGGCATTTTGGACGGATGTTGCACCTTGCACCGTAGATGTTGCACCCTGTGGATATCGATTCTTCGGACGACCACAACTGTTGGCTCGTTTAGAGTTGCGGGCCATAACCAGTAAAAATGAAGCACTCTGTGAGTTCTACTGCTATGACAGCTTTAAGCCGGCATTGGATAGTTTCATACCCAAATTTTTTTATCCAGACCTCAATCGGGTCTTGCAAATTTTTTACCATTCGTATTTTCGGGTCTTGGATTTTTTCTATAAAACGGGATCCCCGTGGCTGGTCTATGATTTACCATCGTCGAAGAGTGGTGCACCATGGTACTGCTCCATTTCTAAAAGTCGTACGGCACTTTTTAGGAATTTTGGACGGATATTGCAACTTGCACCGTATATGTTGCACCCTGTGGATATCTATTCTTTGGTGGGCAATAACTGTTGGCTCGTTCAGAGTTACGGAAGTCATAACCAGTCAAAAAGAAGCTCTCTGTGTGTTATACGGCTATGACGGCTTTAAGTTGTTACTGATTAGTTACGTATGCAAAAAATCTTATCCGAACCTCAATCGGGTCTTGGATGTTTTTTACCATTCGTTTTTTCGTCACGTGGATTTTTTCTGTAAAACGGGATCCCCATGGCTGGTCTATGATTTACCAACGTCGAAGAGTGGTGCCCAATGGTAATGCTTCATTTCAAATCCATACGCCCATTTCTAAAAGTCGTACGGACCTTTTTCGGCATTTTGGACGGATGTTGCAACTTGCACCGTAGATGTTGCATCCCGTGGATATCGATAATTCGGAGGGCCATAGTTGTTGGCTCGTATAGAGTTAGGGGAGCCATAAAACAGTCAAAATGAAGCTCTCTGGGAATTCTACGGCTATTAATGCTTTAAGCCGTCAGTGGATAGTTTCATACCAAAAAAAATCTTATCCGAATCTCAATCAGGTCTTGGACGTTTTTTACCCTTTGTTTTTTCGTCACGTGGATTTTTTATGTAAAACGGGATCCCCATTGCTGGTCTATGATTTACCATCTCCAATGAGTGGTGCCCCATGGTACTGCTACGTTTCAAATCCATGCACCCATTTCCCAAAGTCGTACGGCACCATTCAGCATTTTGGACGGATGTTGCACCTTGCACCGTAGATGTTGCAACCTGTGGATATCGATTCTTCGGAGGGCCATAATTATTGGCTCGTTTAGAGTTACGGGAGCCATAACTAGTCAAAACGAAGCTCTCTGTGAGTTCTACGGCTACGACTACTTTAAGCCGTCACTAGTTAGTTTCATACCCAAAAAATCTAATCCGAACCTCAATCGGGTCTTGGACGTTTTTTACCTTTCGTTTTTTCATTACGTGGATTTTTTCTGTAAAACGGGATCCCCATGGCTGGTCTATGAATTACAATGGCCGGTAATTAGTGCCCCCTGGCACTACTCCGTTTCAAACCCCTTCCCCCATTTCTAAAAGTCATACGACACTTTTTCGGCATTTTGGACGGATGTTGTACCTTGCACCGTAGATGTTGCACCCTGTGGATATCGATTCTTTGGAGGGCCATAACTGTTGGCTCGTTTAGAGTTACGGGAGCCATAATATGTCAAAACGAAGCTCTCTGTGAGTTCTATGGCTATAACATCTTTAAGCCGTCACTGGTTAGTTTTAAAACCAAAAAATCTTATCTGAACCTCAACGGGTCTTGGACGTTTTTTACCCTTCGTTTTTTCGTCACGTGAATTTTTTCTGTAAAACGGGATCCCCATGGCTGGTCTATGATTTACCACCGCTGGTGAGTGGTGCCCCATGGTACTGCTCCGTTTCAAATCCATGCACCCATTTTTAAAAGACGTACGACACTTTTTCGGCATTTTGGACGGATGTTGCACCTTGCACCCTAGATGTTGTACACAGTGGATATCGATTCTTTGAAGGGCCATAACTGTTGGATCGTTTAGAGTTACGGGAGCCATAACATGTCAAAACTAAGCTCTCTTAGAGTTCTATGGCTATGACAGCTTTAAGCCGTCACTGGTTAGTTTCATACCCAAATTTTTTTCCGAACCTCATCCCGTGGCTAGTCTATGATTTACCATCGCCGGTGAGTGGTGCCGCATGGCGCTGTTCCGTTTCTGATCCATGCATCCATTTCTAAAAGTCGTACGACACTTATTTAGCATTTTGGACGGATGTTGCACCTTGCACCGTAGATGTTGCACCCTGTGGATATCGATTCTTCGGAGGGCCATAACTGTTGGCTCGTTTAGAGTTACGGGAGGCATAACCTGTCAAAACGAAGCTCTCTGTGAGTTCTTCGGCTATGATGGTTTTAGCCGTCACTGGTCAGTTTCATACCCAAAAAATCTTATCCGAACCTCAATCGGGTCTTGAACATTTTTTATCCTTAGTTTTTTCGTCACGTGGATTTTTTCTATAAAATGGGATCTCCGTGGCTGGTCTATCATTTACCATCGCCGGTGAGTGGTGCCCCATGGCACAGCTCCATTTCTAATCCATGCACCCATTTCTAAAAGTCGTACGACACTTTTTCGGCATTTTGGACAGTTGTTGCACCTTGCACCGTAGATGTTGCACCATGTGGATATCGATTCTTCGGGAGCCATAACTGTTGGCTCGTTTAGATTTACGGGAGCCATAACTCGTCAAAACGAAGCTCTCTATGAGTTCTACGGCTATGAATGCTTTAAGCCATCATTAGTTAGTTTCATACCCAAAAATCTTATCCGGACCTCAATCGGGTCTTGGACGTTTTTACCCTTCGTTTTTTCCTCACGCGGATTTTTTCTGTAAAACGGGATCTCCGTGGCCGGTCTATGATTTACCATCACTGGTGAGTGGTGCCCCATGGTACTGCTCCGTTTCAAATCCATATACCCATTTTTAAAGTCTTATGGCACTTTTTCGGCATTTTTGACGGATGTTGCACCATGCACCATAGATGTTGCACCATGTGGATATCGATTCTTCGGAGGGTCATAACTATTGGCTCCTTTAGAGTTACAAGAGCCATAACCAGTCAAAACGAAGCTTTCTGTGAGTTCTATGGCTATGATGGCTTGAAGCCGTCACGGTTAATTTCATACCCAAAAAATCTTATCCGGACCTCAATCGGGTCTTGAACGTTTTTTACCCTTCGTTTTTTTGTCACGTCGATTTTTTATGTACAACGGGATCCCCGTGGCTGGTCTACGATTTACTATCGCCAATGAGTGGTGCCCCGTGGTACTGCTCCGTTTCAAATCCATGCACCCATTTCTAAAAGTCGTACGGCACATTTTCGGCATTTTGGACGGATGTTGCACCTTTCACCGTAGATGTTGCACCCTGTGGATATCGATTCTTCGGAGGGCCATAACATTTGACTCGTTTAAAGTTATGGGAGTCATAACCAGTTAAAACGAAGCTCTTTGTGAGTTCTATGGCTATGACCGCTTTAAGCCGTCATTGGTTTGTTGCATACCTAAAAAATCTTATCCGAATCTCAATCAGGTCTAGGACGTTTTTTACGATTCATTTTTTCATCACGTGTATTTTTTCTGTAAAACGGGATCCCCGTGGATGGTCTATGATTTACCATCGCCGAAGAGTGGTGCCCCATGGTACTGCTCCGTTTCAAAGCCATGCACCCATTTCTTAAAGTCGTGCGGCATTTTTTCGGCATTTTGGATGGATGTTGCACCTTGCACCGCAGATGTTGCACCCTGTGGATATCGATTCTTCGGAGGGCCATAACTGTTGGCTTATTTAGAGCAACGGGAGCCATGACCAGTTAAAACGAAGCACTCTATGAGTTCTACTGCTATGACAGCTTTAAGCCGTCACTGGTTAGTTTCATACCCAATAAATTTTATCCGGGCCTCAATCGGGTCTTGAACGTTTTCTACCATTCTTTTTTTGTCACGTGGATTTTTTCTGTAAAACTGGATCCCCGTGGCTGGTCTATGATTTACCATCGCCGGAGAGTGGTCCCTCATGTTTCTTCTCCCTTTCAAATCCATGCGACCATTTCTAAAAGTCGTACGACACTTTTTCGGCATTTTGGACGGATATTGCACCTTGCACCGTAGATGTTGCACCCTATGGATATCTATTCTTCGGAGGGCTATAACTGTTGGCTCGTTTAGAGTTACGGGAGCCATAACCAGTCAAAACGAAGCTCTCTGTGAGTTCTACTGCTCCGACAGCTTGAAGCAGTCACTAGTTAGTTTCATACCCAAAAAATATTATCCGAACCTCAATTGGGTCTTGGACATTTTTTACCATTTGTTATTTCGTCACGTGGATTTTTTCTGCAAAACGGGATCCCCGTGGTTGTTCTATGATTCACATCGCCGTAGAGTTGTGCCCCATGGTGCTGCTCCGTTTCAAATCCATGCACCAATTTCAAAAAGTTGTACAACACTTTTTCGGCATTTTGGACGGATATTGCACCTTGCACCGTAGATGTTTCACCCTGTAGATATCTATTCTTCAGAGGGCAATAACTGTTGGCTTGTTTGGAGTTACGGGAGGCATAACCAGTCAAACGAAGCTCTTTGTGAGTTCTATGGCTATGACATCTTTAAGCAGTTACAGGTTAGTTTCGTACCCAAAAAATCTTATCCGAATCTCAGTCGGGTCTTGAACGTTTTTCGTCCTTCGTTTTTTCGTCACGTGGATTTTTTCTGTAAAACGGGATCCTCATCGCTGGTCTATGATTTACCATCGTCGGTGAGTGGTGCCCCGTGGTACTGCTCTATTTCAAATCTATGCACCCATTTCTAAAAGTCGTAAGGCACTTTTTCGACAATTTGGACGGATGTTGCACCTTGCACCGTAAATGTTGCACCCTGTGGATATCGATTATTCGAAGGGCCATAATTGTTGGCTCTTTTAGTGTTACGGGAGCCGTAACTAGTCAAAACGAAGCTCTCTTTGAGTTCTACAGATATGACCGCTTTAAGCCGTCACTGGTTAGTTTCATACCTAAAAAATCTTATCCAGACCTCAATCTGGTCTTGGACGTTTTTACCGTTTGTTTTTTCGTCACGTGGATTTTTTCTATAAAACGGGATCCCTATGGCTGGTTTATGATTTACCATCGTCAGTGAGTAGTGCCCTATAGTTCTGCTCCGTTTCAAATCCATGCATCCATTTCTAAAAGTCGTAGGCAATTTTTCGGCACTTTGAACAGATGTTGCACCTTGAACCGTAGATGTTGCACCATGTGGATATCGATTCTTCGGAGGGCCATAACTGTTGGCTCGTTTAGAGTTACGGAAGCCATTACCGGTCAAAACGAAGCTCTCTGTGAGTTCTATGGCTATGATGGCTTTAAGCCGTCACTGGTTAGTTACATACCCAAAAAAGCTTATCCATACCTCAAATCGGGTCATGGACGTTTTTTGCGCTTCGTTTCATCGCCACGTGGATTTTTTCTGTAAAACGGGATCTCCGTAGCTGGTCTATGATTTGCCATCACCGGTGAGCGGTGCCCCCACGGTACTACTCTATTTCAAAATCATGCACCCATTTCTAAAAGTCGTATGGCACTTTTTCGGCATTTTGGACGGATGTTGCATCTTGCACCGTAGATATTGCACCATGTGGATATCGATTCTTCGGAGGGCCATAACTGTTGGCTCGTTTAGAGTTACGAGAGCCATAACCAGTCAAAAGGAAGACCCCTATGAGTTCTACGGCTATGACGGCTTTAAGTCGTCGCTGGTTAGTTTCATACCCAAAAAATCTTATCCAAAACTCAATCGGGTCTTGGATGTTTTTTACCATTCGTTTTTTCGTCACGTGGATTTTTTCTGTAAAACGGAATCCCTGTGGCCGGTGTATGATTCACCATCGCCGAAGAGTTGTGCCCCATGGTACTACTCCGTTTCAAATCCTGCACCCATTTCTTAAAGTCGTACGGCACTTTTTCGGCATTTTGGACGGATGTTGCACCTTGCACCGTAGATGTTGCACACTGTGGATATTGATTCTTCGTAGGGCCATAATTGTTTGCTCGTTTAGAGTTACGGGAGCCATAACCAGTCAAAACTGAGCACTCTGTGAGTTCTACTGCTACGACATCTTTAAGCCGCCACTGGTTAGTTTCATACCCAAAAAATATTATCCGGACCTCAATCGGGTCTTGTACGTTTTTTACCATTCGTTTTTTCGTCACTTGGATTTTTTCTGTAAAACGGGATCCCCGTGGCTGGTCTATGATTTACCAACACTGAAGATTGGTTCCCATGGTACTGCACCGTTTCAACTCCACACACCCATTTCTAAATGTCGTATGGCACTTTTTCGGCATTTTGGACGGATGTTGCACCTTGCACCTTATATATTACACCCTGTGGATATCGATTTTTCGGAGGGCCATAACTGTTGGCTCGTTTAGAGTAACGGAGGGCCATAACTGTTGGCTGGTCTGTGATCTACCTTCACTAGTGAGTGGTGCCCCATGGTACTGCTCTGTTTCAAATCCATGCACTCATTTCTAAAAGTCGTACGGCTCTTTATTGGCATTTTGGACGGATGTTGCACCTTGCACCGTAGATGTTGTTCCCAGTGGATATCGATTCTACAGAGGGCCATAACTGTAGGCTCGTTTAGAGTTACGGGAGCCATAACATGTCAAAAAGAAGCTCTCTGTGAGTTCTACGACTGTGATAGCTTTAGCCATCACTGGTTAGTTTCATACCCAAAAAATATTATCCGGACCTCAATCGTGTTTTTGTCGTTTTTTACCCTTTGTTTTTTCGTCACGTGGATTTTTTCGGTAAAACGGGATCCCCGTGGATTATCTATGACTTACCATTGCCGGTGAGTGGTGCCCCATGACACTGCTCCGTTTCAGATACATGCACCCATTTCTAAAAGTCGTACGGCACTTTTTATTGGCATTTTGGACGGATGTTGCACCCTGTGGATATCGATTCTTCAGGGGCCATAATTGTTGGCTCGTTTATAGTTATGGGAGCCATACCCAGTCAAAACGAAGCTCTTTGTGAGTTCTACGGCCATGATGTCTTTAAGCCATCACTGGTTAATTTCATACCCAAAATATCTTATCCAAACCTCAATCGGGTCTTGGACGTTTGCTGCCCTTCATTTTTTTCATCACGTGGATTTATTCTGTAAAACGGGATCCCCGTGGCTGGTCTATCATATACCATCGTCGGTGAGTGGTGCCCCATGATACTGCTCTGTTCCAAATCCATGCACCCATTTCTAAAAGTCGTACGACACTTTTTCAGCAATTTGGACGGATGTTGCACCTTGCACCGTAGATGTTGCACCCTACGGATATCGATTCTTCGGAGTTCCATAATTGGTGGCTCGTTTAGAGTTACGGGAGCAACAACCAGTCAAGACGAAGCTCTCTATGAGTTCTATGGCTATGACGGCATTAGGCCGTCACTGGTCAGTTTCATACCCAAAAAACTTATCCGGACCTCAGTCGGGTCTTGGACGTTTTTTACCCTTCGTTTTCTCGTCACGTGGATTTTTTCTGTAAAACGGGATCTCCGTGGCAGGTCTATGGTAAACCATCACCGGTGAGTGGTGCCCCATGGTACATCTACGTTTCAAATCCATGCACCCATTTCTAAAAGTCGTACGACACTTTTCCGCATTTTGGACGGATGTTGCACCTTGCATCGTAGATGTTGCCCCCTGTTAATATCGATTCTTCGGAGGGCCATAACTATTGGGTCGTTTAGAGTTATGGGAGCCATAACATGTAAAAACGAAGATCTCTGTGATTTCTGCTGCTATGATGGATTTAAGCCGCCACTGGTTAGTTTCATAGCCAAAAAATCATATCCGAACCTCAATCAGGTCTTGGTCGTTTTTTACCCTTCATTTTTTCGTCAGGTGGATTTTTTCTGTGAAACGGGATCTTATTGGCTGGTCTATGATTTACCATCGCTGGTGAGTGATGCAACAAGGCACTGCTCCATTTCAAATCCATGCACCCATTTCTAAAAGTCGTACGACACTTTTTTGGCATTTTGGACGAATGTTGCACCTTACACCTTAAATGTTGCACCCTGTGAATGTCAATTCTTCGGAGGGCAATAACTGTTGGCTCGTTTAGAGTTATGGGAGCCATAACCAGTCAAAATGAAGCTCTCTGTGAGTTGTATGGCTATGATGCCTTTAAGCCATCACTGGTTAGTTTCATACCCAAAAAATCTTATCCGGACCTCAATCTGGTCTTGGACGTTTTTTACCCTTCGTTTTTTCGTCACGTGGATTTTTTTGTAAAACGGGATCCCCTTGGCTCGTCTATGATTTACCATCACTGATGAGTGGTGCCCCATGATACTGCTTCGTTTCAAATCCATATTCCCATTTCGAAAAGTCCTATGGCACTTTTTCGGCATTTTGGACAGATGCTGCACCTTGTAGTGTAGATGTTGCACCCTGTGGATATCGATTCTTCGAAGGACATAACTGTTGGCTCGTTTAGTGTTACGGGAGTCATAACCAGTCAAAACGAAGCTCTCTGTGATTTCTACGGCTATGACCGCTTTAAGCCATTATTGGTTAGTTTCAAACCCAAAAAATCTTATCCGAACCTCAATTGGGTCTTGGACGTTTTTTACCATTCGTTTTTTCGTCGCGTGAACTTTTTCTGTAAAACGGGATCCCCGTGGCTGGTCTATGATTTGCCATCGCCAGTGAGTGGTGCCCCGTGGTACTACTTTGCTTCAAATCTGTGCATCCATTTTTAAAAGTCGTACGACACTTTTTCGGCATTTTGGATGGATGTTGCAGCTTGCACCGTAGATGTTGCACCCTGTGGATATCGATTCTTCGGCGGGCCATAACTGTTGGCTCGTTTAGAGTTACGGGAGCGATAACCAGTCAAAACGAAGCTCTCTGTGAGTTTTATGGTTATGACCACTTTACGTCGTCACTGGTTAGTTTCATACCCAAAAAAGCTTATCTGTATCTCAATCGGGTCTTGAACGTTTTTTACTCTTCGTTTATTCATCACGTGGATTTTTTATGTAAAACGGGATCCCCGTGGATGGTCTATCATTTACCAACGCCGGACAGTGGTGCCCGATGGTACTGTTCCATTTCAAATCCATGCACCCATTTCTAAAAGTCGTACGACACTTTTTCAGCATTTTGGACGGATGTTGCATCTTGCACCGCAGATATTGCACCCTGTTGATTTCGATTCTTCGGAGGCCCATAAGTATTGGCTCGTTTAGAGTTACGGGAGCCAAAACAAGTCAAAACGAAGCTCTCTGCGAGTTCTGCGGCTACAACAGCATTAAGCCGTCACTGGTTAGTTTAATGGCCAAAAAATATTATCCGAACCTCAATCGGTCTTGGACGTTTTTTACCTTTCGTTTTTTCGTCGCGTGGATTTTTTCTGTAAAACAGGATCCCAATGGCTGGTCTATGATTTACCATCGCCTGTGAGTGATGCGCCATGGTACTGCTCCGTTTCAAATCCATGTACGCATTTCTAAAAGTCGTACGACACTTTTTCGGCATTTTGGACGGATGTTGCACCTTGCACCGTAGATGTTGCACCCTGTGGATATCGATTCTTCGGAGGGCCATAACTGTTGGCTCGTTTAGAGCTATGAGCGCCATAACCAGTCAAAACGAAGCATTCTGCGAGTTCTATGACTACTACAGCTTTAAGCCGTCGCTGGTTTGTATCATATCAAAAAATCTTATCCGAACCTCAATAGGGTCATGGACGTTTTTTAACCTTCCTTTTTTCGTCACGTGGATTTTTCTATAAAAAGGAATCCCCATGGCAGGTCTATGATTTACCATCGCCGGTGAGTGCTGCCCTATAGTACTGCTCTGTTTCAAATCCACACACCCATTTCTAAAATTAGTACGACACTTTTTTGGCATTTTGGATGGATGTTGCACCTTGCACCGTAGATGTTGCACCCTATGGATATCGATTCTTCGGAGGGCGATAACTGTTGGCTCGCTTTGAGCTGCAGGAGCCATAACCTGTCAAAATGAAGCTCTATATGAGTTCTTTGGCTATGATAGCTTTAAGCCGTCACTGGTTAGTTTCATACCTAAAAAAGCTTATCCGAATCTCAATCGAGTCTTGGACGTTTTTTTACCCTCTGTTTTTTCGTCCTGTGGATTTTTCCTGTAAAACGGAAATCCCATGGCAAGTGTTTGCACCAAAAATGGGCAAACACCTCCAAGTCGTATGAATTAGTTGATTTTATGTTGTTTCTAGTGATTTGGGTGATTTACGCAAATATATGAAAAGCAGGGACTAAACTGTAAAAGACACACAGATTTATAGTGGTTCGGCCAGAACGTGCCTACGTCCACTTTCTATGTTATTCTCCTTTTTCTTTCAGATTACAAGTACAAAGCTTTGTATATAAGTATATGAAAGTTGTTTGAAAGTTCCTTCCGTGTTGAGCTCTCAAACTTGTCCGCCATTGTTGTACCACTGCCCCTCTATTTATAGAGTGAGGCTGGGGGCAGGGGTCCTGGATGTATATAGCTGCTGGTGGGCTTGGGCTGAAGCAATCTGGTCTGGCACATCTGGTTCGGCGTTCTTTGGTTCGGCCGGGTTTGGAGAATTTTGGTTCGGCGTGGTCCGGTCCGGTAGAGGTTGGATCGGTGGAGTTTGGACCGGTGATGGATGGTTCGGTAGCGAGTGTGGCGTGGTTGGTTCGGCAGGTGATGGAGAATGCTCGGTTCGGCAGGTGATGGAGAATGCTCGGTTCGGCAGGGGGACTTGGACCGGTAGGACTTGGACCGGTGTGGGTGATTCGGTGATGTTGGTCCGGTTTGGTAGGTGGGTTGGCCCCCTGTGGTTCGGCTGTGTTGTGGACCGGTGTTGGTGGAGGATAGGGTTTGGTTCTGTAGTAGGTTGATTTACTCGATGGATTTGGTTCGGTGAAGGGTGGAAACATATGGGTGAAAACACACCCAACACTTGCCCCTCAAAGTGGGGCATATACTCGTATATGCCGTGCTTTGTTTACTTGGACAACCTCATCCGGCCCGAAAAACCGAACCGTTTTGTTCGGCCATCCAACTTTCCCCTATAAGTAGGAGTACCAGTCCTTCGCTATTTCTCACCGAACGAAGCAGCCGAATCAGATTCTAAGTGGATCGCCGAATTAGCTATCGTACCGCACCAATCTTGACTGCCGGATCAGGTAACTGCCGAATGTCCCTTCTTCACCCTTCTCTCTTCTCTGTTTTTTTTTTGAATGCCGAATGTTCGGCACAGGGAATGCCGAATGAATCTCGGCATTGGAAATGCCGAATGATCAAGGTTTTTCGAATGCTGAATGAAATAAGGTACTCTGAATGCCGAATGAAATTACCTCCGGATGAGCTCGAGAAGTGTAGTGCCGAATGACCTCTCGCCTTGCTGTACCGAATGAACTTAAAGGCTTTCAACGCCGAATGGACTTTAATCTCAACCTTTGTGTTTTGAACTGCGAGTGAAAACCCCTGGCTGCATGTACTTGTTTGCTTGTATTTCCATATTCCTTGTTCTAATTTGTTCTTCTAGTGTTTACAGATATTGTCTCGCAAAGCAGAAACTCGATCAGATAAACAGAAGTCTAAGGGCGAAGGAGAGTCCTCCTCCGTGCCCCCAGCCCAGCCAAGATCGGAACATCATGGACCTGCCCCAAGGTCGCTAGTAGATGGGTATGGCCCTCAGGAGCTTCTGAACTCTCCGCCCGACTATTTTCCTAGCTCCCTCAGAGAGGAGCAGCTTGATGTCATTTCTCGTTCCTTCAGGATTGACAGAGCACGCATGCTATTGCCGGGGGATGGAGTTATGCCATATGACCCTCCTGAATGATATTTCGCTTACAGCAGATACCACTGTATGTGTGGGGCCATTCCTCCTATCAATGCCTGGATAATCAGCTTCATCACCTATCTGAAGGTGGCCCCTTTCCAGCTCCAGCCCAACTCCTACGCTACCTTGGTGTGCTTATTCGTTATCTTCCAGAGGAGGTATGGGCGCCCCCTTCTAACCGGGAAATCCGATACTTGTATAATCTGAGAGGCTACAAGAAGGGGTCTCCGTATGTTAGTTTAGAAGCGGTCGTGTCCTTCAAACCGGTCCTGGACTTATACTCAAAGTTCACCATGTTTAAGAAAGAATGGTTTTTTATCAAGGACGATTCTGTCTCCTTCTGCCTCTTCACTTTTGGCTGTAAGTTGAACTTTATTTACAGTTTCTTTGTTCCGACTGCAGTGCTTCTTCTGATATGCTTCTATTTCTTGCTAGCGACAGGTGGCTTTGCGGTCGTGGAGAGTGATTCCCTGGTCCAGATGGCTGCGGAAATAAAGGCCATTTCGGGACGGGATAGGTCGGCTTCTTTCCTGATCAGGAACGCTACTCTCCTGGAGCACAACCTGATCCTACCACACCAGTCCGTGGTTAAGCAGAGGGGTACGGCTGAGGAGAAGGCAGCCAAAGCCAAGGAAGGAGCCACGGTGAAAAGTGGCAAGAGGGAACCTTTTACAAAGCCTCCCGTTGTCGGAGGTAAGAATCTTAAGAAGTTCGATGGTCCCTCTCCTAGCACTTGCCCAATGACTCCGGGGGAGAAGACGTAGAGGAGGATAGAGGTGAAGGCGAAGGAGGCGATGTAGGTGGAGAGGCAGGGAGAGAAGACGACAGAGAAGGTGACGGTGGTGGTGATGGTGCCGGGGCTTTGCCTCCTGGGCAAGCAGGCGAGATTCAAGAGTGGACGGATGATGCCTTCCGCCAGGCTTTTGAGGGGTTGGAGGAAGGATCAGCCTTGGTGGAGAAATCGAAGAGGTCTGATAAGGCCGGGTCTGGTGCCAACCTATCTTCTGAGAGTATCTCAGCTAAGGCAACTCCAGCGGTTCAAGGTGAATTCTTAACTCCTTCTGCAGATTCCATTTACGATAGGGACTTAGGAATATCTTATGGTTCGCTCCCGTCCTGAAATGAGATTCAGGACTTATTGCAGTATCCTACTCCTCCGCAGGGTTCGTAAATAGATGTGCCTTCTTACTCTTTTTAACTTAACGTATTTCTTGAATTATGGATCATTGTATGTTTGTAACACTTGGTTTTCATTCCAGGAATGGGTAAGGTGGCCAAGACATCAGATATTCGGCACTGTCTTGAGTAGTATAAGTTACTCAAAGCTTCCGCCAAACCAAAGTCGTCAGCTAGCCGTCCTGGAGATGCGGTTAGATATCGCCCTCTTCTTGGAGTTATTGAAGAAGATATGCAAAAGAGAAAGAGGGGCCGATCTTCGTTTGAACCTCTACCTGGCCCTCAGCCTCCAGCCCAGCCTATCCATGATATTACTGAAGAGGATACTGAGCTTATGCCTTCCCCACATCCGTCCGAAAATCCAACCGTCACCCCGATAGACCATCCTAGTTTGGTTCGCAACCCATTTGCTGGCCATCCGGATCTGCACCGGAGTTTTCAGGATATCTCTTTTGACGAGGCCACGGGTGAGCATCTTCTTCCCCGCAATCCCATGGTACGGGTGCTTGATGAGGCTAAGTCCTTAGATCTCGATTTGCTTACTACTCGGGTAGTTACCATGGGGGATGAAGCCAAAGCTAATATTGATCGGGTCGCGGAGGAGACTAGGAAGTTGATGGGGCATCATTCCCGTCTGGTCAAGGATGGAGAGGAGATTGGGAGTGCTAATATTCGATTGCGGCTGAAGGTTGCTGATCAGGCCAAACAGCTTGCCGATCAAGCCATTCAGATTTCTCAGCACGAGGCAGCCTCCAGGCGGTTGCAGGAGACTATGGAAGAGGCTAGTAGGGCAGAACTATGAAAGATGGAGGCCGCCTGCAAGGAGCGGATTGACATAGCCATTGCTACGGTGGATGAGGTTCGAAGGGCGGATCTCGAGCAGGTAGATGAGTTATCTGGGAGGCTTGAGGCCGCAGAGCTTGCTCAGGCCAGGCTAAAGAAAGAGATGGAGGAAATGAGGAGGTCTCTCTAGGCTGCCCGCTTGAGATATCAATCGGAGAGGGATGTTGCCATCGCTAAGTTGCTGTCCTCCGAGGCCCGGGTGAGGGAGTTTGAGGAGAATGAGGGGATGATGGACGAAATGTTGCAGGATATGTACTTCCGTACTTGGAAGCAGGGTAATCTATCCTGGATGGATGACTATCCCCGGGTCATGGCCAAGATATATCTCCAGGCTTTGGAGGAGGCCAAGGCCGATGCGGATAAGGAGGGTGGCACGGCCTTCAGAATGGACGTGGTTACCGCACAGTTCTCAAAGGAGGAGAAGGTAGCGGTGAAGGAGGGGATGCGGCTACTTGCTGCGGAGGAAGCTGGTGTGCAGTTGGGGGATGAGGACCAAGAAGCGGGTGTTGGTGAGTTTTTCTTTTTTAGCTTTTCATAACTTGATCGTTCATTGTTGGTTTAATGGACTCTTCTCTTGAATTGGACAGGTGGGGCCTCTGGTCATCATGCTGGGAGCTCCGATCCTGCAGTCAAGTAGATTCGAAGAGCTGGTAGGACGAGGATGGAGCACTGGTGCAGTTGGTTATTTCATTTAGCCTGCTTGACATTCCTGTACATGCTATTTCAAAACATTAATGTATTCTTAAGTTGTAATTATGCTATTGAACGTCTCTATGTAAGCTTATAACGTAAGCTGATTCTGTTATATTCTGAATGCTGTTATTATTTTGAAGCGCTGTATAAAAAACATAGTTATGCATATGCCTGTGATTTGATTGTGTTCGATGTTAAGCTTCTGCTTGAAATATAATCTCATGTTTTGCAATGTTATGAATAAGTCATAGCTACATGATTATGTACAAGAGAAAAGAGTGCCTCCCTTCATGTTCTGGTTGCAGGGGGTAGCTTTGGACATCTTGTGTAATTAACCATTGATGCGGCTGAGTGCCTTGTCACCCAGTTTGCGGGCTCAGATTCTCGTAAGCGAATACCTCCTACTTAGTGTCCTGTACTTTGGGGATCGTTATGCAGGATACAAGAACAATATTTAAATGGAATGGAAATATAGGAAAAGTAAAACTTCAAGTCACGGAAGGCCGTCGATATGCTTAAGTTCGTGGCAAACGGATTTTGTAGTCACTTTCCCTAGCTGTGGGTCTTGGAGACATTTGTCACCCATCTTACGCCTCCGCGGGGAGTTTATCTTTTTTACCACAGCCGCACTTAAGACTTATTGGAGCCGAGATCGCGCACAGTAACTACCCGAGCCATTATGGCCCGTAATCGTGGGTATTATTCGATTTACTGTGGCCGGCTAGCGCGGGTGCCGATCGTCAACCGTGAACTACCCCTGGCTGGCCACACCTTATGTTGGGGCTTAAAGTAGGTTCACAGTTGCCGGCGGGCCGAACGCCGTAATGAGCTGCCATCGGTTATAGTCGGCCTTCTTGATGGCTTATAATCGGCTCATTACAGTTGGCTTTGAGGGCAGTCGCGAGTAATGAGTTAACCCGCAGTAGAGGGATGCTGGAGCAAAAGTGTCTCATTGGCGAGTGCATAGAATTGCATAGTACCTGTTGAGTCTTGTCCAGGTGAGATTGCACCGTGAAGTTCCAGTATGGAAATGTCGTTATACATGATTTTGTTCAACAGAAAAGGATAAAGCTTAACAAGCGGCCAAGATATAAAGGAACAAGTTAAAAAGAGATAAGATTTTTAAAGTGGTTCGGCACGAAAATGCCTACATCCACTGATTCTCTTTGTTAATTCACTTCATATGGGCAGTACAAGTTAAGAAAAGTATCGACGGAGGTGTTGTATGTTCCATGCCCTCTGGAACACCTCTCCGTCCACTGTTGACAAAATATAGGCTCCGTTGTGGAGATCTTTATGAATTACGTAGGGTCCATCCCAGATTGGATCTAGCGCTCCGGGGCGCGGGAAGATCCGCTTGAGGACAAGATCTCCTTCTTGTAAGCTGCGGTGCTTGACTTTGAAGTTGTATTGTGCTGCAACTTTTTGCTTATGAGCTGCTGCTTTGAGTGCTGCATCGTTTCTTCTCTCCTCAATTAGATCCAAAGACATGAGGAGGAGTTCTTCGTTCTCTTCCGGGTTGTAGTGGATCCTACGGTGAGAGGGCACTATAGTTTCAACTGGGAGCATGGCCTCCGATCCGTATGCCAAAGAGAAAGGAGTATGCCCTGTCGAAGTTCTTGTGCGGGGGGCGCTTGTATCTAACTTCGTCTTGAGTGGCTAGGAAGATGTTTTCGATCGTTTCATTCAAAGGAGTGTAAGAGTCAAATCTTGGCCCCGGTCGATATAAGCGCTTTTCTCCCTTTTTTCCCCCAGCATTGTCTCTAGAGTCATTTCTTCGAACATCCTTTGCTGCAGCGGGGACCCTGTCTGTAGCCGTCTTAGCCTGTTGCCCTGATTGCCTCTCAGTGGCAGCGTCCTCAAGTCTTATATACTTTCCAGCTTCATGGAAGAAATCAGGTAAAGTAGCTGGTTTTTCCTTGGTTAGTCTTCTAGCAAATTTAGTATCTGGATGTACACCGCTGCAGAGGGCCATTAGGATAAGTTTCTCGTTGGCATCTTGGACTGCGGCTGCCGCGGCGTTGAATCGGGTTAGATATTGTTGCAATGTCTCTCCGGGTTTCTGTTTGATATTAGATAAGGAATAAGCGTCCTTGGGTTGCTCCACATGAATGCGGAACTGACTGATGAACTTTTCTTTCAACATTTCCCATGAGCTGATGGACCCTTGGGGTAGGTGGCAGAACTAGGAGGTAGCTAGATCTGCCAAGACTAGTGGGAAGCATTTACACAACACTCCCTCTGTTGCTCCGCTCATGACCATATGCTGGGTGTACCTCTGTAAGTGTACGATGGGGTCAGAGGTTCCCTTGTAAGGTTCCATCGTTGGCATTTTCCATTCTCGGGGGGTGATGGCAGTTTCGATATTGCGGGTGAAGGGGCTGGTTACCCTAGCACCTATCCCCCGATCCCTTTGCTCCCGTTGGATGCACTCTCTGAACAATCGCGCCATCCTTTCATCAGAACTTGGAGCGGACAAAAATGAGTTTGGTTCTCCCCTGCGGGATTGATTCCGTCCAGATGATTTGTAGGGATGGTATCGTTTTTCACTCTTAACATTCTCCAAAGGCTGCCTCTGCTCTTCTGGGGGCATTCTGGGTCAGCCATAGTCGGCCCTTGCCTTGATCTTCCCCTGTTGGGTTCAGTTCTCAGCGCTTCCTCGGGTCCAACTTCGGACTGGACTCCAGTTCGGCCCCGTCTACTGGTGTTTTCATGGTTAGGTAGCATGACAGGCTCAGCTACATCCGACCCCTGCCTGGCACCTCCCCCGTCGGGTTCGGTTCCAAGTGTTTCCTCGGGTCGGAATTCGGGCTGAGTCCGGGCTCGGCTCCTACCATGGCTATTTCTGTTGTTAACTTCTTCGAAGAGGAAAGGTCTTTGTTGCCTCCCAGATCCTCCAGATTGGGACTCACCCCATGATTCAGTGTTGCGGTTGGATTCTTCAGCATCCCTTAGGCGTGACATGAGTTGGTCCACCAGGGCTTCTTGTTGAGATGCGAAGCGGTTAGTCACTTCAGCCACAACCCTGTCTAGATCTTCCCTAGTAATTGGTCGTTCCGCGGTAGGGGCTGTCGGAATCGCCTGATTTTCATCTGGTATTGCTGTTAAAACGGGATGATTTTCTTGATTTGAGGCCACTGGATCTGGGATACTGCTAGGTGTGACGTCCTTTCCTTTGTTAACATCTCTCCTCTGCTTGGAAGTCATGTTGTTGGAGCAAGGAACGATGTTGTGAGGAAGAATGTTGAGTAGGAGAAGCTGTAGCGTTCTCACTGAAAGCACCAAAATGTTTGCACATAAAATGGGCAAACACCTCCAAGTCGTATGAATTAGTTGATTTATGTTGTTTCTAGTGATTTGGGTGATTTACGCAAATATATGAAAAGCAGGGACTAAACTGTAAAAGGCACACAGATTTATAGTGGTTCGGCCAGAACGTGCCTACGTCCACTTTATATGTTATTCTCCTTTTTCTTTTAGATTACAAGTACAAAGCTTTGTATATAAGTATATGAAAGTTGTTTGAAAGTTTCTTCCGTGCTTGAGCTCTCAAACTTGTCCGTCATTGTTGTACCCCTGCCCCTCTATTTATAGAGTGAGGCTGGGGGCAGGGGTCCTGGATGTATATAGCTGCTGATGGGCTTGGGCTGAAGCAATCTGGTTTGGCACATCTGGTTCGGCGTTCCTTGGTTCGGCCGGGTTTGGAGAATTTTGGTTCGGCGTGGTCTGGTCCGGTAGAGGTTGGATCGGTGGAGTTTGGACCGGTGATGGATGGTTCGGTAGCGAGTGTGGCGTGGTTGGTTCGGCAGGTGATGGAGAATGCTCGGTTCGGCAGGTGATGGAGAATGCTCGGTTCGACAGGGGGAGTTGGACCGGTAGGACTTGGACCGGTGTGGGTGATTCGGTGATGTTGGTCCGGTTCGGTAGGTGGGTTGGCCCCGTGTGGTTCGGCTGTGTTATGGACCGGTGTTGGTGGAGGATAGGGTTTGGTTCTGTAGCAGGTTGATTTACTCGATGGATTTGGTTCGGTGAAAAGTGGAAACATATGGGTGAAAACACACCCAATAGCAGGTCTATGATTTACCATCGCTGGAGATTGGTGCCCCAAGGTATTGCTCCGTTTCAAATCCATGCACCCATTTCTAAAAGTGATACGGCATTTTTTTGGCATTTTGGACGGATGTTGCACCTTGAACCGTAGATGTTGCACCCTGTAGATTTCGATTCTTCGGAGGGCCATAGCTGTTGGCTTGTTTAGAGTTACGGGAGCCATAACCAGTCAAAACGAAGCTCTCTGCGAGTTCTACGGCTATGACAGCTTTAAGCCATCACTGGTTAGTTTCACACCCAAAAAATCTTATACGGACCTCAATCGGGTCTTGGACGTTTTTTACCGTTCGTTTTTTCGTTACGTGGATTTTTTTTTTAAAACGGGGCCCTCATGGCTGGTCTATGATTTACCATCTCCGGTAAGTGGTACCCCAAGGTACTGCTTCAATTCAAATCCGTGCACCCATTTCTAAAAGTCGTACGACAATTTTACGGCATTTTGGATGGACGTTGCACCTTGCATCGTAGATGTTGCACCCTGTGGATATCGATTCTTCGAAGGGCCATAACTATTGGTTCTTTTAGATTTACGAGAGCCATAACTAGTCAAAACGAAGCTATCTATGAGTTCTACGTCTTGACCGCTTTAAGCCATCGCCGGTTAGTTTCATACCCAAAAAATCTTATCTGAATCTCAATCGGGTCTTGGACGTTTTTTACCATTCATTTTTTCATCACGTGTATTTTTTCTGTAAAACGGGATCCCCATGGCTACTCTATGATTTACCATCCCCGGAGAGTGGTGCCCCATGGTACTGATCCATTTCAAATCCATGCACCCATTTCCTAAAGTCGTACGACACTTTTTCGGCATTTTGGACGGATGTTACACCTTGCACTGTAGATGTTGCACCCTGTGGATATCGATTCTTCAGAGGGGCATAACTACTGGCTCATTTAGAGTTACGGGAGCCATAACTAGTCATAACGATGCATCCTGCGAGTTCTAAACCTGTGACAGCTTTAAGCCGTTACTGGTTAGTTTCATACCCAAAAAATCTTATCTGGACCTCAATCAGGTCTTGGATGTTTTTTACCCTTCGTTTTTCGTCGCGTGGATTTTTTCTGTAAAATGGGATCCCCTGGCTAGTCTATGATTAACCATCGCCGGAGAGTGGTGCCCATGGTACTGCTCCGTTTCAAATCCATGCATCCATTTCTAAAAGTCGTACGATATTTTTTCGGCATTTTGGACGGATGTTGTAACTAGCACCTTAGATGTTGCACCCCGTGGATATCTATTCTTCGTGGGGCAATAACTGTTGGCTCGTTTAGAATTATGACAGCCATAACCATTCAAAACGAAGCTCTCTGCGAGTTCTACGGCTATGACAGCTTTAACCCGTCACTGGTTAATTTCATAACCAAAAAAGCTTATCCTAATCTCAATCGGGTCTTGGATGTTTTTACCCTTTGTTTTTTCGTCACATGGATTTTGTCTGTAAAACAGGATCCCCGTGGCTGGTCTATGATTTATCATCATCAGAGAGTGGTACCCCAAGGTACTGCTTCGTTTCTAATCCACGCACCCATTTCTAAAAGTCCTACGGCCCTTTTTCGGCATTTTGGACGGTTGTTGCACCTTGCAACGTAGATGTTGCACCATATGAATATTGATTCTTTGGAGGGACATAACTGTTGGTTCGTTCAGAGTTACGGTAGCCATAACCAGTTAAAATGAAGCTCTCTCCAGGTTCTACGACTATGACAGCTTTAAGCCGTCACTGGTCTGTTTCATACCCAAAAAAGCTTATCCAAATCTTGATTGGGTCTTGGATGTTTTTTACCCTTTGTTTTTTCGTGACGTGGATTTTTTCTATAAAACGGGATCCCCGTGGCTGGTCTATGATTTACCATCGCTGGAGTATGGTGCCCTAAGGTACCACTCCTTTTCAAATCCATGCATCCATTTCTAAAAGTCATACGGCACTTTTTCGGCATTTTGGACAGTTGTTTCACCTTGCACTGTAGATATTGCACCCTGTAGATATCGATTCTTCGGAGGGTCATAACTGTTGGCTCGTTTAGAGTTACGGGAACCATAACCAGTCAAAACGAAGCATCCTGCGATTTCTACATCTATGACAGCTTTAAGTTGTCACTGGTTCGTTTCATATCCAAAAAAGCTTATCCTAATCTCAATCGGGTCTTGGACATTTTTTACCCTTCGTTTTTTCGTCACGTGGATTTTTTTTGTAAAACGGGATCCCCGTGGCCGGTCTATGATTTACCATCACCGAAGAGTGGTTTCCCATGGTACTGCTCCATTTCAAATCCATGCACCCAATTCTAAAAGTCGTATGGTACTTTTTCAACATTTTGGACGGATGTTGCACCTTGCACCGTAGATGTTGCACCCTGTGGATGTCGATTCTTCAGAGGGCCATAAATGTTGGCTTGTTTAGAGTTACGGGAGCCATAACCAGTCAAAACGAAGCTCTCTACGAGTTCTACGGCTATGATCGCTTTAAGCCATCAGTGGTTTGTTTCATACGCAAAAAAATCTTATCTGAACCTCAATCGGGTCTTGGATGTTTTTTAACCTTCGTTTTTTCGTCACGTGGATTTTTTCTGTAAAACGGAATCCCCATGGCTATTCTATGATCTACCATCGTCGGTGAGTGGTGCCCCATGGCACTGCTTTGTTTGAAATCTATGCACCCATTTTTAAAAGTCGTACGACACTTTTTTGGCATTTTGGACAGATGTTGCACCTTGCACCATAGATGTTGCACCCTGTGGATATCAATTCTTCGGAGGGCCATAACTGTTGGCTCGTTTAGATTACTAACCAGTCAAAACGAAACTCTTTGTGATTTCTACGGCTATGACAGCTTTAACTCGTCACTGGTTAGTACCCAAATTTTTTTATCCGAATCTCAATCGGGTTTTGTACCCTTCGTTTTTTCGTCAAGTGGATTTTTTCCGTAAAACGGGATCCCCATGGATGGTCTATGATTTACCATCACCAGAGAGTGGTGCCCCTTGGTACTGCTCTATTTCAAATCCATGCTACCAATTCTAAAAGTCGCGCGACACTTTTTCGGCATTTTGGATGGATTTTTGACCTTGCACTGTAGATGTTGTACCCTGTAGATATTGATTCTTTGGAGGGCCATAAATGTAGGCTCATTTAGAATTACGGGAGCCATAACCAGTCAAAACGAAGCTCTCTGTAGGCTCTACGGCTATGATGGCTTTAAGCCATCACTGGTTAGTTCCATACGCAAAAAATCTTATCCGAACCACAATCGGGTCTTGGATGTTTTTTACCCTTCATTTTTTCGTCACGTGGATTTTTTCTGTAAAACGGGATCCGTGGCTGGTCTATGATTTACCATCGCCGGAGAGTGATGCCCCGTGATACTGCTCCGTTTCAAATCCATGCACCCATTTCTAAAAGTCGTACGTCACTTTTTTGGCATTTTGGACGGATGTTGCACCTTGCACCATAGATGTTGCACCCTGTGGATATCGATTCTTCGGAGGGCCATAACTGTTGGCTCGTTTAGAGCTACGAGAGCCATAACCAGTCAAAACGTAGATCTCTGTGATTTCTAGGGCTACGGCAGCTTTAAGCCATCACTGATTAGTTTCATACCCAAAAAATCTTATCCGAACCTCAATTGGGTCTTGGACGTTTTTTACCCTTCGTTTTTTCGTCACATGGATTTTTTCTACTAAACGGTATTCCTGTGGCTGGTCTATTGTTTACCATCGCTGGTGAGTGTTTCCCCATGGTAACGCTCCATTTCAAATTCATGCACCCTTTTCTAAAAGTTGTACGGCACTTTTTCGGCATTTTGGATGGATGTTGCACCTTGCACCGTAGATGTTGCACCCTGTGTATATCAATTCTTCAGAGGGCCATAACCGTCGGCTCGTTTAGAATTACAGGAGCCATAACCAGTCAAAACGAAGCTCTCTGTGAGTTCTACAGATATGTACGCTTTAAGCCATCACTCGTTAGTTTATTGTCCGCCTATTGGCAAGGCCGTGACACCAAGAACTTGACTAGAAACTAAGGATAGTTCGTCCTGGAGATCGTTGATACACAGGTCTGCTATGGATGTCGGTAAATTTTGTCCGAATCCGGATTAGGCCATAATTATCAAGATACATCAAGCTAAGCCATGGAATCCAATGTTCCAAATTTCAAGTCGATCTGAATTCGTATGCTCAAGTTATGACCGATGCAAATTGAAGAAGACAACCCCTTTTTCATTTCCATAACTGAGCCTCTATTCGAATCGATCGTGTTCGCATCGATCAAACTACCCCGATTCGCATCCATCGATAGGCCATACTTCGAATCGATCGGTTTCGTACCCATCCACGAGCCTTATTTCGTATCGACCGTTATAATATCCATCGATGAGTAGTATGCTTCGTATTGGTCATTCAGTGTCTAATTCATATCCATCGAGAAGGCACTTGATCGAATCCACCATATAGCCTTGGTTCGTACCCATCGGTTGACCTCACTTCATATCCATCCCAAGTACTACTTGTTCGTATCGATCGAACGTGGACAACCACCATCGGTATGAAGTGGGCAGGCTACGAATCGATGCAAAGCATACGTCATTGATGGATTCAATCTACACAATGTCTCTCGATACGAATGAAGCGAAGTTTAAGGGGAGACACGGTCGACTCGGAGTAAAAGGTGGATGGAAGCATGAAATGCATGGCGCGTCATCATAGTGGCACGTGCATCATCGATTCGAAGAGGATCGATTCGAAGCTATGGATTCGAACCAGACAGCCAATCGAAGAACTCAATCTCGTATCGATCATAACTCGAGCTCCACCAGTCCAAATGCTATGAAATTTTCACAGGAGATTACGTACAAGCCAGAGAATGTTGACACCAAGTTTTGACCCCGTTGGACATCATCTTGATGGGTACGAATTGAGTTCGTATCGATCACATATCGAGTCGAAACTTTCCGGGACCGGTCGCATGGGCCCATCCACGTGTCAGAAGGAATCTCCCAAAGGTTGAGCGAAATATCAGCCTCCTACGCCTATAAATAGAGCCCCAGAGCCTACATAAAATGGATCTTTTTGATTCTTACGTGCCCAGACTCTGCTGGATCGAGCTTTGCATCCAAATCTCGCTGTTGCAACCGAATACAAATTTTTTGTCAACTGTTGATCTCTGTAATCAAGCGTAATCGTTGAAAGAAAATCAATAAAGTCATAAAAACTTCACAGTGGACGTAGGCAACACGCCGAACCACTCTAAATTGCTTCTCTATGCATTTACATTTCCGTTTGTTGGAGTTTTGTTAGATAATCTTTATTTTAAATTTATATTCATCACTTTTATCTCTTAAAAAACTTTGGAAGAGTGTTGGACTTATTTTTGGTACAAACACTTTGATGCTTTCACTAAGAGAACCCAGATTTTCTCCTACTCCTTGGATCTGTTTTCGATACCGGATTGTATAAATCTAAGAGGAAGATCCAGATTTCCAATCCAAATTCCTTCCATCCTATTCAGATTTATGGAAAGTCTAGGAAAGAATCTCGCCTTGGTTAGCACAAGGACTACTTCCAATGTTGTCGATCAAGAAAGCGGGGATAGGCAAAATCCTGCGCAGCTGCCTCCAACCAATCAAAACGCTACCGGACCCTCAGATCCGTCAGGCCCGGTTACGAGACAAGAGTTTCAAATGCTGCTTCAAGAACTGACCCAGAGTCGGCAGCAGTTGACTGAAAAGTTGCATGCAAATGCTGAACTGACTGACTAGTTGAACCGCCAAAGGCGTAGAAGATCGAAGAGGGATCACGCCTCTAACTCCTCTATCGAAAGTTCAGCTTCGTTCGGTTACAACCATAGATCTACCCATCCCCGGCTAGACGGGAGTTACGCACAAGCTGCTGGACATCAACCAGCATTGACCGTTGGGCAGTTGAGGGTTTGCCCATCTGCCAATTTTCATATTGGACCGTCCTCCCGAGGAGGTACTGTTCCACAGTACACCACAGACAACCGTGCTACCACCGCCGCGGTTGAACCAGGGCTCGATGCCTGAAATTAGTCGGACCTAAACCGTCATCAACGTAGACGTACTATTGAACCATACGTCCCAGAAGACCATGAGCCAAGGAGACGAGACACGGACCGTTGACAGCGTCCGATCCAACCTCATAATGTGGAACCCGACCACGCTTTGGCTCAACCCCACAGAATGTCCAAATGCCGGATATTTCGACTATGATTCGGCAAATAATCCATGAAAGTCAGGGTCTTACCAACGACGACTGGGGGAATCTCCCAGAGTCATGCCCCTTTCACGGATGAGATTCTTTATGCTGAACCCCCTTGGCGATTCAGAATGCTGACTTTACCTGTCTACGAAGGGAATTCAGATCCCAATCAACATATCTTGAAATATGAATGATCGATGAGTGCTGCGAGAGCCGATGATGCAGTAAAATGCCGAAGCTTCCTGATTTCCTTGGGGGGCATCGCTACCATGTGGTTAACTCGATTACCACCTTTATCCATTTCTTCCTTTGACCAGTTGGCTACTGAATTTGTTGTGCAATTCCGCATTCATGTCGCCAGGCTGAAAGACGTTAACACTTTATCTAGTGTCACCCAAGCTCCTGGAGAGACACTCAGATACTACTTAGAGAGGTTCCATGCTGCATGTGCGGAGATCAGCAATCCAAATGATAACTCCGTTCTTATGGCTTTGACTTAAGGGATCATCCCCAATTCTGAATTCGGCAACTGGTTGGCCGGAAAACCATATGCATTGTTGGACCGTTTTTATGCCAAGGCGGCTCAATTCCTAAGAAGGGAAGATAAAAAACAGTCTAGGAAGCAAGATGATGTAGAGCCGAGTAGGGAAGGAGTCCAAAGCAATGTTGATGTCAAACAGTTCGGTGAGAGCTCCGAAAAAGTTCTGTTAAATATTTAAAACAAACAAACTCAGCAAAGGGAGAATGTGAATCAAAATAGAAAGCGGGATCAGAGTTGTGGCCCACAGCGCAAAAACTCTATGTTTGATAATTACACTCCTTTGTATACATCACTAGAGAACGTGTCTTTACAAACTTGTAATACCATTCAGTATAAAAAACCTGTACCAAAACCGTCGTCAGAAAGGAAAATCCAGATGGGAAAATTTTGTAGATTTCACGAAAGCTGTGGCGACGATACAAATGAATGTCGTCATTTGCAAGATCTTGCGGAGAAGTTGATTAGAGAAAGGAAGCTAGAACGGTTTGTACGGGCACCGCAGTCTGGAGGGGCGGGCCCATCAAATCAGAATGATACGCCCAATCGGGCAAGACAGGAGGAACCCGCCCATACCAGCGGGAGATGAGTGATAAATGCTATTAGTGGCAGTCCCATTTTATCAAGAGCCTTGAACGACGAGGATCCTCGTCACTGCTACACATGAAAGGCTTTATTTAGTCCATATATCCTTTACAATTTGCCTCTGCATTTTAAAATTTGAATTTGTAATATGGCACTGACTTTGCCATGCTTTTCCATTTCAGCAATAAATTACCATATATTCGGGCTAAAACTATGATTCACCAAATGCGACATTCAACCATCATGACGCACGAAAAGCTAAGTTCCATCGTACGATGAAATTTATTCAAATAGCGAGTGACTGTGATACTACCGGCCACTCACTAAGTGAAACCCAAGCTCGAGGGCAAGCCATCACACTAAAAACTAAATTGGACCAACACATGACAGTTCTATAACTAACTCCGAGTTCCCAAAGTGCGAACTGGAGTACAAACGTATAAATACGGTTTCGAAGAGAGCAGACCCATCCACCTAACGACTTCGACCATATCCTAAGCAAGTTCGAGGAGGATGGATCTGTCCATCTAACGATTTCGCTTGTCGACTTAGGGTGGATGTGAATTGATCATCTGCGATCCTGATAATTCTACCGTTGCCAGAGTGCAAACGCAATCCAAATGCCCAAACAAACGTGACCGACCGTTTATCGGCCAACTCCAAACACCCAGAGTGTGAGTTGGAGTATAAAATTCATAAATGTGGTTCTAGAGAGTGTGGACCCGTCCACCTAACGACTTCGACCGTGTCCTAACCAAGTTCGAGCAGGATGGATCCATCCATCTAACGACCTCGCTTGTGAACTCGGGGTGGATGTCATCTGACCATCCACGGTCCCGATAAATCTATCGTTCCTAGAGTGCGAACGAACTCCTAAAAGGCCTAAACAGATGTGACTGACCATTTGTCGGCAAACTTCAAATTCCTAGAGCGCGAATTGGAGTATAAACGCTAGCTCTAGATTCCCAGAGCGTGAATTGGGGCACACACACACTAAGTCCAAGTTCCCAGAGTGCAGACTGGATCACAAAAATCGATAGTCTCTGGATTCCTAGAGCGCGAACCAAATTATCGATCGCAAGTAACTCTGAATCCCCAGAGTGTGGTCAGAGCATATAAAATAATTCTAGTGCGAACGATCACTCATAATTTAACCTAAGTCCCCAGAGCATGGTCGTGTGCTGAAAAACTTCGATAGGCGTGACAGATCGCCAAAGTACAAGTGCAGATCCCCAGAGTGCGGAAATGATTAATACGAATAAGCAAGTGCGATTCAACCGCTCGACTTTCACTTGTTTCTGCATCGATATGACGATGTTAAACTCGAAAAATAGAGGTAAATTACGATCGCTGGACGATCTTTACAACTTGTTCTTGGAACTGGGGGCATGGCTTAAGTGTTAACGACTGGATGAAGCAGTGCGATGTCTAAAGTCCAACTTGATCTCCCGTTACAACCCGTACTTGTGATTTTCAGACTTGGCAAATAAAAAGAACTCAAGAGTTGAAACTCCGCGAGTACATTAAACCAAGGTCCAAACGCTACAACACTTAAGAATAAAAGACAGAAATAATAGTTGAAGCAACAAAACAAAATTTTATTTCAACTAATCAAAAGCAAAGACTTATATATAAGTTCTTCCAAAAAATTCCTGATAGCAGGAGCCGAACTCGCATCTATACACGACCTATGAAAGAAAGACAAGTTCTTAGCTAACAAAAAATTTGTGCCGAAGGGGCCTATTTACTCCTTAACCTTCTTCGGCTTCCTCTTAAATGTGGATCCGCCAGAGCCACTAATGATTTTTCGCTTTGAGCCTTTACTCTTTGGCGGATCGTCTCTAGATGGAGGCATGATATCGACATCTTCCTCCGAACTTGAGTCTATGAGAATGCTTCCTGTAGAAGGAGTTGGAGGAACCAGATCTACAGCCGAGGGTGGGATCGACACACTAGTATCAACGAGTGTGCCCCCAGGAGATATCATCATTAGTAGAGTAGGGCCATGCGCCACCATTCCACCCTCTGAACTGCCACCATGTGCCGTTGCATCCATCTCGGCGTTGATCTCAGCCAGTATCTCCGCTTCTTGAATAGCTTGGGCTTCGCTGTGGGCAGCAGTGGTCTGTGTCGAAGCGCTAGAAGCAGGAGAAAATCCACTAAGGGTGAATGGTAAGTCTGCAAAGGGGTCGCTCTGTCGGCCAAGAAGCTCGTTCATCATCTGCTCATGAAAAGAGATTGAGCTCCCTTGCGTTACTTCAATGGGCACAGCTATTGCCATAGAGGTCGCCTCGGTGATGATGGCCCCTACGCTTGATGTGATTCCCGGAATGCAGGAGGCGCTGTCTGTATAACTCTAGTCACTGGACAAGGAAGACGAGAAGTTGTTAGTACACACTTCAAATACAAGTCCTTCATTTCGAATACACATGAGATTTGTTCATAATATCTTCCTTAGTTTGACCCGCAGTTGACTGAACAACTTCGTGAGAATGCTCCTTTATAGGAGATATGCGTGGCTGTTCTGGGTCGTAAGCTGGGATGGGCTGAGGCTCAACCACCGGAGTAGGCTCAGCTCGAGATGAGGTAACAATCTGAAAACCTGTAACATGATGCTCAACTCCTGAGCTTTCCCCAGTTTCCTGGTGCTGGGCGCCGAGTCTCTCTCTTGCGTGAGAAATCATAGAGTCGTGAAGAACCTTCTTTTCATCCTCATTCATTATGCGGTTCTCCATCTCAAACTCGTCAAAGGCTCCGCCCGACTGCCCCGCCTTCTCCTCCTAAACCATCAAGTTCCAAGCATTGTAAAGGTGTATTAGGTAATCATCGAGCCAAGCCAGATCTATATGCCTCAACACGTTGGCATCGTAAGTGACAAAGAGCTCCTCTACATCAGCCTCAAGCCCGGTTTCCGCCAGCCGGACTTTTTCATCAACTTCAGCCTCTACCTCGTGGACTTTGTCCATGGCCGCGTCTCTCTCCCTCTGAAGCGCCACCGCTTGATCACACACTTTTTGTGCGGAAACATTAGCAGCATCTTTCTCTTTCATGATTTCAGAGATTTTGGCCTTAAGCTCGTTCAACTCTTTCAGGGCTGCATCCCGCTGAGCGATCATGATGGTATTCCTATGGCCCATGTCCTCTACCATGGCTTAGTGCTCCCGTTTCATTCTATTCATCGCCGCGTGGGCCTCGTCGGCCTTCTTAAGAGCTTTAATCTCGAATTTACGAGATGAATTGGCCTCATTATTGAGTACTTGAATAATATGATCTTTTTGCAAAAGCTCCTTCACCAATTTTTCGATCATGGCGGCCCGGTCGAAGGCCACCTTCAATGCTTTTTTCGCAGCTTTCGACCGCTCCTAATACTGGAAGAATATATCTGCGACATAATCGTGCACTCTGTGTTCGGCCGACGTCGGAATTGTTTTCAAGAACGGGGGAAAGATGTAGCCATCATAGAAAATGTCGGGAAAATCCTTTCTCAATTGAGCGAGCCTAATCCCTCCTTACCCAGTAGGCTCAACGAGGGCATGTGCAGTAGTTGAGGGGTCTACAGCTTCAGTCCTACGTTGAGATTCAGGCCTAGACGATTGGGAAGATGGTTTATACCGCGGAGCTTCCAAAGGTCGTGAAACATGAACTAGCGGCTGTGCAGGAGCTCTGGGAGGAGGCGTGCGAGATCGATGCCTGTACCCCTTATCTCTGTCGGACCGTTCCTGACTAGAGTACCCGTGATCATAGTCTATGTCTCCTTCTCTCCTACGCGGTTCGTAGAATGACGAAGATCGGCGTTTGTTGCATAGACTACCAAGCATTGAGCCTTGACCGGACATGGTATCTGCAAAGTAAAACAGGAAAAAAATTAGTAATCTTTCATAGTAGGTAGTTTACAGTCAAAAATCGTGTAGTGCCGTCAAGTATGAATGTATGTACAACCCCCTGACCAACCGAATGTGTTGACCATGCTAGTGGGAAGAGACTCGCTTAAAACTAAGGCATGTTGGAGTTCATCCAATCCGGCAACATGTTGCATGGACACGTCGTCCGAAATTGGGAGATAGGCGAGCCCTTCATAGAGATTTTCTGTTCGCAGGGGAGACGCCTCCGAAATTTTAACTTTGGAGGCGGACCGGAACGTGACTATAGATTTCCATCTCCCCAATTTAGATTGCTTAAAAATGGCTGCCTTGTCTTATCTCTTGTCATTAGAGCCCTGGATTGCATCCACAGGCTCGGCCAATGGCTCGTCATCAAATGGGTTCTTTCGAAATCAACTTCCTCAACTATGACAACTCTGGGCTTCTTGCGCTTAACTCGTTCCCTTGAGATAGTCCTTAGTGCACCTTCGTGCCTTATACTTTGCCTTCGCTCAATCATTCCATGAATCCTAAGGTTCCTATCCATCAAGACCAAGTCGATGTTCCTCTCTTCACTTGGGACCTCTTGGAGGACCCGAACTATCTCCTTGTAGTATTTGCCCTCGGGTCGCTGGATTATCGCTATAAAGAAAAAGAGATGTGAGCAATCTTCATCTATAGCTGTCTTATCAACTACTCCAGAAGATGACAATACTCACGTCTGAATAGCCATTGACTGGCGAATCCTGGAGGGCATCTGATATAGAGCCACTACATCTTGAAGTAGCTCAGCCTATTCCAAGACACTGTAACTACTTGACAATTCCTTACAGCCTCCAAGAATGTGAAAGATGGACTATCTGTTCGACTCTTGAAGTTGAACAAGTATCTTATCACGGTTGGAAGAGGTGGTCGATAGAGATACTCCATGAATACAATGAACAAGCTGTTCAGCAAAGCGTATCTGTTAGGGTGTAGCTGAGATGGAGCGATCCCCAGAAAAGAAAACACTTCTCTTATATATTGATTGAACAGAGGGAGTGTCCCAGCTGCACATGCATGACGATTGAATGCGGTATACACCTCCGGTGGACTGTGCGGTCTGTCGTTTGGTCCTGGCAATAATACGTCATCCACAGACAGACCATGTCTTAAACATATTCTCCCCATCATATCTTCAGAAATATTGGACGGAACAGAGTCTGGCGGACTATTAATGAAAGATGCGTCAGGTGCCTCGTCCGGAGCTAGATCAATGACTTCGGCCTCGATGTCCGGTATTTCAAGCATGGGAGGAATTAAACTCTGAGTTTCCTATGGCTGCGAGCTTGTAGTTTCCATAACTAGCTAACTCATGAGAAATCATCATTAGACGATAGTGAACCCATGCGTTCTTTGGTGTAAAGTGTGTGAGCAGTGCTGTGCATTACTTGAACAAATTCTATAGAATTAAAGGAAATATGCAAATGACATAAACTTTGGAATCGAGTTGGAGTGACCGTCATCGCTGACCGTCACCACCGTACCATCCAGATGTTAGCGGTCGATCCAAGTTAAAGTACGTTATCGTCATGTTAAGTTATAGTTCCATCGACGAGCTTCAAAAGGCAGTCAAATATGCAATTACACGATCAAGTCCGGTTATGCAAGGCTAAAGCTCGTCGGAATCATGCTATCGATTGTTCACAGTTTCGAATCCATCGGAGTTCGAGTTAGTGTTGATCGAGAGGGATCTATTTCGTATCGATCGATAATGGCCGTCTTTGAATCGACCAAGGCCAGTGGCTTCGAATCGATCATTGATGTCCAGGTTCGAATTGATCGGGTTTGCCTCAGTTTCGTATCGATCACATTCGAATCGATACATTTCGTATTGATTATGTGTGTGTGTTCGAATCGATTTAAAACCCTTTGAATTACCATCGATCAATAGTTTGGGCTTCGTATCGATTTCTAAAAATGAGATTTCGCATCGATCATTGGCCTGTCGTTGGAGTATGATTTTCGTGTCGATCGTATAGAGCATGCCCACACATCGGTCGCCGCAGATCGATACGATATCTCACTGCCTTCGATCGATGAGATCCGCGTCATCTACACAACACTTCCAGAATCGATACGAATTCCAAAACAACACTTTTTCATTTACATCGATTCGAATGAAGCCGCTTTTGATCGAGGCGAAGCGAGGATTAAACCTTTCTTCTTCGCACTCCTTCTTCCTCAAACGGCCCCATCTCCATGGCCATCTTCAATCCTCGCCCTTACTTTGGCCCAACTCCGGCCCTAATTCCATCAGGATCGATCTCAAAACGGAATAAGATAGCGAGGATTTCGAGTCTCAATGTGTAGATGTCAGATCTGTTCGCAACATTACCTATTTGCAGTGGATTGTTCAACAGATTGAAGATTTGGTTCGATTCGAAAGGCAGGCAGTGCTTCTTTTCTCGAGTTTGCGGATCGATACGAAAGAGTAGAAAGTAACAGTGAAAAGTAAAAAGTGAAAAGCGCTTAGGCCCATTGTATTTATATGGACCCAAGGGAGGAAGAGGGGCCATTGGTCTCCCATTCAGAGCAACCGGTTGCTGCAGGTCAACCATGCCAACGAGTCAACCACTGGATCGGTTCGAACAAGCTATTCGTATCCATCAGTTCAAGCCTAATCGACATGAAGATTGTGGCGCAGGTTTTTAAGAAACACCGGAGTCCATCGATGCGAAACACTTGTTCATATCCATTGTTCTAGACTTCTCGATATGAACTACACTCCTCGAATCCATCGATTCACATCTTCCAAAGACCAGCATTCATCGGCGCAAGTTGAGGATCACCGGTTCGAATCTAGCGGCGTCGAAGACCATCGATACAAATGTTAATTTTGTATCCATCGATGCTCATATCCATCGATTCGGAATGCAAGATTCAAATCCATCAACACAAAGTCCATCAATGCGAGAGCGACATCTCAAGCTTCTACATCGATTCAGGAGAGGATCGATACGAAGAAACACTCAAAAACAACCATCAAGTGTTGTTACAACGCAAGTTTCATGTCTATTCAGGAGAGGATTGATACGGAACTCAATATGAGAAAACTGACAACGACCCATGAAACGAGCAACGTTAACGAGGTTCAGGTTAACATATATATATATATATATATATATATATATATATATATATATATGTCTAAACACTATCGTACAGCAACGCAAGGTTACAACCTTAAACGAAGAAGCAATAACCGTTCAGAATGGAGACTGCAGCTTTTCAAAGCACGTCGTGTTTCCACAAGACGTACTTTGGGGGGGAAATGTTATCCTGCCTTTTGGCAAGGCCGTGACACCAAGAACTTGACTGGAAGCCAAGGATAGTTTGTCCTGGAGATCGTTGATACACATGTCTACTATAGATGTCGGTAAATTTTGTCCGAATCCGGATTAGGCCACAATTAACATGATACATCAAGCTAAGACATAGAAGCCAACATTCCAAATTTCAAGTCGATCTGAATTCGTATGCTCAAGTTATGATCAATGCAAATTAAAGAAGACAACCCCTTTTTCGTATCCATGACTGAGACTCTATACGAGTAGATCGCGTTCGCATCGATCAGACTACCCCGCTTCGCATCCGTCGATAGACCATACTTCGAATCGATCGGTTTCGTACCCATCCACGAGCCTTATTTCGTATCAACCGGTTTCGTATCCATCGATGAGTAGTATGCTTCGTATTGGTCGTTCAGTGTCTAATTTGTATCCATCGAGAAGGCACTTGATCGAATCCAACATATAGCCTTGGTTCGTATCCATCAGTTGACCTCACATCGTATCCATCCCAAGTATTGCTTGTTCGTATCGATCAAACGAGGACAACCTCCATCGTTACGAAGTAGGCAGGCTACGAATCGATCCAAAGCACACGCCATTGATGGATTCAATCTACACAACGTCTCTCGATACGAATGAGGCGAAGTTTAAGGGGAGACACGGTCGACTCGGAGTAAAAGGTGGATCGATGCGAGAAATGTGCACCGCATCATCACAGAGGCACGTTCATCATTGATTCAAAGAGGATCGATTCGAAGCTATGGATTCGAACCAAACAGGCAATCGAAGAACTAAATCTCCTATCGATCATAACTCGAGCTCCACCAGTCCAAATGCTATGAAATTTTCATAGGAGATTACATACAAGCCAGAGAATGTTCCCACCAAGTTTCGACCCCATTGGACATCATCTTGATCGATACGAATTGAGTTCATATCGATCACAGATCGAGTCAAAACTTTCCGGGATCGGTCGCATGGGCCCACCCACATGCCAGAAGGAGTCTCCCGAAGTTTGAGCAAAATATCAGCCTCCTACGCCTATAAATAGAGCCTCAGAGCCTACAGAAAATGGATCTTTTTGATTCTCAAGTGCCCAGACTCTGCCGGATCGAGCTTTGCATCCAAATCTTACTGCTGCAATCGAATTCCAAGTTGTAATCGACTGTTGATTGTTGTAATCAAGTGTAATCTTTGAAATAAAATCAATAAAGTCATAAAAACTTCACAGTGGACGTAGGCAACACGCCGAACCACTCTAAATTGCTTATCTATGCATTTACATTTCTGTTTGTTGGAGTTTTTGTTAGATAATCTTCATTTTAAATTTATATTCTTCACCTTTATCTCTTCAAAAACTTCTGAAGAGTGTTGAGCCCATTTTTGGTACAAATAATTTTCATACCCAAAAAATCTTATCCGAACCTCAATCGGGTCTTGGACATTTTTTACCCTTCGTTTTTTCGTCACGTGGATTTTCTCTGTCAAACGGGATCCTCGTGGCTGGTCTACGATTTACCATCACCGGTGAGTGGTGCCCTATGGTATTGCTCCATTTTAAATCCATGCATCCATTTCTAAAAGTCGTACGACACTTTTTCGGCACTTTAGACGGATGTCGCACCTTGCACCGTAGATTTTGCACCATGTGAATATCGATTCTTCAAAGGGCCATAACTGTTGGCTCGTTTAGAGTTACGGGAGCCATACCTACTCAAAACGAAGCTCTCTGCTAGTTCTACGAATATGACATCTTCAAGCCGTCATGGGTTAGTTTCATACCCAAAAAAGTTTATCCAAATCTCAATCGGGTCTTGGACATTTTTTTACCCTTTGTTTTTTTGTCACGTGGATATTTTCTTTAAAACGGGATTCCCGCGGCTGGTTTATGATTTACAATCGCCGGAGAGTGGTGCCCCATGGTACTGCTACGTTTCAAGTCCATGCACCCATTTCTAAAAGTCGTAAGGCACTTTTTTGGCATTTTGGACGGATGTTGCACCTTGTACCGTAGATGTTACACCCTATGGATATCGATTCTTCGGAGGGCCATAAATGTTGGCTCGTTTAGAGTTACGGGAGCCATAACCATTCAAAACGAAGCTCTCTGCGAGTTATACAGATTTGCCAACTTTAAGCCATCACAGGTTAGTTTCACACCCAAAAAAGCATATTCGAACCTCAATCGGGTCTTGGACGTTTTTTACCCTTCGTTTTTTCGTCACCCGGATTTTTTCTATAAAACGGGATCCCCGTGGCTAGTCTATGATTTACCATCGCCGGTGAGTGCTGCCCCATGGTACTGCTCCGTTTCAAATCCATGCACCCAATTCTAAAAGTTGTATGGCACTTTTTTGGCATTTTGGACGGATGTTGCACCTTGCACCATAGATGTTGCACCCTGTGGATATCGATTCTTCGGAGGGCCATAACTGCTGGCTCATTTAGAGTTACAGGACCCATAACCAGTCAAAATGAAGCTCTCTGTGAGTTAGACGGCTATGACCGCTTTAAGCCGTCACTGGTCAGTTTCATACCCAAAAAAGCTTGTCCGAATCTCAATCGGGTCTTGGACGTTTTTTACCCTTCGTTTTTTCGTCACGTGGATTTTTCTGTAAAACGGGATCCCCATGGTTGGTGTATGATTTACCATCTCTGGAGAGTGTTTCCCCATGGTACTGCTTCCTTTCAAATCCATTCACCCATTTCTAAAAGTCGTACGACACTTTTTCCGCATTTTGGACCGATGTTGCACCTTGCACTTGCAACCAATGGATATCGATTCTTCCAAGGGCCATAACTATTGGCTCGTTTAGAGTTGCGGGAGCCATAACAAGTCAAAACAAAGCTCTCTGCAAGTTCTACGGCTATGATAGCTTTAAGTCGTCACTGGTTATTTTCATACTAAAAAAAATCTTATCCAAACCTCAATCAGGTCTTAGACGTTTTTTACCCTTCGTTTTTTCGTCACGTTGATTTTTTCTTTAAAACGGGATCCCCGTGGCTGGTCTATGGTTTACCATTGCCTGTGAGTGGTTTCCCATGGTACTGCTCCATTTCAAATCCATCCATCCATTTCTAAAAGTCGTACGGCACTTTTTCGGCATTTTGGGCAAATGTTGCACCTTGCACCGTAGATTTTGCACCCTGTGAATATCGATTCTTCGGAGGGCCATAACTATTGACTCGTTTATAGTTATGGGAACCATAACCAGTCAAAACGATGCTCTCTATGAGTTCTATGGCTATGATGACTTTAAGCCGTCACTGATTAGTTTCATACCAAAAAATCTTATCCGAACCTCAATCGGTTCATGGAAGTTTTTTACCCTTCATTTTTTCGTCACGTGGATTTTTTCGGTAAAATGGGATCCCCGTGGATGGTATATGATTTACCATCGCCGGTGAGTGATGCCCTATGGTAATGCTCTGTTCCAAATCCATGCACCCATTTTTAAAATTTGTGCGTCACTTTTTCAGCATTTTGGACGGATGTTGCACTTAGCCCGTAGATGTTGCACCCTGTGGATATCGATTCTTCGGAGGGCCATAACTGTTGGCTCGCTTAGAGTTACGGGAGCCATAACCTGTCAAAATGAAGCTTTCTGCGAGTTCTATGGCTATGATAGATTTAAACCGTCACTAGTTAGTTTCATAACGAAAAAAGTTTATCCGAATCTCAATCGGGTCTAGGACGTTTTCTACCCTTTGTTTTTTCGTCACGTGGATTTTTTCTGTAAAACGGGATCCCCGTGGATGGTCTATGATTTACCATAGCGGGAGAGTGGTGCCCCATGGTACTGCTCCGCTTCAAATCCATGAACCCATTTCTAAAAGTCGTAAGACACTTTTTCAGCATTTTGGATGGATGTTGCACCACGCACCGTAGATGTTGCACCCTATGGATATCGATTCTTTGGAGGGCCATAACTGTTGGCTCATTTAGAGTTACGGGAGCCATAACTAGTCAAAACGAAGCTCTTTGCGAGTTCTACGGCTATAACAGCTTTAAGCCATCACCGGTTAGTTTCATACCCAAAAAATCATATCCGAATCTCAATCGGGTCTCGGACGATTTTTACCCTTCGTTTTATCGTCACATGAATTTTTTCTGTTAAATGGGATCCCTATGACTGGTCTATGATTTACCATCGCTGGAGAGTGGTGCCCCATGGTACTGCTCCGTTTCAAATCCATGCACCCATTTCTATAAGTCGTGCAGCACTTTTTCGGCATTTTGGACGGATGTTGCACCTTGCATCGTAGATGTTGCACCCTGTGGATATCGATTCTTCGGAGGGCCATAAATGTTGGCCCATTTAGAGTTACGAGATTCACAACCAGTCAAAACAAAACTCCCGTCACTTGTTAGTTTCATACCCAAAAAAGGTAATGCTTTAAGCCGTCACCGGTTAGTTTCATACCCAAAACATCTTGTCCGAACCTCAATCGGGTCTTGGACGTTTTTTACCCTTCGTTTTTTTGTCACGTGGATTTTTTCTGTAAAACGGGATCCCCTTGGCTGGTCTATGATTTACCGTCGTCGGTGAGTGGTGCCTCATGGTACGGCTCCGTTTCAAATCCATGCACCCATTTCTAAAAGTCGTACGGCACTTTTTCGACGTTTTGAACGGATGTTGCACCGTGCACCGTAGATGTTGCGTCCTGTGGATGTCGATTCTTCGGAAGGCCATAACTGTTGGCTCGTTTAGAGTTACGAGAGTCACAACCAATCAAAACAAAACTCCCTGCGAGTTCTTTGACTGTGGCAGCTTTAAGCGGTCACTGGTTAGTTTCATACCCAAAAAATCTTATCCGAACGTCAAACGGGTCTTGGATGTTTTTAATCCTTCGTTTTTTCGTCACGTGGATTTTTTCTGTAAAACGGGATCCCCGTGGGTGGTCTATGATTTACCATCGCCGGTGGGTGGTGCCCTATGGTACTGCTCCTTTTCAAATCCATGCACCCATTTTTAAAAGTCGTACGACACTTTTTCGGCATTATGGACGGATGTTGCACCTTGCACCGTGGATGTTGCACCCTGTGGATGTCGATTCTTCGAAGGGCCATAACTGTTGGCTCGTTTTGAGTTACGGGAGCCATAACGGTCAAAACAAAGCTCTTTGTGATTTCTACATCAACGACCGCTTTAAGCCGTCATTGGTTAGTTTCATACCCAAAAAAGCTTATCCGAACCTCAATTGGGTCTTGGACATTTTTTATCCCTCGTTTTTTCCCCACGTGGATTTTTTCTGTAAAACGAGATCCCCGTGGCTGGTCTATGACTTACCATCGCCAGAGAGTGGTGCCCCATGGTACTTCTCCGTTTCAAATCCATGCACCCATTTCTAAAAGTCATAAGGCACATTTTTGGCATTTTGGATGGATCTTGCACCTTGCACCGTAGATGTTGCACCCTGTGGATATCGATTCTTCGGGAAGCCATAGAGTTACGGGAGCCATAACCAGTCAAAACGAAGCTCTCTGCGAATTCTTAGGATTTGACATCTTTAAGCCATCAGTGGTTAGTTTCATGCCAAAAAAGCTTTTTCGAACCTCAATAGGGCCTTGGACGTTTTTTACCCTTCGTTTTTTTTGTCACGAGGGTTTTTACTGTAAAATGGGATCCCCGTGGATGGTCTTTGATTTACCATCGCCGGTGAGTGGTGCACCATGGTACTGCACCATTTCAAATCCATACACCCATTTCTAAAAGTCGTAAGACACTTTTCTGGCATTGTGGATGGATGTTTCACCTTGCACCGTAGAAGTTTCACCCTGTGGATATCGATTCTTCGGAGGGCCATAACTGTTGGATCTTTTAGAGTTACAGGATCTATAACAATTCAAAACGAAGCTCTCTGCGAGTTCTACGGCTATGACTGCTTTAAGCCGTCACTGGTTAGTTTCATACCCAAAAAAGCTTATCCGAACCTCAATCGGGTCTTGGACGTTGTTTACCCTTCGTTTTTTTGTCACGTGGATTTTTTCCAAAAAACGGGATCCCCGTGGCTGGTCTATCATTTACCATCGTCGAAGAGTGGTGCCCCATGGTACTACTCCATTTCAAATCCATGCACCTATTTCTAAAAGTCGTACACACATTTTCAGAATTTTGGACGGATGTTGTACCTTGCACCGTAGATGTTGCACCCTGTGCATATCGATTTTCCGAAGGACCATAACTGTTGGCTCGTTTGGAGTTATGGGAGCCATAACTAGTCAAAACGAAGCCCTATGTGAGTTCTACGCCTATGACCGCTTTAAGCTGTCACTGGTTAGTTTCATACCCAAAAATCTAATCCGAACCTCAATCTGGTCTTGAACGTTTTTTACCCTTCGTTTTTTCGTCGCGTGGATTTTTTCTATAAAACGAGATCCCCATGGCTGGTCTATGATTTACCATCGCCGGTGTGTGGTGCCCCATGGTACTGCTCCGTTCAAATCCATGTACCCATTTCTAAAAGTCGTACGACATTTTTTTGGCATTTTGGACGGATGTTGCACCATGCACCGTAGATGTTGCACCATGTGGATATCAATTCTTCGAAGGGCCATAACTATTGGCTCGTTTAGAGATACCGGAACCATAACTAGTCAAATTGAAGCTCTCTGTGAGTATCACGGCTATGACAACTTTAAGCCGTCACTGGTCAGTTTCATACCAAAAAAATCTTATCCGAATCTCAGTCGGGTCTTGGATGTTTTTCACCCTTCGTTTTTTGTCACGTGAATTTTTTCTGCAAAACGGGATCCGCGTTGCTGGCCTATGATTTACCATCACCGATGAGTGGTGCCCCATGGTACTACTCCGTTTCAAATCCATGCACCCATTTCTAAAAGTCGTACGGCACTTTTTCAGCATTTTGGACGAATGTTGCACCTTGCACCGTAGATGTTGCACACTGTGAATATCGATTCTTCGGAGGACCATAACTGTTGACTCGTTTAGAGTTACGGGTGCCATAGCTAGTCAAAAAAAATCTCTCTATGAGTTGTACAGTTATGACAGCTTTAAGCCATCAAAGGTTAGTTTCATGCCCAAAAAATATTATCCAAACCTCAATCGGGTGTTGGACCTTTTTTACCCTTCGTTTTTTCGTCACGTGGATATTTCAGTAAAACGGGATTCCCATGGCTGGTCTATGATTTACCATCGCCGATGAGTGGTGCCCCATGGTACTGCTCCGTTTCATATCCATGCACCCTTTTCTAAAAGTCGTACGGCACTTTTTCATCATTTTGGACGAATGTTGCACCTTGCACCGTAGATGTTGCACCCTGTGGATATCGATTATTCGGAGGACCATAATTGTTGGCTAGTTTAGAGTTATGGGTGCCATAACTAGTCAAAACAAAGCTCTCTGTGAGTGATACGACTATGACAGCTTTAAGCCGTCACATGTTAGTTTCATACCCAAAAAATCTTATCCGAACCTCAATCGGGTCTTGGACGTTTTTTACCCTTCGTTTTTTCGTCAAGTGGATTTTTTCTGTAAAACCGGATCCCCCTGGCTGGTCTATGATTTACCATCATCAAAGAGTGGTGCCCCATGGTACTTCTCCATTTCAAATCCATGCACCTATTTCTAAAAGTCATACGGCACATTTTCAGAATTTTGGACGGTTGTTGCACCTTGCACCATAGATGTTGCACCCTGTGCATATCTATTTTTCGGAGGGCCATCACTATTGGCTTGTTTGGAGTAATGGGAGCCATAACTAGTCAAAACGAAGCTCTATGTGAGTTCTACACCTCTGACTGCTTTAAGCCGTCACTGGTTAGTTTTATACCCAAAAAATCTTATCCAAACCTTAATCGGGTCTTGAATGTTTTTTACCCTTCGTTTTTTCGTCGCGTGGATTTTTTCTGTAAAACTAGATCCCCGTGGCTGGTCTATAATTTACCATCGCCGGTGTGTGGTGCCCCATGGTACTGCTCCATTTCAAATCCATGCACCCACTTTTAAAAGTCGAACGGCATTTTTTCGGCATTTTTGACGGATGTCGCACCATGCACCTTAGATGTTGCACCATGTGGATATCGTTTCTTCGAAGGGCCATAACTGTTGGCTCGTTTAGAGTTACATGACCTATAACTAGTCCAATCGAAGCTCTTTGTGAGTTTCACAGCTATGACAGCTTTAAGCCGTCGCTGGTTAGTTTCATACCTAAAAAATCTTATCCGAACCTTAATCAGGTCGTGGATGTTTTTCACCCTTCGTTTTTTCGTTACGTGGATATTTTATGCAAAACAGTATCGGCGTTGCTGGTCTATGATTTACCATCGCCGATGAGTGGTGTCCTATGGTACTGCTTCGTTTCAAATCCATGCACCCATTTCTAAAAGTTGTACGGAACTTTTTCAGCATTTTGGATGAATCTTGCACCTTGCACCGTAGATGCTGCACCCTGTGGATATCGATTCTTCGGAGGACCATAACTGTTGGCTCGTTTAGAGTTACAGGTGCCATAACTAGTCAAAACAAAGATCTTTGTGAGTTCTACGGCTATGACAGCTTTAACCCGTCACAGGTTAGTTTCATACCCAAAAAATCTTATCCGAACCTCTATCGGGTCTTGAAAGTTTTTTACCCTTCGTTTTTTCATCACGTGGATTTTTTCTATAAAATAGGATCCCCGTGGTTGGTCAATGATTAACCATCGCCGGTGAGTGGTGCCCCATGCTACTGCTCCATTTCATATCCATGCACCCATTTTTAAAAGTCGTACGACACTTTTTTGGCATTTTGAACGGATGTTGCACCTTGCACCATAGATGTTGTATCCTGTGGCTATCGATTCTTCGGAGGGCCATAACTATTGGCTCGTTTAGAGTTACAGGAGCTATAACCAGTCAAAACGAAGCTCTCTGTGAGTTCGACGGTTATGATTGCTTTAAGCTGTCACAAGTTAGTTTCATACCCAAAAATTCTTATCCGAACCTCAATTGGGTCTTGGACGTTTTTTACCCTTCGTTTTTTCATCACATGGATTTTTTCTGTAAAACGGGATCCCCGTGGCTGGTCTATGACTTACCATTGCCGGAGAGTGATGCCCCATGGTACTGCCCCGTTTCAAGTCCATGAACCCATTTCTAAAAGTCGTACGAAATTTTTTCGGCATTTTGGATGGATGTTGTACCTTGCACCGTAGATGTTGCACCCTATGCATATCTATTATTCGGAGGGCCATAACTGATGGCTCGTTTAGAGTTACGGAAGCCATAACCAATCAAAACGAAGCTCTTTGCGAGTTCTACGGATTTGACAGCTTTAAGCCGTCATTGGTTAGTTTCATACCCAAAAAAGCTTATCCAAACCTCAATGGGTCTTGGACGTTTTTTACCCTTTGTTTTTTCGTCATGTGGATTTTTTCTATAAAACGGGATCCCCGTGGATGGTCTACAATTTACCACGCCAGTGAGTGGTGCCCCAAGGTACTGCTCCGTTTCAAATCCATGCACCCATTTCTAAAAGTCATACGGCACTTTTTCGGCATTTTGGACTTATGTTGCACCTTGCACCGTAGATGTTGCATCCTATGGATATCGATTCTTCGGAGGTCCATAACTATTGGCTCGTTTAGATTTACGGGAACTATAACTAGTCAAAATGAAGCTCTCTGTGAGTTCTACGACTGTGATAGCTTTAAGCCCTCACCGATTAGTTTCATACCCAAAAAATCTTATCCGAACCCCTATTGGGTCTTGGAATTTTTTACCCTTCGTTTTTTTGTCACGTGGATTTTTTCTGTAAAACGGGATCCCCGTGGTTGGTCTATGATTTACCATCGCCTGTAAGTAGTGCCCTATGGTACTGCTCCATTTCAAATCCATGCACCCATTTCTAAAAGTCATATGGCAATTTTTCGGCTTTTGGATGGATGTTGCACCTTGCATCGTAGATGTTGCACCCTTTGGATATTGATTCCTCAGAGGGCCGTAACTGTTGGCTCATTTAGAGTTAAGGGAGCTATAACCAGTCAAAACAAATCTCTCTGCGAATTCTACGGTTACGACCGCTTTAAGCCGTCACTGGTTTGTTTCATACCCAAAAAAGCTTATCCAAACCTCAATCGGGTCTTGGACGTTTTTTACCCTTCGTTTTTTTTGTCACGTGGATTTTTCTGTAAAACGGGATCCCCATGGCTGGTTTGTGATTTACAATCGCCGGAGAGTGGTGCCCCATGGTATTGATCCATTTCAAATCCATGCACCCATTTCTAAAAGTTGTACGGTACTTTTTCGGCATTTTGGATGGTTGTTACACGTTGCACCGTAGATGTTGCACCCTGTGCATATCGATTCTTCGAAGGGCCATAACTTTTGGCTTGTTTAGGTTACGGGAATCATAACTAGTCAAAACGAAGCTCTCTGTGGTTTCTATGCCTATGACCGCTTTAAGCCGTCACTGGTTAGTTTCATACCATAAAAATCTTATCCGAACCTCAATCGGGTCTTGGACGTTTTTCACCCTACGTTTTTACGTCATGTGGATTTTTTCTGTAAAACGGGATCCCTGTGGCCGGTCTATGATTTACCATCATTGGTATGTGGTGCCCCATGGTACTGCTCCATTTCAAATCCATGTGTCCATTTCTAAAAGTCGTACGACACTTTTTCGGCATTTTGGACGGATGTTGCACCTTGCACCGTAAATGTTGCTCCCTGTGGATATCGATTCTTCGGGGGGCCATAAGTGTTCGCTCGTTTAGAGTTACGGGTGCCATAACCAAACAAAATGGAGCTCTCTGTGAGTTCTACGGCTATGACAGCTTTAAGCCGCCACCAGTTAGTTTCATACCCAAAAAGTCTTATCTGAACCTCAATCGGGTCTTAGACTTTTTTACCCTTCGTTTTTTTGTCAGGTGAATTTTTTCTTTAAAACGGGATCCCTGTGGCTGGTCTATGATTTACCATCGCCGGTGAGTGGTGCCCTATGGTACTGCTGCGTTTCAAAACCATGCACCCATTTCTAAAATTCGTACGGCACTTTTTCGGCATTTTGGACAGATGTTGCACCTTGCACCGTAGATGTTACACCCTGTGGATATCGATTCTTTGAAGGGCCATAACTGTTGGCTCGTTTAGAGTTGTGGGAGCCATAACCAGTCATAACAAAGCCCTCTGCGAGTTCTACGGCAATGACCGCTTTAAGCCATCACTGGTTCGTTTCATACCCAAAAAATCTTATCCGAACCTCAATCGGGTCTTGGACGTTTTTCACCCTTCGTTTTTTCGTCATATGGATTTTTTCTGTAAAACGAGATCCCCGTGGTCGGTCTATGATTTACCATCGCCGCCGTATGGTGCCCCGTGGTACTGCTCCGTTCCTCTTCCATGCACCCATTTCAAAAAGTCGTACGGCACTTTTTCGGCATTTTGGATGGATGTTGCACCTGGCACCGTAGATGTTGCACCCTGTGGATATGGATTCTTCGTAGGGCCATAACTGTTGGCTCGTTTAGAGTTAGGAGAGCCATAACCAGTTAATACGAAGCTCTCCGCGAGTTTTATGGCTATGACCGCTTTAAGCCGTCCATGGTTAGTTTCATACCCAAAAAATCTTATCTGAACCTCAATCGGGTCTTGGATGTTTTTTACGCTTCGTTTTTTCGTCACGTGGATTTTTTCTGAAAAACGGGATCCCCGTGGCTGGTCGATGATTTATCATCGTTGGTGAGTGGTGCCCCATTGTACTGCTCCATTTCAAATCCATGCTGTTTGCGCCAAAATAGGCCACAAATCCCAAGTATCATGAAAACACCAGCGTATGAACACAAATCAGCAATATTCAATCACAAATCTCAGATCTAAGCATACAAGAAATAACAATCCAGCAATAACAAACAAAGACACGAGAATTATAGTGGTTCGGCTATCTCTGGCCTACGTCCACTTCAAAGTTTTATCTTTTGTTGATTATCCTTGGTGGTTATAGATGATTACAACAATAGCAATGGAGAATTTCGAGTACAATAGTTTTATTGAAGTGTAGAAATGAATCCGGCAGAGTCTGGACGTCCCAAAGACGAAAGATCCCTTTTGTGTTGACTCCAGGGTGCTATTTATAGGCGTTGGAGGCTGATTTCGAGCTAAAACTTTGGAAGAATCCTTCTGGCACGTGAGCGGGCCCGCGTGACCGACCCCACCAAGTTTCGACTCGATCTGTGATCGATACGAATCCATTTCGTATCCATCAAAAAATGATCCAATCGGGCTGAAACTTGGTGGGAACATTTTTTACCATGTAAGTAGGCTCCTGTGAATATTTCATTGCATTTGGACTAGTGGTTTGTGAGATATGATCGATTCAATCTTGTGCTCGTCGAAGGCTGTCCAGTTCGTGTCCATGGTTTCGTATCTCTGTGCTTTGCATCGATCAGAAGCATGTGCATGATCGTGACGTGGCGCGAGTTTCCTGGACCGATCCATCTTCCTCGCCGTTTTGAACGCTTCTTTCCTGGAGACGTGGACGCTCTGTGCTCTCATCCAGTCCTTGCTTCATTCGTGCCCACACTTCTTACAATTCGTAGCCAACTGCTCGTGTTACTATCATACCCCTTTTCGTATCGATTCCAAGAGTGTGTCTCGTATCGATCTATCCGATCGATACGAAATAGTGATATAGGCGATGACGATCGATACTAAAAACGCATGAAGGGCGAATAGATGGACACGAAACTAGACGCTGGAATGGATACGAATGAAGCCTTACCTCACGGATACGAGGACTACGAAACATGCCACCTGCCAACCTAATCGATACGAATGCCATCGATGCGAACCCAAGCCGATCGATACGAACAAGACGTTGTTTCCTGGATACGAACTGCCGTTGTTGGTTCGATACGAAGAGCCCAAACTCGGATGGAGTTGAACACCATCGATTCGAACAAAGCATTATAATGGATTCGAACAACATTTTTTAATAACTTGCATCGATCATATCTTGATTACATAAACTCCAATTAACTTGAAATTTGAAACATAGCCTCTCCTAATCCTCATCATCATCTCCAATCGATTCCGTCCTGATCGAAGTTCGGCCAAATTTTGACGACATCGATTGCAGCGTTGTTTCCAACTGATCTCCAACACCGATATCCATCATTCCTTGCCAATTTGTTGATATTCCAGCCTTGACCAATAGGTGGGATAACATTTGCCCCCCAAAACAAGCCTTGTGATAAGAAGGCGTGATTTGAATAACTCCGAATCCGATATACAAAGTCCATAGCCAATTCCATTTCCATCCAAACTCGATAACCGAGTTTTAATCCATCCTTATTCAATAGCCAATAACTGCATTCAGGACCTCTCCGGGTCAATATCCATATCCGTAACCACTCCGAGTTCTTTCCAAGTGCGATCTACACCCGACGACCTCGGTTCAGTGTCCCTAGACGTCGAGCTAACCTCTCCGGCTTCTTACCAAGCGCAATCCACACTTGATGACCATGGTATAGTGTCCCTGGATGCTGTATAATGTCATGGCTTAAGGCCTAAGCCGAATCTCGATCACTCCGGACCCTTTTTGAGCATAGTCCATACTCAACGACCTGAAAATAACAATTGATAATACAAGGCCTAAGTCCTAGGCTGAATCCTAGTCTCTCCGGAACCTTGTTGAGCATAGTCCATACTCAAGTCCTGAATAAGCCAATTCGCCATTTGCGGACGAAGAGGCTTGCCCCTTGCCAGATATAATACATACCTGAAGACCATTTACCAAAAACCAGATAAAAATCCAATCAAAATCCAATCCAAAATCCAAATCAAATCAGAAAACCAGAAATCCAAACCGACATCCAAAACAGAAAAAACAACCATCTAAATGAGAATCCAAATCAGAAAGCAAACAAAACCAGGAGTTCAAACCAAACCCCAAAACCAAACCAGAAAAATCAGCGCCCAATCCGAAAGCAAAAGACATGTTTCACAAACTATAGCATCGCGGTCTATCATCATTCAGAGCATGCCTAGGGGCTATCTCCGTCCCCATACATGTGTAAATGATTTGCCGTTTGCAAGTAGCTTGTTACTTATTTCATATTATCCCGGTCAATCGATAATTAATCGACCATCATTGTTGGGCCTCACACCATTGTTGCTCGAGGTAGGCGTTGGTTGCTCCTGTTCCACCGCTGCATTCCGAGTTCCTACATATTGTCGCAACTGTCCATTCCTTATATGCTCCTCGATTATATCCTTCAAGTGCCTGCAGCTATTGGTATCGTGCCCTTCCAAATCATGAAAGAGGCAGTGCCTTCCAGATGCCCTCTCCCGTTCAGAAGGCTCTCTCCTAGATGGCCTTCAATAGGGAAGGCGATTCCGGTTTCCAGGTATATCCGCTCCAGCGTCTCGTTCAATCCTGTGTATGTGGAAAATTTGGATCCTTACATCGCTTTCTGGCTTTTCCTGAATCGTCATTCAGCTTCCTCTTTCCCTTATCCTTATCTGAGCTTCCATTATATGGTCCTCTGAGACAACCCTCCCGAAATTGTCATTTTAATTGAATGACTCAATTTAGTCTGAGCTAAATTCAGGGTTGCACTCTTTCACAGACCAACTATTTTTTTTATTTATGTTTTTATTTCCCAAGATCCAATCTGATCAATATAGAAATATTGATATACTTCTTTGTAAAAACTATTTGAATGTTCATATATACATTCAGATCATTTTTATTTATTATCAGAGTATTTTTGGTAAAGGATAACTCAATCTATTTTAAACGAAAAAATAAACTGAGGTTATTCACAGTAAAAGGGATTGAGAAGATCCTTTCGATTTGAATCTCTGTGCAATTTAATTAACCAATTCTTATTTAATTTCGTGTGCTTAACATTTGTGTATTTAATAAAATATATGAACTAACTCATACATTTAAATTTATCAAAGTTTGCTTTTCAAACAGTTAAACTGGGGTTGTGCATGCTTCTGTGCACCTGTGTGCATATAATCATGCACAATTGTTATCTGCTTCACCTTAGTCCTCAGGTGGACTAATTTGTTTAGGTAAGATTCCAGGATTAATTGGTTATAATCTACAAGTTTCACTTACTCATATAATTATCAAATACATTTTTAAATCTGGGTTCATATCTCTTATGTTTTTCTTTCTTTTCTGCCTATGGGTTTTTCCTTACCTTATAATACCTACAGTGGTTAAGTAAATAGGTTCTAGTCTCTAAAACACTCTAGTACATAAACATATATAACTGGTTCACTTATGCTTCAGATCTACTACCAAACTTATTACTTGGTTCATAAAAATTTTATATGCTCACAGCTACCAATATAAAGCTAAAGACCTTTATCATTTTCTACTGAAAATGGTTTCATCTCAACATAATCTTTCCAAGCCATCCATTACATCACAGTCAAGTTTTTTTTTAGCACAATTCAAACATCATTACATAAAATCTTTCAACTGAAATAAAACAGAAGAGCCATTCTCCTACAAAAAATCCTAGCTTAGTTAGTTTGCAATTTCTTCTTAGCATCATATATCTGCATCTTATTACTTAGCATGTCCTTTTCCTGCAACCATCTCATGACCTGCTCCACAATGCAAGTGAAGCACCCATTTGATGCAAGCAACAAACGGGTCAGATTGAAGTCTGGTGTAAGAAAAAATCATTTGACATTGCATAAGGACTAAAAGAATAGATTCCATATTATCTTTCTGTTTTCAGAGGTTAAGTGTTTCACTCAAGTTGTTAAACCACTTTTCATGCTCAAATTGCTACATGTTATAACAATGGTAGGTGTTATGTACTATTAACATCATCATGTATGCATTCTTAGGCTAATTGGTCAATAGAAACTTTTAATCCAATAACCATAATAGCCACCATAATTTAATACAGGCATACATATACATGAACAAACAACATCCATATCATTGAGCTAAAGTACCAACATTGAGTCTGCATATCAAGACTCCCACATACTTCTAGCATTTATACTTTTGCATGTATATTCACTTCATGTCATTCATTTTTAAGGGGTCCACTATCACATTCATGGTTGCATTGGTGCACACTGCCTTGAACTGCTACTTGCATTCGAGTGCACTATAAGCTTTTTGGACATAACCATGCCATGTGCAAACTCATACCCCAACCTTGATTTAAGCCAACCACTATGCCATACCCACTTCCCTCTTACCAAACCTGATAGAGGTGACCCATGCCCTTAGTTTAATTACTAAATTCTTTCATATAACCCCGTATTACCTATGCAGTGTCATGCCCAACACTGTTGTATCCCTAATCAATGCATACTAGCAGTTTTTATACATCCATCAAACATTCATCCACTTATATATTCAATAATCACTCACACTTGAAAATCATTTCAAGTTAATTCCATTCAGAGATATACCTTTGGTTAAAGCATAACTTAGAGCATTTTCAAAGTGCAATGCTACTAGGGTTCTCCAGTAATAAGGTTCTTACAGTCAACCTACACATTATAGTATATCTTCTTATTACTCAACCTTATCCCCAGAGAGTACTCAATAATGGATCAAGATTTAGCATATGGAAATTCCACTACATCCCATCCATCCTTTCAGATGCAAGACATAAGCCAGAGGACCCCTTCCTCTTACTGCCTTGCACCTTACTTTTCTTATTAATTTATGCCTTAACCAAAAACATTTCTCAGGTTCATAAACATAATAATAAATCAGTTATTATCATCCTATCATTAAATATATATCATGTGTAAACAATCATAGGTTAAATGATAACCAAGCAATACAAGCCACATATCTTCAGAAACAACAGAAAATGGTTAGACTAGAAATGCAAGCAAAACTTCAAACATAATTAAAAATAAACTAGAGGTTAAATGGATGCCTTTCATAGGCCTTAATGTCTTGCCAAGTGAGGGTTTACTCACCAAGGTTCTCCTTCCCAAATCTTGATTTAAGTCTGTCATTGATTTCCTAACTGCTGCCTGTTTCCTCTTTTATTTTCCTATATTTTTATTTTCTGTTTCTCATGTGTAACCGTAGGAGATAATAATGTATATGTTATCCCAACTTTTGGCAAAGTTGAGATACCCATAATTTACTAGAAATCAATGATTACTATTCATGAATATCAACCATGCATTACAGGATAACCATGGATATCGATGAATTTTTTCCGAGTCCAGAACGGGCCACAGTTGATAGGACACGACAAGAAAGATCATAGGAATCTGCATTCCAAATTTCAAGACAATCCGAGGTCGTATGCTCAAGTTATGATGGAATCTGTTGGGCGGATTTTCACCCAGAAGATCTCAAGACCAAGAAGCCGCAGTTTCACCCGGGCTCGCGAGCAACCTCTACTTTGTTATCCCGTTTTTTGGTCAAAACTGGAATATCAATGTCGAGCGCGTCTCCACCACGATCAAGCTAAGAAGAAGCAACCAGCAAGCGTATGTAAGCCCAGAGTTCCACTCAAGATCCGAATACAAAGCCCTTTCAACAATACAAGCATAAGTCCACTCGGCAAAGCAATGCAAGGAAGCATTCAGCCAGCAACCAACCTAACACACACAAGCTCATTCGGCATGGCAAGCATTGGGTTTCATTCGGCTTTCCAGTTCATTCGGCTTTCCAAACCTCTGTTCATTCGGCACTCCAAACTCAAGCCCATCCGGCATTCCCCCACTGATGAACCAGCCAAGACCGAACCAACCTTCCACTGCCGGATGAGAACCAACACCGGTCCAAACTCCATCTCCATGCTACCACCGGACCACTTCCACGACCGAACCAACACACCATCACCGGTCCAAAACACACCATCACCGGTCCAAAACCCACTACCACCGAACCAACCATGACCGGACCAAACTCCAACTTCTCCAAACACGGCCGGACCAAGCTCCGCCGAACCAGAATGCTACCAGGCCAGATTGCTTCAGCCCGGGCCCACCAGCATCTATATACTTCCAAGACCCCTGCCCCCTACCTCACTCTATAAATAGAGGGGCAGGGGTACAACAATGGGAGACAAGTTTGAGAGCTCAAGCAAGGAAGGAACTTTCAAACTACTTTCACACACTTGTATACAACACATTGTACTTGTAATCTGAAAGAAAGAAGCTAATAACATATAAAGTGGACGTAGGCACATTCTGGCCGAACCACTATAAATCTGCGTGTCTTTTACATTTCAGCCCCTACTTTTATCATATTTACATAACTCTTCTAAACCATTGAAAATCACATATAATCAACTAAATAATACGACTTGGAGGTGTTTGTCCATTTTTTGTGCAAACATTTTTGGTGCTTTCACTGAGAATTGAACTCGAAGCTTCAGCTTCTCCCACTCAACCTTCTTCCTCATAACGACGTTCGTCGCTTAGAAATCATGCCTTCCAAGCAACGGAAGGATGTTAACAAAGGAAAGAACATCGCAACTAGCAGTCTTCCGGATCCAGTAGCCCCAGATCAAGAGGATCATCCAATTTCAACAGCAGCACCAGATGGATACCAGGCAAATCTGATAGCTCCTGCCACCGAACAACCAATAACTAGGGCAGATCTAGACAGAGTTGTGGCTGAAGTAACCAACCGCTTCACATCCCAACAAGAAGCTTTAGTGGACCAACTTATGTCACGCTTAAGGGATGCTGAAGAATCCAACCGCAACACTGAATCATGGGATGAGTCTCAATCTGGAGGATCTCGGAGACAGCAAAGGTATTCCTTCTTCGAAGAAACTATCGACAGGAATCATAGAAACCCCGCTGAACGGAGCCAAGCTGGAACCCAGCCCGAAGTTGGCCCCATGGAAATGCTCGAAGCAGAACCCCACCGGGTAAGATCAAGGCAGGGGGCAACTGTAGCTGGTCCTAGCATGCATCCGAGCAGCCAGAGACAACCACTGGATAATGCAAGAAGTGATAGATTGTACCATCCCTACAGGTCATCTGGACGAGATAGATCCCGCAGGGAAGAACTAAGCTCATTTTTGTCCGCTCCAAGTTCTGACGAACGAATGGCACGATTATTCAGAGAGTGTGTCCAACGAGAGCAAAGGGACCGGGGGATAGGCGCTAGGGTCACCAGCCCCTTTACCCGAAATATCGAAACTACCATCGCCCCCCGGGAATGGAAAATGCCAACCATGGAACCTTACAAAGGAACTTCCGACCCCATCGTACACTTACAGAGATACACCCAGCATATGCTCATGAGTGGAGCAACAGAAGGAGTATTATGTAAATGCTTTCCGCTATTCCTAGCAGATCTAGCTACCTCCTGGTTCTGCCATCTACCCCGAGGATCCATCAGCTCATGGGAGATGTTGAAAGAAAGGTTTATTAGCCAGTTCCTCATCCATGTGGAACAACCCAAGGATGCTTATTCTCTATCCAATATCAAACAGAAATCCGGAGAGACGCTGCAACAATATCTAACACGGTTCAACGCCACAGCAGCAACAGTTCAAGATGCCAATGAGAAACTTATCCTAACGGCCCTTTGTAGTGGCGTGCATCCGGATACCAAGTTTGCTAGGAGGTTAACAAAAGATAAACCAGCTACGTTACCTGACTTCTTCCATGAAGCTGGGAAGTATATGAGGCTTGAAAACGCTACCGCTAAAAGACAGTCAGGACAACAGGCTAAGACTACCCATGGCGACACTCCCGCTGCAACAAAGGACGTTTGAAGAAATGACTCTAGAGATAACGCTGGGGGCAAGAAGGGAGGAAAGCGTTTATATCAACCAGGACAGAGATTTGACTCTTGCCCCCCTCCCTTGCTTTAAACTTTGTCCTGGATGGCTAGAAGGATGTTTTTAATCATTTCACCAAATGGGTGGAAGCGGACCCTTTAAAATAAAATATCTTTGGCATAAATTATCAACTTCTTACATAAATTATCAACTTCTTGATCAAAAAATATTCTATGCAGGTACGGAGTCCCACTCAAGATCATATCAAACAACGGACTCCAGTTTGACAACAAAGAGTTTACCAACCGATGCCAAGAGCACATAATTCACAAAAGCTTCTCATCTGTAGCTTATCCTCAGGCAAACGGACAAGTCAAAGCTGTCAACAGAATTCTCAAAACCCTAACCAAGAAGAAGCTTGAAAAATCAAAAGGCGCTTGGGTGGACGAACTTCCTACGGCACCCTGGGCCTGCCGCACCTCTCATAGAACATCAACGGGGCATACTCCTTTCTCTTTGGCATACAGATTGGAGGCCATGCCCCCAGTTGAAACTGTAGCGCCATCTCACCATGGGACCCACTGCAACCCAGAAGAAAACGAAGAACTCCTCCTCATGTCTTTGGATCTGATTGAGGAGAGGAGAGACGATGCAACACTTAAAAGCAGAAGCCCACAAGCAAAAAGTGGCAGCACAATGCAACTCCAAAATCAAGCATCGCAGCTTACAAGAGGGAGATCTTATCCTCATGCGGATCCTCCCGCAACACCGAATCATGGACCGAGTCCCAATCTGGAGGATCTGTGAGACAACAATGACCTTTCTTCTTCGAAGAGGTTAATAAAGAAATGGTCATGGTAGGAGCCGAGCCCGGACTCAGCCCGAATTCCGACCTGAGGAAACACTTGGAACCAAACCCAACGGGGGAGGTGCCAGGCAGGGGTCGGATATAGCTGAGCCTGTCATGCTACCTAACCATGAAAGCACCAGTAGACGGACCATATGAAATTCATCAAGATCTTCACAACAACGGAGCTTATATTTTGTCAACAGTGGACGGAGTGGTGTTCCAGAGGGCTTGGAACATCCGACACCTCCGTCGATACTTTGCTTAACACGTACCGCCCATATGAAGCGTATTAACACGGTGGACGTAGGCATTATCGTGCCGAACCACTTTAAAAATCTTATCTCTTGTTACCTTGTGCCTTCATATCTTGGCTGCTTGTTAAGCTTTATCCCTTTCTGTTGAACAAAATCCTATGGCATCTCCACTCAAGATGCACCGCGGCCTCATCTGGACTAGGCCTAACAGGTACGCTACGATTCTATGCACTCGCCAATGAGACACTTTTGCTCCAGCATCCCTCTGCTGCGGGTTAACTCATTGTGCGCCTGCCCTCAAAGCCAACTGTAATGAGCCGATTATAAGTCATCATAAAGGCCGACTATAGCCGATGGCAGCTCATTACGGCGTTCGGCTCGCCGGAAACTGTGAACCTACTTTAAGCCCCAACATAAGGTGTGGCCAGCCAGGGGTAGTTCACGGCCAACGGCACCCACGCTAGCCGGCCACGGTAAATCGAATAATACCCACGATTACGGACCATAATGGTTCGGGTAGTTACCGTGCGCGATCTCGGCTCCGATGTGTCTTAAGTGCGGCTGTGGTAAAAAAGAAAACTCCCCGCGGAGGCGTAAGATGGGTGACAAATGTCTCCAAGACCCACAGCTAGGGAAAGTGACTACAAAACCCGTTTGCCACGAACTTAAGCACATCGACGGCCTTCCGTGACTGGAAGTTTTACTTTTACTATATTTCCATTTCATTTAAATATTTTTCTCCTATCCTGTATAACAAACTCTAAAGTACAGGAAACCAAATAGGAAGCATTCACTCATGAGGCTCTAAGCCTGCATGCTGGGTAGCAGGGCGCTCTGCTATACCCGTGAACAGTTACACAAGACACTCAAAGCTACCGCCTGCGAATAAAACATAAAGGGCGGTACTCTCTTCTCTTGTACATAAATGCGTAACTATAACTTATTCATACACTGACATTGCAAAACGTGAAATTATATTTCAAGCAAAAACTTAACATCAAACACAAGTGGAATCACAGGCATATACATAATTATACTTCTCACACAGCACATAAAGATAGCAACAACATTTGAACATGACAAAATCAGCTTATATTATAAGATCACACGAAGTTATTCTTTGCAAATAATTTTATTACAGTTGCATATCAAAGACTAACATGAACAGTGATAAAAAAGAAACAAAAAGATGGCAGATGCATCCACACTCCATCACCAACTCCCCCAGCCTACTTAGCCGCAGGATCGGAGCCCCCAGCATGTGGATCTGAAGTCCCACCTGTCCAGATCAGAAGAGGAATTCATTAAACGAACGATCAAGTTATGAAAACACGAAAAGAAAAGAAAGGGAAAAGAATAACTCACCAGCATCCGCCGCTTGATCCTCATCATCCAACTGCACGCCCGCTTCCTCTGCAGCGAGTAGCCGCATCCCCTCCTTCACCGCCGCTTGCTCCTCCTTTGAGAACTGAGCAGTAACCGCACTCAAGTTGAAAGCCTCTCCGCCTTCCTTACCCGCATTCACCCTGGCCTGCCCCTGGAATAAAGAACAAGTGTTACGAACATACAATAATCCGCAATTCAAAAAATGTGCTAAGTTAAAAAGAAAGAAAAGTGAGGAGACACATCTGTTATACAAACCCGGCGGAGGAGTGGGATACTGCAATAAGTCCTGGATCTCATTCCAGGACGGAAGTGAACCGTAAAAAATTTCTAAGTCCTTATCGAAAATAGAATCGGCAGAAGACAAAAGTTCACCTTGCATCGCCGGAATCACCCTAGCTGAGGAACCCTTAGAGGATGGGTCAGTGCCAGCCACAGCTTTGCCGGTTTCCTTTGCCTTCTCCGTTCCCTTCTCCGTTTCCGACTCTCCCTCCGACTCCCCGAAGGCCCGACGGAGAGCCTCATCCAGTTCGAGGTCTTGTTCAGAGGTTAGAGCAGCAACACCACTACCACCTTGACCTTCGCCATCTCCTCCACCCTCCGACCCTTCTCCAACTTCGCCTCCTTCCTCCTCTTCTACACCTTCCTCCTCCGGGACAATCGGGCAAGTACTTGGAGAAGGGCCATCGGACTTCCTCAGTTTCTTCCCCCCGACCACGGGACGCTCTGCGAAAGGCTCCCTCTTACCGCTCTTTACCTTATCCCCCTCCTTAGCTTTAGCAGCCTTCTCCTCAGCCGTGTCTCTTTGCTTAACCACGGACTGGTGCGGTAAGATCAAATTATACTCCAAGAGGGTTGCGTTCCTGATCAAGAAGGAGGCCGACCGGTCCCGTGCCGGAATAGCCTTTAGTTCAGCAGCCATTCGCACCAAGGAATCATCCTCCACAACTGCAATACCACCTGTCGCTAGCCAGAAATAGAAGCATGTCAGAAGAAACACTACAGTTAAAACACATGAAAAATATAAATGAAATCAATCTTACAGCCGGAAGTGAAAAGGCGGAAAGAAACAGCATCGTCCTTGACGAAGAACCACTCTTTCTTGAACATGGTGAACTTGGAATACAAGTCCAGAACTGGTTTGAAGGGCACGGCCGCCTCCAGACTAATATACGGAGACCCCTTCTTATAGCCTCTCAGGTTGTACAAGTATCGGATTTCCCGGTTAGAAGGAGGACGCCCGTACCTCCTCTGGAAGATAACAAAGAGGCTCACCAGGATGGCATATGAGTTAGGCTGGAGCTGGAAAGGAGCCACCTTCAAATAAGTGGTGAAGCTTACTATCCAAGCGTTGATAGGGGGGATAGCGCCGCACATGCAATGGTATCTACTAAAAGCGAAGTAGCCCTCGGGAGGATTATATGGCATCACCCCATCTCCTGGCAGCAGCATAAGAGCCCTATCTATCCCAAAGGAACGGGATATGACGTCAAGTTGCTCCTCCTTTAAGGAGCTAGGAAAGCAATCAGGAGGAGAGACGAGAAGCTCCTGGGGACCATACCCATCGACTAGTGACCTCGGAGCGGGTCCGTGCTGTGCTGGATCTGGCTGAGCTGGGGGCACGGCAGAAGTTTCTCCGCTATCCCTGGATTTCTTCTTGCCCGATCGAGTTTCAACTTTGCGAGACATTTATCTGCATACACAAAAGTAAAAAGCATGATGTTAGAACGACAGTATAAACAAACAAGCATACATAAGTCCGGAGTTCCACTCAAAGTCCAGACACAAAGTTCGTTCGGCACTGGAGGTTCAAGACCATTCGGCACTAGGGTCTTATACGTTCATTCGGCAGTACAAGTTCATGTTCATTCGGCAATAGGATCTGGCTTCCATTCGGCAATGGAATCTGTGGTTCATTCGGCAAAACAAAGCTTTCGTGCCCATTCGGCATAAGCCCATTCGGTTATCGAGTTCATTCGGTAAGAGGGTATATACCTGATTCGGCGAATATTTGATTCGGCAAAGATTTGGTTCGGTGGATTTATGATTCGGCTTCCTCTTGTTCGGTAAAGAAAAACTAAGGGGGGTGTAGCCTCTATATATAGGCGAGCTCTGGAATACCGGACGAGAACCTACTGCCGGACCAACCCCATGCCGAACGAGGACCAACAACAACCGGACCAACAACAACCAGACCAACAACAACCGGACCAACTATGTACCGAATGAAACCTTCCATACCAAACCAACCCCCAAACGAATAAGAATATATGCCTACTCGAAACCGAATGTAACTGTCTCTACCAGCAGAAACCAGAAACAGGGGGCATGCAGGGCGCTTCACTCAGATAAGTCCCGAACTCCAGAACTAACTAATAAAATAAGATTATGATAACGATGAATAAGTCGTAAAATCCTCACCAACGTGGATTAAATCGTTTACACGTGCACGCGACCTCGAATGGTCCATAGGCACGCTCTGAATGGTTATCAACCCTGCCATCGTGGGAATTTACACTTTGACACGCATTTTTAAGCCCATCGGTCAAATGGATATTTGATAATTGTGAAATGGCTAAGCTACTTACACATGTACGGTGTCGCGAACGATCACTAGGCATGCTCTGAGCTGGCGATAAACCACCTTGGCAAACGACCCAGGGACCCACTCTAACGTGAACCTGGCATCGACAATGCTAAGCCCCTTCGGGGCACACTTGCTCGTCCCGAGCGACACAGTCCACTCCAGCTCAGATATTCCGACCACGAACGGTCGTTATTTGAAACCACACTAAAACTGTAAATCCCTTTGCAGGACATCAACAAGATACAAACATCCAGCCCATGACATTACAAGACGAGTCTTCCCACCAACGAGAAACAAAGCGCGACACGTGCAAGCACGTGCCCCACTTTGGGGGGCAAATGTTGGGCGGATTTTCACCCAGAAGATCTCAAGACCAAGAAGCCGCAGTTTCACCCGGGCTCGCGAGCAACCTCTACTTTGTTATCCCGTTTTTTGGTCAAAACTGGAATATCAATGTCGAGCGCGTCTCCACCACGATCAAGCTAAGAAGAAGCAACCAGCAAGCGTATGTAAGCCCAGAGTTCCACTCAAGATCCGAATACAAAGCCCTTTCAACAATACAAGCATAAGTCCACTCGGCAAAGCAATGCAAGGAAGCATTCAGCCAGCAACCAACCTAACACACACAAGCTCATTCGGCATGGCAAGCATTGGGTTTCATTCGGCTTTCCAGTTCATTCGGCTTTCCAAACCTCTGTTCATTCGGCACTCCAAACTCAAGCCCATCCGGCATTCCCCCACTGATGAACCAGCCAAGACCGAACCAACCTTCCACTGCCGGATGAGAACCAACACCGGTCCAAACTCCATCTCCATGCTACCACCGGACCACTTCCACGACCGAACCAACACACCATCACCGGTCCAAAACACACCATCACCGGTCCAAAACCCACTACCACCGAACCAACCATGACCGGACCAAACTCCAACTTCTCCAAACACGGCCGGACCAAGCTCCGCCGAACCAGAATGCTACCAGGCCAGATTGCTTCAGCCCGGGCCCACCAGCATCTATATACTTCCAAGACCCCTGCCCCCTACCTCACTCTATAAATAGAGGGGCAGGGGTACAACAATGGGAGACAAGTTTGAGAGCTCAAGCAAGGAAGGAACTTTCAAACTACTTTCACACACTTGTATACAACACATTGTACTTGTAATCTGAAAGAAAGAAGCTAATAACATATAAAGTGGACGTAGGCACATTCTGGCCGAACCACTATAAATCTGCGTGTCTTTTACATTTCAGCCCCTACTTTTATCATATTTACATAACTCTTCTAAACCATTGAAAATCACATATAATCAACTAAATAATACGACTTGGAGGTGTTTGTCCATTTTTTGTGCAAACAGAATCAAGATAAGAGGAATTGACATTGCTCGGTTCGAACCCATAGTGTTCGAACCCATCATATTCGAAACCATCACCCTACTTATGTTCGAACCCATCTGGTTCGAACCCACGAAATAAGTCTGCGCCTCGAATCCATAAGCATTTGCCCCAGTTTGAATCGATGGAGTTCGTAGCCATCGGTTCGAAACCATCTATTTCGAACCCACCTGCATTCGAACCGATAGCACTGCCATACCAATCTCGAACCCATCGGGTTCGAGTCCATCTAGTTAGCCTTGACTCCACTTCGAACCCATCACAAAACCTAGCTTCGAACCCATCACAAAACCTAGCTTCGAACCCATCACAAAACCTAGCTTCGAACCCATCACAGAGCCACACTTCGAACCCATCCTGAGTAGCTTCATTCGAACCCACTGGGTCAACCAACCACGATGACGTGTCTCCCATCGGTTCGACTGCGCCGGGATATATGGAGTCGAAGCGGTCAACACGGAGAGAAGTCCGGATCGATTCGAAACTTGCGCTCCACGTCACCACGAAGTCGCGTGCCACACTGGTTTCGAAATCATCGTTTCAAGCAACAGGGGTTCGAACGCAACAGCCTCACCGTGAAGTCAATTTCGAACCCTGCATATCTCCTAACCTACTGATCCAAATGCCATGAAATTTTCACAGATGCTTGCATACATGATGAAGAATGTCCACGCCAAATTTCACCTCGATTGGATGAATTCTTGATCGGTTCGAATGGAGTTCGAACCGATGCCAAAGTAGGCCCAAACTTTCCGAGACCGTACGTGTGGGCCCCCTCACGTGCCAGAAGAGGTCTCCCAAGTTTTCAGCGAGATAGCAGCAGCCTACGCCTATAAATAGACCTCCAGGTCATTCAGAAAAGGGATCTTTCCGCCATTAAACGCCAAGACCCTGCCGGATTCAAGTTTAACTATCAGAACCACCGTTGTACCTGAATTTCAGAACTACAATTCATTGTAATCCGCTGTAATCGATTGTAATCAGCGAAGAACATCAATAAAAGGAAAAACCTTTGAAGTGGACGTAGGCCGGAGATAGCCGAACCACTATAAAGTCGTGTGTTCTTGTTTACATTTACTATTTTGCTACTTAGATCTGCGATTTGTGTTTGGATATTGCTGATTTATATTCCAACACTGGTGCTTTCACATTCATCGGGGTTTGTGACCAATTTTGGCGCAAACACTTTGGTGCTTTCACTGAGAAGAACCAGCACCCGCTACATCAAATTCAGAATTCAGATTCAAAAGTTTGAAGAAACTCCAATCCGGAAACAATGACTCGACATACGAGACAAAGAGTTGATAGAAGCCAACAAGGAGGAAGCCAAGAGGCATCCTCCAGATCAGGAGAAGGACAAGCTTCCGTCTACATCACCAGAGACGAGATGGAGGCCATGGCTAATTCATTGCGCGAAAGCATAATGAAGAGTCAACAGGAGATGCTGCAGAATTTCCTCGAGCAGATGAGGGCGGCAAATATGCAAAACCTTGGACCAGCTACAACAGCTACGAGTACGGGACAAGGAATAAGGATTGCAGATGCAAATGAAGGACAGGCTCAAGGCCAGAATACAGGGATTGAAGGTGGTCAACAAGGCCTTGGGGGCAGACCCTCAGGGTCCGATACTGGAAGACCAACAGACAGAGCACAACAGACAGGAGCCAATGCATACGCCAGCGAGCCACCAGAAGAGTACGTACCGGAATTCCCTTCAAGGCTCGGGGGGCAGGACAGAAACTTGACAAGGGGGCAACCCCTAGACGGAGATGAGAGAATGATAGGCCTAATGCGACGAATCATGAGAGGAGGATTGCCTAGCGGAGGCCTAGAAGAAGTCAGTCGGAGTCCATTCACTCCGAACATCCGAAATGCAAGGAACCCTCCAAAGTTCAAATTACCAGCGCTAGATCCCTATGACGGAAGATCAGACCCAACCGTACACATCACAAGATATATCAGGCACATGGAAGTACTGGGGGCATCCGAGGAAGTGATGGCACGATGCTTCCCTCTATATTTATCAGATTTAGCTTCACTATGGTTCAGACAACTAGAGACTGGATCAATTGGAACATGGAGCGAGCTCGTTGATTGCTTCATGAGACAGTTCAGGGTCCACGTGACGCGACCCAAGAGTGTGATGACTTTAGCAACAATCAAGCAGAGGACCGGAGAGTCCATAAAAGATTTTCTACTCAGATTCAACGTGACAGTGACTTCTGTGGATCGCCCGGATCCATCAATGATTTTGATGGCGGCGGTGGCAGGAGTCGCGGAAGGCACCAAATTTAAGGATTCTCTAACTAAAGATCCACTGCAAGATCTTGGAGAATTCTTCCATAAAGCTGAAAAATTCATTCGATTAGAAGAATCACGAGTCGAGAGTCGTGAAATAAATGCCACGAAAAGCATAGGAACCTCTGGAGAGCAGTCCGGAGCGGACAAGGGAAAAAGGAAACAGGATGACAGACATGATGGTCCTGATAAACGGAAGAAATTTCGAGAACCAAGATTCAGGCAGTACACAGATCTGAATGCAAGCCTAGAAAGAGTCTTCACTGAAACCAGGGGGCAACTTCACTATCGAAAGCCACCTGTAAGGGATCCCACCGAGCGGGAGCGCAGGACTGGAAAATATTGCCTATTCCATGAGCTGGATGGGCACACCACAGATGAATGCCGTCACTTGAAGGATGAGGTGGAAGAACACGCTAGGGGTGGTAGATTGCCGCAGTATGTCAGAGAACGGACAACAGCGACAAGGCATGAACAACTACCACCTCCACCTTGCAGGAACGATCCTGGATCGGGATCACGACTCGTCATCAACTGATCAAAGATGGCAAGGGCCAAGTCCACGATCTGGACTTCGGTCGAATGATTTTATTTAGAACGGTTACTCCACTTACACATGTACGGGAACCGGAGAGATCCCTAGGCATGCTCTGAGATGGAGATGAACCGCTACGCCCGGAGAGGCAATCCTTAGTTTTTTCTGATGTTTGAGATTGAACATCTAGAACTTGAATTTTAATAAATAAATTTGAACTTCTTGCAATAAACCTTTTGACCGGAGAGTCAAAGGATGAACATTGAACACTAGTATAAACATGATCGCTTTATAACCCCATCCGGAGAGACGAGGTCCGAAGGCAAGAAGTGAGTTGCTTCGCCGGAGAGCGACGGGATCGACTCACTTATACAAGAAAGATCGCCTTCACCCGGAGAGGTGAATCCAGAAGGCAAGAAGTGAGTTGCTTCGCCGGAGAGCGACAGGATCGACTCACTTATCGTCGTTTCCCCTTCACCAGAGAGTGACAGGATGGGATCCGACAAGAGTCCGGAGAGACTATGATCGGCCGATGATTCAGGTCATGACATCGCTTAATGTTCAACTGCTTTGAACCGGAGTGCAAGAAGTGGGTTGCTTCGCCGGAGAGCGACAGGATCAACTCACTTAAACGCTGTTTCCCCTTCACCGGAGAGTGACAGGATGGGATCCAGCAAGAGCCCGGAGAGGCTATGATCGGTCCCGAACGACCATGATATCGCTATACGTCCTAACTGGGACCAGAGTGCAAGGAATAGAAGGCAACGCCAGAGAGCAATGGGATCTTTCTATTCAATCACTGAGTCTAGAGTGAGCTCAGTAAGGGTTTAGAGCAGCCAATAATAGTCCAGAGAAACTATGAAACTTCATTCTCAACTCCTACGGGAAGAACAAACATTGATTTGGCTTCGAACAGCCACATACTTGATCGATAATGCCACAGCTATCAACGAAACATGAATTTATTACACTTGATATAAGACCGTTCAAAACATACCTTTTACAAAAAGGCATGTTTTGGGGGGCAAAGTGTTATCCCAACTTTTGGCAAAGTTGAGATACCCATAATTTACTAGAAATCAGTGATTACTATTCATGAATATCAACCATGCATTACAGGATAACCATGGATATCGATGAATTTTGTCCGAGTCCAGAACGGGCCACAGTTGATAGGACACGACAAGAAAGATCATAGGAATCTGCATTCCAAATTTCAAGACAATCCGAGGTCGTATGCTCAAGTTATGATGGAATCAAGATAAGAGGAATTGACATTGCTCGGTTCGAACCCATAGTGTTCGAACCCATCATATTCGAAACCATCACCCTACTTATGTTCGAACCCATCTGGTTCGAACCCACGAAATAAGTCTGCGCCTCGAATCCATAAGCATTTGCCCCAGTTCGAATCGATGGAGTTCGTAGCCATCGGTTCGAAACCATCTATTTCGAACCCACCTGCATTCGAACCGATAGCACTGCCATACCAATCTCGAACCTATCGGGTTCGAGTCCATCTAGTTAGCCTTGACTCCACTTCGAACCCATCACAAAACCTAGCTTCGAACCCATCACAAAACCTAGCTTCGAACCCATCACAAAACCTAGCTTCGAACCCATCACAGAGCCACACATCGAACCCATCCTGAGTAGCTTCATTCGAACCCACTGGGTCAACCAACCACGATGACGTGTCTCCCATCGGTTCGACTGCGCCGGGATATATGGAGTCGAAGCGGTCAACACGGAGAGAAGTCCGGATCGATTCGAAACTTGCGCTCCACGTCACCACGAAGTCGCGTGCCACACTGGTTTCGAAATCATCGTTTCAAGCAACAGGGGTTCGAACGCAACAGCCTCACCGTGAAGTCAATTTCGAACCCTGCATATCTCCTAACCTACTGATCCAAATGCCATGAAATTTTCACAGATGCTTGCATACATGATGAAGAATGTCCACGCCAAATTTCACCTCGATTGGATGAATTCTTGATCGGTTCGAATGGAGTTCGAACCGATGCCAAAGTAGGCCCAAACTTTCCGAGACCGTACGTGTGGGCCCCCTCACGTGCCAGAAGAGGTCTCCCAAGTTTTCAGCGAGATAGCAGCAGCCTACGCCTATAAATAGACCTCCAGGTCATTCAGAAAAGGGATCTTTCCGCCATTAAACGCCAAGACCCTGCCGGATTCAAGTTTAACTATCAGAACCACCGTTGTACCTGAATTTCAGAACTACAATTCATTGTAATCCGCTGTAATCGATTGTAATCAGCGAAGAACATCAATAAAAGGAAAAACCTTTGAAGTGGACGTAGGCCGGAGATAGCCGAACCACTATAAAGTCGTGTGTTCTTGTTTACATTTACTATTTTGCTACTTAGATCTGCGATTTGTGTTTGGATATTGCTGATTTATATTCCAACACTGGTGCTTTCACATTCATCGGGGTTTGTGACCAATTTTGGCGCAAACAGTATATAAAGGAGTTGCTAGGGTTTTAAGGTTAGTTAATTAATTTATTTTCATCTGAAAATCCATCACCATTTCTGGTTTCACCCAACAGTTCACCCTCTCCACTTTCCTTTCCTACCGTTTCCCCCATTTTCCTTTTCTTGGTTACTTTTAGCAAGTTTCTTTACACACTATATGCATGATTTTTACCTATCTTATATTCATGCTCCTTCTACTTATTCAAACAGCTATGTTCCTGTTTAATTTTTATGGGAAATTCAGACTAAAGCTGCCTATGTTACTTATACATTGTATTTAAGCTATAATGTACACATACTTACCAAGTCATGTACTAATTTACCTCCTATGCCTTTGCTTACTAAATTACCTTACTCAGGTAATATGTTAGAACAGCATACATATGCACAAGGGCATACATTCTCATTCATACCCAAATGTTTTCCAGAGAAAAGAAATTTTTTGTTTTCAGCTAACTAGCTTTCTTTTACAGAGTATTTAAATTATATATTTATATCTATACTTAAACTATGGGCTGTCACATACACCCCTCCTTTAAGAAATTGTGTCCCACAATTTAACACTTCTTACTATGTTAGTCAAGTGTCAAAATCAAACATGAATGCACATTCTTAATTCAACCAAAGCATATATCAAACAAGCACATTCAACTTTGAATATCATGTTCACTAAGCAAATTCAAGCATGAATATTAAAATACCTCTGCCTTGACTATCAGTTGCAAATAGTTGAGGGTATTGGACTTTTATCTTGTCTTCAACCTCCCATGTGCAATCATTAGGGTCTAAACTCCACTGCACCTTTACCAGTTTAATTATTTTGTTCCTCAATTTCTTATCTTCTTTGGCTACAATGCCTACTGGCTTCTTCTCATACACCAGATCTGGTCTAACTTCCACTTTGTTTGGTGACTGAACTACTGAAGCTTCATCATGCACACATTTTCTCAATTGTGATACATGAAATACATTGTGTATCCCACTCATTTCTTCTGGCAACTTCAACTTGTAAGCCATCTTCCCTATTCTTGCAATAATCTCATATGATCCTATATATCTTGGGGCCAGCTTTCCTGCCTTGCCATACCTCAATACCTTCCTCATAGGTGAAACTTTCAAGTACACATAATCTCCTACTTCAAATTCAAGTGGCTTCCTTCTCCTATCTGCATATGATTTCATTCTATCTTGCGCTGCCTTCATTCTCTGTCTGATCAATATAATCTTAGCATTTGTCTCTTTCACATTATCTGGTCCTAACATTACCTTATCACCTACCTCTAACCAGCAAGCAGGTGACAAACAATGACTCCCATACAGAGCTTCATAGGGTGCCATTCCTATACTACTCTGGTAGTTGTTGTTGTAGGCAAATTCTGCTAAATGAAGGTAGTCTTCCTAATTGCCACCATGATCAAGTACACAAGCTCTAAGTAGATCCTCCAAGAATTTATTAACCACTTCTGTCTGATCATCTGTTTGGGGATGGTAGGCTGTGATCAAGCACAACTCGACCCCCATTGCTTGTTGAAAGCTGTTCCAAAATTTTGATGTGAATATGGTGTCTCTGTCACTAATGATAGTGGTAGGAACTACATGTAGTTTCACTATTTCTTTCATGAAAACTTGTGCCAACTCTTTACTGGTATGAAATGTGATGATTTAGTCAACCTATCCACTACCACCCAAATACTGTCATTACCTTTCTTTGATCTTAGCAAGCCATCAATGAAATCCATTAATATGCTTTCCCATTTCCACCTTGGGACTTCTAGAGGCTGTAACAGTCCACTGGGTCTTTGATACTCAACCTTGACTTATTGGCAAGTCATACATTTTGCCACATATTCACCCACACTTCTTTTCATTTCTTTCCACCAATAACTCCTTTTTAGGTCATGATACATTTTAGTACTCCCTGGATGTATGGTGTACTTTGACTTGTGATGGACATCCAAGATCTTCCTTTGCAAAGCTTCTATGTTAGGCACACGCAATCTTCCCTTATATCTTAAGCATCCTTTTCCATCTAGTTCAAATTTGTCAAGCTTTGAATCATTCTTTAACAATTCCTTTTTCTCCTTCAGAAATTCATCCATGTCTTGTGACTGGTTCACTTCTTCCACTAGGTCTGATTTTATTGTGATGAGGCTGAGCTTGCCATAGTGCTTCATGTCTTCCTTTAACTTCATAGTTTGCTCTCTCATGTTTTCTACTTCTACATAAGTCAGTATTGATAACATTTTATATTCCTCCATCACCAGTGTAGCTAACTTGGCATGTTGCCTACTCAATGCATCTGCCACTCTATTTGCTTTCCCTGGTGTATACATAATGTCCAAATCATAGGCAGCAAGGAATTCCACCCACCTATGTTGTCTCATCTTTAAATCTTTTTAAGAAAATAAGTATTTCAAAGCTTTGTGGTCAGTATAAAGCTCAAACTTTGCTCCTAAAAGGTAGTGTCTCCAAAGTTTTAATGCATACACCACAGCTGCCAATTCCAAGTCATGTGTTGCATACTTGGTCTCACTTGGTTTCAGTTGTCTTGATGCATAAGCTATTACTCTACCATCTTGCATAAGAACAGCTCCTATACCTGATCCACATGCATCAGTGTATACCACTAAATTGTCATTGCCTTCTGGAATTTTTAGCACTGGTGCTTCCATCAATGCCTTCTTCAATTGATTGAATGCCCCTTCACATTTCTCAGTCCATATAAAAGGCTGGTCTTTCCTTGTTAACTTGGTTAGTGGGATTTCTTTTTTAGCAAAATCTTTTATAAATCTTTTGTAGTATCCAGCCATGCCCATGAATGATCTTACCTCAGTAACACTGCTGGGTCTCTTCCATGCTTGCACTGCCATGACCTTACTAAGGTCTACTGAAATTCCTTCTTGAGAAATTATGTGGCCCAAGAATTTTATTTCATTCTTCCAGAAAGAACACTTTGCAAACTTGGCTTTAAGGCCTTGTTGCCTTAGTCTACTCAGTACCATATGCAAATGCTTTTCATGTTCACTATCTGACTTAGAATATATTAGTATCATCAATGAAAATTAATACAAATTTATCTAAGTAATCTCTGAAAATCCTATTCATTAAGTCTACAAAATAGGATGGTGCATTAGTCAAACCAAATGGCATTACTAAATATTCATACAAGCCATATCTGGTGTTGAAAGCTGTATATTTGATACTTTCTTCTTCCACTTTCATTTGGTGAAAACCAGATGCTAAATCAAGTCTAGAAAATACTTTAGCACCATTTAATTGATCAAAGAGATCATCAATTCTAGGTAGAGGGTATTTGTTTTTGATGGTGACTGAGTTTAGCTCTCTATAGTCTATGCACATTCTCAAGGAACCATCATGCTTCTTAACAAATACTACTGGTGATCCCCAATTCGAACTACTAGGCCTAATGAAGCCTTTTTGTTCTAATTCTTCTAATTGTTTCTTCAATTCAATTAGTTCCTTAGGACCCATTCTATTTGGTTTCTTAATGACAGGGCTTGTTCCTGGTCTAAGTCTTATTTGAAATTCTACTGGCCTATTATGAGGAATGACATTCACTTCACCAAAAACATCAGTGTATTGGTTAACTATGTGTATCTTCTCTAGGCTTGATTCAACTTCACCACTGTTCAAGTTGAAAATCCTGCCCATACGCCTATCTTTGGCTACCTCAAACATGACCAAAACCCTTTTGCCATCAAGAAGTTGTAGTGAGATTGTAGAGTTTTCTAAATTAATAATAGCACAAAAACTTTTTAACCAATCCATTCCCAGTATGATATCCAACTTAGGATAATTTAACACATATAATTTTGAAATAAAGATGTGACAACCCATACATATTTCTACTTGCATGCATTTCATATTTGTAATGCAGGAAATACCTACAGGACTATCAACATGCAATGGCTTATCAACAAGAATACATGTCAACCCTAGTTTCTAAACTATGTCATATGAGATAAAAGAGTGGGTAGCTCCTGTATCATAAACAACTGATATGGGTATGCCTTTAATAAATAATATACCTTCCACTTGGTTGGGTGCTTTCATTGCTTTGCCCTTTCCTTCAAGAACAGCCGCCCTTGCCATTTCTGGACACTGCCTCTTCAGGTGCCCCTCTTTACCACAGTTGTAGCACCTAAGAATAGTTGACTTGGGTGCTTGGAATTTGGTCTTTATATGGCCTTCCTTCCCACAGTTATAACAGATAACTTTAGTTTTCTTGTTGTCAGAGTTCGCCACTTTACTTCCTTCTTTGTTCATTGCTTCTTCCTTCTTCTTCTCATATGGGTGTGCTCTATTCTTCCCTTTTTTGTTATTCCTAAAATTCTTAAAACTTTTCTCTGGCATTATCATGCTGCTCAAATGACAATGTCAAGTCCATAACCTGGTCAAATGTTCTGTCGTTGTATGGTCACATGGCTCTACTCAATCCAGCATTTAACCCCTGAATGTATCTAGCATTCCTTGCAACTTCATTTAGGATTAATAATGCCCCATACTTGGACAACCCTTCAAACTTCTGAGTGTATTCAGTGACACTCATAGATCCTTGCCTCAATTTGATAAACTCCTCAAGCAATGAAGCTTTTGCTGATGCTGGGACAAATCTGGCTTCTAGTATTTCTTTGAACCGATTCCATGTGATTTATTGTTCTTGCCTGCCTGCAATAACCACTTCACACCAGTCCAAAGCAATGCCTTTCAGTTGTCTTGAAGCTGTTTGCCTCCTTCTCTGATCATTGACTTGCATGTCTACAAAGATCTCTCTATTGTTCTTAACCATGCCTGGACACCCATGACATTTTCTGTGCCATCAAAGCTACTGCCTCCTAGGTTTGTATATGTTTTAAGCAATTTGGACAGCTCCTCATGTGGATTATCTACCCTAGGTGTCATTCCATCCCTCAGCACTCGAACAAAATCTTGAATGTTAATCATTGGGGGACCAGCAGCCATTCCAGTTGCTTGCTCAGTAGTATCAGAAGAATGACCAATTTCCCTTTCTCCTGTAGCATGGGGATTGACTCTAACTGCTCTGGATCTCTATTGAACATTTCTAGTGTAGTTAGTTCTAATTCCTATTCACTATTTTTACTTTTAAAATTAACAGTGAACTCATTCATTCATAATAAGTAAAGCAACTCAAGCAAACAACAAACAATGCACACAAATTCAAGCAAGTATTTGTTTTGGCTATGTATTTAATAACATAGCTCTGATACCAACTGAGACAACCCTCCCTAACTTGTCATTTTAATTGAATGACTCAATTTAGTCTGAGCTAAATTCAGGTTTGCACTCTTTCACAGACCAACTATTTTTTTTATATTTTTATTTCCCAAGATCCAATCTGATCAATATAGAAATATTGATATACTTCTTTGTAAAAACTATTTGAATGTTCATATAAACATTCAGATCATTTTTTTTATTATCAGAGTATTTTTGGTAAAGGATAACTCAGTCTATTTTAAATGAAAAAAATAAACTGAGGTTATTCACAGTAAAAGGGATTGAGAAGATCCTTTCTATTTGAATCTCTGTGCAATTTAATTAACCAATTCCTATTTATTTTCTTGTGATTTTGTGTATTTAATAAAATATATGAACTAACTCATACATTTAAATTTATCAAAGTTTGCTTTTCAAACAGTTAAACTGGGGTTGTGCATGCTTTTGTGCACCTGTGTGCACATAATCATGCACAGTTGTTATCTACTTCAACTTAGTCCTCAGGTGGACTAATTTGTTTAGGTAAGATTCCAGGTTTAATTGGTTATAAACTACAAGTTTCACTTACTCATATAATCATCAGATACATTTTTAAATCTGGGTTCATATCTCTTATGTTTTTCTTTCTTTTCTGCCTATGGGTTTTTCCTTACCTTATAATACCTACAGTGGTTAAGTAAATAGGTTCTAGTCTCTAAAACACTCTAGTACATAAACATATATAACTGGTTCACTTATGCTTCAGATCTACTACCAAACGTATTACTTGGTTCATAAAAAATTTATATGCTCACAGCTTCCAATATAAAGCTAAAGACTTTTATAATTTTCTACCGAAAATGGTTTCATCTCAACATAATCTTTCCAAGCCATCCATTACATCACAGTCAAGTTTTTTTAGCACAATTCAAACATCATTACATAAAATCTTTCAACTGAAATAAAACAGAAGAGCCATTCTCCTACAAAAAATCCTAGCTTAGTTAGTTTGCAATTTCTTCTTAGCATCATATATCTGCATCTTATTACTTAGCATGTCCTTTTCCTGCAACCCTCTCATGATCTGCTCCACAATGCAAGTGAAGCACCCATTTGATGCAAGCAACAAACATGTCAGATTGAAGTCTGGTGTAAGAAAAATCATTTGACAATGCATAAGGACTAAAAGAATAGGTTCCATATTTTCTTTCTTATTTTCAGAGGTTAAGTGTTTCACTCAAGTTGTTAAACTACTTTTCATGCTCAAATTGCTACATGTTATAACAGTGGTAAGTGTTATGTACTATTAACATCATCATGTATGCATTCTTAGGCTAATTGGTCAACAGAAACCTTTAATACAATAATCATAATAGCCACCATAATTTAATACAGGCATACATATACATGAACAAACAACATCCATTTCATTGAGCTAAAGTACCAATATTGAGTCTGCATATCAAGACTCCCACATACTTCTAGCATTTATACTTTTGCATGTATATTCACTTCATGTCATTCATTTTTAAGGGGTCCAGTATCACATTCATGGTTGCATTGGTGCACACTGCCTGGAACTGCTACTTGCATTCGAGTGCACTATAAGCTTTTTGGACATAACCATGCCATGTGCAAACTCACACCCCAACCTTGATGTAAGCCAACCACTATGCCATACCCACTTCCCTCTTACCCAACCTGATAGAGGTGACCCATGCCCTTAGTTTAATTACTAAATTCTTTCATATAACCCCATATTACCTATGCAGTGTCATGCCCAACACTGTTGTATCCCTAATCAATGCATACTAGCAGTTTTTATACATCCATCAAACATTCATCCACTTATATATTCAACAATCACTCACACTTGAAAATCATTTCAAGTTAATTCCATTCAGAGATATAACTTTGGTTAAAGCATAACTCAGAGCATTTTCAAAGTGAAATGCTACTAGGGTTCTCCAGTAATAAGGTTCTTACAGTCAACCCACACACTATAGTGTATTTTCTTATTACTCAACCTTATTTCCAGAGAGTACTCAATGATGGATCAAGATTTAGCATATGGAAATTCCACTGCATCCCAACCATCCTTTCAGATGCAAGACATAAGCCAGAGGACCCCTTCCTCTTACTGCCTTGCACCATACTTTTCTTATTATTTATGCTTTAACCAAAAACATTTCTCAGGTTCATAAACATATAAATAAATCAGTTATTATCATCCTATCGCTAAATATATATCACGTGTAAACAATCATAGGTTAATGGCAACCAAGCAATACAAGCCACATATCTTCAGAAACAATAGAAAATGGTTAGACTAGAAATGCAAACAAAACTTCAAACATAATTAAAAATAAACTAGAGGTTAGATGGTTGCCTTTCATAGGTCTTAATGCCTTTCCATGAGGGTTTACTCACCAAGGTTCTCCTTCCCAAATCTTGATTTAAGTCTTCCATTGATTTCCTAACTGCTGCCTGTTTCCTCTTTTATTTTCCTATATTTTTATTTTCTGTTTCTCATGTGTAACCGTAGGAGATAATAATGTATATAGGGGAGTTGCTAGGGTTTTGATGTTATTTATGTAATTTATTTTCATCTGAAAATCCATCACCCTTTCTGGTTTCACCCAACAGTTCACCCTCTCCACTTTCCTTTCCTACCATTCCCCCCATTTTCCTTGTCTTGGTTACTTTTAGCAAGTTTATTTACACACTATATGCATGATTTTTACCTATCTTATATTCATGCTTCAAACAGCTATGTTCCTGTTTAATTTTTATGGGAAATTCGGACTAAAGCTGTGTTTGCGCAAAAAATGGGCAAACACCTCCAAGTCGTGTGATTTAGTTGATTTTATGTGATTCTTAGTGATTCAGATGAGTTATGTAAATATGAAAAAAGCAGGGGCTAAAATGTAAAAGACACACAGATTTATAGTGGCTCGGCCAGAACGTGCCTACGTCCACTTTATATGTTATTATCTTCTTTGTTTCAGATTACAAGTACAATGCTTTGTGTACAAGTATATGAAAGTAGTTTGAAAGTTCCTTCCGTGCTTGAGCTCTCAAACTTGTCTGCCATTGTTGTACCCCTGCCCCTCTATTTATAGAGTGAGGCAGGGGGCAGGGGTCTTGGATGTATATAGCTGCTGGTGGGCCCGGGCTGAAGCAATCTGGACTGGCAATTCTGGTTCGGCGAGCCTCCATTCGGTATGGAGCTTGGACCGGTGATGGAGCAGAATGGAGGTTCATTCGGTGGTGAGGTATGTGGTTGGCTCGGTGGTGTTGGTCCGGCCATGAATGGTCCGGTGATGGTGGTCCGGTTGTAGCTTGGGAGATGGTTCGGTAGTGGGGTATTGGAGAGGTGAAGTATGGTGGACCGGTATGGCTGGTCCGGCTACCGAACGAGATATGCCGAATGGAAATGCAGTATGTCTTGCCTTTGCCGAATGGATCATTGGTTGGGCTTTGCCGAATGGAGATTGCCATGCTCTGCCGAATGAGGCTCTATTTGCGAATGTCGAGTGAACCTTGGCTTTGCTGAATGAAGTGTAGGATGCAAACACGAGCGAGACTGATGCTTCTTGGTCTTGAGATTTTCTGGGTGAGAATTCGCCCAACATTTGCCCCCCAAAGTGGGGCACGTGCTTGCATGTGTCGCGCTTTGTTTCCCTGTGGTAGGAAGGCCTGTTTTGTAATGCCATGGGCTGGATGTTCCTATGCTGTTGGTGTCCTGCGAAGGAATTGACAGTTTTAATGTGATTTCAAATGACGACCATTCGGGATCGAAATATTTGAGATGAAGTGAATTGTGTCGTTCGGGGCGAGTAAGTGTGCCCCGAGGGGGCTTAGCATTATCGATGTCAGGTTCACGTTCGAGTGGGTTCCTGGATCATTTGTTAGGGTGGTTTATAGCCATCTCAGAGCATGTCTAAGGATCGTTCGCGACCCCGTACATGTGTAAGTAGCTTAGCCATTTCATAATTATCAGAATCAAATATCCATTTAACCGATGAGCTTAAAAACGATGTCAAAGTGTAAATTTTCACGATGATAGGGTTAATAGTTATTCAGAGCATGCCTGTGGACTGTTCGTGGTCGCGTACATGTGTAAATGATTAACCCGTGTTAGTGAGAGATTTACTACTTGTTCATCGTAATCATAATTTCTACTTTATTAGTAGGCCCTAGAGTTCGGTACTTATCTGAGTGAGGTGCTTTGCGTTCCCCCTGTTTCTGGTTTCTGCCGGTAGAGACAGTTTTGTTTGTCTTCGAGTAGGTATAGGTTTTCATTCGGCTTGAGGTTGGTCCGGTATGCCGAACCATCTGGTCCGGTGGTGTTGCTTCAGTCTATATATAGGGGCTACACCCCCTTAGCTTTTCTTTACCGAATCAACAAGCGCCGAACCGATACTATACCGAATCAAACACTTTGCCGAATCCAGTCATTTCCGAACCAGGTATATACTCCTTTGCCGAATGACCTTTATTACCGGATGATCCTGATTTGCCGAATACATACGAAGGGCTTTGCTTTACCGAATGAGACTTAGGCCTTAGGGCCGAATGATATGTATACCGAATCAAATTCAAGTGCCGAACGGCCATACACTTAATGTCGAATGAACTTATCCTTTCACTGTCGAATGAGATTATCATCTTACTGCCGAATGAACATAGGACCCTAGTACCGAATGGCCTTGAATCCCAGTGCCGTATGACTTTTGTATTCGGACTTAGAGTGGAACTCCAGACTTATGCATGCTTGCGTGCCTATACTTTTGTTCTAACATCATGTTTTTCACTTTTGTGTACGCAGATAAATGTCTCGCAAGGCGGAAACACGATCAGACAGACGGAAATCCAAGGATGGAGGAGAGTCTTCTTCCGTGCCCCCAGCCCAACCAGGATCCGGGCAACATCGACCTGTTCCGAGGTCGTTAGTGGATGGATATGGTCCACAGGAACTTCTAGTCTCCCCTCCCGCTTGCTTTCCTAGCTCCCTAAAGGAGGAGCAACTTGACGTTATATCCCGTTCCTTTGGGATAGACAGGACTTGCATGCTGTTGCCGGGAGATGGAGTGATGCCGTATAATCCCCCCGAAGGCTACTTTGCTTACAGCAGATATCATTGCATGTGTGGTGCTATCCCTCCTATCAATGCCTGGATAGTTAGTTTTACCACATATTTGAAGGTGGCTCCATTCCAGCTCCAGCCGAACTCTTATGCCATTCTGGTGAGCCTTTTCGTTATCTTTCAGAGGAGGTATGAGAGCCCTCTTTCTAACCGGGAAATTCGATATTTGTATAACCTGAGAGGCTACAAGAAGGGGTCTCTGTATATTAGTCTAGAAGCGGCCGTGCCTTTCAAACTAGTCCTGGACTTATATTCAAAGTTTACCATGTTCAAGAAAGAATGGTTTTTTATCAAGGACGATTCTATTTCTTTTCGCCTTTTCACTTCCGGCTGTAAGATGAATTTCATTTGTATTTTCCATGTTCTGATTGTAGTGCTTTTTCTGACATGCTTCTATTTCTTGCTAGGGACAGACGGCATTGCAGTCGTGGAAGATGATTCTTTGGCGCGGATGGCTGCTGAAATAAAGGCCATTCCGGCGCGGGACAGGTCGGCTTCTTTCCTGATCAGGAACGCTACCCTCCTGGAGTACAACTTGATCCTGCCGCACCAGTCCATGATTAAGCAGAGGGACACGGCTGAGGAGAAGGCCGCTAAAGCTAAGGAGGGGGCCACGGTGAAGAGTGGCAAGAGGAAGCCCTTTGCACAACACCCAGTCGTGGGAGGTAAGAAGCTTAAGGAGTCTGATGGCCCCTCTCCTAGTACTCGCCCGATCATCCCGGAGGAGGAAGGTGTGTAAGAGGGCGAAGGAGGCGATATGGGAGGAGAGTCAGAAGGCGGAGGAGATGGCGATGGAGATGGTGATGGTGATGCTGGCGCCTTAACCTCTGGGTGAGACCCTGAACTGGATGAGGCTCTCCGTCAGGCCTTCGGGGAATCGGAGGAAGAATCGGAAGCGGAAAAGGCAAAGGAGGCGGGCAAGGCTGTGGCTGGTGCCGATCCATCCCCTAAAGGCTCCTCAGCTAGGGTAACTTCGGCGGTGCAAGGTGAACTTTTGACTTCCGCCGATTCCATTTTCGATAAGGACTTAGGAATATTTTATGGTTCACTTCCGTCCTGGAATGAGATTCAGGACTTATTGCAGTACCCCACTCCTCCGCAGGGTTTGTATAATAGACATGCCTTCTCACTTTTCTTTCTTTTTAACTTAACATGTTTCTTGAATTGTGGACCATTGTATGTTCGTAACACTTATCTTTTATTCCAGGGGCAGGCCAGGTGGTTAAAACGTCAGATGTTCGACATCGCCTTGAACAATTCAAGTTGATGAGAGCTTCTGCGAAGCCTCCCACTAGTCGTACTGGGGACGTAGTCAGTTACCGTCCTCTTCTTGGGGTCATTGAAGAGAGCATTCAGAAAAAGAAGAGGAGTCGTTCCTTATTTGAGCCTTCCCCTGGTCCGCAGCTTCCTATTCAGCCTCCTCGTGATACCACGGAGGAGAGCACGGAGTTTATCCCCCCTCCACCTCCTTCTAAGAATCCCACTGTTATCCGTATAAGGCATCCTGACGTGCCTCGCGACCCCTTTGCCGGTCATCCTGATTTAGATCCAAGCTCTCGGGATATTTCATTTGACGAGGCCACGGGTGAGCACCTCCTTCCCCGCAACCCCATGGTACGAGTGTTAGACGAGGCTAAGTCCCTAGATCTTGATCTGCTTACCACTCGGGTAGTTACCATGGGAGACGAAGCCAAATCTAATATCGATCGGGTGGCTGAAGAGACCAAGAAGTTAATGAAGTATCATGCTCAATTGGTCAAGGCCGGGGAGGAGATTGGGAGTGCTAATATTCGGTTGCGGCTGAAGGTTGCCGATCAGGCCGAACAGCTTGCCGGTCAAGCCATTCAGATTTCTCAGCACGAGGAAGCCTCCAGGCGGCTGAAAGAGACCATGGAAAAGGCTAGTAGGGCAGAATTACGGAAGATGGAGGCCGCCTGTAAGGAGCGGATCGACATGGCCATTGCGACAGTGGATGAGGTTCGGAATGCGGATCTCGAGCAGGTAGAGGAGTTGTCTAGAAGGCTTGAGGCCGCGGAGATGGCTCAAGTCAAGTTAAAGGAGGAGATGGAGGAGATGAGGAGGTCTCTCCAGGCTGACTGCTTGAGATACCGATCAGAGAGGGATGTCGCTGTCGCCAAGTTGCAGGCTTCCGAGGCCCGGGTGAGGGAGTTTGAGGAGAATGAGGGGATGATGGACGAGATGCTGCAGGACATGTACTTCCGCACTTGGAAGGAGGGCAGCTTGTCTTGGATGTATGACTATCCTCGGGTCATGGCCAAGATATATCTTCGGGCTTTAGAGGAGGCCAGGGTCAATGCGGGTAAGGAAGGTGGAGTGGCTTTTAGTCTGGATGTAGTCACTGCTCAGTTCTCGAAAGAGGAGCAAGCGGCGGTGAAGGAGGGGATGCGGTTGCTTGCTGCGGAGGAAGCGGGTGTGCAACTGGAGGATGAGGATCAAGCGGCGGGCGCTGGTGAGTTATTCTTCTCTTTTCCTTTTCTTTCTGGGTTTCCATAACTTGATCGTTTTATCGTTTGTTTAATGAGTTCCTCTTCTGGATTGAACAGGTGGAACTTCCGATCAACACGCTGGGAGCTCCGACCCTGCGGCCAAGTAGGTTTGGGGGAGTTGGTAGGATGAGAGCGAAGTGTGGACGCAGCTGGTTACTTGTCCGGATTTGGCTACCTTTTTATTTCCTTTTATCGTTGTTTATGTTAGTCCAAAACATTGATGTGACTGTAATAATATTATTTGCAAAGAATAACTTTATGTGATTTTATGACATAAGCTGATTTTGTTATGTTTAAATGTTGTTGTCATTTTGATGTGGTGCGTGAGAAGTATGCATATGCCTGTGATTTTAGTTGTGTTTGATGTTAAGCTGTTGCTTGAAATATAATTTCATGTTTTGCAATGTTAGTGTGACGTATGAATAAACTGTAGTTACATATTCATGTACAAGAGAAGAGAGTACCGCCCTTCATGTTTTAGTTGCAGGTGGTAGCTTTGAGCGTCTTGTGTAACTGATCATGGACATAGCTGAGTACCTTGCCACCCAGTACGTAGGCTTAGATTCTCATGAGTGAATGCTCCCTATTTGGTTTCCTGTACTTTGGAGTTTGTTATACAGGATAGGAGAAAAGTATTTAAATGAAATGGAAATATGGGAAAAGTAAAACTTCCAGTCACGGAAGGCCGTCGATGTGCTTAAGTTCGTGGCAAACGGGTTTTGTAGTCACTTTCCCTAGCTGTGGGTCTTGGAGACATTTGTCACCCATCTTACGCCTCCGCGGGGAGTTTTCTTTTTTATCACAGCCGCACTTAAGACACATCGGAGCCGAGATCGCGCACGGTAACTACCCGAACCATTATGGTCCGTAATCGTGGGTATTATTCGATTTACCGTGGCCGGCTAGCGTGGGTGCCGTTGGCCGTGAACTACCCCTGGCTGGCCACACCTTATGTTGGAGCTTAAAGTAGGTTCACAGTTGCCGGCGAGCCGAACGCCGTAATGAGCTGCCATATAGTCGGCCTTTATGATGACTTATAATCGGCTCATTACAGTTGGCTTTGAGGGCAGTCGCGAGCAATGAGTTAACCCACAGCAGAGGGATGCTGGAGCAAAAGAGTCTCATTGGCGAGTGCATAGAATCGTAGCGTACCTGTTAGGCCTTGTCCAGATGAGGCCATGATGCGTCTTGAGTGAAGATGCCATAGGATTTTGTTCAACAGAAAAGGATAAAGCTTAACAAGCAGCCAAGATATAAAGGAACAAGTTAAAAAGAGACAAGATTTTTTAAAGTGGTTCGGCATGAAAATGCCTACGTCCACTGATTCTCTTTGTTAATTCACTTCATATGGGCAGTACAAGTTAAGAAAAGTATCGACGGAGGTGTCGGATGTTCCATGCCCTCTGGAACACCTCTCCGTCCACTGTTGACAAAATATAAGCTCCGTTGTGGAGATCTTTATGAATTACATATGGTCCGTCCCAGATGGGGTCCAGTGCCCCGGGGCGCGGAAAGATTCGCCTGAGGACAAGATCTCCTTCTTGTAAGATGCGATGCTTGACTTTGGAGTTGTATAGTGCTGCCACTTTTTGTTTATGAGCTGCTGCTTTGAGTGCTGCATCGTTTCTCCTTTCCTCAATCAGATCCAAAGACATGAGGAGGAGTTCTTCGTTTTCTTCTGGATTGTAGTGGATCCAACGGTAGGAAGGAACAATAGTCTCAACAGGGAGCATTGCCTCCGATCCGTATGCCAAAGAGAAAGGAGTATGTCCCGTTGATGTTCTGAAAGATGTGCGGTAGGCCCAAAGTGCCGTAGGAAGTTCGTCCACCCAAGCGCCTTTTGACTTTTCAAGTTTCTTCTTGATTAGGGTTTTGAGAATTTTGTTGACAACTTCGACTTGCCCGTTTGCCTGAGAATAAGCTACTGATGAGAAGCTTTTATGAATTCCATGCTCTTGGCACCAGTCGGCGAATTCTTTGCTGTCAAATTGGAGTCCGTTGTCCGATATGATCTTGAGTGGTACACCGTACCTGCACAGAATATTTTTGATCAAGAAGTTGATAACTTTTGCTGAAGATATTTTATTTAGGGGTTCCGCTTCCACCCATTTGGTGAAATAATCGACTGCCACTATAGCATATTTGGCTCCGCCCCTGCCCGTTGGCAGTTCGCCAATTAAATCAATTCCCCATACAGCAAAGGGCCAAGGGCTGGTCATTTGAGTAATCTCATTTGTGGGTAGTCGAGTAATCTTGGCGAATTTCTGACATCTGTCGCATCTCTTGACGAAGTCTAAGGCGTCTTTGTTTAGTGTGGGCCAGTAATATCCATATCGGAGTATCTTTTTCGCCATAGTCTGCCCTCCAGTGTGATCTCCGCAACTTCCTTGATGGATGTTGAATAAGATTTCCTTGGCTTTCCTTCCAGCGACGCATCTGAATAAGGGGCTAGAGAAGCCACGCCGATAGAGGATGCCTTCTTGTATTGTGTAGTGGGGAGCTTTCCTCAAAATTCTCCTGACTTCGTCACGTTTGTCTGGTAGTGTGCCGTCCTGCAAATATTTCCGGATAGGAGTCATCCAAGTTCCTTCTTCGATTGCAGTTATCAGATTCACTTGTTCGAAACTTGGGGCTAGCTGCCTTGAGATGGCTAGTGCTCCGGAAATGGTGCTATTCTTCATACAAGCTTGCTTTGCTAGTTCATCGGCCTCTTGGTTATCTTCTCGAGGAATGTGTTTGATTAGATAATGGTCCAATTGATCGAGCAGCAGTTTGGTTTTCTTTAGATATGCTGTGAGTCGTTCTCCTCGTGTCTGGAATTCTCCTAGTACTTGGTTTACGATAAGTTGAGAATCACTATGAAGACATAAAGAATTGACTCCAATTTCTAAGGCAAGCTCCAATCCCGCTATTACTGCCTCATACTCCGCATCGTTGTTAGTGGCCGCGAATTCCAATCTTAATGCATAGTACAGCTTTCTTCCCCTGGGGGTGATTATCACAATACCTGCCCCCGAGCTTTGTTCGTTCGATGCTCCATCTACAAAGAGGTTCCACTTGATGTTTTTTGCTATTTCAAACTGATCCTTGCCTTCGTTGGTAGTGAATTCGGTAATGAAATCGGCCATGGCTTGCCCCTTGATAGCGGTGCGAGGATGGTAGGTGACGTCATACTGACTTAGTTCAATGCACCATTTGAGGAGTCGTCCAGAAGTGTCGGGACGATGGAGCACCTGTCTTAGTGGCTGATCGGTTAGAACTCTGATGGAGTGAGATTGGAAGTAGTGTTGCATTTTTCGTGACGCGATCAATAAACAATATGCCAATTTCTCAAGTTTAGGATATCTGGCTTCTGCCCCTGTAAATCTCTTACTTATAAAGTATACCGGGCGTTGTGTGCGGTCTTCTTCTCTTACCAGGGCAGCGCTTAGAGCATGAGATGATACAGCGAGGTATAGGTATAGCTCTTCGCCTTCGTTTGGAGTTGAGAGTACTGGTGGTTTCTGAAGGTGTTCGAACAGGTTAAGGAAGGCTTTTAAGCATTCATCGGTCCACTCGAACTTTCCTTTGTCTTTCTTGAGAGCTTCGAAGAAAGGGACGCACTTGTCAGTTGCTTTAGAAATGAATCTGCTTAGGGCGGCCACCTTTCCGTTTAGGCTCTGCATTTCTTTTCGAGTGGAAGGCATCCTTATTTCTTTTAGAGCCCGGATTTGTTCAGGGTTTGCTTCAATTCCTCTGGCATGGACGATGAATCCTAAGAATTTTCCCGATGACACTCCGAAGGAGCACTTTAGAGGATTCAGCTTCATTCCATATCGGCGAAGTACCTGAAACATCTCGCTCAGGTGGCTTACATGATCGTCGGCTCTCCTGGACTTTACCAACATGTCATCCACATATACTTCCATAGTTCGTCCTATTAATTCCGCGAACATCTTGTTGACGAGGCGCTGATAGGTAGCTCCGGCATTTTTGAGTCCAAAAGGCATGACTTTGTAACAATATAATCCCCGGTCAGTGATGAAGCTAGTGTGGTCTTGATCGGGAGCGTGCATGGGAATCTGGTTGTATCCGGAGTATGCATCCATAAAAGATAAAAGTTCGTGCCCGGCAGTGCTGTCCACAAGCTGATCGATTCGGGGGAGCGGGAAGCAGTCTTTCGGGCAAGCGTCATTTAAGTTGGAGAAATCAATGCATGTTCGCCACTTCCCATTAGCTTTCTTTACTAGTACTGGGTTGGCGATCCATTCTGGGTAGATGGCTTCTCGTATGAAGTCATTAGCAAGTAGGTTCTTTACTTCCTCATCGAGGGCTGCTGATCGTTCTGCTCCCATGCTTCTCTTTTTCTGCTTTATCGGTACCTTGGTGGGATCGACGTTCAGCATGTGGCATGCTATGTCTGGGGAGATTCCTGTCATATCGGCATGTGTCCACGCAAATACATCTAAGTTGTGGCGGAGAAAGTCAATGAGTTGATCCTTCAATTCTGTTTTTAGCTGAGATCCTATTTTTAATAGTCTACTTGAATCATGTTGTCTACAGATACGAATTCCATGGCCTCCGCAGGCTCAGCGGTAGCCTCCTCCTCCTTATCCCTGGGGTCTAGTTCATTGAAAGGATCGCTGGTGTATCGAAGAGGATGGGCTTTCTTTAGTTGCTATGCTTCCAAGCTTTTCATGCAGAGAGTAGTCTCTGCATCTTTCCCTTTATTCTTTCTACGGTTATTGCGAAGTTCAGTTACATAGCAATCTCGAGCGGCGTCTTGATCTCCTTCAACTTCTCCTATTCCGTTATCTGTTGGGAATTTCATCTTTAGGCACCACGGGGCTAGGACAATTTGGAAGTCAGACAAGGCTGGTCTTCCCAAGAAGGCGTTGTAGGCCGAGTGGTTTTCTATTAGTACGAACGTTTGTTTTCGCACAACGGAGCGGTGATGACTTCCTATTTCGACGAAGAGGTCAAGTTGCCCGAGGGGCATTTTCGCATCTCCAGTGAAACCGTGCAGGGGTTTGTTGTAGGGAGACACATCCTTCATTGACAGCTTCATTTTGTCGAAAGCATGCTTGAATAGGATATTTACGGAGCTTCCTCTGTCCATTAGAATTCGGAAAACTTTAGCTGGACCGAACCAGGCAGAGATGAACATGGGATCCATATGCGGATACTGTCTTCCTTCTAAATCACGCCTACTGAATATGATGTCGTCACTCTCTTTCCGTTTCGGATGGTGTTCTTCCATAATGGATTTAACATAGCCTTCAGCATTTCTAAGTGACTTGCCGTATCTTTCCATCTCTGCCCAGCTTCTGTCGGCGATGTGTGGTCCTCCCGAGATGGTATGGACCACTATCTTCTCTTGACTAGAGCCACTGGTGTTGCGATTCCCTCCGCCTACTTCTGGGATGGGTCGCTTTGAGTTCTCATTGGCAGGAGTCGGAGTCCTGTTCTGACCTTTCACATAGCGTTCCAGCCTTCTTCTTCTGATGTGTTCTTCGATCAAGTCCCGGAGATGGTGGCATTCATTGGTGTCATGTCCGTGGGATTCGTGGAAGCGGCAGAACTTTCCAGACTTGAGTGCGTTATCAGATTCTTTCTTGTGCGGGGGGCGCTTGTATCCGAGTTCGCCCTGAGTGGCTAGAAAGATGTTTTCAATTGTTTCATTCAAAGGAGTGTAGGAGTCAAATCTTGGTCCTGCTCGATATTGGCGTTTTTCAACCTTCCTGCCCCCAGCATTGTCTCTAGATTCATTTCTTTGAGTGTCCTTAGCTGCAGCGGAACCTTGTCCGAAGTTGTCTTACCTTGTTGCCCTGACTGCCTCTCAGTGGCGGCTTCTTCAAGTCTCACATACTTTCCAGCTTCATGGAAAAAATCAGGTAAAGTAGCTGGTTTTTCCTTAGTTAGTCTTCTAGCGAACTTGGTATCTGGGTGTACACCACTACAGAGGGCCATTAGGGTGAGCTTCTCATCGGCATCTTGGACTGCGGCCGCTGCGGCGTTGAACCGGGTTAGATATTGTTGCAGTGTCTCTCCGGATTTCTGTTTGACATTGGATAGAGAATAAGCATCCTTGGGTTGTTCTACATGGATGCGGAACTGGCTAATGAACCTTTCTTTCAACATCTCCCATGAGCTGATAGATCCTTGGGGTAGATGGCAGAACCAGGAGGTAGCTAGATCTGCTAGGAATAGCGAAAAGCATTTACACAGCACCCCTTCTGTTGCTCCGCTCATGAGCATATGCTGGGTGTATCTTTGTAAGTGTACGATGGGGTCGGAAGTTCCCTTGTAAGGTTCCATGGTTGGCATTTTCCATTCCCGGGGGGTGATGGCAGTTTCGATATTGCGGGTGAAGGGGCTGGTGACCCTAGCGCCTATTCCTCGGTCCCTTTGCTCCCGTTGGACGCATTCTCTGAATAATCGTGCCATTCTTTCATCAGAATTTGGAGCGGATAGAAATGAACTTGGTTCTTCCCTGCGGGATCGATCTCGTCCAGATGACCTGTAGGGATGGTATAGTCTATCACTTCTGACGTTATCCAGTGGTTGCCTCTGGCTGCTCGGATGCATGCTAGGACCAGCTACAGTTGCCCCCTGCCTTGATCTTCCCCTGTGGGGTTCTGTTTCGAGCATTTCCATGGGGTCAACTTCGGGCTGGGTTCTAGCTCGGCTCCGTTCAGCGGGGTTTCTATGATTAGGTGGCATGACTGGCTCAGCTACATCCGACCCTCGCCTGGCGCCTCCCCCATTGGGTTCGGTTCCAAGCGCTTCCTCGAGTCGGAGTTCGGGCTGAGTCCGGGCGCGGCCCCTATCATTGTTGTTCCTGTTGATGGCTTCCTCGAAGAGGGAAGACCTTTGCTGTCTCCGAGATCCTCCAGATTGAGATTCATCCCATGATTCAGTGTTGCGGTTGGATTCTTCGACATCCCTCAAGCGTGACATGAGTTGGTTCACCAAAGCTTCTTGTTGGGATGCGAAGCGGTTAGTCACTTCCACCACAACACTGTCTAGGTCTGCTCTAGTGATTACTGCCGGTTGTTCCGCGGCAGGGGCTGTTGGAATTGCCTGATCTACATGTGGCACTGCTGCTGTAGTGGGTTGGTTCTCTTGATCTGGATCCACTGGATTTGGAGCGCTGCTAGTTGCAACGTTCTTTCCCTTGTTGGCGTCTTTTCTTGGCCTGGAAGTCATGTTTCCTAGGCAATGAAGGGTGCTATTGGGAAAGAAGGTTGAATGATGGAAGCTGAAGCTCCGAGTTCGAAGCTCTCAGTGAAAGCACCAAAAATGTTTGCGCAAAAAATGGGAAAACACCTCCAAGTCGTGTGATTTAGTTGATTTTATGTGATTCTTAGTGATTCAGATGAGTTATGTAAATATGAAAAAAGCAGGGGCTGAAATGTAAAAGACACACAGATTTATAGTGGTTCGGCCAGAACGTGCCTACGTCCACTTTATATGTTATTATCTTCTTTGTTTCAGATTACAAGTACAATGTTTTGTGTACAAGTATATGAAAGTAGTTTGAAAGTTCCTTCCGTGCTTGAGCTCTCAAACTTGTCTGCCATTGTTGTACCCCTGCCCCTCTATTTATAGAGTGAGGCAGGGGGCAGGGGTCTTGGATGTATATAGCTGCTGGTGGGCCCGGGCTGAAGCAATCTGGACTGGCAATTCTGGTTCGGCGAGCCTCCATTCGGTATGGAGCTTGGACCGGTGATGGAGCGAGATGGAGGTTCATTCGGTGGTGAGGTATGTGGTTGGCTCGGTGGTGTTGGTCCGGCCATGAATGGTCCGGTGATGGTGGTCCGGTTGTAGCTTGGGAGATGGTTCGGTAGTGGGGTATTGGAGAGGTGAAGTATGGTGGACCGGTATGGCTGGTCCGGTTACCGAACGAGATATGCCGAATGGAAATGCAGTATGTCTTGCCTTTGCCGAATGGATCATTGGTTGGGCTTTGCCGAATGGAGATTGCCATGCTCTGCCGAATGAGGCTCTATTTACGAATGTCGAGTGAACCTTGGCTTTGCTGAATGAAGTGTAGGATGCAAACACGAGCGAGACTGACGCTTCTTGGTCTTGAGATTTTCTGGGTGAGAATTCGCCCAACAAGCTGCCTATGTTACTTATACATTGTATTAAAGCTATAATGTACACATACTTACCAAGTCATGTACTAATTTACCTCCTATGCCTTTGCTTACTAAATTACCTTACTCAGGTAATATGTTACAAAATCATACATATGTACAAGGGCAAACATTCTCTTTCATACCCAAATGTTTTCCGGAGAAAAGAAATTTTTTGTTTTCAGCTAACTAGCTTTCTTTTATAGAGTATTTAAATTATATATGTATATCTATATTTAAACTATGGGCTGTCACATCATCCACCCTCAGTCGCATTCACCTCTTTTAACTTTAAGTCCATACTTGCGTCTTCTTGCCGAAGGAATCTTTCAGCTTCGTGAAAGAATTCCCCGAGATCCAGTGGTGGATCTCGTATAAAAGATACCTTAAAATCTGAATCCTCTCTGACTCCTGATACCGCCTCCATCAAAACCATCGATGGATCCGGCCGATCCACCGAAGCAACTGCCGCATTGAATCGAGTTAGAAAGGCTCTATGCGATTCATCCATCCTTTGTTTTATCGATGTTAATGTCATTACGTTCTTTGGCCTTTTAATATGAACCCAAAATTGCCTTAGAAACCTATCCACCAGTTTCGTCCATGTTCTGATAGATCCTTCTTCCAACTGCCTAAACCACATTGCGGCTATATCTATCAAATACAGGGGGAAACATTGGGCCATAACTTCCTCCGATGCCCCTAGCACTTCTATATGTCTAGTGTATCTCATCAGATGATCTGTCGGATCAGCTTGCCATTGTATACATCCACACTAGGTAGCTTGAAGTCAGGTGGATTTCGAGCCATCCTGATTTCTCATGTAAACGGACTCTTGTTCACTCCCTCCAAATCTCTATTGGTCAGACCTCCACGCATAGTTCTCCTAATAATCTCAGCTAGTCCATCATTATCCGTAAAAGGTTGCCCCCATGCCCCTGAGGGAATTCCAATACATATTCCTCATGCGGTTCGTTTATGTTAGCGCTTGCTCTAGCCTGTTGAGCTCCATCCAACGGCCTCCCAGTGTTAAATCCTACAGGCCTGCCCCCAAGCCTTTGTTGATTGCCATCTAGTCCTGTATCCTGTCCTTCATCGGGTCCCACAACCCTTGTTCCTTGTTCCACATTTGCAGTCGCCGTAGTTGGTTTAAGGTTCTGTGTTCCTACAGCTCTTATATGTTCAAAGAAAGTCTGCATCATGTCCTGTTGACTTTTCAACAACCTCTCTTGCAATGAATTTTCCATTGCTTTCATTTCATCTCTGGTGATGTAAATTGAAGCTTGTCCTTCCTCAGCTCCGGAGGATGCTTCTTGGCTTCCATCCTGTTGGCTTCTCTTAGCTCTCTGTCTTCTACTTGTCTGCCGAGTCATTCTCTTTCAAATCTAAATTCTTCACGTTTTCCAATCCAAACTTCAATCCGATGTAGCGGGTGCTAGTCCTTCTCAATGAAAGCACCAAAGTGTTTGCGCCAAAATTGGTCACAAACCCCAAGTATCGTGAAAACACCAGTGTATGAACACAAATCAACAATATTCAAGCACAAATCTCATATCTAAGCAAACAAGAAATAGCAATCCAATAATAACAAACAAAGACATGAGAATTATAGTGGTTCGGCTATCTCCGGCCTACATCCACTTAATTTTTTTTATCTTTTATTGATTATCCTTGATGGTTTCAGATGATTACAGCAATAGCAATAAAGAATTTCGAGTACAATAGTTGTATTGAAGTGTAGAAATGAATTCGACAGAGTCTGGACGTCCCAAAGTCGAAAGATCCCTTTTCTGTTGGCTCCAGGGTGCTATTTATAGGCCTCGGAGGCTGATTTCGAGCTAAAACATCGGGAGACTCCTTCTAGCACGTGAGCGGGCCCGCGCGACCGACGCCACCAAGTTTCGACTCGATCTGTGATCGATACGAATCCATTTCGTATCCATCAAAAAATGATCCATTGGGGCTGAAACTTGGTGGAAACATTTCTTACCATGTAAGTAGGCTCCTATGAAAATTTCATTGCATTTGGACCAGTGGTTTGTGAGATATGATCGATTCAATCTTGTGCTCATTGAAGGCTGTCCAGTTCGTGTCCATGGTTTCGTATCTCTCTGCTTCGCATCGATCAGAAGCACGTGCATGCTCGTGACGTGGCACGAGTTTCCTGGACCGATCCATCTTCCTCGCCGTTTTGAACGCTTCTTTCCTGGAGACATGGACGCTCTATGCTCTCATCCACTCCTTGCTTCATTCGTTCCCACACTTCTTACAATTCGTACCCAACTGCTCGTGTTACTATCATACCCCTTTTCGTATCGATTCCAGGAGTGTGTCTCGTATCGATCTATCCCATCGATACGAAATAATGATATAGGCAATGACGATCGATACGAAAAACGCATGAAGGGCGAACAGATGGACACGAAACTAGACGTTGGAATGGATACGAACGAAGCCTTACCTGACAGATATGAGGACTATGAAACATGCCACCCGCCAACCTGATCGATATGAATGCCATCGATGCGAACCCAAACCGATCGATACGAACAAGACGTGGTTTCATGGATACGAACTGCCGTTGCTGGATCGATAGGAAGAGCCCAAACCCGGATGGAGTTGAACACCATCGATTCGAAAAAAGCATTATAATGGATTCGAACAACATTTTTTTAATAACTTGCATCGATCATATCTTGATTACATAAACTCCAGTTAACTTGAAATTTGAAACATAGCCTTTCCTAATCATCATCACCATCTCCAATCGATTACGTCCTGATCGAAGCTCGGCCAAATTTTGACGACATCGATTGCAGCCTTGTTTCCAACCGATCTCCAACCCCGATATCCATCATTCCGTGCCAATTTGTTGATATTCCAGCCTTTACCAAAAGGTGGGATAACACATGCACCCATTTCTAAAAGCTGAATGGCACTTTTTCGCATTTTGGATGGATGTTGCACCTTGCATCAGAGATGTTGCAACCCGTGGATATCAATTCTTCGGAGGGCCAAAACTGTTGGCTCGTTTAGAGTTACTGGAGCCATAACCAATCAAAATGAATCTCTTTGTGAGTTCGACAGCTATGACAGCTTTACGCCGTCACCGGTTAGTTTCATACCCAAAAAATCTTATCTGAACCTCAATCGGGTCTTGAACGTTTTTTACCCTTTGCTTTTTCGTCACGTGGATTTTTTCTGTAAAACGGGATCCCCGGGACTGGTCTATGATTTACGATCGCCTGTGAGTGGTGCCCAATGGTACTGCTCCGTTTCTAATCCATGCACCCATTTCTAGAAGTCGTACTACACTTTTTCGGCATTTTGGACGGATGTTGCACCTTGCACCGTAGATGCTGCACCCTGTGGATATCGATTCTTCGGAGGCCATACTGTAGGCTCGTTTAGAGTTACAGGAGCAATAACCAGTCAAAATAAAGCTCTCTACGAGTTCTACGGCTTTGACCGCTTTAAGCCGTCACCAGTTAGTTTCATACCCAAAAAAGCTTATCCGAACCTCAATCGGGTCTTGGACGTTTTTCACCCTTCGTTTTTTCGTCACGTGGATTTTTCTATAAAACAAGATCCCCATGGCCGGACTATGATTTACCATCGCCGTGGTGTGGTACCCCATGGTACTGCTACATTTCTAATCTATGCACCCATTTCTAAAAGTTGTACGACATTTTTTAGGCATTTTGGATGGATGTTGCACCTTGCACCGTAGATGTTGCACCCTGTGGATATTTATTCTTCGTAGGGCCATAACTGTTGGTTCGTTTAGAGTCACGTGATCCATAACTAGTCAAAACGAAGCTCTCTGTGAGTTCTACGGCTATGACAGCTTTAAGCCGTCACTGGTTAGTTTCATACCCAAAAAATCTTATCCGAACCTCAATCGGGACTTGGATGTTTTTTACCCTTCGTTTTTTCGTCACGTGGATTTTATCGGTAAAACGGGATTCGCATGGCTAGTCTATGGTTTATCATCGTCGGTGAGTGGTCCCCCATGGTACTGCTCCATTTCAAATCCATGCACCCATTTCGAAAAGCCGTATGGCACTTTTTTGGCATTTTGGACGGATGTTGCACCTTGCACCGTAGATGTTGCAACCTGTGAATATCGATTCTTCAGAGGGCCAAAACTGTTGGGTCGTTTAGAGTTACGGGAGCGATAACCAGTCAAAACGAATCTCTATGTGAGTTCTACGGCTATGACAGCTTTAAGTCGTCACCGGTTAGTTTCATACCCAAAAAATCTTATCCGAACCTCAATCGGGCCTTGGACGTTTTTTTACCCTTCGTGTTCTCGTCACGTGGATTTTTCTGTAAAACGGGATCCCCGTGGCTGGTCTATGATTTATCGTCGCCGGTGAGTGGTGCCCCATGGTACTGCTCCGTTTCTAATCCATGCACCCATTTCTAAAAGTCGTACGACACTTTTTCGGCATTTTGGACGGATGTTGCACCTTGCACCGCAGATGTTGCACCCTGTGGAAATCGATTCTTCGGAGGGCTATAACTGTTGGCTCGTTCAGAGTTATAGGAGCCATAACTAGTCAAAACAAAGCTCTCTGTGAGCTCTACGGCTATGACTACTTTAAGCCGTCACTGGTTAGTTTCACACCCAAAAAAGCTTATCCGAACCTCAATCGGGTCTTGGACGTTTTTTACCCTTCGTTTTTTGTCACGTGGATTTTTTCTATAAAATGGGATCCCCGTGGCTGGTCTATGAATTACCATCGTTGGAGAGAGGTGCCCCATGGTAATGCTCCATTTCAAATCCATGCACCCATTTCTAAAAGTCGTACGGCATATTTTCGGCATTTTGAACAGATGTTGCACCTTGCGACGTAGATGTTGCTCCCTGTGCATATCGATTTTTCTGAGGGCCATAACTGTTGGCTCATTTAGAGTTACGACAACCATAACCAATCAAAACGAAGCCTTATATGGGATCTACGCCTATGACCGCTTTAAGCCATGACTGGTTAGTTTCATACCCAAAAAACCATATCCGAACATCAATCGGGTCTTGAACGTTTTTAATCTTCGTTTTTTCGTCACGTGGATTTTTTCTGTAAAACGAGGTCCCCATGGCTCGTCTATGATTTACCATAGCCGGTGTGTGATGCCCCATGGTACTGCTCCATTTCAAATACATGCATCCATTTCTAAAAGTCGTATGGCATGTTTTTGGCGTTTTGGGCGGATGTTGCACCTTGCATCGTAGAAGTTGCACCCTGTGGATATCGATTCTTCGAAGGGCCATAACTGTTGGCTCGTTTAGAGTTACAGGAGCCATAACTAGTCAAACCGAAGCTCTCTGTGAGTTTCACGGCTATGACAGATTTAAGCCGTCACTGGTTAGTTTCATACCAAAAAATCTTATCCGAACCTCAATCGGGTCTTGGATGTTTTTTTTACCCTTCGTTTTTTTGTCATACGGATTTTTTCTGCAAAACGGGATCCCCGTGGTTGATCTATGATTTACCATCACCGGTGAGTGGTGCCCCATGGTACTGCTCCATTTCAAATCCACGCACCCATTTCTAAAAGTCGTACGACACTTTTTAGCATTTTGAACGAATGTTGCACCTTGCATCGTAGATGTTGCACCCTGTGGATGTCGATACTTCGGAGGGACAAAACTGTTGGCTCGTTTAGAGCTACGGGTGCCATAACCAGTCAAAACGAAGCTCTCTATGAGTTCTATGGCTATGGTAGCTTTAAGCCGTCACTGATTAGTTTCATACCCAAAAAGTCTTATCCGAACCTTAATCGGGTCTTGGGCGTTTTTTACCCTTTGTTTTTTCGTCACGCGGATTTTTTCTGTAAAACGGGATCCCCTTGCTGGTCAATGATTTACCATCGCCGGTGAGTAGTGCCCCATGGTACTGCTCCGTTTCAAATCCATGCACTCATTTCCAAAAGTCATACGGCACTTTTTCGGCATTTTGAACGGATGTTGAAACTTGCACCGTAGATGTTGTACATGGATATCGATTCTTCGAAGGGCCATAACTGTTCGCTCGTTTAGAGTTAAGGGTGTCACAACCAGTCAAAGCGAAGCTCTCCGTGAGTTCTACGGCTATGGGTGCTTTAAGCCGTAACTGGTTAGTTTCATACCCAAAAAATCTTATCCGAACCTCTATTGGGTCTTGGATGTTTTTTACCCTTCGTTTTTTCGTCACGTGGATATTTTCTGTAAAACGGAATCCCCGTGGCTGGTCTATGACTTACCATCGCCTGTGAGTGGTGTCCCATGGCACTGCCCTGTTTCAAATCCATGCACCCATTTCTAAAAGTCGTACGACACTTTTTCGGCATTTTGGACGGATGTTGCACCTTGCACCGTAGATGTTGCACCCTGTGGATATCGATTCTTCGGGGGCCATAACTGTTGGCTCATTTAGACTTACGGGAGCCATACTAGTCAAAGCGAAGCTCTCTGCGAGTTCCTATGGATTTGACAGATTTAAGCAGTCACTGGTTAGTTTCATACCCAAAATAGCTTATCCGAACCTCAATCGGGTCTTGGACGTTTTTTACCATTCGTTTTTTGTCACGTGCTTTTTTTCTGTAGAACGGGATCCTTGTGGCTTGTCTATGATTTACCTTCGCCAGTGAGTAGTGTGCTAAGGGACTGCTCCATTTCAAATCCATGAACCCATTTGTAAAAGTCGTATGACACTTTTTCGGCATTTTGGACGGTTATTGTACCTTGCACCGTAGACGTTGCACCCTGTAGATATCGATTCTTCGAAGGTCCATTACTGTTGGCTCATTTAGATTTACGGAAGCCATAACCAGTCAAAACGAAGCTCTCTGTGAGTTCTACGGCTATGGTAGCTTTAATCCCTCACTGGTTAGTTTCATACCCAAAAAATCTTATCCGAACCTCGATCGAGTCTTGGATGTTTTTTACCCTTCGTTTTTTTGTCACGTGGATTTTTTCTGTAAAACGGCATCATCGTGGCTGGTCTATGATTTACCATCGCCGGTGAGTGCTGCCCCATGGTACTGCTCCGTTTCAAATCCATGCACCAATTTCTAAAAGTCTTACGGCACTTTTTCAGCATTTTGGATGGATGTTTCACCTTCCACCGTAGATGTTGCACCATGTGGATATCGATTCTTTGGAAGCCATAACTGTTGGCTTTTTTAGAGTTACGGGAGCCATAACCAGTCAAAACGAAGCTCTCTGCGAATTCTATAGCTATGACCGCTTTAAGCCGTCACTGGTTAGTTTCATACCCAAAAAAGCTTATGCGAACCTCAATCGGGTCTTCGATGTTTTTTACCCTTCTTTTTTTTGTCACGTGAATTTTTTCTATAAAACGGGATCCCTGTGGCTGGTCTATGATTTACCATCGCCGGAGATGGTGCCCCATGATACTGCTCCGTTTAAAATCCATGCACCCATTTCTAAAAGTTACACGGCACGTTTTCGTCATTTTGGACCGATGTTGCACCTTGCACCGTAGATGTCGCACCCTGTAAATATCGATTCTTCGGAGGGCCATAACTGTTGGCGCGTTTAGAATTATGTAATCCATAACTAGTCAAAACGAAGCTCTATGTGAGTTCTACGCCTATGACTGCTTTAAGCCGTCACTGGTTAGGTTCATACCAAAAAATTCTTATCCAAACCTCAATCGGGTCTTGGACGTTTTTCACCCTTCGTTTTTTCTTCATGTGGATTTTTTATGTAAAACGGGATCCCCGTGGCCGGTCTATGATTTACCATCGCCAGTATGTGGTGCCCCATAGTATTGCTCCGTTTCAAATCCATGCACCCATTTCTAAAAATCGTACGACACTTTTTCGGCATTTTGGACGGATGCTGCACCTTGCACCGTAGATGTTGCTCCCTGTGGATATCGATTCTTCAAGGGCCAAACTATTCGCTCGTTTAGAGTTACGGGAGCTATTTCCAGTCAAGACAAAGCTCTGTGTGAGTTCTACGGCTATTACAGCTTTAAGCCGTCATCGGTTAGTTTCATACCCAAAAAGTCTAATCCGAACCTCAATCGGGTCTTGGACGTTTTTTACCCTTCATTTTTTCGTCACGTGGATTTTTTCTCTAAAACGGGATCCCTATGGATGGTCTATGATTTACCATCGCCGGTGAGTAGTTTCCCATGGTATTGCTCCGTTTCAAATCCATGCACCCATTTCTAAAATTCGTACGGCACTTTTTCGGCATTTTTGACGGATGTTGCAATTTGCATTGTAGATGTTGCACCCTGTGGATATCGATTCTTCGGAGGACCATAACTGTTGGCTCGTTTAGAGTTACGGGAACCCTAACTAGTCAAAACAAAGCTCTCTGCGAGTTCTACAGCTATGACCGCTTTTTGCCGTCACTGGTCCGTTTCATACCGAAAAAATCTTATCCGAAGCTCAATCGGGTCTTGGACGTTTTTCATCCTTCGTTTTTTCGTCATATGGATTTTTTCTATAAAACGGGATCCCCGTGGCCGGTATTTGATTTACCAACGCCGCGGTATGGTGCCCAATGGTACTACTCTGTTTCAAATCCATGCACCAATTTGTAAAAATCGTACGGCACTTTTTCGGCATTTTGGAAGGATGTTGCACCTTGCACCGTAGATGTTGCACCCTATGGATATTGATCCTTCGTAGGGCCATAACTGTTGGCTCGTTTAGAGTTACGGGAGTCATAACCAGTCAAAACGAAACTCTCTGCGAGTTCTACGGCTGTGACCGCTTTTAGCCATCACTGGTTAGTTTCATACCCAAAAAATCTTATCTGAACCTCAATCGGGTCTTGGCTGTTTTTTACGCTTCGTTTTTTCATCACATTGATTTTTTTCTGTAAAACGGGATCCCCGTGGCTGATCTGTGGTTTACCATCGCCGAAGAGTGGTTCCCCATGGTACTGTTCCATTTCAAATCCATGCACCCATTTCTAAAAGTCGTACGGCACTTTTTCGACATTGCGGACGGATGTTGCACCTTGCACCATATATGTTGCATCCTATGGATATCGATTCTTCGAAGGGCCATAACCGTTGTTTCGTTTAGTTTTAAGGGGTCCATAACCAGTCAAAACGAAGCTCTCTAGGAGTTCTACGGCAATGACCTCTTTAAGCCGTCACTGGTTAGTTTCATACCCAAAAAATACTATCCGAACCTCAGTCGGGTCTTGGACATTTTTTACCCTTCGTTTTTTCGTCACGTGGATTTTTTCTGTAAAAGGGATCCCCGTGGCTGGTCTATGATTTACCATCACCGGTGAGTGGTGCACCACGGTATTGCTCAGTTTAAATCCATGCACTCATTTCTCAAAGTCGCAGGCACTTTTTCAGCATTTTGGACGGATATCGCACCTTGAACCGTAGATGTTGCACTCTATGGATTTCGATTCTTCGAAGGGCCATAATTGCTGGCTCGTTTAGAGTTACGAGAGCCGTAATCAGTCAAAACGAAGCTCTCTGTGAGTTCCACGGCTATGATAGCTTTAAACCGTCATACCCAAAAAATCTTATCCGAACCTCAATCGGGTCTTGAACGTTTTTTACCCTTCGTTTTTTCGTCACGTGGATTTTTTCTGTAAAATGTGATCCCCGTAGCTGGTCTATGATTTAACATCGCCGGTGAGTGGTGTCCCATGGTACTGCTCTGTTTCTAATCCATGCACCAATTTCTAAAAATCATACGACACATTTTCGACGTTTTGGACGAATGTAGCACCTTGCACCGTAGATGTTGCACCCTATGGATATCGATTTTTCGGAGGGCCACAACTGTTGGCTCGTTTAGAGTTACGGTATCCATAACTAGTCAAAACGAATCTCTCTGTAAGTTCTACGGGTATGACTGCTTTAAGCGGTCAATGGTTAGTTTCATACCCAAAAAAGCTTATCCGAACCTCAATCGGGGCTTGGACGCTTTTTACCCTTCGTTTTTTTGTCTCGTGGATTTTTTCTGTAAAACGAGATCCCCGTGGCTGGTCTATGATTTACCATCACCGGAGAGTGGTGCCCCATGGTACCGCTCCATTTCAAACCCATGCAACCATTTCTAAAAGTTGTACGACACTTTTTCGGCATTTTGGATGGATGTTGCACCTTAGATGTTGCACCCTGTGAATATCGATTCTTCGGAGGGCCATAACTGTTGGCTCATTTAGAATTACAAGAGCCATAACCAGTCAAAACGAAGCTCTTTGTGAGTTCTATGGATATGACCGCTTTAAGCCGTCACTAGTTAGTTTCGTACTCAAAAAAATTTATCCGAACCTCAATCGGGTCTTGGACGTTTTTCATCCTTCGTTTTTTCGTCATGTGGATTTTTTCTGTAAAACGGGATCTCCGTGGTCGGTCTATGATTTACCATCGCCGGTGTGTTGTGCCCCATGGTACTGCTCCATTTCAAATCCATGCACCCATTTCATAAAGTCGTACGGCACTTTTTCGGCATTTTGGACGAATGTTGCACCTTGCACCGTAGATGTTGCACCCTATGGACATCGATTCTTCGGAGGACCATAACTGTAGGATCGTTTAGAGTTACGGGAGCCATAACCCGTCAAAACGAAGCTCTCTGTGAGTTCTATGGCTATGACCGCTTTAAGCCATCATTGGTTAGTTTCATACCCAAAAAATCTTATTTGAACCTCAACCGGGTCTTGGACGTTTTTTTACCCTTCGTTTTTTCGTCACTTGGATTTTTTCTGTAAAACGAGATCCCCATGGCTGGTCTATGATTTACCATCGGAGGTAAGTGGTGTCCTATGGTACTGTTCTATTTCAAATTCATGCACGCATTTCTAAAAGTCGTACGCCACTTTTTCGGCATTTTGGATGGATGTTGCACCTTGCGCCATAGATGTTGCACCCTGTGAATATCGATTCTTCGCAGGGCCATAACTATTGGCTTGTTTAGAGTTACAGGAGCCATAGCTAGTTAGAACGAAGCCCTCTGCGAGTTCTACGACTATGACAGCTTTAAGCCTTCACGGGTTATTTTCTACCCAAAAAATCTTATCCGAACCTCAATCGGGTCTTAGACGTTTTTTACCCTTCGTTTTTTCGTCACGTGGATTTTTCTGTAAAACGGGATACCCATGGCAGATCTATGATTTACCATCGTCAATGAGTGGTGCCCCATGGTACTGCTCCATTTCAAATCCATGCACCCATTTCTAAACTTCGTAAAGCACTTTTTCGGCATTTTGGACGGGTGGTGCACCTTGCACTGTAGATGTTGCACCCTGTGGATATAGATTCTTCGGAGGGCCATAACTGCTGACTCGTTTAGAGTTACGAGAGCCATAACCAGTCAAATCGAAGCTCTCTGTGAGTTCTACGGCTATGGACGCATTAAGCCGTCGCTGGTTAGTTTCATACCCAAAAAATCTTATCCGAACTTCAATCAGGTCCTGAACGTTTTTCACCCTACGTTTTTTCATCATGTGGATTTTTCTGTAAAACGGTATCCCCGTGGCCGGTTTATGATTTACTATCGCCGATGTGTGGTGCCCCATGGTACTACTCCGTTTCAAATCCATGCACCTATTTCTAAAAGTCGTACGGCACTTTTTCGGCATTTTGGACGGATGTTGCACCTTGCACCGTAGATGTTGCACCCTGTGGATATCGATTCTTCGAAGGGCCATAACTGTAGGCTTGTTTAGAGTTACGGAAGCCATAACCAGTCAAAACGAAGTTCTCTTTGAGTTCTACGGCTATGACCGCTCTAAGCCGTCACTGGTTAGTTATATACCCAAAAAATCTTATCCGAACCTCAATCGGGTCTTGGACGTTTTTCACCCTTCGTTTTTTCGTCATGTGGATTTTTTCTTTAAAACGGGATCCCCGTGGCCGGTCTATGATTTACCATCGTCGGTGTGAGATGCCCCATGGTACTACTCCGTTTCAAATTCATGCACCCATTTCTAAAAGTCTTACGGCACTTTTTCCGCATTTTGGACGAATGTTGCACCTTGCACCATAGATGTTGCACCCTTTTGATATCGTTTCTTCGTAGGGCCATAACTATAGGCTCGTTTAGAGTTACGGGAGCCATAACCAGTCAAAACGAAGCTCTCCGTGAGTCTACGGCTATGACCGCTTTAAGCCTTCAATGGTTCGTTTCATACCCAAAAAATCTTATCCGAACGTCAATCGGATCTTGGACGTTTTTTACCCTTCGTTTTTTTGTCACGTGGATTTTTTCTATAAAACGGGATCCTAGTGGCTGGTCTATGATTTACCATCGGTGGTAAATGGTGCCCTATGGTACTACTCCATTTCAAATCCATGCACCCGTTTCTAAAGGACGCACGGCACTTTTTCGGCATTTTGGATGGATGCTGTATCTTGCACCGTACATGTTGCACCCTGTGGATATCGATTCTTCGGTGGGCCATAACTGTTGGCTCGTTTAGATTTACGGGAGCCATAACCAGTCAGAATGAAGCTCTCTGCGAGTTCTACCACTATGACAGCTTTAATCCGTCATTGGTTATTTTCATACACAAAAATCTTATCCGAACCTCAATCGGGTCTTGGATGTTTTTTACCCTACTTTTTTTCGTCATGTGGATTTTTTCTGTAAAACGGGATTCCCATGGCTGGTCTATGATTTACCATCGCCGGTGAGTGGTTCCCCATGGTACTGCTCCATTTCAAATCCATCCATCCATTTCTAAAAGTCGTAAGGCACTTTTTCGGCATTTTGGACAGATGTTGCACTTGGCACCGTAGATGCTGCAACCTATGGATATCGATTCTTCAAGGTGCCATAACTGTTGGCTCGTTTAGAGTTACGAGAGCCATAACTAGTCAAAACGAAGCTCTCTATGAGTTCTACGGCTATGACCGCTTTATGCCATCACTGGTTAGTTTCATATCCAAAAAAGCTTATCCGAACCTCAATCAGGTCTTGGACGTTTTTTACCCTTTGTTTTTTTGTCTCGTGGATTTTTTATGTAAAATGAGATCCCCGTGGCTGGTCTATGATTTACCATCGCCGAAGAGTGGTGCCCATGATATTGCTCCATTTCAAACCCATGCACCCATTTCTAAAAGTCGTACGACAGTTTTTCGGTATTTTGGATGGATGTTGCACCTTGCACCGTAGATGTTGCACCCTGTGGATATCGATTCTTCGGAGGGACATAACTGTTGGCTCGTTTGAAGTTACAGGAGCCATAACCAGTCAAAACGAAGCTCTTTGTGAGTTCTACGGCTATGACCATTTTAAGCTGTCACTGGTTAGTTCCATACCCAAAAAATCTTATCTGAACCTCAATCGGGTCTTGAATGTTTTTCACCATTCGTTTTTTCGTCATATGGATTTTTCTGCAAAACGGATCCCCGTGGCTGATCTATGATTTACCATCACCGATGAGTGGTGCCCCATGGTACTGCTCTGTTTCAAATCCATGCACCCATTTCTAAAAGTCATATGACACTTTTTAGCATTTTGGACGAATGTTGCATCTTGCACCGTAGATGTTGCACCCCATGGATATCGATTCTTCGGAGGACCATAACCGTTGGCTCGTTTAGAGCTACGGGTGTCATAACCAGTTAAAACGAAGCTCTCTATGAGTTCTATGGCTATGACAGCTTTAAACCATCACTGGTTAGTTTCATATCCAAAAAGTCTTATCCGAACCTCAATCGGGTATTGGATGTTTTTTACCCTTCGTTTTTTCGTCACGTGGATTTTTCTGTAAAACAGGATCCCCGTGGCTGGTCTATGATTTACCATCACCGGTGAGTAGTGCCCATGGTACTGCTCCGTTTCAAATCCATGCACCCATTTCTAAAATTTGTACGGCACTTTTTTGGCATTTTGGACGGATGTTGCACCTTGCACCGTAGATGTTGCACCGTGTAGATCTAGATTCTTCGAAGGGCCATAACTGTAGGCTCGTTTAGAGTTACGAAAGTCATAACCTGTCAAAATGAAGCACTCTGCGAGTTCTACGGCTATGACCGCTTTAAGCCATCACTGGTTAGTTTCATACCCAAAAAAGCTTATCCGAACCTCAATCGGTACTTGGACGTTTTTTCTCTTCGTTTTTTCGTTACGCGGATTTTTACTGTAAAACGGGAACCCCGTGGTTGGTATATGATTTACCATCGCCGGCGAGTGGTGCCCTATGTTACTGCTCCGTTTTGAATCCATGCACCCATTAAAAGTCGTACGGCACTTTTTCGGCATTTTGGACGGATGTTGTACCTTGCATCGTAGATGTTGCACCTAGTGGATATCGATTTTTCGGAGGGCCGTAACTATTGGTTCGTTTAGTGTTACGGGAGCCATAATCAGTCAAAATGAAGCTCTCTGTGATTTCTGTGGCTTTGACAGCTTTAAGCCGTCACTGGTTATTTCATGCCCAAAAAATCTTTTCCGAACCTCAATCGGGTCTTGGTCGTTTTTTACCCTTCGTTTTTTCGTCACATGGATTTTTTTTCCAAAACGGGATCCCCGTGGCTGGTCTATGATTTACCATCGCCGGAGAGTGGTGTCCTATGGTACTACTCCCTTTCAAAACCATGCACCCATTTCTAAAAGTCGTACGACACTTTTTCGGCATTTTGGACGGATGTTGCACTTGCACCGTGGATATTGCACCCTGTGGATATCGATTCTTCGGAGGGCCATAACTGTTGGCTCATTTAGAGTTATGGCTGCCATACCCAGTTAAAACGAAGCTCTCTGTGAGTTCTACGGCTATGACCACTTTAAGCCGTCACTGGTTAGTTTCATACATAAAAAAGATTATCCGAACCTCAATCGGGTCTTGGACGTTTTTTACCCTTTGTTTGTTTGTCACGTGGATTTTTTCTGTAAAACGGGATCCCCGTGGCTGGTCAATGATTTACCATCGCCGGAGAGTGGTGCCCCATGGTACAGCTCCGTTTCAAATCCATGCACCCATTTCTAAAAGTCGTACGACACTTTTTCGGTATTTTGGACGGATGTTGCACCTTGCACCGTAGATATTGTACGCTGTGGATATCGATTCTTCGGAGGGCAATAACTATTGGCTCCTTTAGATTTACGGAAGGCATAACCAGTCAAAATGAAGCTCTCTGTGAGTTCTACGGCTATGACAGCTTTAAGCCGTCACTAGTTAGTTTCATGCCCAAAAAAGCTTATCTGAATCTCAATCGGGTCTCAGACCTTTTTACCCTTCATTTTTTCGTCACGTGGATTTTTTTCTGTAAAACGGGATTCCCGTGGCTGGTCTATGATTTACAATTGCTGGAGAGTGGTGCCCTATGGTACTGCTCCGTTTCAAATCCATGCATCCATTTCTAAAAGTCATACGACACTTTTTCGGCATTTTGGACGGATGTTGCACCTTGTCGATATCGATTCTTCGGAGGGCCATAACTGTTGGCTCGTTCAGAGTTACGGGAGCCGTAACCAGTCAAAACAAAGCTCTCTATGTGTTCTATTGCTATGACCGCTTTAAGCCGTCACTGGTTAGTTTCATACACGAAAAAGCTTATCCGAACCTCAATCGGGTCTTGGACGTTTTTTACCCTTCGTTTTTTCATCACGTGGATTTTTTCTATAAAGTGGGATGCTCGTGGCTGGTCTACGATTTACCATCGCCGAAGAGTGTGCCCCATTGTACTGCTCCATTTCAAATCCATGCACCCATTTTTAAATATCACACGACACTTTTTCGGCATTTTGGACCGATGTTGCACTTTGCACCGTAGATGTTGCACCCTGTGGATATCGATTCTACGGAGGGCCACAACTGTTTACTCATTTAGAGTTACGGGAGCCATAACCAGTTAAAACAAAGCTCTCTACAAGTTCTACGGCTATGATAGCTTTAAGCGTCACTAGTTAGTTTCATAACCAAAAAATCTTATCCGAACCTCAATCGGGACTTGGACGTTTTTTCCCCTTCGTTTTTTCGTCACGTGGATTTTTTCTATAAAACGGGAACCCGGTGGTTGGTATATGATTTACCATCGTCGGTGAGTGGTGCCCCATGGTACTGCTCCGTTTCAAATCCATGCACCCAATTCTAAAAGTCGTACGGCACTTTTCCGGCATTTTGGACGGATGTTGCACCTTGCACCGTAGATGTTGCACCCTGTGGATATTGATTCTTCGGAGGGCCATAACTGTTGGCCCGTTTAGAGTTACGGGAGCCATAACCAGTCAAAACAATGCTCTCTGTGAGTTCTACGGCTATGACCGCTTTAAGCCGTCACCGGTTAGTTTCATACCCAAAAAATCTTATCCGTACCTCAATTGGGTCTTGGACGTTTTTTACCCTTCGTTTTTTTGTCACGTTGATTTTTTATGTAAAATGGGATCCCCGTGGCTGGTCTGTGATTTACCATTGCGGGTGAGTGGTGCCCCATAGCACTGCTCAGATTCAAATACATGCACCCATTTTTAAAACTCGTACGACACTTTATCGGCATTTTGGATGGATGTTGCACCTTGCACCGTAGATGTTGTACCCTGTGGATATCGCTTCTTCGGAGGGCCATAACTGTTGGCTCTTTTAGAGTTACGGAAGCCATAACCAGTCGAAACGACTCTCTCTGTGAGTTCTACGGCTATAACAGCTTTAAGCCATCACTGGTTATTTTCATACCCAAAAAACCTTATCCGAATCTCAATCGGGTCTTGGACGTTTTTTACCCTTCGTTTTTTCGTCACATGGATTCATTCTGTAAAACAGGATTCCCGTGGCTGGTCTATGATTTACCATCTCCGAAGAGTGGTGTCCTATGGTACTGCTCTGTTTCAAATCTATGAACCCATTTCTGAAAGTCGTATGGCACTTTTTTGGCATTTTGGATGGATGTTGCACCTTGCACAGTAGATGTTGCACCCTGTGGATATCAATTCTTCGGAGGGCCATAACTGTTGGCTCGTTTAGAGTTACGAGAAGCATAATCAGTAAAAATGAAGCACTCTGCGATTTCTACAGCTATGACAGCTTTAAGCCGTCAATGGTTAGTTTCACACCCAAAAAATCTAATCCAAACCTCAATCGGGTCTTGGACATTTTTTACTCTTTGTTTTTTCATCACGTGGATTTTTTTTAGTAAAACGGGATCCCCATGGCTGGTCTATGATTTACCATTGCTGGTGAGTGGTTCCCCATGGTGCTGCTCCGTTTAAAATCCATGCACCCATTTCTAAAAGTCGTACGACACTTTTTCGGCATTTTGGATGGATGTTGGACCTTGCACCCAGTGGATATTGATTCTTCGGAGATCCATAACTGTTGGCTCGTTTAGAGTTACGGAAGCCATAACCAGTAAAAACGAAGCTTTTTGTGAATTTTACGGCTATAACAGCTTAAAGCTGTCACTGGTTAGTTTCATACCCAAAAAAGCATATCCGAATCTCAATCTGGTCTTCGATGTTTTTTACCGTTCTTTTTTTCGTCACGTGGATTTTTCTGTAAAACGAGATCCTCGTGTCTAGTCTATGATTTACCATCACCGGAAAGTGGTGCCCCATGATACTGCTCCGTTTCAAATCCATGCAACCATTTCTAAAAATCGTACGGCACTTTTTCAACTTTTTGGACGGATGTTGCACCTTGCACAATAGATGTTGCACCCTGTGGATATCGATTCTTCGGAGGGCCATAACTGTTTGCTCGTTTAGAGTTACGGGAGCCATAACCAGTCAGAAAGAAGCTGCCTGCGAGTTCTACCGCTATGACAGCTTTAAGCCATCACCGCTTAGTTTCATACCCTAAAAATCTTATCCGAACCTCAATCGGGTCTTGGACATTTTTTACCCTTCGTTTTTTCGTCACGTGGGATTTTTCTGTAAAACGGGGTCTCCGTGGCTGGTCTATGATTTACCATCGCCGGTGAGTGGCCCTATGGTACTGCTCCGTTTCAAATCCACGAACCCATTTCTAAAAGTCGTATGACACTTTTTCGGCATTTTGGACAGATGTTGCACCTTGCACCGTAGATGTTGCACCCTGTGGATATCGATACTTCGGAGGGCCATAACTTTTGGCTCGTTTAGAGTTACGGAAGCCATAAACAGTCAAAACGAAGCTCTCTGTGAGTTTTACGGCGATGGCAGCTTTAAGCCGTTATTGGTTAGTTTCATACACAAAAAAGCTTATCCGAATCTCAATCGGGTCTTGAACGTTTTTTACCGTTCGTTTTTTCGTCACATGGATTTTTTGTATAAACGGGATCCCCATGGTTGGTCTATGATTTGCCATTGCCGGAGAGTGGTGCCCCATGGTATTGCTCCATTTCGAATCCATGCACCCATTTCTAAAAGTCGTGCTACACTTTTTCGGCATTTTGGACAGATGTTGCACCTTGCATCGTAGATGTTGCACCCTATTTATATCGATTCTTTGGAGGGCCATAACTGTTGGCTCATTTAGAGTAACGGGAGCCATAACCTGTCAAAATGAAGCTTTATGTGAGTTCTACGGCTATGACTGCTTTAAGCCATCACTGGTTAGTTTCATACATAAAATGCTTATCCGAACCTCAATCGAGTCTTGGACGTTTTTTCTCTTCATTTTTTCGTCACGTGGATTTTTTCTATAAAACAGGATCCTCGTAGCTCATCTATGATTTAACATCGCCGGAGAGTGATGCACCATGGTACTACTCCGTTTCACAACAATGAACCCATTTCCAAAAGTTATACGGCACTTTTTCGTCATTTTGGACTGATGTTGTACCTTGTACCGTAGGTGTTGCACCCTGTGGATATCAATTCTTCGGAGGGCCATAACTGTTGGCTCGTTTAGACTTACGGGAGCCATAACCAGTCAAAACGAAGCTCTTTGTGAGTTCTACGGCTATGACCGTTTTAAGCCGTCGTTGGTTAGTTTCATGCCTAAAAAGGTTATCTGAATATCAATCGGGTCTTGGACGTTTTTAACCTTCGTTTTTTCGTCACGTGGATTTTTTTTGTAAAACGGGATCCCCGTGGCTGGTCTATGATTTATCATCGCTGGAGAGTGGTGCCCCATGGTACTACTTCATTTCCAATCCATGAACCCATTTCTAAAAGTCGTACAGCACTTTTTCGGCATTATTGACGAATGTTGCACCTTGCACCGTAGATGTTGCTCCCTTTGGATATCGATTCTTCATAAGGCCATAACTATTTGCTCATTTAGAGTTACGGGAGCCATAACCAATCAAAATGACGCTCTCTATGAGTTCTATGGCTATGACCGCTTTAAGCCGTCACTGGTTAGTTTCATACATACAAAAGTTTATCCGAACCTCAATCGGATCTTGGACGTTTTTACCCTTTGTTTTTTGTCACGTGGATTTTTTCTGTAAAACGGATCCCCATGGCTGGTCTATGATTTACCATCGTCGGAGAGTGATGCCCTATGGTACTGCTCCGTTTCAAATCCAAGCACCCATTTCTAAAAGTCGTACGGCAATTTATCTGCATTTTGGACGGATGTTGCACCTTGCACCGTAGTTGTTGCACCCAGTGGATATCGATTCTTCAGAGGGCTATAACTTTTGGCACGTTTAAAGTTACAGGACCCATAACTAGTCAAAACAAAGCTATCTGCGAGTTCTACGGCTAAGACCACTTTAAGCCGTCATTGGTTAGTTTCATACCCAAAAAATATTATCCGAACCTCAATTGGGTCTTGAATGTTTTTTACCCTTCGTTTTTTCGTCACGTGGATTTTTTCTGTAAAATGGGATCCCCGTGGCTAGTCTATGATTTGCCATCGCCGGTGAGTGGGGCCCCATGGTACTACTCCGTTTCAAATCCATGCACCCATTCCAATTGTCGTACGACACTTTTTGGGCATTTTGGACCGATGTTGCACCTCGCACTGTAGAGGTTGCACCCTGTGGATATCGATTCTTAGGAGGGCCATAAATATTGGCTTGTTTAGAGTTACGGGAGCCAAAACTAGTCAAAACGAAGCTCTCTATGAGTTTTATGGCTATGACAGCATTAAGCCGTCACTAGTTAGTTTCATACCCAAAAAATCTTATCCGAACCTCTATCGGGTCTTTGACGTTTTTTATCCCACCGTTTTTTCGTCACGTGGATTTTTTCTGTAAAACGGGATCCCCACGGCTGGTCTGTCATTTACCATCGCCAGTGAGTGGTACCCCATGGTATTATCTTTTCAAATCCATGCACCCATTTCTAAAAGTCGTACGGCACCTTTTCGGCATTTTGGATGGATGTTGCACCTTGCACCATAGATGTTGCACCCTATGGATATCGATTCTTCAGAGGGCCATAACTGTTGGCTCGTTTAGAGTTACGGAAGGCATAACCACTCAAAACGAAGCTCTCTGTGAGTTCTATGGCTATGACCGCTTTAAGCCGTCTTTAGTTAGTTTCATACCTAAAAAATCTTATCTGAGCCTTAATCGGATCTTGGATGTTTTCTACCCTTCGTTTTTTCGTCACTTGGATTTTTTCTGTAAAACGGGATCCCCGTGGCTTGTCTGTGATTTTCTATCGCTGGTGAGTGGTGCCCCATGGTACTGCTCCGTTTCAAATCGTTGCACCCATTTCTAAAAGTCGTACAGCACGTTTTTGGCATTTTGGACGGATGTTGCACATTGCACCATAGATGTTGCACCCTATGGATATCGATTCTTCGGAGGGCCATAACTATTGGCTAGTTTAGAGTTACATGAGCCATAACTAGTCGAAACAAAGCTCTCTGTGAGATCTACGGCTATAACAGCTTTAAGCCTTCACTGGTTAGTTTCATACATAAAAAAGCTTATATGAACCTCAATCGGGTCTTGGACGTCTTTTACCCGTCGTTTTTTCGTCACATGGATTTTTTCTGTAAAACGGGATCCCCGTGGCTGGTCTATGATTTACCATCGCCGAATAATGGTGCCACATGGTACTGCTCCGTTTCAAATCCATGCACACATTTCTAAAATTCTTACGGCACTTTTTTGACATTTTGGACGGATGTTGCACCTTGCACCGTAGATGTTGCACCCTGTGGATATCAATTCTTCGAAGGGTCATAACTGTTGGCTTGTTTAGAGTTACGGAAGCCATAACTAGTCAAAATGAAGCTCTTTGGGAGTTCTACGGCTATGACCTCTTTAAGCCATCACTGGTTAGTTTCATACCCAAAAAATCTTAGCCGAACCTCAATCGGGTCTTGGACGTTTTTTGCCCTTCGTTTTTTCGTCACGTGGATTTTTTCTGTAAAATGGGATCCCCGTGGCTGGTCTATGATTTACCATCGTCGGTGAGTGATGCCCCATGGAACTGCTCTGTTTCAAATCCATGCACCCATTTTTAAAAGTCGTACGACACTTTTTCGACATTTTGGACGGATGTTGCACCTTGCACCGTAGAGGTTGCACACTATGGATATCGATTCTTCGGATGGCCATAACTATTAGCTCGTTTAGAGTTACGGGAGCCATAACCCGTCAAAACGAAGCTCTCTGTGAGTTTTATGGCTATGTCTTCTTTAATCCGTCATTGGTTAGTTTCATACCCAAAAAACCTTATTCGAACCTCAATCATGTCTGGGATATTTTTTACCCTTCGTTTTTTCGTCACGTGTATTTTTTCTGTAAAACGCGGTCCTCATGGTTGGTCTGTGATTTACCATCGCTAGTGAGTGGTTCCCCATGGTACTACCCCATTTCAAATCCATGCACCCATTTCTAAGAGCCGTACGACACTTTTTCGGCATTTTGGACGGGCGTTGCACCTTGCACCGTAGATGTTGCACCATGTGGATATCGATTCTTTGGAGGGCCATAACTGCTGGCTCATTTAGAGTTACGGGTGCCATAACCAGTCAAAACGAAGCTCTCTGTGAGTTCTAGGGCTATGACCGCCTTAAGCCATCACTAGTTAGTTTCATACCCAAAAAATCTTATCCGAACCTCAATCAGATCTTGGACGTTTTTTTACCCTTCGTTTGTTCGTCACGTGGATTTTTTCTGTAAAACGGGATCCCCGTGGCTGGTCTATGATTTATCATCATCGGTGAGTGGTGCCCCATGGTACTGCTCCATTTCAAATCCATGCACCCATTTCTAAAATTCGCACGGCACTTTTTCGGCATTTTGGACGGATGTTGCACCTTGCACCGTAGATGTTGCACCCTGTGGATATCGATTCTTCGGAGGGCCATAACTGTTGGCTCGTTTAGAGTTACGGGAGCCATAACATGTAAAAATGAATCTCTCTGTGAGTTCTATGGCTATGACAACTTTAAGCCATCACTGGTTAGTTTCATACCCAAAAAATCATATACGAACCACAATCAGGTCTTGGAAGTTTTTTACCCTTTATTTTTTCGTCACGTGGATTTTTCTATAAAACGGGATCCCCGTGGCTGGTCTATGATCTACCATCACTAGTGAGTGGTGCCCCGTGGTACTGCTCCGTTTCAAATCCATACACCCATTTCTAAAAGTCGTACGACACTTTTTCGGCATTTTGGACGAATGTTGCACCTTGTACCGTAAATGTTGCACCCAGTGGATATCGATTCTTTGGGGGCCATAACTGTAGGCTCGTTTAGAGTTACGGGAGCCATAACATGTGAAAAAGAAGCTCTCTATGAGTTCTATGACTATGACATCTTTAAGCTGTCACTGGTTTAGTTTCATACCTAAAAAATCTTATCCGGACCTCAATCGTGTCTTTGAAGTTTTTTACCCTTCGTTTTTTCGTCACGTGGATTTTTTCGGTAAAACGGAATCCCCGTGGATGGTCTATGACTTACCATCGCCGGTGAGTGGTTCCCCATGGCACTACCCCGTTTCAGATACATGCACACATTTCTAAAAGTCGTACGGCACTTTTTTGGCATTTTGGACGGATGTTGCACCCTGTGGATATTGATTCTTCAAAGGGCCATACCTGTTGGCTCGTTTATAGTTATGGGAGCCATAACCATTCAAAACGAAGCTCTCTGTGAGTTCTACGGCTATGACGTCTTTAAGCCATCACTGGTTAGTTTCATACCAAAAATATCTCATCTGAACCTCAATCGGGTCTTGGGCGTTTGCTACCCTTCATTTTTTCGTCACGTGGATATTTTCTGTAAAACGGGATCCCCGTGGCTGGTCTATCATATACCATTGCCGGTGAGTGGTGCCCTATGATACTGCTCCGTTTCAAATCAATGCACCCATTTCTAAAAGTCGTACGGCACTTTTACGGCAATTTGGACGGATGTTGCACCTTGCACCGTAGATGTTGCACCCTACGGATATCGATTCTTCGGAATTCCATAACTGTTGGCTCGTTTAGAGTTACGGGAGCAACAACCAGTCAAAAGGAAGCTCTCTGTGAGTTCTACGGCTATGATGGCTTTAATCCGTCACTGGTCAGTTTCATGCCCAAAAAATCTTATCCGGACCTCAATCGGGTCTCGGACGTTTATAACCCTTCTTTTTTCGTCACGTGGATTTTTTTTGTAAAATGGGATCTCCGTGGCAAGTCTATGATTTACCATCACCGATGAGTGGTGCCCCATGGTACTACTCTGTTTCAAATCCATGCGCACATTTCTAAAAGTCGTACGGCACTTTTTTGGCATTTTGGATGGATGTTGCACCTCGCACCGTAGATGTTGCCCCTTGTGGATATCGATTTTTCGGAGGGCCATAACTGTTGGCTCGTTTAGAGTTACGGCAGCCATAACATGTAAAAACGAAGCTCTCTGTGAATTCTGCTGCAATGACGGCTTTAAGCCGTCACTGGTTAGTTTCATACCCAAAAAATCATATCCGAACCTTAATCGCGCCTTGGATGTTTTTTACCCTTCATTTTTTCGTCAGTGGATTTTTTCTGTAAAACGGGATCCCCTTGGCTGGTCTATGATTTACCATCGCCGGTGAGTGGTGCAACATAGCACTGCTCCATTTCAAATCCATGCACCCATTTCTAAAAGTCGTACGACACTTTTTTGGCATTTTGGAGGGATGTTACACCTTGCACCTTAAATGTTGCACCCTGTGGATATCGATTCTTCGGAGGGCCATAACTTTTGGCTCGTTTAGAGTTATGGGAGCCATAACCAGTCACAATGAAGCTCTCTGTGTGTTCTACGGCTGTGACGCCTTTAAGCCATCACTGGTTAGTTTCATACCCATAAAACTTATCCGGACCTCAATCTGGTCTTGGACGTTTTTTACCCTTCGTTTTTTCATCACGTGGATTTTTTCTGTAAAACGGGATCCCCTTGGCTGGTCTATGATTTACCATCACCGGTGAGTGGTGCCCCATGGTACTGCTTCATTTCAAATCCATGCACCCATTTCGAAAAGTCCTACGGCACTTTTTCGGCATTTTGGACGGATGTTGCACCTTGTAGCGTAGATGTTGCACCCTGTGGATATCGATTCTTCGAAGGGCCATAACTGTTGGCTCGTTTAGTGTTACGTGAGTCATAACCCGTCAAAACGAATCGCTCTGTGATTTCTACGGCTATGACCGCTTTATGCCATCACTGGTTAGTTTCAAACCCAAAAATTCTTATCCGAACCTCAATTGGGTCTTGGATGTTTTTTACCATTCGTTTTTTCGTCACATGGATTTTTTCTGTAAAACAGGATCCCCGTGGCCAGTCTACGATTTGCCATCGCCAGTGAGTGGTGCCCGTGGTACTACTTCGTTTCAAATCCATGCATCCATTTTCAAAAGTCGTACGGCACTTTTTGGGCATTTTAGACGGATGTTGCAGCTTGCACCGTAGATGTTGCACCCTATGGATATCGATTCATCGGCGGGCCATAACTGTTGGCTCGTTTAGAGTTACGGGAGCGATAACTAGTCAAAACCAAGCTCTTTGTGAGTTCTATGGCTATAACGACTTTACGCCGTCACTGGTTAGTTTCATACCCAAAAAAGCTTATCTGTATCTCAATCGGGTCATATTCGTTTTTTGCTCTTCGTTTATTCATCACGCGGATTTTTTCTGTAAAACGGGATCCCCGTGGATGGCCTATCATTTACCAACGCCGGACAGTGGTGCCCCGTGGTACTGCTCCGTTTCAAATCCATGTACCCATTTTTAAAAGTCGTACGGCACTTTTTCGGCATTTTGGACGGATGTTGTACCTTGCACCGTAGATATTGCATCCTGTGGATATCGATTCTTTGGAGGGCCAGAACTGTTGGCATGTTAGAGTTATAGGAGCCAAAACAAGTCAAATCGAACCTCTCTACGAGTTCTACAGCAATGACAGCATTAAGCCGTCACTGGTTAGTTTCATGTATCCGAACCTCAATAGGTCTTGGACGTTTTTTACCTTTTGTTTTTTCGTCGCGTGGATTTTTTATGTAAAACGGGATCCCCGTGGCTGGTCTATGATTTACCATCGCCAGTGAGTGGTGCCCATGGTACTGCTCTGTTTCAAATCCATGCACCCATTTCTAAAAGTCGTACGGCACTTTTTCGACATTTTGGACGGATGTTGCAGCTTGCACCGTAGATGTTGCACCCTGTGGATATCGAATCTTCGGAGGGCCATAACTGTTAGCTCATTTAGAGCTACGAGAGCCATAACCAGTCAAAACGAAGCTCTCTGCGAGTTCTACGATACTACATCTTTAAGCTGTCATTGGTTGGTTTCATACATAAAAAAGATTATCCGAACCTCAATCGGGTCTTGGACGTTTTTTACCCTTTGTTTGTTCGTCACGTGGATTTTTCTGTAAAACGAGATCCCCGTGGCTAGTCTATGATTTACCATCGTCGGAGAGTGGTGCACCATGGTACAGCTCCGTTTCAAATCCATGCACCCATTTCTACAAGTCGTACGACACTTTTTCGGCATTTTGGACGGATGTTGCACCTTGCACCGTAGATGTTGCACCCTGTGGATATCGATTCTTCGGAGGGCCATAACTGTTGGCTCGCTTAGAGCTGCAGGAGCCATAACCTGTCAAAACGAAGCTCTCTGTGAGTTATTTGGCTATGACAGCTTTAAGCCGTCACTGTTTAGTTTCATACCGAAAAAAGCTTATCCGAATCTCAATCGGGTCTTGGACGTTTTTTACCCTTTGTTTTTTCGTCCCGTGGATTTTTCTTGTAAAACGGAAATACCATGGCAGGTCTATGATTTACCATTGCCGGAGAGTGGTGTCCCAAGGTACTACTCCATTTCAAATCCATGCACCCATTTCTAAAAGATATACGGCACTTTTTCGGCATTTTGGACGGATGTTGCACCTTGAACCGTAGATGTTGCACCCTGTAGATATCAATTCTTCGAAGGGCCATAATAGTTGGCTCGTTTAGAGTTACGGGAGCCATAACCAGTCAAAACGAAGCTCTCTGCGAGTTCTACGGCTATGGCAGCTTTAAGCCGTCACTGGTTAGTTTCACACCCAAAAGATCTTATCCGGACCTCAATCGGGTTTTAGACGTTTTTTACCCTTCGTTTTTTCGTCACGTGGATTTTTTCTGTAAAACGAGACCCCCATGGCTGGTCTATGATTTACCACCGCCGGTGAGTGGTGCCTCTAGGTACTGCTTCAATTCAAATCTATGCATCCATTTCTCAAAGTCGTACGACAATTTTTCGGCATTTTTGACGGACGTTGCACCTTGCATCGTAGATGTTGAACCCTATGGATATCGATTCTTCAAGGGTCATAACTATTGGCTCGTTTAGAGTTACAAGAGCCATAACTAGTCAAAACGAAGCTGTCTATGAGTTCTACGTCTTGACCGCTTTAAGTCATCGCCGGTTAGTTTCATACCCAAAAAATCTTATCCGAACCTCAATCAGGCCTTGGACGTTTTTTACCATTCGTTTTTTCATCACGTTGATTTTTTCTTTAAAACGGGATCCCCGTGGATACTCTATGATTTACCATCCCCGGAGAGTGATGCCCCATGGTACTGCTCCGTTTCAAATCCATGCACCAATTTTCTAAAGTCGTACGACATTTTTCGGCATTTTGGACGGATGTTACACCTTGCACTGTAGATGTTGCACCCTGTGGATATCGATTCTTCAGAGAGCCATAACGGTTGGCTCGTTTAGAGCTACGGGAGCCATAATCAGTCATAACAAAGCATCATGCGAGTTCTACATCTGTGATAGCTTTAAGCCGTTACTGGTTAGTTTCATACCCAAAAAATCTTATCTGGACCTCAATCAGGTCTTGGATGTTTTTTACCCTTCGTTTTTCGTCACGTGGATTTTTTCTGTTAAATGGGATCCCCGTGGCTAGTCTATGATTTACCATTGCCGGAGAGTAGTGCCCATGGTACTGCTCCATTTCAAATCCATGCACCCATTTCTAAAATTCGTACGATACTTTTTCGGCATTTTGGACAGATGTTTCACCTAGCACCATAGATGTTGCACCCCGTGGACATCCATTCTTCGTAGGGCAATAACTGTTGGCTCGTTTAGAATTACGGGAGCCATAACCATTCAAAACGAAGATCTCTATGAGTTCTACGGTTATGACAGCTTTAAGCTGTCACTGGTTAGTTTAATACCCAAAAAATCTTATCCGAATCTCAATCGGGTCTTGGACGCTTTTTACCCTTTGTTTTTTCGTCACGTGGATTTTTTCTGTAAAACGGGATCCTCGTGACTGGTCTATGGTTTACCATCGCTGGTGAGTGGTGCTTCATGGTACGTCTCCGTTTCAAATCTATGCACCCGTTTCAGAAATTCGTACTGCACTTTTTCTGCATTTTGGACGGATGTTGCACCTTGCACCATAGATGTTGCACCCTATGGATATCGATTCTTCGAAGGGCCATAACTGTTGGCTCGTTTAGATTTACGGGAGCCATAACCAACAAAACGAATCTCTCTGCGAGTTCTACGGCTTTGACATCTTTAAGCCGTCACTGGTTAGTTTCTTAACCAAAAAAGCTTATCCTAATGTCAATCGGGTCTTGGACATTTTTTACGCTTTGTTTTTTCGTCACGTGGATTTTGTCTGTAAAACGGGATCCCCATTGCTGGTCTATGATTTACCATCGTAAGAGAGTGGTACCCAAAGGTACCTCTCCGTTTCTAATCCACGCACCTATTTCTAAATGTTCTACGGCTCTTTTTTGGCATTTTGAACGGTTGTTGCACCTTGCAGCGTAGATGTTGCACCCTATGAATATCGATTCTTTGGAGTACCATAACTGTTGGTTCGTTTAGAGTTACGGGAGCCATAACCAGTTGAAATGAATCTCTTTGCAAGTTCTACGATTATGACAGCTTTAAGCCATCACTGGTCAGTTTCATACCCAAAAAAGCTTATCTAAATCGGGTCTTGGATGTTTTTCACCCTATTTTTTCATGACGTGGATTTTTTCTGTAAAACGGGATCCCCGTGGCTGGTCTGTGTGGTGCCCCGAGGTACTGCTCCTTTTCAAATCCATGCACCTATTTCTAAAAGTCGTACGGCACTTTTTCGGCATTTTTGACGGATGTTGCATCTGGCACTGTAGATATTGCAGCCTGTGGATATCGATTCTTCGAAGGGTCATAACTATTGGCTCGTTTAGAGTTACGGGAGCCATAACCAGTCAAAACGAAGCATCCTGCGATTTCTACATCTATGACAGCTTTAAGCTGTCACTGGTTCGTTTCATACCCAAAAAAGCTTATCCGAATCTCAATCGGGTCTTGGACGTTTTTTACCCTTCGTTTTTTCGTTACTTGGATTTTTTCTATAAAACAGGATCCCCATGGATGGCCATCGCCGAAGAGTGGTGTCCCATGGTACTGCTCCATTTCAAATCCATGCACCCAATTCTAAAAGCCATACGGCACTTTTTCAACATTTTGGATGGATGTTGCACCTTGCACCATAGATGTTGCACCCTGTGGATATCGATTCTTCAAAGGGTCATAAATGTTGGCTCGTTTAGAGTTACGGGAGCCATAACCAGTCAAAACGAAGCTCCCTACGAGTTCTACGGCTATGACCGCTTTAACCCGTCACTGGTTAGTTTCATACCAAAAAAAATCTTATCCGAATCTCAATCGGATCTTGGACGATTTTCACCCTTCGTTTTTTCGTCACGTGGATTTTTTCTATAAAACGGGATCCCCGTGGCTGATCTATGATTTACCATCGCCGGTGAGTGGTTCCCCATGGTACTGCTTCATTTGTAATCCATGCACCCATTTGTAAAAGTTGTACAACACTTTTTTGGCATTTTGGACAGATGTTGCACCTTGAACCGTAGATGTTGCATCCTGTGGATATCGATTCTTCGGAGGGCCATAACTGTTGGCTCGTTTAGAGTTACGGGAGCCATAACTAGTCAAAACGAAGCTCATTGCGATTTATATGGCTATGATAGCTTTAACCCGTCGCTGGTCAGTTTCATACCCAAAAAATCTTATCCGAATCTCAATCGGGTTTTGGACGTTTTTTACCCTTCGTTTTTTCGTCAAGTGGATTTTTTCTGTAAAACGGGATCCACATGGCTGGTCTATGATTTACCATCACCGGAGAGTGGTGCCCCCTGGTACTGCTATATTTCAAATCTATGCAACCATTACTAAAAGTCGTACGGCACTATTTCGGAATTTTGGATGGATGTTGCACCTTGCACCATAGATGTTGCACCCTGTGGATATTGATTCTTCGGAGGGCTATAAATGTAGGCACATTTAGAGTTACGGAAGTCATAACCGGTCAAAACAAAGCTCTCTGCGAGTTCTACAGCTATGACTATTTTAAGCCATCACTAGTTAGTTTCATAGCCAAAAAAATCTTATCTGAACCTCAATAGGGTCTTGGACGTTTTTTACCCTTTGTTTTCTCGTCACGTGGATTTTTTCTGTAAAACGAGATCCCCGTGGCTGGTCCATGATTTACCATCGCCGGTTAGTGGTGCCCATTGGCACTGCTCCGTTTCAAATCCATGCACCCATTTCTAAAAGTCGTACGACACTTTTTTGGCATTTTGGATGAAAGTTGCACCTTGCATCGTAGATGTTGCACCCTATGGATATCGATTCTTCGGAGAGCCATAACCGTTGGCTCGTTTAGAGTTACGAGAGCCATAACCAGTCAAAACGAAGACCTCTGTGATTTCTACGGTATGGCAGCTTTGAGCCATCACTGGTTAGTTTCATACCCAAAAAATCTTATCCGAACCTCAATTGGGTCTTGGACGTTTTTTACCCTTCGTTTTTTCGTCACGTGGATTTTTTCTATTAAACGGGATTCCCGTGGCTAGTGTATGATTTACCATCGCTGGTGAGTGGTGCCCCATGGTAATGCTCTATTTCAAATCTATTCATCCTTTTCTAAAAGTCGTATGGCACTTTTTCGGCATTTTGGATGTATGTTGCACCTTGCACCGTAGATGTTGCACCCTGTGGATATCAATTCTTCAGAGGGCCATAACTGTTGGCTCATTTAGAGTTACAGGAGCCATAACCAGTCAAAACGAAGCTCTCTGTGAGTTCTACAGCTATGACCGCTTTAAGCCGTCACTGGTTAGTTTTGTTATCCGCCTTTTGGCAAGGCCGTGACACCAAGAACTTGACTATAAACCAAGGATAGTTCGTCCTGGAGATCGTTGATACACAGGTCTGCTATGGATGTCGGTAAATTTTGTCCGTATCCGGATTAGGCCAAAATAAACAAGATACATCAAGCGGAGCCATGAAAGCCAACGTTCCAAATTTCAACTCGATCCAAATTCGTATGCTCAAGTTATGATCGATGCAAATTGAAGAAGACAACCCCTTTTTCGTTTCCATGACTGAGCCTCTGTTCGAATCGATCGCGTTCGCATCGATCAGACTACCCTGCTTCGCATCCATCGATAGGTCATACTTCGAATCGATCAGTTTCATACCCATCCACGAGCCTTATTCCGTATCGACCATTTTAATATCCGTCGATGAGTGGTATGCTTCGTATTGGTCATTCAGTGTCTAATTCATATCCATCGAGAAGGCACTTGATCGAATCCACCATATAGCCTTGGTTCATATCCATCAGTTGGCCTCACTTCGTATCCATCCCAAGTACTGCTTGTTCGTATCGATCGAACGAGGACAACCTCCATCGGTACGAAGTGGGCAGGCTACGAATCGATGCAAAGCACACATCATTGATGGATTCAATCTACACAACGTCTCTCGATACGAATGAAGCGAAGTTTAAGGGGAGACACAGTCGACTCGGAGTAAAAGGTGGATCGATGCGTGAAATGCATGCCGCGTCATCATAGAGGCACGTGCATCATCGATTTGAAGAGGATCGTTTCGATGTTATGGATTCGAACCAGACAGCCAATCGAAGAACTCAATCTCGTATCGACCATAACTCGAGCTCCACCAGTCCAAATGCTATGAAATTTTCACAGGAAATTATGTACAAGCCAGAGAATGTTCCCACCAAGTTTCGACCCCGTTGGACATCATCTTGATGGATACGAATTGAGTTCGTATCGATCACAGATTGAGTCGAAACTTTTCGGGACCGGACGCGTGGGCCCACCCAAGTGTCAGAAGGAGTCTCCCGAAGTTTGAGAGAAATATCTACCTCCTACGCCTATAAATAGAGCCCCAGAGCCTACAGAAAATGGATCTTTTTGATTCTTAAGCTCCCAGACTCTGCCGGATCGAGCTTTGCATCCAAATCTTGCTGTTGCAACCGAATTCAAAGTTTTTATTAACTATTGATCGATGTAGTGAAGTGTAATCGTTGAAAGAAAATCAACAAAGTCATAAAAACTTCACAGTGGACGTAGGCAACATGCCGAACCACTCTAAATTGCTTGTCTGTGCATTTACATTTCTGTTTGTTGGAGTTTTGTTAGATAATCTTCATTTTAGATTTATATTCTTCACTTTTATCTCTTCAAAAACTTTCAAAGAGTGTTGAGCTTATTTTTGGTACAAACACTTTGGTGCTTTCACTAAGAGAACCCAGATTTTCTCCTGCTCCTTGGATCTGTTTTCGATACCGGATTGTATAAATCTAAGAGAAAGATCCAGATTTCCAATCCAGATTCCTTCCACCCTATTCAGATTTGCGTAAAATCTAGGAAAGAATCTCATCCATCGCCTTGGTTAACACAAGGACTACTTCCAATGTTGTCGATCAAGAAAGCGGAGATAGGCAAAATCTTGCGCAGCTGCCTCCAACCAACCAAAGCGCTACCGGACCCTCAGATCTGTCAGGCCCGGTTATGAGACAAGAGTTTCAAATGCTGTTTCAAAAACTGACCCAGAGTCGGTAGTAGTTGACTGAACAGTTGCATGCAAATGCTGAACTGACTGACCAGTTGAACCGCCAAAGGCGCAGAAGATCCAGGAGGGATCACGCCTCTAACTCCTCTACCGAAAGTTTAGCTTCGTCCGGTTACAACCACAGATCTACCCGTCTCCGGCTAGACGGGAGTTACGCACAAGCTGCTGGACATCAACCAGGATTGACCGTTGGGCAGTTGAGAGTTTTCCCATCTGCCAATTTTCATATTGGACCGTCCTCTCGAGGAGGTGCTGTTCCACAGTATACCACAGACAACCGTGCTACCACCACCGCGGTTGAACCAGGGCTCGATGCCCGAAATCAGTCGAACTAGAACCGTCATCAACGTGGACGTACTGCTAAACCATACGTCCCAGAAGACCATGATCCAAGGAGACGAGACACGGACCATTGACAGTGTCCGATCCAACCTCATAATGTGGAACCTGACCACGCTTTGGCTCAACCCCCACAGAATGTCCAAATGCCGGATATTTCGACTATAATTCTGCAAATGATCCGTGAAAGTCAGGGTCTTACCAACGATGACTGGGGAATCTCCCGGAGTCATAGCCCTTTCATGGATGAGATTCTTTATGCTGAACCCCCTCGGCGATTCAGAATGCTGACTTTACCTGCCTACGAAGGGAATTCAGATCCCAATCAACATATCTTGAAATATTAATGATCGATGAGTGCTGCGAGAGCCGATGATGCAGTAAAATGCCGAAGCTTCCTAATTTCCTTGGAGGGCATCGCTACCATGTGGTTCACCCGATTGCCACCCCAATCCATTTCTTCCTTTGACCAGTTAGCTACTAAAATTGTTGAGCAATTCCGCATTCATGTCGCAAGGCTGAAAGATGTTAACACTCTATCTAGTATCACCCAAGATCTTGGAGAGACACTCAGATACTACTTAGAGAGGTTCCATGCTGCATGTGCGGAGATCAGCAATCCAAACGATAACTTCGTTCTTATGGCTTTGACTAAAGGGTTCATCCCCGATTCTGAATTCCGCAACTGGTTGGCCGGAAAACCGCCATGCATCGTTGGACCGTTTGTATGCCAAGGCGGCTCAATTCCTAAGAAGGGAAGATGCAAAATAGTCTAGGAAGCAAGATAATGCATAGACGAGCAGGGAAGGAGTCCAAAGCAATGTTGCGGTCAAACAGTTCGGTGAGTGCTACGGAAAAGTTCTGTTAAATATTCAAAACAAACAAACTCAGCAAAGGGATAACGTGAATCAAAATAGAAAGCGGGATCAGAGTTGTGGCCCACAGCGCAAAAACCCTATGTCTGATAATTACACTCCTTTGAATACATCACTGGAGAACGTGTCTTTACAAACCTGTAATACCATTCAGAAACCTGCACCAAAACCGTCGTCAAAAAGGCAAATCCAGGTGGAAATTTTTTGTAGGTTTCACGAAATCTATGGCCATGATACAAATGAATGTCGTCATTTGCAAGATCTTGCGGAGAAGTTGATTAGAGAAAGGAAGCTAGAACGGTTTGTACGGGCACCGCAGTCTGGAGGGGCGGGGTCATCAAATCAGAATGATACGCCCAATCGGGCAAGACAGGAGGAACCCGCCCATACCAGTGGGAGATTAGTGATAAATTCAATTAGTGGTGGTCCCATTTTATCAAGAGCCTGAAACGACGAGGATCCTCGACACCACTACACATGACATGCTTTATTTAGTCCATAAATCCTTTACAATTTGCCTCTGCATTTTAAAATTCGAATTTGTAATATGGCACTGACTTTGCCATGCTTTTCCATTTCAGCAATAAATTACCATATATTCGGGCTAAAACTGTGATTCACCAAATGCGACATTCAACCATCATGATGCACGAAGAGCTAAGTTTCATCGTACGATGAAATTTATTCAAATAGCGAGTGACTGTGATACGACCGGCCACTCACTAAGTGAAACCCAAGCTCGGGGGCAAGCCATCACACTAAATATTAAATTGGACCAACACACGACAGTTCTATAACTAACTCCGAGTTTCCAAAGTGCGACGAGTACAAATTTATAAATACAGTTTCGAAGAGGGCGGACCCATCCACCTAACGACTTCGACCGTATCCTAAGCAAGTTCGAGGAGGATGGATCCATCCATCTAACGACCTCGCTTGTCGACTCAGGGTGATGTGAATTGACCATCCGCGATCTTGATAATTCTACCATTCCCAGAGTGCGCACGCAATCCAAATGCCCAAACAAACGTGACCGACCGTTTGTCGGCCATCTCCAAACTCTCAGAGTGCGAGTCGGAGTATAAAATTCTTAAATGCGGTTCTAGAGAGTGTAACCCGTCCACCTAACAACTTCGACCGTGTCCTAACCAAGTTCAAGGAGGATGGATCCATCCATCTAACGACCTCGCTTGTCAACTCGGGGTGGAAGTCATCTGACCATCCACGATCCCGATAAATCTTTCATTCCCAGAGTGCGAACAAACTCCTAAAAGGCCTAAACAGATGTGACTGACCATCTGTCGGTAAACTCCAAATTCCCAGAGCATGAATTGGAGTATAAACGCTAGCTCCAGATTCCCAGAGCGTGAATTGGGGCACACACACACTAAGTCTAAGTTGCCAGAGTGCGGACTGGATCACAAACATCGACAGTCTCTGGATTCCCAGAGCATGAACCAGATTATCGATCGCAAGTAACTCTAAATCCCCAGAGTGTGGTCAGAGCATATAAAATAATTTGAGTGCGAACGATCACTCATAATTTAACCTAAGATCCCAGAGCATGGACGTGTGCTGAAAAACTTCGATAGGCGTGATAGATCACCAATGTACAAGTGCAGATCCCCAGAGTGCGGAAATGATTAATACGAATAAGCAAGTGCGATTCAACCGCTCGACTTTCACTTGTTTCTGCATCGATATGACGATGTTAAACTCGAAAAATAGAGACAAGTTACGATCGCTGGCCGATCTTTACAATTTGTTCCTAGAACTGGGGGCAGGGCTTAAGTGTTAACCACTGGCTGAAGCAGTGCGATGTCTAAGTCCAACTCGATCTCCCGTTACAACCCGTACTTGTGATTTTCAGACTTGGCAAATAAAAAGAACTCAAGAGTTGAAGCTCCGCGAGTACATGGAACCAAGATCCAAACGCTACAACACTTAAGAATAAAAGACAGAAATAAGAGTTGAAGCAACAAAACAAAATTTTATTTCAACTAATCAAAAGCAAAGACTTATATATAAGTTCTTCCAGAAAATTCCTGCTAGCAGGAGCCGAAACCGCATCTATACACAGCCTATGAAAGAAAGACAAGTTCTTTGCCAACAAAAAATTTGCGCCGAAGGGGCCAATTTACTCCTTAACCTTCTTCGGCTTCCTCTTAAATGTGGATCCGCCAGAGCCATTAATGATTTTTCACTTTGAGCCTTTACTCTTTGGCGGATCGTCTCTAGATGGAGGCATGATATCGACATCTTCCTCCGAACTTGAGTCTATGAGAATGCTTCCTGCAGAAGGAGTCGGAGGAACCAGATCTACAGCCGAGGGTGGGATCGACGCACTAGTATCAACGAGTGTGCCCCCAGGAGATATCATCATTAGCAGAGTAGGGCTATGCGCCACCGTTCCACCCTCTGAACTGCCACCGTGTGCCGCTGCATCCATCTCGGCGTTGATTTCAGCCAGTATCTCTGCTTCTCGAATAGCTTGGGCTTCGCTGTGGGCAGCAGTGGTCTGTGTCGAAGCGCTAGAAGCAGGCGAAAATCCACTAAGGATGAATGGTAAGTCTGCAAAGGGGTCGCTCTATCGGCCAAGAAGCTCGTTCATCATCTACTCATAAAAAGAGATTGAGCTCCCTTGCGTTACTTCAATGGGCACAACTATTGCCATAGAGGTCTCCTCGGTGATGATGACCCCTACGCTTGATGTGATTCCTGGATTGCAGGAGGCGCTGTCTGTATAACTCTAGTCACTGGACAAGGAAGACGAGAAGTTGTTAGTATACACTTCAAATACAAGTCCTTCATTTCGAATACACATGAGATTTTTTCAGAATACCTTCCTTAGTTTGACCCGTAGTTGACTGAATAGCTTCGTGAGAATGCTCCTTTATAGGAGATAGGCGTGGTTGTTCTGGGTCATAAGCTGGGATGGGCTGAGGCTCAACCATCGAAGTAGGCTCAGCTCGAGATGAGATAACAATCTGAAAACCTGTAACATGATGCTCAACTCCTGAGCTTTCCCCAGTTTCCTGGTGCTGGGTGCCAATTCTCTCTCTTGCGTGAGAAATCATAGAGTCGTGAAGAACCTTCTTTTCATCCTCATTCAGTATGCGGTTCTCCAGCTCAAACTCGTCAAAGGCTTCGCCCGACTACCCCGCCTTCTCCTCCTCAACCAGTAGGTTCCAGGCATTGTAAAGGTGTGTTAGGTAATCATTGAGCCAAGCCAGATCTCTATGCCTCAACACATTGGCATTGTAAGTGACACAGAGCTCTCTACGTCAGCCTCAAGCCCGGTTTCCGCCAGCCGGACTTTTTCATCAACTTCAGCCTCTACCTTGTGGACTTTGTCCATGGACACGTCTCTCTCCCTCTGAAGCGCCACCACTTGATCGTACGCTTTTTGTGCGGAAACATTAGCATCATCTTTCTCTTTCATGATTTCAGAGATTTGGCCTTAAGCTCATTCAACTCTTTCAGGACTGCATCTCGCTCAGCGTTCATGATGGTATACCTGTGGCCCATGTCCTCCACCGTGGCTTAGTGCTCCCGTTTCATTCTATCCATCACTGCGTGGGCCTCGTCGGTCTTCTTAAGAGCTTTAATCTCGGATTTACGAGAAGAATCGGCCTCATTACTGAGTATTTGAATAATATGATCTTTTTGCGAAAGCTCCTTCTCCAATTTTTCGATCGTAGCGGCCCAGTCGAAGGCCACCTTCGATGCTTTTTTCGCAGCTTTCGACCACTCCTAATACTGGAAGAATATATCCGCGACATAATCGTGCACTGTGTATTCGGCCGACGCCGGAATTCTTTTCAAGAATGGGGGAAAGATGTAGCCATCAAAGCAAATGTCAGGAAAATCCTTTCTCAATTGAGCGAGCCTATTCCCTCCTTACCCGGTAGGCTCAACGAGGGCATGTGCAGTAGTTGAGGGGTCCGCAGCTTCAGTCTTACGTTGAGATTCATGCCTAGACGATTGGGAAGACGGTTTATACCGCGGAGCTTCCAAAGGTCGTGAAACATGAACTAGCGGCAGTGCAGAAGCTCTAGGAGGAGGCATGCGAGATCGACGCCTGTACCCCTTATCTCTGTCGGACCGTTCTTGACTAGAGTACTCCTAATCATAGTCTCTGTCTCCTTCTCTCGTATGCAGTTCGTAGTATGATGAAGATCGGCGTTTGTTGCATAGACTACCAAGCATTGAGCCTTGACCGGACGTGGTATCCGCAAAGTAAAACAAGATAAAAATTAGTAATCTTTCATAGTAGGCAATTTACAGTCAAAAATCATGTAGTGCCATCAAGTGTGAATGTATTTGCAAGCCCCTGACCAACCGGATGTTTTGACCATGCTAGTAGGAAGAGACTCGCTTGAAACTAAGGCATGTTGGAGTTCATCCAATCCGACAACATGTTGCATGGACACGTCATCCGAAATTGGAAGATCGGCGAGCCCTTCGTAGAGATTTTCCATTCGCGGGGGAGACGCCTCCAAAATTTTAACTCCGGAGACGGACCGGAACGTGACTACAGATTTCCATCTCCTCAATTTGGATTGCTTAAAAACGGCTGCCTTGCCTTTTCTCTTGTCATCAGAGCACTGGATTGCATCTACAGGCTCGGCCAATGGTTCGTCATCAATATGGGTTCTTTCGAAATCAACTTCCTCAACTATGACAACTCTGGGCTTCTTGCGCTTAACTCGTTCCCTCGAGATAGTCCTTAGTGCACCTTCGAGCCTTATACTTTGCCTTCGCTCAATCAGTCCAAGAATCCTAAGGTTCCTATCCATCAAGACCAAGTCGATGTTCCTCTCTTCACTTGGGACCTCTTGGAGGACCCGAACTATCTCCTTGTTGTATTTTCCCTCTGGTCGCTGCATTATCGCTATAAAGAAAAAGAGATGTGAGCTATCTCCATCTATAGCTGTCTTATCAACTACTCCAGAAGATGAAAATACTCACGTCTAAATAGCCATTGACTGACGAATCCTGGAGGGCATCTAACATAGAACCACTCCGTCTTGAAGTAGCTCAGCCTAGTCCAAGACCCCGTGACTACTTGGCAATTCCTTACAGCCTCCAGGAATGTGAAAGATGGGCTATCTGTTCGACTCTTGAAGTTGAACAAGAATCCTATCTCGGTTGGAAGAGGTGGTTGATAGAGATACTCCATGAATACAATGAACAAGCTGTTCAGCAAAGCGTATCCGTTAGGGTGTAGCTGAGATAGAGCGATCCCCAGAAAAGACAACACTTCTCTTATATATTGATTGAACGGAGGGAGTGTCCCAACTGCACACGCATGACGATTGAATGTCGTATACCCCTCCGGTGGACTGTGTGGTATGTCGTTTGGTCCTGGCAATAATACGTCATCCACCGACAGACCATGTCTTAAGAATACTCTCCCCAGTATATCTTCAGAAATATTGGACGGAATAGAGTCTGGCGGACTATTGATGAAAGATTCATCAGGTGCCTCGTCCGGAGCTAGATCAATGACTTCGGCCTCGATGTCCGGTGTTTCAAGCATGGGTGGAATTAAACTCTGAGTTTCCTGTGGCTGCGAGCTTGGAGTTTCCATAACTAGCTAACTCATGAGAAATCATCATTAGACGATGGTGAACCCGTGCGTTCCCCGGTGTAAAGTGTGTGAATGTGTTGTGCAGTGCTGTGCATTACTTGAACAAATTCTGCAGAATTAAAGGAAATATGCAAACGACATAAACATTGGTATCCAGTTGGAGTGACCGTCATCGCTGACCGTCACCACCGTACCATCCAGTTGTTAGCGGTCGATCCAAGTTAAAGTCCGTTATCATCATGTTAAGTTATAGTTCCATCGACGAGCTTCAAAAGGCAGTCAAGTATGTAGTTACACGATCAAGTCCGGTTATGCAAGGCTAAAGCTCGTCGGAATCTTGCTATCGATTGTTCACAGTTTCGAATCCATCAGAGTTCGAGTTAGTATTGATCGAGAGGGATCTATTTCGTATCGATCGGTAATGGCCGTCTTCGAATCGATCATGGCCAGTGGCTTCGAATCGATCATTAATGTCCAGGTTCGAATTGATCAGGTTTGCCTCAGTTTCGTATCGATCACATTCGAATCGATACATTTCGTATCGATTATGTGTGTATGTTCGAATCGATTTAAAACCCTTGGCTTACCATCGATCAATAGTTTGGGCTTCGTATCGATTTCTAAAAATGAGATTTTGCATCGATCATTGGCCTGCCGTTGGAGTATGATTTTCATGTCGATCGTATAGAGCATGCCCACACATCGGTCGCCGCAGATCGATATGATATCTCACTGACTTCGATCAATGCGATCCGCGTCATCTACACAACACTTCCAGAATCGATATAAAATCCAAAACAACACTTTGTCATTTACATCGATTCGAATGAAGCCGCTTATGATCGAGGCGAAGCGAGGATTAAACCTTTCGTCTTCACACTCTTTCTTCCTCAAATGGCCCTATATCCATGGACATCTTCAATCCTCACCCTCACTTTGGCCCAACTCCAGCCCTTATTCCATCAGGATCGATCTCAAAACCGAATAAGATAGCGAGGATTTTGAGTCTCAATGTGCAGATGTCAGATCCGTTCGCAACATTACCTATTTGCAGTGGATTGTTCAACAGATTGAAGATTTGGTTCGATTCGAAAGGCAGGAAGTGCTTCTTTTCTCGAGTTTGTGGATCGATATGAAAGAGTAGAAAGTAACTGTGAAAAGTAAAAGGGGAAAAGCGCTTAGGCCCACTGTATTTATACGGACCCAAGGGAAGAAGAGGGGCCATTCGTCTCCCGTTCAGAGCAATCGATCGCTGCAGGTCAACCATGCCAACGAATCCACCACTGGATTTGTTCGACATGCTATTCGTATCCATCAGTTTAAGCCTAATCGACGCGAAGATTGTGGTGCAGGGTTTTATGAAACACCGGAGTCCATCGATGCAAAACACTTGTTCGTATCCATCGTTCTAAACTTCTCGATATGAACTACACTCTTCGAATCCATTGATTCACTTCTTCCAAAGACCAGCATTCATCGACGCAAGTTGAGGATCACCTGTTCGAATCCAACGGCGCCGAAGACCATCGATACAAATGTTAATTTTGTATCCATCGATGCTCATATCCATCGATTCGAAATGCAAGATTCACATCCATCAACACAAAGTCCATCAATGCAAGAGCGACATCTCAAGCTTCTACATCGATTCAGGAGAGGATCGATACGAAGAAACACTCAAAAACAACCATCAATTGTTGTTACAACGCAAGTTTCATGTCGATTCAGGAGAGGATTGATACGGACCTCAATATGAGAAAACTGACAATGACTCATGAAACGAGCAACGTTAACGAGGGTCAGGTTAACATATATATGTCTAAACACTATCGTACAACAACACAAGGTTACAACCTTCAACGAAGAAGCAATAACGGTTCAGAATGGAGAATGCAGCTTTTCAAAGCACATCGTGTTTCCACAAGACGTACGTTGGGGGGAAAATGTTATCCTGCCTTTTGGCAAGGCCATGACACCAAGAACTTGACTGGAAACCAAGGATAGTTTGTCCTGGATATCGTTGATACACAGGTCTACTATGGATTTCGGTAAATTTTGTCTGAATCCGGATTAGGCCACAATTAACAAGATACATCAAGCGAAGCCATGGAAGCCAACGTTCCAAATTTCAAGTCGATCCGAATTTGTATGCTCAAGTTATGATCAATGCTAGTTGAAGAAGACAACCCCTTTTTCGTATCCATGACAGAGACTCTATTCGAATCGATCGCGTTCACATCGATCAGACTACCCCGCTTCGCATCCATCGATTGGCCATACTTTGAATTGATTGGTTTCGTACCCATCCACGAGCCTTATTTCGTATCGACCGGTTTCGTATCCATCCATGAGTTGCATGGATCGTATTGGTCGTTCAGTGTATAATTTGTATCCATCGAGAAGGCACTTGATCGAATCCACCATATAGCCTTGGTTCGCATCCATCAGTTGACCTCACAACGTATCCATCCCAAGTATTGCTTGTTCATATCGATCAAACGAGGTCAAAGCACACGTCATTGATGGATTCAATCTACACAACGTCTCTCGATACGAATGAGGCGAAGTTTAAGGGGAGACATGGTCGACTCAGAGTAAAAGGTGGATTGATGCGAGAAATGCGCGTCGCGTCATCACAGAGGCACGTTCATCATCGATTCGAAGAGGATCGATTCGAAGCTATGGATTCGAACCAGACAGCCAATTGAAGAACTAAATCTCGTATCGATCATAACTCGAGCTCCACCACTCCAAATGCTATGAAATTTTCACAGGAGATTACGTACAAGCCAGAGAATGTTCCCACCAAGTTTCGACCCCATTGGACATCATCTTGATCGATAAGAATTGAGTTCGTATCGATCACAGATCGAGTCGAAACTTTCCGGGATCGGTCGCAAGGGCCCACCTACATGCCAGAAGGAGTCTCCCAAAGTTTGAGCGAAATATCAGCCTCCTACGCCTATAAATAGAGTCGCGGAGCCTATAGAAAATGGATCTTTTTTATTCTCAAGCGCGCAGACTCTACCAGATCGAGCTTTGCATCCAAATCTTACTGTTGCAATCGAATTCCAAGTTGTAATCGACTGTTGATTGTTGTAATCAAGTGTAATCGTCGAAATAAAATCAATAAAGTCATAAAAACTTCAGAGTGGACGTAGGCAACACGCCGAACCACTCTAAATTGCTTGTTGCGCATTTACATTTCTGTTTGTTGGATTTTTTGTTAGATAATCTTCATTTTAAATTTATATTCTTCACCTTTATCTCTTCAAAAACTTTTGAAGAGTGTTGAGCCCATTTTTGGTACAAATAATTTTCATACCCAAAAAAGCTTATCCGAACCTCAATCGGGTCTTGGACGTTTTTTACCCTTCGTTTTTTCGTCACGTGGATTTTCTCTGTAAAGCGGGATCCTCGTGGCTAGTCTATGATTTACCATCACCGGTGAGTGGTGCCCTATGGTACTGCTCCATTTCAAATCCATGCACTCATTTCTAAAAGTCGTATGGCACTTTTTCGGCATTTTGGGCGGATGTCGCACATTGCACCGTAGATTTTGCACCATGTGGATATCGATTCTTCGAAGGGCCATAACTGTTGGCTCGTTTAGAGTTACGGGAGCCATAACCACTCAAAATGAAGCTCTCTGCTACTTCTACGAATATGACATCTTCAAGCCGTCACGGGTTAGTTTCATACGCAAAATAGCTTATCCGAATCTTAATCGGGTCTTGGACGTTTTTTACCCTTTGTTTTTTCGTCATGTGGATTGTTTCTTTAAAACGGGATCCCCACGGCTGGTCTATGGTTTACAATCGCCGGAGAGTGATGCCCCATGGTACTACAACGTTTCATGTAACATCCCGCCTTTTCGCACACTTTAAATCGACACACGTGCCAATTCAAACCATACGGAAGGGCGGATTTTTATGGGGTAAATAAGAAAAAACAAGAAGGAAATAAAAGGAAAACAGAATCTCACAGCGGAAGGATAAAATATAATAATCAAAATACAGTTCATAAAACTATTTACAAAACATTTGATTCTTCTTTATACAATAAAATCAGAGTTCACTTACCAATAAATATCAATGCAGCGGAATTAAATGGTGTAGTGAAATAATATAGTAAATAATAGTAATACAATCTTCGTCTTCGTCCTCCAGAGCTAAACCTTCAAATCCTGAAACGCTCGGACTGACCCGAGCGAATTGAAAAGACAAAAAACTCGAGCCAGAACTAAAAGATCTTATGTAAGTTAAATTAACAGAAATAAATATGAGTGCAGTAACTCAAGAGATGCTTGGGATTTACATCTCCTAAGGATCCGTTAAATTATTTACTATGTAGTATATTGCGCTATTATAATAGTGTTTAATTGTAAAATAAACTTACTTTTAAATAGCGTTAAGGCTTTACATTTTCCACCTTAACACATTTATATATTCCCACAGTCTATACAGTACCGTAATCTCCCCCGTACTGGGCGTCGTCAGAGGGCACTCCATAGGTATGGTACAAAACCAAAATCGTACAAGGCGCGCTAGGGTAGGTGACACGGCACAACTAGGCAATTCCAGGGTAGATATACCAATTACGCTTCCGGGTCGGTGGTAACGCGTAGCCGCAGCTACTGCCCACCTTGAGCCACACCCCCAAAAAAATCAAAAGTGGCCACCGAATCAATCCAAGAATCAAAGTATAATATCGAAGGGATGTGTCCGATCAAAGGTGCTACCTTATTAACCCGTCAATCGCTCCTGTTTTAGCCACCTTATGCCAACTCACGGGAGTTGGGTCCACGTATTTACCTTACAGGAAACGCCGCCACCAACCTACTTCATTCTGGAATCTCCACCGCGTACACGGTTGTTAAAGTGGTTTTCGGAGTTGGCAGAGAGTACGACAACTTTCGATCCCGGTCTCTCCAACAACCAAACGTTATTATAACACCGCGGTCGTTTAAAAATAATTATACTTTCAAAACCAGAATATAATTATCCATTTCAAAACCCATAAATACGATATCATTTCCTTTTAAAAACCTAAATAAATATGGTATCATTTTATTTCAAATATATTTCTTTTCCAAAATCATGCCACTTTTAAAATTAATAATACCTCGAAACCAAATATTTGAATTTTAACTTTCAACATAATACTTCGAAATTCATAGTTTTAAAACCATAACTTCAAAACTTAAATGGTTTGGATATTCAACAGTATATAAAATAAAACAGTTGAATTTAAAATTTCTTTAAAAATAAATAATTCCCACACCTTCACAATCTTTATTTACTTTAAATTCAGTCTAAATCCATAACTTTTAGATTCACTTTCAGTTTGAATAAAACAATTCGATTTCAATATTTTCAACTTTGAGTATTTAATGAATTTCAAAACTAATATTGGGAATTTCAAACCAACAATTCATTTTCCTATTATTTAGTTTGAAAGGTTTAGATGATAAATCCATAACCATTTAAAATAAACTAAATTTATTAACACTAATTATTTCCTTTCATTTATTTATACTAGAATTATTCATTAAATCTAGTTATAAATATCATGCCTTAAAATTTCCAATTATAATAAGTTAACATCAAGTTATGGAGTTAATTTTTTAAATAAGATCAGTTCCAATTAAATTTCCAATTTATCTTTCAATCTTAGTTGATTTGAATCATTTAAAACTCTATATATATATATATACACACACACACAAGATCTTAAACCTGTACTTAATCATATAATATAAATTATCAAATTCCATTTTTCAACTTATTCACTTTTATTTAACAGATTTATGCATAACTTAAATTCAACAATTTAACTATATATGTGTATATAAAATATGTTTATATCATATCTAAATTTATTATTTATTAAACTGTATCATATCCAAACCATAAAAATCATTTTAATTTTTTTTATATATATATTGCGGTGCCTGTATATAATTTTCTATCCTATGGTCAAGTGATACGGATATTTATCATTTCAATCGGCAATTAAAAAAATAAAAATGCGGTTGTATATCATTTCAAACCGCAATCCCGAATGAAATGAAAATGCATGATAACTTGCAGTTTATATAAGATAGAACACATCATCCATTCACCCAATATCAATCATTAACCAATTTATTTCAATCATCATCAATTTAAACAAACACCAATATATAGCATATAAAAATAACAGATATCAACGAACAGTTTATATTCAATAGTAAATTAATAAATGTTAAATTGGAAGTTTATATGCAAAATAAATAAATTAAATTGTCTATTTATATGCAATAATGAAATTAAATAACAATTTAATTTTAAATGAATGCAATCTAACTGAGATGATGAATAAAATATGCCAAACAGTCATAAATGAATTTCTACTCATATCATAAATCAATTTAACAAACATAAGAAATTTTAGAAGTTGTGAGTGGGTTAAAACACTCACCTTTTGAATTTAAATTGAATTTAAATCCAATTTAAACCCAAAATTTCGACGGTCTCCAAATTGGTCCAAAATAGCATCAGCAGATCATAAATTTTATTACGATCCTAACAAAAAAATCTCACGTGAAACGGAGATCGTATGTGGAAAATATCATCGCTAAACGATTTGAAATCTAAATTAAAAATAAATAAACAATATAAAATAAATATGTACCACCCTTTTACGTGACGTCTCCCCCTACAGGAAACCCTAAATTCGCGTGCAGAGTTTTGCAGCCGCCACCCAAATCAACGACGCCGTGCCACCTACTCGCAAATTCCCTCCGACCTGAAGCCACCAGTGAAATTGCAACCTCACGCCGCCCCTCTCCTTGCCGTGCGACGCCACCAAGTTCGCCAGAACGAACGCAACCGCACCCCGTTAACCACAAATTTGCCGCGAATCCAGACACAAATAGGAGAAGATAACCGTATGGATGAGCTCAGCTCATCGATCTCTTCAAGCCCAAGGCCTCGGATCGTCGCAAGATCGAAGATCCATCGTTAAAATGACAAACTACAATGAACGGCCGAAGATAAAACATTAAATTCTGGACACACGAAAACTCAAATCGAAAAACGAACACATCCAAAAAATCACGCGCCTCGAGTCTCATCATATAATTTTTTGAGATTTTTTTGAGGACTATGAATTTTGACTTTGATTTTGAAATTGAAATTTAATCTAGGGTTTGGTTTGCAGCCATTGGGAAGAGGGGGAGCTGAGAAAATGAAGGCACAAACAAATGCGAATAGATGGAGGCTAGGGTTTATAACTGGGTTTATATAGGTAGGCTAGAAACTTGAATAGATGGATCTGATAAACAAACGTGTTGAACGATAATTGGCCTAAAAAGCCAATACTTTAAATCGACAAACGTGCCAATTCAAACCATACGGAAGGGCAGATTTTTATGGAGTAAATAAGAAAAAACAAGAAGCAAAATAAAAGGAAAACAGAATCTCACAGCGGAAGGATAAAATATAATAATCAAAATACAGTTCATAAAACTATTTACAAAACATTTGATTCTTCTTTATACAATAAATATCAGAGTTCACATACCAATAAATATCAATGCAGTGGAATTAAATGGTGTAGTGAAATAATATAGTAAATAATAGTAATACAATCTTCGTCTTCATCCTCCAGAGCTAAATCTTCAAATCCTAAACGCTCGGACTGACCCGAGCGAATTGAAAAGACAAAACACTCGAGTCAGAACTAAAAGATCTTATGTAAGTTAAATTAATAGAAATAAATATGAGTGCAGTAACTCAAGAGATGCTCGGGATTTACATCTCCTAAGGATCCATTAAACTATTTACTATGTAGTATATTGCGCTATTATAATAGTGTCTAATTGTAAAATAAACTTACTTTTAAATAGCGTTAAGGCTTTACATTTTCCACCTTAACACATTTATATATTCCCATAGTCTACACAGTACCGTAATCTCCCCCGTACTGGGCGTCGTCAGAGGGCACTCCATAGGTATGGTGCAAAACCAAAATCGTATAAGGCACGCTAGGGTAGGTGACACGGCACAACTAGGCAATGCCAGGGTAGACATACCAATTACGCTTCCGGGTCGGTGGTAACACGTAGCCGCAGCTACCGCCCACCTCGAGCCACACCCCAAAAAAAATCAAAAGTGGCCACCGAATCAATCCAAGAATCAAAGTATAATATCGAAGGGATGTGTCAAATCAAAGGTTCTACCTTATTAACCCGTCAATCGCTCCTGTTTTCGCCACCTTATGCCAACTTACGGGAGTTGGGTCCACGTATTTACCTTACAGGAAACGCCACCACCAACCTACTTCATTCTGGAATCTCCACTGCGTACACGGTTGTTAAAGTGGTTTTCGGAGTTGGCAGAAAGTATGACAACTTCCGATCCCAGTCTCTTCAACAACCAAACATTATTATAACACCGCGGTCATTTAAAAATATTTATACTTTCAAAACCAGAATATAATTATCCATTTCAAAACCAATAAATACGATATCATTTCCTTTTAAAAACCCAAATAAATATGATATCATTTTATTTCAAATATATTTCTTTTCCAAAATCATGCCACTTTTAAAATTTATAATACCTCAAAACCAAATACTTGAATTTTAACTTTCAACACAATACTTCGAAATCCATAGTTTTAAAACCATAACTTCAACACTTAAATGGTTTGGATATTCAATAGTATATAAAATAAAATAGTTGAATTTAGAATTTCTTTAAAAATAAATAATTCCCACACCTTCACATCTTTATTTACTTTAAATTCAGTCTAAATCCATAACTTTTAGATTCACTTTCAGTTTGAATAAAACACTTCGATTTCAATATTTTCAACTTTGAGTATTTAATGATTTTCAAACTAAGATTGGGAATTTCAAACCAACAATTAATTTTCCTATTATTTAGTTTGAAAGGTTTAGATGATAAATCCATAACCATTTAAAATAAACTAAATTTATTAACACTAATTATTTCCTTTCATTTATTTATACTAGAATTATTCATTAAATCCAGTTATAAATATCATACCTTAAAATTTCCAATTTTAATAAGTTAACATCAACTTATGGAGTTAATTTTTCAAATAAGCTCAATTCCAATTAAATTTCCAATTTATCTTTAAATCTTAATTGATTTGAATCATTTAAAACTCTCTATATATATACAAGATCTTAAACCTGTACTTAATCATATAATATAAATTATCAAATTCCATTTTTCAACTTATTCATTTTTATTTAACAGATTTATGCATAGCTTAAATTCAACAATTTAACTATATATGTATATACAAAATATATTTATATCATATCCAAATTTACTATTTGTTAAATCATATCATATCCAAACCATAAAAATCATTTTAAATTTTTTTCTATATATGTATCGCGGTGCCTCTATATAATTTTCTATCCTATGGTCAAGTGATACGGATATTTATCATTTCAATCCGCAATTAAAAAAATAAAAATGCGGTTGTATATCATTTCAAACCGCAATCCCGAATGAAATGAAAATGCATGATAACTTGCAGTTTATATAAGATAGAACACATCATCGATTCACCCAATATCATTCATCAACCAATTTATTTCAATCATCATCAATTTAAACAAACATTAATATATGGCATATAAAAATAACAGATATCAACGAACAGTTTATGTTCAATAGTAAATTAATAATTGTTAAATTGGAAGTTTATATGCAAAATAAATAAATAAAATTGTCTATTTATATGCAATAATAAAACTAAATAACAATTTAATTTTAAATGAATGCAATCTAACTAAGATGATGAATAAAATATGCCAAACAGTCATAAATGAATTTCTACTCATATCATAAATCAATTTAACAAACATAAGAAATTTTGAAGTTGTGAGTGGATTAAAACACTCACCTTTTGAATTTAAATTGAATTTAAATCCAATTTAAACCCAAAATTTCGATGGTCTCCAAATTGGTCCAATACAGCGTCAACAGATTCGAAATTTTATTACGATCCTAACAAAAAAAAATCTCGCGTGAAACGGAGATCGTATGTGGAAAATATCATCGCTAAACGATTTGAAATCTAAATTAAAAATAAATAAACAATATAAAATAAATACGTACCACCCTTTCACGTGAATGTCTCCCCCTACAGGAAACCCTAAATTCGCGTGCAGAGTTTTGCAGCCGCCACCCAAATCAACGACGCCGCGCCACCAACTTGCAAATTCCCTCCGACCTGAAGCCACCAGTGAAGTCGCCACCTCACGCCGCCCCTCTCCTTGCCGTGCGACGCCACCAAGTTCGCCAGAAAGAATGCGATCGCACCCCCCTTAACCACCAATTTGCCACGAATCCAGACACTAATAGGAGAAGATAACCGTACGGATGAGCTCAGCTCATCGATCTCTTCAACCCCAAGGCCTCTAATCGTCGCAAGATCGAAGATCCGTCGTTAAAACGACAAACTATGATGAACGGCCGAAGATAAAACATTAAATTCTGGACACATGGAAACTCGAATCGAAAAACGAACACCTCCAAAAAATCACGCGCCTCGAGATCTTCATCGTATAATTTTTTAAGATTTTTTTGAGGACTTTGGATTTTGACTTGGATTTTGAAATTGAAATTTGATCTAGGGTTTGGTTTGCAGCCATTGGGAAGAGGGGGAGATGAGAAAATGAACGCACAAACAAATGCGAGTAGATGGAGGCTAGGGTTTATAACTGGGTTTATATAGGTAGGCTAGAAACTTGAATAGATGGATCCGATAAACAAACGTGTTGAACAATAATTGGCCCAAAAAGCCCGTTCTGACCCCGGAACGAAATTAGGTCAACCCATATATCAAAATAGGTATTTAAAAATATTCTGAACGCGATGGAGAAAGTTTCATGTCCAAATTCCATCGTATGAAGAAGTTATGCTGAAAAAAATATTTTCAAATTGATTTCAATTAAATCGATTTCAAGGCGTTTCGCGTTCGTACGATCAAACGACAAGTCTGATCGCTATGAAACTTAAAACCCTATAAGAATTCACTGTTACAGATCCGATGAAACTGGTTTCGTCGAAATCCGAGTCCGTGACCAAAATGGTTATTTTTATATTAATTAGTAAATTAAGAATTAGTAAATAAATCCAATTTTTATATTTCAGTTTTAGAATTGGAAATTTTTACCACTTAATAATTCTCAAACATTTAAAATGATTCAACAAACTTTTAAATGTCAAATTATTAAAGATTAAATCAATATAAATCTTTGATTTCATAAAATTCAAAATTATAGATAAATTTCCAAAATTTCTTTTAATTGAATTAACCTATATTTATTCCATTCATAAACTTAAAATATAAGGGTTTACCATTGGATTTAAAATTATCACATAAATGTTTCCAGTTTTTAACTTAATTTTTAAATTAACGTAATAATTACATATTTGATTTTTATTCATTTGCAATAAATCCACTATTATAAATTAAATAAATTAACTCACTATTAAAATTCAAATTCTATAATTCATAAATTTTATCACCTTGATTTACTTACAATTTAATTCCTTAAAAAAATTCCCATCTCAAATTTTTAATTGTAAATTATTTCTCCAATTATAGTATTTATTTCAATTTCTTAAAATAATCCTTTTATTACACTTTCAATCCAATTTATTTTAATAAGTTTACAATTAAACGGATTAGATTCATTTTCAACCTTTTTATTACATTTAAGTTTAGGTTATATTTAATTTATAACGTATTTCTTTCTTAGTTACTACTTTACATACTTCTCGTATAAGTTTCACAATTAAACCTAAATTTTAAAGTAACTCTTATAATAATTACGATCCTATAATTCCTCAACATTTAAACAAATGTTATTTCATTTTCAATTAGTGTAACATTCATTTATTTTATTATCACTTATTACAGATTCTAATTCCATTTACAAATAAGCAGGTAATTTATAATATATGTTACAATTTTGAATTATCACTTATTCATTATTATTTACTTTAATTTATCATTAATTACCTTGCATTAACGTTTGTTACTTAATATCACTATCCAATTGCAATTTATATTCTAATGAATACATTTACTCTTTCCGTTATGTTATAAATTATCAATAAAGAAACGTTTATTACTTTCAACAACATTGTAATTACTAATTATCTACATTGATTGTATATGTTTCCATTATTATCATTTATTAGAATTCTATTCAACTTTCCATCTTATGCATATACATAACCTTTATATTGATTTTACCTTTAGAATTTCAGTTATTTTCTTAACTTAAAAAAGGCAATGATTGATTACATTTAATCGCTATTAATTAAATGCATTGGTAACGAACAATAGTTGTCACCATTATACAATTTATAACATTTGTAATTTATTCTCTACAACAATGATTACCTACCAATATTATTTCGCCCCTAAATACAAACTTGCAATTGTTCTTATTATCATATTCCATTTACTGTTAACTATGTTTATTACATTAGATCAGTTTAATACTTTCCTTAAATTTCTCATATTCAATTTATATACAGGTAAAATTCTTTTCACTACATAAAGTCATTTGAATTAACTTCAAATTACTGTAAGTAAGTTTTAATTTATTTTATATTTTTTTCTACTAAATTTAATTACAAACCTATTAATTTAACCAAATTAAATCCATGAAATTTACGGGTCGTTTCAAGTCCGTGCACCTATTTTTAAAAGTCGTAAGGCACTTTTTTGGCATTTTGGACGGATGTTGCACATTGCACCATAGATGTTGCACCCTATGGATATCGATTCTTCGGAAGGCCATAAATATTGGCTCGTTTAGAGTTACGGGAGCCATAACCATTCAAAACGAAGCTCTCTGCGAGTTCTACGGATTTGACAATTTTAAGTCGACATAGGTTAGTATCATACCCAAAAAAGCTTATCCGAACCTCAATCGGGACTTGGACGTTTTTTACCCTTCGTTTTTTCGTCACCTAGATTTTTTCTATAAAACGGGATCCCCGTGGCTAGTCTATGATTTACCATCGCCGGTAAGTGGTGCCCCATGGTACTGCTCCGTTTCAAATCCATGCACCCATTTTAAAAAGTTTTACGGCACTTTTTCGGCATTTTGAACGAATGTTGCACCTTGCACCATAGATGTTGCACCCTGTGGATATCAATTCTTCGGAGGGCCATAACTGCTGGTTCGTTTAGAGTTACAGGACCCATAACCAGTCAAAACGAAGCTCTCTGTGAGTTCGACGGCTATGACTGCTTTAAGCCATCACTGGTCAGTTTCATACCCAAAAAAGCTTATCCGAATCTCAATCGGGTCTTGGACGTTTTTTACCCTTCGTTTTTTCGTCACGTGGATTTTTTCTATAAAATGGGATCCCCGTGGATGGTGTATGATTTACCATCACCGGAGAGTGTCGCCCCATGATGCTGCTTCCATTCAAATCCGTGGACCCATTTCTAAAAGTCGTACGGCACTCTTTCGGCATTTTGAACGGATGTTGCACCTTGCACTTGCACCTAGTGGATATCGATTCTTCGGAGGGCCATAACTGTTGGCTCGTTTAGAGTTACCAGAGCCATAACAAGTCAAAACAAAGCTCTCTGCAAGTTCTACGGCTATGACAGCTTTAAGTCGTCACTGGGTAGTTTCATACAAAAAAAATCTTATTTGAACCTCAATCAGGTCTTGGACGATTTTTACCCTTAGTTTTTTCGTCACGTTGATTTTTTTCTTTAAAACGGTATCCCCGTGGCTGATCTATGATTTACCATTTCCTGTGGGTGGTGCCCCATGGTACTGGTCCATTTCAAATCCATGCACCCATTTCTAAAAGTCGTACGGCAATTTTTCGACATTTTCGGCAGATGTTGCACCTTGCACCGTAAATGTTGCGCCCTGTGGATATCGATTCTTCGAAGGGCCATAACTGTTGACTCGTTTAGAGTTACGGGAGCCATAACCAGCCAAAACGATGCTCTCTGTAAGTTTTATGGCTATGATGGCTTTGAGCCGTCACTAGTAAGTTTCATACCCAAAAAATCTTATCCGAACCTCAATCGGTTGATGGAAGTTTTTTATCCTTCATTTTTTCGTCACATGGATTTTTTCTGTAGAACGGGATCCTCGTGGCTGGTTTATTATTTACCATCGCCGGTGAGTGGTGTCCCATGGTACTACTCTGTTTCAAATCCATGCACCCATTTCTAAAATTTGTACGGCACTTTTTCAGCATTTTGGACGGATGTTGCACTTAGCCCGTAGATGTTGCACCCTATAGAGTTACGGAAGCCATAACCAGTCAAAATGAATCTCTCTGTGAGTTCTACGACTATGATAGCTTTAAGCCGTCACCAGTTAGTTTCATACCCAAAAAGCTAGTCTGAACCTCAATCGGGTCTTGGATGTTTTTTACCCTTTGTTTTTTCGTCACGTGGATTTTTTCTGTAAAACGGGATCCCCGTGGCTGGTCTATGATTTACCATCGCCGGTGAGTGGTGCCCATGGTACTGCTCCATTTCTAATCCATGCACCCATTTCTAAAAGTCGTATGACACTTTTTCGGCATTTTGGACGGATGTTGCACCTTGCACCGTAGATGTTGCACCCTGCAGATATCGATTCTTCGGAGCGCCATAACTGTTGGCTCGTTTAGAGTTACGGGAGCCATAACCAGTCAAAACGAAGCTCTTTGCGAGTTCTACGGCTATGACTACTTTAAGCCGTCACTGGTTAGTTTCATACCCAAAAAAGCTTATCCGAACATCAATTGGGTCTTGGATGTTTTTTACCCTTCGTTTTTTTTGTGCCTCATGGTACTACTCCATTTCTAATCCATTCACCCATTTCTAAAAGTCGTACGACACATTTTTGGCATTTTGAACGGATGTTGCACCTTGCACCGTAGATGTTGCTCCATGTGCATATTGATTTTTCGGAGGGCCATAACTGTTGGGTCGTTTAGAGTTACGGGAGCCATAACAAGTCAAAATGAAGCTCTCTGTGAGATCTACGCCTATGACCATTTTAGGCCATGACTAGTTAGTTTCATACCCAATTAATCTTATCCGAACCTCAATCGGGACTTGAACGTTTTTTACTCTTCGTTTTTTTGTCACGTGGATTGTTTCTGCAGTACGAGATCCCCATGGCTGGTCTACGATTTACCATAGCCGGTGTGTGGTGCCGCATGGTACTGCTCCGTTTCAAATCCATGCACCCATTTCTAAAAGTCGTACGGCATGTTTTCGGCATTTTGGGCGGATGTTGCACCTTGCACCGTAAGATGTTGCACCCTGTGGATATCGATTCTTCGAAGGGCCATAATTGTTGGCTCGTTTAGAGTTACGGGAACCATAACTAGTCAAACCGAAGCTCTCTGTGAGTTTCACGGCTATGAAAGCTTTAAGCCATCAATGGTTAGTTTCATACCCAAAAAATCTTATCCGAACCTCAATCGGGTCTTGAATGTTTTTTACCCTTCGTTTTTTCGTCATATCAATTTTTTCTGCCAAATGGGATCCCCATGGTGATTATGATTTACCATCACCAGTGAGTGGTGCCTCATGGTACTGCTCCGTTTTAAACCCATGCACCCATTTCTAAAAGTCATACGGCACTTTTTCTGCATTTTGGACGGATGTTGCACCTTGCACCGTAGATGTTGCACCCTGTGGATATCGATTCTTCGGAGGGCCATAACTGTTGACCCGTTTCGAGTTACGGGAGCCATACTAGTCAAAACGAAGCTCTCTGCGAGTTTCTACGGATTTGACAGCTTTAAGTAGTCACTGGTTAGTTTCATACCCAAAAGCTTATCCGGACCTCAATCGGGTCATGGATGTTTTTTACCCTTCATTTTTTCGTCACGTGGTTTTTTTCTGTAAAACGGGATCCCCATGGCTGGTCATGATATACCATCGCCGGTGAGTGTTGCGCTAAGGGACTGCTCAGTTTCAAATCCATGAACCCATTTCTAAAAGTCGTACGACACTTTTTCGGCATTTTGGACGGATGTTGTACCTTGCACCGTAGATGTTGCACCCTGTGGATATCGATTCTTCGAAGGTCCATAACTGTTGGCTCATTTAGATTTGTGGGAGCCATAACTAGTAAAAACGGAGCTCTCTATGAGTTCTATGGCTGTGATAGCTTTAATTCCTCACTGGTTAGCTTCATACCTAAAAAATCTTATCTGACCTCAATCGAGTCTTGGACCTTTTTTACCTTTCGTTTTTTGCCACGTGGATTTTTTCAGTAACGGGATCATCGTGGCTGGTATATGATTTACCATAGTCGGTGAGTGCTGCCCCATGGTACTGCTCTGTTTCAAATCCATGCATCCATTTCTAAAGTCTTACGACACTTTTTCAGCATTTTGGATGGATGTTTCACCTTGCACCATAGATGTTGCATCCTGTGGATATCGATTCTTCGGAGGGTCATAACTGTTGGCTTGTTTAGAGTTACGGAAGCCATAACCAGTCAAAACGAAGCTTTCTGCGACTTCTATGGCTATGACCGCTTTAAGATGTCACTGGTTAGTTTCATACCCAAAAAAGCTTATCCGAACCTCAATCGGGTCTTGGTGGTTTTTTACCCTTCTTGTTTTTGTCACGTGAATTTTTTCTGTAAAACAGGATCCCTGTGGCTGGTCCATGATTTACCATCGTCGGAGAGTGGTGCCCCATGGTACTGCTCCGTTTCAAATCCATGCACCCATTTCTAAAAGTTACACAGCACATTTTCGGCATTTTGGACGGATGTTGCACCTTGCACCGTAGATGTTGCACCCTATGGATATTGATCCTTCGTAGGGCCAAAACTGTTGGCACATTTAGAGTTAGGGGAGCCACAACCAGTCAAAATGAAGCTCTCTGCGAGTTCTACGACTATGACGGCTTTAAGCCATCACCGATTAGTTTCATACTCATAAAATTTTATCTGAACCACAATCGGGTCTTGGATGTTTTTCCATAAAACGGGATCCCCGTGGCTGGTCTATGATTTACCGTCGCCGGAGAGTGGTGCCCCATGGTACTGCTCCCTTTCAAATCCATGCACCCATTTCTAAAAGTCGTACGGCACTTTTTCGACATTGTGGACGGATGTTGTACCTTGCACCGTAGATGTTGCACCCTGTGGTTATCGATTCTTCGGAGGGCCATAACCGTTGGCTCGTTTAGAGTTACGGGATCCATAACCAGTCAAAAAGAAGCTCTCTAGGATTTCTACGGCTATGACGGTTTTAAGCCGTCAATGGTTAGTTTCTTACCCAAAAAATATTATCCAAACCTCAATCGGGTCTTGGACATTATTTACCCTTTGTTTTTTCGTCACGTGGATTTTTTCTGTAAAACGGGATCCCCGTCGCTGGTCTATGATTTACCATCACGGGTGAGTGGTGCACCATGGTACCGCTCAGTTTAAAATCCATGCACCCATTTCTAAAAGTCGTACGGCACTTTCTCGGCATTTTGGACGGATGTCGCACCTTGCACAGTCGATGTTGCCCTCTATGGATATCGATTCTTCGGAGGGCCATAACTGCTGGCTCGTTTAGAGTTACGGGAGCCATAATCAGTCAAAACGAAGCTCTCTGTGAGTTCTACGGCTATGACATCTTTAAGCCGTCATACCTAGAAATCTTATCCGAACCTCAATCGGGTCTTGAACGTTTTTTACCCTTTGTTTTTTCGTCATGTGGATTTTTTCTGTAAAATGGGATCCCCGTGGGTGGTCTATGATTTAACATCGCCGGTGAGTGGTGCCCCATGGTAATACTCCGTTTCTAATCCATGCACCAATTTCTAAAAGTCGTACGACACATTTTCGACGTTTTGGACGGATGTAGCACCTTGCACCGTAGATGTTGCACCCTGTGGATATGGATTCTTCGGAAGGCCATAAATGTTGGCTCGTTTAGAGATACGACAACCATAACTAGTCAAAACGAAGCTCTCTGTGAGTTCTATGGCTTTGACCTCTTTAAGCGTCACTGGTTAGTTTCATAGCCAAAAAAGCTTATCCGAACCTCAATCGGGGCTTGAACTTTTTTACCCTTCGTTTTTTTTTCTCGTGGATTTTTTCTGTAAAACGAGATCCCCGTGGATGGTCTAAGATTTACCATCGTCGGAGAGTGGTCCCCATGGTACTGCTCCGTTTCAAACCCATGCACCCATTTCTAAAGTCGTACGGCACTTTTTCGGCATTTTGGACGGATGTTGCACCTTGCACCTTAGATGTTGCACCCTATGGATATCGATTCTTCGGAGGGCCATAACTACTGGCTCGTTTAGAGTTACAGGAGCCATAACCAGTCAAAACGAAGCTCTCTATGAGCTCTACGGCTATAACCACTTTAAGCCGTCACTGGTTAGTTTCATACCCAAAAAATCTTATCCGAACCTCAATCGGGACTTGGACATTTTTCACCCTTCGTTTTCTCGTCATGTGGATTTTTTCTGTAAAACGGGATCCCCATGGTCGGTCTATGATTACCATCGCCGGTGTGTGGTGCCCCATGGTACTCCTCCATTTCAAATCCATACACCCATTTCTAAAATTCGTACGACACTTTTTCGGCATTTTGGACGTGTGTTGCACCTTGCACCATAGATGTTGCACCCTATGGATATCGATTCTTCGGATGGCCATAACTGTAGGCTCGTTTAGAGTTACGGTAGCCATAACCAGTCAAAACGAAGCTCTCTGTGAGTTCTACCGCTATGACTGCTTTAAGCCATCACTGGTTAGTTTCATACCCGAAAAAGCTTATCAGAACCTCAATCGGGTCTTGGACGTTTTTTACCCTTCGTTTTTTCGTCACGTGGATTTTTTCTGTAAAACGGGATCCCCGTGGCTGGTCTATGATTTACCATCGGAGGTAAGTAGTGCCCTATGGTACTGCTCTGTTTCAAATCCATGCACCCGTTTCTAAAAGTCGTATGGCACTTTTTCGGCACTGCGCCGTAGATGTTGCACCCTGTGGATATCGATTCTTTGGAGGGCCGTAACTGTTGGCTTGTTTAGAGTTACAGGAGCCATAACCAGTCAGAACGAAGCCCTCTACAAGTTCTACGGCTGTGACAGCAAGCCGTCTCTGGTTATTTTCATACCCAAAAAATCTTATCCGAACCTCAATCGGGTCTTGGACGTTTTTTACCCTTCGTTTTTTCGTCTGTAAAACGGGATACCCGTGGCTGGTCTTTGATTTACCATTATCGGTGGGTGATGCCCCATGGTACTGCTCCATTTCAAATCCATGCACCCATTTCTAAAATTCGTAAGGCACTTTTTCAGCATTTTGGACGGGTATTGCACCTTGCACCGTAGATGTTGCACCCTATCTATATCGATTCTTTGGAGGGCCATAACTGTTGACTCGTTTAGAGTTACGAGAGCCATAACAAGTCAAAATGAAGCCCTCTGCGAGTTCTATGGCTATGATAGCTTTAAGCCGTCATTGGTAATTTTCATACCCAAAAAATCTTATCCGAACCTTAATCGGGTCTTGGACGTTTTTTACCCTTCGTTTTTTCGTCACGTGGATTGTTTCTGTAAAATGGGATACCCGTGGCTGGTCTTTGATTTACCATTGTTGGTGAGTGATGCCCCATGGTACTTCTCCATTTCAAATCCATGCACCCATTTCTAAAATTCGTAAGGCACTTTTTCAGCATTTTGGATGGGTATTGCACCTTGCACGATAGATGTTGCCCACTATGGATATCGATTCTTTGGAGGGCCATAACTGTTGGCTCGTTTAGAGTTACGGGAGCCATAACCAGTAAAAACGAAGCTCTCTGTGAGTTCTACGGCTATGACCACTTCAAGCCGTCACAGGTAAGTTTCACACCCAAAAAATCTTATCTGAACCTCAATTGGGTCTTGGACGTTTTTTACCCGTCATTTTTTCGTCACGTGGATTTTTTTCTGTAAAACAGGATCCCGTGGCTGGTCTATGATTTACCATCGGCGGTAAGTGGTGCCCTATGGTATTGTTCTTTTTCAAATCCATGCACTAATTTCTAAAAGACGTACGGCACTTTTTCAGCATTTTGGACGGATGTTGCACCTTGCACCATAGATGTTGCACCCTGTGGATGTCGATTTTTCGGACGGCCATAACTGTTGGCTTGTTTAGAGTTACAGGAGCCATAACCAGTCAAAAAAAATCTATCTATGAGTTCTACGGCTATTACAGGTTTAAGCCATCACTGGTTATTTTCATACCCAAAAAAATCTTGTCCGAACCTCAATCGGGTCTTGGACGTGTTTTACCCTTCGTTTTTTCGTCACGTGGATTTTTTCCGTAAAACGGGATCCCCGTAGCTGGTCTATGATTTACCATCGTCGGTGAGTGGTGCCCCATGGTACTGCTCTATTTCAAATCCATGCACCCATTTCTAAAAGTCGTAAGGCACTTTTTCGTCATTTTAGACAGATGTTGCACCTTGCACCGTAGATGTTGCACCCTGTGGATATTGATTCTACGGAGGGCCATAGCTGTTGACTCGTTCAAAGATATGGGAGGCATAACCGGTTAAAACGAAGTTCTATGTGAGTTCCACGGCTATGACCGCTCCTAGCCGTCACTGGTAGGTTTTATAACCAAAAAATCTTATCCGAACCTCAATCGGGTCTTGGATGTTTTTTACCCTTAGTTTTTTCGTCACGTGGACTTTTTCTGTAAAACGGGATCCCCGTGGCTGGTCTATGATTTACCATCGCCGGTGTGTGGTGTCCCATGGTACTGCTCTGTTTCAAATCCATGCACCCATTTCTAAAAGTCTTACGGTACTTTTTCCGCATTTGGTGGATGTTGCACCTTGCACCATAGATGGTGCACCATTTGAATATCGATTCTTCGGAGCGACATAACTATTGGATCGTTTAGAGTAGGGGAGCCATAACCAGTCAAAACGAAGCTCTCTGTGTGTCTTCGGCTATGACCGCTTTAAGCCTTCACTAGTTAGTTTCACACCCAAAAAGCTAGTCTGAACCTCAATCGGGTCTTGGATGTTTTTTACCCTTAGTTTTTTCGTCACGTGGACTTTTTCTGTAAAACGGGATCCCCGTGGCTGGTCTATGATTTACCATCGGCGGAAAGTGGTGCTCTATGGTACTACTCCATTTCAAATCCATGCACACATTTCTAAAAGACGTACGACACTTTTTCGGCATTTTGGACGGATGTTGTACCTTGCACCGTAGATGTTGCACCCTGTGGATATCGATTCTTCGGTGGGCCATAACTGTTGGCTCGTTTTGACTTACGGGAGCCATAACTAGTCAGAACGAAGCTCTCTGCGAGTTCTACCGCTATGACAGCTTTAAGCCGTCACTGGTTATTTTCATATCCAAAAATCGTATCCGAACCTCAATCGGGTCTTGGACGTTTTTTACCTGTCTTCTTTTCGTCACGTGGATTATTGCTGTAAAACGGGATTTCTGTGGCTGGTCTATGATTTACCATCGCCGTTGAGTGGTTCCCCATGGTACTGCTCCATTACAAATCCGTCCACCCATTTCTGAAAGTCGTAAGGCACTTTTTCGGCATTTTGGACAGATGTTGCACCTTGCACCGTAGATGCTGCACCCTATGGATATTGATTCTTCGGAGTGCCATAACCGTTGGCTCATTTAGAGCTACGAGAGCCATAACCAGTCAGAACGAAGCTCTCTGTGAGTTCTACGGCTATGACCGCTTTAAGCCATCACTGGTTAGTATCATACCCAAAAAAGCTTATCCGAACCTCAATCGAGTCTTGAACGTTTTTTACCCTTCGTTTTTTTGTCTCGTGGATTTTTTCATGCAAAACGAGATCCCCGTGGCTGGTCTACGATTTACCATCGCCGGAGAGTGGTGCCCCATGGTATTGCTCCGTTTCAAACCCATGCACCCATTTCTAAAAGTCGTACGGCAGTTTTTCGGCATTTTGGACGGATGTTGCACCTTGCACCGTAGATATTGCACCCTGTGGATATCGATTCTTCGGAGGGCCATAACCGTTAGCTCGTTTGGAATTATAGGAGTCGTAACTAGTCAAAACGAAGCTCTCTGTGAGTTCTACGGCTATGACCGCTTTAAGCCGTCACTGGTTAGTTTCATACCAAAAAAATCTTATCTGAACCTCAATCAGGTCTTGGACGTTTTTCACCCTTCGTTTTTTTCGTCATATGGATTTTTTTTGCAAAATGGGATCCCCGTGGCTGATCTATGATTTACCATCACCGGTGAGTGGTGCCCCATGGTACTGCTCCATTTCAAATCCATGCACCCATTTCTAAAAGTCGTACGACACTTTTACCATAACTGTTGGCTCGTTTAGAGCTACGGGTGCCATAACCAGTCAAAACGAAGATCTCTATGAGTTCTATGGCTATGACAGCTTTAAGCCGTCACTGGTTAGTTTCATACCCAAAAAGTCTTATCCGAACCTCAATCGGGTCTTGGACGTTTTTTACCCTCCGTTTTTCGTCAGTGGATTTTTTCCGTAAAACGGGATCCTCGTGGCTGGTCTATGATTTACCATCGCCGGTGAGTAGTGTCCATGGTAATGCTACGTTTCAAATCCATGCACCCATTTCTAAATTTTGTACGGCACTTTTTCGGCATTTTGGATGGATGTTGCACCTTGCACCGTAGATGTTACATCCTATAGATATCGATTCTTCAGAGGGCCATAACTGTAGGCTCGTTTAGAGATATGGAAGCCATAACCTGTCAAAACGAAGCTCACTGGGAGTTCTACGGATATGACCGCTTTAAGTCGTCACTGGTTAGTTTCATACCAAAAAATCTTATTCGAACCTCAATCGGGACATGGATGTTTTTTCCCTTTGTTTTTTTCGTCACGTGGATTTTTACTGTAAAACGGGATCCCTGTGGTTGGTATATGATTTACCATCGCCGACGAGTGGTGCCCCATGGTACTGCTCCGTTTCAAATCCATGCACCCATTTCTAAAAGTCGTACGACACTTTTTCAGCATTTTAGACGAATGTTGTACCTTGCATCGTAGATATTGCACCCAGTGGATATTGATTTTTCGGAGGGCCATAACTATTAGTTCGTTTAGAGCTACGGGAGCTACAATCAGTCAAAACGAAGCTCTCTGTGATTTCTATGGTTATGACAGCTTTAAGCCGTCACTGGTTAGTTTCATACCCAAAAAAGCTTTTCCAAACTTCAATCGGGTCTTGGACGTTTTTTACCCTTCGTTTTTTCTTCACATGGATTATTTTTTGTAAAACGGGAATCCCGTGGCTGGTCTATGATTTACCCTCGCCGGAGAGTGGTGCCCCATGGTACTGCTCCAATTCAAATCCATGCACCCATTTCTAAAAGTCGTACGACACTTTTTCGGCATTATGGACGGATGTTGCACCTTGCACCGTACATGTTGCACCCTGTGGATATCGATTCTTCGGAGGGCCATAACTGTTGGCTCATTTAGAGTTACGGCAGCCATACCCAGTTAAAACGAAGCTCTCTGTGAGTTCTACGGCTGTGACCGCTTTAAGCCGTCACTGGTCAGTTTCATACCCAAAAAAGTTTATCCGAATCTCAATCGGGTCTCGGACATTTTTTACCCTTCATTTTTTCGTCACGTGGATTTTTTCTGTAAAACGGGATCCCGGTGACTGGTCTATGATTTACCATCTCCGGAGAGTGGTGCCCTATGGTACTGCTCCTTTCAAATCCATGCATCTATTTATAAAAGTCGTACGGTACTTTTTCGGCATTTTGGACGGATGTTGCACCTTGCACCGTAGACGTTGCACCCTGTAGATATCGATTCTTCGGAGGGCCATAACTATTGGCTCGTTCAGAGTTACGGGAGCCATAACCAGTCAAAAGAAGCTCTCTGTGTGTTCTATGGCTATGACCGCTTTAAGCTGTCACTGGTTAGTTTCATACACAAAAAATCTTATCCAAACCTCAATCGGGTCTTGGACGTTTTTTACCCTTCGTTTTTTCGTCACGTGGATTTTTTCTGTAAAATGGGATGCCTGTGGCTGGTCTACGATTTACCATCGTCGAAGAGTGGTGCCCCATGGTATTGCTCCGTTTCAAATCCATGCACCCATTTTTAAAAGTCATACGACACTTTTTCGGCATTTTGGACGAATGTTGCACTTGCACCGTAGACGTTGCACCCTGTGGATATCGATTCTTCGAAGGGCCACAACTGTTGGCTCATTTAGAGTTACGGGAGCCATAACCAGTTAAAACGAAGCTCTCTGCGAGTTCTGTGGCTATGATAGATTTAAGCCGTCACTGGTTAGTTTTGATACCCAAAAAATCTTATCTGAACCTCAATCGGGACTTGGATGTTTTTTCCCTTCGTTTTTTCGTCACGTGGATTTTTTCTATACAACGGGATCCCTGCGGTTGGTATATGATTTACCATCATTGGTGAGTGGTGCCCCATGGTACTGCTCCGTTTCAAATCCATGCACCCATTTCTAAAATTCGTACGGCACTTTTTTCGAAATTTGGACAGATGTTGCACCTTCCACCGTAGATTTTGCACCTTTTGGATATCGATTTTTCAGAGGGCCAGAACTGTTGCCTTGTTTAGACATACGGGAGCCATAACCAGTCAAAACGAAGCCCTCTATGAGTTCTACGGCTATGACAGCGTTAAGCCATCACTGGTTAGTTTCATACCCAAAAAATCTTATTCGAACCTCAATCGAGTCTTGGACATTTTTTACTCTTCGTTTTTTCGTCATGTGGATGTTTTCTGTAAAACAGGATCCCCGTGGCTGTACTATGATTTACCATTGCCGGTGAGTGGTGCCCCATGGTACTGCACCGTTTCAAATCCATGCACCCATTTCTAAAAGTCGTACGGCACTTTTTCGGCATTTTGGATGGATGTTGCACTGTAGATGTTGCACCCTGTGGACATCGATTCTTCGAAGGGCCATAACTGTTGGCTCGTTTAGATTTACGGAAGCCATAACCAGTCGAAACGAAGCTCCTTGTGAGTTTTATGGCTATAACAGCGTTAAGCCGTCACTCGTTATTTTCATAGCCAAAAAAGCTTATCCGAATCTCAATCTGGTCTGGGACGTTTTTATCCTTCGTTTTTTCGTCACGTGGATTTTTCTATAAAAAGGGATCCTCATGGCTGGTCTATGATTTACCACGCCGGTGAGTGGTTCCTAATGGTATTGCTCCGTTTCAAATCCATGCACCCATTTCTAAAAGTCGTACGGCACTTTTGCCGCATTTTGGACGGTTGTTGCACCTTGCACGGTAGATGTTGCACCCTATGGATATCGATTCTTCGGAGGGCCATAACTTTTGGCCCGTTTAGAGTTACGGGAGCCATAACCAGTCAAAACGAAGCTCTCTGCGATTTCTACGGCATTTACCGCTTTAAACCGTCTCTCGTTAGTTTCATACCCAAAAAATCTTATCTGAACCTCAATCGGGTCTTAGGCGTTTTTTACCGTTTGTTTTTTCATCACGTGGATCTTTTCTGTAAAACGGGATCCCCGTGGCAGGTTTATTATTTACCATCGCTGGTGAGTGGTGCCCTATGGTACTGCTCCGTTGAAAATCCATGCACCTATTTCTGAAAGTCGTACGACACTTTTTCGGCATTTTGGACAGATGTTGCACCTTGCACCGTAGAGGTTGCACCTTGCACCGTAGAGGTTGCACCCTGTGGATATCGATTCTTCGGAGGGCCATAATTATGGGCTTGTTTAGAGTTACGGGAGTCATAACTAGTCAAAACGAAGCTCTCTATGAGTTTTACGGCTGTGACAGCTTTAAGCCATCACTGGTTAGTTTCATACCCAAAAAATCTTATCCGCACTTCAATCGGGTCTTGGACGTTTTTTACCTTCGTTTTTTTGTCACGTGGATTTTTTTGTAAAATGGGATCCCCGTGGCTGGTCTGTGATTTACCATCACCGGTGAGTGGTGCCCCATTGTACTGCTCTGTTTCAAATCCATGCACCCATTTCTAAAAGTCGTACGACACTTTTTCGACATTTTGGACGGATGTTGCACCTTGCACCGTAGATGTTGCACCCTGTGGATATCGATTTTTCGGAGGGCCATAACTATTGGCCCGTTTAGAGTTACGAGAGACATAACCAGTCAAAACAAAGCTCTCTGTTAGTTCTATGGCTATGACCGCTTTAAGCCGTCACTAGTTAATTTCATACCCAAAAAATCTTATCCGTACCTCAATCGGGATTTGGACGTTTTTCACCCTTCGTTTTTTCGTCACTTGGATTTTTTATGTAAAAAGGGATCCCCGTGGCCGGTCTGTGATTTACCATCGCTGGTGAGTGGTGCCCCATTGTAATGCTCAGATTCAAATCCATGCACCCATTTTTAAAAGTCGCACCACACTTTTCCGGCATTTTGGACGGATGGTGCACCTTGCACCGTAGATGTTGCACCTCGTGGATATCGATTCTTCGAAGGGCCATAACTGTTTGCTCGTTTAGAGTTACGGGAGCCATAACCAATTGAAACGATTCTCTCTGTGAGTTCTACGGCTATAGCAGCTTTAAGCCGTCTTTTATACCCAAAAAAGCTTATCTGAATCTCAATCGGGTCTTGGACGTTTTTTACCCTTCGTTTTTTCGTCACGTGGATTTTTTCTGTAAACCAGGATCCCCGTGGCTGGTCTATAATTTACCATCACCGAAGAGTGGTGTCCTATGGTACTTCTTCGTTTCAAATCCATGAACCCATTTCTGAAAGTCGTACGTCACTTTTTGGGCATTTTGGACGGATGTTGCACCTTGCATAGTAGATGTTGCACCCTATGGATATCGATTCTTCGAAGGGCCATAACTATTGGCTCGTTTAGAGTTACGGGAAGCATAACCAGTAAAAATGAAGCACTCTGCGAGTTCTATGGCTATGACAGCTTTAAGCCGTCATTGGTTAGTTTCACACCCAAAAAATCCAATCCAAACCTTAATCGGGTCTTGGACATTTTTTACACTTTGTTTTTTCGTCACGTGGATTTTTTCAGTAAAACGGGATCTCCATGGCTGGTCTATGATTTACCATTGCCGGTGAGTGGTTCCCCACGGTACTGCTCCGTTTCAAATCTATGCACCCATTTCTAAAAGTCGTACGGCGCTTTTTCGGCATTTTGGATGGATGTTGCACCTTGCACCCTGTGGATATCGATTCTTCGGAGGGCTATAACTATTGGCTCGTTTAGAGTTACGGAAGCCATAACTATTCAAAACGAAGCTTTTTGTGAGTTTTACGCCTATAACAGCTTTAATCCATCACTGGTTAGTTTCATACCCAAGAAAGCTTATCCGAATCTCAATCCGGTCTTGGACGTTTTTTACCCTTCGTGTTTTCGTCACGTGGATTTTTCTGCAAAATGAGATCCTCGTGTCTGGTCTATGATTTACCATCACCGGAAAGTGGTGCCCCATGGTACTGCTCCGTATCAAATCCATGCAGCCATTTCTAAAAGTCGTACGGCACTTTTTCGGCATTTTGGACGGATGTTGCACCTTGCACAGTAGATGTTGCACCCTGTGGATATCGATTCTTCAAAGGGCCATAACTGTTCGCTCCTTTAGAGTTACGGGAGCCATAACCGGTCAGAAAGAAGCTACCTGCGAGTGCTACAGCTATGACAGCTTTAAGCCATCACTGCTTAGTTTCATACCCAAAAAATCTTATCCGAACCTCAATCAGGTCTTGGACATTTTTTACCCTTCGTTTTTTCGTCACGTGGATTTTTTCTCTAAAACGGGGTCTCCGTGGCTGGTCTATGATTTACCATCGCCAATGAGTGGCCCTATGGTATTGCTCCGTTTCAAATCCATGCACCCATTTCCAAAAGTCGCACGATACTTTTTCGGTATTTTGGACAGATGTTGCACCTTGCACCGTAGATGTCGCACCCTGTGGATATCGATACTTCGGAGTGCCATAACTATTGGCTCGTTTAGAGCTACGAAAGCCATAAACAGTCAAAACGAAGCTCTCTGTGAGTTCTACGGCAATGACCACTTTAAGCTGTCACTAGTTAGTTTCATAACCAAAAAAGCTTATCCGAATCTCAATCGGGTCTTGGACGTTTTTTACCGTTCGTTTTCTCGTCACATGGATTTTTTCTATAAAACGGGATCCCCATGGCTAGTCTATCATTTGCCATTGCCGGAGAGTGGTGCCCCATGGTATTTTTCCGTTTCAAATGCATGCACCCATTTCTAAAAGTCGTAGTGCACTTTTTCGGCATTTTTGACGGATGTTGCACCTTACACCGTAGATGTTGCACCCTATGGATATCGATTCTTCGGAAGGCCATAACTGTTGGCTCATTTAGAGTTACGAGAGCCATAACCAGTCAAAATGAAGATTTCTGTGAGTTCTACGGCTATGACCGCTTTAAGCCATCCTGGTTAGTTTCATACATAAAAGTTTCTTTTTTCGTCACATGGATTTTTTCTATAAAACAGGATCCCCGTAGCTGGTCTATGATTTAACGTCGCTGGAGTGTGATGCACCTTGGTACTACTCCATTTCAAATCCATGCACCCATTTCTAAAAGTCGTACGGCACTTTTCGGCATTTAGTACGGATGTTGCACCTTGCACCGTAGATGTTGCACCCTGTGGATATCGATTCTTCGGAGGGCCATAACTGTTGGCCCGTTTAGAGTTACGGGAGACATAACTAGTCAAAACGAAGCTCCCTACGAGTTCTATGGCTATGACCGCTTTAAGCCGCCATTGGTTGGTTTCATACATAAAAAAGCTTATCCAAACCTCAATCGAGTCTTGAACGTTTTTAACCCTTCGTTTTTTCGTCACTTGGATTTTTCTGTAAAACGGGATCCCCGTGATTGGTCTATGATTTACCATCATCGGAGAGTGGCGCCCCATGGTACTTCTCTGTTTCAAATCTATGAACCCATTTCTAAAAGTTGTACGGCACTTTTTCGTCATTTTGGACCGTTGTTGCACCTTACACCGTAGATGTTGCACCCTGTGGATATAGATTCTTCGGAGGGCCATAACTATTGGCTCGTTTAGACTTATGGGAGCCATAACTAGTCAAAACGAAGCTCTCTGTGAGTTCTATGGCTATGACCGTTTTAAGCCATCACATGTTAGTTTCATACCTAAAAAAGTTATCTGAATATCAATCGGGTCTTGGACATTTTTAACCTTTGTTTTTTCGTCACGTGGATTTTTTCTGTAAAACGGGATCCCCGTGGCTGGTCTATGATTTACCATCGCCGGAGAGTGGTGCCCATGGCACTGCTCCGTTTCAAATCCATGCACCCATTTCTAAAAGTCGTACGACACTATTTCAGCATTTTGGACGAATGTTGCACCTTGCACCGTAGATGTTGCACCCTTTGGATATCGATTCTTCATAAGGCCGTAAATATTTGCTCATTTAGAGTTACGGGAGTCATAACCAATCAAGATGACGCTCTCTATGAGTTCTACGTCTATGACCGCTTTAAGCCGTCACTGGCAAGTTTCATACATACAAAAGTTTATCCGAACCTCATTCGGGTCTTGAACGTTTTTACCCTTTGTTTTTTCGTCACGTGGATTTTTTGTGTAAAACGGGATCCCATGGCTGGTCTATGATTTACCAACGCCGGAGAGTGGTGCCCCATGGTACTGCTCCGTTTCAAATCCAAGCATCCATTTCTAAAAGTCGTACGGCAATTTATCGACATTTTGGACTGATGTTGCACCTTGCACCATAGATGTTGCACCCTGTGGATATCGTTTCTTCGGAGGGCCTTAACTGTTGGCCCGTTTAGAGTTACGGGAGGCATAACAAGTCAAAACAAAGCTATTTGCGAATTCTACGGCTGTGACTGCTTTAAGCCGTCACTGGTTAGTTTCGTAATCAAAAAATCTTATCTGAACCTCAATTGGGTCTTCGACGTTTTTTACCCTTCGTTTTTTCGTCACGTGGATTTTTTCTGTAAAATGGGATCCCCGTGGCTGGTCTATGATTTACCATCGCCGGTGAGTGGGACCCCATGGTACTACTCCGTTTCAAATCCATGCACCCATTCTAATAGTCGTACGACACTTTTTTGCATTTTGGACCGATGTTGCACCTTGCACTGTAGAGATTGCACCCTGTGGATATCGATTCTTGGAAGGACCATAAGTATTGGATCGTTTAGAGTTACGGGAGCCAAAACCAGTCAAAACGAAGCTCTCTGTGAGTTTTACGGCTATGACAGCATTAAGCCGATACTGGTTAGTTTCATACCCAAAAAATGTTATTTGAACCTCTATCGGGTCTTGGACGTTTTTGTCCCACCGTTTTTTCATCACGTAGATTTTTTCTGTAAAACGGGATCCCCATGGCTGGTCTGTGATTTACCATCGCCTGACTGGTGCCCCATGGTACTACTCCGTTTCAAATCCATGCACCTATTTCTAAAAGTCGTACGGCACTTTTTCGGCATTTTGGACGAATGTTGCACCTTGTACTGTAGATGTTGCACCCTGTGGATATCGATTCTTCAGAGGGCCATAACTGTTGGCTCGTTTAGAATTACGGAAGCCATAACCAGTTAAAACGAAGCTCTCTGTAAGTTCTACGGCTTTGACCGCTTTAAACCGTCTTTGGTTAGTTACATACCTAAAAAATGTTATCCGAACCTTAATCGGATCTTGGATGTTTTTTACCCTTCGTTTTTTCGTCACTTGGATTTTTTTTCTATGAAACGGGATCCCCGTGGCTGGTCTGTGATTTTCCATCGCCGGTGTGTGGTGCCCCACGGTACAGCTCCGTTTCAAATCCTTGCACCTATTTCTAAAAGACGTACGACACATTTTTGGCATTTTGGCCGGATGTTGCACATTGCACCGTAGATGTTGCACCCTGTGGATATCGATTCTTCAGAGGGCCATAACTGTTGGCTCGTTTAGAGTTATAGGAGCCATAACCAGTCAAAATGAAGCTCTCTGTGAGATCTACGGCTATAATAGCTTTAAGCCTACACTGGTTAGTTTCATACATAAAAAAGCTTATCCGAACCTCAATAGGGTCATGGACGTTTTTTACCCTTCGTTTTTCCATCACGTGGATTTTTCTATAAAACGGCATCCCCGTGGCTGGTCTATAATTTACCATCGTCGAACAATGGTGCCCCATGGTAGTGCTCCATTTCAAATCCATGCACACTTTTGTAAAAGTCGTACGGCACTTTTTCGACATTTTGGACATATGTTGCACTTTGCACCATAGATGTTACACCTTGCACCATATATGTTGCACCCTGTGGATATCAATTCTTCGAAGGGCCAAAACTGTTGGCTTGTTTAGACTTACGAGAGCCATAACCAGTCAAAATGAAGCTCTATGGGAGTTCTACGGCTATGACCTGTTTAAGCCGTCACTAATTAGTTTCATACCCAAAAAATCTTATCCGAACCTCAGTCGGGTCTTGGACGTTTTTTGCCCTTCGTTTTTTCGTCACGTGGATTTTTTCTGTAAAATGGGATCCCCGTGGCTGGTCTATGATATACCATCGCCGGTGAGTGTGGAACTGCTCCGTTTCAAATCCATGCACCCATTTTTAAAATTCATACGATATTTTTTCTGCATTTTGGACGGATGTTGCACCTTGCACCATAGAGGTTGCACCCTGTGGCCATCGATTCTTCGGATGGCCATAACTATTGGCTCGTTTAGGGTTACGTGAGCCATAACCCGTCAAAATGAAGCTCTCTGTGAGTTTTACGGCTGTGACCGTTTTAATCCGTCATTGGTTAGTTTCATACCTAAAAAATCTTATTCGAACCTCAATCGGGTCTTGGACATTTTTTACCCTTCGTTTTTTTGCCACATGGATTTTTTCTGTAAAATGGGGTCCCCGTGGCTGGTCTGTGATTTACCATCGCTGGTGAGTGGTGCCCCATGGTACTGCCCCGTTTCAAAACCATGCACCCATTTCTAAGAGCCGTACGGCACTTTTTCGGCATTTTGGACGGGCGTTGCACCTTGCACCGTAGATGTTGCACCCTGTGGATATCGATTCTTCGGAGGGCTATAACTGTTGGCTCGTTTAGAGTTACGGGTGCCATAACCAGTCAAAACGAAGCTCTCTGTGAGTTCTACGGCTATGACCGCCTTAAGCCATCACTGGTTAGTTTCATACCCAAAAAATCTTATCCGAACCTCAAGCGGGTCTTGGATGTTTTTTACCCTTCGTTTTTTCATCACGTGGATTTTTTCTGTAAAACGGGATCCCCGTGGCTGGTTTATGATTTACCATCACCGGTGAGTTTTTCCCCATAGTATTGCTCTGTTTCAAATTCATGTACCCATTTCTAAAAGTCGTATGACACTTTTTTGGCATTTTGTATGCATGTTGCACCTTGCACCGTTGATGTTGCACCCTGTGGATATCGATTCTTCGGAGGGCCATAATCATTGGCTCGTTTAGAGTTACGGGAGCCATAACCAGTCGAAACGAAGCTCTTTGTGAGTTCTACGGCTGTAACAGCTTTAAGCCGTCAGTGTTTAGTTTCATATCCAAAAATGCTAATCCGAATCTCAATAGGGTCTTGGATGTTTTTTACCCTTCGTTTTTTCGTCACGTGGATTTTCTCTGTAAAACGGGATCCATGTGGCTGGTCTATGATTTACCATCGCCGAAGAGTGGTACCCAATGTTACTGCTCCGTTTCAAATCCATGTACCCATTTCTAAATGTCATACGACACTTTTTCGTCATTTTGGACGGATGTTGCACCTTGCACCGTAAATGTTGCACCCTATGGATATCGATTCTTCGGAGGGCCATAACTGTTGGCTCGTTTAGTGTTACGGGAGCCATAACTAGTCAAAATGAAGCTCTCTGTGAGCTTTACGGCTTTAATGGCTTTAAGCAATCACTGATTAGTTTCATACCCAAAAAAGATTATCAGAACCTCAATCGGGTCTTGGTCGTTTTTTATCCTTCATTTTTTCGTCACGTGAATTTTTTCTATAAAATGGGATCTCCATGGCTGGTCTATGATTTACTATCGCCGGTGAGTGCTGCCTCATGGTACTGCTCCATTTCAAATCCATGCACCCATTTCTAAAAGTCATACGGCACTTTTTCGGCATTTTGGACGGATGTTGCACCTTGCACCGTTGATGTTGCACCCTGTGGATATTGATTCTTCGGAGGGCCACAACTGTTGGCTCGTTTAGAGTTACAGGAGCCATAACTAGTCGAAACAAGGTGCTTTGTGAGTTCTACGGCTATAACAGCTTTAAGCCATCACTGATTAATTTCATATCCAAAAAAGCTAATCCGAGTCTCAATCGGGTCTTGAACGTTTTTTACCCTTCGTTTTTTCGTCACCTGGATTTTTTCTGTAAAATGGAATTCCTGTGGCTGGTCTATGATTTACCATCGCCAGAGAGTGGTGCCGATGGTACTGCTCCATTTCAAATCCACGTTGTTATCCCACCTTTAGGCAAAGCCGAGATACCCAAAGACTAACTGAAAAGTAATGATCACTAGGCAAAAATATCGATTATGCATTGCAGATTCACCATGGATATCGATGAATTTTGCCCATATCAGGCTATAATTGATGAGTCATGACAAGCAAAGCCATGGAAGCCAGCTTTTCAAATTTCAGGTTAATCGGAGTTCGTATGAATGAGATATGATTGATACAAATTAGAGAAAATATGATGTTCGTATCCATCAAACAGTCGTGGTGATGGTCTATTCGAATCCAACATATTTGTATCCATCAGCATGACGTCGCCTCGCTCTGTTCGAATCCATCAGGTTTTGCATAATTCGAATCCATCTGGTTCGCATTGATCAAAGCGAACCTCCTCTTGTTCGTATCCCCAAGTTCGAATCGATTAAGGAAGTCGCATCGACAGTTTGCACAAAAGCACACTGTTCTTGTCGGTCTCATGGGAGTCTCGCTTGCATCGATCCTACTCGCCTTTCGTATCGATCCGTAGAAATCATGAATCATTGTTCGTATCGATCAATAATCAACGCCAATCGATACGAGCAGTGTTCCCTTTAGTGATCGATACGAGATGGCATCTCAAATGTATACTCCAGTCATCGATGCAAATGAGGCAAAAGCTTCGGAGCGACTCGATCAACTCGGCACGAATGGTGGAGCGATCCAAGGATCTCGTGCCATGTCACCATGCGCTCACTTGCCCAAATCGATTGAAGTCGATCGATGAGAATGATGGACTCGAACTCGGCAGCATTCACGAAAAAGCAATCTAGCATCGATCATATCTCACGATCAACAAGTCCAAATGCTACGAAATTTTCATAGAAGCTTATGTACAAGCTAAAGAATGTTCGTGCCAAGTTTCAGCTCGATTGGGTCAATTATTGATCGATACGAAATCAATTCGTATCGATCACAGATCGAGTCGAAACTAGGTGGGATCGGTCGCGTGGGCCCACTCACGTGCCAGAAGAAGTTTCTCGAAGTTTGAGCGAGGTATCTGCCTCCTACGCCTATAAATACCCCCCTGAAGCCTATCAAAAGAGGATCTTTTGGCCTGCTCGACGCCTATACTCTGCCGGATTCAATTCTACACTCCATCGTTACTGTTATATTTGAAATCCTTCATTGTGATCTACTGTAAGCAACTGGAATCAGCGAAGAGCATCAATAAAAGATAATTACTTGAAGTGGACGTAGGCCGGAGATAGCCGAACCACTATAAATCTCATGTTTCTATTTGTTATTTCTGGATTTTTGTTTGTTGCTTACTTAGATCTGTGACTTTTATTTGGAATATTGTTGATTTATATTCATAGTTTGGTGCTTTCACGACATTCGGGTTTTGTGACCAATTTTGGCGCAAACACATGCATCCATTTCTAAAAGTCGTACGGCACATTCCTGGTGTTTGAGATTGAACATCTAGGACTTGAAATTAATAAATAAACTTGAATTTCTTGAAATAAACCTTTGACCAGAGAGTTAAAGATGAATATTGAAAACCAGTTTGAAAATGATTGCTTTATGACCCTACCCGGAGAGGCGGGGTCCGGAGTGCAAGGAGTGGGTTGCTTCGCTGGAGACCGACAGGATCGACTCACTTAACGTCGTTTCCCATTCACCGGAGATTGATTGGATCAGGATTCGATAAGAGCTAGGAGTGGCTGTGATCGGCCCACGATTTAGGCCATGACATCGCTTAATGTTCAGATACACTGAACCGGAGTGCAAGAAGTGAGTTGCTTCGCCGGAGAGCGACAGGATCAACTCACTTAACGCTGCTTCTCCTTCACCGGAGGGTGATAGGATGGGATCCAGCAAGAGCCCGGAGAGGCTATGATCGGTCTAGAATGACCAAGACATTGTTATACGCCCTAGCTGGGGCCAGAGTGCAAGGGAAAGAAGGCAACGCCGGAGTGCAACAGGATCTTTCTATTCGATTGCTGAGTCTGGAATGGACTTGGCAAGGGTCCGGAGTGACCACTGATGATCCGAAGAGACTATAGAATTTCATTCTTAACTTCCACAAGAAGAAATGGATAATGATTTGGCTTCGAACAACCACGGACTTGATTGAAAATGCTATGAGCTTTGAATAAAACATGAACCCACTGCATTCGATTTGAGACTGATGAAAACACACCTTTTACCAAAAGGCAAGTTTTGGGGGAAAAAATGTTATCCCACCTTTTGGCAAAGCTGAGATACCCAAAGACTAACTGAAAAGCAATGATCAATAGGAAAAAATATCAATTATGCATTGAGGTTCACCATGGATATCGATGAATTTTGTCCAGGTCTGGATCAGGCTACATTTGACGAGACATGACAAGCAATGCCATGAAAGCCAGCGTTTCAAATTTCAGGTTAATCGGAGCTCATATGAATGAGATATGATCGATACAAATTAGAGAAAATATGATGTTCGTATCCATCAAAGGTCGTGGTGATGGTCTATTCGAATCCATCAAATTCATATCCATCAGTATGACGTTGCCTCGCTCTGCTCGAATCCATCAGGTTTTGCATAATTCGAATCATCAGGTTCGCATCGATCAAAGCGACCCCCCTCCCCAAGTTCGAATCAATCAAGGTCATCGCATCGACACTGTTCACAAAAGCACATTGTTAGTGTCGGTCCAGTGGGAGTCTCATTTGCATCGATCTTATTCGCCTTTCGTATCAATCCCCAGAAATCATGAATCATTGTTCGTATCGATCGATAATCAACGCCAAACGATACGAGCAGTGTTCCCTTTAGTGATCGATACGAGATGGCAACCCAAATATATACTCCAGTCATCGATGCGAACGAGGCAAAAGCTTCGGAGCGACTCGATCAACTCGGCATGAAAGGCGGAGCGTTCCAAGGACCTCATGCCACGTCACGATGCGCTCACGTGTCCAAATCGATTTGATGTGGATCGATGCGAATGATGGACTCGAACTCGACAGCATTCACGAAAACGCAATCTTGCATCGATCATATCTCACGATCTACAAGTCCAAATGCTACGAAATTTTAACAGGAGCTTACGTACAATCTAAAGAATATTCCTACCATGTTTCAGCTCGATTGGATCAATTACTGATCGATAAGAAATCAATTCATATCGATCGCAGATCGAGTCGTAACTTGGTGGGACCGGTCGCGTGGGCCCACTCACGTGCCAAAAGAAGTTTCTCGAAGTTTGAGCAAGGTACCAGCCTCCTATGCCGATAAATAGCCCCCTGAAGCCTATAGAAAGGGGATCTTTTTGCCTGCTCGATGCCCATACTCTACCGGATTCGATTATACACTCCATCATTACTGTTATATTTGAAATCCTTCATTGCAATCTGCTGTAAGCAACTGTAATCAACGAAGAGCATCAATAAAAGATAAGTACTCTAACAGCCCGCAAATCCGTACCCCTTGAGTCAATACTATTCTACCTAAATCAACTCAAGTTGTACAGAAGTACGAACCATTTAGGTTAAAGAAGAAGAGGTAGAAGAAGAAAATAGAAAACAACAACATAATCTAACCATCGCAGCGGAATAAAATATAATAGATAATAAATGATCTTTACTCAAAATCAAATATAGATGTTTATATATTACATCATCAGAGTACATCAATCACAGTTCAACATCACTAACATACAAACGGATACACAGCAACTCAATACAGCGGAATATATATAAACAAGTACGGAAGTACGTATCGTCATCCAGCTCATCTCCTGAGCTCCACAGCATCATGTCCTGTATCCTATAATACTCGGTCTGACCCGAGCATTATACTTAAATAACAATCGAGTCAGTCTGGAATAACAGCGTGAGAAAATCACACTCAACTGATGTTTAAGGTTTCAAAAATCCTTTGAAAACAAAAGCATCTCGTAAGACCACGCCACAAATAAACATGTCGGGTTTTTACCTTATGATAACTAAAACAATTTTTATAGAAATCCTCTGATATTATAATAGGGTCTATATACAAATACTTATAAAATAACCGAAATTGTTACATCTATTAAATTCCATCTACTACCCACAGAGTGGGTAATACAAAAAAAACTCTTACAAGGCTCGTAGGGAAAATGGATTTCCAACTAATGACTAGGCACTTGGGTACCACCTGCCACAGTACGTGGCCTATATCACAGTACCGAGGAGTACGCCCGCTCCCCTGCAACACAAGACCGGGACTACCTCTTACTGGATAATCCCGAGTGAGATCACCCCGTGGTTGGGATCAGCAACCGCCCACTAAGCCAAAATAAAAAGGGACATCTAGGCAGGGATGACCTCACCCTGCTTGGGTGCTACCCACCTAGCCTTGCTGCATAACCACTGATTTTCAGTCATTCCCATTTGATGAGGCTTGAGGCTAAGCGTTACCTTTTTAGAACATATCCTTTAGAATGCCCATCGTCCACCTGACGATGTCCCGAAAGCATTCAACCATACAAGTCCGTCCCGGGTTCAAACGGAACCGAAGGCACTATTCCTACTACATCCATTTTGGAAATATCCTCAGGATTAGAAGCGACAAGCCCTTGCACTTCACTACTCCAACTTTGAATCCAAAAATCATTTTTCACGAAACGTACAAACCAGATCGAAGTGTTTTTCGAGAAATAAATCTCAATCCCGGTCTCTTCGATACTATCAACGTATTTGGCCAATATTGATAGTCGGTTATTTAACAATCAATCAATATTCACAACATCCATCCAACAATAAATAATTTTTCCAAATTATTTATTAACCTAAAAAATATCTTCACAAGATATATTTCTATTTTCAATTCTTTGAAAAATAGTTTTCAAATCATCTTTCTTTTCAGAATAAACTTTCCCAAATATTTTCTATCTCCACTGAAATCACCAAGCACAAAACTAGATTTTTAAAATAATTTAAAACACTTTACTTTGAAATATACTTTAAAATATTTAAGGTAAAACTACTTCAAAAATTTTGTTAAAAATGCATATTATATGAATATTTGGAAATAAGGTTACTTAATAGAATATAAAACTAGATTTTCACTTTTAAAAGCAAAATACTAAGTCAGTCTTTAAATAATTACTACTATAATAGATTAAAGGAAATACTTACTTTAAAATTTAAATATTTAGAAATAATAAATTTTTCAAAACATACTTTTTAAAACAACTTTAAAACTTTTAATTTATATTTAAAAAATTTACTTTGGAAACGTACTAGGTTATCCAGGGAGAATTTCCAATCTCAATCACTTGAATCAATTTTCCAAATTGATTTCCAATTTATTCCATTTGAAATAAATTTCTTTACTTACTCAGTTCATTTCAAAATTCATTAATTATGGACTTTGTTATTAATATTATTTCCGTTTGATTTTAGACCTTCTTAACAGAAATATACGAATTCTAGATTTTTTTCAATTTCTTTTTTATTCCTTTCAATAATTTAAATCTTAAATTTTAAATAAATGTTTTGTTCTTTTAAATAATAACACTGAAGTTTAAAATTCATTAACTTTCTGTTTATTCAAAATTCCCTTTTTATATACCGAATTTAGTTATTAGAATTTTAAAGTCACTTTATTTCTTTTCCAAATTCATTCTTAAACTTATTCTATAATTATTTTACTTACAAATTCACTTTTTTTATTTTTTTTTAAATCCAATTTATATATTTTTGGTAATTCATTATACCCAATTATATCCAATCAAACCATAGCATTCAACATTCCAATATGATTCATCATAGAATATCAAATAATCACAACAGAGAATATTGAATAATTTAAATAAATGTTGAGGGGTCCAGTTGGATCCCTCCAACCTGTTTTCCTGCATCCACAGACGTTAGCACAACATAAATGTCAATCCCAAAATATACAATACTATAACACATCAATCAATTCAACCATTTCAAACAATTATTTAAATTTAATCATTTAAATTTAAATTTAACTGAGTGAGATTAACTCACCTTTAATTTTACGGTTTGCAATCCGTTCCAGATTCCAGATTTTGACCTTGAATAAACATTTATATGGTTTATTAATCTTTGAGTTAATCAACAATTTATTTCTTTAATTTAACTAATGATTAGCTTTAAGCTAACTCCTTTTTAAATAAAATATTTTCAAATCACCGGAATAACTACATAAGTTAACTAAACAAATTGATCACTAAAAGAAATTGGTAAATTGTATTCTTACTTTCCATTTCCCCTTACTGTAAACCTTTCCTTACTGTAAATTTCTAAAAATCTAAATAAACAGCAAGTCAAATCAAACTTTTACTTAACATAAATTTTCTATTTTCAAAATCTTGTTTTTGAATATATTATTTTCTTTTTAAACTATATATAATATAAATCTGAATAAAAAGGTACTCATTAACAAATAAGGTTAACTCCTTTTTTTTTAATTACCAAAAGTGAAAATTTTCCATTACTGTAAAGAAAACCTTCTTCCTCACTGCCTATGTATCTCTGTGAAATAAAAATTAATCATTCTAAATTTTAGATAAACTTAAATTAAATCAGAGAAATACCTTACTGATAAAGAAACGAACCCAGCTCCATCGACAACCCTCTACGAACGCGGCCACGAAGCCCACAAGCTTGTGGCCCGCCATCATGAATCCTAGTCGAAATGAAACACGCCTTTGTCCAGCCCATCGCACGTAGCTCCGACCTCGGCTTCGACTTTCCCCCTTCTCTCCTATAAGCGATCGGAAACCTAGTGCATGCACCCTCAATCGATGACCCAAATCCCCTCAGGTGTAAATCTGGTCAAAAATAGAGGCTACTCGCACGTCAAGGGTTTCATTTTGAAATTGAGGCTTGCCCCCTCCTTCCTTTCTTTTTGTGAATCTCGATTAGGGTTCGTACCCAAAGAGGAGATTTCGATTCTCCTTAATTGGAGGTAGCGGCCATTATTCATTTTTTTAATGTAGAACGATCGCCTTGTAACAGAAGAGAGAGAACACGTTATAACCTTTCGTTCATTAGCTTACGAACAAAGCAATCTTTTTTTTCTCGAACGAATAATTTCCTTTATCAATCGACGAAGCGTAAAAAGAAAGTAACACTTGCCTTTTGAATTCAGTCACTATATTAAATTTACGATATGGATTTAAGCGCGTTTAAAATCGTATGCTCACACAACAATTCCGATCGCTACGAAAACTGAAATCCGATAATAATACAATATTACGGATCCAATGGAACTGGTTTCATCGAATTCCGAGATTGTGCCTCGGAAGGTTTTTTTAAATTTAATTTAAACTATAAAATTTCAAAACAGAACAAATCATCATTAAATTCAATTTTACAACTTATATTATCCTCAGTATTGTCAATATAATTTTTTTCAAGCCTTCAAACTATTTTTAATAAGCTTAAAACCAGATTCAACGTTTTACCCAACTTCAAATTATTTAATTTAATAAGTCAATTATCAAATAAATTGTGATATTCGTGATTCAAGTTACAATTACTCTATTGAATATTTAAAACCAATTAATTATCCCGGTTTTAAATGCTTGAAAATTCTGAGTCGTCACAATTACTTGATGTGGACGGAGGCCGAAGATAGCCGAACCACTATAAATCTCATGTTTCTGTTCGTTATTTCTGGATTGTTGTTTGTTGCTTACTTAGATCTGTGACTCGTGTTTGGAATATTGCTGGTTTATATTCATAGTTTGGTGCTTTCATGACATTCGGGGTTTGTGACCAATTTTGGCGCAAACACATGCACCCATTTCTAAAAGTTGTACGGCACTTTTTCGGCATTTTGGACGGACGTTGCACCTTGCACCATAGATTGTGTAACGACCTACAAATCTGTACCCCTTGAGTTAACACTATTCTACAACAATCAACTCAAGTTGTACAGAAATATGAACCATTTAGGTTAAAGAAGAAGAGGTAGAAGAAGAAAATAGAAAACAACATCAGAATCTAACCATCGCAGCGAAATAAAATATAATAGATAATAATGGTCTTTTCTCAAAATCAAATATATCTGTTTATATATTACATCATCATAGTACATCAATCACAGCTCAACATCAACATACAAATGGATACACAGCAACTCAATCCCAGAGGAATATATATAAAACAAGTGTGGATATTCGTATCGTCATCCAGCTCGTCTCCTGAGCTCCACAGCATCATATCCTATACCCTATAATACTCGATCTGACCCGAGCATTACGGTTAAATAACACCCGAGTCTGTCTGGATTTCCAGCGTGAGAAAAGCACACCCAATTGATTATTAAAGTTTCAAAATTCCTTTAAAACCAAAAGCATCTCGTAAGACCACGCCACAAATAAACATGTCGGGTTTTTACCTTACGATAGCTAAAACAATTTTTATAGAAATCCTCTGATATTATAATAGGGTCTATATACAAATACTTATAAAATAGCCAAAATTGTTACATGAGTAAATTCCAGCTACTAGCCACAAAGTGGGTAATACAAACAAAACTCGTACAAGGCTCGTAGGGAGAATGGATTTCCAACTAATGACTAGGCACTGGGGTACCATCTGCCACAGTACGGGGCCTAGATCACCGTACCGAGGAGTACGCCCGCTCTCCTGCAACACGAGGCCGGGACTACCCCTTACTGGATAATCCCAAGTGAGATCACCCCGCGGTTGGGATCAGCAACCGCCCACTAAGCCGAAATAAAAAGGGACATATAGACTGGATGACCTCACCCTGCTTGGGTGCTACCCACCTAGCCTTGCTGTATAACCTCTGATTTTCAGTCATTCCCATTTGATGAAGTTCGAGGCTAAGCGTTACCTTTTTAAGAACGTATCCCTTAGAATGCCCATCGTCGGATTCATCCATACAAGTCCGTCCCGGGTTCAAACAGAACCGAAGGCACTATTCCTACTACATCCATTTTGGAAATATCCTTAGGATTAGAAGCGACTAGCCCTTGCACTTCACTGCTCCATCTTCGAATCCAAAATCGTTTTTCACGAAAACGTACAAACCGGATCGAAGTGGTTTTCGAGAAATAAATCTCGATCCCGGTCTCTTCGAAACGATCAACGCATTTGTCCAATATTGATAGTCGGTTATTTAACTATCAATTTCTATTCACAAACATCCATCAAACAATAAATAATTTTCCATATTATTTATTTATCTCAAAAGTATCTTCACAAGATATACTTTCACTTATCAAATTCCCTTGAAAATAGTTTTCCAAACCTATCTGCTTTCTCAGAATAAATTTTCAAGTATTTTTATTTCCACTGGAATTACCAAGCACAAAACTTTAGATTTATAAAATAATTTAAACAAAACACGTTATAGTAAAATATATTTAACATTTAATACAGGAAAATTACTTTAGTACTTAATTTAAAATAATACTCTAGAAATAACTAAAATAAGGTTACCTTATAAATATAAACTAGGTTTTCACCTTTTAAACAGAATTACTAAGTCACTCTTTATAAATTATTACTATGGTAATAGATTTTGAATAAATATTTACTTTAGAATTTTAAACATTTGAAATAATAAATTCCCAAGAACATACTTTGTAAAACAACATTAAAACCTTTATTTTATTTTTAAAACTTACTTTGAAAGCGTACTTGGCTATCCAGAGAAATATACTTCTCTTCACAACCTTTAAAAATAAATCACTATTTATTTTTAAACAATTTTTCTCATTCCTTTAATAAATTCCCACCTTGAATTTATTCTTCCAAACATCCAATTTCAAACACTCAAATCAATTTCCATATTGATTTTCAATTTACTTCATTCATTCAAAAATCCTTTAATTTCAGATTTTATTTCTTAATTATGATTTTAGATACTTTTAATTGAAATACCAATCTAGATTTCTTAGTTTACTTCTGATTCCTTTATATAAATTCAAACTTTAAGTTTTAAAACAATTCTTTATTCATTTAAATTAACACTACAAAATTTTAGAATTCATTAATTACTGTTTATTCAAACTCTTTTCTTTTCATACTCGAAGTTATTTATCGGTATTTAACATACTTCTAATTCTTTTGAAATTCATTCTTAATTTATTAAATTTTCTAAGATTATTTCGTTTACAAATTTACTTTCTTTATTTTCTTTCCAAAATCCAATTTATATATTTTTGGTAATCCATTATGACCAATATATATCCAATCCAATCATATCATTCAATATTCCAATATATTCAACATAGAATATCAAGTAATCACAAACAGAAAATATTAAATAATAATGTTGTGGGGCCCAGTTGGATCCCTCCAACCTGGTTTTTTTCCTACATCCACAGATTTTAGCACAATATAATATGCCAATTCCAAAATTACCATACTACAGCACATCAATCAATTTCAACCATTCAAACAATTATTTAAATTTAATCATTTAAATTTAAATTTAACTGAGTGAGATTAACTCACCTTATATTATTAGCATTCCATTTCCAATCCAATTTGCTTTCTTCTCAAATTTGACCTTGTATAAACATTTATACAGTTTATTAATATTTGGATTGACCAAACAATTTATCACCATTTACTTATTTAATTTTACTTGTAATTTGATTTAAAAATTTTAAACTAATAATTGCCTTTAGTAACTTACTTTTAGCAACCCAACAGTATATGCTTTATTCAACAAAAATCCTTAAACCAAGAAAAGCTTCAACTTTAAACTACATAAAAAAAATTTAAAAAAAAAACAAAACTAAAACAGATTTTGCTTAACTTTTTTAAACTTTATATATTTTCATCCCAATTCTGTATATCTCTACACAATTATATATGAACCCTTAAGTCGAAAAGAATAAATAGTAAGTATACCTCACTGACCAAACTTCCCTTCGCCTCCTGCCCTAGCTTGAACCCCTTCAAGTCGCGACTGCCATCGCGCGTACGACTATCTCGAAACCCCAAGCTTTCAGACGCCACCGAGCCACCATCGTGAGCCGAGCCCAGGCGAGCCATCATCGCGATGCCTCCTCCTCCATCAACCCCGCGACCCTACGCCACCGCTCTATCCATCGGCCCCCAATAGCCACGCGATAAGCTCACAGCCCTAGTTGATATAAAGCGAAGTCGGCCCTCTTGAAATCGCTGACCGTTCCCTCCCTTCGACTCGCGATTTTGAAATCGAATTCGATTCAAATAAAGTAGTAACAGGCGATCCCCTTTTTTTTGAAATCGAACGAAAGAGGAGAGAATATGAAGGGAAAAAAACTCGGCCATGATTTAACTTTTTTTTGAAGAGGAACGAATGATTTCATATTTTTTTCGATCTTGAATTAATGCTTGAATGGAAAGGAAGAACCCTAAATTTGAATGAAGACAAAGGCTTGTCTGTTGCTTCGAATTATAAAGGGAAAGTGATAATTTTGTTCTAAAAGAGGAAGTATCTTCGATTGAAAGCATCTACTTTTATTTTATTATTATTTAAACAAGACTTTGAACTGATTGAACGATGGAAAGGAAATATTGCATGTCGGCTGAGACTGGTACAGTGATTCGAAATGAACCCCAAAAGTTCTTACGAGAGATGTATTTGACTAGTTGAAGTATTATATTTAAATTCCGGATCGGCTATTATCAATTAAATTTTCAACGCGTTCATCTATCATATGATCACACGACAACTCCAAACACTACCAAATTTGAAATCCGATAATAATACAATATTACGGATCCAATGGAACTAGTTTCGTCGAAATCTGAGACTGTGCCTCGGACGGCTATTTTTAATTTCAATTTAAACGATATATTTTTAAAACTGAACAAACATCTTTAAATTCGATTCTATTACTTTTATTATCTTCAGTATTATGAATATAAATTTTACAAGCCTTCAAATTATTTTTAACAGGCTTAAATTTCCAGATTCAATAATTTACCCAATTCTGATAATTAAATTCAACAATTAATTATCAAATAAATACTGATATTTGAAATTAAAGTTAATAATTAACTTTTGAATATTTAAAATTAATTAAATATTCTCATTTCAAATACTCAAAAATTCTGGGTCGTCACATTCCTCCCCCCTTAAAAATTTCGTCCCCGAAATTGCTAGTTAGGAAGAATGATCCATAATCCATTAACTATTTTTCTCAACCCAAATAGCTTTTAACAACTTTTTCCAAATAAATCTTTTTATCAAAGACATACTAATCCTCTTTCTAACGTTTCAGACTTAACTATAAACCCCAAACAATATCACTTACTTAACAATTCAAATTTAAATTTAAAACCAAATTTGAACTATCAAATTTTTCTCAAAATTTTTCTAACACCCTAAATTTTCGAAATTTTTTGCCAGCGTCTCCTTTGTGCGGCTAGCTCGGTACTACTACAAAATGGCTCTACGGCCTCCCAAATCCAAAAAGAAAACAAAAGCCAAGTGGCTATCCAAAAACCCAATCAAATTTCATACCAAAATTTAAATACATACCTTTTTGTCGGGCAATTCAAATTTACCTTATGTAATCAAAATCAATTCTCTTTTCCTTTTATATTACCTGCATACCCAGCTTAGCACTAATATCCATTAACAACATTCCAAAAACATTTTATCGACTTTCTCACAAAATGCCAATATCTATTCATTCCCATATTGACTTAAATTATATTAGTAGTATCAATTTCCAATTGAGAAGCACCATTCCTAACTTAAGTTTAGTATAAGCATTCAATATGTTTATTTATTTATTTTTAATTCACCACTTTAGTTTATATCTATTTCTATCTAAATTGATTCTTTCATTTCTATCTGAATTCAATTCTATCTTCAACTTTGTATATTTAATATAAAAAAATCCTCTTTCTTTTTATAATTCATTCATATCGTTATTTTAAATTAGTTTCATTCACCACTTTATTTCAGTTTCCAATTTTGAAATCGTTTGTCGCTAACTAAAATCTTTCCCAAAAAATTTCAAAATTTTTTCTAACTCCCAAAATTTCTGAAATTTTTTGGCAGAGTCTCCTTTGTACGGGGGAGCTTTTGCAATTTGACAAAAGATATAAATATATATACATCGACCCACACGGTCGGAAAAACCAAAAATAGTTCATATTTCCTATTTTTATTGCGTAGGCATACCTTATTTAGCATTTTTAAGCAAACAGCTTATATTCTTAGCATCTAGCGTGACCAAAATCCAGCCAAACGGCTTCCCGGTACCTGTACTTGCTCAATTTAAACATGTCAGTGTCAAACATACAAAGTTTATTAACATTTCAATAACTAAAACATGGATTCTAACCAGTGCATATTATACACTTCCATAAACACATATGAAATATTTTGACACTTATTACAATTGCTTATAATCAATTCTCAGCCCATTCCATTCAGTTGAAGTGATTTTCAACTTACTTGCTTTTATTTAATTTATTCTAAGCAAAACAAACTCATATTCAATTTCAATTGATTTCAAAATCAATTTTATTTACATTTACCAGTTCATATAATATATATATATATATATATATATATATATATATATATATATATATTTCTTAAGTTTTATAGCAAACTTTAAATTGATCTCCAACTCAATTTAGTTTTAATTCATATCTATTTTATCCTACATGGTATTTTATTTCATAGTACATAGGTTCCATACGAACCCATTTTATTTAGCACGACACAATTTATGTTTTGTATATCACTAACCATTTCCAATCAAAACAAACACATATCAAATTTAATCGATTTTAAAATCAATCTATTCCATGCTCGCCAAAATTTATTTAAGCTCAACAACTTTCCAAGCTTGTATATCATTAATTCAATCCATAATCCAACTCTTTCATTCGACAATACTTCAATTTAGTATCTGTCAATATGCATTGAATATTATTTATAACTCAATTCTATGTCATAACCAAAGTTTATTAACTCTCAATTTAACTTATTAAGTTATCCAAAATTAGTTTACTTCCATTTTCAATTAAATATTGATTTTTATTACAAAATCACTTCATTATATATATATATTTCTTTTTTTTTTTGAGTCCAATTCAAATTTTATAATTTAAGTTTGGATGTCTATTTCATTTCTAAGATACAAAATATTTTATTTTGACTTATTTATTCCACTTTTAAAATTTTATAAGTCACACACTCATTTATTTTTCCCCACTTCCATTCATTTACACTCAATCACATTTATCTTTCACTTTTAACTCAAGATCTTACCTTTATTAATCCAAACATACTTTCATTTCAAGCAATCAAAGTTTATTTATTCAATTTATTCCTTATCCAACTATTTCTATCCGAATAAGGATTTTATTTCATTCAACTAAAATTATTCAAGCTTTTATTTAATAGATTTTCCACTTCCCTCGAAATCACCCTTCCATAAATTTTAATCTTAAGTTAATTTATTTATTTCAACTTCATACTTAATTTCATTTCCAATTTATTTGCTAATTCCATTTACTTTAATTAGCCATTCTCATATATCCATTTAAATTTTGTTAGAATTATACCCAAGGCCATATTTAATTCATTCTTTCTCGAATTGGATTCATTTGAAAATTCAACTAGCTTTAAACTTAAGTTAATTTACTTCAATTCACCACCATTTCATAACTTAAGTTCATTCTCGTTTTAATTTATTCATATTCGAATTGGATTTATTTCATCACAAATCATTTTTATTTTAATCCAATTCTATACAACTCAAGCTTTATTTCTAGACTCTATTACATATTCACAATCTTTGATTTGATTTTCCTTTGATCAAATCCCCAACCATTTCACTAATTAATTTGATTTGTTTTTTATATCCATTTTAAATTTTAATTACATTAACAATTCATTGTTGGATCTATTAATAATAAGGCCATTCAATTTATGCTTGAATTGGATTTGTTTATATTTCACACCATAACCATTTTAATCCAATTCATTCAACAACACATCCAATTATAATCCAATTTAATTCAATTTAAATTTCAATTTTATGTTACTTATCTCAAGTTAAATTCAAATATATTTTCTTCACTTTCATTCACTTAAGTTAAATTTTAATTGCCGGATTAAAATTTTCAATTTCTTCTTATTAATATCAACTTTACTTTATAAGTTCAATGGTTGATTCATTTATTCATTCACATATTCATTTTCAACCAATGAATTTTGTTTTCAAACATTAATTATTTTTTTAGTCCATTTGAACTTATTCTGCTCCTTATTTTACACATTTAAATCAAACATCATCCAGTATTGAATTTTATATCATTTGCATATCTTATTAATTAATCAGTTACTTAAAAATTTTGCTTTGTTTATTTACTCCAACTTAACTAAATTTTCTTTTCCAAACTTAAGTTCAACATTCAATTTTGAAAACGTACATATATCTCACCAAATTATTCCTTTGCATTTTCAAAATCAATTAAATTTCTCCAACAAACTTTAATCTAAAACATCCTGGTAGCAATCCCTCTTTTGGAAACTCGAAAATGAACACCGATGATGTCGCGATCATCATCGGAATTATTTTTCAGCGACCGTAAAAAGTTCAATGCTTTTCTCTCCTTTAAATCCCTTCTAATATTTTTAAATTCCAAATCTCTCTAGGTTTCAAATCCAATTCAAAAATATATCTCTCAGATATATTATTTTTCCCAACCTTTGGGAATCATTTCCAAATTCAAAGGAACTTAAATTTCCAAATTTCCAAATTCCAAACCCTTTAAATTTATTTTCAAACATTACTTTGGAATTTTATTTTATTTTAATTATTAATCACACTATAATTTACATTTGTATATGAATTTGTTTCTTAGTTTTTAATTATGGTTTCAATTCCTTAATCAATTATAATCACATTTACAAATTTCATTAATTTATCAATTTATCCCTTAATCTTGGTTATTATTTTAATTTCTTATTCAATTCTCATACAATGATAATAATGTAATATTATCACTCCTAGCATTCAAGCATCCATATATAACTATAATAATTTACGAAAAATCATTTCTTTTATATAATAAAATAATTTTAGGTAAAATTATTTCATTTACCCTATTTAAAACGATACTGTGTCGGTTTATCTTGTTTAAGAGTTTAGAAATTCCTATCGATGATATGGCGTCCCATATGTCGACCAGAATCCATAAACACTCAACCGATAAATCAACACAATATAAAAACAATTTTATATTCACTAACAAATACGCGCTCATATCTATTAATACGCGCAAACTCATTCTAGAGTAACATAAACTCTATTTATGAGTAATTCCCACCAGAGCCAAGGTTATCACCAACCTAAGCTCTGATACCAAGTGTAACAACCCGCAAATCTGTACCCCTTGAGTTAACACTATTCTACAACAATCAACTCAAGTTGTACAGAAATACGAACCATTTGGGTTAAAGAAGAAGAGGTAGAAGAAGAAAATAGAAAACAACATCAGAATCTAACCATCGCAGCGAAATAAAGTATAATAGATAATAATGGTCTTTTCTCAAAATCAAATATATCTGTTTATATATTACATCATCAGAGTACATCAATCACAGCTCAACATCAACATACAAATGGATACACAACAACTCAATCACAGCGGAATATATATAAAACGAGTACGGATATACGTATCGTCATCCAGCTCGTCTCCTACGCTCCACAGCATCATATCCTGTACCCTATAATACTCGGTCTGACCCGAGCATTACAGTTAAATAACACTCGAGTCAGTCTGGATTACCAGCGTGAGAAACTCACACCCAATTGATTATTAAAGTTTCAAAAATCCTTTGAAACCAAAAGCATCTCGTAAGACCACGCCACAAATAAACATGTCGGGTTTTTACCTTACGATAGCTAAAACAATTTTTATAGAAATCCTCTGATATTATAATAGGGTCTATATACAAATACTTGTAAAATAGCCGAAATTGTTACATGATTAAATTCCAGCTACTAGCCACAAAGTGGGTAATACAAACAAAACTCGTACAAGGCTCGTAGGGAGAATGGATTTCCAACTAATGACTAGGCACTAGGGTACCACCTGCCACAGTACGGGGCCCAGATCACCGTACCGAGGAGTATGCCCGCTCCCTTGCAACACAAGGCCGGGACTAACCCTTACTGGATAATCCCGAGTGAGATCACCCCGCGGTTGGGATCAGCAACCGCCCACTAAGCCGAAATAAAAAGGGACATCTAGACTGGAATGACCTCACCCTGCTTGGGTGCTAACCACCTAGCTTTGCTGCATAACCCTTGATTTTCAGTCATTCCCATTTGATGAGGTTCGAGGCTAAGCGTTACCTTTTTAAGAACATATCCCTTAGAATGCCCATTGTCGCATTCATCCATACAAGTCCGTCCCGGGTTCGAACAGAACCGAAGGCATTATTCCTACTACATCCATTTTGGAAATATCCTCAGGATTAGAAGCGACTAGCCCTTACACTTCACTGCTCCATCTTCGAATCCAAAATCGTTTTTCATGAAAACGTACAAACCGGATCGAAGTGATTTTCGAGAAATAAATCTCGATGCCGGTCTCTTCGAAACGATTAATGCATTGGTCCAATATTGATAGTCGGTTATTTAACTATCAATTTCTATTCACAAACATCCATCAAACAATAAATAATTTCCCATATTATTTATTTATCTCAAAAATATCTTCACAAGATATACTTTCACTTTTCAAATTCCCTTGAAAACAGTTTTCCAAAACTATCTGCTTTCTCAGAACAAATTTCCGAGTATTTTTATTTCCACTGGAATTACAAAGCACAAAACTTTAGATTTTTAAAATAATTTAAACAAAACACGTTATAGTAAAATATATTTAACATTTAATATAGGAAAATTACTTTAGTACTTAATTTAAAATAATACTCTAGAAATAACTAAAGTAAGGTTACCTATAAATATAAACTAGGTTTTCACCTTTTAAACAGAATTACTAAGTCACTCTTTACAAATTATTACTATGGTAATAGATTTTGAATAAATATTTACTTTAGAATTTTAAACATTTGAAATAATAAATTCCCATGAACATACTTTGTAAAACAACATTAAAACCTTTATTTTATTTTTAAAACTTACTTTGAAAACGTACTTGGCTATCCAGAGAAATATACTTCTCTTCACAACCTTTAAAAATAAATCACTATTTATTTTTAAACAATTTTTCTCATTCCTTTAATAAATTCCCACCTTGAATTTATTCTTCCAAACATCCAATTTCAAACACTCAAATCAATTTCCACATTGATTTCCAATTTAATTCATTCATTCAAAAATCCTTTAATTTCAGATTTTATTTCTTAATTATGATTTTAGATACTTTTAATTGAATTACCAATTTAGATTTCTTAGTTTACTTCTGATTCCTTTAAATAAATTTAAAATTTAAGTTTTAAAATAATTCTTTATTCATTTAAATTAACACTACAAAATTTTACAATTCATTAATTACTGTTTATTCAAACTCTTTTCTTTTCATACTCGAAGTTATTTATCAGTGTTTAACATACTTATAATTCTTTTGCAATTCATTCTTAATTTATTAAATTTTCTAAGATTATTTCGTTTACAGATTTACTTCCTTTATTTTCTTTCCAAAATCCAATTTATATATTTTTGGTAATTCATTATGACCAATATATATGTATATCCAATCTAATCATATCATCCAATATTCCAATATATTCAACATAGAATATCAAGTAATCACAAACAAAAAATATTAAATAATAATGTTGAGGGGTCCAGTTGGATCCCTCCAACCTGTTTCTTTTTTCCTGCATCCACAGATGTTAGCAGAATATAATATGCCAATTCCAAAATTACCATACTATAGCACATCATTCAATTTCAACCATTCAAACAATTATTTAAATTTAATAATTTAAATTTAAATTTAACTGAGTGAGATTAACTCACCTTATATTAGTAGCATTCCATTTCCAATCCAGTTTGCTTTCTTCTCAAATTTGACCTTGTATAAACATTTATACAGTTTATTAATATTTGGATTGACCAAACAATTTATCACCATTTATTTATTTAATTTTACTTATAATTTGATTTAAAAATTTTAAACTAATAATTGCCTTTAGTAACTTACTTTTAGCAACCCAACAGTATATGCTTTATTCAACAAAAATCCTTAAACCAAGAAAAGTTTCAACTTTAAACTACATAAAATAAAATTTAAAAAAAAACAAAACTAAAACAGATTTTGCTTAACTGTTTTAAACTTTATATATTTTCATCCCAATTCTGTATATCTCTACACAATTATATATGAACACTTAAATCGAAAAGAATAAATAGTAAGTATACCTCACCGACCAAACTTCCCTTCGCCTCCTGCCCTAGCTTGAACCCCTTCAAGTCGCGACTGCCATCGCGCGTACGACTATCTCGAAACCCCAAGCTTTCAGATGCCACCGAGCCACCATCGTGAGCTGAGCCCAGGCGAGACATCATCGCGATGCCTCCTCCTCCACCAACCCCGCGACCCTACGTCGCCGCTCTGTCCAGCGGCCCCCAATAGCCACGCGATAAGCTCATAGCCCTAGTTGATATAAAGCGAAGTCGACCCTCTTGAAATCGCTGACCGTTCCCTCCCTTCGACTCGCGATTTTGAAATCGAATTCGATTCGAATAAAGTAGTAATAGGCGATCCCCTTTTTTTTTTTGAAATCGAACGAAAGAGGAGAGAAGATGAAGGGAAAAAATCGGCCATGATTTAATTTTTTTTTTTGAAGTGGAACGAATGATTTCTTATTTTTTTTTTTCGATCTCGAATTAATGCTTGAATGGAAAGGAAGAACCCTAAATTTGAATGAAGGCAGAGGCTTGTCTATTGCTTCGAATTATAAAGGGAAAGTGATAACTTTGTTTTAAAAGAGGAAGTATCTTCGGTTGAAAGCTTCTACTTTTATTTTATTATTATTTAAAACAAGACTTTGAACTGATTGAATGATGGAAAGCAAATATTGCATGTCGGCTGAGACTGGTACAGTGATTCGAAATGAACCCCAAAAGTTCTTATGAGAGATGTATTTGACTAGTTGAAATATTATATTTAAATTCCGAATCGGCTATTATCAATTAAAATTTCAACGCGTTCATCTATCGTATGACCACATGACAACTCCAAACACTACCAAATTTGAAATCAGATAATAATACAATATTACGAATCCAATGGAACTGGTTTCGTCGAAATCCGAGACTGTGCCTCGGACGGCTATTTTTAATTTCAATTAAACGATATATTTTTAAAACTGAAAAAACATCTTTAAATTCGATTCTATTACTTTTATTATCTTCAGTATTATCAATATAAATTTTATAAGTCTTCAAATTATTTTTAACACGCTTAAATTTCCAGATTCAATAATTTACCCAATTCTGATAATTAAATTCAACAATTAATTATCAAATAAATACTGATATTTGAAATTAAAGTTAATAATTAACTTTTGAATATTTAAAATTAATTAAATGTTCTCATTTCAAATACTCAAAAATTCTGGGTCGTCACAGATTTGCATCCTATGGATATCGATTCTTCGAAGGGTCATTACTGTTGGCTCTTTAGAGTTACGGGAGCCATAACAAGTCAAAACGAAGCTCTCTGTGAGTTCTACGGCTATGACAGCTTTAAGCCGTCACTGGTTAGTTTCATACCAAAAATATCTTATTCGAACCTCAATCAGGTCTTGGATATTTTTTACCCTTCGTTTTTTCGTCACGTGGATTTTTTCAGTAAAACGGGATCCCTGTGGCAGGTCTATGATTTTCCATCGTCGGAGAGTGGTGCCTCATGGTACTGCTCTGTTTCAAATCCATGCACTCATTTGTAAAAGTCGTACAACATTTTTCGGCATTTTGGATGGATGTTGCACCTTGCACCATTGATGTTGCATCCTGTGGATATCGATTCTTCGGAGGGCCATTACTGTTGGCTCGTTAAGAGTTACAGGAGCTACAACAGTCAAATGAAGCTCTCTATGAGTTCTACGGCTATAAGAGCTTTAAGCTGTCACTGGCTAGTTTCATACCCAAAAAAGCTAATCCGAATTTCAATTGGGTCTTGGACGTTTTTTACCCTTCGTTTTTTTGTCACGTGGATTTTTCTGTAAAAGGGATCCCCGTGGCTGGTCTATGATTTACCATCACCGGAGAGTGGTGCCTCATGGTCAATTTCAAATCCATGCACCCATTTCTAAAAGTCGTACGATACTTTTTCGGAATTTTGGATGGATGTTGCACCCTGTGGATATCGATTCTTCGGAGGACCATAACGTTGGCTCGTTTAGAGTTACGGGAGCCATAACCAGTCAAAACGAAGCTCTCGGCCATAAAAATCTTATCCGAAGCTCAATCGGGTGTTGGACGTTTTTTACCCTATGTTTTTTCGTCACGTGGATTTTTTCTGTATAACGGGATCCCCATGGCTGGTCTGTGATTTACCATCACCGGTGAGTGGTGCCCTGTGGTACCGCTCCATTTCTAATCCATGCACCCATTTTTAAAAGTCGTACGGTACTTTTTCGGCATTTTGGACGAATGTTGCACCTTGCACCGCAGATATTGCACCCTATGGATATCGATTCCTTGGAGGGCCATAACTGTTGGCTCGTTTAGAGTTACGGGAGCCATTACCCGTCGAAATGAAGCTCTCTATGAGTTCTATGGCTATAGCGGCTTTAAGCCATCACTGGTTAGTTTCATACCCATAAAAGCTAACCCGTATCTCAATCAGGTCTTGGACGTTTTTTACGCTTCGTTTTTTCGTCACGTGGATTTTTTCTGTAAAACGGGATCAACATGGCTGGTCTATGATTTACCATCGTCGAAGAGTGGTGCCCCATGGTACTGCTCCATTTCAAATCCATGCACCTATTTCTAAAAGTCGTATGGTAGTTTTTCGGCATTTTGGACGGATGTTGCACCTTGCAGAGTAGATGTTGCACCATGTAGATATCGATTCTTCGGAGGCCATAACTATTGGCTCGTTTAGAGTTATGGAAGCCATAACCGTTCGAAACGAAGCACTCTGTGAGTTCTATGGCTACAACAGCTTTAAGCGGTCACTGGTTAGTTTCATACCCAAAAAACAATATCCGAATCTCAATCGAGTCTTGGACGTTTTTTACCCTTTGTTTTTTCGTCACGTGGATTTCTTCTGTTAAACAGGATACCCGTGGGTGGTCCGTGATTTACCATCGCCGGTGAGTGGTGCCACATGGTACTGCTCCATTTCAAATCCATGCACCCATTTCTAAAATTCGTATGACACTTTTTCGGCATTTTGGATGGATGTTGCACCTTGCACCGTAGAGGTTGCACCCGGTGGATATCGATTCTTCAGAGGACCATAGCTATTGGCTCGTTTAGAGTTACGAGAGCCATAACCAGTCAAAAAAAAGCTCTCTACGAGTTTTATTACTATAACCGCTTTAAACCGTCACTGGTTAGTTTCATACCCAAAAATTCTTATCCGAACCTCAATCGGCTCATGCACATTTTTTACCCTTCATTTTTTCGTCACGTGGATTTTTTCTATAAAACGGGATCCCCATGGCTGGTCTATGGTTTACCATCGCCGGTGAGTGGATCCCCATGGTACTGCTCTGTTTCAAATCCATGCACCTATTTCAAAAGTCGTACGGCACTTTTTCGGCATTTTGGACGGATGTTGCACCTTGCACCGTTGATGTTGCACCCTGTGGATATCGATTTTTCGGAGGGCCATAACTGTTGGCTCGTTTAGAGTTACGGGAGCCATAACCAGTCAAAATGAAGCTCTCCGTGAGTTCTATGGCTATGACCGCTTTAAGCTGTCACTGGTTAGTTTCACACCCAAAAAAGCTTATCCGAATCTCATTCGGGTCTTGGACGTTTTTTACCCTTTGTTTTTTTGTCACGTGGATTTTTTCTGTAAAACGGGATCTCCGTGGCCGGTTTACGATTTACCATCGCCGGAGGGTGGTGCTCTATGGTACTGCTCTGTTTGAAATCCATGCACCCATTTCTAAAAGTCATACGACATTTTTTTCGGAATTTTGGACAGATGTTGCACCTTGCACCGTAGATGTTGCACACTGTGGACATCGATTCTTCGGAGGGCCATAACTATTGGCTCATTTAGAGTTACGGGAGCCATAACGAGTCAAAATGAAGCTCTCTGTGTGTTCTACGGCTATGACCACTTTAAGCCGTCACTGGTTAGTTTCATACACTAAAAAGCTTATCCGAACCTCAATCGGTTCTTAGACGTTTTTTACCCTTCGTTTTTTCGTCACGTTGATTTTTTCTGTAAATCGGGATCTCCGTGGCTGGTCTATGATTTAGCATCGCCTAAGGGTGGTGCTCATGGTACTTCTCTGTTTCAAATCCATGCACCCATTTCTAAAAGTCGTACGTCACTTTTTCGGCATTTTGGACGGATGTTGCACCTTGCACCGTAGATGTTGCACCCAGTGGATATCGATTCTTCGAAGGTCCATAATTGTTGGTTCGTTTAAAGTTACGGAAGCCATAACCAGTCAAAACGAAGCTCTATGTGAGTTCTACGGCTACGAATGCTTTAAGCCCTCACTGGTTAGTTTCATACCCAAAAAAACTTATCCGAATCTTAATCAGGTCTTGGGCGTTTTTTACCCTTTGTTTTTTTGTCATGTGGACTTTTTCTGTAAAACGGGATCCCCATGGCTGGTCTATGATTTACCATCGCCCGAGAGTGGTATCCCATGGCACTGCTCCGTTTCAAATCCATGCATTTGTTTCTAAAAGTCGTATGGCACTTTTTCGGCATTTTGGACAGATGTTGCAACTTGCACCGTAGATGTTGCGCCTTGTGGATATCGATCCATCAGAGCGCTATAACTGTTTGCTCATTTAGAGTTACGGGAGCCAAAACCAGTCAAAACGAAGCTCTCTGTGAGTTCTATGGCTATGACCGCTTAAAGCCATCACTGGTTAGTTTCATATACTAAAAACCTTATCCGAACCTTAATCGGGCATTGGATGTTTTTAACCCTTCATTTTTTCGTCACGTGGATTTTTTCTGTAAAACGGGATCCCCATGGCTGGTCTATGATTTACCATCGCCGCAGTGTGGTGCCCCATGGTACTGAACCATTTCAAATCCATGCATATATTTCTAAAAGTCGTACGACACTTTTCGGCATTTTGGACGGATGTTGCACCTTGCACAGTAGATGTTGCACCCTGTAGATATCGATTCTTCAGAGGGCCATAACTATTAGCTCATTTACGGGAGCCATAACCGTTCGAAACGAAGCACTCTGTGAGTTCTATGGCTACAACAGCTTTAAGCAGACATTGGTTAGTTTCATACCCAAAAAAGCATATCCGAATCTCAATCGAGTCTTGGTCGTTTTTTACCCTTTGTTTTTTAGTCACGTGGATTTTTTAACAGGATCCCCGTGGCTGGTCCGTGATTTACCATCGCCGGTGAGTGGTGCCCCATGGTACTGCTCCATTTCAAATCCATGCACCCATTTCTAAAATTCGTATGACACTTTTTTGGAATTTTGGATGGATGTTGCACCTTGCACCGTAGAGGTTGCACCCGGTGGATATCGATTCTTCGGAGGGCCATAACTATTGTCTCGTTTAGAGTTACGGGAGCCATAACCAGTCAAAACGAAGCTCTCTACAAGTTTTATGGCTATGACTGCTTTAAGCTGTCACTGGTTAGTTTTATACCCAAAAAATCTTATCCGAACCTCAATCGGGTCATGCACATTTTTTACCCTTTGTTTTTTCATCACGTGGATTTTTTCTGTTAAACGGGATCCCCATGGCTGGTCTATGATTTACCATCGCCGGTGAGTGGTTCCCCATGGTACTGCTCTATTTCAAATCTACGGACGCATTTCTAAAAGTCGTACGACACTTTTTTGGCATTTTGGACGGATGTTGCACCTTGCACCGTAGATGTTGCACCCTGTGGATATCGATTCTTCGGAGGGCCATAACTGTTGGCTCGTTTAGAGATACGGGAGCCATAACCAGTCAAAATGAAGCTCTCTGTGAGTTCTACGGCTATGACCGCTTTAAACAATCACTGGTTAGTTTCATACCCAAAAAAGATTATCCGAATCTCAATCGGTTCTTGGACGTTTTTTACCCTTCGTTTTTTCATCACGTGGATTTTTTCTGTAAAACGGGATCCCCATGGCTGGCCTATGATTTACTATCGTCGGAGAGTGATGCTCTATGTAATGCTTGTTTCAAATCCATGCACCCATTTCTAAAAGTCGTACGGCACTTTTTCCGCATTTTGGACGGATGTTGCACCTTGCACCGTAGATGTTGCACCCTGTGGATATCGATTCTTCGGAGGGCCATAACTGTTGGCTCATTTAGAGTTACGGGAGCCATAACCAGTTAAAATGAAGCTCTCTGTGAGTTCTATGGCTATGACCACTTTAAGCCGTCGCTGTTTAGTTTCATACATTAAAAAGCTAATCCGAACCTCAATCGGGTCTTGGACGTTTTTTACCCTTCGTTTTTTCATCATGTGGATTTTTTCTGTAAAACGGGATCCCCGTGGATGGTCTATGATTTGCCATCGCCGGAGAGCGGTGCACTATGATACTGCTCCGTTTCAATTCCATGTGTTATCCCAACTTTTGGCAAAGCTGAGATACCCAAAACTAACTGAAAATCAATGATTACTAGTCATAAATATCGATTATGGATTGTAGGTCCACCATGGATGTCGATGAATTTTTTTCGAATCCGGATCGGGCTACAATTGACAAGACATGACAAGCAAAGCCGTGAAAGCCAGCGTTTCAAATTTCAGGTTAATCGGAGTTCGTATGAATGAGATATGATCGATACAAGTTAGAAAGAGCACGTTGTTCGTATCCATGAAGAGGTCGAGGTGATGTTCCCTTCGAATCCATCAGGTTCGAATCCATCAGCATGACATCGTCTCGATCCATTCCAATCCATCAGGAGTTAGTCACTTCGAATCGATTGTCTTCGAACCGATCAGGTTCGAATCCATCATCTTCGAATCGATCAGATTTGAATCCAACATGTTCTGCATACTTCGAATCGATCAAGTTCGAATTGATCAGATAGGCCCCGCCTCGGCACTTTTCGAATCCATCGGGTTCGTATCCATCAGGATGCCCATAAGTTTGTGCCCATCAATCCTGGATTTGTATCCATCAAGCGATCTCATTTCGTCTCAATCACCTACCATCTGCTTCGTATCCATTGGCTGGAGGGCCTATTGCCTCTAGTTCTTATCCACTAGGTGGCCATGCTTGAATTATTGTTCGTATCCACCGAGCTAAGGCTAATACTGCTTATTTGTATCAATCCACACTGGTCGATACGAACACGAATTGGGTTGATGGATACGAACAAGGCTTCCTCCACCGATACGAATTGGAGCGTCTCCACCGATCCAATATATACAACGGTTATCGAGACAAACAAGGCGAAGTTTGTGGACACGAACCGGTCAATATGCCACTGGAATAGGATCGATCCAGAAAACTCGCTCCACATCACTCCACGTCACTGCGCGCGCATGCTCTGGATCGATACGAAAGGTATGGATATGAGATATGGATTCGAACGAGACAGTGTGCATGAAAACGTAATCTTGCATCAATCATATCTCCCAAACCACAGATCCAAATACTATGAAATTTTCACAGAAGCTTTCATACAAGGTAAAGATTGTTCCTGCCAAGTTTCAGCTAGATTGGGTCATTTTTTGATGGATACAAAATCACTTCGTATCGATCCCAGATCGAGCTGAAACTTGGTAGGGTCGGTCGTGTGGGCCCACTCACGTGCCAGAAGAAGTCTCCCGAAGTTTGAGCACAATCTCAGCCTCCTATGCCTATAAATAGCCGCCTGAAGCCTACAAAAAAGGGATCTTTTTGGCCATTCAACGTCCAGACTCTGCCGGAATCGATTCTATTTCCTTCCATAGCTGTTATAGCCGAAATTAAATCATTGTACTGCCGCAATCACTTGTAACTAGCAAAGAACATCAATAAAAGTTAAAACTTTGAAGTGGACATAGGCCGGAGAGAGCCAAACCACTATAATCTTGTGTTTCTAATTGTTATCTTTGTATTGTTGCTTGCTGCTTGCTTGGATCTGAGACTTGTGCTTGAATATTGTCGATTTATATTCATTGTTTGGTGCTTTCACGATACTTGGGGTTGTGACCAATTTTGGCGCAAACACTTTGATGCTTTCACTGAGAAGAACTAGCACCCGCTACACCAGATTCATAATTCAGATTTAAAAGCTTGAAGAATCCCGACTCAGAGACAATGACTCGACAAATAAGACAAAGAGCTGATCGGAGCCAACAAGGAGGAATCCAAGAAGCGTCCTTTGGAGCAGGAGAAGGACAGGCTTCGATGTACATCACTAGAGATGAGATGGAGGCTGTGGCTAATTCGATACGCGAAAGCATGATGAAGACTCACCAAAAGATGATGCAGAATTTTCTTGAGCAGATAAGGGCAGCGAACGTGCAGAATCTTGGGCCAACTACATCGGCTGCAAGTACAGGACAAGGAGTCGGGATTACGGAGGCCAATGAAGGTCAGGTTCAAGACCGTAGTGCAGGACCTGAAGTTAATCAACAAGGACTTGGGGGCAGACCCTCAGGATCAGATACCGGAAGACCCATAGATGAAGCTCAGCAAGCTGGAGTCAATGCTACTGTTACTGAGCCACATGAAGAGTATGTACCGGAGTTCCCTTCAAGACTTGGAGGGCAGGATAGAAACATGACAAGGGGGAAGCCCCCGGATGGAGATGAAAGAATGATTGGTCTAGTGCGAAAAATCATGAGAGGAGGATTGTCGAGTGGAGGATTACAAGAAGTCAGCCGGAGTCCGTTCACTCCGAATATCAGGAATGCAAGGAATCCTTCAAAGTTCAAACTGCCTACGCTGGATCCTTATGATGGGAGGTCAGACCCAAAGATGCATATTACCAGATATATAGCACATGGAAGTGCTAGGGGCACCCGAGGAAGTAATGGCTCGATGCTTCCCTCTATACTTGTCAGATTTAGCTGCGCTTTGGTTCAGACAACTGGAGACTGGATCAATCGAGACATGGGGCGAGCTTGTAGATTGCTTCATGAGACAGTTTAGGGTCCATGTGACACGACCCAAAAGTGTAATGACTCTAGCTTCAATCAAGCAAAAGACCGGAGAGTCCATAAAAGATTTCTTATTGCGATTCAATGCAACGGTGGCTTCTGTAGATCGTCCGGATCCATCGACGATTTTGATGGCGGCGGTAGCAGGAGTCAGGGAAGGCACGGAATTCAAAGATTCTTTGGCGAGAGATCCCCCACAAGATCTTGGAGAATTTTATCACGAAGCTGAAAGATTCATTTTGTTGGAAGAGTCACGAGCCGAGAGGAGAGAAATAAACGCTGTGCAGGGCGAAGGAACCGCCAGGGAAAAGTCCGAAGCGGACAAAGGAAAGAGAAAGCATGACGATGGACGTGATGGTCCTGATAGATGGAAGAAATTCTGAGAGCCTAGATTCAGACAGTACACGGATCTGATGGCAAGTCTAGAAAGGATCTACACTGAAACTCGGGGGCAACTCCCTTATTGAAAACCACCCAGGAGAGATCCCATTGAGCGGGAGCACAGAACTGGAAAATATTGCCTATTCCATGAGCTGGATGGGCACGCTACGGATGAATGCCGTCACCTAAAGGATGAGGTGGAAGAATATGCCAGGAGTGGTAGATTGCCATAATATGTTAGAGAACGGACAGCGGCGGTAAGGCCTAAACAACTACCGCCTCCGCCCAACAGGAACGATCCTGGATCGGGATCATAACTCGTCATCCACTGATTAAAGGTGGCGGGGGACAAGTCAAGGATTTGGACTTCGGTCAAATAATTTCATTAGATTTGTTTTCAGAATAAACGGCTACTCCAATTACTCATGTACGAGAACCGGAGAGATCCCTAGGCATGCTCTAAGATGGAGATGGACCGATATGCCCGGATAGGCAATGTTTAGCTTTTTCCTGATGTTTGAGATTGAACATCTAGGACCTGAATTTAAATAAATAAATTAGAATTCTTGAAATAAACCTTTGACTGGAGAGTCAAAGGATGAATATTGAATACCAATATGAAAATGATAACTTTATGACCCTACCCGGAGAGGCGGGGTCTGGAGTGCAAGAAGTGAGTTGCTTCGCCGGAGAGCGACATGATCGACTCACTTAACGTCGTTTCCCATTCACCGGAGAGTGATTAGATTAGGATTCGATAAGAGCCCGGAGAGGCTGTGATCGACCCACGATTTAGGCCATGGCATCGCTTAATGTTCAGATACACCAAACCAGAGTGCAAGAAGTGAGTTGCTTCACCGGAGAGCGACAGGATCGACTCACTTAACGCTGCCTCCCCTTCACTAGAGAGTGATAGGATGGGATCCAGCAAGAGCCCGGAGAGGCTATGATCGGTTTAGAACAACCAAGACATCGCTATATGCCCTAGCTGGGGCCGGAGTGCAAGGGATAGAAAGCGACGCTGGGTGCAATGGGATCTTTCTATTCGATCGCCAAGTCTAGAATGGGCTTGGCAAGGGTCCGTAGTGACCATCAATGGTCTGGAGAGACTGTAGAAATTCATTCTTAATTTCCATTGAAAAAGTTCACAACGATTTGGCTTCGAACAGCCGTGGACTTGATTAAAAATTCTATAAGATTTGAATAAAATATGAACTCTCTATATTCGAACCGGGACTGATCAAAACACACCTTTTGGGGGGCAAAATGTTATCCCAACTTTTGGCAAAGCTGAGATATGCAAAACTAACTGAAAATCAATGATTACTAGTCATAAATATCGATTATGGATTGCAGGTCCACAATGGATGTCGATGAATTTTGTCCGAATTCGGATCGGGCTACAATTGACAAGACATGACAAGCAAAGCCGTGAAAGCCAGCGTTTCAAATTTTAGCTTAATCGGAGTTCGTATGAATGAGATATGATTGATACAAGTTAGAAAGAGCATGTTGTTCGTATCCATGAAGAGGTCGAGGTGATGGTCCCTTCGAATCCATCAGGTTCGAATCCATCAGCATACCATCGCCTCGTTCCATTCGAATCCATCAGGAGTTAGTCACTTCGAATCGATTGTCTTCGAACCGATCAGGTTCGAATCCATCATCTTCGAATCGATCAGATTCGAATCCAACATGTTCCGCATACTTCGAATCGATCGAGTTCGAATCGATCCGATAGGCCCCGCCTCGGCTCTTTTCGAATCCATTGGGTTCGTATCCATCAGGATGCCCATACATTCGTGTCCATCAATCCCGCTTTCGTATCCATCAAGCGATCTCATTTCGCCTCGATCACCTACCATCTGCTTCGTATCCATCGGCTAGAGGGCCTGTTGCCTCTAGTTCGTATCCACTAGGTCGCCATGCTTGAATGATTGTTCGTATCCTCCGAGCTAAGACTAATACTACTTATTCGTATCGATCCACACTGGTCGATACGAACACGAATTGGGTTGATGGATACGAACAAGGCTTCCTCCACCGATACGAATTGGAGTGTCTCCACTTATCCAATATATACAACGATTATTGAGACAAACAAGGCAAAGTTTGTGGACACGAACTGGTCAATATGCCACTGGAATAGGATCGATCCAAAAAACTCGCTCCACATCACTCCACGTCACTGCGCGCGCATGCTCTGGATCGATACGAAAGGTATGGATACGAAATACGGATTCGAACAAGACAGTGTGCATGAAAACGTAATCTTTCATCGATCATATCTCCCAAACCACAGATCCAAATACTATGAAATTTTCACAGAAGCTTCCATACAAGGTAAAGATTGTTCCTGCCAAGTTTCACCTCGACTGGGTCATTTTTTGATGGATAACAAATCACTTCGTATCGATCTCAGATCGAGCCGAAACTTGGTGGGGTCGGTCGCGTGGGCCCACTCACGTGCCAGAAGAATTCTCCCGAAGTTTGAGCGCAATCTCAGCCTCCTACGCCTATAAATAGCCGCCTGAAGCCTACAGAAAAGGGATCTTTTTGGCCATTCAACGTCCAGACTCTGCCGGAATCGATTCTATTTCCTTCCATAGCTGTTATAGCCGAAATTCAATCATTGTACTGCTGCAATCACTTGTAACCAGCAAAGAACATCAATAAAAGCTAAAACTTTGAAGTGGACGTAGGCCGGAGATAGCCGAACCACTATAAATCTTGCGTTTCTAATTGTTATCTTTGTATTTTGCTTGCTGCTTGCTTGGATCTGAGACTTGTGCTTGAATATTGTCGATTTATATTTATTGTTTGATGCTTTCACGATACTTGGGTCTGTGACCAATTTTGGCGCAAACACCATGCACCCATTTATAAAAGTCGTACTTCACTTTTTCGGCATTTTGGATGGATGTTGCACCTTGCACCGTAGATGTTGCACGCTATGGATATCGATTCTTCGAAGGGCCATAACTATTGGCACGTTTAGAATTATGAGAGCCATAACCAATCAAAACAAAGCTCTTTGTGAGTTATACAGGCTATGATAGCCTTAAGCCGTCACTGGTTAGTTTCATACCCAAAAAATCTTATCCGAACCTCAATCGGTCTTGGATGTTTTTTACCCTTCGTTTTTTCGTCGCGTGGGTTTTTCGGTAAAACGGGATCCTCGTGGCTGGTCTACGATTTATCATTGCCGGTGAGTGGTGCCCCATGGTACTGCTCCGTTTCAAGTACATGCCCCCATTCCTAAAAGTCGTACGACACTTTTTCGGCATTTTGGATAGATGTTGCACCTTGCACCATAGAGGATGCACGCTGTGGATATCGATTCTTCGAAGGGTCATATCTATTGGCTCGTTTAGAGTTACGGGAGCCATCACCAGTCAAAACGAAGATCTATGTGAGTTCTACGGCTATGACATATTTAAGCCATCATTGGTTAATTTCATACCCAAAAAATATTATCCGAACCTCAATCGGGTCTTGGACGTTTTTTACCCTTCGTTTTTTTGTCACGTGGATTTTTTCTGTAAAACGGGATCCCCATGGCTGATCTATGATTTACTATCTCCGGAGAGTGGTGCCCCATGGTAATGCTCCGTTTCAAATCCATGCACCAATTTCTAAAAGTCGTACAGCACTTTTTCGGCATTTTGGACGGATATTGCATCTTGCACAGTAGATGTTGCACCTTGTGGGTATCGATTCTTCGGAGGGCCATAACAGTTGGCTCGTTTATAGTTACAAGAGCCATAACCAGTCAAAACGAAGCTCTCTGCGAGTTCTACGGCTATAATTGCTTTAAGCGGTCACAGATTAGGTTCATACCTAATAAATCTTATCCGAATCGGGTCTTGGATGTTTTTTACCCTTAGTTTTTTCGTCACGTGGATTTTTTCTGTAAAACGGGATCTCCATGGCCGGTCTATGATTTAACATCGCCGGAGAGTGGTGCTCCAAGGTACTGCCCCGTTTCAAATCCATGCACCCATTTTTAAAAGTAGTACGGCACTTTTTCGTCATTTTGGACGGATGTTGCACCATGCAACATAGATGTTGCACCGTGTGGATATCGATTCTTCGGAGGGCCATAACTGTTGGCTCATTTAGAGTTACGAGAGCCATAACAAGTCAAGACAAAGCTCTTTGTGAGTTCTACGGCTATGACACCTTGAAGCCATCATTGGTTAGTTTCATACCAAAAAATTTTATCCGAACCTCAATCAGGTCTTGGACGTTTTCTACCCTTCGTTTTTTCGTCACACGGATTTTTTCTGTAAAACAGGATCCCCATGGCTGGTCTATGATTTACCATCGCCAAAGAGTGATGCACCATGGTACTGCTTCCGTTCAAATCCATGCATCCATTTCTAAAAGTCGTACTTCACTTTTTCGGTATTTTGGACGGATGTTGCACCTTGCACAGTAGATGTTGCACGCTATGGATATCGATTCTTCGGAGGGCCATAACTGTTGGCTCATTTAGAGTTACGGGAGCCATAACCAGTCAAAACGAAGCTCTCTGTGAGTTCTACGACTGTGACCGCTTTAAGCCGTCTTTGGTTAGTTTCATACCCAAAAAATCTTATCCTAACCTCAATCGGGTCATGGACGTTTTTTATCCTTCGTTTTTTCGTCACGTGGATTTTTTCTGTAAAATGGGATCCCCTTGGCTGGTTTATGATTTACCATCGCCGGTGAGTGGTGCCCCATGGTACTGCTCCTTTTCAAATACATGCACCCATTTCTAAAAGTCGTACGACACTTTTTCGACATTTTGGACAGATGTTGCACCTTGCACCATAAAGGTTGCACCCTGTGGATATCGATTCTTCGGAGGGCCATAACTATTGGCTCGTTTAGAGTTACGGGAGCCATAACCAGTCAAAACGAAGCTCTCTGCGAGTTCTACGGCTATGACAGCTTTAATCCATCGCTGGTTAGTTTCATACCCAAAAAATCCTATCCAAACCTCAATCGGGTCTTGGACGTTTTTTGCTCTTCGTTTATTCTTTACGTGGATTTTTTCTGTAAAACGGGATCCCCGTGGCTGGTCTATGTTTTACCATCGCCGGAGAGTGGTGCCCCATGGTACTTATCCATTTCAAATCCACGCACCCATTTTTAAAAGCCGTACGACAATTTTTCAGAATTTTGGATGGATGTTACACCCTTTGGATATTGATTCTGCGAAGGGCCATAACTGTTGGTTCATTTAGAGTTACGGGAGTCATAACCAGTCAAAACGAAGCTCCCTATGCGTTCTACGGCTATGACAGCTTTAAGCCATCACTGATTAGTTTCATACCCAAAAAATCTTATCTGAACCTCGGTCGGGTCTTGGACGTTTTTTACCCATCGTTTTTTCGTCACGTGGATTTTTTCTGTAAAACAGGATCCCCATAGCTGGTCTATGTTTTACCGTCGTCAGTGAGTGGTGCCCTAGGTACTGCTCCATTTCAAATACATGCACCTACTTCTAAAAGTCGTACGGCACTTTTTCGGCATTTTGGACAGATGTTGCACCTTTCACCGTAGAGGTTGCACCCAGTGGATATCGATTCTTCGGAGGGCCATAACTTGGCTCGTTTAGAGTTACGGGAGCCGTGACCAGTCAAAACGAAGCTCTCTATGAGTTCTACGGCTATGACAACTTTAAGCCGTCGTTGGTTAGTTTCATACATAAAAAAGCTTATCCGGACCTCAGTCGGGTCTTGGATGTTTTTTACCCTTCGTTTTTTGCTCACGTGGAATTTTTCTGTAAAACGGGATCCCCGTGGTTGGTCTATGATTTACCATCTCCGGAGAGTGGTGCCCCATGGTGCTTCTCCGTTTCAAATCCCACCCATTTCTAAAGTCGTACGGCACTTTTTCAACATTTCGGATGGATGTTGCAACTTGCACCGTAAATGTTACACCCTGTGGATATCGATTCTTCGGAGAGCCATAACTGTTGGCTCATTTAGAGTTACGGGAGCCATAACCAGTCAAAATGAAGCTCTCTGTGAGTTCTACGGCTAGCCATCACTGTTTAGTTTCATACCCAAAATGCCTATCCGAACATCAATGGGGTCTTGGATGTTTTTTGCCCGTCGTTTTTTCATCACGTGGATTTTTTCTGTAAAACGGGATCCCCGTGGCTAGTCTATGATTTACCATCGTCGGAGTGTGGTGCACCATGATACTGCTCCGTTTTAAATTCATGCACCCATTTCTAAAAGTCGTACATCACTTTTTCGGCATTTTGGACGGACGTTGCACCTTGCACAGTATATGTTGCACGCTGTGGATATCGATTCTTCGGAGGGCCATAACTGTTGGCTCGTTTAGAGTTACGGGAGCCATAACCAGTCAAAATGAAGCTCTATGCGAGTTCTATGGCTACGATAGCTTTAAGCCATCACAGGTTAGTTTCGTACCCAAAAAATCTTATCCGAACCTCAATCGTGTCCTGGACGTTTTTTACCCTTCATTTTTTCATCATGTGGATTTTTTCTGCCAAACGGGATCCCCGTGGCTGGTCTATGATTTACCATCGCTGGTGAGTGATGCCCCATGGTACTACTCCATTTCTAATACATGCACCCATTTCTAAAGTCGTACGACACTTTTTCGGCATTTTGGACAGATGTTGCACCTTGCACCGTAGAGGTTGCACCCTGTGGATATCGATTCTTCGAATGGTCATAACTATTGGCTCGTTTAGAGTTACGGGAGCCATAACTAGTCAAAACGTAACTCTCTGTATGTTCTACGACTACGACAGCTTTAAGCCGTATTGGTTAGTTTCATACCCAAAAAATCCCATCCGAACCTCATTCGGGTCTTGGACGTTTTTTAACCTTCGTTTTTTCGTCGCGTGGATTTTTTCTGTAAAACGGGATACCCGTGGCTGGTCTATGATTTAGCATCGCCGGAGAGTGGTGCCCCATGGTAATGTTTCGTTTCAAATCCATGCACCCATTTCTGAAAGTCATACAACACTTTATTGGCATTTTGGATGGATGTTTCACCTTGCACAGTAGATGTTGCACCTTATGGATATCGATTCTTCAGAGGGCCATAACCGTTGGCTTGTTTAGAGTTACGGGAGCCATAACCAGTCAAAATGAAGCTCTCTACGAGTTCTATGGCTATGACATCTTTAAGCAGTCACTGGTGTTATCCCACCTTTTGGTCATCGCTGGAATATAAACAAATTGGAAAGGAATGATGGATATCAGGATTGGAGATCGATTGGAAACAAGGCTGCAATCGATATCGTTGAAGTTTGGTCGAGCTCCGATCAGGACGGAACAGATTGGAGACTATGATCAGGATTAGAAGCGGCTGCATTTCAAATTTCAGGTTGATCGGAGTTCATATGCATAGGATATGGATGGATTAAGGTGCGCAAGGAATGATTCGTATCGATGCATTTTGCATCGGTCGGCAGATGGTGTTTCGAATCGATACTGTTCGTATCGATCAGCATAGACACGACTCAATGATTTCGTATCGATCGGATAGGAAGGCTTGATGGATTTCGACTCGATGGCAACACAACCAGATTGGTAGGCAAGCGTGCGGTGGTTTGTGCGAATCAATGCATTTCATATCGATCAGGATGGGAACAGGTGGTGCATTTCGAGTCCATGATCTCGTATCGATCACCAGAGCTCAGTTCAACTCCACCAGGTAAAATTTCGCTCGTAACCATCAGGCAAGGTTTCGCTCGTATCCATCATTGTGTTTAGTTTCGTACCCATCTGTTGGCCCTTCATGCATTTTTCGTATCGATCGAATTCACCATTTCATATCGATCGATTCATAGATCGATACGAAATACATTCCTGCAATCGATGCGAGGGAACATGGTGTATCAACGCAAATTGTTGAGTACGAACGATATGGAGAAGCAATGCACACGAACTGGACAGCCTTCGAAGAGCACAAGAATGAATCGATTATATCTCCTAAACCGATGATCCAAATGCAATTAAATTTTCACAGCAGCTTCCATACAAGGTAAAAAATGTTCCTGCCAAGTTTCAGCTCGATTGGATCATTTTTTGATGGATACAAAATCGTTTCGTATCGGTCATAGATCGAGTCGAAACTTGGTGGGGTCGGTCGCATGGGCCCACTCACGTACCAGAAAAAGTCTCCCAAAGTTTTGGCTCGATATCAGCCTCCTACGCCTATAAATATCCCCCTGAAGCCTACAGAAAAAGGATCTTTTGGACATTCAATGCCCAGACTCTGCCGGGTCTGATTTAACGCTTCAACACAATCATTGTATTCGAAATTCATCATTGTAACTTCTGTACTCATCTGTAACCAGCAAGGATAATCAATAAAAGATAAAACTTTGAAGTGGACGTAGGCCGGAGATAGCCGAACCACTATAAATCTTGCGTCTCTGATTGTTATTTCTGGATTGTTGTTTGTTGCTTGCTTAGATCTGAGATTTATACTTGAATATTGCTGATTTATATTCATAACTTGGTGCTTTGATAATACTTCGAGTTTGTGATCAATTTTGGCGCAAACACTTTGGTGCCTTCACCGAGAAGAACTAGCACCCGCTACATCAGATTAAAGTTCAGATTTGAAGAGCGTGAAGGATTCAGATTTAGAGAGAATGACTCGACAAACCAGTAGAAGACAAAGGGCTGAGAGAAGCCAACAAGAAGGAAGTCAAGAAGCATCCTCCGGAGCTAGGGAAGGAAAAACTTCTATCTACATCACCAGGGATGAAATGGAAGCTATGGAAAATTCGTTGCAAGAGAGATTGTTGAAGAGTCAACAGGACATGATGCAGACTTTCTTTGAATAGATGAGAGCAGCAGGGATACAAAACTTAGGACCAGCCACAACGGCGGTTAATGTGGAACAAGGAGCTAGGGTTGTGGAACCCAATGGAGGACAGAATAAAGAACCAGAGGGCAATCAACGAGGGCTTGGGGCCAGGCCCGCCAGATCTTACACTGGATGTAACAGCCCTAGTTTTTAGCTATTTATTTCTTTTAATTTTTTTGTTTTTAGAAATATAATTTATATAAATTGTGTTTACCAATATTGTTTAAATATTTAATTTAGAGAATTAAACTCGTTAATTTAATATGATTTTTGTAACTAAATTTAAGAAGAAGAAAAAAAAAAGGAAATTTTTATGATGTATAATGAAGTGTGTGGTAACTAAATGTTTTGGATATTATCATAATATCTGTTGTTATACCCATTCCCTAAAAATAATGAAAAGGAGAAAATTTGTAACATATTAAAGTAGTTAATTAATTATGTTAATTTGGTAGGTTATGACATGCAAATCATGTTGGTGGAATATTCTCAATTTTGACATATTAATTATGTTAGCAGTGAACATTGTTAAGCAATTTAAAACAATGAAACTTACAATCAATTTATTTGATAAATCTACCTTATTCCTAGTTAGCAATTCAAAACTTGAATAAAGGCACATACGGATATTTTAAAATGGAGTTAATGACAATTAATAGATATTTCAAAAAGAAATTTATGACAATTAATAGAGAAATTAATTGTAAAATTTCAGTAGTTGACCAGAATTAATTTATTGAATAATTAATGCAAATTAATAAAATTGATGAAAGATAAATAAGTTAATTCTTTTGGTTAATGGCATGAGGACACGAGGTTAATCCCCATTTTGTAGGAGAAATCTGCCCGTGTAACCAGTCCGGCTACCAGTGCCTACAAAGCGGACGGATTAATGTGAGACGTCGCAGGATTGATAATTAACAAAAAGGGTTAATTAACTAATTAAGTTAGTAACCAAATTTGAGTATGTAATTAAAGGAGGATAATTAATTGGTAATATGGTAATTAATTGAAATCAATTAAGGAGGGTAATTAAAAGGGATAAGGTAATCAATTGAAATCAATTAAAGGCAATTAAAGGGGAATTAATTGATTAGAAGAATATGGAAATCAAATTTGCCTTCCTTTGCGCGTGACACAAAATTTTATTCTTTTAACATTTTGACATTTGCCTCTTACCATTTGTTTCTTGAGCATGTCACTGTATTCATTTATTCACGCAGCCTTATCCACAAAAATATCAACTCTTCCAATTGCCATTTTTCCTCTCACCTAAATTAAATGCATTCAAAATTTAATCTTGCCTATCTTTGCAAATTTTCGCATACCCATTATATCTCTCTGTTTCCACTGCGTTTGTTTTGCAATAAATAAATTTTTCGAACCATTGATCAAGTAAATATTTATGTAAGCATTTATTACTTTTGCCTTTTCAGTTAAAAGCTTTTTCATTGCTTACCATAAATCACGCAAGAGCTCAAGTTTTGCTTCCTCAATCAAATCTGTTCAAATTTGCAGTAACGCATGCTTTAAATTTAGATTATAACTGGTATAAATCACGCAAGCTATCTAAAAAAAAAAATCCAAAAGAGTGATATCGTTCAAACATAAAACTGGAAAGAGAAATCAACGCATGCATTTATCACAATTTTCGTGTAGCGTTCAAACAAGAAGAACTGGAAATAAATCTCTTGCCTAAACGCATGCACTCAAAAATCAACGCTTGCATTTATTTCTTACGTTTTCAAACCTGCCTATTTATCTCCCCTTTTTATTTCGCAAGTTTATCTATAAATACTTTGCCTCATTCACATAAGTTTTCATATCTCCTTGTTTGTCCCTCTCTGGTACAAGCTTCTATCAGGTAAATAATTTGCATTGTTTATTTCTTTGCTTCTTCCAATTTTCCTTCCTCCTTCTTGTGTTCTCTGATTTCCTTGCTCGGCTACTTCCCCATCATGCCGTGCCATTTATAAATACATATAGAACTTTGTTAGTAGTAGGCTGGAAGAAATGATATAAATTGATTGTAGGAAGCTAGACTATGGAATTAGTGTAGTTATGATGTAGTTAGTGGTATTGTGGATTTGGATAAGTGCAGTTTGAAGAGGAAGGCATAGAAAGAAAAAAAAAAGAATTACAATTTAATAATGGAGAAGATAAATTGATAAGGAGAAAATGATATGAAATGTTGTTTAATTCAAATAAACAATATTGTATGAATAAATCTTGGGTGAATATAATAAAATGACATTTATTTCAATTTTTAATGGTTGAAATAAATTTAAGATGGTTAAAAATAAATTTAACTACTTATTTGAGAATTTGGGTGGATAAATATCAATGGATTGTATTTATTATGGTTAATAAAAGGATATTGGTGATGTATACCAATAATCACCTTTTAATGTTTAATAATAAAAGTAAAAGAAGAAATAATTTGCCTAAACATGATGAACATGTATGTGAAATAAAGTATTATTTAATGAATTCGAATGTAGTTAGTGGCTACATTTGATTAAATTGAATAATTTGAACAGTATTGTGTTTGTTGCCAATATTGTCATTTTATTTAAATAAATATATATGAGAATGAAAATAATTGATCATGATAAATATGATTAAAAATGTGAGAAATAATTTAATAATGTCTAAACATGTATTTGTTTTGTTTGGGTGCATAACATCTTTTTATTCAATCAATTGTATTAAATTTGCAATTTATTTTGCAATTTATTCAATTTATTTTATGCATGCGTACGGTTGAAGTATGGGCCTAGGATATGTTGAGACGGTTAGCGGGTTGTAGTAGTCGAGCAAGTTGAACTAAATTTCTTTTATTCTATTCGTTCCAGTTGTTCTGAAATTTTGCTTTGACCGTAATTTTTAAATTCGCATACTTGGTATTTGGATCTTATAGATTTAAGTCAAGGCTTTGCATCCGCCGAAGTTTGATCGTGCTTTCCGTTTTTTTTTCCGAAGTAGATACCGTGTTTGATTTAGATCCACTGCAGCGTTTAAGGTGAGTATTTCTCACCAGACATATGTACATATATTTTGTGAATTATCGCAAGTGTATGTGTAAAAATTTTATTTAAATATTATCTGTCTGTAGTATAACGTAGAATGATGAATCCCATTTAAATTGACACCTCATCAGTTATTATCTGTTGTATTATTTCTGCAGTTATATTATATTATTGTTTATTTACTGCTTAAATCACCACTGCAAGTTCCCTGTTAAATTTAGATTGTTGTGGGCTGAAATGATAGGCCTAAATGATGATTACTGTGCTATTATTATGTTAACTGTTTAACTGTTAACTTGGGATTGCGGGTTTGAAATGATAGAACCCGGGGTTTGTAAATTACGGATTGAAATGATATAAATCCGTATCACTTGACCTAGGCTAGAAAACTATATACAGGCCCGTGGTCCTTATAATATTTTCTGAAATATTTAAAATTATTTTGGAAGTTAAATATTTGATTTAATATCTTTAAAGGATTTTATATTGATTTTGAATGAGTTATAAATGTTAATAAATAAATAAATAAATATTTGAATAAAATTTTGGAATATAACTTATTTTGGAAATTCTGGATTTTTGAAAGGATAAGATTTCAGTTAAGAAATATATATATAAGTTATATTTGGAAATATTTATTAAGTTAAACAATCTACTAAAGCATTTAAATGCTGTCTTTTGAAATTGGACTAGTTTTACCCGTAACTTTAGGTAGCATTTCCTAAGTGCTATAGAATCTGGAATTTGATTGTTTTGAAATTTAAGGAATTTGATAAATTATATTTATGTTTAAGTTTTGGAGACCTTTAAGATATGAGATTTATAACTGGATTTTTCTTAATAAATTTAAGATGAACATTCTAGTGTTAAGTAAATTTTGAAATTATTTAATGGCATAATTTTGGAGTTTTATCTATGGAATTTATGGGAATATTCAAGACGAAATAATAAACACTAATTTGTTGAAAGAAAAAAAATCCAACCTTAGTTTTGAATATTAATACTCCAATTGGATATATATATAGGAATTGAAATGGTCTTGGGAACATGAAGTGATATTTAAATTATGGTTTAAAATAAAGAAATATATTTGTAAAGCTATGTAAATTATCTTCTTTACAAAGTAACCATAAAGTTAAACCATTTATATCCAAACCATTTGTGTTTTGGGAGTTATGTTTTTTTTTAAAAGAAAAATTTCCAATATATTATGGTTTAAAGGTATAATTCAAATATTTGGTTTCCAGATATTATAAATTTTAAGCAGTATGGTTTTGGAAAAGAATTATATTTGAATATAACGATATCATGTTGTTTTGGGTTTTAAATGATATCGTATTTATAGTTTTGAAATGGAAATGTTTATACTGGTTTTAAAGTATAAATTGTTTTTAAATGACCACGGGTTATAATAACGATGGGTTGGCAAAGAGACCGGGATCGGATATGGACATACTCTCTGTCGATACCGAAAACCACTTTGACCAACCGTGTACGCGGTGGAGATTCCAGAATGAAGTAGGTCGGTGGTGGCGTTTCCTGTAAGGTAAATACGTGGACCCGACTCCCGTGAGTTGGCATAAGGTGGCTAAAACAGGAGCAATTCCAGGCCAATGAGGTCATTCCTCTGATCGGACGCTCCTCTTCGATATTATACTATGATCTTGGATTGATTCAGTGGCCACTTCTATATTTTGATTTTGGGGGAGTTAGTTCGAGGTGGGCGGCAGCTGCGCGCTGCGCGTTACCATCAGCCTGGATAGCAATTGGTATATCTACCCTGGCATTGCCTAGTTGTGCCGTGTCACCTACCCTATCGCGCCTTGTACGAGTTTGGTGTTCTCCCGTAGCCCGTGTGGTATCCTCTAGTGGCTTCCCGATCAGGAGGGACTATGATATTGGATGGACTACTGGGACTATTACGTGTTAAGGGCTATATGGGTAACCCCTTAACGCTATTAAAAAGTAAGTTTATTTTATAAATAGACACTAGTATAATAGCGCAATATACTACATAGTAAATAGTTTGACGGATCCTTAGAGGATGGGCGGTCCCAAGCATCCTTTAAGTTACTTGCTCTATATTACAGTACACTTGAATTAGCTTACATTATATAAGTATGTATGTCCTGACTCGAGTGTTATGTTTTATTTTTACGCTCGGGTCAGCCTGAGTTGCAGCTTCAATTTCTTCTCCGTAGCTAGGACACTCAGTAGATCATTCGCGCTGCTGGAAGTTGTTTCAGCCTTTATCTTTTCTGGAATTCAAGACTTTGAAGACTCTATCTCTATTTATGTCTTAAAATTTGTATTGAGGATTATAGACAATGTAAGTTCTGTTTTGTTGAAGTTATATCAGTGGCTTCATGAACCACTAAATTTTTAATTTCCGCTGCGAGATTCTGATATCTGTGTATGTGATTCTGTGATCTATTTATTGTATATTCTGAGTTTTGCCAAATTTATTTTACAACGCAGTATTTTGAACAATTCAAGTCCGACATGTGCGGATGCGAAGGGTTGAAAATACTGGGTCGTTACATTTTGGTATCAGAGCTTTGGTTCTAGGCAAAACTTAGAATGTATGGTAAATTTGATTTACAGAATCACGTTCATTCGAGATTGAACCACTCTCTTTTCGAATTTTGGAACATTCCCTACGGTTCCAAAGCTCATTCGTATCCCTCACTTTTTCATCTGCTTTAGATTCTGGAGTATCTCATAACTCCACTTCGGATGATCTTTATTGTAAATTGGCGGTCTCGCCATTATTCTAATAAAGGGGTGAAACTCCTTTACCATTAGCATTGATTCACCGGAGATTTATATTTATCCTCGGTTTATATGCTAGTATCCTTGGTTATTCCAAATTCTATCTCTTCGGATCAAATGTAGATTTACCCCAACCACATCGATATGGCTCTTTAAGTCACGGATGACTAGGTCAAGGTTGTCCACGACTTATATAGACTTACCCAGTTTCCTTATTCTGATCTTCTGATTTCAATTTATCTTGAATTCTATTTGATTTGAGTTCATCAAATTTGAGTCTCTATCCTGGTTTGAGAAGTTTATTCCTATATTTGAAATTAAAATCTAATATTATATATATGAGTATAATTTTCAAAATTTTATAATTAATTTAACTAGTTGTCAAGAGATAATAGTTTTGATTTTATTTATGGTGTTGTAAGCCATGTGTTTGTCTAATAAATAAGTGAATATAAAACAATGGTTATAAATTAATTTGGAAACAGAAATGAATTTAAAACTAAAACTTGAGAATTAAATTTCTGATGATTTCAAACCTTGTGTTTAAATTTTAAAAGGATGTAATAAGTATTTTTGTATAGAAATTTGTTTCCAAAGAAATTTTAAAATTAGTGCTTTTCTCTTTGTCGCTGGAAAATAATTTCGGTGATGACTGCAGCATCATCGACATTCATTTTCGAGTTTCGAAGTGAAAAGACCATTCTGTAGTCTGGCTACAGTGTTTCCTTGAGATTTTAATTGATTTGAATTTCTAAAGTATGACTTAATATATATAGATATATAATTTAAATTTGATTTGACATATTAGGTATATATATTTAGTTATCTCTAAATGGTTTGAAGGGAATCAGGAATTTAATCCTTAAAGTTTATCTTGAGGAAGGAAAATAAATATAATAACAAAAATTTGAATAAAAAGGTTCCAATTGGAGATAATTAAATTGAAAGTTTTATTTGTATAACACCCAATTTCATTTAATATAACTTACCTTGATTTTCAAAAGTTAACATGTAATTGGATAATATACAATATAAAAGGATTTTATGAATAAAATTTGAGTGGTTATAATAAATATTATACACTTAAATTTTAGTTATAAAAGATTAATGGGGATAAATAAGGAAAAGGAATTTAAGGAATTTTATTCAAATGTCTTAATAATCAAATTAATTTATGGAGCCGTAAATCTAACCAAGAGATTTTAATAAAAGGTTATTTCCTGAAATGAATATGTTTGTGTAATAAACAAGGTATCTTTGAATAAGGAAAATATATTTGAAAGGGATATTTTTGGAGTAAGGATTATATATCTTCAAATCATAGTTTAATTGATGTCTAAATAAATATTTAAGACGTATTCTAATATCACTAAATTTTGATAATTGAGAATTGGTTTTCAAATGGAAATTCAAGGGTAACTTATTGAAGGAATATCTTATTTATAAGATAAGTATTTTTAATAAAGTGTTAGGTTATTTGTTAAAATTCAGAGTTAAGTACATAATAAACTGATTAGGAATACTATTATATCTACTATAGCATATTATGAGTGCTGCTGTTTCTAAAAATAAAATGTTTTGGAAATTTTTTTTTTTTTTTATAAATGAACTTAGGAATATTTCAACCTTGAAATGAATATTGTTTGGCATTGAATTTAAAAGGTATAAATGAAGATTATTTTAAAGGTATTATGATTTTAGTAGCATGATTTCCAAATTTATAAATTTAATGATTTCAAAGCATTATGATTGCAAATTTATTATCTTATTTGTTTTCAAACTATCTTTAAGTGTCCTTGGTTTCCCTATCTGCTACAGAATGAGGAGGCTATTGCTTATACCAGTCTATTTAGAAATCTTTTCTATAATCTTTAAAAATCTTTGTTACTCATCGGGGCCTGAGCACCGCTTACCACCCATAGACCGACGGTCGAACTGAAAAGAGTAAAACCAATTCTAGAAGATCTTCTTCGTGCTTCAAATCCGGAACTATTCGTTTAAAGTTCTTGTTTATCTAGCTTATCTTCCTTTGTTTCTTTTCTTTTGTTCCTTTTCGAGGACGAAAAGTTCTTAAGTGGGGGAGAGTGTAACAGCCCTAGTTTTTAGCTATTTATTTCTTTTAATTTTTTTGTTTTTAGAAATATAATTTATATAAATTGTGTTTACCAATATTGTTTAAATATTTAATTTAGAGAATTAAACTCGTTAATTTAATATGATTTTTGTAACTAAATTTAAGAAGAAGAAAAAAAAAAGGAAATTTTTATGATGTATAATGAAGTGTGTGGTAACTAAATGTTTTGGATATTATCATAATATCTGTTGTTATACCCATTCCCTAAAAATAATGAAAAGGAGAAAATTTGTAACATATTAAAGTAGTTAATTAATTATGTTAATTTGGTAGGTTATGACATGCAAATCATGTTGGTGGAATATTCTCAATTTTGACATATTAATTATGTTAGCAGTGAACATTGTTAAGCAATTTAAAACAATGAAACTTACAATCAATTTATTTGATAAATCTACCTTATTCCTAGTTAGCAATTCAAAACTTGAATAAAGGCACATACGGATATTTTAAAATGGAGTTAATGACAATTAATAGATATTTCAAAAAGAAATTTATGACAATTAATAGAGAAATTAATTGTAAAATTTCAGTAGTTGACCAGAATTAATTTATTGAATAATTAATGCAAATTAATAAAATTGATGAAAGATAAATAAGTTAATTCTTTTGGTTAATGGCATGAGGACACGAGGTTAATCCCCATTTTGTAGAAGAAATCTGCCCGTGTAACCAGTCCGGCTACCAGTGCCTACAAAGCGGACGGATTAATGTGAGACGTCGCAGGATTGATAATTAACAAAAAGGGTTAATTAACTAATTAAGTTAGTAACCAAATTTGAGTATGTAATTAAAGGAGGATAATTAATTGGTAATATGGTAATTAATTGAAATCAATTAAGGAGGGTAATTAAAAGGGATATGGTAATCAATTGAAATCAATTAAAGGCAATTAAAGGGGAATTAATTGATTAGAAGAATATGGAAATCAAATTTGCCTTCCTTTGCGCGTGACACAAAATTTTATTCTTTTAACATTTTGACATTTGCCTCTTACCATTTGTTTCTTGAGCATGTCACTGTATTCATTTATTCACGCAGCCTTATCCACAAAAATATCAACTCTTCCAATTGCCATTTTTCCTCTCACCTAAATTAAATGCATTCAAAATTTAATCTTGCCTATCTTTGCAAATTTTCGCATACCCATTATATCTCTCTGTTTCCACTGCGTTTGTTTTGCAATAAATAAATTTTTCGAACCATTGATCAAGTAAATATTTATGTAAGCATTTATTACTTTTGCCTTTTCAGTTAAAAGCTTTTTCATTGCTTACCATAAATCACGCAAGAGCTCAAGTTTTGCTTCCTCAATCAAATCTGTTCAAATTTGCAGTAACGCATGCTTTAAATTTAGATTATAACTGGTATAAATCACGCAAGCTATCTAAAAAAAAAAAAAAATCCAAAAGAGTGATATCGTTCAAACATAAAACTGGAAAGAGAAATCAACGCATGCATTTATCACAATTTTCGTGTAGCGTTCAAACAAGAAGAACTGGAAATAAATCTCTTGCCTAAACGCATGCACTCAAAAATCAACGCTTGCATTTATTTCTTACGTTTTCAAACCTGCCTATTTATCTCCCCTTTTTATTTCGCAAGTTTATCTATAAATACTTTGCCTCATTCACATAAGTTTTCATATCTCCTTGTTTGTCCCTCTCTGGTACAAGCTTCTATCAGGTAAATAATTTGCATTGTTTATTTCTTTGCTTCTTCCAATTTTCCTTCCTCCTTCTTGTGTTCTCTGATTTCCTTGCTCGGCTACTTCCCCATCATGCCGTGCCATTTATAAATACATATAGAACTTTGTTAGTAGTAGGCTGGAAGAAATGATATAAATTGATTGTAGGAAGCTAGACTATGGAATTAGTGTAGTTATGATGTAGTTAGTGGTATTGTGGATTTGGATAAGTGCAGTTTGAAGAGGAAGGCATAGAAAGAAAAAAAAAAAAAGAATTACAATTTAATAATGGAGAAGATAAATTGATAAGGAGAAAATGATATGAAATGTTGTTTAATTCAAATAAACAATATTGTATGAATAAATCTTGGGTGAATATAATAAAATGACATTTATTTCAATTTTTAATGGTTGAAATAAATTTAAGATGGTTAAAAATAAATTTAACTACTTATTTGAGAATTTGGGTGGATAAATATCAATGGATTGTATTTATTATGGTTAATAAAAGGATATTGGTGATGTATACCAATAATCACCTTTTAATGTTTAATAATAAAAGTAAAAGAAGAAATAATTTGCCTAAACATGATGAACATGTATGTGAAATAAAGTATTATTTAATGAATTCGAATGTAGTTAGTGGCTACATTTGATTAAATCGAATAATTTGAACAGTATTGTGTTTGTTGCCAATATTGTCATTTTATTTAAATAAATATATATGAGAATGAAAATAATTGATCATGATAAATATGATTAAAAATGTGAGAAATAATTTAATAATGTCTAAACATGTATTTGTTTTGTTTGGGTGCATAACATCTTTTTATTCAATCAATTGTATTAAATTTGCAATTTATTTTGCAATTTATTCAATTTATTTTATGCATGCGTACGGTTGAAGTATGGGCCTAGGATATGTTGAGACGGTTAGCGGGTTGTAGTAGTCGAGCAAGTTGAACTAAATTTCTTTTATTCTATTCGTTCCAGTTGTTCTGAAATTTTGCTTTGACCGTAATTTTTAAATTCGCATACTTGGTATTTGGATCTTATAGATTTAAGTCAAGGCTTTGCATCCGCCGAAGTTTGATCGTGCTTTCCGTTTTTTTTTCCGAAGTAGATACCGTGTTTGATTTAGATCCACTGCAGCGTTTAAGGTGAGTATTTCTCACCAGACATATGTACATATATTTTGTGAATTATCGCAAGTGTATGTGTAAAAATTTTATTTAAATATTATCTGTCTGTAGTATAACGTAGAATGATGAATCCCATTTAAATTGACACCTCATCAGTTATTATCTGTTGTATTATTTCTGCAGTTATATTATATTATTGTTTATTTACTGCTTAAATCACCACTGCAAGTTCCCTGTTAAATTTAGATTGTTGTGGGCTGAAATGATAGGCCTAAATGATGATTACTGTGCTATTATTATGTTAACTGTTTAACTGTTAACTTGGGATTGCGGGTTTGAAATGATAGAACCCGGGGTTTGTAAATTACGGATTGAAATGATATAAATCCGTATCACTTGACCTAGGCTAGAAAACTATATACAGGCCCGTGGTCCTTATAATATTTTCTGAAATATTTAAAATTATTTTGGAAGTTAAATATTTGATTTAATATCTTTAAAGGATTTTATATTGATTTTGAATGAGTTATAAATGTTAATAAATAAATAAATAAATATTTGAATAAAATTTTGGAATATAACTTATTTTGGAAATTCTGGATTTTTGAAAGGATAAGATTTCAGTTAAGAAATATATATATAAGTTATATTTGGAAATATTTATTAAGTTAAACAATCTACTAAAGCATTTAAATGCTGTCTTTTGAAATTGGACTAGTTTTACCCGTAACTTTAGGTAGCATTTCCTAAGTGCTATAGAATCTGGAATTTGATTGTTTTGAAATTTAAGGAATTTGATAAATTATATTTATGTTTAAGTTTTGGAGACCTTTAAGATATGAGATTTATAACTGGATTTTTCTTAATAAATTTAAGATGAACATTCTAGTGTTAAGTAAATTTTGAAATTATTTAATGGCATAATTTTGGAGTTTTATCTATGGAATTTATGGGAATATTCAAGACGAAATAATAAACACTAATTTGTTGAAAGAAAAAAAATCCAACCTTAGTTTTGAATATTAATACTCCAATTGGATATATATATAGGAATTGAAATGGTCTTGGGAACATGAAGTGATATTTAAATTATGGTTTAAAATAAAGAAATATATTTGTAAAGCTATGTAAATTATCTTCTTTACAAAGTAACCATAAAGTTAAACCATTTATATCCAAACCATTTGTGTTTTGGGAGTTATGTTTTTTTTTAAAAGAAAATTTTCCAATATATTATGGTTTAAAGGTATAATTCAAATATTTGGTTTCCAGATATTATAAATTTTAAGCAGTATGGTTTTGGAAAAGAATTATATTTGAATATAACGATATCATGTTGTTTTGGGTTTTAAATGATATCGTATTTATAGTTTTGAAATGGAAATGTTTATACTGGTTTTAAAGTATAAATTGTTTTTAAATGACCACGGGTTATAATAACGATGGGTTGGCAAAGAGACCGGGATCGGATATGGACATACTCTCTGTCGATACCGAAAACCACTTTGACCAACCGTGTACGCGGTGGAGATTCCAGAATGAAGTAGGTCGGTGGTGGCGTTTCCTGTAAGGTAAATACGTGGACCCGACTCCCGTGAGTTGGCATAAGGTGGCTAAAACAGGAGCAATTCCAGGCCAATGAGGTCATTCCTCTGATCGGACGCTCCTCTTCGATATTATACTATGATCTTGGATTGATTCAGTGGCCACTTCTATATTTTGATTTTGGGGGAGTTAGTTCGAGGTGGGCGGCAGCTGCGCGCTGCGCGTTACCATCAGCCTGGATAGCAATTGGTATATCTACCCTGGCATTGCCTAGTTGTGCCGTGTCACCTACCCTATCGCGCCTTGTACGAGTTTGGTGTTCTCCCGTAGCCCGTGTGGTATCCTCTAGTGGCTTCCCGATCAGGAGGGACTATGATATTGGATGGACTACTGGGACTATTACGTGTTAAGGGCTATATGGGTAACCCCTTAACGCTATTAAAAAGTAAGTTTATTTTATAAATAGACACTAGTATAATAGCGCAATATACTACATAGTAAATAGTTTGACGGATCCTTAGAGGATGGGCGGTCCCAAGCATCCTTTAAGTTACTTGCTCTATATTACAGTACACTTGAATTAGCTTACATTATATAAGTATGTATGTCCTGACTCGAGTGTTATGTTTTATTTTTACGCTCGGGTCAGCCTGAGTTGCAGCTTCAATTTCTTCTCCGTAGCTAGGACACTCAGTAGATCATTCGCGCTGCTGGAAGTTGTTTCAGCCTTTATCTTTTCTGGAATTCAAGACTTTGAAGACTCTATCTCTATTTATGTCTTAAAATTTGTATTGAGGATTATAGACAATGTAAGTTCTGTTTTGTTGAAGTTATATCAGTGGCTTCATGAACCACTAAATTTTTAATTTCCGCTGCGAGATTCTGATATCTGTGTATGTGATTCTGTGATCTATTTATTGTATATTCTGAGTTTTGCCAAATTTATTTTACAACGCAGTATTTTGAACAATTCAAGTCCGACATGTGCGGATGCGAAGGGTTGAAAATACTGGGTCGTTACACTGGAGGACCGTTGGACGGAACTCAACAGGCTAGAACTAGCTGGTGTTAATGAACCGCATGAAGAATATATGCTGGAGTTTCCTCGGGGGCATGGGGTGTAACAGCCCGCCTTTTCGCACACTTTAAACCGATACACGTGCCAATTCAAAGCATACGCAAGGGCGGATTGTTATGGGGTAAATAAGAAAAAACAGAGAAGAAATAAAACAAAATAGAATCTCACAGCGGAAGGATAAAATATAATAATCAATATACAGTTCATGATAACTGTTTACAAAATATTTATTTTACTTATACAATGAATATCAGAGTTACACATACCAATACAATCAATGCAGCGGAAATTTAGAGTGTGGTGCAATACTATAAATAATATAATACGGATTCTTCGTCTTCGTCCTCCAAAGCTAAAATCTTCGATCCTGAAACGCTCGGACTGACCCGAGCGAATTTGAAAAGACAAAAACACTCGAGTCAGACTAAAAGATCTTATGTAAGTTAAATTAACAGAAATAAATATGAGTACAGTAACTCAAGAGATGTTCGGGATTTACATCTCTTAAGGATCCGTTAAACTATTCACTATGTAGTATATTGCACTATTATAATAGTGTCTATTTATAAAATAAACTTACTTTTTAATAGCGTTAAGGGGTTACCCATATAGCCCTTAACACAAATAATGCCAATAGTCTATACAGTACCGTAATACCTCCTGATCGGGAAGCTACCAGAGGATACTCCATAGGTACGACACAAATAGAAACTCGTAGTAAAGGCTCGGTATGGTAGGTGACATGGCACAACTAGGCAATGCCAGGGTAGATATACCAATTGCTATCCAGGCTGGTGGAAACGCGTAGCCGCAGTTACCGCCCACCTCGGACTAACTCCCCAAAATCAAAATATAGAAGTGGCCACTGAATCAATCCAAAATCAAAGTATAATATCGAAGAGGAGGGTCCGATCAGAGGAATGACCTCATTGGCCTGAGAATCGCTCCTGTTTTAGCTACCTTATGCCAACTCACGGGAGTCGGGTCCACGTATTTACCTTATAGGAAACGTCACCACCACCTACTTCATTCTGGAATCTCCACCGCGTACACGGTTAGTCAAAGTGGTTTTCGGTATCGACAGAGAGTATGTCCATATCCGATCCCGGTCTCTTTGCCAACCCATCGTTATTATAACACCGCGGTCATTTAAAAATAGGTTATACTTTAAAAATCAGAATAAACATTCCATTTCATAACCATGAATACGATATCATTTCAAAACCCAAAACCATATTTTATCACTTATCCCAAATATAATTCTTTTCCAAAATCATAATGCTTTAACTTCATAACGTCTGAAAATCAAAAATTTTCAAATCATAATATTTTGAACATCATAATTTAAAACCATAACTTCTATAAAAAAACTTGAATGGTTTGGACATTCAACGGTATATGAATTAAATGGTTTAACTTAAATGTTACTTTGTAAAGAAAATAGTTCTCATGGCTTTACAAATACATTTCTTTATTAAAGTCTAAACCAAAATTTATATTATCTCTCTCAAGTTCCAAAACCACTTCAATTTATTTATATATACGTATACCCATTTTGAGTAACAATATTTCAGATTAAAATTGGATTTTATTCTTTCAACAGATCAATTGTTCTATTAATTAGTCTTGAATATTCACATAAAATCCATAAATAATAAGACTTCAATTTCTAGTAATAAAATATATATATTTTCCCAATTCAAATTATACTAGAATATTCATTTCAATTTATTTTGGGAAATATCCAATTATAAATATCATATCTTAAAATTTCCAAACTTAACATTTAAACATATGATATAAATTATTAAACTCCATTTTCTTAATTTTCTTCCATTTTTAAATAAAGATTTTTATACACCTTTTAATTTCAAAATTTTCAACTTCATATGTATATATATGGAAGAATAATATTTATACAATATAAAATTTAAGATTATTAGAAACCGTATTCCATCCAAACCATAGAAATCACATAAAAATAGTTATATATAGACCGCGGTGCCTGTATAAAATTTTCTATCCTATGGTCAAGTGATACGGATATTTATCATTTCAATCCGCAATTTAAAAAATAAAACTTTGCGGTTTTATCATTTCAAACCACAATCCCGAATGAAATGTAAAATGTATGCTAACTTGCAGTTTAATGATATCAAACAAAACATCCATTCAACAACACATCCATCATCCAGTCACAAACATCAAGCAATATCAACCAATAACAAAATATGTTTGGGAATATACAACAGGTAATAATTGGCAGTTTAATTCAAATTATATTTATCAACTATAAATCTAACAGTTTATTTTCAGTGATAATTGACATAACTGTTAACTAGCAGTTCTTATGCAACAATAATTTCTAACAGCCAATTAATACGCAATCAATCAATTTAATTAACAGCTAAATTCAAAAAAAATGCAATTCAACAGATATGGGTGAAATAACATGCCAAAAGCTCATAAATAAATTTCTATTCATTTCTAAAATTTATTTAACAAACATAAAAACTTCTAGTAGTTGTGAGTGGGTTAAAACACTCACCTTTTGAATTTAAATCGAATTCAAATCCGATTTAAACCCAAAAATTCGACTATCTCCAAATCTGTCCAAACCAGTGTCAAAAGATCTGGAATTTAATTTCGATCCTAACAAAAAAATTGCGTGAAACGGAGTCCGTATGTACGAGTTATGATTATTAGAACTAATTGAAATCAAAATTAACAAAAATAAATTAAACAAAAATAAAATACCGTGCCACATCCACTCTTCCCTCGTGAAAAACGCGTATGCTTCTTCTTGATTGCTAACTTTGTTCCGTAATTTTTCTTTTATTTCGATTTACTTTAATTTTCCTCCTTATTATATGAAAGTATGTATTTTTAAAAGGTTTGAAAGAAAAAAGAAGATTTGAAAAAGAAGAATTCAAAAAAAAAAGATTAAAATAAGGACTGTAAACGGAAGAGAAGATCTAGATTTGAAAATAAAGGAGAAAGTTTGAAATAGGAGTAAATTTGAAGAAGAAGAAGAATATTTTAAGAGAAAGGAAAAATTAAAATGAGAGATAATAAGGAGCTTTGAGAAAAACAAGAAAAAAAAAGAAGAAGAAGAAGAAGAAGAGTAGCATGGAGGCTAGGGTTAGAGTTAGGAGAAACAAAATGTAAAAGAAGAATAAGATGTAGGTTATTTATAATTAGGAAATGAATGGAAAGAAATAAAGTAAATATGAACAAACTTGGTTTTGAAATATAGTAAATATGAACAACCTTTTTAAAAGTAGCAGGTATTAAAAAGAGGTAATTATTTATTAGAAAGGGAATGAATGGACTAACTCTATACTGTAAACATACTTTTAGGATTCAAATTTCAAAACAATTGTTTACTTAATAAATTTTGTTAACCCTAAACACACCAAAATTAACTTCATTAACTCAAGTAATATTCGAATTTCTACGCATTTGGGTTTTTGTCTATGCATAATAATTTTTTATAATTACCTTAAAAATGAAAACATTTGATTTGTTTTTCCCAAAATGATCTCTAATTACCAATAAAACACCCTTTTTGTTTACCATAAAACGCGCGTTTTTTTTTATTATCAAATCTATTAATTGCAATCACCGTTTTCTTTTCTTTGAATTGAAATATTTGAACTACATCAATTGCAATCACACAAAATTAAATTTTAAAACAGACAACTAAAATGCATAAAAAAAATAAAAAAAAAAAATAGAAAAATTGTTTATACACAAGAGTAATAAATAGATTATTTTCCTATTCTTGTAATTAGTTTGTAAGCTAAACACAGTTCAAATAAACATATATTTCTTTCTTTAAAAATCAATCTTTCTATATTTTTATTTAAATTAAATTAAACCTACATTCATAGATGAAACATTCATTTTATTGATGTAAATGTTTTTTTTTTTGAATCAAAACTTTTCTTATATTTCACAAAACATAAGCTGCTTTTAATTGCACCTATTACAATTAGTATTCTCTCTCCTATTAATTGAAAATTTTCAATTACATTAATTTCAGTTGATTAAGTTTCAAAATGGGCTAAATGAATGTAATGATAAGTAGAACAATTACTTCCTACTAACGTAATACTTAGATGTTAAATTTTCATTTATTTTGCAATACTTCAATTAAATTAATAAATATTGCTCTCTATACTTAAATCTGTATTAACAAAACGTTAGCTTTGGATTGGTAGAATTTGATTTACCAAAGTTTACTTACATAATACAAACTATATTAATTTGCCACCTATTAGTTCTTATTATATTTTTAAGTTCGTTACCTATCCACCTTGATTATAATTCCATCTATAAAGCAAATTTAGTTAGCCTTAACATTACTACACTAAATCTACAATCAGTTTCAATTAATATAGAATTATATCTTAAATACTTACCATTTATTTATAAATTAGGTTACCTTCCAATAAATTTTATTCCTAAGTATTTGATTGGATTGCCATCTTTACTATGTCTATTATTAATTAGCTTCAAATTCTGCAATTTCACTTCTTAAATCCACCCTTTGCTATATTATAAATAAAATTTACATTGGTTACATTTCACATAAATGTATCATTTATTTACATTTATTACAAACTTATTTCCAATTCCAACTAAAAATCTAAATAAATGAATAGGCAACCTACCATAAACATCACCGTTACCTTTTTGTCACATACAAAATCTTTTATTACAAAAATCAATTTTTGCATATATTTTCATACTACAAATTCAATTTACTTATGTTCAAATTATAGCCAAACCTGACTTTTAAATTATTTTATATAAAATTAGGATTTCATTAAGTTTATTAATTATTACCCTTAATTGGCATTTATCACCTTGTATTCTCGTTATCATTTCATAGATATGATTCCCAATTCCTTATTATTGACTTAAATTGGCATTACTAACATTGCATTAAACGTTGTTACTTAAATCTCTACCCAATAGTAATTAATACTCTAAATAAATACGCTTACTCCTTTCGTTATTTATTAATTATCACAAAAAACGTTTAATCATTTCAACAACATTGTAATTTCAAATTACCTACATTGATTGTATACGTTTTCCATTATTATCATTTATTAGAATTCTATTCAACTTTCCATCTTATGCATATAGTTAACCTTTCTATTGATTTTTCCTTCAAATTTTTTAGTTACTTCTTAACTTACAAAAAGGCAATGATTAATTACATTTAATCGCTATAAATTAAATGCATTGGTAACGAACAATATCTGTCACCATTATACAATTTATAACATTTGTAATTTATTCTCTACAACAATTATTACCTATCAATATTATTTCGCCCATAAATACAAACTTGCAATTGTTCTTATTATCATATTCCATTTACTGTTAACAATGTTTATTACATTATATTAGTTTAATATTTTCCTCAAATTCCTCATATTCAACTCATATATAGGTAAAATTATTTTCACCACTTAAAATCATTTGAATTAACTTCGAATTACTATAAGTAGGTTTTTAATTTATTTTTCTTCTAAATTTAATTACAACTTATTAATGTAACCAAATTAAATCCATAAAATCTACGGGTCATTACACTTTCCCCCACTCAAAACTTTTCGTCCCCGAAAAGGAAAAGAAGGGAAAACGAAGAACTAAGAAATCAATATACCTCATTCACACATTAACTTTATAAACAATTAAATTTATAAAATTAATTAATTTAGATAAAATATATCAATTTATAACCATAAAAAAAAATTATATCTAAATTACTAAAGTTTGGAAAAACATTTCAAAATACTTCTAAGTTCAAAATTTACGGAAAACTTTTGGTAGAGTCTCCTTTGAACGGAGAGACTCGGGAGAAAATATAATATCAAAATATAACAATTATATTACATATTTTATCCAAAATATTATATCTCAACCCGGGAAAATATATAAAATAGCGCTATAAATCGTAATCCGAAGCGTACCTATTTGTCGGGCAATTTATGCTTAATTTATGGAACCAAAAGCAGTAGCAATTGCTTCCATAACCTGCATTTCACTTATAAACATCCAAAGGTTTAACAATTTCTATAAAGCGAAATATTTTCATGGTTTCAACTACTAACAACACCAAATATACAATCATAAATTTCAACAAACAGCATACACAACAAAACAACCATTCGATCAAACAAGCAAATAGTTGTTCGGGTTCAAAACTTGAAATGGTACGGAATGAAAAATAACTATCCAGTGCATCATTTACTCAACAGTGTTAGATGGGACAGAATAGCTTATTTATTCATCCTACAACTTCAAATTTCCTTACCCAGCCAACCATAAAGCAAACAATATCGATTTAAACCAACAAATCAATTTAACCTATAAAAATTCATTACATACTTTAGTTGTTTGATTTCCTTTCTTTTATACAAACCGCATAAATTTTCCTTTTTATAGTTTACATTTATTTCTAACAACTTCAAATTTTATTTTCTCGTCAGTGGTTGTATCCTTGATTTTTACTTATTACTTACAATTTATTCACTTTTATTATTTATTTATTCCGGTCATGTAAATTTCTTTTATATGTATTGTATTTAATACACTTCTAAATTTCAATCTTTTATTCCATGCTTACAATTCTATTACTTATTTATAGTAACCCTTTTTAATTCCCTTAAATTCTTAACCCTAAAATATCCATTCTTATAAGTAAAGGAATTTACAAATTCTTTAACTAGGGTTTGCAGTCATTTATTTATATTACCTACTTTCCATTATATTTAGCTAGTAGTATTTAATTCATACTTAAGTTAATAACCCTACACATCAATCCTTATTTATTAAAGAATTTCATTTTATTCACTTAAGTTTAAAATCACCTATTTATAATACTTACCTTTAATTTTGGTAAAATTTCAATTATAACTTAAGTTTATACCATTAAATTCTTATTTATAATAGCAATTCATTGAATACTTCATTATTTCCAAAATTTCTACTTGTATAATATTCTATTCCAATCACTTATTTAACATTTCAACTTTTAATATTTGGTAAGTTATATATGTTAAAGAAAATGCAAAAGAGATTATACAAGTTTTATCTCATCCTTTAATTATGTTCATTGTTCAATAAATCTTTACCTTTTCTTATAAGTTAAAATTTTAACTTCCTTTATAACTTAGCATTAAAGTCTCTTATTCTATTTAGGTTTCAATTCTTAATTAAATTCTGTTTCACTACCATAAATGAAACAATTAATTAATGGAAATTTTAGAAGTAAATACCGGGTTAAATTTCAATAGATAAATATACCTTTATAACTTATATACCTCTAATTATAATTAAAACAATTAAACCTTTAGTTATTTCCAAAACAAATCTGCAGTAGAATTCACTACAGTAGCCTCTCCCCTTCGAAACTCGAAAACGAAAGTCGATGATGCGGCCGCCATCACCGAAATTATTTTCCAGCGACAGAGAGGAAAGTACAAAAATTATTTTCTCCAAAATCTTCTTTAAAACCATTCTTTCGAATTATACTAAATATTTATATAAGAAAATACTTATAAACAAAATTATTATATTTCATAAATCCTTTGAAAGCAAATTTTCAAAAATCCCGGACTGAAGTTCTAAAATTTCCAAATTTCGTTGATTCTAATTTCAATCTTATTTTTCCTATTATTTATAAATTTTATTCCTAACAACCAATCTATTGCAACCAAATATAGATATCATTTGAAAATTTTATTTTATATATAGAAAATATAATAGGCAAAGTTATTTCACCTATATTAAAACAATATTATGTCGGTCTGTCCTATTAAGTGTTTAGAAATCCCTATTGATGTCATAGCGTCCCATGCACCAACCAGAATTTATAAATACAAAACGGAACAGATTAACACAATATCAAAATCTTTTTATAACACTAACAAATACGCTCTCTCATATATATACACTCAGCGACTCCCATAGGGTATTACTACCCTATTAACAAAGAGTCAAACCCCACAAAGCTAAGGTTTATCGCTAAAACCAAAGCTCTGATACCAACTGTAACAGCCCGCCTTTTCGCACACTTTAAACCGACACACGTGCCAATTAAAAGCATACGCAAGGGCGGATTGTTATGGGGTAAATAAGAAAAAACAGATAAGAAATAAAACAAAATAGAATCTCACAGCGGAAGGATAAAATATAATAATCAATATACAGTTCATGATAACTGTTTACAAAATATTTATTTTACTTATACAATGAATATCAGAGTTACACATACCAATACAATCAATGCAGCGGAAATTTAGAGTGTGGTGCAATACTATAAATAATATAATACGGATTCTTCGTCTTCGTCCTCCAAAGCTAAAATCTTCGATCCTGAAACGCTCGGACTGACCCGAGCGAATTTGAAAAGACAAAAACACTCGAGTCAGACTAAAAGATCTTATGTGAGTTAAATTAACAGAAATAAATATGAGTACAGTAACTCAAGAGATGTTCGGGATTTACATCTCTTAAGGATCCGTTAAACTATTTACTATGTAGTATATTGCGCTATTATAATAGTGTCTATTTATAAAATAAACTTACTTTTTAATAGCGTTAAGGGGTTACCCATATAGCCCTTAACACAAATAATGCCAATAGTCTATACAGTACCGTAATACCTCCTGATCGGGAAGCTACCAGAGGATACTCCATAGGTACGACACAAATAGAAACTCGTAGTAAAGGCTCGGTATGGTAGGTGACACGGCACAACTAGGCAATGCCAGGGTAGATATACCAATTGCTATCCAGGCTGGTGGAAACGCGTAGCCGCAGTTACCGCCCACCTCGGACTAACTCCCCAAAATCAAAATATAGAAGTGGCCACTGAATCAATCCAAAATCAAAGTATAATATCGAAGAGGAGGGTCCGATCAGAGGAATGACCTCATTGGCCTGAGAATCGCTCCTGTTTTAGCCACCTTATGCCAACTCACGGGAGTCGGGTCCACGTATTTACCTTATAGGAAACGTCACCACCACCTACTTCATTCTGGAATCTCCACCGCGTACACGGTTAGTCAAAGTGGTTTTCGGTATCGACAGAGAGTATGTCCATATCCGATCCCGGTCTTTTTGCCAACCCATCGTTATTATAACACCGCGGTCATTTAAAAATAGGTTATACTTTAAAAATCAGAATAAACATTCCATTTCATAACCATGAATACGATATCATTTCAAAACCCAAAACCATATTTTATCACTTATCCCAAATATAATTCTTTTCCAAAATCATAATGCTTTAACTTCATAACGTCTGAAAATCAAATATTTTCAAATCATAATATTTTGAACATCATAATTTAAAACCATAACTTCTATAAAAAAACTTGAATGGTTTGGACATTCAACGGTATATGAATTAAATGGTTTAACTTAAATGTTACTTTGTAAAGAAAATAGTTCTCATGGCTTTACAAATACATTTCTTTATTAAAGTATAAACCAAAATTTATATTATCTCTCTCAAGTTCCAAAACCACTTCAATTTATTTATATATACGTATACCCATTTTGAGTAACAATATTTCAGATTAAAATTGGATTTTATTCTTTCAACAGATCAATTGTTCTATTAATTAGTCTTGAATATTCACATAAAATCCATAAATAATAAGACTTCAATTTCTAGTAATAAAATATATATATATTCCCAATTCAAATTATACTAGAATATTCATTTCAATTTATTTTGGGAAATATCCAATTATAAATATCATATCTTAAAATTTCCAAACTTAACATTTAAACATATGATATAAATTATTAAACTCCATTTTCTTAATTTTCTTCCATTTTTAAATAAAGATTTTTATACCTTTTAATTTCAAAATTTTCAACTTCATATGTATATATATGGAAGAATAATATTTATACAATATAAAATTTAAGATTATTAGAAACCGTATTCCATCCAAACCATAGAAATAACATAAAAATAGTTATATATAGACCGCGGTGCCTGTATAAAATTTTCTATCCTATGGTCAAGTGATACGGATATTTATCATTTCAATCCGCAATTTAAAAAATAAAACTTTGCGGTTTTATCATTTCAAACCACAATCCCGAATGAAATGTAAAATGTATGCTAACTTGCAGTTTAATGATATCAAACAAAACATCCATTCAACAACACATCCATCATCCAGTCACAAACATCAAGCAATATCAACCAATAACAAAATATGTTTGGGAATATACAATAGGTAATAATTGGCAGTTTAATTCAAATTATATTTATCAACTATAAATCTAACAGTTTATTTTCAGTGATAATTGACATAACTGTTAACTAGCAGTTCTTATGCAACAATAATTTCTAACAGCCAATTAATACGCAATCAATCAATTTAATTAACAGCTAAATTCAAAAAAAATGCAATTCAACAGATATGGGTGAAATAACATGCCAAAAGCTCATAAATAAATTTCTATTCATTTCTAAAATTTATTTAACAAACATAAAAACTTCTAGTAGTTGTGAGTGGGTTAAAACACTCACCTTTTGAATTTAAATCGAATTCAAATCCGATTTAAACCCAAAAATTCGACTATCTCCAAATCTGTCCAAACCAGTGTCAAAAGATCTGGAATTTAATTTCGATCCTAACAAAAAAATTGCGTGAAACGGAGTCCGTATGTACGAGTTATGATTATTAGAACTAATTGAAATCAAAATTAACAAAAATAAATTAAACAAAAATAAAATACCGTGCCACATCCACTCTTCCCTCGTGAAAAACGCGTATGCTTCTTCTTGATTGCTAACTTTGTTCCGTAATTTTTCTTTTATTTCGATTTACTTTAATTTTCCTCCTTATTATATGAAAGTATGTATTTTTAAAAGGTTTGAAAGAAAAAAGAAGATTTGAAAAAGAAGAATTGAAAAAAAAAAGATTAAAATAAGGACTGTAAACGGAAGAGAAGATCTAGATTTGAAAATAAAGGAGAAAGTTTGAAATAGGAGTAAATTTGAAGAAGAAGAAGAATATTTTAAGAGAAAGGAAAAATTAAAATGAGAGATAATAAGGAGCTTTGAGAAAAACAAGAAAAAAAAAAGAAGAAGAAGAAGAAGAAGAAGAGTAGCATGGAGGCTAGGGTTAGAGTTAGGAGAAACAAAATGTAAAAGAAGAATAAGATGTAGGTTATTTATAATTAGGAAATGAATGGAAAGAAATAAAGTAAATATGAACAAACTTGGTTTTGAAATATAGTAAATATGAACAACCTTTTTAAAAGTAGCAGGTATTAAAAAGAGGTAATTATTTATTAGAAAGGGAATGAATGGACTAACTCTATACTGTAAACATACTTTTAGGATTCAAATTTCAAAACAATTGTTTACTTAATAAATTTTGTTAACCCTAAACACACCAAAATTAACTTCATTAACTCAAGTAATATTCGAATTTCTACGCATTTGGGTTTTTGTCTATGCATAATAATTTTTTATAATTACCTTAAAAATGAAAACATTTGATTTGTTTTTCCCAAAATGATCTCTAATTACCATTAAAACACCCTTTTTGTTTACCATAAAACGCGCGTTTTTTTTATTATCAAATCTATTAATTGCAATCACCGTTTTCTTTTCTTTGAATTGAAATATTTGAACTACATCAATTGCAATCACACAAAATTAAATTTTAAAACAGACAACTAAAATGCATAAAAATAAAAAAAATAAAAAAATAGAAAAATTGTTTATACACAAGAGTAATAAATAGATTATTTTCCTATTCTTGTAATTAGTTTGTAAGCTAAACACAGTTCAAATAAACATATATTTCTTTCTTTAAAAATCAATCTTTCTATATTTTTATTTAAATTAAATTAAACCTACATTCATAGATGAAACATTCATTTTATTGATGTAAATGTTTTTTTTTTTTGAATCAAAACTTTTCTTATATTTCACAAAACATAAGCTGCTTTTAATTGCACCTATTACAATTAGTATTCTCTCTCCTATTAATTGAAAATTTTCAATTACATTAATTTCAGTTGATTAAGTTTCAAAATGGGCTAAATGAATGTAATGATAAGTAGAACAATTACTTCCTACTAACGTAATACTTAGATGTTAAATTTTCATTTATTTTGCAATACTTCAATTAAATTAATAAATATTGCTCTCTATACTTAAATCTGTATTAACAAAACATTAGCTTTGGATTGGTAGAATTTGATTTACCAAAGTTTACTTACATAATACAAACTATATTAATTTGCCACCTATTAGTTCTTATTATATTTTTAAGTTCGTTACCTATCCACCTTGATTATAATTCCATCTATAAAGCAAATTTAGTTAGCCTTAACATTACTACACTAAATCTACAATCAGTTTCAATTAATATAGAATTATATCTTAAATACTTACCATTTATTTATAAATTAGGTTACCTTCCAATAAATTTTATTCCTAAGTATTTGATTGGATTGCCATCTTTACTATGTCTATTATTAATTAGCTTCAAATTCTGCAATTTCACTTCTTAAATCCACCCTTTGCTATATTATAAATAAAATTTACATTGGTTACATTTCACATAAATGTATCATTTATTTACATTTATTACAAACTTATTTCCAATTCCAACTAAAAATCTAAATAAATGAATAGGCAACCTACCATAAACATTACCGTTACCTTTTTGTCACATACAAAATCTTTTATTACAAAAATCAATTTTTGCATATATTTTCATACTACAAATTCAATTTACTTATGTTCAAATTATAGCCAAACCTGACTTTTAAATTATTTTATATAAAATTGGGATTTCATTAAGTTTATTAATTATTACCCTTAATTTGCATTTATCACCTTGTATTCTCGTTATTATTTCATAGATATGATTCCCAATTCCTTATTATTGACTTAAATTGGCATTACTAACATTGCATTAAACGTTGTTACTTAAATCTCTACCCAATAGTAATTAATACTCTAAATAAATACGCTTACTCCTTTCGTTATTTATTAATTATCACAAGAAACGTTTAATCATTTCAACAACATTGTAATTTCAAATTACCTACATTGATTGTATACGTTTTCCATTATTATCATTTATTAGAATTCTATTCAACTTTCCATCTTATGCATATAGTTAACCTTTCTATTGATTTTTCCTTCAAATTTTTTAGTTACTTCTTAACTTACAAAAAGGCAATGATTAATTACATTTAATCGCTATAAATTAAATGCATTGGTAACGAACAATATCTGTCACCATTATACAATTTATAACATTTGTAATTTATTCTCTACAACAATTATTACCTATCAATATTATTTCGCCCATAAATACAAACTTGCAATTGTTCTTATTATCATATTCCATTTACTGTTAACAATGTTTATTACATTATATTAGTTTAATATTTTCCTCAAATTCCTCATATTCAACTCATATATAGGTAAAATTCTTTTCACCACTTAAAATCATTTGAATTAACTTCGAATTACTATAAGTAGGTTTTTAATTTATTTTTCTTCTAAATTTAATTACAACTTATTAATGTAACCAAATTAAATCCATAAAATCTACGGGTCATTACATGGGGGCAACCCTTTACAGACAATGCTGGGTTAGTGGAGATCATTAGGAAAACTATGCGTGGAGGTTTGACCAACAGAGATTTGGAAGGAGTGAACAGGAGTCCGTTCGCTTGGGAAATCAGGATAGCTCAGAATCCACCCAAGTTCAAGCTACCCAGTGTGGAGGTATATGATGGCAAGGCTGACCCAACCGATCACTTGATGAGATACACCAGACACATGGAAGTGCTGGGGGCATCGGAGGAGGTGATGGCTCGATGTTTCCCTTTTTACTTGACGGACATAGCTGCAATGTGGTTTAGGCAGCTGGGAGAAGGATCTATCAGGACTTGGAGGGAATTGGTGGACAGGTTTTTGGGGCAGTTTCGGGTTCATATCAAGAGACCAAAGAACGTAATGACATTAACATCAATAAAACAAAGGACAGATGAACCGCTTAGAGCTTTTCTAACTCGATTCAATGCGGCGGTTGCTTCGGTGGATCGGCCGGATCCATCGATGGTTTTAATGGAAGTGGTGTCGGGAATCAGGGAAGATACGGATTTCAAGGTATCTTTAATACGAGACCCACCACTGGATCTCGGGGAATTCTTTCACGAAGTTGAAAGATTCCTTTGGAAAGAAGACGTATGTATGGACTTAAAGTTAAAGGAGGTTAACGCGACCGAGGGCGGAGGACCATCCAACGGAAGCTTGGATAAGGATAAAGGAAAGAGGAAGCTGGATGATGATTCAGGAAAATCCAAGAAGCGATGGAAGGATCCAAAGTTTTCCACATACACAGGATTAAGCGAGACGCTAGAGCGGATATACATGGAAACCCGGAATCGCCTTCCTTACCGAACGCCGGCTAGGAGAGAACCATCTGAACGGGGAAGAGCATCAGGAAGGCACTGTGTCTTCCACGATTTGTACGGACATGATACAAATAGCTGCAGGCACTTAAAGGACATAATTGAAGAACATGTGAGGAATGGACAATTGAGGCAGTATGTTTGAGCACGGAATGCAGCGATGGAGCAGGAGCAGCCACCGTCTACCTCACACCATGATGATGTGAGGCCCAGGAATGATTGTCGATTGATTAACAATTGACTTGGATAATATGAAATAAGTAACAAACCATTGGCAAGCGACTAAGTCATTTACACATGTATGGGGACGAAGATAGCCCCTAGGCATGCTTTGAATGATGATAAACCACGAAGCTATGGTTTGCGAAATCTGTCTTGTGTTTTGGATTGGGCACTCATTTTTCTGGTTTAGTTTTGGAGTTTAGTTTGAACTCCTGATTTTGTTTGTTTTCTGTTTTGGATTTTTGTTTGGATGATTGGTTTCTGTTTTGGATGCTGGTTTGGTTTCCTGATTTTTTTATTTGATTTGGGTTTTGGATTGGATTTTGATTGGATTTTTATCTGGTTTTTTGATAAAAGGTCGTCGGGTATGGATTATGCCTGACAAGGGGTGAGTTGCTTTGCCCGAATGTGGTAAATTGACTCATTCAGGTCGTCGAGTATGGACTATGCTCGACAAGGGTCTGGAGTGACCAGGATTCGGCCTAGGACTTAGGCCCTGTATTATCAATTGTTATTTTCAAGTCATTGAGTATGGACTATGCTCAACAAGGATCCGAAGTGACCAGGATTCGGCTTAGGACTTAAGCATAGCATTATACAACGTCCAGGGACACTGGACACTGCCATCAAGTATGGATTGCGTTTGGTAAGAACCCGGAGAGGTTAACTCAACGACCAGGGACACTGGACCAAGGTCGTCCGGTGTAGATTGCGCTTGGCAAGAACTCAAAGAGGTTACGGATATGGATATCGACCCGGAGAGGTCCTGGATTCGGTTATTGGCTAATGAATAAGGATGGATTAAAAGCTCGGTCATCGAGTTCGGATGGACATGGAATTGGCTATGGACTTTGGATATTGGATTCGGAATTACTCAAAACACACCTTCTTATCACAAGGCATGTTTTGGGGGGAAAATGTTATCCCACCTTTTGGTCAAGGCTGGAATATCAACAAATTGGCAAGGAATGATGGATATCAGGATTGGAGATCGATTGTAAACAAGGCTGCAATCGATATCGTTGAAGTTTAGCCGAGCTCCGATCAGGACGGAACCGATTGGAGACGATGATCAGGACTAGGAGAGGCTGCATTTCAAATTTTAGGTTGATCGGAGTTCATATGCACAGGATATGGATGGATTAACGTGCGCAGGGAATGGTTCGTATCGATGCATTTTGCATCGGTCGGCATATGGTGTTTCAAATCGATACTGTTCGTATCGATCAGCATAGACACGGGTCGATGATTTCGTATCGATCAAATAGGATGGCTAGATGGATTTCGACTCGATGGCAACACACCCAGATTGGTAGGCAAGCGTGCGGTGGTTTGTTCGACTCGATACATTTCGTATCGATCAGGATGGGAACAGGTGGTGCATTTCGAGTCCATGATCTCGTATGGATCACAGGAGCTCAATTCAACTCCATCAGGTAAAATCTCGCTCGTATCCATCAGGTAAGGCTTCGCTCGTATCCATCATTGTGTTTACTTTGATACCCATCTGTTGGCCCTTCATGCATTTTTCGTATCGATCGAATTCACCATTTCATATCGATCGATTCATAAATCGATACGAAAGACACTCCTACAATCGATGCGAGGGAACATGGTGTATCAATGCAAACAGTTGAGTACGAACGATATGGAGAAGCAATGGACACGAACTGGACAGCCTTCGAAGAGCACGAGAATGAATCGATCATATCTCCTAAACCGATGATCCATATGCAACGAAATTTTCACAGTAGCTTTCATACCAGGTAAAGAATGTTCCTTCCAAGTTTCAGCTTGATTGAATCATTTTTTGATGAATACGAAATCGTTTCATATCGATCATAGATCGAGTCGAAACTTGGTGGGGTCGGTCGCATGGGCCCAATCATATGCCAGAAGAAGTCTTCCAAAGTTTTAGCTCGTTATCAGCCTTCTACGCCTATAAATAGCCCCCTAAAGCCTACAGAAAAATGATCTTTTGGCCATTCAACGCCCAGACTCTGCCGGGTCCGATTTAACGCTTCAACACAATCGTTATTCGAAATTCATCATTGTAACTGCTGTAATCATCTGTAACCAGCAAGGATAATCAATAAAAGATAAAACTTTGAAGTGGACGTAGGCCGGAGATAGCCGAACCAATATAAATCTTGCATCTCTGATTGTTATTTCTGGATTGCTGTTTGTTGCTTGCTTAGATCTGAGATTTATACTTGAATATTGCCGATTTATATTCATAATTTCGTGCTTTCACAATACTTGGGTTTGTGACCAATTTTGGCGCAAACAACTGGTTAGTTTCATATCCAATAAATCTTATCCGAAGACCAATCGGGTCTTGGACGTTTTTTACCCTTCGTTTTTTTGTCACATGGATTTTTTCTGTAAAACGGGATCCCCGTGGCTGGTCACATGGTTAGTTTCATACCCAAAATTTTTTATCCGAACCTCAATCGGGTCTTGAACATATTTTACCCATCGTTTTTTCGTCATGTGGATTTTTTTCTCTAAAACGGGATGTTGCACTTTGCACCGGAGAGGTTGCACGCTGTGGATATCAATTCTTTGGAGTGCCATAACTGTTGGCTTGTTTGGAGTTACGGGAGCCATAACCAGTCGAAAAGAAGCTCTATGTGAGTTCTACGGCTATGACCTCTTTAAGCCGTCAATGGTTAGTGTCATACCCAAAAAATCTTATCCGAACCGCAATCAGGTCTTGGACATTTTTTACCCTTCGTTTTTTCGCCACGTGGATTTTTTCTGTAAAACGGGACCCCCGTGGCTGATCTATGATTTACCATCGCTGGTGAATGGTGCCCCATGGTACTGCTCAGTTTCAAATCCTTGAACCCATTCCTAAAAGTCGTACGGCACTTTTTTGGCATTTTGGACGGATGTTGCACCTTGCACCGGAGAGGTTGCACCCTGTACATATCGATTCTTTGGAGGGCCATAACTATTGGCTCGTTTAGAGCTACGAGAGCCATAACCCGTCAAAACAAAGCTCACTGTGAGTTCTACGGATCTGACCGCTTTGAGCCGTCACTTGTAAGTTTCATACCGAAAAAATCTTATTTGAACCTCAATCGGGTCTTAGACGTTTTTTACCCTTCGTTTTTTCGTCACGTGGATTTTTTCTGTAAAATGGGACCCTCGTGGCTGGTCCATGATTTACCATCGCCAAAGAGTGGTGTCCTATGACACTGCTCCGTTTGAAATCCATGCACCCATATCTAAAGTCGTACAACATTTTTGGGCATTTTGGATGGATGTTGCACCTTGCACAGTAGATGTCGCACCCTGTGGATATCGATTCTTCGAAGGGTCATAACCGTTGGCTCGTTTAGAGTTACGGGAGCCATAGCCAGTCAAAACGAAGCTCTCTGCGAATTCTACGGCTATGACAGCTTTAAGCCGTCACTGGTTAGTTTCATACCCAAAATATTTTATCTGAACCTCAATCGGGTCTTGGATATATTTTACCCCTCGTTTTTTCGTCAAGCGGATTTTTTCTGTAAAACGGGATCCCCATGGCTGGTCTATCATTTACTATCGATGGAGAGTGGTGCACCGTGGTACTGCTCCGTTTCAAATCCATGCACCCATTTCTAAAAGTCGTACATCACTTTTTTGGCATTTTGGACGGATGTTGCACCGTGCACAGTTGACGTTGCACCCTGTGGATATCGATTCTTCGGAGGGCCATAACTGTTGGCTCGTTTAGAGGTACGGGAGGCATAACTAGTCAAAACGAAGCTCTCTGCGAGTTCTACGGCTATGACAGCATTAAGCCGTCCATGATTAGTTTCATACCCAAAAAGCTTATCCGAATCTTAATCGGGTCTTGGACATTTTTTACCCTTCGTTTTTTCGTCACGTGGATTTTTTCTGTAAAACGGGATTCCGGTGGCTGGTCTATAATTTACCATCGCTGGAGAGTGGTGCCCTATAGTACTGCTCCGTTTCAAATCCATGCACCCATTTCTAAAAGTGGTATGGCACTTTCTCGGCATTTTGGACGGATGATGCACCTTGCACAGTAGATGTTGCACCCTGTGGATATCGATTATTCGAAGGGCCATAACTGTTGGCTCGTTTAGAGTTACGGGAGCCATAACCAGTCAAAACGAAGCTCTCTGCGTGTTCTACGGCTATGACAGCATTAAGCCGTCATTGGTTACTTTCATACCAAGAAAATATTAACCGAACCTCAATCGGGTCTTGGACGTTTTTTACTCTTCGTTTTTTCGTCACGTGGATTTTTTCTCTAAAACGTGATGCCCCCATGTTACTGCTCCGTTTCAAATCCATGCACCCATTTCAAAACGTCGTACGGCACATTTTCGGCATTTTGGACGGATGTTGCACCTTGCACAGTAGAAATTGCACCCTGTGGATATCGATTCTTCTGAGGGCCATAACTATTGGCTCGTTTAGAGTTACAAGAGCCATAACCAGTCAAAACGAAGCCCTCTGTGAGTTCTACGGCTATGACCGCTTTAATCCTTCATTGGTTAGTTTCATACACAAAAAAGCTTATCCGAACCTCAATCGGGTCTTGGACGTTTTTTACCCTTCGTTTTTTCGTCACGTTGATTTTTTCTGTACAACGGGATCCCCGTGGCTGGTCTATGATTTACCATCGCCGGAGAGTGGTGCCCCATGGTACTGCTCCTTTTCAAATCCATGCACCCATTTTTAAAAGTCGTACGGTACTTTTTCGGCATTTTGGATGGATGTTATACCTTGCACCGTAGATGTCGCACCTTGTGGATATCGTTTCTTTGGAGGGCCATAACCGTTGGCTCGTTTAGAGTTACGGGAGCCATAACCAGTCAAAACGAAGCTCTCTGCGAGTTCTACGGTTATGACGGCTTTAAGCCGTCACCGTTTAATTTCATACCCAAAATATCTTATCCAAACCTTAATTGGTTCTTGGATGTTTTTTAACCTTCGTTTTTTCGTCAAGTGGATTTTTTCTGTAAAGCGGGATCCCCATGGCTGGTCTATGATTTAATATCGACGGAGAGTGGTGCACCATGGTGTTTCAAATCCAAGCACCCATTTCTAAAAGTCGTATAGCACTTTCTTGGCATTTTGGACGGATGTTGCACTGTGCACAGTAGATGTTGCACCCTGTGGATATCGATTCTTCGGAGGGCCATAACTGTTGGCTCGTTAAGAGTTACGGGAGCCATAACCAGTCAAAACGAAGCTCTCGGCGAGTTCTACGGCCATGAAAACTTTAAGCCGTCATCTCCCGAGGGTGGATCCCCATGGTACTGCTCCGCTTCAAATCCATGCACCCATTTCTAAAAGTCGTACGGAACTTTTTTTGCATTTTGGATGGATGTTGCATCTTGCACCGTGAAGGTTGCACCCTATGGATATCGATGCTTCGGAGGGCCATAACTATTGGCTCGTTTAGAGTTACGCGAGCCATAACTAGTCAAAACAAAGCTCTCTATGAGCTCTACGGCTGTGACAGCTTTAAGCCGTCGCTAGTTAGTTACATACTCAAAAAAGCTTATCCGAACCTCAATCGGGCCTTGGACGTTTTTTCCCTTCGTTTTTTTGTCACGTGGATTTTTTCTGTAAAACGGGATCCTCGTGGCTGGTCTATGATTTACCATCGTCGGTGAATGGTGCCCCATGTTACTGCTCCGTTTTAAATCCATGCACCGATTTCTAAAAGTCGTACATCATTTTTTGGCATTTTGGACAGATGTTGCACCTTGCACCATAGAGGTTGCACCATGTGGATATAGATTCTTCGAAGGGTCATAACTATTGGCTAGTTTAGAGTTATGAGAGCTATAACAAGTCAAAACGAAGCTCTCTGTGAGTTCTATGACTATGACCGCTTTAAACCGTCACTGGTCAGTTTCATACACAAAAAAGCTTATCCAAACCTCAATCGAGTCTTGGACGATTTTTACCCATCTTTTTTTCATCATGTGGATTTTTTCTGTAAAATGGGATCCCCGTGGCTGGTCTATGATTAACCATCGCCGGAGAATGGTGCACCATAGTACTGCTCTGTTTCAAATCCATACACCCATTTTTAAAAGTCGTATGCCACTTTTTCGGCATTTTGGATGGATGTTGCACCTTGCAATGTAGATGTTGCACTATGTGGATATCGATTACTCGGAGGGCCATAACTGTTGGCTTGTTTAGAGTTGCGGGAGCCATAACCAGTCAAAACAAAGCTTTTTGTGAGTTCTACGGTTATGACCGCTATAAGCCGTCACTGTTTAGTTTCATACCCAAAAAAATATTATCCGAAACTCAATCGGGTATTGGATATTTTTTACGCTTCGTTTTTTCATCACTTTGGATTTTTTCTATAAAACGGGATCCCCGAGGCTAGACTATGATTTACCATTGCCGGAGAGTGGTGCCCCATGGTACTGCTCCATTTCAAATCTATGCACCCATTTCAAAAAGTCGTACGGCACTTTTTTGGCGTTTTGGATGGATGTTGCACCTTGCACCGTAGATGTTGCACCTTGTGGATATCGATTCTTCGGATGGCCATAACTGTTGGCTTGTTTAGAGTTACGGGAGCCATAACCAGTCAAAACGAAGCTCTCTGTGTGTTCTACGGCTATGATAGCTTTAAGCCATCAATGGTTTGCTTCATACCCGAAAAATCTTATCCGAACCTCGATCGAGTCTTGGACATTTTTTACCCTTCGCTTTTTCATCAAGTGGATTTTTTCTGTAAAACGGGATCCCCATGGCTGGTCTATGATTTACCATCGCCGGTGAGTGGTGCCACATGGTACTTCTCCATTTCAAATCCATGCACCCATATCTAAAAGTCGTACGGCACTTTTTCGGCATTTTGGACGGATGTTGCACCTTGCAGCATAAAAGTTGCAACCTTTGGATATCGATTCTTCGGAGGGCCATAACTATTGGCTCGTTTAGAGATACGGGAGCCAAAACTAGCCAAAACGAAGCTCTCTACGAGTTCTACGGCTTTGAAAGCTTTAAGATGTCACTGGTTAGTTTCGTATCCAATAAAGCTTATCCGAACCTCAATCGGGTCTTCGACGTTTTTTACACTTTTTTTTTCGTCACGTTGATTTTTTCTGTAAAATGGGATCCCCATGGCTGGTCTATGATTTACCATCGTCGGAGAGTGGTGCCCCATGGAACTGCTCCATTTCAAATCCATGCACCCATTTCTAAAAGTCGTACGGCACTTATTTGGCATTTCGGACGGATGTTGCACCTTGCACCGTAGATGTTGCATTCTTTGAATATCGACTCTTCGGAGGGCCATAAATGTTGGCTCGTTTAGAGTTACGGGAGCCATAACTAGCCAAAACGAAGCTCTCTATAAGTTCTACGGCTATGACCGCTTTAAGCCGTCACTGGTTAGTTTCCTACATTAAAAAGCTTATTCGAACCACAATCAGGTCTTAGACGTTTTTTACCCTTTGTTTTTTCGTCACGTGAATTTTTTCTGTAAAACGGGATCCTCGTGGCTGGTCTGTGATTTACCATCGTCGGAGAGTGGTGCACCATGTTACTGCTCTGTTTCAAATCCATGCACCCATTTCTTAAAGTCGTACAGCACTTTTTCGGCATTTTGGACGGATGTTGCACCTTGCATAGTAGATGTTGCACCCTGTGGATATCGATTCTTCGGAGGGCCATAACTGTTGGCTCATTTAGAGTTACGAGAGCCAAAACCAGTCAAAACGAAGCTTTATGCGAGTTTTACGGCTATGATAGCTTTACGCCGTCACTGGTTAGTTCCATACCAAAAAAATTCTTATCCGACCCTCAATCGGGTCTAGGACGTTATTTACCCTTCGTTTTTTCGTCGCGTGGATTTTTTCTGTAAAAAATGATCCCCTCGCTGGTATATGATTTACCGCGCCGGAGAGTGGTACGACGTGGTACTATTCCATTTTAAATCGATGCACCCATTTCTAAAAGTTGTACGGCACTTTCCGGCAATTTGGACGGATGTTGCACCTTGCACCGTAGATGTTGCACCCTATGGATATCGATTCTTCGGAGGGCCATAACTGTTGGCTCGTTTAGAGTTATGGGAGCCATAACCAGTCAAAACGAAACTCTTTGTGAGTTCTATGGCTATGACAGCTTTAAGCCGTCACTGGTTAGTTTCATACCCAAAAAATCTTATCGGAACATCAATCGGGTCTTGGACGTGTTTTACCCTTCGTTTTTTCGTCACGTGGATTTTTTCTGTAAACCAGGATTCCCGTGGCTGGTCTATGATTTACCATCGCCGGTGAGTGGTGCCCCATGGTAGTGCTCCATTTTAAATTCATGCACACATTTCTAAAAGTCGTACGGCACTTTTCCGGCATTTTGGACGGATGCTGCACCTTGTACCGTAGAAGTTGCACCCTGTGGAAATCGATTCTTCGGAGGGCCATAACTGTTGGCTCATTTAGAGTTACGGGAGCCATAACTAGTCAAAACGAAGCTCTCTGTGAGTTCTACGGCTATGATAGCTTTAAGTCGTCACTAGTTAGTTTCATACCCAAAAAATCTTATCTGAATCTCAATCGGGTCTTGGACTTTTTTACCCTTTGTTTTTTCATCACGTGAATTTTTTCTGTAAAACGTGATCCCCGTGGCTGGTCTACGATTTACCATCGCCGGAGTGTGGTGCCCTGTGGTACTGCTCCATTTCAAATCCATGTACTCATTTCTAAAAGTCGTGCGGCACTTTTTCGGCATGACGGATGTTGCACCTTGCACCGTAGATGTCGCATCCTATGGATATCGATTCTTTGGAGGGCCATAACTGTTGACTCGTTTAGAGTTACTAGAGCCATAACCATCCAAAACGAAGCTCTCTATGAGTTTTACGGTTATGACCACTTTAAGCCATCACTGGTTAGTTTCCTACATAAAAAAGCTTATCCGAACATCAATCGGGTCTTGGACATTTTTTACCCTTCAATTTTTCGTCACGTGGATTTTTTCGGGTAAAACGGGATCCCCGTGGCTGGTCTATGATTTTCCATAGCCAGAGAGTGGTGCACCACGGTGCTGCTCCGTTTCAAATCCATGCATCCATTTCTAAAAGTCCTACGGCACTTTTTTGGCATTTTGGACGGATGTTGCACCTCGCACCGTAGAGGTTGCACCCTGTGGATATCGATTCTTCGGAGGGCCATAACTGTTGGCTCGTTTAGATTTACGGGAGCCATAACTAGTCAAAACGAAGCTCTCTATGAGTTCTACGGCTATAACAGTTTTAAGCCATCACTGGTTAGTTTCACACCCAAAAAATCTCATCCGAACCTCAATCGGGTCTTGGACGTTTTTTACCCTTCGTTTTTTCGTCACGTGGATTTTATCTGTAAAACGGGGTCCCCGTGGCTGGTCTATGATTTACCATCGCCAGTGAGTGGTGCCCCACGGTACTGCTCCATTTCAAATCCATGCACCCATTTCTAAAAGTCATACAACACATTTCCGGCAATTTGGATGGATGTTGCACCTTGCACTGTAGATGATGCACCCTGTGGATATCGATTCTTCGGAGGGCCATAATTGTTGGGTCATTTAGAGCTACAGGAGCTATAACTAGTCAAAACGAAGCTCTCTGTGAGTTCTACGGCTATGACAGCTTTAAGCCATCACTGGTTAGTTTCATACCCAAAAAATCTTATCCGAACCTCAAACGGGTCTTGGACGATTTTTTCCCTTCGTTTTTCGTCACGTGGATTTTTTATGTTAAAGGGGATCCCCGTGGCTGGTCTATGATTTAACATCGCCGGTGAGTGGTGCCCCATGGTACTGCTCCATTTCAAATCCATGTGTCCATTTCTAAAAGTCGTACGACACTTTTTCGTCATTTTGGACGGATGTTGTACATTGCACCGTAGATGTTGCACCTAGTGGATATCGATTCTTCGAAGGGCCATAACTGTTGGCTCGTTTAGAATTACGAGAGCCATAACAAATCAAAATGAAGCTCTCTATGAGGTCTACGGCTATGACAGCTTTAAGCCGTCAGTGGTTAGTTTCATACCCAAAAAATCTTATCCGAACCTCAATCGGGTCTTGGACGTTTTTTACCCTTCGTTTTTTCGTCATGTGGATTTTTTCTGTAAAACGGTATCCCCGTGGCTGGTCTATGATTTAGCTTCGCCGGAGATCCATGCACGCATTTCTAAAAGTCGTACGACGCGTTTTCGACATTTTGGACGGAAGCTGCAACTTGTTTAGTAGCTGTTGCACCCAGTGGATATCGATTCTTAGGAGGGCCATAACTGTTGGCTCGTCTAGGGTTACGAGAGCCTTAACCAGTCAAAAGGAAGCTCTCTGTGAGTTCTACGTATGACCGTTTTAAGCCATTACTGGTTAGTTTCATACCCAATAAATCTTGTCCGAACTTCAATCGGGTTTTGGACGTTTTTTACACTACGTTTTTTTGTCATGTGGATTTTTTCTGTAAAACGGGATCCCCGCTGCTGGTCTATGACTTACCATCATCGGTGAGTGGTGCCCCATGGTACTGCTCCGTTTCAAATCCATTCACCCATTTCTAAAAGTCGTACGGCACTTTTCGACATTTTGGACGGATGTTGCACCTTGCACCGTAGATGTTGCACCCTTTGGATATCGATTCTTCGGAGGGCCATAACTGTTGGCTCGTTTAGAGTTACGGGAATCATAAGCAGTCAAAACGAAGCTCACTTCGAGTTCTACGGCTGTGATCGCTTTAAGCCGTCACTGGTTAGTTTCATACCCAAAAAATCTTATCCGAACCTCAATCGGGTTTTGGACATTTTTTACCCTTCGTTTTTTCGTCACGTGGTTTTTTCTGTAAAACGGGATCCCCCTTGCTTGTCTATAACTTACCATCGGGGGGGAGTGGTGTCCCATGGTATTGCTCTGTTTCAATTCCATGCACCCATTTCTAAAGGTCGTACGGCACTTTTTTGGCATTTTGGACGGATGTTGCACCTTGCACCGTAGATGTTGCACCCTATGGATATCGATTATTCGGAGGGCCACAACTGTTGGCTCGTTTAGAGTTACGGGAGCCATAACCAGTCAAAACGAAGCTCTCTGCGAGTTCTATGGCTATGACAGCTTTGAAAAATCATTGGTTAGTTTCATACCCAAAAAATCTAATCAGAACCTCAATCGGGTTTTGGACATTTTTTACCCTTCATTTTTTTGTCATGTGGTTTTTTCTGTAAAACGGGATCCCCGTTACTGGTCTATGATTTACCTTCACTGGAGAGTGGTGTCCCATGGTACTGCTCCATTTTAAATTCATGCACCTATTTCTAAAAGTCGTACAGCACTTTTTTGGCATTTTGGGTGGATGTTGCACCTTGCACCGTAGATGTTGCACCCTGTGGATATCGATTCTTCGGAGTGCCACAACTGTTGGGTCGTTTAGAGTTACGGGAGGCATAACCAGTCAAAACGAAGCTCTCTGCGTGTTCTAGGGCTATGACAGCTCTAAGTCGTCACTAGTTAGTTTCATACCCAAATAATCTTTAACCTCATTTCGGTCTTGGACGTTTTTTACCCTTCGTTTTTTCGTCACGTAGATTTTTCTGTAAAACAGGATCCCGTTGGCTGCTCTATGATTTTCCGTCGCCGGTGATTATTGCCCCATTTTATTGCTCAGTTTCAAATCCATGCACCCATTTCTAAAAGTTGTACGGCTTTTCGGCATTTTGGACGGATGCTACACCTTGCACCGTAGACACCCTGTGGATATAAATTCTTCGGAGGCCCATAACTGTTGGCTCGTTTAGAGTTACGAGAGCCATAACCAGTCAAAACGAAGATCTCTGCGAGTTCTACGGCTCTGACAGCTTTGAGCCATCACTGGGTAGTTTCATACCCAAAAAATCTTATCCGAACCTCAATTGGGTCTTGGACGTTTTTTACCCTTCGTTTTTTCGTCACTTGGATTTTTTCGGTAAAACGGGATCCCCGTTGCTGGTCTATCATTTACCATCGCCTGAGAGTGGTGCACCATGGTACTGCTCCGTTTCTTAATCCATGCACCCATTTCTAAAAGTTGTACGGCAATTTTTCAGCATTTTAGACGGATGTTGCACCTTTGACCTAGATGTTGCACCCTGTGGATATCACTTCTTCGGAAGGCCACAACCGTTGGATCGTTTAGAGTTACGGGAGCCATAACCATCCAAAACGAAGCTCTCTGCGAGTTCTATGGCTGTGACAGCTTTAAGCCATCACTGGTTAGTTTCATACGCAAAATATCTTATCCGAACCTCAATCGGGTCTTGGACGTTTTTTACTTTTCGTTTTTTCGTCACGTGGATTTTTTTTGTAAAACGGGATCCCCGTGGCTGGTCTATAATTCACCGTCGTCGGTGAGTGGTGCCCCATAGTACCGCTTCGTTTCAAATCCATGCAACCATTTCCAAAAGTCGTACGTCACTTTTTCGGCATTTTGGACGGATGCTGTACCTTGCACCGTAGATGTTGCACCCGATGGATATCGATTCTTCGGAGGGCCATTACTGTTGGCTCGTTTAGAGTTACGGGAGCCATAACCAGTCAAAACGAAGCTCACTGCGAGTTCTACGGCTATTACAGTTTTAAGTCATCAATGGTTAGTTTCATACCCAAAAAATCTTTTCCGAACCTTAATCGGGTTTTGGACATTTTTTACCCTTCGTTTTTTCGTCACGTGGATTTTTTCTGTAAAACGGGATCCCCATGGCTGGTCTACGATTTACCATCGCTGGTGAGAAGTGCCCCATGATACTGCTCCGTTTCAAATTCATGCACCCATTTCTAAAAGTCGTACGGCACTTTTTCGGCATTTTGGACGGATGGTGCACCTTGCACCGTAGATGTTTCACCCTGTGAATATCGATTCTTCGAAGGGCCACGACTGTTGGCTCGATTAGAGTTACGGGAGCCGTAACTAGTCAAAATGAAGCTCTCAGCGAGTTCTACAGCTGTTACGGATTTAAGCCGTCATTGGTTTGTTTCGTACCCAAAAAATCTTATCCGAACCTCAATTGGGTCTTGGACGTTTTTTACCCTTCGTTTTTTCATCACGTGGATTTTTTTTTCTGCAAAACGGGATCCCCGTGGCTGATCTTTAATTTACCATCGCCAAGAGTCGTACCCCATGGTACTGCTTCCTTCCAAATCCATGCATCCATTTCTAAAAGTCCTACGACACTTTTTCGGCATTTTGGATGGATGTTGCACCTTGCACCGTAGATGTTGCACCCTATGGATATCGATTCTTCGAAGGGCCATAAATGTTGGCTCATTTAGAGTTACGGGAGCCATAACCAGTCAAGACGACGGTCACTGCGAGTTCTATGGCTATGATAACTTTTAGTCGTCACTGGTTAGTTTCATACCAAAAAATCTTGTCCGAACCTCAATCGGGTCTTGGACGTTTTTACCCTTCGTTTTTTTGTCACGTGGATTTTTTCTGTAAAACGGGATCCCCGTGGTTGGTTTATGATTCACCAACGCCGGTGAGTGGTGCCACTTGGTACTGCTCAGTTTCAAATCCATGCACCCATTTCTAAAAGTCATACGGCACTTTTTCGGCATTTTGGACGGATGTTGCACCTTGCACCGTAGATGTTGCACCCTATGGATATCGATTCTTCGGAGGGCCATAACTATTGGCTCGTTTAGAGTTACAGGAGCCACAATCAATCAAAACGAAGCTCACTGCGAGTTCTATGGCTATGACAACTTTAAGTCATCACTGATTAGTTTCATACCCAAAAAAATCTGATCCGAACCTCAATCGGATTTTGGACATTTTTTACCCTTCGTTTTTTCGTCACTTGGATTTTTTCTGTAAAACGGGATCCCCGTGGCTGGTCTATGATTTACCATCACCGGAGAGTGGTGCCCATGGTACTCCTCCATTTCAAATCCATGCACCCATTTCTAAAATTCGCACGGCACTTTTTTGGCATTTTGGACGGATGTTGCACCTTTGACCGTAGATGTTGTACCCTGTGGATATCAATTCTTTGGAGGGCCATAGCTATTGGCTCGTTTAGAGTTACGGGAGCAATAACCAGTCAAAACGAAGCTCTTTGTGAGTTCTATGGCTATGACAGCTTTAAGCCGTCACTGGTTAGGTTCATGCCCAAAAAATCTTATCCGAACTTCAAACGGGTCTTGAACGTTTTTTACCCTTCGTTTTTTCGTCACGTGGATTTTTTCTGCAAAACGGGATCCCCGTTGCTGGTCTATGATTTGCCATTGTTGGAGAGTGGTGCCCCATGGTACTGCTCCGTTTCAAATCCATGCACCCTTTTCTAAAAGTCGTATGGCACTTTTTCGGCATTGGATGGATGTTGCACCTAGCACCGTAGATGTTGCACCCTGTGTATATCATTCTTCGAAGGGCCACAACTGTTGGCTCGTTCAGATTTACGGGAGCCATAACCAGTCAAAACGAAGCACTCTGCGAGTTCTATGGCTATGATCGCTAAGCTGTCACTGGTTAGTTTCATACCCACAAAATCTTATCCGAAGCTCAATCGGGTCTTGGACGTTTTTTTCCCTTCGTTTTTTCGTCACGTGAATTTTTTCTATAAACGGGATCCCCGTGGCTGGTCTGTGATTCACCATCGCCTGTGAGTGGTGCCGCATGGTAATGCTCCGTTTCAAATCCATGCACCTATTTATAAAAGTCGTACGGCACTTTTTCGGCATTTTGGACGGATGCTGCACCTTGCACCGTAGATGTTGCACCCTGTGGATATCGATTCTTCGGAGGACCATAACTGTTGGCTCGTTTAGATTTACGGGAGCAACAACCAGTCAAAACGAAGCTTACTGCGAGTTCTATGGCTATGAAAGCTTTAAGCATCACTGGTTAGTTTCATACCCAAAAAATCTAATCCAAACTTCAATTGGGTCTTGGACATATTTTACCCTTCATTTTTTCGTCGCTTGGATTTTTTCTGTAAAACGGGATACCTGTTGCTGGTCTATGATTTACCATCGCCGAAGAGTGGTGCCCCATGGTATTGGGTCGTTTCAAATCCATGCACCCATTTCTAAAAGTCCTACGGCACTTTTTCGGCATTTTGGACGGATGTTGCACCTTTGACCGTAAATGTTGCACCCTGTGGATATTGATTCTTCGGAGGGCCACAACTGTTGGCTCGTTTAGAGTAACTGGAGCCACAACTAGTCAAAACGAAGCTCTATGCGGGTTCTACGGCTATGACGGCTTTAAGCCGTCACTGGTTAGTTTCATAAGCAAAAAATCTTATCCGAACCTCAATCAGGTCTTGGACGTTTTTTACCCTTCGTTTTTTCGTCACGTGGATTTTTTCTGTAAAACGGGATCCCCGTGGTTGGCCTATGATTCACCATTGACTGTGAGTGGTGTCCCATGGTACCGCTTCGTTTCAAATCCATGCACGCATTTCTAAAAGTCGTACGGCACTTTTTCGGCATTTTGGACGGATGTTGCACCTTGCACCGTAGATGTTGCACCCGATGGATATCGATTCTTCGGAGGGCCATAACTGTCGGCTCGTTTAGAGTTACGGGAGCCATAACCAGTCAAACGAAGCTCACTATGAGTTCTACGGCTATGACAGTTTTAAGTCGTCAATGGTTAGTTTCATACCCAAAAATATCTTATCCGAACCTCAATCGGGTTTTGGACATTTTTTACCCTTCGTTTTTTCGTCACGTGGATTTTTTCTGTAAAACGGTATCCCCGTGGCTGGTCTTTGATTTACCATCGCTGCAGAGCGGTGCCCCATGGTACTGCTTCGTTTCAAATCCATGCACCCATTTCTAAAAGTCGTACGGCACTTTTTTGGCATTTTGGACGGATGGTGCACCTTGCACCGTAGATGTTGCACCCTGTGGATATCGATTCTTCGGAGGGCCACAACTGTTGGCTCGATTAGAGTTACGGGAGCCATAACCAATCAAAACAAAGCTTTCTGCGAGTTCTATAGCTATGATAGCTTTAAGCCTCACTGGTTAGTTTCATACCCAAAAAAATCTTATCCGAACCTCAATTGGGTGTTGGACTTTTTTTCCCTTCGTTTTTTCATCACGTGGAATTATTTTTTGCAAAACGGGATCCCCATGATTTACCGTCGTCGGAGATTCGTACCCCATGGTACTGCTTCCTTTCTAATCCATGCATCCATTTCTAAAAGTCGTACGACACTTTTTCGGCATTTTGGACGGATGTTGCACCTTGCACCGTAGATGTTGCACCCTATGGATATCGATTCTTTGGAGGGCCATAAATGTTGGCTCATTTAGAGTTACGGGAGCCACAACCAGTCAAAATGACGCTCACTACGAGTTCTACGGCTATGATAACTTTTAGCGGTAACTGGTTAGTTTCATACCCAAAAAATCTTATCCGAACCTCAATCGGGTCTTGGACGTTTTTACCCTTCATTTTTTCGTCACGTGGATTTTTTATGTAAAACAAGATCCCCGTGGCTGGTTTTTGACTCATCATCGCCGGTGAGTGGTGTCACTTGGTGCTGCTCAGTTTCAAATCCATGCGCCCATTCCTAAAAGTCATACGGCATTTTGGTCGGATGCTGCACCTTGCATCGTAGATGTTGCACCCTATGGATATCGATTCTTCGGAGGGCCGTAACTATTGGCTCGTTTAGAGTTACGGGACCCATAACCAATCAAAACGAAGCTCACTACGAGTTCTACAGCTTACAGCTTTAAGTCATCACTGGTTAGCTTCATACCCAAAAAATCTTATCCGAACCTCAATTGGGTTTTGGACATTTTTTACCCTTCGTTTTTTCGTCACTTGGATTTTTTCTATAAAACGGGATCCCCGTGGCTGGTCTATGATTTACCATCGCCGAAGAGTGGTGCCCCATGGTACTGCTCCGTTTCAAATCCATGCACCCATTTCTAAAAGTCGTATGGCACTTTTTCGGCATTCTGGACGGATGTTGCACCTTTGACCGTAGATGTTGCACCCTGTGCATATCGATTCTTCGGAGGGCCATAACTGTTGGCACGTTTAGAGTTACGGGAGGCAATAGCCAGTCAAAATGAAGCTCTTTGTGAATTCTACTGCTATGACAGCTTTAAGCCGTCACTGGTTAGGTTCATACCCAAAAAATCTTAGCCGTGACGGATTTGCATCTTGCATCGTAGATGTTGCACCCTGTGGATATCGATTCTTCGGAGGGCCATAACTGTTGGATCGTTTAGAGTTAAGCGAGCTACAACCAGTCAAAACGAAGCTCTCAGTGAGTTCTACAGCTATGACAGCTTTAAGCCATGCCTGTTATGTTTCATACCCAAAAAATCTTATCCGAACCTCAATCGGGTCTTGGACGTTTTTTACCCTTCATTTTTACGTCACGTGGATTTTTTCTGTAAAACGGGATCCCCGTGGCTGGTCTACAATTTAACATCATCGGTGAGTGATGCCTCATGGTACTGCTCAATTTCAAATCCATGCACCCATTTCTAAAATTCGTACGATACTTTTTCGGACTTGTGGACGGATGTTGCACCTTGCACATTATGTTGCACCCTGTGGATATCTATTCTTCGGAGGGCCATAACTGTTGGCTCGTTTAGAGTTACGAGAGCCATAACTATTCAAAAAGAAGCTCTCTGCGAGTACTACGGCTATGACAGCTTTAAGCCGTCACTTGTTAGTTTCGTACCCAAAATATACTATCTAAACCTCAATCGGGTCTTGGACGTTTTTTACCCCTCGTTTTTTCGTCACGTGGATTTTTTCTGTAAAACGGGATCCCCGTGGCTGGTCTATGATTTACCATCGCCGGTGAGTGGTGCCCCATGGTAATGCTCCATTTCAAATCAATGCACTGATTTATAAAAGTCGTACGACACTTTTTCGGCATTTTGGACGGATGTTGCACCTTGCACCGTAGATATTGCACCCTGTGGATATCGATTCTTCGGAGGGCTATAACTGTTGGCTCGTTTAGAGTTACGGGAGCCATAACTAGTCAAAACGAAGCTCTCTGCGAGTTCTGCAGCTATGACCGTTTTAAGCCGTCACTGGTTAGTTTTATACCCAAAAAAGCTTATCTGAATATCAATCGGGTCTTGGACGTTTTTTACCCTTCGTTTTTTCGTCACGTGGATTTTTTCTGTAAAACGGGATCCCCGTGGCTGGTCTTTGATTTACCATCGCCAGTGAGTGGTGCCACATACTACTGCTCCGATTCAAATCCAAGCACCCATTTCTAAAAGTCATATGGCACTTTTTCGGCATTTTGGACGGATGCTGCACTTTGCACCGTAGATGTTGCACCCTATGGATATCGATTCTTCGGAGGGCGGTAACTGTTGGCTCAGTTAGAGTTACGGGAGCCATAACCAGTCAAAATGAAGCTCTCTACGAGTTCTACGGCTGTGACAGCTTTAAGCCGTCACTGGTTAGTCTCATACCCAAAAAATCTTATCTGAACCTGAATCGGGTTTTGGACCTTTTTTACCCTTCTTTTTTTCGTCACGTGGATTTTTTCTTTAAAAGGGGATCTAGTGGCTGGTTTATGATTTACCATCGTCAAAGAGTGGTGCCCCATGGTACTGCTCCGTTTCAAATCCATGCACCCATTTTTAAAAGTCGACGGCACTTTTTCGGCTTTTTGGACGGATGTTGCTCCTTGCACCGTAGATGTAGCACCATATGGATATCGATTCTTCGAAGGGCCCCAACTGTTGGCTCGTTTAGAGTAACGGGAGCCACAACTAGTCAAAACGAAGCTCTATGCGGGTTCTACGGCTATGACGGCTTTAAGCCGTCACTGGTTAGTTTCATAAGCAAAAAATCTTATCCGAACCTCAATCAGGTCTTGGACGTTTTTACCCTTCGTTTTTTCGTCACGTGGATTTTTTCTGTAAAACGGGATCCCCGTGGTTGGTCTATGATTCACCATCGACTGTGAGTGGTGTCCCATGGTACCGCTCCGTTTCAAATCCATGCACGCATTTCTAAAAGTCATACGGCACTTTTTCGGCATTTTGGACGGATGTTGCACCTTGCACCGTAGATGTTGCACCCGATGGATATCGATTCTTCGGAGGGCCATAACTATCGGCTCGTTTAGAGTTACGGGAGCCATAACCAGTCAAACGAAGCTCACTATGAGTTCTACGGCTATGACAGTTTTAAGTCATGGATGGTTAGTTTCATACCCAAAAATATCTTATCCGAACCTCAATCGGGTTTTGGACATTTTTTACCCTTCGTTTTTTCGTCACGTGGATTTTTTCTGTAAAACGGTATCCCCGTGGCTGGTCTATGATTTATCATCGCCGAAGAGAAGTGCACCATGGTACTGCTTCGTTTCAAATCCATGCACCCATTTCTAAAAGTCGTACGGCACTTTTTTGGCATTTTGGACGGATGGTGCACCTTGCACCGTAGATGTTGCACCCTGTGGATATCGATTCTTCGGAGGGCCACAACTGTTGGCTCGATTAGAGTTACGGGAGCCATAACCAGTCAAAACAAAGCTTTTTGCGAGTTTTATAGCTATGATAGCTTTAAGCCTCGCTGGTTAGTTTTATACCCAAAAAAATCTTATCCGAACCTCAGTTGGGTCTTGGACGTTTTTTTCCCTTCGTTTTTTCATCACGTGGAATTATTTTTTGCAAAACGGGACCCCCATGATTTATCGTCGTCGGTGTCGTACCCCATGGCTGGTTTTCTGTAAAACAAGATCCTCGTGGCTGGTTTTTGACTCATCATCGCCGGTGAGTGGTGCCCCTTGGTGCTGCTCAGTTTCAAATCCATGCGCCCATTCCTAAAAGTCATACGGCATTTTGGTCGGATGCTGCACCTTGCATCGTAGATGTTGCACCCTATGGATATCGATTCTTCGGAGGGCCATAACTATTGGCTCGTTTAGAGTTACGGGACCCATAACCAATCAAAACGAAGCTCACTACGAGTTCTACGACTTACAGCATTAAGTCATCACTGGTTAGTTTCATACCCAAAAAATCTTATCCGAACCTCAATTGGGTTTTGGACATTTTTTACCCTTCGTTTTTTCGTCACTTGGATTTTTTCTATAAAACGGGATCCCCGTGGCTGGTCTATGATTTACCATCGCCGGAGAGTGGTGACCCATGGTATTGCTCCGTTTCAAATCCATGCACCCATTTCTAAAAGTCGTATGGCACTTTTTCGGCATTCTGGACGGATGTTGCACCTTTGACCGTAGATGTTGCACCCTGTGGATATCGATTCTTCGGAGGGCCATAACTGTTGGCACGTTTAGAGTTACGGGAGGCATAACCAGTCAAAATGAAGCTCTTTGTGATTTCTACTGCTATGACAGTTTTAAGCCGTCACTGGTTAGGTTCATTCCCAAAAAATCTTAGCTGTGACGGATTTGCATCTTGCATCGTAGATGTTGCACCCTGTGGATATCGATTCTTCGGAGGGCCATAACTGTTGGATCGTTTAGAGTTAAGCGAGCCATAACCAGTCAAAACGAAGCTCTCAGTGAGTTCTACAGCTATGATAGCTTTAAGCCGTGCCTGTTATGTTTCATACCCAAAAAATCTTATCCGAACCTCAATCGGGTCTTGGACGTTTTTTACCCTTCATTTTTACGTCACGTGGATTTTTTCTGTAAAACGGGATCTCCGTGGCTGGTCTACGATTTAGCATTGTTGGTAAGTGATGCCTCATGGTACTGCTCAATTTCAAATCCATGCACCCATTTCTAAAATTCGTACGACACTTTTTCGGACTTCTGGACGGATGTTGCACCTTGCACATTATGTTGCACCTTGTGGATATCTATTCTTTGGAGGGCCATAACTGTTGGCTCGTTTAGAGTTACGAAAACCATAACCATTCAAAAAGAAGCTCTTTGCGAGTACTACGGCTCTGACAGCTTTAAGCCGTCACTTGTTAGTTTCGTACCCAAAATATACTATCTAAACCTCAATCGTGTCTTGGACGTTTTTTACCCCTCGTTTTTTCGTCACGTGGATTTTTTCTGTAAAACGGGATCCCCGTGGCTGGTCTATGATTTACCATCGCCGGTGAGTGGTGCCCCATGGTACTGCTCCATTTCAAATCAATGCACCCATTTCTAAAAGTCGTACGACACTTTTTCGGCATTTTGGACGGATGTTGCACCTTGCACCGTAGATGTTGCACCCTGTGGATATCGATTCTTCGGAGGGCCATAACTGTTGGCTCGTTTAGAGTTACGGGAGCCATAACTAGTCAAAACGAAGCTCTCTGCGAGTTCTGCAGCTATGACCGTTTTAAGCCGTCACTGGTTAGCTTTATACCCAAAAAAACTTATCTGAATATCAATCGGGTCTTGGATGTTTTTTACCCTTCGTTTTTTCATCACGTGGATTTTTTCTGTAAAACGGGATCCCCGTGGCTGGTCTTTGATTTACCATCGCCAGTGAGTGGTGCCACATACTACTGCTCCGATTCAAATCCAAGCACCCATTTCTAAAGTCATATGGCACTTTTTCGGCATTTTGGACGGATGCTGCACCTTGCACCGTAGATGTTGCACCCTGTGGATGTCGATTCTTCGGAGGGCGGTAACTGTTGGCTCAGTCAGAGTTACGGGAGTCATAACCAGTCAAAATGAAGCTCTCTACGAGTTCTACGGCTGTAACAGCTTTAAGCCGTCACTGGTTAGTCTCATACCCAAAAAATCTTATCTGAACCTGAATCGGGTTTTGGACCTTTTTTACCCTTCTTTTTTTCGTCACGTGGATTTTTTCTTTAAAACGGGATTTAGTGGCTGGTTTATGATTTACCATCGTCGAAGAGTGTGCCCCATGGTACTGCTCCGTTTCAAATCCATGCACCCATTTTTAAAAGTCGACGGCACTTTTTCGGCTTTTTGGACGGATGTTGCTCCTTGCACCGTAGATGTAGCACCATATGGATATCGATTCTTCGGAGGGCCCCAACTTTTGACTTATTTAGAGTTATGGGAGCCATAACCAGTCAAAACGAAGCTCTCTGCGAGTTCTGCGGCTATGATAGCTTTAAGCCGTCACTAAATGGCTTCATACCTAAAAAATCCTATCCGAACCTCAATCGGGTCTTGGACGTTTTTTACCCTTCGTTTTTTCGTCACGTGGATTTTTTCTGTAAAACGGGATCCCCGTGGTTGATCTATGACTTACCATCGCCGGTGAGTGGTGCCCCATGGTAATGCTCCGTTTCATATCCATGCACCCATTTTTAAAATTCGTACATCACTTTTTCGGCATTTTGGACGGATGTTGCACCTTGCACAGTAGATGTTGCACCCTGTGGATATCGATTTTTCGAAGGGCCATAAATGTTGGCTCGTTTAGAGCTACGGGAGCCATAACCAGTCAAAACGAAGCTCTCTGCAAGTTCTACAGCTAAAATCACTTTAAGCCGTCACTGGTTAGTTTCATACCCAAAAAATCTTATCCGAACCTCAATCGGGTCTTGGACGTTTTTTACCCTTCGTTTTTTCGTCAGTGGAATTTTTTCTGTAAAACGGGATTCCCGTGGCTGGACTATGATTTACCATCGCCGATGAGTGGTGCCCCATGGTATTGCTCCATTTCAGATCCATGCACCTATTTCTAAAAGTTGTACGACATTTTTTCGGCATTTTGGACGGATGTTGCACCTTGCACCATAGATGTTGCACCTTGTGGATATCGATTCTACGGAGGGCGATAACTGCTGGCTCGTGTAGAGGTACGGGAGCCATAACCAGTCAAAACGAAGCTCTCTGCGAGTTCTATGGCTATGACAGCTTTAAGCCGTCACTGGTTAGTTTCATACTTAAAAAATCATATCCGAACCTCAATCGGGTTTTGGACGTTTTTTACCCTTTGTTTTTTCGTCACGTGGATTTTTTCTGTAAAATGGGATCCCCGTGGCTAGTCTATGATTTGCCATAGCCGGAGAGTGGTGCCCCATGGTAATGCTCTGTTTCAAATCCATGCACCCATTTCTAAACGTCGTGCGCACTTTTTCGGCATTTTGGAATGATGTTGCACCTTGCACTGTAGATGTTGCACCTTGTGGATATCGATTCTTCGAAGGGCCATAATTGTTGGCTCGTTAAGGGTTGTGGGAGCCATAACTAGTCAAAAAAAAGCTCGCTATGAGTTCTATGGTATTACATCTTTAACCGTCCCTGATTAGTTTCATACCCAAAAAATCTTATCCGAACCTCAATCGGGTCTTGGACTTTTTTACCCTTCGTTTTTTCGTCACGTGGATTTTTTCTATAAAACGGGATCCCCGTGGCTGGTCTACGATTCACCATCGCCGATGAGTGGTGTTCGATTCTCTGCGAGTATATCGATTCTTCGGAGGGCCATTACTGTTGGCTCGTTTAGAGTTACGGGAGCCATAACCAGTCAAAACGAAGCTCTCTACGAGTTATACGGCTATGACTGCGTTAAGCCTTCACTGGTTAGTTTCATACCCAAAAAATCTTATCCGAACCTCAATCAGATCTTGGACGTTTTTTACCCTTCGTTTTTTCGTCATGTAGATTTTTTCTGTAAAACGAGATCCCCGTGGCTGGTCTATGATTTACCATCGTCGGTGAGTGGTGCCACATGGTACTGCTCCATTTCAAATCCATGCACCCATTTTCAAAAGTGGTACAGCACTTTTTCGGCATTTTGGACGGATGTTCCACCTTGCACCGTAGATGTTGCACCATGTGGATATCGATTCTTCGGAGGGCGATAACTGTTGGCTCGTTTAGAGTTTCGGGAGCCATAACCTGTCAAAATGTAGTGCTCTGCATTTCTACAGCTATGATAGCTTTAAGCCGGCGGTGGTTAGTTTCACACCCAAAAATTCTTATCCGAACCTCAATCGGGTTTTGGACGTTTTTTACTCTTTCTTTTTTCGTCACGTGGAAATTTTCCGTAAAATGGGATCCCCGTGGCTGGTCTATGATTTACCATCTCCGGAGAGTGGTGCCCCATAGTAGTGCTCTATTTCAAATCCATGCACCCATTTCAAAAAGTCGTGCGGCAGTTTTTCGGCTTTTTGGACGAATGTTGCACCTTGCACCATAGACGTAGCACCCTATGGATATCGATTCTTCCGAGGGCCACAACTTTTGACTTGTTTCGAGTTATGGGTGCCTTAACCAGTCAAAACGAAGCTCTCTGTGAGTTTTATGGCTATGGTTGCTTTAAGCCGTCACTGGCTGTTTCATACACAAAAAATCTTATCCGAACCTCAATCGGGTATTGGACGTTTTTTTACCCTTCTTTTTTTCGTCACGTGGATTTTTTATGTAAAACAGGATCACCATGGCTGGTCTATGATTTGCCACCGCCAGTGAGTGGTGGCCCATGGTAGTGCTTCGTTTCAAATCCATGCACCCATTTCTAAAAGTCATACAGCACTTTTTTGGCATTTTGGACGGCTGTTGCACCTTGAACCGTAGATGTTGCACCCTATGGATATCGATTCTTCGGAGGGCCATAACTGTTGGCTCGTTTAGAGTTACGAGAGCCATAACCTGTCAAAATGAAGCTCTCTGCGATTTCTACGGCTATGATCGCTTTAAGCAGTCACTGGTAAGTTTCATAACCAAAAAATCTTATCCGAACCTCAATCGGGTCATGGACGTTTTTTACCCTTCGATTTTTCGTCACGTGGATTCTTTCTGTAAAACGGGATCCCCCTGGCTGGTCTATGATTTACCATCGCCGGTGAGTGATGCCAATGGTACTGCTCTGTTTTAAATCCATGCACCCATTTCTAAAAGTCGTACGACACTTTTACGGCATTTTGGACGGATGTTGCACCTTGCACCGTAGATGTTGCACCCTATGAATATCGATTCTTCGGAGGGCCATAATTGTTGGCTCGTTTAGATTTACGGAAGCTATAACCAGTCAAAACGAACCTCTCTGCGAGTTCTACGGCTATGACAGCTTTAAGCCATCACTGGTTAGTGTCATACCCAAAAAATATTATCCGAACCACAATCGGGTCTTGAACGTTTTTTACCCCTCGTTTTTTCGTCACTTGGATTTTTTCTGTAAAACGGGATCCCCATGGCTGGTCTATGATTTACCATCGCCGGTGAGTGGTGCCCCATGGTACTGCTCCATTTCAAATCAATGCACCCATTTCTAAAAGTCGTACGATACTTTTTCGGCATTTTGGACGGATGTTGCACCTTGCACCATAGATGTTGCACCCTGTGGACATTGATTCTTTGGAGGGCCATAACTGTTGGCTCGTTTAGAGTACGGGAGCCATAACTAGTCAAAATAAAGCTCTCTGCGAGTTCTGCAGCTATGACCATTTTAAGCCGTCATTGGTTAGTTTTATACCCAAAAAAGCTTATTTGAATATCAATCAGGTCTTGGACGTTTTTTACCCTTCGTTTTTCCGTCACGTGGATTTTTTTCTGTAAAACGGGTTCCCCGTGGCTGGTCTTTGATTTACCATCGTCGGTGAGTTGTGCCCCATGCTACTGCTCCGTTTCAAATCCACGCACCCATTTCTAAAAGACATACGGCACTTTTTCAGCATTTTGGACGGATGTTGCACCTTGCACCGTAGATGTTGTACCCTGTGCATATCGATTCTTGGAGGGACACAACTGTTGGCTCGTTTAGAGTACGGGAGCCATAACTAGTCAAAACGAAGCTCTCTGCGAGTTCTATGGCTATGATAGCTTTAAGCCGTCACTGTTTAGTTTCATATCCAAAAAATTTATCCGAACCTCAATCGGGTCTTGGATGTTTTTTACCGTTCGTTTTTTCATTACCTGGATTTTTTCTTTAAAATGGGATCCCCATGGCTGGTCTACGATTTTCCATCGCCGGTAAGTGATGCCCCATGGTACTGCTCTGTTTCAAATCCATGCATCCATTTCTAAAAGTCGTACGACACATTTTCGGCATTTCGAATGGATGTTGCACCTTGCACCGTATATGTTGCACCCTGTGGATATCTATTCTTCAAAGGGCCATAACTGTTGGCTTGTTTAGAGTTATGGGGGCCATAGCCAGTCAAAATGAAGCTCTCTGCAAGTTCTACAGCTATGATCGCTTTAAGCCGTCACTTATTAGTTTCATACCAAAAAAATCTTATCGAACCTCAATCGGGTCTTGGAAGTTTTTTTCCCTTCGTTTTTCGTCACGTAGATTTTTTTTGTAAAACGGGATCCCTGTGGCTGGTCTATGATTTACCATCGCCGGTGAGTGGTGCCCCATGGTACTGCTTCATTTCAAATCCATGCACCTGTTTGTACCAAAAATGGGCATAACACTCTTCGGAAGTTTTTGATGAGATAAAAGTGAAGAATATAAATTTAAATGAAGATTATCTAACAAAAACTCCAACAAGCAGAAATGTAAATGCATAGACGAACAATTTAGAGTGGTTCGGCGTGTTTCTTACGTCCACTATGAAGTTTTTATGACTTTATTGATTCCCTTTCAACGATTACACTTGATTACAGCGAAAAACAGTAAATTACAACTTGAAATTCGAGTATGACAGTAAGATTAGGATGCAAATCTCGATCCGGCAGAGTCTGGGCGCTTGAGAATCAAAAGATCCCTCTTCTGTAGGCTCTGAGGCTCTATTTATAAGCGTAGGAGTCTGATATTGCGCTCAAACTTCGGGAGACTCCTTCTGGCATGTGAGTGGGCCCACGCGATCGATCGCAGGAAGTTTCGACTCGATATGTGATCGATACGAACTAAATTCGAACCAAAACGCTTCGGCGACTACTAAAACAAGTTGAGTAAATATCACTCATTTTGAATAATTGGTTTTATTTTAAATAGTTAAAATTTATATTAACACAACAACAGAATTATCATTTTGTGATAGGTATAACCGTTGGTAATCAAATTCCCAACGGTTATAACTGTTGGTAGCGGGTACGTTATATTATTTTTTTCATGTTTCTTAATGGTTATAAGCGTTAAGAAATTTTGGTATTTTCAATGGTTAAACCGTTATGAATTTTGGTATTGCCAATGAGTATAGCCGTTGGAAATTTTTTCTTTTTCAACGATTATAACCGTTGGAAATTACCGTTATAACCTACGGCTATTTTCATATTTCCAAAGGTTATAACCGTTGAGAATTTTTTTAATTTTCAACGGTTATAACCGTTGAGAATTTCTCCCACACATAGGTAAATAACAAAATTACTAACACGAAGTGTTGCAAATTTGGTATAGTTGAACCAAATCTTATTCAACATCTAATAGTATTTCATTTAATTATATCTATACGAATTTATAACAATAGAAAACACAAAACTATCATGTCATCAAATTATTTAAAAAAACATCAAACATACGAAATTGTACATGTTAAATTCTACAAAGTTCATTGTGACAACTTCAAATTTCACTACTACAACATATCTAGAAGCTTACAAATAACGAACACGACACTATGATCAAACTACAAAACCACCATCAACCAACTCGAACAATGTATAATGACCATTTTAAAACGCATAAAAAAGTGGCTCGTCTGGATTAAGAAGATCTTTCACCCTAAAAACCTTTTCTCCATCTCCATCTCCATCTCCAACCTTTCTCCATCTCCAACAATTTTTAATTTCACATTTTGGATCTGCATTGCAGTGAAACAAAATCTAAGCAACTGTCGAACATAAAGTGTTCTATTTTTTTTTTTGCAAATATTTGCGGTTTAAACTGCAAATATTTACTCTAAAAACTGTAAATTTTGCAAGATAATATATTTTCGTTCGAAAAAAATAGTGAAATAGCACATATCAAATTTCTATAAAAAAACGTTCCAAAACTTAGGGAAGATGTTTGGTGAAACTAAGGTCCCGTTTGGCTTGTCGTTTTTAATTTTTTGTTTTCGTCCATACAAAAACGCATCTGTTGTATGTATTGTTGAAAAACAAACAATTTTAAAAAATGAAATTAACATATAAAATAAAAAAAAGTTTATTTTGTTTTTCGTGTTTCGAGAGATAAGAAAAGCATGGGAAACAATCCAACTCCTTTGTCGTCCGTTGGTCGTCGCAATGGTCTTCTTCTCTTTATTTCTTCATGTTTCTTAGTGCAAGTTGAAAACACAAAACTAAAAATACAAAATGAAACCAAACTGACCTTGAGTTTTTGCATGGAACTACAACCTAATAAGTTTGAAAGAATGGCGCTTCTAGTTTACACTACAAATATTTATTATAGCTAACTATAATCACTATGGCATGTGTACGTGTGTGGTTTTTAGAGTCACAGCTAAGTGATGGTCGGATATTAAATTACTATGTGTAGAAACAAGTTATATACGAAACATATCCTTTCAAGTCAACAGCAGCACGATGGACAGCAGGTTTTCCAATACATTTTGCTCCTGGACCATTTGACCATCTTTGTACACTCATCATTGCCTGCCATTAATGTAAAAGTTTCTTCATTTTTAGATCCTTCAAGTAGAAACATTTACGATTCTTGGTTTGAACTTGAATTCATTGGACCAAATAAAAAGTTATCTTACAGTAATTGGAGCAGCACTGCATTTCCATTTGTTGACAAGATTTTTCAAGTTTGTTGCGGTAGCCATGTAACCAGTTAAACAAGCTACAAGAATGTGATAACTTATATGTTCAAAAACCTAAATCTGCACATATTACAGCTTTGGTTAATAATTATATACTAGGGGAAATTTGAAAGTTCCAGTGTAAGAACTGACATATGCATAATCACAATCTAATTTTGATGGTAAAGAAAACCACGAGCTTGATATCCAAAAAAGTGGCATGACATTGAATTTCCTTCCCTTATAAGCGCCTTCTTCCTGTTAAAAATGCTTAATACATGTCATGGTAACAACAAGAATTCATAATACTAGCATGCCAAACTAAATGTTCATCATACTAAAAAAAAATCAGATTGTTATACTTATTAATCGCTTGTTCATTTCTGACTCCACCAGCTGAGCAAGAAGCTTCTCAATCTCAGGATGAATACAAGGTATAATAATTCATGCATTGTCAACATTATATGAAAGTACATATTAACGAGAAAAGAAAAGGAGGAAGAAGGGAAAAATACATAATAACACAACTAACAGCACTTAACCTGTGACAACTGGGCTGAGTTACCGGATTCTGAGCTAAGAAGCAACTGCCAAATAAAAGAAGCACATTAGTGCAAAGAAATATACAAACATTTGATGCTAACGAGAAAGGATATTTGTTCAATTACTTGTTTCCTAAAAAATGGTGGTAGAAATTCCACGACGCAGATTCCCAAGGCGAGAGTGTGATAATATGTTCTCAGCAGAAATGCCTTTGCCAAAAAGACCATGAATTTTCTTCAGTTAATGTCCGCAAAAAACATGAATCTGTAATTAATCGGTCTATTAAATAATGTTTTACTTAAGAAAAAAAAAAGATATAAAACCCCAAATGGTTAATAGTTAGTTGAACAGACGTCTGATGCTGGGTATTGCGTCACTTTCTAAGCATCAGGCGTCCATTCAAAATGCACTCAGAAATGAGGCTTGAACAGATGCCTGATATCAGGTGCCTCTTGAGTAGCGTCTAACTAAACTATTGGAGAATTAAGCAATTAACATTTTGTAAGCTCTGAAAATGTGATATGTAAGTAGCAAACAATTGAAGATATGTTCTTATGGTTTATACTTTATACATTTAAACGTATTCATTTTACTGAAGTTCACCAATATGAGTCATGAGTGTTTGACCGTTAGAAACTGTTCAAAGGAATGGCTGTTACAGTGGAAACATGTGCCTAGAAAAATCGAAATTATGACAAGGGAACATATATCATACAATCAGACAATGGTAAACTAGCATATTTAGTCAGTACGTGTATGGGCAACCAGTTCTAACTTTCAAATAGAAGAAAGATATCAGGGACCAGAAATTTGATTAATGTTCAACATCATTATTTTACATCTTTTTCAATAATTCAAAGACAACTCGAAAATTGTAAATTATTTTACACTGTATAAATTATTCTGGAAAATAAGACATACTTTAATTGTTTTGTTGAATTGAATAAACTTCCAATTTTAGACATTTAAAGAGAGAAGATATGTCTTACATGTAAAGTTATTTAGTATCTACGTATATTGTATATGTTTTGTCTTAGGACATAAATTATGATTTTTATGACTTTAGATTTTTATAATTAAGGCTTTCTCTCCTTTTTTTCCTTTTCCATATTTTTTTTTATTTTTTTTCCTTTTTGATTGTATATTAATTTGAGTTCAATCTACCCATATGCTTAGATTTTATTGTATTCAAACAATAAAAATAAATACGATTAAAACTGTTAGAATTTATTCCTTCAAATTATTTTAAATAAATTTCATTTTGTGTTTACTTTCTTGAATTATTTTATCAAAATATATGGTTTTTTCCATCTTTCCAAACAAATTTCAATGTTATAGATTTGAAAAATGAGAATGCTCTATGAATGTGATATTGTTGGAAACATTAACTTTGGAAACAAAATATATTTTTGAGACAATCAAAATTAGATAATTGGGATCTGGTAACTTTTAAATTTGATGTAGACTAGTTTTCCTCCTCTTCGATTTAGTTATGTTTTGGTTTTTGGAATTTGGATTTTTTTTAACATCCAATCATAATTCAATGGCATGTGTGCAGAAAAAGCCATCCAATTCACAAGCGGACTGCGACGAACTAACATTTATTATTTGATAGAATTGTTTCTTTTTGTTTTCGTTTTATTAAGTCTGCATCTATCCAGTTTACAAGTGAACCGTGACGAACTTAACATGTATATTAGGAAATAAAGGTATCTCTGAAGCTACTTTATTAAAACAAACGGAAAGCGGGTCTGGGCTATTTGTTTTCAGCCCATTAGTATTACAGTCAGCCCATTTGTATTAAAACTGTATATATATGATACTACTGATATCTGTAATATCATTTAATCATTTTGATCGATAAAGATAATCATTTTTCTTCATTTTCTTTGCTCTCAATATCGATTCAAATCAGTAATCAAATAACAAATTATAATCATCATCAAATTCTAACATGGTATCAAAGCCTTTTGAAGCTTTGCAGCAATAGCAATCATCAAAGCCTAACGACAACAATCTCAAATACAGAATTAATTCTCAGAGCTTCATCAGAAAAGATATCATCATTTGAAAGCTTTTAACCCATCAGGTGAAATCTCATAATTTGGGTTACATATTGAATGTGCCGTTCTTATTTGAAAAACAAGTATGATACCAAAAAGTCAGACAGATTTCTGATTGCAACAAGTTTTCATTAAAACGATTAAAGCGAATTCATAGCAAGAAAGTTCAGAAAAATCAGAAAACCAATTCAAGAAAGCAGTCAGAGACAAAAGAAAGTAATTACCTTGCCAAGACTCATTAGAACAAATTCATCACTTGAATCTTGGTTGCAACTAACCTGTTCTTGCCATAATTAGAGTAATCTTGAATTGGTAAATTCTCTGAACCATCAGATTCGAGATTCTGTTCCAGAATTCTGTAACCATGGCTAAAGGATATAATGCTTCAGCAACATCAGACAATACTAACAACCCACTGCAACAAACTTTCACTGATGCAACAGAGAGACTAATCAAAACTGTTATCAGCCCTCAAAACCAACTAATTATTGTACATCTTGAGGAAGACAACTATCTCTTATGGAAGTTACAAGTTGAAACAGCAATGCAAGGATATGGGCTAGAAGGCTTTATTCTTGGCTCAATTCCAATTCCTTCAAGATTCATCTCTGACTCACAAAACAAAATGATCAACAATGAGTAATACATAAAATTCTACAGGCAAGATAGACAAATAAGCTCTTGGCTTCTATCATCAATTGATACAAAATTACTGTCACAAGTTATAGGCTGCAAGTCAGCAAATGATATATGGGTTACTTTTGAAAGAATATTCAATACTCAGTCTGCTGCTAAGATTATGCACTATAAACGACAATTGCAAAATATTACTAAAGGGAATCAGCCAATGAGGGATTATCTGTCACAAGTCAATAATATTTGTAATATGTTAGAAGCAGCAGGACATAAAGTATCTGAGATAGAGAAAGTACTGAGCATCTTGAATGGACTTAGTGAAGAATATGAAGTAGTTGTTGCAGTTGTGTCCTCTCAACCAAGTTTGCTACCTGTACAGTTTGTTCATGCCACACTTCTTGCACATGAGGCAAGAATAGATCATGAGAAACCTTAAGATACAGATATGTCAATCAACTATACCTTCAACTCAAGGAACAAAGGACAGAACCAAATAAGCAAGGCCAAACATATCAAAGAGGAGACAGTTCAAACAGATCTAGAGGCAGATGGAATAACAATAATAACAGACCTAAGTGTCAAATTTGTGAAAAAGTTGGTCACACAGCAATGAAGTGTTATTTCAGATTCAATGCTAATTATGTGCCAAAGCAGAATCAAAACAATCAAGGAAATGGAAAAGCCAGTGATAACATGGTTCAAATACAGTCAGACAACAATAGTAGCGGTGAAGTCAATCAAAGCACAATTACAACATCAGAACACATACATGATGAAAGCTGGTACCCAGACTCAGGAGCAACCAATCACATAACAAATAATCTTGATAATTTAAATCTTGGCAACAAGGAATATAGAGGTAAACAGTCAATATGCATGGGGAATGGTGAGTTAGTTAATATTACTCACATTGGAAAACCAGTATTGATGGCAAAAGACAATTATATTTGAATAATTTATTGAGAGCACCAAAAATAAAGAAAAATCTCATGAGTGTGTCGCAGTTTACAAAAGATAATGATGTGTACTTTGAATTTTATCCAGATTACTGCTTAGTTAAAGATATACTGACTAATGAAAATCTTTTGCAGAGTGAAGCAGTCAAGGGATTATACAGATTCAATCTTAAAAACAATAGCAAAGTTGAGGAAAATCAGAAGTGCTGTAATATAGGTGAAATTGGTCAGTCAGAAGAGAATAGAAGTGTGTTTGACTTGTGGCACTATAAACTTGGTCATCCAAACACAAATGTTGTGAAACAAGTGCTTGAGAAAAATAAAATCATGTTTGATGATATTTCTTTACCATATGTGTGTATATATTGTCAAATGGGTAAAAGTCACAAATTACCTTTTAATGATTCATTAACCAAGTATTCAAAACCTTTAGAATTGGCTGCAACTGATTTATGGGGACCTGCCCCAATTTACTCAGACTATGGTTATAGGTATTACATATCTTTCATTGATGCATATTCTAGGTATACATGGATATATTTTCTGAAAACCAAATCTGAAACTTATAATGCAGTGGTACACTTTATACTATTAGCTAAAAAGCAAACTGGCTACCAAGTTAAAATCATTCAGTTAGATGGTGGTACTGAGTACAAAACCCTTAGCAATTACTTTGCTAAGAAGGGAATTGTACATAAAATTACATGTCCCTATACATCTGAACAAAATGGTCTAATAGTGAGAAAGCACAGACACATTGTTGAGACTGTGCTAACACTACTTGCTCAAGCATCATTACCACTAAAATTCTGGCATGATTCCTTTAACACCGTTGTTTATTTAATTAATAGACTTCCCACAAAAATTCATAAAGGAATCGGTCCAGTAGAGAAACTACTGGGTGTTAAGCCAGACTATCAAAGTCTAAAAATGTTTGAATGTCTGTGCTTTCTCTATATAAGACCATATAATAACAACAAGTTGCGTTTTAAGGAAAAACCATGTACTTTTATAGGATATGGATCAAATCAAAAAGGATACAAATGTCTTAATGAAAGTGACAAAGTTATAATTAGTAGACACATTGTATTCAATGAACATATTTTTCCCTTTAGCAATAAAGGTATTAAAACAACTCAAAGGATATATAATCCAAAAAATTATATACCTAGTATACCTGTTTGCAGTGATGAACTTTATACTGAAGTGATTGAGAGGACTGCTGAGGCTCATGATCCACAACTCACAGTACCTGATCAACCAGGTCATGAGCCACTGAATTCACCCAGCTATCTCAGTCAAACTCCTGCACATTCAAAGCATTCAACACAGTCAGCCAATGAAAGAGAATCAGCAAACTCACAATTACAATCAGAAAATGACAATGGTCAAACAAGTACAGAAATATCACCACAGGCTAGAACAGGTCATCCAATGATTACAAGGTAAAAAAGTGGAATCTGTAAACAAAAATTATATACAGCTGCATCATATTTAGAGGAACCAGAAACATTTGAGCAAGCTGCAAGGGGCAAACACTGGAAGGCAGCAATGGATGAAGAATACAATGCTTTAATGAAGAACAATACATGGGACTTGTATACCCACCAGATAATAAGAATATCATAGGGTGCAGGTGGATATACAGGCTAAAAAGGAACCTTGATGGAACAGTGTCTAGATACAAAGCAAGACTGATAGCAAAAGGCTACACACAGCAATATGAGTTTGATTCTAATGAAACCTTTTCTCCTGTAGTTAAACCAACTACTATAAGAATTATTTTGAGTATTGCTTTATATAATCATTGGAATATTGGACAATATGATGTCAATAATGCATTCTTGAATGGAACATTACAAGAAGAAATATATATGGAGCAGCCACAAGGATACAGGCAGAAATCAAATCATGTGTGCAAACTAAAAAAGGCTATATGTGGCCTTAAACAGGCTCCAAGAGTCTGATTTGATAAACTGAAAGCCACATTGATTCAACTTGGCTATCAGTCTACCAAATCAGGCATCTCACTATTCCTTAAAATTAACAATAAGACAAGTGTATATATTCTAATATATGTTGATGACCCTGTCATTACAGGAAATGATGAGGATGAAATCAAATGTCGCTCAATATCTAGATAAGGAATTCTCCATCAAAGACTTAGGCTCACTGAACTATTTTTTAAGCATAAAAGTCAAGAGAAAATCAAAGTCAGAAATTATTCTCAGTCAGAGGAAATACATTCTGGAGCTACTGGCCAAAACTAAAATGGACAGTGCCAAGCCTCAACCTACCCCAATGATAAGCCATCAATACTTATATAAAAACAGAGAAGAATACATAACAAACACTAAACAATACAGAAGTGTTGTTGATGCTTTACAATCTTTAACCATCATAAGGCCAGACATCTCTTTTAGTGTTAATAAAGTTTGTCAATTCATGCAGGAACCAAGGGATGACCACTGGAAAGCAGTAAAGAGAATTTTGAGATACTTAAAGCGAACAACAAACTATGGACTGTTTATGAAAAAAAGAAGTCGTCTGAATATAACTGGACACACTGATGAAGATTGAGGATCAGACCCAGATGATCGAAGATCAACTACAGAGTACTGTATATACATAGGAGACAATCCAGTGTCATAGTGTTTAAAGAAACAATCTGTCATCTCCAGATCCAGCATAGATGCCGAATACAGGAGCGTCGCATCTGCAACTGCAGAGATTGTGTGGATACAATATTTACTACATGAATTAAACATCAAATTACAAGTCAAACCAACGTTATGGTGTGATAATCAAAGCACGGTGTATATGTCGGCTAATCCAATACTACATTCGAGAATTAAACATATCGAGATAGATCTCTATTTCGTCAGAGACAAGTACAATAGGGAAATTTGCATATTAATCACTTACCGTCTGCTTACTAGAGAGCCGACACAGTTACCAAGGCATTATCAAAGTAAAACTTCACCAGATTCAGAAGTGAATTAAAAGTAGTTGCAATTCTCACCAATTCAAGCGAACCAGAAGAAGCTTCAGGGCCTCAATGGAGAAAAGTCGAGAACTTTTACACAAAGAGCAACAGATCTGTCAACAAAATTGACATTAATGCAGACAATAGTATAGAAAGAGATTCGCATGACAAAGAAATCACTCATAAGCCTACTTTAGAGCCTCAATGGAGAAAAGTCGAGAACTTTGACACAAAGAGCAACAGACCTGTCAACAAAATTGTCATCAAGGCAGACAACAGTATAGAAAGAGCTCCGTATGATAAAGAAATTACTCATAAGCCTAGTATGATGATGAACTCACTCAGATCCGAGCAAGTTTTACTTAAATCTGAGTAAAATTCACTGGATCTTTGAGGCGGCGTAAGAAAATAAAGACAGAAAATAAAGACGCCATGGAAACCCTAACATTGGTTTGAGGGCGGAGTATTAGGAAATAAAGATATCTGTGAAGCTACTTTATTAAAACAAACGAAAAGCGGGTCTGGGCTATTTTTTTCAGCCCATTAGTATTAGAGTCAGCCCATTTGTATTAAAACTGTATATATATGATAATACTGATATCTGTAATATCATTCAATCATTTTGATCAATAAAGATAATCATTTTGCTTCATTTTCTCTGCTCTCAATGTCGATTAAAATCAGTGATCAAATAACAATTATAATCATCATCAAATTCTAACAATGTATTTATATACGGACAATTTCCTATTGTTTTGTTTATCTTTAAAATTGTAACGTATATAATGCAGACAGCGAAGACATATTGAAATTGAAGGTGACAAGTGACAAGTGTGAGCCTTAATTCATGTTTAGGAATCGAAAAAAATGTTCAAAATACCGAGAAAAATAAACAAATATGTTACAAGTGCTACAAAGAATAAAGGTCAGGTTAGGAAAATTGCAGCCTAAGGCAGATATAATCTTAAAAATAGCCAGATAACAACAAAAATAAAAGCAAATCAAGCAAGAAGACGAGAAAAAAAAAGGAGGTCAAGAATCAGTACCTTCAACAAAGCCATCTTAGTTTTTAGGTAATGAACTTCTAATATGTAGCGCTTCATTATTTTCAGATTTGGAGGGTCCAAAAGAAAATCCGAGAGAAGCTAAACAATAGCACATTGTCATCCTACTATCCACAATATAAAATTATGTAAAATGTTACATCACTAATGTGACTAACCTTCAGTGTTTGCCTTCTTGTCACATAATTTGAAGATTCTAACAACTTGTCATATGACTTAAAGAACTGGAGAAAAAGAAAATCAAGAATCTCATAATTTAAATTATGCTATAACAAACCATGACTTGTGTAAAACTTCAGCACTCACAACTTCGTATTACAGAAAAAAATAGACGAAATATATCTTACCTTTTGATAATAAGCACTCAAATACTCGGCCACTGCAATCTCATGTTTACTGAGAAAGCTGAAAGTTTCTAATATCATATTTTTTGTAAATTGATAAGCAAATATCATGAAGTATTACCAAAGAAAAATAATATCATTTTTTTTTCTTTTCTTTCTCTTGCTTGATTGTTTTGTAATCGATTCCAAAGAAAAATAAATGGCCAAATCTATGTATAGATGTGCGCTGATGATAGAATGAATTGGGCATAAAATCTGTAATTAATTTGTAGCTTAACAAACCTTCATTTGCAATTTATGACTTGGTCATGCAAATTGCACGTCTACAAGACTAGAAAAATAGTTTACCAATATCATATGCTCTGTTTAAAACTAGTGTTGGAGTTCACCAAGTGATATGGGCCTTTAGATCTAAGATTAATTTTTTCTAAAAAGCTATTGCATGTTTTAGTAGAATTAAAGTTATAAACTGCAAATTAATTTTACTGTTTCATTAATTTACTTTCTATTTGTGTCATGTGGGATTTATGCCAGGTGGATGGCCGTTTTCACTCATTTATTTAGCATAAGCATTGACACTTTTTTTTATTGGTGGATAAATATACCAAACCTTTTTCTTTCATGCAAATTGATTATTTTATTATCAGCATTCAAGTACATGGTATGCAATATTCAAAAATAGTTTACATTTATTTAATTACAAATATCATATATTCTGAATTTTAGTATGTGTAAAGCTATAAATATTTAACCTGAGCCGTAGCAATCATGGCAACAATTTATTTACAGTTGATGAAAATCATTATAACGATCTTTCCATAAGTATTAATTACTGTAATATGTTGCTGATTTGATTATTAATATATTTTATCTTAGAAATGAAAAGGCACTGAATCATAAATACCCATTCTATTTTTAGGGAAAGAGATGCCATAAGTGTTATCAGCGTTCTATATTTCCCGACTATGCTTATTAAGCCTTGATTTCTATGTTTTTTCCTAGTTTTCTAGTAATTTGCATGACCATTATGTTAGATGCCTTTTTCACAGTTTTACATTTCAGAAAGCAAGAGGAGAATGAGTAAGAAATAAACACGACACTTTAGAGTTGTAAATTAAGAAAAGGAACATAATTAACACGTACAACTTGCCTTCATCCAAAAACAGTAGACAAATAATACTGTTGATGATAAGTTTGGATATAACAATAGTTGTTAGCTAATCTAGGATATCTCCATTAGATTGAATATCATGATCTAGTACAATACCTATCAAGAATTTCCAACTTGATCCCTGCTTGTTTGACATGGGTGATTAGAATATTTATAACGCCGTTGATGAAGAAGCTTGGTATAAAAAAAAATTAGTTTGAGAGATGTGATGATAGTTAAGCCAGGATAGTAAAAAAAGAATACGGTGTCAAGAAAAAGCAATCACAATGCTGTATAATCACTAAATATATTTGTTTAACTAATTGGCTAAATGATCTGTGAATTTATGATCATTCAACTCTTATGAATGATTTAATCAATACCATTAATTGCACTTTAATTTTGTTTACAATCTAGCTTAAATTTCATCGTGTTTTAGTTCTAAGTGAGTGCTTAGTTATTGTGAATTGGGATGGCAAACTGTATTATGAAGTTCCTTATAGAATATTGACATACATAAGCAAGATTCATGTTTTTATGGAAGATTTTTTTTTTTCAAAATCAATGCAAAACAATAATTAAAAGATTCCATAATTAATACAGCAAATAAGGTAAGCTAGAGACATCAAACAATTTCAAAAAAAAAGTTTAGCATGAACGATAAATTAAGTTGTATTTCTGTGTACATACTATTATTTGCAATGCAAACTGATTTACATTTCAAAATTCTATTTCTGAATGAAATGCCTGAAACTGTAGCAAGTAAAATAACAAAAGAAATTGGTCCACTTACAGAGAACATACACCGGGCACTCTTGGATAGGTCTAGTTTATGACCCGTTAAATCCGCAAGAAGCTAGATTTTCCGTGTTCTATAGCAATTGGATAATGTAACTTTTTCGAGTTATTGGAATAGGTTATATTTTGTTAATAACTGATTTTATTCCGGAATTGGAAAATCCATAGGGCCATTCTTTTTAGGCAAAGGGATTGATCGAGAGACTCTTGTTCTTATTAGATTAGAGAAAAATCATAGATCGAACTGCCGAATTGAAAAAATTGGGTGTAATCCAATCACCGTTCACATTTTTTCTATAGCTGGCAAAATCGATTGAAATGGTTGAAAAGAATAATTGTTCTAATATCTATAGTTGCAATGCACTTAATCTTCCACATATTTCTACCAAATATTTCACTAATTTCACATGATCAAAGATCTACATGTTACTGCATAACATTTTAAATGCAATTAAATTGAAGTTGGACTTAATAATCTAGTTTAAACTACGCCAAGACTCATAATCAGAAAAGTAAATCAAGATGCTTTTTTCAGAAATAATCTACCTGCAAATTTCTATATTAAAAAAACAAAGTGTGAACAAAGTGAAATTCAAAAGCTTTGGTTCCAAATTCATGTTCAACAGAACTTTGAAGAACGATCCAAAAATACAACACAAGCCCCGCTAAACCATAAATTAAGTTAAAGTTGAAGCTATTACCTAATTTGAAATTGAAATTTTGGTTGCAATCGATTGTCGAAATAGAACACAACGCCCAATCTTTCCTTGTCTTCATTAGATCGGCGAAAAATAATCAAATGGAGAGTGGTAGAATGATGGAGATCATGGCAAAAGGCGGTGGCAGAACGGCTAAGGCGTCGGCCGAAATGGCGTAGGCGGTGGGTGAATAAATCAGAGGCGCGATAACGTAGAACGAAAGAGGAAATAAAATGAATGATGAACTGTGTCCGTGAGAAATGGAACAAGTAATAATAAAATAAAAATATAATCCTATCCATATTACTTTTAACTATTTACAAAATACCAAATTTTGTAACAACAATAACCGTGACAAACATTTGTAATGGAAATATCTGTTAGAAATTTGTAAAGGTTATTACCGTTACAAATTGAAAGTGGAAAAGTGTTACAAAATGTGCTATTTGATATAGTGATTGGTTGATTGGATGAATTGATAAATTATTATTATCAGTTGGATGTTATATTATATATAGTAGTAAATATATTAGTAGCTGGATATATTTCCCGCCGAATGAAGCGGATGAGATACTATACGTCTCGCATAATAGTGAATGAACCTACATACCGTAATATCCCACCTCGAAGCGGGATTGGTATTTTATGTTATATAACATCTGTGTTTGTAGGGAAACCGGTTGGAGGGATCCAACTGGATTCCTCAAAAAAGTTGATTTTAATTTCGTATATAGTGATATATGATGTGTTTGAATAATCCGTGATAGATATGATGTGATTTGAATTTATTGGATGCTATAGTAGCACTGGCCCTAATTTTGGTGTTATAAATACCATAAATAATATTTTTGAATTTAAAATGAAAATTCAAAGGGGAATTTTGGAATGAAAATATTTACATTGAAATCTGGGATTATTTTAAAAGAAAATTGATTAGGATAAAATAAAAGATTGGATTTTGGATATTTAATTAGCTATTTCGTAAAATGGTTTCAACTAGAAAATTTTTAATTGAGGATTTTAAAACAACGGATTTAAATAAGATTTTTAAAATTCGAAATGGAAATAGAAATCGAGATTTGATTGGTTTTGGAATATAGTTTGGATTATTTAAAAAATAGATTTATAAATGGGATTTAATTTAGAAATCGGTTTATAAATGGATTTAGGTGATATGAACCTGTTATGAACTAAATATGAGATTATGAAATTTATAAACAATATTTATAAATGGTGTGGAATGATTATCATTCGATGAATTGCAAATATAAATTCACATTGGGAATTTAAAATGAGATGAGAATCGGTCTAGAAAGAAATAGGGGATCCTATATTAGATTTGGGAAAGGGTTATGGAAATTGGAAATGTAAGTCAATTATGACGAATCGAGAGAGATTTATAAATATAAAGTTGGTTTTATTGGATTTTTTTTTAAAAAAAAATTATCAAGAAGTGGAGTTTATTTTGAAAGGATTTTATTTATTAATCTATATAGTTTTAAAACCTATTAATTGGATTAAAATATTTCAGAAAGTTAGTTATTTAAAAATTTAAAATTTGCTGAAATGAATTCTAAGTTCATAAACTAGTTTTGTAAAACGATTAATTTTTTTATAAATGAATTGGAATTAGTTATTGATGTTTATTTTAAAAGTGCATTGATATTTTAAATAATTATTTAACCATATCTTTGAAATTTATTATATATGTATATATATATATATATATATATATTAAAAGTAAGTGATTGCAATTTATTTATTTATAAATGCTCTCGAGATTTGTAAATGGGGTTTTATATAATGGATGTGATTTTATAAGAGAAATCTTATAATGGGATTCGGGAACGTATGAAAAATTTGACAAAAGGAAATTTTAAATTTGTTTAGATACGAGAACTTTGGAAAAAGAATCTGAAATCAAAAGGAGTTGTAAATTGTTAGTTGATCATAAATGAGTATAATTGATAATTTCTTTGAAATTGTAAAAGGAATTTGAAACGGATTCCGAGAGTTTATAAAATAAGCTATAATGGGTTGAGATTTCGCAAATGAACTTGTAAATGTTTATTAACCTCATATTACACACATACAGTTGAGATAAGCTATGAAAATTTCCTAATTATGGATACTAGAACAATTTTGGGAAATAAACTTATAATATTTCCTAAGTATTGAATTGAATGGTTTTGGAAGTATTTTAACTACGAAATGATTTATATAGAAATATTTTTCTAAGTAATGAATTATAAGTTGGATTTGGAAATATATTCAAGGGTTAATGTGGGTTGAAATATCCTGTTATGGATATAAGTATATGAAATCGTTTTCGAATATTGAAATATTGGAAGGGATTGAATATACATCTTTAAAGATAGTTTGAAATAAACGTTTTGGAAGATTTATAATATGGGCTTAGTGACTTCTTATGTGTGTATTTGATAATTAAATAATCGACTATCGTTAATCATTTCGAAGAGACCGAGATCAAATTTGATTACCCGAAAACCACTTCGATTCGATTTGTGCGTTACGAATTGTGATATCGTGAAGATAATAAAGATGGTAATTTTGGAGGTTTGGTTTGTTTAGCCCCAGAACAACTTGTATGGATGAATGCTATCAACACATTATCATTGGAGGGCAGTGAGCATTCTAAGTGTAAATTTCTTGAAAGGAAAGTGTAGCCTCGAGCCTCATCAACGAGGAAATGACTAGAACAGGGCATGCAACAGGGCTATGTAGGTCGCTCCCATTGGGGTATGTCATCATTTTTCTATATTACCCTACATTATTTTGGATTTGGTTATGCATGAGAGATCTCGATTAAGGTTGGAAGACCGAGATGATGACATATTCGACACTAGTAGTCAAGTGCTAGGCCGGTTCTGTGTGGTAGGTTACTAGATGTTCTTGTCAGACCCGGATGCATTGATCTAGAGATGCACTCATCGAAGGTAGTTCCTTACTTGGTCATGGTATGGAATCCATGCTCCAATACGAGCCTTCACGGGTTTGCTTATAGAGCCTAGTATGCTGGAATTTAATTAATGTAACAATTTCGGCTATTTTAATAAATATTTGTACTTAGACACTATTATAATATCACCGGATTTTCTATAAAAGTGTTTTGGTTATCGTAAGGTAAAAACCTATCGTATTTATGTGTGGCGTGGTCTTACAAGTTACCTCTATTTCCAAAGGATTTTGATAAGAATAATAATTCAAATTGTGTGTGTTTACTCACGCTGGTTTTCTAGACTGCTCGGATGTTATTTTATTTTAATGCTCGGGTGAGACCGAATATTGCATGTCTAGGTTAGGATGCTATGGAGCTCAGGAGACGAGCTGGGGAATTTCAGGCGTATTACACGTACTTGGTTATTTCCGCTGTGTCTGTATGCTGTATATTCAGCACTTGTAAGGACAATTTATTATAACTGTTCGGATTGATTGTTTGCTGTCGTACTCTGATTATGTTTGTATATATATAAATAGTACTGTTTTTTTGTGTATAAAAACTTGTGATATATTATAGATTATTCATTCAGCTGTGAGATTCTGTATTGTTTAGTTTTTCTCCTTATCTTTCTTCCTTCTTCTTATTCCTAACAATCAGGTTTTCCGACATTCGATTTATCGGCATTTAATACATTGGACGTATTAGTGTCGATTTTCAAGTGTCGAAAATCTTGATTGTTACATTTGGTATTAGAGCTGAAGGTTAAGCGAAAACCTTAGCTTTGGTGGGGCAACTCATTAGAAATACGGTCAGTAGCACCCTAGAATGAGTTTGAGTGTATTAATAGATATGAGCACGTATTTGTTAGTGGATATAAAATGTTTTATATTGTGTTGGTTGATCTATTGGGTGGCTTGTGGATTCTGGTCAATTCAAGTAACTAACATTATTGACAGAGATCTCTAAACACTTGAACAGAGTAGTTCGACATGATATTGTTTTGAAATTGGGTAAATGAAATAATTTTACCTTGATTATTTTTATATACAATGTAATACATTTTCATAAATTATTATGGTATATAAGGTATGCTTAGTTGTTAGGAAATGATAATGTTAAACTATTATCATTTGTTGTTTGTTGTTGTGATCGAATAAAAATTGGTATTATAATGAAAATAAGGTTAAAAGTTAAGAAATAATTTCATATAACAAAGTGGAATTATATAAATATGATTTGTAAAAGTGGTTTATAAATTAAAAAGGGTTTGAAAAGTTGGAAAATTAAGAATTTAAATTCTGTTGGTTTCAAAAATGGTTTTTTAAGGTTTCGAAAAATAATATTGATATTATTTGGAAATTATTTTTAAAGGGAAATATTTTAAAAAGGTTTTAAAAAGGAATAAAAATGCTAAACTCACTTCGGTCGCTGGAAAATAATTTCGGTGATGGCTGCAGCATCATCGACGTCCATTTTCGAGTTTCCAAGAGAGGAATTGCTACCATTGGAGTTTTATTTTAGTAAAACTTGTTTTGATTTTGGAATTCAAAGGAATGATTTGATATACCAAGGGATTTTGTTTATAAATGATTTCAAAATGATTTGAAATACTTTAGAACTAGATGTTTAAACTTGGGGATTTTCTTTTAAATGTTTTATTGGAAATATGAGAAAATAAGTTTGATAACTTATAAAATTTGAAAATTAGCGAGTTAAAGCAATGTTTTAAAAATTTGAATATGAATGCAAGGAAAGTAAATTTGGAATTGAGCTATGGAATTAAACTTAACTTAAGTTTAGTATAAAAAGAATTTTGAAAAAATGAAATTAGCTTGAGTTAGGCTAAATAAAATAATTTTTGGAAATAATCAAGGAATGATCTAATCGAATAAATTAGTGAGTTGAATTTGATTTGGAATATTGTTGAAAATTTAAACAAATGGTTTGAGTCAAATGAAATTGAAATTGGATTAGATCAAGAAATGGATAAGGACTTAAGGTGTGAAGTGGAGATAATCATAAGAAGTGGTATAAATGTTATAAATTTAAGAAAGTTTTATGGAATAATTCATAAATGAAGTAAGTAAGAAGTGTTAGCACCAGAATTGGTCACTAAAACCCTTGAGAAAGATTATGTAGAGAGATTAATGAAGAAAGTAAATTAAAACAGAGGACTGTATGCTAAATTAACTACAAAAACAAAAACACCGGATTTATAGTAGTTCAGCGTAACTGCCAACATCCACTTTGAGTTTTGATCTTTATTACTTCCATAAATAATTGAATACAGATACAATCCGTATAATAATGACTTGAATACAAGTATTAACTAAAAAGAATGAGTCTTGAAAGCGGCAGAGTCTCCCCAATGTTCTTGAAAAAATGTCCATTTCACTGTGCCCCTGCCCTTCTATTTATAGATGAAGATGGGTTGGACTTCCCTCACGGGCCTAGGAATGGGGTATCTTGGCCCGTGGTAGGTAGCTTCTGCACACCGAGTCAGGGATGCCGAACGAGGCTTGTGCCGAGCGAGGGGAGATGCCGAGCGAGGAACTCATGCCGAACGAGGCTTTATGCCGAACGAGGCTTGTGCCGAGCGAGGGGAGATGTCGAGCGAGGAACTCATGTCGAACGAGGCTTGTGCTGAGCGAAGGGAGATGCCAAACGAGGCTTGTGCCGAACGAGGCTTCATGCCAAACGAATTATCTATGTCGAACGAGGCCTCATGCCGAACGAGGCTTCATGCCGAATGAGGCTTGTGCCGAGCGAGGGGAGATGCCGAGCGAGGAACTCATGCCGAACAAGGCTTCATGCCAAACGAGGCTTGTGCCGAGCAAGGGAAGATGCCGAACGAGGCTTCTGTCGAACGAGGCTTCATGCCGAATGACTTATCTGTGCCGAACGAGGCCTCATGCCGAACGAGGCTTGTGCCGAGCGAGGGGAGATGCCGAGCGAGGAACTCATGCCGAACAAGGCTTCATGCCAAACAAGGCTTGTGCTAAGCGAAGGGAGATGCCGAGCGAGGCTTGTGCGGAACAAGGCTTCATGCCGAACGAGGCCTCATGCCAAACGAGGCTTGTGCCGAGTGAGGGGAGATGCCGAGCGAGGAACTCATGCCGAACAAGGCTTCATGCCAAACGAGGCTTGTGCCGAGCAAGGGGAGATGCTCAGCGAGGCTTGTGCCGAGCGAGGGGAGATGCTGAGCGAGGAACTCATGCCGAGCGAAGGGAGATGCCGAACGAGGCTTGTGCCGAATGAGGCTTCATGACGAACGACTTATCTGTGCCGAACGAGGCCTCATGCGAAATGAGACTTCATGCCGAACGACTTATCTGTGCCGAACGAGGCCTCATGCGAAATGAGATTTCATGCCGAAGGAGGCTTGTGCCGAGTGAGGGGAGATGCCGAGCGAGGAACTCATGCCGAACGAGGCTTCACGCCGAAAGAGGCTTCATGTCAAACGAGGCTTGTGCCGAGTGAGGGGAGATGCCGAACGACGAACTCATGCCGAACGAGGCTTGTGCCGAGCAAAGGGAGACGCCGAACGAGGCTTGTGCCGGACGAGGCTTCATGCCGAATGACTTATATATGTCGAACGAGGCCTCATGTCGAACAAGGTTTCATGCCGAACGAGGCCTGTGCCGAGCGAGGAACTCATGCCGAACAAGGCTTCATGCCAAACGAGGCTTGTGCCGAGCAAGGGGAGATGCTGAGCAAGGAACTCATGCCGAATGAGGCTTGCGCCGAGCGAAGGGAGATGCCGAACGAGGTTTGTGCCGAACGAGGCTTCATGCCGAATGACTTATATGTGCCAAACGAGGCCTCAGGCCGAACGAGGCTTCTGTGCCGAGCCTCATGGTCAATCAACCGAGTGACACTTTCCCCCCAAAGTGTGTCGTGTGTGGAAACACGACACGCTTTGAGTTAATATTCGACTCTTTCCCTTTCTTTGACACATAAGCAATGAGTTATTCGGCATTTGGATGCCGAACCACCGAAATGCCTTGACCGGTTCTATAGGTCACTGACCATTCACCTTCCCTCTTTCCTAATATAAAAGCCAACACTTCTCCTCTTTCTCCCATTTACTTTTACCTCCGCTCTAACACCCTTCCGAACTCGTCCTCTAACAGTCTCATGATAACATCTCAACCTCCCTTTTTATTCCCGAGTCCCATACGTTGCTTCTCAACCTCTCCTCACCACGAACCTGAACAAGTTCAACTCCAAAAACAGTATTTCCCTACGCTTCGATCCATCCCTAGGTATGAATCTCTCGACCACCAGACACTCCCGATTGAGGACTTCGTTCAAGACTAGTATTCATTTATAATGATCCTTTTTACCTCTTTTTTTAAAACTACAATGGTAGGAGTCGTCTAGACGAGGAAGATGAACATAAGACTTAAACATGCTTTAGGATTAGATGTAGAATGTAGAGGGTGTCATAGGCTTTTAGGAAGTAGGTTCTATTGGGTTGCCGAGCGAGGGAATAAGAAGTGTGGTTGGCTCAGTAGGAATTGGAGAGGTTAAGGAGTGTCGGTTGAGTGTGGTGTGCGAGTTGGAGGAGAACGTAGGCTGTGGTTCGGTATGACTTTCTCATGCCGAGTAGTGAAAAGGGAGTGCAGGAGTGAAGTAGGAGTTGGTTTCAATGTGCCGAGCGATGTGGCTCGGTTTGACCACGGCTCGACATGACTCCCTTATGCCGAACGAGGTAATAGGGAGTGTAAGAGGTAAGTAAGAGCTGGGTTCAACGTGCCGAGCGATGCGGCTCGGCATGACCACTGCTCGGCATGTTGCCAAATGCCGAACAGTGGAGAGTGTGTGTAGGAGCGAAGTAGGCAATAATAGTCGAGTCTCTGTAGTGTCGTTCGACATTAAGTCTGGAGTAGGTTACAACAGTCAGAACCATCCCAACTCGAACATAATGCATGTTGACTTAACTTACTTTCTATGCCTAAACATATGACAGTAGACAAGGACAAGGACTTAAGCAATCAAGCATATCGAACAATCCAGATTGATAACTCCTCTGTCTTGACAACCATAAACCTGAATTTAACTTGATTAAAAAAGATAATGTAACGACCCGAAATTTTCGATCTCGAAAATTCCAGATAGTTAAGAAAAAGAAGAAGGAGATAGAAGAAGAACAGAAACATCAACATCTCACATTCGCAGCGGATAAAATATAATAATAAATAATAACAGTTTACAAAAGAATATTATATCTGCCGATTACATTTTAATACATCAGAGTTACACATATATACAGACACAAGATATACACAATTACCATGCCTCAGATATACAATAATATAATACAGCGGAAACACTCCATACGTTCCTGCCAACCAGCTCGACTCCTGAGCTCCAGACGTCCTTACCTAGAAATCTGTAATCGGTCTGACCGAGAATTACATCAAAGTAACACCCGGGTCAGGCTGGAAACCAGCGTGAGTAAACCCGTCTAACAAAAAGTACTAGTACAAAAGGCTTACTTAAAACCTGGGGTAACTCGTCTCAATTTACAAATTCAAAATTTGCTATAGACATTGCTTATTTTACACATCAATTTCTAAGTACCAAAACTTAGATTAAATGGTTCACTTCACTTAACTCATTCTATTCCAGCCTATTGATTTCACATATCAAGTTTATATAGAATCGAAGTGGTTTCGGGTATTAACTAATACCCGACTCCGGTCTCTTCGAATTCAGTTTATCTTAACACATGTTATTCAAGTGAAATGCAATTCAACTTTAAATAAAAGATGTCACCTTTTTACCCAGCAATTCATCATTGATAGGTAACCACATTATCATTGTCCACTCAAACACATCATATCACGAACCATTTCATATCAGAGGTATCAATCAATTCAGGGCTTTTAATCATCATTTAATCATACATAAGCAAGATAAATCAATCATACCATCTCGAACAAATCTAATTAACCATAATTGAATTAAATCAATTACCTTTAAGTCCTGCTTATTAATGAATTAATTACAACCCAATTGATTAACCATCCTATAATCATTCATCTTAATTAATCCTCCTTGATTAATTATTCTTTAATTACATTAAGGTTATCATCATTATCTAATTACTTCCATTAAGTAATTATACTTAACCACATTCCATGAATGATTATCCTTCATTAATTAATTAATTGAACTTAATTAATTGTATAATAAACTTAAGTTAACACCCTTCATTAACAATTATTTAATTACTTCTCTACAGAATTAAATTTAGATTAACCATTATTAATTACAGATTAATTATCCTCGATTAATTAATCTTAAACCTCAATTAATTAAATTAAATTCTTAATTATTAAATTAATTAATTATCCCTTCAATTACCTGAATAATTTAATAAATCTCAAATCCTATGTAATGTTAAGATAAATATTATTCTTACTTATGATTGAATTATCATTAACAAAGTATTAAAATAATTATGAATTATTCACAAATCTATAGTCCCCTTATGGTACCACAATGTCACAAATTCCCAAAATCGATAATCTCCTCTTCATTATCAATTAATTAATCTAAATAATTATCAATTAATGACTTTAATTATTAATCAATAAAACTTAATTGCCCATTCATTATTCACTAATTACTTATTAAATCAATTATTAATTCGTAACTAAATCTTAATTAGTAAACTACTAATCATACATTAATTAACTTTAAGTAGTTAATTACAAATTTATTTATCACTCGATCATTAATTAACCAATCTCTAATTACTATTAAAAGGTTAATCATTCTTAATCACTTTCCAAAATAATTAATTAATTAATATTAATTATTCTTCTAAATTAACATTTAAAAATCTTCTTTAAATATTAAAAATCAATTTATTACTAACTACAAACTTTAAATGTTAATTAATTTAATACTTAACTTAAATTAATTACTTAATTATAATTAATTAAGAGTTAAAACATTGCTAAGCGTTAACTAAAATAATTAACAATAGTATTAAAGTCTTAATTTTAACATTTATTAAGTCTGCAGTGTTTAAACTTGTTGAAACACTTTTACTTAACTTTACTTCTTTTTTATAATACCGCAGTTTTGAAACCCGAGAACTCCCCTAATTAACTCGAGTAACCCATTGAGTCTCTCACCAGTTTCCCCTGAGTCCTCTCTCGTTCTCTCGTATCCCTTCTTCTTCTCTTTTTTTTTCGTTTTCAAGTTTAAGTTTTAAACTTTACATCAGGAAGCAAACTCATGAATCTCATGACCTAACCCAAAGCAATATCTACATTTACTCGTGCATCCCTCAATGACCCAAACCTAGATCATCCAATCCTGCACGCGACCACCGTACACTTGCACACGCCTCCTACGCCTGAAACGATCACCCACAAGTTGACCCTCGATCACTCTATCGATCGAAACCACCAAATCCCTGAACGAACTCGAGTATGAAAATTTACCCATTTTGAGCTTCCAGACCTTAAAGCTCCAAGCATCAATTTCCTCGTTCCGGCGATGCCAACATCCAAGAGTCTCGAAACTCCGGCCGTGACACCCCTAACTTCCACGCTATCATCCCCTTGCATACCGTGCCACTCGATCGATCAACCGGAGGTGGCGAAATCACCTCGTTTCCAACCTTGTTCAAAATCGCGAGATAAACCCTACTTTTGCCTCGTTCCACCATTTCCTACAATAGAAAAATTAATGAACATTTTCCCTGACTTCATTATCAGCCACTCTAGCTTCGATCAAAAGCTCAGCAACCAATGTGTTTCCGATCGCCAGAAATTAATAGAAACTCCCTTTTTGATCAACTTCGAACTGCTCTTAGAATACTCAACTAAAAATCAACAGTTTAGTTTTAAAAATCCTATTTTCTAGTGATGATTCAAGTTATGTAATCAAATTAATGATTCCAGACATTCGAATTTTACCTATATTAACGATTTCCTTGTAAAAATCAATTTCCAGATGCTATATATCACCATCCTACCTTAAACTATTTTTAAATCTTAACTCATATATAAACAAACTTGTTTTGCTTAAACTATAACCCTAATATAAATCAAATGGTGTTGTATTGAATTTTCCTGGTTATTCCCTACCCTGTAGCCCCAAAACAGAGAAGAAAACATGTACAGTACATACATATAGTTATATACAGAGTCACATACCTGAAGAAAATATACAAGCACAACCAAATGTTATCCATGAATCATATTACAGATTTAAATTATTCTTAGATCCTGAAATAAATGGGTTTACTCACCTGAAAACAATTTTGAACAGAGAACCACTTTTGTGGTGTAAGCTGTAGTTTGATTCCTGTAAATCCTTCTATTTTGATCTTGGATGATGTTTTGAGTTTATAAGATGATGATATTTATTTTTCTTCCAGGCTTTCCAAGTCTTGTTTGCACGAACAAGAACCAATATGGAAGTTTATATAAAGAGAATAGGTTTTACAAGGTGGGTGGCTTCTGGTACAAGCTCTTTCCTTTTGGTCAGATTTTTGTTTTGTATTTTTCTGAAAATTGAATTGATATCTTGTTGTGCTGAGGTGATGTTATTTAATGCAAATGTTTCCCTATATGTTTACATCTTGTCTATTCTTGTATGTACAGAGATTTTGTTTGTTGATATTTATAAAAAAAATCTTCCCTTTGCCTTGTTTATACATATATATTTCATAGGTTATAGTTTCTCGAATTATCTTGTGTTTATTTTATTTTTTACATAACCATCAATTTATTTTATATATATTTATTTCTATTTTAACTCTAATTATATTCATAATAAGTTTTACTTACATTTTATACTTAAATTTTGTATTGATAGAATTTGATTTAATTTTAACCATTATCATTTATATTGCATTTATACATATATATACCAAATGATAACAAGGTAAAGCATTTTAATTCACTTATGTATGTTAGATTTTACTGTACATATTTTTAAGAGATATTTTTAAATTTCCAAATCAATTTTCCTTTTCAAAATACAAATATCTATAAATAAATGATAAATATTTCCAAAAGACTTATTTATTTTAAAATGATAAGTTTACATTTTATTTAATTGGATTACATATTTATTAAAATAATGTGGCCAAAATTCTGGGTCGTCACATTCCTCCCCCTTTTAAATCTTTTCGTCCTCGAAAAGGAACGAAGTCAGACTTATTAAAATGCTTGAAATCAGATAAATTTTCTTTGATCATTTTTAAACTACTTTAAAAATCTATATAATATTTCTAAAATAGTTTTTATAAAAATACTTTTATAACTTGATGTTTTGACAAGTCCATCCTTGTTCTCACAGATTATCGGTTATACGTTGATTAGGCGTACGACTGAAAATCTATAAGTGCTTGGCAGACCCGTTTCAATACCCAGTGAAAATACGTGGAAAAATAATTTTATTGAAAATATAGAAAACAGTTTTTGAAAATAGAGGAATATCTTTGGTGAGAATTTTCTGGAAATCATTACTCTCATCCATGGTCTCAGTTACATTCTAGGGTTACGTTGCCATCACAGCGAAAGTCCATGTAACTGTAGGCACTCCGTGCCCCTCGATTACGCCATGGAACCCACGATAGATCGCAGTTACATTCCAGGATTATGTTGCCATCGCAGCAAAAGTCCATGTAACTGTAGGCATCAATGCCCCATGATTTTCGCTGTCAAAATGAAACTTCTCCACTCCTATATAGGTCGCAGTCTACCGATGTAAAATCAAACGCTAACTGTTGGCTCTCAGCAGCACACATGACTTTCGCTATGTTACCATAGGTCGCAGTCTACCGATATAAATCAAATAGACTGTTGGCTCTCAGCGGCACACAGGACTTTCGTTATGGTACACTCTACTCATAATCCTCAGGAACTAGTTTTGTCCGGACTCCTCACAGGATCAACTTTAGAATCCCCCCGGGGCTCGAGGCAGCACCACCCAATGGCACTCCTGAGAAGTTCATTTCAAAGGAGCGTCTTTTTCCCCAGAGCCATCATGAAAACACTTTATACTATACAAATATAGTATCTTTCAAATCATACACCTAGTATGATCTCATACAAAGCTCCTTTACACAAAATCGATTATCCCAAAATCGATAATTCTCAAACTAGGCTTTCCAAATTCCAATATTGATTTTACCCAAAAATCAAAAGCCTTTCCAAATCCAAAGATCCCCAAAACCATTTCCAAAATCCTCATAAGATCCTTTATATATATATATATATATTCAGGTATATATAATTTTTTAAAAACTTTGGATCATTTCAAACTTGTATAAAACTCCTTTTATACTTCAAACACTTTCAAAAATCCTTTTCTTCCAGCGATAGATTCAACAAGGGGAGATTTATCTTATATAACAAAGATATATAACTTTGTTTATTCAAAATCAAATGTTCAAATTTGATTACTCTTTCCAATATCAATTTCATTCAAACCCGTACGATGTACACTTATTATCCGTACGCTATACCAATCTGATCGCTCACTCAATCACACAACTTCACTTCCGAACTAGTATCATCCACCCGACTTCCTAGTGCGGACACGGATCTGGTTTCTTGATCAGAAACCGTCATTCTCCTTACATAGCCATAACTATGATAAAGAACATCCAGAACCAATCAACAATCCATATCCAGGCTTACCGTCGAAAATCGAGTGAAAAATCCTAACTCGGATCGATATACCTATCTCGAAATTCTGTGCTCGAATCTGGATCAAATCACTATGCGAATAGAATAATATACGTACATCCTACGTATTTAACTTCATTGATTATTAGCCAAATCAATTTCTCTTTCTATTCACATTTCCTTTAATTTCTATTCACTTATTTACAATTGCCTTAATTCTCATTTGGATTATATCTTCAATTCTTATCTCAGTTGGGTATTTAACCAATAACAGTTTGAACTCCGACCAGTTTAATTTTTTTTAAATAGCTTGAAAATTTTAAAAATAGATAAGTAGTTGAAAAATAATTATTAGTTTGCAAAATAGCTGTAAAATAGTTAACTAATTGTAAAATAGTTATATACTTTCAGAAATTTTTAGATAATTGCAAAATAGTTGTAAAATAGTAATTAATTTGTGAAATAGTTGAAAAATAGTAATTAGTTTATAAAACAGTTGAAAAATTGTTAAACAGTTCCAAAAATAATTGTAAAACAAGTATAAGATAGTTTGGCTTTAAAAAGAAAGGTTGTATATAATAAATAGCTTGGAAAAATAGATTTGTACTAAAACAATTTATTTTGAAAATATTCCAGAGTCAAAACTGTTCGATTCTCAACTTCCAATCCTAATTTAAATAACTTTAAGATCCACTGAAATTGGTTTAACCCCAATTCAAGTTGAATCAACCTCAATTTCTTTCCAAATTTAAATCAAATTCCATTTGATTTTAAACATATTCAACTTTAATTACAATCCCAAGTTATTCCAATCAATTTGGACTAATATCAATTCAATTGAACCCACTTCAATTTCAATCATTTCAATTATCCAATTCAATTTTCCATTTAATTTTTTTTAAACTTATACATCTTTAATCACAAATCCAATTAATTTAAATCAGATTCAATTTGAACTAATTCAATCTCAATCTCAATTTTAAACCATCTCGAATTATATAAATTCGAGTTAAATTCTCAAAATTCCATTTTAAATTATCTTTACTTAACTTTTTCCAAAGTTCAAATAAGAGTTCAAAACAATTTTAACTTAAAAATTTAATTTATTACTCAACTTTTATCTTCCAATTTGAAACCAGTTCTTTAAACAATTTTTTAAATTTTCAAATGCAATTATTCAAATTTTCAGTTCAAAGTAATTCCATATCCTTAATTTCAAATTAACGTTAGATTTTCCTTTTATCTCAATAATGAATATATTACCACACTTCATTTCTCATTCATTTAAAACAAATCCAATTTACAATTTAAAGATTATTAATAACAATAGGATGATATCATCCAATTTATTTTAAAACAACCCTTCATTTTCAATTTCCAGATCTCAAACCCATTTTGAGATCACACAAACTCCCAATTCAAATTAACCATTTAACTTCCCAAGTTAAATCCTAATTTCATCTTGAAATTTCCAATGCGGGTTGCTTGTTAACTTATTTAACTTTCCCAAAGTTAAATTCAATTCATTCCTGAAGTCAACCTTACTCAAATTTGAATTCCCACTTCAAATTTTAAACTGCACATTAGTTATCTTATAAGTTCAAAAACTTATCACCTTGGATATCACATCTCATTCCAGATTTTAAGACTCAACATTTAGAGTTTATTTCAAATTATCTTTGATATTATGTATATCCATACATATACATATCTATTTCTTGGCCATCCCAGCCATGCTTTAAAATTTTAAACCACCTTTGATTTTAATTTCAAAACACATCCTTTAACAATTTTCCAAACATTTTGAAATTACACTTTAACTACTTACACTAAGTAATCATCCTTTAAATTAATTACGTAATTAACTAAATCCAATTAATCACATTCAGTAATTAACTTATTTCTTAGTTACCTTCATTAAGTAATTGTTCTTTAAATTACTACCTCTAGTTACTTCATTAAGTAACTACCTCTTTATTTATCATTTCCATTTAGTATCCATTAATTAATCTCATTAATTAAATATAGTTTAATTAATTACATAAATTAATTGATTATCCTTATGCTGAAACCTTTCCCAAATTCAAGATTTAATTTCAGTTTGGTTGTATTTCTATTACCACTTAGTCCTCATTGTTTCTATTTAATTCCAATGATTTAACAACCAATTAACTTAATATTTATTTGAATGAAATATTACTTTATATATGTCAAACTATAACCTTATATAAAATCATTTAAAATCTTTTTTATAAGAAAATAACAAATACGCTCTCATATATATATATATATATATATATATATATATATATACTCAACCCATTCTAGGGTACCATTGACCCTATCCTTAATGAGTAATCCCAACAGAGCCAAAGTTCTCGCTTAACCTTCAGCTCTGATACCAACTGTAACGACCCGAAATTTTCGATCCCGAAAATTCCAGATAGTTAAGAAAAAGAAGAAGGAGATAGAAGAAGAAGAAGAACAGAAACATCACATTCGCAGCGGATAAAATATAATAATAAATAATAATAATTTACAAAAGAATACTATATCTGTCGATTACATTTTAATACATCAGAGTTACACATATATACAAACACTAGATATGCACAATTACCATGCCTCAGATATACAATAATATAATACAGCGGAAACACTCCATACGTTCCTGCCATCCAGTTCGACTCCTGAGCTCCAGAACGTCATTACCTTGAAATCTGTAATACTCGGTCTGATCCGAGCATTACATCAAAGTAACACCCTAGTCAGGCTAGAAACCAGCGTGAGTAAACCCATCTAACAAAAAGTACTAGTACAAAAGGCTTACTTAAAACCCGGGGTAACTCATCTCAATTTACAAATTCAAAATTTTCTATAGACATTGCTTATTCTACACATCAATTTCTAAGTACCAAAACTTAGATTAAATGGTTCACTTCACTTAACTCATTCTATTCCAGCCTATTGATTTCACATATCAAGTTTATATAGAATCGAAGTGGTTTCGGGTATTAACTAATACCCGACTCCGGTCTCTTTGAATTCAGTTCATCTTAACACATGTTATTCAAGTGAAATGCAATTCAACTTTAAATAAAAGATGTCACCTTTTTACCTAGCAATTCATCATTGATAGGTAACCACATTATCATTGTCCACTCAAACACATCATATTACGAACCATTTCATATCAGAGGTATCAATCAATTCAGGCTTTTTATCATCATTTAATCATACATAAGCAAGATAAATCGATCATACCATCTCTAATAAATCTAATTAACCATAATTGAATTAAATCAATTACCTTTAAGTCCTGCTTATTAATTAATTAATTACAACCCAATTGATTAACCATCCCATAATCATTCATCTTAATTAATCCTCCTTGATTAATTATTCGTTAATTTCATTAAGATTATCATCATTATCTAATTACTTCCATTAAGTAATTACACTTAACCACATTCCATGAATGATTATCTTTAATTAATTACATGAACTTAATTAATTGTATAATAAACTTAAGTTAACACCCTTCATTAGCAATTCTTTAATTACTTCTTTACAGGATTAAATTTAGATTAACCATTATTAATACGGATTAATTATCCTCGATTAATTAATCTTAAACCTTAATTAATTAACTTAAATTCTTAATTATTAAATTAATTAATTATCCCTTTTAATTACCTGAATAATTTAATAAATCTCAAATCCTACTTAATGTTAAGATAAATCTTATTCTTACTTATGATTGAATTATCATTAACAAAGTATTAAAACAATTATGAATTATTCACAAATCTGTAGTCCTCTTATGATACTACAATGTCAGAAATTCCCAAAATCGGTAATCTCCTCTTCATTATCAATTAACTAATCTAAATAATTATCAATTACTTTAATTATTAATCAATAAAACTTAATTACCCATTTATTATTCACTAATTACTTATTAAATCAATTATTAATTCGTAACTAAATCTTAATTAGTAAACTACTAACCATACATTAATTAACTTTAAGTAGTTAATTACAAATTTATTTATCACTCGATCATTAATTAACCAATCTCTAATTACTATTAAAAGGTTAATCATTCTTAATCACTTTCCAAAATAATTAATTAATTAATATTAATTATTCTTCTTAATTAACATTTAAAAATCTTCTTTAAATTTTAAAAATCAATTTATTACTAACTACAAATGTTAATTAATTTAATACTTAAGTTAAATTAATTACTTAATTAAAATAATTAATTAAGATTTAAAACATTGCTAAGCATTAATTAAAATAATTAACAATAGTATTAAAGTCTTAATTTTAACATTTATTAAGTCTGCAGTGTTTAAACTTGTTGAAACACTTTTACTTAACTTTACTTCTTTTTTATAATGCCGCTGCTCTAACATCCAAGAACTCCCCTAATTAACTTGAGTAACCCTTCGAGTCTCTCACCAGTTTCCCTTGAGTCCTCTCTCGTTCTCTCGTATCCCTTCTTCTTCTTCTTTTTTCATTTTCAAGTTTAAGTTTTAAACTTTACACCAGGAAGCAAACTCACGAATCTCATGACCTAACCCGAAGCAACATCTCCATTTACTCGTGCATACCCTCAAGGACCCAAACCCAGATCATCCAATCGTGCACGCGAACACCGTACACTTGCACACGCCGCCGACACACCTTTTACGCCTGAGACGATCACCCACAAGTCGACCCTCGATCACTCTATCGATCGAAACCACCAAACCCATAAATGAACTCGAGTATGAAAATTTACCCATTTTGAGCTTCCAGACCTTAAAGCTCCAAGCATCAATTTCCTCGTTCCGACGATGCCAACATCTAGGAGTCTCGAAACTCCTGCCGTGACACTAGTAACTTCCACGCTATCATCCCCATGCATACCGTGCCACTCGATCAACCCGAGGTGGCGAAATCACCTCGTTTCCAACCTTGTTCAAAATCGTGAGTTAAACCCTACTTTTGCCTCGTTCCACCATTTCCTACAATAGAAAAATAATGAACATTTTTCCTGACTTCATTATCAGCCACTCTAGCTTCGATCAAAAGCGCAACACCCAATGTGTTTCCAATCGCCAGAAATCAACAGAAACTCCCTTTTTGATCAACTTCGAACTGCTCTTAGGATAATCAACTAAAAATCAACATTTTAGTTTTAAAAATCCTATTTTCTAGTGATGATTCAAGTTATGTAATCAAATTAATGATTCCAAACATTCGAATTTTACCTATATTAACGATTTCCCTGTAAAAATCAATTTCCAGATGCTATATATCACCATCCTACCTTAAACTAACCCTAATATAAATCAAATGGTGTTGTATTGAATTTTCTTGGTTATTCCCTATCCTGTAACCCCAAAACAGAGAAGAAAACATGCACAGTACAGACATATAGTTATATACAGTGTCACATACCTGAAGAAAATATATAAGCACAACCAAATATTATCCATGAATCATATTCACATATTTAAATTATTCTTAGATCCCGAAATAAATTATTTTACTCACTTGAAAACAATTTTGAACAGAGAACCACTTTTGTGGTGTAAGCTGTAGTTTGATTCCTATAAATCCTTCTATTTTGATCTTGGATGATGTTTTGAGTTTATAAGATGATGATATTTATTTTTCTTCCAGGCTTGCCAAGTCTTTTTTGCACGAACAAGAACCAATATGGAAGTATATATAAAGAGAATAGGTTTTACAAGGTGGGTGGCTTCTGGTACAAGCTCTTTTCTTTTGGTCAGATTTTTGTTTTGTATTTTTCTGAAAATTGAATTGATATTTTGTTGTGCTGAAGTGATGTTATTTAATGCAAATGTTTCCCTATATGTTTACATCTTATCTATTCTTGTATGTACAGAGATTTTGTTTGTTGATATTTATAAAAAAATCTTCCCTTTGCCTTGTTTATACATATATATTTCATAGGTTATAGTTTCTAGAATTGTCTTGTGTTTATTTTATATTTTACATAACCATCCATTTATTTTATATATATTTATTTCTATTTTAACTATCACTATTTGAGTTATATTCATAATAAGTTTTACTTACATTTTGTACTTAAATTTTATATTGATAGAATTTAATTTAATTTTAACCATTATCATCTATATTGCATTTATACATATACATACCAAATGTTAACAAGGTAAAGCATTTTAATTCACTTATGTAAGATAGATTTTATTATACATATTTTTAAGAGATATATTTTTAAATTTCCAAATAAAATTTCCTTTTCAAAATACAAATATCTATAAATAAATGAAAAATATTTCCAAAAGACTTATTTATTTTAAAATGATAAGTTCACATTTTATTTAATTGGATTACGTCTTTACTAAAATAATGTGGCCAAAATTCCGGGTCGTCACCGATAATAACCTTCCACATACAGTGTTGATGCCGAGTTCAAAATATAAACCATCATACGACAAGCTCTCGAAGACGATCAACAATGACGGTCTTCGAAGATGAAAGTCCAAAGCTTAACTTTATTTCATCAATTTTATGACTTGTAATTCTTTGGCACTTATATTTGAACGGTTGCACTAGTTCACACACCACACTTGGGGTGTAATTTTATTATTATGTCTAATGTTGATCGTTTTTCAAGTATAGTTTAAACAGGCGTTTCATCATATCCAACATTCGTCAGAGATGTGTAGAAAATCCAGCTCTGCTACAGTCTCAGATAGACCGAGCTAACTTCTCATCAAGAAGTAGTTGGAACTTTGACTCCATCGAATATTACTGTACAAGATATTCCGAGCCCCATGATCACATCAGTCGACTTGGCTCCCGATGCCTTGGATGCTGCGATCTTTCTAGACAATTCGGTCGATTCTCAAGCTTCGAGAATTAACGAAAGTGCTCTTCGTCGCATATGCTCAATACATCGGATTCCTTTTGACGATGTGCTGGTTCCATCGGGACAAGATCGTCCTCACTTGCCTTAATTGGATATATGACCTACAACAAATTTATGTGCTGGGTTGGTAGCGTGCCACCATTCAACTCCTTCCTCCATGGCCTGTTACAGTATATTGAGATCGCTCCATCGTAGTTACATCCAAACAATGCATTCGTATACGGCACGTGCATTCTCTTCATGAACGTCCTTTTCAGGCTCCGACTCCTGGCGATATCCCCTATATTTATCATTTCAAGAGACGATCTGACAGCCCATCTTTTGTATTTCTTGAGCCGCATAACAAGTGTCAAATTCTGACTGGGGCGTGGAGCAAATTCGCCCAGTATAAGTAGGAATGGTTCTACATGCGCTGTCCCCTTGGTTTTGCAAAGAGATGGGTAGAAGGGAGTAAGTCTCTTTTCTGGATCAATACTTGCATTCGGTGGAAATTGGACCTTTTCTAACTCTTTTCCTACTTTTATAGGCATCAGCCCACGTCGTGAAGGCTCCGGGTATTTCGAAGCCGTTGAAGCTATCCGAGCTATCCTCGCGGAAGACCGGGACATAAGATCTATTATTTCAAACGAATTGCTCTCAAAGTTTGGGCTTCTGGCGGAAGGTCGCCGAATAAGTCTTCCTTACGGCGTCACTATAACTCGGTCTGCCTTGGACAAGGGCAAAAGGTAAGTTGGGCCTTCAATATGTGTTGCCCCTGATACCCCGAGGAAGGCGAGATTAGAGAGGCGCATGTGTCAAACACACCTGGTGAGAACGTTAGTCCCGCTCGGAAGCCGGTAGTCGAGGTTCGCGATATCCAAGTAACGCCTCCCCCTATGAAGGGAAAGAAAAAATTGACTTACAAGTTGAGGAAGAAGACAGCTGGTGGAACCCCTAAGGTCACAATCACTCCGATGGAGAGAGAGCCTTCTTCTCAACACTTAGAGAGTTCTTTAAAAGGCTTGTCGGACCTTACTATTTTCGACGATTTGCCCAACTATGGCTTCAATGATCCGAAAGCCCTTAAGATTCATTCGCCCGCGAGAGGCGATGCAAGTGCTCAAGCCCATAACCAAGTAGAAAAAATCCTATAAGTAAAGATAAAGAAACTTGTCCGTCGGGGGGAAACACTAGGACACACACAGACACGTGCACTTCACCTTGCACTTAAATTTTAGCCATCACTCTACTCTTTGCTAACTTGTTGTTACAAATTCTTCGCAGGTGATATGGGACATACTCACGGACTTGATTGTCTTTGCGGGTCATCTATTTTTCATCATTCTGGCCAGGATTCGGGCTCTGGCAAACGCCGAGACAGAGATGACATAGGCGATCGAGACTACCTCCCCCTAGAATCATCTTATTGAAGAAAAACATATAGCTAGTCCTCCTACTCTTGCGATCCACCTTCTCAATCAGAGCAAGGCAAGGAGAAGTCTGCACATAAGGGATCCCATCCTGAGGCCCACCGAGATCAACATTCTGGTTCATCCAGTACCAGGCAATCCCGGGAACCCCATAAAACATCTGTAGTTTCTAGGAAAACTCCTCCCGCTCCTATACATGATCCGTCAGTAGCGGAAAGACTTACCGAGCTCAAGGCCACATTCCCGAAAATATGCTTCGATGGTTTGAAATTTCTCCCGATGATTCATCACATTCCGGGACACGTCAAATAAAGCGCCATTGCTTGTAACAACGACGTTTACATTCAACATGACGCGTTTTTCCATTTAGCTGAAAAAGTCTCGGAAGTCTCTATTGAGAGTCAACACGAAATCGATCGCCTGAAGCTCGAAGATATTCACGATAAAAATATCATTAAAGCTTAGGATGAAGAGCTCTCTTCATACAAGTCTCATCTCGAAGCTGCCCAAAAAAGTGATAAAGTCACAGCGGAGGTCGTTAATCGTCTGGAGACGACAAATAAGAAAGAAATTGACGTAGCGGTCCAACGGTGCGGGGCCATAGCTTTAGAGAAAGATTCTGTTCAAAAGGAGAGGGATGCATTCGCCCAGCGAGTCAAAGAGTTGGAATAGCTACTCCTCAAAGAGAAAGAGGAAAAAACTGCTGCTTAGGAAGAGTCGCAATGATATTGCGATGAGATTGTTGCTACGCGACTCCTGAAGACAAAGCTCGATGACAAACTCTCTAAAGTTGAGATGCTGAAGGATGAAGCCCGCAAGGAGGGAAAAAGAATAGCATCCACGGAGATTGATTCTCGCCTTGAGGCGGCTACGGAGGCTGGCATGGAGGAGATCAAGTGCTTGTTCGACCGCTTATAGCAGAATACAATGTCCGTATCCTCATGCATCGGGCCTTAACTTTTCTTGGCGTGGGTTACCTTGAATCTCTGGCTGAAGCGTGGGAAACTTTGATAAAGATTAGAAAGGTTGAGTCAGGCACCGAGGAGGTTGACGAGGAGGCTTTAGTAAAGGAATTTCTCAGGAGGAATGAGCTTTCAGACTTGTCTACAGCGAAGGCTGTCTATAACAAAGGTTCTTCCTTGTCAAAAGGAAAGGATGACATTGCCGATCCGTATAGAACCGAGTCTCCAGTTCCTCCCCCTACTCAATCGGCTGGTCGGCCAGTACTTGATCCGTTCGAGCAGCACATTGGTTATGACCCGGAAGACCCTGGCCTCGACATTCATGTTCTATCTCCCATCCCAGAGGGTGAGACTCCTCGGACTGTTGAGAGTCAACAAGAAACTGGTATATAACTCTTCTTCTTAAAGTTCAAAGAGCCATCGTTTTCGGCGAGAGCTTATTATAATCTAACGTTTGTCTCTTGTGATTTTGCATAGGCCACTCTGACCCCGAGGCCACTCCGAGGAGCGATGACGCCAAGGAGGAGAAGGAGAAGGCAAGTGAGGCTATTCAAGCGGGAGAGACTCCTGGTCCTGATGCTCAAGTGATTGAGGCGCTTGAGGAGGACAAGTCTGAAACTTCATGACCTGTTGAAGAAAATTATGAAATTGATAACACAAGCGCCTCTGAACACACTTCTAAAATGAGCATGAAGGAGCAACTTGCGAAGGAGTTGAAATCAAAGTCGAGCCCCGAGTTGTGGATCTTGATGATCCTTTGAACAGGCCTTTGAAGGTCATCCTCCCTGGTGGGTCCAGGCCATTAGAAGTCCCTCATCCTTCCTCGGATGTTACTTCCCTATCAAGCAAAGCATCCAAGCAAAAACGCGTGGGGGATGTGTCGTTTGAGAAAACGAGAGAGGAAAAGAAACCAAAGAAACCAAAGAAGTAGCTTTACACTCGTTCAACGAGAGTTCGCTTAGATTATGTAATTATTTCTATTATTTTCATAGTCACTGTAGATAGAATTTTGATTCCGAGTTTTGGAGGAGTTGTAGTAGAACCTCATTTTGGATTGATAAATAAAATTTAGTTCCTTTGTCTTTCAAACGACTTTTATTGTTCAGCTTACTGTATAACTGCGGTGGAGATCCAAAATCTTGTGAGTTACATAAATCCCAGTTCACTTTCGTATGGCTTGGAGAGTTTTTGGAAATCGCAAGTACTCTATTTCATGCTATGGGTACTTAGAATATTTTTAGTCCGCACTCTGAGGACTTGAAGATTTCAAGTCGTTTATACTCTAGTCTGCACTCTGGAGACTTAGAGTACTCCAGTCCGTACTTCGGAGACTTGGAGATTTTAAATCGTTTATACTCTAGGTCGCACTTTGGGGACTTAGAGTATTCCAGTCCGCACTCCAGGGACTTAGAGATTTTAAGTCGTTTATACTCTAGTCCACACTCTAGGGACTTAGAGTACTCCAATCTGCACTCTGGGAACTTGGAGATTTTGAGTCATTTATACTCTAGTCTGCACTTTAGGGACTTAGAGTACTCTAGTCCTCACTGTAGGGACTTGAAGATTTTAAGTCGTTTATACTCTAGTCCGCACTCTAGGGACTTAGAGTACTCCAGTCCGCACTCCAGGGACCTGAAGATTTTGAGTCGTTTATACTCTAGTCCGCACTTTGGGGACTTAGAGTACTCTAGTCCGCACTCTGAGGACTTGGAGATTTTGAGTCGTTTATACTCTAGTCCGCACTTTGGGGGCTTAGAGTACTCCAGTCCGCACTCCGGGGACTTGGAGATTTTGAGTCATTTATACTCTAGTCCGCACTCTAGGGACTTAGAGTAATCCAGTCCACACTCCGGGAACTTGGAGATTTTGAGTCGTTTATACTCTAGTCCGCACTCTGGGGACTTAGAGTACTCCAGTCCACACTCTGGGGACTTGGAGATTTTAAGACGTTTGTACTCTAATCCGCACTCTGGGTACTTAGAGTACTCCAGTCCGCACTCTGGGGACATGGAGATTTTGGGTCGTTTATACTCTAGTCCGCACTTTGGGAACTTAGAGCACTCCAGTCCGCACTCCGAGGACTTGGAGATTTTAAGTCATTTATATTCTAGTCCACACTCTGGGGACTTAGAGTGCTCCAGTCCGCACTCTGGAGACTTGGAGATTTTGAGTCTTTTATTGTCTAGTCCGCACTCTAGGGACTTGAGCACTCCACTCCGCACTCTGGGGACTTGGAGATTTTAAGTCTTTTATACTCTAGTCCGCACTCTGGGGATTTAGAGTACTCCAGTCCGCACTCCAAGGACTTGGAGATTCTAAGTGTTCGTGTGCGTTCGTACGTCATACGGAATAATGTAACTTTAGTTTTTTGCCATAGAATTATCATACACGGAAACATCGATAAGTCATGGAAAAGATGGCTTCAAGCCTTTATTAATGAGAACAAACTAAATTATCTTATTACATGCCGAAAACTAAGAATTAACGAAATAAAAACATACTGGAAATAATTGCAACAAAGATACAAAAGGAATAGACTAAGTATAATAATGCCGCAGATGCTCGCTATTCCATGCTCGGGGGAGTGTCGCGCCATCAACGGTCACTACGTTGAAAGTTCCCTCTCCAAGCCTCCGTTCAATGACGTATGGAACTTCCCATGTGGGATTCATATGCGACGGGACCAGGAAAACTCATTTCAAAACGATGTCGCCCACATCAAAGACTCTCGGCCGAACTTTTTTATTATAATATCAAGCGACTCGGTGCCTATATGCAGCCGCTCTTAAATCAGCTTCTTCACGTTTTTCATCAACAAAGTCCAATGATTCGAGTAAAAGATCCTGATTCATCTTAAGGTCATAATGAGTTACTCGATCCGAAGGATCAAGTCCCGTAGGTATAACATATTTCATGACATATGCCAATGCGAATGGAGTGTGACCAGTCGAGGACTTGTGGGTGGTTCTGTAAGCCCAAAGTGTTGTTGGGAGTTCATCCACCCACTTGCCTCTAGCCTTTTCCAAACGCTTTTTCAATATGGACATGATTATTTTGTTCAGGGCTTCTACTTGTCCATTGGCTTTTGAATGAGCGGCTGCTGCAAACCTTTTTTCAATGCCATATTTCAAAATTCTTTGAACTCTTTACTTTCGAATTGAGTTCCATTGTCTGTAATGATAGTCCGTGGGAGCCAAAACGGCATATAATGTTTCGTACAACGAAATTAATGACTTTCTTAGTAGTGATCGTGGCTAAGGGCTCTGCTTCTGCCCATTTGGTAAAATAATCGACCGCAACTATCACGTATTTTGCACCACCTTTGGATATGGGTAAAGAACTGATTATGTCGATCCCCCACATTGTAGGTCGCCAGGGACTAACCATTTGTGTAAGTTCCATCGGAGGAGCTCTGGGGATTTTTGCGTGCTTCTGCCATTTGTCACATCTCCTTACGTAGTCTGCGGCATCCTGATTTACAGCTGGCCAATAATATCCATAGCAGAGGATCTTCTTTGCCAACGTCTGCCCTCCAGTATGGTCACCACATTCTCCTTCATGGACTTCCTTCAGGACTCGTTTTATCTCGTTGTGGGCAATGCACCGGGGTAAGGGGGCCGAGAATCCCTTCCGATACATTATTCCATCCTGCATTACATATCGTGAAGCTTTATGAATGGCTTGTCGTCTTTCACTTTTTCTTTCGAACAAGACCCCGTGTAGCAAGTATTGCTTGAATGGGGTCATCCATGTTTCCTTCTCGATTTCTGTTTCTAACATGGAATCTATCTCCATCACATTTATACTTGGAGCATGCAAGGTTTTGACGGGAACCAATCCCATTTGTTGTGCATCCCCAGTACTTGCAAATGTTGCCAATGAATCGGCTTCTCTGTTTTGTTCACGCGGGACATGCGAAATATCATAATATTCTAGGTTTTCTAGCAGCTCTTGAACCCGTGAAAGGTATGGGGCAAGTCTCTGTACCTTTGCTTGATAGTCCCTCCGCATTTGGTATACCACCAATTGTGAGTCACAAAAGATTTCAACCAATTTTACCCCCAGTTCTCTGATAAGTTTCAAGCCAGCAATCAATGCTTCATACTCGGCTTCATTATTTGTTGCTGGGAATTCGAGCTTCAAAGCATAACAAATTGATCGATTTTCGAGAGTCACAAGAACTATACCAGCTCCAGAGCAACGGTCGTTAGATGCCCCATCGGTGTACAACTTCCATCGAACGGGAAGTATGACATTGTGACGGTTTGATTCGTCTGACACGGTGAATTCAGCGATGAAGTCTGCTAGCACTTGCCCTTGGATGGCCCTTTGTGGCAGGTAGGTAATATTGAATTGACTCAACTCGATGTTCCATTTTAACATCCTTCCAGAGGTTTTCGGTCGTTGGAGTACTTGTCGCAAGGGTTGATCGGTATAAACACTGATTGAGTGTGCCTGAAAGTACGGACGAAGCTTGCGTGATGCAATCACCAAGCATTAGGCTAGTTTCTCGATCTTGGGATAATTTCTTTCTGCCCTCGTTAAATGTTTTAGTACAATGGCTTTTGAACTCGGTCCTCTTTGCGAACCAAAGCCGTACTGATAGCATGCTGGGATACAGCCAAGTACACATACAACATTTCATGGTCTACCGGTTTCGATAGCACCGGAGGACTTTCTAAATGCCTTACTAGAGCTCGGAATGCTTCCTCATTGTCGGATGTCCATTCGAAATTTCTCTACATCGAAGAAGGGAATACACTTATCTATGGCTCTGGATATGAATAGACTCAGCACGACCACCTTTCTATTCAAGCTTTGTACCTGCTTTATAGTTCTGGGCACTTGTATGTCTCGAATAGCTTGAATCTTCTTTGGGTTAGCTTCATTTCCCCGCGCATTAACAATGAAACCTAAAAACTTCCCTGACGCAATGCCAAAGAAACACTTCAAATGATTGATTTTCATTCCATAATATCTGAGTATATCAAACATTTCCGCTAAGTCTCGAATGTGGTCGTTTGATTGCCGTGACTTCATGAGAACGTCATCCACATAGACTTCCATTGTTCTACCAATCCTATCTTTGAACATTCGATTCACCAGACGCTGATAAGTCGCTCTCGAGTTTTTCAATCCAAAAGGCATCACTACATAGCAATATAGCCCGACGTCTGTGACAAAATGTTGGCGCCAAAATTGGTCACAAACCCCAAATACCGTGAAAGCACCAGTGTATGAACACAAATTAGTGATATTCAAGCACAAATATCATATCTCAGCAAATATCAAATAGCAATTCAGAAATAATGAACAAAGACACAGGATTTATAGTGGTTCGACTATCTCCGGCCTACGTCCACTTCAAAGTTTTATCCTTTTATTGATGATCCTTGCTGGTTACAGATGATTACAGCAATAGTGATGAAGAATTTTGAGTACAACAGTTGTATTGAAATGCAGAAATGAATCCAGCAGAGTCTGGACGTCCAATAGCCAAAAGGTCCTTTTTCTGTACGCTTCAGGAGGCTATTTATAGGCGTAGGAGGCTGAGATCGCGCTCAAACTTCGGGAGGCTTCTTCTGCCACGTGAGTGGGCCCACGCAACTGACCCCACCAAGTTTCGACTCGATCTGTGATCGATATGAAGTGATTTCGTATCCATCAAAAAATGATCCAATCGAGCTGAAACTTGGCAGGAACATTCCTCACCTTGTATGCGAGCTGCTGTGAAAATTTTGTTGCATTTGGATCAGCGGTTTAGGAGATATGATCGATACGAATTGATGTTCCTCGTGGATTGCAGAGTTCGAACCCATGCTTTCGCATCCATCTTCTTCGACTCGATTAGAAGCGCGTGCGCATCGATGATGTGGTGCAACTTCCTAGGCCAGATCCTGAATTCGTGCCGAGTTGAAAGCCTCTTCCTTCAAACCATGCTTATCCTTAGCCGTTTTGAATGATTCTTTGCTTGATTCACGCTCGCATCCATAATTCTCGTACATGATTTCGCTTCGCGTCTCTATCCAACTACGCATCGTGTCGTTCTTCGTATCGATGTTAGGAGGGCGTTTTGTATCGTTCTATCCGATCGATACGAAACAAAGTTATGCGAGGCGATCGATACGAAAAACATATGAAAGGTATGGATACGAAGCTGGATACGAATGAGGTCTTACCTGATGGATATGAAAGTGCCAAACTCCTCTGCCATCGATACGAAAGTATCGATTCGAGGCATGCCGCCTCTCCCCATCCTGACCGATACGAAACCATTGAGCCGTGTACATGTTGATCGATACAAACAGTATCAATTCGAAGTCCTTCACCCTGCTCTGCCTTTGATCGATACGAACACTATCGAGTCGAACCAACACCCGATCGATGCGAACTTCACTGAGCCAAACCCATAACGATTGATACGAACGGTATCGATACGAATGGTTTCGATACGAACACAACCCCTGATCGATACGAACCATTTCCTGCACACCGATGGATACGAACAGCATGTTCTTCCTACCTTGCATCGATCATATCTCCTTCATACGAACTCCGATTAACCTGAAATTTGAAACATAGCCCCCCTAGTCCTTTTCATCATCTCCAACCAATTTCGTCCTGATCGGAGCCTGACCAAATTTTGACGTCATCGATTGCAGCCTTGATTCCAATCGATCTCCTATCCCAATATCCATCATTTCTTGCGAATTTGTTGATATTCTAGCCATGATCAAAAGGTTGGATAACACAAAACTTGTGTGTTCTTGGTCTAGAATGTGCATCGAGATCTGATTATATCATGAGCACGCATCCGTAAATGATAGTATCTCGTGTCCGACCGTTTGAGTCGACCTGCTGGTCGATTCTGGGTAAAGAGAAACTATACTTTGGGCATGCTTTGTTTAAATCAGAGTAGTCTATGCAAGTTCTCCATTTCTCATTTGCTTTCCTTACTAGCATAGGGTTAGATACCCATTCAGGGTAGAGGGCATCGCGGACGAACCTATTGGTTTTGAGTTTCTCCACCTCCACTCTGAGAGCAGCGGACCTCTCCGGGTCCATGCCTCTCCTTTTCTGCTTTACTGGAATGTACTTCGGGTCTATGTTCAACATATGACTCACAATAGCGGGAGAAATCCCGCACATATCATAATGTGTCCAAGCGAAAAAATCCAGATTCGCTCGGAGGAAATCAGTGAGGTCCTCGGCCACCGAGGGGTCGAGTTGTAATCCAATCTTAAGTACTCGCGATGGGTCATCTCGGCTGACCGGGATGTCAATCGTCAGTTCAGCCGGTGCTGCTTTTGCTTCCCTGGGTTCCCCATCATCATCTCTCGGATCTATGTCTCTATAGATCCGACAGTGTTGCCCGAGCTAGGGCTCGGGCACTACTTGTCAATTTTCAATGATTCGACCATGGACGAAGCTGTCCGCAACCTTTCCTTTCTCTCTCCGCTGGGCCTCTCTCAGCTCTGCCACATAACATGCACGACCGGTCGCCTGATCGCCATGCACGACACCAACTCCTTTGTCTGTCAGAAATTTCAAAGTTAAACACCATGGGGCCAAAGCTGCCCTAAACTCTGCCAGGGCCGGTCGACCCAGAAACACATTGTATGGAGAATCAATATCCAAAACTTTGAAAGGTAAGATTCGCACCCACCTACGTTCACCTTGCCCAAGTTCAACTAGCAATTCAACATAACCTACTGCATCGGTTACTGCACCATTAAAGCCATGAACACAAGCTTTAGATGGCTTTAAATCCTTCGCCTCCATCTTCATTTGGTCATACGCTTTCTTGAAGATTATATTGACGGAACTTCCGCAATCAATAAATTGTTTTGTTCACAAATGCTAGTCCGTCTGTCGTGGAGATGACCACTGGGTCAACGGTAGGAGCCTCTGCCTGATTAATATCTCTGCTCCTGAAAACTATATCGTATGTCATTGTCTGTTGCTGCTTAGCTGGGGACCCGTCCTCAGTATTTGAACAACACTCAAAATCTGCATGCCTTAAGGAGTCAGCATACCGCTCCATTTCCTGCCAATTTTTGTCTGCAGGGTGAGGTCCACCTGCTATTGTGTTTATGACTAGTCTACCTAAAGTTCGGGCAGGTTCCTCTGGATGGCATGGAGCCGGCCCACGTCCGGGGTTTTATGTTCTTTGCCTACCTTCCTACGGGTTCTTGACAAACTCCTACAACTTTTTCTGTCTAATCAGCTTTTCTATGGCATCGTGGAGGTGTCTATACTCTTCTGTATTGTGCTCGTAAGTCTCGTGGAAGAGACAGTACTTCCTAGTCCGCTTTTGTTCCTCTGTTGACTCCTTTGTGCGTGGCTTTCTGTATTGAAAAGTATTACAAGTTGACAGGTAAATATTCTCCAGAGATGCATTCAGAGGAGTATATTCGTTGTAAGTTGAAATCCTCGGATTCCATTTTCCTGCTTCTCTTTTATTTTCGGGATTTCCTCCTTCGGACCCTTTAGATTGCCCGGGCTTGTTCTGGACATTGACCTGAACCTTTTCCGAGTTGTCACCAGATTGCTTTACAGCGATGTTGCTTTTCACAGTCTTCTGAATAGGCCCTGGTGCCTTATCTCGCATTTTCCACCTGGCTTCTTCCCTTCTTATGAATTAATGAGCCTTTGAATAAAAATGCTCTAACGTAGTTGGAGGTTTTTCTGCCAACCAATTTTCAAACTCTGAATCTGGATCCACTCCTCGCATTACAACCATCAGAATTGCATGGTCCTTGGGGTTGCTAACTTCAGTAGCCGCAACGTGAAATCTCTGTAAGTACTCCTTCAATGACTCCCCTGGAGCTTGGATTACACTACATAGGGACATCACGTCCTTGAGACGAGTGGCATGTATCCCGAACTATTCTACAAATTTTATCGCCAAATCGTCAAAGCTAGATATAGACCGCGGTGGAAGTCGAGTGAACCACATGTCGCACTTTCAGATAAATTTATCGGAAAGCATCTATACTTAGTTGCATCATTTGCTCTAGCTGATTCCATCATCCATTCATATCTCATCACATGATGCCGGGGATCAGTTTTCCCTTCGTAGGCCAGGATAGTTGGCATGCTAAACTTCTTGGGGTACTCGGCCTGTAGAATAATATTTGTGAATGGAGTATGACTCCTGGATATCCCCCAATCTTCATTGGTCAAGCCTTGATTTTCTCTCATCGGCTGTTTGATCATAGCCGATAGGTCCGGGGTTTGTATGGAAAATGGAAGGTTGGAATCCGTTCTACGGGACCGTTCGGGTTGATGTCTCCTCTGTTGGCGATTTGCCAAACGTGTATCTTGGGGACCAGCTTCATTAGGGTCTTGGTGAGCCGCTCACCAGGCGTCCAGGTTCCATACGTGCTCCAGATCCTAAATTTCCTGTTCCAGCTTGGGTGTGGTCTCCAAGGTGTAACTGAACCCTAGTTGATCGATCAATAACACCTGCTTGTGTAGTTTCAGTTTTACGGTGTCTAGGCCTGGGAGATTCATCGGGCGAAGTCGAGCTATCAGATGAGCAATAAGGAACGGGGCTACCTCCAGCATTCTGATGTTGTTGATGAGTAAGCTGAGTCATGAGGTTAGCGTTAGCTTGAATATTCTCATTAAGTTGTCTTATGCTTTCCATGAGTTCTCTCATCAACTCGTTGAACTCTATTCTAGTGACAACTTCCATTTGATTTTGGGTGGTGGTTCCTGCACCTAGATTTGCTTGTTGATTGTTAGGTCCTATTTGTTGTACGCTAGCAGTCTCGTTGACGTCCGCGTTATGTGAGGCTGATCTGGTACGTGGTCTTCCCATAGTAGAGTTATTGATAGGAACTCTGAGTAGAATCAACCGACGTTCTGTGAATGACTTAGATCTCCTTCGGGGGATTAATTCAACCCAGTAGCTACAAAGCAGATCCTAGCCGCCTGAGAACTTGATTCTCAGTGAAAGCACCAAAATGTTAGCACTAGCATTGGTCACTGACACCCTTGAGAAAGATTGTGTAGAGAGATTAATGAAGAAGGTAAATTAAAACAAATGACTATATGCTAAATTAACTGCAAAAACAAGAACATTGGATTTATAGTGGATCAGCGTAACTGCCTACGTCCACTTTGAGTTTTGATCTTTATTGCTTTCACAAATAATTGAATACAGATACAATCCGTATAATAATGACTTGAATATAAGTATTAACTGAAAAGAATGAGTCTTGAAAGCGGCAGAGTCTCCGCGGTGTTCTCGAAAAAGTTCCATTTCACCGTGCCTCTGTCCTTCTACTTATAGACGGAGATGGGTTGAACTTCCCTCACGAGTCTAGGAACGAGGTATCTCGGCCCGTGGTAGGTAGCTTCTACACACCGAGCCAGGGATGCCGAACGAGTCTTGTGTCGAGCGAGGGGAGATGCTGGACGAGGGACTCATGCCGAACGAGGCTTCATGAGGAACGAGGCTTGTGCCGAGCGAGGGGAGATGCCAAGCGAGGCACTCATTTCGGACGAGGCTCATGCGGAACGAGGCTTGTGCCGAGCGAGGGGAGATGCCGAGCGAGGAACACATGCCGAAAGAGGCTTGTACCGAGCGAAGGGAGATGCCGAACGGGCTTGTGCTGAACGAGGCTTCATGTCGAATGACTTATCTGTGCCGAACGAGGCTTCATGCCGAACGAGGCTTGTGCCGAGCGAGGGGAGATGCCGAGCGAGGAACTCATGCCGAATGAGGCTTGTGCCGAGCGAAGGGAGATGCCGAACGAGGCTTGTGCCGAACGAGGCTTCATGCCGAACAACTTATCTGTTCCTAACGAGGCTTCATGTCGAACGAGGCTTATGCCCATCGAGGGAAGACGCCGAGCGAGGAACTCATGCCGAACGAGGCTTCATGCCGAACGAGGCTTGTGCCGAGCGAGGGGAGCTGCCGAGCGAGGAACTCATGCCGAACGAGGCTTGTACCGAGCGAAGGGAGATGCCGAAAGAAGCTTGTGCCGAACGAGGTTTCATGCCGAACGACTTATCTATGCTGAACGACCATGCCGAACGAGGCTTCATGTCGAACAAGGCTTGTGCCGAGCGAGGGGAGATGCCGAGCAAGGAACTCATGCCGAAAGAGGCTTCATGCCGAACGAGGGGAAATGTCGAGCGAGGAACTCATGCCGAACAAGGCTTCATGCCGAACGAGGCTTGTGCCGAGCGAAGGGAGATGCCGAACGAGACTTGTGCCGAACGAGGCTTCAGGCCAAGCGACTTATCTATGCCGAGCGACTTATCTATGCCGAACGAGGCCTCATGCCGAACGAGGCCTCATGCCGAACGAGGCTTCTATGCCGAGCCTCATGGTCAATCAACCAGGTAACAAGAAGTGAAATGTGTCGAACATAGAATTTGGTGCGATAATTCTTAAATGATATTAGTATTGAAAGAAATATACTAAGTAAATAAAGAAATGTGAAAAAGAAATGTGGATAATTGAATGCAGACCAAATAAATGTGAATGATTGAAAGTGAATATAATGAATATGAATAAAAGGAACTTGGTATCGCTAAGAATCTATCGAAATAAATACGTAAGCTGTACACATATTACTTTATTCGCATGACGATTTGATCTAGATTCGAGCATAGAATTTCGAGATAATTTATATCGAACCGAGTTAAGATTTTCACTCGATTCTCATCGGTGAACCCTGAATATGCATTTTTGATTGATTCTGGAATTCTCTATCATAGTATATGGCTATTCAAGGAGAATAACAGTTTCTGATCAAGAAACCAGATCTGAGTCCGCACCAGAGTGGTCGTGTGAACTATACTAGTTCGGAAGTGAAATTGTGTGATCGAGCAAGCGATTAGATTGGATATTGCGTACGAATGATATATACATTGTACGGTTTTAATAAAGCAAATATTGGGAATTGAAAATGCAGAATAATATGATTTTGAATTATGTGACTGGATATCATTGGTAAATAAGATGTAGGTATATAAAAGCAAGAGTAAATTTGATGTCTTTGATTTCGTAAGAAATTGGGTTGCTCGACAAAAAGGTACATGTTTATATTGTAGTTTGATTGATGGTTTTTTGTTCGAGCCACTAGGATTTTGTTTTCGTTTGCTTGTTCCGATCTAGCTGCGCAAAGGAGACGTTGGCAAAAAAATTTAAAAAATTTAAAGAGTTAGAAATTTTTCAATAACCAAAAAATTGATTTTGGATTATAACTTGGAATAATTGAATGGATAATATTATTTGGAATACATGAATGAATCTGGGAAATTAGTAAATGCAATAATAAGGATTTAACAAGTTGGTTTTGGAGAGTTAAAGGCTTAAATGGATTTGGGAAGTTATTTCAACTAAATTTTTTAGAAAGAAATGGATTTGGGCATTTTTTCCATCTTGGCAATTTCGGGGACGAAATTCTTTTAAGGGAGGAGGAATGTAACGACCCAAAATTGTGATTATTTGAAATTGTAATATTTAATTAATTTTAAACGTTTGAAGGTTAATTTTGTAGATTTATTGACTTAAATTTCAAACATAACGATTTATTAGATAATTTAAATTGTTGAATTTAATAATTGAAAATCATTTAAATAATTTAAATCTTTGATTTTTATTTAGATAAAAATAATTTAAAGGCTTCTTAAATTTCTATTAACAAGAATAAAGGTAACTGAACTTTTAAATTGGATTTAAAAGTGATTTAGCTGCTTCTTTTAATAACTCGTTTCAATTAACAATAAAATAGCCTTACAGGGCACAATCACAGATTTCGACGAAACTAGTGTCATTGGATCCGTAACAATGTGTTATTATCGGATTTTAAATTTCGTAACGTTTGGAGTTACCATTTGGTCGTACGGAATAGAAATGCGTTGAGTTTAATATCGGAAATTTAGTATTATAATTGGGTTCAAGATGCTATCTTCCACATACGATCGAATTAGGTCCCAAAACTTGTTCCATTATGTTCGAAATAGAAGTATAACATTCGAAACGCCAGACGGCACACCTCGATCAGAATTCGAAATTAAATATCTTGATATTTTGAAAATTTTAAAAAATATATTTCCTTTCAACCTTCCTTTTTAAGCCACCCTGTACTTTGTATTAGCGACCCTACCACGTACTTCCCCACGTTCAACCACGTCCACTTCTCCCTTATATAACCAATCTCATTTCAGAAAAGAAAAAAAGGAATGGCTGCTCCTGATTCTTTACAAGGCAACTCTCCTTCCTATCATCTCTCGTTCCTACTACCTACCCCGTATCATCCTTCGACCGCTCTTACTTTCCACCTCCCCTTTCATGTCGCAACCTAGGGATCTTCTTGTGTTGCCTAACTTATTTGCTTCTCTGCCTAGATCTGGCTGGTCCTCTAGTGCTCCTTTTATGCCGCTCCTGGTCGTCGCAATCCTTGCAATGCTATGGCTCTGTCAGCTAGTCCTACTATTTAGCGACCTAAGCTTTCTAATCAATTTCAGGTCATTGTTTCTAATCAAATCTCTAGCTTTCCATATTTCTGGTATAGCCGACAGTCGCACTCACAGTTCCGCTATTTCGCCATTAATGAAGGCAGCCGCCTCTGCTGCAGTTGGTCCGTGATATCAGGTTGATGTCCCAATTCTAGGCAGTTGTTCAATTGAAATTGATGGTGTTGGTAATGACGTAGTAATGGATAGAAATGTTGTAGTTTGCACGCGGGATTCTGTTCGCTCAGATATATATGGAAATGCACGCAAGATTTTTGTGGATTTTCTTTCAACAAGCAAACGCAGGAATCCCTGAACATTCCTGAAGTCTATGTTGATATGCATATGCTCAGAGGGAATGGACTTCACTATTTAAGTCATTGCCAAAAATTGCTGGCAATTTCTCTCCTTCAGCGTTTAATACGATCGTGATTGAAGGTGTTAGTGTGTGTCCAGCCAAAGTTGTACAAAAAGGTGTGAACTATTTTAGTCTGATTATTTAGTCGGAACCAAAACGTTTCGGCGAGTAAATCTCAGTCATCTTGGGTTGTTGGTTTTATTTAAAAAGTTAAATTTATATTGGTTGATTGGATGAAATGATAAATTATTATTATCAGTTAGATGTTTATATTATATATAGTTGTAAATATATTGGTAGCTGGATATATTTTCCGTCGATTGGAGCGGATGAGACATTATGCGTCTCGCATAATAGTGGATGAACCTACATAACACAATATTCCACCTTGAAGCACGATTGATATTTTATGTTATATAACATCTGTGGTTGCAGGAAACCGGTTGGAGGGATCCAACTGGATTCCTCAAAAATGTTGATTTTAATTTCGTATATAGCGATATATGATGTGTTTGAATAATCCGTGATAGATATGATGTGATTTGAATTCATTAGATGCTACAATAGCACTGGCCCTAATTTTGACGTTATAAATACCATAAATAATATTTCTGAATTTAAAAAGAAAATTCAAAGGGGAATTTGGGAATGAAAATATTTATATCGAAATCTAGGATTATTTTAAAAGAAAATTGATTTGGATAAAATAAACGATTGGATTTTGGATATTTAATTAGCTATTTCGTAAAATGGTTTCAACTAGAAAATTTTAAATTGAGGATTTTAAAACAATGGATTTAAATAAGATTTTAAAATTTTGAAATGGAAATAGAAATCGAGATTTGATTGGTTTTGGAATATAGTTTGGATTATTTAAGAAATAGATTTATAAATGGAATTTAATTTAGAAATCGATTTATAAATGGATTTAGGTGATATGAACATGTTATGAACTGGAAATGAGAATATGAAATTTATAAACAATATTTATAAATACCGTGGAATGATTATCATTCAATGAGCTGCAAATATAAATTCATAGTGGGAATTTAAAATGAGATAGGAATCGGTCTAGAAAGAAGTTGGGGATTTTATATTGGAAATTAGGAAGGGGTTATGGAAATTGGAAACGTAAGTCAATTATGATGAATCGAAATAAATTTATAAATATGCAGTTGGTTTTATTGGAATTTAAAGAAAAAAATATTTTATCAAGAGGCGAAGTTTTTTTTGAAAGGATTTTATTTATTAATCTATGTAGTTTTAAAAACTATCAATTGGATTAAAATATTTTGGAAAGTTAGTTATTTAAATATTTAAAATTTGCTGGAATGAATTCTAAGTTTATAACTAGTTTTGTAAAACGAGTAGAAATTTTATAAATGAATTGGAATTAGTTATTGACGTATATTTTAAAAGTGCTTTGATATTTTAAATAATTATTTAACCATATCTTTGAAATTTATTATATATATATATATATATATATATATATATATATATATATATATTGTTTAAAAGTAAGCGATTGCAGTTTATTTATTTATAAATGCTCTCGAGATTTGTAAATAAGGTTTTATTTAATGGATTTGATTATATAAGAGAAATCTTATAATGGAATTCGGAACATAAGAGAAATTTGAAATGGAAATTTCCAAATTTGTTAAGGTACGAGAACTTTGGAAAAATGAATTAGAATTCAAAAGGAGTTATATATTGTCAGTTGATCACAAATGAGTATAATTGATAATATCTTTGAAATTGTAAATGGAATTTAAAATGGATTCCGGGAATTTATAAAATAAGCTATAATGGGTTGAGAATTCGCAAATGAATTTGTAAATGTTTACTGAGTGGGTAAAAAGAAAAATCCTCTTTGTTGTAATTACACTCATACAATCGAGATAAGATATGAAATTTCCAAGTATGGATACTAGAACGATTTTGGGAAATAAACTTATAATATTTTCTAAGTATTGAAATGGATGATTTTGGAAGTATTTTAACTACGAAATGATTTGTATAGAAATATTTTTCTAAGTAATGAATTATAAGTTGGATTTGGAAATATTTTTAAGGGTTAATATGGGTTGAAATATCCTGTTATGGATATAAGTATTTGAAATCGTTTTCGAATATTGAAATATTGGAAGGGATTGAATATATAACTTTGTAAAGATAGTCTAAAATAAATGTTTTGGAAGATTTATAATATGGGCCTAGTGACTGCTTATGTGTGTAATTTGATAGTTAAATAACCGACTATCAATTCTGGCCAAACTTGTTAATCGTTTCTAAGAGACCAAGATCGGATTTGATTACCCGAAAACCACTTCGGTCTGATTTCTGCGTTACGAATTGTGATATTGTGAAGATAATAAAGACGATGATTTTGGAGATTTGGTTTGTTTAGACCCAGAACAACTTGTATGGATGAATGCTATCAGCACATTGTCATTAGAGGGAAATGAGCATTCTAAGTGTAAATTTTTTGAAATGTAATCGTTGCCTCAAGGCTCATCAACCGGGAAATGACCAAAACAGGGAATGCAGTAGGGCTAAGTGGTCGCTCCCGTTCGGGTATGTCATCATCTTTCTAGATTACTGTGACGCCTCACCCCTAGACCCACATTATTAAAGAGTATTATTGAGTAATACTGTCAACTAATGCGGAGAATATGGCTGGTTAAGAGCAACCATCCATAGCTTTGTCTTAAACGTGTATTGAGTAAGTCAATTGGGTGCTCTAAATTTTTTTTTAATCTTTCTCAAGTGGATCGACATACTCAATATAAGCTTAATACAAACTACGGTGGCTAACGGATCTATCAGAACAAAATATAGCAACAAATGTAAACATATCACATAACAGTAGTCAAACATATACACACACCACACGCACGCATACACACACATATACAGAGATACATCATAGTACGATACAAAGTGATACAACAGTATTGTTACATAAACCACAATATATACATCGAGTCTAAGATGAATAGGTACAAACCAGAGTTTACAAAATGACTAGAAGGCTATACAAATGATAACTTGCAGATAATCCAATGTGGAAGCAGCATAGTGGAATCTACGGTAGGTGACTAACCTGAAATAACTCAGTCTGACCCCAATATATAAAAATACACAGGTTAGTCTAGCTTAAATAAACCGATTAACATATGATGGATGAAATGTAAGGATAAGGGGTAATATTTCTTATCGAAAGAGAAGAAGTAACACAAATATATGTCAACTATCACATATGAGATAATATTACCAAAATACTTCCAATAGAAGTTTCTTGAAAGAGGAAAATTCAACAACAATATCAAATAATCACAAATATTTACCTCATATCATCGGCATACACAAAATCTAATATAATGGTTTTCATTTAACCATATCTCCTAAGTAGGAGATCACAAATCTCAAAATCCACTGAAGGATGGCAATCTCAACTAATTCCTAAAATAGGAAATTATGAATCTCAGAAATGCGCCAAAAGATGGCAATCACAAATAACTCGTGGAACTCAGTTAAGAGTTCAAAACTCAGAAATGAAATCACCATATACGTATAAATTATCATATAGCTCCAAGCTATAAAATATATATAGAACAATCATCTAGAAATGGATAAATAAAATTCATAGCTTAGAAAATTGCACGGATTGGATCCAAATCCTCGATTGCAAGCCGAAGCTATGTTGCACGTGCAAATCTCGTGTCTAGTACTATAATGTGTGTGTGTGTGTGCGCGCGCGCGCGTGCGCCCCCATCTCGTGGACCCGAAGGTCATAAATGTCTCATGGTGACCGGAGACACATATGTCTCGTGGTGACCGAAGTCACATATGTCTCGTGGTGACCAAAGTCACATATGTCTCGTGATGACCCGAAGGACTAGTACTGGCAATAAGTCGTGAATATGTCACAAACTCTCAGATAGGAACCCGAAAAGTGTTAACTGTACATTCCATACCGCATGTTCTCACTTAACGGTTTACTAACTGTTAGCCAATGTCACACTAGAAAACAAAATCTTTGAAATCACAATAATTGCCTCATATCAACGACATATACAATAGCCAATATAATGGCTTTCATCAACCACAACTCCTAAGTAGGAGATCACAAATCTCAAATAAACGCCAAAAGATGGAATCCCAAATAGCCTCTAAAAAGGAGACTATAAATCTCAAAATACACCAAAGAATGGCAACCACAAATCAAAACACGCCAAGGAATGGCAGTCACAAATAACAACCCGAAGGTCCATAGCTTCAAACGAACAAGTCCGGAATTAACCGGTAAAGTAAACGTATGTGTCCTATATCACATGTTTTACTAAATCGTTTAATTCTCTTTCTCATACGTTCGAAGAGTGTAAAAATAGTGTATTTTATATAGAAAATAATTTGTTTTGAGAAAACTAGTTTTAAAACAATTTTTGAAAACGTTTTGCAAATTTTTGGCTTTGAAATTCTCTTTATTATAGAGAATATAAAATTTTAATAGCTTTTAAAAATAATTATAAATGTTATAAAATATTTAATCTGAAATCCATTTTATGGTAAAAAATTTCGAAATTGTTTTAGAAAACTCGTGCTAAAAAACAAAAGAAATCATTGAAAACAATGAAAATTAGCATATGAACCCGTCTCAAAAACTCGTCAATCCGGAGTACGGATCAACCAAAAATATTGGCTTACCTATTGATAGAGCCCATCAAAACATCTCAAAAATATCACAAAAACAAGTTGCAAAAGTCTCTGGATCAATAAGCAGAACACAACAGGACAAAGGAAACAAGTTTGCAAAAATAACAAATCCCAGGTCGACCTATAGGTCGACCCTTGCGAAGCATAGGTCGACCTATGTATTTCCTTGGTTGACTTGTAGGTTGACCACTATGGCTTCTTGGTTGACCTCTGGGTCGCGATTTCTTCAGGCATTTCTGCCTTGTTCGATTCAATCTTTGAGCAATTGTTTCAAGCAGTTTCAGGTAGAATTAAATCATGATATTTGACATGCACAAACAACAAAACACAGACAGTGATCCAAAAAAGAATTCACTCAATTCCGGTATGAAATCAAAGAGTTATGGGTTCTCAAATTTGAACCCAGACATAAATTTCACTGTAAACTAAAGACTGAAATATATAGATTACAATAAATCAAAATAAGAACGTAAATTGCATTCAGATTTTTACCAGCAGCTTATTTTTGGTAGAGGTGTGAGTTTTTACTCACCTTATATGCTTTTGAATGAATATGAATTGCAAGACATGATCTTCATGGTTTGGAGAAGCTTCACTGGCCTGTTGGAAGCTGAAAGAAGAACATGCAGACACAAAATAGAAGTTACAGATAGTAACTTTCTCAAATGGAAAATTGATTAGTTTATTTTGTGATTTTTGGTTTTGATTACATATTATTCACTTCAATTTGCAAATTTTCCTTTTGATCTCCCTTTGATTTTGCTTAGTTTTGATGTTGGTTTTGAAAATTAAGAGAAAGCAACCATTTTAGTTTATTGGTTTGTTTTTAGATTGAAGAATCAAGAATGAAAGAAGAGAAGAGAACGTACATCTTCTCTTGATTATTCCCGATATAGACTTTGGGCTGAAAATTCAATATCCATTAGACTGTATGTTAATACTTAGACTAAATTAACTAAGTAAATTTATATTTTCACCATATTCTCATTATTTACATATATATTTCCACCAAATAAATTTTATTTCACAAATGTTTAAATTAACTAAAATGTTTTCACAACATATACAAAATTATTTTAGCCATAGAAATTATTTCCCATTATTAAAACCTTATTTTTACTTAAATACATCAATTTACACTATAATCTCCATAAAATCAATATTTTAACAATCAAAATTTTACACAAATATTATTTTCTTGTCAATTTAAATACAACAAACCTTTTAAAAATATTTTTTACATCCAAAAATTATTTTAGAACAAAATTCCACCTTTTTATTTACACTTTATCATATTAAATTTTAATACTTCATTAAAATTAACAAAAATTATTGCATTATACCAAATTAAAACCATGTATTGCTCATTTTTATCACAACCTACAAAATAATTTTTTTTAAAACTTTATTTCCAATATTATATATTTATTACCAAAATTATTTATTTATTTCCACAAATGATATTGAATTAAACTATTTTACTTCACTAATTTAATTCAATTAATCTCCAAATCAACAAAATGCCATCATTCAACTCAATTTCCAACCAAATCAACTTAATTCCATTTTATTTATTCAAAACCCATTGTTTATTTAAAATAAACAATTTTAACAGATTTTACATCTCCAAATTATTTTATTTAATTCAGATTCAACCCAACTCATTGTTTAAACATGTTTTCCTCAAGTTTTCTCCAAACTAAATGTATTTTCCCCAAAACTCCATATTTAATCATTTTCAATAATCTAACATCCTTTTTCTTCCCTAAGTAAATTCGAAAACCCAAATTTTTAGATTTTACTTCAATAATTTATTTAAATTATCTATCCCATATTATATTTATCCGCTGATTAATAAATTATAATCTCATCATAATTTTTTATTATTATTAACAGGTAATCACGAAAGCAGGGTTGTTACAATTACCGTATATTATTATGGATTTGGTTGTGCATAAGAGATCTCGATTTAGGTCGGAAGACCAAGACGATGACATATTCGGTACTAGTAGTCAAGTGCTAGGCCGGTTCTGTGTGGCAGGATACAAGATGTTCTTGTCTGACCCAGTGCATTGATCTAGAGATGCACTCATCGGAGATAGTCCTTACCTGAGATAGTTCCTTACCAGATTATAGTGTGGACTCCATTTTCCAATATGAGCCTTTACGGTTTTGATTGTAGAGCTTAGTATGCTGGAATTTAATTAATGTAACAATTTCAGCTATTTTAATAAGTATTTGTATTTATACACTATTATAATATCATTGGATTTTCTATAAAGGTGTTTTGCTTATCGTAAGGTAAAAAACCTGTGTATTTATGTGTGGCGTGGTCTTACGAGATACCTTTGTTTCAAAAGGATTTTGATAAGAGTTATAATTTAAATTGAGTGTGTTTTCTCACGCTGGTTTTCCAGACTGACTCAGGTGTTATTTTATTATTATGCTGGGTCAGACCGAGTATTGCAGATCCAAATTAGGAGGCTATCGAGTTTAGGAGCTGAGTTGGGGAATTTCAGGCTATTACACGTTCTTGGTTATTTCCGCTGTGTGTGTATGCTGTATATTCAGCATTTGTGAGGATAATTTATTATAACCGTCCAAATTGATTGTTGGTTGTTGTACTTTGATTGATGTGTGTACACATACACAGTACATTTTTATTTTTATGTAAAGACTAGTGATATATTATAGATTATTCAGTCCGCTGTGAGATTCTGTATTGTTTAGTTTTCTCCTTATCTTTCTTCCTTCTTCTTCTTCTTCCTAACAATCAAGTTTTCTGGTATTCGATTTTATCGGCATGTAGTATAGTGAACGTATTAGTGTTGATTTTCAAAGGTCGAAAATCCCGGTTGTTACGTATACATTCATCACAAGTATGCCTTGCATTGTTGTTACAAAATAATGATCAAGATCAGCTACTTTTCTACAATTAGACATCAACTTCCTAATAAAAGTTTCAAAACGAAGAAATATTTTTCATGATAGAAAGTTGTATTTATCTTTATTTCATACTACATATTTAAAGCTTAGATATGGTTATGTACTATTGTACAAATATTTTCAAAAAAGTAGTAGTTTATGCACACATAATAAATAGTGAATATTAGTCACGCATCCCTAAAACCAAAGTTAATTCAAACGACATCCTCCCTAAAAAAAGTTGTAAAGCGGGTCCCTATTATTATTTTACTGTAGCAGCACGTATTTTTCGTGTTTTTTCCCTCTAGTGCTTAAAAAAATTCAAAAAATTATGAATATTATAGCTAGATTCTAAAAGAAAAATAAAGAAATTGCAGATATATCTGCAATTATTCCATATAATTGCAGATATGTCTGCAATTATTCATTGAATAATTGCATTCGATAAACATCTGAATAATTGCACATATGTATGCAATTATTCGATATAATTACAAATATGTACACAATTATTTACAGAATGACTGCGTTGAATAAAAATTATATAATTGCACACATGTCTGCAATAATTCCATATATTTGCAGACATGTATGCAATTATTCACTGAATAACAGCACCTTAATTTAACAATCAGCATATTTATGTAAATATCCGCACTTATTCCTTAAAATTGTAGACATATCTATAATTTTTAGTTGCAAAGGTATGCTATCCAGAATAAGTGCAGACATGTCTGCACTTATTCTCTAAAATCGCATACATGTCTGCAAGTATTCTTGAAACATATTGTGTGTCATTTTTTACCTTTTCATCCTTGTATTTTGAATTTTTTGACATGAATACGAAGAAAAATATTAATTGAATTAAGTTTTAAAATTTGGAAGTTTTTCTTTTGTTTTTTATATGTTTTTTGATGATTTCCGAAAAATAAGAACCTAATTTACATACTTTTTTCCACTGGGGGTTTTTGTGAATTTTGAAATCTATCAAGGAACTGTGCCAAAAGTAGCCTATGTAGTGTACTTCAATTCAAAACAAATCAATTAATAGTTGGTGAGAAAATATCTGAAATTTCTAATATATCCCTCGAACTTAATGCACGTAAGCTTATGATACTGTTAAGGGCAATGATAATTAAAGGCTCATATGTAGAATTAGTTCCTTTTTCATTAAATTATTCCAATTTCGATATTTTTATGTGGTCCTTATATAATGATTGCCAGGTTATTCTTGGAATCCACATAAGCCTTCCTTAACCTTCTCTTATTTTTGGTTACGTGGTTTCCATTTCAAAGCAATCAGCCTTAAGGTCTAACATAGCAAAAACAGAAGTCATACAGTCTTTCACAAATATCATTAAAGGCATAATTATCCCTTTAACCTATTACCAATGGATAAAAATTTTCAATAAGTAAACTAATTCCTTAAACTCCCAAATGACAAAATTATGCAGATATAAGATCAATTAGAATTGTCACTTATCAGTGTACTCTACAAATGAGATGACCCTGTTATTTTTAACCTTGTCCATGTATTCTCCTTTGAATTACTCAATGTAGGACAATATTATAATGGTGACAGCTAAGATCAATAAGTGTAATATTTTGGAATCTCGCAACTAGTTGTTGATGGTAAAAATAGCTTACACCGATACTTTATGGCAAATCATGGTAAGTTATATACGGTGCAAGCTCAAAGGTTTGTTGTACTTTAGAAGATTTATTTGCTTACAATTATCATGTATAAGGAGGCAACTGAATTTTTTGGTAAAGCAAAAGTATTATTTTAACCTCAACAATTTAATATAAGTTTAGTTATCAGTCTAAAGTGATTGCAGAGCATGCATTTATTATAGCCAATACAAGCACATACTATTATTACCAGCATCAGAGTCAAACCCAAGAAAATTAGGGCTTTTCTCTTAAATCTAATGGAAAATTGGCAAGCTACTTACCCAAAATATGATGCCCATTGTAATCTCTTCTTATCCAATAGATGAAATCAAATATTCTAAACACTTACTTAATCATGGGAAAAAATAGGAAAAAATATACTATGTTGTATAAGCCACAAACTCTTATAATACCGGTTATTCAAAATGTTCATATGCAATTCATGAATGATATTACAAGAACCACGTAATTGATTATGATCTATATTCATGGAAATATGAAATTAAAGACAAGTGATTATATAATAAGCTAAACATTGAATGTAATGGGATGAAGGGGTACTTAATAGAGCAGAAATGAATATAATTACGAAGTGCGTTATACTTAACCTGGGTCAATTTACCAGAACCCAAGTCTCCTTTCCACTATGCCTTGCCCGCGGACAAGCGTGTTATACTTCAAAACTAGCAAAAGGTATTGGCCGATTATACTAAATTGTGTTAAAATTACTGAGAAACTAATTTTCAATTATTACAGTATGCAATGTCGATCGTATTATATATATCTCCAATATTTGACCATCATTTTTTTTGATGGTTTTCTACAAAAATCAAGACCTTACATATCCAAATTAAACTTAACCTATGAACATTTTCAAAATTCATAGATAGAGATAAGTTTTGTTAGAGTTGGATTCTTTTCTTTTTCATACATATTGATAAATATGAAGTGAATTTTCATACATACAATTCTATAGTACATGATATATTGATAATCCTTTCATAAGGCAAAAATATTTTTTCTTACATACTCTGCTACGAATTTCAAAGCATACCTTTCATAAGCCAAAAATAAAAAATAAATAAGATAAATAAATTAATTAAATCATATCAAATTTTAGCAAATTTGTGTCTATCAAATACAAGTAGCCTCTACTATTAGATGTTGTGCTAGATTTTAATATATTGTTGATTTGTTAAGGCTGACAACATGTTAAGAACATTTAGTCATAAAAAATGAATTTTTTTATGGATTATATTTTTCCTACAAGATGAATATAAAACATATGCTAAACCGTGTTTAAAAGGGGAAGTGGGTGCACAACGCAAGAAGTAAACAGTGTTACAGTAACGGTAATCGGCAAATAAGTTTATGGCAGAAATCACACAGATTATCTTTCACCTGGCAAAACAACACTTATTTCACTCAGTAAACTAGTATTGACTAAAAGGAATAATAAAAAGGAGCATCCAGGCTCTTACAACACTTTATTCAAGTTAAAACATCTACACAAACACTGGTTATTTAGCCCACTATTACTACTACTTACGATGTACTGACTTCTTTTCTATTCAGCATCATCTTCAAAATAGTAACAATTTTTTTTAAAAAAATATAGTTGTTACACTTCTTACTTTGTCAGATTTCTAACACAAAAATTTTTCGACACAAAGAACAATAAAGCACATGACATATCCTCACGACTACTAAATCAATTGGAAATTTGCATTATATTACTGGCTAAAAATTACTATCCGGCTTTTCAGGAAACTTTTTTTAGGACCGAAAAAAGTATGGATGTAATTGTTAACTATTTTTATATGATGAGATTAATCATATTTCTTTTTGTATGGGTTTATGTTTTGATATATGACTTAGGCGATCAGTTAAAGTAGTGATAGTATAGTTTCAGTTTCAAGTATAAACCTATAATTTGCTAACAAGGGGATAGTTTTGTCACTATAGTTTCAATTCTATTTTGCTATAATAAGGTTTCATTTTATTCTTATGTTGAATATATAATATGAATTCATTTCTTCTTAAGTATAAATTAAACAGTGACCATAATTTTAGCAACTAAGCATTATTTGAAAATCATGTTTTTATTATTATTTTAGTTTCATCAAGCATTAAAAATTAAAAAAAGGCACGATTAGTGATAAAAAGCAAGTATTAGTTTCAAGAAGTAAGCAAATTTAAAAGCACGTGTTAGTCAGTATGGTTTCATCTCTACTTCAGGTGAAATTTTTGCTCCACGTTGTAATTCAACTAGCAATGTCGATCTAGTTTCAATATGTAATTATTTTTGTTTAAAATCAATTAATATAAAGATATTACACATCTTATTTAACTTAACCAAGACTTATCAATGACTTTTTTGGAACATCCAATTGTGATGGTTAATATGTGACGACCTACCTTTCTTGACCCCTTTGGACGACACTTAATATATTTTCGGTGTTCGTGTGTCATTGCCTAAGCATCCGAAAGATAAGTTGTCTTGGGGTAAAATAAATAGTAGAAAGAACAGAAAAGAAATACATCACGACAGAATGGTTACATAGAATACAAAATGATATAGTAAAAAGGTTACCCCTTTTGTGGAGCTATCAGAGTTAAACAAAAGTACCATGTCTAATAAATTTGCAGCTATGCATTCTGACTTTATATTTTTTCAGATACCAAATATACCAACATAATCATACAACGAAAATAAATAGCTAGATAACTAAGGAGACACCTGCTCGATCACCGTCTTCAAAGAGCTCCTAAGAAAACATGCTATTTTCGGACTACCTAAATATAATTGAGTACCTGAGAGTTTAGGGAAAGTAAACAACTCGGTCAGACAAAATGAATGGTATGAGTAAAACTCTGAAACAAAAGGAAATGTATTTACTGATAATATGTGGGACCATGCTGCTAATGCAGAACAGGTTTTCTTCCACATAAACAACACCCAAATATAACTAAAATGGACATGAACAATAGGGAACAAATCCAACTATAGATGATGAGTGCAATTAGTATAACATTCAGACTTGAAAGAATGAAAATATTTTATGAATTATTTCATAAATTTTCATCTAAGTTTAATTATTTTTGTAAAGTCATTTCTTGTTGGAAATGCGGATTACGGATCTTAAGGCTGGATTAACAATAGGAGGGGGGTGGGTGAATAAAGTTTAATGGATTTTATGGAATTTTTGAAATCTTTTCAAATTAAACACAAACATATGCAATTCACAAACACAGAGACAATCACAGAACCATACAAAGATGCAATAGTAAAATAAAAGCAGTAAAGGAAAAAAGCACCGAAATTTTATATTGGTTCGGAGTTACCCTACATCCAATTCCACACAATTTGTTGTGCAGGTTACTTTTAAAATATAATGTCGATATTACAATCTCGATTTCAAGGCCACGAGATACACCCTCCTGTCTCTGAGTCCAGGGCAAACTCTCCTGATTTAATCAGCCTACAAGATCACCTAATTGATTTACGGGCTACAATCACACCCAATTGATTTACGGGCCACAATCACACCGTTTTCAATCACACTTTGATAGAGAGAGACTCGACACACTTCGATCTTTGACTACATATGATCCTATAACTCTAAATAGCGCTGAGATCTTTGAGAGAGAGTGGTAGAGAATCAAACTAGGGACAATCGAGTTTGATCACTTAGGATTTTGGTAGAATTTTGTTAAAGCATTTGAAATATAAGAGAATATTTGGATGGAGAAGGAGTGAAGAAATGAAGAAAACTAACTTAAAATTCGTTGAAAACAACTAGTATATATAGGAGAACAACGGTCATGTCCATTTGCAAAAGGTTATGATGAACATACACTTCTTTTGAAAATTTAAATTTTAAAGTCTACGGCTACCATGTTGACATGGGGAGGGGGTAGAGGGATGTCGACATGCCTATGTTATTTTTGAAAATTGATTTTACTTTAAAATGATTTCCATTCTAAAACTTGTCAAATTAATTTCTCTTTGTAAACCATTTTGAATATACTTTAAACTTATAAAAGAGTTTTAGAAAGTGGTCTTAAAATTTATAATCTATAATATAAAAGTAATATTAAAAACTAAGTATAGACTTCTTTAAATATATTTTTGAGATTTAAAGCTAAAATATTAAAATTAAGAGATAAAAAGGTGATGATTTTGAGATCAAAATATTAAAAGATGATAAGAATAGTTTTTGAATTAAGGCTAAAATATTTAAATTGATAGAGATGACTTTTAAAAAGATAGTTTTTGGAAAAATAGTTAAAATAAATTATTTTGAATATTTCATGGATTCCATTCCACTAGAGAAGGTTACGGCTTCCATCCTACTAAAGAGGTCATGGGTTCCATCCCACTATTAAAGCAAGATGGTGGATTCCATTCCGCAATTAAAATCCGAATAAAGATTTTAGTGCTATTATGAAGTATTAACATAAATCTAGACTCTATTACTTATCTTGATATCTTGAACTCTTGATACTCATGAGTCTTCAGTCTTGATTTCCTCAATCTTTAATTCATCGGTCTTGAAAATCAATACTGTACAGTCTTTATTCTCAATACCTATATATATATATTCTGCATATACATATACATTTAGATTTGAATATTAGTATTTATATTTTATAACAAGTCCTAACGTTGTTGTCATCAAAACAATCATCTTAGGAACTAACAATCTCCCCCTTTTTAATGATGACAACCTTTGTTTATAAAATCTACTCCACCTAACTCTGATTCTACTCCGACTCCCCCTTATTCCAAAAATTCCCCCTTAATCCAACAACTCCCCCTTAATCTAAGCATATCTTACCTATTTTATAATCCTCCTCTTTGGTCATCAACAAAAACTAATCCTAAGCCGCATAACTCCCCCTAAATCTTATACTATAGCACCATATATGATAATAACACAGTATAGTAGAATGTAAATCAGACAGATAATAATATGAGTAAAATATAATATGGTAAATGTGTGAGATATGAAAATTTTAAACATAATCAACCAATTTATACATCATGTTCTTATCAAACCATGTTCAATCATATATTACGCACCGTATTCAAATCAATCCAAACCATACTAATATAAACCAGTTCAATGAAACCAAAAAATTCAAACCAAATTAAAGTAAATCAAACCACATATGTCAAATCAAACATTTCTTGGAACTTGAACTCATCCTCCTTCACCGAAGATAGGATCTGCCTTTATAGCATACCATTCTTCATTATCTTTGTTAAGAGTTCCTTTTGGATTCACTTCAAGATCTTCTTTGTTGAGGGCAAAAGAACATCCATCGAAGTGTCTTTCTTGTTCCTTTATCATCTGCATTTGGCTTAATTCTAGGTGTCGTTGATTACGAAGGATAAAACTAAGTATGCTCTTGAAAGAACTGAGAGTTTCTTCAAGATTCTAACTTAGATTATGAATAGAAGAGGTCTTTTTTTGATAAAAGATGAAGAAATTCAATGGAAAATAAAGAGGATTGAAAGTATGCATTTTTTCTGGAGCAGTCGATCTAGGGGGCAACGGCTTCCTGTGTATTTTTGTTTTGGCTCCTTTATTTCCCGATGTGTTTCCAGCTTGTTTTCTTGACTTCTGCTTCTCGTTATTGAGATATTTTTGTGCAGTTTTGATGGTTATGATGCCTATCAATAGGCTAGAAAAACTTGGAGAATTTGAAATTCAAATTTGTACTAATTTTGAGTTGAATTTGAATTGAATTCGAGTTATCGGTTTTGAGGTATTTTCTTTGTTTTTCATTGTTCTCAAGCACGTTTTTCTTCAAATGATTTTGAAATAATTTTCAAAATAAATTGGCATTTTAAATAATTATTATATAATATTTTTAAATTATTTTTGAGCTATGCAGACTATATATTCTCTATAATAGGGGAATTTTCAAAGTTTGATTCCAAATACGATTTTGAAATTAGTTTTAAAAGCTTATTTTCTCAAGTAAATTATTTTATATATATAATACACGTTTTTGCACTATTTGATCGAATGAGAAGTAGAATTAAATGGTTTGGTGAAACACATGGTATGGGACACGTGCGTTTATCTTATTGGGTAATTGCCAACTTGTCGGTTTGATCATTTTGACCGTCGGGTCGAGTTTACCGATGAAATGAGGTAAACGTTTTACTGCTTTGAGTGTGAAATCTACTGGCTGTTAGTAAACCGTTTAGTGCGAACGTGTGGTATGGGGTACACGCTAACACTGTTCGGGTTCCTATCCGAGAGTTTGTGACACATTTTCCATTGCGGCGTGCCAGTACTAGACCTTCGTGTCATCGCCATTATGGTGTAATTGTCTTCAAGATGTTTGTCATTGCGGCGTTTGTCATTGCGGCGTATTTGCCATTGCGGCTTATTTGCCATTATGACATTTTGCCTTTGGGCGAGGTACCTATTTGAGATAACAGTACTTGGCAAGGCTTTGGCTAAAATCACGTGCTAAACTTTTGAGATGATTTCTTTGACTATTTTCCCTAGTGTATCACCTACCTCTTTTCAAAATTTGTCCTTTGAACCATTCGACGTATATTTGTGGCGATTACCTTTCGGGAGTTTGAACTCTTGAGAGTTCTATTTTTGAGATTTGAATTACCCACACTGGCGTTATTTGAGATTTTCCTTTTGGCGACATTATATGATATTTGCCTTTTGGCGTTTATTTTAGGTTTTATTCTCCTATTGGAGATATATTTTCCTTATGGCGTGTTTTTGGATTGGATCTCTCTGAGTATGTTTTTGCATTTGCCGATTTGACGGGTTTGGGATTTCTCCTCTTTGGAGTTATGTTTTACCCCTAAACCATATTTGATGTTTTGTGATACGCCGATGATATGTGGCATGCTTTTATTGTGAGATTTGTTTTAGAGTTTCATTTCTTTTGAGATTGTGCATACCTTATACCACATGAAGTAACTATCCTTACTTGAATATGCCACTTGAAGTAACCATATGTGTTGAATTGTATCTACTCTTTTGAGCAATTTATCACCTTGCCTTATGCTCATATTATCACTTATCCTTATAAACTTATTCATTTAGCTAGACTGCCTAGTGTATTTTATACTCGAGTCAGACCGAGGTGTTTCAGGTTAGATACCTTTATGGACTTAGCCTATTCTACTTCTGCATTGACTTATCTGCTAGCCCTTTTTGTTGTAGTCTTTTTGTCGCTACTCTGATATGTATACTGTTTTAACTCATGCGTATATTGTGGTCGTCATACCACATATGATGTATTATTTGTATTGTATTGGGATGTATCAGTATATATGTATGTATATGTGTGTGTGTGTATATATATATGTTTGATGTTATGTAATGTGTTATGCATTTCAGTTGTTGTATTTTGTTCTAGATCCTATAGCCACCTGTAGTTTTGTATTAAGCATTTATTGGATATGTCAATCCACTTGAGATGTCAAAGAAAAAAAATATAGAGCACTAATCGACGTATTCAATAGATATTTAAGACAAGACTATAGATGGTTGCTCCTAGCCAGCCCTATTCTTCGCATTAGCAGACAGTATTAACCAGTAATACTCTTTGATAATGTGGGTTTTAACGACCATGACTCGACCTTCGAAAATCGACACCCAAATACATCACCCATATTTGAATGCCGCAGATTCAAACATCGAATCTAGTTCGTCATAGCTTATAACACATTAAGTAAATACAATACAGTGGAAACAGAATGAATGATTTATTGATATACAATGGATACAACATTGATACATATGAAATGTACAACATTATCAGAGTTACAAGACATCAGTGGAAGAAAAAAGCAACAGTAGCAGCGGGAAACAACATCTTCAATGCCAAGCTCCAAACCATAAGCTCGAACTACCATCATGTTGTAATGTAGCAAACTAGGTAACTATGTTGAAGTGAAGCAAATTCGATCGCCAAATCCAAAGACTCCAAAGACTGAAGGCTATCGAATCTATGCTTACAAGCTGACTATCTGAAAATATGACTCTAGGCTGCCCGTATGGAAAATTGTGGACACCCAGAGTTTAGGAAGGGAACAATAAACTCCAGGTCAGTCGTGGGACTGGTGTAACCAAATGAAAACAGCTTTTTCTTTGAAAAAAACAAACAAAAGAATTTTAAAAGAAATTCGCTATGCTTTTTGGAAAATGAAACTACCATAAGGCCACTCGCCACACACACAATGCAAACGCACAATTGGAGGAAATTTCTCCTTATGATAGTCAAACATGCTTGATACGCGAAAATCCTTTTGATATTATTATTAGTGCATAGTGCAGAAAAAATTTGCAAGTATAATATTAATCTTAGCCAGCATACACATTTCGTAGTATGCCTACTATAGCTACCATATTTAATAGCAGGTTACCGCCACATTCCATGGCAGGCTATACAACTAAAACCATACAGGGCACGTATTGTTTCTCTAGATTGCCAACAAATGGTCAGGCTAAGGAACTTCCTATGCCACCTGGGTACGCCTCTAGTGGGACGCCTCGAGAACTTAACCAGCTCTCTGCCAACACAAGGCCGAGTTACCCCCGTAACTAGGTAACTACTACATGAGTATGTCATCCCCCGGTCGTTACCGAACTTTATCCGAGGATCCTCAACACCAACAACCACAAAGTAATACATTTGCAGCAACCACGTAAGTTAAATATCTATGCTCCATACCATGATACCACCTTTTTCCAGAAGGAAATGGACATACCCTAAAGGGCGCGACCCTCATAACCTTGCCGCATTCTTTCTATTTTGACCATTTTCGGGTTGTGAGGTCCAACGAGGTCTCGTCCATAAAGCTACGCTTTTCACAAAAGCCATGCTTTGATCAACAAATGATCAGCAGCACTTCATATGCCACATTACCAAATTGGGAATGTATCACTAATAACCATCAACTACATAACCTCTGAGCTCGTACGTCTCAGAGATAGGTGTTAAGCTAAGAGAATAAATTCTCCACCACCAAACAGAAACATATTTGATAGAACCAGCTTAACATCTCAAAGTGTAATGTCAGACGTACATCCATACAAGTCCGTTCTGGGTTCGAACGGAACCGAAGGCACTTCAAAAGAAGCCTTTGCAAATTCGGATAATCCCTAATCATGTCTGGACTCTCCATCACAAAGGGTGATCAAATCTCTATACTGGGGCCATTTGGTGCAGAGACATTCGACAGGTAATCCTTTCGCTTTCGAAAATACCCGGTCTTTACCATCGGTCTTCAAATGCTATCCATTTCATCGTATCATTATTTGGAATAGGTTTTATGACATAAAGTCCTCTCCCGGCTAAACCGAATAATGAGCGCTTACTTTTAAAAACATATGGATATAGTGGGATCTTAGTAAAGTCACAACTTTTAGCCCAAAACCTTTCCTTTTGAATGGTTTAAACAATTTCCACTTGTAATCTTTTTAAACAAAAGATCCATCTTTTAATATTTTAAACAAAAGATCCTCCTTTAAAATCCACTTCAATTTTGAAACAAAGTTCACCAATCTTTAACAAAGATTCATTCATAGCTTTCAAAACAATTTCCATTTCAAACTTGAAAATGTTTCAACAAAAACTGGAAGTTCTTTCGTTATATGAAAGCCGTTATCATTTGGAAACAAATGCTTTTTGTTTCTGAAAAATCCGATCAAATATACACAAGTTATAGCCTTTAAAAGTATAAACCAGAAAATTAGCGAACTGCCGTATCATCGGCAAGTTCTATTTGAATTAAATTCAAATTCCCAAAATAATTTATTTAAAATAGTTTTAAATCCATATATATATATATATATACTGTATAACTTATATACCCCTTTCAAACCATACCTTCCAAAATAATTTCAAAACTTAAACAAGATATATTATATTCAAACTAAATTTCAATTTCAAAACATCTTTTCCAAAAACTTTTCATATTCAACCCAATTCCATTTCCAAAACCATTTGGATTCAAAATTCAAATTTTAAATAAAATAATATTTAAATTCAAAATATCTATGACTTAAGAAATTTCCTCGTGCAATCCATATTTGTGTGTGTGTGGTGTAGTCCAGGGGTTTTACACAGAACAATACAATGCCATCAATCATCACAATCCTAGCACAACAATATCGATAAGCGGTATAATCCTATAACGCTTATCTTTATTCATAGATTTACAGATAAATAACATAAATTCATCACTGATAAATAAATTACATTCATCACAGCACAAATCAAAATAATTCATATCACAAAGCGTCGTGCATCAAGGATATTGAACAATTTAAAGCATTTCATACAATTCAAACAACCATAAGTAAGATCAATTAGTCATCTGATTAATTTAAACCGGATTAATTATTTATGAATAAATACTAATGCTGGTTAATTAATATTAATTAATTACAAACCATCTTAATTAATTATCCTTTAATCATTTATTAATTAACCTTTAATAATAAATTAGTTAACCTTTTATTATTAATTAATCAACCTTTAATAATAAATTAGTTAACCTTTTATTATTAATTAATCAACCATTAATTAATAAATTAATCAACCTTTAATCATTAAATAATTAACCTTTAATTATTTAATTATTCTTTAATACATTAACTAATTAACCCTTAATTAATTACCATTTAATTAATTAATAAGTGATTATCCTAATCGCTTATATTAATAAATCACAAATTAATTACATTGAGTAATTATCCTTTAATCCCTTGATTAATCAACTTTAATCACTAATTAATTATTTTTAATTAAGTAATTATCTTTAAGTAATTAATTTCCTTTAATTACATTTATTAATTAATCTTAATTATCCTTTAATGTAATTACACAAAGTAATTATTCCTTAATTACATTAAGTAAAAATTATTTATTAATTACATTAAGTAATTATCATTATCTTTTAAATTAAGTAAATTAAGAAATTACTCAAAATCTTAATTTAATCAAAAGATAATCCATTTATCTTAATTAATGACTTAACTCTTAATTAATTTAATTATATTTGAAAACACTCAAGGATTTAAATCAAATAATTAACCTAATACAAAATTATTTTTTTAAAACCAAATCAACTTTAAATTTAAAAACGATTAACTTTAAAAATTTAACCTTTATATAAATTTATTATTAACCAATAAATTTACATATATTTTTAAGTCACTTAATAATTAAAAATACTTTTATCTTCTTAATTTAGCTATTAAATTTTGTTTTAAATAATCTTAAGAATAAATTAATGAAAGTATATACATATTAAAACAATTACAACTTTATTAATTAAAATAATTTAAGCTAATCCCAAACTTAGAGTAAAACATTTATCATTTGAAGGAAAATTTGTTTTAAGAAAATAATTCAAAACTTGATCGATTAAAAACTTGATTCATTTGAAAATTTAAACCTACTATTACTTGTGCCCGAGATAACTCGAGTGTTTACCCGAGCCAGATCGAATTTTATCCGAGTACACTCCCGAGCTATCTTTTTTTTTCCTAAAACCTATTATGTTTTAAAATTTTAAACTGTTATAAATACACAACAAACAACCCGATGGCAAACTCGAGCTATTACCACAATTCCCCGATATCAACTCTGAGACAAACTTCATCTTCCTCAATCTCAACAAACCCAGACACGATGATACCTCGTATATGTGCACATGTCACCGTAGACGTTCTGACCAACGTCGCCATCGCTGGAAAGTCAGCTTCGATCACCATACGAAATTCCGACCACCAAAATCATAAGACATTCACGAATTCAAGTTTGAGCATATCAACTTCCACTTGGAACAAAACCAGTCACCTAAATTACCTTGCATCGCCTAGCTCCAATCGTCAGAAGCCTCACCGATGAACCCATAGCCTCGCCAGATCCCCAAGCTTCATTTCCCATGCCTGCGATCAACACCAGCACCTTCACGGCAGTACATTCGTTTCGATAAAACCATTTACAAAAATAGGCGATCGAACCCTTGTTCGACTTCGTCAATCAACTCCGACTATCAGAAAAATCCCAAACTATTTTTCCCTCGATCCACGGCACTTCGACCAACTCCAGACCAAACCCCGACACAAACTTTGACGCCGATCATCGTAAATCGAAAAAAATGCCCAAATAGTTCAACTCAGAAATACCCAATGCATACAGACTTAAAAATCCAGATTTATATATCAAAATCCATCATTTAGCTTGACGTTTCAGTTTATAAAAACAAAAATTGAAATAAGCATTATCGATTTTATCCAATTTTTGAATTTCACTGTTCTTTTTTTTAGATGATATTCAAGCTTATTTAACTTAAAAATAATTTTACACCTTAGTTTATGTTTAAAGAAACATAATTTGTTTAAATACCAAAACCGATAAGAGATTATATGAGAAGATTTGGAAATTTTTTGATCTAAACTTTTATCCTATAATTATAAAATGGAGATATATATGTATACAGACATGCATATCTCTATATCTGCACATTTACAAACATGCAAACCAAATTCACTCAATCATTCAAGAACGTCTCATATCATACTTCAGAGATCAAGATATATAGGTTAGGATCATAAAAGGGGAGTTTTCTCACCTCAAAATGAAGAATAGAATCTGGAAGTAGATTTTTGAAAACCTAGAATTGTTTCTTGATTGATCTGAAAATTCTCTGGTAATGTTTTGATCTAGAACTTATATTTGCTTTGAGTTGAATCTGTACTTGATTTGCTGAATTGAATCCATGCTTAGAGATGGTCTTTGTTTTGATTCAACTTGAATCTGGTTATGATTTCCAGGTTGAAAATTGATTTTGAACTTTGTTGAGTTGATCTTGTTTTCAGGTTGAAACTTGAATTGATTTTCTTTTTAGTTTACAGACTTTTGTTTCAGGTTTTTGTTTTGTCTGAGTTGAATTGATCTGGTTTTGTTTTGATTTTGTTTTTCAGGTTTATGTTTTTGCTTTTCTTTAGTTTTGAACCAAATGAGAGAAGGAGGAGATTATGATATATATAACTTTTATTTTCCTTTATTGTTATTTTCAAAAAGAAAAATAAAAATAAAACCAAACATGACACTTGTCTCTTTTTATGCTGATTACAAATGTTTTAATACATTTTTAAAATATTTACACTCGTTAAAACAAACATTTTTTTGTTTAAACCCTTGATTTATCAATTGCTTATATTTATGTGAATTATGTAATATATTTACATATATTTATGTAATATATTTAGTTTAAATATATACATAACTAAATTTATTTCAAGTATAAAAGAAAAGTATTTTAAACTTTTTGTTAATTTAAGAAAATTATACTTATATCAATTTTTAAAGAAAAATGATTTTAAAGCTAATTATACTTTAATGAGTAAACACACATATGTATATAATACAGAATTTAGCTTTAAACAAATGTTGAAAATTTACTATATTAATTTCAGAAATAACTTTCATACCAATACATATACATACATATATATATATATTATAATTCCAATTTTTTTATTAATTTTAAAATATGGAGTATTTAAATTCAATTTTTTTTAAAATATTTATTTTTGAGTTTCAAATTCAAAATTCAATTTAAAATCAATCTATATTCATATATATATAAATAAACAACAAATATCTTTATTTAATTTGGAAAATTTCATATTGATTCATATTTATATCCAAAATTTTTATATTAATTATCAAATTAAATTTGACTCAAAACCGGGATCGTTACAGATTCCCCCTTAAGAAAATTTCGTCCCCGAAGTTTGCCAAACAGGGAGACAAACAAGAATAGATGGAGAATGTTTTACCAGATCAAACTGAATATCTATTCTGCATTTGGCATACCAAATCAGATTATCATCAATAAATACGAGATTAACTTATTCAATATTTCAAGAAGCACTCGGGTCATTATTTCTACGAAATATGTAGGGGCATTGGTTAGTCTGAAGGGATAACTAACCATCCGTAAAAAGTACCGAGACCCCAAATAATAGATAAATGGATACAATCCTATTTTAACTTTATATTTGTTAATCGATTTATTTCAATTTAAATTTTAAATTCATTAGAGTTAAAACGAAAAGCTGATAGAAAACTGATGACGAGAATACGAGATAGGAATTTATCTGCAACGATTTGCAGGGCCACCATCATACCGAAGCTTCTTCTTATGGCTGCCAGGAAGCCATCGGAGAATTGAAACTGAACAATGATTAAAAGAAGATTGAGGAAAAATATTGTTTCCTTGTTGTTGCAAGGTATTGACCATTTGTAGTGGTACTCCCATGTCCCTTACCTCGTCCTCTTCTTGCACTCATACTCACTATCAGTGAATAGCAAGAGAATTTACTGAGGCATATGGACGGATATCTTAGGGATATACTCATTCTAGGGCATTTATAATGTGTTATACTCCTGAGCTAAAGTTCTTAATCTACCTTTAAGTCTGATACCAAATTTGATGACCCTGACTCGACCTTCGATAATCGACACCCAAATACATCACCTGTATTCGAATGTCGCAGGTTCAAACATCGAATTGGTTCGCCGGAGCTTATAACACATTAAGTAAATACAACACAGCTGAAACAGAATGAATGATTTTATTGATATACAATGGATACAACATTGATACAAATGAAATGTACAACATTATCAGAGATACAAGACACCAACGGAAGAAAAAAGCAACAGCAGCAGCGGGAAACAACATCTACAATGCCAAGCTCCAAACCATAAGCTCGAACCACCATCACGTTGTAATGTAGAAAACTAGGTAACTATGTTGAAGTGAAGCAAATGCGATTGCCAAATCCAAAGACTCCAAAGATTGAAGGCTATCGAATCTATGCTTACAGGCTGACTATCTGAAAATATGACTCTAGGCTGTCCGCGTGGAAAATTATGGGCACCCAAAGTTTAGAAAGGGAACAATAAACTCCAGGTCAGTCATGGGAGTGGTGTGGGCAAATGAAAATAGTTTTATCTTTGAACAAAACAAACAAACAAATTTTTAAAAGAAATTTGCAATGCTTTTTGGAAAATAAAACTACCATAAGGCCTCCCGCCACACACACAATGCAAACGCACAATTAGAGGAGATTTCTCCTTATGATAGTCAAACATGCTTGATACGCGAAAATCCTTTTGATGTTATTGTTAGCGCATACTGCAGAAAACATTTGCAAGTATAATATTAATCTTAGCCAGCATACACATTTCGTAGCATGCCTACGATAGCTACCATGTTCAATAGCAGGTTACCGCTACATTCCATGGCAGGTTATACCACTAAAACCGTACAGGGCGCGTATTGTTTCTTTGGATTGCCAACAAATGGTCAGGCTAAGGAACTTCCTATGCCACATGGGTACGCCTCTAGAGGGATTCCCCGAGAACTTAACCAGCTCTTTGCCAACACAAGGCTGGGTTACCTCTGCAACTAGGTAGCTACTACACGAGTTTGTCATCCCCCGGTCGTTACCGGCCTTTATCCAAGGATCCACAACACCAACAACCACAAAGTAATACATTTGCAGCAGCCACATAGGTTAAATATCTGGGCTCCATACCATGATACCGCCTTTTTCCCAATGGAAATGGACATACCCTAGAGGGCGCGACCCTCATAACCTTGCTGCATTCTTCTTGTTTTGACCATTTTTGGGTTATGAGGTCCGACAAAGTCTCATCCACAAAGCTACGCTTTTCGCAAAAGCCATGCTTTGAGCAATAAATGATCAGCAGCGTTTCGTATGCCACATTACCAAATTAGGAATGTATCACTACTAACCATCAACTACATAACCTCTAAGCTCGTACGTCTCAGAGAAGGGTGTTAAGCTAAGAGAATAAATTCTCCGTCACCAAATAGAAATGTATTTGATTGAAACCAGCTTTACATCTCAAAGTGTAATGTCAGACATACATCCATACAAGTCCGTTCTGGGTTCGAACGGAACCAAAAGCACTTCAAAAGAAGCCCTTGCAAATCCAGATAATCCTTAATCACATCCGGACTCCCCACAAAGGGTGATCAAATCTCTATACCGAGGCCATTAGGTGCAGAGACAATCGACAGGTAGTCCTTTCGCTTTCGAAAATACTCGATCTTCACCACCGGTCTTCAAATGCTATCCATTTTGTCGTATCATTATTCGAAATGGGTTTTATGACATAAAGTCCTCTCCTGGCTAAACCGAATAATGAACAATTAATTTTAAAAACATATAAATATAGTTGGATCTTAGTTAAGTCACAACATTTAGCCCAAAACCTTTCCTTTTGAATGGTTTAAACAATTTCCACATATAATATTTTTAAACAAAAGATCCACCTTTTAATCTTTTCCAAAAGATCCTCCTTTAAAATCCACTTCAATTTTGAAAGAAAGTTCACCAATCTTTAACAAAGATTCATTCATAGCTTTCAAAAAAATTTCCATTTCAAACTTGAAATCTTTCAACAAAAACTGGAAGTTCTTTCGTTTTATGAAAGCCATTATCATTTGGAAACAAATGCTTTTCGTTACGAAAAAATCCGATCATATATACACAAGTTATAGCCTTTATTGGCAAGTTCTATTTGAATTAAATTCAAATTCCCAAAACAATTTATATAAAATAGTTTTAAATCCATATATATATATATATATATTGTATAACTTATATACCCCTTTCAAACCATAACTTCCAAAATAATTTCAAAATTTAAACAAGATATATTATATTCAAACAAATTTCAGTTTCAAAACTTCTTTTCCAAGAACTTTTCATATTCAACCCAATTCCATTTCCAAAACCATTTGGATTCAAAATTCAACTTTTAAATAAAATAATATTTAAATTCAAAATATCTGTGACTTAGCCAATTTCCTCGTGCAATCCATATTTGTGTGTGTGGTGTAGTCCATGGGTTTAGCACACAACAATACAATATCATCAATCATCAAAATCCAAGCATAACAATATCGATACGTGGTATAATCCTATAACGCTTATCTTCATTGAAAGATTCACAGATAAATAATATAAATTCATCACAGATAAATAAATTACATTCATCATAGCTCAAATCAAAATAATTCATATCACAATGCATCACACAACAGGGATATTGAACAATTCAAAGCATTTCATACAATCCAAACATCCATAAGTAAGATAATTAGTCATCTAATTAATTTAAACCAGATTAATTATTTATGAATAAATTATTAATCTTGGTTAATTAATATCAATTAATTACAAACCATCTTAATTAATTATCCTTTAATCATTTATTAATTAACCTTTAATAATAAATTAGTTAACCTTTTATTATTAATTAATTAACCTTTAATTAATAAATTAATCAACCTTTAATCATTAAATAATTAACCTTTAATTATTTAATTATCTTTTAATACATTAATTAATTAACCCTTACTTAATTACCATTTAATTAATAAGTGATTATCTTAATCACTTATATTAATAAATCATAAATCAATTACATTGAGTAATTATCCTTTAATCCCTTGATTAATCAACTTTAATCACTAATTAATTACGTTTAATTAAGTAATTATCTTTAAGTAATTAATTACCTTTAGTTACTTTCACTAATTAATCTTAAATATCCTTTAATGTAATTACACAAAGTAATTATCTCTTAATTATATTGAGTAAAAATCTTTTATTAATTACATTAAGTAATTATCATTATCTTTTAAATTAATTACATCAAGAAATTTCTCTAGACCTTTATTTAATCAAAAGATATTCCATTTATCTTAATTAATGACTTAACTCTTAATTAATTTAATTATATTTGAAAACGCTCAAGGATTTAAATCAAATAATTAACCTAATACAAAATTATTTTTTAAAACCAAATCAATTTTAATCCTAAAAATGATTAACTTTAAAATTTTGATTTTATATAAATTTATTATTAACCAATAAATTTACATATATTCTTAAGTCACTTAATAATTAAAAACTCTTTTATCTTCTTAATTAAGCTATTAAATTTTATTTTAAATAGTCTTAAGAATAAATTAATGAAAGTATATACATATTAAAACAATTTCAACTTTATTAGTTAAAATAATTTAAGCTAACCCCAAACTTAGAGTAAAACATTTATCAATTGAAGGAAAATTTGTTTTAAGAAAATAATTCAAAACTTGATCGATTAAAAACTTGATTCATTTTAAAATTTAAACCTACTATTACTGAGATAACTCGAGTGTAAACCTGAGCCAGATCAAATTTTACCCGAGTACACACCTGAGCTATCTTTTTTTCTTTCTAAAATCTGTTATGTTTTAAAATTTTAAACTGTTATAAATGTTGAATATGCGATTATATGATTTTTGTTTGATGATAATAAACATATATATATTCGTGTAAATGTATTTTTTAACGTACTATTTTATTTTTTCATAGATTAAATAAATATTTGCTGAATAAAAATAAATAACACAGAATTTGAATTCAAACAGAATTTTTATTCAAACAAATATTTATTACAATCTTTGAATAGTGCAAAGTTCAAGCTCTCGCTGTCTGTGTGTGTATAATTACAGTACAACTTTGATTACATCACGATTCACATTTACATATGACCTCACTATACATCACTCATTCACTCAGCTCGTATTTTATCTTCAACTTCACTCCAAATTGAATCCAGCATCTGAGCAATCTGTAAAAATAAATATTGACACAGTAAAATTGAAAAGGAAATATTTTTGCAGTATAAAACAAAATGTGAATTTTGAAAATAATATTTTTCTTAGTTATTTGGGTTGTTCGTCATCATTTAATCAATTCATCATACACGAACAGCTTGTGACATACACAGTGTATCACTGTATATGCCACAAGACCGTGCACATCGATATATACACTTGATAAATTTACAGGGACAGGTAAGCACAGGTCAAACCCAAATTATCAGATTCAACTCAAGTGCAATAAAATAATGTCACAACAGAGTTCAACATCACTCGAAGTACAAGTCGATGCAAACATACATGAACATATATATATGCAGTGCACATGTGAAATAGACTACAAGTACTACATGAAACAAATATCCAAACTGCCTCAATTGATCAAGATAGTTACAATGCAGCTGCAGTAACTCGAAGCAACTAATCGACCCAAATCAAACTACAATAACCAGAGTGACAATGCATGCTACAGGTCTGGACAACATGAATGCACAATCACACATGAATACAACTTAAATGCAAGCACACTCAAGGCACGGTGCATATCAAACCAGAAGTATGCTCGAAGCAAAAATCCAATCCAAGTTCAAGCTATATAAGCAAAACTCAAACCAGAGACAACTGATATCAACTAAGTTCAAATGAATAAAGACAGCAAGCTTCAGATGGATAATGCAAGTACAGACTCAAGTGATACAAGAACATGAATGCACAACAATACAAAGAGATCAGCAAAGACCAAGGCACAACACACAACAACAATGATACAAGAACACTAACAACTTGAAGGAACCAAACCACAATGTCATGCAATGGTTCTATCAAAATATGCTACAGGATGATCAAACTCAATGCAACATGACAATGCAGACTCGTGTACACAGCTTCACTGGCCGAAGTCATAAAACAGCAATACTACATAAATGAAGACTCGGCATGCACATGAAGACTGATTCAAGTGAAAGGCAACTATACACATGAAGTCAATAAGGCAACAAGTCCAGTTACAACCAAGAATAAGGCACAGTAAAGAAGCACCAGTTACTAACATATAAAATTGGAAACCAATGCAAACTACTGAATTCCAATGATGAACAGAGATCAACCGTACAGGTCAATGAAGTTTCAAGTCAAGGCCGAAGCCATCAGAAATTCATAGAAAACAAAGAACAAAATCGACAAATCAATATCTCTTGGTTGCAAAGTTACAAACTCCAAATTCTTATATATGGCAAGTCATGGAATCGCATACACAATATCAAGTGCCGAAGTCAACATAAAATCAAATGAAAATCATCAAGCCGTGGATAACAAGGAATCGAACCAAGTCATAGTTCAAAACCGTGTGAATTGAAAAAGTCAGAGAAATCATCAACATCCGAACGAAATCAGATGGCCGAAGTAAAAAGTTGAAAAAAATCAGACGAACGCAAATAAAAGAGATCGAATCCATATATATACCCACAAACCATCATCGGCATAGAGCAATCAAGTTCGAGGATATAAACAAGAATAAATAAAGAGGAAATCACATACCATATCATTCAGCCGAACTTGACAATATTGAAGTAGCCGTCTGCAATTCAAAGCAACAATGGATCGAAAAAGCAAGCAATGATAAATCATCAGTTTTAATCGAACAAACTGAAGCGGTGCTTCAATAACCCTAGTTTGGAACGAAGGAACGAAAGCCCTAATTTTGATCGAACAAAGAAAGGAACAGAGCCGCCATTATCTCAATTAAGGAATGGGCCACAAAATTAGAAAAAGAGAAAATAGTCGGCCTTTTATTTTATAAGGGCTATAGTTTTTAAATAAGGGTTTATTTGTTTTTAAATTGTCTTAAATTTGTATTTCAATTTTAAACCGCTGTAATTTTTAGTCGTTTGACTAGGGGACAAATTACGTGGCGTAGTTTGAGAATTCGCAACTTAGTGGCTGAGTTGTAGCAGGGTTTTGAGCGTAGAGTTAGGTTAGTCAGTAGTGGGTGTCGCGAGTTTACGTGTGTAAGCATGTGACTACTTAATTTCTAGTAGAAACCTTGGGGGCGGCACGTAGGCAGGTTTTTGCCGAAGCTGGGTAAATTCTGTGTCGTTCTATTTCTGCATTTATTATTCTGCTATTATCTGTGCTGCTATTATTCTGTGATATGTGTTGAAATTATTTTATAAACTTCCGCAATTAACTTTTATAATTAATAACATCATCCTATTCACCCCCTCTAGGGTGAAACCGATCCTACAAGTGGTATCAGAGCTAGGAACAAAAGCCATTTTTGTTTTAAAAATTTGATTTTTTCAAAAACAAATTTTTGTTTTAAAAATTTGAATTTTTAAAAATGGCTACTTTTGCTAAGGATCGTTCCAATATTATTCCTCCTATTTTTGATGGAACAGATTTTTTAAATTGGAAATTGAAAATGGAAATTTATTTAAAATCTGTTAATGTTAAATATTGGGATATTATTGAAAATGGGTGTGATATAACAGATAAGAAAATTATCTCGATTAATGCTCTAGCTATGCATTTATTATATTCTCATATTAATCAAGATAATTTTAGTTTCATCTCTCATTGTGAAAATGCACAGAAAATTTAGAATACTTTAAATGCAATATATGGTGCAAAAGTCAACAGCAATGAGAAATCCTCCACAACCAACTCAGTTAAAGAAATATGCTTAACAGAATTGGAAAAAGGCAGTTGTGATGAGGTTGATGATAGAGCAGCTGAGATGGCGATAAAGAGATTCAAAAAGTAGAACCACAAATACAGAAATCCAGCTCCAAATCAATAATTGAAAAGCAAATAATTGAAGCACTAGACAACTCAGAAGAACACGGGATATTTGCAACAAACCCGGTGATATCAAGCCCAATTATCCTCGAAATCAACACGACCAAGAAAAGAAATTAAAAAGGAGAAATTCTACAGCCACATGGAATAAAAGTGATGATGATAATAAAAGCACTAGCAGTAAGAGTGAAAGAGTAAATATGTGCCTACAAGGAGATATAACTGATAGCGACGATGACGAGCCAAGCGAGGTGTCAAAACTCCCTCACTCAGAATTACTTATTTATTTCCACGAAGTAAATGGCTGTTTTGAACGACTTAGGGAGAAATACGCTAAAATTGAATCACAAAGAGATAGTTTGATTGAACTAAATGAACAGCTTGAACAATTAGTTAAAAACTATCAAAATAAGACTCCTAAGTGTGACAAGTGTCCATTGTTTGAAGAAGAAATTAAAAAATCAGAAACTAATATAAAATCACTTGAAAATGAAATTCTGATTTTAAAAGAGAGTGAAAATACTAGGAGAGAGAACTCTATTAAAAAGTGCACACAATTGTTGAACGAAAATGAATCTCTCAAAACACAAGTCCAACAACTGTCAACGACTTTAGAAAAATTTTCAAAAAGTGAAAAATCGTTGAATATGCTATTAGGAAAGCAAACTGTTAATACAGTTAGACAAGGACTTGGATATAATCAATCTGAAAATGATAAAAACAAAATTAATCAAGTCAATTCTATGTGCACAATTCGTAGAAAATATGGACACAATCACAATAATTATTGGTATGGACCCAAACACGTGAAACTATACCAATTTGGGTTCCAAAAGGCACAAATATAAAATCTCTCAAATTTAAACAAATTTGGGTGCCAAAAGGAACATATATAAATAGTTATGGGTCTCCACAAATTTTTTTTTCAAAATATTCTGCCACTAACAATCATGGACCTATAAAAACAAATAGGTCACAAAAATCTTTCATCATGTAGCCGTGGTGGCAGGCTAAGGAACAACAATAGTGTAACTTGGATTCTGGCTATTCCAAGGACACAACGAGCATCAAAGCAAAGTTCCTTAGCCTAGTACAAAGGTGACAGAATCACAATGGGCAACCATGAAAAATTACCGTAAAGGTAAAACAGGTAATGGTATATTTTGAGCGATATATTAAATGTGATAATCTGCACCGTATTCTGAATTAAATCAGCCAATAATATGATGATGAAATAATGATGATTTTGATTCTGACTTATTCAAAATAGTTGGCCAATTCTATTCTCATGCCAAGAACACTATAAAAATCACTAGAATCTTCGAACTACTTCATATATATTAGCTTGAATTAATAATAGTGTTCTATTGGATGATAGTACATTTGGTTATTTTACGGCTAACTCTATATTCACGGTTTTTGATTATTAAGACGGCTTTAATTCAAATTCAAGAGAATGTCATTTAAAATGCTGTTAAAATTGAGTTTGAAATTTTTGGTGCACACTTCATGATCTGGTCTATCAAATAGTGATAATTTTGAGTGAAAGAGAAATTCAGATGCAGATTACACTGGTAATCTAGTTGATAGAAAACTTACCAGTTGAACGTGAATTTTGTAGAAGACATTTAGAAACTGCATCGTTTTTTGAAAATAACTGCATATTTTTCAATTCAAATAATTTTCAAATAGCAGAAATTTTTCTCATATAACCCCTTCTAGAAAATCATTTTTGACCATATTTTTAGATCAGTCATTTTGAAAAATTGATTTTGTAATTACTTTTAAAATTTGACTTTAAGTGACTATTTTGATTAATCTGACTCCCTAGTAATTATCGAAAAGATAAATAGTGATTGAAAAAGTGATGAGTGTTAATATTAATCATACGTTATAACTCGAGACGGTATAATTTGTAAATTTCTTTAGAAATTTAAACAAGAGTTATAAAACTTTATGTTGGTAAAAATTCCATGACCATCCCTATTTCTATCATATTTCTAACGACCATCACTCATCAAAATTCTATATAGTTTGTCGATATGTGGTACTTTAAACAAGAATCATTCATTTTTCATCATATATTTATTTAAAAAAAATGGTAATAAAAATAAATAAATAAATACCAAAGTATTCACTCTCATTTAAAAGTCCTCACAGTTATGCATGGGTGAATTACTTGGAATTTGTTATGTGCTTCCATGCTCATTTAAATGTCCTAACGGTTATGCATGTGTGGAACGCATATTAAAATTGATTTTTAAAATAAACAAGTTGATTTTAATCTCATTTAAAAGTCCTCACGGTTATGCGTGGTTAGAAGATACTTGAATTCATTTTTTAAAAATAAAATTGGAATACTACTAATCTCGTTTAAAAGTCCTAATGGTTATGCATGGTTAATAGATATTCAAATTCCTGATATAAATATACCGCAAATAGACAGAACTGTATGGTTTTATATGATGACATCATTCCCACCATTCTAATAGTGGAATATGCGCCTAACAAAGTATTTATGATTTTTGTTTGATTTTTTTATTGAAATTTAATGTTTATATTCAATTGAGTTTTAATGTTGGAGTAATATCGATCACTTTATCTCTATTTTCTCTAACACTATTACTCTTTTGCTGATAACAAAAGGGGGAGAGAAAAGTTAAGACTTTGTCAAATAAAATCAAGTAAAGGTGAAATATTTTCCATTTGCATCTAGGCTCATTTGCATATTTTTATTTGTATGCATATATATAGGGAGAGCTTTGTGTAGAGAGGAAGCATTTAAATAGGGGGAGCAATTAGAGTATATCTACGATCAAATACATTTTTAACATATTCAAAATCTTAAATATATGTTTGTTATCATCAAAAGGGGGAGATTGTTGAATATGCGATTATATGATTTTTGTTTGATGATAATAAACATATATATATTCGTGTAAATGTATTTGTTAATGTACTATTTTATTTTTTCATAGAATAAATAAATATTTGCTAAATAAAAATAAATAACACAGAATTTGAATTCAAACAGAATTTTTATTCAAACAAATATTTATTACAATCTTTAAATAGTACAAAGTTCAAGCTCTCACTGTACATATATATATAATTACAGTACAACTTTGATTACATCACGATTCACATTTACATATGACCTCACTACACATCACTCATTCACTCAACTCGTATTTTATCTTCAACTTCACTCCAAATTGAATCCAGCATCTGAGTAATCTGCAAAAATAAATATTGACACAGTAAAATTGAAAAGGAAATATTTTTGCAGTATAAAACAAAATGTGAATTTTGAAAATAATATTTGCCTCGGTTATTTGGGTTGTTCGTCATCATTTAATTTTCAATTCATCATACACGAACAGCTTGTGACATACACAGTGTATCACTATATATGCCACAAGACCGTGCACACCGATATATACACTTGATAAATTTACAGGGACAGGTGAGCACAGGTCAAACCCGCATTATCAGATTCAACTCAAGTGCAGTAAAATAATCTCACAACAGAGTTTAACATGACTCGAAGTACAAGTCGATGCAAACATACATGAACACATATATAGGCAGTGCACATGTGAAATAGACTATAAGTACTACATGAAACAAATATCCAAATTGCCTCAAATGGTCAAGATAGCTACAATGCAGCTGCAGTAACTCGAAGCAACTAATCGACCCAAATAAAACTACAATAACCAGAGTGATAGTGCATGCTACAGGTCCAGACAACATGAATGCACAATCATACATGAATACAACTCAGATGCAAGCACACTCAAGGCAAAGTGCATATCAAACGAGAAGTATGGTCGAAGCAAAAATCCAAACCAAGTTCAAGTTATACAAGCAAAACTCAAACCAGAGACAACTGACATCAACTAAGTTCAAATGAATATAGACAGCAAGCTCCAGATGGATAATGCAAGTACAGACTCAAGTGATACAAGTTCGAACAATGCTCAATGCACAGCAATACAAAGAGATCAACAAAGACCAAGGCACAACACACAACATGACTATACAAGAACATTAACAACTTGAAGGAACCAGACCACAATGTCATGCAATAGTTCTATCAAAATATGCTACAGGATGATCAAACTCAACGCAACATGACAATGCATACTCGTGTACACAGCTTCACTGGCCGAAGTCATAAAACAGCAAGACTACATAAGTGAAGACTCGGCATGTACATGAAGACTGATTCAAGTGAAAGGCAACTATACACATGAAGACAATAAGGCAACAAGTCCGGTTACAACCAAGAATAAGGCACAGTACAGAAGCACCAGTCACTAATATATAAAACTGGAAACCAATGCAAACTACTGAATTCCAATGATGAACAACGATCAAGCATACAGGTCAATGAAGTTTCAAATCAAGGCCGAAGCCATCAAAAATTCATAGAAAAGAAAGAACAAAATCAACAAATCAAAACCTCTTGGTTGCAAAGTAACAAACTCCAAATTCTTATATATGGCAAGTCATGGAATCGCATACACAATATCAAGTGCCGAAGTCAACATAAAATTAAATGAAAATCATCAAGCCGTGAATAACAAGGAATCGAATCAAGTCACAATTCAAAACCGCGTGAATTGAAAAAGTCAGAGAAATCATCAACATCCAAACGAAATCAAATGGCCGAAGTAAAATGTTGAAAAAAAATCAGACGAACGCAAATAAAGGAGATCGAATACATATATATACCCACAAATCATCATCGGTATAGAGCAATCAAGTTCGAAGATATAAACAAGAATAAATAAAAAGGAAATCACATACCATATCATTCAGCCGAACTTGACAATATTGAAGTAGCCGTCTGCAATTCATAGCAACAACGGATCAAAAAAGCAAGCAACGATAAATCATCAGTTTCGATCGAACAACCCGAAGCGACGCTTCAATAACCCTAATTTGGAACGAAGGAACGAAAGCCCTAATTTTGATCGAACAAAGAAAGGAACAGAGCTACCGTTATCTCAATTAAGGAACGAGCCACAAAATTATAAAAAGAGAAAAGGGCCGACCTTTTATTTTATAAGGGCTATAGTTTTTAAATAAGGGTTTATTTGTTTTTTAAATTGTCTTAAATTTGTATTTCAATTTTAAACTGCTATAATTTCTAGTCGTGTGACTGGGGGACAAACTACGTGGCGTAGTTTGAGAATTTGCAACTCAGTGGCTGAGTTGTGGTAGGGTTTTGAGCATAGAGTTAGGTTAGTCAGTAGAAGGTGTCGCGATTTTACGTGTGTAAGCATGTGACAACTTAATTTCTAGTAGAAACCTTGGGGGCAGCACGTAGGCAGGTTTTTGCCCAAGCTGGATAAATTCTGTGTCGTTCTATTTCTGCATTTATTATTCTGCTATTATCAGTGCTGCTATTATTCTGTGATATGTGTTGAAATTATTTTATAATCTTCCGTAGTTAACTTTTATAGTTAATAGCAACACCCTATTCACCCCCCCTCTAGGGTGAAATCGATCCTACAATAAATACACACAAAACTACCCGATGGCAAACTCGAGCTACTACCACAATTCCTCGATATCAACTCCGAGACAAACTTCATCTTCCTCAATCTCAACAAACCCAGACACGATGATACCTCGTATACGTGCACACGTCACCGTCATCGTTCTGACCAACGTCGCCATTGCTGGCAAGTCAGCTTCGATCACCATACTAAATTCCAACCACCAAAATCACAAGACATTCACGAATTCGAGTTTGAGCATATCAGCTTCCACCTGGAACAAAACCAGTCACCTAAATTACCTTGCATCGCCTAGCTCCGATCGTCAGAAGCCTTACCGATGAACCCACAGCCTCGCCAGAGCCTCGAGCTTCATTTCCCGCGCCTGCGATCAACTCCAGCACCTTCACGGTGGTACATTCATTTTGATACAACCATCGACAAAAATAGGCGATCGAACCCTAGTTCGACTTCGTCAATCAACTCCGGCCATCAAAAAAATCCTAAACTATTTTTCCCTCGATCCATGACACTCCGGCCACCTTGAGACCAAACCCCGACAAACTTCGACGTCGATCATCAGAAATAAACAAAACTACCCATATCGTTCAGATCGGAAATACCTAATGCATACAGACTTAAAAATCTAGATTTATATATCAAAATTCATCTTTTTGCTTAACGTTTCAGTTTATAAAAACAAAAATTGAAATAAGCTTATCGATTTTATCCCATTTTTGAATTTCATTGTTCTTTCTTTTTTTTCAAATGATATTCAAGCTTATTTAACTTAAAAGTAATTTTAAACCTTAGTTTATGTTTAAAGAAATATAATTTGTTTAAATACTAAAACCTATAAGAGATTATATGACAAGATTTGTAATTTTTTTGATCTAAACTTTTATCCTGTAACTATAAAACAAAGATATATATGTATACAGACATGCATATCTTTATATCTGCACATTTATAAACATGCAAACCATATTACTCAATCATTCAAGAACATCTCATATCATACTTCAGAGGTCAGGATATATAGATTTAGAATCCAAAAAGGGGAGTTTTCTCACCTCAAAATGAAGAACAGAATCTGGAAGTAGATTTTTGAAAACCTGGAATTGTTTCTTGATTGATCTGAAAATTCTCTGGTAATGTTTTGATCTAGAACTTAAATTTGCTTTGAGTTGAATCTGCTACTTTGATTTGCTGAATTGAATCCCTGCTTAGAGATTATCTTGTTTTGATTCAACTTGAATCTGGTTTTGATTTCCAGGTTGAAAATTGATTTTGAACTTTGCTGAGTTGATCTTGTTTTTAGGTTGAAACTTGAATTGATTTTCTTTTTAGTTTACAAGCTTTTGTTTCAGGTTTTGATTTTGTCTGAGTTGAATTGATCTAGTTTTTTTTTATTTTGTTTTTCAAGTTTTTGTTTTTTATTTTCTTTAGTTTGAACCAAATGAGAGAAGGAGGAGATTATGATATATATAACTCTTATTTTCCTTTATTATTATTTTCAAAAATAAAAAGAAAAATAAAACCAAACATGACACTAGTCTCTTTTTATGCTAATTTGATTACAAATGTTTTAATACATTTTTAAAATATTTACACTTGTTAAAACAAACATTTTTATGTTTAAACCCTTGATTTATCAATTACTTATATTTGTATGAATTATGTAATATATTTACATATATTTATGTAATGCATTTTGTATTTAGTTTAAATATATACATAACTAAATATTTCAAGTATAAAAGAAAAGTATTTTAAACTTTTTATTAATTTAAGAAAATTATACTTATATCAATTTTTAAAGAAAAATGATTTTTAAAGCTAATTATACTTTAATGAGTAAACACACATATGGATATAATATAGAATTTAGCTTTAATCAACTTTGAAAATTTACTATATTAATTTCAAAATATCACTTTCATATAAATATATATACATACATACATATATATATATATATATATTATAATTCCAAAACAAATTTTATTAATCTTAAAATATAAAGTATTTAAATTCAATTTATTTTTTAAAAAAATATTTATTTTTGAGTTTCAAATTCAGAATGTAATTTAAAATCAATATATATTCATATATATAAATAACAACAAATATCTTTATTTAATTTGGAATATTTCAAATTAATTCATAATTAAATCCAAAAAATTTATATTAATTATCAAATTAAATTTGACTCAAAACCGAGATCGTTACATGGGTCTCAGGGTGGGGCGTCACAGAAGCTATGACGCCTCATTTTAAATTCCAAAATTCATTGTTTATTCCAGATAAATGATTTAATTTTTCAAATTTTAATTTAATTCACAATATTAAATTATAATTCCATTATAATTTAATATTAACAGGTAATCTTCAAACAAGGGTTGCTACAGACTCCCCCTTTCACAAAATTACATCCTCGCAATTTCTAGAGGAGAATATGTATTTAACATATTAATTTCATCAATCAAAGGAAAAGAAATAAGCTAGAGATAAAGAGATATTCTCTATTTCTCCCTACAGGCTTATTTAAAGAGTTAGAAAGTCGTTTGCAATGAAAAGACACAAGGTAGTTATGTCAATTTCAAAACAAAAAACAGTTTCTGGCCGTTACATGTCGACATGGTGGTAGGGGGATGTCAACATGTCCCTGTTAATTTTGGCAATTTTCTTTGTTTCTTTATATTATGTACAAGTCTATATATATAAACTTATATAATATAATGACAAGCATTCTAGAGATATTTTAGAGCTAATAAACAGAAATAAAGAATTTTCATTGATAAGTTTAGTTAACATTACATAAAACGATACATAACATTAACTAAAGAGGGATACAAACTAATACAACATGAAATAAAACTAGTATTAGTTAGAGGATGATGGATATGATGATAATCCAAGCTTACGACTTACTTTCCTTAAGAACTTGTTCATTTTGGTGGAAATCTTGTCCAACTTTTTACTAACGGATCTTTTGAGAATCCGTTGGTTTTTTACGATAATCTTTTGTTTCTTGAGAAGCGTTTTGTTGGATGGAATGTTGGGAGTGATAGGGTGTTCGATGCTTTCCGATGAAGTCTCTTCCTCCTCCTCCCCTTCTTCTTCAATTTACATCTCCACCCCTTCTTCCTCCTCCTCTTATTCTTCCCTCTCTTCACAAGCCGATCTCTCATCCTTTTCGGCAAGTGTTTCATATGGTTGAAACACAAGTGGAATTTTCATGAGAGAGATGTTTGCATGGTTAAACACTTCTCTATAAATGAACTCCTCTCTCTTATATTCAACATATAGTAGTTAAAAATCCAAGTGAGGTAAATTCCACGGTTTAAAGTGTTTTCATCTAAAGTAAAAAAAAAAAAAAATTGGACGAAATTCATCCAAAATCACTTGCGCCCAATTAATGTCATAGTGCCCAAAAATAGCAAAAGGAACCTTACAAACTTTTAAGGTCGGGTGATTGAAATTTCCTGATCTTAGAGTTATGGTATGTTGCAAAAGAAGGTTAACAATTCTAGCTTTAAGATGAAAATTTCGATTTATAAACTCAAAGTTATCCCCCTTCAAAAATGTGATGAAATGTCTCACGATCTTGTTCATCAATTTTAAAATCTGAAAGATCATTCTCATTTACTTACAACCAAGAATGTTACCCAAAATCTCACTATTTAAAACAATACGCGTTCCTTTAACACTACTCCACACTTCCCCTTCGTTTCCTTCATAAAAACCATGATTCAAATTTGCATAAAACATTTTGAGAATCTTCAATTAAGCTAAGAATTTAATTCTCTTCGAAAAGAACCTTGACCTCATATGAAGGAAAATCACTAAAGATAGCAAATTTTCCCGTGTGGACCTTTCTAAAGTTTACATAGATAATATAAGCTTTGAGAACTTTTGGATCATTGTAGAGGAACTCTTTGATGGCCTTGGGCAGTCTTATGGTGGGTGGAGTGCTTGAGGAAGCCATTTTTGAAGAAAGTAGAGAGCTTTAGAGTTTTAAAGAGAGTTTGATTTTGAAATGAAAGTGAAAAGATAGGATAAAGTTAAGGAGATAAATATATATTTAAGGGCCATGTTCTCTAATCAAGAGATACCCTTTCAGAGCTTTGGAAAGTGAAAAGGTGGACGGAAATTCAAAGTTTTGAATTCAAATTTGAGCTTCAAATTTCTGGCAGGGACGTCGACATGGGGAGTAGGGTCATGTCGACATGGATTCCCTAAATCATGTGACTTATTTTTCCTGCTTTATTTAATATTTATATCTATATTTCCTATAATCTAATTTATATTTTATCTGAAATAATATTAAATATAACGACACTTTAATATTAATACTTTAGTATAAAAATAATATTTAAATAATATTATTTTGAAAATCAAAAATTTAAATTCAAACAACAAGCGATTTTAACACATGCAAATAACCAAACATTCAAACAAGCAATTTCAATCAATATAATTTAAATGCGTACCTATTTTTAGAACCATATTTCTGAGATCATCAGACTCGTGAATAGCTGTAAAGCACATGTTTGAATTTTCCATCTCTTGATTTTCATCACTAGAGGATGAGTCTGAATCGTCGAGTGTAACAGTATATGCTCTCTTTCTTTTCTTTGTCGAATCATTACTTTGAGAAAATTTCTAATTATACAGATGCATACAATCTCTTTTTAAGTGGTCTGACTCATCACAATTGTAGCATCTGATGTTGTTTTGAGTCTCATTACTATTTCCATAATTATTGTGAGCATTTTCTCTTGTAATCATTCATTTTTTTTGTATTTCAGAAACTTTCTAAAATTCCTTGTCACCAAGGCTATTTCTTCATCATCGTCACTATTTGAGTCTGAAACATCTGTTATTGCATTGAATGCTATTAACTTCTTTTCCAAGGCCTTGCTTTCTCTTCTCCCTTGCATTTGTACTTCAAACAACATCAAATTCCAGAGTACTAATATCATCAGCCTCTTCAATTGATAAAGTTTTCTGATCCCATTCTGGAGTGAGTGAATTCAAAAATTTTCTAACTTGATCTTCTTTGGAAAAGTTCTTTCCTAATGCAATTAGTGAGTTCTTTCCTAATGCAATTAGTGAGTGCACAATGTCTTTAAATCTATTGTACATGTCTGAAATGGACTCATTTGGATTCATCTTGAATAATTGAAACTGATTGGCCAAGATAGATATTTTGGTCTGTTTAACTTTGCTTGTTCCTTCATGAGTAACTTGCAAAGTTTTTCAGATCTCATATGCAGACTTACAGACAGACACTCTATTAAACTCATTCCTGTCAAGTGAACAGAATAGAATGTTCATGGCTTTGGAATTGTTTTTCGCAATAGTCTTTTACTCAGCTGTCCACTATGCAAAATTAGTTATGGGTTCAATGTACTCAGTTCATGTGATATTTCAAGTGTCTAATCCTATTGATTGTAAATAGATTTTCATCCTACATGCCCAATATGCATAGTTACTGCCATTAAAAAGTAGTGGTCTGGCAGTAGACTGACCCTCTACAAATGAATTAGTGATAGTGTTGACGTTACTAGTGTTGGTATCCATTTGAAAACTTTTCAAAAATCAGATTATGAAAACTTTGAAAACAAATGCTCTGATACCAAATGTTGAAAATGTGGATCATAGATCTTAAGGCTAGATTAACACTAGAAGAGGGGATGACTAGTGTTTAATGTATTTTGTGGAAATTTTGAAATCTTTTCAAATTAAACACAAACGGATACATTTCATAAACATAGAGACAAGCACAAAACCAGACACAGATGCAAATAGTAAAATAAAAGCAGTAAAGGAAAGAACACACCGGAATTTTATACTGGTTCGGAGTTACCTTACATCCAGTATCACACAACTTCTTATGCGTATTACTTTTCAAATATAATGTCGATATTACAACCTCGATTTCAAGGCCACGAGATACACCCTCATGTCTCCAAGTCTAGGGCAAACTCTCTTGATTTAACCAGGCTACAAGATCACCTGATTGATTTACAGGCTACAGTCACACCCAATTGATTTACGGGCCACAATCACACCGTTTCCAATCACACTTTGATAGAAAGAGACTCAACACACCTCGATCTTTTGATCTTTGATTACAAATGATCCTATAACTCTAAATAGCACTTAGATCTTTAAGATAGAGCGACAGAGAATCAAACTAGAGATGATCGAGTTTGATTCACTTAGGATTTCGGTAGAATTTTTTAAAGCATTTGAAATATAAGAGAATATTTGAGTGGAGAAGAAGAAGTGAAGGACTAACTTAAAATTCATTGAAAACAACAGGTACATATAAGAGAACAACGGTCATGTCCAATCGCGAAAGGTTATGACGGATAAACACTTCTTTTGAAAATTTAAATTTTAAAATCTATGGCTACCATGTCGACATGGAGGGTAGAGGGATGTCGACATGCCTACGTTATTTTTGAAAATTGATTATACTTTAAAATGATTTCTATTCTAAAACTTATCAAAACAATTTCTAATCTTTGTAAATCATTTTGAATATAGTTTAAACTTATAAAAGAGTTTTAGAAAGTAATCTTAAAATTTATGATCTATAATATAAAAGAAATCTTAAAAACTAAGTGTAGACTTCTTTAAAATGTATTTTTGAGATTTAAAGCTAAAATATTAAAATCAAGAGATAATAAAAAAACAAGAGATGATTTTGAGATCAAAATATTAAAAGATGATAAGAATAGTTTTTGAATTAAGGCTAAAATATTTAAATTGATAGAGATGACTTTTAAAAAGATAGTATTTGAAAAAATAGTTAAAAAATAAATTATTTTGAATATTTCGTGGATTCCATTCCACTAGAGAAGGTCGTGGGTTCCATTCCACTAAAGAGGTCGTGGGTTCTATCCCACTATTAATGCAAGAAGGTAGATTCTGTTTGCGCCAAAATTGGTCACAAAACCCGAATATCGTGAAAGCACCAATATATGAATATAATCAATAGTATCCAAGCACAAATCTCAGATCTAAACAAAACAGAGAACAACAATTGGAAAATAACGAACAGAAACACGAGATTTATAGTGGTTCGGCTATCTCCGGCCTACGTCCACTTCAAATAATAATCTTTTATTGATGTTCTTCACTGGTTATAGTTGATACAACAGATTATAATGAAGAAAATCAAGTGCAATAGTAATGGTGAAGTGCGAAGTTGAATCTGGTAGAGTCTGGACGTCGAATAGCCAAAGGATCCCTCTTCTGTAGGCCCTGGAGCTCTATTTATATGCGTAGGAAGCTGATATCTCGCTCAAACTTCGGGAGACTCCTCCTGGCATGTGAGTGGGCCCACGCGACAGATCCCATGAATTTTTGACTCGATCCATGATCGATACGAACCAATTTCGTATCGATCAGGATTTGTTCCAATCGAGTTGAAACTTGGCAAGAACATTCTTTAGCTCATACGTAAGCTCTTGTGAAAATTTCATAGCATTTGGACTTGTGGATTGTGAGATATGATCGATGCAAACCTGAGTCTTCGGTTTGAAACTCCTTTTGACTCGATCCCTTCATATCGCTTCTTTCGAATCGATCTCGAGCACGTGCGCACAGGATGATGTGGCATGAAATTCCTTGATCGATCCATTTTTTATGGCGAGTTGATCGAGTTGCATTCGCGCCTTGTTTGTGTAAACCGTGATTGTGCTGCTCACATCGACCAGTCGCATCACTCTGTTCACGTTGTTAACGCCCGGTCTCATTTGCATCGATCGCAATACCATTATTCGATCGATCGACTGCAATGTTATGGCCTGGTCGTGTTCGTATCGATGGGAATTGTTTACTTCATATCGATCTAATCTCGATCAGTACGAAATGTGTATCATTCTTAATTGATACGAATTAGACGCTTGTATTGCAGTCGATGGATGCGAAATGGGCGATGGCATATCAATTCGAGGTGGGCCTGCCAGTTGATGGATACAAAGGAGACCTTCCTTGATGGGTGCAAGTTACGTGGCATGGATGCGAACAAAGACATTAGGTCGATCGATACGAAGAGTTTCTAGTGGATTCGAATAAGGATCGATGCGAACACGATGGACATGAAGTGAAACCATACTGATCGATACGAAATCGATCGATTCGAACAGATCAATATCATGCTTTTCTGATTGATTCGAACTTGATCGATTCGAAATCCGTCTTCTCCTGATGGATACGAGCATCATGTCTTTTCTAACTTGTATCGATCATATCTCGATCATACGAACTCCGATTGACCTGAAATTTGAAACGTCGGCTTTCATGGCTTTGCTTGTCATGTCTTGTCAATTGTAGCCCGATCCGGACTCGAAAAAAATTCATCGATGTCCATAGTGAACCTGTGATGTATAATCGATATTCGAAACAAGTAATCATCGATTTTTAGTTAATTTCTTGATATCTTGACCTTGCCAAAAGGTGGGATAACACTTTACCCCCAAAACATGCCTTTTGGTAAAAGGTGTGTTTTGAATAGTTTCAAATCAAATGCTGCGAGCTTATGTTTTATTCACAGCTATAATATTGTCAATTAAGTTTATGGCTGTTCGAAGCCAAATCAATATTCATTTCTACTTGCAGAAATCGGTAATTCAACTCTACAGCCTCTCTGGTCTATCAATGGTCACTCCGGACCCATGCCAAGTCGATTCGAGACTTAACGATCGAATAGAAAGATCCTGTTGCGCTCCGACATTGTTTTCTATCCTTTGCAGTCCGGCCCCAGCGAGAGCCTATAGTGATGTCTTGGTGTTTTTAGACTGATCATAGCCTCCTCGGGCTCTTGTTGGATCCCATCCTGCCACTTTCTGGTGAAGGGGAAACAACATTGAGTGAGCTGATCCTGTCGCTCTCCGGTGAAGCGGCAACACCCCCTGCACTCCGGTTCAGTGTTTCTGAATATTAAGCGATGTCATGGCCTACATCCTAGGCCAATAATAGCCACTCCAGGCTCTTATCGAACCTCGATCCAATCACTCTCCGGTGAATGGGGAACGACGTTAAGTGAGTCAATCCTGTCACTCTCCGACGAAGCAACTCACTTCTTGCACTTCGGAACCCGCCTCTCCGGGTAGGGTCATAAAGCGATCATTTTCAAGCTGGTTTTCAATATTCATCCTATAACTCTCTGGTCAAAGGTTTATTTCAAGAAATTCAAGTTCATTTTTTAAATTCAGACCCTAGATGTTCAATCTCAAACACTAGGAAAAACTGGACATTGCCTTTCCGGACAGAGCGGTTTATTACCATCTTAGAGCATGCCTAGGGATCTCTCTAGTTCTGTACATGTGTAAGTGGAATAGCCTTTTTATTCTAAAATCAAATCTAAGAAATCAAATCGACCAAAGTCCAAATCCTAAACTTGGCCCTCGCCATCATAATCAATTGATGATGAGTTGCGATCCCGATCCGGGATCAGTTCTGTAAGGTGGCGGTGGTAGTTGTTCAGGTCCTACGACAGCTGTATGATTTTTGGTGTATTGTGGCAATATATCACTTATGGCATGCTCTTCCACCTCATCTTTCAGATGGCGACATTCATCGGTAGTGTGCCCATCCAGCTCATGGAATAGGCAGTACTTCCTACTTCTACGTTCCTGCTCTATGGGATCTCTCCTAGGTGATTTTCGATAGGGGAGTTACCCCCGAGTCTCTATGTAAATCCGTTCCAGGCTTGCCGTCAAGTTTGTGTATTGCCTGAATCTGGGCTCTCGGTATTTCTTCCATTTCTGAGGACCATCGTATCTGCCGTCCTGCTTTCACTTTCCTTTGTTCGCTTCAGACTGTTCTTTGGCGGTTGCTTCGCCTTGCACAACATTTGTTTCTCGATTCTTGGTGCGTGAATCTCCCAACCGAATGAATCTCTCAACTTCTTGATAGAATTCTCCTAGATCTTGTGGTGGATCTCTTGCCAAAGAATCTTTAAACTCTTTGCCTTCCGCAACTCCGGCCACCGCCGCTATCAAAATCATTGATGGATCCGGGTGATCTACTGAAGTCACAGTTGCATTGAATCGTATTAGAAAATCTTTTATTGACTCTCTGGTCCTTTACTTTATCGAAGCTACAATCATCACGCTTTTGGGTCGCATCACGTGGACCCTGAACTGTCTCATGAAGCACTCCACTAACTCGCTCCATGTTCTGATCGATCCAGTCTCTAGCTGCCTAAACCAAAGCGTAGCCAAATCTGATAAAAATAAAGGGAAACATCATGCCATCACCTCCTCGGATGCTCCCAGCACTTCCATATGCCCGATATATCTGGTAACATGCATAGTCGGGTCTAACATTCCGTCATAAGGGTCCAGCATGGGTAACTTGAATTTCGAAGGGTTCCTCGCATTCTTGATATTCGGAGTAAACGGACACCGACTAACTTCCTCTAATCCTCCGTTTGATAATCCTCCTCTCATGATTCGTCGTACTAGTCCAGCCATCCTTTCATCTCCATCTAGGGGTTGTTCTCTCAGCATGTCTCTATCCTGCCCCCCAAGGCTCGTAGGGTATTCTGGGTAATATTCTTCATGTGGCTCATTAGAGTTGGTTCTGGCCAGTAGAGCTCCATCCATGGGTCTTCTAGCATCAGATCCCGAGGGTCTGCCCCCAAGTCCTTGTTGATTGCCTTTAGGCCCTGCATTTTGGTCTTGAATCTGACCTTCGTTGGTTTCTGCAACTCTAACTCCTTGTCTCGCATTTGCAGCCACTGTAGTTGGTCCAAGGTTCTGCGCACTTGCTGCTCTCATCTGCTCAAGGAAGCTTTGCATCATATCCTGTTGACCCTTCAATATTCTTTCATGTATTGAATTCGCCATAGCCTCCAGCTCGTCCCTGGTGATGTAGATCGAAGCTTTTCCTTCTCCAGCTCCAGAGGATGCCTCTTGACTTCCTCCTTGTTGGCTTCTCTCGGCTCTTTGTCTTCTACTTGTTTGTCGCGTCATTATCTTTCAACTCTGAATTCTCTAAGCTTTCAAATCTGAACTCCAAATCTGGTGTAGCAGGTTCTAGTTGTTCTCAGAGAAAGCACCAAAGTGTTTGCGTCAAAATTGGTCGCAAAACTCGAATATCGTGAAAGCACCAATATATGAATATAATCAACAGTATCCAAGAACAAATCTCAGATCCAAACAAAACAGAGAACGATAATTGGAAAATAACGAATAGAAACACGAGATTTATAGCGGTTCGGCTATCTCCGGCCTACGTTCAAATGATAATCTTTTATTGATGTTCTTCGCTAGTTATAGTTGATTACAGCGGAATATAATGAAAAAATTCGAGTACAATAGTAATGGTGAAGTGCGAAGTTGAATCCGGCAGAGTCTAGACGTCGAATAGCCAAAGGATCCATCTTCTGTAGGCCCTAAAGCTCTATTTATAGGCGTAGGACGTTGATATCTCGCTCAAACTTCGGGAGACTCCTTCTGGCACGTTAGTGGGCCCATGCGATCGATCCCATGAATTTTCGACTTGATCCGTGATCGATACGAACCAATTTCGTATCGATCAGGATTTGTCCAAATCGAGCTGAAACTTGGCAAGAACATTATTTAGCTCATATGTAAGCTCCTACGAAAATTTTATAGCATTTGGACTTGTGGATTGTGAGATATGATCGATGCAAACTTGAGTCTTCGGTTCGCAACTCTATTCGACTCGATCCCTCCGTATCGCTTTTTTCAAATCGGTCTCGAGCACGTGCGCATAGGATGACGTGGCACGAAATCCCTGGATCGATCCATTTTTTGTGGCAAGATGATCGAGTCGCATTCGCGCCTTGTTTGTATAAACCGTGATTGTGCTGCTCGCATCGACCAGTCGCATTACTCTGTTTGCATCGTTAGCGACCGTCTCATTTGCATCAATCGCAATACCGTTATTTGTATCGATCGACTGCAACGTTATTGCCTGGTCATGTTCGTATCGATGGGAATTGTTTACTTCGTATCGATCTAATCTCGATCAGTACGAAACGTGTACAATGCTTAATCGATATGAATTAGGCGCTTGTGTTGCAGTTGATGGATGCGAAATGGGCGATGGCCGATCGATTCGAGGTGGGCCTGCCTGTTGATGGATACGAAGGAGACTGTCCTCGATGGGTGCAAGTTACATGGCATGGATGCGAACAAAGAAATTAGGTCGATCAATACGAAGAGTTTCAATGGATTCGAACAAGGATCGATGCGAACACGATGGATACGAAGCGAAACAATACTGATCGATATGAAATCGATCGATTCAAACAGATCATTATCATGCTTTTCTACTCGATTCGAACTTGATCGATTCGAAATCGGACTTCTCCTGATGGATACGAACAACCTGTCTTTTCTAACTTGTATCAATCATTTGTCGTTCATATGAACTCCGATTGACCTGAAATTCGAAATGTCGGCTTTAATGGTTTTGCTTATCATGTCTTGTCAATTATAGCCCGATCCAGACTCGAAAAAAATTCATCGATGTCCATAGTGAACCTGTGATGTATAATCAATATTCGGAACAAGTAATCATCGATTTTCAGTTAATTTCTTGATATCTCGACCTTGCTAAAAGGTGGGATAACAGATTCCATTCCACAATTAAAATCTCGATAAAGATTTTAGTGGTATTATGAAGTTTTAACATAAATCTAGACTCTATTACTTATCTTGTTATCTTGAACTCTTGATACTCATGAGTCTTCAGTCTTGATTTCTTCAATCTTGAATTCGGCAATCTTGAATATCTATACTGTACAGTCTTCATTCTCAGTACCTGCATATATATCCTGCATATACATATATATATATAGACAAGAATATTTGTATTTATATTTTATAGAAAGTCCTAAGGTTGATGTCATCAAAACCATCATCTCAGGAACAGACATTTCTTTATAAAACACTAAGTAACGACTTATTCCACTTTATTTACTTGTGTAATACCCTTCTAAATCCTAAGAGTATATATAAAACACAGAATTTATTTTGCTTTTCACAATTTAGGTGAAGAACAAATCAAAATTTGGGTCTTTTAAAACCGAGTCAACTTCTTGACCTCTTTAACTTAGAGTGTTAAAATGGAAGATGTTTATGGGTTGACACAAAACAACAAATAGTTTACCCTACTTACATATTTTAAACAAAATCTACGGTTTTAATAAAACAATGTCTATTAAAACCTTCCTACCTTTTCACATTAAGTTGTTACAATGAATCATGTTTATGGGCTGGCCCAATAAGACAAATTAGTTTACACTATTTGGATACTTAAATAATATCTATGGTTTTGATAAAACAATGTTATCAAAACCTTCATATCTAATCTAACCCATTTAAATTAGTGTTAAATAACCTTGTATATTGTTAAGTGTAAAATTCATTTATTAAAACAATCTCTTATCAACAATACATTTCATTTTGGAAATTAATTCTCTTTTAGGGAACTTAAAATTTGAATACCCAGTTTTTAGTTTTAAAACTCATCTCTAAATGTATATTCCTTACCTTTTCTTTATAAAATAACTTTAAACAATTTGTTTATTAAAACCAACTTTGGGTTCGTACAGATTTGAATTCATTTCGATCGCACAATGATAAAGATAATAATTTACTAAGTACTCCACAACATTTGCCTAAGCATCATTCGATCATCATTTAGAAGATTGTTTAGATTACAACAAAACTAATCGAGACATTTTCCTCCGAATTATTCGAAGAAAAAATTCTGCTTCAAATTTATTTTCCAAAATATTTATACTTTAGAAATATTTCCAAATAATACCTCTATTACTTTTCTCAAAATATTTTGAAGTCATTTTATACAATTTCAGAATTTAAATTTTCCGAAAGCTCTTTAAATGTTATTTGGAAAGAAAATTTTTAAAACTAAGTGTATTAAAACAAGGGTTAAAACAAATGTCGTTTTAAACATCGTTACTAAAATCCCAAAACGATTTACACTTAGCTTTATTTATATTCAAATCTATTTAAAAGTTCTCATTTAAAAACCATCATTTATTAATTCAAAACAATATTTATTATCTCGAAGGATAATATAAAAAATTATATCCTTAACTAAGATTTACAATCTTCAGCTTTTTTTCCTCTCTCATGGCCTCTCCTATCTGTTCTTTTCCATCTTTCACGCCGCTCAACTCAACTACCATCCCTTCGTATTCTTCAACTACTCTACTCTCTCTCTCTCTCTACGATCCCTCCTCTGCCTGATCCATCGCCTATTTCCCTTGTTGCTCCTCCATCTCTCCTCCTCCTACCGCATGTTCTCAGTCCTTCTATCCCTCCCTCTTCTTCTTCTCCTTCCTAATGGAAGTCTTTGTTCAAAGCAAAGCCATGCAATGCCGGCTGCTTTGAACCGGTCACTTTCCCGCTAGTATTTGATGATGGTGCCATTGTTCAACCGATGGAAATTGTTAAAGCAGGTAATGATGTTTGGGGGCAATTCCTTGTCAGTTTCTTTCTTGAAAAACCTCTCCCTTACTTGGTTGTCTTGCATCATCTAAAAAGAATTTGGCGTCTTAAAGGCTCGATTAAGGTAAAATCAGATGGAAGCTTGTTCCTCTTCAATTTATCTTCTCATGAAGATAGAAGGAAGATCATCCAATATGTGTGAGAAATGCGGAATACGAATCTTAAGGCTAGGATTAATACTAGAAGGGGGTGAATAGTGTTTTAAAGAATTACTAAATCTTCTTGAGTTTTTATTAATTTAAACATAGATGTATGCAATATTCAGACACATATATGATCACAGAATCGAACACAGATGCAAATATAAAGTAAAAGCAGTAAAGGAAAGAACACAACGGATTTTATACTGGTTCGGAGTTACCCCTATCTAGTCCCGCACACAAGTATGAATTTTCTTTCAAAATCAATCTTTACAATTACACCCTCGATTTCAAGGCCACAAGGTACACCCTCCAGATTCACAATCCTTTGGGTAGAGATACTTGATTTCCCGGGCAACAAGTTCACCCAGTTGATTTCCAAGGCTATAATCACACCTTTTCTTGCTTGATTGATTTCCAAGGCTACAATCACACCTTTTATCGCTAAATTGATTACAAAGAAGTCTATAACTCTGAATAGCACTGAGGATCTTGTTGAGATAGTGATAGAGAATCAAACCATAAATGATCTAGTTAGATTCAATGTTGATTTCGGCAGAGTAATGGTAAGAATGTGTATAAAGGAATATGGAAGAAGAAGAGGAGTGAAAACCAGAAAAATATGAATAGAAATTCGTTGAAAACAACCCCTATTTGTAGAAGAACAACATCCATGTCCATTCGTGAAAGGGTATAACGAATAGACACTTCTTTTGAAATTTAAATTTTGAAACCAACTGCTACTATGTCGACATGGGTATATTGAGTATGTCGACATCCCAAAGGAAATTTTGGTGGTTTTTTTTTGAAAATAACTTTTATCTTATTTAAAACTATTTTAAACTTTTATAAATATTCTTAAACATAGTTAAAATACATAAATAAATATGGAGAATAATATTTTGGTATATATAAAATTTTACTATAATTTTATATTTAAATCTAAGTATAAACATTAAAAGTTAAATATATTATTATTAAAGATAATTTAAAACCAAGGATAATTTGATTTTGAAATTAAAGATTATTTTGAGGCTAAAAGTATTTAAAATCAGGATAAATGTTTTTGATTCTTTTAAAAAGAAGGTTTTGAAAATATTTTGAAAACATGATATAATTTTGTAAAATCATTTTGAATAAAAGTTAGCGGATGCAAAACAATGTTCCACTAGATTTTTCGTAGGTTCCATCCTACTTAGGGTTCCATCCCTTTAATGGGCACGAAGTGGATTCTATTCCACGAATAAATTGGATTTTAAGATGCCAGTGCTTTTCTAGGAGTTTTAATAAAATTCCTAATAAATTACTTATTCTTGAAATATTGTACTCTTGATATTCTTGATACTCATGAGTCTTTAATCTTGATATCTTGAATCTCTATACTATACAGTCTTCATTCTTGGTACCTGCATGGTTAAATCCTGCATATACATATATATCTAAACTATAATGTTAGTATTTATATTTTATAATCTTATTCTAAGGTTGTTGTCATCAAAACCATCATCTTAAGGACTAACAATCTCCCCATTTTTGATGATGACAACCTTTGTTTATAAAATATTACTTCTATCCTAATAACTCCTCTTAAGACTAATAACTGCCCCTTAATCTATGGCTAACTATCCTATTTTATACTTCTCCCCCTTTGTCATCAACAAAAACTAACTCGAAACTATATAACCCCAAACTATATAACTCCCCCTTAATCTAATATTCTACGACATGCGATTATAATGATATTGTTATCATAAATAATCACCATTTAACTTTAAAACTAAAACTTAGTCCTAAACTACTAACTATCCTAACTAAGTATCCATATAATAATACTTGTAATAGAACACATATAAGAACACAAATTATTTGTTAATTATATAGTTATATTTACATTTTCATAGAGTACGTAAGAAAGAACATACAACAATAAGAAAAAGAGAAAAGAAACTAATGAGTGTCTTTAAAAATAGGAGATCTATGAACCAGACAATTTGGATAGTGGAAACAGAAATTTCCTCGTTGTTCGACAAGATTTCCATCTTTGTCAAAGCACGCTTTGCCAACGCAAATGAATTTGTTGTCATCTTCCACGTGCTCTTCCTCCATGGGGGTTTCTTCTTCTTCTTCTTCTTCTTCTTCTTCTTTCTCGCTGTCCTCTTGTACTTGATTTCCTGAAGAGTCTTCATCAATCAAGATAGGGTAGCATGATTGTCCATTAGAAATTTTTGCAAATTCCTAAGGATTTTGCTTTGCCTTTCTTGTTCTTTGGCCATTCTAAGTTGCACCACTTGGATTTCAGTCATTATCTGAAGTGCATCCTTCAGAGAATCCTCCATTTTCGTCACTCGAGCGAGCGTTGTTCTTTGAAACAGTCCAGAAGTAGGAGAAGGGAACAAAAAGGTTGAATTTTTGTTTGATTTGGAAGAGGAGGCCATTGATTATTTGATTTCAGAAGATAGAACAGAGAAATAACCGAAAGAATGAATAGAATTTCGAAAATAAGAAGAATGTATAACCAATTATTTGAATTTTGGTAGGAAAAATTTCAAAAATAAAAAATCGTTGTATGTCGATATGGGGTACTTGGGGATGTCGACATGGTGCTTGATTTTTTGCTTTTTAATTTATTTTGATTTAATTTTTAATTATACTTTGTTATTTATAATTTATATTTCAGTTATTGAACAAATACCTAATTCTCTTCTTAGTTTAGTAAATATAAATTCATTTAAGGGTTTTGTTAAGATATCAGCAATTTGATTCTCAGAATTGATATAATCGAGAGTAATTACTTCCTTACTTATATTATCTCTGAGAAAATGATGTCTGATATCAATATGTTTAGTTCGAGCATGTTGAGTAGTATTTTTGGATAAATTTATTGCACCAGTATTATCACAATAAATTGGTGATTTTGAAATATTTAAACCATAATCTTTTAAAGTTTGTTGCATATATATTACTTGAGAACAAGCCAAAGAAGCAGAAATATACTCTGCTTCAGTTGTTGATAAAGAAACCGTGTTTGCTTTTTACTAAACCAGGAAATTAGATAATGCCCCAAAAAGTGACTAGTTCCACTTGTACTTTTTCGGTCTGATTTACAACCAGCATAATCAGCATCACAGTAAGATATTAAGTCAAAAGAATCATTTTTAGGATAAAATAAGCCATAATCAGGGGTGTGTTTAACATACACTACTACAAAACAGGCCATTTGCATCGCCTCATTTGAATCGGTTGAAGTAAAAACTGATGCAAATAGAACTATTTGCATCAGTTTTGTCTGAATAACCGATGCAATTGGTACGTGGAAAGCAATAGGTAATAAAAAAAATCAAATTTGCATCAGTTGTCACCAACAACCGATGCAAATACATCGATGCAAATTGTTTTAATCGCATCGGTTTTAAATTCAACCGATGCAACTAGGTCCAAAATAATATTTTCTCCATCGGTTCAATAGCAGAGGCGATGCGGTATTATCTACGGTATTTGTTGCTCACGTGTTCCATCCCGCCATTCCAAATTTTTTCGCCGCTCCCCTTCTTTTCCCCCAAATAATTCGCAAAAAAAAAACCCTAAAATCGATCGTATTCGAAAGCGATTCCACGATGGTCGCAATGATCCGCCTTCAATTCCGCCTTCAGAAAAAAAAACCCATCCTAGCCCTCCTCCTAACACTAGTCGCAATGATTCGCCTTCAATTCCTAGCACCTGATGTCGAGACCAGTGACCGACCGTTCCTAGCACCTGACGTTGCGACCAGTGACCGACCGTCACCACCACTACTTGTAAAGTTAATTACTTCAATTGGTGCTTTAGTCTTTTATTTGCATAAATTGATGCTTTAGTCTACTATAGCTGATATTTAAATATGTTTAATCGATTAATTATTGTTTGAAGCAGTTTGGATTATTTAATTTAGTTTACTCCGATTTCTTTTTTTATCAACGATTGAACTTGCTCTTTTCTGTGTTTTCATTCAGAAGAACTTCAACCACTGTTAACCAGTCTTCTTCATTTTGTTTCGTTAGAATTTTTTTCTGTCTTTTGAATTCTAACAACCCAGGTTTTATGATCGATTTTATGTACATGTTAACATTTTGTTGTATGTTATGTTTATGCTTTCTTCATAACTTATTGTCCACTATTCCGATAATGAATTTATGATACTTTGCTTAAAAGTATAAATTACTAAACCGAAAGGGCTGCTCAAACGAAACAGTAAACAAATAGTTGCTTGTTTGTAATCTTGATGGGTAACCTTCATATATATACTCGCTATTATCGGGTTTTATAACAGCATCAAACATTCTTATGTACTCCGTATAGTTGGTTTTTGGATATTATAGATTATAGACATAGTATAGACTTTGTACAGATATATTTAGTTACGACCATGGCATAGTGTTATATATTCACATTCTTCCAGCATTTTAGTTATGACCATGGCATAATGTTATATATTTAGTTATGACCATGCCACTAATAAGTCCATCCAGCATTTTATGTTTGAGTTTTTATTCAAGCATTTTATGCATATATTCTGAACTGGAATATGCATTGGATTTAGCTTAAATGGACTGATCATATAAGTAGCTTGATTGTGATGTCAACAATATAATTAACTCGGCATTGGATGTTTGTAATTTTTTCGCTAGTATAGAGACATCCTTAATATACTTTTAAATGAAAATGATAATTTCTAACCAATCCCTGATTCCGGCCAGATGTCAAGGCCCCAATTCCTAAGGGGACGATCGTGTTGCAGAACTAGTGATCACTTATATCGCTGTTACGTATTTTGATGATGGGGTCTCTAAGCTTCAGTCGAACCCATTTCCAAACATAATTGTCATAATCATCAGCAAAGTGTAAGTGATCCAAAGTATCAACCATTTTGTTGCATAGAACACATAAGTTGGGGACGATTGTGCCTTAATTTTTACAAGTAGAATAAAATTTTTAGGATTAGCTTTTGATTTTTCATGCTATATTAAACCAGTTAACCTTGTTTTAATGCACTCTTGTATTTTCCAAACTTCTTTAAGAATGAAGTCACCTTTGCTGCTTGTGTTGCAGAACCAGTGATCACTTATATCGCTATTACGTATTTTGATCATTACCTTTGCTTGGTTTGCTCCAATAGTTTTGGCTTCTGTTCATTATTAACTGTACTATTATTGACTTTAAAATATTCTCCTCTTAAGCAAGCTAAAGAGGCATAATCTAATCAATTGATTAACCTGGAACTAGGTATGCATGGATCAAACCATAGACTGGTATTTGTTTTCTTCCACTATTTTCCTATTAAAAAGCCCAATGCAAGATTTCTAACTTTGAACGTATTTTTAGTCATGGAGATTTCAAATATACCAACAATACATTTATAGTATAGGTCATTTCAGATGTTATAGGTACGTTATAACCTATATGAAGTTAAATAGCAAGACAGTAGTATATGGATTTGCTCATAGTTCATTAACCAAATGTATTTAACAATTTGAACAAAGAACAATTACTAACTATAAAATCAAAAGATTGTTGGGTATTAACAAAACAATAAGAATACATAGAGAATTGATATTTATAGCAACATCTCAAAGATGGTCAGTCCTATCTAACAATTAACAGTTCACACGCCCACACCTTTTGAATAAAAACTGTTTGGTTTTGATCTGCATGTTAGCATTAGTATGCAAATCACAAGATTGTGTACTGTATGTATTCCAATTATCATACTTATTCTTCCATTTGCAAACTTAAGTTCATACATGTTCACTCATTCTAATTGTCCAAATTATGCTTTCTACTATGCTTAATTGCTATTAGTAAGAGTAACTTAAATGCAGTGGTTGTAGTCATGTAGTTTTCTCAGTAATTACTTGCAATGTTTAACACCTTCTATAAATTATTTTTCCTCCTGTTATAAATTAAGTATATTGAATATTGCTTGAGATAGTAGATAGAGGCACTCACCACCTATTAACTAAACATGTTAGACACATGTCTATGCTAACTAATAACATGTAATGTTGTTTGATTTAGGAAAGGTGCAAAACATTTTTCTGAAATTAGTGGGAGTAGATGCCTTTTTTTGAATTCATGATAGCTTGGAGAGAGAATAAGCAAGAAAACTATGTCCTCTCAATTATCCACTTCTATGCCTCAGGTAAGCTATTTTTGGCCTTATATAATTTTTTTTTCTACATAAGTTATTTTTGTTAAACACCAGAATCTTTTTCAAACTTATGACTAAACCATTAGACGTGCTTCAGATAACTACTTTGAGTGAGTAAAGTACAAACTTTGATAATCTTTCCACCCAAAACAGTGATACCACCCCTACTGAGTCTGATTACAAAGGAAAGAAAATGGTAAGTTGATTTTATTTTTTTAATGTGATATATATGTTTTGAAATTGATTTGATCAAATAACATTTACATGAATAAACTGCAATGCCTATTTTCATCATATACCGCTGGACGGGCTTCATCTAAATCATCTCTTCCAGTCCAGAAGGACATAGACCAGAGAGTTTAAGCCGGTTTGGATGGAAGTAGGCAAGGTATGAGTTAACATTATCTGTGTATTGTTTATCTTATTATGTTGCCTTAGCACATGGTTAGAGTACAAATAACTGTAATTGATTTTAATTATAAGCCAAACAAACTAACAACGCATTTGCATCTTACAAACTAATTGGTAGGCAAGGAGTGGTCAATGATATTTTTTTTTCATTATTTCATATTAGTTTTTTTCCTTGACCGTGCTGCTGTTCATATAGAATGCCTTAGTTTCATATCAATCAAATACCAGGAAAGATGGTTATGACTCTGTTTAACATGTATATTCTTTCCTTAGAACTTGTGTGTAAGCGTCATTTTTTATGGGAAAATGCCATGAATAGAACATGTTTGTTAATACTGCATATTAAAGGTAAAGCTGATAAAGGTAATCTGGTGTACTTAAATTATAATTTTACGTTTACCATTCTTATTTTCTATGCTTTGTATGATTATACAATTATGGTAATGCGCAACAGCCAAACATGCATGATACATTGAGGTCTAGTAAAATGTGTATTGGGTTGAGATGATGAACTGTGAATGCAGTTTTGTTGGTGGAGGAGGGATTGGCAGGTGATGTGTATGCACTGGTGGTTTTCTGGAGTGGGTTAGGACAGTGAATATGAAGGAAATGTTGTCAGTGGAGTTGATCTGGGGTGGAAGCAGTTCAGACGAAGTTAAGGCGAGTTGTAGTATTGGTAGGTGGCAACTGAATTGAAGGAAGGATGCTAGCAGTATGGCAGGGTTATATGGCTTTGAACTATCGAACAAGATGAAGTGGAGAGACAGTTTGAAAGGTAGTGCAGCTATGGGTATGGGCAGTTTGTGATGGTAGCTTGTGTGCAGTGCTCTTTGAGATTGAGGGAAGAAGTGTAGATGCAATGATATGAAACTGGTTGATGTATGAAACTGGTTGAAGTTGAACTAGATGGTAGTTTGAGTGGTATGAAATTGGTTGATGTAATGAAATGTTGTTGTTGTTGTTCTGTTTTATGATGATTGCGGTGAAATTTGATTGCAGCTGAACCTTAAATGGTTCGGAGAGGGTGGAGGATGTCAGGTTGTATGGCTTCAGGCAGCAACAGTACGAAATGGGAAGAGCGTGTAGTGAAGCTTAACAATTGTTTGTGGATTGTATGGATGTGCACTGATGTGCAGAAGTGGATGTGTTGTTGTAAGAGGGTATTTGATGGTGGGACAGTGAAGGGTTGTATGATAGTTTTTCTGTTATACGCAGTTTCAAATGGAAGAGGCAGGGAGCCAATTGTATTGTAGAAGGCACAGTGAACAATGTGCAGTGCACGGTAAATGAAATGAACTTGTGTAAAAAAAATCTTTTTGAAAGTTCTACAAATGAAAATCGTAAATGAAATGGAATAATTGATATATGTTTATTTTGGTATTATGTTATTCAGTTTGTATCTGCCATCAAATTTAATTTTGAATGATTGTAATATTGCATGCAATAATTGTTTGTTATAATCAATAATATATATATATATATATATATATATTCTATTTGAGTACTGTAATAATGGTTTCTGAGAATAACTTTTTTGCATCAGGTATAAATAGCTGATGCAATAGAGGGATTAGTTTGTATCGGTTGTTATAAAAAACGATGCAATAAGTTATTTTGTTGCATCGGTTTTCATTACAACTGATGCAACATGGGGGCTGTGTTCAAGCAACCAACCATGATATTTTGCATCAGTTGTTAGTAACAACCGATGCAAAAAGGACTTTTTTTGCATCGGTTTCAGAACTGATGCAAAAGTGTTAAGCCTGTTGCATCGGTTGCATATGCATCAGTTGTTGAACTGATGCAAAAGGGGGGTAAACAACCAATGCAAATGACCTGTTTTGTAGTAGTGATATCTTATGAAACGTTTTACGGCTTTTAAGTGAGTCTCTTTAGGTTGAGATTGATATCTTGCACAGAGGCAAACACTATGCATGATATCAGGTTTACTAGCAGTGATATAGAGTAGTGATCCAATCATTCCTCTATATAATTTTTGATCTACATCTGTCGAGAGATCTTCTTTACTAAGGTACTCATTGGTTTCCATGGGAGTTAGTTTTCCACCCGCATTAGTTAAACCAAATTTACTAACTAGGTCTTTAGCATATTTTTCTTGACTAATAAAGATACCATTATCTAATTATTTTATTTGTAATCCTAAAAAGAAGTTTAATTCACCCGTATGACTCATCTCAAACTCTTTTGTCATTATTTCAGAAAACTCTTTATTCATTTCAAAATTAGTTGATCCCAAAATGATATCATCTACGTAGACTTGTACTAGTAAAATATCATTCTTATTTCTTTTAATAAAAAGAGTATTATCTACTTTACCAATTTCAAAATTTGATTGTAATAAGTAAGAACTTAGTCTTTCATAACAGGCTCTAGAAGCTTGTTTTAGACCATATAAAGCTTTCTTAAGTTTGTAAACGTGATTTGGTAATTTTTCATTTTCAAAAAGTGGTGGTTGTTCAACATATAATTCCTCTTTTACGAATCCATTTAAAATGCACTTTTAACATCCATTTGAAATAATTTGAAATTATTTTGATTTGGGAAAGCAAGTGAAATCCTAATGGCTTCTAATCTTGCTACGGGAGTAAAGGTTTCATCAAAATTTATTCCTTCTTCTTGACAATAACCTTGAGCGACTAACCGGGCTTTATTTCTAACTACCCCTCCTTGTTCATTCATTTTATTTTTATAAACCCATTTAGTTCCAATTACAGTTTTATTTTCAAGTCTAGGAACAAGTGCCCAAACATCATTTCTAGTGAATTGATTTAGTTCTTTTTGCATAGCCAAAATCCATGAATCATCATTTGATGCTTCTTTTGGATTTTTGGGTTCAATAGTTGATATAAAAGCTACATTACTCATTTGACTTAGTTAATTTCTAGTTTTAACAACAGATTGCATATCTCCTAGTATATTTTCAATAGGGTGGTCTTTTAAAAGTTTAGTCCTTTTATTAGGATGATTAATTTCATTATTTGTTTCAGTTGACTCTTGATTTTGGGTGATTAAATCTTCTTCATCATTTGTGTCTATAAAATTTTGAGATTTTCATCGAATGAAACATGCATTGTTCTTCAATGGTGTTTGTTCTTAAATTAAATTGTATGCTTTACTTCTATTGGAATATTCGATAAAGATACCTTTGTTGGATTTAGGATCAAATTTATCTAAGTTATCTTTTGTATTTAAAATAAAACATTTACTTCCAAAAATTCTAAAATATGATACCTTAGGTTTCTTTGAATAAAGTAGGTCATAATATGTCTTATCAGTTAATGGTCTAATTAAAATTCTATTTAAAATATAACAGGCCGTAGCAACTGCTTCTGTCCAAAAATACTTTGGTAAATTACTATCTGAAAGCATAGTTCTCGCACACTCTTGAATCGTCCTATTTTTACGTTCTACTACTCCGTTTTGTTGTGGAGTTCTTGGAAATGAAAAATTGTGAGTTATTTCCTTTTTATTACAGAATAAACTTTTCATTTTCATATTCACCACCGTGATCACTACGAATAGTTATAATTTTTAGAGAAAGTTGATTATGAATCCTTTTTGTAAAGTTCTTAAAACATTCAAATGTATCACTTTTATGTTTCAAAAATATTGTCCATGTAAATCTAGGTGAAGTAGTTGAAATGGACCAAATAAATCAAGGTGAAGTAGTTCAAGAGGTTTTGAGGTTGAAATCGTATCTTTTAATTTAAAGGAACTTTTTCTAAGTTTTCCTAATTGACATGCATCATATAGACTATCTATTTTAAAATTCATTTTAAGGAGACCTCTTACTAGATCATGTTTTGACTATCTAGATAAGAGTTTGAAATTCAAATGCCCAAATCTCTTATGTCAAATCCAAGGGTCACTTGTATTTGCCAAAAGACACAAGTTATCATTTGAAACTTTCATACTAAGAATATAAATATTCTTTTTCCTAATTCCCTCAAATATTATGGTTGAATTATTATCTTTAATGTGACACTTTTCTTTTTCAAATTTAATTTTATATCCTTTATCGTAGAGTTGATTTATATTTAGCAGATTATGTTTCAAATTCTTAACTAGCAAAACATTAGTAATAATAGGAGTTTCAGAGTTACCGACTTTGCCGATCCAATTACATATCCTTTTAAATTGTCTCCAAAGTTAACCAGTCCTCCGTCTTTGTATATTATATCATTCAGCATATCTGGATTTCCAGTCATGTGTCTAAAGCATCCACTATCGATTATCCATTTGTTCTTTTTGATCTGTACAATTTGTCCGTTGTGGATTGATTCCTCAACCCCTATAAAGCATGTGTCCTGCACATCAAACAATTTTGGTAGACAACTTGAATTTGAACATTGATTATATGCAGACTCAAGAGACAATGATGATCTGAATATTTCTAAACTAGTATTAACAAACATAGCCATTTTAAAAACTTTTTCAAAAATCAGATTATGAAACTTTGAAAATCTTGCTCTGATACCAAAAGTGAGAAATGCGGAATACATATCTTAAGGCTCGGATTAACACTAGAGGGGGGGGGGGGTGAATAGTGTTTTAAAGAACTACTAAATCTTTTTGAGTTTTTGTTAATTTGAACACATGTGTATGCAATATTCAGACACAGATATGATCATAAAATCGAACACAGATGCAAATATAAAGTAAAAGCAGTAAAGGAAAGAACACACTGGATTTTGTACTGGTTCAGAGTTACACTACATCCAGTCCTGCACACAAGTACGGATTTTCTTTCAAAAGCAATCTTCACAATTACACCCTCGATTTCAAGGCCATGAGGTACACCCTCCAGATTCACAATCCTCTGGGTAGAGATACTTGATTTCACGGGCAAAAAGTTCACCCAATTGATTTCCAAGGCTATAATCACACCTTTTCTCGCTAAATTGATTATAAAGAAGTCCATAACTCTGAATAGCACTGAGGATTTTGTTGAGATAGTGATAGAGAATCAAACCAGAAATGATCTAGTTAGATTCAATGTTGATTTCGGCAGGGTAATGGTAAGAATGTGTATAAAGAAATGTGAAAGAAGAAGAAGAGGAGTGAAAACCAGAAAAATATGAATAGAAATTCATTGAAAACAACCCCTATTTATAGAAGAATGACAGCCATGTCCATTCGTGAAAGGATATGACGAATAGATACTTCTTTTGAAATTTAAATTTTGAAACCAACTGCCACTATGTCGACATGGGTATATTGAGTATGTCGACATCCCAAGGGAAATTTTGGTGGTTTGTTTTTCTTTGAAAATAACTTTTATCTTATTTAAAACTATTTTAAACTTTTATAAATATTCTTAAATATAGTTAAAGTACATAAATAAATATAGAGAATAATATTTTGGTATATATAAAATTTTACTATAATTTTACATTTAAATCCAAGTATAAACATTAAAAGTCAAAAATATATTATTATTAAAGATAATTTAAAACCAAGGATAATTTGATTTTGAAATTAAAGATTATTTTAAGGCTAAAAGTATTTAAAATTAGGATAGATGTTTTTGATTCTTTTAAAAGGAAGGTTTTGAAAATATTTTGAAAACAAGATATAATTTTGTAATATCATTTTCAATAAAAGTTAGTGGATACAAAACAATGTTCCACTAGATTTTTCGTAGGTTCCATCCTACTTAGGGTTCCATCCCTTTAACGGGCTCGAAGTGGATTCCATTCCACAAATAAATTGGATTTTAAGATGCCAGTGCTTTTCTAGGAGTTTTAACACCTAATTAAATTACTTATTCTTGAAATCTTGAACTCTTGATATTTTTGATACTCATGTGTCTTCAATCTTGATATCTTGAATCTCTATACTGTGCAGTCTTCATTCTTGGTACCTGCATGGTTAAATTCTGCATATACATACATATATATATATATATATATATATAAACTATAATGTTAGTATTTATATTTTATAATCTTATTCTAAGGTTGTTGTCATCAAAACCATCATCTTAAGGACTAATAATATGATCCTATAGTGATGAGGATCAAGTTGTTTATTGTTAAAGAATGGGATCCATCTATTGGAAACAGTGTTAGCACCATCAAGTCAGTTCCGGTGTGGTTGAAGCTATCTAACATTCCATTATATTGTTGGTCACACTTAGGCATTAATTGGTTAGCAACAAGGCTAGGGAAATTCCTCTGTATGGATGATAACATTGAAAAGTTGGAAAGGATCGGATATGCCAAATGTTTGGTTGAGGTGTCTTCTTAATCTAAGTTGCCTGATGCTTTTAAGGTAAAACTTCTGGATGGCTCGGAGCAATCAATCAGAGTTGATTATTTGTGGATACCACTTATATGTAGGGACTACAAGGTTTTTGGGTATGAAACAAATGGTTTCCATGTGCTGAAATGCAACAATGACAAGGTTGTAGCGGATAAGCCATCAGAGCAGGAGGACTTGAATAGTACTGGTAAGGGTAAAGAAAGTAATTTGAATGGAAGCACTGTAGATAGAGATCATGTTTCCAAGGGAGGGTGGAGGAAAGTACCTGGTAGGAAAGATAAATTTCAAAATGATATGAGAAGGAATGGGAATGCTTCTGTTAAATTATCAGTTAATGGAACAGTTTGTTCATACGTAAAGAAATCAGAATCAGTTCTGAATCCCGAAGCACGTACCGAGGTAAGGTCAATTGAGCTAGAAGTAAGCACTGTGCATGCTAAATTTGAAGGAGGTATCAAGAATGTAGCCAACAATCCCAAAGAAAACATGGAAGAAAATCCATTTTTACCCAAAGAAATGTTGAACGCAGATCGATTTTCTGCGCTTTTGCATGAAGTAATAAAATTTGATGAAAACCATGTGATAGTTAGTGATACTGAGAAAGAAGAATTTGTCCCTCTATAGTGAAGGATGTTGATCAATCAATCGATCCTGCAACTCACTCAAATAATGCTTTGCACTTAAAAGAGAATCCATTAGCTAATTCAGTTGATAGCATTCAGTAGAAAACTCAAAAGACAACTGATGCAAGCATTAATTGCACCACTCCATCTAGCAAATCAGATTAAAAATCATTAAGCTCCCATGAAAAGGTGCCAACTAACATTCTGGAGCTTTTATCCCTCGAACAAGCCTTCCTTAATCAGATTGAGAATCACATTTTTGATCTTTTTAAGCCTTTTGTTCTAATTAATGCTGCTTCTACCTCCTATCCTCATCCAAATCCTCCCATTCGAACCCCCTCCCTCTATAACTTTCTAGGAATCATTCCTGGATGGGCATCTCCACCTCCTCGTCCAATTTCACATAGCCTACCACCTTAAAGTCCTCCTTATTAACAGCTAAGCTAAAGTCAGTTTGATCTGAACCTCCTACAACTAGGAGTATTGCAAGTGTGCCACAACATTCATCATAGTTTTTGATAAATAAAATAGCATCATGGGATATTCAAGGTTCCCATAACCCTGTCAAACTCGATCATGTTAAATCCTTGATCAATGAGCACAACGCCAGTTTTTTTGCAATCTTGGAAACCAAACTTTCTTTTCCTTTGACTCTTAAAGCAACTAAATATATTAACCCCGCATGGCATGTTAATCAAAACCTGGATAATGCTGCATATGAAAGGATTCAAACTATTCATGACCCTCAAACTTTCTTTCTCTGTCTCATTCTGTCTACCGCCCAGCTGATCCACTTTCATGCCATTTTCCTTCCTCTTTACCTTTCCTTTTACTTAACCATTATTTATGCTCATAATGCAATTGCATCTAGGCAATCGCTACTTAATCTTCTCCCTTCTCTAAGACAGAACACCCATCCTTGGCTTGCTCTGGGTGATTTCAAATGTTGTTTCACTTTGAATGATAAAATGGGAGGGCTGCCTCTAATGCTGAGGGACATTTCTCCTCTTAACATCTCCATATCAGACTCTGAACTCCTCCCCGTTGCCTGCTCTTGTGTCCCCTACTTGTGGAATAACAGAAGCCGGTCAAGGATAAGAACATTCACCAACATTGATCTTTCTTTTTGTAATGCTCCTTCCTTTTCCATGTGGCCTGCCATCTCTGCTTTTTTTGCCTCGACCTATCTTATCTGACCACTCCCTAATAATTCTCTCTCCCTCCATTTTGCCTTGTAGAGGAAAAAAAGCTTTTAAATTCTTAAATGCATGGGTCAGGGACCCAGAATACAATAAAATTATTTCTAGTACTTGGTCTACCACTTTTCATGGCAATCCTATATTTATCTTGTGTAGGAAACTGAAGGCTACAAAGCATGCTTTAAGACAATAGGCTTCTCTCAAGTTTGGAAATGGCTTCCTCCCATCCATGAAACTTAAAGACCAACTTAAGAAGGTGCAAATACTTCTAGACGAGGATCCCTCCAGTCCTACTCTAGCCTAGAATGAATCCATCCTTTTTCAATAACTCAATGATGCTTTAAATTCTGAAGCAAGCATGAGGAAGCAAAAGCCGCACCAGAAGTGGGATAACGAGGGAGATAGGAATTCTGCTTTTTTCCATGCTTCTATCAAGGAAAAACAAGCTAGAGACTATATCTATTCACTTTGAGACGATCATGGTGCTCACCTTTCCACTGAAGAAGAGATCGACTAACACTTGTTTCATTATTTCTCCAAGCTTTTAGGTAACTCCAACAATTTTGAACCTGATCTTGATAGTCTGAATAACTTATCCCTTCCTATGTTAAACACCACCATGAAAAACATGCTTGTACAAAAGATTTCAGATCAGGAAATTAAAGAAGCTCTTTTTGCAATGAATTCTAAGTCAAGTGGTAGGCCCGATGGATTTAACGTTGTCTTCTTTAAGGCAAGTTGGTATGTTGTAAGTCATGTATTTTTAGCAGCAGTTCACAATTTTTTTAATAAATTAGATTACTGGGTGAAATAAATGCAACGAATCTGGTCCTCATTCCTAAAGTCAGGCCTATCAAAAATGGTTCCTCTTTTCATCCTATTTCTTGTTGTAATGTTGTTTATAAGTGTGTTTCCAAGATTCTAGCCTCTAGAGTTGTATTAGTGATGCCATCCATTATCTCAATGAACCAGTCTGCTTTTATACTGAAGATGAATATTCTTGACAACATAATGATGGCACATGAATTATTTAATGGGTATAGTAGATGTCAGATCTCCCTAAGAGCTATGCTAAAGCGTGACCTTAGCAAAGTGTATGATAGCTTGCACTGGACCTCAATTGTGCGTGTTATGTTATTAATGGGTTTCCCTATGGTTTTTATAGCATGGTTGTTTGTTTGTATTTCAACTCCCTCTTATTCACTTTTCTATAATTGGAAGATTTCGGGTTTCTTTAAAGGGAAGCATGGGGTTCGCCAAGGGGATCCCATATCCTCTTATATCTTCATTATAGTAATAGAAGTGCTGACTTGTATGTTGTCAAGAAAATTTGAAGTTAAGGTTATATCATACCACCCTAAATGTAAACAGCTTCAAATTTCTTCGCTTTTCTTTGCGGATGACATCGTGATCTTCACAAAGCCAAATGAACAATCCATTGCTAGCATTCTTGAGACTCTCCATACTTTTCATCTTGCAACTGGATTTAAGATCAATCACTACAAATCCCAGATTCTATTCTCTGGAATTGACTCGTCTTCCATGGTAAGGTTGGTTGCTCTATCTGGTCTTCAGCCAATGAAAAATAAGATGACATATCTTAGCCTCCCTCTTTGTACGTCTAGATTTACCAAGGCTGACTGCATTATCCTTTATGATAAAATCACTTCAACGATGAACTCTTGGACTACCAGAATTCTTTCACTGGCCGGAAGATTGGTGCTAATTAAGTTAATTTGCTTTTCAATGACTGTGTATTGGGCCAGAACATTCATTCTGCCCACTAAACTGCTTACCATGATCAAAGTTGCTATTCTCAGATTTCTTTGGACAGGATCAATACACAATAGGAAATTAATTCCACTGTCTTTCTCTAGTTTGGAAAAGCCACTAATAAAGGGTGGTCTTGGAATCATTAATATCAACTTATGGAATAAATCAGCGGTAAGTACCCACTTTGATGCATTATTACTTAAAAAGGACAACCTATGGGTGTAATGGGTTTGGAATTATCGTATTAAGAATGGGGATTTCTGGTCTATGAATGTCTCTCAAGGCACAAGTTGGATATAGCGGAAAATTCTGAGTATGTAAAGTATCCTCCTTCCTTTTGTTAAATATTCTTTGCCTCTGAAAGCCCGGTGATTTTTTGGAAGGATCCTTGGGTAAGGGTTGACTTGGTGTTGGAAACTTTGCTGAGTGATCAAGAAAGACTGCAATAATTGATATGTAATAATGCTCGAGCTGTAGACTTTATTGTCAATGGTAAGCTGCAGATACCAACTTTAAGTAACCAGATTGTCAACTCTTCATGGAGGAGTTTGTGTGATCATGTGGCGCTTATGAATCATGAGACAGAAGTAAGTTAGAAGGGTAGGCCTCATAGAATTGGTATGGTGTATGATCTCCTCTTACATACTGATGCTTTGCCTAACTTTCTACGGGCTAAGGTTTGTTAGACTTCTCATTCCTCGACTAAGGATAATTTGATGTTCTGGAGAATAATAAACAAAGCTGTTCTAACTAGGGATGAATTAGTGTCTAATGGTATGGTTTTAGATCATCTTTGTGTACTCTGCAATCTATGCCCGGAATCTGTTGACCACCTTTTCTTTGATTGTGATTTTTTATCCAACATGATTTGCACCCTGATGAATAAAGTTGGAATTTTGGATTTTTATGGTAATACAACTTTTGACTGGAATGAACTGATGAGGGCTACAAGGTGGAGACTAAATAAAAGGGATATTGTTTTCTTTGTTCTTAAAATTTACTTCAGATCTGTTTGGTTCAAAATGAATTCTTATTGTTTCAGAAATGATGCCTCAACTGCGCATTAATTTTGGGTTAAAGTCATGTGGGAAATGGCTACTGGGATCAGATATTCTCGGCATGGATTCTCTCCTCATAAACATGAGTTTTGGAAATGATTTTTTGGGCTTCTGCTTGCTAGGTAATGCTATGTGCATGGGACTAATCGTGCATGATTTTGTGTACGTCTCGCCTGCCTACGCCTTTGTTTTTTTCTTTCCTTTGTTTGTCCATCTGTGTGTTATGTCTATTGTTCTCATGCATGTCGTTTGTTTTGGTGCTTGCCTGTTGCTTTTGTTCTAATTTTTCCTCTCTTTTGTTCATGGTAAAAAGATTGTTTTTTGTCGTGGTTTTTTCCGTCCTTTTTACTATCAATAACACTGGTAAGAGACCAGTCAGCCCCACTTGCCTTTTTAAAAAAAAATTAAATATCTTTTATAAATTTGAAACAATGTTACTTATCCAGGGTGGTGATTTATAATATTTTTTAAAACCTTAAAACCATATAAATTTTCCAAAGAAAATAAATAAAATTTAAATTCTTTTGTTAAATTTAAAATAACATTAATTGTCCTAAAAGATAATAAATTACATTTATAATCTCTTTTATCAGTCTAAAACAATATTAACTATCCCAAAAGATAATTGATCAAATTTAAAATTTTCTTTAACAAACAAATCAACTAGTTTTAATAAAATAGTTAATTACTTCTAAAACACTTTCATCAAATTTATTTATTTATTTTAAACTCACTTATTAATTTAATTAACCAACTTAAAATACTATTTATCAAACAATTTATTAAAAGTCAAATAATCATTAATTAAAATAGTTAATTAAATTCAAATATCATTACTTAAAATGATTTATTAAATTCAAATCTCATTAATCAAAAAGATTAATTAATTTTAAACACTATTGATTAAAATGATGTTTAATTTAAAATATCATTAATCAAAATAATTAATGAATTTTACACATCCACTTTGGAAAAACACAAGCTCAAGTTCAAACACACAAAAGGGTTTAGGGGACGATATTTAATAAATGATGGTATAGCGGAAATTGCTATAACGACACTTAAACAGTTTAAATGGAATATCCAGATTAATTTAAATTAATCAATTAAACAAATCTAACTATCAACCATGACCCAAAAATAGTTTATGGCATCATAAATAAGATATACCAGATTTGGATGTGAGTTAAACTTACATTTAAATGATTCTCCTTTATTATGATTAAATTTTCCCAAATATATATCCTCTAAATTTTTATTTATTTTATTTTAGTTTATAATTATAATTATTTTTATTTTTATTTTTATTTTTCACCGTCTAGATTATGTTAAATAACTTTTTATTACAAGTTTAGTTTTAGCATAACATTATTAAAAGATGACTTTTAGCCTAACCCTTTCGTCGATCACCTTATGATCAAACCGTGAAACTTAATTCATAAGGGGTTCGTTCTCAACATTCCCTAATTCCTATTTAACTAACCTATACCTTACTAAGAAAAATTTCTTATGTACTTATTCAACAATAGTTTATGCTCAAACTGGACGAGCATAACTAAATAAATTGAAACACCCCACACCCCTTGGTATACCCAAAAAGGACACACTAAAGGATATGGTGTGTTATAGGTATAGCTAAAGCATCACCGAGACTAAGATTCACAAGATTAATAAATAACAATAGCGGAAACATTTAAATAATAACTTAATATTCAAAATTAAACTTCATTTCAAAACATAATATGTCTCAAAACCAAATACTCATGTCTTATGAAAAATACATCTTTGCGTTACATCATCAGAGTACATAGATAATAAAGTCAATCCTCTCATTAAGTACCGGTATATCCAAAGTCAAGTGAAAAGAAAACTAAAAAGAATAAGAATATATGAAAAGCTCCAAGAATATATCTCCAAACGGTCTGAATCCACTGTCCTCGATTCTGCTGGCCTACGGGGGAAAAAGGGAAAATAGAGGAGTAGGTCAGACTATAAGTCTGGTGAGTGAAAGTAATTACTAGTATTTCTAGGCAAGATAAAGATAATAGACTTAGCAATAGTTCTAGTTTAAAAGGAAATAAGGGAAAGATAAAAATAGGGATAAAATACAGTTTAACTGTTTGCTTAGATTATGATTGTTTTGATTCTTTGGATCGTTTGCACTTGTTTTAGATTTCTATGATTAAGCTGAAATCCTAATCCTATTTTAATTAGGCTGAAATCCTAATTCTACCACTCGATCGACCTTCTATCTCTGTTGTGCCACTATAAGCTAGTCCCATCATGTGGGTCCCATAGCAAAAGACACCTGTTTAGCACTTGGAACACGGTAGCGACTTATTGATGCCGCACACTCGGTCATCACCTATACAGACTAACTATCGCTCCCACTCTTGACCTCTCACTTACCCTATCAGCATAAGCATGCCCAACCTCACCTAATCGGTTGTGAGACCATCAGTCCTAGTGTGAAAGGGTTTTTCTCAGCCTCACCTAAGTGTTTTATGAGACCATCAGCCCTAGTCTGAAAGGGAATGCTGTTGGTACGGGTCCTAACAAACAAAATCTAGTTGCGCCCCTTGTCCAAATCTCCAGATTTGAGCTTCTATCTATTAGCCACTTATTACCCTATGTCCCAGCCTCACCTAACTATTGTGATACCATCCGTCCTAGTTTGAAAGGGTCCTGCCCAATCTCACCTAATCTATTGTGAGACATCAGTCCTAGTCTGAAAGGGAATACTATTGGTACATGCCCTACTTCTGTTCATGCTTATTAACTTAGTGTAAGTTCTTAAAATAAGTCTCTTTTATTATTTCTGCTCTATTTACTTATTAACTTAATCTAAGTCTTTAAAATAAGCCTTTGTTCTTTCTGCTTAATTATAAACTATGTTATAATTGTTACTCTTCTGTTTAATCTTTTTAGTTATAACCACTAGTTACAAACATGGTTGCAAATGTCGCAAATTTGCCTATTTCAGTCTATCTTCTTTTAATTACAGTTTTTCTTATTTTACATCTAATTTGTTAATTTAGCGTTTTCTATTTTAATCGATATTTATGAATTATTCTCTTTTTCAATATCCTTATATTTTATGCGTGCAAAAAGGAATAAAAAGAAACTAAAATTTACAGGCTAAATTCTAACGTAAAACAGATGTATATAAATGCAAATAATAGTAAATAACTGTAAATAACTATAAGTAGCTAAATAAAATAGCTGAATAAAATAACTGAATAAAATAGACTAAAAATAACTTTAAAAACTAGCTGTAAATAACTTACATAAAAACTGTTTAAAAATTGCAGAAAAACCACAACTATCGAGAACCCTATTATTTTATATTACTTAAAAATCTAAAATAATTACAAAACACTCACATGTGGTCCTTAGCTCTATTCCTTGGTCTTTCTTGATCCACTTCTATAGCATAGAACATTTTTATCAAAGATTTCCTCCTTAGAAATTTTTTCTATTTAGGGTCCAGCCTCTAGCAATGAACCCAAATAGGAGAAAATCTAAATGAGAAAAATAGCTAGACCTAGGGTCTTAGTCATAGTGTAGTTTAGGGATCTCAGACCATTGGATTTGAATATTAAAGCTGGTGCAATCGCGTCATAGGCTCACTGGGAACCGTTGGATGAAAGCACGAACGCATAAGATTGAAAGAAATTGGAAAAACACGTCATAGTTTTAACCTGGACGAATTCATGTCTATAAACAAGGGCGGGCCGACATACAGGTTGACCTAGGCCTTTGGGGGTCGACCCTAGGGGCGACCTAGCCTTGTTCTTGGTCGACCTGACCGTTGTTTTTTTTCTTCATTTTCTTCAATTCTTGTTTATTTCGTAACTTCTTCGTTTTAGCTCGGATTTTGACAGACTTTATATGGAGATTGACTACAAAATTACCATGGACACAAAGGTGCAACTCTGGTGGCTCAATTATGATAATTTCATAAACTTATTTTATTATTTAATTAATTCATTAATTTCATATTATAGCTCAAATATTAGGTCGTTACATTCTCCCCTCCTCAAAGGATTTCGTCGACGATATCTCCAAGGATAGAAGAATGAAATAAATATTTTCATCCAAATTCTATAACTATATACCCAACCACCATCCATTACATCTATTGTCCTTAAGTTTTCTAATCCCTAGATTTGAGCTTCTATCTATTGGCCACTTATTGCCCTGTGTCCCAACCTCAACTAACTATTGTGAGACCATCAGTCCTAGTCTGAAACAGTCTTACCCAGCTTCACCTAATCTGTTGTGAGACATCAGTCCTAGTCTGAAAGTGAATGTTGTTGGTATAGGCCCTATTTTTGTTCTTGCTTATTAACTTAGTGTAAGTTCTTAAAATAAGTCACTTCTGTTATTTCTGCTCTATTTTCTTATTAACTTAATCTAATTCTTTAAAATAAGTCTTTCAGTTCTTTCTGCTTAATTATAACCTATGTTATAATTGTTACTCTTCTGTTTTATCTTTTCAATTATAACCACTAGTTATAAACATGCTTGCAAATGTCTCAAACTTGCCTATTTCAGTCTATCTTCTTTTACTGTTTTTCTTATTTTACATCTAATTTCTGTAAATTAAACGTTTTCTATTCTAATCCATATTTGCGAATTATTCTCTTTTTTAATATTCTTATATTTTGTTTGCACAAAAAGGAATAAAAAACTAAAATTTACAGGCTAAATTCTAACGTAAAACGGATGTAAATAAATGCAAATAATAGTAAATAACTGTAATTAGCCGAATAAAATAGTCGAATAAAATAATTGAATAAAATAGACTAAAAAGAACTTTAAAAATAACTTATATAAAAAATGTCTCGAAATTGCAGAAAAACTAAACTAGAGAACCCTATTATTCTAGATTACTTAAAGATCTAAAATAATTACAAAGCACTCACTTGTGGTCCTTAGCTCGATTCCTTGCTCTTCCTTGATCCGCTTCTAGAGCGTAGAATATTTTTATCAAAAAGATTTCCTCCTTAGAAAAATTTTCTATTTAGGGTCCAGCCTCTGGCAATAAACCCAAATAAGAGAAAATCTAAACGAGAAAAATAGCTAGGCCTAGGGTCTTATTTATAGTGTAATTTAGGGATCTCAGACTGTAGGATTTGAAGATTAGATCTGGTGCAACCACATCATAGGCTTTGTGGGAACCGTCAGATGGAAGCACAAACGCACAAGATTGAAAGAAATAGGAAAAACACGCCATACCTGGACGAATTCACGTCTATAAACAAGGGCGGGCCGACATGCAGGTTGACCTATAGGTCGACCTAGGCCTTTGGGGATTAACCCTAGGGTCGACCTGACCCTTGTTATTTTTTCTTCGTTTTCTTCAATTCTTGTTTATTTCGTAACTTCTTCGTTTTATCTCGGATTTTGACAAACTATATATGAAAATTGACCAGAAAATTACCACGGACACAAAGGTGCAACTCCGTGGCTTAATTCTGATAATTTCACAAAATTATTTATTTAATTAATTAATTAATTAATTATAGCTTAAATTTTGGGTTCTCACATTCTCCCCTCCTTAAAGGATTTCGTCCCTGAAATATCCAAGGACAGAAGAATGAAATAAATATTTTCATCCAAATTCTACAACCATATACCCAATCACCATCCACTACATCCAAATATTTCTACCTAATCTGATGTGAGACATCAGTCCTAGTCTGAAAGGGAATGCTGTTGGTATGAGCCCTATTTCTGTTCTTGCTTATTAACTTAGTGTAAGTTCTTAAAATAAGCCTCTTCTGTTATTTCTGCTTTATTTGCTTATTAACTTAATCTAAGTCTTTTAAATAAGTCTTTCTGTTCTTTTTACTTAATTATAACCTATGTTATAATTGTTACTGTTCTGTTTTATCTTTTTAGTTATGACCACTAGTTACAAACATGCTTGAAAATGTCTCAAATTTGCCTATTTCGGTCTATCTTCTTTATATTACAGATTTTCTTATTTTACATCTAATTTTTTTTAATTTAACGTTTTTATTCTAATCCATATTTGCGAATTATTCTCTTTCCTAATATTCTTATATTTTATTTATGCAAAAAGGAATAAAAAGAAACTAAAATTTACAAGCTAAATTCTAACGTAAAACAGATGCAAATAATTGCAAATAACAGTAAATAACTATAAATAGCTGAATAAAATAACTAAATAAAATAGACTAAAAAGAACTTTAAAAACTAGCTGTAAATAACTTATACAAAAATTGTCTCAAAATTGTAGAAATGCTACAACTATTGGAAACCCTATTAATTTAAATTGCTTGAAAATATAAAATAATTACGAAACACTCACCTATGGTCCTTAGCTCTATTCTTTGGTCTTCCTTTATCCACTTCTAGAGTGTAGAATATTTTTACCAAAAAGATTTCCTCCTTATAATTTTTTTCTATTTAGGGTCCAGTCTTTGGCAGTGAACCAAAATAGGGGAAAATCTGAATGAGAAAAATAGCTAGGCATAGGGTCTTATTTATAGTGTAGTTTAGGGATCTCATACCATTGGATTTGAAGATTAAATCTGGTGCAACCATGTCACTGGCTCACTGGGAACCGTCGGATAGAGGCACGAATGCACAAGATTGAAATAAATTGGAAAAACACGTTATAGTTTTAACTCAGACGAATTCACGTCTACAAACAAGGGCGGGTTGATATGCAGGTCGACCTAGGCCTTTAGGGGTCAATCCTAGGGTCGACCTAGCCTTGGTCTAGATCAAACTGACCCTTGTTATTTTTTCATTTTCTTCAATTCTTGTTTATTTCGTAACTTCTTCGTCTTAGCTAAGATTTTGACAAACTATATATGGAAATTGACCAGAAAATTACCACGGACACAATGGTGGCTCAGTTCTAACAATTTCACAAACTTATTTTATTATTTAATTAATTCTTTAATTAATTATTATAGCTCAAATTTTGGATTATTACACAAATCCTAAATGATAACAACAAAATATTATCATTTCTAAACAATCAACTTAACAATACAACTATATTAATCCCGAAAATCATTCTTATATATACAAAATATGTTCCTAGGTAAATTTATTTTATTTACCATTTAAAACAATACTGTATTGGTTGATCTGTTCAAGTATTTAGAAATGCCAATCGATAACGTCGATTAGGCGCATCGACCAAAATTCATATACCACTTAAAGGAAGAAACAATACAATATGAACATTTTTACAACACTAACAAATATGCACTCAATGTATATTTATACTCCCAGACTTATCATAGGATATTACTAATCCTATCCTTAGTGAGTTTTCACCCACCAAGGCTTAGGGGTTCGCTAAACCAAAGCTCTGATACCATCTGTGATGACCCACTTTCTGACCCATCGAAACGACAATTAATACATCCTTTGTATTCGTGTGTCGTTACGCAAGCATCCGAGGGACAAGATGTCTTAGGGTAAAATAAATAATAGCATTAACATAATAGAAATACCCCATAATGGAATAGTTACATATAATATAAAATGATATAGTAAAAATGTTACTCCTTACCTAGAGCTATCAGAGTTAAAAAAAATACTATATCTAATAGATTTGCAGCTATACATTATGAATTTATATTTTTCAGATACAGAATATACCAATGTAATCATATAGAGGAAATAAATAACTAGATAACTAAGGAGCCACCTGCCCAATCACCATCTTCAAAGAGCTCCTAAGAAAACCTACTATTCTCGGACTACTCAAATATAATTGGGTACCCGAGAATTTAGGGAAAATAAACAATTCAGGTTAGACAAAATGTCTGGCATGAGTAAAACTATGAAACAAAAGAAGTGTATTTAGCAATAATATGTGGGACCGCTCCGCTAACATAGAACGAGTTTTCTCCCACAAAAAATAACCAAACATAACAAAAATGGAAATGAACAATAGGGAACAAATCCAAACATAGATGATGGGCAAAATTAGTATAACATTCAGACTTGAAAGAATGAAAATAGTCTAAATAAAAATTCAAATCGGATAGAATGGATAAAAAAGACAATAGTCCAAGCTCAGTAGAATGGACTAAACAAGATAATTCTCCAAACTCGATTGAATTGACAAAACCAATAGTTGAGCACCGTGAAGAGTGGTTGACTCTTCCCGTTGTAATTAAAAAAACAGATACAAAGGTTCGAACCAAATAAGAAAAGGAAAATTTCCAACGAATGACTGGGAGAGTGCACCCCCTTACCGAAAGTATACCTCTAGAAATATACTTGAGAACTCTGATGGCTCTCGGAAACCTCCAAGCCGGACCTTGCCAACTGTTACCAAGAATGTGAGTACTTCACACCTCAATGCGCAACACCGAATCCAATCTAGAGTGGATGTGAAAATACCCTAATGGGAGCAACCCTACGGTCCCCATGTAGCTTGGCCCCCACTCATTCTTTGGTTTTAGTCATTTATGACAAGGGATATCAAAGCTCAACGAAGCAACACGTTATCTTAGAATGACGATAATAAGAAGATGAAGTAACCAATAGCTGAGAAGCCAACTATTGAGGATATCAAATGATCGTACATGGAAATTAAGTCTTGTATACTTACCACCACTCATCGAATTCCAACTTGTATTATTTCTTGGTTAACAATAATACCAGACAAGTGAAGGTAGTGTTACCTCAAACTCATGTCCCAAGATTATTCTGAACTTTCGAAACAACAAGAAGTCTACTTCTTCGATGTTTAGTGCTAAGTATACAAATAAATCGTTCCATATAAGTTAATCGCTTTAGAGAAATTGATTTACTTCCATAAACGAATCAAACGACTTCTTTTAAAAACCTCGAATTCATGCTTGGCTTCACATTACAAGTATTAGCTTTAAAACACTTTGTCAAAAGAGTTTACTAACTTCAAAACATCAATTTAAAAACAATTTAATAACTTAAACATCCTTATTATAATGATTAATTAGCTTTAAACTTCATCACATAATTTGTTTTTTAAACTTCAAGTGTCTTTAAAAAATAAAAGTGTAGACAACTTTAAACCTTATTAATCTAATTAATTAGTAAAATATAATGAATTAAATCAATGAATAATTGATTATCATTATTTAAAATGAATAATAAAGTCAAAACATCCCGGTTACTTCGATAAGTTCACTTTGAAACTTCATAAATTAAGTTGATTAATTAACTCCAATATCCTTTAATTAAAAAGGGTAAATCATCTTTAAAACATCATTAATTGGATTAATAAATAAATTTAAATATAATTAATTAAATTAAATAATTAATTAATTATCATTATTAAAAAATGATTTATTAATTATAAAAATCGATAAAGGAAAGATTATTTAGAATTAAAACAAGTTGATAAATTTTAAAAATCATTTATTAAAAAGATTAATTAATTTTAAAGCATCATTAGCAAATCGATTAATTAACTTTAATCCATCATTATTGAATGCTCAATTATCCTTAAACATCATTAAGTAAAATGATTAGTTAAATTTAAAAATCATTAAATAAAATGATTCATTAATTTAAACAATCGTTGACCAGGTAATTAGTTAAATTTAAAACACATCATTAACTTTGTAATTAGTTAACCTTAATCCTTATTAATTAAGTAATTAAGTAAATTAAATAATCAATATTAAAATGGTTAATTACTTTTGAAAGCATCGTTAATCAAAATCTTGCTTAGCTTGTAAAACAATTCCAAGCACGAAGATGAAACCAAACGGTTTCGATAAAGGTGATTTTTCGAAAGTGTCGATATTGCGACTATGGCTACATGGAAAGTTCAACAAACAAACTTATGACATTAGCCATATAAAAAACCAACACATAGCAATGATAATACAAAGTAAATAATGATGATACGATATGTAATAAGTATTTACTAACAAATATTAACTTTAACTACCAACTATTCATATAGCTTACCACATGCTTACTAACTTTCAAATGCGACAACTTTTCAAAGTATGAAACAAATAAACAACTGAACCATCACTTTACATATACAACAAGCATTCATAAGCTATTAACCTAAACATTAACATAGTATAAACTTGGTTTAAAAAGGTGTAGTTTTACTCACCGAAAGCTATCCACACCCTCGTTAACTTAGGGTATGCCCTAGCACTTCCATTTCTAAGCAAAAGATAGAGTCTTGGACTCTTAGTGCACTAGGTATGCTCATCTAGGAAAGAATAAGGAAGTGAAACTTGTTTTGGAAAGGTGAAGTGACTTTGGATAATCATCGCACTATAAAAAATGAACCCAAAATATGTCATTTTTCTATTAGTTTTTCGACTATTTACATTCAGATTTTGAAAAAGTGGTAAAGAGGACAGTTCTAGAAAATTCTTTTCTATACAATTTAAAGAAATGAATTAATCAATTTTGCATAGTTTTGAAGAAGATATGGTAAAAAGAAGAAGAACCATTTTCAGACTTGAAATTTGGGGTCCAAAAATGCTCTGTATAAAAATGAGATTTGGACATGGTTAAGCTTAAAATTAGAAGAAGTAGTACAAATAAACGTTGTATCCATTGGAATTTTAAATGGATTGAAAAAATGAAGTGCTTCATTTGATTAAGTTATGAGAAAGATATAGCAAAAGTAATAGCGGTGAAATTGAAGAAGTGAAAGCAGTGTTTATAAGCAAGAGTATAAAGTGAATTACCTAAATGCCCTTGTCCTTTACCCTCCACTACACTCTTTCCACCTTCCTAGACTCCTCTACCTCATGTCCTTGAGCCACCTTCTTGTCTCCCTCTCCTCTCTTCATAAGAAAACATTCATTTAACTACATATGTACTAATGTTTAAACATGTTTCATGTGATGTGATGTTTACATTTTACTAAAGTAATATTTTAAACTCTATATACTAGGGTATGAATAAGTATATGCATACACTAATGCACACATATATACATATACTGATTTATTTTGAAATGTCTATACTTATGCTAAAGAGGTCATAAGGTTTCCGATGAATTTTAGCGTACAATAGGTCGAAAATTAGAAAAAAATATTCCGACCACAACTTCGATTTTTCTTCGAACTAAGTATTTTTGCAAACTAATTCTGAACATTGTTTTATCTTCAATATTTATTTTTTAAAAGAGTTTTTATTTTAATTATAAACTTAATATTTGAATATATAAATTTAACTAAATGTTTGGAAACTAATGTGGTGAAATTCAGTGTCGTTACATGGTAGGTCCTAAAGAGCATTTCAGGAAGCCTATTTTAGGTTGTTCCAACGCTAAAATGTAAAAAAAAAAAATCAAGCAATGTTGCTTCCAAAACATCCATCTTGATTCACTATATCAAAATTAAAGTTCAAAATCAAAACAGAAGATAGGCACAAAAATGGAACTGAAATTAAAATCAACAATTTAAGTTCAAATTTGAAATAAAATCAAAATAATAAATCAAGCCACATCAATCAACCACATGAAATCAAGCAACGTTTGTTAAAAAACATGAAATTTTCAAAAAAAGGCTTTCGATTATAAATTAAAATGGATAAAATTGAACGAGAGGAAGTATTGTACCTACTCATCGTAATGACTTAAGAGCCAAAGGAAGTTCCAATGAAAATTATTTGATGGTCAGATCAGTGAAGAAATGAGGAAATAGCCTGGGTTTAGGCTATTAGGACAAAAGCAGTGACAAGAAGTATTTTGGTACTAAATGTTAGAGCGAGAGAAAATGAATCTTAACTTTCAATTCCAAATCAAAGTTATAGTTTTCAAAATTTTCCCAATTTTTCCCAAATTTTTTCTAACGCCTTAAATTTTCGAAAAAATTCGCCATAGTTTCCTTTGCGCGGCTCGATCCGAAAAAAAAATGACAGTATATATATAACAAATATACATCTCATCAAGTAATGAGGCATCCCGCAGGGAAAAAGTATAAAAGTACGGTATGTAATCCAAGATATGTACCTTATATTTTATTAGCGAGCATATACGGCTAATATAGCACGAAAGCGAGCTCTAAATGCGAAGCAAACGCGATCCGCACCTACTAATCACTCAACCAACAACATGAGAACATGCATGTAGACAATAGTATCGATATACAACATATAGCAACATAATAACTATATATGTCAACATAGCAAATGCAACTAAAGCAACAAATGCAAACATCAACCAACTATCATCCAACAAATTCATAACCAATATATATTCATTCATATTCTCATTAACATTCAATGAAATGGTTTTCAATTTAAATCACATTTGATTCATTAACAGTGGATGTTCTTACTAATATTCATTTTCAATTAGTTTATATTCACTAATTCATATTCAAGTTGGTTCACTTCCAAATCAAATTCAATTCTATTTAAGATTCACTTAACTTCCAATTGAATTTCAATTACTTTAGCTTCCAATTTCATTAATTTAATTTCATTAACACTTAATGAATTATATACAATCAACTAACAATCATATAACAACCAATGTATATTAATTACAACCAAATTCCTTTGCTTATCAATTGGTTTAATTAAATTGATTTGCATTCAATTATTCAACTTCCAATAACATTAGATTTTAATGAATTAACATTTATATTCATTATTCCATATCAACTTTATTCACATTTCTTAAGTTATACTCCATTTTTCTTTAAATTCATTTTTATTAACAACTCATATTTAACCCAAATTTCATATAGTTTCACTTCTTATATATATAAGTTTATTTCACAATTGTTAATCACATTGATTATAATTCAACTCTTATAATTCTTTTGCTTATACAATAATTCTTTTATTTAGATTATTCAAACATCTAAACAGTCAATTTACATACACTTTAATAATTCTGAAAAATTATTTCTTTATATATAAAAGATACTCAAGGCAAAATTATTTCATCTACCCAATTTAAAACAATATCGTGTCGGTTTATCTAGTTTAAGAGTTTAGAAACCCCTTTCTACGATAGTTAGCTAGACTACATCGACCGAAATCTATAAACAATCAACCGATAAGTCAACACAATACAAAACAATTTATATTCACTAACAAATACGCTCTCATAGCTATTATTACACTCAACTCATTCTAGAGTACTACCGACTCTATCTCTAATGAGTCACACCCAACAGAACCATGGTTGTCGCTTAACCATATGCTCTGATACCAAATGTAACGTCCCGGAAATTTTATAAACTTTCGAAAATTCAACATCGATACTCACTTTATCGACTGCCGAGAAATCGAAGGCCGGAAACCCGAAATGTTATGGTTTAAGAAAGAAGAAAAGACATAAGAAGAGAGAGAAAAGATAGAAAATAGAGGGAAAAGAAAATAGAACATAGAACGGAACAGAAAACAACAGAACAACATCAGAATCTCACAATTCGCAGCGGAACAACATATAATAATAAATGAATAATCTTTAAACAAAGAACTATATCAGTTATTACATTTTATACATTACATTTCATTACATCATATCATCAGAGTGTACAACAACAACAAACAATAGTGCAGCGGAAAAAGAAATACTATATACTAGTAATTACGCCATGCCATCCATCTTGCCTCCAGCAACTCCTGAATATCCTGATAAACCTAACTCTTGACTGCCCGTGTGGAAATTGGTGGGCACCCAGAGTTTAGGAAGGAAAACAATAAACTCCGAGTCAGTCATGTGACTGGTGTGAGAACTCAAAACAGTTTATTTATCTTTGAAAACAAAATAGAGGAATATTTTTAAAGTCAATTCGCATTGCTTTTAAAAATGAGACTACCATAAGGCCTCCCGCACACACACACACAATGCAAACGCAGAATCGGAGGAGATTTCTCCTTATGATAGTCAAAGATGCTTGATACGCATTTAAAAGAACATTTGATATTATTACTAGTGCATAGTGTAGGAAAAATTCTTTCGAAAGTAGAATATAAATCTTAGCCAGCATAGACATTCCGAACTATGCCTACTATAGCTAACTATGTTCAATAGCAGGTTACCGCCACATTCCATAGCAGGTTATACAACTAAAACCGTACAAGTCTCGTATTGTTTCTTTGGATTTCCAACGAATGATCAGGCCAAGGAACTTCCCATTGCCACATGAGAATGCCTCTGGATGGACATCCCCGAGAACCAAACCGGATCTCTACCAACACAAGGCCGGGTTACCCCTAACTGAGTAACAACTGACCGAATATGCCATCCCCGGTCCTTTGGGACCTTTCAACCGAGCGCTCGTAATCAATTCACACAATCATAAAGTGTTTTCAACATGAGTAAGTATCTGGGCTCCATACCATGATACCACCCTTTTCCAGAAGGAAATGCACATACCCTAAAGGGCGCTACCCCTCATAACCTTGCCGCATCTTTCCTGTTTTGACCATTCCGGTGTGTGAGGCTCGACGAAGTTTCGTCCACAAAAACATACTTTATACAAAAGCCATGCTTTGGGTCAACAAATGATCATAGAAATGATCACCAGGACAGACGATCAAATAAACGATCCTATCACAAATAATCAACACAATGATCATTTCACAGCAACACTCAGCATGTCACATTACCAAATTGGGAATATATCGCTGATAACATTCAACTACATAACCTCTGAGCTCGTACGTCTCAGAGAAGGGTGTTAAGCTAAAAGAATAAATTCTCCACCACCAACAGAAATATATTTGAAAGAAATCTGCTTTATATCTCAATTTGTAACGTCAGACATACAATCCATACAAGTCTGTTCCGGGCTCGAACAAAACCGAAGGCACTTACAAAGAAGTCCTTGCAATCCGGATATCCACAATCCTGATCGGATTCACCATCACATATGGAGAACTCTATACCGGAGCAACTCGGTGCAGAGTCAATCGACAGGTCATCCTATCGCTCTCGCAAATACCGGGTCTTCAACACCGATCTTCAATGCGATCCATTACGTCGTATCACTATTCGGAATGGGTAATCCGAATAACGAGCGCAATAATTTAAAAACAAGTGTGCATTCAAATTCAAACAAATCACATCAAATACCCATTCAAAGGGAAATATTGATAGTCGGTTATTGAACTACCAATGGATATGCACACATCACCAGATTCCAAATAATTTTCCAAATTATTTATTTTCCAAAATAAAATATCTTTACAAGATATATAATTTCCAATTCTTTAAAAATAAATCTATATTTATTTTTAAACAAATTCCACTTCCTTTTATAAATTCCATAGTGAATTTATATTCCAAAATATCCATGCATATACGATTACAATTATTCATTTCAATTTATCTTCAAGAAGATAAATTCTCAAAATATTCACTTTATATTGGAAAACATTTCCATACTTATTTAATAAGTAATTCACGAACCTATTTATTTTCAAAACTTGGAAAATATTCAATATACTTAAATCGAGATTAAGTATATATTTCATTCTTTAAGGAAATCATTCTCTTAAACATATTTATTCGGGCCAAAACGAATGTTACGTAAAACATCGTTACGACAACCCACAATCACTAGTATAGGGATTCGAAATTAAAATAGATATATAAATCCCAATACTATACAAAACATTTCCTTTCGGAAATCATTTACTATAACAACAGTGTTATAGTCCACCATTTCCTTCTATTTCTCGAAAACGTCTATTTCAACAATAAATGTTGAAATCTATGGTTTCGAATCTCAACACATTTTAAAACATCGTTATATCGTTTTAATTCTATTTAAAACATCAAATCTAAACATTTTCTTTAACATATTATTCACTATTCAAAAACGTGAATATACTACGTTAACAAATTTCATCCTTTTATTCATTTTATTTCAAAGGATTATTCATAGTCAAAAACGTGAATATAACTCCATTAACAAGTTACAACAATTTACTTATCAAAATAAGTCATTGCGAATTTATAAAACAACATTTATAAATTCCTTTATTAACCTATTCAATTTATAACTCAATTATAAAACAAAATTCATATTATAAGTTAAACACCTATAATTTATTTGTTTGCACAATCGTTCCTTTAAACTTCATAATTATAAATCTTATAACTTATAAGATTCAATTATTTATCCAAATATATTCTTTCAATAACTTTATAAATTTTATAAACCTACTGCTTATAAAATTCCATTTCTAACTTCACCGTTTATAATTCTATGAATTTCATTCATTTACGAAATTCATTCACAATTCATTCTAACACTTATAAAAACTCGTTTTATAATTCAAATGTTTTAATTTAAAAATATCAATTTATAAATCCTTTATAAAATCAATTTATACTATTATTTTAAAACATCTTTAATCTCTTTTATAATTTCATCATTTTGATTTATAAAATAATTAAATTTTATAAATCCTATTTTTAAACTTTTTATAATAAATTCAAAATTCCAATTTAATTATTTTATAAATCATTAGCCTCATATTTTCAAAAATCAGTTTTTTTAACTATATTTCTCAAAAATATAATTTTTATAACATAAAAATTATAACGTTTATTTATTTAAAATAAATCAATTCCAAACATATTTTATAAACGTATACTTTCAAAAATCACTTTAAAAATCATTTTAAAGTTCCAAATTTGGTCCAATGATGCTACATACCAAATAGTCAATCACGACAACAACGATATCATATATCGATATGATAATCCATCAAATATCAAAATATCTAAAATCAAATAATTACTGTTGAGGAATCCAGTTGGATCCCTCCAACCTGTTTTCCTGCATCCACAAACATTAGCACAATACCAATTTCGCTCCAGTACGAAATTATCGCGGTATATGGGATTTAAAATATTATCCGCTTAATAGACGGCGCAATAGGGTCTCATCCGCTAAAAAATGCGGGAAATCAACAACCCCAATATATACATATGCCAATATATATATATTGCTATTATATATAATACCAATTTCACTGTTTATGAAATATTCGCGGTATATGTTTTTACTAAATAACATCCGCTTACTAACGGCGCATAATGTCTATTTTAACAATCAATAGATAACAATCATCATTCAAACATGCATTCAAATATTTTAAATCTAACTATTTAAAATAAAATCGAAACTGATTCGATTGAGTGAGAAGTTCTCACCTTGATTTCAATTTCGTTTTCAGCTTTTTATTTCGAATAAATTTAAACGCGCATTTAATTTTATCCAAAATTTTCGCTTCCTCCAATCAACTCCAATCCAATTCCATAGCATAGTATTCGTCAATACGATTCCAACGCAAAAAATCTCGTCCGAAACGGACCTCGTATGAAAGAGTTACAACATTTTGAAGTTAACACAAATTTAATATAAATATTTACAATTTTCTTTTATAATTTTAAACCTTAATCAATCTCAGGCCGTTAGATTTGCTTCCTTCAAATCGTGGCCGCACACACACTCTTCTTCCCCAAGTCAGTAACACGTTCGAGAATACCCAATTGGCCGCCGCTTCTCTTGCAATTTCGCACGCCACCACACTCGCTTCCAGTATGATCAGTGACCATCATCTTACACGCCTCAGGAAGCTCCACCAACACCCAGGTCGCGGCTAAACTTGGTGGTCCCAAGCCCTCAAATTTCGTGCTCGAACGCAAGGGAAACGCGGCCCCCTAGCTCCCTCGTCCAGCCACCATATTCCATCTCCACCGTTGATCTCGTGGAACTCGACGAGCCTGACATCTTTGTAGTTTGAAGTTTTTGCAAATGACTTACGGATCGAGAGATAATTGGAGGGGAAGTTGGGACGTTTCTGGCCTTTGAATGTTAGGGTGGCGGCCGGCCATTTAGAATTAGGGTTTTATTTTTTTTTCTTGAGTGAAGGGGCTATTTATAGAAGATTTTTCAATCACTATTCATCCGGGAATTCCAAACTCCAATTTACGCGCCGTAACCAGCGTTTCTAGGGTTTACCCCGCGTTCCGGACACAATGGAATAGGTTTCGGAAGCTAATTCGGACATCTGTGCGAGTTATGGCAATAAACGTTCAATTTAAATTTAAACCGATTAAACGATTTTCTAGGCGTTTTAATTTGTACCGTACAAACGGTAAATCCAATTGACACGAAATTTGAAACCTTACAATAATATCACATTACGGATCCGATGAAACTGGTTTCGTCGAAATCCGAGACTTTTTGAAAAATGGCTATTTTAACTCGCCAAATTAATATTAAAAATAATTCGATGCGTTTCGAGCTGCCACGATCAAACGATAACTCCGATTGCTACGAAAATTGAAATCCGGTAATAACTAACTATTACGGATCTAATGGAACTGGTCTCGTCCAATTCTGAGACTGTTCAAAAATTGGCTAATTTCACTAGTCGATTTAAATATTAAAATATTCAATTTTCACAAATAAACTTTTAATTCGATTTTAAAAGTTCTAAAATATCGTTCTAACTTCAATATGATAAAATAAAATTTTACAAATCCTTTTCAATCATATTTAACTCAATTTTCAATTATTTCCATAATTTAACATATTAAATTATCGATTTAATTATCCAATTAAATCCAATTATTCGAAATAAAATGTATTTGACTTATAAATTTCACTTATTAATATTTAAAATTAATTAAATATTCAAATTTTAAATAATTAAAATTCTGGGTCGTTACAATCTTCCCGCTTAAAAGAATTTCGTCCTCGAAATTATTAAGTAAGAAAAGTTACAGAATCTATTAATTTTCCCAAAATCCATAGTTAAACTTCTTACAATACTTTACTAAGTTTTCAAATCATACTTAGTTATCTTTTCAAACAAAACTACTATTGTTTAACTTTCAATTCCAAATCAAAGTTATAGTTTTCAAAATTTTCCCAATTTTTCCCAAAATTTTTCTAACGCCTTAAATTTTCGGAAAAATTCGCCATAGTCTCCTTTGCGCGGCTCGATCCGAAAAAAAAATGACAGTATATATATCACAAATATACATCTCATCAAGTAATGAGGCATCCCGCAGGGAAAAAGTATAAAAGTACGGTATGTAATCCGAGATATGTACCTTATACTTTATTAGCGAGCATATACGGCTAATATAGCGCGAAAGCGAGCTCCAAATGCGAAGCAAACACGATCCGCACCTACCAATCACTCAACCAACAACATGAGAACATGCATGTAGACAATAGTATCGATATACAACATATAGCAACATAATAACTATATATGTCAACATAGTAAATGCAACTAAAGCAACAAATGCAAACATCAACCAACTATCATCCAACAAATACATAACCAATATATATTCATTCATATTCTCATTAACATTCAATGAAATGGTTTTCAATTTAAATCACATTTGATTCATTAACAGTGGATGTTCTTACTAATATTCATTTTCAATTAGTTTATATTCACTAATTCATATTCAAGTTTGTTCACTTCCAAATCAAATTCAATTCTATTTAAGATTCACTTAACTTCCAATTGAATTTCAATTACTTTAGCTTCCAATTTCATTAATTTAATTTCATTAACACTTAATGAATTATATACAATCAACTAACAATCATATAACAACCAATGTATATTAATTACAACCAAATTCCTTTGCTTATCAATTGGTTTAATTAAATTGATTTGCATTCAATTATTCAACTTCCAATAACATTAGATTTTAATGAATTAACATTTATATTCATTATTCCATATCAACTTTATTCACATTTCTTAAGTTATACTCCATTTTTCTTTAAATTCATTTTTATTAACAACTCATATTTAACCCAAATTTCATATAGTTTCACTTCTTATATATATAAGTTTATTTCACAATTGTTAATCACATTGATTATAATTCAACTCTTATAATTCTTTTGCTTATACAATAATTCTTTTATTTAGATTATTCAAACATCTAAACAGTCAATTTACATACACTTTAATAATTCTGAAAAATTATTTCTTTATATATAAAAGATACTCAAGGCAAAATTATTTCATCTACCCAATTTAAAACAATATCGTGTCGGTTTATCTAGTTTAAGAGTTTAGAAACCCCTTTCTACGATAGTTAGCTAGACTACATCGACCGAAATCTATAAACAATCAACCGATAAGTCAACACAATACAAAACAATTTATATTCACTAACAAATACGCTCTCATAGCTATTATTACACTCAACTCATTCTAGAGTACTACCGACTCTATCTCTAATGAGTCACACCCAACAGAACCATGGTTGTCGCTTAACCATATGCTCTGATACCAAATGTAACGTCCCGGAAATTTTATAAACTTTCGAAAATTCAACATCGATACTCACTTTATCGACTGTCGAGAAATCGAAGGCCGGAAACCCGAAATGTTATGGTTTAAGAAAGAAGAAAAGACATAAGAAGAGAGAGAAAAGATAGAAAATAGAGGGAAAAGAAAATAGAACATAGAACGGAACAGAAAACAACAGAACAACATCAGAATCTCACAATTCGCAGCGGAACAACATATAATAATAAATGAATAATCTTTAAACAAAGAACTATATCAGTTATTACATTTTATACATTACATTTCATTACATCATATCATCAGAGTGTACAACAACAACAAACAATAGTGCAGCGGAAAAAGAAATACTATATACTAGTAATTACGCCATGCCATCCATCTTGCCTCCAGCAACTCCTGAATATCCTGATAAACCTAACTCTTGACTGCCCGTGTGGAAATTGGTGGGCACCCAGAGTTTAGGAAGGAAAACAATAAACTCCGAGTCAGTCATGTGACTGGTGTGAGAACTCAAAACAGTTTATTTATCTTTGAAAACAAAATAGAGGAATATTTTTAAAGTCAATTCGCAATGCTTTTAAAACTGAGACTACCATAAGGCCTCCCGCACACACACACAATGCAAACGCAGAATCGGAGGAGATTTCTCCTTATGATAGTCAAAGATGCTTGATACGCATTTAAAAGAACATTTGATATTATTACTAGTGCATAGTGTAGGAAAAATTCTTTCGAAAGTAGAATATAAATCTTAGCCAGCATAGACATTCCGAACTATGCCTACTATAGCTAACTATGTTCAATAGCAGGTTACCGCCACATTCCATAGCAGGTTATACAACTAAAACCGTACAAGTCTCGTATTGTTTCTTTGGATTTCCAACGAATGATCAGGCCAAGGAACTTCCCATTGCCACATGAGAATGCCTCTGGATGGACATCCCCGAGAACCAAACCGGATCTCTACCAACACAAGGCCGGGTTACCCCTAACTGAGTAACAACTGACCGAATATGCCATCCCCGGTCCTTTGGGACCTTTCAACCGAGCGCTCGTAATCAATTCACACAATCATAAAGTGTTTTCAACATGAGTAAGTATCTGGGCTCCATACCATGATACCACCCTTTTCCAGAAGGAAATGCACATACCCTAAAGGGCGCTACCCCTCATAACCTTGCCGCATCTTTCCTGTTTTGACCATTCCGGTGTGTGAGGCTCGACGAAGTTTCGTCCACAAAAACATACTTTATACAAAAGCCATGCTTTGGGTCAACAAATGATCATAGAAATGATCACCAGGACAGACGATCAAATAAACGATCCTATCACAAATAATCAACACAATGATCATTTCACAGCAACACTCAGCATGTCACATTACCAAATTGGGAATATATCGCTGATAACATTCAACTACATAACCTCTGAGCTCGTACGTCTCAGAGAAGGGTGTTAAGCTAAAAGAATAAATTCTCCGCCACCAACAGAAATATATTTGAAAGAAATCTGCTTTATATCTCAATTTGTAACGTCAGACATACAATCCATACAAGTCTGTTCCGGGCTCGAACAAAACCGAAGGCACTTACAAAGAAGTCCTTGCAATCCGGATATCCACAATCCTGATCGGATTCACCATCACATATGGAGAACTCTATACCGGAGCAACTCGGTGCAGAGTCAATCGACAGGTCATCCTATCGCTCTCGCAAATACCGGGTCTTCAACACCGATCTTCAATGCGATCCATTACGTCATATCACTATTCGGAATGGGTAATCCGAATAACGAGCGCAATAATTTAAAAACAAGTGTGCATTCAAATTCAAACAAATCACATAAAATACCCATTCAAAGGGAAATATTGATAGTCGGTTATTGAACTATCAATGGATATGCACACATCACCAGATTCCAAATAATTTTCCAAATTATTTATTTTCCAAAATAAAATATCTTTACAAGATATATAATTTCCAATTCTTTAAAAATAAATCTATATTTATTTTTAAACAAATTCCACTTCCTTTTATAAATTCCATAGTGAATTTATATCCAAAATATCCATGCATATACGATTATAATTATTCATTTCAATTTATCTTCAAGAAGATAAATTCTCAAAATATTCACTTTATATTGGAAAACATTTCCATACTTATTTAATAAGTAATTCACGAACCTATTTATTTTCAACACTTGGAAAATATTCAATATACTTAAATCGAGATTAAGTATATATTTCATTCTTTAAGGAAATCATTCTCTTAGACATATTTATTTGGGCCAAAACGAATGTTACGTAAAACATCGTTACGACAACCCACAATCACTAGTATAGGGATTCGAAATTAAAATAGATATATAAGTCCCAATACTATACAAAACATTTCCTTTCGGAAATCATTTACTATAACAACAGTGTTATAGTCCACCATTTCCTTCTATTTCTCGAAAACGTCTATTTCAACAATAAATGTTGAAATCTATGGTTTCGAATCTCAACACATTTTAAAACATCGTTGGATCGTTTTAATTCTATTTAAAACATCAAATCTAAACATTTTCTTTAACATATTATTCACTATTCAAAAACGTGAATATACTACGTTAACAAATTTCATCCTTTTATTCATTTTATTTCAAAGGATTATTCACAGTCAAAAACGTGAATATAACTCCATTAACAAGTTACAACAATTTACTTATCAAAATAAGTCATTGCGAATTTATAAAACAACGTTTATAAATTCCTTTATTAACCTATTCAATTTATAACTCAATTATTAAACAAAATTAATATTATAAGTTAAACGCCTATAATTTATTTGTTTGCACAATCGTTCCTTTAAACTTCATAATTATAAATCTTATAACTTATAAGATTCAATTATTTATCCAAATATATTCTTTCAATAACTTTATAAATTTTATAAAACTACTGCTTATAAAATTCTATTTCTAACTTCACCGTTTATAATTCTATGTATTTCATTCATTTATGAAATTCATTCACAATTCATTCTAACACTTATAAAAACTCGTTTTATAATTCAAATGTTTTAATTTATAAATATCAATTTATAAATCCTTTATAAAATCAATTTATACTATTATTTTAAAACATCTTTAATCTCTTTTATAATTTCATCATTTTGATTTATAAAATAATTAAATTTTATAAATCCTATTTTTAAACTTTTTATAATAAATTCAAAATTCCAATTTAATTATTTTATAAATCATTAACCTCATATTTTCAAAAATCAGTTTTTTTAACTATATTTCTCAAAATTATAATTTTTATAACATAAAAATTATAACGTTTATTTATTTAAAATAAATCAATTCCAAACATATTTTATAAACGTATACTTTCAAAAATCACTTTAAAAATCATTTTAAAGTTCCAAATTTGGTCCAATGATGCTACATACCAAATAGTCAATCACGACAACAACGATATCATATATCGATATGATAATCCATCAAATATCAAAATATCTGAAATCAAATAATTACTGTTGAGGAATCCAGTTGGATCCCTCCAACCTGTTTTCCTGCATCCACAAACATTAGCACAATACCAATTTCGCTCCAGTATGAAATTATCGCGGTATATGGGATTTAAAATATTATCCGCTTAATAGACGGCGCAATAGGGTCTCATCCGCTAAAAAATGCGGGAAATCAACAACTCCAATATATACATATGCCAATATATATATTGCTATTATATATAATACCAATTTCACTGTTTATGAAATATTCGCGGTATATGTTTTTACTAAATAACATCCGCTTACTAACGGCGCATAATGTCTATTTTAACAATCAATAGATAACAATCATCATTCAAACATGCATTCAAATATTTTAAATCTAACTATTTAAAATAAAATCGAAACTGATTCGATTGAGTGAGAAGTTCTCACCTTGATTTCAATTTCGTTTTCAGCTTTTTATTTCGAATAAAATTAAACGCGCGTTTAATTTTATCCAAAATTTTCGCTTGCTCCAATCAACTCCAATCAAATTCCATAGCATAGTATTCGTCAATACGATTCCAACGCAAAAAATCTCGTCCGAAACGGACCTCGTATGAAAGAGTTACAACATTTTGAAGTTAATACAAATTTAATATAAATATTTACAATTTTCTTTTATAATTTTTAACCTTAATCAATCTCAGGCCGTTAGATTTGCTTCCTTCAGATCGTGGCCGCACACACACTCTTCTTCCCCAAGTCAGTAACACGTTCGAGAATACCCAATTGGTCGCCGCTTCTCTTGCAATTTCGCACGCCACCACACTCGCTTCCAGTATGATCAGAGACCATCATCTTACACGCCTCAGCAAGCTCCACCAACACCCAGGTCGCGGCTAAACTCGGTGGTCCCAAGCCCTCAAATTTCGTGCTCGAACGCAAGGGAAACGTGGCCCCCTAGCTCCCTCGTCCAGCCACCATATTCCATCTCCACCGTTGATCTCGTGGAACTCGACGAGCCTGACATCTTTGTAGTTTGAAGATTTTGCAAATGACTTACGGATCGAGAGATAATTGGAGGGGAAGTTGGGACGTTTCAGGCCTTTGAATGTTAGGGTGGCGGCCGGCCATTTAGAATTAGGGTTTTATTTTTATTTTCTTGAGTGAAGGGGCTATTTATAGAAGATTTTTCAATCACTATTCATCCGGGAATTCCAAACTCCAATTTACGCGCCGTAACCAGCGTTTCTAGGGTTTACCCCGCATTCCGGACACAATGGAACATGTTTCAGAAGCTAATTCGTACATCTGTGCGAGTTATGGCAATAAACGTTCAATTTAAATTTAAACCGATTAAACGATTTTCTAGGCGTTTTAATTTGTACCGGACAAACGGTAAATCCAATTGACACGAAATTTGAAACCTTACAATAATATCGCATTACAGATCCGATGAAACTGGTTTCGTCGAAATCCGAGACTTTTTGAAAAATGGCTATTTTAACTCGCCAAATTAATATTAAAAATAATTCGATGCGTTTCGAGCTGCCACGATCAAACGATAACTCCGATTGCTACGAAAATTGAAATCCGGTAATAACTAACTATTACGGATCCAATGGAACTGGTCTCGTCCAATTCTGAGACTGTTCAAAAATTGGCTAATTTCACTAGTCGATTTAAATATTAAAATATTCAATTTTCACAAATAAACTATTAATTCGATTTTAAAAGTTCTAAAATATCTTACTAACTTCAATATGATAAAATAAAATTTTACAAATCAATTTCAATCATATTTAACTCAATTTTCAATTATTTCCATAATTTAACATATTAAATTATCGATTTAATTATCCAATTAAATCCAATTATTCGAAATAAAATGTATTCGACTTATAAATTTCACTTATTAATATTTAAAATTAATTAAATATTCATATTTTAAATAGTTAAAATTCTGGGTCGTTAGATGTTGCTTAAGCATCGTTACTATAAACCCAAAACCATTTTACACTTGACATTATCATTAAACTAATCTTTTTAAAGATCTAATTATACTTATTAACAAGTAACATACATTTGAATAACTTCTCAAAACCATATATTATAACTAAGTGTTGTGATCAAAACATTTTTATTCTTTATAAAATACTTAACTTTTCCAAACTTATATATGAATACTTTAAAAATATTTCAAAATCGAATTTAAATATATGTACAAAATACTAATTACAATGAATAATTTATATTTTACTAAAAAACTTTTATTTTAAATGCTACAAAAGAATTATTTCTTTAAAAATCATATTTAATTATTAAAATTATATTTAACTTTCTAATGTTTTTTGTACTCCAGTCCATGCTATTAGACTTTTCTAAAAAGGTTCCATAATAATAATAAATTTTAAGCAATTTGGATCATGAAAAACTAGTTAAATGTCGTAATAAAATAAAAAATGCAACAGGCTCAACATTGCTACAGTAGATCAAAGACGGCATTTGTAAGTTCTGTAGAAAGTTCAAAACAAACAACACTCGAAAAAGCACTGAAAGTTTGACCATTTTCTCTATACAAACGATCGGTTCAAGTTTTGATATTTTTATAATAATATAAATAATTATAGAAGATAATAATTGTGCAAGTAAACCCCTAAGGAAGTCCCTTAAAATCATATTAAAAATTTGTCAAAAACAAGTTATTTTTCAAAGTGTATTTATAGCGACAATTTCGCTTCTAATTTTTCAATTTCGTTCAACTACTTTAATAACTTTATAAACTGTAAAGTTCCAGAGAAATGTGAACACTTTATATTTAAATATATGGATTATTTAAATAACAAAATTATGAATTTAATAATTGATTAAATGGATTCAATAGAATTAATAAACTCCTTTTAGTAAATAAATAATAATGGTAAACTCATTTTGTAAATTTGTTTTAAAGAAATTCAAAACTTCAAAAAAATATCAATAATGTGACCGAAAATCGTTTATTGATAAATAACTTTTTGATCAACGGAAGTTGTTTGGACTCTTTGGAACTTGTTTGATGAACACATTAGCAAATAATTAACACTTCTCTTAATTAATTAAAGATTAATTAAAAACTAAAGAAAATTTAGGGAATATTGACCCTAATATCATGGCATCAAATAAGGCATGGTTTAAGGGGTGTTTTAAGGCATGAGAAAGGGAAGGAATTAAGGCTTGTCTTTTGGCATATTTTATGGCATGAAAGGAGGAGGGGTATTGGAGGGTTAGAGTGCTAATTTGGCTATGGGACCATGAGGTAATTAGCCACTTTTGTTAAAGTCTATATAAGGAGAACCTTAGCTTCACTTTTCTTTACACTTTCCATATCTTTTGCTCTTATTTCTTCTCCTTCTTGTTATTATTGTCTTCATCATCACCATTCCAAAATTGCAAAGTTTTGGACCTTTCTTCCTCTTTTCTACTTTGGTCGTGTGGAAATGAGACTAGAATAGCCTTAGCTGTGCCTACTAATGGCTTGTTCAAGTCTTGGACATGTGGACTGGGGCATTTGGAGTATGGATGTAGGGTGCTGGAGTGAGGTAGGAAGTTATGGTGCAGTTGTTTGTTGCGGTAGGAAGCGATAGCTCCATCTTGATTTGAAAAGTGAATCAATCTCACTTTAAATTGGTTTAAAAAATTGTCTAAATGTTGAAAAATATAAATTGTTGTTTATGTTGTTTATATTTGTATATATTTATTATTTGGGTTTGGTTCCTACTTGAAAGCGGATGGCATAAAAAACCATTGTTTTGCAAGGTAAATAGGAAGTCCAAGTGTTTTCATAGCGAATAGGTCGCTATGGATAACTTGAAATGCATAAACACATATATGATTTGTATGGGCTTTTGTAGAGAGACTCTAGGGGTTTCTCACCATTATTGATTTACTCTTATATGCATCTTGCTTATATAAATATTTGGTTGTTGTTTGAGATGTTAAAGTAGCAAAAATGTAAAATAGTGGAATAATCGTGCTTTTGCACTTTGAAATTGACTTTTTGCACTTTGAAATCCTATCTCTGTAAATCTTATATTTAAAGTCTTGTTCTTGTGTTTGCATCATGAAATATTTAGTCGTATTATTGTGCTTTTAAAATGGTTATTTGAATCAAGTATTAATGGCTTGGAATAGGTTATAACACCTAACTTTAAAGTGTTTAAAAGTTTAGAAAATTTGGTAGCAGTTTTGTTGTTCGAAAGTCTAGTTTTAAAATAACTTTCAAATGGGTTTTATTGATATCGAAAGTCTCTAAATCTTCATGAATGCACAATAGACTGACAGTATGTTGTTCTAGAAATATAATATACTATTCATACTTTGTAAAAATATGGAGAAAATTTCAAATTTGAAACAAGTAGATTTAAAAGAATTTTCTATACTCTTTTTAGTAGCAAATTTCCAGGACTAATTCCTACTTTTATAAAATGGTTTTAAACCTGATTTTTCCTTTTCAAACCATTTAATGAATTTTTCTAACACATGTTTAAGTATTTAAAAGTGGTTTGAAATTTATATATCCTTGAAATAATTTGATATAAATTATTTTAAAAGAAGTTTTATTTTGAAAATAAGGAAAGGAAATAGTTTTGAGTTTTGATGCATATTAAGCTTGATATTTTCTTTTAGTAATATTTGAAATGGATGTTAAACTATATTTCTATTTGAGTTTCTTAAAAGTGAAAAGGAAGTATAGATAACAATACCGTTGTTTTGATAAATGTTTTGTGGGAATTTAGAAAGTTGTAACAACCTTGCTTTTGGTGATTACCTATAAATATTAAATTATAACAGAAGTTATAATTTAATATTGTGAATTAAAATAAATTGAAGATTTAAACTATTTATTTTAAACAATAATGAACTTTGAAAATAAAATGTGGAAATAAAGTTTTGGAAAACTTTATCATGTTTATTTGTGAGAATATGAGTGGAAAATGACTTTATTTGGTGAAAATGCAATAATTGTATTAACTATTGCCAATTACTTCTTTTAATAATTCTTAAAAATAAGTATGAGATTTTTAAAGGTTGTTTATTTAAATAAAAAGATATAAATTGGTTTAAAAATGAGTTTAATTATAATTTGCTTTTAAAACGGTTTAAAATATATTTTTTAAGTGAGAAAGGTACTTTTGTGGAATTTTAGAAGTTAAAAAAAGAGTTTTATTCATTTATTTGGCTAAATTGTATATTATTGTGAAGTAAATGATTTTAATAATAGTAATGTTTTAAAAATAAAAATTAATCTTTTCATATAATGCAAAATAATTTATTTCATGTGTATGTCAATTTACATATTTTGTTTGGTTTAAAACTTGAAAGAAAATGCATTGTTTTATTATAACATAGTGTATATAATTGTTTAGTGTAAATTAAATTTATTATCACAAACTAATTAATTCTTTCCCTTGTTGGGTCCAAAGCCATTTATTTGCAACCTGAATTGAGAAATATTATCTCCTTCCATATACGTACAAACACTATTCTTCTTCTTCTGTAAACAAACAGAAAAGGGTAAAGAAGATTACCCCTCTTTCAATCTAGAGCCTTAAATCTCCATTTCTTCAAATATAAAATTGTTACTTTATCTAATTAAAGAGTATTACAACAGGTAATCAACTCAAAACTATAATTATTTCATCAAATCTAAATCTTTGAGAAGTGATTATCTGATTACAGTGAACCTCTTGTTTGCATGTTTGGTTATTGAGTTCTACAAGTTTTTGAATCCCTTTCATGTTCAAAGCTTGCTTCTTTCGGCGTAAATCTGGAGTTTATCTTCTCTAATCAAAGGTGAGTTTATTAACTCACATTTCTAGCTAAATCTTGACTGTAATTGCAAAGATGAGGAAGAAATCGTTTACTGTAATATACCTAATACTTACTTTGGATGATTGCTGAAATATAATAGCAATGCGTTGAAGTAAAACAACAATAACTTTCATGTTTCTTATCCGTTTAAGGATCTTCTTTTGTTGTTAGAAAATATATTCAATAAGGAACAGTTTTTATTTTTGTTACTTTGTGGTATTTTGTAATTTTATTAACCTGAAATAGAATTGATAATAAGAGTTCAATTATGTCTTTAACTAAATTTCCTGAGTTTGAATCCGAAATTGATTTAGCCATATATTTTTCGTTTTTGATCAGAATTTGATAATTTCTAATGTCCCGGAAAGCTTACTTTATATATGACAACTTTCATGTTGAACATATTTGCAAATTTTGAGCATAGGTTGATTGAAATTCTATCACAAACTGCTAGCTTTTTCACTTTGATAATTGCACTATCTAAACTAAACATAGTTAGCAAATTGGGAATATCTTCCTTGCTTCTTGTCGGATTTGGATGATTTTTGAAGTTCTGAAAAGCTTACAATTTGTGTATGACAACTTTTATGCTGAACACATTTTCATATTTTGAGCATAGCTTGATCAAAATCTTGTTGCAAACTCTCAGCTCTGTCACTTTGATAATTACGTTATCCAAACTAAACACGGTCAGTAAATTGGGCATATCTTCCTTGTTTCTTATCAGATTTGGATGATATTTAAAGTTCCAAAAGGTTATTTTGTGTGTGACAATTTTTATGTTGAACACATTTGCATAATTTAAGGGTAGGTTGATCAAAATCCTATTGCAAACTATCAGCTCTGTCACTTTGATAATTACGTTATCCAAACTAAACATAGCTAACAAATTGGGCGTGTCTTCCTTGTTTATTGTCGGATTTGGATGATTTTTGAAGTTTTTGAAAGCTTATTTTGTGTGTGACAACTTTTATGTTGAACCAATTTTCATATTTTGAATATAGATTGATCGAAATCCTGTTGCAAACTCTCAACTTTGTCACTTTGATAATTACATTATCTGAACTAAATACAGTTAGTAACTTAGACGTATCTTTCTCGTTTCTTCTTGGATTTAGATAATTCTTGATGTTTTAGAAAACTTAGATTATTTTATAAACCTTTCTTGTTTTGATTTTTGCAAAATTTTGAGGCTAAGATAGTCAAAACCTGATTGTTTTGCTGCTGCCCTGAGAATAAATGACAACGATAGTGAATTTAAAATATAAGAATTATATTGGCCATATCTTTCATGTTTCTTATCCAAATTTAACAATTTTAGATGTTTTGAAAAGCCTAGACTTTGTGCTAAAAGTTTCATGTTTTGAGTTGTCTGAAATTTCGAAGTTAACTTGGTCAAAACTAGATTTGTTTGTTGTTGTCCCGAGAGCAAAACGACAGCAATAAATCATTGACTTGAGAATTGTACTAGCTTATTTTTGCTCTCATTCTTGTTCGATTCTGATGTTGTTTTGAAAAACATTGAGAGCTATGATTCCTATCAATAAGCTAGCTATATTTGGAGAATTTGAAATTCAAATTTAAATAGAATTTGAATTGATTTTGGGTAAAATTTGAATTGAATTCGTATTGAATTCAAGTTAACGGTCTTGAGTTATCTTTCTTGTTTTTCATTGTTTTCGAGCACGGTTTTCACTAAACCATTTTGAAGTGATTTTGAAAATAAATAGACATTTCAAATTATTATTATATAGTAGTTTAAAATTATTTTTCTAATATAAAATCTATTTATTTCTTATAATAAAGGAATTTACAATAGGGGTTTTTAGGCTCAAGGAAAAAGTTAGAAAAAAATTTAGTTTCAGGGACAAGAAGTTTGTTTTTTAGGCCGAAGGACACTTTTTAGTGTAATTCACAGAATGATAGTTGTACCTATCATTTTCAGTTTACATTAAATAGTGTCCTTCAGACTAAAAAGCAAACTTGTCGTCCCTGAGACTAATTTTTTTTGCAACTTCTTCCTTGTGCCTATTTACCTGTTTACAATATTGGTTTTATTACTCTTTTCGAGAAAAAGTTTTAAAAGATTGTTTTCTTTAGTAAACTATTTTAAATGTAAAACACACACTTTTGCACTATTCGAACGTATGAGAAAGAGAATAGACGATTTAGTGAAACACGTGGTATGGGACATGTGTGTTTACTGTTTCGGTTAATTCCGGACTTGTACGATCAAAGCTATTTGAGATTATTGATTTTGAGATGTTTTGCCATTTTATGCAATATATTGAGTTTTATAATTCCTGTTTATTGAAATTATTTAAGATGGCCAATATTTGGCAAGTATTATGGTTTGGGATCTCCTATTTAGGAGTATGGTCGATGAAAACCATCACGATGTTTTATTCACTTGCCAATGATATAAGGCAAGTCTTGAGTATATGATTTCATATTTTGAGATTTATGGTTTATGAGAAACCATCACGATGTTTTCACTTGTCGATGAAATGAGACAAGTTACGATGCCATTTAATTCTTGTCGATGAGATGAGACGAGTATGTTTCTCTTTATCACTCGCCAATGAGATGAGGCGAGATATGATTTTCTGAGTTTTATGATGTTCCTAGTGTAGCATCGACTAGCGGCTAGTAAACCACTAAGTGCGAACGAGTGGTATGGGGAACACATTAATACTTTTTGGGTTCCTATCCATGAGTTTGTGACACATTCACGATGTTTACCTAACAGAACTGCTTTGAGAGGTGTTAGCGACCTAGTCATTAGGATGAACTGCTTTGGGAGGTGTTAACGGCCTTGTTAGGGCTGAAAAAATGGCTTGTAGATGTGCCAGCGACCTTGTCATGAGGACGAATTGCTTTGGGAGGTGTTAGCGACCTCGTCAGAGGCTTCGGTCATATGAGAATGGCACGTGCAGCATTGCTTCGACATGCAAATGGAATTTGGCCAATCTGGGGAATTTTTATAAGTTTTTGATTTCGATTTCACCAATTTGAGATGATGAATTTACTTATAGCCTTGAGTTAGAGAAAGGGTTATATATATGTTGTTTTATGGTGATTTCGGTATGGGGATTATAAACTCTTATTAAGTTCCATGAGTTTTGATTTGGAGATTATCATCTGTTATTGTTTATATTATTTGAGTGTTATTGTTGAGTTTACCTCTTTTGAGATCTTTGTATACTTAAGTGAAATTGTGTACTTAAGTGACATTATTTCACTTAAGTCATGAGTATGTGTTCTTTCTATTGCCTCTTCTCATTTGATAAGAATTTTCACCTTGTATCTTATGCTTCGTATTATCGTCTATCCCTATTAACTGATTATTTTAGCTAGACTGACCCGTTTATTTTATACTCGGGTCAGACCGAGTTGTTTCAGGTTAGCTATTAGTTTCATGAATTAGCTTTGATGCATCTGCTTGGATATCAACCTAGCATTTTATGTAGTTTATACTTCTTTCCACTTGACTCTGATGTGTATTTTTATTTGATGTATATAGTGTGGACTCTAAACCACTATTGTATATCGTTTTGTATTGTACTGGGAGGTATCCGTGTATATGTATTTATATATATGATGATTACTATTCTGTGATGTGATATGCCTTTTGTTATTGGAATTTTGTTCTGATAGATCCATTAGCCACCTATAGTTTTGTATTAAGCATTTATTGGACATGTCGATCCACGAGAGATAAAAAAAACATAGAGCATTTATCGACGTATTCAGTAGATGTTTAAGACATGATTATAGATGGTTGCTTCTAACCATCCCTTTTCTCCGCATTAGTAGATAGAATTATCTAGTAATTCTCTTTGTTAATGTGGGTCTCAGATTGGGGCATCACAGCTTGGTACCAGAGCAGAATTCAGAACAAAATAGGATAAACACAGAACAGAACCATATATTATGATATATCCAAGTATAGTACAAATGTTACAAATCCCTTAATCATTGTGTCCTTTATCTTATCGTGTCCTTTGAGATTGAAGTTTGGGATATGCCCAGGAATATTTTGTTCCCTAGCATTCAAAAAATAGAATTGATGGCATCTTATCTTAGGAAATAATCCTCTTTGGATACTCAGTTGTAGACATAATTGTGAGATTACTTCACTCGAAGTAATGATATTTTGTTAGTGTTCTTCTTCTCATTCGAGAAGATATCTTAACCGTGCTCTTATATCTTGCTGATCTCCTTTTAATCCACGAATTGGTGCTAGGGTCATTCCTCAGTTTGACCCTGTATCGATTTTTCATGAGCTACGAGTTGCGGAGGACAACGTTACTCTTACCGCATTCCGCACTCGTTATACGTCTTATGAGTGGTTCGTTATACCGTTTAGAATAATAAACACTCTAGTCTTTTCCATCAGCCTTGAGGATCAAGTATTCTGGGAATATCTCGATGAGCTCTATTTGTGTTCCTTGATTTTGAGAATAAGTAATAAATTGTGTTTTCAAATTTTTCAAAAATTGAAGATAGGTTTCTAAGAGAAATTGAATTTTGTTTTTGAAAAAAAAAGAATATTTTGAGTATTATATATGAGGTATTTCATTTTAAAGAAAATGAATTTTTGTGTTGGGTTGTCTGTCTAGTTCTTTCAGAATTCTGGTCGATGCGTTTGGCCAACATTATCGATAGGAATTTCCTAAATGCTATGATGAGACAGTCAGACACGGTAAATTGAGTTATAATAAGTAAAGTTTGAAAATAGTTAATATAATGGAGTATTAATTTTATTTTAAATGTTTAATAAAGCCCTTGAATCATAGTGAGTGTTGGATGAGTGGCGAGGTAGTTTTGATCACTCAATCAACTCTGTTGCTAATCAATGAGGTCATTCACTATAAATCAATGGCGAGGGAATACCCTTATATTATATGAAATTTATGAAATTTAATATGGTAATTTGGGTAAGAAAAGTGAATAATTCTAATTAAGGAGATGTCTTAATTATAAGAAAATATCATTTGATGCTTTGATTAATAAAATGATGTATTTATTGTAAAAGAATACTTTGGTTTGAAAATTAAAATATGAATTGAATATTTTAGTACAAGTAATTAATGACGACTATAAAAATTTATTTTGATGGATAATTAATAATCATCTCTTGATAATGGAGTAAATTAATTATCTCTTCCAAAATGAGTCTTCATAATTAATTGTCTTTAAAGCTATATTTTGGAAAGTAATGAAAATATTTCCACTTAATAGACTATTTTATGATAATTACATAAGGTTGATTATAATTTTATATGTCTTAGCTTTCCAGGGAAAAATAGGATTATTTAATAAATGATTTAGAGAAAAAAAATTGTTTGTTTCGCATCTGGCTTTCGGTTTCTGATTCCACTCAGAAACAATTTCAATAGTACGGGTGCTGCCGTGCCACGAGGCACGACCATGGAAGAAAAAGGTAAGTGATTTGGACAAAAAGGGAAGTGACTTGGACAAAAAGAGAAGTGACTTGGACAAAAAGAAACGAAGTGACTTAGACAAATCTTGTTTATGTAGAAAATGTAGTTTGAAATTAAAATGGTTCGGGAGTATTTCAAATTTTAAATTGATTTAAAAAGCTGAATTTCATTTAAAAAACTGCCGCACTAAAATAGCAATAACTTGATATTTATGACTCCAAATGAGCTCAATCATTTTTCAAATGAAATAACTTTTAATAAGCTATAAAGTTTCTTTTTACCACTTTCAATGATTTTTCATTTTACTAAGACTAAAATGGGTTTCAAAGTACATAGGCAGTTCTGCCCTATTGCAAAATTCTCTAAGACTTAAGCTGAAAGTAAATTTAGCATAACATTCAAACCGTATCCGATTTTTATGATCTTTATATTGCTGGAAGATATAGACTGAGTAGAACAACTTTTGTTTTGTAAAGTTCTTCATATTTTGTTGTTTTCTAAGTCAAAACAGACCTTCTTTATAGAAAGTCTGAAATGAAGTTAGTTTATTTCTTCTTAATAGTTAAGTGTATCACTTCTTATTTATGGACATGAACTAATATCATCTATTCGAGTCAAGTACAGGGCAAAAAATGATAGCTGGACTATATTTTGAGCAAAAAGAATATATATAAGTTTGTGCAAACTCACTAAAAATATTGCTAAAAAGGAAGGTATGTTTCTGGATTAATTTTAAAGTGTTAAATGATGATATATATTGTGTTTCCGACTTAATCGTCAATGTATATTATACAATTCATTTTTGTAAAATTGTATATGTCCCTTCGTACAAAGGAGACTCCGCCGATTTGTGATACAAATTGAAAATAATAATATATTACGAACTAGAGTATACCTAAGGAAGAATTAGAGAATAAACACTTAAACTTTATTTACTCTAATGAAGAGTAATGAATTTAAATTTAATGTCTAAGTAAGAAGTTTTGAAAATTTTCAATTGTTGAAAATTGAGAATTTTAAATCTTGAAGATAATGGGTTGGAAAACTTTAATAATATTTGATTAATAAGAGAGAGTTTAAAATTCTATTCCTTGTGTTTATCTTACTCCCGTGTTATTTTCTAATGACGTGCATTTATGCGGTCGTTTAAGTCTGGTGGCCCTTAAAGAAACCACCTTTTAATTGAACTATCTTGCCTCTACCGTCTCTATCTAGCATCGGTGTGGTTCCTTCTGTAATGTCATACATAAAGAACATTTCGATAGTCATCTTGTTGATTAGAGTTCGGGTTGAAGTTGTGCTAAATCCCGACTCTACTTGAGGAGCTTATAAGAAATCAATCTCATTTGATTGATCCTTGGGTATCATCTTGTTGTGTTCTCATTAGAACGTAAGACGCCTTCGAAATCTTGTACGTTGCTCGAAAAATCCAATGGGTTGCCAGTCCCGATGTTAGCACTTTGGAAACCGTAGAATTAATCGAGCGAGTCTTATCTTGCTTTTCTGCCATCTTATTTTGAGAGTGTGAAAATTTCTTTTTGACTCGAGCTAGTCTATTCTTCCTTTAATTGATGAAAAAATGAGATGAATATAAACTCTTCTCTAGAAATTGTGAGGATGCAATTTTATTAAGGGGGGTCTGTAACAACCCTACTTTTGGTGATTACCTGTAAATGTTAAATTATAACAGAAGTTATAATTTAATATTGTGAATTGAAATAAATTGAAGATTTAAATTCTTATTTCAAACAATCATTAATTTTGAAATAAAATGTGGAAATAAAGTGTTGGAAAACTTTATCATGTTTATTTGTGAGAATAATGAGTGAAAAATGTATTAACTATTGCTAATTACTTCTTTTAATAATTTTTAAAAAGAAGTATGCGATTTTTAAAGAGTGTTTATTTACATAAAAGGATGGAAATTGGTTTTAAAATGACTTTAATTATAAATTTGAGTTTAAAATATATTTTTTAAGTGAGAAAAGTATTTTTGTGGAATTTTAGAAGTTAAAAATAGAGTTTTATTCATTTATTTGAGTAAATTGTGTATTATTGTGAAGTAAATGATTTTAATAATAATAATGTTTTAAAAATAAAAATTAATCTTTTCATATAGTGCAAAATAATTTATTTCATGTGTATGTCAATTTATATATTTTGTTTGGTAGAAAACTTGAAAGAAAATGCATTGTTTTATTATAACATAGTGTATATAATTGTTTAGTGTAAGTTTATTGTCATAAACAATTAATTCTTTCCCTTATTGGGTCCAAAGCCAATTTATTGGCAACCTGAAGTGAGAAATATTATCTCTTTTCCTATACGTACAAACACTATTGTACTTCTTCTGGAAAAAAACAGAAAAGGATGAAGAAGATTACCCCTCTTTCAATCTAGAGCCTTAAATCTCCATTTTTTCAAATAAAAAATTGTTACTTTATCTAATAAAAGAGTAGTACAACAGGTAATCAACTAAAAACTATAATTAATTCATCAAATCTAAATTTTGAGAAGTGATTATCTAATTACAGTGAATCTCTTGTTTGCATGTCTGGTTATTGAGTTCTACAAGTTTTTGAAGCCCTTTCATGTTCAAAGCTTGCTTCTTTCAGCATAAATCCGAAGTTTATCTTCTATAATCAAAGCTGAGTTTATTAATTCACATTTCTAGCTAAATCTTGACTGTAATTGCAAAGATGAGAAAAAAATCGTCTGCTGTAACTATACCTAGTACTTACTTTGGATGATTGCTGAAATATAATAGGAATGAACTAAAGTAAAACAACAATAAACTTCATGTTTCTTATCCATTTGAGAATCTTCTTTTGTTGTTAGAAAATAGGTTCAATAAGGAATAATTTTTATTTTGGTTACTTTGCGGTATTTTGCAATTTTATTAACCTGTAATAGAATTGATAATAAGAGTACAATTCTGTCTTTAACTATCCTGAGTTTGAATCCGAAATGGATTTAGCCATATCTTTTTCGTTTTACATCAGAATTTAAGAATTTTTAATGTTCCAGAAAGCTTACTTTATATATGAAAACTTTCATGTTGAACATATTTGAAAATTTTGAGCATAGGTTGATTGAAATTCTATCACAAACTGCTAGCTCTGTCACTTTGATAATTGCACTATCTAAACTAAACATAATTAGTAAATTAGGTATATCTTCCTTGTTTCTTGTCGAATTTGGAAGATTTTTTAAGTTCCGGAAAGCATATTTTGTGTGTGACAACTTTTATGTTGGACAAATTTGTATATATTGAGAATAGCTTGATCAAAATCTTGTTGCAAACTCTCAGCTCTGTCACTTTGATAATTACGTTTACCAAACTAAACGCAGTTAGTAAATTGGGGATATCTTCCTTGTTTCTTGTCGGCTTTGGATGATATTTAAAGTTTTGGAAAGCTTATTTTGTTTGTGACAGCTTTTATGTTGAACACATTTGCATATTTTGAGCATAGATTGATCAAAATCCTGTTGCAAACTATCAGCTTTGTCACTTTGACAATTACGTTATCCAAACTAAACACAGTTAGAAAATTGGGCATGTCTTCCTTGTTTATTGTCAGATATGGTTGATTTTTGAAGTTCCGGAAAGGTCATTTTGTATGTGACAACTTTTATGTTGAACAAATTTGCATATTCTGAATATAGATTGATCGAAATCCTATTGCAAACTCTCAGCTCTATCACTTTGATAATTACATTATCTAAACTAAATATAGTTAATAACTTATACGTATCTTTCTCGTTTCTTTTTGGATTTAGATAATTCTTGATATTTTAGAACTTAGATTATTTTATAAATCTTTCTTGTTTTAAGTTTTTCAAAATTTTAAGGCTAAGATAGTCGAAACCTTATTGCTTTGCTGTTGTTCTGAGAATAAACGACAGCGATAGTGAATTTAAAGTGTGAGAATTATATTGGCCATATCTTTCACGTTTCTTATTCAAATTTAATAATTTTAGATGTTATGAAAAGCTAGACTCTGTCCTAAAAGTTTCATGTTTTGAGTTTTCAGAAATTTCGAAGTTTGCTTGGTCAAAACTAGATTTGTTTGTTGTTGTCCCGAGAGCAAAACGACAGCGATAAATCATTGACTTGAGAATTGTACTAGCTTATTTTATCTCTCATTCTTGTTCGATTCTGATGTTGTTTTGAAACGTTTTGAGAGCTATGATTCCAATCAATAAGCTAGCTATATTTAGAGAATTCGAAATTCAAATTTAAATAGAATTTTGAATTGATTTTGGATTAAATTTGAATTGAATTCGTATTGAATTCAAGTTATCGGGCTTGAATTATCTTTCTTGTTTTTCATTGTTTTCGAGCACGGTTTTCACTAAACCATTTTGAAATGATTTTTGAAATAAATGGAAATTTCAAATTATTATTATATAGTATTTTAAAATTATTTTTCTGGTATAAAATCTATTTATTTCATAATAAAGGAATTTCAAATATTGGTTTTATTAATCTTTTCAAGAAAAAGTTTTAAAAGCTTGTTTTCTCTAGTAAACTATTTTAAATGTAAAACACACACTTTTGCACTATTCGAACGTATGAGAAAGAGAATTAAATGATTTAGTAAAACACGTGGTATGGGACATGTGCGTTTACTATTTCGGTTAATTCCGGACTTGTATGATCGAAGCAATTTGAGATTATTGATTCTGAGATGTTTTGCCATTTCATGGCATATTTTGATTTTTATAATTCCTATTTATTGGAATTATTTAAGATGGCCAATATTTGGCAAGTATTATGGTTTGAGATCTCCTGTATCGGAGTTTGGTCGATGAAAACCATCACGATGTTTTATTCACTTGCCAATGATATAAGGCAAGTCTTGAGTATATGATTTTATATTTTGAGATTTATGGTTTATAAGGAACCATCACGATGTTTTCACTTGTTGGTGAAATAAGACAATTTACGATGCCATTTAATACTTGCCGATGAGATGAGACGAGTATGGTGTCTCTTTATCACTCGCCAATGAGATGAGGCAAGATATGATTTTCTGAGTTTTATGATATTCCTACCGTAGCATCGACTAGCGGCTAGTAAACCGCTAAGTGCGAACGAGTGGTATGGGACACACGTTACACTTTTTGGGTTTCTATCCATGAGTTTGTGAAACATCCACGATGTTTACCTAAAAAAACTGCTTTGAGAGGTGTTAGCGACCTAGTCATAAGGACAAACTGATTGTTTTAGCTAGACTGACCCGTGTATTTTATATTTGGGTCAGACCGAGTTGTTTCAGGTTAGCTATCAGTTTCACGACTTAGCTTTGATGCATCTGCTTGGATATCAGCCTAACATTATGTGTAGTTTATATTTCTTTCCGCTTGACTCTGATGTGTATTTTTATTTGATGTATATAGTGTGGTCTCTAAACCACTATTGTATATCTTTTTGTATTGTACTGGGAGGTATCAGTGTATATGTATTTATATATATGATGATTACTGTTCTGTGATGTGACATGCATTCTGTTATTGTATTTTGTTCTGATAGATTCATTAGCCACCTATAGTTTTGTATTAAGCATTTATTGGATATGTCGATCCATGAGAGATGGAAAAAAAGCATACAACATTTATCGACTTATTCAGTAGATGTTTAAGACATGATTATAGATGGTCGCTCCTAACCAGCCCTATTCTCCGCATTAGCAGACAGAATTACCTAGTAATTCTCTTTTTTAATGTGGGTCTCGGGGTGGGGCGTCACAAAAGTAGTCATGGATTATAACATTTTTGTTGTAATAAATGATTTCGTAAAGTAATTAACAAACTTGGTACTTGACTTAACATGCGTTAATGTTCTTAAATCTTTGAAGGAGTTTTTTTAAAGATAATAATATGTTGATTTATAAATGGTATTTTATAAATGAAAAAGCCTATAAAAAGATTGTTTGAAAGATAAAGCTAAGCGTAAATGGTTTTGGGTTATAATAAATAATGTTTTAATGACATTTGTTTTTAACCTTTCCTTTTGATACACTTAGCAATATAATTAGATCTTTTAAGGAATATTTTAAAGAGTGTTTTTAAAGTGTTATACAAATATTTATGATGTAAAAATCAAGCATAAGTGTGATCCAAATGTTTTAAAAGTTTGATTTAGTTCATGGAAAGGATTTAGTCTTATCCTTAGTACCAAACGTCGAGAAGGTTGATTCACTATTATCAGTGAGATTTAAAAATTAGAGAGTCTAGCCTAGGCCGAAAGCAACCGGTGCCCTGTTTACTTGGCTTAGTTTTTATTAGCGGGATAGTGCGAGATGGAAATCTTTGTTTGCCGACAAGGGTAAGAAATTTAATTTTCATAAGCGATATCTCTTATTTGAAAAGGATTTAGGCATATACTTAACACTAAACGTCGAGGTATGGAAACTCGTCTCTATCTTGAAATTTAAGAATCTATGTTGAGGTGAGGTCTGAGAGGCAATGATGCACCCAACTTGTCCGACTTCATTGTTAACTAAGGGATGGTGCAAGTTTGAAATCAATGTGTGGTGGTAAATGTATGACATTTAATTATTATATATGATTATTTTGTTGTTTCCAATAGTTGTATTTTTGATTATCAATTCTACTGTCTTCTGTTTCATCAATCTAAGACAATTTGTTGCTCATTTAGGGCATTGGTATCCTTTGTCGGAAATGACTAAATCAAAAGAGAAAGTGGAAGCCAAGCTATATAGGATTTCTCTTATTAGGGTATATTCACATCTACCCTAGATTGGATTCGGTTTTATGTGCATGGAGTACTCAAGTACTCGGTAAGGTTGGTGGGGTTCGACTTGGATGTGTATAAGAGAATCAAAGTTTATTACCCTCTCAAGTATATTTGTTAGAGGTATACTATCAGTTTGGGGGCGCAACCTTCTAGTCATTATTGGAAAATTACTTTTCTTGTTTTTGATTCGAACCATTGAAGTAATTCTTTCTTAATTCAATCGAGAAGTTTCTTTCACTCTACGCGATGTTTACTTGTTTGTGTCCTTTCTTTTATGCTTGGATGTTGTCCTTTTTAGGTAAAACCTATTCCATGTTTAGTGGCGTGGTCTCACATATTATTATACGTTCATCATCTTTTTTAGTTTTCTCATGCTAGTTTTTCACACTAATCAGGGTGTTGTTTTATTATAATGATCGGGTCAAATCGAGTATTTTTTTCAAACTGTTGTTACTGGGACAAAGAGCTAATGAAGGAGAGATTTATGTTCACCCACCGTATTTTATTTGATTTTTGCTCTATTATTGTGTATACCCATCATCAATTGTAAGGTCAGAGAATTATAATAGTCCAGACCGATGAGGTTTGTTTTTAGCTCTGATATACCAGGTATTTTAAAGTGACAGCTTTTGCTATCTTTATTATATTACATGTTATTGTTCTGCTCTGAAGTTATGATTTTTCAACAAGCACCATTGTCCAAGTGGTTAAGTGATTCGGCTTTGGTGCAAGAGGTCACAAGTTCGAAACTTGCGTAGTGGGATTCGAACGTTTATTGACATGTGATATGTTGTCCCGGTGACATGTTGTATATAAAGTACCATTTCAAAAAAAAGTTCTGATTTTCCAGTTCCTTTTCTTTTATTTTACTCCAGCAATCTATTATTTCGACACTTGGACGCTCGACATTTGAATACCATGAATTTATTAAGTGCCGATTGTCAAGGGTCAAAAAGGAAGATCTTTACAAAATAATATCAGACCTTAATGTTAAGTGAGAACTTTGGATTTGGTAAGGTATGGCTCATTCAAAAATAAAGTTAGTAACGCCCTAGAATGAATAACTCACTAGAGATGAGGTAAGTGACATCCTATAATGAGCTGGGAGTATTATATATGAGAGCGTATTTGTTATTTCTATAAAAAATATTGTGTTAATTGGTATAATGAGTGCCTTACGGACTCTGGTCGATGCGTCTGATCAACGTTATTGATAGGGATACCTAAACGCTTGAATAATGCAATAAGACATGGTATTTATTTTTGAAAAATTGGTAAATGAAATATTTTATCTAGGATTATATATTTTATATATATATATATATATATAAAGGAATAAATTTTAAAACTGATATACTTATTAGTAAGGTGTTTATTTGTTCGAAAATGATAATATTTCTTTGTCATCATTGTTGTTTGATTTGTCATGCTTGGGTAATTTACGAGCATTGACTATTGTTTCTTGATTGTTGATTTATGCTGACTTGTTTATGAGCATTTATTATATTGATGATTATGAGTGCACTAAAACAAACCCCTTATGAATTAAGTTTCATAGTTTGACTATAAGGTGTTTGGTAAAAATGTTAAATTAAAAGTCATCTTTTAATAAAGCTGTTTAATATAATCTGAATGGGAAGATAATACATTTAGATGATAAATATTTGTGAAAATTTATTATAGTAAAGGGAAGTTGTTATAATATAAGTGGATTTTAAAGGTGCATTTTATATGCATATAGTATATAAAATGATTTATATGATTTTTAAAAGGTGTTTTATAAGTTAAAAAAATCTGAGAATTTATATCCTGGTATTGCTTGAAATGATTTCAAAAGGGCTTTGATAAAAGTAATAGTACTATGACTAGGGAGTTGTGACGACCCACATTTCGGAGGGTTTAAATCAACAATAATCCACACATGTCCAATTCAAATAGTCCGTAACATAGATAATCATTGGGCTTAATTAAGAAAAATAAGAAAAAAAGAAGGAAACAAACATAGAATCTCGTAGCAGAACGATAAAATATAATAATCGAATAAACGGTTCATGAAGCTGCTTATACCATATATTTGATTATAATCCGTACAACATTTATCAGAGTTATATACACACATTAGGGATAGATAAATAATGCAGCAGACAACATGATGCAGAAATACTCATAGTAATAATATACCAAATCTTCGCTTTCATCCACCAGAATAAATCTCAAAAGATGAAAAACTCAGGGCTGACCCCAGCATAATGAAAAGACAAAACACTCGAGTCATGAATAAAATATTCTTATGTGAGTCAAATCGATATCGCATATAACATGAGTGTGATAGCATCAGAGATGTTTATGGGATTTCATATATCCTATCCAGTGTATAACGTGCATGCAATAACTCAAGAGATGTTACAGGATTTTCCATCTCTTAAGGATCCATCAAAATATTTATATGTAGTAGAATATGCTATATATAATGTTTAATCAGTAAAATAAATATTTTTCTTTGCGTTAAGGTTTTACATTAATCCCCCTTAATGCGTTTTAAAGCATTACCGTACAGTTTGCATATAAAACACCAGTAAGCCGTCGGTGGATAGGGAAGCACGTGATACGACAACGCTAAACCAAAATCGTATGGGTCTTGTATAGGGATAAAAGTATGACAAGGCACGTTAAGCAACACCCAAGGTAGGATACTATCAGTTTACCCTTCCCAGCTAGTGGTAACACATCATGGCCATGATCATCAACCGCGTCCAACACTCCCATAAAATTGGAGAGTGCGTACCAATAATTCACAATGTAAATGATGGTAATACGAAGAAGTGCTTCAGCTCGGGTTAGCTAACCCACTTGGCCTATACGGCTCCTGTTTTAGTCATTTAGAATTGGCACAAGTGACAGGCAATTCCATCATCATTCTCTTTTCTCAAATTCAGCAAACATACGCCAAATCCAACCACTTCATTCTGGATCATCACCTCATGTACACAGTGGTAAACGTAGTTTCGGTATCGATAAAGAGTATGCTCATATCTGGCCACGACCTCTTTAACTACCAAACATTGTTTTACACACCGATTTCGAAAACAGTTCATACTTGATATTAAAATATCACATTCGCTTCAAAAATCAAATCCATTTCGAAATCAACATATTCAAAATATACAATTTCAACTCAAAATCATTTATGCCTTAATATTCGATTTCTCTTCCAAAATCGTTTCAAATTTCAATTTAGGTTATAGCTTCATTTAACCCAACCCGCACTTAGATCCAAGATTTAATTATAAAAATTTCGCCCAATCCACTAGCTTGAATTTTTAGAAAATAGTTTGAATAGTTTTAAAATTATTTAAATAATTAAAATAGTTAAAAATAGTTTAAATGGTCAAAATAGTTAAAAATAGTTAAAAATAGTCTAAATGGTTAAAATAGTTTAAATGGTTAAAACTGTTTAATATAAAATAGTTTAAATATCAAAATGGTTTATATAGCAAAATCGTTTGGAAAATCCAAAATAATTCGAATATTTAAAAAAATAGATTTAAATAGTTTATATCAAAATAATTTATATGAAAATAGTGTCAAAGTCAAACAGATTCAATTTCCAAATTTTTCAATTCAAATCACTTTTAAATTCCCATTTCGATTTAATCGATTCACTTTCGATTCAAGTCGAATTTTACTTTGATTCCAAATTAATTTCGATGTCAATTTCAAATTAATTTCAATTCAAATTTCAAATTAAATTCAATTACACTTCCAAAGTAATTTTATTTCAAAATTTTGAACTATTTTGATTTTTATCAGTTCCGAGTTCGATTGTCAAGACATCGATTCAAAACACATAAATCAAATTTACTTTCAATACCAAAGTTGAAATCCAAATCCTCAAATATAATTCAATTTCAAGCTTAATTTCGAAATATTCGATTTCCGTAAATTCGATTTTTCGTTTTCTAAAAATCAAATCATTTAAATAAATTTCAAATCAAATTTTTTAAAATCATTTAATTTAACCAATCCGGTGTTCGTATATAATTTTCTATCATATGGCCAAGTGATCAGTTATTTCAATTTAATTTTAGGGATGGATATATATCATTTCAACCTAAATTACAATGTCATTGGTATATGTCATTTCAACCTATTTCTTAATTTGTTTGAAATAATTTGATGTACAATTTTATATACTGTAAATAACGTACAGGATGATAATAGGATATATCAAAATAAATAAACATCCAAATCATCCAAACATCAATCAATAGCTTCCACCACAATCAATCATCCAAACAGTCAGTAAATCACAACAATTAATATCGGGCATTTTACTGTCAATTAAATTCCAATTTCAAACTTGACCGTCGATTTTTATTTTTAACAGTTAATTCAAATGATAATTTAGATGACAATCAAATTTATCAAATAACAATCATTAAATTTACTTTACTTCATAAATTCAAATTTAACCGGCATAAAAATATTCTAGTATGTTGTGAGCATTATAAAACACTCACCTTGAGTTTTAAATTTTAAATCAAATCGAACGACATTCAATTTAACCTAAATTTTAGTTATCTCCAATTGTCTCTAGGTCAGTTCCATGTTGTAGTGCTCGTCGCTACGATTTCATTGCCGCTTATTTTGTCCAATTCTGACAACGTATGACAAAAATATACTTTGCATAAGATTTGGATAATTTATATAAATAAATTTCTTTTTTATAACCTAATAAGTCATAGCCATTCATCTCTGTATCTGCAAATCACGGCCGTCTCTACCTTTCTTCCAGATCACGTTCCAGACAAAAGCGCGCGCACTCAAACCCATCGCCGCATTCATATATCCCATCGCCGTGCCACTAGGCTCAACGATAACTCGATCAGGAACTACCACTACATGCGCCTACCACGACTCCCCCTATGGCCGAAGCCTCGACGAAATCGGTGCCTCCCTTCTCCTTGTAAAACGCTGACGAACGCAACCCTTCGTTGCTAATTTTTAGCCACCACTTCACATTGTTTACGGTCTCGACCATTGATATAGTAGAGCTCCCCGAGCTCTACAAGTTTCGTGTGGAAGTCTTTGGCTAGTTGTTCATGTTTAGAGAGATCGAGGGGAAAAAGTGCAGAACGATTTCGGCCGTTAATATGAACTGGTGGCTGCGTTATAAAACTAAGGTATGGCTGAGGACATGCGTATTTATATGCACACACATTATTTTATTATTATATTTCCACTATTAACGTATTATTTTCGAACGGACCCTAAATGAAGCGTGCCTCTAGATGTTTATAATGTTTTACCCCTATTCCAAATACAGTTGAAACACCCCATACCCCTTAGTATACCCAAAAAGGACACACTAAAAGATGTGGTGCGTTGTAGGTATAGTTAAAACTTTACAAAGACTATGGTTCACAAGGCAATTAAAAAAACAGCGAAAACATTTAAAATTAAACTTTATTATTCCATTAAATAAATTATCAAAACAGAATATGTTTTTAAAACCAAATACATTTGTCAGTGAAAAGCACCATCTCGGTCATATCATCAGAGTGCATGAAAATAACCACCCCTCTCAAAAGTACCAGTACATCAAATCCAAATGAAACAGAAACTGAAAAGATGAAGAATATATGAAGGAAAACCTCCACAGCTGAATCTCCAAGAAAATAAGAAATCTACTATCCTTGCCTCTGCTGGCCTATGGGGGATGAGGGAAAATAGAGGAGTGGGTCAGACTAAAAGTCTGGCGAGTGGAAGTAATCACAAGTATTTTTAAGCAAGATAAAAATAGTAGACTTAGAAACAGTTCTGGTGTAAAAGGAAATAAAGGAGAAGATAAAGTTGGAATAGAATACTGTTTAACTACTTGTTTTGCTTAAATAGTTCTGATCATTTTCGATTGTTTGCACTTGTCATAGATTGCTGCTTTGATTAGGTTGAAATACTAATCTTACTGTAATTAGGCTAAAGTCCTAATTCTACCCTTTGATTGGCTTTCTATCTCTGTTGTGCTACTGTGAGCTTGTCCTATCCTGTGAGTCCCACAGCAAAAAAAAAAGATACCTGTTTAGTGCTTTGGAACTCAATAGCGACTTATATCCTTGCACCGAGGTCGCACGCTTGGCTACTGTTCGGCTTGCACTATCTATTGCTCCCTCTTTTGACCTCTTACCTATCCTAAATAGCATAAGCATGCCCAGCCTTACCTGAGTTTGTTGTGGGACCATCAGTTCCTGATTGAAGGGGAATGCTGCCAGTACGGGTCCTAACAAACAAAATCTAGTTGCGCCCCTTGTCCAAAACCCCTGATTTGGACTTCTATCTGTTGACCAATTATCAACCCTAAACAACATAAGCGTGTCCTAGCCCCACCTAATGTATTATTAGACCATCAGCTCCTGACTGAAGGGGAAATGCTGCAGGTACGAGTCCTACTTCTATCTTTGCTTATTAACTTAGTATAAGTCTTTTAAATAAGCCTCTTCTGTTAATTCTGCTCTATTTTCTTATTAACATATTCTAAGCCTTTAAAATAATCCTTTTCTATTTTTTCTATTTAATTATAACCTACGTTATAATTTCTCTTTTATCTTGTCTTTTTAGTTATAACTTCTAGTTATAAATATGCTTGCAAATGTCAAATTTGCCTATTTCAGTCTATATTCTTTCTATTACAGTTTTTCTTATTTACATCAAATTTTCTGTAAATTTAGTGTTCCTATAGTTTATTCCATATTTGCGAATTATCCTCTTTTTATTTTTTATTTGCGTAAAAGGAATAAAATGAACTAAAATTTACAAGCTGAATTCTAACATAAAACGGATGAAAATAAAATATAAAAAACTGTAAATAATAGTAAATAACTGTAAATAAATGAACAAAATAGCTAAATAAAAATAGCTTAATAAATAGACTGAAAAGAACTTTAAAAATTAACTGTAAACAACTTGTATAAAAGCGATCTCAAAATTGCAGGAAAACTACAACTATTGAGAACCCTATTATTTTAAATTACTTAAAAATTTAAAATAATCACTTAAACACTCACCTATGGTCCTTAACTCTTCTCCTTGGCCTTCCCGAATCCACTTCTAGGGTATAAAATATTTTAATTAAAAAGATCTTCTCCTTGGAAAATATTCCTTTTAGGGTCCAGCCTCAGGTAATGAATCCAGATGGAGAAAGTCTGAATGAGAAAAAATAGCTAGGCCTGGGGCTTTTTATAGTGTTACTTATGGATCTTAGAATGTTGGAAAGATTAAATCCAAACAACTACGTCATAGGCTCGCTGGGAACCGTCGAATGGAAGCACAAATGTACGGGATTGAATTAAAATAGAAAAACACGTCAATGCTCGAAACTGGACGAAACAACGTCCATATACATATGTGGGTTGACATGTAGGTCGACCCTTGCATGTGTTAGGTCGACCTATAGGTCATTCCAGACACATTAGGGGTCGACCTGTCCTATGTTATTTTTGTTTTTTTTTCCTCTCTTTTATTTTCTGATTTCTTCTTTCTTTCGTATCTCCCTCGTATTAACTCGGATTTCGACAATCTATATATGAAAATTGACCAGAAAATTTCCACAGACACAATGATGCAACTTTCATGGCTCAATTATGATAATTTGACAAATTTATTTTATTATTAATTAATTCATTAATTGATTATTATAACTTAAATTTCGGGATGTTAAATTCTCCCCTCCTTAAAGGATATCATCCCCGAAATGCCCAAGGATAGAAGAATGAAATAAATATTTTCATCCAAATTCTACAAAAATATACTCAACCACTATGCATTTTATCCATTTTCCTTGGTTTTCTAATGCATTTTACAACATGTATGCAAATAATGTGGTGTCAACGTCCCTAACTAAGGCAAAAGGTTAGGTGATCGACGAATTCAGTCGACCTTCTTTTTATGCAATTATGTTCATGCTATGCATCTAAATGAATGCAAGTTTCCTAATGATAACTGATAGTACTATGTGCATGCTACATTCATCATCCAAATGCAACAATCGTATGTTAATCATCCATTATTAGCAACCATGGAAAAAAATGCAAATGAGCACACATACATATGCATATGCTCTAGTGACCGAGTTAAGCCTATCCCTAAGAGATAATAGGTGTCTTGTGTATATATATGCGTCCATTAGCATCCCCTAGCAACCACTTGTAACCATTGGTGTCCATTATACATAACATGTTCTAGTAACATGTTTACATTCAGCCCTACCATTCATAGGTTAAGTCCTAAGGTATACTCTTCCAAAGGATAATAAAGGAAAGAACCTATTCAAGACTAAAGATGGAAATAGGAAGTTCAAAATTTACTATCAAAGAGATGTGGATAAGAGGTACGTATTTTTTCCTAATTAAAACAATCTTTCTGCGAAGTCTCTTTAACCATATCGGGACCAAGTAGTAATCTCTCCGTTGATTCTAACCAACAGGAAGATGACTTACATGGTCTTCCACAAAGAGCTTCGAATGGTGCTATTCCAATGCTTGCTTGAAAACTATTATTATTATATGTGAATTCCACTAAAGGAAGACGCTCCTTCAAAGTTCCTCCAAAATCAAGAATACAATCCTCAACCACATGTGTCTTACTATCTTAGTAATGTCACCTTACTATATAGTCTACACACATGAAACAACATTCTTGGGTTCTCACTAGTGTCCTGTACACTTTAAGGAAACTTCTTTTATTACTTCTAAAAGTAATCACTGTTATCTCCTACATAGCCTTACACTTTTTTTCCGCCACACCTAGGAAATGATTCCTATCTACTCCACATTTAAAATTATGGTTTGGTATTTATTATTTCACTTCATAAACTAAAGCCTTTAAATTTTTAAAACATCAGATCCAAATTTTTTTTCTTTAAAAGTGTTATTTTCTAGTTTCTATTAAATTCAAAGGTACTTGGTTACTTAACCTTATATTATTCTAGACTTGCATCCTTACAGTTTTTTTTTGAATTTACATTATTCTCCAAACCTTAAGAGGAAAACTTACAAGTTTTAAGTTCAAAACTTATTCCTCTTTTTTTAAGGACCTTTATAGCTTTCGATAAAAATTTGGATTTTCAAATTTTACTATTTTTTCGTTTCCAAAAACTTATTTACTTTTTCACCAAACTATTTTTCTTTAAGATATCTTTAAAATGTCCTCACATGATTTCAAAACATCTTTTTTTTCATAAATTTTAAATTTTGCAAACACTGGAGTAGATAAGAACAATTATTTTATTAAAAGCCCTTAACTTTTCAATTACCTAACCTTGGAGGAGTTTCTAACTTATTACAAATCGAGACTATCTACAAAGCAAGCAACTAATGCGCATAACCAATGGAAAAATATATATAATTTTCATTTCTCAGCCTTTTCTACTAAGGCTTTCTATAATATATCTCCTAACTAACACAATCTCTAATTATTACATTTAATGGTTCTATACCTTAATTTATTGGAACTACTTTCTCTTATGAAAAACGATTAACGCTAAAACCTTATATGAATCCTTTAAAACATGACTTCATGTTTACGTGAAATTACAAAGAACCTATTTTACATTTTTCAAAATAGGCTATACAAAATATGGTGCTTCCCATACCTTGTACATCTCTTTCACCTATTCCTTATAACTTGCATAAAACATCTTTATTTGTGATTTGGTTTCATAGAAAATTTTATCATTATTCATTTCATCCCAATAGATTAAAGTATGTTTAATCTATATTCTCTTACGATAGACAATTTCTATGAAATTTACTAATTTCCTAATATTTAACTTACACCCCCTTTTGTCCACGAAAACATCTATTACAAAAACAAATGTTGTAACCTATGTTTTCGATACTTAATACACTCTAGGTTTTTTTTTATATTTAAAATCTTTGTTAACCTCCAAAGAAACTAGCAAGCTATATATATGCCATATAATCCTTCAAAAAGAATTTCATTTTTAACAAAATTTAAATCATATAAAAATCAGTATAAATTTCATACCCTTTTTTTAAAAACCCAACATTTACTTCCTCAAAAATATTAACAATTATATTTTTCAACTTTTCAACTCTTACAATTTCATTTTATGGGGCTAGGCATAAAGTAGCTTCTTACTACCCTAGGAGTAGCCTTCCTAAATCTTGGAAATCTCATTTCCTTACTAAAGTCTTTTATTCCTATTCCTCTTTTATGCTTATATTTATTCTAAGGCACTACCGTTAAATCCATTTATCTGAAATAATTATAATTTTTGCAATCATTTAAACATGGGCTTTCCTCTTTTTCAACTGAATCTACTGTACATCTCCAATCTTTGCCTACCACTCTTTGGATTTTCAAAATCCGAACCTAAATGTACAAAATTGTTTCTCAAAATATTCTCATGCGTAGACCTTCTCTATGCCCCCAAGAAACGCATTTCCTTATGCCAAAAGTGTCACTTCAAGAATTTTGCCTTCAACTGATGAACGCGAAGTGTACAAAGAACCTCCTCTAGATGAATAGCATGCTCTTCCATACTCTTGGAAAACATCAAAATGTCATCCATGAACACTACTACGAACTTATTTAGAACATCTCATAAAACGGCTCATCTAATCTACAAAAATAGGTCGGGGCATTGGTTAGACAAAACGGCATAACCAACTACTTAAAGAATCCGTTGGGCGTCATAAATGCTGCCTTATCAATGCTATCGTCAGCAACCCTAAGCTGGTGAAATCCAGTGGCTAAATCAAGCTTAGAAAACCCTGATGGGCCAACCAACTGATCGAAAAGATCATCTATCCTAGGAAGTGGCTAACGGTTCTTCTTCATGAGCTTATTCAATTCTCTCTAGTCTATGCAAAGTCGAAGGGAACCATCTGCCTTTGTAGCGAAGACGACTGGCACTCCCCATAGCTATGCTCCTTCTGATGAAGGCTTTCTCCAATAGCTCACTAATCTGCTTACTTAACTCCTTCCTCTCCCTAGGAGCCATGTGTCTCATAGGCAATGCCATTGGCTTAGCATTGTCATTAAGATAGATCCTAAAGTCGATCTCTCTCTTAGGGAGTAGTCCCCTAACCGCCTCAAAATTATTTGGGAAATCTCTAAAACCGGAATGGAATCTAGCTCTCCTAGTGATGAATCATGGGAATAAAGGATGCTCAACATGACTGACCATGTGGTTCGTAAGAAACCTCGAGAGTCCTACTGTTGCGTGTCTCTAGTCTAACGACTTTCCTCTCGTAGTCCAATATCGCTCCATAAGAGGATACCCAATCCATCCCAAAAATCATCCCACACCCTCGAAAATCCCAGTACATAGGCATCACAGTCAAACTCTACGCCTAATATAAAAAATTTCAAACCCCTACAAATCATGGATAAATGTGACGATCCTCCTATGAGGTTTGAAACAACTATGGGGTCAACTACTAAAGAGATATTTAAGTGCAAACAATCGACCAAGGAACTAGAAATAAAAGAGTGTGATGCTCTAGAATCAAAAAGAATCCGAACAAGAAAATCCAAAATAGAGATCAAACCTTCCACGGTGACTTTCCTACCTCTATCTAGCCTACTACTAGAAGGTGCTGCAACCAAAGCCTGTACTTGCGCTATAGGTGCGCCTGATCTCTGCCCCATCCCGTGAGGATAAGCTCTACTAAGGTGATCGAGCTGTCCACAACTATAACATTTTCTCTTCATTTGTAACTCCTTCTTGCAGTCTATTGCCTAATGACCAACCAGTCGACAGTTATGATATTTCCTCTTCTCTTAGTCCACTTCTAAGGTCCTCCATCTTTCCTTTTGTCATTATCCTTTATATTCTTCCACTACGGCTTCTTAGAGCTTTGGTGGTGCTCATAGGTTGTCAGGTGGTCGAAGTTAATCGTGGTTTTTTTTTTCATTTTCCATTCATCTTTTTAATTCTGGCGAACTGGTGGTCGAAGGGACATGAAATTGGTGTTGGAGGGAGCCTTGGGTCTAGAGGGATGTGTGGTGCTAATCGGAGGTGGTTTGGTAAACTAGGTGGCGGCGGCAACTCGAATTAGGGTTTTGGGTTCGGTTGTTTGGGTTTGAGTATCACTGAGTGGTAGCGGTAAATGTTGTCTTCAAGCTGGCTATGGCAATGACTGGGAGTCCTAAGGTCGATGGTGGAGCTAATAGCGATAGCGATATTGGCTATCGGTGGCCAGAATAGGAGCGATGTTGAAAGATTCAGGTGGCGTTTTTGAAACTGGGCATGCATGATTTTATTAGGGGGTAGATCTTATATATGGCTAGTTGGGTGGTAACCCAAAAATCAGTTAAGTGACATCATTGGTTAATAGAGGGACCTTAACTGAATATTTTTGATTCGATTAACGGTTAAGAAAAATTTGGTCGGTCGATTAACTGTTAACCGACCAGTTCTTAATATACGCAGCCAAGCTCAAAACTTAACATAGCCCAATAGTATTGTAGTATCCAGACCCATTATAATACCTGTTTTCTACCTCTATGTTCATGCTCTTGCACAGTCGACCCTTACAATGTAAAAATCATAAAAAAATAAAAAATAACATAGGAATTTAGGAATCAAAAATCCTAAACTATTCATCAATCAGTCCAAACCCTAAATTAATCGACGTAGCCTTGAAAGCGGATTCAATGGTTGTTTGAGACCTTGAGTTCAGTTCGACTATTGTTGAAATTTCATGGCATCGTGATCAATGATAAAGAGAAAGAACGTGAGTATGAGTTATTAAGTTAAAGTAATTGTTGATATGTTTATTTTGAAGACCGCGACACTAGTTTTGAAATTGCTTGCTGTAGTATCTAATTTTCTTATTGTATTATCTAATTTGCTTACTTTTTATTAATTTAAATAAATTGTCATTGCAGTATGAGAAAAAATTATAAAATAAATTTGGATAAACTGTTATTTGCATATATATTGCTGAATTATCATATATGTTTGCATGTATATTTCAGAATTATCAATTATCATATAGTAATACTGTCATTCCACCTGAATAACAATCTATCTACCATAATAGCGGTATGAAAATAAATTTATACACCCTTGAATTATTTATATATCACTAATTTTAGTCAATTTATTAAATTAGTGTCTCTTACTTGAAAGGGACAGCGGATTAAGGATCTTAAGGCTAATTAACACTAGAGTGGGGGTGAATAGTGTTTAATGGATTCTAAGACTTATATGAACTAACTTAAAAATTATGACATAAACAAATGCAGAACTTAATCACAGAACAATTACAGAATCAAACACAGATGCAGAAATTAAATAAAAAGCCGTAAAAGGAAAGAACACACCAGACTTTATACTGGTTCGAAGTTACCCTACATCCAGTCTTGTACCAAGGGAAACCACCTCATACAGATTTTTATTATACCAATGTCGAGATTACATTCCTCAATTTCTAAAGGCCTTGAGGTACCCTCCCGTCTCACGAGTCTGGGGCAAACTCTCTAGATTTATGGGCCACAAGATTACCCAATTGATTTTCAGGCACAACCACACCTTATAGAGAGACTCGATAAACATTTGATTACAAATTGATCCTATAACTCTGAATAGAACTTTGATCTTCGAAAGAGGGACGAGAATCAAATAAGAATGAGATTCTAATTTGATTCACTTAAGAATTCGGCAAAATTTCAGCACGATCTTAAAAATATGAAAATTTTAGAATATACATTTGTGGAGAAGAAGAAGTGAAGAAAATAAGAAAATAGTTAGTTAAAAAATTCGTTTGTGAAGCCAATTTATAAAGCACCAACGGTAATAACCATTCATGAAGAGATTTAAACGAATAGACACTTCTTTTGAAAATTGAAACTTTTGAATTTAACGACCATCATGTTGACATCCCATGATGTCAACATCCCTATGTAGAAAAATAACGTACAATTTGTTTTTGAAAATGAAGTTTAAAACAAGAGTTTATTTTAAAACAAAAACAAATAATATTTTAAGGCTAAAACATCTTTTTGAAAAATCATTTGAAAATATAAATTTAAGGCTAAAATATTTTGAAAAGAAGTTTTGAAAATCATTTTGAAAAACCATTTTGAAATAGTTCTACAAGCTTCTTCCTACATAATATCTCATCACATCAGGGCTCGAGAACTTGTACAAAACCGGCATGTTCTTGGGTTTGCAAGCCACTTGTCGTAGGTTTGTAAGCTACTTGTCGTGGGTTTGTGAGCCACTAAGAAGGTAGAAATGGGTTCCATCCAAATGAAATTCGAAATGAAGATTTCCATGCTATTATGAAGTTTTAACAAAAACTAGACACATATCTTGAAATCTTGATCTTGATACTCTGAATCTTTAATCTTAAGTATTGAGTCTTTATACTGATCAGTCTTCAATAATCAATACCTGCATATAAATATCTATATATCCTGCATATACATATCTATCTAGACAACCGTGTTGGTATATATTTTATAATAATTTAAGTTAAAAAGGTTGTTGTCATCAAAACGAACATCTCAGTTCCTAACAATCTCCCCCTTTTTGATGATGACAACCTGTATTTATAAAATATACTTATCATGTCATAACTCCCCCTTACTCCATGCCAACTATTATTTTGTAACTTCTCCCCCTTTGTCATCAACAAAAACTTCTAATTAACAAATTCCCTGAACTTGATACAAGATAATCAACCATAATAAAATAGAGTAATCCATATATAAGTGTAATAAGTGCTAAGTATGATCATAAGTGTAATCCAAAAAGTAAATCAATCATCAGCAAATCATATGTACAGTAATCATTCAATCCAAACATATATACAAACCATAAATTAAGTCAATCAAGTTTAATACACACAAATCAACCAAATGACATACAGAATGACTAGACATTCCTTAGTACTTCCACCCATCCATCTTCTCCAAAGATAGGGTCCGCTTTGATGGCATCCCATTTGTCTTTGTTGATAGTGACTGGTGGATTTCCTTCGAGATCGTCCTTGTTAAGGGCTGAGATCATCCAACGAAGGGCGTTGAAATGTCTCTCTTGCTCCTTGATCATCTGTATTTGACTCAATTCTAAGTGACGCTGATTACGAAGTTTGAATGTAAGAATATTCTTGAAGGAAGTGAGAGTTTCTTCAAGATTATCACTTAGATTCTTAATCGGAGAAGCCATAATTCAAGAAATAGGAAGAACCATGAAAGAGAGTGATTAGGGATGAATCTTGACAATTTATTGTGGAATAAACAGATATAAATAGGGGTAGGAAGTCGTTTGAAATGAATAGACATAAGTTAGTTACATGAAATTAAAATTTGAAAGTAACTAGTTTCTGCCCGTTGTTTGTCGACATGGGGGGATGGTGTATGTCGACATGCCTCTACTTAAAATGACATTTTTCTTTGTTTTGAATATTATGAACAATTCTATTAAACTAAAATTTGTATAATATAAAAACAAGCAATTACAGAGACAAGTGAAGTTGAATAACAGGAAATGAAGGATTTCATTAAAATAATTAGTCAGCATTACATAAGATAATATAATATTAACTAAAGTAAAGAAAATACAAAGGTTGAACTTAAGATAACAAGAACTAAAACTAGGCAGATGAAGAGAAGAAGATGATAGTCCAAGCTTTCTACTAATTTTCCCGAAGAACTTGTCGATTCTAGTGGAAATCTTATCCATTTTCTTACTCATTGATCTTTTAAGTGTCTTTTGATTTTCCATTATAATTCTTTGATTATTGAGAATAGTCTTATTGGATGAATTAGCGGGATTAGTAGGATATTCAATACTTTCTAAGGAGGTTTCTTGATCTTCCTCTTCCTCCTCTTCAATTTCCATTCCTTCTTCTTCCTCTTCTTTTTCTTCTTCTTCCATTTCTTCCATCTCTTTATGGGCAAGTCTCTCTTCCTTTTCCGTAAGCGTTTCACATGGTTGAAACACTAATGAAATTTTCATAAGGAAAATGTTTCCATGGTTGAACACTTTTCTAGTTATAAATTCTTCCCTTTTGAAATCAACTTCAAAGTAATTAAAAAACCGGGTAAGATAAATTCCATGATATAATGTGTTTTCACCCATAGTAAAATTCTTGGGCCTTAGCTCGTCCAAAATAACTTGAGCCCAATTAATATCATAATTTCCAAAAACTGCAAAAAGAGCTTTGTAAACTTTCAAACTCGGGTTGTTGTATTTTCCCGATCTTGGTATAAGAGTGCGTTGGATAAGAAGATTAACAATTCTTGCTTTTGGATGAAAATAACGATTTTTGAATTTGAAATTATCATCCCCTTCAAAGATGTAATGAAATGTCTCTCGATCATTTTCATTGATTTGAAATTCCAAGAGATTCATTCCGCTATACTTGCTCCCAAAATATTTCTGAAAATTTCACAATCCAAAACAATTTGTGTTCCTTTAACACTACTCCAAATTTGTCCTTCTTCCCCATCATAAAAACCACGATTCAAATTCGCATAAAATATCTTAACAAAATTCGGATTACATACAAAATCATTTTGTTTGTTATCTACTAAACTAAAAATAGAACATTGTTGAAAAATATTATCAACTTCATAAGAAGGAAAATCTTCAAAAATAGCAAATTTTCCTGTATGAATTTTACCAAAGTTTACATAGTTGATGTCAGCTTTGATAGCTTCCGCGTCATTAAAAAGAAAGTTTTTGATAGATATTGGAAGCCTAATAGTGTTAGGAGTGCTTCAAGAGACCATTGAAGAAGTTTGAGAGGAGTTAAAGATAATGAAGATAAGTTTGAAATTTGAAATAAAAGTGAAAAGTGATGATAAAGAGAGCGAGATAAATAGAGATTCTATAGACACATTATCTAGTCAAGAGGCATCTTTCCAGAGCATTGAATTTGGTAAAAAGGTGGAGGGAAATTCAAAAGTTTGAATTCAAATTTTGAAATCAAATTCTGATGGGCATGTCGGCATGGGGTATCCGGGTATGTCGACATGTGCCTATTGAATCGAAGGAAAAGTTTCTATTCCTAGTTCCTAATAAATATATATATTATATCCTATATTCTAATTATATAATTCCTTTGATAACATCACATACAATAATACTTAAATATTAATAATTTAATATTTAAAATATTATTGTTATGAGAATACCGTTCTGTTGCTTGCTTCATTATGAGAATGCTGTTGCTTGCTTCATGTTTCAAGTCCATCAGAACATAGTTATTTCTTATTTACGTGTGTTTTCTTTTCTGGTCTTGATTATTATGTAGGCCTATGTGTTGGGCTTTCTTTTCTCGTTTTGTATATAAGTATAGCTGAGCCTTTTCTATCAGTTTTAAAAGTTCTGTGAGTAATATTCTTGTTTTTGAACTTCTTCTTCCCTCTTTAATTTCATATCATGGTATCAGAGCAATCTCGATCCAAACAATCTATCTAGATCGATTTTATCTTCATTGGTTCTAGTATTGCCATGACAGAAAGCAAATCAATTATGGATGTGATGCCGGTGATGTCAAAGATTACTGATCATAAATTGGGAATTCGAATTATTTTGACTGGAGCAAAACCATTCGCTTGTATCTTAGGAGTATTGACAAGGACGACCATCTCCGAAAGGATCCACCGAAGGAAGACTCAGAGGACAAGGATGAGCAGATATGGCTCAGAGATGATGCTCGGCTATTTCTTCAAATTCGAAGTACTATTGATATTAGTGTTATTAGTTTGATTAATCATTGTGGATTTGTGAAAGAGTTGATGGATTATCTGGAATTCTTATATTCAGGAAAAGGGAATTTAAGTAGAATGTATGATATTTGCAAATCATTTTATCGAGCTGAAAAACATGATCTGACACTAGTGAATTACTTTATGAATTTTAATAAAACCTATGAAGAATTCAACTTATTACTTCCAATTAGTTCAGATGTGAAGATGCAACATCAACAACGAGAGCAGATGGCAATTATGAGCTTTCTTGGAGGTCTTCGATCAGAGTATGAATCAGCTAAAGCACAAGTATTATCTGGATCAGATGTTACATCATTGCAGGAGGTGTTTAGTCGAATCTTGAGATCAGATAGTTTAAATGCACAAAATACTCAAATCGGTGCATCTAACAGCAGTGCTTTAATGAGTCAAAGGAAATAGGGTGAAGCAAATAGATCTGTACCAAATACACATACACAGTCAGAAAACCGAGTAATAACCCCAAATTCTTGTACATATTGTAAGAAGCCTGGTCACAAATATCAGAATTGCTAGAAGTTACAGGCAGCTAGGCAAAGACAGAATAATGGATCAAATAATAAATGGCAAAACTCATCAAATCAAACAGTGAATGTTGTAAACAGGAATGATGATGGATCTGTTCTTATTTCAGCTGATGAGTATGCAAAATTCTCTAAATACAAGGAGGAGTCAAAGAAGAGCTCTAATCCAGTTTCAACTGTTGTCAAATCAAATAAGTGGATTATTGATTCAGGAGCAACTGATCATATGTCAGGTAATCCACATCTTTTCTCAGTTTTTCAGAATGATAATTCTACACAGAATGTTACACTTGCTGATGGGTCATTATCTCACACCAAAGGAACTGGATCTGTTTGTATTACATCACAACTATCACTGAACTCAGTTTTATATACACCAAATCTAGCCTTTAATTTGTTATCAGTTAGTCAATTAACTAAAAGGTTGAATTGCTGCATATCCTTCTACCCTACACATTGTGTATTCCAGGAATTGACCACCAACCAGATTATTGGTAAGGGACATGAATCAGAAGGTTTATACATTTTGGATACTTTGTTATCAACTCTTGTTGCATGTACGAGCATTAATCAAGCACTCAAAGAACATTGTCAGTTAGGCCATCCTTCTTTATCTGTCTTCAAGAAATTATGTCCTCAATATAATTCTATACAATTTTTAGAATGTGAATCATGTCAATATGCAAAGCATCATCGTCTCAGTTCAAGTCCAAGAATAAATAGAAGGGCTAATTCTATGTTTGAACTTGTACATTCAGATATTTGGGGGCCTTCTTCTATTGTATCAAAACTTGGTTTTACATACTTTGTTACTTTCGTAGATGATTATACCCGTGTTACTTGGTTGTTTCTTATGAAGAATAGGTCTGAGTTGTATTCTATATTTTGCAAGTTTTGTGCAGAAATTAAATAATAGTTTAATTCTATAATTAAAACTTTGAGAAGTGACAATGCTAAAGAGTATACATCAGAGTTATTTCACACATTTGTAAGCAACAACGGTATGATTCATGAGACTTCATGTGTAGATACAGCATCACAAAATGGTGTAGCTGAGAGAAAGAATAAGCATCTTTTAGAAACAACTAGAGCTCTATTGTTTCAAATGAATATGCTTAAGTGTTTTTGGGCAGATGCAGTGTCAACAGCATGTTTCCTTATAAATAGAATGCCTTCATCTGTATTGAATGGTGATATCCCATATAAGCTTCTACTTCCTAATAGACCCTTATATCTAGTCAAACCCAGAATGTTTGGAGTACATGTTTCGTTAGAGATGTAAGGCAACAATTGTCTAAACTTGATCCTAAATCAATCAACTGTGTCTTTGTTGGATATTCTTGAGTGCAGAAGGATTGTAGATTCTACTGTCCTAGTCTTGATAAGTATTTAGTGTCATTGATGTAACATTTCATGAAGATATTCCATATTTCAATCATCACGAGAACCATTTGAATCAGTTCAAGCAGATAATGAAGACTTTCTCATTTATTCACTTAGTGATACTACTCAAGAGATCATTCCACCAGAAGATCCTATTGATAATTCTGCACCAGTTCATGATCCAATTTCTTATGTTAACCCAGAACTTGATCTACCCATTGCACTTAGAAAAGGGAAACGACAGTGCACATATCCTATATCATCATATGTATCATATAATCACTTACCATCTACCACTTGCTTATTCCTTAAACCATTGGACACTGTTTCTACACCTAAGACAATTAATGAAGCATTATCAAGTCCCAAATGGCATGCTGCGATGGCTGAGGAAATGGATGCTTTAAAACTTAATAAAACATGGGATTTGGTTCCTTTACCTAGTATTAAGAAAGAAATTGGTTGCAGATGGATATTTTCAGTTAAAGTAAATCCAGATGGGACTGTTGCTCATTATAAAGCTAGACTCGTTGCGAAAGGATATGCTCAAATTTATGGGATTGATTATATAGAGACCTTCTCCCCAGTTGCTAAGTTAACCTCAATCAGGATATTCATTTCACTTGCTGCTGTTGAGAAGTGGAAGCAACACCAATTAGATATCAAGAATGCATTTTTACATGGTGATCTCCAAGAAGAGGTGTATATGCTGCAGCCTCCTGGATTCACCACTCAGGGGGAGAATGAAATGGTATGTAAGCTTAATAAAACTTTGTATGGTTTAAAGCAAAGTCCTAGAGATTGGTTTGGAAAGTTTAGTGTCACTATTGGACCATTTGGAATGACCAAGAGTAAATTCGATCATTCAGTCTTCTATGAAAATTCTACAACTGGACTTATTCTATTAGTAGTGTATATGGATGATATTTTTATAACAGGGAATGATGAAGAGGGAATTTCCTCACTTAAAGCTTTTATTCATACACAATTCCACACAAAGGACTTAGAAGAGTTGAACTATTTCTTGGGTGTTGAAGTTACAAGAAATGAGAGTGGAATTTTTCTATCTCAAAGAAAGTATACTCTTGACTTGTTGAGTGAAACAGGGAAATTGGGTGTTCGACCAAACAACTCGCCAATGATGCCAAACAGAAATCTAGCGGTGAATGGAGAACCATTTGAACATCCAGAAAGGTACAGAAAGCTTGTTGGGAAACTGAATTACCTAGCAGTGACAACACCAGATATATCATACTCTGTTAGTAAGGTTAGTCAGTATATGTCATCACCAAGCAAACATCATTGGAAAGCACTAGAGTATATTTTGGGATATTTGAAGAGAACTGCAGGGAAAGGTATCATGTACTCGAATCATCACCATATCAGAGTAGAGTGCTTCTTTGATCTTGACAGGGCAGGCTCAAGACTGGATAGAAAATCCACTTCTGGCTATTGTATGTTTGTAGGAGGAAATCTAATTTCATGGAAAAGTAAGAAGCAAGGTATAGTGGCTCGATCAAGTGCTGAATCAGAGTATAGAGCCATGTCCAAAGCAGTATGTGAAGTCATGTGGGTTGATCATCTCATGATTGAAATTGGTTTGCAGGTTGAAAAACCAATAGTATTGAAGTGTGATAACCAGGCTGCTTTATACATTGCATCAAATCCAGTGTTTCATGAGAGAACCAAACATATCGAAGTTGATTGTCATTTTATTCGAGAAAAGATTCAACAAGGAATTATAAGCACTAAGTATGTTCGGAGTGAAGAGCAGGTTGCTGATATTTTGACCAAGGCATTAGATGGAAGACGAGTTGGCTACTTATGCAGCAAGTTGGGCATGATGAATCTATATGCTCCAACTTGAGGGGGAGTGTTATGAGAATACTGTTTTGTTGCTTGCTTCATTATGAGAATGTTGTTGCTTGCTTCATGTTTCAAGTCCATCAGAACATAGTTATTTCTTATTTTCGTGTGTTTTCTTTTCTGGTCTTGATTGTTATATTGGGCCTATGTGTTGGGCTTTCTTTTCTCGTTTTGCATATAAGTATAAACGAGCCTTTTGTATCAGTTTTAAAAGTTCTGTGAGTAATATTCTTGTTTTTGAACTTCTTCTTCCCTCTTTAATTTCATATCAATTACTAAAATAATATTATTTGTGAATTTAAAATTCAAATTTCAAGGGATAAATTTGAATTTTAAAAATTCAAGGAATTTTCAAACAATTAAGCAAACAAATAAGCATCCATTCAAATAAGAAAAATAAAAAATAATGTAAATGCGTACCTATTTTTAGATCCATACTCCTATCGTCATCTGATTCATGAATAGCAGTGAAATACAAATTTGAATTATCCGTCTTCTTTTCATTGTCACTGGATGATGAGTTTGAGTCATCAAGAGTTGATGTGAATGCTTTCGTTCTTTCTTTTCCTTGACGAGTCACTGTTTAGAGGGAACAACTGTTTATCTGGATACAGACAATCTTTTCTATAATGCCCGACCTTATTGCAATTATAGCATCCATCGTTGTTGACGTTCTCCATATTATTTTTGGAATTCCTTTGATCATTTCTTTTGTAATTATTCATTTTTCTATATTTTAGGAATTTTAGAAAGTTTCTTTTCATGAAAGCAATCTCCTCAACACTGTTTGGTTCCGAATCTTCAGTTGTTGCATTGAATGCTAATGACTTCTTTTCTGTACCTTGTTTTCTCTTCTTCCTTGCAGTTGAACTTCATAAGACATCAGATTCCCAATCAATTCTTCTATTTTCATGAGACTGGTATCATTTGCTTCTTCGATTGCAAGTGTCTTTTGATCCCATTCTGGAGGAGTGAATTTAGAATTTTTCTGACTTGGTCTTCCTCCGAAAAGCTTTTTCCCAACGCAATTAGTGAATGAACAATATCTTGAAATCGACAATACATATCGGAAATGGACTCATTTGCATGCATTTTAAACAATTGAAACTGATTAGTTAATATGGATATTTTAGTCTGTTTAACTTTGCTTGTTCCTTCATGAGTAACTTGTAAAGTTTTCCAGATTTCAAATGCAGACTTACAAACAAACATTCTATTAAACTCATTCCTATTTAGCGAACAAAATAATATATTCATGGCCTTTGAGTTATTTTATGCAACACCCTTATGCTCAGCAGTCCACAAGGCAATATTGGTAGTTGGTTCAATATACTCAGTTTGTGTGATATTCCAAGTGTTTAATCCTATTGATTGTAAATAAATTTTCATTCTACAAGCCTAATATGCATAATTATCGCTATTGAAAAATGGTGGTCTGACAGTAAGCCGACCTTCTACAAATGAACTAGTGTTAGGGATAACAGAACTAGTGCCAGAGTTTACATTACCAGTGTTGGTAGAAATTAAAACAATTTTCAAGTTTTAGATTATGAAAACTATGAAAACCAATGCTCTGATACCAATTGAAAGGACAGCGGATTAAGGATCTTAAGGCTAATTTAACACTAGAGGGGGGTGAATAGTGTTTAATGGATTCTAAGACTTATATGAACCAACTTAAAAATTATGACACAAACAAATGCATAACATAATCACAAAACAATTACAGAATCAAACACAGATGCAGAAAGTAAATAAAAAGTAGTAAATAGAAAGAACACACCGGATTTTATACTATTTCGGAGTTACCCTACATCCAGTCCTGTACCAAGGGAAACCACCTCATACAGATTTTTATTATACCAATGTCGAGATTACATTCCTTAATTTCTAAAGGCCTTGAGGTACCCTCCTGTCTCACGAGTCTGAGGCAAACTCTCTTGATTTACGGGCCACAAGATTACCCAATTGATTTCCAAGCACTAACACACCTTATAGAGAGACTCGATAAACTTTTGACTATAAATTGATCCTATAACTCTAAATAGCACTTTGATCTTTGAGAGAGGGCAGAGAATCAAATAAGAATGAGATTCTAATTTGATTCACTTAAGAATTCGGCAGAATTTCGACATGATCTTAAAAATATGAAAATTATAGAATATAGATTTGTGGAGAAGAAGTGAAGAAAACAAGAAATAGTTAGTTAAAAATTCTTTTGTGAAGCCTATTTATAAAGCACCAATGGTCATTACCATTCATGAAGAGATTTAAACAAATAGACACTTCTTTTGAAAATTGAAACTTTTGAATTCAACGGCCATCATGTCGACATGGGGTATCCCATGATGTCCCTATGTAAAAAAACAATGTAAAATTTGTTTTCAAAAATTTAAAACAAGAGTTTATTTTAAAACAAAAACAAATAATATTTTAAGGCTAAAACTTTTTAAAAAATCATTTGAAAAGATAATTTTAAGGCTAAAGTATTTTGAAAAGCAGTTTTGAATATCATTTTGAAAAACCATTTTGAAGTTGTTTTGCAAGCTTCTTCTTGTAGAATATCTCATCACATTAGGACTCGAGAACTTGTACAAAACCAGGATGTTCGAGGGTTTGTAAGCCACTTGTCATATGTTTGTAAGCCACTTGTCGTGGGTTTATAAGCCATTAAGAAGGTAGAAATGTGTTCCATCCCAAATGTAATTCGGAATGAAAATTTCCATGCTATTATGAAGTTTTAACAAAAACTAAACACATATCTTGAAATCTTGATCTTGATACTCTAGAGTCTTCAATCATCTGTCTTGAGTCTTTATACTAATTAGTCTTAAGTAATCAATACCTACATATACATATCTATATATCCTGCATATATACATCTATCTAGACAACGGCGTTAGTATATATTTTATAATAATTTAAGTTAAAAAGGTTGTTGTCATCAAAATCAACATCTCAGTTTCTAACTATCTCCCCCTTTTTGATGATGACAGCCTGTTTTTATAAAATATACTTATCATACCATAATTCCTATCATAACTCCCTCTTACTCCATAACTCCCCCTTACTCCAAGCCAACCATTATTTTATAACTTCTCCCCCTTTGTCATCAACAAAAACTTCTAATTAACAAATTCGCTAAACTTGATACAAGATAATCAACCATAATAAAATAGATTAATCCATATATAAGTGTAATAAGTGCTAAGTGTGATCATAAGTGTAATCCAAAAAGTAAATCAATCATCAGCCAATCATATGTATAGTAATTATTCAATCCAAACGTATATACAAACCATAAATTAAATCAATCAAGTTTAAAACACACCAATCAAATCAACCAAATAACATACAGAATGACTAAACATTCCTTAGTACTTCCACCCATCCATCTTCTCCAAAGATAGGGTCCGCTTTGATGGCATCCCATTTGTCTTTGTTGAGAGTGACTGGTGGATTTCCTTCGAGATCGTCCTTGTTAAGGGCTGAGATCATCCAACAAAGGGCATCAAAATGTCTCTCTTGCTCCTTGATCATCTGTATTTGACTCAATTCTATGTGACGCTGATTACGAAGTATGAATGTAGGAATATTCTTGAAGGAAGTGAGATTTTCTCCCAAATTTTATTTAAAAAGTCCTTGATGGAGTTGAGCTTCTTATTGGCTTTGATGATGGTTTTCTCGACGCTGAACAATCGTCAGTTTAGCTTACTTTAATTCCTAGAGAGAATGATTAGACCTCGCTTTGGAGGAAAATCACCGTAAAACTCTTGAATCTCGTCATCTTCTTCTTCCTCAATTTGGCGGGAAGGCTGGGAGGAGGAGGAGTCGATATATGTCTCATGAGGTTGCAGAATATCTTGTGCATGATTAGCCACCCATTCTTGGAAGCTAATGATTTGTTGAGGTGGGGACATTTTGGCAAGCCCATAAGACTTAACGTTTTAGTATTTAGCTCACCGATGGTAATGAAAGCGACATTAGGAATGGTCACTCTAAGATTCATGAGAATCCACATAATGTAGGCTTTGTAGAAGATGGTTTTGTAGCTCCTCTTGTGGTTGACCATGATAAATTCTTCAAGAATTACTTTAGCCCAAATTTACGTGTTGAGAGGAGTAGATGGTATAGAGGGCTTGGAAGTCCTTTTTATAGACCTTCTCGTAGCTTCCGATACGAGGTTGAAAAGAGCAGATGAGGGCATGAAGAAGAATGCACGCCTTTGATCGCAAGACGACGAATTTGAGAACCGTCATATCATTCGAGAGGAATCGATGAGAGACTTCATCTTGCTTGTCCATATCGACCTCAATGTCATTTATGTCAACTCCTTCATGGGGACAAAGAAGAATATAGCCAAAACGTTGGATGAGAAGATAGATTCGGATACCGCAAACTAGTATCCAAATGCACTCGTCCTTGTTTCTTGGATCTTTGTGATCCAAGTTAATATTGGTGAAGAAGAGTTTGATGAGGATGGGGTAGATTTTGACGTCGTTGGTATCAAAACTAATCAAATTTTCAAGATCACTTGCTTCCTTAGTTTCTCGAATCATGTAAGCATTGAAGTCCAAAAACTTGACAAAGGAACCATCGAATATTCATGAGCTTCTCATGGCATTGAAATGGGTAACGGCAGTTTCATTGTGAAGCCATGACCTAATTTGGCTCTCGGATGGGCCGGGGGATGATTTTCGAGCTCCTTTTGTTTTAGGTGCCATTTGTTTGGAGTTGATTTGAGGCAGTGAAAATTGGATTAAAGAAAAATGGAGGCCAGGGTTTGCTTGTGAAAATGAGGTAGGGGTTCGGAATGAAGGAGATGAATATATATGGTGGTTTAAAAGGTGGATTGGTAATTACACAAATTTATTTAAAAAACAAGAAGTTAACAACTCAGTCGACTGAAAAGTAGGGCGCAGTCGAGTGAATTATACAAGTTTTTATCTCAAAAGTTTTTTCCAGAAAATTGATAAATTCAGTCAACTTATTATATAGGACCAATCGACTGAAATCTGGAAATTTTCAATTGCTTAAGAATGTTCAGTCAATCGAAAGTAAAATTCAGTTGACTATTGTGCAAGAAAATTTACCCCCTAGTAAATAGCCTAGAAAAGTATCATTTCAGTCGAATGAAATATCTATGGCAGTCGACTGAATTACTATATATAAGAAAGTTGGGATAGCAGTTTCAGTCGGTTGGGTTTGTCGGTTCAGTCGACTGAATCTGTTTTATTCTGTCTATTAGCCTTTATGTTTGAAGATTTTTCTATTTAAAAAAGTTAAGTATAATAATTTTATAATTGTTAATCAATTACAAAAAAAACTTTATTTCAAAACATATAAGGCATACAAAAACATACAAAATTTATTTCAAAACAATAAGCATAAATTCCTATTTTCTAGAGGAGTGCGAATCGTCAGAGTGCGGTTCAAGCTTCGTTATTTCTTGTGATGGTTGGATCGGTGAGCAAACATTACTGGGTTCCCGGGAGTTTAGTGAAACCTGAGGATGTTGTGGGCTTCGTTCCCAATAATTTGGGGGAGCTTGATAATGTTGTGGCAATGGTTGATATATGCACTATTTCGATTAAGATCTGCAGAACTTTAACGCGACTTGTTCTAGAAAACTTAAACGTTTAGCATTCACTTTTTGTTCATAATTCAGTCCATGCTTAAGTTACAGAGTCTCTCTCTGGTAATGATGAATATCGTCAAGTTTCTCCTTCGTTGATGGAGAATCAAAACGTAAATTACGTTTAGTTCTTTTTCCTTGAGGAGTATATCCGATATGATGAGTAGAGATGGTGTGATTTTAACTATAATATAAACTGGAGCGGATTTGTTGGAGATTTTTGACGATTTAGAGGAGGATGTGCTGAAAACAATGGATGATTGATTGGATTCATCCTGTGAAGGCATGTTGGTGTCTGAAATAATATTAAAAAGAATTTAATCTTAGAAAATATATGGAGGAACGATATGAAAAAGGAATGAGATATAAGGCTTTATATAAAAGTAAAGACTATTTTCAGGTAAACAAAGTTTGGGAAGGGAAAACGATTATGGCCAGAAAAATAAATGAGGTAGATAAAGGATGAGAGATAAGAAAGGTACTAGTGATTTGAGGAAGATAGTAGTTAGTATAACAAGAAATACTATAGCACAATGGAAACCCATACGGCTACCTTACCAACAACCTAAGTTCGAGTGCCAGTAGCAATAATTTTTTACAAAAAAAAATTTCTTAAATATTGTAAAAAATTTTAAAAAAATTAATTTCAATTATAAATCATGTAAAGATATAATACCCAATTCTCGACGTAATTTTATAGATATATTTTCATTTAAAGGTTTTGTAAATATGTCAGCTATCTGATTTTCTGAAGATACAAATTCTAATGAAATATTGCCTTTTTCTATATTATCTCTGAGAACATGATGTTTTATATCTATGTGTTTAGTTCTAGAATGATTTGCTGGATTTTTCAATAAATTTATTGCGCTTGTATTACCACAATAAATTGTTGAATTGGAGAGATTTATTCCAAAATCTTGTAGTGTTTGCTGCATGTAGATTACTTGAGCACATGCCGAAGTAGCAGAGATAAATTTTGCCTCACACGTCGAAAGTGAAATGCAATTTGGTTTCTTACTAAACCAAGATACTAAAGATTGTCCAATAAAGTGATAAGTACCACCATTACTCTTTCGATCCTTCTGACATCCTCCAAAATCAGCATCACTATACGATACTAATTCATAAGGACATTCTTTTAGATAAAAGAGACTGTAGCCATTGGTTTTGCTTAGTTATCACAAAATTCGCTCGCTGCCCACAAACGTGATTCTTTGGGATTTGCTTGAAATCGTGCACACAAACAAACACTCGTCATTATGTCTGGTCTACTGGTAGTTAAATATAGTAATGAATCAATCATTCTACGATATATTTTTTGGTCAACACTTTTTCTATTTTCATCTCTATTGAGATGTAATGTAGTACTCATAGGAGTAGATTTAGCAGAAATATTATCTATACCAAATCATTTTATGAGATTATTACAATATTTTTCTTGATTAATGAAAATTCCATTTGTTAATTATTTAACTTATAATCCAAGAAAGTATGAAAGTTCATCCATGTGAGACATATCAAATTCTCTTGTCGTAATTTCTGAAAATTATTGACATAATTTTTCGTTTGTGGAACCAAAAATAATGCCATCTTCATAAATTTGGATTATTAAAGTATCATTTTTATCTTGTTTTATAAATAAAGTTTGATCTACTTTTTCAATTTTAAAACTCTAATTAATTAAATAACATTTAAGACGGTCATACCAAGCACGGGGCGCATGTTTTAAACCGTATAAAGCCTTTTTAATTTATAAACACGATCTTGATATTTTTCATGAGCGAATAAAAGGAGGTTGTTCTACATATACATTTTCTTTTATAAAATCATTTAGGAAAGCAATTTTTACATCCATTTGGTAAAGTTTAAAATTATTAAAACATGCATTGGATAATAAAATACGTATAGCTTCTAGACGAGCTATGGGAGCAAAAGTTTCATCGTAGTCTATTCCTTCTTCGTGATTATAACCTTGAGCGACTAGTTTAGCCTTATTTCTACTAATATTTCCTTGCTCATTAGCTTTATTTTTAGAACCCATTTTGTACGGATAACTACTTGATTACTTGGTCTTCAAACTAAGTCCCAAATGTCATTACATTCAAATTGATTTAATTCTTCTTGCATGGCTATTATCCAATAATCATTAGTTGAAGCTTCTTTAGGAATTTTGGGTTCAATATTCGAAAGAAAAGCTGCATGAAACATTTGATTTATTTGATTTCATTTTCTTACGTTGATATTTATTTCTCCAATTATATTTTGAGCAGGGTGATTCCTTAAAGTCTTGGTGGGGATCTTGTAACAACTTGCCTTTTTGGACGTTTTAAGAAAACATACATGCTAGATTTAAACCATTCAAAAGGGCGGACTGTTATAAGGTAAATAAGAAAAAGAGAAAGAAATAAAACAAATACAGAATCTCGCAGCGGAATGATAAAATATAATAATCGAATAACAGTTCATGAAGCTATTTTATAAATACATTTGATTATTCTTCACAACACAAATATCAAAGTTACATAAACAGGAGTAAATAAATAAAATGCAACGGAATAATATGATGCAGCAGAATACATATCATGAATAATAATAGTACAAATCTTCATCTTCTTTCTCCAGAAATAAGGTCTTCAATCCTGAAATGCTCAGGCTGACCCGAGAGAATTGAAAAGACAAAACACTCGAGTCAGAACTAAAAGATCTTATGTAAGTTAAACCAATGGTAAATATGAGTGGAACGGCATTAGAGATGTTTATGGAGTTTGACATCTCCTATCCAGTGTCTAATGTGAGTGCAATAACTTAAGAGATATTTGGGATTTCCATCTCCTAAGGATCCGTCAACTATCTACTATGTAGTACAATACGCTGTTATAATATGTCTACAGTAAAGTAAAAGTATTAAAATAGCGTTAAGGTGTTACCCATATCCCCCTTGACACATTTTATATATTCCTATAGTCTATATAGTACCGTACACTCCTCCGTAAACTAGAGGTTTACCCAGAGGGCACCCTATAGGTATGGTACAAAACAAACTCGTAGAAGGAGCTTTAGGTCATGTGACCACGACATTCGAGGCAATGCCAGGGTAGATATACCAATTACAGATCTGGACTGGTGGTAACGCATAACAGCTAATACCGCCCACCTTAGACACACTCCCAAATCAAAATCAAAGGTGTCCACCAAATCATTCACAAAGTATTAGAATGGTATCGAAGAAATGTGCTCGATCGGAGGTGCGACCTCACTTGTCCCGGCATGGCTCCTGTTTTAGTCACACCTAAGCTGACTCATGGGAGTTACTGTCCAGTCATACCTCATACAGAAATCGTTCGCCATACCATCCTACTTCATTTCTGGAATCTCCACCACGTACACAGTTGTTAAAGTGGTTTTTGGTATCGGCAAGAGTATGATAATATCTGATCCCTGTCTCTTTAACAACCAAACGCTTATTTCACATCAGATGGTTCTTTTATATTTTCAAAACCATTTCATAATTGATACCAAAATATCATATTCAGTTCAAACCATATCACTTTCGAAATTATATTCACTTCCAAAATCATATTTTCCAAGTAGTTTAAAACCCTTATTTCAAAACTTCATATTCAAATCCAATATGTAATTTAGACCCTAAGTTAGGTTATAATATCATTTAACCTTATTCACTTAGATCGAGGATTTAAAATATACACATATACTTTATTTAGTTTGAAATTTAGAAAGATAGTGTAGATAGTTATAAATAGTTTGAAATAGTTATAAATAGTTAAAATACTCTAAAATAGTTTAATTCAAAATTAAAGATATCGTTAAATTAGTTTAGGATAGTTAAATAGATTAAAAATAGATTAAATTTAATTAAATAGATTAAATAGCTTTAAAATAGATTAATTAGATTTAAAATAATTTAAAATGGGAAAATTAGTTATAAAATAAATCAAATGGTTTAAAATAGGTTAAAATGAGTTAATATAGCCAATATAGATTAAAATAGTTTAATAATGTGAAAATTTTAATAATTAGAAATTTTAAAATAACATATTTTAAACAGTTTATAATAAAATATGAATTTGGAATTAAAATAAATCTAAACTATTTATTTTATATCAACACATTCTCTAAATCAACAAACCCAATTTCAAATCTTTTAATTCAAATTCTCAATAAACTATTAAATTCTATATTGCTTTTAACTAATGTTTTAAATATCAATTTAAGTTACTCCAAATTCAGTATATATTTCAAGTTATATTTCAAACAATTTCAATAACTCAATTCCAAAAAAAATCATTTATATTTCAAAATTCAACTTTATAATTTCAATTTTTAATTCCTTTAAACAATCCCTTTGAACCAATTCCAATTTCAACCTAAAACTTGAATTTCGATAATAATTCAATTTATATAAATCAAGTTTTATGTTAAAATATCATTTAACCAAATTCAAAAATTTATGGATTTAAAAATCATTTAATTTAACCAATCCGGTGTCCGTATGTAATTCTCTACCCTAGGGTCAAGTGATACAGATATTTATCATTTCAATCCGCAATTTAAAATTTTACAGTTATGTATCATTTCAAACTGCAATCCCAAATTAAATATTAAAATCCATAAAATTGCTCGAGTCTATTATTTCAACCCATAATGATTTTTCCCTAATCTATGGATCGTTTGGGTATATATCATTTCAACTTATAGTGATTTTCCTAATAATATCTAAGGGAACATGCAGAGTGATAAAATATATAAATCAAACATAACATCCAATCATCCTACATCAACAATCACACATCCATCATATTCATCATTCAATCAACCAATAAATATCAACAATTAACATATTATCATTTACAGGAAATTAGCTGGCAATTTAAATACAATAATAAATTAAATAACAATTTAATTCAAATTAATACGAATTAACAGGAATAGCAATTTAAATATATCAAACAGCCATAAATAAATTCATAATCACATCATGAATTAAATTTAACTAATATAATAAATTTGAGAAGTTGTGAGTGGGCCGGATCACCCACCTTCGATTTTAAATCGAATTAAAATCCAATTTAGGCCCAAAATTTTAGCAGTCTTAGAATTCGTCCAAACGAGCGTTAAAATGGTTGGAATTTTGATACGATTTCAGTGGAACAAATCATGTGTGAATCGGACCTCGTATGCAAAAGATATTGAGACTAGAACATTTGAAATAAAAATTTAAATAAAATTAAAAAAAACGTTCACTCCACCTGGCCACGTCAGCACAGAACGCGTGAAACGCAACCCTAACCAAATACACTCAGAAGCTCGCGATGCCCAGTCGAAGCCGCCACCGTTTCCCCTCATTTTTCCACCACCACGACCAACGATGCAGTGATCAGAGGCCATCACAGTGATGGCCAGGCCACGCCGCCTCCCTCCTCCCCGGGCGCAAGCCCCCAGCTCGCCCTAGCGACCTTGGCCGACGCCGACTACCCCTTTGATTTCAGGCAAAATCTATCACCAGAGACGAGATGCAAACCACCAGATCACCTTGCCTCGACCTCCTCTTCTGCCCCATGCAACCCGATGGAACCCAGGATGAAGATCTACCGTCCGATCCAACAACTGCATATGAACGGCCGAGACTTCTTCGACGTTTACTGGTCAAATGATGAACCAAAATGAAAAATAAATTGTGGATCTGAGTTGCGCTCGTCGAGAGCTTCAAATCAATATATAATTTGATAAAGTTCGAGGTTTATTATTTTTTTAAATTGATTTTGAATTTGGCTTTGAAGGTTTTGAAGTTTGAATCTGTTTCTGCCATTGAAGAGGAGAAGTAGACAGTTGGATTGTATGTACAGACAAATGAAAATAAGAAGTAGCTAGAGTTTATAACGGGCTATTTACAGGTAGGTCAGAAATAGAAATAGATGGATAAGATTGATTTACAAGTTGAATGGTAAATGACCCGAAAATCCATTTCATTCTCGAAACGAAAGTGGGTCATCCCATATATCAAAATAGATGTTTTCGATAATTTTAAACTCAATGGAACAGGTTTCAAGTCCTAATTCCATCGTATGAAGAAGTTAGCTTAAAATCAGCTTATTTCAAACTGATTTTAATTGAATTGATTTCTAGGCGCTTCAAGCCCATATGATCAAACGACAAGTCCAATCGTTACGAAACTTGATATCCTATAATAACTCACCGTAACGGATCCGATGAAACTGGATTCGTCGAAATTCGAGTCAGTGGCCAAAATGGCTATTTTCGCGTTAATTAAATAATTTAAAATTAAATTAATTATATTACTTTTTCAAGTCAAATTTAATAATTTACAATTTCTGTCATTTTAGATTAGTAAGCACTTTAAAATCCTTTAAAATAACTTTCTATATCAATTCAATATTGCACAAATTACAGTATTAAATTTAAATTTTATTAAATCTATTTATTTGATTGTCAAATATTGTTATTCAGTCAATTATCATCTTATGGGTATAATTAAGTTGGTTTATATCTCAGTACATTAATATTCTCCAATTCCATCTTAATTTCTATCAATGTAATATTTAATTTCATTTGATTGTAATTGGTTTCCAATTAATTTTAATGGACCAAATAAATAGGTAGAATATAATAATTGTTACCATTAACCTTTAATCACACTTATAAGCTCATTATTTACAACAAATGTTACAACACTTATTTTATTCAATTGCCATTTTTTATATACTAGTTCATTAATTTATACAGCATTTACATTTTTTTATTATATTCAAATTATAACCAAGAATAACATGACTGAACTATCATTTAAATATTTAGTAATTAACTTAAATTTAGATTATCACATTTCACTCTAGTTATTATCTTTACTCGCATTAATGTATCTTTTATTTCTCTTTATTTGTAATTGATTTATTAAATTGGTAACAACTAACAATTGTCACCATTACTACATTCAGTAACATTTATAAGTTTATTATTTACAAATAATTGTTATAACTACGACTACTCCACTACCATTATCAGTTACAATTAATTACACCTTATTTCATTGATTAATCAACATTTAAATTATCAATTGCTCTTTATATCCAATTATTAATTAACGTACCTTATTATAAATAAATTTACAATCTATAACACATTATAACACTTTAATCCTTTTAATTAATTGTAGTTACATTTAAAGCAGTTGTCAGTCACCTTAAATTAATACTATTCCACTTTATTTCAGTTATATTTTTATTATTAATTCATAAATTTCATTTCTTCTAACATTAAATCCCAGAACTTTATTAAATTAACAAATTTTAATTGTTGAAAATTACAGGTCATTACACTCTCCCAGACTCAAAACATTTCGTCCTCGAAAAGGAAAAGAAGATAAAAGAAGGAATCAAGTAATCAATATATCTTATTCAAGATAATAAATTATAAAAATTAATTTACATAATTAAATAATTTAAATAAAATATATCAATTTATAACACTTAAATCCTTTATATTCAAGTTAACAAAAGTTTGGAAAAATATTTCAAATTTTTTTTTCTAAGTCTAAAATTCATGGAAAATTTCGGCTGAATCTCCTTTATATGGAGAGGTTTGGGGGAAATAGTAATATAAATAATAACAATATATATCATATATTTCAAAATATAATATCCCAAACCACGAGAAAAACAATATAATATCGCTATAAAATCGCAATCCGAGAAGGTACATATTTGTCGGGCAATTAACGCTTATTTTATGAAACCAAAAGCCGTAGCAATTTCTTCCATAACCTGTATTTCACTTATATAATCCAAAGAAGTCAATAATTATATAAAAGCGAAATAATTTAATTATTTCAATAAATAACAAAAAAAATCAATACAATAACAACAATCACTTGCAAATAAGCATACAATCGTCACATGAAATCAATTTAATCAACCATACATCCATAGCAAGCAAAACAAATGGTTTGTTTGGGTTTAGACACTTTTAACCGTATAGAACGACAAGTAAACTACTAAGTATACCATACACTTAACAATCTTAGATAAAACTCGATAGATATTCATACATCCAAACAATTAGAAGTATCTTTTCCCAAAACAATCCATAAGTTAAAACAAATAATAATTTCCAATGTTATTTAAGTTACTCTTATAAATTTGCTTTCACAGCATTTATTGTTCATACTTTCCCATTCATACCATGATTATCTTCTTTAAATTTATGTTGATTTCTTACAAAAATTCAATTTTCATCCATTCATATAATACTTAATTCCATCTATTTACATTCATTTATTTGCATATGTTATTTATATCTTCTTACGTATGTTACTCATGCACAAATCATTACACATATGTAAATCAATTCTTAAAGTACTGTATAGTTTTCTTTGTAAATAATTTCACATTCATTCATGTAGTACTTATTTCATTTATTTCTATTCATTACTTACAAATTCATTTTCCATTTATCCATTTAGTGCCAATTTCTTTTTACTTTATTACATTCATTTTCTATATTGTCATTGAATGTTGAATCCATTTCCCAAATCACTTCAACTTTCTGAAGTTATAATCATTAACTCAATATAGTACTCCTTTTAACATTTATTTTAATTATAAGTAGCTCCAACATTAACTTAAGTTTATAATTATTTGCTTGCAGTACTCACTTTTCTAATTCTTTTTATTTAGTAGTATTTCAATTATAACTTAAGTTTATAACAACTATAATATCAAAATTATTATTTATAAAAGTAATTCTATTGAACACTTTCATTACTTAAGTTTTACTTGTACAATATTCCATTACATGTTCTTATTAAACATTTCAAATTTCAATATTTCGGTGAGTTATGTCTTAAGAATGTAATTGAATGTTACCCAAGTTCCTCTTACCTAATTAACAAAATATTCAATAGTAATCATCTCTTATTTCCATTTTCATTTTTATTTCTAGTTCCAAAGTTCAGTTTCTTATCTATTTCATTGATCATTTTAACATCAATTTCTTATTTACATTTTAGGAGTTTCCAATTATTAATATAGTCAAGACTTCATTTATTACAATAATTTCAATTTCTAATTTACAGAAACTTAAGAACTAAACAATCGGGTTTCATTTAAATTATTTTAAAATAATAATATATATAATCATATCTTTTATATATCAAATCATATTTGGAATTCAAAATTTAGATTAATTTATCAAAACAATCGTGTAGTAATTTTACTACAACAGTCTTCCCACTTTGAAAGTTGAGAATGAATGTCAATGATGCGTGCACTCATCAAAGAAATTATTTTTCAATGACAGAGAAGGGAGTACAAAACTTATTTCTTTCTAAAATTCCCTGTAGACATTTCTTTCAAATCATATAAAAATATTTATTAGAAAACACTTCCAAATAATACGAATATTATATTCCAAAATCTTTTGAAAGAAATTTTCAAAATCCCGAAACCTAAGTTCAAAATTCCAATTATATTCATTTTATTTTGTAAATTTTATTTTACGACAGTATTTATAAACTTCATGGCCTAACATACCAACATATTACAACCCAAATATATCATTTATAAAATTCATTTATATATAAAAATATATAATAGGCAAAATTATTTCATTTACCTACATTCAAAACAAATATTGTGTTTGCTTGCCCTATTTAGTGTTTAGAAATCCCTATCGATGTCATAGCATCCTATGCACCAACCAGAATTTATAAATACGAAATGGAACAAATTAACATAGTACAAAAACCTTTTTATAACACTAACAAATACGCTCTCTCATATATATACACTCAGCGACTCATTTTAGGGTATTACTACCCTATTTAATATTAGTCAGAACTCACAAAGCTAAGGTTATCGCTAAACCCAAGCTCTGAAACCAACTGTAACGACCTGCCTTTTTGGACGTTTTAAGCAGATACACTTGCCAGACTCAAACTATTCAAAAGGGCAGATTGTTATAGGATAAATAAGAAAAAGAGAAAGAAATAAAACAAATATAGAATCTCGCAGCAAAATGACAATATATAATAATCAAATAACAGTTCATGAAGCTGTTTTATAAATACTTTGATTATTCTTCACAACACAAATATCAGAATTACATAAATAGGAATAAATAAATAAAATGCGACGGAACAAAATGATGCAGTGGAATACATATCATGAATAATAAAAGTACAAATCTTCGCCTTCGTCGTCCAAAAATAAGGTCTTTAATCCTGAAATGCTCAGGCTGATCTAAGCGAATTGAAAAGACAAAACACTCGAGTCAGAACTAAAAGATCTTATGTAAGTTAAATCAACAGTAAATATGAGTGGAAAGGCGTCAGAGATGCTTACGGGGTTTGACATCTCCTATCCAGTGTCTAACGTGAGTGCAATAACTTAAGAGATGTTCGGGATTTTCATCTCCTAAGGATCCGTTAAACTATCTACTATGCTGTATAATACACTGTTATAATATGTCTACAATAAAGTAAAAATATTAAAATAGCGTGAAGGTGTTACCCATATCGCCCTTAACACATTTTATATATTCCCATAGTCTATACAGAACTGTACGCTCCTTCGTAAACTGGAGGTTTACCCAGAGGGCATCCCATAGGTATGGTACAAAACAAACTCATAGAAGGTGCTCTAGGGCATGTGAACATAGCACTCGAGGCAATGCCAGGGTAGATATACCAATTACGGATCCGGACAGGTGGTAACGCATAGTAGCTACTACCGCCGACCTCGGACATACTCCCAAATCAATATCAAAGCTGGTCACCAAATCAATCACAAAGTAATAGAATGGTATCGAAGAAATGTGCCCGATTGTAGGTGCAACCTCACTTGGCCCGGCATAGATCCTGTATTAGCCACATCTAAGCTGACTCACGGGAGTCAAGGTCACGTCATACCTCATACAGAAATCGTTCGCCAAACCATCCTACTTCATTTCTGGAATCTCCACCACGTACATAGTTGTTAAAGTGTTTTCGGTATTGGCAGAGAGTATGACAATATATGATCCCAATGTCTTTAACAACCAAACGCTTATTTCACAACAGATGGTTCTTTTATATTTTCAAAACCATTTCATAATTGATATCAAAATATCATATACAATTCAAACCATATCACTTTCGAAATTAAATTCACTTCCAAAATCATATTTTCAAAGTAGTTTAAAAGCCTCATTTCAAAATTTCATATTCAAATCCAATATGTAATTTAAATCCCAACTTAGGTTATAATATCATTAAACCTTGTTCACTTAAATCGAGGATTTAAAATATACACATCTACTTTATTTAGTCTGAAATTTAGAAAGATAGTATAGATAGTTGTAAATAGTTTGAAATAGTTATAAATAGTTAAAATACTCTGAAATAGTTTAATTCAAGATTAAAGATACTGTTAATTGGTTTAGGATGGTTAAATAGATTTAAAATAGATTAAATATAATTAAATAGATTAAATAGCTTTAAAATAGATTAATTGAATTTAAAATAAGTTAAAATGGGCTAATTAGTTTTAAATAAATTGAATGGTTTAAAATAGGTTAAAATGAGTTAATATAGGTTAAAATAGTTTAATAATGTGAAAATCTTAATAATTATAAATTTTAAAATAATATATTTTAAACAGTTTGTAATAAAATATGAATTTGGAATAAAAATCAATTTAAACTATTTATTTTATTTCAACACATTTGAACTATTTCAATCTCCAAATCAGCAGACCCAATTTCAAATCGTTAAGTTCAAATTCTCAATAAACTATTAAATTCTATATTGCTTTCAACTAATGTTTGAAATATCAATTTAAGTTACTCCAAATTCAATATATATTTCAAGTTATATTTCAAACAGTTTCAATAACTCAATTCCAAAAAAAATCATTTATATTTCCAAATTCAACTTTACAATTTCAATTTTTAATTCCTTTAAACAATCCCTTTGAACCAATTCCAATACCAACCTAAAACTTGAATTTCGATAATAATTCAATTTATATAACCCAAGTTTTATTTTAAAATATCATAACCAAATTCAAAAATTTATGGATTTAAAAATCATTTAATTTAACCAATCCGGTGTCCGTATATAATTCTCTACCCTAGGGTCAAGTGATACAGATACTTATCATTTCAATCCGCAATTTAAAATTTTACGGTTATGTATCATTTCAAACCGCAATCCCGAATTAAATAATAAAATCCATAAAATCGCTCGAGTCTATCATTTCAACCCATAACGGTTTTTCCCTAATCTATAGATCATTCGAATATATATCATTTTAACCCATAGTGATTTTCCTAATAATATCTAAAGGAACTTGCAGAGTGATAAAATATATAAATCAAACAGAACATCCAATCATCCAACATCAATAATCAAACATCCATCATAATCATCATTCAATTCAACCAATAAATATCTTTAATAACAGATTGTCATTTATAGGAAATTAGCTGGAAATTTAAATTCAATAATAAATTACATAACAATTTAATTCAAAATAAAACAAACTAATAGGAATAACAATTTAAATATATCAAACAGCCATAAATAAATTCATAATCACATCATAAGTTTAATTTAACTAACATAAGAAATTTTTGAAGTTATGAGTGGGTCGAATCACTCACCTTCGATTTTAAATCAAATTAAAATCCAATTTAGGCCCAAAATTCTAACAGTATCATAATTCGTCCAAACAAATGTCAGAATGTTCGGAATTTCGATATGGTCCCAGCGGAACAAACCGCGTGTGAATCGAACATCGTATGCAAAAGATATTGAGATTAGAACATTTGAAATAAAAATTTAAATAAAATAAAAACAAAACAAAAAGTTCACTCCACCTGGCCACGTCAGCACAGAACGCGTGAAACACAAGCCAAACCAAGTACGCTCACGTGCTCGCGATGCCCAGTCGAAGCCACTGCCATTTCCCCTCATTTTTCCACCGCCACGACCAATGATGCAGTGATCAGAGGCCATCGCGGTGACGGCCAAGCCACGCCGCCTCCCTCCTCCCCGAGCGCAGCCCCCCAGCTCTCCCTAGCAACCTCGGCCGACGCCGACTACCCCTTCGATTTCAGGTGAAATCGATCACCAGAGACAAGATGCAAACCGCCAAATCACCTTGCCTCGACTTCCTCTCCAACCCCATACAACCCAATCGCACCCAGGACGAAGATCTACCGTCCGATCCAACAACCGTATATGAAGGTCCGAAACTTCTTCAACGTTTACTGATCAAACGATGAACCAAAACGAAAAACGAATTTCGTATCCGAGTTGCACTCATCGAGAGCTTCAAATCGATATATAATTTGATAAAGTTTGAGGAGTTTTATTTTTTGAAATTGATTTTGAATTTGGATTTGAGGGTTTTGAAGCTTGAATCTGTTTCTGCCATTGAGGAGGAGAAGAAACTTGCTGAATGGTACATACCGACAAATGAAAATAAGAAGTAGCTAGGGTTTATAACAGGCTATTTATAGGTAGGTCAGAAATAGAAATGGATGGATAAGATTGATTTACAAGTTGAATGGTAAACGACCCGAAAAGCCTGTTTCGTTCCCGAAACAAAACTGGGTCATCCCATATATCAAAATAGATGTTTTCGACAATTTTAAACTCAATGGAATAGGTTTCAGGTCCTAATTCCATCGTATGAAGAAGTTAGCTTAAAATCAGCTTATTTCAAATTGATTTCAATTGAATCGATTTCTAGGCGTTTCGAGCGCGTGCAATCAAACGACAAGTTCGATCTTTACGAAACTTGAAATTCTACAATAATTCACTGTTATGAATCTGATGAAACTGGCTTTATCGAAATCCGAGTCAATGGCGAAATGGTTATTTCTACGTTTATTAAATAAATTAATATTAAATTAATTATATCACCTTTTCAATTAAAATTGAATAATTTACAATTTCTATAATTTTAGATTGCTAAGCATTTTAAAATCTTTTAAAACAACTTTCTATATCAATTCAATATTCAATATTGCACAAATTATAGAATTAAATTTAAATTTCACTATATCCATTTATTTGATTGCCAAATCTTGTTATTCAATCAATTATCATCTTATGGGTATAATTAAGATTGGTTTATATCTTAGTACATTAATATTCTCCAATCCCATCTTAATTTCTATCAACGTAATATTTTATTTCATTTGATCGTAATTGGTTTCCAATTAATTTTAATGGAAATAAATAGGTAGCATATAATAACCGTTACCATTAACCTTTAATCACATTTATAAGTTCATTATTTATATTCAAATTATAACCAAGAATAACATTTAAATTATTTCAATTGATTGGACTATCGCTAAAATATTTAATAATTAACTTAAAATTTACATTATTACATTTCACTCTAGTATTATCTTAACTCACATTAATGTATCTTTTATTTCCCTTTATTTGTAATTGATTTATTAAATTGGTAACAAATAACAATTGTCACCATTACTACATTCAATAACATTTATAAGTTTATTATTTATAAATAATTGTTATAACTACTACTACTACTCCACTACAATTATCAGTTATAATTAATTACGCCTTATTTCATTAATTAATCAACATTTAGATTATCAATTTCTCGTTAAATCCAATTATTAATTATTGCACCTTATTATAAATAAATTTATGATATATATCCCATTATAACAATTTAATCCTTTTAATTAATTGTAATTACATTTAAAGCAGTTGTCAGTCATCTTAAATTAATACTATTCCACTTTATTTCAGTTATGTTTTTATTATTAATTCATAAATTTCATTTCTTCCAACATTAATTCCCAAAACTTTATTAAACTAACAAATTTTTAATTGTCAAAAATTATGGGTCATTATAGATCTTATATCATTATTATTTTGTAAATTATTATCTTTATTATTTTCAATATTTTCAAAATCATCATTTTTGTCCTTTGATTTAGAAATAATTTCTTCATCTTCTATTTTATGGTTAACATTGAAATTTTCATCGAATGACACATGAAGTGTTTCTTCGATTAATTTAGATCTTTTATTATAAATTATGTAAGCATTGCTTCGTTCTGAATAACCAATGAACATTCCTTCATCGGATTTTGGATCGAATTTTCCAAGCTTATCTTCTATATTTAGTATAAAACATTTTAAACCAAAAACTTTAAAATATGATATATTAGATTTTCTTCCATTAAAAAGTTCACATGGTGTATGTTTACTTAATGGTCTCATGGAAAATCTATTTTAAAACATAACAAGCAGTTATTACAGCTTCTACTCAGGAATGTTCTGGTAGAATACTTTCATTCAATAAAGTTCTAGTATATTATTGAAGTTCAATTTTTCCTTTCAATAACTCTATTTTATTGTGGAGTTTTAGAAAATAAAAAATTGTGAACAATTCCCTTCTCATTACAGTAATTTTCAAAATATTCATTTTCGAATTCATCACCGTGATCGCTCCGGTTATTTTTTTAATTTTAAATTCTTAATATTTTGAATTCTTTTAGTAAATATTTTAAAGTATTTAGAAGTATCACTTTTTTTTAAAAACATTGTCCAGGTATATCTTGAAAAATCATCTACTATTACAAAAACATACATATTATGGTTTATAGATTGAGTTTGAGTTAGCCAAAAAGATCCAAAAGTAATAACTCAAGTGGTTGTAATGCAGAAATCATTTTCTTTTATTTAAAAGACAATTTTGTTAATTTCCCTAATTGACAAGAATCACAAATATTTTTTAGTTTAAAATTCATCTTTGGTAAACCTCTAACTAAATTATTCTTAGATAATTAGTTAATGCTTTGAAATTCTTGTGGTAAAATCTTTTATGCCATAACCAAGGATCATTATCTTTGGCTATTAGACACATATTTGTGTTATGATTGACTTTCATATTTAATATATAAATATTTATTTCTCTTGTTCCTACAAATATAAGGTTAATATTTTGATCATAAATATTGCATTTTTTTTTGAATTAGTTATATTAAAACCTTTATCACATAGCTGACTTATACTTAGTAAATTATGTTTTAAATTTTTAACTAGTAAAACATTTGTAACAAGAGGTAAATTAGATGTATCGTCATTGCTTACATCACCTTTGCCGATGATATATACTTTGGGATTATCTCCAAATTAGATAGATCCTCCATCCGAGTAGAAATGTTCGTCAGCATGTCTTTATTTCCTATCTTATGTTGTCTAGTATCCACTTCTCTCTTTTCTAAGTCGGCACCTACAAATAATATACAAATGACGTTAATACCCACCTTTTATTAGGGTCCTGAGAGTTAGGTCTTAAAAGTCAAAGCCAAATCCCCTTTATATACAAATCTTTATTTTTATGAATTGCAGTTATAAAAGATTATATATACTTGTTTCAAATTAAATTATTTTTGGTTTTTGGTGCCCAAAATTTAATAGTATTTGTTTCACTAGTTTCTTTTCGAGTAACAACCTTTGGCTTTGGTTTTTCTTTTATAAAATTATTAGGCAAATTGAAATTTTTATGTGATATAATATTCTCCTTTGAAATTGTTTTTGAAGAACTTTTATATCCTAAACCATTCTTATTAGTGGTAATTTGAGAATTACTAATAATTTTAGAAAAAATTTCTCTTCCTTTATTAAAATTAGCTATATATTTAGTAATATTCTCTAACTCTTACTGAGACTAGTATTCTTTAATTCAAGAATTCGACATTTGATTTTAAATCATGATTTTTTGAATCTAATGTCATATTATTTTCATTTTGCACTTCTATTTGATAGCATAGTGAGTTGAGAAGAAAAATTAGACAAAGATTCTTATGTATTGATAAGTTCTTCTTCTAAAATTTTCTTTTCATCTCTTAGCATATCAACTTCTATTTCAGTGATGTTTATTTTTTCTAGCGCATCTTTATACTTTCTTTAACTTCCTTGAGTTTATTTAACAATTCTAATTTATATCCTTTAAATTGTCAAAGGTCAAATCACTTACATCGTTAATTGAAGCCATAAAGTAGAGGATGGCTTGTTCAGAATCACGGTCTGTGTCACTATCTGATGATGATAACGGTTCTGAATCATCCCATGTAATAGAGAATGCTTGCTTCTTTTTGTACTTATCCTTCTTATTCTTAAATCTATCTTTCTTTTTATCAGGACAGTCTTTCTTTACGTGACCCTTCTTATGACATTCGTAGCATTCAAGATTTGAGATTGCGGTTTATTGGAGTTGTCACTCCTATTGTTTTCAAACTTCTTGTTCTTTCTGAATTTTAATTTTTTTTGGAAATTCTTTCATCTTATCTAAATCTGAATCCTCTTGTTTAGCTTTGAATGCAATATTCTTTTTGTCTTGTGCTTGATCCTTCAAATTCACTTCATATGATATGAGATTTCCAATAGTGAATGATTAGAGACAATACCGTTAGCTTGTCAATGACAAAGACTTTTCATTCACATTCATCTCTTAAAGGGTTTAGAATTTTAGAGGCAATATCAAATTTTGAAAAATCATCTCCTAGTGCCAATAGTGAATGATGTATGTCTTGAAATCTAGAATACATGTCATTTATTGTTTCATCTGGTTTCATTCTGAAATTTTGGAACTGGTTTTTAAGCATAAAAATCTTGCTTTGTTTAACTTTGTTAGTTCCTTCATGTGTGCCTTTAATAGTTCTCCAAATTTCATAAGCAGTTGCACATATGCTAACTCTATTAAATTTATTTTTGTCTAATGCATAAAATAACATATTTATAGCTTTTGCATTTGATGTAGCATCAATCTTTTGGGTATTTGACCATTCTACAAGTGGCATAGTAGGTATAATGTATTCATTTTGAGTAATATTCCAAGTATCATATCCATTTGCTTGCAAAAAAATTCTCATTCTAGTTTACCAGTAATTATAGTTCAAACCATTAAATAGCGATGGTCGTGCAGGGAATTGACCTTCAATAAAACTTGTGTTAGTGTTATTTTCCATGTTAACTATGTATCAAACATCTATGTTACGGTTATAAGATGGCCTTGCACTGATACCAAATGAAAGTGCCGCTATGGATCGTAATATGGAATATATTCTCAGTTATCTGGTAGTGCGAAACAAGATTATAAAAAGTAAATGGTAAAGTAAATGACACCAGGGATTTTTATACTACTTTGAACTCCTGTTCTACGTCCAGTACTAGACTCCTTCTGGATTTTAAGTACCAAACCTCACCTAATCCGGAGAAACAGGTATTACACTGCCTGAGCAACCAAACAGGACTTCTACCGCCTAGACAGCCGAATTGGACTTCTGTTGCCTGAGCGACCGAATATGACTTCAATAATACAATAAGTTTTCTTGACTGATTGTGCTCTATAGATAGCACGGATAAGTCTTTAGAGCACACTCTTCCTATAATCTTCTCCTTTGTGGTATATAGTGTAGTTTGTGAAGATTGGAAGTAATTTTAATCATAAATAAATTTGTTCTTGAATGTGCACGTGATTAGAATATGTTTATGAAAGAAAATGGCAGAACTTAGATATCAAGAATATTAGAATAGAATCAGAGAATTAAGTTATAGAAACAACTAAATTCAACGCTATATATAGAGTTTAAAAGATGTAATTATTGGTGAAAAGTTTCGGCCAAAAGATACATAAACAACTGTTGGATAAAAAATTATTTTTGTTCATTAAAAGAAGACGACCGTATTGAAAAATAACCATTGAATATTTAGTCGACTTAGGAAAGAAATTTATTCTTTTGAGTATCTAAAAAATTTTGAATTTTAATTTTTTTTGAAGAGACACTTGGTTCAGTCAACTGAATGGGGTAGTTCAATCGACTGAACATTCAAATGAATCTATGCACATATGCATGTTTCAGTTGACTGAGTATACTTATTCAGTCAACTGATTTAGGTGTTTTCTGTGAATTTCATTTCTTTTTGAAAGCTTTTTGTTTATTAACTTAATAAGAAAATTTTCTACCATGTGCATATGATTTTGAATATAATTAAACCGTACGTGCATTCATATACAACTTAGGAGAGATTTTAACAACGATTAATTTCTAACTAGACTATACACAAACCATTTATAAAAATTTAAAACTTCTCCTTGAATCCTTGGTCTTTGATCTATCGTCAAGTAGAATAGTATCTTCTCATGTAAATTTGGTTAGTTCATATAATATATACTTATATAATCATCAAAATCAAAACATCAAAGCACAAGGTTCTAATACATCTACTATAATTAAATTTGAATAGATTATTGATGACATCTATTTAGTAGAAAATATCCATGTTCCTGCTATTATATTAGTTTGGAAATTTATTCATATGCAAGTTAATTAATACGTGGAGTAATTAATATTGTATAAGTAATTGATTAGCTAGTGGTTGCTAACCGATATTATTTACATATATGCCTACTTATGTAAATATCAATGATATGACTTGGAAAATGAATAATAAAAATAAATGGCTGCTTGTTTAAGGACCATTGTTGTGCTAAGCCTCTTCCCATATTTGAAAGGTTATGGATTTAAATTAATAGCAATTTTAGAAAAATTAAGGTTAAGTGTTTATTTGATTATAAATGATTGTAATTATTTTATTAATGATATTTACAGTAAGTTAATTAATCATTTTATTAAAGATGGCTAAAGTTATTCAATTATATTATTAATATTTTTAAGGGTATTTAGTTATATTATTAATGCTATTTAAGTTATTTAATTATATTATTAATGTAGGTTTAAGTTAATTAATTGATTTAATTAATGGTGGGTCAAGTTAATTAATTATTTTAATAGTAATGTTTTAAAGTTAATTAATTATTTTATTAATAATGATTTAAAGTTAATTGGTTATTTAATTAATAAATGTTTTAAAGTTAATTAATTATTTATTTATAATGTTTAAAGGTAATTAATTAATTTAATAAAGGTGTTTATAAATAATAAATTTTTATAATAGGGATTGTATCTAAATAAAGATTTATTTAAAGGAGATTTACAAATGATATTTTGTAAAAGGGATTTATAAACGATATTTTGCAAAGAAGCTTTATAAGCGATAGTTGTAAGAGAGAGTTATAAATTGTACTTTATAAAATAAAGAGAGATTTATAAATGGTTATTTATAAATAAATAAAGGAAAGGATATAAAAGCGATATTTTGACAATAATTCAGATTTGTAAAAATGAGCTAAAGGATTTTATAAAGGAGATTTGTAAAAGGGTTTTATAAATAGAAACCAGTTTTATAAATCGAAAAGAGTTATATAAATGGAAAGATATTTTATAAAACATTTTTGGGACTTATAAAAAAATTTCTATAAATTAGTTTAGAGATTTATAAAAGAATTTGTAAACAAGGAATGAGCTTATAAAAAGGTAATTTTATAGAAGGAATCAAATTTGGTTTGATAAATAATCCTTCTTAATTATGGTGGTGTGGAAACTTTCTTTCCTTACTTAACACCAAAGGGTATTGGTTTGGTTTATAATAAGTAATGTTTTAAATGATATTTTTTAGCCCATTTAAATATGAATGTGAAAACGAGGGAATATTCCTTAAGTTTTGAAAATATACTTATGCCGGTGAGATAAGTATACAGATATGTTTACTAAGTATTGAAAGCGTATTATTTGTTAGTATATTTATACCGGTGAGGTAAGAATGCTTTTTCGAGTATTGAAAGGAGTATAAGGGGTTTGTGAAAATATCTTTTTTAAAGGTATTTTAAATCAAATAATCAGAAAGAGATTTAATTAATGAAAGATTAATTAATAAGAGGCTTAGTGTATTCTACATGGAATTAAGTCTATGTTTGATTGTTTTGTTATTCGATAGATAAATAGTCGATATCAAATCTTAGTCAAAAATATTACTTTGGAAATATCTAGGACAAACACATAAGTTATATAGCATAGTCATCTTCGATGATGTTGTACTGTGCGTATAAATCTAGTTTCATTCCCGAGGACAAATGATAAAAAAATCTGTCCACTTAGATGGTTAGGAGGTGATCCCCACTCTTACGTATTGTCGGTTTATTTTCAAAAGAATAAAGATGATTTTCCCAGAACTATTGATTAGTTTTGGAGCGACCAGTAACTAGGGAGTGTATTTATATGAGATTATTCGAAATTGTAACCACTCCAAAACCATATGCATGTTCTACGCTTTGAAAGAGATTCAAGACAAGATCTAAATTAATGAGATCAAAGATGGAGTTCATTGAAGTGCAAGGGCTACTTACTAAAAATTCCCAGGGTGATTCCAAAATGGATGCAGTATGAGTAGTGCCTTCGGTTTATACTTATCTTGAATAACTTGTATGGATTATTGTCAGCATTGCACCGTGCCTGAAGGGAGGTGTTAGCATTTCAAGTGGAGTTTGCTAAGAGAGGAAAAAGATAATCATGATCGCACAAGCCATATAACTCAATAATTACTAAAAAAGAGGATATTCTTCAGAGCTACATGGTTTGTGTTAATTCCTGAGATGATGGTTTTGATGACAACAACCTTAGGACTCGTTATAAAATACAAATACTATTATCTTTTCTAGATATGTATGTATACGCATATATATATATATATATATATACATACGCATATATATATATATATATATATATATATATATATATATATATATTTGTGTGCATGCAAGTAAGTAGAATGAAGACTGTACAGTATAGAGATTCAAGACTGACAAATTCAAGATTGAAGAAATCAAGACTGAAGGCTCATGAGTATCAAGATTATCAATATTATCAAGAGTTCAGGATCTCAAGATAAGTAATAGAGCCTCGATTTATATTAAAACTTCATAACAGCACCAGAATCTTTTTTTGGATTTTAATTGTGGAATGTAATCTATCTTCTTGCATTAATAGTGGGATGGAACCCATGGCCTCTTTAGTGAGATGGAACCCATAACCTTCTCTAGTGGAATGGAATCCATGAAATTTTGTAAATGTCTTATTTTTATATTTTTTCCAAAACTATCTTTTTAAAAAAGACATCTCTCTTGGTTTAAATATTTTAGCTTTAATCCAAAAACTATTTTTAATCATCTTAATTTCAAATCATTTCTTATTTTTAAACTATCTCCTGGTTTTGATGTTTTAGCTTTAAGCTCAAAATATTTATATATTTAGTTTTATTACTTTTATATTTCGCAAGATCACTTTCCAAAGTTTTTTTTATAATCATAAAGTATATTCAAAATAGTGTACAAAGTTCTAAGATTGTTTTGACAAACTTTAGAAAGAAAATATCTTTTCAGACAAAAATCAATTTTCAAAAATACTAAGGGATGTCGACATGCCTATACCCCTCGTGTCGACATGGTAGCCGTAGACTTTAAAATTCAAAATTTCAAAAGAAGTGTTTATTCGTCATAACCTTTCATGAATGGACATGACCGTTATTCTCCTATATATACACCAGTAGTTTTCAACAAAATTTAACTTAAGATTTATTTGTTTTCTCTCCTCATTCTCTTCCATTCTTATTTTCAAACGTTCTTAACAAAACTCTGCCGAAATCCTAAGTGAATCAAACTCAGTTGTCTCTAGTTTGATTCTCTGCCACTCTCTCTCAAAGATCTTAGTGCTATTCCGAGTTAAAGGATCATTTGTAATCAAATATTGGAAGATCGAAGTGTATTGAGTCCCTCTCTATTAAAGTGTGATTAGATACGGTGTGATTGTCGCCCATAAATCAATTGTGTGTGATTATAGCATCTAAATAAATTAGGTGATCTTGTATCCTGATTAATCAAGAGAGTTTGCCCTTGACTCGGAGACGTGAGGGTGTATCTCATGGCCTTAAAATCGAGGTTGTAATATCAACATTATCTTTGAAAAGTAATCTGCATAAGAAATTGTGTGGAACTGGATGTAAGGTAACTCTGAACCAGTAAAAAATTCCAATGTCTTCTTTCCTTTACTACTTTTATTTACTATTTGCATCTGTATCTGGTTTGGTTGTCTCCGTGTTTGTGAATTGCATCTATTTGGGTTCAATTTGAAAGGATTCATAAAATTAATTAAACACTATTCACTCCCCTCTAGTGTTAATTCTGCTTTAAGATCCTTAATTCGCATTCCCTACATATGGTATCAGAGCATTGGTTTTCAAAGTTATCATAAAGTGAATTTTGAAAAGTTTAAAATGGCAATTTTTGGAGATTCTGTAAACACTAGTTCAAAACTATCCAAATCATCATTGTCTTATAATTATGCATATTGTTATTGTAGAAAATCAAGTTATTTACCGAATTGGTGTATTGTGCAGGAACAGATGTGTTATATGACTTTTGAAGAATCAACACTCAATGGACAAATGGTGCAAATCAAGAAAAACAAATGGATACTTGACAGTGGATGTTCAAGACATATGATTGGTAATTCGAAGATACTAAATGACATAATTTATGAAGATGGAAGACCGGTCAACTTTGAAGACAATTCAAAAGGATATGTGATTAGCATCGGCAATGTTGGTAACTCTAAAAAGTCCTATTATTTCTGATGTTAAATTAGTTAGAAATCTAAAACACAATTACTTAGCATAAGTCAATTATGTGACAAGGGCTACAAAATTAAATTTGAAAAGAATAAGTGTCACATCGAAGATAATAAATCAAATATTATATTTGAGGAAATTAGGAAGAAAAATATTTATATTCTCAGTATGAAAATCTCAAATGATTACCTATGTCTTGAAAGTCGCTATGCTTCGATACCAAATGAAAGTGACTACTGTGCTATAGGATCAAAATAGACAACGTTTGTAAACAATGTAAATGTAGTGGCAATGTGATATAAACTAAGTTATCTACTGATGCCAAATATGGGTATAAAAATAACTAGTGCAAAAAATAATAATAGCAGTAAAGTAAAATGACGCCAGGAAATTTTATACTGGTTCTAACTCCCGTTCTACGTCCAGTCCCAGACTCCTTCTGGAATTAAACTAGCAACCCTCACTTAACACGGAGGAATAGGTTTACAACACTTGAGTAACCGAACAGGACTTCTACTGCCCAAGCAACCGAATAGGACTTGACCGCCTGAGCAATAGAACAGGACTTTGACCGTCTGAGCAACCGAACAAGATTTTGACCGCTTGAGCAACCGAACAGGACTTTCTTACAAACTGAATTTTAACTTGACTTTGTGTATTCTGAATAACACAGATTTGTCACTTATAGTACACCCTTTCTATAATCTTATCCTCAAGTATGATGTGTGTAGTTGTGTTTATATGAAGATTAGGAAGTTTCAAATTGCTTTTAGAAATATAGAATTGTGATTGTAAGCAATGAATGTATGAATTCAAGAGGTTAGTTAATTCAGAAAATAAGACTCAAGTATAAGCAAGTAAGTGAAGTAATCTGATCTTGAAATTCATGAATAGCAACGGCTGCAACTTTTCGCGAGGAAGAAGGCTATTCAAAAAGAAATTGTCTTTTCAAAAAAATGGCTATTACATATAGTTCAGTCGACCAGTATAGGAGCTTCCGTCGACTGAATTCAAAAACGTGCATGTGGATTCAAAAGTGCACAGATTCAGTCGACTGACTGAATGTATTTAGTCAACTGAATTATGTTGTTAAATAAAAACTACTATAGCTTATTTGGTTAGAGCACTTGTCTTCTAAATTAGTGACTCGTGTTCGAGTCCCGCTCCATGCATTTTTTGAAAACTTGATTTTGATAAAAATATGCATGTAAGTTTATTTGAATGTGAATGATGGTTCTTGAGGAAAGATTTTAACAAAGCACTAAATTAGACTCTATATACACATTTGATGACTCTTGTTAAAATATATAACTATACAAACCGTACTTTTAGTCGTTGAGTTCAGATGTTGTCGTAGTCGTAGATTCGTGAATTGTTGTTTCATGTCAGCAATCAAAACCTATGATTCAATATGTCTTTTGGCTAATACAAGTGACCCTTGGATTTGGCATAAAAGATTTGGTCATTTGAATTTCAAACTCTTATCTAGACTTTCAAAACTTGATTTAGTAAGAGATCATTCTAAAATGGATTTTAAAGTAGATGGTATATGTGATGCTAGTCAATTAGGAAAACTTAGGAAGAGTTCATTCAAATTGAAAGATACGATTTCAATTTCAAAACCTCTTGAGTTGCTTCATTTAGATCTGTTTGGTCCATCTCAAATTCAGTCAATAAATCACAGTAAATATGTTTTTGTAATTTTAGATGATTATTCTAGATTTACATGTATAATTTTTTGAAACTTAAAGTGATGCTTTTGATTTATTTAAACTTTTGCAAAAAGAATTCAAAATCAACTTTCTTTAAAAATCAAAACTATTCGTTGTGATCGCGGTGGAGAATTTGAAAATGAAAATTTTGAGAATTTTTTAATAAAAAAGGATTAACTCATAATTTTTCTTTTACAAGAACTCCACAGAAAAAGGAGGGGTAGAGTGTAAAAATAGGACGATTCAAGAGTGTGTAAGAACTATGCTTTCAAATAGTAAATTACCAAGAAATTTTTGGACCGAAGCTGTAGCTACAGCTTGTTACATTTTGAATAAGATTTTAATTATACCTCTAATCAATAAAACACCATATGAACTTCTTTTCAATAAGAAACCAAAGGTATTTTATTTTAAAATTTTTGGTAGTAAATGTTTCATTCTAAATACAAAGGACAATTTGGATAAATTTGATCCTAAATCCGACATAGGAATCTTTATCGGATATTCTAATAGAAGTAAAGCGTACAGAGTTTTCAATTTAGAAACTTACACCATTGAAGAAACAATGCATATATCTTTTGATAAAAATTTCAAAGATTTTGTTGAAATAAATGATGAAGATGATTTTGTTACTTTAAATAATGAATCAAACAAAATAAATCGTGAAACTGTTCATCCTAATAAAAGGATCAGGCTTTGAAAGATCATCATATAGAAAATATACTAGGAAATATTAAATCTGTTGTTAGAACTAGAAATCAACTAAACAAGATGAGTAATGTAGCCTTTATATCAACTAGTGAACCCAAAAATCTAAAGGAAGCATCATCTAATGATTCATGGATTCTTGCTATGCAAGAAGAACTGAATCAATTCACCAGAAATGATGTATGGGAACTTGTTCCTAGACCTGAGGATAAAACTATAATAGGAATTAAATGGGTTATAAAAATAAAATGAATGAACAAGGTGAGGTCATTAGAAATAAAGCTCGGTTAGTCGCGCAAGGTTATTGTCAAGAAGAAGGAATAGACTTTGAAACCTTTGCACCCATAGCAAGATTAGAAACCATTAGAATTCTACTTGCTTTCACAAAACACAACAATTTCAAATTATTTCAAATGGATGTCAAATGTGCCTTTTTAAATGGTTTTGTTAAAGAGGATGTTTATATTGAACACCTCTACTTTTCGAAGAATAAAAGTTTCCAAATCATGTTTACAAATTAAAGAAAGCTTTATATGGTCTGAAACAAGCCCCTAAACTTACTTATTATAATCAAAATTTGAAATCGGTAGAGTAGATACTACTCTTTTTATTAAAAGAAACAAAAATGATATCCAATTAGTATCGATTTATGAAGATGGTATCATTTTTGGATCAACAAACAATGAAATGAACAAAGAGTTTTATGAAATAATGACAAAAGAGTTTAAGATGAGTCATATGGGTGAACTTACTTTCTTTTTAGGATTGTAAATAAAACAATTAGATAGTGGTATTTTCATTACTCAAGAAAAGTATGCTAGGGATCTAGTTAATAAGTTTGGTATGACCACTACGAGTGGAAACCCCACTCCTATGGCAACCAATGAAGCCTTGAATAAAGAAGACATGTCAAAAGATGTTGATAAAAAACTATACAGGGGGATGATTAGATTGCTACTCTATATAAACGCGAGTAGACCTGATATTATGCATACTGTCTATCCTATGCAAGATGCCAATCTCAACCCAAAGAAACCCATTTAAAAGCTGTTAAACATATCCTAAGATACGTTAAACACACTTTAGACTATGTCCTATTTTATCCATAAAATGTTTCATTTGACTTAATCTTATATTGTGATGTGATGGTTGTAAATCAGACCAAAAAAGTACAAGTGAAACTTATTACTTTTTAGGACATTCTCTGTTTTCCTAGTTTAGTAAAAAGCAAAATACTGTCTCAATATCAAAAACTGAAGTAAAATATATCTCTGCTGCTTTGGCTTGTTCTCAAGTTATCTATATGCAACAGATCCTAAAAGATTTTGGATTAAATATTTCAAAATCACCAATTTATTGTGCAATACAAGTGCAATAAATTTATCCAAAAATCCTACTCATCATGTCAAAACCTATCATATTGATATCAGACATCATTTTCTCAGAGATAATATAAGTGGAGATTATATCTCTTGAATTTATCAACACTGAGAATCAAACAGTTGATATTCTGACCAAACCCCTGAATCAATCAACCTTTGCTAAATTAAGAAGAGAACTAAATATTTGTTCTATAAATGAGATATAGAATATAGGTATAGTAACATATATATTTAAATAAATAGAGAAAAACAAAATTGTCAAAATTTTCAAGGGATGCCGACATGCTCTACCCCCATGTCGACATACAATTGTCAAATTTAAAATTTTGTTTTTCCCTCTAAAATCGGTTTGGTGGTTATATAACCACAATATTTAGAATTCATCTGTCTTCTCACTTCAATTTATTTGTAATAAACTTCTGAAAACACAAGGTTATGGCTTCCTTTTACAAACCAAACCAAAATGCAACCATTTACTTCCCTTCTCCTAATTCTGGTCCACTCCAACGTACTACATTGGCTCGAGTAATGTAGATCGAGGAAATTATGAAGGTCCGCAAATGCTGACTGAATTACAAGTCACGCAAATAAGAATGACAAAGGAACAAGAGAAACAAGGAAGATTCTTTGAAATTTGCAAAAATTTCTAATGGATAACCATGCAGACCCTATTGTAATTGAAGATGATTCCTCTAACATACGTTTTCACATTCCATTAGAGGACGACGAAGATGAAGAAAAAGAAGAGGAAGAAGCGCAAATGGACGAGGTCGATAATGTTGTTTGCATTGGAGAAGTCTATTTTGACAAAAATGGTAATTTGTCAAACAACATGGAAACTTTGTCTCCATTAGCCTAATTGTTCGATTCACAAGTCACCAATTATCATGGACTCTCGTTAAATTGTTATTATATTTTGTGTATTTGTATGTATTTGTATATATTTGTGTCTACGTTTCATATATATGTGTAATGTAACATCGCATATAATAAAATTAGATTTATGTTTCGCTTATTATACTTTTTTGTTAGCATTTAGTTCCATAGTATTAGTTTAAGGGGAGCTATGTAGTTTAGTCTTAATTTTTGTTGAGAACAAAGTGGGAGGATTATAAAATAGAATAGTTAGGCTGTTAGTTAGGCTTAGATTAAGGGGGAGTTAGTAGGTTAAGGGGGAGTTGTTGGAATATGGGGGAGTCAGAGTAGAATCAGAGTTTGATAGTGTATATTTTATGAACATAGGTTGTCATCATCAAAAGAGGGGAGATTGTTAGTTCATGAGATGATGGTTTTGATGACAACAACCTTAGGACTTGTTATAAAATATAAATACTAATATCTTTGTCTATATATATATATATGTATGTATATATGTATGTATGTATGTGCAGGATATATATATATATATATATATATATATATGTAGGTACCGAGAATGAAGACTGTACAATATATATATTCAAGACTGAAGAATTCAAGATTGATGAAATCAAGACTAAAGACACATGTGTATCAAGATTATCAAGAGCTCAAGATATCAAGATAAGTAATAGAGTCAAGATTTATGTTAAAACTTCATAATAGCACTAGAATATTTATTCAGATTTTAATTGTGAAATGGAATCCACCTTCTCGCTTTAATAGTGGGATGAAACCCATGACCTCTTTAGTGGGATGGAACCTACGACCTTCTCTAGTGGAATGGAATCCACGAAAATTTCAAAATGACTTAATTTTAAATTTTTTCAAAACTAACTTTTTAAAAAAACATCTCTCTTTGTTTAAATATTTTAGCCTTAATTCAAAAACTATTTTTAATCATATTAATTTCAAAATCATTTCTTGTTTTTAAACCATCTCTTAGTTTTAATGTTTTAGCTTTAATCTCAAAATATTTATATATTTAGTTTTTATTAATTTTATATTTCATAAGATCACTTTCCAAAGGTTTTTATAATCATAAATTATATTCAAAATAGTTTACAAAGTCCTAAGATTTTTTCGACAAACTTTAGAAAGAAAATCTCTTTTAAAACAAAAATCAATTTTCAAAAAATATTAGAGGATGTCGACATGCCTATACCCTCCATATCGACATGGTAGCCGTAGATTTTAAAAATCAAATTTTCAAAAGAGGTGTCTATTCGTCATAACCTTTCACGAATGAACATGACCATTATTCTCCTATATATACAAGTAATTTTCAACGAATTTTAACTTAAGATTTCTTTGTTTTCTCTCATCTTTCTCTTTCATTCTTATTTTCGAACATTATTAACAAAACTCTGTCGAAATCCTAAGTGAATCAAACTCAATTGTCTCTAGTTTGATTCTCTGCCACTCTCTCTCAAAGATCTTAGTGCTATTCAGAGCTGTAGGATCATTTAGATTGAAAGATCGAAGAGTATCGAGTCCCTTTCTACACCAAAGTGTGATAAGAAAAGGTGTGATTGTGGCCCGTAAATTAATTAGGTGTGATTGTAACCCATAAATCAATTAAATAATCTTGTAGCCTGGTTAAATCAAGAGAGTTTGCCCTAGACTCGAAGATAGGACGATGTATCTCGTGGCCTTAAAATTGAGGTTGTAATATCGATATTATATTTGAAAAAAAATCCACATAAGAAATTGTGTGGGACTTGATGTAGGATAACTCCGAACTAGTATAAAATTCCGAACCGGTATAAAATCTGCACAAGAAATTATACTCACCCCATCCTCTAGTGTTAATTCTGCCTTAAGATCTATAATACTCATTTCCTACAGTTCGCTACCATTAGGAGCAACCATTCCTCGATTTAGAATTGGTATTTATGGATTTAGTATGCATGCGCATGAGAAGAGTGGGGCCATGGGCTGGTGCACATGTTTTGTAACCTTGGTACCAGGGAAATCATCTGATATGTTCTATCAAAGGGGCAGCCAGCTCTGATTAGCAGGGAGTCCAAATGAGGCTCTTGGTACATTTTTCTAGAGGTGCACCGTGGCATGCGATTCAATAAAATCCCCCATTTGGAGGCCTAAAACTAAGCACTATGGATGCTGCAGTCATCCATAGTTATTAATCCTCGATGACCAAATGCAATAATGTTAGATACATTGATATACAAATACACATGAATATGGAAAAAAATTTAACTCCATTTAAAATAAATTTCATATTTCATTACAAATAGCATTTCAGATTCATTACATAATCCTAATTTGTAGTTTAGAGAAATATAATTATTACAAATTACGCGAAGAGTGATATATGAAGATTCCCCCTGGGTTGACTAGAGTCTAAATATAGGCACTAAGTAACTTTTCCATTACATCCAATTACACAGCAGAACAAAAAAAAAAGAACTCCTAATAGCTATTTTGCCTCTTACACATCTCCGGAAGCTTATTTGTCTAAAGAAGAACCTGAAACATTAACTCTCAAACTACTCAAAATCAATTGAGCACCCGAGAGTTTAAGGTAAAAACATAAACTTAGAGTCAGACAAAAAGTCTGTTGTGAATAATAACCTACCATCCCGTATTATATAGATATCTAGCGAGACCATGCCTTTTGACAAAATGGATTTTGCCCTCACTGGTATCTTAACCCAATTTATAATAACCACATATTGTGCACCTGCATCCACAATGGTTAAGACATAACATAATAAAAGGTATCATGATGACATGCAAACATGCAACGTGCTCTAGATTTCCCATCCCCATCCGCCTGACTATCTATCTCATGTTACAGTTTCTAGGGTTACTATTAGCCTATTAGTTTTCATGGGATAACTAATAACTAGTTCCAATCTTATGGACTATCTGTCCGCTTTTATAGCTTTTGTAAAATCACTAAGAACTTATTGGTGTCTACAAATAACGTCATCTAATAATAGTTTTCATAGGGTCACTATGGAACTATTGGATTCTCCAAAAATATCTCTTATGTCATAGTATTCATGGGCTGACTATGAACTCATTGATCTCTATCAACAACCTGTTTCAGATATAGTTATCATAGGATCGCTAAGAACCTATTGGTCCCTACCAATAACAATTTTCATAACATAGTTTTTATAGGTTAACCTGTTTAAACCAATAATCTTTTGAACAGTCTTGACATCATATATTATGGTCTATCAACCTCCTGGATGTAATTCTACTCACATAGGAGTTAATTCAATATATATCCACTACTGGTCAACCTAGCCTGTTATTCTTCCCTTAACTTCCCAAAATGAAGTTATAGGTTAATAAAGTGAATATGATAATACAGCATTCATGATAATTGATCAAATGATACACAACATATAAAAATCCATAGTTTATTTTCGTATATTTATTTTTATAATGAAAGGTGGTCAATATTCTTAATCCACCTATTTACTAAGGAGAGCTTCCTTTCGAAAACATAAAATATATCTATGATTTATTGTTTAAAATTCTAGACATCCACTTTCGAAACCATAAAATATATCTTTAAATGGTTGGAAACATACCTTTCGAAACACTTAAAAACACGATTTTCGAAACACTTAAAACACACCTTTCAAAACACTTAAATACATACCATTCGAAAGCATTGGGTTCAAGTTAAAAAATTATGAAAGCATAGCTTCGAAACCAATTAAAAGTGTTTCTTTCAAAACCATAATTTGAAAACAAAACAAGCTACGAAGTATATAAAAGGGGACACATTCGGAAGTCATCCCTTCGAAAGACCTATAGTGGCGGCAACATGCTTCTGCACATGTACTTGGGTTTAGATATGAGGCTTTAATCATGTCGAAAGGTATGGGAGTGGCACCCACCCTTTCGCATGTATAAGTTAAAATAAAAGAGGCTTCAATGGTTGTGGAAGGGTAACGATTCGAAACCATACCCTCCGAACTCATTGATTGGAAGGGTTATAAAAATGGCCTATTACTAAGGTGAAAGATTTTAATGTGACAACTAGGGTATCGATTGGGTTCAAAAGCAGCAACCATTTCGAAGGTATTAAATCAAAAGTAGGTTTATAGATTCGAAACCTACAAATACAATTTCACCCCTTTCGCATGCATACTTTTGACACCATTACTACTATTCGCATAGGTCTAATACACTTTGTACCACTAGATTGGTACCATGTATATTGGCACCAAATGGATGCGAAGTGGTTAGATGCGGGTGTGTACAAAGTCGAAAGCCAGTAGGGTTAAGTGGAAAAGATGTAATTTGGATAAAAACAACATTTTTTGCTTATTAAATAAAATATTTTTCACATACCATCAATATTTTCTCAATCTTATTAGTTTAGAAAGCTTTATCAATTTCCTTTTTCATAATTTTGATGCCGAAATCAAATTTGGATTTGAAATAACTTAACACTTAAGCCCTTCCCTTTAATAAAACATCTAAAACTTTAAGTCCTCTAACTTAAATAATTTAGTAGCCATAGTAATACACTAAGGAAAAAAACCCTAAAATCGCCACAATTCTTATTAAATATGCTTCTAGCATATACAAATTTCAGACCTGAAAACATTATTTAATTGCCTTAAATAATTTAAATAAAAAACTACTATTTTATCTTTCTTAGAAATTCATAATAAATCCATAATTACTTGAAAAATATGAAACTTGAAACCTACTTCTAAAATAACATTTCTGACCATATATCAAAAACGCAATACATTTGGATGTCGTATTATAAGTTTTCTAATCTAAAACCTACCATAAAATTCATATTAAATTACATAAACCATCACAAGAATATATATATATATATCCATTTAATTTGTTAAAACAATCATCATTTATCCAATCATATGGTTTTAAATCTCAAAGTCGAATTAAAGCTTTTAAGATGATTTATATAAGATGGTTTAGATCATTATTTACCTTGTTTTGATAAGGAACTTGAGATTTTTTCTTGATTTAATCTTCCTAGCTTGAATCTTTAGCCTATAAATGATTTTTGAGTTCCTCTTCACCTAGTGTTATGGCCAGGCTTGTTTTTCCTTTTGTTTATGTTTTCAGTTTATGAAAATGTGAATGGGAATGAGGTAAGGGGTTTAAAGGTTATCGTATGCAGCTATTTCCATTTTCCCTTCTCTTAAGTTTCTAATTTATAAATCGCACTTATAATTTCATTAGTTAACGCATGACCCTAATTAGTTTTCAAATCTCAATTCCCTTATCACTCTAACTACTACATTATTCTTATTAATTTATCTAATTAAATCTCATGAATAATGTAATTTAAAAGTAGGGGTGTTGCAGGCTCCCCTCCTTAAAGAATTTCATGCTCGAAAGTCAGCGAGGACTAAATACTAAGCATAGCAATCATATGTAGTATGACCTAACTACCTAACTAGCAAAAAGTTAATATATATATAAAAGATATAGAATATACCCTTATAATAGATCTGGATAAGTGTCTCTAATCATGTATTCTGTCTCCCAAGTACAGTCCTTCATGTTGTTGCCTCACAGAACTTTCACCAACTTGATTGTCTTATTTCTTAACGTCTTCTCATCTCTGGCTACAACCCGAATTGTTGCCTAAAAATTGTCAGATCCAGATCTACAACTAAATCTTCTAATGTAGTTGGAGGGATAGCAGCCTCTGATTCACGCACATACTTATGAAGATGACATATGAAACACATTATGGACACCCGCCAAACTGCTTGGCGACTCTACTCTATATGCGAGCGTTCTGATCCTCTCTATAGCTGGGAACAGTCCAACATATCGTGATGCTAGTTTTCCTGACTTCTCAAATCATACCAAACCCTTCATTGGTGATACTTCATGAATACCCTATCTCCAACTGAGAATTCTAGATCCTTATGCCTCTTATCTGCGTAACTCTTTTGTCTAGACTGAGCTACCTTCATCCTACCTTGGATCATCTCAATCTTCTCTGTTGCCTCTCTTACCAGATCTGGACCTAAGACTAATCTGTCTCCAGTTTCCAACCAACATACCAGCGACTTACCTGCTTCCTATACTAGTCTAATAACTATTATTATAAGAAAAATCAACTAATTGAATGTAATCTTCCCATATGTACCAAAATCTAGTACACATGCTCTTAACAAATCCTCGAGTACCTTATTGACTCTCCCCGTTTGTCCATCTGTCTGAGGGTAATAAGAAATACTCATCTTGGCTTGGTACCTAACACATCCTGTAGACTCTTTCAGAACTTCATAGTAAACAAAATATCTTTGTCCCTGACTATACTACCAGGAATCTTGTGTAGTCTAACTACGTTCTTCATAAACAATCTAGCCAAAACAGGTGCCATCCTGATTGACTTAACTGGAACAAATGAGGACTTTTGGTCAACCTGTCCACTATGACCCATATACTTTCATTTTCTCGATTCGACCCTGGCAACCATCTATAAAATCCATGGATATCGAATCCCATTTCCAACCGGTATCTCCAAAGGTTGAAGCAACCCACTCGACTTCTGATGTTCAGCCTTCACTTGTTCACAGTTCATACACTACTTTACTTATAAGCTAGCATCCCTCTTCATACCTTCCCAGCAGAAACTCCTCTTCATATCTTGTTACATCTTGGTCCCCCAATATGAATCATAAACTTCGATCGATGACTTTCTCTAAGGGACTACCATCCTTAGGTTTTCTGCATCCGGTACACACAACCGTTCTTTCTTTCTCAAACATCCTCCCTAGTCAAGATTAAAATCCTTCAGGTCATCAACCTTGGTTTCAGCCTCTAACTTTCTAGTCTTCTCAGCTAACACTGGATCATCCTTCTATTTAGATGCAATCCTTTCGATCAATCTCAATCGAACTTCCAAGAGGATGAGAGGGCAGTGCTCTGGCAAGAACTGGCAGTCAATCCTAAGTGCACACAGCAAATATTCAAAGCCTCTAGGTCCTTCCACTTTGTTAACATAGCAAACAACACATTCTGATGTTTTATGCTAAAAGAATCTGCTGCTTATTTCCTTTTCCAAGCATATACTCTATACCAAAATCATATGATGCTAAAAACTATAGCCACCTCTGTTGTCTAATATTCAGCAACTTCTAAGAGAATAAGTACCTTTGATCCGTGTATAACTCAAATATCTCCCCTAAGAGATAATGTCTTCATACTTTTAATGCAAAGAACACTGTCGCCAATTCTAGATCATGATTAGGATATCTCACTTGATGCGGTCTAAGCTGTCATGAAGAATAGGCAATAACTTTTCCTTTCTACATCAATACAGCTCCTAATCAAGTTCCACATGAATCTATATACACCACTAATCCTTGCTTCCCATCTGGAATTACCAACATAGGCACGTTGGTCAACAAGTGCTTTAACTTAAGGAATGCCTCCTCGCATATGTTGAACCAAATAAACTTAAGACGTTCCTAGTTAGTTTAATCAAAGGCGCTGCTATCCGTGAGAAATCCTTAATGAATCTCCAACAATAGCCAGCGAGTCCAAGAAAAATTCCGATCCCATTCACTGTCTCTGATCTCTTCCAGTTATTAATATTGTCGATCTTATCTGTATCAACTGACAATTCTCTGAAACCACATGACCAAGAAACTTAATTTCTTTCTTCCAGAAATGAAACTTTGAAAACTTCTCTTTCAGTTGATGCTGCCTTGGCATCTTAAGCACCACTCTAAGATGAACTTCAAGCTGTCTTTCATCCTTAGAGTATATTAAGGTGACATCTATGAATACCAATATGAACCAATCCAAGTGCTCTCAAAAAACCCGGTTCATCAAATCCATGAAGAAAGTCGATGCATTCGTTAACCCGAATGGCATCATTAACCACTTGTATGAACCATACCTATTCTAAAACGCTGTCAACGGAATATTGTCCTCTGCCACTCTTAGTTGATGAAAACCTGTCACCAAATCAAATTGGGAAAATATTCTGGCACCACTCAACTGATCATATAAATCATCGATTCTCGACAAAGGATACCTTTTCTTGATCTTCTTCTCGTTCAGCTTACGATAGTCAATACACATCCTTAACGACCTCTCCATTTTATTCACGAACCGTAGCCACTCCCCAAGGTGAACTACTAGGTTAGTGAAATTCTTTCTTTCTAAATCCACTAGCTGCACCTTCAGTTCCTTCATCTTGATAGGTGTCATCCTGCAAAGGGGTCTACCAAACGCTGGGATATAAATGAACGCGATGCATCGATATCAAATACTACCTTAAATGGTATACTATGAATCAAAAGCACACCTTTCACCATAGTCTTTCTTTTTTGGCAGTTGTTGGTCTAGAAGATGATGGTTCCAAGGCAAAAACCTTTCCTTTGTCTGCTCAAACTGGTTCTGAACACTGATACTGGTATTGTCAAAACTGGTCATAATTGAAGCACTTCACTCCTTTCTTATCTACAACCTTCTTCCCTTTTCTTGTTCGACATTCATGAGAAAAGTTTCCTTTCTTGTCGCACTTAAAGCAAACCACATCAACTTTTGCCTTTTTAGGAGCTCCTCCCTTCTGAGCTCCTTTCTTCTTAAAGAATTTCCTCTTCTTGCCCTGAAAACCCTAGGTTTCAACCTGCTTCTCTTTCGCAAAAGTAGAAAGCATCTCTTTATTCCTAATTGCCATCTCAACTACAACTGTACCTGGATCATGGAGATTTGGCATAGTTGCCATGGCAATATCGGGTTTTAACCCTCGAATAAACTTTTTGTTCCTTTTAATAACAGTGTCAATGGTAGCAGATCCATATCTGGACAACTCATCAAACTTCATAGCATATTCAATCACCGACATCTCACCTTTCACTAAGTCCATGATTTTTCTCAGAAATACTAACTTGTCAACTTTAGATAAGAACCACTCTTTGAATCTCCTTTGAAACTCTGCCCAAGTCAACTCTTCCTCGGGAACTCCTATAGTAATAGCATTCCACCAATAAAGTGCTGCTCCCTACAACTATCTAAAAGCAAATCTCCTCTTTACCCCATCATCTAATCCCAAGTCAGCGAAAATCCTTTCATACTGCAACGATCAGTTTTCTGCTTCAACAACATCCTATGTTCCCAAAAATAGCTTCCCACCAAGACTACTGTAATCCCTGCTCAACTAAGCATACTTTGTAGCGACCCGCCATTCCATACCCTTTAAGTTGACAATAATTCACACTTGTCCAATTTGTACGAAAGGGCGAATAACTAGGGGTAAATAAGAAGAAGATATAGAACAAACAGAAACAACAACATAGAATCTCAATCGCAGTGGAATAAAATATAATATATAATAAAATATTTTTATACAAAAGAAACCATATCTATTAATATACATACAATCATCAGAGTACAACAATCAATACATCAATATGGACCGTTATTATAACTTGTCCTCATCAGTGTTTACAGTCTACACACACACCAAAATATAAACAAGTACGTGAAAGACGCTTGAAATCTTCCAGCTCGTCTCCTGAGCTCCATAACATCTTAACCTGAATTTGTAATACTCGGTCTAACCCGAGCATTATAATAAAATAACACCCGAGTCACTCTAGAAAACTAGCGTGAGAAAACACACTTAATTTGAATTATTACTATATAAAAAATCCTTTGAAAACAAAGGTATCTCGTAAGACCACGGCACACAAAAACACGACGGGTTTTTACCTTACGATAACCAAAACATTTTTATATCAAAATTATCTGGTATTATAATAGTATCTATAGAAAGTAAATTAGAAAATAGATGAAATGCTTGCATCTCATGTTTCAGCATACTTGGTATATAATCAAAAACCTACATGTTTGTAATGGAAATTGGATTCCAAACAATGACTGGGCTACTGGGGTACCACCCGTCATAGTACACCTTTAGAAAAATGTATCGAGGACCTTGCCTGTATCCCCTGCCAAAACATGACCGGCCTACCCCTAACCTGAATAGTACCGAATAGTTATCACCCCAGGTGTTCCCACCTTAATTGAGCGCTCTCTTTTCCATGCTCAACCATGTCCATAATTGTAATATAATATACTCGAGGGTATCTAGAAAGGTGATAACATACCCTACTTGGGTGTGACCCACTTTGCCCTACTGCATCTCCCATGCAAGGCTACGTTTTACCTTTAGAATAGCATTTAGACTTGGAATGCTAACACTGCCTTCCAAGCAAAGATGCAATAATAACATTCATCCATACAAGTTGTTCTAGGTCTGAACAAACCGAATCTCTTTCAAGATCACCATCTCCATTATCTTCAAGATATTTCTTTTGGCCCATTTAAATATGAATTTTGAAAAGAGGGAGTCTTCCATAAGTTCTGTAAATATACTTATTCCGATGAGATAAATATATGGACATATTTACATATAGTGTTTGTTAATGCAATGACTTAGAATTTTATAGTTTGGTTTTAGAACATTTAATTGATTTTAAATATTGAAATATTGGTTTTAAAATTCAAATAACAGAAAATTCAAATACCGATATTTATTTGAATATGTGAATTTGAACATAACATTTTAATAGTAATTTAAGATATCGGAATTTTAAACTGAATATTAATTTAATGGATTTAACAAACTTATTTAACCCCGGTTGAATTAAGAAATAATAACGGTGAATTCATTTTGTAAATTTATTTTCAGTAATAATGGTTTAAATAAATAATAAGAAAGTTATTTTAATATAATGATTCGATTTTTATTGACGTGTTTTTAATTTATTTTATTTGATTTTTCCGTTATTTTTAATTAAGAACATGTTTAAACTATCATTTGACTGTTTATCAGCAAATGACGGTATTTTTATGATTTTATGGAATCAGATAACCAGTGTATATTATCGTTGTTTTAAGGTTGCACCATTGTTTTGAGCGTGACCGTATTTTTGTTTTGTATTTCGCGGTTCGTACGTGAATGAAAATCTATGCGCGAGATGCCAGAAATTGCAAAATTAATTTAATTTAATACTTAACGATCCAATACCACACACTCTTTCTCTTGTACTCCAAGATTCCACCAAAGCCAAAACTGAAACATGAAAACATAGTTCCCATTTTCATTTAAAAATCTCACATGAATCATATAAAAATATAAAAATTCAAAAGTAAGTTTGTTTGAATTTCTTGTGGTGAGATCTATGTGCTGATGTGCTTTAGGAAGGGTGCAGTCGAAGTTGTAGGATTCGGAAGTTCAATAGTAAAGAGTTTCAAGCATTGAGGAGTTAGGGTTTTGATATTTGGGATATTGGAAGTGAATTAGACAAAACAAAGCTTGAATTTGCGTTTGCGGATGAGTTTAGCACTTAATTGCTGAAGATGGAAGGGTGCGGTCGGGTTAGAAGAGTTGCAACCTGTACAGTCGTGGGTGGGAGAGGCTGAGGAAGTGATTTGAATAGGGGAGGCGGACATGGTGAGGAGGTGACCGGGTGGTGGAGCTTGAAAAGAGAAGGAGTTTGGCGGTGTCGGTTGGTTGTATAGTCGAGGGATGAGTGAGAAGGAGGAGGAATAAGCTTCGTCTACGAGGTGGTTGCTCACTATAGTTAGGAAAGAAAGTATTGAAGGCAGAAGGATTAAGTTATAATCGGTAATTAGTTTAAACAAATTGTAATTAGTGTTTATAATTAAAGATTTAACTTTATTTCAAAAATCGATAACTTATAAATGCTATAATTCTCTCATATGAGGCCCAATCGATATGAAACTTTTTGCGTTGCGCTCGTAATGGCGAATGAATTGTAATGAAACTGGTTTGGTTAGTCTAAAGTAAGCAAAAATTTGGGCAAAATCGAATGTCGTTCGATTTTAGTTCAAAAACCAAAATGCCTCGGCGCTATTTGGAATTTTAGTGAGTTAGACTCACCTCTTTAGATAAATAAGCATATTATATAATAGATAATATTTTACTGTTTGTGTTTGGTTGAAATTATTGACCGCTTGGCTAAAGTATCCGCTTTGAAAGGCATTTAATAATTAAAATTGAAATATAAGAAAACTTGTAGAGAAAACCAGATTTCTCGAAATTATGATTATTAATATCTGGTTATATTCCTATTGTTTTATTTCGATTATATTCCAATTAAATAGATTGTTAAATACTGAAATTTGATTGTGTGGCCATACTGGATGTGACACTGGCAATTGTAAAAAGCAAATCTTTTTTAGTGAAATGGGAAGTAATACCATTTGTTAAGTGCTTTAATGGCTATTAGCCTCAATTTAGTATTTTAAAATACTATTAACTTCCATTTTGGCTTGAAATTGGTTTTTGATTCGGAGAATGATTTTAAATCTAACATTGGGTTATCTATAATATGTTTATTCAAGTGGATTTTGAACTTCTCTGTTGTACTCTAACCTTTTTATTTGTCTTTCATAAACCGTATTAGAAGTGTATTTTTTAATAGAAACGTGTGATGCACTTAAGTAGAGGATAGCACACATGCGTGTGCACGTGCACACATAGATATAAGCACTGAAAATAAAGGAGTTGCCAACATAGCTACAGGTGACAAATCGTAATATAGAAAAATCAAAGAAAACAAACTCAGGTAACTTCTAGAATGAACTGTGGCAAGGCCACCGCCCATTACACCTCAATATCGAACTCCGGCAAGGCCACCGCCCGACGATGAAGTATTAGAGGTACCCAAAATTATCCATTGGGCAACCAAGTGCACAAATGAGATCGGCAAGAAGCTTTACCAGAGAATGAACGCCTTACTGCAAACGCGGATGGGTTAGAATGAACGTCTCACTACAAACACGAATGATACATGGTGCTACCAAGTGCACAAATGAGATCAACAAGCAGCCCCACTAGAGAATGAACGCCTCACTGCAAAAGCAGATGATCTAGAAAGAATGCCTCACTACCAAAGCGGATGATCCAAAATGAACGCCTCACTTTAATCCTAGCGACAACAACCCTTAAATCTTGCAAATAGCAATCTAGCACCATTTTTGCCTAGACCTGTATTTCTGAAGATGGAACTAAACAAAAATATAAGAATAATACACACATATGTATATAAATGAAATTCATATACATATATATGTATTAATGAAGTAAAATTTAAAAAACTAAAGTTAAAAGTATAAGACAACAAAGAATCTAAAATAGGAGATAAACCAATAAAATGATCAAACTCAATATACAACATCTTAACATACTCTAATGTTATTAAATAGTGATTTTGAAATCAAAAAGGCATAAAAATTAACAAAATATGTGGTTAAAAACCTATGAACTAAAAATCTAAAAAATTTAACATTATGCTCCTTTGATCCAAAGAGCATAATAATAATCGGTAAAATCATTCTTCGAATTCGAAAAAATGTTAATGTTATAATTATTGATGTTAAAAATATTGTTTTTTATTTAGATAACCCAATGCTATTTCTAACCATATTAAGATATTCTTTAAAAAGATTATTTTTAGCTAATCTATACTTAGGATTTGAGATCCAACTGAAACAAAATGATGCTATTGTAAATATCAATCTATTAACATGACTATTATTATTATTAAAAATTCTTTGGTTCCTCTCAAACCAAGTATACTAACATAAAGCATCTAGTAAAAATCTATTTTTCGTTTTAAACTTAAATCTTAAATTATTTCAGTAAAAGTCACAATCAGAAACTTTAGCTGTAAGAATAATGTTAATGATTTTAAGAGTATTTCTAAGAATGTAGCAAGTAACCATACAATCATAATATATATGATTAATATCTTCAAAGTGCAATTTACAAAAGTACATTTATTATCAATTTTCATATTCTTCCTTTTCAAAAATTCAGTAGTATTTAACTTCCCATGCATGATTAACCGCATATGAATCTTAAATTTTGGTAGGGCATTTGTTGTCCAAATAAGATTAACATTGTTATTAGTAATGCCCAAGAAATTAAGAATTTTGTATAAAGAATTAGAAATGAATTTCCTACTCTTATCTCATTCCTATTAATAATATCATTTTCGTTATCAATATTATATAAATTCAATCTTGCACATAATAGAGAAAATTGCCTTAGAGTATTACTTTCTAGGATTCAATTAAAGCTAAAGTTTGAAAGGGGATCATCATCCGGAGAAAAAACATCTATAATTAAAGCCTTTTTTAAAATTACAAATTTCAAAAGGTTCTTTAAATTCTACTCTATGAGAAATGATAGATATCCAATGAACATCCCAAAAAGAAGTATTATTCCTGAATGAACAATCGTACTAGAACCAAGGTTTTATTCTCATGTTATCAAATTGATTTCCAAAAACAAGACAATTTCAGTACAATAAACAGGACCTTTATTAGCGTTTCAAAAACGCTATAAAAGCTATTAACAGCATTTTTACATATGTTGTATATCGACATGAAGTTATATGTAAGAGATATACAATGACAAGAAATAAACGCCGTTAAATGTCCTTTTTTACACATTGTTTCCCTAGTGTTATGAAATTATTTAACAGGGTTTGGTCTAATTTGGTAGAACTTTTTTACAGCATTTCAAAAACACTATTAAATATCCTTTTTTATAGCGTTTTTTCATTGCTGTGATATTTATTTACAGCGTTTACCTGTTGCAATAAATCGTGCTTTTATGTTTTTGGATACAATTTAACAGCGTTTTTAAAATGCTGTTAAAACATTCAACGACGTTTAAAAAACGCCGTGGAATGTTTTAATAGCATTTTAAAAACGCCGTTAAATTGTGTATCAAGCTAAGTCAATTAGCTTTTTCTACTTTTCTAGTAAATTCCATTTCAGTAAACATCAGTCGTAAGTGTATATATATCACATTTCAAAATTAGCGTATTATATCAATACCACATTTCAAAATCAACATATTGTATCAATACCACATTTTGGACACATATTTGATAACCAACGTATGAAATTTCATAATCAAAATATACAATATTCTTACACCAAACATAAATAGTTCGTCATCATTAGTTCATAAACAAAATATAAAACAAGTAGCAATAGCAAAACAAAAGCAAGTAGTACATACGTTAAAACCAAAAAGTAGTTCTAGCAGCAAAAATAACTTCAATCCATAACTCGTTGCAACCTTTTTTGCATCACAGTCGTCTATCTACCTATAAAGCAAAAGTAATGCTTGAGAATCAATTCATCAAAAAAGTGTACACAAAGTTAAATCGAATTCATAATGCAAATACTAAATATTCATCACACTATTTCATTAGGCGATTGACTAATACAAAGTATACACCATGCCATAAAATCAAGTAGCATTTACAAGTGAAGTAGAGTAACTTAAGAAGTACATCAATTTGTTCAAATCTTCAAAGTGGTTAAATTTTCTTTACTTATTTGTTTAATAATTAAAATACAGTGCAAACTTTGTAAATAAAAGAATAACAGCTCTCTAAATAGAACCAAGCACATATAAAAACCTATGTTACAGATAGACTAAATATGCAATTATACTAGTCAAGATTTGAAATTCCGTCTTTAGTTTCCATTCTGGTCAGTGGAAAATTCAAAATTTTGGTCCCATTTCGAAAATTCCCCTTTCATTCGGGTTTCTAAATTCTAGTACAATTTTTCTACATACGCTAACAAATATGCAATATTAATACTAGAAAAAATTTATACAATTATGTAAAATAAATTTATTAAAATGAACTTAAACTAAAATTATTAATCTAATTATAATTTAATTATTAATCCAAATCATTAATCAAATTTATATAGCTATGTAAATTTATTTTATTATTCTCAGCCTAATTTAAAAATAGAATTCTTGTTTCAAATAACTAAAAGCAAACTGTCGCTAATTGATATTCACTGAACTTTTACATAATTATGTTTAGTTATGTAGTTGTTACTCATTCATTATTTACAAGTCATGTCAGCCAATCACCGAAATAAACTAACTTTAATGTGATAGTCAAATTACCTCGCTATTTAAAAGATTTAAAAATTGCCAAAACTTCTTTTTAAGTAGATTTAATCTAAGTAGGGAGAAATGAGCTATGGAGGAAATTAGTTCAATCCTGGGAATATATCTGTTCCTAGAAAACTCACCTAGTTCGTGAGCAGATATCTTCCTAATATTTGTGAAGGGCAGATATATTAGTCCCTTGTCGTAGTTCTCTCATGGTACTTGTGATGCTAGAGCTTCAGTTGAATTTAAAAATCTGATGATACCAAGATAGATTATATTTTAATAAGAACATAAGATGGAATTACTATAAACTTAATATTTTAGGTACCGGCTACAAGCGGCATATCATCATGAACACGGATTGCCCCAGACATTACTAAACCAAGAGCAAATCCTAGGAAGATATATGCATTGTTTTCTTGACCAGGAATGATGTTAACTAATTAAGAAATTATGGTGCAGAAAATATAAACTAATTCAATATAGTAGTGAGAAAATTTATAAAGGAAAATTTTATTTTTTTACCTGGCCAGAGTAGTAAGTTTTACCATCATATTCAATAGGACCAAATGGACTGCTACTAACAAATATTGCAGTCCCCTACAAAATATAACAGTACAAAGTAAATGACATTTTAATCTACTTGCTTACTTTAGTCGAAAGTTCAAATACTGTTAGTGAATCTTACCTTGCTCCAAGTGCAAATAGTTGTTTCCCCATAAGTCGATGGAAACTTTTTTCTTCAAAAAAAGGGACTCCGGTAATACTTTCAAAAATTGACAAAAGTATTTATACCTTGGAATCCACAAGCCATATCTTCTCTAGACATTCTTGCAATGGAAGATTTGTCTGCAGAAGTTAAAAGAGATCTAATGAACTAACAATTAATAAGATAAGCTTTAAATCAAAGAACCGTGGAAGTAATATCAGATTAAATGCGACGGTAATATAAATTGCATACATGCTTTGATATCTCAAGAGCAATAAGCTCTGCAATACCAGTACCAGCCTGCAAGAAGAGAAAATGTAAATAGGACACAAATACATTAGCATGGCAAAGCAATGAAGAATATACCTAGTAGGTTACACAAACAAAATGCTTGTACAAGCATAGATATACAAGTAAATCAAATATGTTACTTGGCTTTCAGAAATGAACGTCTTTATCTTTATTAATTGATAGAGTTGCAATTTTTTTGCTCGACCACGAAGTTCCACAAATGCTCTAATGATATATATATACATGATGTCTCAAATAATTTTCACGGCCATGAATATTCTGACTGATCACACTTTTGTAAACACATAATTATGATTAGAATCCTCCGTCATATTAAATTAAAAAAATGTCATAATTTGCAAAAAAGACAAAAGTCGCTCTGAAATCAAATAACCCATGATGACGCAAGTACAACATTGTCTTTCCACATTCAAAACAACTCACATTAATGATAATTCCCTTACGAGACCCCTTTCTATTAGTAGGGGTGGATGGAATGCAAGCTGCAGTCGTCGGCCATTACTTATTCATCGGAGCAAACATACTAAAGATGGTAAGTAGTGAGTATGAAGGAAGTAGTGTAAAATATTGTATAAAGGTAGCAAGATTATCTCATTCACCTTATTTTTCCCTTTTCGGTCCAAGTCTGATGGTGTAGGTTGACTGTTATCACTTGGTGCAATGTCAATGGTCATACTATTTTCACTTGTGTGTTCTATAAAAATTTAAACGACAGAAAATCAAGGTATGAACAAGCAAACATACAGAAGAAGTAAAATATAAAAGAAATAAAATTCAGTAAATTTGTATTTTCAAAACACCAATGACCATGTACACATACAGTGGTTCTCATCCAGATATTTAACCTTTGGAGTCATAAGTTATATCAAACAAATTTAAGTCAAATATTAATCATTTCTATTGTACATAAATAGTGTTAAAACTGAGAATTTTGCATTCTGGTCCTCATATTTAAAAATGTATGATATATATTAAGACTTAAACAACTAAGTTATTCGGATAATTCACTTACGAAGATTAAACATGTAAATAGTTTAATATCACAAAAACCATCCATATTGAGTTAAATAATATCACCAAATTCACTGCCAAAGTTTTGTAAAACCAGATGAGAAAAATGGTGCACCACATTAACTGCCTGGACTTTTGTTGATTTATCATTCATTCCATCCTACATCCATACCTCACTCTCTCTCTCTCTTTCAAAATACTATGTATAATTTCTCTGTATATTACCACTGTATATCAGTAATGTTACACTCATTTATCTCAAATATATCTTAACTTTGTCCCTTGTATCTTTGTTATTTTATGCAATCCTGTAAAATGATCAGTCCCTGAATTCTTACTAACAATTGTATATGAATCACCAAGTGGGTACTTCTTGTTGCGTTACCACCCACGCCTACATTTGATATATCTGGCACTATTCCTACAAAGTCTATGACATAAAATCTAATTATGTCCTCCATTTACATTGAATTGCAATGTGTAGTAAGTCCTAACAAGAAAGCTTTCTTACATAAACAAAACCAGAAAATTTTAAACCCCATAGGATGATTTTAAGCTAATAAAAGTTGATATTCTGCCTCAAGTAAAAGATGATACCTTAACAGTGCAAATAAAATACTAGCTTCTGTTGATTGCTTTTGAATTCATAATGATCAAATACAAATGAACTGAGACAAAGCTTACTCTGCTAATAGGAGTAGACAACAAGTGAAAGGTCAAAAAGCAAGCATCCAAATATTTTAATGTCTGACCTATTGGTATCCTGTGTATAGGGTACCTGCAATAAATTGAGCCATTAGACAAGCTTGTGCATATTGTGGAATAAATCATTAAAGTTTCAGACATGTTATACGGAAATTGAAACCCATGTTCATAGATTGAGTGTGTATTGAATACAAGCATACATTGGTGACATAAATTTTTCTAAACGTGAGCAGGAGGTTCGAAAAGCAACTTATAATGCAGAGGTGAGGATGTTTGAGAAATAAGGCATACCATGCTACAGACAACCAACTAGAAGGGAGAAGATCATAGCTCCTGTAGGTCTTTAGGCCTAGAAACTTAACATTCAATTCCTTTATCTGTGACAGAAATTCACATTTGCAACATTAGTCAACAAAGATACATATAGATTTTTTTTTTTTTTTATTTCTGTTAATTTTTTTCTTCTTTTCTTTTCTTTTGCACTAAAAGCAGGATTCCTGCATTTACACAACTATTTATCATAAATGTGTTTGTTTAAATAATTAAACAAAAGGCCGTAGCAGTAGTTACATAGAAACAGTAAGGATATGCATTTAGAAGAAAAGCATAGTATAGAATTTTGAAGTTCAAGTTCAACTCCTACAAATGTAGAGTTTTACTACCAATATGACCCGTGTACAGTTACTTTGAAACAAAAGAAAAAAATTAACACACCTTTTTAGGCAAAGGCTCTCTTCCGTACGGAGAATCATGAGCCATGTACTGAAATATAGGTCTACTTGCTTTTATGATGCCCTTGAGATCCTCATTTTTATGGCCTTCCTGGTCAGCATGGCTGTTGCTTGTGCTACTGGATTCGCTACTTAAATCTTGATAGGTAACTCTGCCATCATTTTCCTCCACGCGATGTCTTTAATTATAACAGAAAAAAGAAACTTATTAAAAATCATTCTTATGTACAATACTCATGTGATAACCATATATATGCTCATCTTCATAAACAGGAAGAATATGTGATAGTATGTTAATGTGCATTTACAAAGATGTAGGACCATAGAGCTAAAACAAGAAGCATTTATTCCTGTATCTATGCATACTTTGCTCAATCTAAAATTAGGTTGATGATTTTGTTGCTTTAATGGCCAAAATATATGAACAAGGAAAGAAAAGGAGCTGAAAGAATTGGCTGATTCATGGATGAGCAATATTCGGTTAAAACCAAAATAACCGATCGAACCGGTTCATTTTGGTAGGTCTAGTTCGGTTTTGAAACTAAATTGATTTCAAATATGTTTGTAAAATAATTTTTTTGTTTATCGGTTAACCGAACATTTATTGTGTTATCCATTATGGTATTGTAATACTTTAGCTAATCGGGTTTAATGATAAAATCAAAGTTTGATTAGGTAATGTAATATAGATGCAGAGTAATAAGAATAAGATAACACATTTAACAGGATGACATGTCGAATTAAATTTGAAGGAGGATTTTAATATACACGTTGACAAAAATAGAGAACTGGCTAGGAAATTTAGTAAAAATTAAAAAGGAATAAGAGGAAGTAATCCATATAGAAAATGTTAAAGTTTGAAAGTAAAGCAGAAGACCACAAGTGATTGAAGTTCACAAGACTCATTTTCTGATCACTTGGTCATCAAAGAGTCTATTTGTTTTTACTGAAAACCTAATTGCATTATATTCATAAACTGAAAGTTACCAATACCTAATCCGTCTCCCTTTAAGTTCTTTTTAGTTCTGAACTTAAAACTCTAATACATATCAAACATGCCTTATATTTAACACTCAAGATTTAGTAAAGTCTGATTAGGTAAAACTATTCCATGGAGCGATACTATAGCCTACAAGAAAGATGGGAAAGAACTAGGGTGGAATCTAGGTAAAGCTTACTCCTGTACCTATCCCGCTCATAAATGATATTATCTAAAGATGCATGCTCAGAAATACCATCTTGCTTGTTCAAAAGTTAACGATATATTAGCTTTAAGTATTGGTTTTAAAAAAAGATACCAGCCTATAACCTCCCTCATGTACGTATGATCTCTATACAAATGTCAATGTGATGGTTTTGCAATTAATGGATTAAAGTAATCCCCACTTCATCTTCAAAGCAACCTATCCTTTCTTCTAAACATACCTATTTGCTATTTGGTTATGGGTTTTGGTAGAATTCAAAATGAACTTCTGACAAATTATTATATTATTATTTTCCATAGAAACCAAGCCAAAGCTTACCGGTTTATACTAATTGTAAATGACATGATGGAATGGGTATGATTTTCTTCTGAAGTTTAGTAAACCATCAACAATCACCATAATATTATATTGAAGGCTAAACAGTTTTCGGTTAAATGGCTGTTAGGCACTATGTTTAACCGTTTTAAAGTGATGATACATCTTCAAATTATAACACAGGGATCAAAATTGAATTGGCACTAGAATATATTTACATAAACATAATGTTGTTTGCAAATAACAATACAAGTAGAACTAAATAAAAATTAAAGTCCAAAATTAAGTACCTTTACGAAAACCAGAAGTCAATAACCAAAATCAACGATCGATTGGAAGCTATCTATACTGTTTCTAGCTTTACCGAGCCTGAAGTCACGGTCGTTGTTGCATTCCTATCGATTGGCGATGGTCATGGAGTCGCTGTCCATTGAAGATGTCACGGTCGCCAGTCTAGCCGCGGTCCGCAGCCAAGTCGTAGTCGCCGCTTGAAGTCGTTGGCGATTGGAACGTAGTCGTCGCAGTCTCTCTTCAACTTTCCCGCCATCCGAAGCCTTTAACTATCCAAAGCCACGGTAGATATGAATGAATTTAGGGTTTTGGTTTGATTTGATAAGAAAACGGGGGATGAAAACGTGAGTTGGTTTTAATTGTAGAAGAAGCGGCCGATAAAGATTTTCGCGTTTCCGCTTCTAAACATGCATACGCTTACTTTATTTTCATTTTGATAATACTATCAATAGCAACTAGCATCAAAATGCCATCTTATAATGATTCTACATGCAATAGATAACAAAATTTCTTGTAGTGTATATTGGTTACTGAAGGTGTAATTTGGTATAAATTATTACTATCATTATAACAATGTTTAGATATAGTTTCTTTCCAAATAGAATTATCAATCATATCCTTAAATTTCCATAACCACTTACCTAATAAAGACAAATCCATGTTACGTAAATTAATAACTTCTAATCCACCTTCTAATTTTATCAATTTTATTAATTACCCAATTAAGGAAAAAATGCATAGACATCCAATAAATCGAAAGAGCAAATAAAACATAATTGATGAGAACTAATTACCCGCTCTCGGTAAAAGCCTCCCATTCCAATTAAAAAATTTATTTTTAATTTTATCTATTATAGTTAGCCAGTCATCATGCTTTAGTTTCGTTGGTCTAATTAAAAACCCAAGATAATCAAAAGGGAAATTCATGGTTTCACAATAAAGTGTATTAGCAACTAAATCTTCTATCTTATCAACATTATTTAAAACTAAAATCGAAATTTCATCGAAATTAATTTTTAGCCCAGAAAGAAGTTCGAAACTACATAAAATAAATTTAAGAATAATGACGTGATTAGGAAAATGAGAAGTAAATAATAAGGTATCATCCGCAAATTGAAAAACAGAGACCCCATTAAGCGAGATTTCACTACCAATTCACCCTAAAGAACCATTACCGACCACTTTTTTAATAATCATAGCAAAAATATATGACGTCCCACCCTGAGATGTACACCAACAAAGAGTATTACTAGGTAATACTATTTGCTAGTGTGGAGAATAAGGCTAGTTTGGAGTGACCATCCATGAATTTTGTCTTAAGTGAGTATGAATACGTCGATTAGGTGGTCTAAGTTAAAAAAATTCTTTCGAGTAATCGACGAACTCAATTCAGGCTTAGCACAAAATTATAGTAGTTGAAGATCAATTCAGAACAATATATGATAATATAACCATTCACAGATCACAGAACATATACATACAAATAAAAATTGTGGAAACATGTTAGAAGAGTTACATAAGTTATGGCTATTGAGAACCACGTATATAAAACATAACCCAATCAAATGAATATACATGAAGGAGACTAGCTCGATAAACATATATGACTACAAGTGGACATGAACACTAGAAAACATAAGCAGGACGACTTCCGAAAACATGAGCAAAGCTAGATAGAGTACAACGCAGCTGACGACTAACCTGATACGACGCGGTCTGACCCGAGTATTATATAAAATAATTATCAGGCCAGTCTGGCTTAAATAGAGATGTAAGTGCATATATGATCAAGTCAATCTCAAGAGTAATCTACAAGCCCATAGTGGTAAGTAAAAGCATGGTATTCAATATCATACATGCATGATGTAAATGCATTGAGCCTTAAAAACCAATAGTAAGGAAGACCTCAAACAAACTTGAATCATTGCAAAAGAATGTTCACTAGAGTCCAATTATCAAAGCATAAAGCTAATGATTAAATCTTTCTAAAACATTCTGATGAAAATAATTCAATGCAAACTCAAAACTCCAAAATGGAAAAACTCTTAAAAATGTCTTAAAATTCCATGAATATGTAATCATCAGTATTCAATTTACAAGTTGCTTCAAAGCTAATTGCTTTAAAACATATTACATAAGATTGGTGACAACATAAATTCATAAATTCTAGAAAATATCAAATAAACTTTAGAAAATCATCATAAAAGGGGGACCAATCTCGAATGGCTAGCTTATGCTACACAGCACATGCAAACAGACCAAAGGCTATAATTCAGCCAAATGGTATTTTGGCGATGACATGGTGACCATCCTTTATAAATATTGTCGTACGGGGACCAAGCTGGCGTTCTAGTGATGGCGTGGTGACCATCGTTATTATGACTAAGAAGTCACACAAAGGCCAAGTCGGTATTCTGGTGATGGTGTGGTGACCATCCTTTATTACGACAAAATAGCACTAAGGCATATCATGACTCGAAAATCCTCGAAGGGTAAGTGTCATAAGCTTTCAGGTAATAACCAAATAAGTAACAACAACATGACCCATACCTTACATTCTCACTCGAATGTTTATTATCAGTTAGCCAACTTCACTTGTGTATGACCTCAATCGAACAAGTTCGAAATTAACCTAAAAAGTAAACCTGTATGTTCCATATAACATATTTTATTAAATTATTTAAATCTCTTTCTCGTTCGCTCGAAGAGTGCAAAAACGTGTGAGTATAAAAAAAAAATTTACTTTGAGAAATATATTCATAAATACATAAAATATGCTTTGGAAAAATATTATTTCTAATAGAAATCGATTTATAAAAATATTAATTCAAAACTAGCTTTTAATCGAAATTTACTTATGAAATCATTTCCAAAATTAATGCATAAAAACCTCGAATTTAAGAGCAATTCAATCAAAATATTTTACATCAAATGCTCATGAAAAACCACAAAATTCATAGCTTAAAATATTAACAATACTTAACTTCAGAATTCATAAAGAAATGATCATGAAATAGAAATTAAAACTGCACAAAACTTAGCAATAGAACTCAGGGTTGCAGCTAATTTAGCCATGTCGACCCTTTAAAACACAAAATATGATAAATCACAAAACATAAAAGTAGAAGATGATTGCCTTATCTCAAATTCAGTAAATGAATCAACTAATTCAGACTTAAGGAACAAAAGTTATGGCAATTTCATTATTATGACATAAAATTACAAAACTCCAAATAATTGAAAATTTTATAGGACTGTGATTTAAAGAGCCAATTTGGTCTTTTAAAACCAATAATATAATAAAACATAAAACATAAAAGTTGATGACAATTGCCTTTGCTTGAAGCCAGAAAAAGAATCAACAAATTCAGACTTACGGATCAAAAGTTATGGCAATTTCATTGTCAGGACATAAAATTACAAACTCTGAATAATTGGAAAATTAACAGGGATACAACTTAAAAAGCCAAGTAAACACTTTAAAACAAAAAATCTGATAAAACATAAAACATGAAATTTGAAGATGGTTGCTATAGCAGGAAGTTAGAAAAAGAATCAATTAATTCGGACTTATAGATCAAAAGTTATGGTAATTTCATTATTAGGACATAAAATTACAAACTCTGAATAATTGGGAAACTGGTAGGGCTGTGGCTTAAAAAGACAATTAGACCATCAAAACATAAAATCTGATAAAACATAAAACATACAAGTTGAAGACGATAGTCTTAGCTTAAAGTTGGAAGAAGAATCACCTAATTTGGACATATAGATCAAAAGTTATGTCAAAAACCATTCTCACGTTTAAATTCATTGTCGCTGTCGTTTATTCTCAAAATAGCGACAAAGAAGTACAGTTTAGACCAATTTAACTTCAAAATTTTATAAACTCAAAACATGAAATTTATATTCAAAAGTCTAAGCTTTTCAGAACTTCAAAAATTATCAAATTCCGATAAGTGACGATAAGGTTGTTCCTAAAACAATTTCTGTGTTTCGATGCTCAGATTAAACATAGGGCAAAGAGGTTGCCTCTTCTTCAAACCCACATCATTCTTAGTAAACTACATATTTATAAAAAATGATAAACATAAAAGTTGTTCCTTATGAAAATACCTATCAAATGAAAAAAATTCACTCAATTTTGATCTAATAATCAAAAGTTATGATAATTTTTAATATCAGGTTTCAACTTACAGAAATTGCACAAGGCAGAGCTACACCATCGGTTTCAAACTCAATTTTGACCCTCTAAAATGTAGAATATCAAAATGCAATTAAAAGAGAACTTGTAGCTAACTAAAATAAATTTCTACCACAAAAATAATGGACTCAAACGGGTTTGAAACATGTATGATATCACTATTTTACTTCTGCACATTTTCCTAATGCATTTTCAGCAAACATAGAAATCAAAAATCATCTTTCAAATTATTATATTCAAACATAGATTCATCCAATACAACCAAAACAAACATGCAAACTGAATTAAGCCAAAATTGTGAGTTGTTACTCACCTGAAACTCTTTAATTAGCTTGCCAAAATGTAACGACCCGTAAAATTTCAATTGTTTTAATAATATATTTAATTGGAATTTTATGAAATTTTACATAATAAAATTTTAAAATATAAATTTGATATTTGGAATACGTCTATTTAAACATAGCAATTGGTAAATTTTCATTTGATAATATTGAAGTTTATTTTATTGAGTAATTTTATTTCAATTTAAATCACTTAAAATGGTTGATAATAAAATATTTTTCGAAACCTAAATATGTCACATAATGAAATTTATTTAGAACACTCTGAATCAAACCGCGAAATTCATTTCGCGAAATTCGGACGTTTTTAGCTCCGTTTGGATTTTTCCGTACGGAATAGCAATGTATATCGGAACCGATTATCGACTTTTGATCAGATGATCGTACCGCTAATATTTGTATGCCGTTTTGATTGTCTCGTCATGTTGATCTCTGTGGTATATTCAATTTGTCAATTTCAATGTCCGATACGCGACAAAATCAGCGTAACGATTAGAAGTATCAGTTCATTTTGAGTCTCTTGGATATTGTGTCCATTTGTTTTCAAACGGCTGAAATAAATGACCACTTCTCATTATTATTCCTGCTGTTCAATTTCAGACTTTTATTTTCCTAATATCCATAAAATCTGGTTCATGGCTTTTATTTATTCGGTAACCTTTCCCTTCCTACCTCTTCAATATTATTGTGTTTATGTTTTAGCTGTCGTCACTTCCAAACATTTCCTATTCATCTTCATATTCTAATCTGTCGTTTTTTTAAAATATATATACATATATATATGTATATATATAATAAAATATAGTATTAAATACAACTGTAATAGCAAAGTGTGTGTGTGTGTGTGTATATATATATATATATATAATTATAATTATATTTGTCTCCTATACTCGGGTTACCTGTAGCAGATTCATTGTTCACCACCACTCCTTCCCATCGCACGCCGACCGCCGAACCCATCCTCTTCTGCCCACGTTCTTCCTCCTCTGCCCCGCTCTCTATTGTGACCAGATCCTCTGAGTTGCACCTCCTACTCACATCCCCATGGCCGTAGCCCAATATCATCACCTCGCCTCAAACCGTGCCTCTCACCGGACATCGGCCTCTCCACCATAGCTTCCACCCTTCGGCTAGCGACAATCACCACCTTTTCTCTGTCACATTCATGTAAGTGTTGCTATTATACGGTTTGTGTATGTATATATATATATCCACGTACATTAGCTTGTATTGGTGATATATATGGTTGATTTCAAAGTTTGTGTGTGTGTGTGTATATATATACATAAAGTATATAAAGTGGACTGTGTATATGTTTGTCTAATAGTTTACATACATATTCATTATATATATTAGAATGTGTTATATATTATAAGCTCAGATTTCCAGAAGATTACATTAGTACGAGTGCATGTATATGCAAGGTTTGGGTTATGTCATATTATTTTATCTATTCAAGTTTTAAAGTATAAATTATTAGCTTCTAATTAGCTGACTTTATATGTATATTTTAAAGTTATCTTCACACAATCTGTTTCTTTAAATATTCATGTATGGTTTGTTAAATGTAAGTATATAATTATATATATGTTAAAGCATAGGTTCACAGCTATATATACATACATAGATACATACATACATACATACATATATATATATATATATATGTGTGTGTGTGTGTGTGTGTGTCTGTGTTGCAGGGTATACGTTAAAGGGTGTATAAGTTATGTGTGTTATGGTATTTTCAATATAAACAGTAAGTTTATATATATCAGTATATTTCGTATAGTGTAGTATATATATATATTAAAGATTGTGCCTATATATCTGGTTTATATAATCTGTAGAGTTTATAAGTTTAAAACATATATATAAGGTTTAAAAAGATTTATAAAAATCTATGTGATCAGTTGTTCGCTGGTATAAGAATTATATATAAGTTTATTTACTATCAGTCAGAGTTTACATTTGAGTTATAATTTATTTTATTTTATAGTAGTATATATATAAGTTTTCCTACTTCATTGAAACGTATATTATATGTACATAAATTTTACAAACACGGTATATGTTTATATATATATATATATATATATATATATATATATATATATGTATATAAGCTATGTATGTACTGAGTTAAAAATTTGTTTAAATCTATGTTAGCACTCATCTATTAAACTTTGGATTCATTGGTTTATGATTTTCTATTACAGCAGATATATGGTTACAGTAAGAATAGGTGTAATAGTATATTAAGTTATAAAAAGGTTACATAAGTTCATATGTTTATAAACTTAGGTTGTCAGGCTTATGAGTGGAAAATGCAGTGTTTGTAAAAGTTTAATATATATATATATATATATATTATGTAAGTACATACGTGATGTCTTTAACAAAACAATGAGCATGGCTTGGTTTCTATATGATGATGTTTATATATATCATATTATTTATATTATTGTATGAAGTGATGGGATATAGTTTATTTTATAATAGTATTTTATATATTTGGCAAAGCCAGCGGGGTTAAATGACCCCTACCATATATTTATAACCAATAAGAAGAAATCTTACAATCATAAATGTAAGCACAGAGACAACTAAGAAGAAAAAGATAGGAAAAGCAAATAAAGAAAAAAAGGAAAAAGACACAATATAAAAAGCACAGAGGGAAGCAAGCAAGCAAGAGAGCTCAAGACCATAAATCAACCACAAGAGGGTCAAAATGGTAGGGGGAGAGAATCCTCACTTGTTGTATTTCACTGCAGATGCAGTGAAATAATTCCATTCTTTGACGCCTCTTGTTGTTGAAAATAATTTCATTTCTTTCCCTCCATATCGCCAAGACAGTAACCTTTATGTAAATCAATAGTTCATAAGTAGAAGCAGTTTTCCATTTAGTTGCCTTGAGTATGTTTAACCATTCAATTCTACTGTCAATCATCGGCTGCATACAGCCTCCTCTTCCCTTAATCTTAGACCAAATAAAATTGGTGAAAGGACAAGCAAAGAAGAGATGGTGAATGTCTTCAACTGCAGTTTAACAGAAGCAGCAAGAGGAGTTCACGTTCAAGCCTTTCCTTCTCATGTTTGCTTTAGTGTGCAGGACATTTTTTAAAGTTTTCCAAAGCATGAAATTGAGCTTTTCATTGTTGTGACTTATCCATATTCATTTGTTCCAAACAAATCTATCACACGAGACTGGAGGAGACAGGAGATTATACATAGTGGCTATTGAGTGTTCCTTTCCATAATCCGTCCATGAATATTCATCATGAGAAGCATGCACATAGAGAGATAAGTTATGAGGGGACCATAGAGAGATAAGTATTTTATATATTTGTTTGATATGACAGCTATATGATATGTCAGTAAAGTATATACATATATATATATTTAGCCTGCACATATATTTGTTTATATATATGTTGGATTTTGTAACCCATCAGCTTATATATGGTTGAAGTAGGTAAACTATATATGTAAATATTTTGTATTTTATATATATATATATATATATATGTATTTGTTTCAAAGTACATAATGTATATACGTTGATTTGATATAAGTGTTTTAATTTATATTTATGAATTTTGAGAACCATATATATATATATATATATATTTAATTTGATATGTGTTTGAATTTTTAAAATATGATTTTATATAAATAGTTATATACAGTTATGCATATAAGGTCATTTTTACCACTTATCTTCACTTACGTTCATCAATCCGGTTCTGATTCGTTTTATCCATTTCTGTTACCAGCTCTGTTGTCGAATTCGTGCCAATCTTACCTTGTTTTGGATTTCGTGCTTGGATTCATAACTCACCTCAGTCTCATTCATCTCTAGCCTTAAAAGATGAGCAGTCACTCACGATTAATGTTCTTATATTTATTAAATATGATTTCAATTGAAATTACAATTGAAATATGCTTTTGTTAGTTTTTTACATTGCTATATATATATATATATGTTGTTATCTATATCTGTTCACCTGTGACATCTGGCACCATTATTTGTTATTTACATTGATGATATATGCCTATTATATTATTATCATATCTGTTCTCACTCTGCAAGTTCCCTATTAGTACAGAATTCACTATGGGTTGAAATGATACATACTCTAACGGACTTTAGAATAAGAGAAAATGGTTATGGGTTGACATGATAAAACCAAGCGATTTTCATTGAATTTGGGACTGCATGTTGAAATGATATGTACCCTTATATATTTAAATTACGGGTTGAAATGATAAATATCCGCATTACTTGACCATAGGAATAGAAAATTATATACGGACACCGATGGTCTATATGTAAAAATTTTGAAAAGGATTTCTATGGTTTTGAAAAGAAATATATGATTTATTAAATATTGATTTTGATATTATAAAAATATTATTTTATATATAGTTAAAATTTTGAATTTAAACTATGTATAAATTTGTTTAATATAAAATAAGTTTAATAATAAAGTTTGATTTTATTAACATAAAATATGGCTAAGTATTTATTTAAATTATATTTTAATATAGAGTTATAGTGATTTTAATAAATTAAGGTTGAGAAGATGGATTTGAAATTAATCTGAAATTGTATTTAATTAAGAGTTATATTTAATAAAAATCGATTTGGAACTTATTGAATTTGAGATTTTAAAGGATATGATTTTATAACTTGATGTTGGTTTAAAGTGATCAATAAATATTTCAAGTTTGAGTTTATTTAAATGATTTTGAATTTATTAAGTAAATATTTCAAAACTAAATAATAGTAAATTGAATTTGATATACATGGAATGATAAAAAATTTAGTTTTGAAATTATGGAATATTTAAAGCTTTGAAATATACATTTTGAAATGTTATATTTTCAAGTGTTTAGTTTCGAAAGTGTTATAACCTTGAAAATGCTATGATTCTGAAAATGGATATATTTAAAATGGAAATGATATCTTATTTTGTTTTGAAATGGAAATGATACCGTATTGATATGGTTTTGAAATGACAATGATATTTTGGTTTTGAAGTATAAACTATTTTGAAATGACTGCGGTGTTATAATAACGTTTGGTTGTTAAAGAGACTGGGATCGGAAGTTGTCATACTCTCTGCAAACTCCGAAAACCACTTTAACAACCGTACATGCGGTGGAGATTCCAGAATGAAGTAGGATGGCAGCGACGTTCTATTGAGGTATATACGTGGACCCGACTCCCGTGAGTTGGCATAAGGTGGCTAATAAAGGAGCAATTGACGGGCTAATGAGGTAGCTCCTCTGATCAGACACACTTCTTCGATACCATTTTATTACTTTGTGATTGATTGGGTGCACCTTGATTTTTGGAAGTGCGGCTCAAGGTAGGCGGTAGTTGCTGCTACGCGTTACCACTGGTCCAGAAGTGAAATTGGTATATCTACCCTGGCATTGCCTAGTTGTGCCGTGTCACCTACCCTAGCGAGACCACTACGAGTTTGTTTTGTGACGTACCTATGTAGTATCCTCTGCTAGCCTCCCGATCTAGAGGTATTACTGTACTGTATAGACTATTGGCACTATATATGTGTTAAGGTGGAAAATCTAAAGCTTTGACGCTATTTTTAAGTAAGTTTACTTTACTTTAGACATTATTATAATAGCATATATTACTGCATAGTAGATAGTTTAATGGATCCTTAGAGGATGGTTATCCCAAGCATCCTTTGAATTACTTGTATTTCAGTTGCTATTTCGCTTGAATTGGATTTATTGATATAAGAATGTTAATCTGACTTGAGTGTTTTGTGTTTTGCTTTACGCTTGGGTCAGACTGAGTGATTCGACTTTTGAGACTCGCCTTTGGAGTTGGAGCTTCGCGTAGAGTCCCAGCTATCTATCCCGCTTTCAATTATTTAGTTGATTCCAGTGATGTATTCTGATCTTGTATTTGACTATTGTATTTGAGATTTCTGTTGTATTTCATTTAATTCTGTTATATATATACTAGCTTCATGAACTACTATCTTTTATTTCCACTGCATATTGTGTATTACTCTGTGCCTGTGATTTATTTACTTACTGTATATGCTGAGTATTGCCAAATATAAATTAACAACCAGATATTTTGAGCATTTCAATTCTGGCATGTTTGGATGTGAATGGTTGAAAATATCAGGTCGTTACATTTGGTTTTAGAGCATGGTTTTAGGCAAAACTCAACATATAGGGTAAATCTAAATACGGAATCACTTTCGTTTGAGCTTGAATTCTCTCCCTTTTAATTCGGTTTCCTTTTAATTTTGAAACGTTTCTCTCGGTTCCAAAATTCATCATTATCTCTCCCTATTCGTATTCTAGAGTATCCCATAACTTCACTTCAAACAATCTCTATAATAAATCGACGGTTTCGCCAATCTTCGAATGATTTGTAAAGGGGTGAAACTCCTTTATAATAGGCATTGATTTACTAGAGTTTTCTGTATCCTCGGTTTATGATGTTGCTATCTCTTGTTATGCCAAAATTTTATCTCTAGTGATCGAATATCGATTTGCCTCGGAATTCTACATCGATCTAATTCTTGAAGTCACGGTCGACCCGGTTAAGGTTGCTTGCGATTTATATAAACTTATCCATCATCCTATTTTGTTATTTAATCATCTTATCTTTGTTTCGAACCTATCTTTGAATCAAAATTTTCTTTGATTTAAGTCTATCAAATTTGAATCTCTATCCTTGCTTTGAAATCCATTCTTGTATCGTCGAGCGAGGAAGTGTATTTGTAAATTAATATTAAGAATGTTTTATATATATATATATATTGTTTTGTTTGAGTTGTTAATGTTGATTTGGATTTTCGATCGATTCGTCTGATCAACAATATCGATAGGATTTCCAAAACACCTGAACGATACAAACTGACACGGTACTATTTTGAAATTTGGTAAATGAAATAAATTTTTGTATGATTATATTATATATATAAGTATAAGTTTCTGAAATTATATAGTTAATGAATTGGTTGTTGAAAATAATAATATTTGATTTTCATTTATTATTTTGTAAACGATTGACTATTCCAACATCTAGATTTGAAATTTAATTGAATTTATATTTAGAATTTGAGAATTTAATTTTCGATAATATCAAACTTTGGTGTTAAAATTTTTGAATGTATATTATTTAAAGTATTTTCAAATAGAAATGGTTTTCAAAAAATTTTAAAATGTTTAAAGCAGTACTCTTTTCTTTTGTCGCTGGAAAATAATCTCGGTGATGGCGGCCGCATCATCGACATTCATTTTCGAGTTTCAAAGTGAAGAAGCCATTCCGTAGCTTTGCTACAAATTTATTTTGGGAATTAAATTGATTTGAATTTCTTAAGTATGATTTGATTTTATAATCAAATTTAATAAATATGTATATATATGTATATTATTTTAACTTTAATTTGATTTGAAATATAGTGTGTGTGTGTGTGTATCTAAAGGGTTTGAAGTGAATCGGAACTTTTATTCCTAAATTTTGATTTAAAAATAATTTCAATTATAAAATAAAGCCAAATTTTGAATAAATATTTAAACTCGGATAATTAAATTTGGGAAAATTTTAATTGTATAATACTCAATTACATTCCAATATAACTTATCTAAATCATTCAGAAGTTGAATATGTAGTTGGATAATTTACAACGTAAAATGATGTTAAAGGAAATTTCAAATAAATCTGAGTAATTATAATAAGTGCAGGTATACTTAATATATGTGATAAGATATATTAAGTGGAATAAATTTGATAATTATTTGGAATAAAGAAAGATTAAATTTGTTGAATAAAATATGATTATAATAAATGACTATTCAAATTTATGGATTTAGAAATTTGTAAATTTAAGATAATCCGATAATAAGATAATGAATTTAGCAATAGTTAAGATTTATTTTTTTAGAGAAATCAAATGGATTAAATCAATTATTGAATACTAATTAATTTAAACTGAAATTTTATATGGTTTTTAAATTGATTATTTCATTTTGTATTTCAATCTATTTTTCTTTCTGGTTGTTTCTATCTTCCTATCTCCTTTCTTTTCGAAGACGAAAAGTTTTGAGTGCGGGAGAGTGTAAAGACCCGTAAAATTTAATTTTTTTTAATAATATATTTAACTGGAATTTTGTGAAATTTTATATAATACAATTTTGAAATATAAATTTGATGTTTGGAATACGTCTATTTAAACATAACAACTGGTAAATTTTCATCTGATAATATTGAAGTTTATTTTATTGAGTAATTTTATTTCAATTTAAATCAGTTAAAATGGATGATATTAAAATATTTTTCGAAACCTAAATATGTCAACACGAGAATTTTTTTTAGAACACTTTGAATCAGACTGCGAAATTCGTTTCGCGAAATTCGGACGTTTCTAGCTCCGTTTGGATTTTTCCGTACGGAATAGCAACGTATATCGGTACCGATTATCGACTTTTGATCGAATGATCGTATCACTAATATCTGTATGCCGTTTTGATCGTCTCGTTATGTTGATCTCTACGCTATATTCAATTTGTCAATTTCAATGTCTGATAAGCGGTAAAATCAGCATAACCATTAGTGGTATCGGTATCATTTCGAGTCTCTTGGATATTGTGTCCATTTGTTTTCAAACGGCTGAAATAAATGACCACTTGTCATTATTATTCCGGCTGTTCAATTTCAGACTTTTATTTTCCCAATATCCATAAACTCTGGTTCGTGACTTTTATTTTTTCGGTAACCTTTCTCCTCCCTACCTCCTTAGTATAATTTTGTTTATGTTTTAGCTGTCGTCACTTCCAAACATTTCCTATTCCTCTTCATATTATAATCTGCCGTTTCTTTTAAATATATATATATAATAAAATATAGTAATTGATACAAGTGTAATACCAAAGTTAATATATATATATATATATATATATAATTATATTTGTCTCCTGTACTTGGGTTACCAATAGCCAATTCATTGTTCACTACCACTCCCTCCCATCGCACGCAGACCGCCAAACCCATCCTCTTCTGCCCACGTTCTTCCTCCTCTGCTTTGCTCTCCATTGCGACCAGATCCTCCGAGTTGCACCTCCTACTCGTATCCCCATGGTCGAAGCCCAATATCATCACCTCGCCTCAAACCGCGCCTCTCACCGGACATCGGCCTCTCCACCATAGCTTCCACCCATCGGCTAGCGGCAATCACCACCTTTTCCCTATCACATTCATGTAAGTGTTGCTATTATACGGTTTGTGTGTGTGTGTATGCATATGTGTGTGTGTGTCTATATATATATATATATATATATATATATATATATATATATATATCCATGTACATTAGCTTATATTGGTGATATATATTGCTAATGTCAAAGTTTTTGTGTGTGTGTAAAGTATATAGAGTGGTTTCGGCTGTGTATATGTTTGTCGAATAGTTTACATACATATTCATTATATATAATAGAATGTGCTATGTATTATATGCTCAATTTCCAAAAGATTACATTAGTACGAGTGCGTGTATATGTAAGGTTTGGGTTATATCATATTATTTTATCTATTCAAGTTTTAAAGTATAAATTATTAGCTTCAAATTAGCTGACTTTATATGTATCTTTTAAAGTTATCTTCTCACATTCCGTTCCTTTAAATATTCGTGTATGGTTTGTTAAACATAAGTATATAATTATATATATGTTAAAGCATAGGTTCACAACTATATATATATATATATATATATATATATATATATATATATATATATATGTTGCAGGGTATTTGGTAAAGGGTGTATAAGTTATATGTGTTATGGTATTTTCAATATAAAGAGTAAGTTTATATATATCAGTATATTTCGTATAGTGAAGTATATATGTATTAAATCTTGTGCCTATTTATATCTGGTTTTATATAATCTATAGAGTTTATAAGTTTAAAACATATATATAAGGTTTAAAAAGATTTATAAAAATCTACGTGGTCAGTAGTTTGCTGGTATAAGGATTATATATAAGTTTATTTACTATCAATGAGAGTTTATATTTGAGCTATAATTTATTTTATTTTATAGTATGTATATATATAAGTTTTGCTACTTCATTAAAACGTATATTATATGCATATACATTGGTCTGTCAGCACATATACACACACATAAGTTTTACAAACACAATATATGTTTTTATATACATATGTTTTATAAGCTATGTATGTACTGAGTTAAAGATTTGTTTAAATCTATGTCAGCACTCATCTATTAAACTTTGGATTCTTTGGTTTATGATTTTCTATTACAGCAGATATATGGTTACAGTAAGAATTAGTGTAATAGTATATTAAGTTATAAAAAGGTTACATAAGTTCATATGTTTATAAACTTAGGTTGTCAGGCGTATGAGTGGAAAATGTAGTGTTTGTAAAAGTTTACTATATATATATTATTATTATGTAAGTACATAAGTGATGTCTTTGACAAAACAGTGAGCATGGCTTGGTTTATATATGATGATTTATATATATATATCATATTATTTATATTATTGTATGAAGTGATGGGATATACTTTAGTTTATAATAGTATTTTGTATAATTGTTTGATATAACAGCTATATGATATGTCTATAAAGTATGTACATATATATATATTTTTAGCCTGAACGTATATTTGTTTATATATATATATATATACTATGTTGGATTTTGTAACCTGTCAGCTTATAATGGTTGAAGTAGGTAAACTATATACGTAGATATTTTGTATTTAAAAAAAATATGTATTTGTTTCAAACTACATAATGTATATACGTTGATTTGATATATGTGTTTTAATTTATATTTATGAATTTTGGGAACCATATATATATATATATATATTTAATTCGATATGTGTTTAAATTTTTAAAATATGATTTTATATAAATAGTTATATATATTTATGCATATAAGGTCATTTATACCACTTATCTTCACTTACCTTCATCAATCCGGTTCTGATTCGTTTTATCGATTTTTGTTATCAGCTCTGTTGACGAATTCGTGCCAATCTTACCTTGCTTTGGATTTCGTGCTTGGATTCATAACTCACCTCGGTCTCATTCATCTCTAGCCTCAAAAGGTGAGCATTCACTCACGATTAATGTTCTTATATTTGTTAAATTTGATTTCAATTGAAACGATAGTTGAAATATGCTGCTGTTAGTTATTTACATTGCTATATATATATTGTTATCTGTTTCTGTTCACCGATGACATCTGGCACCATTATTTGTTACTTACATTGATGATAATGTATGTTATATTATTATCATATCTGTTCTCACTCTGGAAGTTCCCTGTTAGTATAGAATTCACTATCGGTTGAAATGATACATACCCGAACGGACTTTAGAAAAGGAAAAAATCGTTATGGGTTGAAATGATAAACCCAATCGATTTTCATTAAATTTGGGATTGCTGGTTGAAATGATATATACCCATATATATTTAAATTACGGGTTGAAATGATAAATATCTTTATCACTTGACCATAGGATAGAAAATTATATACAGACACTGCTGGTCTATATGTAAAATTTTTGAAAAGGATTTCTATGGTTTTGAAAAGAGATATATGGTTTAATAAATATTGATTTTGATATTATATAAATATCATGTTATATATGGTTAAAATTTTGAATTTAAGCTATGTATAAAATTTGTTTAATATAAAATAAGTTTAATAATAAAGTTTGATTTTATTAACATATAATATGGTTAAGTATTTATTTAAATTATATTATATTATAGAGTTATAGTGATTTTAATAAATTAAGGTTGAGAAGATGGATTTGAAATTGATATGAAATTGTATTTAATTAAGAGTTATATTTAATTAAAATCGATTTGGAACTTATTGAATTTGAGATTTTAAAGGATATGATTTTATAACTTGATGTTGGTTTAAAGTGATTAATAAATATTTCAAGTTTGAGTTTATTTAAATGATATTGAATTTATTATGTAAATATTTCAAAACTAAATAATAGTAAATTGAATTTAATATATATGGAATGATCAAAAATTTAGTTTTGAAATTATGGAATATTCAAAGCTTCGAAATATACATTTTGAAATGTTATATTTTCAAGTGTTTGATTTCGAAAGTGTTATAACCTTGAAAATGCTATGATTCTGAAAAAAGATATATTTGAAATGGAAATGATATCGTATTTGGTTTTGAAATGGAAATGATATCGCATTGATATGGTTTTGAAATGACAATGATATTTTGGTTTTGAAGTATAAACTATTTTGAAATGAACGCGGTGTTATAATAACGTTTGGTTGTTAAAGAAACCGGGATCGGAAGTTGTCATACTCTCTGCCAACTCCGAAAACCACTTTAACAACAGTGTACACACTGGAGATTCCAGAATGAAGTAGGATGGTGGCGACGTTCTATTAAGGTATATACGTGAACCCGACTCCCGTGAGTCGGCATAAGGTGGCTAAAACAGGAGCAATTGATGGGCTAATGAGGTAGCTCCTCTGATCGGACACACTTCTTCGATACCATTCTATTACTTTGTGGTTGATTGGGTGCACCTTGATTTTTGAGAGTGTGGCTCGAGGTGGACGGTTGTGGCTGCTACGCGTTACCACCGGTACGAAAGTGCAATTGGTATATCTACCCTGGCATTTCCTAGTTGTGTCGTATCACCTACCCTAGCGAGACCACTACGAGTTTGTTTTGTGTCGTACCTATGGAGTATCCTCTGGTAGCCTCCCAATCTGGAGGTATTACGGTATCGTATAGACTATTGGCACTATATATGTGTTAAGGTGGAAAATGTAAAGCCTTAACGCTATTTTAAGTAAGTTTACTTTACTTTAGACATTATTATAATAGCGTATATTACTACATAGTAGATAGTTTAACGGATCCTTAGAGGATGGTTATCCCAAGCATCCTTTGAGTTACTTGTATTTCAGTTGTTATTTCGCTTCAGTTGGATTTATTGATATTAGAATGCTAATCCTGACTCGAGTGTTTTGTGTTTTACTTTACTCTCGGGTCAGACTGAGTGATTCAACTTTTGATACTCAGCTTAGGAGTTGGAGCTTCGCTTGGAGACCCAACTATCTATCCAGCTTTCAGTTATTCAGTTGATTCCAGTGATGTATTCTGATCTTGTATTTGACTATTGTATTTGAGACTTTTGTTGTATTTCATTTAACTCTATTATGTATATAGTAGCTTCATGAACTACTATCTTTTATTTCTGCTGTATATTGTATATTACTTTGTGTCTGTGATTCTGTGATTTATTTACTTACCATATATGCTGAGCTTTGCCAAATATAAATTAACAACTTGATATTTTGAGCAATTCAATTCCAGTATGTTTAGATGCGAATGGTTGAAAATATCAGGTCATTACACAAAATGCCCTTATTACAACCCCCAAATCAATTTTAGCAAACCCTAGTTTTTCTTAAAACCCAAAAGAAAACAACAAACATCAAATACTGTAAATTACTGAAATCAATTAGTATATAAGATGGATTAGCGTTAGAGAGACTTACTTTGATTTTTTTTTTTCTAAAATTTTTGGAGTTTATTTGGAATTAAAAACTTTAATTTTTCTTTCTAGGTTTTGAGAATAAAGGAGGAAATGGCTTGGAGAGTGTAATTGAGAAGGAAGACTTCTCCTTTTTACTTATAGTCTTAATGGGCTAGGTTTTATATTAAAGTCGATAAGGACCCAATGCATTTCTATTTTATGTTAACCAAGCCATACTCTCTACTTTTAGAATTTAAATTCCTTTTCATCACGAATTTGAAACATAACTAATACACTTAATTTCAAGAATGTTCCCGTACGTTAAATAAATAAATAAAACATTTTAACTCTAATGAAATTCTTATTTATTAAAATGAGCATTAGTTTCAAAAATGTTTATTTACAAAAATGATTACCTCAAAATATTTGTTTAAGAATTCTCATATTAAACTCAAATCCTACTTATTATTTTAATGAAACACTTAAGTTCTAATTTCTCAACTTCAATAAATGAGAATTCAAATTGTTCGTTAAAATTTCAAGTTCATTTTTTTATTTTTTTCTAACAACACCGAAAAATCATGGTTGTTACAGGCTTCCCCCCTTAAGACATTTTGTCGTCATAATTCCTTAATGAAAGAAATCCATAATATAAATTTCCCCTTAAAATAATTATTAGTTAACTGGTTTCTAATTTCATTTCAAAAATCACCCAATTAATATTACTCCAAATTATAGCACTAAACTTATATTTATAGTTATCAAAAAATTTCAAAATTCTATCTGCTATGAGCCTCTTTCATTCTCTGTTTGACGAGATCAGAAATCCTAGACGTTCACGAATAGAGTTGGGGCTTAAAAATCAACTTCTCCCCAGACTCCAACCAACATGATGGTGAAAAATACATGATCTCCCATGAAAGGATTCAAAGGGAGTCATGTCATAACAAAATCGAAGTCTACCACCGAAGGCGACTTCAACAAAACGATTTGATGTCCCATGCGCCTACAGTAATTAAGAATAAAGTCATGAAGAAGGTCATCCATGGTTCCATGTCCAATTGGACAAGAATTTGGCTTGGATCTCATGAATTGTAAAGGCTTAGCTAAAGTCAACAAATAATATATTCCATTCAGACTCGAAAAGAAAAAGGTCGAACTCGATCTTGGTTATTACTAGAACGACACCAAAAGAAGGGCACATATTTGAAACTCAAGCTCGAATTACACTATCTTATTACAACAATAGGTCGTAAAAATCATAAGTAAATACCACATGAAAAGGCAATGGTATAAGACCATGTCGCATAGCTCAGGCAATCAGAACAAAAGATTAGATTTGGTTTTGATTCTATTATAATAGACAAACAACAGCTCTTAATAGAGACTTTAAGGCCCGAACACCAGCCTTAAGTTGAATTCCAGATAAGAATTTAGGAAAATTCTCAAGTACTGGAATGCACGAATTCAATTTTAAAGACGCAAGAATAACTTGGGAGAAGATAAGAATAAACTTATCGAGACATTCTCGAAAGGCTAACATGAAAGTTTTACGATATAAGTCATATTGCTTGTCACAAATCAATGCCTCTAAGTACTAGAAAGGATAATAACAAATATAGAAATGGGTAAAGATGTTAACCTCTATCACCCGAGGCTAATGCAAATAATTGTAAGATTGAGTTGAAATGAAACTTTAAGCACTACGAAATTGATCGATCAAATCGTCAATTGAAGGCTAAAGGAATTGGCAAGGGACATATTAATCCCGTAATGCCTAATGCATAGATAAAGGGAGTTGTTAGTTCTCTAATTACTATAATAGCTTTACCCAAAATGAAATTGATATAAAAATTGGTGACGTTTGGGTAGCAAACTCACAACAGGATTGAGCACATTAGAGAACAATATACAATATGGAACTCAAGACATTCCCCGCTTAATTGAGGCTCAAGAGGGGATTAAGATACTTTGAAAATTTTGAAATTGATATTCCAGAGGATTAAGGATAATTATTAATTTAAATCGGGTTGGAAGTGGTGGAGAATTCTTTTAAATCATAGGATAAGGGCTACCAATGGTTAAATAACCCATTCTCTACATCCTACCATCCAAGGCATTTAACACAGAGAGATATAACACAAATAGTTTGCCACACAGAACAAGTTCTATGACCTATCCAAAATATTGAGGCTTGAAGACCCCTAGCGAGGGTTAATGAACCTCGAGGGAGCGATTAAACAACCAATATTCAAAGATAAAGTGGATTCAAGCTCCTTCAATGCAAACGAATAAGACATGTCCGAGTAGAAGGATCTGAACAAAAGATTTTGGAATGGAATAAAACTTCCTTAAAATTTGGAATTCATCTGTAAAATTTCAATATATAATACATGCACTTAAATAATTTTTATTTAAAATAAATTCTAAATTTTCAAAAATTCGCTACATATGTACATAAGGAATGATAAAACTCTTATAAGTTTATCCTCTAAAATCACTTTCAACTCAAAAAAAATTCTTCACATCTATTATTGCCAAATTCAAAATCTTTTTCCCAAATCTTTTTTACAAAAAGTTTCAATAAAATTTCTTTATATGAAATTAAAGACTTCATAATATCATTATTGTACTAAATGCAAAAAAAAAAATTCAAAATATTTGAGAATATTAATTTCAAATGGTTTTAATATATATATATATATATATATATATATATATATTCTTCTAAACTATATCTCATACATTATGTTCTACTATCTTGTCTAAGAGTCTTTAGAGATCCCTATCGATAACGGTGATTAAACACATCGACCAGAATCCGTAAAATACCTAACGGACAATCTAACACAAATCCATTTCAAAATATGCCTTTATAAATCTATCTTACTTACAAAACCACGCTATGATAAAAGCCATAATGTCAATATTCATAATTCCAAAAGAACTCAATATATCAAAGAGACTCAAATACAACGACCTCGGAATAAGATAGGACTCTTTAGGGTAGAAGAGGATGTGCCTCTGGGCTGTGAATGGGTATAGATACTAGAATGCGATATATGGAATACTATGGAATTAAAACATTCCTAGATGTATTCCCAAAGGTATTGGAACTCCTGATGGGGATAGGGACTCAGGAAGGTTTAGTAATGAGAAGATATTCCTATCATCCATCGCGATAAGGTATGAAAGCCACTAGATAAAGATTTAGGATACCCAACAAGCTATCCTTAAAAATACGCTGTATTATGTGCACATTATTCTGGTTCTGGACCGTATAATCATATTTTATTTTGAACCTGGCTCTAATACCAAGCTGTGATGCCCTACTCGGATACCTACGCCAACAAAGAGTATTACTAGGTAATACTATCTGCTAGTGCAGGAATAGGGTTGGTTAGGAGCGACCATCCATGAATTTCGTCTTAAGCGAGTATCGAATACGTTGATCAGGTGGTCTGAATTAAAAAATTTCTTTCGAGGAATCGACGTACTCAATTTAGGCTTAACACAAAATTACGATGGCTGAGGATCAATTCAGAAAATTATATGATAATATAACCGTTCATAGATCACATAGCATATACATGCATGTACGGACAGTGGAAACATGTAAGAAGAGTTACATAAATTATGGCTATTGTGAAACACATATGAAAAACATAGCCCAATCAAAAGAATATACATGAAGGAGTCTACCTCGATAAACATATACGACTACATATGGACATGAACACTAGGAAACATAAGCAAGACGACTTCCTAAAACATGAGCAAAGCTAGATAGAGTCCAATGCAGCAGGCGACTAACCAGAAACGACTCGGTCTGACCCGATTATTATATAAAATAATAAATGGATCCGTCTAGCTTAAATAGAGATGTAAGTGCATATATGATCAAGTTAATCTCAAGAGTAATCCATAAGCCCATAGTGGCAGGTAAAAGCATGGTATTTAATATCATACATGCTGTGGTAAATGCATGAGCCATAAAAACCCATAGCAAGGAAGTCCTCGAACAAACTTGAATCACTGCACAAGAGTGTTCACCAAACTCCAATTATCAAAGCATAAAGCTAACAATTAAAGCTTTCGAAAACATTTTGGTGAAAATAATTCAATGCAAACTCAAAAGCCCTAAATGGTGAAACTCTTAAAAAAGTCTTAAAATTCCATAAATATGTAATCACAAATATTCAGTTTACAAGTAGCTTCAAAGCTAATTCCCATAAAACATATTAAATAAGATTGGTGACAACATCAATTCATAAATCCCAGAAACTATCAAAGAAATCATAAAAGGGGGCCAAACTCAAATGGCTAGGCCGCACATGCAAATAGACCAAAGGTTATAATTCAACCAAATGGTATTCTCGCAATGGCGTGGTGACCATCCTCTATAAATACAGTCGTATGTGGACCAAACTGGCATTCAGGCAATGGCATGGCGACCATCCTTATTATGACTAAGAAGTCGTACAAAGGCCAAGCCAGTATTCTGGTGATGGTGTGGTGAACATCCTTTATTACGACAATAGCACTAAGGCATATCATGACTCGAAAGCCCTCTAAGGGTAAGTGTCATAAGCTTTCAGGTAATAACCAAATAAGTGACAACAACATGACCCATACCACACCTTCTTACTCAAATGTTTATTATAAGTTTGCCAACTTCACTTGTGTATTACATCAATCGAACATGTCCGAAATTAACCGAAAAAGTAAATTCATATGTTCCATATAAAATATTTTACTAAATTTTTTAAATCTCTTTCTCGTTCGCTCGAAGAGTGCAAAAACGTGTGATTATAAGAAAATATTTTACTTTAAGAAAACTAGTTCTAAAATGATTTTTCGAAACACTATAGAAATTATTTTCTTTCAAAATCTCTTTATTATTAATAAATATATATTTATAAATATATTAAATATGCTTTGGGAAATTATTATTTCTAATAGAAATCGATTTAGAAAAATATTAATTCAAAACTAGCTTCTAATCGAAAATTTACTAAAGAAATTGTTTCTAAAACACGTGGACAAAAACCTCAAATTCAAGAGCAATTGAATCCAAATATTTTACATCAAATGCTCATAAAAATCAAAAATTGATAGCTTAAAATGTTAACAATACTTAGCTTTAGCATTCACAAAGAAATGGTTACGAAACAACAATTAATATTGCACAAAACTTAGCAATAGAACTCAGGACTGCGGCATATTTAGCCATATCAACCCTTTAAAACTCAAATTGTGATAAAGCATAAAACAAAGAAGTTGAAGATGATTTCCTTAGCTCTAGGTCATAAAAAATCAACCAATTCGGACTTATGAAAAAAAACTTATGGAAATTTTATTATCACGACGTAAAATTACAAAACTCTAAATAATTGAAAATTTGACAAGGCTGCAACTTAAAGAGCCAATTAGACCCTTTAAAATCCAAAATCTTATAAAATATAAGACGTAAAAGTTAAAGATGATTATCTTAGCTTGAATTCAAAAAAGGAATCAACTAATTCGGACTTACGAATCAAAACGTATGGCAATTTCATTATTAGGACATAAAATTACAAACTCCGAATAATTGGAAAATTGATAGGGCTGCTGCTTGAAAAGCCAATTAGACCCGTTAAAACACAAAATCTAATAAAACATAAAACATAAAAGTTGAAAATGATTACCTTAGCTCGACGTCAGAAAAAGAATCGACTAATTCAGACTTATGGATTAAAAGTTATAGCAATTTCATTTTCAGGACATTAAATTACAAACTCTGAATAATTGGAAAATTGACAAGGTTACGACTTAGAAAGTCAATTAGACTCTTTAAAACACAAAATCTGGTAAGACATAAAACATAAAAGTTATGATTATTTTTAGTATCAGGTTTCAACTTAAACAAATTGCACAGGTCAGAGCTACACCATCGGTTTCAAACTCAATTTCGACCCTCAAAACTGAATTTATAGCTAATTGAAATAAATTTTTACCACAAAAAGAACAAACTCAAATAGGTTTGAAACATGTATGATATCACTATTTTACTTCTGCACATTTTCCTAATGTATTTTCAACATGCATAGAAACGAAAAATCATCTTCCAAATTCCCAAATTCAACCATAGATTCATCCAATACAACCAAAACAAACATGCAAATTGAATTAAGCAAAAATTATGAGTTGTTATTCACTTGAAACTCTTTAATTAGCTTGCCATAACTCCCTTATTACAACCCTCAAATCAATTTCAGCAAACCCTAGTTTTGCCCCAAACCCAAAAGAAAACAACAAACATCAAATACTATAAATTACTGAAATCAATTAGTATATAAGATGGATTAGGGTCCAAGAGACATACATTGATTTTCTCTAAATTTTCTAGAGTTTATTTAGATTTTAAAACTTTGATTTTTTTCTTTCTAGGTTTTGAGAATAAAGAAGGAAGTGGCTTGGAGATTGTAATTGAGAAGGAAGACTTCTCCTTTTTACTTAAAGTCTTAATGGGCTAGGTTTTATATTAAATTCAATTAGGACCCAACGCATTTCGATTTTAGATTAACCAATCCATACTCTCTACTCTTGGAATTTAAATTCCTTTTTATCATGAATTTAAAGATATAACTAACACGTTTAACATTAAGAATGTTCCAGTACTTCAAATAAATAAACAAAACATTTTAACTCTAATGAAATTCTTATTTATTAAAATGAGCACTAATTTCAAAAATGTTTATTTACAAAAATGATTACTTCATAATATTAGTTTAGGAATTCTCATATTAAACTCAAATCCCGCTTATTATTTAAATAAAACACTTAAGTTGTCGTTTATCTACTTCAATAAATGAGAAGTCAAATTTCTCATTAAAATTTTAGTTAATTTTTTTAAAAATTTATTCTAACAACACCCAAAAATTAGGGTTGTTATAAAACATCTACCACTAAGTTAAACAAGAGAAGCGATAATGGATCACCCTGCCTTAAGCTATGTTTTGATTGAATTTATTTCCTAAAATTCTGTTAACCATTATGCTAGAATTACCTGTTTTAAGCAAAGTCATAATCCAATCAATCCATTTACAACTAAAACATCTAGCCAGTAAGAAATCAATAAGATAATCCTAATCCGCCGAGTCAAAAGCTTTCACAAAATCCAGTTTAAGAAGTGCACATGTAATGTTATTCTTACAACAGTGATTAATGTACTCTTGAACAACAGCCACTCCATCAGTGATATTTTTGCTTCTAGTGAAAGCGGTTCGTGAACAATCAATTTGATCAGTCATTCTTTTGCTAAGTCTATTAGCTAAAATTTTGAAATAATTTTAATCTAACGATTAATCCAAGAAATTGGTCTAAATTTTTTTAAATTATTAGCATTGACTTTTTACGTAATAGAATGACGTTTGCAAAATTAAATCTTTCTAGTTGTAGCTTCCCATTATAAAATTCATTAAACATGCTAACTAAATCAAATTTGAAAACATCCCAAAATAATTTGTAAAGTAAAATGGGAAATCCTTCGGCACCCGAGGATTTATCACTAGACATATCATTAATAGCTTTCAAAATCTCCTCTTTAGAAAAAGGATTATCAAAATCAGTAAGGCTAATTCTAGATTCAATAGGATAAAGTTCATTCCATCTAATTATTATTCTATGCTTATTCTTATTGCCAAAAATCCTTAGTAATCGATAAAGCCTTATTTGGATCTCTTTGATCAACCAATTCAATAATATTCACAAAAATAGAATTTATCGTGTTACTCCATTTCCTACCATTAGCCGTATTATGAATTTTTTTGTATTATTATGACCTTCATTAATCCATTTAATTCCATATCTCTGGTTCCACATAACCTCTCCTTTTTTTGAATCAGATTAAGCTCTTCAAATTAGCAAGAACATTACGCTCTTCAAGATTTAATTATCTAGTTTATTCAATCTTGTTAATTTTAAGAATTTCAAAAAGTAGGTTTTCTTTTTTAATTTTAATACCGCTAAAACATTCTTGCTCCAATTTTTAAGAAAAACCCTAAGACCCCTAAGTTTTAAAATAAAAGTCTTTACAGAATTATCGGTATTTCTAATATTATAAAAATTCATTGACATCCATTTAGTTTTAATTAGATTTGAGAAATTATATTATAATAACCACATTTTTTCAAATTTAAAAGTTTTATTAACAATTTTATGACGATCGCAAGTAAGAATGATATGGAAATGATTAGAATATGTGTACGGCAAATCAGAGACTCTACAAATAGGAAATTTATCTTCAATTTCATCACCGATGAAAAATCTATCTAGAAGAGCCATAGAAGAGGATTCCCTTGTATTACTCCAAGTGTATTCACTGTTAGATAGAGGTAATTCAATCGAATTAGAATTAATAATAAAATGGTCAAATTCTTCCATAGAAGAGAAATCACCTTCCCAAGGTGAACGATCCTCTAAAAAAGCGTAACATTGAAATCATCGCCCATAATCCAAGATCCAGGAGCGAATGATCTAAATTCCAGACATTCCTTCCATAGAACTCGACAACCAATTTTAAAGTTTGGCCCATAAATAGTAGAAATATTTAATAAATAGTTATCTCCAAGGTTAATGAGAATAATATATGGAGTGTGTAGCTTAGTAATAGTTTGAAGGAGCTTAAAAGAATTATCGCGCTACCGTATAAGTAAACCCCCAGAAGCACCAACAAAAGGCAAACTAGCCCAATATTTAAAGTAAAAGCCACTTAATCTTCTATAAAAACCAATATCAGGACAATCTATTTTTTGTTTTTTGTAAAAGGGCAATATCAATAAAATAATCTGTAAAAAAGCTCTGATTTTATCATAAATCAATAAGACCCTTAATATTCCAGCTAATAATCCTCATAATCAAGATGATCTAGCCCTCTTTATTTCTCTACTCCTAATGTAAGTAGTATCTAATTCAACATTAGTAAAAATAATAGCGGTATCTTTAGTTAACTGATAAATCTCACTGGTAGATAAACTACCTAGAGCATATGAAGAATAAGTACTACCTAACCTAGAAGTCATACCTGAGCTTGAATTCGTAGTTCCACTCATAGCACTTGAATCAGGTGACTCACCCATAAACGAAGAATGACTGCTACAAATCCTAGCACTATGACAAACAACACCATTAACAGTAACAGATTTTCTATGCCTTCCTCTCTTAGAAGATGAAGAAAAAAATAAGGCACTGTTATCAATATTATAATCACTCCCAATATCCATGGAAATGTTTGATGCAATATGATGTACAACCTATGCAATAGTAACACCAGCAAAGCAATCCCCTCTACCTCCAAAAAGAACACCATTTTTTACCTTTTTAAAATCCTCATTCATATAAACACCTAAATTAACAACAACCTTTGAAAGCAATAATTTATTAGTCATTTGAATACTGATAGAGTTTAACCCATCCTCGGACTAAAACCCATCATCGCCACGGTAAGAATGTCTCTTTATAAACTCTCCATCATCTCCAGCAAACCGATCACCATAGCAAGCCGGTTAATCCATATCATTGAGATTCCTAACCCCATCACAAAATCGATCTCCGTACAAAACCAAGATACTAGAGATAGTATCATGTACTTATGCCTTTTTAACATGCCTTTTGGCAAGGCTGTATGCAGGTGGATTTAACCCAATATACTTCATGATTATTGAGGCTGGAATATCATAGATTTGGCTCAACTTGGTGGATGCATAATAAATTACGAATAGTAATATGAAGCTCGGATTAAACATAGTCGACAGATAAACGATGCAGGGTGATTGGAAGATGGATATTGAATTGAATAAAGAAGGATCAACATGAGGTGCTTTGATGTGGTATGGGGCATATGAGGGTTCAACATGATTGGGCTCGACATAGGAAGGGGTCGGCATGATTGGGATCGACATGGAGGGTTTGGCATGCTTAGAGGGGTCGGTATGGGTTGGCTTCATTGAAGAAGGCTTGGCATACTCGAAAATGAGGGATCGATATGATTAAATAGGCAATGGGTCGGCATGGTCGAAGCAAAGGACGGATCGGTATGGCCTATGGAAGATGGAATGGTAAAGCATGTGAAGGAAAGGATCAGCGTAGCATTGCGTAGAAGCATGGATCAACATAGGTGATGATAGGGTTCAGTGTGGATGGTCGCAAGAGTGATTGGTTTGTTCCAATATCCAAGCAAGAGGAAGGTTTTGGCATATCAGATGGGTTCGCAATCTTCAATTAACAACGAGGGATCGAAAAAGGATAAAGTGGGAAGCATAATATCAAGGGGTCAGTAGCCTTATTGGGAAAGGAAGGGATCGGCTAGATGGAGAAGGATGGATCATATGTTCTAGTATGGAGGAATTAGCGTTGGTTTGAATAAAGGGATAACATTCGGCATGACTATGCCGATCATTATTATTTAGGTGAGTTGGGCTTGAAGATCATTATGGTAGGCCTATGTAGGTGAGACAAACCAGTAGCCGATGTTTCACCTATAAATACAACATGCTTGGCTTCAAAAAAAGGACCTTCTCCCTTTTGCTTCTCATCATCTTCAACCTAGAGATCACTATACCATTTTTATTCTGGAATCTTGGATTGTGACTATAATCAAATTTCAGTATAATAAAAAAGATTGTTCTAGAGTGGACACAGGCCGGAGTTAGCCGAACCACTATAAATCTTGTCTCATTCACTTGCTTTCATTTTAATTTGATTATTCTTTATATTAAATTCTCTACATCATATACTATCTGTGATCTATGACTGAATATTGGTGCTTTCACATATAATTGGGTGTTGGCGACCAATTTTGACGCCAACATTTTAGTGTTTTCACCGAGAAGGCTTGCACTCAGGGATTTTGGAGTTAGGATCTTGGATTTGAAAGCTTGGGAACTTGGATTTTGGTAAAAATGGCTAGGCAATCAACAAGGAGACAGAGGACAGAGAGGAGTCATCATGAAGGAAGCCAGGAGGCTTCCTCAGGAGCTAATTAGACCTTAATCTTCATTACCAGAGATGAGGTGGAAACAATGATGGATCCTATGTAGGAAAGAATGATGAAGAGACAGGAGGAAATGATGCAGAGCCTACTCCAACAGATTGGACAAGCTGGAGTGCAAAACCAAAGGAATGACAAAGTAGGAATCACCGATAAAGTGGATCATGGAGTTGGGGCAGCGGGTATTGAGGAAGTCCAGAATCAGAACCAAGGAATTGGAACAACCAAGATACGGGAGAGAGTGGAGCCACCAAGAATAGCTATTGACCAACCAGGAATGATCGGACAAAGCAATGCCGATCATTATAGAACGATCAATGCCGATCATTCCACACTCGGGGGCATGCCTCCGGGTCATATTGGTTCCACTATAGGAAGGATACCGGGTGGTACTATGCAGTTTGACATTGATGGGGAAATGAATGCTCGTCCAGAAGAACATATTTTAGGGTTCTTGCACGGACTCAGGGAGCAGGTTGGAGACAATGGACGAAGACTACCGCTGGATGACAATGACAGGTTGGCCGAAATGATCAGATAGGCCATGAAAGGAGCCTTGGTAAATAAAGATTGGAAGATGTGAAAAGGATCTCCTTTGCTTCTACAATTAGGCAAGCTAGGAATCCACCGGAATTCAAACTGCAAACCCTGGAGACATATGATGGAAGAATGGATCCTACTGTTCATCTGACAAGGTATACAGGGTACATGGAAGTACCGAGGGCATCGGGAGAGTTCATGGCACGGTGCTTCCTTTTGTATTTTATGGATACAGCAGCACTACGGTTCAGACAACTGGAAAGCAGCTCTATTGGTATTTGGAAAAAATTAATCAAAAGGTTTATGGGGCAGTTTACGGTTCACATCTCTAGACTTAAAAATGTGATGAGTCCGACAACCCTGAATCAGTGGACCAAAGAGTCCCTGAGGAGTTTTCTAACACGGTTTACTGCTGTGGCGACATTGATGGATCATCCACACCCATCCATGGTTTTGATGGCAGTTGTATCTAGCATTACTGATGGAACGGAGTTCAAGGATTCACTAGCACGAAATCCACATGTGGATTTAAGGGAGTTTTACCATGAAGAAGAAAGGTTCCTGCGATAGAAAGATGCATGAGCAAACAAACCAGAGGTGAAAGCAGTGCAAAGTGGAGGATCAACAGGAGACGTAAATAGGAATGATAAGGGCAAACAGAGGATGAATGAAGGTAGTAATATCTCGAAAAGGCAATGGAGAGAACCAAAATTCTCTTCTTACACGGATTTGAGTAAAACACTGGAAATGATTTATTTGGATACTTGAGGGTGCTTCCAGTACCGAAGGCCGGCAAAAGGGAACCCTTCGAATACGAGCGGGCATAAGGAAAGCACTGCCTATTCCATGACCTCGATGGGCACAATACGAATGACTGCAGGCATTTGAAGGATATCATTGAGGAACATGTAAGAAATGCTCATTTGTGACAATATATAAGGAATCAAGCTGTAGCACTAGAATAGGAGCAACCACCACCCACCACGAATGAAGATGGCAATGGATCAAGGCATCAGCGTCAGCTTGTTATTAGCTGATTGGACTTATGCATGGAATAAGTAATAGTCCCGCTATAGAACGACTATGTCACTTACACATGTACGGGATTGAGGAAGGTCCCTTGGCATGCTCTTAGGTGACGATGAACCGTGGTGTTCAGTTTTATGATTTTTTTTCCATATTTTGCAAACTCTGGTTTTTATGATACTATGGTTATTTGGTTTTTTCGGTTGTACGGGCTTTTATTTTATATTTTTACCAACTGAACTTTGGAATGGTTGAATCTGGATTAATGTGTGAAATAATACAGGACACGGTTACAGCCTGGACTGGGGAGACGGAACAATAACCGCGAGTTACGAGTCCCTTCGTCGAAAAGCGATAGGATGGACTTGAAAACGGATAATTCCTTGACTGGGGATCGAGGCCGGAGTAGGATACACCATGGATTAAGTCCTCGACTGGAGAGTCGAGGCCGGATAAGGATACTCAAGGATTATCTCCTTGCTTAGAGATCGAGGCTGGATAGGATACCCCACAGATTAAGCCCTCGACTAAAGAGCCGAAGCTGGAGAAGGATAACCATGGATAAGTCCACGATTGGAGAGTCGTGGTCGAAGTAGGATAAAGCGACCCGGAGAGGTCCCGGATTTGGATTAAATGGCCTAGAGAGGTTTAAGGATTTGGATATGGACCCGAAGAGGTCCCAGATTTGGATTAAATGACCCAAAGAGGTCTAAGGATTTGTATATAGATGCGAAGAGGTCCCAGATTTGGATTGAATGACCTAGAGAGTCTAAGAATTTGGATATGGACCCAAAGAGGTCCTGAATTTGGATTAAATGACCCGGAGAGGTCTAAGGTTTTGGATATGAAGCAAGAGAAGTCAGGATTAAATGACCCAGAGAGGCTAAGGATTTGGATGTGGACCTAGAGAGGTCCCAGATTTGGATTAAATGACCTGGAAAGGTTTAAGGATTTGGATATGGACCCCAAGAGGTCCCGAACTTGGATAAAACGATCCGGAGAGATTGTGGATTTGGTTAATGAATTTGTAATGGATTTGGAATTAGATGTTGACTCGGAAAGTTCATGGATTTCGCTAACGATCCGGAGAGGTCAAGGAATTGGATTAGCACCTGATTGGACTCTAGGTTGGATAATATAACGATCGATGGATTATAAACTTTGGATTTTGGACTTACGACAATTCAAAACACGTCTTCCTATCGCAAGGCTCGTTTTGAGGAGGAGGCAAAGTGTTAATCCGCCGTTTGGCAAGGCCGTATGCAAGCGGGTTTAACCCAATAGACTTCATAGTTATCAACGCTAGAATATTATGGATTTGGCTCAAATGGATGGATGCACAATCAACTTTGGATTGTAATATGAAGCCAGGATTAAACATAGTCGGTGGATAACCGATGCAGGGTGCTTGGAAGATGGATATTGGCTTGAATAAAGAAGGATCGGCATAAGGTGCTTTGATGTGGTATGGGTCGGCATAGGAGTGTAAGGCATGATTGGGCTCGGCATAAGAAGGGGTCGGCATGATTGGGCTCGGCATAAGAAGGGGTCGGCATGCTTCAGCATAGAGGGGTCTATATGGGTTGGCTTCATTGAAGAAGGATCGGCATACTCACAAATAAGGGATCGACATGATTAGTTAGGCAAGGGGTCGGCATGGTCGAAGCAAAGGAGGGATCGGTATAGCCTATGGAAGAAGGATTGTTGAAGCATGTGAAGGAAAGGATCGGCATAGCATTGCGTCGAAGAATGGATCCGCATAGGTGATGACTGGGTTCGGTGTGGATGGTCGCAAGAGGGATTGGTATGTTCCAATAGCCAAGCCAGAGGAAGGGTTTGGCATATGAGATGGGTCGGCATTCTTCAATTAACAACGAGGGGTCGGCAAAGGATGAAGTGGGAAGCAATAATATCAAGGGGTTGGTAGCCTTATTGGGAAAGGAAGGGGTCAACTTAGATGGAGAAGGATGGATTGGTATAATCTATTATGGAGGGATCCACATTGGTTTGGATAAAGGGATATCGTTCGGCATGACTATACCGATCGTTATTTTTGGGCGAGTTGAGCTTGACGATCGTTGTGGTGGGCCTATATAGGTGAAAGGACCCTGTAGGCGAAGTTTCACCTATAAATACAATAGGCTTGGCTATAGAAAAAAGATCTTCTCAATTTTGCTTCTCTTCATCTTCTACCTAAAGGCTACTATGCCATTTTATTTTGGAATCTTGGATTGTAACTGTAATAAAATTTCAGTATAATAAAAAGGATTGTTCTGGAGTGGATATTGGCCAGAGTTAGTTGAACCACTGCAAATCTTGCCTCTTTTACTTGCTTCCATTTTAATTTGATTATTCTTCGTATTATATTCTGTACATCATATATTATCGTGATATGTGACTGGGTATTGGTGCTTCCACATATAATTCGGTGTTGGTGGCCAATTTTGACGCCAACGGGCATGTCATCACTATGCATGACACCCTCTAAAACTCCACAAGCCAACTGCACATCATCACTCGATAACAAAACTCACTGCGAATGCTAACATCTTCCACATAGTCAGTAAAAATAAACCCATCATCAGAAACAAAAGCATCATCACGAGAGACAGTCACTCTGTTAGCTTCAAAATCCTCAAAAACTTCCATCAAAATGCCAGAATTATCATTGCAATTATAAAACACAACAACACCATTATATTTTTGTTCATCATCACAATAATCATTAACTTCACAAAGCACACTAACATCTTCCAAATAATATGATGGAAGAATATCATCATCAGAAACATGAGCTACAATAATCTGATTATTAAAACCATCAAATTCTCCTTCACAAAAACTAGACCCCTTATAAATGTCTCTATCTGTGCACTCCTCCTTCAAACTGTCAAAATCAACACCAATACACCCCTGAACCAAAGACTCAAGCTTGTTTTCATATACCAAAGATTCAAGAGATGGTGGAATAACAATATTAACATCATTACACATAGATATTCTATCATCTTCTTCGATCAAAACAGGGTCCATTCTATCATATCAAAAATGTTTTAACGTTGTTTAGCTATTGTTTAATAGTATTTTAAAATTTGTTTACTTCTGCTTAATTGTTTTGAAGTTATTTATCAATATTTTAATATTATAAAAAGTTATTTATTTAAATAATTAATATTGTTTGAAGATAATTAATAATTACTATTTATTATTAATGTTTTGTAATTTATAATAGTTACTGATTAATAATGTTTTTCAAGTTAATAATTATTATTTATTAGTAATGTTTTGCAGTTAATAATAATTATTATATAACAATGTTTTGAAGTAAATATTTATTATTTACTTATAATGTTTTGAAGTTCTTAAATATTTTACTATTAACGTTTTGGAGTAAATAAATTATTATTTTAATGAAGTTGGAAAGTAAATGTATTAATTATTTAGGATGTATAAAGTAAATAAACCTATCTAATTAATTGAATTTATAAATAATAAATTGATTTATAAAAGGAATCTCTTTTAATTGAAGAGATTTAGTAAGGAGTTAATAAATGAAAATTGGGTTTGTATTTATAAGAACTTTTAAAAGGCTTTATAAAGGAATTTTATAAAGGATTTTCATAAATCGGTTGTAGAAGGGATTTTTATAAAGGAGTTTTATAAAAGAATAAAGTTTTGTAAATGATTTATAGATTTATAAAAGAAGTTTGATAAATAGTTTTATAAATTTATAAAAGAGTTTTGTAACAGGATGTAGAAATTTATAAAAAAAGAGTTTTATAAATTGTTTTACCGATCAATAAGGATTTTTATAACTTGAAAAAAGATCTTTAAATTTGGGAAGAAGTTTTATAAAAGATTTTGGACATTTATAAAAGAAGTTTTATAAATGGTTTTGATAGTATAAAAGAGTTTTATATATAAACATGGAGATTTATTAAGAGTTTTATAAATGGATTTAGAATTTTAGTAAATAAGATGTCCATAAATAAAAGAGATTTATCAAAAGGACTTATTAAAGAAATTTACAAAAAATTGAGATTGAATTTCCCAAAATTGACATTTTTTGGTAGTATGGGCATACGTTTCATGCTTAACTCTGAAGGAATAGTATTTGGGTTTATCTTTATTTCCATTTCTTTAAAACAATATTTTTTAATCCTTTTGATATGATTTCGAAATAAGAATTTTTTTAAAATGTTTTGTGAGTATATTTATATCGTTGAGATAAGTATATGAATACAATTTCTAAGTAGGGAAAGTGTAGTGTTTTTGGGAATATACTTATCGTTGAGATCAGTATATGGATATTTTTTTAGGTATTGAAAGGAGTATAAAGGGTTTGTGATTATATCTTTGAAAAAGTATTTTGATACAAGTATTTAAAAAGTGATTTTAATTAATCAGAGAATTAAATAAAGAGGTTGGTGATTGCTTATGCGCTTAACCAATGTTAGTTTCCCTATGAAAATAAATTCCTGATTTGAATTTTGTTTTATTTAATAGTTAAATAACCAACTATCAAACTTGGCCAGTTTTTTAAACCTTCAGTTCGGAGAGACTGGGATTGTATATATTATCTGAAAACCACTTTAAACCGGCATAAGCATTTCGAATTGAAATATCTTAAAGATAATCGAAGACGGAGCTCTTTGAATTGCATGGGCTATTTATAACTAATCTTTAGGGTGGTTCCAAAATGGATGTAGTAGAAGTAGTGCCTTTGGTTTCGTTTAGACCCAGAATAACTTGTACGGATGAATGCTGGGATTGCATTTCTACCTGGAGGGCAGTGTTAACATTCCAAGTGGAATAGTTATTCAAAAGGTAAAACATAACCTCATGCCTCATCAACTGGGAATGACTAAAATCAGAGGAGATGTAGCACGACTAAGTGGGTTGCAGCCATTAGGGTATTGTGATCACCTTTTTAGATATATTCATTGATGGATTTTGTTGTGCATGAGAGACCTCAGAATGGTTGCAAAAGGACCATGGCGATGAAATATTCGGTACTATTCAGTATGGGTAGACCAGTCCTATGTTGGCAAGGAGTCCAAATGTGGCTCTTAGCACATTTTCTAGAGGTGTACTATGGTAGGTGGTACCCCAGTACCTTGCATTATATGGAATACATTCTCCAATAAGTGCCTTCGGACTTAGTTATATACCTACTATGCTGAAATTTAATTAATGTAACAATTTCTGCTATGATTCAATATTTACTTTAAACCCAAACAATATTATAATATCACTAGATTTCCTATGAAATGTTTTGTTTATCATAGGTTAAAAACCCATCCATGTTTATGTGCCGCGTGGTTTATAAGATTACTTTATTTTCAAAAGGTTTTATAACATTAAATTCAATTGAGTGTGTTTCTCATGCTAGTTTCCCAGACTGATCCGGGCGCTACTTTCATAGCTAGGGTGAGACCAAGCATATTTTCAGATCTATTTTAATACCTTGGATCTTCCGAAGATAAGCTGGGTGTCCAAGACGTATCTCTCGTATATTTTATTTTCACTGCACTAGTTATTTTATTTAAGAGCATTTGTGAGAACAGGTTGTTATAGCTGTCCAGGTTGATAGTTTATTTAGTGTACTCTATTTGATGTATGTACATTGCAATTTTTCTTTCTCTTGTAAAGATCTGTTTCATATTATATGTTACTCGTCACAATGTGAGATTCTATTCTGTCTTCTCTTTCTTTTTCCCCAACAATCCATCTTTCCGACAGTTGGAAATGGCACATGATTATCGTAGATATATTAGTCTCGACTTTTGAGGACCGAAAAGGCAGGTCGTTATCGTTGGTATCAGAGCTAAGGCTAAGCGAACACTTAGGCTTTGGTGGGATTTACTCATTTGAGGTAGGTTAAGTGAGATGCTAGGATAAGTTTGAGTGTATTATACACATATGAGCATGTATTTATTAGTGCTATAAAAATGTTTTATATTGTGTTGATTTATCGATTGAGTAGTTTATGAATCCTGATCGGTAAGAAGAAACAACGATATCAATAGGGGTTTCTAAACTCTTGAACGAGGTAGGACGACGCAATATTGCTTTGAAATTGGTTAAATGAAACAATTTGACATATATCATATTTTATATATAAAAGGGGTAAAATTTAAGAAATTAATGTAGTTATATATGGTATATTCAGATGTTAGAGAATGATTATATTTGATTATTATCATTTATTGTTTATGCCCGGTAGTTTAAGAGCATTTTTTGCTATAGCTAAAATAAATATGAACACCATGTGAATTCAACTTCAGGATTTTAACTATTAGGTGTTCGATGGTAATATTAGGTTAAAATTAAAATTTAACATTAATTAAAGTTGTTTATTATAATTAATAAAAAGATAAACATTTGTGAAATGTTTTATCCTAGAAGTGAAATTATATAAGTATGATTTATAATTAGGGTTATAAGTAAAAAGGATTTAAACGGAGAATTTAAGAACTTAAACCCCGATGTATTTTTTGGAAGTCGTTTTTCAAGTTTTTAGAGAAAATAGCACTAGTATTATTTTGTAAGTATTTGTTTATAGAAATGTTTTATAATGGATTTTAAAGAGATAGAAAGAACTAAACTCGCTTCGGTCGTTGGAAAATAATTCTGGTTATGACTGGACATCATTAGGGTCCATTTTCGAGTTTCGAAGTGTGAGACTGCTGCCATCAGAATTTTCTTTAGAGTTGTTTGGTAAAACAAAGTTCATTGCAGATTCCAGAAGTATGATTTAATATACAAAGGAGATTTATATATTATTATTATTTCTAAATGAATCGAAATAAAACGGGTGTTTAAATTCTAAAATTTTCAGTTAAGTGATATTATGGACTCATGTATCTTATCTATTTGGATAATTTGGTTTGTGTATCACATTTTGAGGTGTTGTCTGGTAATTTTCATTTGTTGAATGAAATGTAATTTTTAACGATTTTGGACAGTCAAAACTTCAAAATTTATTGAGAAATTGGAGCTAAGTTTTGTGAAACTATAATTTAAATAAGTTCCTATAACGGATAAAGCTGGGAAGATGATGAATTAAGATAATTTTATATTTGTGGAATTTCTTGGCTAAGAAAAAAGTTTGAAATTCGTATATATACTCTTAAGATGTAGAGAAGTGTTATACGAATATAAATTTAAGTTTTAAAGTGATCAATAAACAAAGTGTTTGAGAAAATGTTTATAAACTTAAGTAACGGTTTCATAGAATAGTTATAAAGTAAATGATTTAGTATTAAAGGAAATATATAAAGCAATATTGAATGTGAATAAAAAGAGAATTTATATAATTTAAGAGAAACCAATTGAATAAATAAGTAGTTATATGTAGATCATCCTATTCGCATAACTGTTCTGGTCCAAAGTCGAATACACAATTTTAAGGTGATTTAAACCGGCCTGAGCTAGGATTTTTCACTCTATTCTTAATGGCGAACACTTGATATGGATTTTTGACTTGATTTTGAAGATTTCTATCATATTATATGGCTATGCAAGGAGAACGATGGTTTCTAATTAAGGAACCTGATCGAAGTCTACATTAGAGTGATTGAGTAAACCATGCTAGTTCGAAAATGTAATCTGCATGACCGAGCGAGCGATCAGATTTAATATTGTGTATGGATGGTATATGTACATCGTATGAGCTTAATTTTAATTATATGTTTGACATTTGAAAATGCAAAATTATATGGCTATGAGTTGTTTGGTTGGATATTATATGTATGTAAGATGCAGGTTCATGGAAGCAAAGACAACTTTGATGCTTTTGGTTTCATGAGTACAGTTTGGTTGTACAACTAATAGGTACATGTTTATATTTTTTATTGCGTTTTATGGTTTTATACCCCAGATATAGGAGGTCATTCAGCTTTTATTTTTTCGTTGGTTTGGGCCCATAGTGGTGATTTATTGCTTTCCTGATTGAGCGGCGCAAAGGAGATGCTGTAGAAATTTTTTGTAATTTAATAGACTTAGTGTTTTAATAATCTTTTTTAGCTAATTTATTTTGAAAAGTTAATGGGTTTGGAGGCATTATTATTACTTCGGTAATTTCGGGGACGAAAAGTTTTTAAGCGGGGAAGAATGTAACGACCTAAAATTTTATAATTTGATTATGGAATATTTAATTAATTTTAAATACTGAAATATTGGTTTTAAAGTTAAATAACTTAAAATTCTAATATAGGGATTTATTTTAATATGTGAATTTGGAACTTAATATTTGAATAGTAATTTAGGATATGGGATTTTAAACTGAATATTAATTTAATGGATTCAATGGTCTTATTTAACTCCGATTAAATTAAGAAATAATAACGATGAATTCATTTTTAAAATTTATTTACAGTAATAATGGTTCAAATAAATAATAAGAAATTATATTTTAATGTAAAGAATCGATTTTTATTGACATATTTTTAATTTAATTTATTTGATTTTTCCATAATTTTTAATTGGGTAAATATTTAAGTTATCCATTGACGATTTTTCAGCAAACGAAGTTGTTTATGATTTTACAGAATCAGATAACAAATGTATATTATTATTGTTTTAGGGTCGCATCACTATTTTGAGCACGATTATATTTTTGTTTTGTCGTTCGCGGTTAGATGTGAATGAAAATCTGTGTGGCAAGATGCCAAAAATTACAAAATTAATATAATTCAATATTTAGCAATCCAATACCACCTACTTTCACTTGTATTTTTAGGTTCCAAAAAAATCAAAACCGAAACAAGGAAACTTAATATCCATTTTCATTTAAAAATCTCAAACAAATCATATAAAAATTTAAAAATTCAAAAGTAAGTACTTTGAACTTCTTGTAGTGAGATCTACGTGTTGATGACCTTTAGGGGGGCGGTCGAAGTTGGAGGGCTCGGTAATTCAACAGTAAGGAGTTTTAGGCATGTAGAAGTTAGGGTTTTGATTTTTGGAATTTTGATGTGGATTGGACAAAAGGAAGCTTGAATTTCGGTTTGTGGAGGAGTTTAGAATTTCATGGCCGAAGATGGAAGGTTGTGGTCAAGTTAAAAGGGTCGTGACCTATACGGTTATGGGTGGGAGAGGCTAGTGACGCGATTTAAACAGTGAAGGAGGACATGGTGAGTAGGTGACCGGGTGGTGGAGCTAAGGAAGAGAAGGAGTTTGGCGGTGTCGGTTGGCCATATAGTCGAGTGGTGAGTGAGAAGGAGGAGGAAGAAGCTTCATCTATGGAGTGGTTGCTTACTGTAGTTAGGCGGGAAAGTATTGGAGGAGGAAGTATTGAGTTATAATGGGTAATTAGTTTAAATGAAATTATAATTAGTGTTTGTAATTAAGGATTTAATTTTTATTTTAAATGTCGATAAACTATAAATATAATAACTCTATCGTATGAGGTCCAGCCGATGACGGAACTTTTTGTGTAGCATTCATAATGGCGAAGGCTTTGCAGTGGAACTAGTTTGATTAAGTTTGAGAAAGTGAAAATTTGGGCTAAAATCGAATAATTTTAGTTCAAAAACCAAAATGCCTCAGTGCCAACTGGAATTTCAGTGAGTCAAACTCATCTCTTTGGATAAATCAGCATATTAAATGAAAGATAAAATTTTACCTTTTGTGTGTGGTTGAAATTATCGGCTGATTGGTTCCACTTCGAAAAGCATTTAGTATTTAAAATTGAACTACAAGAAAATTTGTAGAAAAAATTGAATTTCTAGAAATTGTGATTATTAATTTCCAGTTATATTCATGTTGTTTTATTTCAGTTATACTCCTATAAAATAGATTGTTAAATGCTAAAATTTGACGTTGTGGCCATATTGGATGTGACACCGACATTTGTGAAAAGTTAAACCTTTTTAACAAAAAGAGAAGTAATAGCATTTGTTAAGTGCTTTGGTGGCTTGGCCTCAATTTAGTATTTTGAAGCACTATCAACTGCCATTTTGGCTTGAAATTAGTTTTTGATTGGGAGAATGATTTTGAATCTAACCTTTGAATTTTTTGGAATATTTATATTTAAGTGGATTTTAAACTTCTCTATTTTACCCCAACCTTTATATTTGTCTTTCCTAAACCATTTAGAAATGTTTTAAAGTTGTTCAACTATTGTTTCATAGTGTTTTAAAAATTACTTATTTATATTTAATTGTTTTGAAGTTATTTATCCATATTATAATATTGTAAATCGTTATTTGTTTAAATGATTAATATAGTTTGAAGATAATTAATATTTATTATTTATTACTTATGTTTTGGAATTTATAATAGTTATTTATTAATAACGTTTTTGAAGTTAATAATAATTATTTATTTGTAATGATTTGATGTTAATAATTATTATTTTATAATAATGATCTGAAGTAAATAATAATTATTTATTTATAATGTTTTGAAGTTATTAATTATTATATATTTAATTTTTTGGGGTTAATAAATTATTTTATTAATATAGTCGAAAAGTTAATTTATTAATTATTTAGGACGTTTAATGTAAATTAATTTATCTAATTATTGTATTTATACATAATAAATTGATTTATACAAGAATCTCATTTAATAGAAGTGATTTAATAAAGAGCTTATAAATGAACATGGTGTTTGGATTTATAAGAATTTTTAAAAGGCTTTATAAATAATTTTTATAAAGAGTTTTTAGAAGTAATTTTTATAAAGGATCTTTAGAAAGGAGTTTTATAAAGGAATAAAGTTTTATAAACGATTTTATAGATTTATATACAGAGTTCTATAAATAGTTTTATGGATTTATAAAAGAGTCTTATAAAGAGTTTTAGAAAACTATTAAAATAAGAGTTTTATAAAAAAAATAGAGAATAATAAGGAATTTTTATAACTTGAAAAGAGACCTTGAAATTTGGGAAGAGGTTTTATTAATGATTTCAGATATTTATAAAAAAAAGTTTCATAAATGGTTTTGGATATTTATAAAAGTGTTTTATAAATAAACTTGGAGATTTATTAAGAGTTTTATAAATAGATCTGGAATTTTAGTAAAGGAGATGTTCATAAATGAAAGAGATTTATTAAAAGGATCTTCTTCAAGAAATTTATAGAAGAAATTGAGATTGGATTTCCCCAATTGACATACTTAATTTTGGTGGTGTGGACATTTGTTTCATGCTTTACACCAAAGAATTAGTGTTTGGGTTTATCCTTATATCTGTTTCTTTTACAACATTATTCTTTTAATCCTTTTGATATGATTTTGAAATAAGAAATCTTTCATAATATTTTGCGAATATACTTATATCGTTGAGATAAGTATGTGAACATTTTCTATGTAAGGAAAGTGTAGTGTTTTTGTGAATATACTTATACCATCGAGATAAGTATATGGATATTTTTCTAGGTATTGAAAGAAGTATAAAGGGTTTGAGATTATATCTTTGTAAAAGTATTTTGATATAAGCATTTATAAAGTTTGATTTTAATTAATGAAAGGATTAATTAAAGAGGTTGATGGTTGCTTATGTGCTTAACCAATGTTGGTTTCCCAATGGAAATAAATCCCGGATTTGATTGTTGTTTTTATTTGATAGTTAAATAACTTACAATCAAACTTGTCTAGTTTTTAAAACCATCGTTGCTCGTTCAGAGATACCGAGATCGGATATACTATTCAAAAACTACTTCGAACTGGCGTAAGCATTTTGAATTAGAATATCTTAAAGATGATCGAAGACAGAGGTCTTTGAAGTGCAAGAGCTATTTACAACTAATCTTGAGGGTGATTCTAAAATTGTTGTAGTAGAAGTAATGCTTTTGATTTCGTTCAAATCCAGGTCGAACTAGTATATAAATGAATGCTAGCATTGCATTTCTGCCTGGAGGTCAGTGTCAGTATTGCAAGTGGGATTGCTATCCAAAAGGTAAAATGTAGCCTCAAGCCTCATCAACCGAAAATGACTAGAATCTTGGTAGATGCAGCAAGGCTGTGTGTGTCGCACCCATTAGGGTATTATCATCACCTTTCCAAATATTTTCATTTATGGATTTGGTTGTGCATGGGAGCTCTCAGAAAGGTTGCAAAAGCAACAGGAGTGATGAAATATTCGGCACTATCCAATAAGGGGTAGGTTGGTTCTGTGTTGGTAGGGAGTCCATGTGTGGCTCTCGATATATTTTCGATAAGTGTACTATGGTAGGAGGTACCTCGGTGCCTTGTTATTATATAGAATCCATTCTCCAATAAGTGCCTTCGGACTTAGTTGTATACTTATTATGCTGGAATTTAATTAATGTAACAATTTGGCTATGATTCAATATTTACTTTAAACCCTAGATACTATTATAATATCACTAGATTTCTTATGAAATGTTTTGGTTATCATAAGGTAAAAACCCATTCATGTTTATGTGCGGCGTGGTCTTTCGAGATACTTTTATTTTCAAAAGGTTTTATAACATTAAAATTTAATTAAGGTGTGTTTCCCATGCTAGTTTACTAGACTATTCCAAGCATTATTTTTCTTATATGCTCCAGTCAGAGCGAGCATATTTTCAGATCTATTTTGGATGACTTGGAGCTTCCAAAGAGGGATTGGACGTCCCAGACGTGTCTGTCATGTATTTTATTTCCATTCCATTAGTTATTTTATTTAACAACATTTGTAAGACATATTCTTATAACTGGCCTGGCTGATGTATGTATATTGAAGTTTTCCTTTCTCTTGTAAAGATCTATTTCCTATTATAAGTTACTCGTCACGATGTGAGATTATGTTCTTTCTTTTTCCCCATCAATCTATCTTTCTGGCACTTGAAATCTCAGCACGTGAATACCATGGATGTATTAATGTTGACTTCTGAGGATTGAAATGGTGGATGATTACAGTTAATATACTTACACTTGTGAGATAAGAATGTTTTTTCAAGTATTGAAATGTGTATATAGGGTTTGCGAAAATATCTTTTGTGAAGGAATTTTAAATCAAATAATCGGAAAGGGATTTAATTAATGAAAAATTAATTAATAAGAGGCTTACTGGATTCCACATGGAATTAAATGTATGTTTGATTGTTTTGCTACTTGATACTTAAATAACCGACTATCAAATCTTATCCAGAAATATAACATTAGAAATGTATAGGGGAAATATAAAAGTTACATGGCACAGTCACTTTGATGATGTTGTACCGTGTGTATAAATCTCGTTTTGTTCTCTTAGGACAAATGATAAGAAAATTCATCCGCTTATACCTTAGGAGTGATATTCGCTCTTATGTATTATCTATTTATTTCTAGAAGAACCAGATTTGAGTTTACCGGAACTATCGATTGGTTTTGGAGCGACCGGTAAGTAGGGGAGTGTACTTACGTGAGTTGATTTGAAACCATAACCACTTCAAAAACATATGCACGTTCTATACTTTGGAAGAGGTTCAGGGCTGGTACGAGGTTAGTGGAATAGAAGACGGAGTTATTTGAAGTGCAAGGGCTAATTTCCACTAATCTTGAGATTGATTGCAAAATGGAAGGGGTAGGAGTAGTGCCTTCAGTTTGTTCTTATCCTGAACAACTTGTATGGATGAATGCTGGCATTGCATTGTGCCTGGAGGGTAGTGTCAACATTCCAAGTGGGGTTTGCTAAGAGAGAAAAAAGTTAATCATGACCTCGCAAGCCTCACAATCCTGTACAAGGGATATGCTTCAGTATTATATGGTTTTCTACCATTAGAGTGGTCATTCCTCGATCTAGAATTGGTATTTACGGATTGGATATGCTTGCGCATGGGAGGAGTGGGGCCTGGGCTGGTGCACATATTTTGTAGCCGTGGTACCCAGAGAATGATGTAATCTAGTATGCCTTGTTAAAGGGGCAGCCGATTCTGATTTGTAGGAGGTCCAACCGAGGCCCTTGGTACATTTCTTTAGAGGTGTACCATGGCAGGCGGTATCCCGATAACCTTGTCATTGATGGAAATCCAATCTCTAATACATACCTTATGGACTTAGTTGTGCCTAACTACTGGAGTGTGGGATGCAAGTAGCTTTTTTATATATTTATTTTCTACCTCTAGACATTATTATAATATCACTGTATTTTATAATAAAAATGATTTGTTTATTGTAAGGTAAAAACACATCCGTGTTTATGTGCGGCATAGTCTTATGAGATACATTTATTTTGGAAAGTTTTAAAAACATAAAAAAATCCATTTGATTGTGTTTCTCAGGCTAGTTTACCAGACTGATCCGTGCATTACTTTTTTATAATGCTTGGGTTAACCCGAGCATATTTTCATAATTTAGCTAGACACTTTTGGAACTTCAGGAGACAATCTAGATCCTCTAAGATGTATTTACGTATTTTATTTTCCACTGTTTGTTCTTGTTTTTTTATTAGCAACTATGAGGACATGTTGTTATAACTGTTGCTAGCACCAAAATTGGCGACCAGCACCTAATTATGTAAAAGTACCAATATCCAATCTAATCACAGAAATATGAAGAGAAAAAAATAAAGAAAAAAATAAAAACAATCCAAAAGCAAGTAAAAAGAGGCAAGATTCATAGTGGTTCGACTAGCTCTAGCCTAGGTGCACTCCTAAATAATATTTTTTTATTATACTGAAGTTTGTTTACAGTTACAATTTGAAATCCAAGAATAAAATTGGCAAAGTATAGCCTAGATTGAAGATAAAGAGAAGCAGAAAGCAAATCTCTTTTCCAACGCCATGCTTGGTGTATTTGTAAGGAAAGGCGTGCACGGATCGAGCTGAAATTTTGGCATAAGGTTTGGAAAACCAAGACGAGGCCACCCAAAAAAAATTCAAGCCCATTGGGTCCCATAATAGGGATAGGTACCGATCCCTATTTTGGTGTCCAAATGGGGTCCGGTCCCTTTGTTTTATGATGTTAGCTATTTGCCCTCCATTTAATGCCATATGACTTACGTTTTGTGAGGTATTGCATTTTCCATGAGGTGGTGTTGCTTGAATTCTGATTTCTACCGGTCCCTCTAAAAGGATTGGTACCAATCCTTCTAATCTCTTCCAAATTCCATGCAATCCCTAGGGGAGCTTCGGCATATTGTATTATGCTTAGCCTCTAAGTTTCATGTCAATTGGATCAGTAGATATTGAGATACTGACTAATCACTGCTAGAGTTTGAATATGGCCGACCCCTATAAGGTAAGAGTGTCGACCCCTATGGAGGGATCGGTATTAATCCCTTCAAGTTGCATGTTTTAGGGTGCGACTGTGCGACCCCTAGGGTGAACTCCCTAGGGTCCCCTCTTCCTGTTTCTAGAGTTTCACTTTGATCCATGTTGTGGTTGTTGAGTTATTAATTATTTTCTATTGAAATGCACTTGCTTCTATGTGTTGAACCATATTCCATACTTCGAACATCTTCCTTTCTTATCCGTCAATCCCATTCAATCTTGACTTTATGTTATTTTCTGCACGTGATTTCTGGGTCCCACAATGTTCGCTCTGGATTCATCAGCCTCGATAATCGCAAAGTCTGTTGGGTGAAATTTGCCTACATATTGTCTTGGTAAAAGGCGGGTTAACAACTTTTCAGGCTTATGATTGGTTAGTTACTCTGTTACGTATGTATATTAAAGTTTAGTTTTCATTTTGTAAAGATCATTGGTATATTATATATTACTCATCAAGTTGTGAGATTATGTTCTGTCTTTTTCTTTCTTTCACCCCAATAATATGACTTTCCGGCACTTGGATGTTGACATATGAATACCGCGGATGTATTATTGTCGACTTCTAAGGATCGAAACGGATTGTTACAACAATGCCCCAGCTTTTCCAGCTCCATTGTTGACCGAGGGATAGTACAAATTTGAAATCGATGAGTGGTGGTAAGTTTATGAGATTTACTTTCCATATACGATCATTTGGTATTCCCGATAGCTGATTTATTGACTATCCATTATGCTATCTTTTTTGTATTTCATTAATCTTAGACGATTTCTTGCTCATTTGTAGCATTGGTATGCTTTGTTAGAAATGACTAAAACCAAAAGCGAGTGGAAGCCAAGCTATGTTTGGTTGCTCGGATTAGGGTATCTTCACATCTACTCGAGATTGGATTTAGTTGTATGCGTGCGAAGAAGTGAAATACTCTTGGGAATGTAGGCGGGGTCCGGCTTGGATGCATTCGACAGAGTTACAGAGTATATGACACTCTCAAGTATATCTGCTAGAGGTATAATTTCGGTATGGGGGCTCACCTCCTAGTCATTGTTGGATAATTACTTTTACTTGGTTTTGATTCAAACCTTTGAATTGATTCTTTCTTAATTGCATCGGGAAGTTTCTTCCACTCTTCACAATGTTTAGTTGTTTTTGTCCATTTTTTATAGCTGGACGCTGTTCTTGTGAGGTAAAATCCATTCCATATTTAACTGCATGGTCTTTCAAATTATTATACGTTCATCATATTTCTTGAGTTTTCTCATGCTAGTTTTTTAGACTGATCTAGGTGTTATTTTATTATAATGCTCAAGTCAGACAAAGTATTTTTCCAAACTATCATTGGTGGGACATGGAGCTCCTGGAGGAGAGATAGATGTTCCCTTGCCATGGTAATTTTAATTTTCTTTTTATTATACATACGCATCAGCAATTGTATGGTCAAGTAATTACAATTGTTCAGGATGATGACATTTATTTTTAACTCTAATATACCATGCATCATAGAGCGACAACTTTTACTACCTTTGTTATATTATATATTATCGTTCTACGATGAGATTCTGTTTACCATGTTTGTTTTCTTTTATTTTAACCCAATAATCTGCCTTTCTGGCACTTGGATGCTCGACATTTAAATACCGTGGAAGTATTAAGTGTCGGCTTTTGAGGGTCGAAAATATGTGTCATTACATAAACCTTGATATTTTTATAGTTATATGTACACATATTTTACTTACTAAAACAGCAAAGAAATCCCTAAGGATATCTTGCAAAACTGACTTCAAACTTTGTCGACACAAGGCATTTTCATAGCGCAACAGTAGCAACTTTTTTGCTTCTAAATTTCACAACTTTGTTTCACAAATTCTACAACTTTTCAAACCACTTCCTTGCTATCACGTACACTTATATATGTGTAGAGCACAACCAAACTATATTATCTTTATATATCAAAATACCAAAAAATTGAAATAGTTTAAATACATGGGGATTCAAAAGCATTCATAGCGACTATCACTATACGAACCATTTCTTTCCATTTCAAAATACAATCCAAACAAACATATACACAAAATTTCAAGGCTATGTCACACGTTATAGAGTTCATAGAAGTGACGATATACAATATAGAGTTGTCACTTTCTTTCAAAAGCAAGGGAGTCCAAATTTATAAATTTATCAGCTCAATATTTTATATTATATTCAAGCACGCATATATTCACATTATATACAAACAATTAGTGAGTTAACTCACTTAATAACCAAGTTAGTACAAGTACAAGCTTCACAAATATACAAACCCTTCCTACCATCACCAAAAGCTAAAAGTCTCCAACTTTAGCCTTCACAACACTAGAGCATGCTCCTATTCACCCTAGATTGCTCATGGCCTCAAGAGAGTGCACTATTTATTCCATTTATTTCCATATTTGAGTTGTCTTTTCTAGACACTGGGATTTTATAAGGCCTTTGTTAAAGTTAGAGGAAATGGAGTTGATTTGCATAGAAAAATGAAGATTGAAGAGGAGAAAAGAGCATGAATATTAGGATTTTATTTCATGGAACTCAGCAAAAATAAAATAAATCAAATGAAGTGTAAATTTAGTTTTTATAGGAGGCAAAATGCACCCCATATGCCCCTCAAGTTCCCGACCAAACATTCCCCGCTCCTTATGCACATCACTTCTCTTTTCAACCTTACTTAACCAAAACTTCTTCTTACCTTTCTTTAGTAAATTCCCAAACTAGCTCTTTCCCCTTCATAAATTTCTTCAAATTTCTTCTAGAAGCTTTTACTTACACAAATTACTTTTATTACCTAATTAATGACACATTAGTTAATTGGACAAGCACAATAAGTTCGAAATATTTTTATCAAGCAATAATTCGTTTATCGATAAAACGATTTTCAACACAATATTGATATTTCTTTGAAATGTTTATTTTTATAGACATTTTTTAGAAAAAAGTCCTTTATCATTAGTTATTAATTAAAAAAGCATTAACAAGGTCCTTAAATTAATTTAACCACATTAAATCGAAGATTCCAATATTTAAATAATTCGTATATTTAAATACTAAGTGTTCGAAATTCTAGATTTTTACATTTTTAGCCTCAACAATAAGAGAATTTTCATTAATATTGTCTTATTATAGTTCTTAATTTACTTCTCGTTTAGTGAAAGGAAAGAAAACCCATACATTTTTAGAAAAGTGGAAATTAGCCACAAAGGCCTCTTTAGCAAGTGGAATTAGTTTCTAGGACACACAACTAAAATAATTACTTTCAAGAACAAAATGTAAAATAATTAGTTTTTAGGGTCTAAAAACCTATGAAATTATGTCCTTGAAAGTAAATGAACTACCGACTTTGTCCTTAAAAGTAATAATTCTGCTGAATTTGGCCTTGAAAGTAATTTCTATGAATGTGTGTCCTAGAAACTAATTGGACTGTAAAGTTTGTCCTTCTGGTGAAATGCCCCTTTAGAAAAAGTAACTATACCTCTTCTAAGACAATGATCCATGCTTTACAATTTAGTTCAACATTATCCTATCATGTTTCTTGATTTATTTCTTGTTTAATGAAAAGAATGAGAACCTATACATTGTTAAAAGAAGAAAATTTAGTTGAAATAAAAGATAATGATTCTACTTAAAGGACAATGATCTATACTTTATAATTTTTTTAACATTATCATATTATGGTTTCTGATTTACTTCTTTTTCAATGAAAGAAAAGAAAATCTACACATTGTTAGAAGAAGTAACTGTGTTAAAAATGAAAGATAATGTTCCTCTTTATCTGAGGATGATCCACACTTTATTTTTCTCTCCCCAAACTCAACATCCTCAAAAATCTACTACTATTTCCATATTAATTTTTTCCTTAGTGTAGGTTCATATAACTTATAGCTTTTAGGTCACTTAGAATATTAATATACTATTTTCTATCTTAAATTTATTATTCTAGAACCATTTAGTGAAAGGGGATAAATAATCACAACATTCAGCATACCTAAATTTAAGCCTCCATTATGAGGGTTATTTAACATCAAGAAGATAAGAATTATCTTGAACATTAAGAGATTCAATTCCAAACATATTTGAATTTGCTGCTAATTGATTCTTATAATTTCCAAAGATACAATAGTAACCAAATTTATTCATACTAGAATAGAAATCGAAAGTTGTGTAAATGACAATACAAAAAGGTATCAAATTAATCCAAACAAAATACTTGAAATCTTAATATTGAATTGAAAATGCCTAGTATTCTTTACTTCTACCAGGTTTAATTTTCTATATTGGCATGTCTTTCAACATCTATCAATATATTTATGTGCATAGATGCACCAATATCTAACCCTAAATTTTTTTAATTAATAAGTCCAAATTTATGTCTATAAATACTAAAGTAAGGTATATGTTTTCTTTATTCAATATGTGTTAAGGTATATGTTTTCTTAATTCAATATGTGTAATAACCTATGTAGCTCTCTTTATTTATCAATACATTTAATAAAGAAAAAAATTATCAACATTTGTATTTCATTTCCTTTAGAACTTTAAAGACTTCTTATCCTTAACTATTTTATTTATTTATTTATTTATTTATTTACAATGTATATTAAATGGGTACTTTCGATCTTATTATGCTTCAACCTCTCTTCTTCTTCTTACGCATTATATAAAGTGATGCCATACGAGGTCATTTGTGATAACCCGGATTTTTGGGCATCAGGTAATTGGATAATTATCTGATTTTAACTATTGAAAACACTGATTTATAAGTTGGACAAATAAAATGATATTAAATATTTATATCTGGATAAATATTTATTTGATAATCTCCTAATATAATTATTTAATTGGCAAATTATTCTTTTAAAACAAATAATAATGTGTTGTTATATGTATATATATGAGTAGATTTTAAAGAGAATTTGGATTTGAAATTTAAATATAAACATCTTAGAAATAAATTGGAATAAAAAATAATTATGCATGATTTTTATTAGTATATGATTAGTTTTATATCATTGTCTTTAAAAGGTTTTATAAATATAAATAAGGATATATAAAACTAGTATATTTGTATAACTATTTATAAGAGTATAATTGGAATTTTATACCATTTTTTAAATTATATATAGATAAATAAAGGAGAAGTTTAAATATTAAAACATTTAAAACATTTATTAATATAAAACTAAATGGAAAATTATTATAAATATATATATTAAAAACATATTAATACATGAAATTACAAATGTAAGACATATATATATACAAAATTACAAATGCAAATTAATTCTCTATGCTTTATAACAAGTGTAAATTAATTATAACAAGCTATTGACAAATGTAAGTTAATTCAACAAGTGTCTTAATTTCTATTTCCTTTTTATTTTTAATAAAAAGATAAAAAAAATTATATAACCTCTCTACTCTCTACCTCATTTTTTTTCCTATCTTCATTATCAAAACTAAGAAAAACAAAATCATGTAACCCAAAACCAGTAAACCAAATTAAAGGGATATAGACAACAATCAATACTTTCAAATTTGTTTCAAACCTGAGCCAAGCTAGGCAAGATCAGCTCAACAAATTCAAGAAAATTAGTATTCAATTAAGCAAGCAAATCAAGTTCAAAATAAAACTACTTCCAGGACGAAAGCTTCTCTGTTTTATAATATACAGTGAGTAAACCAAGTTTTTAATTTATTTAAAATCCTGTTGCATGCAGTAATTACTTGGAACAAAATATGATAAATATTTGCATGTTTATTTATATGAATTGCATGTGTGTGTGTGTATGATTACATGGTGTGCATGTCTGAATACAAAATGAATACTCTGTTCTGGTCATATAGGTTTCAAAACCTGATCAAATTTAAATATCTCTTTCCCTAATTTATTTTAAACTTTGGCGTATAAATAAAACTTGTTTGTAATAACAAGATAAAAGATTTAAAAATATTTCCAGTAAAAATATGATGGTAGTTTTAATAATAAGGAAGAAGAAAAGTAGGATTCTAAACTTATCAAGATCTCGACTTTAATAAACTGTTGTTTCAGGTATACAATCTGATTCGTTATCAAATCTAGGATTTTTAAAAATGAAATCGTGATTTTTAAGGTTGTGAATCGAGAGAGATCAAGAGTGAACGTGTTTGGGTGTTTTGTCGATCTTTGATGATCGGCAAGGTTAGGGATCTCGAGGTCAATGCTGAAGCAAGCTGGGAGGTTGGAGGTCACGGCGAAAATGGTCGAAGTGGTTATCATTCGCTGTGGCGGCAAAACGAAGGTAAACTAGGGTTCAGATCTGGGTTTGAGTCGTGGTTGTTCTCGAAGCCAAGGCGGCGTTCGTCGGATCGGGCATGGAAGAAAAGCCAGAGGATGGTTAGATGAAGCTAAGGTCTTGGTGGCGTAGATGATGGTGGTCGGAGAGGTCGTCGGCAAGGCGAGTTTGTCGAAGAAGTTGGTTCCAGGTTGGGTTCATTTAGCTTGAATTTGATTTCGAATTCGAACCTTCGATCTTGTGGTCAGAAGTGAAGGGGTGGTCATTAGTGACTCATCGACGATGGTAGTGGTGGCCGGAGCACCAGCATCGACCTGTGCATGTGCACATGTATTGGAATGGTGTCTGAGTTGATTTGGAATGAAGGAGGGAGAAGAAAGAGAGGATCGGGGAAAGTGTAGATTGGCTCGAAGATGTTCTCGTGTTTATCGAAAGAGGGAAGTGTGGGTTTGGATCGAGTTATGACTCGAGAAAATAATGGTGATGGCCTGGGTTGAACCCGAAGTGAGTAGTTTAACGGTTTTAAATTTTAAATGGAAGCAAGTTTTAAATTTAAAGTAAATCAAGATTTGACTATTTCTTAAGAACAAATTTCTTTATATAAAATAAATGCTTTTAAATATTGGTTTAAAAATGGTTATAGGATTTATTTATTTATATTCTTAAGTTATTTTTAAACTTAAATGAATTATGTAATTAAGTAGTTAATTAATTAAGATAAAGTGTTTTAATTATTAATTAGACATAAAGCTTTTAAGTTAATTTATAGATTAATGATAATTTAGTGCCAAGGTTTATTAAATAAGATTTTAAATGATAATTAAAGAAGATAATTAAGATAAATGATTTAACTTTTAATTGATTGATTGATTGATAATTAAAGATTAATTAATAAGTAATTAAAGATTAATTATTGATTAATTAATTAATAATTAAACAGTAATTAATTAATAATTAAGGGGTAATTAATTAATGTGATTAATTAAGGTTAATTAATCAAGGTAATCAATTAAAGTTAATTATCTGATTAAGATTAATTAATTAAGTAAGTATAACTAACTGATTATTAAGTAATTAAGGGATAGTTAATTAATGAAGGTAATTAAGGATGGTTAATTAATTTAATGATAAATGGTTTGTAATTAACTTTTGTTAATTAAGCTTGGATAAGAAATTAATTAGTAGTTAATTTAATTGGTTAAATTAAATTAATTAGAATTATGTGATAAATTAATCTGGCTTAGGGATGATGATGAATTGAATAAGATGTTTGGGTTGATTAATACCTATGGTATGTTAATCTGTGATGATATGTGATTTTGCAATACTTTGGACATAATGGTGATAAACATAAGTTATTTATCTGTGATTAAGTTGCTATATGAATATAAATGTTCTGTATTGAATTAAATTGTTTAACCTTAAAACAACTTGGGCTAGAAATGTCACCGGATTCGAAGAGACCGGGGTCGACTATCAATAAATACCCGAAACCACTTCGACTAGTAATCAACAACAATTCTTTATAGATTTGACATGCGAAGTTAAATAGGCTGGAATGAAATAAAGTAAGTAAGTAACATGACCATTTGATCTAAGAAACAGTGGTTTGAAATAAGTGATCGCCTTAAATAAGTTAAGAACTTGTTGTAAGGTACGAGTTACCCTGGGTTTCAACTATGTTTTATAACTATGACCAAAACCAGTAAACAAAATTAAAGGGATATAGACAACAATCAATACTTTCAAATTTGTTTCAAACCTGAGCCAAGCTAGGCAAGATCAGCTCAACAAATTCAAGCAAATCAGGATTCAATTAAGCAAGCAAATCAAGTTCAAAATAAAACTACTTCCAGGACGAAAGCTTCTCTGTTTTATAATATACAGTGAGTAAACCAAGTTTTTAATTTGTTTAAAATCCTGTTGCATGCAGTAATTACTTGGAACAAAATATGATAAATATTTGCATGTTTATTTATATGAATTGCATGTGTGTGTGTGTGTATGATTACATGGTGTGCATGTCTAAATACAAAATGAATACTCTATTCTGGTTATACAGGTTTTAAAACCTGATCAAATTTAAATATCTCTTTCCCTAATTTATTTTAAACTTTGGTGTATAAACAAAACTTGTTTGTAATAACAAGATAGATGATTTAAAAATATTTCCAGTAAAAATTTGATGGTAGTTTTAATAAAAAGGAAGAAGAACAGTAGAATTCTAAACTTATCAAGATCTCGACTTTAATAAATTGTTGTTTTAGGTATACAATCTAATTCGTTATCAAAATCTAGGATTGTTAAAAATGAAATCGTGATTTTTAAGGTTGTGAATCGAGAGAGATCAAGAGTTAAACGTGTTTGGGTGTTTTGTTGATCTCTGATGATCGGAGAGGTTAGGGATCTCGAAGTTAGTGCTGAAGCAAGCTGGGAGGTTGGAGGTCACGGCAAAAATGGTCAAAGTGGTTATCATTCGCTGTGGTGGCGAAATGAAGGCGAACTAGGGTTCAGACCTGGGTTTGAGTCGTGGTTGTTCTCGAAGCCAATGTGGCAGCGTCGTTGGATCGGGCGTGAACGGTCGTGGAGGAAAAGGCAAAGGATGGTCAAACGAAGCTAAGGTCTTAGTGGTGTGGATGATGGTGGTTGGAGTGGTCGTCGGCAAGGCGAGTTTGTTTAAGAAGTTGGTCCCAGGTTGGGTTCATTTAGCTTGAATTTGATTTCAAATTTGAACCTTCCATCTTGTGGTCGGAATGAAGGGGATGGTCATCGGTGACTCATTGGCGATAATAGTGGTCGCCGAAGCACCAGCATCGACCTGTGCATGTGCACATGTATTGGAATGGTTTCTGAGTTGTTGTTTTGGAGTGAAGGAGGGATAAGAAAGAGAGGATCAGGGAAAGTGTGGATTGGCTTGAAGATGTTCTCGTGTTTATCGGAAGAGGGAAGTGTGGGTTTGGATCGAGTTTTGACTCAGGAAAATAATGGTGATGGCCCGAGTTGAACCCGAAGTGAGTAGTTTAATAGTTTTAAAACTTGAATGGAATCAAGTTTTAAATTTAAAGCAAATCAAGATTTGACTATTTCTTAAGAACAAATTTCTTTATATAAAATAAATGCTTTTAAGTATTGGTTTAAGAAAGGTTATAGGATTTATTTAGTTAAATTCTTAAATTAGTTTTAAACTTAAATGAAATATGTAATTAAGTAGTTCATTAATTAAGGTAAAATGTTTTAATTATTAATTAAACTTAAAGCGTTTAAGTTAATCTATAGATTTATGATAATTTAGTTCCAAGGTTTATTAAATAAGATTTTATATGATAATTAAAGAAGATAATTAAGATAAATGATTTAACTTTTAATTAATTAGTTGATTGATAATTAAAGATTAATAATAAGTAATTAAAGATTAATTATTGATTAATTAATTAATAATTAAAGAGTAATTAATTAATAACTAAGGGATAATTAATTAATGAGATTAATTAATGATTAATTAAGGTTAATTAATCAAGGTGATTAGTTAAAGTTAATTAACTGATTAAGATTAATTAATTAAGTATAACTAATCAATTATTAAGTAATTAAGGATATTTAATTAATTTAATGACAAATGGTTTGTAATTAACTTGTGTTAATTAAGCTTGGATAAGAAATTAATTAGTAATTTATTTAATTGGTTAAATTAAATTAATTAGAATTATGTGATAAATTAATCTGGCTTAGGGATGATGATGAATTTAATAAAATGTTTGGGTTGATTAATACCTATGGTATGTTAATCTGTGATGATCTGTGAGTGTGCAATGCTTTGGACATAATGGTGATAAACATAAGTTATTTATCTGTGATTGAGTTGTTGTGTATACAAATGTTCTGTATTGAATTAAATTGTTTAACCTTAAAACAACTTGGATTAGAAATGACACTGGATTCGAAGAGACTGGGGGCGGGTATCAGTAAATACATGAAACCACTTCGACTAGTAATCTACAACAATTCTTTATAGATTTGGGATGTGAAGTTAAATAGGCTGGAATGAAATAAAGTAAGTAAGTAAAATTACCATTTGATCTAAGTAACAGTGGTTTGAAATAAGTGATTGGCTTAAATATGTTAATAACTCGTTGTAAGGTACGAGTTACCCTGGGTTTCAACTATGTTTTATAACTTAGTATTTCAAGTTATATGGGTTTACTCACGCTGGTTTCCAGCCTGACCCGGGTGTTACTTTGATGTAATGCATGGGTCAGACCGAGTATTACAGCTTTTCAGACTAGGACGTTCTGAAGCTTAGGAGGCGATCTGGATGGCAAGAACGTATGGAGTTTACCGCTATGTATTTGAGATTGTTGTGATATTAGTCTGAGACAGGTTGATATAACTGTCTAGTCTATTGTAAATGGTTGTAACTCTGAAATTGTATGTAATCTGACAATTACAGTTTTCCTTTGACTAACTACTATTATTTAATATTATATATGATCCGCTGCGTTTGTGAGATGCTGTTGTTTTCTGTTTTTCTTCTATCTTCTCCTTCTTTTCTCTAACAATATAAAATTTCCGACATTTGATTGCTCGGCACTTCTACCGTGAACGTATTAGTGTCGAATTGTCGAGGTCGAAATTTTGGGTCGTTGCATTTGGTATCGGAGCTGAAGGTTAAGCGAAAACCTTGGCTCTGGTAGGTTTACTCATTAAGGATAGGGTCAATGGTACCCTAGAATGAGTTGAGTGTAGTATATATAAGAGCAGACTTGTTATTTTCTTATATAATGGTTTTAGAAATGGTTTTAAAAATAATTTTTATATAAGTTTATCTTTTGATATATTAAGAATTTTTTTTCTAATTATTAAATATATTAAAGAAATTGGTTGTTGATTATTAGAATTAAATAAAATAATAGGAATAAAGTAGTAATTGAAGTTCAACCAAATAAGAATTGGATAATAAGAACTATTTAAATAAGATAATCTAGAAATGGATTCAAACTAGAAAATGAAATGTTTTAGGGAAGTAAACATTTAGGTGAGTATGACTTATAAATTGGAAATGAAGATAATCTAAATTGTGAAGTTTTAAATCTAAGTCCAGAATTGGGAATTGTTTCAAGTGTTATTAGATATTGTAAATAATATTATTCAGAATATTTTTGAAAAGGGATCTTATTTTAAACAAGAGTGTTTTGAAAATTTTAAAGAAATTTGTTTTGAATTGAAAATGAAGGTGATTTAAATTTAAAGAATAACTTGGTGTGCAAAGAAAATAAATATGTCTATATGTGGGATATACATAATATTAAAAATGTTTTTAAATAAACTTTATGTGTTGGGTTTTAAATTTTTCCTTGGAATGTGATATGAAAACCCAAAGTGATAAGTTTTTGAACTTATAAGTGGGAAGATTATTAATATAAAGTTTAAAATTTGAAACAGGAATTCGAATTGGATAAAGCTGTCTGGATTAAAGTGAAGTGAATTTAACTTAGGGGAAGTTAAATAAGTTTAGAACAAACAACCTGATTTGGAAATTTCAAGATGAAATTGAGATTTAACTTCTAAAGTTAAATGGTTGATTTGAATTGGGAGTATGTGTGATCTCAAAATGGGTTTGAGATCTGGATATTGAAAATGGATTGAGGTAATATATATCCATTACTGAAATTAATTAGAAATAAGATTGAACTTATGAAAAGGGAAATTGCTTTGAACTTAAAGATTTAAATGTTAGAAATGAGCTTGCTGAAAAATTTGATAAGAATTGATTTCGAAGTTAAAATTGAGTAATAAATTAGGACCTGAAGATTAAATTGTTTTTGAACTCTTATTTGAACTTTGAAATAAGTTAAGTAACGGTAATTTAAAATAGAATTTTGAAATTTGGACTCAGAATTAAATTGTTTAAAGAATTTAATTGATAAATTAAAGTAAAGATTAATTTGAGAATTAAATCAGCATTTGAAAATTTAACTCGAATTTATATAATTCGAGATGATTTAAAAAGTGGAGATAGGACTTGGGATTAATTCAAATTGGAATTGAAATGATTTGAAATTGAAATTGGTTCAATTTGAAATTATTCCAAGTTGAAATTTGATTTGAATAATTTGGAATTGTGACTAAAGTTGAATAGGTTCAAATTCAAATGGAATTTGATTTGAGTTTGGAGAAGAAATAGAGGTTTATTCAACTTGAATTGGGATTGAATCAATTTAATGGGATAGGAAAATGATTGGAATGAAGATAGGGTAGTTGAACAGTTTGGCTCTAGACTATTTTCAAAATAAATTGTTTTAATATAAACCTATTTTTCCAAGCTACTTATTATACAATCTTTCTTTTTAAAGCCCAAACTATCTTATAATTATTTTACAATTATTTTTGGAACTATCTAACTATTTTACAACAATTTTATAACTGTTTTATAAACTAATTACTATTTTTCAACTATTTTATAACTAATTACTATTTTATAACTATTTTACAATTATCTAGCTATTTTACAACTATTTTATAACTACTTCACTATTTTACAGCTATTTTACAATTAATAACTATTTTACAACTACTTATCTATTTTAAAACATTTTCAAGCTATTTTCTAAATTTAAGCTTGACAGAGTTCAAGCAGTTTATAATTAAATACCAATTGAGATAAGAATTGTAGTGATAATCCAAATGAGGATTGAAGCAACTGTGGATAAGTGAATAGAAATCTAAGTGAAGATGAATAGAAAGAGAATTGATTTAGCTAATAATCAATGAAGATAAATATGTAGGATGTACATATATTATTCTATTCGCATAATGGTTTGATCCAAATTCGAGCACAGAATTTTGAGATAGTATATCAATCCGAGTTGGGATTTTTCACTCGATTTACGACGGTGAATCCTGGATATGGATTTTTGATTGATTCTGAAAATTCTCTATCATAGTTAGGCTATGCAAGGAGAATGACGGTTTCTGATCAAGAAACCAGATCTGAGTCCGCACTAGAAAGTCGGGTGGACGATACTAGTTCGGAAGTGAGATTTTGTGATCGAGTGAGCGATCAGATTTGATATTGTGTATGGATGGTATATGTACGTCATACGTGCTTGAATGATATTGATTTTGAAATTTTAAAAGAAAAGTATGTTTGAGAAATATATGAATAAAGGTGGAAGATTGATATCTTTTAAAATTCACTTTTTCAAAAGTAGCTGATATGGTAAGTAACTTTGTAAGAGAAAATCAAATTTGAATATTTGATTTGGTATAAATAAAGTTATATAGACTTGTATATATATGATAAAAGCCCCTTATGTTGAATCTAAAAACCAGAAGAAAGCGTTTTGAAAGTATTTGAAGTATAAAGAGGAAGTTTATACAAGTATGAAGTGATCCAAAGATTTTTCAAGATTATATATATCTATATTTATAGATGGTTTTATGAGAATGATTTTGGAAAAAAGGTTTTGGAACCTATGGATTTTGGAAAGGCTTTTGATTTTTGGGAAAATCAAATTATGGAATTTTGGAAAGCTAAGTTTGGAACTATCGATTTGAGATATCGATTTTGTGTAAAGAAGATTTTGATGTAAATCATAAAGGGTATGATTCGAAAGATATTACAAGTGTATAGTATAAAGTGTTTTGAGATTGGCTCTGGGGAAAAAGGCGCTCCCATTGAAATGAACTTCATTAAGAGATCCACTGGGTAGGTCTACCTTGAGCCCTAAGGGGGAGGCTCTAAATTGAATCTTGGAAGGAAGTCCGGACAAACTGAAGTTCCTGAGGATTATGTGTAGTGGGTAGCGAAAGTCGAGGGCGATGATGCCTACAGAGATATTTGGGTTATGTTGTGACGACAATGTAACTCAATGTCACTGAGATCTACTACAGACCATAGCGGAAGTCGTGTGTGTTTTTGAGAGCCAACGGTCTACGTTTGATTTTGCCATGATGGCAACGTAACATCGGTAGACTACGACCTATGAAGACATAGCAAAAGTCGAGAGGCCGTGAGAGCCTAAGGCTACATTAGGACTTGACTAATGTAGTCTGCGACCTATGTGGGAGTGGTGAAGTTTCATTTGGCAGCGAAAATCGAGGGCGCTGATACCTACAGTTACATGGACTTTTTCCATGATGGCAATGTAAACCGGGATGTAACAGCGATCTGTGGCGGGTTCCATCGCGTAATCGAGGGGTGCGGAGTGCCTACAGTTATCCATGGATTTTGCGGGGATGGCAACGTAACCATCGGGTTAACTGGGACCATGGAGGGGGTGATGATTTCCGGAGCATTCTCACTAAAGATGTGTCCTCTATTTCAAAAATGTTTTCTATATTTTCCCAAAGTTTTCGAAAATGTTTTCCAAGTATTTTCACTGGGTGTTGAAAATGGGTCTGCTAAGTACTTATAGATTTTCAGTCCTACGCCTGATCAACGTATGACCGAATTTCCATGTGAACACGGATGGACTGGTTGAGACATCGAGTTGTAAAAAGTATTTTTATAAAGCTATTTTGATAAGTGTTATATAGATTTTAAATTTTTTAAATTAAAGGAGTTTATAGTTAATAACGTTTAAAGGTAATTTTAAAATTCTAGTTTCGTTCCTTTTCGAGGACGAAAAGACTCAAAGGGGGAGGAATGTTATAACCCGGATTTTTGGGCATCGGGTAATTGGATAACTATCTAATTTTAACTATTGAAAACACTGATTATAAGTTGGACAAATAAATCTGATAATAAATATTGATATTTGGATATATATATTTATTTGATAATCTCCTAATATATTTATTTAATTGGCAAATTATTCTTTTGAAACAAATAATAATGTGTTGTTATATGTACACAGATATATATATATATATATATATATATATGAGTAGATTTTAAAGAGAATTTGGATTCGAAATTTAAATATAAACATCTTAGAAATAAATTGGATTTAAAAATAATTATATATTATTTTTATTAGTATATGATTAGTTTTATATCATTGTCTTTAAAAGGTTTTATAAATATAAATAAGAATATATAAAACTAGTATATTTGTATAACTATTTATAAGAGTATAATTGGAATTTTATATCATTTTCTTTTAAATTATATATAGATAAATAAAGGAGAAGTTTAAATATTAAAACACTTAAAATATTTATTAATATAAAACTAAATGGAAAATTATTGTAAATATATATATATATATATATATATATTAAAAACATATTAATACATGAAATTACAAATATAATATATATATATACACAAAATTACAAATGTAAATTAATTCTCTATGCTTTATAACAAGTGTAAATTAATTATAACATGCTATTGACAAATGTAAGTTAATTCAACAAGTGTCTTAATTTTTATTTCCTTTTTATTTTTAATAAAAAGATAAAACTACGTATATAACCTGTCTAGTCTCTATCTTATTTTTTTCCTGTCTTCATTATCAATACTAAGAAGAAAAAATCCTGTAACCCAAAACCAATAAGAAATTAAAGGGATTTAGATAACAATCAATACTTTCAAATTTGTTTCAAACCCGAGGCAAGATCAGCTCAAAAAATTCAAGCAAATTAGGATTCAATTAAGCAAGCAAATCAAATTCAAAATCAAACTACTTCCAAGAAGAAAGCTTCTCTGTTTATAATATACAGTGAGTAAACCAAGTTTTTAATTTGTTTATAATCCTGTTGCATGTAGTAATTACTTGGAACAAAATATGATAAATATTTGCATGTTTATTTATATGAATTGCGTGTATGTGTGTGTGTGTGTGTGTGTGTATGATTACATGGTGTGCATGTCTAAATACAAAATGAATACTCTATTCTGGTTATACAGGTTTCAAAACCTGATCAAATTTAAATATCTCATTCCTTAATTTATTTTAAACTTTGGTGTATAAACAAAACTTGTTTGTAATAACAAGATAGATGATTTAAAAATATTTCCAGTAAAAATCTGATGGTAGTTTTAATAAAAAGGAAGAAGAACAGTAGAATTCTAAACTTATCAAGATCTCGACTTTAATAAATTGTTGTTTTAGGTATACAATCTAATTCGTTATCAAAATCTAGGATTTTCAAAAATGAAATCGTGATTTTTAAGGGTGTGAATCGAGAGAGATCAAGAGTTAAACGTGTTTGGGTGTTTTGTTGATCTTTGATGATCGGAGAGGTTAGGGATCTCGAAGTTAGTGCTGAAGCAAGCTGGGAGGTTGGAGGTCACGGCAAAAATGGTCGAAGTGGTTATCATTCACTGTGGTGGCGAAATGAAGGCGAACTAGGGTTCAAACCTGGGTTTGAGTCGTGGTTGTTCTCGAAGCCAATGCGGCGTCATCGTTGGATCGGGTGTGATCGGTCGTGGAGGAAAAGGCAAAGGATGGTCAAACGAAGCTAAGGTCTTGGTGGTGTGGATGATGGTGGTTGGAGTGGTCGTCGGCAAGGCGAGTTTGTTTAAGAAGTTAGTCCCAGGTTGGGTTCATTTAGCTTGAATTTGATTTCAAATTTGAACCTTCCATCTTGTGGTCGGAATGAAGGGGATGGTCATCGGTGACTCATTGGCGATAGTAGTGGTGGCCGAAGCACCAGCATCGACCTGTGCATGTGCACATGCATTGGAATGGTTTCCGAGTTGTTGTTTTAGAGTGAAGGAGGGATAAGAAAGAGAGGATCAGGGAAAGTGTGGATTGGCTTGAAGATGTTCTCGTGTTTATAGGAAGAGGGAAGTGTGGGTTTGGATCGAGGTTTAACTCAGGAAAATAATGGTGATGGCCAGAGTTGAACCCGAAGTGAGTAGTTTGATAGTTTTAAAACATGAATGGAATCAAGTTTTAAATTTAAAGTAAATTAAGATTTGACTATTTCTTAAGAACAAATTTCTTTATATAAAATAAATGCTTTTAAATATTGGTTTAAGAAAGGTTATAGGATTTATTTAGTTAAATTTTTAAATTAGTTTTAAACTTAAATGAAATATGTAATTAAGTAGTTTATTAATTAAGGTAAAATGTTTTAATTATTAATTAAACTTAAAGCTTTTAAGTTAATCTATAGATTTATGATAATTTAGTTCCAAGGTTTATTAAATAAGATTTTATATGATAATTAAAGAAGATAATTAAGATAAATGATTTAACTTTTAATTAATTAGTTGATTGATAATTAAAGATTAATAATAAGTAATTGAAGATTAATTATTGACTAATTAATTAATAATTAAAGAGTAATTAATTAATAACTAAGGGATAATTAATTAATGAGATTAATTAATGATTAATTAAGGTTAATTAATCAAGGTAGTTAATTAAAGTTAATTAAATGATTAAGATTAATTAATTAATTATAACTAATTAATTATTAAGTAATTAAGGATATTTAATTAATTTAATGACAAATGGTTTGTAATTAACTTGTGTTAATTAAGCTTGGATAAGAAATTAATTAGTAATTTATTTAATTGGTTAAATTATTTTAATTAGAATTATGTGATAAATTAATCTGGCTTAGGGATGATGATGAATTGAATAAAATGTTTGGGTTGATTAATACCTATGGTATGTTAATCTGTGATGATCTGTGATTGTGCAATGCTTTGGACATAATGGTGATAAACATAAGTTATTTATCCGTGATTGAGTTGCTGTGTATACAAATGTTCTGTATTGAATTAAAATGTTTAACCTTACAACAACTTGGATTAGAAATGACACTGGATTCGAAGAGACTGGGGTCGGGTATCAGTAAATACACGAAACCACTTCGACTAGTAATCTACAACAATTCTTTATAGATTTGGGATGTGAAGTTAAATAGGCTGGAATGAAATAAAGTAAGTAAGTAAAATGACCATTTGATCTAAGTAACAGTGGTTTGAAATAAGTGATTGGCTTAAATATGTTAAGAACACGTTGTAAGGTACGAGTTACCCTGGGTTTCAACTATGTTTTATAACTTAGTATTTCAAGTTATATGGGTTTACTCACGCTGGTTTCTAGCCTGACCCGGGTGTTACTTTGATGTAATGCATGGGTCAGACCGAGTATTACAGCTTTTCAGATTATGACGTTCTGGAGCTCAGGAGACGATCTGGATGGCAGGAACGTATGGAGTTTACCGCTATGTATTTGAGATTGTTGTGATATTAGTCTGAGACAGGTTGATATAACTGTCTAGTCTATTGTAAATGGTTGTAACTCTGAAATTGTTTGTAATCTGACAATTACAGTTTTCCTTTGAATAATTGCTACTATTTGATATTATATTTGGTCCACTGCGTTTGTGAGATGCTGTTGTTTTCTTTTTTCTTCTATCTTCTCCTTCTTTTCTCTAACAATCTGAAATTTCCGGCATTCGATTGTTCGACACTTCTACCGTGAACTATTAGTGTCGAATTCTCAAGGTCGAAATTTTGGGTCGTTACATCATTTTAGTCTGATGAAATAATTAATAATCATCTTAAGTTGGTTATACTATGCATAGTGATAGTATACTAAAAAATGAAATAAACTTGAATTCCTTTAGGTTTTAAAGCAATATTTTACATTTCTATATAGTACCCATTGATGTTTCCTTTACTTGGACTTTATAGAATAAAGCACTGCAAACTGTGCTTATTTCCCTTTTTTTTAACAAAATGCTTTTCATTCTAGTAACAAACTCTTCATAATTTGTTATCCCTTCGGATACTACATCCTTGAAAGCTTCTATAACTTTGTACCTTAAGAACTTTTTTCACCTACTGTTTGGATTATTGAATCTCTCATTGTTCTTCATAACATAATTATAGCATTCAACCCTAACAATGGTGGGTGTGATCCTCCTAAATGAAATATCATGATCCATGCAGCAAAGAATAAACAACATTTTCTCTTACCAATCCTTATAGTTAATCCAAACGAGATGGGAATATTATTAAAATTGGCAGATACTTTAGTCAAATTAGTTGAAAATGTTACAAAATAAAGAAGACCAATCATAATTAGCCATTGTATATTAAAATAAACTATAAGTCTTTGTTCAAGATACATATCACAACATTAATATCAAATCTTTGTATAGTAACATTAATATCACATGCGAAAAACTTGTTGATAACGGGGGAAATTCCTATTGGTTAGAAAACTATCGTTAAAATAATATCGTTATAAACCGCAAGCGCACGTACAATTGTAGTACATATGCAAGTACGGGTTGATCCGTAGGGAATGAATTAAGTTCTAATAATAGTCAATCAAATTAGCCCATGTTTTGAAGTTTGTTATAAACTAAGAAAAATTGTAAAAATTATGCTAGAGCAAAAGTGAAATGAATTATGATATTAAAGAGCAATTTAGAGGCAAATCCACTTCCAATCATTCATATAAATCAACAACAAAATTCACTTGTAATCTTTCTTTTAAGTATTAATGATTAATGTACTTATTATAAGTACGGTATTTGAGCTATTAATTAGCCCAAATAAAACAATCAAACTCTAACACGTCATTCAAACCCATGTATCAACTCTCATGATCATGACATGCAAATCAAAATAAAATCTATTTTAAGTATGATCTATTTACTATTAATTAGTAATATAGACCATCAAATTTGGATTCAAGCTTAATTTTCATTATCAAAACCACTTAGGCAAATGAACAAATAGCTTATGTTTACAATGGAATATACATAGCCTATTTAAGATGTCAACATAGCCTATCAAAATTCAATAAAATAGAAACATAAACCACCATCAATCATATTTTCCATTAATCAAATAAGATAGATCACAAATGAAATCATTATATTAATTTAATATGTTTCATGATAATTTCATCACCCCTAAATTGAAGGGGTTTAGCTACTCATATTTGAAAACATGTTAATATAAAATGAATTCAACATAAAAGAGAAGAAAATAAGAGCTATTAAAATAAAAGAGAGCTAACTACTTGTATGAAATAAAACTAAACTAATTACAAAGATCAAAAGAGAGCATAAGAGAGGATAAAAAATCATAAAAGAAAGCATAAATAAAATTGCATGAAAGTAAAACAAGGCTAAGTAGCCATGGAAGAAACTTTTATTTATCTTTGGTTTTTGTGGTTACAACTTGCATAAAAGAGAAGATGACAATTACATGAAATATAAAGGGTTTTCATACATGCTTAAAACTCTAATTCATATTTTAGGGGACTACCTAGCCCTTTAGGAAATGTAACCTCCAAGTAAATATTAGCGAATTAATTAATCCCACTACATCCCTTTAAGCCTTTATTAACATGTGCATGTGCTTTTAATGATGGACCATATGGTAGTGGGTATGTACGCTCCTTTTTGTTGCATGAATTTATTTATTTCCAATATTCATTTGCCTTCAACATATGTGCATGCATTCTTCAATGAACCATCTTCATATTTGCACTTCATTTCCTACAAATAAAAATGTGCAAATAAATTTTTTCAAATTAAATCATACACAAACTAACCATTTTACCCCCCAAATGAAGATGAATAAATGATAATTTAAAAACAATTGAAATTTTGGTTTAAACATGTAACATACCCTATATGCTCATTTATTTAAATAAAAGTAGATTAAATATGGAAGTAAAAATATACACTTTAACGTGCACATCAAATACTCCTACACTTATCTTTTTATTCGTCCTCGAATAAACTATTTCACCATGCCTTTTGGTCAAGGCCAGGGTATCCACAAATTGGCTGGAAAGGATGGATATCAGGTTTGGAGATCGATTGAAAACAAGGCTATGGTCGATACCGTCAAAATTTGACCGAGGTCTAATCAAGACGGGATTGATTGGGGATGATAAGCAAGGCTAGAAAAGGCTACATTTCAAATTTCAGATCAAACGGAGTTTGTATGATAAAATTATGAATGGATCAATATTGATAAGAAGTGGCTGTGTATCGATCATGGTGGAAATTAGTTTGGATCGATCAGTCTTGGGATCGATGACTTTCGTATCGATGCAATGTGCATCGATTTGGTTGGACACTGCATCCGTATGGCAGCGTACTTCGTATCGATCAAGGCTGGGATCGAAACGAAGAATGAAGCGGCGATCATAGGAGTTTGGAAGAGCATTTCATATCGATCAGGTATTACATCGATACGGAAGACATAAATAGAAGAGCGACCGATGGATACGAAGTCATATAACTTCAAAATGACATTCGGGATCGATGCAAAAGTAGGAATAAAGCATGGACACGAGGCGACAGTTGAAGGAGTTTGGGGAGGAATTTCGTATCGATCCGTCACTGATCGACACGAGTTGCTGGAGTTAAATTGATGGATACGAGAAAAGGCACAGGTGATGGATTCAAAAGGCAAGCATTCAGGGATCGATATGAACAGAGGCATAAATATGAATTGATGGAGGTAAAAGCGATGAATATGCACTGTTCGATGGATATGAAGGTTCAAGCCTACTTGCAAATGCAAACTTGGATCAATCATAACTCTCGTCCTACAAGTCCAAATGCTATGAAATTTTCAAAGAAGCTTGCTTATGCACTCCAGAAGCTCCATGATCGATCTCAACTCAAATGGAGCCAATTTGGATCGATATGAATTATACTTGGATCGATCGAAAATCACTCTGGATCGATCTGGCGGACCCACCTACGCAAGAGAAGAGGTACTCCAGGTTTTGAGGCGGATATTTTTGGATCTATGCCTATAAATAACGACCCATGGCAACTAAATGGATGATCTTCTTCTGCTCTTTTCATAAAAACTCTGCTATTTTGTTAATTGATATTCAAAGGCTTGTAATTGTAATCTCAATACAAAAGGAATAAAAGGATTGATTCAAAGTGGACGTAGGCCGGAGATAGCCGAACCACTATAAATCTTATGTTATTTGTTGCTTTCCTTCATTTTAATTTTTCCATTTCTTCATTTTTATTCTGTACTTTATTTAGATTTGAGATCTGTATTGGAATATTGTGGATCTGTGTATATACACTAGTGCTTTCACTACTTAGGTTGTTTGTGATTAATTTTGGCACAAACACTTTGGTGCTTTCATTGAGATGGACTAGCACCCGCTATATCGTATTTGGAGTTTAGATTTGGAAAGCTAAAGGATTGGATCTGAAACCATGGTTAGGCCATCAACAAGGAGATAAGCTACAGAAAGGAGCAAGCATGAAGGAAGTCAGGAGGCTTCCTCAGGAACAAATCAGGCCTTAGTTTTCATAACCAAAGATGAGATGGAAATGATGATGGGAGATATGTAGGAAGAATTGTTGAAAAGGCAGGAGTAAATGATGCAGAATCTTCTCAAAAAGCTTGGACAGGCAGGAACCGTGGGAGCTGCTGGAGTTCAAATCCATAAAGCTGGACCAGCAGGACCCAACAGGCAATCGAATGGAGCAACTTAACAGGGCGCAACCCCCAATCAGCACATATCTATCAATTTGGATGGATCCAGGCTTTGGGGCACACCTCCAGGCAACGCTGGACCGATTCATGTAGGGATTCCAAGTGACACAGCACAACATGGAGCTGATAGGAATGCAGGAGTGCATGATGAAGAATACGTACCATAATTCCCTCGAGGACTCGATGGGCAATCCTTGGTGGGAAACACAGGATTAGCTGAGATCATCAAGCGAACTATGCAATGAGGTCTGACAAACAAAGATCTGGAAGGAGTAAATAGGAGTCCGTTTACCCATGATATCAGAATAGATAGGAACCCACTAGATTTTAAGCTACCTACTCTAGAGGTATACAACGACAGGGCTAATCCTACCGATCATTTGATGAGGTACACGAGATATATGGAAGTGTTGGGGGCATCGGAGGAGGTTATGGCGCGATGTTCCCTCTGTACTTGACAGACATTACTGCTATTTGGTTCAGGCGGTTAGAAGATGGATCCACTAGGACATGGACAGAATTGGTGGACAGGTTCTTGAAACAGTTTCGGGTTCATATCAAGAGGCCAAAGAATGTGATGACACTAACATCGGTAAAATAAAGGACGGGGAATCGCTTAAGGCTTTCCTAACTCAGTTTAATGCAGCGGTTGCTTCGGTGGATCGGCCGGATCCATCGATGGTTTTAATGGCGGCAATGTCAGGAGTCAGGGATAACTCAGATTCCAAAGTATCATTGATACGGGATCCAAACCAATGGATTTCGGGGAATTCTATCATGAGGCCGAAAGATTTCTTCAACAGGAGGATGCGATTCTGGATTCGAATCTAAAGGAAGTAAACGTGGCCAAGGATGGGGAACCATCCGGTGAAAGATCGGGTAAGGATAAGGATAAAGGGAAGAGGAAGTCAGATAATGAATCTAGCAAAGCAAGGAAGCGGTGGGAAGAGCCAAAATTCTCCACTTACACAGGATTGAATGAAACATTAGAGCGAATATTTATGGAGACTCGGGATCGCCTTCCTTATTGAAGGCCGGCAAGGAGGGAACCCTCGGAATGCGAGAGGGCATCCGGAAGGCACTGTCTCTTTCATGACCTAGACGGGCATGATACCAACAGCTACAGGTATCTAAAGGATATAATCAAGGAGCATGTAAGGAGTGATTAGTTGTGGCAATATGTCGAAACTCGGAATGCGGCGGTGGAACAGGAGCAGCCACCGTCTACCTCAAATGATGATGGCACGAGGCCTAGAAATGATGGTCGATTGGTTATTAACTAACAAGGATGATATGGAATAAGTAGCAAACTCTGGGCAAACGGCCAAGTCACTTACACATATATGAGAACAGAGATAGCTTCTAGGCATGCTCTGAGATAATGATAAACCGCGACGCTCTAGTTTGTGAAATCTGCTTTTTTTTCTTGGTTTGGTCATTTTCTTTTTTCTGGTTTGGTTTCGTAGTTTGGTTTGAACTATTGGTTTTGTTTGCTTTTGGGTTTGGACTTTGGTTTGGATGCTTGTTTTCCTGTTTAGATATTAGTTTGGATTTATGGTATGGATTTTTGGTTTTCTAATTTTACCTGGATTTCAGATTGAATTTGATTGGATTTTTATCTGGTTTTTGGTAAATGGTCGTCGGGTATGGATTATGCCTGGCAAGGGGTAAGTCGCTTTGTCCAAACGTGGCGAATCGGCTTATTCAGGTCGTCGAGTATGGACTATGCTCGGTAAGGGTTTGGAGAGACTAGGATTCGGCCTAGGACTTAGGCCCCATATTATCTATTAGTTACCATTTTAGGTCGTCGAGTATGGACTATACTCGACAAGGGTCCGGAGCGACCAGGATTTGGCTTAGGACATAATCCATGGCATTACTCAGCATTCAAGGACACTGAACCAAGAATACCAAGGCATTTCTTAGTACAGGTCGTCGATTTTAGGTTGCACATGGCAAGAATCCAAAGAGGTTATGGATTCAGATGTCGACTATGAAGAGCTAAGGATTTGGGTATGGGCCCGGAGTGGTCTCGGATCCGGCTAAGGGCCTGGAGTGGTCCCAGATTTGGATATCGACCCGGAGAGGTCATGGATTCGATATTGGTTATTTGATATGGATGGATTAGAACTCGGTTGTCGGGTTCAAATAGATATGAAATTGGCTAATGATTTGGTTACTGTATTCGGAATCAGATATCGGCTTGGAGCGATCGCGGATTCAGATAAGGATACGGCTACGACACTTGATAGGATGGCTTGGTAATCGATTGGATTATAGATCGGATAGTATGGATATGGATGGAATATGCACGTTGGATGTTGGATTCGGATCTATTCAAAACACGCCTTCTTACCACAAGGCATGTTTGGGGGAGGGGGCAAATGTTACCCCGCCTTTTGGTCAAAGTTGGGATATCAACAAATTTTCTGGAAAGGATGGATATCGGGATTGAAGATTGATTGGAAACAAGGCTATGATCGATACCATCAAAATTTGACCGAGCTCCAATCAAGATGAATCAATTAGGGATGATGAGCAAGGCTAGGAAAGGCTACATTTCAAATTTCAGGTCAAACGGGGTTCGTATGACCGTGTTATGGATGGATCAATATTAGTAAGAAGTGTTAGTGCGATCTCTTCGTATCGATAATGGTGGTATTTAGTTTGAATCGATCGGTTTTAGGATCGATGGCTTTCGTATCGATGCAATGTGCATCAATTTGGTTGGAGGCGGCATCGGTATGGCAACGTACTCAGTATCGATCAAGGCTAGGATCGATACGAAGAATGAAGCAGCGATCATAGGAGTTTGGAGGAGAATTTCATATTGATCAGTTATTGGATCGACACGAAAGGCATAAACAGAGGAGCGATTGACGGATACGAAGTCATATGATGTCAATAGGACATTCAGGATTGATGCAAAAGTAGGAATAAAGCATGGACATGAGGCGACCGTTGAAGGAGTTTGGGGAGGCATTTTGTATTGATCCATCATTGATCGATGCGAATTAATGGATACGACAAGGATCGATACGAACAGAGGCATGGATACGAATTGATGGAGGTGAAAGCGATGGATACGCACTGTTCAATGGATACGAAGGTTCCAGCCTACTCGCAAATGCGAACTTGGATCGATCATAACTCTCGTTCTACAAGTCCAAATGCTATGAAATTTTCATAGAAGATTGCTTATGCACTTAGGAACATCCGTGATCGATTTCAACTCAAATGGAATCAATTTGGACCGGTACAAATTATATTTAACTCGATCCAAAATCACTCTGGATCGATCTGGCGGGCCCATCTACGCAAGAGAAGAGGTATTCCAGGTTTTGAGGTGGATATTTTCGGATCTACACCTATAAATAGCGGTCCTATGGCAACTAAAAGGAGGATCTAATTCTTCTCTTTTCACCAAAACTCTACTATTTTGTTGGTTGATGTTCAAAAGCTTTTAATTATAATCTCGGTACAAAAGGAATAAAAGGATTGTCTCAAAGTGGACGTAGGCTAAAGATAGTCGAACCACTATAAATCTTGTGTTCTTTCTTGCTTTCTTTCATTTTAAATTTCTATTTCTTCACTTTTATTCTCTACTTTATCTAAATCTGAGATCTATGTTCGAATATTATGGATCTGTGTATATACACTAGTGCTTTCACTACTTCTGGAGTTTCTGACCAATTTTGGTGCAAACAAGCTAAAACTAAGATAAATCCATTTTTGTAGTAAACACGATTGCATTGAGCGTATGAAATAAGTTGTTAAATCTTTAGATGTCCCTAGTAGGACGAGTGTTATCCCATGAGGGTTTTCAACGGATACTACCCATAAAATCCAAATGTGATATGCAGATTCTACATAATGAAAATTTTCAAAAATATTTACCAATGAAGAATGCACTTTTAAATTGACAGAGTAGGTTAAATATAAGTTTTGGTTATTATCAAGAAATTTTAGTCCTTTTGCTCATCAAAGCTTCTAACAAAAATTAAGGTATCATTATAAGTAGACTCTAGTTTAGCTAGTTGTTTCGGTTGATAACATAGTGCAACTATAAAATGGATCCTTAGTTGATTACCAATGTTTTTTAAAGTGGTATCTTTATTTCTTTTGAATAACAAGTTGAATCAAATAAGTGAAAATACTGTTTGGATTTCAATTGCTTGCTTTCTCTATTTTTGAAAATATTGACATTATTATTATTTACACACCTAACTTAGATAAACTAATGTCAGATATACCGATCATGCGCTGCCTTTCGGACTTACATAAGAAGAGTACAGAGCATGGCGAGTGTACGCACTTGTGTATGAACACATGATTCTAGGTGGTAATTTTTATTAAATCTATTTACATACACCTAACTTGGATAAACTTGGGCCAGATATATCAATCTGCACTGCCTTTCGGGCTTACATGAGAAGGGTACAGAGCATTGCGATTGTACACACTTGCGTGTGAACACATGACTCTAGGTGTTTCTTATTTTTATAAAAAAAGAATTTTTTGTATACTTCATATCTTTACTTTAAATCAACCACTCTTTTAAATAAAGATTTCAATTATGATATACTTCATAATTATCACCTATGAACCTTCCTATATATTAGTTAAACCATAGTCACTTGTACTCAAACTTTATTTTTATTTTTGTTACGACAAATAAATTTTCAGAAATTTAACCAAAAACATATACTTATCATATAGTTTTTCTTGATAAGTAAATCAATATGCTAAATATGTTTCGTAATTTTTTTTAAAATTTTGAGTTTTGGAAAGAAAACGCAAAAAATAAACCATAAAAAATAAAAAATGAACATGAGACCTCCCCTTCCCCCACACTTAATTTTAACTGTGTCCTACAGTCAATGCATGATATAATGGCTGTAACGTGGAAAATTATGTACATATTTACAAGAGAGGGTTAACATTTCTTACCTGACGTAGTATGGCTCATGAAGAGTCTTGAGCTCCTCTCCTCGATCACTAGCCAATTCCGAGTAAGGCTTTAAACGATGACCATTGTCTTTAAAAATCAAACCATCCTTAGGGTTTCCTGTTTCAACGGCACCATGTGGAAAAGCAGTACATACATTTTATGGTTTTAACTATCTTGATTTTAATTTCCCAAGGAACAAATTAAGTCGAGAGTCATACGCATCCTTAGGATTAATTTATCATGAACAAGAAATGCTAACATGAGTAAAAATGGAACGGTTCGAATAGTATCCACAAGTATCACCGAAAACATTGTTAAAATACTCCTACGAGAGGGTTTTATTGAAAATGTTCGAAAACATCAGGAAAGTAATAAAAATTTCTTGGTTTCAACCTTGCGCCATAAAAGAAGTAGGAAAGGAGAACTCGCAGCTTCGCCAGAAGAGCAACGCTACCTCCCGTTGGTCGCCTCCAGATGCTTATCCAGAAGCCCTATTAATATACTGGAAGGGGAGCCGGGGAAGGCCGCAATTAATATACTGGGGCAATGAGGGCTCCGCACCTTGCTTTACATAAATTATGATGAACTTACTAAATGGCCTTATTCTCCCTGAACGCTAGCAAATAGAAGAGTTGGGTCGATGAATAGTGAATCAGTAATTGAATTTTTCCAATAAAAATAAATAGGAAACTTAAGATTAAGATGCTTCGGAATGGAAATGAGGGAATGTCCACAATACCTGGATTTAGTCAGATACAATTTGAGGGATTTTGTAGGTTCATTAATCAGGGTTTAACAGAAGAATTTCATAAGTTTCCAAAAATTGAGGATAGAGAGTAGGATCGATTTCACCCTAGAGGGGGGGTGAATAGGGTGATGGTATAAATTGTAAAACTTAATTGCAGAAGCTAATAAATTAATATTAACACAGATCACAGAATATTACGAGCACAGAAATAAATAGCAGAATAAAATGCAGACAGAACAACACAGAATTTATCCATCTTCGGCAAAACCCTGCCTACGTGCTGCCCCCAAGGTTTCTACTAGAAATTAGAAAGTCCCTCGCTTACACACGTAAACTCGCTATACCCGCTATTGACTATCCTAACTCTACGCTCAAAACCCTGGCCACAACTCAACAACCGAGTTGTGAATTCCCAAACTACACACCGTAGTTTGTCTCCTAGTCACACGACTAGAAAATTAGCAGTTTGAAATTTAGATACAAATTTAAAAACGATTTCAAAATAACTTAAAAAAACAAAGCCCTATAAATATAAACTAAAACCCCCTTTTTATATCAAAACCTTATACATATAAATATAAACAAAGCCGGCCCTTCTTTTCTTTATTAGTTGACCCGATACTTCTCAAATGGCGGCTTTGCTTCTGAATTATGGCTTGTGAAAAATTTGGGGCTTTCGTTCCTCTTGCTTTGGAAATTTGGGCTTGAAGTCGCCGGCTTAAATTCGATCGATCCAGTGATGTTTTGCGTGTTGCCTTGATCGATTGATTCCTCGTTCCTTACGGGCTGCTTCATTAATCAAATTCTCTCCTTGAATCGGTATTATTTGTTTTTTGCTTTCTTGATTTTTGCTTTCTGGAATTCGATACCCTTGCCGATGATGATTTTGGGTATTTATAGGAGTTCCACCTCCTTGAATTGCGTTTGTATAATCATGTTTGAATTTGTCATTTTCGTTTCTCTGCCGCTTGATTATGCTTGGTCGTTCGAGATTGATTCTGACCTTTTCATATGCGTATACTTTCGTTGCTTGGTTGACACGGCTTGGATTTGTGACTTGGTCAGTTTTCTTTGCTACCATGGTTTCGAATTTTACTTGTTCAACGTTGACTTCGGCTTGGTCTTTTGATGTTGATATGATTTATGGCTTGTTCATATGAGTATATATTTTTATTACCTGTAAATCACGGTGTTGATGATTTTCGTGAATTTTTTTTTTTACTGCTTGCTTCGGTCTTGGCTTTGATTCATTTCGTGATGAACACGGCTTGACTTTCTGAAAGATGCGTACTTGAATTCGTCTTGCTCACCATGTTGCATACTTAATGTTGTCACTGTGTTCGACATGGTCTTTGTAGTACTTGGTTACTGGTCGAGTTCATTTGTACATTTGTTCACCTGCACTCTTCGTTTGGTCTACTTGCATTGTTTCTGGCTTCATCTGTAGTCTTGTTCATTGATGGTTTTGGTCGTTGTATTTGCTGGGTACACAGTCTTGACCTGTTGCAGTCCTGTAGTTGCATTCATTGGTCATTTAGCCTTATACCTGTAGTTGTACTGCATTGCGTATATTCATAATACATGTATTGCTGTTGGCTTCGGGTAACTTCGACACTTTCATCTCGAGCTTGTGTAATTTGAACCTGGTTTGGTGTGCATTGTGCCTTGTACTTGCAGTTTGGTCCATTGAGTTGTTGCAATTGAGTTCAAGTTTCTCTGTAACTTCGCTTTTTGCCTTGCATTGACCATGGCTTTTCTTGGTGGTGCATTTTGTTGCGGCCTGTACATGTATTACTAGCTCTGGTTCATCTTTATTGCTTCACCACAGTTTGCATTTGCCACACTTGTGTTCCCTGTTATCAACTGGCCTTGATTATGTTTTGATTCAAAACTTCTGTTCACCTGCATGTATTGTTGGTTCATTGTGATATTTGTTCATTTGTGTTTCACTGTTAGCACTTGAGTTGTTGCAGTTGATTTAGTTGTTCCCTGTACTTGTGCACTGTTGTGTCTGGTTCTTTTCATTCATGTTGCAACTCAAATGTTTCACTCTGGTATATATATGTATTTGCCACTGAGCTTGATTCATGCAGTCTTCATTAGCTCGTGTGCTTCCAGTGTTGCCACTGTGTCAAGTATGGTTTCATGCCTTGTAGTTATCTGGTAGTAGCTGTTGTATCACTTGGTGTCTTGAACGTTGTTTTGATTCCTGATACATATTACTTGACCATCGTTGCTGCATTGCTTACTGTCACTACTGCTTCGAGTCAGTTTCATTGTTGCTGCTCCTTCGGTGCACTATGCTTTGTGTACATGTCTTGTTGAGTTTGTAGTTTGTTGTCACTGGTTCATTGGGCTGCATACATGTTGTAAGTGATACTTTGGACCTTTTGCCTTCAATTGCTTGTCGAATTTGCATGTATCTATATCACTTTGGTATACTGCAGCTTGTATTCTGCCTTGAGTTGAATCCCGTGTGTTATTTGGGTTTGACCTTGTGCTGAATTGTTAACAGTGCTTTTGTTTGATTTGTGCACACGAGTTGGCGGGGCAGTGCACACGTGTACAAATGTATGTGTGTGTACTGCAGCCACTTATGTATACCTGTCCCTGTAATATCTATGTGCACGACTTTGTGATGAAATCAAGTGTGAATGATGACGAACAGCCCAAATAACTGAGGCAAATCATATTTTCAAAAATCGTATTTCATTTTATATTGCAAAAATATTTCTTTTTCAATTTTACTGCGTTAGTGAATATTTTTGCAGATTGCTCAGATGCTGGATTCAAACTGGAATGCAGTTGAAGATAAAAATACGAGTGTGAGTGATATGTAGTGAGGTTAACTGTAAATGTGAAATGTGATGTGATTGTAATCAAAGTTGTATAGTTATAGTGAGAGATTGAAATTGTACTATTCAAAATTGTAATAAATATTTGTTTGAATAAAATTTCTGTTTGAATTCAAATTCTATGTCATTTAATTTTATTCAGCAAATATTTATTTATTTTATGAAAAATAAAATAGTACATTAACAAATACATTTAAACGAATGTATATATGTTTATTATCATCAAACAAAAATCATATAAGCGCAAAGCGCATATTCAACAATCTCCCCCTTTTGATGATAACAAACATATATTTAAGATTTTGAATATGTTAAATGTATTTGATTATTGATATATCCTAATTGCTCCCCCTATTTAAATGCTTCCTTTCTACACAAAACTCCCCCTACATATATGCATACAAATAAAAATATGCAAATGAGTCTAGATGCAAATAGAAAATTATTTGACCCTTGCTTGATTTTATTTGACAAAATCTTAACTTTTCTCTCCCCCTTTTGTTATCAGCAAAAGAATAATAGTGTTAGGAAAATAGAGATAAAGTATTTGATATTAATCCAACATTAAAACTCAATTGAATATAAATATTAAATTTCAAAAAAAATCAAACAAAAATCATAAATATTTAGTTAGGCGCGTATTCCACTTTTAGAATGATAGGAATGATATCATCATATAAAACTATACAGTTGTGTCTATTTGTGGTATATTTATATCAGGAATTTGAATATCTACTAACCATGCATAACCGTTAGGACTTTTAAATGAGATTAGTAGTATTTCAATTTTATTTTTAAAAAAAAATGAATTCAAGTATCTTCTAACCACGAATAACCGTGAGGACTTTTAAATGGGATTAGAATCAACTTGTTTATTTAAAAAAAATCAACTTTTGATATGCGTTCCATACATGCATAACCGTGAGGACTTTTAAATGAGCATGAAAGCACATAACAAATTCCAAGTAATTCACCCATGCATAACCGTGAGGACTTTTAAATGAGAGTGAATACATTGGTATTTATTTTTTTATTTTTTTATTTTTATTTTTTTTTAAAAAAAATGTGAAAATGAAAAAAACGAACGATTCCTGTTTAAAATACCACACATCGACAAATTATATAGAATTTTGATGAGTGATGGTCGTTAGAAATATGATAGAAATCGAGATGGTCATGGAATTTTTTACCAACAAAAAAATTTTATGATTCTTGTTTAATTTGAAAAAATTTACTAATTATACCGTCTCGAGTAATAATATATGATAAATATCAATACTCATCATTTTTTCAATCACTATTTATTTCTTCGATGATTTGTAGGGAGAAAAAAATGTTAATTATTCAGCAAATTTCTAAAACACCTAGACTGAGTCGTAGTTTACAAAAACTATTTTCTGGTAGGGGTTTTGTAAAGATGTCTGCCAATTGAGAATCAGTTGGAATAAAATTTATGCAGATATTTTCTTTGGAAATATGATCTCTAATAAAATGATGTCTTACATCTATATGTTTTGTTCGCGAGTGATGTACAGGATTATTTGTGAGATCAATTGCGCTTTTGCTATCACACATTAGTGGTACACGTTTAAAATTTAGGCCATAGTCATGCAAAGTTTGTATCATCCATAAGATTTGAGCAGAGCAACCGCTCAAAGCAATATACTCTGCCTCTGTTGTGGATAATGCAATACAATTTTGTTTTCTACTCGACCATGCAACTAATGAATGTCCTAACATAAAACATGCTCCACTAGTACTTTTTCTATCAACCAAATTTCCAGCATAATCAGCATCTGAAAAACCTTTCAACTCAAAATTATCGTTTGATGGATACCAAAGACCAAATCGTGGGGTGTGCAACAAATATCTTATAATTCTTTTAACAGCTTTTAAATGAGATTCTTTTGGGTTAGATTGAAAACACGCACATAAGCAGACAGAAAACATGATGTCAGGTCTAGAGGCGGTAAGATAAAGGAGTGATCCAATCATACCTCTGTACTGCTTTTGATCAACTGTCTTACCCTTTTCATCCTTGTCAAGTTTAAGTGTTGTACTCATGGGAGTTCTTGCTGGTTTAGCATCTTTCAATCCAAATTTGTTGACAAGTTCCCTAATATATTTTGTTTGAGAAATGAATGTGCCTTTATTGCTTTGTTGGATTTGAAATCCTAAAAAGAATTTTAACTCTCCAACCAAGCTCATTTCAATTTTTTCCTGCATGACTTTTTCAAATTTCTCATACAATAACTTGTTAGTAGCACCATAAATGATGTCATCAACATATATTTGAACAATCAAAAGATCATCGTTTTCATGCAACAGAAATAGTGTGGTATCTACACATCCCTTTTTGAACCCATTTTCAAGGAGATAAGAAGTAAGACATTCATACCAAGCTCTGGGAGCTTGTTTTAATCCATATAATGCCTTCTTTAGTTTGTATACATGGTTTGGGTATTCATGACTTTCAAAACCTTCTGGTTGTTCAACAAACACATCTTCTTTTAAAATTCCGTTAAGAAAAGCACTCTTAATGTCCATTTGTCTTAGTTTAAATCCTTTGTAACAAGCAAAAGCTAACAATATTCTAATTGATTCTAGTCTAGCTATAGGCGCAAAAGTTTCATCAAAGTCAACTCCTTCAATTTGAGTGTATCCTTTAGCAACTAGTCTAGCTTTATTTCTAATTATATTTCCAGATTCATCATATTTATTTTTAAAAATCCATTTTGTTCCTATAACTGGATAATCCTTAGGTCTAGGTGCTAGACTCCAAACATTATTTCGTTCAAACTGATTTAGCTCTTCTTGCATGGCCATGAACCAGTTTTCATCATTAAGGGCTGAATCTATGTTATTTGGTTCTATTTCTGAAATAAATCCACTATGTAAGCACAGATCACATAGATTTTTAAAGGATGAACGAGTTTGTATACCTGCTATAGGGTTTCCAATTACCAATTCTGGTGGATGGTCTGTTTTGTATTTCAGCTTTTCTGGATCCAGATTTCTTCGGACTTCTTGAGTTGTGGTAGTTTCTCTAGCATCAGCAGTTTCTTTTGATTTTTCGAACTCATCTTTTTCTTTTTCCTCTTCAACGTTGCTTTTGGATGTATCCTGATCGTCAATGCCTTCATCAAATTTCAGATTGATTGACTCTACGATTGTTTTAGTCTTTTTGTTGTAGACTCTATAAGCTTTGCTTCTCGAAGAGTAACCCATGAAGATGCCATCATCAGCCTTTGCTTCAAATTTTCCTAACTGATCACCTGTATTAAGAATATAGCAAGGACATCCAAACACTTTGAAGTAAGCGATGTTTGGTTTTTTGTTGAACCATAGCTCATAGGGGGTTTTGTTAAGAATCGGTCTAATGATAACTCTATTCATTACATAATATGCTGTATTTACTGCTTCTGCCCAGAGATGCAGAGGTAGTTCATATTCATTTAACATAGACCTAGCCAATTCTTGTAAAGTTCGATTCTTTCTCTCAACTACCCCATTTTGTTGTGGAGTACGTGGTGCAGAGAACTCATGTTTGATTCCGTTTTCATCACAGAAAGTTTCAAATTCATAATTTTCAAATTCTCCACCATGATCACTTCTTAACGAAACAATAGAGACTTCTTTTTCATTTTGCACAAATTTTGCGAATCTTGTGAAGTATGAAAAAGTTTCTGATTTTTTAGCCAAGAAATACACCCATGTATATCTTGAGTAATCATCAACTAACACAAAGCAATATTTCTTACCTCCTAAGCTAGCAATGTCATTAGGTCCAAATAGATCCATATGAACTAGTTCAAGAACTCTAGAAGTGCTTACATTGTTTTTGGCATGAAACGATGATTTTTTAAGTTTTCCCAAAGTACATGCTTTACAAATGTTTTCAGTTTCAAACTCATGTGGTGGCAACCCTCTTACCAAACTTTTCCTTTTTAATTTGTTTAATAAGTTCATACTAGCATGCCCTAAACGTCTATGCCATAAATTCACTTCTATATCCTTAGCTACCAAACATTTAGAGAGGATGAGATCATCAAAAGATAGAGAATATATATTACCTTTCCTTTTTCCTGAATATAAGATTTCTTTTGATGATTTGTCAACAATTTTGCACAAGTCAGAATCAAAGATAACATTCATACCTTTATCACATAGCTGGCTGATTGATATCAAATTGTGGTGCAGATTTTCAACATATAGTACGTCATTCAAGGTAAATGTATTGTTACCTACTTTACCTTTACCGACAATTTTACACTTGTCATTGTTCCCCATTGTGACTCTGCCACCTTTGTACTTTTCTAGGCTAAGGAACTTCGATTTATCGCCTGTCATGTGCCTGGAACAGCCAGAATCCAAGTACCATTGCTGTTGTTCCTTAGCCTGCCAGCATACCTACACGAGAAGAGAGTTTAGTGACCTATTTGTTTTTATAGGTCCATGATTGTTAGTGGCAAAATATTTAGAATGATAATTTTGTGAATACCCAAAACTATTTATAATTGTTCCCTTCGGCACCCAAATTTGTTTAACTTTGAGAGATTTTATATTTGTGCCTTTTGGAACCCAAATCGGTATAGTTTTCATATGTTTGGGTCTATACCAACAATTATTGTGATTGTGTCCAAATTTTTTACAAATTGTGCGCATAGAATTAACTTGATTAATATTGCTTTCAACAATTTTCGAATTATTATATCCAAGTCCTTGTCTAACCATATAACAGTTTGCTTTCCTAATAGCATATTCAACGATTTTTCACTTTTTGAAAATTTATCTAAGGTCGTTGACAGTTGTTGGACTTGTGTTTTGAGAGATTCATTTTCGTTTAACAACTGTGTGCACTTTTTAATATAAATCTCTCTCCTAGTATTTTCATTCTCTTTTAAAATCAGAATTTCATTTTCAAGTGATTTTATATTGATTTCCGATTTTTTAATTTCTTCTTCGAATGTTGGACACTTATCACACTTAGGGATTCTACATTGATAGTTCTTAACTAATTGATCAAGTTGTTTATTGCATTCTATCAAAGTATCCTTTTGAGATTCAAGTTTAGCATATTTTTCCCTAAGTCGTTCATAACAGCCATTCACTTCATGGAAATAAATTAGTAATTCAGAATGAGTGAGTTTCGATACCTCGCTTGGCTCGTCGTCATCACTGTCTGTAACTTCACCATGAAGGCACATGTTTGCTTTTTCACTCTCACTCTCAGTGTTATCACTTTCATCTTCGTCAGTTTCATCCCAAGTAGCCGCAAAGCTTTTCTTCTTTAGTTTCTTTCCTTGATTTGATCGTTTTTGAGGACATTGTGGCTTGATATGGCCGGGTTTGTTGCATTTGTAACAGATGATTTTCTGTTCTTCTGGGTTGTCTAGTGCTTTGCCTATTCTGCTTTTCAATTCATGATTTCGAGCTGGATTTCCGTATTTGCGATTCCACCTTTTGAATTTCTTTATTAGTAGCGCCAGCTCTGCTGCTCCATCATCATCATCATCATTATCATCATCACTTTCAGTTGTTCCTTTGAGAGCTATTGATTTCTTTCGAGTATCTCCACCTTCACGCTCTTCCTTGAATTTCATTTCTAGCTCATAAGTGGTGAGATTTCCGATGAGTTCTTCGACTTTGAGTTGTTTTAAATCTTTCGATTCTTGAATGGCAGTTACTTTTGCTTCAAAGCTTCATGGAAGGACTCTGAGGATTTTTCAGACTATTTCCAATTCGGTGTATGTTTTTCCGAGAGCTTTTGATTTGTATACGATATTGGAAAGTCGTCCGTACATCTCTTTGACATTTTCTTCTTTCGCCATTGTAAAGTTCTCGTATTCGCTGCTTAGCATGGCAAGGCGAGATTCTTTGACTTGAGATGTTCCTTCGTGAGTCACTTCTAGTATGTGCCATATTTCCTGCACAGTTAGACAATGTGAGACACGATTAAATTCAAATTGATCTAATGAACAGATAATAGAATTCATAGCTTTGGCATTAGTATTCTGTAATTTATTTTCTAGTTCTGTCCATTGTTCCTTTGGTTTCTCTATTTCCTGATCATCTACAGTTATAGTTGGTATTTTATAACCTGTCTCAACAATATCCCAAGCGTCAATGGTTTTCAAAAAAAAATTCATCCTATTTTTCCAAAAAGCATATTCACCATTGAACATTGGTGGTCTAACTATGGATTGACCTTCTGCAAAAGCATTATTAAAAGAAGCCATTTTAAAAATTCAAACTTTTAAACAAAAACAGATTTTTTTTCAAAAAAAAATAGAATTTTTAAAACAAATGTTGACTTCTATTCCTAGCTCTGATACCACTTGTAGGATCGATTTCACCCTAGAGGGGGGGTGAATATGGTGATGGTATAAATTATAAAACTTAATTGCAGAAGCTAATAAATTAATATTAACACAGATCACAGAATATTACGAGCACAGAAATAAATAGCAGAATAAAATGCAGACAGAACAAACACAGAATTTACCCAGCTTCGGCAAAACCCTACCTATGTGCTGCCCCCAAGGTTTCTACTAGAAATTAGAAAGTCCCTCGCTTACACACGTAAACTCGCTATACCCGCTATTGACTATCCTAACTCTACGCTCAAAACCCTGGTCACAACTCAACAACCGAGTTGTGAATTCCCAAACTACACACCGTAGTTTGTCTCCTAGTCACACGACTAGAAAATTAGCAGTTTGAAATTTAGATACAAATTTAAAAACGATTTCAAAATAACTTAAAAAACAAAGCCCTATAAATATAAACTAAAACCCCCTTTTTATATCAAAACCCTATACATATAAATATAAACAAAGCCGGCCCTTCTTTTCTTTATTAGTTGACCCGATACTTCTCAAAGGGCGGCTTTGCTTCTGAATTAGGGCTTGTGAAAAATTTGGGGCTTTCGTTCCTCTTGCTCTGGAAATTAGGGCTTGAAGTCGCCGGCTTAAATTCGATCGATCCAGTGATGTTTTGCATGTTGCCTTGATCGATTGATTCCTCGTTCCTTACGCGGCTGCTTCGTTGATCAAATTCTCTCCTTGAATCGGTATTATTTGTTTTTTGCTTTCTTGATTTTTGCTTTCTGGAATTCGATACCCTTGCCGATGATGATTTTGGGTATTTATAGGAGTTCCACCTCCTTGAATTGCGTTTGTATAATCATGTTTGAATTTGTCATTTTCGTTTCTCTGCCGCTTGATTATGCTTGGTCGTTCGAGATTGATTCTGACCTTTTCATATGCGTATACTTTCGTTGCTTGGTTGACACGGCTTGGATTTGTGACTTGGTCAGTTTTCTTTGCTACCATGGTTTCGAATTTTACTTGTTCAACGTTGACTTCGGCTTGGTCTTTTGATGTTGATATGATTTATGGCTTGTTCATATGAGTATATATTTTTATTACCTGTAAATCACGGTGTTGATGATTTTCGTGAATTTTTTTTTTTACTGCTTGCTTCGGTCTTGGCTTTGATTCATTTCGTGATGAACACGGCTTGACTTTCTGAAAGATGCGTACTTGAATTCGTCTTGCTCACCATGTTGCATACTTAATGTTGTCACTGTGTTCGACATGGTCTTTGTAGTACTTGGTTACTGGTCGAGTTCATTTGTACATTTGTTCACCTGCACTCTTCGTTTGGTCTACTTGCATTGTTTCTAGCTTCATCTATAGTCTTGTTCATTGATGGTTTTGGTCGTTGTATTTGCTGGGTACACAGTCTTGACCTGTTGCAGTCCTGTAGTTGCATTCATTGGTCATTTAGCCTTATACCTGTAGTTGTACTGCATTGTGTATATTCATAATACATGTATTGCTGTTGGCTTCGGGTAACTTCGACACTTTCATCTCGAGCTTGTGTAGTTTGAACCTGGTTTGGTGTGCATTGTGCCTTGTACTTGCAGTTTGGTCCATTGAGTTGTTGCAATTGAGTTCAAGTTTCTCTGTAACTTCGCTTTTTGCCTTGCATTGACCATGGCTTTTCTTGGTGGTGCATTTTGTTGCGGCCTGTACATGTATTACTAGCTCTGGTTCATCTTTGTTGCTTCACCACAGTTTGCATTTGCCACACTTGTGTTCCCTGTTATCAACTGGCCTTGATTATGTTTTGATTCAAAACTTCTGTTCACCTGCATGTATTGTTGGTTCATTGTGATATTTGTTCATTTGTGTTTCACTGGTAGCACTTGAGTTGTTGCAGTTGATTTAGTTGTTCCCTGTACTTGTGCACTGTTGTGTCTGGTTCTTTTCATTCATGTTGCAACTCAAATGTTTCACTCTGATATATATATGCATTTGCCACTGAGCTTGATTCATGCAGTCTTCATTAGCTCGTGTGCTTCCAGTGTTGCCACTGTGTCAAGTATGGTTTCATGCCATGTAGTTATCTGGTAGTAGCTGTTGTATCACTTGGTGTCTTGAACATTGTTTTGATGCCTGATACATATTACTTGACCATCGTTGCTGCATTGCTTACTGTCACTACTGCTTCGAGTCAGTTTCATTGTTGCTGCTCCTTCGGTGCACTATGCTTTGTGTACATGTCTTGTTGAGTTTGTAGTTTGTTGTCACTGGTTCATTGGGCTGCATACATGTTGTAAGTGATACTTTGAACCTTTTGCCTTCAGTTGCTTGTCGAATTTGCATGTATCTGTATCACTTTGGTATACTGCAGCTTGTATTCTGCCTTGAGTTGAATCCCGTGTGTTATTTGGGTTTGACCTTGTGCTGAATTGTTAACAGTGCTTTTGTTTGATTTGTGCACACGAGTTGGCGGGGCAGTGCACACGTGTACAAATGTATGTGTGTGTACTGCAGCCACTTATGTATACCTGTCCCTGTAATATCTATGTGCACGACTTTGTGATGAAATCAAGTGTGAATGATGACGAATAGCCCAAATAACTGAGGCAAATCATATTTTCAAAAATCGTATTTCATTTTATATTGCAAAAATATTTCTTTTTCAATTTTACTGCGTTAGTGGATATTTTTGCAGATTGCTCAGATGCTGGATTCAAACTAGAATGCAGTTGAAGATAAAAATACGAGTGTGAGTGATATGTAGCGAGGTTAACTGTAAATGTGAAATGTGATGTGATTGTAATCAAAGTTGTATAGTTATAGTGAGAGATTGAAATTGTACTATTCAAAATTGTAATAAATATTTGTTTGAATAAAATTTCTGTTTGAATTCAAATTCTGTGTCATTTAATTTTATTCAGCAAATATTTATTTATTTTATGAAAAATAAAATAGTACATTAACAAATACATTTAAACGAATGTATATATGTTTATTATCATCAAACAAAAATCATATAAGCGCAAAGCGCATATTCAACATAGAGATCAAGAAATGGAACTTCAATTATTTGTGGAAAGGTATTAATTGTTGGAGCCCCTGATAAAGGAAAGAGATGCTGCTCCTAAGATCATAGAAGCAATGCTGCAGAAAAAGAAGATTTGTTGAAATGTACCTCCATCTTACCCGGATCTTCGTACCTAATGGTCCGTAACAATAGTATCATTGAAGTAGATACACAACTCGCTTGGGTGGATTAGTCCGAGTGGAGATAAAAAAAAGTATTGAACTGAAATTTTTTTCTGAGGATATTCATTTTCCTGGAGGGACAGATAAGATATCTAGACACAGCGGCATTTTAATACCACCGGCAATGAAAAAAAAAATTCTAAGGAATCAAAATTTTTGAAAAATTGGATTTATGTCTTATATAATAAGCTAGTCCGATGGCATTAATCTACCACAAAGGGTATGTGAGTATATTACTATATAGAGAAAGAATCTAAGACGGGGACGAGAGCATCATTAGTTAGACAAAGAAAGATAGCAATCAGTAGGCACGGGCTGGACTAGCGCCAGCGAAAGAAGAATGGAAAGAGCAAGAGTGGCTACTACGAATTTCGGCAGGATCGGCGAATGCCTGGGTCTCGACGAACTAGAATATACTCTTCCACAAACAAGTCTTCTTTTTTTTATGAGAACCTAATAAACTTATCTTATTAACTATTTATTATTGAGAATCACTCTTTAATTTAAACTGTGAATATGTGTTTTTTTTTTTTGCAGAGCAAGCGGGGTTAAATTGGTCCCCTACCAGATTTATTAAAAAGAAGAGAAAACACACAAGAGAAGACAACACAGGGAAGAACAAGAAAAAGGAGAAAAAAGGAAAACAAGCAAAGTCTAATAAACTAGATGATCCAAGGATCAATCTGATGTTCATGAAATGAATGCACACTTTCCCTCATTCCTTAAAAAATGTTATGCCTCAATGCAGACCATAGCACATCATGGATCCTGATTTTACCTTTGAAACACCGTATATTCCTTTCTTCCCATATTATTTTCAGTAACTTTTTCAAACTGAAAAAAAAGGAAGACCCTCCTCATCCTCCCACCTAGAAGCTTGCTCAATGAAGTCCCATTGATAATCAAAAGTATCTGAAACAGACACCCTACTATTGTAGTTTATGATTTTGTTCCATAGCTGCAGCACATACTCACATTCAAAGAATAAATGCTTGACACTCTCTTCATGTGTATAGCATAATTCACACCAGGAAGGAACAAACATGCCAAACCAAATCAATCTATCTCTAGTTAACAAAGCCATGTTTCTAACTTTCCAGAGCATCAGATTTTCAGTACTAGAAGAGATAGCAGTCCATGTAACCTTGCTCCATTTGCAGTCAGGCATAGCATCAGTTCCCAACATATAATTGTAAATACTGGAGAAAGCATGTTTTTTTCCATTCCAAAGCACTGTGCTTTCATCATGTATCTCATATTTGTTCACTGCATAATGACTCCAGAAGGCCCTAACCAACTGGTTACTAGAATAAGGCATCACAAAAACACCATTGTGTATGTGATCCACTGCCATTGCATTCAAACCAATACCAGATTGATATATTTGTTAGGGAGTGAACAGCCGCCCAATTATGATACCCTTACTTATCCAAGGATCATGCCAAAAGCTGCAAGTGCTAGTGCCAGTAAGCATGATCTGAACATAAGGAAGTAAAGAGTTTCTCAACTTCAATATGCTTCTCCATATCCAACTAGAAGACTGGGCAGCCTCCATAAGCCAAAAAAAATTTGTTCCAACATTATGTATGAGGACCCACCGGACCCATAAGGAATTTCTCTTATGTAACAGAGCATCAAGGTGATAACTATAGGCTGCTTTATTCCACACTTCAATGTTGCACAGACCCAAACCCCTTTGTTTTTTGGTTTCTCAAATATTGAAAATGAGCAGGGAACTGGTTTCTTGGAATGAATGGATCCAAACCAGAAAAATCTCATCATTGTCCTTCTAATCATTCTCAAAAGTTTGATAGGTAGAATATAAGCTCTAGCCCAATAGACCATCATGGAGAAGCTAACCGTCTTAACAAGAAAAAGCCTGCCGACTTGAGATAGGAATTTGTTCGCCCAACAGTCCATAACATCAGTTATTCTTTGGTAGAGAGGAAGGCAATTCACTTGTGTCACTCTAGAAGTACACAGAGGCAAACCTAGGTAAGTCATGTCATGATTCATGGCTTGCAAACCAGCAGAGGAAGCAAGGTTATTCTGCTACAAGTCAGTAATCCCAGCAAACAGAATACTGGATTTTGATATATTTAGTCTTAGGCATGTCATTAGGTAAAATTTATGAAGAGCTTCAACAATACATTCAATGGAAGGAAGCTTCGGTTTAGTAAATATCATGATATCATCAGCGAAGAGGAGGGAAGTGATCTGAAGGTCCTTACACTTGGAATGAAAGAGAATTTGTTTGCTTTGGTACAAAGGCCTTAGCATGCAAGTAAAGATATTCATAACTATGAGAAAAACATAGGAAGAAAGAGGGTGTCCCTGCCTAATGCCCTGCTCAGACGAAAAGAATCCATTGTTAGCACCATTTAAGATCAGTGAGTAGGTGGGCGAGGATATGCATTCATAAATCCAAGCAACGAAGACTTTAGGAAAGCCCATGAGAGCCATAACCCTAACAATTGATTTCCACTGTATACTATCATATGCTTTACGTAAATCAAGTTTCAACATTGCACCAGGGGAAGCATTGACACGATTATAACCCTTTAACAACTCATGGGCAAGCATAACATTATCAAGAATGCTTCTGTTAGGCAAGAAAGCTTCATGATTGTTGGATATTATTCTAACCAAAACATAAACCAGTCTCGAGGCAATAATTTTTGATATGCATTTGTAGACAACGTTGCAACAGGAGATGGGTCTAAATGAAGTGACAGAATTGGCAGGCATGTTCTTAGGGATTAAAACCAAGTTCGTTGCATTAACAGATTTGAGGAGGTTACATTTACCAAAGAAGTTGTCCACCGCTTTGCAGAAGTCGCCACCAACTATATCCCAACTAGAAGTGAAAAAACCACATTGAAGCCATCGGGACCTCCACATGAGCTCTTCTTCATAGCAAAAAGGGTGTTCTTGGTTTCTTCATTAGTCACTTTTTCCACTAGCTTTAATGCTTCATCATTATTAACTCTTGGCAAATTTACATTAGAGAGTTGGTCCAGATCGGGGTCGAAATTATTGTGATTTCCAAACAGAGCAGTGTAGTACTTCAGAAATGCATTATCAACCTTCTCAGGAGATGCGTGCAAGATTCCTTCTTCATCATAAATGGTTGCGATGTTATTTTTTGAATGCTTTACCTTAAGTGAGGCATGAAAGAAAGAGGTATTTCTGTCCCCAACAGCAGCCCACTTGATTCAAAGTTGCTGCCTCTTCATATCACTTTCAGTTTCCAGTGCTTATTGAGATCACTGAAAAGTGCAGATTCTTTTTCAGCTAGTTCAGAACTGCCAGGATTATCCATCATCAATTTCTGAGCCTCCTTCAACTGCTCCCTGAGGATAGAAGATTTAAGATTGCCATTGCCAAACTTATGCCTTGCCCATGTCCTTAATGCAACTTTAGCTGCCCTAAGCTTTCTGCAAAAAATATACATAGGATTTCCAAAAAAATTATTCATCCAAGCAGACTGAATGATAGAAATGAACTCTGGATCACTAACCCAAGAGTTATAAAATTTGAATCCTCTTTTTATTCCCTGAGGCAGCATCCCGGTGGAAATTATGAGAGGGGAATGGTCAGAAAGAACAGGATGGGGAAGGAAGGTGGAAATATTGGGCCAAATGGAAAGGGCTTTGTAGTTGATAAAGGAATGGTCAATGTTACAAAAAGTTTGGGTTCCTCTCCTAGACCGATTGTTCCACGAGAAGATAGCTCCAGCTTTAGGAATAGGAATAAAAGATGAATCGGAAATGGCAGCATTCATAGGATGAATTTCCCTTATCGTGAGAGGTAGGCCGCCATGCTTGTCAAACAAGTTAAAGCAACTGCTGAAATCACCTAAGATTACCCAAGGATGTGTTTCCTGCCTGAGTGTAGGAATCAGATTGAAGAGAGATTGTCTTGAGGGAGCAGAGTTTGAAGCATAAACAAAAGAAATGTAAAAAAGAGGAGGAGGACTTGATGTACTTAGCATGAAATTGCATTATTTGAGGCATAGCATGAAGCAGATCAAGTGAAAGCTCAGTTGGATTGTGTAGCACCATGAAGCGACCATAGCTGGCTTCAGGCGGATTGTGATTAAAGGACCACGTAGGGTTTATGTACTTTGCGACAGTTATAGTTAGTGGAAGATTCAATTTAGTTTTAAGGATAGCAATGATTAATAGGTGATGGGAGGCAATTAAAAGCTTGACTTGATCGAGTTTGAGGAAGTTATGGGATCCTCGAATATTCCATGCTCCAAAATTGTGTAACATGGATTAAACCAAAGAGTGGAGAGCTGCTTTTGTCATGCTCCTCGTAATTGGAGACTCAATTCTGGGTTTATCTGATTTGTGTATCTTTGGCTTTATTTTCTTTTTGAGTTTATCATTCCTGGCAGAGACATAGATGTCAGGAGATGTTTGTTTCGGAGAGGAAGGTGGTGATATCCAACCAGGTATTGATCCCGAAAATACATAAGGTTGTAATGATGGACAATGGTCTTTAGAAGCTGAAGGAGGAGGGACGGTAGGAAAAGTAGAGAGAGCAGATTGATGGTCGGAGTAGATCATGTCAGTAATCTGATGTTGTAGCAGAGCACAGAATAATTCGTCAAAATTAGGATCCAGAGGGGAAATGGGTTTTGGTTGCATTGAGGCAAGTGAAGTTTGGATGGAGTGTGCATTGTTTGGTTGTTGTGCATGAATTTGGAGAATAAAATCAGTTTGGATACCATGCAACTGTTGCTTTTCAGATTCAAGCATTATTTTATTTGTGATAACTTCTTCTTGGCACTGCATAGCCAGAGTATCCTCGTTTGTACATTGAACAAGCTCAACTTCATTTTGCTTATCATTCATGCATCCTTTATTTGAACTGATTCCCTAAACCAACATTTCATCCTCCACATCATCATCATCCTCAATATTAATTTTTTCATTCTCCTCCTCGATGGCACCATTCATATTATGAAGAACATCATATTAATTATATGACAGAATAGAGTGCTGATGATTCCCAACTAATCCAACTTCCTCATTAATTTCATTACCACTCTTCACTTCATTATTCCCAATCGTGACTTGTTGCTTATCATCAGAGGATTACCCCTCTGTCCCTACATACACACCATTCCCCACAAGCTCTATCATTATCTGTGATTTTCTTTCCACCAGTTTAGCTTTTCTTAAGGGAACCTTCCTCCAGGCCTGCTTGTTAATCATTATTTGTTTGCCTTTCCCAATGTTTTTTCCTTTCCCTTATCGTTTCTCCTCCACTGATACCAAGTCAACATTATTCCTCCCACTATCCTCAGATTACAACAAGCAATTACTAGTGAAATGGCCAAATTCCTTGCATGTTGTGCATATATCAGGTTTCCATAGGTAGCTTACCCGCACTATTTGCGTAGAACCATCAAGCAGTTGTACAGGAAACTCATCCACCAAATCAACATCCGGCAAAACATCCACCAAGAATTTAGCAAATCCAATCCTCTCCATTCTTTCAGTTGATGAATCCAAACATAAAAGCCTTCCAATTCTCGAGGCAAGCCAATTAATGCCTACCAATGACCAGGCAAAGATTGGAATGTTGGTTAATTTTAACCATACAGGGACAGATTTGATCGTACTGCAGCTGTTTCCAATAGTTGGATCCCATGCCTTCACAATGAAAATCTTGTTCCTGATGAATATAGGGTCCGATTCAATAATTCTCCTTCTGTCATCAGTACAAGACAGATGGAAAAGGAACAAGTTTCCATCAGATTTCACTGTTATTTCTCCTTTCAGCTTCCATAATTTCTTTAGATGATTGATTACAGTTAAGTAGGATAGTGGTTTATCAAGAAAGAAACCAACCAACCAGTCACCCATACAACATTGCCTGCTTGAATGACAGCACTTGGAGGGACAAGAGCAGGCCCATTAAACTCAAGAGGAATAACCACCGGTGAATACTGGCCTGCATTGCGTGGCTTGGATTTGAATAGAGAGGACCAGGAAGAGGAAGTAGGGTCAGAGGGATGAATCAAGAGGAGGAGGAACATGAGGAGGTAAGGTAAGAGGAGAGTTAGGCAAGGGTGCTGTACGGGGAGGAGGCGGGAGGGCAGAAGAAGAGGGAGGAACAGTTTGAAAGGATGGGGTATGGGTAGCGGGATGAGTGGGCGCTGCCATGAATATGTGTTTTCTTAATTATTTTAAAATATTAAAAAATTATCATTTCTAAAAGAAAAAAGAAATGATTGGTCGATAATTTTAATATTGAACAAATAACTCAATTTTCGCCCATGAACAATTTGTGTCAATGGATTAGTTCGATCCAAAACTTGAGATAAAGGGTGTTGGCCAAAAAAGGATTCATAAGTGGTTGTTCATGAAGTTGAAGTTCTTTTGTTCTTTTTTTATAAATTTTCTCGTTTTCAAACGCATCCTTCCTAATCTTCTCTAATTCATTAAGTTGTAGTTTCCTATTTTAGCCGGCTTTTTCAAGATCAAAGTTTATGTATTGAATTGCCCACAATGCTTTATGTTCAAGTTCAATGGGAAAAATGGCTCTCTTACATATACAAGCCTAAAAGGAGACATCCCAAGATTGGTTTTATGCGTAGTTCTATAAGCCCAAAGCATATCCGCCAATTTTTGTGACCAATCTTTTCGATTTTTATTCACTGCTTTCTCCTAAATTTGTTTGATTCGATGATTTGGAACTTTAAGTTGACCACGGGTTGAGGGTGATAAGGAGTGGATAACTTGTGGGTTGTCGAGTATTTCTTCATTAAAGATTCAAATGACTGATTGCAGAAATGGGTTCCATTATCACTTATTATTATGCGAGACATTCCAAACCTTGAAAAGATGTTTTCTTTAATGAATTTTACAACAACTTTGTGGTTATTTTTTTTTACAAGGAATGGATTCAAACCTTTTGGAGACGTAATCAGTGTCAAGAAGAATGTACAAATTTCTAAAAGAATTGGGAAATGGTCCCATAAAATCAATACCCCAAACGTCAAAGATTGTGATCATAAGAATGGGGTTCAAAGGCATCATGTTTCAACGAGAGATTCTTCCTAACATTTGGCAGCAATATCAAGTTTTACAAAACTCAAATGCATCTTTAAAGTGTAGGCCAGTAAAAACCACATTGAAGCAGTTTTTCGGATATGTTTTTGGAACCAAAGTGACACCACACGCTTGTTCTTGACAAAACGAAAGAACACTCTTGGTTTCATAGTTTGGAATGCAACGTCAAATGATTAGGCCGGAATAGTACTTAAAGAAGTATAGATCATCCCAATAGAAGTATTTGACTAGAGAAAGAAATTTATATTTACCTTATTTCGACCAAAATGAAAAAGTTTCCTTATTGACTAAATAGTTCACTATGTCGGCATACCATGGATCGACAGAAACAGAAAAGAGTTGTTCATCAGGAAAATTCTCATTGATCGGTAAAGAAGATGGGGCATTTGGATGACATGACAAATAATCAGCAATGACATTTTCGAATCCTTTTTGTCTTTGATCATAATGTAAAATTCTAAGAGTAAAAGAATCCAATGGACCAAATGAGATTTAGCATCCTTTTTAGCGAAAAGGTATCTAAGAACAGAGTGGTCGGTGTAAACAGTAATGTGTGAGCCAATCAAATACTGTCAGAATTTTTTGAGTGCAAAGATTACCGCTAGAAGCTCTTTTTCAGCAGTCACGTAATTGAGTTGAGCATCATTTAAATTCATACTAGCATAGTAGATGACGTGAACAATTTTGTTGATGCATTGTCCTAAGACAGCACTAACTGCAAAGTTAAAAGCGTCACACATTATTTCGAAAGGAAGATCCCAATTGGGTGAGCAAATGATGGAAGCAAAAATGAGTTTGTTTTTGAGACGTTCGAAAGCAGAAACACAATCAAAATTAAAGTTGAATGGAACGTCTTTTCCAAGAAGAGTCGTAAGAGGTTGAGCAATTTTACTGAAGACTTTCACAAAGTGTCGATAAAATCTAGCATGTCCAAAAAATGAGTGAATGTCTTTGACATATTTAGGAATGGATAGAATTGCTATTACGTCAACTTTCGCCTTATCTGCCTCAATGCCTTTGTTTGAAATGACATGCCCAAGGACAATACCGTGTTTGACCATAAAATGGCATTTCTCCCAATTTAACGTTGAGTGTTTGTCCTTAAAACAATTAAGAAACAACTCAAGATGGTGTAAGCACTCGAAAAAAGAGTATCCAAAGATGGAATATTTGTCCATAAACACTTCAAGAAAGTGTTCGATAATATTGAAAAAGATATTGACCATGCATCTTTGAAAAGTAACAGGAGTGTTGCAAAGGCCAAATGACATACGTTGATATGCAAAGTACCAAAGGGACACATGAAAGTCGTTTTCTCTTGATATTCAGAAGCGATTGGAATTTGGTTATAGCCGGAATAATCATTAAGAAGTAATAGAATTCGTGACCGACTAATCATTCAAGCATTAGGTCGATGAAAGGAAGAGGGCAATGATTCATACATGTTGCAGCATTTAATTTTCGATGATGAATGCAAACATGCCAACTTGTTTGACTATGAGTTGGAATGAGTTCGTTAGAGTCATTCTTGATAACGGTAAGTCCAGACTTTTTAGGCATAACATGAATTGGACTAACCCATGAGCTATCAGGGATTGGGTATATGATTATGTTATCGAGGAGTTTAAGAATTTCGTCTCGAACCGCATCCTTCATTTTTGGGTTAAGCCTTCATTGTGCGCCATGAACAGGCTTGACATCGTCAATTAAATGGATGCAATGTTAAACAAGAGCGGGACTAGTTCCCTTTATATCAATGATCAAACAGCAATTACTTCTTTATTTTTCGACAAAATTGAAAGAAGGGAAGTTTCTTGATCAAGAGAGAGAGTTGAAGAAATTATGATGGGAAACGTTTCATTGTCACCTAAATATGTGTACTTAAGGATCGGGGAGGGGTTTGAAGTCCAACCTCGGGGGTTGCTCAATCAAAGAATTTGGCTGAAATTCTGACTCAACAGTGAGGGGTTCAAAATGGAAACGCATTTTCATTTTCATTAGGCTCATCTTGAAACAATTGTTCATATTCAGTCTCTCATTCGTGTTTTAGGTCAACCGTTTTGTTATCGAAAATTTCTTAAATGAAGCTAACTTCTAACATTTGGTCATGTGGCTCATTCGCGATTTTCAAGATTTAAAATGTTAAGGACCAAAGTCACATTTCAAAAAGAAATTTTCATTAAACCGTTTCAACAATTGGTAAGAGCATTTGAAGTAGCCAAGAAAGGTTGGCTTAAAATCAATGGAATTTAACTCATCGATTTATTCACAGGTTGAGCCTCCAAAACGATGAAATTGACGGGGAATATAAATTGACCAATTTTGACGAGTACGTCCTTGATTTCTGCAACACTCCAGATTTTTGGTAACTTTATTTAGGATATTTAATTAGTTAAATAAAATAAAATAATGTTTTGATTAGGGGTTTGAGATTTAATTTAATTATGGTGTAGTCATGCCATTTTAAACCAATGAATTAAGAAAGAGTTGAAGATGAAAAATAGGAGGGGTAAAATAGGAAAGAGGCCATTCCTATATCCTCCAAACCTTGGCCGCGTATTATACTACACATTCATTTCATTTTGAAATTTCTAAAATAAGAGGCCTACAATCATTAATAAGGAAAAAAGGAAGAAGATTAAGAAAATCTAAAGGAAAGGCTAATTCAAATCAAATCCATTCAAATCTCAAGCCTCTTAATCTTTAAAGCTAAGGTGGATAATGTTTACATCTCAAATCTTATACGGTTTCGGTTTCAAGATGAATTCTGAAGTATTTTGCGTTTATTTGCTTTGTTTTTGAATGATAGAATGATAATATATACTTGTTGATGATTTATGAATATTTATATTGATTTTATGATAGGTTTTAAGGTGAAAAATCTATTAAATAGTGTCCAAATGCCTTGTGAATTTTTTTTGGACCAGAAATAATATTTTGGAGATGGGTTTCAATTTTCACAATTTTCAGAATTTTTATGGAATTTATATGAATTTTCTAGTGAATAAAATGTTATTTTGGATTACGAATTATTTACGATGAAATAATAAAAATTTGGGGTCTGAAATTTTTATATGTTGGAAAACACATTAAAAGATCTTTTTCTGGAATTTTTCTAGATTTTCCCTCAGTGTTTTACTGGTTATATAAAATTATTTAAGGTATGAGACTTAAATGTTTTATATAACTAAAGGAGGAGAATGGGCTTTTTGTTAAAATGTTTAAATTATTAAATCGGGAAAGTCGGCAGTACTTTTGAAAATAGAAAGTTGCGACCAATCGGATTTAGACAAACAAGGCAGGTTAGGTGCAAAAGAATAGTTTAAACGTATAAGCAAACATGTTTTTCACTATTTCGATGCTTTCGACACCAGGTTCCACCTCTATGCCCGCACCTCCGACATAGTCAAAACCAATGCACCTGGTATCAGGCAATTGGTACGTAGTGAATTGGACGTAGGTGGAATGTATAGGGTCGAAACCAAGAGGTTTCGAAGGGGTTGAGGCTTTGTTTTGATTTTAAAGGAAAATGCCCATGCTTGCTTTCAACTAAGATGCTTTTGACTTAGTTTCCTTTGGACTAGGTCAAATGTTTTAAAACAATGGTTTCGATTGGGTTGCACTTTTGTTTTAAATGATTTCTTTCGACTATGTCAAAACCTTTAGCTGTTGCTTCCCTACATTCGATCTAGATGGTTTCAAAGGAGTTATTTTTTTTTTCTAAAAATTTGGCCACCTCTCCAGTTCTTTCGAAGGGACAGTTTCGACACAATCACTTTTTTACTTAGGAAAGGGTTTCGAAAAGAATACTTTCGACTTTATTAAGTTTCTGATCCTTTTTCTCCACTTAAAGGCATAATCCAAATGGTTTCGAACGAGACGGTTTTCAAAGGCTTCGAAGGGTAAATTTTTGAATGGTTTTGAAAGGTGTTTCCATAATTTTTAAATAGAACCCAAAGTGCTTTAGAAAGAATTGAGCTTTGACTGTTTCGAAAGGACTTTAATGATTGGTTTCGAAGAGGAGGTTCCCTAGGATTTCGACAGTGATAAAAAGGAAGATTTTTCCTATAATCAGTCTTCCAGTGGTCGTCTAGGGGGGTTTCATAAGTGGGGAGTTTCCTTTGATCATTTTCGAAAGAGAAGGTTTTAAAGGTTTTAAAGAATGATGTCTACTGTTTGAAAGCTTTTGAAGGAAAGAATTTTATTGGTTTCGAAAGAGTTACATTCAGTGGTTTCGAAAAAGTTACTTTCGAGGGTTTCGAATGGGTTGTTTAAAGATTTTAAACAACGGTTTCGAATATATTAAATAGGTAGAATAGCCAATGTGTTTTCAAGTTAAAAGGAACTTTAACTAATTTTGAAAGGATAGATAATCCTTATTAAATATCATCAACATTATTTTGTGTAAAGTATATATAGCATAACAAAATAGCTTAGAGTAAAGATAAAGATATATTTTCCTTGTATATGTATGACTTAAAGGATCAAATCATTTGAAAAGATTTTTCAAGGAAAATTTAAAGGGTATTTAACCCTAAGAGAACGACTCGGATTAAAAGACTAAATAGGACTTGTGTAGGGTCGTGCCCTATGCTCATTAGCTATTAGCCCCTAGCTAATTTAGTCCAGAATTCTAGTGTGTAGGGCTTTGTCACATGTAAGACTAAAATGTTGGTTACACATGTTTGAACCTTTATTGTTGGATTTCAATGACAACAACTATACAATTATACCAAAGAAACTCTAAGCTAACTTGCAAGTACACGAGTATCAAAAAGAGACAAAAAGATAAGTTCAACATAAAGATACACAGTACAAAAGAGGATAAAAGTATGTATATGGAGATACAAGAAGAGATATACACGATAGAGACAAGACGAAGGTCATAAACAAAGTATTATTAGTCATAGAGTGTCATGTCTAGAGTTTACAAACGTTAAAGTCTTCCTAAAGTGCTATCATATATGTACACATTCGAAACATTTTATAAAAGTAATAAAAGATTTTCAATAATAATAATAATATATGATACAAGACTTGAACTGGGGTCATTGGTGAGATCATATTTTAAATGGAAAATCAAATTTTCAAAAATTTGTAGAGCAAAAGTTGAACCTGGGTCACTAGTTTAGAAAGCAAGTGCCCTAACCAAATGAACTAAGGCAATTTTTATTCATCAATAGAATTCAATGGACTGAACAAGGTCATTTAGTCGTCTGAATTCTATGTATATGCATAACTTTATTTGAATATTCAATCGAATGAATCACACATTTTAGTCGATAGAATTATATGTTTTTTACACTGTTTTCTTGCTGCATCGATTTTCAATCGATTCAGTCGGCTGAATCTTTTCACTCAGTCGGTTGAATCTTCATAACAACTATATTTTGAAGGGACACTTCATTTTAGCAAAGAGATACAACTCTTGATTCAAGAGTTGCTTCCGTATTCTTTCATGGCAACCTTTCATAAACAATTGCAACTCTTAAACACTATATATAACCATGAAATAAATTATTTTAATAACTTAATTCTCTGATTCTATTCTAATATTCTTGTTATCTAAAATTCTGCCATTTTCTTTCATAAACATATTCTAATCACTCGCACGTTCAAGCACAAATTTATTTGTGATTAAAATAACATTCAATCTTCACGGACTACATTATATACCACAAAGGAGAATATTATAAGAAGGGTCCACTCTAAGGACTTATCTGTGCTATCAAAAGAGCATAATCAATCAAGAAAATTTACTGTATTGTTGAAGTCCTATTTGGTTGTTCAAGTAGTAGAAGTCCTATTCAGTTGTCTAAGCAGTAGAAGTTCTGTTCGAGTGCTCAGGCGGTATAATACATATTCCTTCATGTTAAGTGAGGGTTGATAATTAAAATTCCAAAAGGAATCTAGGACTGGATGTAGAACGAGAGTTCGAACCAGTATAAAAATCTCTAGTGTCATTTAATTTACTATTTGATATTTATATTTTATTCCGCACTAGTAGATAGCTTTAGTTACTATTCTATATTGCGATCCATAGCAGTACTTTCAACACATAGAACAGAATATTTATGTATAGAGGTAGTTTATTGGTAAGCCATAAAACCATTAAGATCAGTTGGCCCTTGGAGATGTAAGTTAAAGACAGACCATCTAGAATCTTTGTCTAATAGTTTCTTAGAACATTTGATATTTATCTTGTAGGCCCGAGTAGCCAAATGGGCAGTTAGCCCAGTTTTCGGACAGTTAGTCAAGATTGCGGATAATTAGTCCAATTGAGGTCAGTCAGCCCAGATTTCGGACAGATAGTCTATTTATTACCTGTATATAGCATAATGGATCTTGCTATTATTTTTTATTACAGTAATCAGTTTGATTAACCAGTTTGGTTGCAGGAAAGGATTTCCAAAATATATGTTTTGAAAAGGATATTCGTTAGGGGGAACCCGTTCCACTAAACGGCGTGGTCTCGCTCAATATCAGTAAACCAAGATGTAACAGAATTATTAACACCAGGCTTAATGTTCGACTCAACGTTTTTTTCCCCTTAAACTCTCAGGTGCTCAAACTGATTTGAGTAGGCTGAGGGTTAAGGTTTTCAGGTTTTCGTAGTTTGGGAGAATAAAGCTTCCGGAGATGAGAAGGTAGCTGACGGATAGCTAACTTAGAAACTACAGTTTATCTTATTTTGATTCCATTGTGTATATTGAGTCAGTTTGACTATATTTCTCTTATCAACCAAGGAGGCATCGTCATTTTTTGCTCTTGGCGTATAATTGTAAATTATATTTGATCTTTACCTTGGAAACGACTATGGGATTATGAACATGGATATGAATTATGGGTTTGAAATTTAATCAGCTTAATGTTGTTTTGAAATCTGTGATTTGTTCATATTCATATGCTTCAAGATATTATGGATATAATTAGCATTGCCGTAATTCATCACCAGAAGTTAATACTATGGATGACTTCAGCATCTGTAGCGTTTAGCTTTTGGCCTCTAGATACAGGATGTTACAATTTCTCCCACGATTTTCTTTATCAAACGAGTTACTTTCATAGGTTTTAATTCGCACAAGCTAAGTTACTGGTAAACTGAATATGGAATCAAACTGGCACTCACATCCAAATCTAGTAAGCACTTGTTAATGATTTTATCTCTTATTGTGCACGAGATCATCATACATCCAGGATCTTTATATTTAATGGGAATTGATTGAGACAAGACTTCGCTAAGTCCGACAGTTAAGAAAACTTTCTTGGGTACATGAGTGTGTCGTTTTTGAGTACACAAGTCCTTGAGCTATTTAGCATAAGTTGGGACTTGTTGAATGGTATCAAGGAGCAGAATGTTAACTTTTACTTGTTTGAAAATTTCCAACATCATTTTCATTTGGTTAGAATGTTTCTTGGGTCGAAGGCGGTGTAGAAATGGGGCACGATGCTCAGTAGCTCAGTCTACTTGAGTAGAATACGAATTTGGATTAGCATTTGGTTTGATGTTTGGCTCAGTGTTTTGTGCAGACTCGTTTGTTGTTTTAGAAGTGTCAAGAGGAGTTTCTGGTAAATCGTTTCGATTAACAACTTGGTTATTGATTTGTTTACCAAAATGCAAAGTTGTGATAGCATTTATTTGGTTTTTGTTGCTATCTTAAACGACATGGCTTGATTCAAATTCATGTTTTGATTTATGGGATTCAGAACTGGCTGACTTGGGAATGTGCCTCGTTCATGTACACTTAAAAATGAGGCTAATTGACTCATTTTCATTTCAAGTTTATCGATTGATCGATCCATATTTTGCATGTATGAGGTCAACAAGTTTTGCAAATTGTTGTTTGATTGGAGGTTTTGAGTGGTTGCTTTAGCCAAAGTTTCAATGTTTTTTCAAGTGAACTCAATCGTTTGTCGTCTTGGGGAGCAAAAGATTGTTTCGGTTGATTTTGAGACGGACCTGCAATTTTTTTTGAAATGATTGGGTTGAAAGGGAGGATTCGAAGAATTGTATAGAAATGCTTGAAAATTGGGATGATTTTTGTTAGGATTATTTTGGTTCCAAGCAAATTTCTTTAGCCAGGGTTGTACGTTGGAGAAAACGGGTCATTTTTAGCCTTGTCGAAAGTATTGAGTTGTTCTATTGATTTAGGACACTGATCGGCAATGTGACTCGGATCATTGCATTTATAACACATTGGTTGGGAAGCCTGGTTCATTTGGTTGGATGAGAAAACATTGTCGAATTTATTAATCATTGCATCGATTTTAGCTTCTCAAGCCAAAGATGATCCTATCGAGTATGTGCTCTTCATGAGTAAATTGATTTTTGTTAGAATATTCCCGTTGGGATGACTTTTCGGCCAAGTTTTCAAGAAATTGACAAGCATCATCGTAATGTTAGGTGAGAAAATTTCCTTGGCACATTGGTTCAAGCATGGTTCGTGAGCTATTTTCAAGTCCATCATACAAGATTTAGCAAAGAGTCCATTTTTCAAAATTATGATGTAGACATTTTTTCAGAAGCTCTTTAAATCTTTCAAAATATTTTTCGAATGGTTCGCCCTTGAATTGACGAAAATTGACTATTTTGTTTCGAATTTTAGTTTTTTTTTCAAGGGGTAGAACTGTTTTAAGAAAACTTTAACAAATTCTTCTCAAGTTGTGATTGAGTTCAATAATAAGTTGTACAACCATTTTTCAGCATAATTGGTAAGGGTGAATGGAATTACCCGAAGTTTGATTCTATCATCACAAAGTTATTGAAGTTTAATGGTTGCGCATACTTGTTCGAATTTCGTTAAGAAAATGTATCGGTCATCGTGTTCACAATTGCCAAATTTTGGAAGCGTGACAATACGATTGGATTGAATTTCGATGTGATTACCCACACGGCAGGTAAAGTGATACAAGAAGGAATAGAAACTTTATCGGAAAAGATTTTATTCATCAGAGTTTGCGGGGCATTTTCGTTCGCCATTGTTGGAGGGTCGTTTATTCGAGTAAAACGATTTGTTGTTGTGTCACGAGTCCAAATACTCATGCAAAAAAAATAGTCAAGAAGAGAAAGAAGTGAGAATCGAGTTAAGAGAATGAAACAAGAGTTAGAAAATGAAGCGAAAATTGTTTTTTTTTTATATGTTTTTTTTTTTTTGAAAAGATTATATAATTTTTTTGGATTTTTTTCTAAAACAAAACTAACTTTAGTAAAAATGCTTGTCTTTGGATTTTTTAATTTTGTTTGAAAATTTTCTTTTTTTTAAAGAAAAAGATTTTATTTGATTTTTTTTTGAAAAATAATCAAGTTAAGTAAAATGGACAAAAAAAACTTATCTTTTGGGAAATTTTTTATTTTTTTTTTGCGTTTTAAAAATTTGCATGAACTAATGCAATTAAATGAACGCAAGGTATTAGTTACAAATTTTTTGTCCTTAATAGCTTTTAACCCAAAATTGTATAATCACACTTTGTCTTGATCCAATAAAATAGTTCTTAGCCAAGTGACAGACAGGAGTTATCGGTGCACTACGAATCACCGTAGCAATGCAGTCAAAGGTTTAAGTACCTTTAGAGAAATAATTACTATAATATTTACGAATCACCATAAAATTTATCTATGATCATCGCTCTGTCGTAGTCTAGACACAATATAATTTGTCGAAAGAAGACAACTTGTCAAGTACAATTAGGCCCTAGGTAAGCTCGTGACTTCCTTAGGTCCAACGTTTAACTGTTATTATTATTATCAAATTCTACTATGAAATGCAATTGTGGGCAAGGAAAGGGGTGATGGAATCCTCCACCTTATGTGGATTTGGATGTTGCCCTTAGAAAAGAAAATAAGATGATATGAACGCAAAACAAAAAATAAATGTGAATTAACGATATAACTAGAAATAAAATTTGCTTTTATTTTGTTGTCAAAAATATAAAATGCAAGCAACCAACAATGCAAATAAAATAAAAATAAGAGATAAATGCACGATACCAGATCGTGCAGAATTATTAGCAGTTTTATTTTAGAGCGGCGGTTTATTTATAAAGCAAGCAGAGCAGTTTTAGCAAGCAATTCTCTTCTTTTGAATTTCTGCTTTTGCAATCTGAAAACTTGAACAAGATATATATATACAGTGTATTTATTCCCTTTTTTTATATACATCAAGGAAAAAATTAAAACAAATGAAAACCAAAATAATTTTTTTTTCTTTTCCCTTTTTCTATAAAGCTAAAAGAAAATTTAAAATGAATTTACAATTAAATTGTGCAAAGCTCAACCCATAAAATGCTCAGCCTACAAGCCCAACATGCTTCCTTTTGTTTAAAAAAAAATATACATTCTTTCTCCTCTAATAATCACAACAGAAAACAAAATAATAAAAAATCAGAATAGGCAAACACTTATCGCTGAATTATTGTAAAAAAAAATGATAATGGGTTGCGATTCGAAGTCTAAATTTTGGTCAAAAGGCTGAGGTTGCGGCGGTTGATTGGGTTGCGCGTAGATGAAGGACGGTTGATTTGGCGATTGATTTGTGATTTGGGGTTGAGGGAGTGTACGATGTAGTGAGGAGGTGATTTTTGCTGGTGCTTGGAGATGGTGATGTGGACTTGGGAGGTGGTTCGAGGAGGATATGAACCGAGGGCTCGTTGTGGTTTTTGGTAGTGGTTGTGTGCAGTTTCAGTTGGAGATGATGATAGTGGTGGTGGTTGTTGACGGTACGACTGGTAGGCAGAAGTGCAGCAGGTTCAATTTTTGTAGTCGGAAAGGTTGGGTTGCGGCAGAGTAGACAGTGGGTTGTTGTGATGTAAGTAGGGAGGGATGTCTGGTGGGGATGTTGATATGCAGTTGTAAGCAGAGGTGAAGCAGCTATGGCTTTGGGTTGGTCGGTTTCTGATTGAGATCAGGGTTGTAGTCCATTACATGGTGATTTGCGTTGAAGTAGGGGGTTAGAGGGAGGTTGTTTGTTGTACCGAATGTTGTTGTGTGGTTAGTGAAGTGTGTAAGGTTGGACATGTAGGGTAATGGAGGAACTGTGGTAGTCAGGTGAACTTTGCAAGGCTGTGTTTTGATGATGGCAGCAATTTGTTTTGATGATGGTTGAAAGTTTGAATGATTGTTGCTGTAGTTCAGGCACGGAATGAACGCTTACATAGAGCACAATAGGCAAAATACGAATAAAGTGAATGGCGAAGTTGAAGTATGAGTTAGATGAAGTTTGTTTGTGATTTGGTTATTGTTGTAGCTAGTGTTTTCTTATGGTGTAGGCATAGTGCAGTTTTGAAGTATGATTGCTGTGAGGTTGTGAAGGCAGTACGCAAATGAAGCTGTGAAGGCAATATGAGTTGAGATGATGGTTACAGTAGTGATGCAAGGTGATGGATGTGATGAGGAAGGCAGTGAGTTGTGCAATGGCAGTTTGATGGTGGTGCACTAATGAGGCAAGTGGCAAGTGGTAGTTTGAAGAGGATGGTTCTGAAGGAAGTAATGGAAGTTGCAGTGAAAGGTTGTTGGAAGTATAGTTGTATTGGCGGTGAAGTGATGAGGTAGTGAAGATAGTGAAGTGTCAATGTGGAGCAGTTGGTAGTTGAGATTGTAAATGAAGTTGTAATGGAGAAATGAGATTGTGCACTGAAGCAGTTTTTGTGTGTTGAGAATGTGCACAGGGGGAAATGAAAATGTAAACAAATTTATGAAAATGGAACGGTGAAAAATAGTGAACAGTTGACAAATGTAAATGCAAATTTTTAAAGAACAATGATTGTAACTAAGGTATGAAAAATACAATGCAACTAAGATTGTAACCAAGATTGTAACAATGAAAGACATAAATTTTTAAGGAACGGTGAAAAATAGTGATTGTAACTGAGATATGAAAAGGAACAATGTAAAAGAACAACGTAAAACACAAAATGTAAATGTTATTGGGGATGTAAACGAAACAACAGTCAAAAACAGTGAACAGTTGAAAATAGAGGAAGTTTGGTTGCTAATTTGCTTTTTTTTTTTTTTTGAAATGCATATAAAGACATAACAAACACAAAATAACTTTTTCTTTTTTTTCTTTTTTTTCTTTTTAAATGCAAATCGACATACAAAATTAACATACAATAAAATTAAACAAAAATAATTCGAAGAGTAGCTTTAAAATCAAATAAATTCCTCGGCAACGGCGCCAAAAACTTGTTGATAGCAGCGGAAATTTCTCTCGGTTAAAAAATCACCGTTAAAAATAATATCATTATTAATAGCAAGCGCACAGCTTACAATTGTAATACGTATGCGAGTACGAATCGACCTGCAGGCAATGAATTAAATTCTAACAATACTCGATCAAATTAACCCAAATTTTGGTTTTATACTAAGAAAAATTGAAAAAATTAAGCTAGAGCAAAAGTGAAATTAACTAGACAACAAAGAGCAATTTAGAGGCAAATCCACTTCCAATCATTCATATAAATCAAAAAAAATTCACTTGTAATCTCTCTTTAAAAGTATAAAGTAGGAATGATTAATGTGCTTATTATAAGTATGGTTTAATTGAGCTATTAACTAGCACAACTTAAACCATCAAACTCTAACACGTCATTCAAACTTACTTATCAACTCTCATGATCATGGCATGAAATTGAAAATAAAATCTATTTTAAATGTGATCTATTTACTATTAATTAGTAATATAAACCATCAAATTTTTATTCTAGCTTAACTTTCATTATCAAAACCACTTAGGCAAATGAACAAATAGCTTATGTTTACAATGGAATAAGCATAGCTTATTTGAAATTTCAACATAGGCTACCGAAATTCTATAAAATAGAAACATAAACTACCATCGATCTTATTTTCAATCAAGCAAATAAGAGAGATCACAAATGAAATCATTATGAATTCAATATGTTTCATGAGAATTTTATCATCCCTAAATTGAAGAGGTTTAGCTACTCATATTTAAAAACGTGTCAACATAAAATGATTTCAACATAAAAGAGAAAGAAAATGAGAGCTAATAAAATAAAAGAGAGCTAATTACTTACATGAAATAAAACTAACTAATTACAAAGATTAAAAGAGAGCATAAGGGTGAATAAAAGAGCATTAAAAAAGCATAAAGAAAATTGCATGGAAGTAAAACAAGGCTAAGAAGCCATGAAAGAGACTTTTATTTATCTTTGATTTTTGTGATTACAACTTGCATAAACGAGAAGAATACGATTACATAAAATATAAGTGGTATTTATACATGTTTAAAACCCTAATTCATATTTTAGGGGACTACCTAGCCTTTTAGGAAGTGTAATCTCCAAGTAATCATTTGGAAGTTAATTAATCCACACTAACATGCCTTTAAGCCTCCATTAATATGTGCATGTGCTTTTAATGATGGACCATATGGTAGTGGATATGTGGACTCCTCCATATTGCATGAGTTCATTTATTTTCAATCTTCATTTGCCTTCAACATATGTGCATGCATTCTTACATGAATCATCTTCATATTTGCACTTCATTTCCTATAAATAAAAATAAAAATGTGCGAATAAATTTTCTCAGATGAAATCATTTACAAACTTACCATTTTACCTCTCAAATGAAGATGAATAAATGATGATTTGAAAACAACTGAAATTTTGGTTTAAACATGTAAAACATCCAATACGCTTATTTTTTAGATAAAAGTAGATTAAATATGAAAGTAAAAAAAATACACTTTTACGTGCACATCAATTATCCAATCAAAAGTTTAGCAAAATTATATAATCATAGAACTGTGATTTATATATTCAAATTACATAGATCTACCCACACTTTATAAAAAAATAAGATAATAATTACACATATAAGATCCAAAGTATATCTTACATAAAATTCACAACTTACTACAAAATATACAATAACAAAGATGTACATGTTTTCAAAATTTAGCATAACAACAGCAACAACAAACTAAGTATTCATTAGTATTCATTTCCAAACAAGTCGGGGTTGGCTGCAGATGGAACTCAAAACTAACCGACTAAGTAATTTAAAAGTCACAATAATAATGATGATGATGATGATTATGATGATGATGATAAACACAATGATAATAAAAAAATAAAGTCAAATAAGTAAACAAACAACAACAATAATAATATTAACTAAGTAAAATAAAAACAAAAAATATATATTAAAAAAATGTAACGACCCACTTTTCCATATAGTTTAAGCTGATAATAAACTACACATGTCCAACCCAAATTGAACGGAAAGGCAGTTAGTTAGGAAAAAGAAAGAAGAAAGAAGACAAGAAGAAACTAAACAACACGGAATCTCAAGCGGAACGAATAATCTATATTATATGACAAATCTTTACACAAAACAAAACTGTAATATATGTATATACAAGTGTCAATCGGAGTATACAATCTTATTTCAGTCAGGACAGTTATAACAACTTGTCCTCACAATTTTCGATAAGTACAATAATGAATGCAGTGAAAGAAAAATAACCATCTACGAGAATACGGTTTAGTACTCCAGCTCGTCTCTTGAAGCTTCAAACATCCAACTAGACCTGGAAATATGCTTGGTTTGATCCGAGCATTATAGGAAACAACACCCGAGTCAGTCTGATAAAACCAGTGTGAGAAACACAATCAATTGGATTCTTAAAGTTTAAATAATCTTTCAAAATAAAGACATCTCGTAAAACCACGCTGCACATAAACACGGATCGGTTTTTACCTCACGATAGCCAAAAAATTATATCAGAAAATCCAATGATATTATACTAATGTCTAAGTGTGAAATATAAATAAGCAAGTAGATGTAATGCTCGTGAGTGTACATCACAACAATAACAGGTACATAATCAAAAATCGATAAGGTGCGTTCACTACTTGTGTAGGATCTCCATGGATATGCCCTCAGTACTTCAAGAACGGTCCTCTTGCACAAAAATCAAAGATATCCTTTTGAAGTGGCATACATCCCCGGTGATGTACCATAGGAAAAACATGGCTGGTCTCGTTAAGACCGAATGCATTGCCCCATGCATGCACAACAACTGTAGGTAACATCAATGTGGAGCCAACTACACCCTGTGGGTTTGCCAACCATACTGGCCATGCCTCATTTCTTTGATTTTAGTCATTACCACTGACGAGGCTATGTCCGGCATTCCAACTTATACACCGCCATCAAAACAGATCATGGAATCTCATATGGATTCCTAATATCCAATCAGTTCTTGAAATCACACATGGACTTTCATATCTCAAATAGATCTTGGAATCACCTATGGATTCCCATACCCTAACGGATTTCAGAATCACACATAAACTTCAACATCTCAATATCTCATAGAACTCCTCCATAGAATCGTATGTGGTTTCTAGAGTGGTTACGGCATGAGTTATCTCTTACGAGTACACTTCCCCGTTACTGGGTGCCCCAAAACGCAATAGTCGATTTTTGGAATGCTCAATACTGGTTCTTTAGAAAATAATCTAACAATACATAAGAGCGGAGATCACCCACTAACCGTTTAAGTGGATGGATCTCCTTATCATTTGTCCTAGAAGAACGAAATGAGTTTATACATATAGTATAGCATCACTAACGGTAAGTGTACCATATAATTTCCGTGTTTCTCCTAATCCTTCGGTGTTAAGTGGGGAATATTTCCCTACCACCAAAATTAAGAAGGATTACATATTTAGGCCAAGATTTGATAGTCAGTTATTTAACTATCAAATAAACAAACATTCAAAATAAAGATTACATTACCCATAGAAATCACTAAGCCTCTTAAATTAATCTTTCAATAGTTTAAATTCACATTTCAAATACTTGGAAATCACTTCCACATACCTATCTCAACAGGATAAGTATATTCACAAACCATTATCCTTCAATACATAGAAATATAATCATATACTAATCCCAATGGTATAATTATATTCACAAACCATTTCACTTTCTAACTTAGAAACTTGAAAACTTTAAAAAAATATGGAAAGTACCGTTCAATATCGATCATGGATCGCAGCTTACACAATGGTTATGTTGATATCCCAACGAATCCATAGTAACTTATAGGCAATCTCTGCCTCACGAATTACGTCATGAAAATAAACTATAGATCACAGTTTACACAATGGTTACGTCATTATCCCAGCAAATCCATAATATACTGTATGCAATCTATGCCTTTCGAATTATGCTATAAAAATTAACCATTCTTTCCGTAAATCTCTTTCATTTCATAATTATTGCCAAATCAATTTATAAAGTTTCTTTATAAATCTCCAATCCATTTATAAAACATTCTTTATAAATCTCCAAAGCCCGTTTATAACTTTTCCTTTTTAGATCTTTAAAACTCATTTATAAATTCTTTAATAAATGTCTAGAACCATATATAATATATAAACAACTTATTAACTAAACTTTCAAGTCAGCAAATTTCGTTGATAACACAAATTATATAAAATAACTTAAAATAGTAAGATATTATTCAATATCCTTCTTTTTCATTTAAATTAAATCTTATTTAAAATAATAACTTAAATATCATTAATAATATATTAAATTAATTTTAAACACTATTATCGTAATAATAAGTTAACATCAAAACAATATTAATACAATAATTAATTAAATTTAAAATGTTATTAAACAATAATTAATCAGACTTTAAACTAATATTGTTATGATGATTAATTAACATATACATACAATTAAATAACTTAAATCAATATAATTAGATAACTTTAATTAGAAATTAAAGTATAAATAATCATTTTAAATAAATAATTAAAATTTAATTAAAACATTTTTAAACCATAACTAAATAACTTTAAAATAATAATTAAACATTCTTAAACAACATTTTAAGAAATAACCTTTAAGAATCATATTAATAAATTAACTTTCAATCATTATTAAAAACAATTATAAATTAACTTTAAGATACTATTACTAATAAGTTGTTAACTTTTTTAAATCTTTTTTTTTTTTGAAAAGGGTACTTTATTCACAAAGTAGGGAATATATTCCCATGATATGCCTCATTAAAACCTTGCAATCCTCTTAACCTAGTCGGGTACCTTACAAGGAAAAAGAGTACATATCACTTCCATATATTAACGGTACAACACAGAGAAATCGGATCCAAGTTGTTGAACAGATGGAGGAGTGGGAACAACGTTTAAAATGCACTCAAAAACATCCGTAATAACAACTTGGACCGTGAAAACAAAAGGTAAAAAAAAACAAAAAAAAACAAAGAAAAGGACATCCTTCACAAGGATGAATTCCAGTAACTTCTTAAAAGGAGTGTGAAACCACTTCCGTCTCGAACGGGGAGCAAAAGTCATGGCTAGAGAGTTAGAGGTACCTATGTCAAGCAAATGGATCTATCGGTTCTGGAGACACAAGAGGACATTAATTTTTTCGACGGGGAGGTGCCAGAAGTATCCCTATAGTGTGGAGAACAGGTCAGGGGGGATGCGGCAGAACCGAGGTTCTGCTGACGATGTTCCAATTATCGCAGATAAGATTCGCTTCTCTACTAACTTCTCTATCTTGGATTAAATATTGCGTAAGCGTTTTAACATCATGATTTATCAGTATATTTCTGATTGATGTTGGCATTTCAATACCTTTGAAGATCCTGTTGTTTCTTTCGCACCAAATGTTCCAAATCAGGGAAGTAAACGCTATGTTTATGATATGATTAACTAAAGTTTGATTCTTGTTACTGTTACTTATGCATTCCATAATCTGAATAATGTTGAAGTTGAGATTTATGTCTAATTTCAATTTTTGCATGGTATTTTCCAACAACTTTTTGGAGTACGGACAGTTGAAGAATAGATGATCTCTGTCTTCTATATGACTTGCGCATAAGTTGCATTGTTGGTCAATGTATGTGTTCCATTTGCTAATACGTACCTTGGTTTTCAATTTGTTTTGGATGGCCAGAAGAGCACATGTTGACATTTTGGGGGCGCATCCCTTACCCCATATGATTTTTGACCAGAAATATACTGAATGCTTATTTCTTAGTTGATTCCATGCTGACTTTATTGTAAATTGTCCATTATTACTTGGTAGCCAATTCCAGTAATCTGATTCAAATTGTGGTTGAATGCTAATATTATATATGGTTTGATGATACTGAGTTGGGATATAATTGATGTTTTGTTTCCATTTATTGTTGGAGATCAATTCAGACACTTTTTGTTATGTCCCCTAATCACTGTCATGTTATTCCATCCTATGTCATCTAATAGAGAGGTTTCATTGATCCAAGGGTCGAACCATAGACTTGTGTCAGCCCCATTGACTATGTTTTTGTTAATGAGGCCCTTGCACCACTGTCTTGCTTGAAGTAATATTTTCCAGGTATTTGATGCAGTAGGGTCAGTGTTAGCATTCCAGAAGTTTGCATTTTTGCAATATTTATTTTGCATCCATTTAGACCATGTGGATTTACAGTTGATAAATTTCCATAAAAGTTTGGAAGCCACTGCTTTAGAAATATCTTCAATTTTCCTAATGCCAAAACCACCTTCAGTTTTAGTTCTGCACACTTCTTCCCATTTCATTTGGTGAGCTTTAGATTTCCATACAAAATTTGCACACAAACTATCAATTCTTTGCATAACTGTCAGTGGAAATTGAGAAAATTGGAGCCAGAACTACAGAATTGGGTGAATTACAGTTTTAATTAGTTCGGCTCTGCCACTAATGTTTAGCATCTTGTTGTGCCAATGATTAAACTTCTTGTTAATTTGATCTATTAACCCTCTAAAATCCCTTTTTCTCGGTTTTTTATTTGATAGTGGTATGCCTAGATAAATAATTGGCAGTTTATCAATATGAACATTAAGGATGTTAGCTATCTGATTTTTATTTGTTGCCCTTTTGCTAAAAAATAGAGTGGATTTGTTGGGGTTTAACTCCAAACCTGTAATGCTGCTCATATTTTGAAAAATTTGTTTGATGCAGGTGGCATTTTGAGTTGTGGCTTTAGTTAAGATCAAAATGTCATCTGCATAAATTAGATGTGTAATCACTGGTTCATTTTGAATAATGGGGGTTAAAATACCTTTGTGAAATTCCATGTCCAGATTAATAGTCAAGTATTCCATAGCTATGGCAAATAGGTAAGGTGAGAGGGGGTCACCTTGTCGTAATCCTCTTGAACTATTTATGAAGCCATGTGGTGACCCTTCTACTAACACCGAGAAAGTGGGAGTAGCAATACATTCATATATGAGATCCACAAAACTGAGGGGAAAGTTCATTGACATCAGCATATGATAAATGAAATCTCTATTAATTTTATCATACGCCTTATGCGGGTCAATTTTCAGACATAATTCATTGGATTTTTTTCTGTTGAAACCTCTTATCATTTCATAAGCGAGGAGTGAGTTATCTGTAATAACTCTTCCAGGGATGAAAGCATTTTGGTTATAGGAGATAAGATCATTCATGAGAAATTTCATTCTATTGCATAAAAGGTTTGCAAGTATTTTATAAGATACATTGCACAGGGAGATTGGTCTGAAGTCAGTCATGTCTACTGCATTCGGTTTTTTTGGGATAAGACATATGAATGTATGATTGATTTCTTTAATAATTTTCCCTGCTTGTAGAATACTGTTCATAGCATTCCATATATCGTACTTGATTTGTTCCCAATGAATTTTATAGAATTTAGAGTTAATTCCATCCGGTCCTGGGGAACGATTGTCACTAATTTGAAAAACTGCTTCTTTAACTTCTTCGAGGTTAAAAGGTTTGCAGAGGTTTTCTTTTGCATTTTCCGAGAGGATTTTTTTGCATATTATGTCTGGAAATTGATTTATGTCTGTAGGCGATGAAAAGAGATTTGAGAAACATGTTATGGATGCTACACCAATAGTTTCTGATGCTGAATACCAAGTACCATTCTCTTGTAGAATGAATTTATTTCCCCTTGGTGGTTTAATATTATTGATTTTTGAGAAGAAAAATTCAGTGGGTTTATCTCCTTTTGTCAACCAGTTTATTTTCATCCTTTTTTCATTGTCTGTCGCAATATTCCTCATTATATCATGAATTTGTGCATTTTTCGAGCTGTATTCTTCAATTAGATAGTTGTTTAGAGGTTCTCGAACTAATTGCTTGTAGATGTCGTTTGTTTCCTCTTTTAACTTGTCTAATTCTGAGTATATATTGCTTTTACTTGATATCCAGTTTTTCAGTTTAGCTTTCATAGTTTTTAATTTACACAAGAGATTGAAAAGAGCGTTCCCTAGGAGTTGCTGCGCCAGAATTGGTTGGATGATGCTCTGGTATCCACTCTGTCGATGCCACGAGTTATTATGTTTGAAAGGTATGGGCTTTCTTCTCATGTTCTGGATACTTAGTTTAATCATGATAGGAGTGTGATCACTAATGGAGTGATTTCCAAAGTGTATGTCGTATTGTTTGAACTTTTCAATCCATAGAGAGTTAACAAATACTCTATCTATTTTGCTATGTATTGAAAATTGTAGACCTCCTCTCCAAGTATAAAAATTGCCTGAATACACTGGCTCAATTAGCCTTGAATTGTTTATGCAGTTCATAAATTCATGATCTCCCATATCAGTATATGTACCATTATTTATTCTTTCTGTAGATGATAGTATTGAGTTAAAATCTCCTGCTAGTATCCAAGGCAGTTTGATATTCATAGCTTGTTCAGTGATATATTTCCATAGGTCCTTCCTCTTCATTTCATCATTAAATCTTATTACTAAATAATAATTATCTTTAAACCCTATAATAAAAATAATTTTTAAAATAACTTTCAATCAATAATTAGTTTTTCAAATTTGAAAGAGTCTTAACAATCACCATGTTAAGAATTGTTTCAAGAAATTAAAGAGAGTCACTGGCTTGGAAATGAATAATCTGAAGACTCAAGTATTTTTCAATAAGTTTTGCAATAACAAGGATCAAGTGCTTAACATTCTGGATATTCAAGAAGGAGAATTACCTATTAGATATCTTGGGTTACCCCTATCTGTGACATATATCAAATACTCAAATTGTAAGCAACTGATTGACAAAGTGTTAAAAAGATGCAAGGTTGGGAGTGCAAATTTCTCACAGTTCCAGGAAGAATAGAATTGATTAAGGCTGTAGTTTATCCTATGGACAGTTTTTGGATGCAGTGTTTTATGCTCCCTAGCTTAACTATTCAAAAAATCAATCAATTATGCAAAAAAATTATCTGGAAGGGTAAAAAGAGTAGTGTTCCATGGGAAACAGTTACAATTGTTAAATCTGAAGGTGGAATGGGGCTGAAAAAACTATCAGATATAAACATTACTTTCTGCATCAAAAGAATTTTGGGAGACTCTTACCAATTCAACATATAGTGCTAAGTGGCTGAATGTGAAATATGCTAATAATGAGACACTGTGGGAATCTAACTTTAATAACAATTTCTCATGCACTTGGAAAAAAATGCTATACCATAGAAAAGATGCACAAAAACTAATTGATAGAAGAATTGTGGACGGTAAATCTACAAGCTTGTGGTTTACATCATGGATTAATGGTTCAACTTTATTGGAAAAGCTGGGGCATGAAACTTTATCATGCTCAAGAGGTCACAAACACAAGGTAGAGAAAATTATATCTAGAAATATTTGGAGGCTTGAAAACATCTCATATCTTGGTAATATAAGTGAGGAAATAAAGCAAGTACCCATTCATTATGACAAAACAACATACTATTGGTTTTATAAAAGCAGTAAAAATGGCCTATTTACTTTCCATAATGTATGGAATGATTTTAGAATCAAGCTATAGGAAATCAGTGACTACAAAATCATATGGAATAACATCTCACTCCCAAAAATGAATGTATGTTTATACAGAGCCACTTTCTATTTCCTACCTACAAAGGACAAATTAAAAATGCAAGGAGTGACTGAAGATGATGTTTGTGTTCTGTGCAAAAGAGAAGTGGAAACTTGCAATCATTTATTTTTTAAATGTTCCTTTTCTAAGCATGTGTGGTGTTGGATCAGAATAATGATGGGTGACCCTATAACACAAAGAAACTTCCATACTTCTCTCATAGATGTCATTGCCTACATAAGTCAGAAGTTTGCAGCTAACAATATTAAGAAGGATATCATAACAGCTGCGCTTAGCTCATCTATCTGGTTCATTTGGAAAAGCAGGAATTCTATCACTTTTAATAATGAAAAGATAGACAAAATCACGGTTTGCAATACCATAAAATCCAATGTTCGTGACCTCATCATTAATAGATCCAAGTTTCTCAGTCATAGTATGAACAATCTTGAGGATATCATTGAAAGATGGGATATTTTACCTCTACGAGTTGACAACCCTATTAACCTTACCTTGACCCCGAACCCTAATTTCCCAAACACAGCATCATCCTCGAGATACATGATTGATGGAGAAGACGATGAAGCTGAGAGCTCTAGATTGTCCAGACACACTGATAGTTTTATTGCTAATGTTGAAAGAGAAGAAGACTTGCCTAAAAGAGAAAACGAGCCGCCATGAAAAGACAAGGTTGCTAGGTTAACGAAGTGTGTTTAGGGCATTGTTTGTGGGTATTATTTGTTTGTGATTCGTATATATGTTGGGATGATTCTTGTGTAAATAATGTTTGTAATGATTTTATCATTATCAATAAAATGTTTGACCCTTCTTCAAAAAAAAAAGATTTTTACATAATCCACGACTATGTAAATAAATCCAACACTTAACCATTATTGATTAACATATCACTTATTCAAAGCAGGATATCAATTAACGACATATAATCAGATGCCCAGATCTATAAGATGGAAGAACGAGAATTTACTCTGCTAATTAAATGTCAAATTAATTAATTAGCATAACGGCGTTTTATCTCACCGAACAGATGTTCAATTACCATATTTGATCCAATTTAACACAACAATAATTCATTTGGCCAAATAAACATCAATAATTAAGGTGTACAAATTTAAACGACGTTATAAATTAAAATAACATAATTTTAATCCCGTCTGTTTTCATGTCGTAAGTTTATACTTGTCCAAACCTATCAAAAAATTACACTAAAATGTTATACTCGTCTATACGAGTACAACGCAAAAATCCATGGGTTAACGGATTCCATATTGGTCAAATATTCCAGTTTGATTTCAACTTAGTTATTTAAAACAAATCAAATAATATAAAAAGTTACTTACCTCACAAGAATACGGGCTTAGCCCACTTCCAAACCCAAGCACACCAGAAAGAATCGCTCCCTTTGATTCTTGCAATTGGACCATAGTTTTCATAACCCAACCCTGCTGCGATTGAACTGCGAATAACCCCGAGCCATGGGGGTCAAAGGCCGGGAACTCAATCAGACCTCCTTCATGCAAGAACCTTGGTTCGACCTTTGAATTAACGGTTTAACCCTTCGTTTGAACGCGGTAGAACCCTCTCATATGCGCAATTTCTTCATTTCAAGATATGTTTTCAAATCTTCGTCCGTTTTAATATCGTATATATTTATTGAAGATGTTGATTTATTGTGTACTTATGGTTGATACGTTGCATCTAAACGTATTAATTTTCAAAAAAAAGTATATGCGGTTCTTGACGGTTCGAACGGTCGAACCCTCGAAATCTCGAACTTTGAGTCCTTAGGGTTTGATTCACGTCCGGTTATGAAAACATTGAATTGGACACATTGTAGGCCCTATTTGCATAACTGATATATAAACGGCAACCCCATATATAAATACGAGTATGGTGGCACGCCCGTTGGACGTGGGCGATGAAGGAAGGGTGAAAATTTTGTGTGCGATTCGGTTATGGTAGTGAAATACACACACAGAGACACATACATACGTATGTACACAGATATGTGTGTGTTTGTGTATCTTTAATAATAATTGTAATACCTTTGGTGTCACACTTTTTTGGTGTCAGCGTGAACTACAAAAATATGTATGGCAGAACAACTTCAAACGATTCACTGAAATAAAATGAAAGAGTAATTTTGTATGGAAGTAGCATTAGAAGGTCATAATTTATACTGTTATAGATGGGATAAAACATAATATATAGCACTTATTATTGATACAAACAAATATTGAAAACTAAATTGTAGATTGCACTTCAAAATATGTATGGCAGAACAACTTCAAACAATTCACTGAAATCAACTGAAAGGGCAATTTTGTATGGCAAAAGAATTAAAAGGTCATAATTTATACTGTTATAGATAGGATAAAGCATAATATGTAGCACTTATTATTGATACGAACAAATATTGAAAACCAAATTGTAGATTATTCTTTTCGGTTCAGTAATAGTAATGTTAGTACCAATAACACCAATCTCCTAGTACATTATAACTCATATTCCCATCCAATCACCATATAAAATAATAGTATGAATCAAATCTTTTGCAATATTAATCTCATTTGAAGACGTTGTCGTTCGTTATTGTAGTCCGAGCAACATTTCGCATTAAGCTTAACCTCAAAAGCCAAGTTCAAAGTTGTGATGACTTTTACTTGTGGTTCTACTATGCTTAGATGATACCCATATACAACAGTTTTCATACATGCTTGCAAAATTATGGCTTGTTTTTTACTGGAGATATAGTGTATCATGTGCAGTTTGGTACATTTTTTATATTCTTTTTGACACAATTTTATTGTTCTTTCTTCACATTAGTGAAAGTTTACTATAACTTTTGCAGTTATGCAGATCTCAAATAAAAGTTTAGCACCATGAGCTTTGCGGAGATCAATTGTAAATAGTTGTTGGTATTATTAGAATCCAAAATTGGTCCATTCATATGTTTTATTCACTCTGTTGTTTTTTAGCTTGTCAAAATGCAATTAGCTAATTCGTGATGCTTCTTTAACCTGTTCCTAAAACAGTTACCAACATTTGATTAATTTAAGAGTTCCATAGAAATTTTGTTCCCCCCATTCGATCTAACAAATATACCGTCTATTAAACAATACAATTTCACTTCCTAACAATTAATATCATAGTTCCATTTACATCATCTTTAGCCTTCATTAATTTTCTTCAGAATATTAGTTAGGACTTTCTGATCTACACGAATTCAACTGCTACAAAAAAACAAAACAAAGTTGGATGCAGGAGCATTGTTTCTGAAATCCAAAGGTTCGTTCTTTGTTGCAACATCATCCCATCATTTTTGCTGCAGTTTTGGAAAGCTCAGTGCTATGTAATACACTGCAGTTTTGAAAAGCTCAGAGCCATGTAATACAGACGTTCATGGTTCCACTATGGGTATCATTTGAGAACATCAGCAGTAGCTCCGACGTTGCTGAGTTTGCCATTTGTGTTTGCATCGCTTGGATAGGTTCCAGGCATCTTGTGCTTGATCCTTGGAGCTGCAGTTACTTTATATTCCTATAATTTACTTTCCCTTGTTTTTTAGCATCATAAGTAGGTCGGCAACCGCAAACTTCGATTTCGTGACATGGCGTTTTCTGTTTAAGCATGTGACATGAGTGAGATTTTATTAGCATATACTTAGGCTTCATATATAGACTAATATTTGCTATTTTATGAAGATATAAAAAAGGCATGAATTATAGCTATTGTATGATATGCATATCATGGTACTATATAGCTTATGATATATAGTGAAATGTTGTAAAATCTTTACGTATTGAAAAATATTCTATTCAAAATTGCTGTAAAAGACAAACATTCTGGGAAAATTTTCTTTAATTAGAAAATATTATGTGTAACAATTTTATAAATTTATCAAATTATATCTATCTACATGGTATGAAAAAAACAAAACAACACAAATTAAGCACGTGTAAATTATGTTCAAGATTTTGTCGGTTGAATTAATTCAAACATCATCTAAATCAAACTTGGATGCAAATCGTTGTCCAAAAAGAAGCATTTACACTACGCATACCACTTCTTCTTGGATGATTAATAGAGCCAATATGAGTATCATTCTTTTCCTTAAATTATGATTGGAATCAAATATGAGTTTCTTTTCCTTACATAATTATTGCTTCACTACCATATGTGACTAAAACAAAATGACATAAAACAGTCTAACCATAGTTGATATATTTATAATAGTTTACTATATTCACAGTTCGAATTTATATTTTCAATTGGTAACTTCCTGAAATCCAAATTTTAGCCTTTTGATTAACCAAATTGCCACGTTATCCATGATATTACTCTTGCCTATGAAAACGCAGGAAAAAAACGTAATTATTTAGAGACAAAGGAAGAAAACATAGGTATAGTGAAGTGACATACAACAATAGGCAGTAACATACGAAGATTCACCAATTATATCGAGTGAACCATGGCAGGCAAAGCAGGCTGTACAGTCTGATCAGAAGTGATAGGGTGGGGATAAGTTCGATGATGTAGCAGGTTAAATACACTAAATTGACAATCATAATTCTAATAATGTTTGATCTTGAACGACCACTGTCTGCTTACAGTATTTTCTTGCAGACCAACATGTAAGTCTTCATAAAAGAAAATAAAAACTATAATGAAGCATGGATTTACAAACTTTATATTTGTATTTACACAGTTTATATCTATATTTTCAATTCATTCTACTAAATCTGTCAGTTAAATTTTGAGCATGCCATAATTCTATAGTAAGGCTTTTCCCTACCTATTATATCTGTACTAAAAGCTTTTAGAAGTTGCAATTTGTACTTAAATATTGTTAAAATTAAGGAGAATGATTACTATTTCAAAAAATATTCAATTACATGAGTTATATCTATCTTAGATCACTTTTATGTAGCATAAATATATATGTTTACTTCATAATCGATCATTGAAATGTCTTCTAATTATTAACTTGCAATACATTTTCATACACAAAAATTAATGATCGTCAAGGTTTAGTGCCAATGGCAAAAGTTTAGTAATAGTAATTAAACTCTTTTATCCATTTGCAGCATGAATCAGATGGCCAAACATATAAATAAAAAAAACAATATTGATACAAAACATCTCAATATTGATTTTCATCTTTATAACTTAGATTTAGGTAAAAATTATTTATATCTATTGTTCTCAAATGAAGCAAATAGAAAGTGAGGGATAAAGTTGTTTTTGTATGTATGGAGCACGTGCGCAGAAGGAACTGGACTTAAGATACAATGTGTTTGAGGTATATTGAATTTTATACAATGAAATAAAGTGTTAAGGTTTAATCGAAGTAAATTATATGTTCGAATTAATTGACGTATCATTGTATATAACAATGTTACAGCATGCGTGGGTAGGTGGAGTAATTGGTCGAACTTGAACCCAATTTCATAATTGCTTGTTTATGATAATTTACCGCCGAGAAATGTATATGTGATTGCTATTAATTGTTCACTTGAATTTGTTTGTGCGGTATAAAATATGGTGGTCAGGGAAGGATCATAAATTGTTGGAGATTGATTTAAAAGCTTGTTGATGAGATGAGTTAGTTTGTTGTTTTGTGAAATATAGTGAAAGTAACATTGGAATGCAAGATTAAGTAGAACAAATTAATCAGAGATGAAGCGTGGTGTTGATATCAAATGTAAGTTTGTAGAGTAGATTATTGATTGTTAATGTTGCGGAAAAAAATAAGCAAGCGGTACAGTAAATAGTTCGGTAGACGGAAATGACATTATACGGAGTAGTAAATGTTATAAAGCAGAGGAGTTATGGCAGCTGGCTTATTGGTAGTTGCAGATGGAGAAAAATGAGGTAGAGTGGAAGGCGGAGCAAATGTTGTAGCAACATGCAATACGATTAGTTATGCGAATGTTCTGCAAGAAAACGCTCAATAGCTTTGTCACACTCTTCAATCTGTGGAAGAAGGTAAAAGGGGTTGGATATTAGAGTAAGCATATATTTGTTGAGTAATAGGAGTATGTATTAAGTATAGGGAGTTACGTGCAACATACCACTTCTGGTGTGAAGAAAGCATCCCAATTGTCGTATGGTTGATAGTGTGTAAAATGTTCGTGGTCGTTACGGAGTTGCGGTTGTTCTGCAAATGTAGACGGTTGTTCTAAATTGCTGTTTGGATACGTAGTAGTAGGCACTGTCACGCAAGATTTAAAATGTTGCTGATATCTGTAATGTTGTGGAGGAGGGAAGCTGAAGCAGGCGGTTTCCATTGGTACTTTTGTCTAACTTGTCCTCTGGAGCTGGAGGAGGTGATGTAAGGTCAGAAGCAGCAACTATGTCAAGAGAAGGTGATTCTAGAAGCTTTGACGTATGGGTGCATTTTCGCTTTGTTTTGTCCATGGAAATGGCAGCCGGAGGACGTTGAATGGTTGCTTAACATTTGGTCTACGGGGGAGAGGGGTGAAGGAGTTAGTTGAAGTGAATTAAAGAAGGTGCAAACATTCTATGGGGTTGAAGTACACATATGCAATATTAAAATTTGGTAGAAATAATGGTGGAGAGGAGGAAGTTGAGTTAGAGTTGGGGACGTGTGGGATGGACGGATTGTTAAGAATTTTTCAGGATCACTACACAAATAGATTTAGAAGAGAAAGTAGTGAAGAAAGCAAACAAAAATAATTATCCAAAAAAAAAACTTTTATTGATTCAATCAAGAAAATACAAAAGAGACTTAAAATTGAGAAGAAATCTCAATTCCAAACACCCAACAAAATACACTTTTTCCCACACCTCTCTTATCAACCCTAGACATGTCTATTTATAATAGACTTGACAAATATCTTCTTCAAGAAGCTATTGAATCCGTTAATCTTTTCCATGTAGATAATTTATTGCCTTCTTTAATGTAATAAAAGAGGCAACTAATCTCTCTATCAAATACGTAAAATCTCTAAAAGATGCAATAAATCACCTTCCAAAATTCTATCAAATCTGTAAAATAGGCAATGAATTTGAGTCATAATTCCACATAGACTCCAATATCTCCAAGATCTAATTATATATGTAATATTATATCACTAAAATCTAACAATCTCCACCTTGATATAATATTTCATAAATGACATCCAATCTCCTCCTCGAACCTCAACTCCAAACAATATATCCAAGGAAACATATATCTTCACCTAAAACTAAACCTCCCTCCAAACTATGCATGCCCGCCAATAGAACATGCACATCATCAACGGATCAGAATTGCTTGTAATACCACAAAGACCTCCAAATAGGCTTTGTGGTTTTCCGTTGTTGGCTCCACCTTGATTTAGATAGATTTGTCTCTCCAACTTCACTTGTATAAGAATTTGCAGTCTTTAAAGTTTTTCCTAGCAATGAATAAATATTATTGTTTTTCCTCTTCGCGCGCAGCACCTCTCTATTACCCTTCCAGACCCTAGTTACTCCACCTCGAATCGAGAAGTTACAACCTTTCCCTTCCAGCTGTCCAACAGAGATAAGATTCCTTTTAATTTCTGGGATATGCCTAACCCCTGTAAGCGTCACCAACCTTCCAGTATCCATCTTCAACATGACAGAACCTATGCCTTGAACTTGTAGATCTTCACCATTAGCGGACTCCACCTTGCATGCTTCCTTCTTATAATCAGTGAATGCTTCCCTTTGATTGCAAATGTGGAAACATGCACCAGAATCTAGCACCCATTCTCCTTCCATACTCATATCAACACAAAGAACATCATTGCTAATGCCAAAGTTTACCTCCTCATCACCATCTACCTCCAGCTTATTTTTGCTTCCTTCTTGAGTTTTCATCCTCTCTTTATCCTCTCTTAATTTATTGCAAAATTTCAGCTGATGGCCTGGTTTTTCACAGTAATAGCATATGAAATCTCGATCCGTATTTGGCTTGAATGAGCGTCTTTCTCTCTTTGCAAAGTGGACCTCTACTAATGGATTTGTAGTTTCTTTTTCTTCAGGGGCCTTTCCTTCTGATGAATTTATCCTCCGCATCTCCTCATTAAGAAGGCTGCTAACCACAGTCTCCATGGAAATAATACCACTAGAATTTGAATTGTTCAATGCGACTACAAGTGTTTCCCAACTTTCAGGCAATGAGCTCATTAATATTAAAGCTTGAGTTTCATCATCAACTTTGAAGCTTATCTCCGCCAATTGGTTCACAATTGCTTGAAAGCTGTTGAGATGTTCGCTAATCGATTCGCCTTCCTTTAGTTTTAGATTGACCAACTTTCTCATTAGGAATGCCTTATTCGTCGCAGAATTTTTTGCATAAATTCCTTCCAATTTCTTCCATATGTCAAAAGCAGAAGTTTCACAAGCGACGATATGAAACACAGAATTCTCCATAAAACACCGAATTGCTGCAGCTGCCTTCCTATCCAAAATTTCCCATTTTGCCTCAGTTATTCCATTTGGTTTTTCCCCTTTGTTTTCCAATGGTTGGTGCAGATCATTAAGATAGAGATAATCTTCCATCTTCACCTTCCATAACCCCCAGTTCCTTCCATTAAGCTTTTCAACACTTATCTTTTCCATAGCCAAAGACTCTTCCAAAAAATTTGTGTAGTTTGGCTCTGATACCAAAATGTTAAGAATTTTTCAGGATCACTACACAAATAGATTTAGAAGAGAAAGTAGTGAAGAAAGCAAACAAAAATAATTATCCAAAAAAAAAACTTTTATTGATTCAATCAAGAAAATACAAAAGAGACTTAAAATTGAGAAGAAATCTCAATTCCAAACACCCAACAAAATACACTTTTTCCCACACCTCTCTTATCAACCCTAGACATGTCTATTTATAATAGACTTGACAAATATCTTCTTCAAGAAGCTATTGAATCCGTTAATCTTTTCCATGTAGATAATTTATTGCCTTCTTTAATGCAATAAAAGAGGCAACTAATCTCTCTATCAAATACGTAAAATCTCTAAAAAATGCAATAAATCACCTTCCAAAATTCTATCAAATCTGTAAAATAGGCAATGAATTTGAGTCATAATTCCACATAGACTCAAATATCTCCAAGATCTAATTATATATGTAATATTATATCACTAAAATCTAACACGGATAGTAAGTGAAAGACAGATTTAGAAGTTGTTAAATGAATAAGCAGTATGTTGTGAAGTAAAAAACACAGAAAGTAAAAGATGGTAAGGAAATATTAGTTTGAAAAATTACCTTTTTCATTGTGGTTGCTGCGTCGTTGATTGAGGGCGTGCAAATATTAGGATAGGGAAGAGTTTATATGTGGGTGAGGATTGTAACTGAATGTAGGGGAAAAGTGGACAGGTAATAGAGGAGGGAAGGCAGATGGGTAAATGAGGGAGAAATATGGAGCCGAAGGTTGTACTGTTTCAGAGGGGACAGGAATGTGTAAAGTTGATTGTTGGCAGCAGGACACGTAAGTGTGGAGAAAGTGGAAAAAGTAGTATGTAGTGAACGTAGTAAGTGATGTGGCTGCTTTGTATGTGTTCAAATTACACGGTCCTCGTATCTGTGCGTGTAAACGTTGATGACATAATTTTAATGCACTTTCCTTTTTTAGTACGTAGAAGTATAGTGACAGTAAAAGGATAAGGTACATGTGCAATTGAAGCTTGGGACCTCAGTTTTAAGGTTAATTTTTTTTTTACGTAAAGAAAGATATGTAATTGATAACGTGAGCAGTAGGTACTATAAAATACATGTTTTGCAGAGGACAGCTGTATTCAGAGCATGGGCATAGCAGTTGTAACATGGGACAGTGTGAAGTGGAGAGATAGGCATTTTGTATGACAGTTTTGTAGTATTAGTTCCTACGTACAGAAGTATGGGAGCAAATTGGCACTGTGTATTACAGTTTTCTGCTAGCAGCATGTACGACCAAGTGTACTGCGCATCATCAAGAAAACAAATGCAATAAACTGTGCACAAATATTGTATGCAGTGGTTGTACTTTTTTTTGTTGAAATTAGGGAAGTTGTGAGAGTCGGGAAATGTTTAAGGTATCACTAATATAGTAAGAAATGTGGGATTCATGATTTTTTAGTTAATAGAAATGTGATGATTGTTGAATGGCAACCATATCCATTGACTTACTGTTATGCGTAACAGAAAGTAATGAGGAAGTGTATTAAAGGTAAGTAGGAGTTAATATTTGAGTAAATAACAGTATGAAGTAATGGACAAAAGAAATTAAATAATGTCGCATCTGACATGCGTATGAAAAAAATATGAAAATGGTTTGAATTTAAAGTACTGCGATGATTATGAAGTTGATACAAATGACATAGTTTGTACTTCTACTAAACTGTTCAAAATCCTATTTCATCACACTGAATTGTGGAATATAATAGCAAGAGGGAATTAGGCTGAAGGAAAAACCTGAGAACATTTTTAGTCTGAAGGACGGAAGTTTTAAAATTTAGCCTGAAGGACAAAAAATGATATATTCATATAGCATTGCACATCTATAATGCTATATTCATATAGCATTACACATCTATAATGCTATATACAACACAATTTTATAAGTTTCTACATACACAAACAAGCAGCTGTGTAATGCTATATGAATATAGCATTATGGATGTGCAATGCTATATGAATATATCATTTTTTGTCCTTCAGGCTAAATTTTAAAACTTCTGTCCTTCAGACTAAAAGTGTTCTCAGGTTTTTCCTTCAGCCTAATTCCCTGTAATAGCAAAGTGTACAATTTTAACAGAAAGATCAATTTATCCAACGTTACCACCTACCCATATGTTATCCATTTTGTGGGACAGCATACCGGCCTTTCAGGTGAAGATGTGGAAGAGTGTTAACAACCGGAAGAAGCATTATGTTGTGCGGAAGATTGTCAGCGGAGAGTAGACAGTTTAACGTGAAGATGGCACTATGTTCCACAACTTGTAGTATGACAGCAAATTCCATGGAAAGTCAATTGGAACACATGGCCAGTTTTTCCATTTCCTTCTTGATAAAAACAATGTTTGTCCTATTTACCTGTATATTAGGAATCATATAGTGGAGTTGAAGTCAACCATAGAACAGTGATAAATGCATTAACTCAGTAACAGTACAACGTGGCTGCTGTTATTTGACATTCTTTGTTATTTAGTGTATGGTCAGTGTGCAGTATACAGTGTCAGGTCGAAAATAATATGCATGATGTAGGGGAGGATGTAAGTGGAATTAAAATGACAGGCGGTAGCAGTCGCAGGAAAAAAGAAATATATTTGAACAGTTTGTTCAATAAACATGTGTCTGATTGTTTGGGAGGCAAAATTTTGGAAGTAAGTACAGTATATGAAATGGAGAAGGAGCAAAAATTATTATTGTAGTGAAATAAATAAGCTGCTAACCTCAGAAATGGAATAAGGCTTGGTTTTAATGTGTTAACTTGTTGTAGAAGGTGTTAGTAAAATAGTTGGTAAATGGATGCATACCGTTTTTTTTCCAGTGGGTTGAAAGGCAATTTGTATATCTTTGTGTTGTGTCCGTGTAGAAGACTAAGTAAATCATGCCTGCAGAAGAAATAAATCACAGAATATTGTGTTAGAAGAACAGTCTGTATAATGTGTAAAATTTGCAATCCTACAGTTTGAGCACTTACCGTTTGTGTAATTCAGTTAACTTGAGAACAGTGGTTGAAGTTGTGGGGTGGAAAACAGCGTCGGTGGAGCATGATAGTTGTGTGAACTGTACCCACTTAGTCCAGTTGATATATTGAGTTCAGTAGTTAGGCACCTCACTCGAGTTGACAGCGTGAACTCAAATCGTAGATTGCAAGTACATCGACAGTAGTTTGTTATGCCGGAAAGAGAGAAGGAAATTAGGTAGTAGGCAGAGAAGTATAACAGTTGGAAAGGCATATGTTAAATGTAAAGTCAAACAGCAGTATTTGTACATAAAACAAATGGACTCCGAGGGTGTGTTGGTGAGAAGGAAATACAGTTTTATTATAATGTTTGCTTATTTTATTAATTTGTAACGTAAATGCATGGTAAAGACAGGAGGCTCTGCACTGAAAGAAAAAGGAATTGGAATGTAACGTTGAACATACTAAGCGTAGGAGGGGGTAGGAAGAGGTGGAGAGGGTGATGTGAGTAGCGTGCGGACGGTTGGGTGAAAAGTGGGGTTGATAAGTTGTGTTTATGGGACATTCATAATTGGAGAGCACGCATGCAAAACATCATGGTAAACAACATTTCGAATGTGTGTTGCACTACGGCGACGAAGTTCTCCGTTTGCAACCAAAATTTTGGTTGTCCTGCTTGAAATCCCACGGGATAAAGCAATGTAAAGTTGGTCATGACTGAGAACATGGTTGGGAAGGTAAATTCCAATATACGGAATGGTTTGTCCCTGTGATTTGTTTATTATTAATGCAAAGGCAACTCGCACAGGGAATTGTTTATGGATAAGGTTGAATGGTAGCTTTATGTTTTCAGACTTTAATGGTATACGTGGAATGAATAACCTTGTACCCTGGAACTGACCGAAAGAAATTTCAGCGTCTATAATGTTTCGATGGAAGACACGACAGATTAGTCTCATCCCATTACATAGCCCAATTCGTGGATCAAGGTTCCGTAGTAACATTATTGGGCATCCTTCCTTAAGAGTCAACTTATGAGGTGGCACACCACCTGGGTTAAGCGAGTTCAAGAACTCAGTTTGATATAAGTTTGACGGGTCATCTTCTATTTTGTCAAAAGAGTAGTATATGTGTTGGTCGCCGGGAAATTGGTTTATTATCATGTTATTAATTTCATCCGCAGTTTCATTTTTTGGTGATAACATCGCTCTATTTAGCATGTATTGTATTTTTAAAATTATCATGCAATGCGGGGAAGATTTCGTTACTCAAACGGTGTAACGAACGTGGACCGTCCCATCGTATGACAATATGCGATAGTAGTTTGATCGACGGTGGGTTCGGTTCCATTTCCAATGCGCAAAGCAAAGTCAACGTAAGGTTGGTCAGCTCGTGCACTCATATTTTTTGTTAGCTGAAATACTAACGTTTGACCACAAATATGACCGAGCTATACATGCATCAGATGTTTGAGCTCTAGTACCGCCTGGAACAACCGGTAAAACTTGACGAAAATCACCGCCTAATATAACAATCTTTCCTCCAAATGGAACATCGGCATTGGTCAAGTCTCGTAATGTTCTGTCTAAAGCTTCGAACGCGTGACGGTGAGCCATGGTTGCTTCGTCCCATAGTAGAACGGTTGCCGCTGATAGAAGTTTCGCGGTATCAGACTGTTTGGTAAAATGACATGTGGACGAAGAGCTTAAGTTAATAGGAATTTTAAATCTTGAGTGTGTTGTTCTACCACCGGGCAACGCAATAGAAGCTATTCCAGAAGTAACGGTTGCAATTGCGGTAAGACCTCGGTTTCGTAGATGAGCTAAAATTGCTTTGTATAGAAAAGTTTTTCCTGTCCCTCCAGGGTCGTCGATGAAATAAATGGAGCTGCTTTTCGAATCTACCGTAAACACGATCGCATCAAAAGCTTCCTTTTGTTCAGTGGTTAACTTATTTATTGTTTCTAAATCGGATAATGGTATTTGTATTGACTGTTCTTCCAAAAGAAGCGTTGAATTGTTGTATTCGTCGGTTGGATGTACGCAGTTATGTGAGAAATAATAATCAAATATGGTTCTATTATACTGTTTTAGAAGGTTGTTAAGATCGAAAAGTCATCGACCGACGAAATATGTAGCGGATAGTGAGGCAGAAGAAGTGGATAGGTAATCTTCAGTTAGAAAAGGCAAAAATTCATCCCATAGGTCGCGGACACCATATGGTTCGCAGTACACTAAAATGGTAACAAATAATCGACGTAGAGCAAGAGGCATATGGGTGTTCGAAGAATCAGTTAAACGATCCCTAATACTATTATCATTTTCGAGGAATCCTCGGTGTTCGGCCACTTCTTTGAATGTACTGTAAACAGTTTCGCTGACAGTGCGTAAGTGTGTGAAAGAAAGTGGGCCTGGAATATGATTGAGTAATAATCGTAAGTAGTAGTGGTCACCTTCGGTAGGAGGTACAGTGTATAGCCAACCAATTACTTTACGGTGTATTTTTCGACGAACCCATTGTTTTTGTTCATTATTCCACCAATATTTTTCAGGGAATTCATGGTAAAGGTACTGGCGTGCATCCTCGTCTGTTAAATTTTGGGTAAAAAATTCAGTAAGCATAGTTTTTGTTCTGTGTTCGTCACTTACAATCGATTGTAAGCTTTTGTCTGTGTTAAATTGAATATGTTGCTTGTTAGGCAGATGTATTTGTAGTCCTATTACTGACGGAGACATGCTACTAAGTTGGAACTTAAATATTCTCCATAGCGACTCCGGTGCGCAGATCCATCTGACATTAACGAATTCAGAAATTTCATCAATGGTGGATGATGAAGAAGACACGCTTACGGATACCCAATCTGATCCTTTATAAACGTACTTGTATAGATATTTAACATATTTAATACTGGAACAAATTTCAATGTTTATATGACAGTCATATTTTAGAAGCAAATAAGGGTTATAAGGAACGACCCAACGATTGTCAACTGCACTATTATTTGTTTGACCTTGTACTCCAATGTCACGACGTCTGTAGATGGGATAGGAATCGGCTCCTTGTAAGGTTGATGGGGCGAAGGGTTTAGGAAATCCCTTCTTACACATTCCATCGCGCATGCATACGGAAGTGGGGTTTAAATTGTCGCATGGATGATGAATCATGTGTTTAATAACTAACGTGTACAAATCTGGCTCTAATTCCATGTTTGGAATTTCTGCCCTTACCAAGTATCGTAATCGTCGGCAGTATTTAGTTTATCAGTGTCTGCGAGAATAAGTAAGATATGAGCGTGTGGTAATCCCCTTTTCTGAAACTCTATAACAAGAACATGTGCAATGACTTTACCTAGGACATGTTTATCAAATAAATCAACTTTAAGTTGTTCCAATTTTGCATGGAAAACTCGAGTTGTCAAATCAGGACGATCATATGGTTGTTGAAAGGGAAATAGCTCTTGTGTAATCTCAGTCCAATTAGGATTACAGGTTACAGTAATAAATAAGTTGGGTTTCCCATACCTTCGTACGATTGCCATTGCGTCCTGGTACCATTGGTGCATGTCTCGTGGACTACCAATATGGGAGGATGGAAGCGCTTTTCGAACCCCCAACATTTGCTACAAACAGCAAAGGTGCGAAAATTTGAAGTATGTAATGTATATTGTCGAAAGGATGAAATGAATGGGATGGAAAGTACGAACCGGGAGTTGTCTCCCCACTGGCTAGAGTGTCTTGTAAGCCCTGGTATAAGTCGACTCGAATAGTAGATTGGTGGTCTCGAAGATAGCGGAGTCGCATAGTTTAAATTTTGACATAAGTATCAACCACAAACTGTTGGAGTAGGCGGCCACTAAGTAGCAGAAGAGGCAACTCCGTAGGTCGTACCTACGATGCGTACAAAGTGTTAAGAATGGGAGATATATGGGAAAGTTAATGTATGTGAGGTATGCATACAGAAGTTGTATGTTCTATTGAACATAGGGGATTACAAACCTGTGACAGATGAGAGTAGTAGGTGCTACAGCTGATATGGTTATGTCCGGTATTGTGCATGTTCACATCCCATCCTTGTTCACCGCGTGGGAAGAGAAGTGGATATTGTAGTGGGTCATAAAATCATGCTGTATCCGCAACTCGTTGCAGGATTCCTGATCTTGTTTCAACTATAATTTCTCTGTTGTTTGAATTATTTGAGCAGTCGTCGCCTACAATGACACCCGCTACTTGTGATGCAGTAGGTAGTTGGTGAAAATGACGGCTAACTATAAGTTCTTTTATTATCAGTCTGCAATCTTGTAAATCAGTGCACTGCCCCAACTGGCGCAGCACATGTACATATGGGTTGTAAAAATCTAAGATTTGTTGCAACGTTTGTAGGATGTCTACTCGTAATATTGCACTATCCTATTGTCGATTGTCAATCTCATGATCCGTATCTTAGATGTACATTTGGAGGTATCTAGGTCTACTACCCGGCAGAGGCAGAACACTTCCAATGTTGTGGTAGATGGAGCCTTGTGCACGGTAAGAGTATATTCCGCTCCGAGCGGAAGCCAAGTGTTGATCGATGTTAGCGCCCATAGAAGTGAATGCGAAAGCATTGTTGTAAGATCTAATATTGGTTCGGAAATGTAAACCTCTTTCATTGTCTTCAGTGAATAAAGCTAAAAGTTCAGGAGGTGGTGGAGGATAGGAAGTGGTAAGTTTACCACTTGAGCAACAATTCCTACTTGTTTCAAAGTGAAATAATTTTGCAGCACAGTGTCGGCATTGAGTTGGTTGAGGTAGGATATGGCGGAGGAACGGATGTGAAGCAGTAAAATTTCGACCGTAGTTATGACGGGTTGGAAGGGCAGATTGGTGCAGAAGTTGTTGCTGGGGATGAGATGTAGAACTCGGTGCAGTAGAATTAGGATCGGTTGTTATGTGTGAAAAGCGTATGGTCAGAATGAAGATATATGAAGTTTAAAAGGAGTATGTGATGTATACGTAGGAAAAATTGGTTGAAGCAATAAGTTGGGAAGTAGTAAAAAGCTAAGGGGATGAATTAGTTAGAAATAAAAGATTAATTTGTGTAATCTTGAAACAACCTATGTGAAATAATTATATTGTACCACAGAATGGGTAGGTACACTGAACAGTCTGATCCTTTTCTCATAGGCAGAGGCTATCGTGTCGTTAAACGTAGTGGTATTTGTGTAAAAGACAGCGTGACATCAAGATGACCCATTACGGACTGTTTGCAATGATTTTGAAATTGTTGTGCGGATTGAGCGGCTATAACCATCGTGTAATAACAGTGTAGGTAGACAAAGGACGAAAAAAATGTCACATGGTCTGCATGTGTGCATACTGGGAATTAAATTTGAGTATGGGAAAGCAGTAAAAGTTAAGAAATACAATTAGTAAAGAAAGTAATTAACTTTCTTTCATAAAATAGTGGCGTTTTTATTGGACAATATAAACAGACACAGTCTGGAACATAATCAAAGGCGCATGTTTTACATATGGTAAGCAACAAATGCTAAACTGCTGTAGTGGTGAAAATGTTTGAGTATCAGTGTATAAATGTAAAATTTCATATTATTATACGATTAATGAAATGACTGTATGTGTTACAGTAAATATTAATAGTGAAAGTGCTACGGTGTAAATTGCTACTTTCACCTAATATTAATGAAATCAATGTATGTATCATGCACAACTATTCAACAACATTAGCATTAATATTATTACTGTTATCTCTACATTTTTCCATAATAATTCCATATTATCATTCTCAATATGTATATGTAGTTGTTGGTATGGAGTTATAAACCAAGTACTACTTAATTAAGGTACTATATTACAAAGAATTATGTGTATAAAAATGCTTGTTCGAAGATCTGGAACATAATGGTTGAATTGCATGCACATTATTTCATTATTGTGTATATAGGTCCAAAGGGAATGGAACAATAAGCCACTTGTAAATTACAATTTTATAAAAGTAAGGAACAAAGGTGGGTAATATATTGTCAGTAGAAATAAGCTGAAGTAGAAATTTTAGGCATTTTTGCTCGAACAGTCTAGTTTGTTGTTCATGCGTAAACTATATATGGTCATAAAATTAATAGGCAGTAGTGAGTACGGTTGTTGAGGTATAATATGTGCTCTAAAAAAAAGGCGTACGAAGCGGAGATGTTGAAGTATTTTGTAAAACCGAAAGGGAAATGCAATAGATCATTATTGCTATATACAGATTTGTTTGAAGTAAAAGTTTGTGATTTCAAACGTTTTTAAATAGAAACTATATATACTGATGATCAACGTGACAATATGGCATAAGCATGGAACAAAAAGAAACAGCAGACATCAAAGTTAATGTTACTTTTTGAACTTCTTTGGAATCAGTTTAAGTCATTTTCAATTGGTCGGAAGATACATACACCATCTAAATCCAAAAAAATTATGTTGACCGTGCTACACGATAAGTTGAACAATACTGTTTGTTAAATCTGAAAGTTTCAAACAATAATGATGATAATCGGAGCGAGTTTTGTAAAGTAATATCTGAAACCACTAACAAATACTATTCTGTTGGATATAATTTACTCTGTCGGTTATTGGAGTTTATGAATGCAAGAAACAAACGTATATTTATTAGCATGTATAGTACCACATCATCTCCCATTGTTTTTATTACATGACATTATTTTGTTTAAACGGTAAGAAAAACGAATGGGAAAGCAGACATAAGGAGATATTGGTTTTAACATTGTAGTCCTTTGCTTCAGGCAAAGGACTTGTACGTTCAGAAAGTGGTTTTAACATTGGTAACACATGCAACAATGTATTTACAACCACATGCAGCAAAGTACTTGTAGATTGACAGTAAAAATAAAAGTATTGTCCTGTTTTAGAATAAAGGGTAGATAGAAGATGTTGTTTTTTTAAATCCACAAATGAAAACAGTAATAAATAGGAAAAAAGAACAACACAGTAATCCAAAAGCGATTTTAATATAGTTAACAATTGCAGAAATGTGATTTCCACCACAAATATTGATTCAGACAAAGTACTTGTACGTTTGTGTTAGAAAAAATAGGATCGTCATGTATTACATGACGTTAGTTTATTTAGACAGTAAGAAAAACGAATGGAAAAGCTGACATAAGTAGATATTGGATATAACATTGTATATAGTTGGTTCAGACAAAGGACTTATAGCTTCTGAAAGTAGTCTTAACAGTGGTAACACATGCATCAATGTATTTACAACCACATGCAGCATAGTACTTGTAGATTAATACTAAAAACAAAAGTACTGTCATGTTGTAAAATAATGGATAAATAAAGATGTTGTTTTTTTATATAAATCCACAAATAAAAACAGTAATAAATAGTAATAAAGAACAACACAGTAATCCAAAAGTGATTTTAATATAGCTAATAATTGCGGAAATGTAATTTCGACCACAAATATTGATTCAGCCAAAGTAGTTGTACGTTTGTACGGGTAAAAATAGGATTGTCATGTATTACATGACATTATTTTCTTTAGACAGTAAGAAAAAGGAACGGAAAATCTGACAGAAGGCGATATTGGTTTTAACAGTGTATACATTTGCGTCAGACAAAGGACTTCTAGCTTCAGAAAGTTTTGTTAACATTGGTAACACATGCAGCGCTATATTTACAACCGCATGCATCAAATTACTTGTAGATTGATATTAAAAATAAAAGTACTGTCCTGTTTTAAAATAAAGGATAGATAAAAGATGTTGTATTTTTTTTATAAATCCACAAATAAAAACAGTAATAAATAGTAATGAAGAACAACAGTAACAAATACTAATAAATAACAACAGGCTATCTGTGTTAAAGTGGTTGACCGCATAAAATACAGAAATGATATATACATGTGAAGTACAGTTATGTAAACTGAAACATAGGGTTTAAAATATCAAACAGTTGTAATGCTGAAGGCAGGGGAAAAGTACCTGTCGAATGTTGCTGCTGTTGGTTTTCAGCGACCGAAGTCCTACTTGCGCTGGCAGACTCTCTAGATTGTTGACGCCTTGCACGTTGAGTAACACGCCGTCATTCCCTTTGTTGCTAGTCCATAAAGTTACGGAAAAAATAAGTTAGGTGGAAGAAATGTATTAAGAGTGTGGGGCAGTTGAACTGATGTGGGGAAACACTCTTATTAAAATGAAAGTTAAGTAGAATGTAATAGTGAAGGGGAAAAGTTAGGGGAGTGGATATTGGGAATTGCATACTTATAGGGGTTGGTAGAGTAGATATTTTGCAACTGTCATAGTAGAAGGTGGAAGAGTTTGAAGTAGTCAGAGTTCTGTAATCAAGGCTGAAACAGTAGGGTTAATGGCTAGTGTGTAGTAGGTCAAAGTTAATTGGGTAGGTTGCAACTGTAAGTAACGGTTTCAACTGGTTCAAAAATTCAAATATAGAAAAAATATCTGTAACGTTGTGATTTTCGACGCTCGAAAACCGACATCAATAAGTCCACTATATCAAATGCTGCATAATCGAATGCCGGAAAACCGAAATGTTATGGTTACAGAAGAAGAGGTAGAAGAAAAAGATAGAAGAAATAAGAAAACAGAACAGAAACAATATCAGAATCTCACAGTCGCAGCGGAACAACATATAATAGATAAATGAATAATCTTTAAACAAAGAACTATATCAGTTATTACATTACATCACTTTACATTACATCATCAGAGTGTACAACAACAAGACAACAATAAACAGCGGAAAAGAAGTACCATATACTAGTGAATACGCCATGCTCTCCAGCTTGCCTCCAGCAACTCCTGAATTCCAGAATATCCTGATTAACCTAACTCTTGACTGCCGGTGTGGAAATTGGTGGGCACTCAGAGTTTAGGAAGGAAAACAATAAACTCCGAGTCATTCATGGGATTGGTGTGAGAACTAAAACAGTTATTTAACTTTTAAAAACAAAGAACATGATAATTTTAAAGTCAATTCACAATGCTTTTTAAAAAATGAGACTGCCATAAGGCCTCCCGCACACACACGCACAATGCAAACGCAGAATCGGATGAGATTTCTCTTTATAATAGTCAAAGATGCTTGATACGCATTAAAAAGAGACATTTGATATTATTACTAGTGCATAGTGTAGGAAAACATTTCGAAAGTAAAGATATAAATCTTAGCCAGCATAGGCATTCCGCACTTATGCCTACTATAGCTACCATGTTCAATAGCAGGTTACCGCCACATTCCATGGCAGGTTATACAACTAAAACCGTACAAGATCGTATTGTTTCTTTGGATTTTCCAACAAATGGTCAGGCTAAGGAACTTCCTACCGCCACATGGGATCGCCTCTGGCGGTACGTCCCGAGAACTTAACCAGCTCTCTACCAACACAAGGCCGGGTTACCTTTGTCACTAGGTAACTACTACACGACTATGCCATCCCCCGGTCCCTTTGGACCTTTATCCGAGCGCTCGATTCCAACAACACCACACAGTAATAGATATAGTGTATCAATATGAGTAAGTATCTGGGCTCCATACCATGATACCACCCTTTCCAGAAGGAAATGACATACCCTAAAGGGCGCGACCCTCATAACCTTGCCGCATATTCCTGTTTTGACCATTTCCGGGGAGTGAGGTCTGACGAAGTCTCGTCCACAAAGCTAGGCACAAAGCCACGCTTTGATCAACAAATGATCAATAAATAATCATCACGCAGCAACACTAAGCATGCCACATTACCAAATTGGGAATATATCGCTGATAACCTTCAACTACATAACCTCTGAGCGTGTACGTCTCAGAGAAGGGTGTTAAGCTAATAGAATAAATTCTCCGCCACCAACAGAAATGTATTTGAAAGAAATCTGCTTTATATCTCAAAACGAAATGTCAGACACGTAACCATACAAGTCTGTTCCGGGTTCGAACAGAACCGAAGGCACTTCCAAAGAAGCCCTTGCTATCCGGGTATTCACAATCCCGACAAAACTTCCCATCACAAAGGGAATCTCCATACCGTAGCTAACGGTGCAGAGACAATCGATAGGTCATCCTATCGTTTTCACAAATACCCGATCTTCAACACCGGTCATCAAATGCAATCCATAACAACGTATCACATATTCGGAATGGGTTATACGACCCCAAGGTCCTTTCCCGGCTAACTCAAATAGTGAGCGCTTATTCAAAAATAAGTGTAGCATTCAAATCCAAGCAATTCACAATAAATACCTATTTAAAGGTAAATATTGATAGTCGGATTATTTAACTATCAATAGGTATGCTCAACATCACCAAATCCTAATTAATTTTCCAAATTATTTATCTTCCAAAATATCTTTACTAGATATATAATTTTCACACTTCAACCATTTGAAAACCAATTTCAAAACAACTTTTGTTTCAAAATGGTTCATTTAAACCAATTAAATAAATCCTTACTGATTTATTTAAATTTACGTTCCAAATCCGTAAATTTATCTCCACAATTCAAAATAAATCAACGTTTATTTTTAACCCAATTTCCCTTTCCTTTATAAATTCCATAGCGAATCTACATTTCCAAAATATCTTATGAATATACGATTTTCAAATCGATTTCTAATATTCATTTTCAATTTATCTTTAATAGATAGAATCTCAAAATATTCACTTCACATTGGAAACATTTCCATACTTATTAAATAATAAGTAATTCACAAATTCGTTGGTTTTCAACACTTGGAAAACATTCAATATACTTAAATCGAAATTAAGTATATATTTCATTCTTTAAGAAATCATTCTCTTAACACATTTATTTGTGCCAAAACGAATGTTGCGTAAAACATCGTTACGACAACCCAAAATCACTAGTATAGGGATTCAAAATTTAGATAGATATATAAATCCCAATACAATACAAAAAAATTTCATTTCGGAAATCATTTACTATAACAATAGTGTTATAGTCCACCATTTCCTTCTCTTTCTCGAAAACGTCTATTTCAACAATGAAGGTTGAAATCTATATTTTCGATTTATAATACATTTTAAAACATCGTTGAAACGATGAACTTCATTTTATAATATTCATTTTCCTAAGCATATCCATTTTATTTGATAATATATTCACTGTCCAAAATCGTGAATATACTTCCTTAACCAATTTCAACTTTCAATTTATCAAATTCCATTGATTTTGAATTTATAAACAATGTCTATAAATTCCATTTCTATTTATAAGCTTCGATTTATAAATCTCCTTTAATAATCAATTCTATTTATATTTCGTTTATATGTCGAATCTAACTTATAAGTAAATTACTTATAATCCATTTATTCACAAATCCATTCTTTTATATCATCCTTTGTTTATAAATCTAAAATTCTTATTTACTTATAAAACTAGGTACAACTTTATTTTAACACTTATAAAAGCTCGTTTTATAATTCTAATATCTTTAACTTATAAAATATAAATTTTATAAATCTTTTATATAAACCATTTATAATAATTCAAAAATCTCAATTTAAATAAACCAATCTCTTTATTAATTTACAAAACGTTACTTAAAACTTATATGACTCCAAAATTTTACTTAAGTATTATTTTCCAAAAATATAACTTTTATAACTATAAAATTTTAATGTTTATTTATTTTAACAATTCAAAATTTAATAAAACGTATACTTTCAAAAATCACTTTAAAATTCTTTTTAAAATCAAAAGTCATTATTTTAAAACTTTAAAAATGGATCCGATGATGCAACAGCACCAAATAGTCAATCACGACATCCAAATACCATATATCGATATGATAATCAACAAATATCACAATATCTGTAAATAAATCAATATAGTTGAGGAATCCAGTTGGATCCCTCCAACCAGTTTACCTACATCCAAAGATGTTAGCACAATATCAATTCCGTTTCAGTACGGAATTATCACGGTATATGGGATTTATAAAATACTATCCGCTTAATAGGCGGCATAATAGGGTCTCATCCGCTATATAATGCGGGAAAATCAACTCCAAGTACATATATAATACCAATTTCACTTCACAATGAAATTATCGCGGTATATGTTTTTAATAAATAACCTCCGCTTAATAACGGCGCATAATGTCTATTTTAACAATCAATATATAACAATCATCATTCAAACATACATTCAAGAAATTTTAAATATAACTATTTAAAATTTAAATCGAAACCGATTCGATTGAGTGAGAAGTTCTCACCTTAAATTTCCGATAGCAATTTGTAGCGTTTTATTTCGAATAAAATTAAATGGACGTTTAATTTTACTCGAAATTTTCGCTAGCTCCAAACGACTCCAATCCAATTCCATAGCATAGTATTCGACGATACGAACGCAACGCAATTCGTTTCGTCCGATTCCGACCTCGCAGCAAAGAGTTATGATATTTTAAAGATTATACAATTTATTACATAATTAATTTACAATTAAAATTAAATTTCAAAGCCTTCCTTCATCATGACCGTTGATTTCCATCCAACAGATCCTGGCCGCATCCCGCTTCTTCTCCCCTCACGTACGAAACGCGTTCGTTCCAGTAACAAAACCCACGGCCGCCCTCTAACCCTTGATCACCGCACCACCTACGACGATCTAGAGCCCATCATTTCGCCACCATTCGAAGCGCCATCACCAGAGCCACCCACGCCTGCAACCTCCCAAAGCTCGGCTACACCATCATTGAGAAAAACATGACCGATCGGCCGGCCTTCTCGACAAAAATCCCATCACCCCGTTGCTCCGATGACCATCATCACCGTATGGATTTGTAGAGCTTGTGAAGCTCTACAACTTTGTAGTTTGAAGCTTCGTGAAATATTGCATGGATTGAGAGGGATTAATGGAAGAAGACGAGATGATTTCAGCCATCAAAACTGTAGACGGCGGATGGCTTCTATTTTCTAGGGTTAGGGTTTTTTTTTTCAATTTTGTGAAATAGGGGGGCCTTTTATAGAAATTCTGACGAACACTATTCATTCCGGGTTTTCCGAACTCCGATTTACGCGCGGTGACTGTCATTTCTAGGGTTTACCCTACGTTCCGGACACAATGGAATAGGTTTCGGAAGCTAATTCGATCGTCTGTGCGAGTTATGGCAATAAACGATAAATTTAAATTAAATCGATTTAAACTAATTTCTAGGTGTTTTGGCTTGCCCCGGACAAACGGTAAATCCGATTGACTTGAAATTTTAAACCATACAATAATATCACATTACGGATCCGATGAAACTGGTTTCGTCGAAATCCGAGACTGTTTGAAAAATGACTATTTTAACTCGCCAAATTAATATTAAAACAATTTCGATGCGTTTCGAGCTTCCACGGTCAAACGAAAACTTCGATTGCTATGAAAATTGAAATCCGATTATAACGAACTATTACGGATCCAATGGAACTAGTTTCGTCCAATTCTTAGACTGTTCGAAAATTGGCTATTTTTCAGTCGATAATTAAATATTAAAATATTCAATTTTCACAAATAAACTTTTAATTCAATTTTAAAAGTTCTATAACATCTCTATAACTTCAATATGATTAAATAAAATTTTCCAAATCATTTTCAATCATATTAAACTCGATTTTCAATTATTTCTGTAATTTCAACTATTAAATTATCGATTTAATTATCCAATTAAATCCAATTATTCGAAATAAAATTTATTCGACTTATAAATTTCACTTATTAATATTTAAATTTAATTAAATATTCAAATTTTAATTAATATAATTTCTGGGTCGTTACAATATCCCTCAAACCACCCAAACATTCAAGTGGAACATAAAAGTAACTCTGTAACTAAGCACATAAAGAATAATAAGTTAATCATTACCTTGAAAATTGCAACATTAATTGGATAACATAATCCAGAACCTAAGGACCATTAATGTTTGAAGCAATGAGACCTAGATTCCAATATAATAGCTTAGCCGGGAAAGAGAATTCAATGTGCAATAAAATATGGCTGGATTTTTTTTAATGCCTTCAATTTTATACTATAAATTTATATTAGGTTATAAAATCAATTCCTCTTTTAGAATTGAACCCCAACGACCGAACATAATAAAATTCAAAATTCATTCAGCAACAAATAAACCTAATATTGATCGTGGAAGAATAGAAAAAAAATCAAAGTACATGATATATTTAACTACTTTCTTGTGTGAACTGTAAATTGAAGTGTGCTACAGAGGGCTTTAATGTTACGTTCAAAAAAAAGAACTTAATAAACAGAGAAAGCTGAAAATAAAAAGAGGAAAACTCAAAGTAGTAGCGAAAGGACCAAAAATTTGTACAAACTTGAAGTCGAGATCTTTATATGGCTTGCATCTTCAAGATTGAGTGTTGCAAATCTCAGAATTGAAAGAAGAAAATTTATGGTTCCTTCTAATCGGTTGACAGGAAGTTGAGAAGTGGTGTTTGTGTTTATGTTTGTATGTATCAAGAAATGCGTATAAGTTTACCTATATACATGCACAAATCAACCGTTTGAGCTAATCAAGCAATGCATAAAATTTAATGACAACATCATCTTGGGGAAAATACTGAGTGAACAAAGTCAAAGTTTTGGTAAGATGATCATTCTCAGATTAGAAAATATGAATCAAATGGAAGAAAAGTAAACAACTTGAGAATGAACGCTTACCATTTAGATTCATGGCAAATATCAGTTATTTGGTTGTGCGTTTTGCTTTGAGACCATTTTTCATTCTCAAGTTTCATGACGTGGAAGAAATGATCCATCTCAGTGTATATATTTTATTGCATCCTGTCAACAAAATTTAATTCAAAGTAGTAAGACATCTGTCTCAATTGATAAGAAAACCCTTGTAAAATTTTGAAAATACGACATCCTCTACGTGAAATAGCTGTTTAAGCATTACATATACGTCAAGGTCGTGTTTGATCTAAAGCTCCAAGTAATATAAAAAGATTGGCAACTAAGGCAAGACATCAAAACATGGTCCAGTTTTTTGTTCCAGTTTTTTAGATTTATGATTGAATGATGGTCAGATTTACGTGGCACGCCTTCTTAATAGTTGCTGATTTTTTTATATGAAAAAAATGCACAGTTGTATAAGGGTAATAATACCATTAAAGAAAAAACAATTGACATAGTAACCAAGACAACCGAAGCGAACAAATTTGACGTTGTAAGAAGACAACCTGCAACTGATGAAATCAAGTTTATTTTGTACTGCTTAAACATTATAGTATCCATTTTTATTATCACGGAATTTTATACTGTTTGGTTCAGTAATTGTAATATAACAGTTTGAGTACCAATAACACCAATCTCTTAGTATAGTGTACTTGCATTGTCATCTAGTTCTCATACTGTATGTGTTTGAGCTAATCAAGCAATGCATAAAATTTAATGACAACATCATGTTGGGGAAAGTACTGAGTGAATGAAGTTAAAATTTTGATAAGCTGATCATTCTCAGAGTAGAAAATATCAATCAAATGGAAGAGAAGTAAACAACTTCAGAATGAACGCTTACCATTTAGATTGATGGCAAATATCAGTTCATTTGGTTGTGCGTTTCGCGTTGAGGCCCTTTTTCATCATTTTCCGAAGAGAAGAGGTTAGGTATGATGTCACCATTTGAGGAAATTTGTAATCATGTGCTCTTCTGGTAAGCGGAAGTTTCAACTAATGCTTGTGCTGAGTACAGTTCAATTTTTTTGTTCTCAAACTTCATGATGTTATTAGAAATGATCCATCTCAGTGTATATATGTTATTGCATCCTGTCAACAAAATTTAATTCAAAGTAGTAAGACATCTGTGTCAATTGGTAGGAAAATCCCCTGTAAGATTTTGAAAATACGACATCCTCTACGTGAAATAGCTGTATAAGCATTACATATACGTCAAGGTCGTGTTTTATCTAAAGCTTCAAGTAATATAAAAAGATTGGCAACTAAGGCAAGACATCAAAACATGGTCCAGTTTTTTCTCCCAGTTTTTTAGATTTATGATTGAATGATGGTCAGATTTACATGGCACGCCTTCTTAATACTTGCTGATTTTTTTTATATGTAGAAAATTCACAGCTGTATAAGGGTAATAAATGCATTCAAGAAAAAACAAACGACACAGTAACCAAGACAACAGAAGCGAACAAATTACGTTGCAAGAAGACAACCTACAACAGATGAAATCAAGTTTATTATGTACTGATTAAACATTATAGTATCCATTTTCATTGTCGTGGAATTGTGTACTGTTCGGTTCAGTAATTGTAATATAATAGTTTGAGTACCAATAACACCAATCTCTTAGTATACTGTACTTGCATTGTCATCTAGTTCTCATACTGTATGCGTTTGAGCTAATCAAACAATGCATAAAATTTAATGATAACATCATCTAGGGGAAATACTGAGTGAACAAAGTTAAAATTTTGGTAAGCTGATCATTCGCAGAATATAAAATATGAATCAAATAGAAGAAAAGTAAACAACTTGAGAATGAATGCTTGCCATTTAGATTCATGGCAATTATCAGTTCATTTGGTTGTGCCTTTTGCTTTGAGGCCGTTTTTCATCATTTGCCGAAGAGAAGAGGTAAGGTCTGATGTCGCCATTTGAGGAGATCTGTAATCATGTGCGCTTCTGGTAAGGTCTGAATTGTCTTGTGTATTGCTTTCAAGACTAGGTTTGAATCACTGTAGTGATGTATATTTGTATATACACTCATATTTCTTGCAGCAAAGGTGTTGAATCCCTTTGTAGAAAAATAACAAAAGGCGAAAGGACATGAACCAAGGTTGAATCTGGCGGATCAACCTGCACGCTTTGAAACCAACATTTATGTAAATGTGTTAGTCGAATAGTGAACCTATTTCTTTTTATTATAATTAATGAAATACAACGTAATGTCCTTTTTACTGAATGAATCAATATAGATTTTTTTTTTTTTTGAAATGGTACTTTATATACAACAAATCATTGGGACAACATATCCCATGTCAATAAATGTTCGAAAGCAAGTTTCGAACTTGTGACCTCTTGCACCAAAGCCTAATCAATATACCACTTGGACAATGGTGCTTGTCATCAATATAGATTTTTTTGCACATGACATACTACTCTTGATGTAAACCAACATTCAAATGCTTAAACTTGACGCATGTGAAGCCTTAGAGTGTTATATCATGTAGTAGTATAATTACAGATGTAAACTAAATTCATTCTTCTTCCAACTTTTTCTCATTCCATTAAAACAAAAGTTTTATATTCCTTTCAATAAAAAAACCCTAGTGATTACATTACTCTGTAGCTTCTCATGTATACAGTTTGAATAGTTTTTATAAACTACAATCCTAACTATATATAAAACCATATAATGTAGCCATGAAAAATATACAAGTATAAAATAATTTTTTAACTATTAAAAGCAAAGATTTAAATTGTAGCTACATCTATACTTAAAGGCTTTAATTATAATGAGGCAACGATGAACGTTTCTTTATTATCAACCAAGTAAATACAATTATAAATGTAATTTTTTACTATGAACAGAGGGTAAGATAATAAAATATGAAAGCTCAATGTATGCTTTCTTTGCAGAAGTAATCAAAGCAGGCAACCAACAATGATAAAATACAATTAAAACCTAGCCTTTTTTACTATGAATAGATGGCAAGATAATTGTGTTTATTCACTAAAAACATTAAAAGGTAAAACCTTTTATCATTTAAAAAGAGATTGAAGATATAACGTATAAAACAACTATGTATAATCTTAATTCATGAGTACAGATATGAAATGTTTTTCATCTCAACAGAGAGTGCATAACATATTAGATTACCACAGATTAGCATTCCACGACAATCAAAAACTTATATCATTTTATTAGTAAAATATTGTCCACAATTGTGTTGAAAATTTTCATAACATTAATAAATGTTATATCATTTTCTAGAATTCAAAACTCAGCTAATTCTATAACACCCTTTGCTTCTATCATTTCACTTATACTGCTCACATTGGAAAACTCTCCCTCTTATTTGCCAAAAAACAACATATCACTTCTATTTATTGTAAAACTATATTTATCATGGTACATATATGAAAATCGATATGAATGCAATTGATATTTGATATATAAAGCAATTTTAATGTGAATTTATGATTACTGTGTGCATCTGAAGAAATATGACCATGATATATATAGCGCTATTAGTGTAAAGTAAACAAACACAATGTTAATGTAAAACTATTAAAAGTAAAGATTTAAATGGTAGCTACATCTATACTTAAAGGTTATATTATAATGAGGCAACGATGAATGTTTCTTTATTTTCAACCAGTAAATACAATTATAAATGTAATTTTTTACTATGAATAGAGGGTAAGATAATAAAATATAAAAGCCCAATGTATGCTTTCTTTGCAGAAGTAATCAATGCAGGAAACCAAACTTACAGTACAAATCAATTCACTTATCAAAAAACCATTCGTATAACATCATGGTAAAACAACTGATTAAAATTACGTTACCATAATAATGAATACTCTAAGACTTCTAATCATGTCTTAGGTTTAGAAGAATTGCTATAGTTGTTCTACTATAGCAGAAATATGTAATGTGAAATGAACGATAATCAATAGCAAGGATCATCCAAACTGTTTTTAATCCTAATCTCAAGTGTGCCCTTTCAAAACAAATAATAACAACTTCAAGTGCATTTAGTCTGTTGAAAGGTGCTACAATTAATTCGTAATATTCCTTGACCAAAGAATTTACATAAATCAACTAATCTTTTCAATAATAGTTGTCCAAATTATTAATAACAGGATTCTTATATTTTTCGCTTATAGTCTCACAACCTGAAATATCAATAATTTAGTACTGCTCCACTAAATATGAATCCAAATAAGTTGAGGATGTTGAACTATACTGTAATAAAAATGAAAATAATTTTTATCTTCGAAACTCAATTGTTCCTTCAATAAGTCTTGATTCCACTTGCACTAATGGATGGAGGATTTCAAACAAATCAATGTTTGACAATTTTGTTGAGGAATTCTTTAATTCTAACCAATGATCTACTTATTTAGTAAGGTTCATAATAACTTTAATCAATTAATTCTCAAAAGATGTGATCATACAAACTGCAAAATGTTATTGCTTAAAAGGAAGTTATATGACTGCCAAACTTAGAGAAGCAAGCTCAACACGCAGTTATCTTCTATATGATCAAAAATGAAAGGATGATGCCATAACATTTAATATTGATTGTTGATTTTAGAAAATCAATTGTTTCCATGATTGAATTTGTAAATTATACGTGAATTAGATCGCTTTAGTTTCAAAATGTTAACTTCTAAACAACATTACCTAAAACTAAGTGATAAAATGCCAATACATATTAAAATAAAAAACAGTAGCATTGGGCCAATGTAAGCTAAAAAGTAAACTTAACACAAAAATGTATACATATTAAATTCACATGATATACTCTTATATGATATCAAATCTCTTAAATTAGTTTAATGACTATCATTGGTAGTAAATTTAGTATAATGGATTAATTCCAGAGATGTATTTAAGTCTAGCAAACTATTTCAGATGTTTTATCAAATTTGATTGGGAACGTATTATTTGAGAAAAAAGAGAGGTTATGATTTATACCATTGATAGTAGAAGAATCGCTTTCAAATATGATAATTCACCAACCAAATTATCATCACCGGTTCTTGCCAAATCCTAAATAGCTCCTTCCCGTTTCATCTGCTATGAAAAATGAACTTAATACCCGTAAAAAACTTCAAATATTAATGATATTTACTAATAATAGTATAAGCGGAATAGAGAGAATCAAAATGAGCTTACCTCTGCACCAAGTCCAAATCGAGCTCCATCATAGAAACGTGAGTTGTGGCTTCAGCAGGTGATCTTCGGATGTAGGTGTCCTGCATCCTGAATCGTTTCTTGGTTTCGAAGACTTTGTTGCTCTCGGCTTCAAATTGGGTAAACAGAGTCGTGAAAGGGGAAGAAGACGTACACAATTCATCTTCTACCATTAGCCAACCATGCTTGTTGAATCCAGCAATGTCAAAATAGATGATGAAGCCGTGTCGATAGCACGCAACTGTTTGGGTCGTAAGTCGCCAAGAGTTGATAGATGAGGCAATGAACGGTTTTCTGTCTTCCGATTTTCTAGGGTTAGGGGGAAGAAAAAGTTGAAGTGAGGTTGAAATGGAATATGGCAACCGCTTTGAGAACATGGTGGAAGGAAAGAAGATGGTAATACCCTCATTTTCTGCTAACTGTCTTGGGTGGTAAAGAACAACTTGTGTAATGCAAAAAAGGTTTCAGTTTGACAGGTTTGACCAGGGTTTTGCTTTATAGTATAGATATCTACCCCATCTAAAAGGCCACCCATGCAACCACGCCTCGCCTCCTCATGTACAGCCTTCCCCCATCACCTTCCGCCCTGCCACCTTCTGCTACGCCTCCTGCCACCATAGCCCCCTGCCCAACCTACACGATCCAAAACTTCCCAAACCCATGAGCCCCCCTTCACTTCCACTTACACGAGTTGTCGCGGCCATGCCCATACACTATCTCAAATGCACAGCCAAGATATACTCACACGCAACTCCCTAATGCACTTGCTTGAATTTCGCATCCCCAATATTCCATACGCTTCACCTACCCTCTCCAAACCCACATGCATCATCTTCTACTCCATGAACTATGGTGGCCTTTCCCATACAACACGCATCAACCATGCACACACCTCCATGAATACACACACTTATACTCACGTACACTTGCAATACCTTGGAGAGGAAAAAAATGGAAAAGAGAGAGAGAAGAAAAAGGAAAAGGAAGAAATAACATGTTTGTGAATATGAGAGAGGGAAAAATTGAATGCTTGTTGTGTTTAAGAATACGTGATACATGAAATAGGAAAGAAAATAAATGAAAGATGATGTTGTGTATTTTCATTCAAGAGAAAGAAAAAGTGTTTTGCGCTTCCATGGTTTTTCAGCGAAAAAGAAAACGTGTCTCCATATTTTTTTGTGTTGTGTGTGTTTATATATAAACTAAATACTTAATGGCGAAGGCATATAGAAGGTACAACATTAAATGTTAATGCTGAAGAAAGGACATACATATGTGTACATGGGTGTATATTTCATTTCGTATGTCCCTCTTATGTCAACGTGTATGCTAATATACTTTGTCAATATACTTTGCTCTAAACAATCAAGAAGCAAAAGAAAACAAGTATACTGTTTTGTTTCAATTGTAAAAAGTTTTGCGTTACCCCGCCAAACAATATCTCTTCCGTGTATGAGCCACGAACGATAAAAATAAAAATACGGTTGTCTATAACAAGGTGACACGATCATAAAACAACAATAGAATAGTCAAGTTGTCTTATTTTGTGAAGTTTCAAAAGTACCGACATTTGCCGCAAAAAGTGTCAAATGAAAATTAAATTATTTTCCAAATTAAAAATTATAAAAAAAATTCTATAAATCAAACTAAAATACGTCACTAGAAATCAAGTCTAAACTTGAAACATAGATTTTTATTATAATTTAATTCAAATCCGAATATTTAAACACATTAAATATTCAAATTTTAAAATCCAAAAATATGTCGTTACAAAAACCATGATGATGATGATGATGATACTAATAATAATATTGACTGAAGACCAAACACTACGTCTTAGGCTCATATCAGTAGTCTTATAATCTAAAACTTATAACACTGCCCCTAAACCAATCCTAAACAAAAAAACTCCTAGCTCATTGTTCTAGTATGTGGATCGCTAACTTCCACGCGTTCATGTCCGACACTAGCTCTTCGGATATATTCCAATCTTTCAAGTCCACTAATTCCTTCTATTTCAACCTTGGTCGACATCTACCTCTCTTTAAGCATTCGACGCGGCCTCTAATTCCAACACGCATTGGTGCTTCAGGAGGCCTCCGTTGAAGATGTCCAAACCATCTTAAGCATTGTTGGACTAGCTTCTCCTCAATTGACGCTACTCCAAGTTTATCACGTATAGCATCATTGCTAATTCGGTCACCTTTTGTATGACCGAGGCTCTATCGCAGCATATGCATTTCTTCTTGTATGACCGCAATTCCTTTTTAAAATATAGCACAATTTATGTTATTTTCTCAAAAATAAAATCAATTTAAAATTTTAACTTATTTCATAAACAACATACATATCATTTAGATTTATCTTTGTACATCAAGTAATTTCATAAATCAACCCTTCAATTTATAAAAAATAATATGATACTAGGTGAAATCCAAAATTATCACTAGAAAATCCTTGGTACATAGATCAAGAAAAAATAAAATTTAAGTAAGATCTTACATTAATTCAGTGACATTAAAATGAAGCTCAATTTAAAACTTACTCATTAAAAAATGCATAAAAGTTTCCCAATGAAATCAACGACAGATGGCTCGGATATGACTTGTTGGGAATTCTAAAATAATTTAGAATGAGTTATTAATCAAATGTTGATTGTGAAAAAAATGAAATTGATTTGAAAGGGAAGAAGTACAAAATATGTAATTGCGAAAGCCATACCCGATTTTTATGAATTAATTAAGAGAATGGGATGGACCCGAAAGAAAAGAAATGGATCTAGTCTTCTAAATTACAAGTCCATGTCTGTATTTCTATTTAAAAGGGGGTTTTGGAGAAAAAATAGATATGTTATCTTGGGCCATAATCCCGTATGTATATTATTGTATATTTTGAATTCAGCCCTTTGACAATATGAAAATTCCACCAGTCTTTGTGCATTCTTTCCATGACAACTAGAATTTTATGCCTTAAATGTTTTATTGCCTTGTTTAATCACTTTAATTAGGCATTATACCTAAATAGAATAACATAATTTATTTTACATGTGTGGTCGACATGTTGAAATTTTCCAACAATGTATTTTATATTTTATTTCCTTCCGACGTGAGTTCAAAAAGATTTAGTTCGAATCTATATTTTGTTTCTTGTTGTCATAACATGACAACCCAATGTTTTTGACTTTTTGGTTTACGCACTTTAATTACGTTAAATTAAAAGGTTAAAACATGAAGTTGTTACAGTTAACAACCAAGATGGTCGAGTGTATATGATTAAAATAAGTCTTCCATCTTCTCAAGAGAAAGACAAGTATTATACTCCCTTAGTATGTCTAGTTCTGTTGAAAGAAAAGAGATGATCATATACTTGACTAAAAGCTTGATTATTTAACTAGGTATGCTCTTATTATTTTGAAATAAAAATGAAGAACTTAGCTGTTTTTGAAATCATAGTAATGGATACATTACAGCAAACTTTCATTAATGATTTATAAGTGATCTAAGAAAACAGAAACTTAAATTAAGAGAAAATAGAAAATCATGAAATTAAGATTCGGCTAATAGATTAAAATACACCTATATAGCCATAAAATTGTGAATAGATATAATGCAAAGATTATAGAATAAATATGTCAAAATAAACCGGACAACGAAAACTCAATATGACATTTTCAATTAAAACCTAGATTCAAAGAAACAATGTTAATGGTGTTAGTCAACAAGCTTAAAACGAGTGTAAAATTAAAGGATACACCAATTTAATAAATTATTTCCTTGTCCCCTTCCTCAAATTGATTTCAATATAAATGGAATCAATATCGTGATGTCATGGATTTGCAAAATGAAAATATTCACCAAGCATACTAAGCTGAATTTGCTATGTTGAATTTTAGGTCTGAGAAGTAATGCTTGAAGAGATGAAGATGCATAACAAAGTATAGAGTTGTAAATATTATGTTGACAATGTAATGATATTTTAATCTTTGACGTATGTAAATTAAAAATTATAGAATTATTCAAAAGAATTCTAAACAAATAAAATATTAATATATAAATAATTATTCTTTTTGACTAAGCTCATGAAGAGGAAAATCAAACAAAAGCAAGAATAAAAATTAAGAAATTAAGCTAAATAACATCGTGAAATTAACAAATTCTTTAACTAGATCATGATTCATGGTCTTCCTTATTTGTTACTAGGTGAAAACGAAACTGTTGTTCTGTAACATCCCTTTCTTGCTTCGGTTCATCATTGACTTTACTATTGGATTCTTCCGCTTCGTAACTATAGCAGTTTAGAGTATTATTTTGGTATTATTTTGTTTAGATTTTTTATGAAAGATACTTTACGTATATCTAAAGTTTTTACTAATATATAGAAATTGTTAATAAATAGCCATACACAAACCTTTAATATACAAAAACAAAAAAGGTAAAGTACGCCCTCTTCAAAAATTATATTCCATGGTACTACTTTATCTTTCATTTAAATGTACTTCTCGAAACCATAATCCAACATAAAAACTACAATAACTAGAATGTAAATTTTTGTTTTTGTTTCATTTGATTAAATGTATTAGATGTACACAGTTGCATATTAATCTATTTCAAGAAACTTAGTAGGGGCATTTATTAATGCCTTTATTGTTGCATGTCAAGCTCTTTGGCATTTACTTTTCTGAGTGTAAAATAAAATTATATAATTGCTCTTTTCTCATGGAGGATCACACATTTTCCTCAGAAAATGTTTGCATACCGATAGTAGCATGGTTTCTAAGTTAAGATGAGATGCATAGAGATGCATTAAAATGCATCTATAGACAGCATTTGGAACGCAACATATCATATGTCAATACACGTTGGAATCACGCTATGCAAGTTTTGAACTTGTGACCTCTCGCACCAAAACCGAATCATTTAGCCCTGGGACAATGGTGCTTGTCTTGTCCATGCATTGTTGTTTAGATGGATCGTGAACTTTTTTCAAATGTGAAACACACACACACACACACACACACACACAGATATATATATATATATATATATATATATATATATATAATATTGTTGGACAAACTTGGTGGTTATTGGCAAAACAAGTAGGATATGGTAGTACATATCATAGACAATCATAATGTTGTGTGCATAATTATAGTATGAGACAAAGTAGATTTGTTATACACATTCAAACTCTCGTGCACCCTCTACATGTTCCGCTTTTGTGTATATCATTATTTGGTTGGAAATTTAGATTTGCTAGTCAAGCGACGTACGTAGGTGCGAATGACGTAGACATTTCTTTTGTGCTGTAGAAGTTGTGCACAAATAATCAGCTAACATTATAGCATGTATTTGAATTGATTTTACAAACCTGACTACATAGTTAGATATGATTCTGAATATGACATATATTGTTATATTTTATTAGATGTGATAATGAAACATTTTGGTATATGAAAAGCAAAGAAAGGTTTTACCGTATTTTGTACAAAGCAGTATTGGGCTTGTTAGTATAACTCAACCCAATACAAGTATATGCTTATAAATACAATGTACAAGCCGATGTAATGTACTTAGTTTCTGATCAAAAAAAATGTAAAAAAATACATTTCATTCCCTACAACATTGTTAACATGGTATTGTAGCTTCCAACCAGAACTGTCTAACGACAGTAAGCGCCTTGCCAGAACTTCGTCAGAGTTTAATTCGTCATCCAAAGTTGGCTGCGCCTTGTTGGCTATCATCAAAGAATTCATTTCTCTTCATTTTATTCAACTTGAATGCCCTCTTTTTTTCTTTTTCCTATAGTTCTTGATGAAGAACTATATTTCTTTGCATATTTCTTGTTGTGCCACGCCTAGAATTTACTGTCAGGGCAAAGTTCATCATCCAGCACCTCTGGCTGTACGTTCTTGGTGATCTCAAAACAGAGTTCACCATTTGATCCAGAATCTGAATCTCTGAATTGCTTAAATCTTATCAAATCTTAGTCTCTACATTCAAGCTCCTCAATATGGCAGAAGGTGACATTAATAATGCATGACACACCTCTGACAATTTAAGAACCATTGCTCCTCAATAATTAACCACCCAAGAACTGCTCAAAGTCAAAATCAAAATAGAAAGTCGGTTAATTATGTTCAGCTTGATGAATTAGACTATATTTTTGGAAATTTCAGATAGAAACTGTTGTAAAAGGATATGCTGTTAAAGAATATGTTCTGGGAACATTGGTTACATCACCGAGATACATTGCAAATATTGAAGGCAAATTGGTGATTAACAAAGATTATACAAATCAACAAAGACTAGATAGCCTCATTAGTTCTTGGTTATTATCATCAATCAATGCGAGTTTATTACCACAATTGGTCGAATGTAAGTCATCACGTGAAATTTGGCATTCAACAGAGCAAGTGTTCAACTCACAATCTGTAGCAAGGGTTATGCACTACAAAAGAAAACTATAGAATCTAAAAAAGGATGGCATGAGCATGAGAGATTATCTAGCAAAGATCAAGACACTTTGTGATCAACTGGTTGTAGCATGCTACAAAGTTTCTGAATTGAGAAAGTGTTATTAAAATTAAGTGGACTAGATGATGAATATGAAGCAATTATAGCAGTGATATCCTCTAAAGAAACACCACCTCCATTCAATACGTCAACTCTATTCTTCTTGCTCATGAAGGAAGAATAGAGCAAAAGAAACCAGTTATGCAAGAATTTTCCCCCAACTATGTATCAAAGAATCCAGAAAGGAATTACCGTAAAAAAATCAGATACAGAGGCAGAGATGGAACACGGTACAGTAACAATAATGGACTGAGGTGTCAAATTTGTGAAAAATATGGTCACGGTGAAAACAAGTGTTATTTTAGATTTGATGCAAACTATACTCCATCATAATATGGGAGTAGCAATCAAAGAAGCTACCCAAGTGCAAATATGATCAATATTCAACAAGATCCTATAGCTCAAAAGGAAAATACTATCAAATTAGAATATATTCAAGATGAAAATTGGTTTCCAGACTCAAGGGTCGGTAATCATGCCACAAACAATCTAAGCAACTTTAATCTTGGCGATCAGGAGTATAAAGGTAAGCAGTGCATTCATATGGGAAATGTTAAGCCTATTAATATTACTCATACAGGAAATATATATATATCTGCAAGAAAAATTTATCTTAATAATATTTTAAGATTTCCTCTAACTAGAAATTTTTTATTGAGTATTTCACAATTCGCAAAGGATAATAATGTATATTTCGAATTTTACGCTAAACATTTCTTAGTTAAGGATATCCTAACTAATGAAGTTCTTTTGCAGAGTAAGGAGTATAGAGGCATATACATATTCAATGTTAGATAATGCAAGAAATAAAGTTCTTAAGGATAAATGGTGTAACAATTCTGAAATCACTCAAGCAAGTAACTATAAGGTCTTTCATATAGGGCATTATAGATGGGACATCCAAATACAAGTGTTGTAAAACAAGTATTGAAAAGTAATAATATTTCTTTTAGAAACATTCCTATGCCTTATGTTTGCACATACTGTCAAATGGGTAAGGGTCAAAAACTTGTTTTTCCAGATTCAATGATTATGTATAACAAACCATTAGAATTAGTTGCCACATATTTATGGCGGCCTGCACCAATAAATACTGATTATGGTTTCAAATATTAAATTTCACTCATAGATGCATTTTCTAGATATGTTTGGATCTATTTCTTGAAATCAAAATCTGAAACTTATAATGCAATACTTCAGTTTATTACTCTTGCTGAAATACAAACTGAATGTTAGGTGAAAATTATGGAAACGGATGGTGGAACTGAGTTTCATCCACTTAGAGAATATTTTAATAAAAAGGAATTGTTCATAGAACAACATGTCCTTATACTTCTGAGCAAAATGGTCTAATAGAAAGGAAACGTATACACGTTGTTGAGTGAGGTCTAACACTTCTTGCTTAGGCATCACTGCCACAAAATATTTTGCCTGATACATTTGCTACTTGTGTATATTTAATAAATAGGTTACCAACAAAAATATTGCAATTTAAAAGTCCTATAGAAGTCCTTTTAATATTAAACCAGACTATTATGATTTAAAAGTATTTGGGTGTCCGTGCTTTCCCTATCTAAGGCCATATAACACTCACAAATTAAATTATAAATCATGTCTATGCACTTTTCTTGGATATGCAGCCAACAGAAAAGGGTGTAAGTATTTAGATAGTAATGGAAATGCATTCATATTTTGATGTGTAGTATTCAATGAGCAAATATCTCCATTCAGTAAAACAGAAATCAAAACTTCACAAAAAATATATAATTCAAGATTCTCTATACCATCAATATCTAACCTGGTGAACCAAGAAATAGCAATTCAAGAAATTCCATTTCCACAACGCACAATGCTCAATTCTAAACCAGGTGAATCAGATCATGAACAAAAACAAGATTCTAGGAGTTCACTTCAAGTTTATTATGCAGCAACCAATCTGAATCCAGTCAATCAATAGATAGTTCGGAACCATCTATAGATTAACAAGGGACCACAACTGGAGGCACTGAACAACAATCTGCTCCTGGTCATCATATGATCAGAAGAACAAAAAGGGTATGTTCAAGCCTAAAATATAAAACAATATTTTTGAAAGTGAAGAGCCAAGTACTTATTATCAAGCAATAGAATGTGAAAACTGGATAGCATCCATGAATGAAGAGTATGGAGCATCGATGAGAAACAAAACTTGGGATTTTGTTCTTTTGCCAAAACAAAAAAATATTATAAGATGCAAATGGACTTATAGATTAAAGAAGAATGCCGATGGCTCAATTTCTAAGTACAAGGCAAGATTGGTAGTAAAAGGATATACATAATAGAATGGATTTGATTCTAATGAAACCTTTTCCATTGTTCTGAAGCAAACATCAATTAGAATAATTCTTACAATTGTTTTGCATAGAATTAGAGCATCAAGCAACTTGATGTAAATAATGCATTCTTAAATGGTGATTTGCTGGATGAAGTTTATATGGAGCAACCAGTTGGATTCAAACGGAGTAGTAATGAAAAACTTGTATGCAAACTAAATAAAGCAATCCATGGGCTCAAGCAAACACCAAGAGTTTGGTTTGATAAACTGAAGTCAACCTTAAATAAAATGGGGTTCAATTCAACCAAATTGGATAATTTCTTGTTCATAAAGTTTAATAACAACACAACAACTTACATACTAATATATGTTGATGATTTCTTAATTACAGGAAACAGTGATTTAGAAATCAACTAAATCATAAAGCAATTAGACAAAGATTTCTCCATCAAGGATCTTGGTAAATCAAATTACTTCCTTGGCATTGAAATAAATAGAATTTCAAGCACAAAGATTTAGCTTAGTCAAAGGAAATATTTATCTGAAATTCTCATTAATGCTAAAATGGATAAAGAAAATGCATTACCTACTCCTATGATGAGTGATCTTCACTTGTCAAAGAATAAAGGTGAGCAAATCATAAGTGACAAGAAGTACAAGAGTATAGTAGGAGCATTACAATCTTGTCGGTTGTTTTCGACTTTTGGATTTACACGTTTGGTTACCATAAATAAGAAGGTCAAAAATATAAATTTGTTACAACTAACAACTGAGATAGTTGAATATATATGATTAAACTTTCGATCTTCTCAATTGAAAGACGTGAATTTTACTCCCTAGTTAGGTTGTTTTTTGCACATTGAAAATATATGATCATCTAGTTAATTAATAAACTTGATTATTCAATGAAGTATCCTATTATTAATTTGAAACAAAAAAATAGAAGAACTGAGCTGTATTTGAAAATTGCAGTATGGGACACATTTCATCAAATTTTTAGGAACTGTAAAATTTAAAAGCCATTTAAGAAACATAAATTTATGTTCAAGAGAAAACATAAAATCATGTAACTAGGATTCCATTAGAAAAGTAAAAAAGTACACCTGCATGACCATAAAATTATGAAAAGACGTAACATAAGGACAATTGAATAATTAATCATATGAAAATAAACTTAGCAATAAAAAACCAACCCAAGTTTTCGACTAAAACCTAACTTCATAGAAACTATCTTTTAAATAATAGTGTTGGCCAAAAAGCAAAATGGGAATAAAATTAGAGGATGTTACATTTAATTAATTATGTTACTTTTCTTTTTTTCTTAAGTGTTATTTCAATCGGTGAAGTTAAAATCATGATGTCGTGGATTAGCAAATTAAAAATAAAGCTATTAAACCCAATTAACATAATGTTTAACAGAGTGTTTAAAAAATATATTAACAAAGAATATCAAGCTGAATTTTCTATGTTGAATTTAAGGTTGAGAAGTTTGTTATGCATAATAGAATGTGGAATAGTAATTATTTTTTGGAAAATGTGATGATAATTTAATTTTTGATTGATTTAAATCAAAAATTATAGAATTACTCTGATGCATATCTAAACGAAAAAAATTCTAATATAAATAATTATTCTTATCAACTGACCTTATAAAGAGGAAGAATCAAACAACGAAAACAACAATGAAAAAAAGCAGGCAAAATAACACCGAGAGAGAAAAATCTCTTACTAGATCATGAATCATTTTCTTTCTTATATGTTAATACTTATAAAAAAGAAATTATTGTTTCATAATATTACTTTGTGTGCTTTTAGTTCATCGTTGACTTTTTTTATTGAATTCTTCCACTTTATAAGGGTAGTGGGTAAGATTATTATTTTGTTTTAGTTTGTTTAAATACATTTTATGACAAATTCTTCACTGACACCCAAGTTGTTATCTATACATATAAATTGTTAATAAATCATTATACACAAACTTCAGTGTACAAAAATAAATGAAAATGTAAATATATCTTCCATAAAATTTCTACTCCATATTACCACGTCATCTTTCATTTAAATGAACTTTTCAAACCCAAAATCCAACATAGAAAGTATAACTACGTAATATGTAAATTTGTCATTTATTTCTTGATTAAATCTTCTAAATGTACATAGTTGCATATTAATTTATTTAAAGCACCTTAGTAGTTGAAGTCTCATTTCCTTTATTGTTGTAGTTTAACTAAACAACCCTATTCGGCACGTGCATTAATAGAAGCATTGGTTGTACCAAATATGCCATTAAATATTATTATGGCTTGCTTTATAGAGGGCTTTCTCTTGTCGCCTCTCATTAATGCAGGGGCTACTTTAGAAAATTATTAGCTTCTATTATTTCAGTTATTTTTCAAATAAAATTATTTTGGTCTATTGTTTTGGTTATTTTCCCTTAAAAGGGTCATATTTTCCCTCCACTAACGTAATATATAAACGTAATAACTAGTCGAGTCTCTATTTGTATGACATTTTATGTTGCTATAATTTTTGAAAGAATCTATTGTTCTTCTACAGACATCAACATAAAGAGAACGAAAAGTAATATTTACAATTGTAATATAAGTAAAATATTTACATTAGTAATTATGCCTGTTATAGTTAAATTTCTTACATTTAGTTTAACTGTTTGGTTTGATTTGAAATTTTCAAAAAAACCAAAACCACCACTAAAACTTATAATTACAAAAGTAAATACCAAATTCAGTAAGCTAACTAACAACTAAGCTGACCAAACATATTTGGTTTCATTATTTATTAAGTTTGAAATAATAATACACAACCTTGGACTGATCATGTTAAGGGAAAATAGGCAATAACATCAGTACAGTAACGTGGTCCATCTTTAATAACCAGGATTTTTGACTCTCAAATGTCGATACTAGTACATCCACGGTATGCACTTGCTGAATACCCAAATGTCAAAAAGAAAAATTGTTGGCACAAAAAAAAGGATAAGTAAGGAAGAACATAACTTCCGAATCTCATAACATAACAATAATTTCAGAGTTACTCTAAGATAGTATAAAGGGTAACTCTAAGATACAATGTAATTTTAGAGTTACTAACTTGGGTACTATCATCAGACTATATATTTATAACTGCATGTCCTTACAATTGTTGATACATACATACTACTAGTGTAGCGGAAATAAAAATATACAGGTAAAAGAATTGAAGAATCCATCTCATCTTATGATGCTCCAAAGCATCTATGGTAAAACTGCTTACTATGGCCCACTTGAAAGAGCACCGAGGATTTAAAGGGATAATAAAACCACGAGCCGGGCATAAGTCTGGTGTGAGAAAATTGAGAAATACGACCCAACATAACAGTAACTTTTAAGATCGTTCAGATCACCATAACAGTTTTCCACTAAAAATACAGAACCATCTAATAAGTAAATATAAAGATATAATAGATAATGTCTAGGTTATAGAATATAAATCAAAATTAGTTGTGCTCCTTACATCTCATGTCATAACAATATCAGGTATATAATCAAAACTGCTAAGGGATTCCTTCGCATATGGATTTCCGTCGGAGGTGTTCTCAATATGTTGAAGCGGGCCTCTTCACAAGTGTTAGAAACTATGTTCTGAAACCATGTATATCTCTAGATAAAATATACCAAAAACCGAAATATAACTTATACATGTCCTAACATGTGATATCGAATAGCTTCAACGCCCACTAGCACCAATAGTAAGCATATCCAGATATATGAAGTTAATGTAACCATAGGTTAGCTAAACCCACGGGTTATGCACCCACTTTGTTATTTTTCATCCCCAATGGTGAAGTAATGTTTTCAGCATCTCAACACACGAGCCCACTTGAACAGTTCACGAACCTCTCCATGGATTCCAGCATAAGTCATCTAACAAATGATAAGTCTATCCTTTCTTCGGAACCATCCTCAAGAAAGGTATTATAACGCGATAGTATCAATCAAAATGTTAATGTTGACCTCTCCCTCGGAGTTACCCTTAGGAGTGATAGTCCAACTCTATAACATTCTGCTGCACAGCTGTTTCCATAACACATAACTTGTATATTGGTTTTGAAGTGGCTGCCATTTTGGGTTATCTCATTTACGTATATTCTTCTTGACACTTGACTCTTCAAAATCAAATGAGTAAATTTTCGGTTAACTCAATCACAATCTTTTGGAGGTAAGCGGACGTTATATAAGAGTCCTCCTATATGGATCTTAAATATATATTCTTTAAGTGACGGACGTTTCATATGGGTAAGTCCTCCTTGGGGGACGTTAAACCATATAAATACATGAAATTTTGTATACTTCCTAAGTCAAATCTTGGATAAATTTGACAGTCGATACATCAACTATTTAATATGAAGTAAAAAATGATTGCATATAGAAACTAAAACTCAAACACTTGTCACCATTTTTGACTTCTCAACATTCCATGCTAAGTATGACTAAATACTTTCCATAAAGAAATCAAAAAAAACATGACCAAATCACACAAGCTACTTGTAATTTCCTTTTAACAAATAATACTTCTGTGTCTATATTTTATATATCTTTAAAACCTTTATAAATGATATATACATATATACAGCTACTTCATTATTTATTGTACTTTTCATTCCTCGAAATATATTAAAATATGTATCTTGAAGTGTAAGAAAGTTCGAAAACCATTTAACAAAATTTTCCTTCCAAAAATATAATCAATGAAGTTAAAACAAATAATACTCGAACATTGTTAATGTAAACGCCTCCTTTTTTATAAATTAAACTGTTACTTTTTCTAAACTTTTTGCTAAAACATTTTAAGCTTATCATTATCTTTAAAATAGTCATTTAAAGATCAAAGTATACCTATAAATTATTTGACAAGATAATGTGCTTTTGAATAACTTCTCGAAATAATTTACTATTACTAAATGTTATATATAACCCCCTTTTCCTTTTATAAACTGTTTAACTCCCTTTTCTAAACTTATATATACACTTTTAAAGTACTTATAAATAGTTTTAAATATCCTTATAAATTATTATACAGAAATAACTAATTTAGAATTTACCTAAAACCCTTTTTAAATAAGTGTTACTTATAAAGAAAACCTTATAGTTTAAATTATATATATATTTATTAAAAATATATTTAAACATGAGATTACTTTGAAATTTCTCAAAAACATGTTACTAGTCATCCCTAAAAAGATCTGACAAAAATAAACAATTTAACTATTATTTATAAATACATTACAATCACTAAAATTGTTAAAATAACACAATGACGAGTTCTATAAAAAGTTTAGAAAGGTTGTTGTAGGGTCGAAATATGCTACTGCTATTCTGTAAAAGAGACTTGGCCAAGGATGGTTTAAAATACTTGAAAATTTGGCCTTTTTTGCCTTTGCTAATAAATAATTTAAGATTATATATTTTTTATAGTAAGTATTGTATTAGAGTGCAAAATAACCATTCCAAGAAATCCCTTGACAAGCCTTCCTCCAAGCTTAAGCCTCTGGATCCCAAGAACACATCATACCTCAACAAAACCAACCAAGAAATTCAACCTTGCTTTCAAAATGCTCATGCCCACCTCCCCTTCCCTGCAAAGCTCAAGGCCTCAAGTAGTGTAGGGGTTTGTATCTCCTTTCCTTTAAGCTTTGAGTTGTTATTCATTTCTCATATGTTATGCTATGTCCTTTTCTTGAGTTTGGAAAGGTTTGGAGTTGTTTTATTTTGGTTCAAAAATAAAAGAGAAGAGTATAAGAAGTATGAAGATATAGGTTTTTTGATTAAATTTTTGAAATGGGTTTGTGAGCTAGAAGTTTTCAAAACGTTATCCCTTCCCTTTACCCCTCCTAAAGAAGATCACAATGTACCCTTTCCCCCACCACACGCATATAAAATATTCTCATTTGAAAATATCTTTTCCAAAATATCTCCTATAAAATATCTTCTCTAATACACCCTCTAATGACTCCTCTAAACACCATTAGTTAGCCATAGATAGCATAATATTTTATTAACTAAAAAAACTGCGTTATTTTGCTATAAAAGTTCAAAATTTGTGAGAAAATTTTATCGAGTTAAAAGCAATTTATCAATATAAATGATTTTCAGTCACATTATGGATTTTTCCTTGAAATATTTATTATTGAGAAAAACATTGCACAAATGAGTTTCTTATCATTTTTCGTAATTAAAACCATGTTCGTTAAGTTATACAATCAAATATATCATATTTTACTTAAATTCAAGTATCAATTATTTTAATAATTCAAATATTTAAATTTCGAAGTGTTTTAAAATTACGGTCCGCTACATTCTCTCCCATAGAATATTTTGTCTCTGAAATTCCAACAAGGTGGACAAAAACAAGCAAGGCGCATATTAATATTTAATAGTATTTAAAAGCATTATCAAACAAAGACTAAAGGTTTCTAATTTTTGAAAGTTCTCTCGATCGCACAAGGAAAACAAATAATTTAATAAGCTTACTACTTGCTCATCAACCATAGGTTACTCCTTAGAAGATTATTCCAACTAAACCAGAACAAATTGAAAACTCATTATCTGAACTCTCCTGAGCCAACAAAACTTTATACACACACTCTATTAAATTCGTATGACATACCTGGATCACCTGTACATGATATCCGATCTGATCACTTGCTCGATCATATAATGTCACATCAAAATAGTGTAAATCACCTGATCTCCCTAGTGCGAATTTCGATCAGGTTCCTTAATTAGATACCTCTTTTTCCCTTACATAGCCATATACCATGGTAAAAAACCTTAGGATCATCTCAAGAATCCGTTCAAGTGTTCTCCATTAATAATCGAGTGAAAAATTCTTTTTCAGACCGATGTAAATTACCGTGAAACTGTGTACTCAAATCTTGGATCAGGAAACTATCATGTTGATAAAATTATCTATGTACGACTTATGGATTTGGTCTCATTTGTTTCTTCAACTACACCAATTAGTTTTTTCCCACCACATTCAATTACACAAAAAAATTAATTAAATAATAAAATCATTTATGAAACATTTCATAAAATATACCTCAAGTTTATAATCGTATAATACTCAACTACATCTTATGAGTATATAAAAAACATCCGATTCATTTTACTTTTTGAAAATTCAGATGAAGGCCTAAAATAAATTTGGGTCCTATAGCTAAGTCAACCTTTCCGACTTCTTTATCTATCAGGTCAATCAATAGCTAGGAAGAGTAGGACACTAGTATCCAAACTCAAGCCTGGGGTCCACTTCCCTTAGACGCCCCCAACGTTAAAAGATTTATTGGTCAGTCGAATAACATCGAGTAGTTTACATAACATGGATGTTCAACAAATTTGAAGCTTATTTTATTTTACTACCTTCTCAATATAAGAGTTATATAAACTCTTTTTTATATTATTAACTAATTTGCGTCAAGTTCTATAACGATTGGAAAGTCTCAAACTATCAAAATCGTCGAAAAACTGTTTCCCTAACAAATGAAAACTACTAGATAAACACATAATATTATGATGAACATACCACACCATCCTAAATGTATACGACGTATGCGACAAAAACTAACTTATTGGATCTTCACTTGTTTACTAGACAAACATCACTACAACAAGGAAGCTAGAAAAGATTTCATAATTACTCAAGCTATGACACTACCACTTGGGTTCCCTACATATCATATATACAAATCTTTTCTATATAGAAAGCTCATATCAAAAGTTATATTAGCAAAATTCTTTTACATCAAACTAATTTATATTTTTATCTTAAATTTCCTTAAAGTAAACTTTAGAACTAAATACCTTGGTTTCATCTTAAATCATTTGTAATAATAATATATACATATAATTTTTGTATGTCCAATCATAATTTTCGGGATTAAATCAAAATCATTTTTGAAGCAGTAACAAATACTTCGTATAATCATACCATGTAGTCTGGTAAAATTTCATAAACCAATTTCTCAAATAATTACTTTAAAATATTTATTCCTAAATTGAAAAATCCTTTTGAAATAATAATAACCATAAATAGTTTCAAATAATACTGTTATTATTTCCTTTGAAATCTTGGAAACTATTATAAGGACATCGTGTTTCAAGTTATCAATATCAGTTTAAATCCCTTTTGTTTATGAATCATATTTTATAAATCAAACTTATACAAAATCACTTTTTTCTGAAAATTGATATGGAAATTTTTTTTGTTGAAATAAACTTCTAATCCAACATTATCACTGAATACCTTATAATCTAAGTGTAAAATTCTAATCACAAGGTATTCATATCCAACGCACTCAAAAATATTACAGCGATGCATAAATTCAAACACTCCATATTCGAATACCGTAATGCTTTGAAATATAGTTAAGTGTTGAAATGTGATTTTATAACCGTGTTAAACATCATTTAATTAATGAATATGATAATAAACTTGTTTTTTAAATTTGTTGACAAAATATATACTTCGAAGAAAAATCGATAATGGGACCAAAAATCGGTTTGTCGATAAACAGCTTTTAAATCGATATAAGTTGTTTTGAACTCTTATGCACTCATCTAATGATCAAATGAATACATTAGAAACTAATTAATATTTTTATTCATAAAGCAAATGGAAGGTTCTAGAATATTCTAAGTGGGTAAGAGATATTTTGAATGTAAAAGGCCGGGTAAAGTGGACATTTGCTAAAAGAAAGAGATGTAAAGGAGAAGTGACAGACATGTGGGGGCTGAGCCTTCCATGATATGAGAGGGGGTGAGAGAAAACATAGACAACACCATATGAAGCTTATATAAGGAGGACATACCCTTAATAACAAATCACAAATTTACAAAGCAAAAGCAAGCTCACTTTCATGTCTTCCTCCTTACAAAATTTCAAAAGAAAATAATTTGAAATCAACTCCAGATTAACTCAAAATTTTCCATAAGCCTTAGGAAAACATTACAAAACCTTCTAACAAGTTTGATTTTAAAGAAATGAAGTCAAACTTTCCTCACATCTATAGGTCGTGAGCATTATTTAAAGGGAGGAGGGCAAAAACCAAATGCAAAGCTAGAAAGGAAAAGGAAGAAAGTAGTTGCAAGGTTGCGGTTGGACTTGGTTAGTTTGGACTAGAGTTTGTTTGGTTAAAGGTGAGCTTACTCACCACCTTAAATAAAAATATTGGGTATATATTCTTGTATTTGATTGTCCATATGTTGTTGAAATTGATATTGATATATGTTGGAATATTGATTTTGATTCGTGCATTGAAAGAAAATGGCACCTGTAATCCATATGTATGGACTTGGAATGAAATTGAATGGAATTTTATAACTTATAGCAAGGCCTTGAAACAAAGCACATAAATTGTAGATGGACTTTGGTTCAAAGTGGACTTGGATTTGAAAGTGCTCTTATAGTGATAGTCGCTACGAATGCACTTAGGAATTGTCTTGTTTTTTTTATTATTTCTATGGAACTCTGTAAAGAGATCCTTAAGGGTTACTCACCATATTTATGATGTATATTACGTATGCTTGCCGAAATAAAAGTTTGGATTGTAAAAAGTTAAGTAACATATTAAAACGTGGCCAAAACTTCGCTTATGCAAAATTGTCTCGTTTAGCCTTGATTTTTAAACTTCAAAGATTTGAAAAGGACCTTTAACTTAAATATTTTATTTCATTATTTTTACAAGTGTTTACTAACTCTTATTAAATTATTTTAATAGTGGTTTAAGATTTTTATGAATATTTAAGAATTAGTTATGAAGTTTTGAAAAAGAAGGTTTATTTACAAATATATAAAAAACATGGTTTTTTCCAAGTTTTTAAGTAAATTATAAATTTGTTATTTTCAAATAATATTTTGAGAAAATGTTTGAAAACTAATTATAAGTATTATAAGCTTTTTTAAAAGAATTTTTAAGTATATATAGATTTCAGAATATCTGTTGACTATTTTATATCTAATGTAATATATATCTTCAAAAATGGTTTTATTTATTCCGTTGGACCCGAGCAACTATGACCAGGCGACAAAGTCACCTTGCGTCCTTCAACCAATAACCATCTTTCGGCTAACCTAGCCTCCTCTATCTCCAGGACCAACATAGAATTTTATAAATAAATTAATATTTATATGTATCATTTATAAAAAGGGTTTTAATTGCAAACAAATCGTTTAGAAAGGGATTAGGAATTACTTAATGCCTAAAGGTTAACTATTTAATTACTTGTTTGAAAAGTAATTAACTATGTTTAACACTAAAAGACGACAAAGTAGGCTTATCTACTGTGAGAGTTACGATTGATATTCGAATAGGGATATGAGCAATAAAGCTCCAAATTACAGACTTCCCTCTCGATCGAGGAATGGTTAAGTCGGGAATGTCTAAAACGTGTTAACTGTGTTAATTTCTTACTTGTCTATGAAAGTCATTAATATTATACTTAACACTAAAAGCCGACGAGGTAGACTTATCTATTTGTAAGATTCAAGAATGAAGTATCTAGGAAAGTATTTGATATGCAACCAATGCTCTAACTTACTTGGCTTCAATCTTGAACGAGGAATAGTTTATTGGATTGTCAGAAACGAGGTAAGTATACAAATCATGATTTCTATAAGCAGTCACTTTTAACTATATATTCGATTAGTCAACTATAGAACTTGACTAAATATGAATTAATAAGTATCTTAAGACTTCACGATTTCATACCAATGAGAACCCCCATCAAGGAGCATTTGTACGGAACGTCACTACTTTCACTTACTTCTGAAAGAACCAGAATTGTGTAAACCAAAAATTCATTGAATTGTTATTGAACAAACCGGGATGGATAAGTGTTTTACTTATTGAATACCCCTTCCAAACTAGCATACGAGTTCTATAATTTGGGAGCAGTTGTGAAGTGGATTGCTATAGAGTTGAACTACCTATTCTAAAGTTAAGTCCAAGAGAGAGGTCAACTTTAGCATTCGTCGGAAGACTTGTGTTGGGATCCTTATGGAGATCCATGTTCGAATGTTGAAAACTCATGTGAGAGATGCCAAATAAAACCTTGACATCAAAAATGGCTGAAGATGGAGTTGGTTGCACAATCGAGGGTTTGGCTAACCCACGATAATGTATTATCAACTCCATATCTAGAGTAGTTTATTGATATGTTGGTACCAACATTTGATGATATTTAGTTCCACGTGTTTCATATTTTGTTTGGGTATGGGCCTTTGTGTTATTCTTATAGTATATTTTATCTAGAGATATACGATGCTTGACAGGTGACTTCTAATCCTTGTGCATGGAGATTAGATTTTGACTTGACCGAAGGAATCTTCGCGGAAAAATCCAATATGCAAATGTACCTTAGCAGTTTTGGATGTAATCTAAATATGTTGTGGTTTGAAGAATGCAAGCATCAAAATTATTTGATATAATTTATATTATACATCCAAACATTATATATCATATCACTATATTAAAGTTAATGAGTGATTGCTTATTTTGAGCAGAAAATCGTTACGGGAACCCATACGGTCTCAATAGTTAACGTTACATGTCGCACATATTTCGTGAGTTTCTCACATTGGTTCACCGGACTGATCCAGGTGCTGTTTTGTTATAATGCTTAAGTCAACTTTCTGTATATCTCTAGATTTAGCTATGGATGCTTTAGAGCTTATGGAGAAGAGTTGGATGATTATCTACCAATTCCTATTTCTGCTGCTCTATTGTTTCTATATATCAGCATATGTAAGGACAAGTTGTTATAACTGCCCCGCTGATGATAGTACTTAGGTTTTAGTAATCTTGATATTTCTATATTCAGGGTAACCCTTTGCACTGTTCTTTTGAACTGTTCATTTGATGTTATATATTAACGTTCTAGCTAGTGATGAGATTCTAATGTTGTGTTCTTTCCTTCTTCTATTATTTTTTTATTTTACCCTAACTTTCTATCTTTTCGGCACTTGGGTACTCGAAACACAAATACCATGGTTGTATTTAGTGTCGACATTCGAGGATCGAAAGGTTGAGTCATTACAAATACTGTCTACCCAACCCATGTAGTAATCTGGTAAATTGCTCATCAACTAGTTAAGCATAAATCAACAACTAATTAACAATCTTAAATGCTTATATACTAGTCGAGCATGACTAATCACTCTATAATTAATAAGAACTCTCATAAACATGTCAAGCATGACTAATCAATCTTCAAATGACAACAATGCTTATGAACTGGCCAAGCATGACTAATCAATCTACAAATAATAAGAATGCTTATAAACTCTTCGAGATCAATCTAATTTTTTTTAAAATTCTTATAAACTGACTGAGCATGACTAATTAATCTATAAACGATAACAATGCTCATAAATTGGCCAAGCATGACTAATCAATCTACAAATGATCACCATGGTCAGAAACTGGTCGAGCATGACTAATCAACCTATAAAAGGTAATAATGCTAATAAAATTGCCAAGCATAACTAATCAATTCATAAGCGATAACGATGCTTATAAACTCATCGACCATGACTAATCTAATCGACGAGGGATAATAAATGACTATCATTATTCTTTATATTAACTAAACTACACCATATAAATCATACTTATATAAATTACATTTATATAAGTTCCTTTAATTTTCCTAGTTGGAATGCCTTTAAGGCTTATGTTTATAACAAATACAAATATGCTATCATGCATGCATAATACACTCAATTTATTTTAGGGCATCGCTTATCCCATCTCTAATGGGATTACCTAACCTAAGCGAGGGCGTTCGTTAAATCTTCTGCTCTTAAATCAAATGTAATGACCAAACTATTCGACTCCTAAATTTTGACTCTAATATATCTATGATATTCATGTGTCAATCACCTAAGTGTCGAATTGATAGATTGTTGGGGGTAAATAAAAAGGAAATGAAAACGAACATGTAAGGAAGAACAAAACAATTGAATCTCATAATGGAATGATAATATATAATATCCAAAAAGATGACACAAAGTGTAACTCTAAGATGCAATGTATTTCAAAGTTACTAACATATTATGATCAGTCTGAACAATTATAACTACTGTCCTCATAGTTGCTACTATTTAAATACAAGTAGTGTAGTAGAGGTAAAAATACATAGGTAGGAAAATGGAAGCATCTAGCTCGTCTCCTAAAGCTCTAAGCATCCTAGTAAAATTGCTTACTCGAAGAGCATCTAAGGAATCAAGGAAAAAAAACCATGAGTTGGATAAAGTCTTGCGTGAGAAACTCAAGAAAGACGGGCCTATGTAACAGTAATATTTGAGACCTTTTGAATTGTCGTAATGGTTTTTCCCTCAAAAGAACCAGAATAATATGATAAGTAAATAGGCCAATATACCAGATAATTTCTAGTGTGAGAATATGAATCAGAAAATAGGTATGCTGCTTGCATCTCACATCACAACAATATCAGGTATACAATTTGAACCGATAAGTTCACATTAACATATGTATTTCCATTACATATGTCCTTAGTACGCCGAGATGGGCCTTTTGATAAGGGTCATAACTACCTTCAGAAGCCACATATATCTCAAGATAAAATATACCACAGAGGAAATCATAACCGGTCGATTCCCAAACATGTAATACTGAATACCATCAACTCTTGCTAACATCAATCGTAAGCATGTCAAGATATACAAAACTGATATACCTTTGGCTTAGGCTAAACCTTCTGGCTATGTGCCTACTTTGTTTTCCATCATTTCTGGCCGTGGAGTCATGTTTTCAACATCTTAACACATGATCCCTCATCGTCCAAACAGTTCATGAATCTCTCCATGGATTCTAGCATAAGACGTCCAACAGAATGCTAACTCTATCTCCTCTCTTGGAGTCATCCTCAAGATATATAATACAGCACAATAACACAACTTGAAATGTTAACGCTAACCTTTCCCTTAGGGTTACACATGGAATTGATAATCCAACTCTATAACATTCCGCTCTATAACCATTTCCATAACTTATAATTCATATATCGGGTTTGAAGTCATTGCGGTTTTGAGTTATCTCATATAAGTACATTCTCCCTAATACCGGACTTATAACGACCCGTAAATTTTAACGGCTTAAATAACGTAATTAACTGAATTTTCCTTGAAAATAAAATAACTAAATTTAACAATGAAAATTTGATATTTTGAGGACATCTATTTAAACGTAGTAAATGTCAGATTTTCATCAGAAAGTATGGAAGTTGATTTTGTTGTGTAAATTTATTAAAATTTAAATCGGTTAATTTGATAAAAATAAAACATTTTCAAAATCTGAATATTTTTATATAATAAATGTAAATCATTTTTTAAATGAGACATCATATTTCATTTCGTCAAATTTGGACCGCTATAGCTCCGTTTATCTTATTTTTCTGCGTTTTAACAGCATTTTTGGCAGTGAAATATCGACTTTTGATAGGATGGTTGTATCGCTAATATCTATGTACCATTCTGTTTGTCTCGTCGCGCTGATCTCCGCATTATATTCATTTGTGCATTTCGGTGTCCGGTACATGGCGAAATCTGCGAAATGATTAGCCGTATCGGTATCCGTTCTAAGGTTGTTGGTTTCCCATGTCCTTTCAATTATCTACCGTGTAAAACTAGATAGCCACTAGTTTTAAATATTCATCAAAATCCAACTATTTATTTTCACTATTCCCTATTGTAACATTATATGATGGTTCGTTTTCTTGTTCTATGGTTTCATTTAAGAATAAATCAATATAAGTTTATATATATAAAAGCCTTTTCATTTCCTTTCTGTTCGTTCCCCTCCTACTTCTCTTTGATTCAAAAAAAAAGTGACAGCACATACATCTTATATTTTTGTTTGCATTGAAAGAATAGAACCACTTCTTCTCCTTTATGCCGTTTCACCCTCTCCCTCTCGCCTTGTGCTCGACCACATCACCCCCTATAGCTTTTGCTCGGTCGCCATCCACCAATAGCCGTCGACCCATCCTCCACATCACCACCTGCGCCTCAGCTTCAAACCCGAAGACAACCACCTACCCATCCGCTCCCTCCACATGAACTTCTCCACCATTGCTAGTTAGTCCTCCATGCGCATCTCACCCCACCTCCACCTCCCACATCACCTCGCCTACATCGAACCCTTTGCCCCACCGTGCTTCAGCCCATCCAACCCTTGACAACCGCAACCTTCCTACACGTGTATTTTTGGCCAAAACCATGCAGTGTCATTCCCTATCCTTTAGTCTCCCATCACAAGAAAACGACAGCTAGCCTTCTCCTCCCACTTGAGCACAAGCCCTCCATTGCCTCCTATCCACCTGAGCACAACCAAGCGCCACCGGCCACCCCACTCTAGCCATCCCCTCCACCGCTTGAGCCACGCGTGCAACCGGCAGCATCCTCACCACCTGCAAAGCTCGAACCCAAAGGCCCGCCTCATCAACCATTTGCTTGACAGCCTAGGCCGCACCCACCTCAGCAGCCCTTCACCCCCGCGCAACAGCCTCGCCTCCATCACCTCCACCTGCCACCTGCGACGAAATCGAAGGCTCTGGATGGGGGTCACGGTGGAGTCTTCTAATGTGTGATCAGAGGTGGCCAGCTGCGACGAAATCGAAGGCGAGGTGGAGGCCGCTTTTGCGTCAGTATAGCAAATGATGACGTGTCAGATTTACTTATTAATTTATTTGTTTTATATTATATATCGTTTAGCTTCTAATGATAATAACTTTTTCATACGAGGTCGGGTTTATTTGTTCTGCTGCAATCGTATCGAAATTCCGAAAATTATGGAACTAATTTGGACGAATTCTGAGACTGTTAGATTTTGAACTATTTTTGGATTTTAAAATCGTCGACAATTCAAAGGTTAGTGTTTTAACCCCCTCACAACTACTAGATTATCTTATGTTAGTTAAATTGAATTTATGATGTGATTAGAATTTGATTTGTTGATGTTTGGTATATTTAAATTGTCATTCCAGTAAAATCTGAATTTTATTGAATTTAATCACCATTTAATTTAATATTGAATTTTAAATTGCCTGTTAATACCTGTTATTGATAATCAGTCAATTGTTGTTATTCATTTTTTGATTTGAATGGTGATTGTGATGGATGTTTGAATTGTTGATATTGGATGACTGGATGTTATATTTTTATATTGTTATAAAACTGCAAGTTCCCTTAGTTATTACTAGGAAGATAACTATGGGTTGAAATGATACATATCCGAACGATCTATAGTTTAGGAGAAAATCATTACGGGTCGAAATGATAAACCCGAGCGATTTTATGAATTTTGAATGTTAATTCGGAATTACGGGTTGAAATGATATATACCTGTAAATTTAAATTATTGCAAGTTAAAATGATATACATCTGTATCACTTGACCATAGGGTAGAAAATTATATATGGACATCGGATTGGTTAAATTAAATGATTTTTAAATCCTTAAAATTTGAATTCAGTAAAATGTTATTTTGAAATAAAATTTTATTTATATAAACTGAATTATTTTTCGAAAATCCAAGCTTTAAATGTTAACTTTGGAATTGGTTTAAATGAATTGTTTAAAGGATTTAAATTGAAATTTCAAAATTGACTTGCCAAATATAAATAAAATTTGTCGAAATTGAGTTATTTAAAATGTTTGAATAATTAAACTTTGAAATCTATCAAGTTTAAGTGCTTCAAAATTGTAGTTCAAACATGAGTTTGAAATCGATATAAATCGAAATGATTTTTATGGGAATTTGAATTGAAGAAAATTTAGTTTCGTTGAAATCTGTATGTGGTCCAGATTTGTTGAAATAGAAGAAATAGTTTAATTTGATATTAATTTCAGATTTATTATTTTAATATAAAGTGTTTAAAAATATATCATTTTAGAAGTCCTGATTATTAAGATTTTCAAACTATTAAACTATTTTAATCTATTTTAAACTAGTTCAATCAAATTAACCATTTTAATTTATTTTAAATCTATTAAATCTATTTTAAATCTTTTTAATCTATTTTAAACCTATTTAAAACTATTTTAAATCTATTTAAACTATTGTAAATCTATTTAAAACTATTTTAAAGTATCTCACACTATTTAAAAATTTATTTTTAAACCGTGCTAAACTATTTTAAACTATTTATAACTATCTAAACTATTTTCTAAATTTCAGACTGTGTACAGGGAAAGTGTTTATATTTAATTCCTTGATTTAAAAACGAGTATGGTTAAATGATGTTATAACCTAAGTTGAGATTTGAAATGATATTTTCTAATGAAATGACATATTTGAGTGAATATGATTTCGAAAGTGGTATGGTTTAAATTGAATATGATATTTTGATATCAGTTATGAATTGGTCTTGGAAATGTAAAAGAACCATCCGGTGTGAAATAAGCGTTTGATTGTTAAAGAGACCGGGATCAGATATTGTCGTACTCTCTGCCAGTATTGAAAACCATTTTACAACTGTGTACGTGGTGGAGATTCTAGAATGAACTAGGATGATTTGGCGAACGATTCTATATGAAGTATTCACGTAGCCCTGACTCCCATGACTCAGCTTGATATGGCTAAAACAGGAGCTATACCGGACCAAGTAAGGTCCTCCCATCGGGCACATTTCTTCGATACCATATTATGACTTTGTGATTGATTTTGTGGCCACCCCTCGATTTGATTATGGGAGTGTATTCCGAGGTGGACGGTAGTAGCTGTTATGCGTTACCACCAGTCCGGGAGTGCAAATGGTAGAAACCTACTCTGGCATTGCCTTGCGTGTCATGTCACATGCCTTATTGTGCCTTCTACAAATTTGGTTTGTACCGTACCTATGGAGTGCCCTCTGATAGCCCTCCAATTTAAGGAGGAATTACGGTACTGTATAAACTATAGGAATACATAAAATGTGTTAAGAAGGGGGATATAGGTAACGCCTTAACGCTATTTTAATACTTTACTGTAGACACTATTATAATAGCGTATTGTACCATGTATGTATATAGTTTAATGGATCCTTAAGAGATGGAATCCGAACATCTCTTAAGTTATCACACGCACGTTAGACACTGGATATGAGATGTCAAACCCCTTAAACATCTCTGATGTCGTTACTCTCATATTTATTTACTGTTGATTTAACTTACATAAGATCGTTTAGTTCAGACTCGAGTGTTTTGTCTTTTCATTATGCTCAGGCCAGTCTGAGCTTTTCAGTGTATCGAAGAACATTTATCTCTGGAGGACGAAGACGAAGATTGTATACTATTATTATTTATTTATTCCATTGTATTATGTTGTTCTGCTGCATTGTTATTTATTTCTATTGTATATAACTCTGATATGTATTGTAAAAGTGTAATCAAATGTGTTTGTAAAACAACTTTATGAACCGTTATTTGATTATTATATTTTGTCATTCCGCTATGAGATTCTGTGTTTGTTTTATTTCTTTCTCTTCTTTTTCTTATTTAGGTATAATAATCCTCCCTTTTGAATGGTTGAGTCTGACATGTATGGTTTATTGTCAATTTAAACCGTCCAAAAAGATGGATTGTTACACTTGGCTTAATTTGTAATAACTATATTTTATCTATGCTTGAGAACGATTTGGGCTTATGTGTTGAGATTGTGAAACATCTGGTTTTGAAATGTAATGAAGTAAAAATTGATTTGAAATTTGTGTTTTGTTTCATATCCAGGTGCTTTTGATATTGTAGATACCACTAACATAGCTATATTTAGTCGCCGAAAGCTATACTATAGATGGCTACAACATCTGTAGCGCTTAGTTTTGGGCCTTTAGATAAGGGATGTTACAAAAAGGCTATCGTCTATGGAATCCGTAAACGAAGAAAGTTATGAATTCTTATCATGTTACTTTTGATGGGTCGGCTTTGTTCTTGGAGAATGAGAGCTCATCGGATGTTTTGGATTTGGTTCAAGGTGAATCAAAGGAGAGGGAAGTTATTCCTATATTTTACCCAAGGAGTAGAGAGAGTAGCATAGTTAGAGATGCTTGTGAGAAGGAAGAGGTTAATGTTGCATTACATAGTCCATATGGTACATCTAGTAGCGTTGGTGGTGTACATGATTATAGAGAGGATTTGGTCAAGGTGGAGCCAAAAGAAGTTTGAGTGAAATTCTTGCTACTCGGGTGGATCAACGTACTATAAGGCCACCCGATAGATATGGTGATTGGAACTATCTTAGCTTTTTTGATAATTTGGACTATACTCTTCATGTAGTCGAAGATGATCCAATGGACCTTGATAACGTCATGGAGTCGAGTGATAGCTCAAAGTGGATTTGTGCCATGGAGGAAGAGATGAAATTGTTGGTGAAGAGTAAAACTTGGGATTCAATTCCACTTCCTATAGGAAACCGTGCTAGTGGATGCAAATGAATATACAAGGCGAAGGACGATGGGAGATACAAAGCTAGGCTAGTGGCCAAGTAGTTTTCACAAAGAAATTGAATGGAGTATGATGAGATATCCGCATCGGTTGTGCGTCGTACTCCAATCCAGATATCACTTGCTATAGTTTCTATTCATGACTTGGAGTTGGAGAAACTTCATACGAAAATTGTCTTCTTGCACGGTGACTTGGATGAAGACATCTATATAAAGCAACCGGAAGGCTTTGGATGGTAAGTCAAATTTGGTTTGCAAGTTAAAGATATCATTATATGGTTTAAAGCAATAACCTAGAAAATGTTACGAGAGATTTAATCATTTTATGCTTGAAAATGATTTTGATAGAAGCATCAAGGTGATGTATATATTTGAAGAAGTTGGAAAATGATTGTTAGGTGTATTTACTCTTGTATGTGGACGACATGCTCCTTGCTTTTAAGGATAAGAATGAAATCAACAAGTTAAAACTGAGTTTGAAATCGAAGTTCGAAATGAAGGATCTTATGTTGGACATGGAAATAGAGAGGGATCAAAAGCGTTATGAGTTGAAATTGAATCAAAAGGAGTACATTGAGAAAGTGTTTTGCCGGTTTTGTATAGAGAATACAAAGGCGTTAAATTGAGATATCTTAGAGGAAATTGCATTGGGAAGCTGTGAAGCTTATATTGAGATATCTTAGAGGTACATCATCTCAAGGTCTTGTTTTTGCGGTAGCGAAGGGATGAATTGCAAGTTTGTTGGTTATTATGATTCGGACTATGCTGATTATAGGAAAGTCAACTTTCATATATGTCTTTACACTTGGTGGAACGGGCATAAGTTGGAGATCCAGATTGCAAACCACAATTCGGCAAAGGAGACACTTTATTTGAGGCGATTGTTATGTGACTTGGGATTCGAACATGATAAATTGATGTTCGATGTGATAGCTAAACTATTATTCATTTAGCGGAGAATTTGGCATTTAGCTCACAGACTAAGCATATTAAGTGAGAGAGTCATTTTTAGTAGTCATGAATGAAGATAAGCAAGTATATCTTCGAAAATTGCACATAAAGGATAATGCGGCGAATATGTTCACTAAGTCATTGCCGGTTGGGAAGTTCGAGCATTGCTCGAACATAATTCGCTTGAAGAAGTGCTAGGTACCATGGGCTGGCACGGTTGAGAGAGGAGCTTGGTGAAGAATATGATGAGAGATTGTGATTCTCTCTTTTAAGCAAGTATTAGTTTACACTCTTTGGTGTTTTTGCCTTTTGGTGAGACAATTTTGGATTTGTGTGCTTTCAATACATTGTTAATGGGCGGGGGCTTTGCCTGAATTCGTTGATGGAGTGCAATGGGTGGTGAAATTGTCGAAGCTCATTGGAAAAACATTCAAGCTTTTTTGGTTAAACATAAAAGTGGTGATAGTTGGTGGTATCGGTTGTTGATAATGGTATGGTACTATTGGAGTTGGAGATGGATAAAGTGTCGAGGTGGAGTGTTGAATTTTGGCGACACTATACGTAGAAATTGATGTGGTCGGAAGTAGTGACGGAGAAGACAGTTCGCAGATCGGAGCTCGGAGGTAAAAGTTATGACGAAAAGAATGGAAGTGCTGCTTGGAGCAACAGTATAGACGTCGTTGTGTATAGGTTGTGAGGGCTTTTAGCCACATGGATAGTTTAATTGTAGTGGATCATCCAAGGCACATAAGCATGGCTTAGTGTACTATGTGTGTATATAATAATGAAAACGTTAAAACTTATTTTGAAAAATGTAGTTGTTCAATCTTTAAAATAAGCATTGACTATATGTTTCAACCATGTTTCATGAAGGAAAATGGGTCCATAAAGCACACGGTACTCATAAAACTGAACTGTGATGAAACAAAACCTAAAACTTGACCAGTTAGTGTTTAAAAGTTATACCATCCATACAATAAAAGAATTTTTTAATATGATTGGAATTTTGTTACACGGTGAAATATAAGAGCATTTATTTTGAGATATAATTGTTGTATTTATTTGATACCAAATTAGTTTTAGACCTAATACAATAAATTATAGAGCAACCACGCCAATACGTAAGTGATAGAAATGCAAAATAGTAATACCTTTTGCTTCACCAATCAGCAGCAAGGCACAGCAGCATTGAGGGGTTTTCATAAAAGGTTATACCATTAGCAATCCAAAATAGTTTGATGAGTATTTTATATTTTGTATGAGAGGGAAATCTATTCTTTTTCAAGATGGATTCACATAAAACCCTCATTTAGAAAGACCTTAAGAAACGTGTTGGAAGCGGAACCAAGCCGTATTAATTGATCATTAACGTTTCAGTTATAAAAGCATTTATTATGCGTTTTGAAACGGCTTAGGTGCGTCAACTAGACTGAATTATGAAATAATTTATTCATCTCTTTTGCCTAAATGAGTTCACGAGTTGAATGACCAGATGTGCTCGTTTATAAGGTTAGTCCATTCATTTATTACACTACAAAGATCGTAAACGTTTTATAAAAATTTTCCATCCAACCGATTTAGTGTCGAGCTAACCCTTGAGCAAATCTCTAGCGTCATGCTCTCGGTTTTTATGATAATTTCAACACGCATCGTCTTTATTAATGGTTTAAATGCAAACACAATCTTTTGATCCGATCGTAAACTTTCAAAAATACTTTTATATGCAAATAATATATCAGAAGTTCAAAATCCCCTACAAAATGAAAATTAACATATATTTTCAAATAGAGTGAATTAGGGAGAGTGATAAACTTTGAAAAAAAAATTATAATGTAAAACACCAAATTTCATTTTTAATCTCAATAAAAAAATTTGAAAAAAAACTAGACTGAAATACAATTCTACCTATGTTTAACTTTGTATTCGGTTTTTACACTATATAAAACGGTAGTTATAAATAGCAATATATTTAGTTTTATATTAGACAAAATGCTAGCTATAATTAGCGTTGTCCTTCGGCTTAATTTTTTTCAAAGTGTTTCCTTCAGCCCAAAAATAAAATTTATTATCCTTCTGCTTGAATTTTTTTCCAGCTTGAATTTTTTTTGAATTTTGACCTTCTGCCAAATTTCCACAATTTTAAATTTTAAATAAAGCTACAATTTTGAAACTCTATTACGTTGAAAAATTACATTTATTTTATTATTTTATTTTAATTTATTTTTATCAAAACCATATAGAATTTTTAAATTTTTAAATTTGGTAATTTTAAAGAATTTTTTGTACGCACCAGCATTGCTCATGCCATAAAATCCCATAGTTATAACATCTTTGATGTCACACTTTCTTGGTGTCGGCGTGAACTACCAAAACACCACTAAAACCAAAATTTTAATATCACTTGAAAATAGGATCTAATAATTAAATTATTGTACAAATTTAAAATGCATATCTACAAATATTATCAAATCTTAATGTCTCCTAAAAAATATGATCCAATAAATAAAATTCTTTTACAAATTTAAAACATCCATCTACAAATACCATCAAATCTTAATATCACTGCAAATAAGATCTAACGAATAAATTATTAATTAATAATATAAAAAAATATTCAAATTAAAAAAATTTAGATGTTGCAACTTAGAAATAAATTTAAATCAACAACAAATGTTTTCAACGCAAAAACACGGTTAAATATTTTTATAAATTATTTTCTCTTAAATGTGCTAAACATATGCAATTTGCAGAAAAACATTTCTTCACACGATGCGTGTGCCATCATCACGTGCGAAATACATGCAGTGACGCTCATTTTCAATAATTGTTGTAATAACTTTTGGTGCCACACTTTTTTGTATCAACGTGAACTACCAAAAACGCCTCTAAAAATATGACCTAAAATTAAATTTCCTTTACAAATTCAAAATACTTATTTAGAAATGATTGTTTGGTCAAACTTGGATTGAGGGATAGTTTGTAAATGACATCTCTATTATTAATAAAGAGAATTCAATGAAAATTGTTTCCATGGTGTCCTTTTGAAATTTCAAGAAAAGGAAATTAGGAAAAAAATTGTCTAAAGGACACCAAAATTCAATTTTTGGCAGAAGGACAAACTTTAAGAAAAATTAGGCTGAAGAACAATGCTAGTCCTAACTAGCATTATATTTAGTTTTTACACTATACAAAATGTTAGTTCTAACTAGCATTTTATTCAGTTTTTACACTATACAAAATGCTAGTTCTAACTAGCATTGTCCTTCAGCCTAATTATTTTCAAAGTTTGTCCTTCAGACTAAAAATGATACTTTTTGTCCTTCAGCATAATTTTCTTTCAAAGTTTGTCCTTATGCCTATTTTCCACTTTCAAGAATGTGTATGTTATGAATTTGGGTTTCAGGTCTCTCCTCCGTTCATTAGAACCATCATATCCATCGTTCTGCTTTCGCTTTCCTTTATCCATTCCACGTCCTTCTCCAGACGTTCCTTCACTTTATGCAGCGTTCACCTACTGACTTTCGGCGTGTGCATCCTCTAACCATATAAACCTTTCCACCTTGTGGTAGAACTCTCCGAGATCCTATGGTGGATCCCGTGCCTGTGAATCTTTGAACTTGGTGCCTTCTGCAATTCTTTCTATCGCCGCCATAAAAATCATTGATGGATCCGGACGATCCACCAAAGCTACGACTGCATTGAACCGCATTAGAAAATTCCTTATGGACTCTCCTGTCCTTTGCTTCTGTTATATGTCTAGTATATCAAAACATAGACTAATCAATAATAAACTTGTCTCACAAGTTTACAAATCAGATTTCCACTACTTTGGAATTCTGTATTAGTTATTTCAACAATAAGTATGTTACAATTAATTACAACAACAAACTAACAACTATAGTAATAATAACTATAGCGATAAATTAAACATTATACTATTTAAAGAAATAGTACAACGTAGAAACGAAAATGATATACATGTAAATATATAAATCAACTAGAAACCTAACCGATTAAAGAAGGAAATTTCGTCAGAGGCTTGTTGTAACTATTTTCTTAAGACTTTATTTAAAGTCTTCCAAGATACAACAGACGTGATCTGCTCGAGATTGTGATGTGTATGATCCTCTGCGTGATAGGACTGATTATGATTTTAAGAAGATGAAGATAAAGAAGAGAAAATTCGGTTTTGAAAAAATAAGTAAGGAAAGTGGTCAGGTTTCCTCCTTATTTATAGCCGAATTCCCCATGGCTACACCCGTTGAGAAAAGTAGCATCCTTTCATTTGCAACGCTAAAAAGTGTTACTGTTCGCAACAGCCGTGCCTCTTCATTTGCAACAGCCATGTTGTTGTTCGCAACAGTCGCGCCTCTTCGTTTTGCAATGGCAGAAAACTGTTGCGGTTCGCAACTTTCGCGTCTCTTCGTTTGCAATGCCGAAAACTGTTGCTATATAAACAAGAAAGTGAACATATTTTTGGCGATGTGGGACATATCTCATTCACTATTTTTTGAGAATCCTAACAATCCCCCACATGAATGACAGTATATCTCTCCCCCACACAAAGTGTAATATCACACAGTTCATATGAAAATAATGCTATATCGAGGATAAATAGATATTTCACTTTGAACTTTCCCTAGTTAAAACTTATCGGATATACTTGGCTAATCAGTGAATTATTCATCTTTAACCGTCAGCCGTTATTATATAACCAGACAATAAGCTTTACAAAGCATTATTTCCCTTCACATCTAATTTCTTGGTTGTATTCATTTTGGTCCTAGACAATTTTTGGTTCTAAGAGTGTTTTTAAAGAATAAAATCCTTTAATATTCTCACAGAGCCAACTCATCTCACACTAACATAGATGATCATAACCATTAAGAGTATTTTACATATACCCCACTTGTTATTTTCAAGATATGATTATCATTAAAAAAATAGTTTTATCCTTTTCATACTTCTGTAGCATGCATTTATATTGTGCACCATAGGAGTGGAGTAGGACTAAGTTCAAATAAATGTATTACGTCTTGAGTTATTCAGAACTGGTTTGCCTATTGATCCTAGTCCGTGGGATCTCCAATCGCTAGGATAGGTTTCCGTATAAGATAACTCTTGTTGGTTTAGGCTTTTAAACCCATTCCCCTCGATACACAGTTAATTTTTTCTCTTGATAAACCTTTAGTAAATTTATCTGTTAGGTTATCATTCGTTCGCACATAATCTATGAAAATAGTTCCATTTGAGAGTAACTGTCCAACTGTTTTATGACGTCGACGAATGTGTCGTGTCTTTCCATTATGCACAAAGTTTTGCGCTCTGCTTAAGGCTGCTTGGTTATCATAGTGTATGCATATTGTAACAACCCGCATATTTATCGATTTCATATTCAAATATTTTATTAAATATTTTACCAATACTCGGAATTTAGTCCGAAAAGCTACATTTTGCATACGGTCGAATTAGGACTCGGGACCACTCCCATTGAGTTTAAAATGCCGTTTGCGACCTTTTTGAGTATAAGCTTCGATATGTTTGGAAAAAGTTGAATTTTGCTACTTTTTACTTAGGGCTTTGGTTTGGGCTGAGCCACTTATGTATTCAGTCCCAACCCCTTCTCCTCTTCATTACTTCATTCCTCATTTCCTAATACTCAAGCTTTTATATTAATAGAGAGTGAAAGAGGAAATTAAAACTCCAAGCCCTAGTTTTCTTTTGTAAATCAAACTCTAGCTCCAAACTAATAGAAGAACCCATTGGTAAGATTCTCTTCTTCTTCTCCAACTCATTCTCTTATCAATTTCAGAAATTCCTAAACCTAACTTTGGGAATGTTCTTCTTTTAAAGCCTAGAATCAAGCTTCTTGAGTTGAATTTGAAGAGTGGTTGATTCTTCTTTTCTTTCAAGCTTCTTCTTCAATCGTTTGGGTTCAAAGGTGAGATTTTTATCTCATATCTATGCTTATATTTATCTTCGATTGTAAGGTATGAATTCCTAACACTTATTCGTGTGCAATTGCTTTTGGTTTGGATTGATTTGGTGAATATTCCAATTTTTAGTGTTTTGGGTTCAAATCCTTAAAAATCATAGCTTTGATGTTCAAATGCGTTTTTGGTGATGCATCGAGGAGCCAATAGGATCGGGTAGCCGTTGGGCATAATTCTCAATCGTCCGTGCTCGTTCGGTTGCGAATCGGTGGAGTTTGCACATCAATTAAATGGGTTTCAATTTGCAGAACATGAGGGTCGGCCGACCGAACCCCTGGGCCGGTCGACCGACCTACTACTAAGGTGCATAGGCATCTTTCTGTCTCTGGTCCGGTCGACTGGCTACAGGCCTCAGCCGACCGACCTGCTTCCCGAGAAATTTTCTGAAATAGGGTCCGGTCGACCGAGCTCTGTAGCCGGCCGACCGACCTGATGCAATTTTGCCTATTTCGCCTAGTTGCTTGAATTTCCAACTTTAATCGATTCGTGTTGTTTCCTATTTGTTGTTATCATTTATTATGACTTTGATGACTCCTTTTTAGGGATTTTTGAATATCCATTTCGATGGATTCTTTATCGGTTTCGTTGGATTTTTATTCACATCTTCGTATGTGAATTTTAGTGATTGATTGTCCCTACAATCTTCTTCGTGATTTGTCACTTTAAAAATATAAAGGTTTCTATACTAGTAGTAAATATAAAAACTCTTTCTTCAAATGATTTCAACACTATTTTAGTACAAAGCTCGTTTCTTAAACCGTTTTCCAATCTATTAGTATATACAAACCTTTACCTCACTCGTATTAGAAATCTAATTAAACGACTTAGTAAAACGAGTGGTATGAAACGCTTGCTTTTACTTCGTCGGTTAATTCTTGGACTTGTTCGATTGAATCTCTTGTGACAATTTTATAGTGGAGATCTACAGTTTGTTCGTAAATATTTAAGTTAAGCAAGTGGTTATGGGACATGAAGCTAAACTCATATATTTACTAGCTTAGTGTAATTGACACTTCTCGTTGATCATGACGATCATCTTTGTGATTTAGACTAGCAATGTGCGATGTCTCTTTGTCTGCGAGGGAGACTAAACCCCGTTTTGTGGAGTTTCGACTCAAATTGGTGGGGTAGCAACCCATGGTCTTCGGGCCGTTTGTGGAGCTTCGGCTCAATTTGTGATGGTTAGCAACCATGGAATTAGCGTTCCGTTTGTGATACACGTGTTGGTGAGCTTTATGCTCCCGTTTGTGATAGGCCTCCCCCTTTTTGTGATTTCTGGATTTCTTGAGATGATTTCTAGAATTTGTGCTTCACCAATTTTTGTGATTTCCATTGATAAGTTTTATCAATATTTGTGCATTGGTGAATTTGTATGTCATTGACTTTTATGATTGACATTGATATAATCGTCAATATTTATGGTTTGGTGAACGAAATAAGGAGTATGGCATTTCTTTGATTCTTGTGTAGATTTTGTGATATTGATTAATCTCTTGTTGATTTTCAATTACTTATATATATATCACAGCTTGGCATTGTGATTATAATGTGTTTAGTCATATCTCTTATTCTATATCATTTCTTCTGATATTTATAGTTAGACTGATCCGTTTATTATTTTCTTATTAAATAATACTCGGGTCAGACCGAGATGTTACAGGTGCTTCAGCTTGACTTCTCACTTGGGATTGATTTCTCTGACTTTTGGTTAACTACTTAGATTAGTAGTTTTTAGTTGTATACATTTGAGATATAGACTCCATGATGTATACTTATTCTTTTGTGTAGTTCTTGTAACTATTCTTTTGTGATATTGTGGATCTTTTTAGACCGCTACTCTGAAATACACTTTCAAGTGTTGGTTATATATTCATATCTTCTTCCGCCTTTGTGATATGAATTATCTGTGACTGATTTATGTTATGCTTATTTCTATATTTGTTTCCGAAGGATTTATATAGCCACTGTGTAGTAGTTTTGAGTTTGTATCGCTATGTTGGATTTCCTTTTGAAATAAAATGTATGTTTTACTATCTGACATATCGGTGCTCGCATAAAGCAATTACATGGATGGTCGCTCCTCAACAGCCTTATTCTCCATTCTAGTCGACAGCATTACTCCGTAGTGTTCTTGGCTAGCGTGGGTATAGAGGTGGGGCGTCACAGCTTGGTATCAGAGCCAAACTTCGGAACAATATGGAATATTATAACAAGGATCATCGTCCTAAGTCTTTCTTAGGAGTCGTGCTTTAGGATTTAATTCGAGTCTTCGTACCGATTCATCCTATTTTCTTTATGATTCCTTGTTTTATCTATCAAGAATTGCTGGATATTTATCTTGAGAATAACTTCTTCTTCTTTATTTCTTTCTTAAGGAAGAGAAATGGTTAGAACTGGTCGTCCTAGTGCTACTCCCCAAGATGGAGTTTTTATGACTACCCAGCAACTTCTTGACCTTGTCACGAATGCTTAAGCAGCTGGTTCTAATCCGGAACCTACTCACCCAAAGTCGGGATTTGCACGCTTGTGCAGCGATTACACTAATTTGGATGGGAAGCCATTTAAAGGTTCTGAAACTATTATTGAAGTTCAGGCTTGGTTAAGAACATGCGATCGAATCTTTTCTCGCATGAACCTCATTGATCTTCACCGAGTTTAGGTGGCTTCTAGTATGCTCCAAGAAAGAGCATTAGACTGGTACGAACTTCTTATTTCTGAGATTAATGAAGCGGATCTCACCTGGGAGAAATTCCAAGAGCGCTTTGAGTTAAAATTCGTACCAGAAGCTGAGAAGGTGACTTTGGCTCGCCGTTTTATTGACCTTGTTCAAGGTGAATCTTCCGTGACAGATTATGTCGCGTCTTTTGAATCTCTCTCCAAATACGGGGTTGAATATATCAACACCCTATTGAAGAAAAATCATAGGTTCGTCTATGGCTTAAACAAAAATCTCAAGAAGCCATTACTTCTAAAATTAGAAGTTTCTTTCGACCAACTCATTGATATCGCTCTTCGTCTTGAAGATGCGGATAGAGAGAATGATGCTGAAGTGGTGGGTTCCAAACCAAGCTTCAACAACAACAAGAAAAGGCCTAATAAATTCAAAGGTCCTTATTCCAATAAGAAAGGGAAGAAAGCAACCCCAGTGGCAAAGACTTCTTACTTTGCTCGTGGGGAATGCTATAATTGTGGTTCGAAGGACCATTACGCGAACAAGTGTCCAAAGTCTCTTTCTTGTCGTTACTGCAAAGTTCCCGGTCATGTTATATCTTCATGCCCCAAGCTTCTGGGCAGGAAGGAGGGAAAGCTTAATGTTGCTCAACCCTGGCAACACATCTCGTGGTCAAGGTATTTCTCATTCTATCCTTGATGACATTATTATATTTTGTGATCAACCTATTCGAGTTCTTTTTGATACGGGAGCATCCCATTCTTTTATATCAAAAGAGCTTGTTGATACTTTTTCTTTAAGTGTTGTTGCTTTAATGACTTCTTTGAGAATTGCAAATCCGGTTGGTGGATCCGCAACTCTTAGTTTGCTTTGTGAAGATGTGGAGATTATTTTGTGTGATTTTCCTTTCCTAGCCGATTTGCATGTCATGCGTTATTTAGGCTTTGGAATGATTTTGGGAATGAATTGGCTTAACCATTATGAAGCTCACATCCTATGTCCCGAGTGGACTATTTATCTCCGACACCCTCAATCTGTTAAGCAGATTTCTATTAATCTTAAAGATTCGGATTCCAGTTTGGTTGCATCTTATACTCTTTAAATCCTCATGATGACGATAATGATGATGACGAAGATATTATTTCTCTTATTCACGTTGTTCGTGAATTTTTCGACATATTTGAGCCCGTTTTAGGATTACCGCCTAAGCGAGCAATTGAGTTCAGAATTAATCTTATCCTTGAAGCTCAACCTATTACTCGTCCTCCTTATCGTATGTCCAATAAAGAAAATGAGGAGATGCGTAAACAATTATCCGATTTGGAGACGAAGCAATTTATTCGCTCTAGTTCCTCGCCTTGGGGAGCTTCGGCTATTTTCGTGAAGAAATCCGATGGTACACTTAGGCTTTGCGTTGACTACCGCAAGCTTAATGATCTTACTATCAAGAATAAATACCCTTTACCTCGGATTGATGATCTATTCGATCAACTTAGTGGTGCTAGAGTCTTTTCACAATTTGACTTAGCTACTGGATTTCATCAGCTTCGTATTGCAGAGGATAGCATTCCTTTGACATCGTTCCGTACTCGTTATGGATCTTATGAATAGCTTGTTATGCCATTTGGTCTAACGAATGCTCCGGCTTATTTCGTTGACCTTATGAATAGAGTTTTCAAAGACTTCCTCGACCGGTTTGTTCTCATCTTTATTGATGATATTCTTGTGTATTCAAAAACCGAGGAGGAACATGAGAAGCATCTTCGAATTGTGTTGGAAACTCTTAGGAGTAATCAATTAAAAGCAAAATTTTCTAAATGCCATTTTTGGCAATCTCGTGTGAAGTTTCTCGGTCATATTATTTCCGAATCCGAAATTTCCGTGGATCCTTCAAAGATTGAAGCGATTCAAGATTGGAAGAGACCGGAGAGTGTGACAGAGATTCGTAGTTTCCTTGGATTGGCAGGTTATTACCGCTGTTTTATCAAAGACTTTTCTAAGATTGCCGTGCCTCTCACCGGCTTAACGAAGAAAGGTGTTAAATACATTTTGTCGGACAAATGTGAAACTTCTTTTCAGAAACTTAAGGAACTTCTTTCTGATGCTCCTATTCTTGTTACTCCTGAGGGGAATCAAGATTTCGTTGTTTATACCGATGCTAGTCGCGTTGGTTTGGGTGCCGTTCTTATGCAAAGAGAACATGTTATTGCTTATGCTTCTAGGCAATTGAAGCCTGCTGAGACTAGATATGCCACTCATGATTTAGAGCTCGCGGCTATTGATTTTGCTCTTCAGATTTGGCGTCATTATCTTTTGGGAGAGAAATTTATTCTTTATACCGATCATAAGTCTTTGAAGTATTTATTCTCTCAAAAGGAACTTAATTTGCGTCAACAACGATGGCTCGAGTTCCTTGCTCCTTATGATCTTGATATTCTTTATACCCCCGGTAAGGGTAATCGTGTCGCCGATGCTCTTAGCCGTAAACAACAAGCTGTTGTTTCTATGATGATATCCGAATGGAATGATCTCGAGATTTTATCCACTTGCGAAATTCGAGACCGTGTTTTCGATTTATGTTCATCTCTTGTTTTTTGTAGCCTTGAGGCTCACCCTTCTCTTTTAGACCGCATTCTTGAAGCTCAAAGGCTAGATCCCGATTTGGCTCTTCTTGGCCAAAATATTAAGGATAAAATTGATATTGAAGATTTGAAAAACTTTGATATCGATTCTTGTGGCGGCATTCGGAAATTTGGTAGACTTATCATACCAAATATTGGTGATCTTCGTAAAGATATTTTAAAAGATTCCCATCGTTCTAAATTTACCATTCATCCCGGTAGTAGTAAAATGTACGCGGATATGAAGCGACTTTATTATTGGGAGGGAATGAAACTTGACATCGCTAACTTCGTTAAGCGTTGCATGACTTGCCAACTCGTTAAGGCCGAGCATCAAAGGCCCGGTGGGTTATTGCAACCTTTAGAAATTCCAATTTGGAAGTGGGACCAGATTTCCATGGATTTTATAGACGGCCTTCCCCGTTCTCGTTCGGGTCATGATAGCTTATGGGTTATAGTTGATAGGCTTAGTAAATCTGCCCATTTTATTCCCATTCGGTCCAATCGGACCGTACCTCTTTTGGCCAAACTTTTTATTAAAGAAATTGTTAAGTTGCATGGAGTTCCTACTTCTATTGTTAGTGATCGTGATCCATTGTTTACAAGTGGATTTTGGAAGAGTCTTCAAAAAGCTTTGGGAACGAAGCTTAATTTTAGCACCGCTTATCATCCCCAGTCCGATGGACAAACCGTGCGTGTGAATCAAACTCTTGAAGATCTTCTTCGTGCTTGTGTTCTTGATTTTGGTGGAAGTTGGGAAGATCATATTTCACTTGTTGAGTTTTCCTATAATAATAGCTTCCAATCTAGTATTGGTATGGCACCTTTCGAGGCACTCTATGGAAGGCCATGTCGATCTCCTTCTTGTTGGCTTGAGGCCGGTGAGAAGCTGGTTTTAGGTCCAGATTTTATTCGTGATTCCACAGAAAAGATTGAACTTATTCGACATAGGATGAAAGAAGCCCAGAGTAGACAAAAATCCTATGCCGATAACCGGAGAAGGAAGTTAGATTTTTCTGTGGGGGATCTTGTGTTCATTCGTGTGTCACCTATGAAAGGTGTTGTACATTTCAGTCGATCGGGAAAGTTAGCGCCTCGATATATTGGGCCATTTCCTATCACTGAACGTATTGGTTCCATGGCTATCGCCTTTTATTACCGGCTCAATTTTCTGCTATCCATGACGTGTTTCACGTTTCTCAACTTCGGAAGTGTCTTCGAGATTCCGATTCTATTCTTGAGCCCGGTGTTGTGGAAGAAATTGAAGTTTCGCCTAATTTAACTTATGAGCAGCATCCTATTCGAGTTATTGCTTCGGAGGTCAAACGTCTTCGAAATAAAGATGTTCCGCTTGCGAAAGTTCAATGGTCTTCAAATCCTAAGGATTGTTCTTGGGAGTCTAGAGAGTTCATCGAGCGATCACATCCGGACTTACTTTCCCGTGCTCTTTAAGGTGAACCTTTTATTTCAAATTTCTTTTGTGTTGAATATGCTTTTATGGTTGTTACTTTATATTCTCTTCTTAAATATTGCGAGGACGCAATTTCTTTAAGGAGGGGAGTCTGTAACAACCCGCATATTTATCGATTTTATATTTAAATATTTTATTTAAATATTTTATCAATACTCGAAATTTAGTCCGAAAAGCTACTTTTTGCATACGGTCGAATTAGGACTCGGGACCACTCCCATTGAGTTTAAAATGCCATTTGCGACCTTTTTGAGTATAAGCTTCGATATGTTTGGAGAAAGTTGAATTTTGCTACTTTTTACTTAGGGCTTTGGTTTGGGCTGAGACACTTATGTATTCAGTCCCAACCCCTTCTCCTCTTCATTACTTCATTCCTCATTTCCTAATACTCAAGCTTTTATATTAATGGAGAGTGGAAGAGGAAATTAAAACTCCAAGCCCTAGTTTTCTTTTGCAAATCAAACTCTAGCTCCAAACTAATAGAAGAACCCATTGGTAAGATTCTCTTCTTCTTCTCCAACTCATTCTCTTATCAATTTTAGAAATTCCTAAACCTAACTTTGGGAATGTTCTTCTTTTAAAGCCTAGAATCAAGCTTCTTAAGTTGAATTTGAAGAGTGGTTGATTCTCCTTTGCTTTCAAGCTTCTTCTTCAATCGTTTGGGTTCAAAGGTGAGATTTTTATCTCACATCTATGCTTATATTTATCTTCGATTGTTAGGTATGAATTCCTAACACTTATTCGTGTGCAATTGCTTTTGGTTTGGATTGATTTGGTGAATATTTCAATTTTTAGTGTTTTGGGTTCAAATCCTTAAAAATCATAGCTTTGATGTTCAAATGCGTTTTTGGTGATGCATCGAGGAGCCAATAGGATCGGGTAGCCGTTGGGCATAATTCCCTATCGTCCGTGCTCGTTCGGTTGTGAATCGGTGGAGTTTGCACATCAATCAATTGGGTTTCAATTTGCAGAACATCAGGGTCGGCCGACCGAACCCCTGGGCAGGTCAACAGACCTGCTACTAAGGTGCATAGGCACCTTTCTGTCTCTGGTCCGGTCGACTGGCTACAGGGCTCAGCCGACCGACCTGCTTCCCGAGAAATTTTCTGAAACAGGGTCCGGTCGACCGAGCTCGGCAGCCGGCCGACCGACCTGATGCAATTTTGCCTATTTCGCCTAGTTGCTTGAATTTCCAACTTTAATCGATTCGTGTTGTTTCCTATTTGTTGTTATCATTTATTATGACTTTGATGACTCCTTTATAGGGATTTTTGAATATCCATTTCGATGGATTCTTTATCGGTTTCGTTGGATTTTTATTCACATCTTCGTATGTGAATTTTAGTGATTGATTGTTCCTACAATCTTCTTCGTGATTTGTCACTTTAAAAATATAAAGGTTTCTATACTAGTAGTAAATATCAAAACTCTTTCTTCAAATGATTTCAACACTATTTTAGTACAAAGCTCGTTTCTTAAACCGTTTTCCAATCTATTAGTATATACAAACCTTTACCTCACTCGTATGAGAAATCTAATTAGACGACTTAATAAAACGAGTGGTATGAAACGCTTGCGTTTACTTCGTCGGTTAATTCTTGGACTTGTTCGATTGAATCTCTTGTGACAATTTTATAGTGGAGATCTACAGTTTGTTCGTAAATATTTAAGTTAAGCAAGTGGTTATGAGACATGAAGCTAAACTCATATATTTAGTAGTTTAGTGTAATTGACACTTCTCGTTGATCATGACGATCATCTTTGTGATTTAGACTAGCAATGTGCGATGTCTCTTTGTCTGCGAGGGAGACTAAACCCCGTTTTGTGGAGTTTCGACTCAAATTGGTGGGGAAGCAACCCATCGTCTTCGGGCCGTTTGTGGAGCTTCGGATCAATTTGTGATGGTTAGCAACCATGGAATTAGCGTTCCGTTTGTGATACACGTGTTGGTGAGCTTTATGCTCCCGTTTGTGATAGGCCTCCCCCCTTTTTGTGATTTCTGGATTTCTTGAGATGATTTTTAGAATTTGTGCTTCACCAATTTTAGTGATTTCCATTGATAAGTTTTATCAATATTTGTGCATTGGTGAATTTGTGTGTCATTGGCTTTTGTGATTGACGTTGATATAATCGTCAATATTTATGGTTTGGTGAACGAAATAAGGAGTATGACATTTCTTTAATTCTTGTGTAGATTTTGTGATATTGATTAATCTCTTGTTGATTTTCAATTACTTATATATATCACAGCTTGGCATTGTGATTATAATGTGTTTAGTCATATCTCTTATTCTATATCGTTTCATCTGATATTTATAGTTAGACTGATCCGTTTGTTATTTTCTTATTAAATAATACTCGGGTCAGACCGAGATGTTACAGGTGCTTCAGCTTGACTTCTCACTTGGGATTGATTTCTCTGACTTTTGGTTAACTACTTAGATTAGTAGTTTTTGGTTGTATACATTTGAGATATAGACTCCATGATGTATACTTATTCTTTTGTGTAGTTCTTGTAACTATTCTTTTGTGATATTGTGGATCTTTTTTGACTGCTACTCTGAAATACACTTTCAAGTGTTGGTTATATATTCATATCTTCTTCCGCCTTTGTGATATGAATTATCTGTGACTGATTTATGTTATGCTTATTTCTATATTTGTTTCCGAAGGATTTATATAGCCACTGTGTAGTAGTTTTGAGTTTGTATCGGTATGTCGGATTTCCTTTTGAAATAAAATGCATGTTTTACTATCTGACATATCGGTGCTCGCACAAAGCAATTACATAGATGGTCGCTCCTCAAAAGCCTTATTCTCCGTGCTAGTCGACAGCATTACTCCGTAGTTTTCTTGGGTAGCGTGGGTATAGAGGTGGGGCGTCACACATATGGCCGGTACAGGTTTAGACCAAAACGGAATATCTTCTAAAAGTGACGAAGCCATTCTGCTTCTTCGCATGCTTTATCTAAAGCGATGAACTCTGATTCCATAGTGGATCGAGCTATACATGTTTGTTTAGTAGATTTACATGACGCTGCTGCTCCTGCTAAGGTAAATACATAACCACATGTTGATTTTGATTCCTCTGAATTAGCAATACAGTTTGCATCACTATATCCTTCTAAGATGGCAGGATATTTTCCATAATATAAGGAATAGTTTGTGGTATTTTTTGAATATCCAAGCACTCTCATTAGTGCTTTCCAGCGTTTCTTGGCTGGGTTGCTTGTATACCTGCTTAATCGACTTACTACATAAGCTATATCTGGTATTGTGCAATTCATGAGATATCCTATTACACGAGAGTATTTCGATTCCCTCATTAGTGTTTTTATGCAGTACTTATGATGGATTAAAAGGTGTTCTTACTCCTTTAATTCCAAAATTTTGAAAATTTTCACTTTGTCTACATAATGTGACCGAGATAATTCAATTCCATTAGGTGTTCTTATTATTTTGATTTTCAAAATAATGTCTGCAACTCCTAAGTCTTTCATATTGAAATTGCTAATTAACATCTTCTTATGGTCTCTATTACCTGAGTATTTGGACCAAAGATTAACATATCGTCTACATATAAATAAATCATCGCATATGATTGTCCAATTTGTTTATAATAAACACACTTATCACATTCATTTCTACGAAAACCATTTCTCATCATGACACTGTCAAATTTTGCGTGCGATTGTTTTGGAGCTTGTTTTAGTCCGTATAATGATTTTACTAATCTACGGACTTTGTTTTCATTTCCTTTGAAAGAAAAACCTTCAGGTTGCTCCATGTTGATCTCCTCATCGAGATCTCTATTTAAGAATGCTGTCTTTACATCCATTTGATGAATTTCTAGATTATGGATCGATGCAATTGCTATTAGCTTTCTTATAGAGGTTATTCGTGTTACCGTCGAATATGAACCAAAGAAGTCTACTCCTTCTTTTTGACGATATCCTTTGGCTGCTAATCTGGCTTTATACTTGTCGATAGAGCCATCTGCTTTCATTTTCTTCTTGAAAATCTATTTGCAGCCAATAGGTTTTATTTCAGGTGGAATATCAACAATTTACCAAGTTTTATTATTTAGAATTGAATCAATCTCACTTTGGATTGCTTCTTTCCAACATGAAGATTGAGAAGATGACATTGCTTCCTTGTACGTTTGAGGTATGTGTTCTAACACATATGTGAAAAAATCCGAACCAAATATCTTGAAAGTCCTAGCCCTCACGCTTCTTCTTGTTTCAACTTCCTCAATCTCATGATGAGTTTCATCTTCATGTGAATTGTTTGATTCTTCTCTTGTCCTTTTGGAGATATTATTCCCTTCTTTCCTTTTGTGCGTGAACACGTCTTCAAAGGATGAGGCATCTCTAGATTCCATGATTGTATTTATATGTTTACATGAATATCAGCTATATCAGACTTGAATACCAAAAGTCTGTAGGCACTACTATTTTGGGTTGGCCCTAGATAGTAACAATATACTGTTTTTGGTACAAGTTTGACTATCTTGGGAGGCGGAACAGGAGTTTTTGCCAAACGTCCCCACACTTTGACGTATTTAAAGCTTGGTTTGTGTCCTTTCCAAATCTTATATGGAATTGTTCCTATTTTATTGTGAGGGACTTTGTTTAATATGTGATTAGACATATTTAAGGCTTCCCCCTACAAGTTCGTCGGTAGACCAGAGGTTAAAAGCATGGCATTGATCATGTCTTTTAACGTTATGTTCATCCTCTCAGCTACACCATTTTGTTATGGTGAATATGAAGCTGTTGTTCGATGAATTATACCATTTTCGGTATAGAACTGTTCAAATGGTGATTCATATTCTCCACTCGATCAGATCTCAATATCTTGATCTTTTTATTTAACTGATTTTCTACCTCAGCCTTGTACTTTATAAATGACGTAATTTCTTAAAGATATACATAGCAATATCACGTGTAATCGTCAATAAACGTGATAAAGTACTTTTGCCCACCTCTTGTAGGTAATGATTTAAAATCACATAAATCTGTATGAACCTAACCTAGTGGTTCGGTGCTTCTATCAACAGATTGAAATGGTTTTTAACCATTTTTGCTTCTACACATGTTTCACATTTGTAGTTCTTATCTACTTGGAATTTCGGAATTAATCCCAATTTTGATAATGTTTTTCATTTTTTGAAAATTTATGTGTCCCAATTTATCATGCCATAGTAAAATTTCATGCTCAAGCAACTAAGAAACTTCAATTTAATTAATAGCACAATCAGAATACATAGTTTTATTGCCGATAACGGCTACATTTGACTTAAATGGGCCATCACATAAATATCCCCTTCCGATATACATTCCATATATGGACAAAACCATCTTGTCTGACTCGAACACCATTTTGAATACTTTCTTCGATAGTACTGCACCAGAGATGAGATTCTTGCATATGTCTGGAACGTTGAGCATGTCATTCAACTTGATAGTTTTTCCAAAAGTAAACTTGAGGATTACTGTACCAATGCCTTCAATCATGGATACTGCAGAATTACCCATATAGAGTTTTTCTTCGTGATCAAATTTCTAGTATGTAGAAAATATGGATTTGTCAAAGCAGACATGATGAGTAACGCCTGTGTCTACCCACCATTGGTTAGGATTCTGAACCAAATTGCATTCAGATGCAACTGTCGAGAAGTTGGACTCGTCTACTTCCATGTTGTCTACTATATTTGCCTTTTTATCGCATTCCTTTTTGTGTCTGCAATCTCTAGCGGCATGTCCTACCTTTCCACAAACCCAACACTCGCCATTAAACTTTTTGGTTCGTTTGTTGTCTGGAGCTTTCCTTTTCTTCTGGAAATTCTTCTTTTTGTTTTTTGGTCTTTGACCCTTCAGGCACAAATGTCTCCTCGCTCGGTTTTGTAACTCCACGGTTATCTGTCTCAATTTTTAGTCGGACTATGAGATCCTGTAAAGATATTTGCTTCTTCTTATGCTTTAGATAGTTGCGGTAATCTCTCCATGACGGCGGCAATTTTCCTATGATGGCTTCAACCAAAAACAATTCTCCAACCATATGACCTTCCGCTTCGAGTTCATGATTGATGATTTGCAATTCATGCAGTTGATCAGTCACCGTTTTGGAGTCAACCATCTTATAGTCCATAAATTTATCGACAATGTATTTCTTAAGACTAATATTCTGCTTCTTGTACTTCGTGGCAAATGCATTTCAGAGTGCTTTTGCTGTCTTTAGAGGCTGATATAATTTGTATAGCACCTTGTCGAGACAATTCAGAATATAATTTCTGCATAGAAAATCGGAATGCTTCCACGTATCAACATCTGATTCCTTGCCTGGTGTAGGAATCGGTTCCTCCTCCTCGAGATACCATTGCATACCGAGTGTGGAGAGATAAAATAACATCTGATTCTGCCATGTTAGAAAGTCGTCACCATCTCCTTTAAAAGGATCAAGCATGTTGTGAGTAGTAGCCTTTATTGGTAGTTCAACTGTTCCTATCTGTGTTTTAGTTAAAACAGGAAAAACTTAAGATGTTATATGTCTAGTATACCAAAACAGAGACTAATCAATAATAAATTTATCTCACAAGTTTACAAATCAGATTTCCACTACTTTGGAATTCTGTATTAGTTATTTCAACAATAAGTATATTGTAATTAATTACAATAAAAAACTAACGACTATAGTAATAATAACTATAGCGATAAATCAAACATTATACTATTTAAAGAAATAGTACAATGCAGAAACGAAAATGACATATATATATATAAATATATAAATCAACTAGAAACCTAACCGGTAGAAGAAGAAAAATTCATCTGAGGCTTATCGTAACAATTTCCTTAAGACTTTATTTAAAGTCTTCCAAGATACAACAGACGTGATCTGCTCGATATTGTGATATGTATGATCCTCTATGTGATAGGACTTATTATGATTTTAAGAAGATGAAGATAAAGAAGAGATAATTCAGTTTTGAAAAACTGGGTGAAAAAAGTGATCAGGTTTCCTCCTTATTTATAGCCGAATTCCCAATGATTACACCCGTTGAGAAAAGCAGCATCCCTTCATTTGCAATGCCAAAAAGTGTTACTGTTCGTAGCAGTCATGCCTCTTCATTTGCAACGGCAAAAAACTATTGCTGTTCGCAACAGTCGCGCCTCTTCGTTTTGCAACGGTCGAAGACTTTTGCGGTTCGCAACAGTCGCGTCTCTTCGTTTGCAACGGTCGAAAACTGTTGCTGTTTGCAACAATTGTGTCTCTTCATCAGTTTGCAACAGTCACAACCGTTGGAAAATCCGTGTATTTTTAAAACACGCTTCTGTTTTTAAAATCAGTCCACTTTTTAGGTAGCAGGTTCGGTCGGTCGGACGGACGGACGGCGGCGCGCGCGTATGTTAATTCATCGCCATATAGATCATCTCCCCCGCACAAATTTATCTAACCCTAAGGTCCAATATAGGGATTGAGAGTACACTATATAAACAAGAAAATGAACATATTTTTGACGATGTGGGACATATCTCATTCACTATTTTTTAAGAATTCTAACAGCTTCATCGATGCCTATGTCATTACGTTCTTGGGTCGCGTAACGCGGACCCTGACTGTCTCATGAAGCATTCCACTAGCTCGCCTTGTGTCCTGATCAATCCATTCTCTAGCTGCCTGAACCAGAACGCAACCAAATCTGTCAAGTATAAAGGGAAGCATCTTGTCATCACCTCCTCAAGATGCCCCCAACACTTCCATATATGCCTGATGTACCTGGTTACGTGCATTGTTGGGCCCGACGTCCAATCATAGGCCTCCAACATTGGTAGTTTGAATAATGGAGGATTCCTTGCATTTTTGATATTCGGAGTACACAGACTCAGACAAACTTTCTCCAAGCCTCTGCTCGGTAGCCCTCTTTTTATAATCCTCCTTATCAATCCAGCCATCCTCTCATCCCCATTCGGAGGTGGCCCCTTATTTGTACCTCCACCCTACCCCTTATGTTGTAGAGGATATTCTGGGTAGTACTCTTCATGTTTCTCATTCACGATTACATTGGTCCCAGCCCGTTGAGCTTCATTCATGGGCCTTCCAATATCTAATCCCAAGGGTCCACCCCTACCCTTCAAGTTCTCCATTCCGGTTGTGGATCTAATCTCCAGAGATTTCTACAGCTTCGACTCCTTGTTCGACATAGCCAACAGCTGCGGTTGGTCCATTTCCTAGGTTCTATGTCCCAATTGTTCCCATTTGCCTGAAAAGATTCTACATCATATCCTTCTGCCTTTTCAGCAACTGTTCCCGCATAGAATCCATCATAGTCTGCATCTCATCCCTTGTGATGTAGATGGATGCCTGATCCGCTCCATCTCTGGAGGAAGCCTCTTGACTTCTCTCATACTGACATCTCTCCATCGTCTGTCTCCTTATCGATTTCCTAACCATAGTTTCCAGAATCTGAGTTCCTAAGCTTTCAAATTCAAAATCCAAGCTCTAGAGAGTGCTAGCTTTTTCAGTGAAAGCACCAAAATGTTTGTACCAAAATTGGTCACAAACTCCCAACTGCAAATGAAAGCACCAATATTCAGTCACAGATCACAGATAGAGTATATGTAGTGGAAATAATATGAAGAATAACAAAAATTAAAATGAAAGCAGTGAAAACGACGAGATTTATAGTGGTTCGGCTAACTCCGGCCTATGTCCACTCTAAAATTTCCTTTTTATTATCATAGAATTAATTACAGTTACAACCCAGAGTTTTTAAAACCAAAAACGGTAGAATAGCCTTTAGGTGAAAGATGAAGGGAAACAGAATGAGAATCTCTTTTCTAATGCTCCGCCTACTGTATTTATAGGCAAAACCCTGGTTACCGGGCTTCCTTACTTACATGGGCCCACCAAAACCATAGTCGAGCTCATATTCTTCATCACCGCCGACCTCGAGTTCTCAATATGCCGACCCAAGGTAACCAGGGCACTGACCCGAGGTAATCCTATCACTGACCCGAAGTAAAGTGCATGATGACTCGAAGTAGCTTGCGTCTCCTTCAATGCCGACCCCAACTTGATTTTCCTATAGCCGACCCGAGCCCTTTCCAATGCCGACCCCTGCTTTATGCCGACCCGAGCATTAACCCAAAGCAAACACCAAGTGGACCCGAAGTCAGACCATATGTCGGTCCCTCAACACGTTGCCACCTCCAACCATATGTCGACCCCTTTATCAAAGCAATACCGACCTTAAGACCAAGCAGTGCCAACCCGAATTGTCTCAAATATGCCGATCCCTGAACAATGCTGATCCTTCAACAATGCCGATCGTATGTCCGAGTACTTGCCGACCGTAAGTCACCCTAGATGCCGACCGAAAGCCAGTGCACTGCCGACCCGAAGTCATTGCCGATCCCAGGTAAATATGCCGACCCCAATCCTTGCCTTTGCCGACCCCAAGAAAACACTTACTTGACTCGAAGAAAATCCTTATCTGACCTGAAGTAAACCATGCGGCGACTCGAAGTTACTCCAAGCAACTCGTCTTTTGTCGAAATCCATATTTCAAGTATCCCGCGTTATTTGTCCATCGACCATGCCGAATCCCGGCTTCATAATCATGTTTATTATCTGTGATTGATCATTTATCCAATCATCTGAACCAAGTCTCTGGCATTCCAGCCTCGATAATATAGCAGTCGTTTGAGTTGAATCCACATGTATGTGGCTTTGCCAAAAGCGGGTTAACATAAACTATAATTAAATACAAATTAACTTGATAGCACAAAGAGTGGAGAAGTGATTCAAATAAGTCGTATGTCATTGTGATCCTTTATCTTCCTTCAATTTAATTTTTTGTTCAACTTTGTTTTTTCAGTGGTATTGTAGAGTAAATGTGAATGATGATACGTCAAGACTTTTACTAGATGTTGCGAGAGAGAATGTCTAGTAGTAGACATTATAATTCACAATTTCAATTAATAACCACCACTAGTATGATTACAAATAATTAAAATTAATCAAATGTTAGTCATTTTACTACAATTGCATTGAGGCAAAAAAAAAATTTAATTTTGTAATTTTAAATGAACTCAATCAACGTGCTTTTCACAATGTTAAACAAATTATAAGACATAATTTATTCACGACGGTACAACATAAAAAGGACAGTATATGCTCTAACTATGTCTTTCTTTTCTTCTTGTTTGTTCTTCCACAGGTCTTTTTCCTACCACGATCCTTCTTTGAATCATCTTGAATGACAGACTAGATTATTCCCCCTAGAAAGATTGTATCATACAGTTTTTAAATTCACCCATTACCTTTATGATTATCCCACGTCTGATTATAGATCTGTGTACCAAAGAGTAGCAAGCTTGATTAACATCATTTTCAAATTCTTCTGGTGTCCCGCAAGGAGCAATTTTGATAAACTTGAGTAATTTTATTGACTGATGTTATACAGTTATTACTGTGGTTTGACATGTAACATGATCCACTTTTTTCTTGCCCTTCACCTTAGTAGCAGGCGAAATTTTGACCCATATTGGTTACTATATAAATTCGCATACCGTGAAAGAGGTTCGCACACAAATTTTCAACTATGGTAGACTCAACAGTAAGTTGTGTAGATGCAAATACTTGTGGCTCGTTCGCTGATTTCTGCTGGGGTGTTTGGTAAAGTGTTATATTACGAGTATAGTGGAAAATTGTGTTGAAAGTTGTAGATGTACATTATACTCGAGTAGTAGACTATTGATTTAACAGTGTGTTCGCTTGTTGCATATTGGAAACCCTGATGACAGTCATTGCCTTTCCTCAGTTGATTATGCCTAGTTTGTAGGTCTAAATTCCAATTGAGCTTCCGAACAAATTAAGTTGTTGAAAATTTTATCAACCATGTCTCCTCCATTATCCTAAAACATATACATAGGTTGATTTAGCATTCTTTAGAAGCATAGTAAAGCATTACAGTATAGTAGGTTCAAGGTAATAAAATGCAAATTTTGGACTTACTTTGCAAATTATAGTGCTAAGCTGCAGTACCAGTTATGACAGTTGTCTAACAAATGCCTTTGATGGACAATATAACAGTATGGATCCAAATCGATCGTAGATGCAATTGTTTTTTTTCTCACATGTTGGACGTATCTATAATCTTGTCAATGTTTTGTTTAACCAAGCATGCAGCCTCCTTATCAGAAGCTATCACAGTGGCAAATCCAGTATGATCAAAAACTTCCACTGTTAGACAATATCGATTCATGCTTATTAGTTAGTCATTGAATGTAGATTAATTATTGCATGGTAGAAGGTAGACCTCTTAACAGATGTGGCAACAATTTTGTTGCACTTAGGGCATCCAAAACAATTTTCTCCCTTGTTTATTATCTTTCTTCATAGCGGCCAGAAGAGATAAATCCATCCAACTTGCGTATTAATCTTCATCATGGTAACCTGTATAAGACTTCTTTCCCTAAACATACAACTTTTAATATTGGTGATACTGCACTGTTCAAAGTATTAGACTGTAAGAGTACTTATGGGGCAATCATCACTTCTAATGTTTAATAACATCTTTGATATGGTATTGCATACTCCTTTTTTGATTCAGATGTATGTTGATGCTTAATAGAAGTAATTGTGTTTCGTCCCGTTTCCATTGATCTTGAAAGTGATTAAAACAATATCAGTAACCACTGCCAATTTTGCAGGGATTGGAGGCACTAGATTAAGGGCAGTAAAAAGCACTAGTCTCTAATAATGATTAATTGAGGGTAAATTTTACAGTAGCCCCTATTAACTTGAGGCAAAAATGAAAATCGCTCCCAATTCTTACGGGCAAGTCTTCTTTCTTCTACCTTAGTGCAGAATTATTGTGCTGCTTGATTCATCGCAACTTGATCAAGATCCCTACTTATTCTTTTTGAAATTCTACAAACAATTGAAGGTATATTTAATTTATACTATGATTTTACTGCTATCACCACTATATTCAATTCTTATGGAGCATGTGATGCTATCACCACTATATTCAATTCTTATTGGACTGTAACTTATTTTACTGCAAAAGCGGTTCCTTTGAACTTTACAATTCCTTGATTCATTGAATTTTGATGGAAAGTTGCAATGATAAAAAAGAGAACTAGTTCCATATGGAAGCTTGGAACTTTTTTTTTAAGTTGTATGTATTTCATTTTAAACTTTTGATGAGAATGCAATCGTGGAACTTTACTGTGTTGATGCAGTTGTTAGAAATTGATACTAAATTTCAACTCGCGATTTGAAGAAGGAGCAAGGCCATTGGAGATACGTGGACTGAGGAAGGAGGAAGCCCTAACCCTAGAAGCAAGCTCCAGGAAGAATTGTCTAATCACTATGATAGAAACTCCTTCCAAAAAAAAACAAAGTAGACTCCACGACGACTATAGGAAGAAGGACCATCAAATGTTTCTCCTAAACAACCATATTAGTCTGCATTAAAACAACTCACTGAAGATACTAAGATGGAGCCAAATCCGAAAACAAGTAAGGTGTTCAAACAAAGCAACTCGAATAACTAAAGTACTTTGTTGTTGTTATAATTTATATTCGAAAAATAAATCTTTCCCCTTTGTATTCAATAAAAATAATTGTTTCTTTATCTTTGTATTCAATATAATTACATTTTTAATAACGATAATAATATCTTCAAACGTCTGACTGTTTTAAACCAGACGTCCGCACACCTACTCTGTTCAAATAAAAAAATGAAAATACAGAGTACCAAACGTCTGTTATATGTGACCAGAGGCTCGGATAGCTTTCTGTCTAAAATAATACAGAAAAATTACGAAGACCAAACATCTGCCTCACAATTGCAGACGTTTGGAATTTGTTTCTGCCTGTCACAAACTACTGCCTACTCACTATATCAAACCACCTCTTCACTTATTTCACTCACCCTTTCATCCTCTACAAAACCCCATTAGAGCCCATATCTTAAAAAATCACCTTCCATCTTCAAATAAAATGCCTCCAAAATAAAAAAAACTACAAATAAACAAAAGAAATATCAAGGATCTTTATCTCAAACAAATGTTGTCATCGATTCTTACATAATATCATGGCTCGATCAAAGCCCTAGCTCAATCAAAATTTTTGATGATTTGAAGACTATGAAGTTTCATCTAGGTCCTTTTTTACCAACTACTACGATTTCTTCTCTATGACATGCATTCCTTATGTGAAGATGCCGAGGTTAACTATCTAATCGAACAAGGTCCTAATGAGGTAACTATAGATCTGCTTGCTATCTTTCTCTTTTATGCAAATCTATGTAGTTCTTTTATTTGGAATCCCGAAGAGGATGAAAATTGGCTTTGAACCAGTGTCTATGGTAAAGTAATTAAGCTCACTCTTGGAATGTTGGGACGAATCCTTCGTTGCTCTTACACGGGTTTCGAATTAAAAGACATACCCGACAAAAGATTTTTACCCCCTGATGAGGTCACTCACCTACTTTGGAAAGATCATATGGAACAGTGGAATACGAAGAACCTCCGACATATGGCAAGATTGCTAAATCGCATCATTATCAACACCATAATACCGAGAAAAAGTAGCCACGAGCAAATATATGAAATAGAACACAAAGCTATTTATTATATATTTGGTAGATTTAAAGTAAATTGGGCTCAATCTTTTCGACGAAATTAAAAATTCTGGATTCACAAGCGCCAGACTATTGTTTATGCGCCCTATATAATGTGAATTCTTCAATTCCAATGTGTTCCTTCTTACTTATCACATTTTGAAAAACTACAAATTAAATAAAGTAGGTCCAAGTATTTCAAGCTTATGCATCTACCGGACGACCCGCTACAACTAATATCATTTACTCAAACAGCAACAACAACTACATCAACAACAGCTTCAACAAGAGCGACAACAACCCCTCCACAACAACAACAACAACAACTAGGTCCTTATGTTTTCCCGCAACATCCCTTCTACTATCACTCAGACTCAAAGATTTTAGAAGCCCGAGGAGAACCTACTTCGACAAAATCATATCGTGGCTTGTCGATTCGAAATCAACAAATTTTATCTCGAAATCAATAAATCTTAGACAAGAAAGTTGTTTGTCTTGATAGATCTGTATCAAGCATATCTTCTCGAATGGGCAAAATCAAGAATACGTTGGATGAGAATGTATCTACTCTAGGGAAAGTAATGAGGAAAGTTTGTGGTCGATCATCATCTCGGTCCTCATAACCATCACCTCCTCCACCTGCTCCGTATATCTCTTCTATTCCAGGGTCTTCAACAAAACCACGAGGAAAAGGAGCCATGGAAGACGAACCATTAAAGGAAATAGATGAAGAGGATAGTAAGGACTTTAACATGCAAGATCCTTCACCCCATCAGCAGGGGTACATGGCTTTTCTGGGACAGTCTATTCAAGAGGATGAAGAATATAATGATCAACGTCATTGGCCTGAGTACACCTCTAATCTTTTAGCTTTTTGGGGTTATTATGATAACCACGGAAGTTTTTTTTTCGACTCGTCTCAACATTACCAGTAGCTTTAAGTTTTCTTCCACTGTATTTTTCTTTTATGCATTTCTCATTCTATATACTAATGTTAAAGTTATCATGTACTACAAGTTCTATGTTTTAGATAACATTTTCTATTTTCCCTGTTCTTTTTTATAATGCCAAAAATGGAATAAATATGCATATACACAGGGGGAGGATAACATATGATATACATATATACAGGGGGAGTGAAATATATTTTATGTTACGTAATTCGTCATCATCAAAAAGGTGGAGAATGTTAGGAACTCCTATTTACAAGTTTTGATGACGATAAACAATTTAACCATAATTGTACATATATATCTCGTATCTTATTCTTGCCGATACTGAAGGATACAAATCGAAGCATGGAGCATGGATCACAGCAGTAGAGATAAATATTGTATACAAATCTTAGAAATAATATGTAAAATCTTCGTTTTGTATACGATATTAAATACACACACCAACCGTCTAGTCATCACAATCCAGACGTTTGGATTTGGCTCAAGGAATTTTTTTAAACATTCAGTTGTCAAAATGTAAAAGGTTGATTCTACATCTCTTTTACAAATCAGTTCTACCCCAAACAGAAGCAACTCTAGAAACAAAAAGAAATGGTAGCAACACTCTAAATCAATCTTTTCACAACTATAAATACATCAGTGATTCTAAGATTAAAGTAACTAATTTCTAATATCTATTCTCTATATCTACTTTGCACTCAGATTAAAGTTACTCATATTTGCTATCAATATCTCAGCCAAAGATCATTAACTTTGGTTCGGTTTTTCTTCCATATTTCCAAAGCACACACATATTCATATCTATACATATCCAGTGGAGATTATAGAAAGACTTGTACGTATTGTTAATATCAGTGTTAATCAGAGCACGATTTTGACAAAAGATTTCTATTGTAACAAGCTTATTTCTCCGGATAAAGCTAAGGTTATTGATTAGTGAAATTCCGAAGAGGAGTTTCGGGACTGGACGTAGGGCGATAGGTTCGAACCAGTATAAAATTTCTGGTGTGATCTTTTTCATTTAACTGTTATCTTTTTATCGTATTCTCTGATCCATACTATCATACACTTACTTGTCATATACTATATACGATCCATATAGACTTTCACACTATTTTGGTTCGGTGGAACTGGAGCGGTGTAGGGTGGAGACTGAATGAACTACTTCGTTTGGTAGTTGGTTGATGGTTGGAGCGGCAGTAGAAATCTCGTTCGGTTGATTGAAGATTGCGGTGAAAGATTGATTTAGAGCGGTGATTTGCTGAGGAGTGATGCCGAACCAAAATTTTTGTTCGGTTATTTGATGATGCCGAACAAAATCTCGTTCGGTATTTGGGCATGCCAGTCCAAACTAAAGTGGTGATGCCAGTCCAAATGATGTGTGCCGAACCAAAGTGATGTCGAACCAGATGTGTTGAACCAAACCCCAAGGCTGCTATATAGCAGCTACATCTCCTCATATCTCCGTTTTATAAATAGTGGAGCTTTCAGGCAACAATGACAACCATCATAGAGAGCTGAAACTCTATAGAATTTTGTCTGTATTGTTAACTTCTTCTTATGTATAGCCTCCAAAAGTGAATCAATCTTGTAACTCTAATCTTTCGGTGATTAATAAATTCTTCTCTTCCCAAGTGGACGCACTGCCTCGCGGCAGTGCAACCACTATAAATACTAGTGTTATTTATTTTTCTGCATTGCATTGATCTGTGACTGTCCGTTCTTGTGTTATCTCTGTTTGTTTCGTCTCACTACAATCACGCTCCAGTTGTTTTCCGCTGCGTTGGTTGTTCTATTCCCTTAGACTGATCATCCGAATGGATTTTTCCAACAGTAGTTATTGTATATAGAAAACACTGTTTAATATTGTTATCCTCCTATTTGTTATTATTATCTTGGTTGACTGATGGATGCATATGTTTGTTCTTCTTGCTTTGTCATTTATGAAGATGATAATTTTTTGTTCTTGCTATATATGGTTCTGTTGAGGCAGGAGTCTGAAGTTAAAACTCTGAATTCTAGTATCTATTTTGAATAACAACTGGAGTTATTTATTCTCTGTCAGTATGAATTTATAGATTTATTGAATTTGAGAACTAGTTTTCATAGAAATTGGCATCTTTATCCATATGAATTGATGAATCTTACCTGTCATACCAGATGATTACCTACTGCACATTGTACAGTAGCTTTGTATTCATTGAAAATTAACCCGGATAGAAGATATTTGTTGAAGACGAAACCTAGATAGAAATTAATAACTTATTGCAAGGTCTGATATTGGTTGATAGAATATTTGCAAGTACCTATAGCTCACCGTAGATAATAAGGATGATGACAGTTTTCTTGGAATATATGTATACTAAAGTGTAAAGTGCGTTCTTGTGCCAAAAGATTGTAGCGTTTGTTTTGTGCAAAATTTATTTTCTAACGTTGATGTATCTGTCTATTTTTTTTGAAAAAAAGTTACTTTATAAATTAAAATAGTGCTCATATATTTTCATAATATGCCTCGTTAAAACCTTACAACCTCCTAACCTAAATGGACATCTTGCAAGGAAAAAGTGTACATATTATGTCCATATATTAACAATACAACATAAATATAGCCAGAAACCAAGTTGTCAAATAGATGAAGGAGTAAAACAAAGTAGATACACACTCGAAACCATCTATACAATCAACTTGGGGCTATAAAACAAAGAAAAAACAATACAAGACAAGACACGTGGTACAACCAACTAAATTAACTAAACAGGAAAACTCCACCGATGAGGGTAACTTCATAATACAACCTTCTGGAGAGAGAAAACTTCAATCGCCTTTACTAAAAGATCAGATCTAAATACTCCATCCAACCAAGGCAATAATGGAAGAAATCTCTAGTCTCACGAATCATGGAAGATAAGCAAACTAATGTCAGATCAAAGACTAACTCGTCACCGAGGTCAAGGAGGATTATGCTCTGGACTTGGGTTAATTGTAATGCCAAAATTTGACAAGTTAAGTTCAAATTCTTTACTTATCGTCTTAGTATCCAATTTGTTTTGAATTAAGTGCTTGCAATCTTGAATTATGAGAATAATTCTTACTTGAACTGGCAGCTCGGTGCCTTTGAAAACCCAAGAGTTTCTTTCACACTAAATGTGCCAAATTAGAGAAGTAAAAGCAATATTCTTGAAATGGTTAAGTAATAGATTACTTTTCTGATTTTGACACATAATTTCCAAAATTTGGTTGATTTCAAAAGAATTTCTGAGATTAATTTGAAGCTTATGCATAATTTCTTCTACAATTTGCCTAGAATATATGCAGTTAAAAAATAAATGGTCCCTGTCTTCATTTTGAGTTAAACAGAACACACAAGATCGATCAATACCATTATTCCATCTGTTGATTCTATCTTTGGTGTTCAATCTGTTTAATTTTGCCAGAAGTGAACATATAGACATTTTTCGAGCATAGTTTTTATCCCAAATAATACTAGCCCAGTTAAATTCAGTATGTTTGCTTCTGATATGATTCCAGATCGAGTTAATACTAAGCTGTCCAGTACTGCTAGGAAGCCAGTACCAGAAATCATGTTGCATTTGATTATGAATTTTGATATTATGCATCGTACTTTGAATTTGAGTAGGCACACAATCAATGTGATCCTTCCATTCATTACCTGATATAAGAGTACATACCTTTCTATTATTCCCACCAGTGACAGGCATAGAGTTCCACCCATATTTATCCACCAAGAAATATCCATTAATCCATGGGTCTAACTATACATATGTATTTTCACCATTAACAAATTTCCTATCAATTAAACATTTGCACCATTGTCTAGCTCTGAGCAGAAATTTCCACGTATAAGATGCATTATTGTTCATAGCAGCAGTCCAAAAATTTATATTTTTGCAGTATTTGTTATACATCCATTTAGCCCAGAGTGTTTCACCTTGTATAAAATTCCAAACCAATTTAACTGTAGTTGCTTTAGCAATTTCATCAATTTTTCTAATACCAAGGCCACCTTCATTTTTAGTTTTACAGACATCGTCCCAACACATCTTATAGGCTTTGGATTTCCATATAAAATTAGCACAAAGAGAATTTATTCTCTAAACAGCAGCCACAGGAAAGTGGGTGAATTGCAACCAAAATTGAACAATTAGGTGAATAACAGTTTTCACTAATTCAATTCTTCCACCGATGTTGAGCATTTTACTGTTCCAATGGTTAATTTTTTTTATTAATTTTGTCAATTAAATATCCAAAGTCTCTAGCTTTAAGTTTATTATTAGATAATGGGATGTCTAAATAAACCACAGGAAGGTTTCCAATACCGATATTTAAAATATCAGCTATTTGTTGCTTGTTATTAACTCCTTTGCTGAAAAGCAAAGTAGATCTGTTTTCATTTAAGTCAAAGCCAGTTAAAAATTTAAAATCTGAAAGATGTGCAGAATGCAATCAACATTTTTAATGGTAGCTTTGGCCATGATTAAAATATCATCTACATAAAACAAGTGGGTGATCATTGGATCAATTTCATATATAGGGTTGATATTACCTTTCAAGTACTCCACATCTAGATTAATTGTAAGGAATTACATAGCGATAAAAAATAAGTATGGCGAGAGTGGATCACTTTGTCTTAATCCTCTCGAATTCTCAATAAAACCAAAGGGAGAGCCATCAGTTAACACCGAGAATGAAGGAGTAGATATACACTCACAAATGAGATTAGCAAATATTATAGGAAACCCCATGGAAATCAGCATGTGATGAATAGACTCTCTACAAATTTTATCATGGGCTTTATGCAAATCAATTTTAAGGCAAAATTGTTTGAATTTTTCCTAGTAAATCCTCTAACCATTTCATATGCAAGTAAAGAATTCCCCATGATTATTCTCCTAGGAATGAAAGCGTTCTGATTATATGAAATAAGGTCATTCATATAAGGTTTTAGTCGATTACAAAGAAGATTGGCTAAAATCTTATCGGAGACATTGCATAGAGAAATCGGTCTAAAATCAGGCATATAAATTGCATCAAGTTTTTTTTGGGATTAGACATATAAATGTATGGTTGATTTCCCTGATAATTTTACCTGATTAGAGAATGTCATTCATAGCATTCCGGATATCATTCTCAAGTTGCTCCCAATTTACTTTGTATAATTTCGAATTAATGCCATCTGGCACAGGGGAACTGTTGTCATTAATCTGGAATACAACATATTTTATTTCCTCTAATTGAAAAGGCTTTCATAACTTGTTCCTGGCATTTTCAGTAAGTATTTTCTTACAAGCAGTACCAAGAAATAGAAATGTGGCCTGAGATGATGAAAACAGACCAGAGTAGTAGTTTACAGCTTCATACGCAAGCTTTTTTGATGCCGATGACCATGATCCATTATTATTTAGTATATAATTACTTCTTCGACTAGGATTAATCACATTGACTCTATTGTAAAATAAGATAGTAGTCCTATCCCCTTTAATCAACCAATTTAATTTCATTTGTTGCCCATTTTCAGCTGCAACTTTTCTCATAATTGAATGATATGTGCTGATTTTGCACTGTATTGTTCTATCAAATTCTCATTCAAAGGATTTTGAGCTAGTTGATTATATAATTGATTAGCCTCATCTTTTACTTGAACTATCACTTTATGGATGTTATTTTTATTTTTCCTCCAAGTTTTCAATGCATATTTTGCTCCTTTCAGCCTGCACGGTAGAATATGAAGAGGACTACCATGAAATTTATTTGTTAGAGCATCATGAAGAGAAGAGTGATATCCTACTTGAAGATGCCAAGAGTTGCTATATCTAAAAGGTACTCCATTCTTCTTTTTATCATGTACCATGAATTTGATATTAATAGGAGAATGATCACTAGTATAATGGTTTCCAAAATTAATACCAAACTGATAAAACATATCCATCCATAGGGTGTTAACAAAAACATGATCCACCTTACTGTGAATAGAGAAATGTTGTCCTCCTCTTCAAGTAAAGTAATTACCAGTAAAATCTAGTTCCATAAGAATAGATGAGGAAATGCAATCAATAAAATCCTGATCACCCATCGAATTATAGAATCCGTTATTAATTCTATCATTTGTCGAAAGAATAAAATTAAAATCATTCGCCACAATCCATGGGAGGTTAAAGTTTTTAGACTGCTCAACATGATAATTCCATAAATCCTTTCGCTTCTCCTCATCATTGAAAGAATAGACCGTAGTATACAAAATACTAACACCATTAACATTATGTAGTATACAAGAAATGAATTGGTCAATTGAATAAAATGATGTTCGACAATTCTGAAGAATCCCATATAATTAAAATTCTACTTTTTTGGCCATTAGAAATATTATGAGAATATTTCCAGTTATTATTGATTTTGACCGTAAATCTATCAATATTATCCATTGATAACTTATTTTCAAGAATACCAAGAAAAGAGAGTCTTTTACTATTTAACAGATTGAAGATTTCCATCTGTTTAGACATGGCATTGATATCCCAGATGTTCCAAAAAAGAAACTCCATCTATAAACTAGTATCCGGAGTGCTACTGTCAACAGGGGAAGTAGCAGCTCCCGATGTCTTATGTTTTTTTGTCTTTTTATTTTTCCCTTTTAGCTGATTAACCATAATGGTCCATGCAGGGTTCTCTATAACATCAGGTGAAGTGGTGGCTTTAAATTCAAAAGGCACTTCCTTTGATCTAATTTTCCGAGAAGACTGATCTGGTGACATGTTGCGTTTCAGTGCAATGGTCAACAGGTTCAATGCAAGGAGATGTATCACGAGGCGCATTAGGCAATTCATCAGCAACATTGTTCTCGTCTTTTCTGTAGTTATCAATTGGTTGTATATCCATATCATAAGCTGTAGTTAAAGAATTCTTTTTTGTATTTGTATTAATATTCGTGGACAAATTAACTAACTGGACATTTGGAGAGTCTTTCTTAGATTGATCTTTCGTATTATTGTTTTTACCGTTAGCTAGAGTATTGATACTTATAGAAACCTATTCTGGATTGACCATCTCTAATTGAATATCTATGTTATTTGACATGAATGCTAAATTATTTTCATTTCGACAGTTATCATCAATATGCATTTCATTATTGTCGTTTGACTAGTTCTGAGGAGGGACTTTAGGTCTTCAGACTTTATTGAATTGACAATGAGCTTCAATATGTTCAAAACTAGAGGAAGTAGACGATTTCCATTCGTACATCACCTCTTGCCATATGATTTCATCTTTCTCAGATAAAATAGAAATCCTAAATAGAAATCTTACTCGGAAACTCAAAGGAGTTGTTGATTTCAATTAAAACTCTAGCATATGCAGTTTTTATTATACCTTCTGTGAATTTGTCCAGTTTGATGGGGATCCAAGAACCGAGGCAATACGACTAATCCCCTCTTCCTTCAAATAATCAAGTAGTAGTTTAGAAAAACGAAACCAAATCGGGATAGAGTCGAGGAGTTCTTTGTTAAGTTGCATTACAAGAGACCATCTCTTCATCAACATTTTGTTGTAATAGTAAGGACTACCTTCCAAGACTCTGTCACAATCTTGTTCGTTGTTAAATTTAATAACATAACATCCATCCTCTTTATAATATATTGAGAATTCTTCTTTTGACTTCCATACTCTAGTAATAAAGTATGTATAATATGGTTTGAAACCAACTAGTAAATATTACTATTGATGTGGAGAAATTCCGTCTAGACGAAGCGGAAAAATTCCATTTGTTAGGTTGAGTTGGGCAATTAATATTACTATTGATGTGGGCATAATTCTGATGTGTGATGTGCGTTTTGAAGATTGGAGGAAATTATTGGATGCGAGAGTAGGTTCATTAGGCTGCTGCGAACTTTTTATTTGGCATTTTCATTTTTTGAGCGAACTGGGGGGGAAGCCTTCTTCAATTGCATTAATGGTATCGGAAATCACTAAAGGAGGAAAGCCCGGAGGCGGATCAAGGAGGATTGGAGGCGGATCAGAGGGAGGAGGAGCGTGTCGGCTGGGGTGAGTGGGGGAAGCCATATGAGAGCAGACGGTGAATAGGAAAGGAGGCAACGACGGAAAACCGCAGGCGATTGCAGGCAGGAAAGTAGGCGGCGGAGAATGGTCGTTTCAGATTAGGGTTTCTGCCATTCTTTTTTTTCCACAGGTTAACTAAATTCTGAATGTTATATACTATCGCCTGATACTATCTATATTTTTTGTGTATATGTAATATGTTACATTGTTAGTCCTGTGTTAATTTGGAAAAATTTCCATACCTAATATTTTCCAACCTTCTAATGAAATATGATAGATTTTTATTTATAACGTTTAAAATATTTGGTATGTACCTTGGTTAATAAGTTGACCTAGATATTTACAATGTATAAACTGATATTGCAGCCAAAGACATTTTTTGATATATTGAAGTATTTTATATTACATCTTGGTTCCTTAACAATTTTTGAAAGACTAATAATAGTTAACATGGTCATTCAACATTGTAGTGGAAGGTTAAACAACTTGATAATGATGTAGTATCTTGTGTGGTTCTATGGATCAAACCTAAAACTCGCATTTGATACTCAAACACAAATTCTTCAATCTTTTGACTGTGATATCCCTGTGCTCTTCCTTCAACTGCTCTGCTTCTGCTGAATAACACCAATAATTTTCTTCAATGTTTCTCGGTTCTACTTTCCACTGTAAACATTTTATTGTTCATCTTCTTTTATCTTTTTTCTAAACCTTATTCCATCTTCTTTTATCTTTTTTCTAAACCTTATTACATATTCTTTGCTCTTTTTCTTTTCTCTCCTCCATCCTTTTCTCTCTTTTCATGTTCCTTATTTTCCTGCTCCCTTAAAGACTTTAATTTGGCTATCTCCCATTCCAAAACTTGTATTCTTGACTTGAGTTTTACTAGATTTTCATATTGCTTCTTCTTCTTGCCGTTGTTTTACATAATTTTCATGTATTTTTTTAATATGTTTTTTGACTACTTGAGAGAGAATATTTAGACAAAACTAGCTAGCATCTAGAAAAAAGGGTATTGAGGAGTTATATTTAGGCAAAGAATAATGAGAGAGAATGCCATGACCATCTATATACTTAGTAACATACTTTGCATTTGTACGAACACATTAAAAATGGAGAGATAAATGTAGGTGATAGAGGTATGTGATGGCTAGTGCTTCATCATTAATAATAGTTGTAATAGATTTTGGTGTCACACTTTTTTGGTATCAATTTGAACTACTAAAAACACTCCTCCATATATTATCAAATCTTAATTGCTTAAAATTAGGATCTAATATTAAACTTCTTTTACAAATTCAAACATCCTTAAAAGTTGGATCTAACGATTAAACATGCTTTACAAATTCAAAACACTTCTAAAAATAGGATCTGAAATTAAACTTCCTTTATAAATTCAAAATACTTATTTACAAATATACAAATCTTAATATCACTTGAAAATATAAAAATCCTTTTTTGACTGATTTAAACATATAAAATTTATAATGAAAATAATTCACGTGCGACACGTGTGGTGTAACACTCGTCCCTGTAGTGCAGCTTCACTAAATGAACTTACTATTCAAACTTAATAATTTACATAAACATTATAAAAAGACTGTGATAATGATTCTCAACTGTGACATGAAATTTGATTTGTTTACTATTTACTTTGTATAAGCAATGAAACTAATTAAAAGGGAGAACAAATCCATGTTCTGGTTACTAATTAACTACCTACACATGTAGTTAATAAGTGTTGATCATTTAAATAAACCAGAAATCAATCAAATGAAAAAGGATTAAAAGTTGTTGCTATATAATTAATGTTTACTTAGGATTAGTCAAGAAAAAGGGACTGATTTACTATTTGTCTCTTCCTTTGTGGTATATGTGCAATATATAATATATGAGTGCAACCAAGCAATGTGTTTTTTGCATGACTATGCCAAATCCCCACTCTCTCCTACTGGATATAAATAAGCAGGTCTCATTTTTTATATAAAAATTTATTCTCCATGGGTAGCTAGGACAAAAATTCAAATATATGGTGAATATATAGAGGAGTCAGTGCTTGTTTTATTTACACATACTTTCTATATATCCTAAATTCAAGCATACATTAGTAATGTATGTTACTAGATTACAAAAATAAAGGTACACACTCAACTATAATGCTTATGTTGAACAGTAACAAAGTAGGTTTGCTCTTAAATTTGGTACAAGTATTCAACTTTTTTTTGGAAGTTACCTCCATATTTATAGAATTTTTTATGAAAGCGATTAAATTGTTTTGTTATTGTTAATTTTAAAGCACTCAAGTTGTGGACATTTTGATAATTATACGGTCGTTTAGGCATGTCAAACATTCTTGTTATAAAAACGATGATGGTAAATATAATGCTAAAATAAAAGTTCATATGCTTGATTCTTATATAGGCAATAGCTAGAACTATCGATAAAAGTTTGGTTGACCTGGATCATAATTCAGATGAATATAGACATAAATTGGATTTGTTTTTGGATGCTAGATCTGCAAGAAATGATAAAATATTATGTCCTTGTAAGAAATGCTGCAATCGATATTTTAACGATAGGAAAACTGTTCGAGGTCATCTTCTTGGGCAAGGAATGGATACCTTGTATAAGATAGCTTATTGACACATCATGGTGAACTTTATATTGATCAAGGCAATGAACCAGGGAATAATATTAACTATACAGATAATATGGAAACACATCAATAGCAGCGAAGATGGTGATGAGATGCATAATTTTCTCAATGAAACATTTGTGCAACTCTTAACTAGACAAAGTGTTGGTTCATCAAGCCAGCCTCCTATTTTTGAGGATCAAGATCCTGAAGTAGAACGATTTTAGATGTTGCTAGATGAAGCTAAGAAAGATTTGTACCATGGTAGTAAGTATAAGAAATTAGACGCAATTATGAAGTTATACCATATCAAGTGTTTAGGAACTATGAGCAATGCAACTTTTCTATGTTTTTGGAAGCATTTAAACAGATCTTCTCAGATGATAATTGTTTTCCAAAGTTGACTGCAAAAGTTAATTTTTTTGATGATTTGGGACTTATATATGAAAAAGTAGATGCATGCACAAATGATTGCATGCTATTTTAGAAGCATAAATTACATTGGACTGCATGCTCTCCATGTGGCACTTCAAGATATAAAGTCAACGATGTAGATGAGGGTGGTCGTAAGAAAATTTCAGCTAAGGTGCTTCGTTATTTTTCTCTAATTCTTCGATTAAAAAGGTTATATATGTCAAAATATACTGCTTGAACATAAGATATCGCATTAATCATGTTCCGACAACGGAGTCATGAGGAATCCATTTGATTCAAAGGTTTGGAAACACTTAGATTCTGTATACCCTGATTTTTGCAATGGAAATTCACAATGTGCATCTGGGCATTGCAAGTGATGGTTTCAATCATTTCTCCAGCATGGACCGTAAACATAGTACTTGGCCAGTTACACTGGTTGTTTACAATCTTTCTCCTTGGATGTGCATGAAGCAATCTTTTATGTTTATGTCTTTATTAATTCTCGGACCTCACGAGCGTGGAAATGATATTGATGTGTATATGCGGCCACTGGTTAAGGAGTTAAAGAATTATAGGAGATTGACGTTAATACATAAGATGCTTTCTCTAATCAAACATTCAATATGAGGAAAACTGTTTTGTGGTCTATAAATGACTTACCTGCATATGCAAACTTGTCGGTATGGAGTACATCTGGAAAGCTTGATGTCCGCATTTCAATCACCAAATATACTCAACATGCTTACCCAATAGTAAGAAGAAACGTTTTTTGGGCAGTCGTAGGTTCTTAGCTATAAAACATAAGTTTCAATATGATGCTTGCTCATTTAATGGAAAGCATGAGAGTGGTCTTTCACCTAAATAATTTTCTGGATTGGAGTGTTTAAGACAATTATCTATTTGAGATTTACATTTGGTAAATCTCCAATAGTTGAACCTAATATTGGACAGAGAAAGCGTAAGAATTCAAGTTTCAGTAGAGAATCAAAAATTATTGTACCATAAAAAAAGAAAAGAATATTTTTTACTTTACCATATTGGCAACATCATTTGATATGTCACAATATTGATGTCATTCATCTTGAAAAAAATGTTAGTGAAATTATTTTAGGGACAGTACTTGGAACTTCAGAAAAGGAAAAGATGGAAGAAGCTCGAGCTGACCTTGAAAGTTTAAAAATTATAGAAGCACTTCAACCTACTCGTGAAGGGAATAGAACATATATGTCTCCATTGATTTTCTTGATGGCCAATGAAGAAAAAATATTGTTTTGTAAAGTACTTTCAAATGTAGGTGTTCCGATAGATATTCAGCTAACATTGCTCGATGTATGGATGTGAAGGAAAAAAAGATACACGGTTTAAAAAGTCATGATCACCATGTAGTTATGTAACACTTGCTTCCTCTTGCAATTCGTCGAGTTTTACCTAGACCGATCACACTTTATTACTCGAATTATGTTCAATTTTTTGACAATTGTGTAATCAAAGGCTACATGTTGCATCAATCGAGTAATTGAAAAACGTGATTGTAATAGCCTCATGCATGATGGAGAAAATGTTTCCTCCATACCATATCCTTTCACTCAATCATCCATTTAGCTCATGAAGCAACAATTATAGAGCCAGATCAATATCGTTGAATGTATCCAATTAAAGGTCAAATTTTATTTCTTTAGTATCAATTAAAGATTATCTATTACTTTAGTAAATATTTTTATTTTGTTTTTTTATATGTATTTATAGACACTAAAAAGGTATGTTCGCAATATAAATTATCCAGAAGGATGTACTGTCGTAGGATATCTTGCAGAAAAGTGTGTTTCTTTTTGTTCGATGTACTTAACAAGAGCTGAGAATTGTCAAAATCAACGAGGTTGCAATGCTGATACTTGTTTGGCTTGTGAAGTTGTTGGTGGTTTGCCAATATTTGCAAACATTGGCCACCATTTGGGTAAATGCATAGAAATTGATTTAGAAAAAAAACATGGGAACAATGCCACCCTCGTGTCTTATTCAACTATAGTGAAGTGGAACCTTGTTTAGAGTAAGATAATTCTTTTCAATATCAAGATTTACTTTTAACCACACGATCTAATTTGTGTATTAAATTATATTCTATGATTTTTAATTTAAATTAGATAGTTTAACTCATTTTTACAGAAAAAGATTGGAGGAGTTGGTTTAAAATTCATATATGCATCATTTTCTGATATGCATGATTGATAATGTGCAATCATGCAGTAGGTTATAATTCTAATTTTATATAAAATAAGATAATATGCTTATGTCTATATTTGGTTAGGTAAGTAATTTTCGTGATGTTGGCAACTTATCAATATCCAAAGACTTAATTCAATTAGCAAATGGCCCAAGTAGGACTATGAAGCATTATAAGAAGTGTGTCATCAATGGCTACAGGTTTCGGACTTACCTAATGGATGAAAGGTACAATAATCAAGATTGTGGTGTCTTTGTGAATGCTGGATATTCAAGCGTCAGTGATTGTAATCCTGTTACTGGTAATGTTGACTATTATGGCATGTTAAAAAAGGTTTATGACCTTGATTATAGATTTCCAGAAGAAAGTAATGACTAAGCATGTAAAATAGTATTGTTTGAGTATGAAACAATTCAGGAAAGAAAAATGACCGGTATGGTTTCAGTTTAGTGAATTTCAATCGAGTGGCACAAAATGATGAAAGTTTATATCAGATTCACAAGCAATTCAAATTTTTTATGTTCCTGATCCAAATGAGCCAGACTGGAGGGTCATTGTTAAAACCAAGCCTGGTGACTTTGGTGATGTAATGGATGACAATGATGGATTTGATATAGATGATCACTATTCAATATCTAATCTTGATGGTCCTAATTTAGACAATGAACTACAAATAAGGACTGATTTTTGTGGTGCATATGTTAACAAAATATTACCATTGCATGATGTGAATGATACCACGCCTAAAGAGGATGACCATAATGACGACAACGATGACGACTATTAGGCTGACAGTGGTGATGAAATTTAGTATTTAAGTTCTAGTTAAATTTGTGTTAAACTTACTACATTTATGTTATGGAAATTAAAAAAAATCATTCACGTTATACTCGAAATAATGGCTTCCTTGTCCATCAAAAACAACCCTATTTTTGAATGCAATCCTGATCAGAATGATAGAGATTCTCCTCTCCATCTCAGTCCTCCTCTAATTCCCACTCTATCCTCTAATCCCAAAGATAAGCCTCCTGATCAAGATGAGGAGGGATTTCAAACTGTTAAGAATCGACACAGAAACAGAAATGTGAAATCCCATTTTCCTCTGAATGGATCGGCAACGAACCATTTGGATAGATCCATGCACCTAGGACAGAGATCAATCCCTAACTCACTCAATAGGCAGGCAAGATCTAATCATCCCCCAAAGCCACCAAGATCTCAACCAACTGCCGCGTCAAATCCCACTAAATCAGCTTCTACTTGGGCATCCTTAGTCAAGAACGGTGGCTTCAGCAATAACACAGATCTTAATTATTTGGCTCCTATCAAGTTAGGTGACAAGAAAATAGTGGTTCTTAAGGAGGAAATCAGCAGAAGGATTGAAAGTAAATGGAGTAACTCTATTATAGCTTATATATATGGAGCTCGTCCATATTATCATCATTTCAGGAATTTTGTTTCAAAAACTTGGAACCCTATTGGTAACTTTGAAATCTTTACTAGAAACAATGGTTTCTTTATAATCAGATTTTCAGAAGAGCAAGATTGCACCAAAGTAACTCAAAATGGTCCCTTCTTCATTAATGGCAAATTAATAATCTTGAAAAGATGGGACAAGAATTTAATTCTTGACCGAGATCTCCTTTCAACATATCCAATCTAGATTAGGTTACCTGAATTAAACCTCAGATTATGGGATAAAGAGGCCTTTGCTGCCATAGCCAGTGTAGTGGGTAAACCACTAAAGCTAGACGAGCCTACAGCAAAGGAAACTCGACTAAGCTATGCCAGAATTTTAGTTGAAATAAAAGCCACGGATGAGTTACCAGATCTTGCCATCATTTCCATGCACGATGGAGAGAACATTAAACAAAAAATCGAATATGAATTCATTCCTCCTAGATGTCAAAAATGTGCTTGCTTTGGCCACCTCTCTGATTATTGCTCATGGAAAACAGTTTCGAAAGAAAAGGAGCCTTTTTGCAACAATTTAGATAAAAACTCTCTAACTGTTTCAGAAACTGAAAGAGATCACATTCAGGAAAATCTGCTTCTGGTAAATACCTCTTCTGAAAATTATGTTTCTGCAAACAACATAGATCTTGGAAATCAATTACAAAATCCTAAAAATAGTTCGAGCATGGGGCCTACAAAAGGAAATACTAAAAAGAATCTTATTGAAATTACTGAGCAATCAGAGAGTTCCATCCCGCAAGCTTATTCAAGAAACAATAAGGCAAAAAACCAAATCTTTAATGTAGCCATGGATATTGATCAGCAAATGACAGAAACAATTACTGTTCCAGATCAACATAGCAATTCTCAAACGGTTGAAAATAATCAAGGACAAATCAAAGGGGATTATAAAGAATAGTTCTTGCTCTCTCCCCCCTTTAGGAGAAAGCAATTTTAGTTACAGACAGTGATCCAAATTTTCCATTGATAGTTACAAAGAACAAAAATCAAAATCTTAACAATATCTCTAATAGCTCCACATTGCCTGAGTCTATGATGGAGAATGCTGGTCTACTCTTCTCCTCTGTCTCATCCTCTCCTGCCAATAACAAAAAAAAGAAGAAAGCCAAGAAAAAGTCCATTCATGAAATTATGAGGAAAAATGCAGAAGACAGTCCAGACAGTCCAATACCAAATTCTAAACTTTTTGAGAAGAAATACATTATCAAAAACCCAAAATGGGAGGAATTTCTCAAAGTTCAAGACAAAAAAGACTGTAAAAGGAAAGGAGAGAAAACTACTGAAAGCATGGGAATATGCAGCAATATCCTAACTTAGCTGTTGTTGTATCCTTTATTGTCCTTCTCTTATCATCTTATTATTATGAATATCATTACATGGAATGTAAGAGGTCTTAACTCTCCTGAGAGGAAGTTAGACCTCTCAAATTTACTAGTTTTTTATAAACCATCTTTAGTCGGTATTTTAGAGCATAAATTGTCAGATAAAATATTGATCTGTTTAAGATAAGCAACATTAATAATTGGCAGCTTATCCATAATAATTCGATGGGGGGGGGGGGGGAATGGCAGGATCATTGTTCTTTGGGATCCTACCATTTGGGATCTTTGTAATTTCACTATTAATCTTCAGTTTATCCATTGCAACTTTAAAAATAAAGGAGGCTTACAAATTATTGTCACATTTGTTTATGCCTCTAACTCTGAAAATGAAAGAATTCAGCTATGGAACTCTCTTGTTCAACTTAATACTAATATTTCTCTCCCATGAGTTATTATGGGGGATTTTAATACCATAACTAAAGTTAATGAAAAAAGAGGAGGAATTCCAGTCCCTTTTTAAAAACTGGAATTTTTCTCTAACTTTCTTATTAAAACTGGGTTGATTGAGCCTTCCATAAAGGGTAATAATTTTACTTGGAAATCAGGAGAATTCAGAAATATTCAATGTAAGCTAGATAGAATTATTGTTAATACAATTTTTATAAATCTTTTATCTGATTTCAAATGCTACACTCTACCTCAATATACTAGTGATCATACTCCTATCCAACTTATCTTATCTCAAAACTCCTCAACTAAGAAAAACTTTCCTTTTAGATTTAAAAATGGATGGGTTTATGATTCTGAATACAAAAATGTTATTCAAAATTGCTTTCAATTCTCCTCTAAGGGATCTGCCCAATTAAGTTTAGAAATTTTCTTCTTCATACTAAAAATAATCTTAAATCTTGGTATTTCTCAAAAAATAAAAACAATAATAATATTAGCCAAATTAGAGAGGAATGTGTTAATTTACAAGATAGTATTGATAATAATAGTTCTGACAAAACCAAAATTAAAGAATTCTATCTGTTACAAAAAAATCTTTCAAATGCTCTACATGCTGAAGCTGCTAATATTAGGCAGAAAACCAAAGTAAATTGGCTCTCTCAAGGAGATCTTCCTACTAAATTCTTTTATGCAAAAATGTCTGACAGAAAATATCAAAATAACATTGGAAAATTAATCAATAGTAATGGGATGGTATTTAATGATGCCATTTTATTAGAGAAAGAAGCTATTAGCTACTTCTCTGGCTTATTTCATTCTGAGGAGAACACTTGTTTGTTTCCAGAGGTTTCTCCTAAGTATATTCTACACTCTAACAGTGAGGATATCCTCCTTGCCCCTATCTGTCTTGAAGATATTAAAAAAATTGTTTTTTCTGCTAAGGATGATAAAAGCCCTGGACTTGATGGTTTTGGGGATAATTCTATAAAACACATTGGGAAGATATTAATTACTTGCTTCTTGAGGCTGTAAAAGAATTTTTTTCTACCCGTAGACTTTTAAAAAAATATAAATCATACTTTCATAACTCTTGTTCCTAAGACTAAAAACCCTTCCTATCTGGGTGAATATAGACCTATTGCTTCCTGCAATTTTTTATACAAAATTATAGCCTCTATTCTTAGTAAAAGAATTAAATTCTTTTTAAAATTTCTCATTTCAAAAAACCAATGTGCATTTATACCAGATAGACATATTGTTGATAATATTCTTTTATCTCATGAACTGCTTAGGGATTTTAATCAGGCAGGTAAAAATAAAATGTGTCTCAAATTGATCTTCACAAAGCTTTTGACAAAATAAATAGAAACTTTATTATATACATGATGGGTCAACTTGGGTTCAATGAAAATTTTTGCAACTTAGTCAAGGAATGCATATGTAATGTAACTTATTCCATACTTATTAATGGATCTCCTTGTGGTTTGCTACACAGTAATAGAGGAATTAGGCAAGGGGATCCTCTATCTCCTTATTTATTCACTATTGCTATGGAATATTTTACTTTACAAATGGAAAAGGAAATGATGTGTAAAAATATAAAACCAATTAAATCAATCACTCCTTGTATTTCACATCTTTTATATGCCGATGATCTATTAATATTTTCAAATGCAGATGTATCTACTGCAGCTAACATCAATTTTTTTTTTGATAATCTCAATCAGCAAGCAGGACTTCAAATCAATGAAAATAAAAGCAAATTTTTTTCAGCAAAGATTGCAGGAGTAAGATGGATATCCTCAACACTTTAAAATTCCAATAGAGTGATCTTCCTATCAGATATTTTGGCCTACCTCTAAGTAACAATCAAATCAAGGAAAGAGATTGTGCTAAACTATATCAAACCATCCAAAATAAAATCAACAATTGGTCTAGTAAAATGTTATCTACAGCAGGCAGAGTTGAGCTAGTGCATACAGTCATCACAGCAATCATGATGTACTGGTTACAATCTCACAACATTCCTTCAAAAACTTTAGAGAAAATCGAGAAACTATGTGCCAACTTCATTTGGAATGGAAAATTCCACAAAATATCTTGGAATACCATTACAAAAACCAAAGAAGCTGTAGGATTGGGTATCAGAAACTTTTCAGACATTAATGAAGCTTGCAAATTCAAACTTTTCTGGAATTTCATAGAAGGCAAATCATTATGGGCTGAATGGATGAGGTCCAAATATGTCAAAAACAAAAACTTTTGGACCATGCCCATTAAAAGCCATTGCTCCTTTGGTTGGAAAAACATTTTAAATTGTAGAGAAATTGGAGCCAAGCTTATAGAAAGAAATTTTGAGGATGGTAAAAGCACAAGTTTATGGTTTGACCCTTGGATAAATGGTAATTCTCTTATCAACTTATTAGGGTGGAACAACCTTTATAACTTTGGAAAAGTTAATGCCGCTGTTGATAATATCATCCAAAATTCTACTTGGAATACCCAAGCATTTCCTGCAGCTACTATTTTTAATTCTACTATTAATAAAATAGAGATTGATCCAAATACCGAGGAAGATGCTTGGAACTGGAAATTATCTTTAAAAGGAAAATTTTCTTTCAAGAATACTTGGTATTTTCTAAAAGGAGAGGAAATGGTAGTTGATTGGCACAAATCAGTTTGGAACTCAGCAAATTATCCCAAAATGTCTTACCGCACCTACTTTGCATTATTAAATCGTCTGCCAACTAGAGAAAGATGTAGAAAATGGAACGAAAACTCAGGAAAATTAAATTGCTTGCTTTGCAAAACTGAAACCGAAGACATTGATCACCTTTCCTTTGATTGTCCCTATTCCAGACATGTTTGGTTCATTGCCAAAAATAAGCTAAAAATTAGTCAACATCTGGCTCTCCAAAACATTAGGGACAGTATTCATTACTTTCAGAAAGCATACAAAGGCAAGAAAACTGAATTCAACAAAGCAACTGTAGTTCTTACTACAGTCATCTACTTTATTTGGAAAGAAAGAAATAATAGACTTCACAACAACAAAGCAACAGACAGCATTCAACTTTGGAAAACTATTGAAATCGAATTCAATATAATTCTTCATAAATTTAGCAGGATCAGCAACAATTCTAATAGCATCTGAGAAAATGACAACTATGAGAACTTCGTAGAAGATTACTTACAAAGTGAGAATTTCAATAAAAAATTCTCATTATCCTGCTGAAGATGGTAATTTAGTGGCGCAGGCATCAGAATTTATGGTTCAGAGTTCCTCAGTTGAAGGTTGCTGTTCCAATTTGCATACCAGATTCATCTCCTGCAAGGGAAGTAACCATAAATTCAGCTCTAATTCTAATTTCAAAAGTCATTTAAACAAGAATTTTCACTCTTATTTACCTGATATGCATAGGAATAGTCGTCCATTCATTTCTGAGCCTCTGCTTCCAATTGATTGTCAACTACAAAACAACAGCACTGTCATTTATGATGCTAATGTTCACAACGATAAAGCCACTAATACTCGCAAGCACTTATCTGATTCAGCTCATTTTAAAGTTGTTAGCAAGGCTACTGCTGCCAATCCCCTTAATAATCAGATTTCAACCTGTCAGGGAAGTATCAAGGCACTTAATACTGTTAATAGTTCGATTAGTAAAGTTTTATGCACTAATAAGAGTGTTTTATTACCTGATTATAGTAAGAGGAGGTGCAATAACACTGAAGATGCCAACAAATTGCTTCTGCCTAATATAGAGCAAAGATTAGGACATTCATACTTCATCAGCAAGCTTAATGATTGTATTTATCACATATCTGATTGGAAAAGAGGTGAGAGCAGCAACTCTCACGCCGAAGCATGCCTCAAATTCCAAAGGTCTAACTCAAAGGAGGATTTTGCCTCGACTATCATCATCTCACCAGATCCGGAATCTGGGGGCAATCATACAAACAAAGAGGCCAAATACTATGACATTAAGTCTAAATCAACTCGAAATGGTCATGCAAGCTTAGATCTGGAAACTCCTCGTCTTCGAGCTAAAGATACTAAGGAGTGGAGACACCCTTAAGCTTAAAGGACTCTTTAAAGAAGGATATCATTGTAGTTTTGGTGGAGTTTAGTATGCAAGCAGCTCTTTTTTTTGGAGAGAAGTTCCAGATCTTCGAATCGCCTTCCACCATTCTCGAGCTTATGTGATTTTATTTTGCGTTTGTGTTTTGTCGGCAACCCTAGTTAGGGTTTGCAATTTGTATTTAGTATTCGGGTTGCTTTACGCACTACCGGTTTATAATTATATCTTGGGCTGGGCCCTGTTTAACTTTTTCAAAAAAAAATGTTATGGAAATTATGTCAGATTTTCTAGACTTCTATTGAAAATGCAGATAACATTTCTCCTTCTTTCTTCATTTTACTATGCATGATTTTATGTGATTACTATTTTCATATATGTATATATATATGTGTGTGTGTATACATTATAAATTGTTTGTTATTTAATGGATTAACGACAACAAAAACAGTTGGTAAACTGGTCACGTATATTCTTTTGTTTGTCTCATTAAAAAGTGAACTTGTTATGTTAAATTCACATTGAACGGACCCATTTGAAATAAAATTTTGCGTAGAATGTTTGGAACATAGTTTTACATGAAATATCTTAAACATAATTTATATTGAATATTTAGTTCATAGCTTACGCTAAATGCTTAAACGTAGTTTATTTTACTTGAAATTTTAATATAGTTTGATTTCTACAAATTATAAATTGCTTGAAGTGCATGATTTTTTATTTTACCTTGACTCAATGGACACTGTTAGTGTTTTCTTTTTGTAATTGTTTAGATGAGTAGCTCTGGGCATTCAGATTCCAACCAGGAGGATCATTCAAACGGTGACATATTGGGAAATTGTGGCTCTAGAAAAAATGGTATTATGCTTCATGGGTTGTTATATTGAGTTTTATATGGTAATTGATATAACTCTTTGTTGGAATTCCTAAATGAATGAAAACATATATAGTCCCACTATTCTAGTATATTAATAGCTTTGCAATAAAGAGATTGGGGCGTAAGGGCATCCAAATTTTTGTTTCGTTGTGAAGGAGTTGGGGACTAGAGGCACCCAAATGTTTGCTTCGTTGTGAGGAGGGAGATCATGTATCACCACCAAATACGCGCGCGCCGTCGCCGCTGTCTGACCGAACCGAACCGGGTTCTGCTTTGGGTCTAATATGATCCTATTTTTACTGCAAAACTGGACCGGGTTTTATGACAGTTGTAAGCAATACGAACATGTACGAATCTGTTCAGAAGCGGACGCGGATTGACTGAGGAGGTGCAACTTTTGAAGCGGACATGAGTTTTTTGGCGAGACGCATCCATTAGCAGACGGAAGCGGGTGCGAACCGTTAGATGCAAGCGGGCGCGACCCGACTGAAAATGCGCGGACGAACAGAAGCAGTGCGACGCGAACGGATGCGAGAAGCAGGCGGGTGCGATCCATTAACGAACAGTAGCGGTTTAAAAGGCAACGGATGCGACCCGTCAAGCGGACGCGGCTGTTTGAAGGGATGCGGACGAAATTATAAATAGGAGAGAATCCTGATCTCATTCCATTCCAATTCTAATTTCTTCTGCTTCTTCTTCTCTACTGCTCTAAACAATATATCACAGAGTTGACATACTCATTACAATCTCGTGCAGATTACGTCTGTTGTATCTTGGGAGACTTTAAATAAAGTCTTAAAAAATTGTTACGACAAGTCTCAGACGAAATTTCCTTTTTCAACCGGTTAGGTTTATAATTTATTTATATATTTTTATATATACTTTTGGTTTCTGCATTGTACTGTTTCTTTAAATAGTATAACGTATGATCTATCGCTATTATTACTATAGTTGTTAGTTTGTTGTTTTAATTTAATTACGACACACCTATTATTTAAATTAGCTAATACAGACTTTCAGAGTAGTGGAAATCTGATTGATAAACTTGTGAGACGAGTTTATTATTGATTAGTCTCTATTTTGGTATATTAGACATTTAACACTCTTTTGGCTTTTCTTATATTAGATTTGCAAGAGAAATTAAATATAATATTGCTTATAAATAGATACTTTCAAATCTTTATTGGGATGTTATTGGGATTTTAATGATTGAATATGGAGGGAAGCGAGGGCGAGGACGTCGAGATCTTTAATCACAGACATGGAAAGGACCAGCTTTGAAAAGCATGAGACAGAGGAGGGAGGCATGCACGAAGCGCCCTTCAGTTAGGACCAAGTATATGAATGTACATTGGGTGGGGGGAGGGGGTTGTCGCCTGGTCGATAGCACTGGTGGCTGTACTGTTCGTACACGATTTCGAAGATTGGATTCTTGATTGCTGCCATGGTTGCTGGCTCTCTTGAGAGGTTTAGGTCATCGTTTGGTTTTGAGGTTAGGGTGTCATTGGCATACCCTACAACCAACAAAATTGTCATTGGTAACATACTGTATAACCTGGTGTTCAACATAATACCATAAACTCTCGGTTAATTAGTGGCTGTAAAGAGAAATAAAACATGATCTATGAAACTATAGACAACAAAATGATAACACAACGAGCTCCTTTATAATTTAACATTTATCGACCCAATTAAACCCAAGCCATTCATTTCTACTTTCTTAATTAAGGTTCAATAACTTAATTTTATGTGGTGATATATAATATACTTGAACACATGGCCCATGAAGGTTGGAACAAAAAATATGCTTTAGAAAAATGAATTGCGATAAAACTATCAAATTTTAGTAGGAACTTATGCTGAGGGAGATTGTTTTAGAAGGGAAGCAATTAGTCCCACATCACCAAAATTTTTTTACTATTCCTAGGTATATAGGAATGGTTGGCTTAGGATATTGTGAATTAAATTGATATGGGCATGATTATGATTGCATGGGGGCTTGGGTATATGGGCTTGGGCCTATGCATTATTATTATGGGTCAAAGATGGGCACTTGGGGCATGTGGGCGCGTGCGTGACCGTACGGAAAAGGTGTGACTGCTGGCAACAGTCATTTTTTTTTTAATTTTTTGATTTTTTGAATTTAAACAGATGGACGCGCCTGTTCAAACGGTCGCACCTGTTCGCCTGCTATATATAGCCATCAACCCATACCAGTCCGATCATCTTCTTCCTTCCTCATTCTCTCCATACGCGCTCTGTTTTATTCTACAACCAATAAAAACATCCCACTGAACTCACAGGCATTGCTACGCCTCTGAGTTCTGGTTTTGTTGTATCCTGGGAAGCAGTCTGCATTCTACCCTGTTAGAAAACTAGACTGTAGTGGGGCAGATATTGCTTTAAGGACAGCGCGCCTCAAAACCATACGCTTCAACTATATTCTGCACAAAATTTTTCAACAATCTTAAAGCAATATCAGCAATGGAAAACAGTGCAGAATCAGCATTCAAAATCATGAACCAGGACTTCGTCAGGCTGGACAGAATGGACGGAACCAATTTCACGAGATGGCAGGACAAGATGAAGTTTCTTCTCACCACTCTCAAAGTCTCATACGTTCTGGATGAGAATCTTCCACCAATTCCTCCTCCGACAGATAAAGATACCGACGAACTGAAGAAACAGAGGATGAAACGCGAGGAAGATGAACTGCTATGCCGAGGCCACATACTTAACACGCTATCAGATCGTTTGCATGATCTCTACACTCCGCTGAAATCGCCTAAAGAAATTTGGGATGCACTGGAAGAAAAATACAAAACCGAGAAAGTTGGAACAGATAAGTTTTTTACTTTGCAATATTTTGAATTTGAAATGAAAGACGATATCTCTGTTATGGACCAGATGCATGATTTACAAGTTCTGGTTGGAAAACTTGCCGATTTAAAAGTGCAAATTCCAGAATCGATTCAAGTGGGGGCTATCATTGCTAAACTTCCACTTAGTTGGAATAATTATCGTAAAAAGCTCCTACACATGACTGAAGAACTCACGTTGGAAAGGATTGGAAAACACATACGGATTGAAGAGGAGAATAGAATTCGCGATGGTGTTTTTCCACCAAACAACGTGAACAACGTGAATTCTGGAAAAAAGAGGAAGAAAGGTCAAAATCAGAACTTTAAGCCAAATAAGAAAAGCAAGTCTGGAACCAAATCTAATCCAAAAGACAAGAAGAATGGGGCTTGCTACAACTGTGGCAAACTTGGCCATTACAAACGAGAGTGCAGGGCTCCTCCAAAACAGAATAAAGCACAATCTGGAAATGCAAATAGGGTTCAGAATGAAGAAGTGCAGGAAATCATTGCGATGGTTTCAGATTTACAAATTGGTATGATAACCGATGTGCACTTGGCAATTTCTGAAACAAAAACTTCAGATTGGTGGTTTGATTCCGGCGCAACAGTTCACGTTTGCAATAATAAAGATCTGTTCAAGACATATAAGGAGGTTGCAGAACAAGAAGTGATCATGGGTAATGGGAATGCAGCAAAAGTTCTAGGAAAAGGAACTGTCGAGATTCAATTTACTTCTAATAAGAAGATTACGCTCACGAATGTGCTGCATGTTCCTGATATCAAAAAGAACCTTGTCTCTGCATCAATCTTATGCAAAAGCGGTGTCAAATCTGTCTTAGAGGCTAATAGTTTAATTCTATCCAAAAATGGCATGTTTGTGGGTAAATGTTATGCATGTAATGGGATGTTCAAACTCAGTATTAATGAAATAAAAGAATGTTCTGCTTATATTATTGATTCTTTACCGTTATGGCATGCACGTTTAGGGCATTTAAACTATAAATATTTAAAGTATATGGCAGAACATGGTCTTATTTCTGTTACTAATGATAAACATGATGAATGCGAAATATGTATACAAGCCAAGATTACAAAGAAACCATTCCCAAGTGTTGAAAGAAATTCGAAACTTTTGGATTTAATTCATTCCGATATATGTGAATTAAATGGAGTTTTAACCAGAGGTGGATAAAGGTATTTCATTACCTTTATTGATGATTTTTCTAAATACACATGTGTGTATTTACTCAGAAATAAAGATGAAGCTTTTGACATGTTCAAGCGCTATAAAACAGAAGTTGAAAATCAGAAGGGTAGGAAAATAAAGGTCCTACGTAGTGATAGAGGAGGAGAATACTTCTCCACTGAATTTTCTAACTTCTACGAAGAACATGGAATTATTCATCAGCATACTGCACCATACACGCCACAACAAAATGGATTGGCTGAAAGAAAAAATAGAACTCTGGTTGATATGGTAAATTCTATGTTATTAAATGCTAAATTACCACTTAATTTGTGGAGGGAAGCATTGTTGTCTGCATGTCATTTGCATAATAGAATCACTTCAAGGAAAACTAAAGTTTCTCCTTATGAACTATGGAATGGTCGAAAACCTAATCTACGGTATCTAAAGGTGTGGGGGTGTATTGCTTTCTATAGGGTGACTGATCCAAGGCGGACTAAATTAGGTCCAAGAGCATTGAAAAGTTTGTTTGTAGGATATGCTGAAAACTCTAAAGCATACAGACTACTAGATTTATCCTCAAACACAATTGTTGAATCAAGGGATGTTGAGTTTATTGAAAATAAATTCAAGGATGATTCAACCACAAATCAACCATTAAATCCCAACACCACCCAAACACCACTGGATGTTTCTACACCTTCTGCTAGCAATAAAAGTAAAATAACAGAAGAACAAACAGAAATGAAAAGGACACAAAGAATCAGGAAAGAGAAATCTTTTGGTCCAGATTTTATATCATCTCAAGCTATAGCGTTTCTTGTAGAAGGAACCCGAGATGAAGTTACTAATAAAATTCCTATTGTACTAAATATAGAGGATGATCCAAAAACATACAAAGAAGCTATAACTTCTAGAGATTCTGCTTTTTGGAAGGAGGCAATTAATGATGAAATGAATTCAATTTTATCAAACAATACTTGGGTCTTGGTAGACTTGCCTCAAGGGTCAAAACCTATTGGTTGCAAATGGGTGTTTCGAAGAAAACTTAATAACGATGGTAGTGTGCAAACTTTCAAAGCTAGATTAGTAGCCAAGGGTTTTCGGCAAAAGGAAGGAATTGATTTCTTTGACACTTATGCTCCGGTTGCAAGAATTACATCAATTCGAGTACTAATAGCATTAGCATCAATCTATCAGTTGCATATCCACCAAATGGATGTCAAAATGGCCTTCCTTAATGGTGAACTTAATGAAGAAATTTACATGGAACAACCAGAGGGTTTTATCCTTCCTGGAAATGAAAGAAAAGTTTGCAAACTAACAAAATCGTTATACGGATTAAAACAGGCACCAAAACAGTGGCACGAAAAATTTGACTCAATTATACTCCAAAATGGTTTTACATGTAATAGTGCCGACAAATGTATCTACTCCAAATTCACAAAGGAATATGGAGTAAGCATTTGTTTATATGTAGATGATTTATTAATATTCGGTACTAACATGAAAGGGATACAAGACACCAAGAATTATTTAACTTCAAAATTTAAAATGAAAGATTTGAATGAAGCTGATACAATTCTGGGTATAAAAGTTAGTAAAGTTAGTGGGGGCTATGCACTAAGTCAATCACATTATATTCAAAAGGTGCTTCAGAAGTTTGGACATCTAAAAATTAAGGATGCAAGTACCCCAATAGACTCGAGTATCAATCTCAATAAAAATGAAGAGAGATGTATTGCTCAACTCGAATACGCAAGCGCTATTGGAAGTGTAATGTATGCAATGCATTGTACAAGACCTGACATAGCATATGCAATATGCAAACTTGCACGATATACTAGCAATCCGGCATAGATCATTGGAAAGCAATTGAAAAATTACTTGGTTATCTCAAAAGAACCAGTAATCTAGGACTTGTTTACAATGGATTTCCAAGTGTATTGGAAGGGTATACTGATGCAAGTTGGATAACTAGCGCTGTTGATAATAAATCTACCTCGGGTTGGATTTTCACATTAGGTGGAGGTGCTATTTCTTGGGCATCAAAGAAACAAACCTGCATTTCGCACTCCACAATGGAATCAGAATTTATAGAACTTGCTGCAGCCGGGAAGGAGGCAGAATGGCTAAGAAATATGTTACTGGATATCAAGCTATGGCCGAAGCCAATGCCAGCTATATTATTACGATGCGATAGTCAAGCTACTATGTCAAGAGCATATAGTAACATATACAATGGGAAATCAAGACATATAAGCCTTAGACATGAATATGTAAGACAAATAATAAATGATGGAATAATTACTATTGTCTACATAAGATCCAGCAATAATTTGGCAGACCCATTCACAAAAGCTCTAACTAGAGAAATGATAAGATCCACATCAGTCGGAATGGGACTTAAACCCTGTATTAATCAATGATAGCGGAAACCCAACTTTAATATTAATTAGCTTAATTTTAAGGTTTAATGGGTAATAACAAACTATCATATGATTGGAAAGGCACTAAGTCAAATTAGTGAAAACTGTTACAGGAATGAAGAGGCCGAGTTGAATAACTCTTAATAAAGTTCTAATTGGTCTGGTAACAGAGACATTAAAAAGGAAAAGAACTTTACCTTTATGAACTTGGAAGTGGTGCCCCTTCTAAGCAAGAGTTTATAGGGTTTGCTTTTGTAAAAGTTCATTAAGCTGGGATGGAGCACATGGCCATAACGGTGCTCACAGGTAGGGAAATTTATTGGTAAATTGAAATCGCGTGTGTAATATTTCCGACTTTATAGCTCATAGGAGACTCGGTTTAAGTTAAGACCACCCAGCTCTTCTTTAGAGTCCTGAGATATTAACACTAATGTGTGGTTTAATCGAATAGATACCACATATGATGCGTAATCTCAAACTACAATAAGACTGAACATCATCGATAAAACAATCTAGTGGGGGATTGTTGAGGGAGATTGTTTTAGAAGGGAAGCAATTAGTCCCACATCACCAAATTTTGTTTACTATTCCTAGGTATATAGGAATGGTTGGCTTAGGATATTGTGAATTAAATTGATATGGGCTTGATTATGATTGCATGGGGGCTTGGGTATGTAGGCTTGGGCCTATGCATTATTATTATGGGTCAAAGATGGGCACTTGGGCACTTGGGCACTTGGGGCACGTGGGCGCGTGCGTGATCGTACGGAAAAGGTGTGACTATTGGCAACAGTCTTTTTTTTTTTTGAATTTAAACAGATGGACGCGTCTTTTCAAACGGTCGCACATGTTCGCCTGCTATATATAGCCATCAACCCATACCAGTCCGATCATCTTCTTCCTTCCTCATTCTCTCCATACGCTCTCTGTTTTATTCTACAACCAATAAAAACATCACACTGAACTCACAGGCATTGCTACGCCTCTGAGTTCTGGTTTTGTTGTATCCTGGGAAGCAATCTGCATTCTACCCTGTTAGCAAACTAGACTGTAGTGGGGGCATATATTGCTTTAAGGACAGCGATTACGCGCCTCAAAACCATACGCTTCAACTATATTCTGCACAAAATTCTTCAACAATCTTAAAGCAATATTAGCAATGGAAAACGGTGCAGAATCAGCATTCAAAATCATGAACCAGGACTTCGTCAGGCTGGACAGAATGGACGGAACCAATTTCACGAGATGGCAAGACAAGATGAAGATTCTTCTCACCACTCTCAAAGTCTCATACATTCTGGATGAGAATCTTCCACCAATTCCTCCTCCGACAGATAAAGATACCGACGAACTGAAGAAACAGAGGATGAAACGCGAGGAAGATGAACTGCTATGCCGAGGCCACATACTTAACACGCTATCAGATCGTTTGTATGATCTCTACACTCCGCTGAAATCGCCTAAAGAAATTTGGGATGCACTGGAAGAAAAATACAAAACCGAGAAAGTTGGAACAGATAAGTTTCCTACTTTGCAATATTTTGAATTTGAAATGAAAGACGATATCTCTGTTATGGACCAGATGCATGATTTACAAGTTCTGGTTGGAAAACTTGTCGATTTAAAAGTGCAAATTCCAGAATCGATTCAAGTGGGGGCTATCATTGCTAAACTTCCACCTAGTTGGAATAATTATCGTAAAAAGCTCCTACACATGACTGAAGAACTCACGTTGGAAAGGATTAGAAAACACATACGGATTGAAGAGGAGAATAGAATTCGCGGTGGTGTTTTTCCACCAAACAACGTGAACAACGTGAATTCTGGAAAAAAGAGGAAGAAAGGTCAAAATCAGAACTTTAAGCCAAATAAGAAAAGCAAGTCTGAAACCAAATCTAATCCAAAAGACAAGAAGAACGGGGCTTGCTACAACTGCGGCAAACTTGGCCATTACAAACGAGAGTGCAGGGCTCCTCCGAAACAGAATAAAGCACAATCTGGAAATGCAAATATGGTTCAGAATGAAGAAGTGCAGGAAATCATTGCGATGGTTTCGGATTTACAAATTGGTATGATAACCGATGTGCACTTGGCAATTTCTGAAACAAAAACTTCAGATTGGTGGTTTGATTCCGGCGCAACAGTTCACGTTTGCAATAATAAAGATCTGTTCAAGACATATAAGGAGGTTGCAGAACAAGAAGTGATCATGGGTAATGGGAATGCAGCAAAAGTTCTAGGAAAAGGAACTGTCGAGATTCAATTTACTTCTAATAAGAAGATTACGCTCACGAATGTGCTACATGTTCCTGATATCAAAAAGAACCTTGTCTCTGCATCAATCTTATGCAAAAGCGGTGTCAAATCTGTCTTAGAGGCTAATAGTTTAATTCTATCCAAAAATGGCATGTTTGTGGGTAAAGGTTATGCATGCAATGGGATGTTCAAACTCAGTATTAATGAAATAAAAGAATGCTCTGCTTATATTATTGATTCTTTACCTTTATGGCATGCTCGTTTAGGGCATTTAAACTATAAATCTTTAAAGTATATGGCAAAACATGGTCTTATTTCTGTTACTAATGATAAACATGATAAATGCGAAATATGTATACAAGCCAAGATTACAAAGAATCCATTACCAAGTGTTGAAAGAAATTCAAAACTTTTGGATTTAATTCATTCCGATATATGTGAATTAAATGGAGTTTTAACCAGAGGTGGAAAAAGGTATTTCATTACCTTTATTGATGATTTTTCTAAATACACATGTGTGTATTTACTCAGAAATAAAGATGAAGCTTTTGACATGTTCAAGCGCTATAAAACAGAAGTTGAAAATCAGAAGGGTAGGAAAATAAAGGTCCTACGTAGTGATAGAGGAGGAGAATACTTCTCCACTGAATTTTCTAACTTCTGCGAAGAACATGGAATTATTCATCAGCATACTGCACCATACACGCCACAACAAAATGGGTTGGCTGAAAGAAAAAATAGAACTCTGGTTGATATGGTAAATTCTATGTTATTAAATGCTAAATTACCACTTAATTTGTGGGGGGAAGCATTGTTGTCTGCATGTCCTTTGCATAATAGAATCACTTCAAGGAAAACTAAAGTTTCTCCTTATGAACTATGGAATGGTCGAAAACCTAATCTACGGTATCTAAAGGTGTGGGGGTGTATTGCTTTCTATAGGGTGACTGATCCAAGGCGGACTAAATTAGGTCCAAGAGCATTGAAAAGTTTGTTTGTAGGATATGCTGAAAACTCTAAAGCATACAGACTACTAGATTTATCCTCAAACACAATTGTTGAATCAAGGTATGTTGAGTTTATTGAAAATAAATTCAAGGATGATTCAACCACAAATCAACCATTAAATCCCAACACCATCCAAACACCACTGGATGTTTCTACACCTTCTGCTAGTAATAAAAGGAAAATAACAGAAGAACAAACAGAAATGAGAAGGACACAAAGAATCAGGAAAGAGAAATCTTTTGGTCCAGATTTTATATCATCTCAAGCTATAGCGTTTCTTGTAGAAGGAACCCGAGATGAAGTTACTAATAAAATTCCTATTGTACTAAATATAGAGGATGATCCAAAAACATACAAAGAAGCTATAACTTCTAGAGATTCTGCTTTTTGGAAGGAGGCAATTAATGATGAAATGAATTCAATTTTATCAAACAATACTTGGGTCTTGGTAGATTTGCCTCAAGGGTCAAAACCTATTGGTTGCAAATGGGTGTTTCGAAGAAAACTTAATAACGATGGTAGTGTGCAAACTTTCAAAGCTAGATTAGTAGCCAAGGGTTTCGGCAAAAGGAAGGAATTGATTTCTTTGACACTTATGCTCCGGTTGCAAGAATTACATCAATTCGAGTACTAATAGCATTAGCATCAATCTATCAGTTGCATATCCACCAAATGGATGTCAAAACGGCCTTCCTTAATGGTGAACTTAATGAAGAAGTTTACATGGAACAACCAGAGGGTTTTATCCTTCCTGGAAATGAAAGAAAAGTTTGCAAACTAACAAAATCGTTATATGGATTAAAACAGGCACCAAAACAGTGGCACGAAAAATTTGACTCAATTATACTCCAAAATGGTTTTACATGTAATAGTGCCGACAAATGTATCTACTCCAAATTCACAAAGGAATATGGAGTAATCATTTGTTTATATGTAGATGATTTATTAATATTCGGTACTAACATGAAAGGGATACAAGACACCAAGAATTATTTAACTTCAAAATTTAAAATGAAAGATTTGAATGAAGTTGATACAATTCTGGGTATAAAAGTTAGTAAAGTTAGTGGGGGCTATGCACTAAGTCAATCACATTATATTCAAAAGGTGCTTCAGAAGTTTGGACATCTAAAAATTAAGGATGCAAGTACCCCAATAGACTCGAGTATCAATCTCAATAAAAATGAAGAGAGATGTATTGCTCAACTCGAATACGCAAGCGCTATTGGAAGTGTAATGTATACAATGCATTGTACAAGACCTGACATAGCATATGCAATATGCAAACTTGCACGATATACCAGCAATCCCGGCATAGATCATTGGAAAGCAATTGAAAGATTACTTGGTTATCTCAAAAGAACCAGTAATCTAGGACTTGTTTACAATGGATTTCCAAGTGTATTAGAAGGGTATACTGATGCAAGTTGGATAACTAGCGCTGGTGATAATAAATCTACCTCGGGTTGGATTTTCACATTAGGTGGAGGTGCTATTTCTTGGGCATCAAAGAAACAAACCTGCATTTCGCACTCCACAATGGAATCAGAATTTATAGCACTTGCTGCAGCCGGGAAGGAGGCAGAATGGCTAAGAAATATGTTACTGGATATCAAGCTATGGCCGAAGCCAATGCCAGCTATATTATTACGATGCGATAGTCAAGCTACTATGTCAAGAGCATATAGTAACATATACAATGGGAAATCAAGACATATAAGCCTTAGACATGAATATGTAAGACAAATAATAAATGATGGAATAATTACTATTGTCTACATAAGATCCAGCAATAATTTGGCAGACCCATTCACAAAAGCTCTAACTAGAGAAATGATAAGATCCACATCAGTCGGAATGGGACTTAAACCCTGTATTAATCAATGATAGCGGAAACCCAACTTTAATATTAATTAGCTTAATTTTAAGGTTTAATGGGTAATAACAAACTATCATATGATTGGAAAGGCACTAAGTCAAATTAGTGAAAACTGTTACAGGAATGAAGAGGCTGAGTTGAATTACTCTTAATAAAGTTCTAATTGGTCTGGTAACAGAGACATTAAAAAGGAAAAGAACTTTACCTTTATGAACTTGGAAGTGGTGCCGCTTCTAAGAAAGAGTTTATAGGGTTTGCTTTTGTAAAAGTTCATTAAGCTGGGATGGAGCACATGGCCATAACGGTGCTCACAGGTAGGGAAATTTATTGGTAAATTGAAATTGCGTGTGTAATATTTCCGACTTTATAACTCATAGGAGACTCGGTTTAAGTTAAGACCACCCATCTCTTCTTTAGAGTCCTGAGATATTAACACTAATGTGTGGTTTAATCGAATAGATACCACATATGATGCTAATCTCAAACTAAAATAAGACTGAACGTCATCGATAAAACAATCTAGTGGGGGATTGTTGAGGGAGATTGTTTTAGAAGGGAAGCAGTTAGTCCCACATCACCAAATTTTGTTTACTATTCCTAGGCATATAGGAATGGTTGGCTTAGGATATTGTGAATTAAATTGATATGGGCTTGATTATGATTGCATGGGGGCTTGGGTATGTGGGCTTGGGCCTATGCATTATTATTATGGGTCAAAGATGGGCACTTGGGCACTTGGGGCACGTGGGCGCGTGCGTGACCGTACGGAAAAGGTGTGACTGTTGGCAACAGTCATTTTTTTTTAAATTTTTTGAATTTAAACAAATGGACGCGTCTGTTCAAACGGTCGCACATGTTCGCCTGCTATATATAGCCATCAACCCATACCAGTCCGATCATCTTCTTCCTTCCTCATTCTCTCCATACGCGCTCTGTTTTATTTTACAACCAATAAAAACATCCCACTGAACTCACAGGCATTGCTACGCCTCTGAGTTCTGGTTTTGTTGTATCCTGAGAAGTAATCTGCATTCTACCCTGTTAGCAAACTAGACTGTAGTGGGGGCAGATATTGTTTTAAGGACAGCGATTACGCGCCTCAAAACCATACGCTTCAACTATATTCAGCACAAAATTCTTCAACAACTTAACCCATAAAGATAAGATATTTGAGGTCCATGCCGTGTTCTATGCATCACAACACATTTACCATAGAGGATAGCCATTTGAGCCATTTTGAGAGATATTCGGCATTTTCGCTCAGAAAATACGGATGTAATGACTTACTTAAATGCTAATTCCATAAGCAACTAGTTTTGTAAACCTATGAAATAAAAATAAAAGCTCATACAGTGACCCTAAGGATTCATTTGGTCTCCATTTGTTACAACTGTGTAGAAATTTACTGAGTAAAAGTAGCAAAAATGAAAAATCGATAGTAAAAATGAATGTTGTACCAATATTTAGTTTCTCTTGCAAATCTAATATAAACACAAGGCCGATGCTGTTGTGATTGAGTAATGTTATAGAGCTTTTTTTCCTCCTAATACACAATGTGTATATATATTTATGTACACACACATATATTTATATGTCTGTATGTACATACGTACATATATATAATACGATGGTCTTTATTTTGATCTTTTGACTAATTTTATAATATGAAGTCACACATGACTATCTATTAGCAGCAATCAAATTGTAGATTTATTTCTAGTGGATGAAGTAAAAAGTTTTAGTTCTTAGTTATATTTTCATAGATCAAGCAGCTCTGGGCTTTTGCATTTAGTACTTCCGTTTGCTTCTGACTCATATATGTAAAAATCAATCACAAATACACATACATATACACATACATATTGCATACGTGTCTGTATATACACGTATATATGTCTGTATATACGTGTATATACAGACATACACATACACACATACATATTGCATTAGAATGATTAATAATTGTCATCTCTTCATGTTTGTGTATTTTTCATGCATCTAACAATATTTTTTTATAGTCATTATATTTCAAGATATTGCCATCTCTGGACTATTTCTTTCATATGGACAGAATTTAAGGAGATACATGGAGTTTTTTGTTTAGCTTTTAATTAAAATGTTTGCCCACAATCCTGGCTGAGACCTCTAAAATCTCAAGTTATGTCTATTATAGTTTCCAACAGGGTGAATATATCTTGAATCATTTACAAGAAAAATCAGGCATTTCAGAGTATGAAATGATGCCATGGTTTGCATATGCAACATCAAGATTATTTACTGTGTCTATGCATTTAGTTCAGGTTAGTAGAATATAAGCATGCCAGAAAAAATTATGTTTATTTGCCATGACAAGTATTGGCTAACTTTAAAGTCAGTACATATACTGAATATAAGCATTCTTATCCCAGCATAAATGTTTGTATGATACTTGACACTCAAAATATGTATGGATGGTTAAGCTTAGCCATAACTGATATGCATATTTCATCCAACTTGCATAACATTTTAGATTTTTTATTATATACTTTGCTTTCAGGTTACAACGTTCCAATATCATCACGTTGAATGTCATTTTAACTTCACGAAAAATGTATCAATGACTTAACGGTTTATAGAATTATATACTTCAGCTACTGCTGAAAATGAGCTCTGCAATTTACTATTGTCTTTTAGAGTCATTATATATAATATAATGAATAATGTGGATAATTAGTTTATTTATGTTTCCATTTTTAAAATTGAAGATAAGAATTCTCAAGAAAGAGGGAGAATATTTAATACAATTTGATTAGAATATACAAGAACCATTTGATAGTATTTTCCTGAGTTATTATATCATTTACTACTTTTTACGAAGAAGAAGCAGACGTGGCTTTGATACACCCAAATGGAGCAAGTCAGGCAAAGAAAGCATAGAATTCACCAAAAATGGGTTGTGCATTGTTCCCAAGGACGCCAAGTTGTCTAGATACCTAGGAAATAGCAAGGAAATACAATCTAATAGCATAATCTCCGATGGATTGGCGATCACATGCTGAATCAGAAATGGAGAAAATGTGGAAAATCATATCGGTAAGGTAATGTACATTTTATTACATGAGCTCACTCTTAAACACCATTTGCATGTAACAAATCTTTAACTGAAACATAAGCAGAAGCAAAATGAACATATGTTGCTCTTACCGAACTTAATACATTGTATTTCTACATAAACGCTATTCATTTTCATCACAATTAATATGAACTTAAATTCATTTACTTATGATGCATAATTTTTACATATCATAAAGATTCAAAATATGAAAATATATAGTCGAGTCTCGTTTGTATCATTACAATGATAAGCAACTATAACTTGTTGACGTTGTGAAAAATAAGTGAACTTCCAATATTCTTGTCTCTGCTTTTGCATAACATTAACTATGTCTAAGTTAGTTTTAGTGGCAACGGTTGTTAATGCAATTGTATGATGTTACACTACCATGTATAGTAATATGGTATATAGATTATAATAAGAAATCTGATCTCCTTGTAAGAAATATGCTTATCAGATGTGTTATTGAAGTGGTCTTGTGAAGAAAATTATGATTATTTCATTTGTACTTTTAAATTCTTTGTTCACTAACGACTGTCAAGCAAAGAATTCACCGCTTAATTCTTAGTAGCAATTATGAGTTGACTTTAAGATGATGTAACATTATCAATTGAATTAAAATGACGTATCTTTCATAGTGTTTTCATGAAGAATCATCCATTTTTTCGTTTAGTCACACCCTTTAGCTCTTATGCACCGTATGACATCAAAATCTATATTTTCCAAAAATTTAAACCTTGAGCCTGTCAAACCTGAAAATGGTAATGACATGTATAAGGTTTAAATGTAAGTCAACTCATATAAATTATGATGATCGGCAAAAGACTAGGGGAAATTCAGATCATTGGGAAAACATCACGATATGGGACTTTACTCGATATGTGGCAAAGCTCTTCGAAAATACAAGTGTAAAGTTTGATTCTATATGTTTTTCTTGAAATTCTACTTATAATTTAACTTATTCTTTTTTCATTTGAAGAATACTATTGATTGACATGCCGAAGATATTCCACATATCCCTAAAATAAAATACGCGCTCCTAAAAAGACTCTCTAAAAAGATCAGGAACAATAGGGCTGAGCAAAAATGTAAATTTTACAATCCATATGTGGGTTTACCATCACGTTTCACATGTGAAGATGATCGCGTGTCTAATGAACAATGGAAGAAAATGGTCAACTATCAGGACAATGATCAAAAAAATAAAGTCTTTTTGTGTTTCTTGTTCTTTTCTCGTAATCTTGGTTTTGGTATTTATCCTTTTTTTTACGTTATTAATTGAAATGTGTTAGAATATAGAATTTGTTGTATTGGTTTTAATTAGGACATTTTATCGCATTAGTTTTATTTTCTATTACCAATAAAGTGACAGCTCAGCTGTTTGTATAAAAAGACAGTACTGGTTGTATTTCCTCGAGAAAACAGAATACAATTTAATTTTCTTCTTTACTTTTCATCATGGTATCGGAGCTATGGTATCTTGTTCTTAAATCCCAAAATTGTTTATTTCTTCTTCATATTCTTTGATCGATTTTTTTTTTGAGAATTCATTCTTAACTTCTTCTTAATATGCCTGAAGTAACCTCTGAGGATTCTACATCTCATCAAAGTAACATAAACAATGGAATCAATTTCAATGATCCTTACTATCTTACTGGAAATGATTTACCAATTCAATCGCTGACAAATTACACTTTCAATGGCAATAACTACATCAACTGGAGTCGTAGTGTGAAAATGGCATTAATTGCAAGAAACAAGGTCGGATTCATTAATGGAACCTTGACGAAGCCAGATGCAACGTCTCCTGATTATCATAAATGGATTCGCAATGATTACCTAGTGATGTCGTGGATCTGTAATTCAATGGAGAAGACGATTGCACAAGATTTTGTGTTCGTCAATTCTTCACATCATCTTTGGTCTGAGATCAAGGAAAGGTATGGTACTTCAAATATTCCTCAGATTTTTGAATTGCATCGCACTCTCACTTCGATTCAGCAAAATAATAGTTCGATTAGTGATTATTATGGCAAGATGAAACGAGTTTGGGATGAACTTCAAGTTCTTGAAGGGTATCCTGATTGCACATGTGGTGCGCTTAAATCATGTAGTTGTGACTTTCTAAAAAAAATTGTTGAGGCAGATCAAAGATTGAAACTAATACAGTTGTTGGCTGGTCTAAATAGAGCATATGATACTGTTAAGACAAATATTTTGAGTCTTGATCCTTTACCTACTCCAAATAAAGCTTATTATATGTTGCAACAAATTGAGAAACAGAACAGTCTTTCTGTTGATTCTTCTGTTGAAGTCAGTGCTTTAATGAGTAGTAAAGGAGGCTTAAAACATGGAGTTGATATTGTTAAGAAGGATTTTAAGAAGATTAAGGCAGACAAAGCAAATAAGATATGTAATCATTGCAAGGCTAAAGGTCATACAATTGATCAATGTTTCAAGCTAATCGGGTATCCTGACTGGTATCCTGGTAACAAAGGGAAGAAGTTGGCTGCGAATGTCAATGAACTTAGCTTTGGAGATGGTATTTTAAATGAACCTCTTAATTTTGGAGATTGCAGTAAGCAAACTGCTTCTGGTTCTAGTGCATCTTGTTCAAATTCACAAATAGTTGATCCAAATATGGTTTCAGCCATCTACAACGAGATTCTGAAGATGATGAACAAGAATAACAGTTCTTCTTATGAATCTGCAGTCAATTTTGCAGGTATAATTACTTCAGATGCTAAAATCGATAATCATTTTATGCATGAAAAATCTTGGATAATAGATACTGGTGCATCGGATCATATGGCATCTCATATTAGCATGTTTAGTTTCACACAAACTCTTAAAAATCCTATTAAAGTAGGTCTTCCTGATGGGTCTTATAAGTTGGTGTCAATAATTGGAACAGTGCCCGTAACACCACAAATACATCTCAAAAATGTTTTGTTTATTCCTCAATTCAAAAACAATTTGCTTTCTGTTGGAAAATTGCTTGATCATGACAACCTTGTTGCTTTGTTTCAACAAAACTCTTGTTTCTTTCAGGACCCTATAACTAAACAAATCAAGGCCACTGGTACAAGGTATGCTGGTCTGTACAGATTCAGTGAATCATCTTCCAATGTTGTTTCAATTTCTAATGTTCTTGATGATGTTTTGTTCAAAAATAAGCATGTTGCAAATTCTAGTGTCAGTATTCCTAGTTTTGATATTCTTCATGCTAGGTTGGGTCATGTTTCAACTGGAAAAATGATGCATCTATGTTGTAAACATTCTGATCATAATAAAAGTAATTTTCATTGTGAAGTTTGTGTGTTTTCTAAACATCATAAGTTGCCATTTGCATTATCAGTATCTCATGCTATTCAAAAATTTGATCTCGTTCATATGGATCTATGGGGTCCCTATAAAGTTCCTTGTTATTCTGGTGCTAGATATTTCTTGACAATTTTAGATGATCATACTAGAACTACTTGGACTCACTTGATTCAAAACAAATATCAAGTATATAGTGTGATTAGTGCTTTTCTAGCCTATGTTGATACACAGTTTGGAACAAAGGTTAAGGTTATCAGAAGTGATAATGGGACTGAGATCATCCAAGAGTCTTGTCATATTTTATTTGCTCAAAAAGGGATAGTACATCAGAGAACCATTCCTGGAAATCCTCAACAGAATGGGAGGGTTGAGAGAAAACATAGACATCTTATGGAGACTGCTAGGGCTATAAAACTTCATGCTGGTTTGCCTACAAAGTTTTAGGGAGATTGTTTGTTGTCTGCGACATATCTTGTGAATCTAATGCCCAGTTCTATCCTAAAATGGAAAACTCCTTATGAAATGTTGATGGGAAAACTACCTGATTATGACCATTTGAGAGTTATTGGATGCCTTTGTTATCCTGCAATAAAAACAAAGGATAAATTTGCTCCTAAGTCAACAAAATGTATTTTAATTGGATATCCTTATGCTCAGAAAGGATACAAGTTATTTGACTTGGATAATCATAAAATCATTTTGAGTAGGGATGTTTTATTTAAAGAGGATAATTTTCCTTTTAGAGAAGCTGATTCTCCTTCTCTTCCTATCGTTCAACCTGTTACTGGTTCTCCTTCTCTTCCTGTCGTTCAACCTGTTGTGTTTTCTGATGATAGCAGACAATACAATCCTTTATCTTCTGATAACTCTTCATCACCTTCTCATTTTATTACAAATGACATTTCTTCTCATACAAATTCTCCTCCTACACCTCAAATATCTTCACCTCAAGTATCTTCTGATTATTCTCCTACAAATATTCCTTCTACTTCTATTTCTATACCTGATGCAATTCATGTCCCTGTAAGAAAATCTAATAGGGATACTTCTCTTCCAAATAAATTTAAAGATTTTGTTGTTACTCTTCCCACTAAACACTTTTCTACATCAAAAAATGCATCTGAAGTTTCAAAATCTGCTGCTTTCAATGTGTATACTGAAAGTAGTTTGTCTCATCTTGATAAAGAATCCTTAGCTAATCTAGCCAAAATGTTATCCATTCATGAACCAAATTCTTACAATCAAGCTAAACATGATTTGAAATGGGTTGAAGCAATGAATAAAGAGATTGCTGCTTTGGAAGAAAATCAAACTTGGGAGATGACTGTATTACCACCTGGTAAACAAGCAATTGCTTGTAAATGGGTTTACAAACTTAAGTTTACATCTGATGGAACTGTTGAGAGATTTAAAGCTAGATTAGTTGCTCGCGGTGACAAACAAGTAAAAGGCAAGGATTTCAAACATACATTCAGTCCAGTTGCTAAATTTACAACTGTAAGAACTGTAATTGCACTTGCTGCTGCGTTCAACTGGGAATTGCACCAATGTGATATTAACAATGCTTTCCTTCATGGATACATTGATGAAGAGGTTTACATGTTACCACCTCCTGGATATAATGCAAAATCTGGGATGGTTTGTAAACTCAAAAGGTCTTTGTATGGATTAAAGCAAGCCTCTAGGCAGTGGAATTATGAACTATGCAAGCTGCTTTTTCGATTAGGATTTGTGAAGTCCAAGCAAGATTATTCTATGTTCACAAAGCAGCAAGGAGATGATTTTATTGTTGTTGTAACATATGTGGATGATTTGTTGATCACAGGATCAAATGTGCAGCTTATTTGTGAATTGAAACAAGTTTTACACAAAGCTTTTACAATCAAAGATTTGGGTCATCTCAAATATTTTCTTGGTATTGAGGTATCCAGATCAAAGGATGGGATTTTATTAAACCAAAGAAAGTATATTTTGGATTTGTTAAGAGATACAAATTTAGAAAATTGTGGGATTGTTGGATTCCCTCTTCCTAAAGGTCTAAAACTCAGCATTGATGAAGGACAAATAATGTCTGATCCTGAAATTTATAGAAGTATTGTTGGTAAGCTTCTTTATTTGAACATGACAAGACCTGACATCTCTTACTCTGTTCAACAGCTTAGTCAGTTTCTATCTTGTCCTAGAGTTCCTCATTTTTCAGCAGCAATCCATATCTTGAAGTATTTGAAGGGAACTATCAACTATGGTCTATTTTATCCAGCAAATACTTCTCTGAAGATGAATGCATATTGCGATGCTGACTGGGGGAATTGTATGTTTACAGCAAGATCTTTATCAGGGTATTGCATGTTTCTTGGCGATTCTCTTATTTCTTGGAAAACCAAGAAACATAAAACAGTTTCTAAAAGCTCATGCGAAGCAGAGTATAGAAGTATGAGCTATAGTGCAGGTGAACTTGTATGGTTAGATGGTTTATTAGCTGATTTGCAAGTTTAGATTCCTAAGCCAATACCAATGTATTGTAATAACAAAGCAGCGCAACATATTGCAGAAAATCCCATTTATCATGAAAGAACAAAACATCTCAAATCAGATTGCCACTACATCAGAGAAAGAGTGGAAGAAGGTCTCATTGAATTATACTATGTCAGAACAGGTTTGCAGCTAGCAGATATAATGACGAAACCACTTGGAGCTGAACAACATCGTTTTCTTTCTTCTAAGATTGGTCTTGTGTCTTCTCAGCCAAGTCCATCTTGAAGGGGGGATGTTAGAATATAGAATTTGTTGTACTGGTTTTAATTAGGACATTTTATCGCATTAGTTTTATTTTCTATTACCAATAAAGTGACAGCTCGGCTGTTTGTATAAAAAGACAGTACTGGTTGTATTTCCTCGAGAAAACAGAATACAATTTAATTTTCTTCTTTACTTTTCATCAAAATGGAAGTATTTTTTCATTGTAGTTAAGTTGAAAGAAACATCGCAAACCGTAAGAAGTTAAAGACGAGTCACATGGGTAGGTCAAAATGCTTTGTAAGACAGATAGCTGATTATGTTAGTACCGATACTTTAGTTTTTCTATATAAATTCTCCTATTCCTAGAGTCAAGTGTGCTGATTTTATATTGGGTGCTTGTTAATCGAACAACTCTTTAAAATAAATAAATATACAATTGAATTTATACCAACAAAGCATTTCATACCAATAAGTAAATATACTTGTTAATGGTCATAGTTTCATCAAGCTCAGTCTTGGTTTTGTTCTTGACTGTCACAAACGACTACATAACAAACTTTCTGTTATATTAACTGCAAAACCATCATTTTTTGCCTCAGTCGAACCTTGATCTTTTTTAAGAACTTCCACCTGTTCTTCATTTTTCACATAATTTATTTTCCTATATTTGGGTAATTTTCTTGCTTTGTGGTGCACATTTATTCTTGTGCACGGGTACAAGACCAAACCTCATCCTTAAACACAAAATTCTTCTTCTTTCAAATTTCCTACCCCATCAGCCATGGCGAGAAGTCCAGACCAACCAGCGCCTTACAATTTGGTGTCAGAGCCGATGACTGGAGCAACCCTTGATAACCGGTCAGATTCTTACTTCGCCAGCACTTGTTCTCAAATCTTTCCTCCATATCAAGATCTAGCATGGGCAAGGCAAAAGGATATCAGCTACCCATATCAAGATCCTCATCTGCCAAATCCCTACCATATGCAAATGCCTGCATTTCCTCAACCTGCACCCCAAAGACTCCCTTCAAATGCTCCAAGAACCTCTAATTTTTCATCAAGAACCACCTTACCACCAAATTATTCAAACCATTTCCAAAGCTCAAGAACTGCTGCTAACAATACCTTTAACATATCTCAAACCCAAGATTTTGAATCACCGGCATGGCTAATATTTGAATTAGAGCATTCAATCAAGATCTTGGAATCAATGAAGTTAAGCACCATAATGATGTTCATCAAATCTATCAACAAAAATATTGGTGATACTATCACTTCCCTTCAAAGCAGCCTATTAGCAACATCTCTTTCAAAGGTTGAAAAGAAAAGGATCAATGGGCTTCCTTATAGAATTTGGAATGTTTGCATCGAATTGACAAATGAATATCCGGAAGGTTATGATTTATATCTTAATGAATTCGGGCTCTTCGCTGTCATCTTGGATGAACTATTAAAGGATTCATATATTACTGATTTTTTTAGTAATTCTACACTGGCTGTTACTACTTGTGGTGTTAATATAGGATCGGTTTCATCTTATGTCCAAGATTTCCAGCAAATCAAGAACCAACCTCCAGTTGCACCACAACCAGTACCCCCAGCTGCCCCCTGTACACATTCAAGAACCTCCTCTACATAACTCATTCACCACCCTTGCCCAAGACTTCCAGCAAACTGTTGTTATACTGCAACCACCCCTTGTATACCATCAAGAACCTCTGCTGCCTAACCATATACCACTAACATTTCAGTTCCTATGCCAACAGTTCTTCACTCGGAGTTAAGAATTCCTATTCCATCACCCGTTGAATCTAATGATGAGAGTGGGAAGCCCAAATTCGAGACAGAACATGGTACAAGCAATGAAATAGAAGATAAGCATGGTGTTCTAGAAATTGTTAATGAATCAAATGAAAGCCAATTTAATTGTGAGAAAGTGGATAGGCAGATTACAACTGATGAAAATAGATAAAAGCAAAGAAGAATGATAAGAATGCTACTAAGGAATTTGCAGCTAAGTTTGTAAACGAATCATTTTTGGTTCAGATTTAACCAAAAATGGGATGATCACTACTCGTGGTTTTGAGTGGCATGTGTGTTTTAGAAAGCCTTATAATACAGAAACTATTTTCATATTCGATCCGGGCGGTGTTCCATTGGAATGCGTGAGAAGTTGAAGTGTTTAGATTGAATAGTGCAAAAAAATTCTTAAAAAAAGGGATAGGTTGATCATCCGACCTTGAGGACAAGGTCATTCTTGAAGGGGAAGGGAGATGTAACAACCACATAATGATTTCCATGATTAAAGAGGAGAAAAACTACTGCCTATGCCCAGAAATTGAAGAAAACTCCATCTTCGGCCAAGTTCATCAGAGTACATCACTGAGATCATCAGAGGTGATGCCTGGTGGTGCCATAAGTGTGTCAAGTCTCTGTCAAGTGCTCTAGGAGTTGAAGACAAGGCCTGAGGTTGAAGCTATTAGTGTGTGCATATGGGTGTGTGCGCACATGCATACCAGATACTGTCAGATTATGTGTCTGCATTGAGTGGTATGTAATTGCAGATGGATTTGTATTAGATCTGTATTGGGTTTTTTGAGATGGTTTAAGTCCAGTTGTATGTGTGCCTATAAATAAGGATGTACATGCACTGGCCATAGGTGTGAAGAAAAACTGAAAGCAATAAAATTCATTTTCATTTGTTACAGTATTGTGTAGATTACAATCTTCCATTTCCAGTTTTTCTGTTTACTGCTGTTCATTTCTTTTTTAAATCCTCGGATTAAACTTTTCTGCAGTTCAATTTCTGTTGTTGTAGTTAATTTCTTTTTTGCTGTTCCATTTTTCTTTTCTTTTTACTAGTTGAATCTTAATTTTAGAATCTCTGTTCAGCAATATTCAATCTTTTGTGAATCTGTATAATGTTCTTGAATCTATCTTTTACTTTGAGTTGAAATATCTTGTTCTTTGGTTCACTGGTTATTTGTAACCTGCAGATTGCTAATCCTCAGTTCTTGCTCATAAATCTTTAGATTTTCATATCTGTTCTTTCATGTTCTGTTGTACAATTGGTTTCTGCCTAAACACAATACCCTGTCATGTTTTCCCGAGAAAATTCTGCATTTTTTCCTACTTTTCTTCGAGTCATAGTTTCATCAAGCTAAGTCTTGGTTTTGTTCTTGACTGCCACAAACCACTGCATAACAAATTTCTGTTATATTAACTGCAAAACCATCATTCTTTGCCTCAGCCGAATCTTGATCTTCTTTAAGAACTTCCACCCGTTCTTCATTTTTCACATAATTTCTTTTCCTATATTTGAGAAATTTTCTTGCTTTGTGGTGCATATTTATTCCTATGCACGGGTACAAGAACAAAACCTCATTCTTAAACACAAAATTCTTCTTCTTCCAAATTTCCTACCCCATCAGCCATGGCGAGAAGTCCAGACCCACCAGCGCCTTACATTTCCCTTCCACTATTCTTCCTGCGGCTAGCCTCAACTACGAGTAATTTTTTTATCAGTTGATTGGTTAGAAATCGATTAGCGCTTGACTTATATTTGTTAGTGATATTGGTTTGTGTCTCTGATTGGTTTAAAAAATATATTGTATTTGTGTCCTATAAAACAATTAAAAATGTTACTGGTTAGTTAAATTTAAAGTGTGTATCAAATGTTCATATTTTTTTATATTTCCAGTGTGATATATGTGATAGATGGATTAGATTTTATTTAGTTCAGGAGAATGACTCTATTTTGACTCACAGAGTACAATTAAGCTTGAATTTTTCCAGTGTGTTGCTTCTTATTATATGGAATGTGTTAAGCATTAGCGCATCAGTTCTATGGATCCGACACAGTAGCTTGTTTTCTCATCTAGAACTGTGGTTTGGTGCAAATCTTTGAACAGCTAACTGCATATTTTTCAGTGACATATATAGTTGATAAAAAAAGAAGTGAAATTACTGTAAAGTTGGTCACAAGTGATACTTGGTTAGAAACAGTGCAGTCATTGGATTGTAATTTCTAGTGTAAGATAGTACTGGGCATTCAGTTGAAACTTGGATGTATATATAGGTCACACCAAGGTTACGATAAATGAATTATTGTACTCCAGTTTGACATTTAAAAGGTTGTGACGACCTACATTTCGAAAGGTTTTAATCGACAATAATCTACACATGTCTAATTTAAACAATCCGAAACATAGATAATCATTGAGGTTAATTAAGAAAAAAAAACAAACACAGAATCTCACAGCGGAACGATAAAATATAATAATCAATTAAACAGTTCATGAAGTTGTTTACTATACATTTGATTATAATTTATACAAAATTTATCAGAGTTATACATATACAACAGAACAAAATATAATGCAGCGGAACAACATGATGCTGAGAATAATATTAGTACTAATATACCTAATCTTTGTCTTCGTCCTTCAGAGAATAAACTTCGACAAGCTGAAAAACTCAGGACTGATCCGAGCGTAATGAAAAGACAAAATACTCGAGTCAGGACTAGAATATCCTTATGTAAGTCAAATCAATATCGCATATAACATGAGTGTAATAGCATCGGAAATTTTTTACGGGCTTTCACATCTCATATCCAGTGTATAACATGCGTGGAATAACTCAAGAGATGTTACGGGATTTTCCATCTCTTAAGAATCCATCAAAATATTTATATGTAGTATAATATGCTACATATATAATGTCTAATCAATAAAATAAATATTTTTCTTAGCCTTAAGGCTTTACATTAATCCCCCTTAACGCGTTTTTAAGCATTGTCGTACAGTTTGCATTTGACACCACCAATAGCTTGTCGGTAGTCAGGGATGCGCCGTCATATGACAACACTAAACCAAAATTGTAGGGATCTCGTATAGGGATAAAAGTACGACAAGACACGTTAGGCAATGTCCAAGATAGGATACTACCAGTTTACCCTTCCCGGCTGGTGGTAACGCATCATAACCATGATCGCCCACCACGTCCAACACTTCCAAAATCCGAGGGTACGCACTAATCAATCACAATGTAAACGATGGTAATATGAAGAAATGTGTCTACTCGGGGTAGCTAACCCACTTGACTGGTATGGCTCCTCTTTTAGTCATTTCAAATTGGCTGGCTAATCCATCATCGTTCTCTTTCTTCAAATTCAGCAAACGTACACCAAATCCAACCACTTCGTTCTGGACCATCATTCCACATACACAGTTGTTAAAGTGGTTCCGGTATCGACAGAGAGTATGCCCGTATCCGGCCTCGGTCGTTTTAACAACCAAACGTCGTTTAACACACCGGTTGGTACTTTCACATTTCGAAAACAGTTTATACTTAATATCAAAATATCATATTCGCTTCAAAATTAAATGCATTTCAAAATCTTCATATTTACACAAAATATACTATTTCAATTCAAAATCATTTTCGCCTTAATATCTCGATTTCAGTTCCAAATTGTTTCAAATTTACATTTGGGTTATAACTTCATTCGACCCAATTCGTATTAAACCCAAGATTTAAATATAAGCATTCCACCTTTCTGACCAGTTTGAATTTTTGAGAAAATAGTTTAAATAATTTTATATAGTTTAAATAATTAAAATATTTAAAACTAGTTTAATTGGTTAAAATAGTTAAAAATAATTTAAATGGTTAAAATAGTTAAAAATAGTTTAAATGGTTAAAATAGTTTAACTATTAAAATGGTTTATACAGCAAAATAGTTTGGAAAATCCAAAATGATTTGAATATTTAAAAAGATAAATTTAAATAGTTTATATCAAATAATTTATTTGAAAATAGTTCTAAAGTCAAACTGATTCAATTTCCAAATTTTCCAATTCAAATCACTTTTAAATTTCCATTTCGATTTTTATCAATTCCGAGTTCGATTTTCAAAACATCGATTCAAAATACTTAAATCAAATTTACTTTCAATGCCCAATTTGAAATCCAAATCCTAAAAAACAATGCAATTCCAAGCTAAATTTTTTGATATAGTTCGATTTCCATAAATTCAATTTTCATTTTCTTAAAATCAAATCATTTAAACAAATTTCAAAACAAAATTTTAAAATCATTTAATTTAACCAATCTGATATTCGTATATAATTTTCTATCCTATAGCTAAATAATCGGTTATTTCAATTTAATTTCAGGGATGGATATATATCATTTCAATCCAAATCACAATGCCATAGGTATATATCATTTCAACATATTTCTTAATTTATTTGAATAATTCAATATATAATTTTATATACCGTAAATAATTTACCAGGTGATAACATGATATATATAAAAATAAAAAAACATCCAATCGTCCAAATATCAATCAATTGGCATCCATCACAATCAGTCAACCAAACAGTCAAATAATTCACAACAATTTCATAGTGATTAATATCAGGTATTTTATTGACAATTAAATTCCAATTTCATATTTAGCCGTGATTTTTAATTTTAACAGTTAATTCGAATGACAATTAGATTTATCAAACAACGATCAATAGTTTATATCACTTCATAATTTCAAATTTGACTAGAATAAAAATATTTTAGTACATTGTGAGTGTTATAAAGCACTCAACTTGAGTTTTCAATTTTAAATCAAATCGAACAACGTTAGATTAAACCTAAAATTTTGGTTATTCTTGATTGCCTCCAAATCAGTTCCAGAACGCAGTACTCGTCGTCACGATTCCGTCATCGCTTGTTTCATCCAATTCTGACCACGTATGAAAAAGATAAACATTTTATAAGTTTTGAATACAATTTTTATAAACATTTTTTTATATATATATATACCAAAATAAATCTGGCGGCCCACTCCCTTCTTCCCCAATGTCCAAATTTTGTGCATGAGACACAACAAAACCCATCCCATAGTGCACGCACGACCACTGACACGCACCTCCGATCAACGAAAACAACTCCGACGCCACCGATGAATTTCTCGCCTCAATCTCCATCCGCTCGAACCCCAAACTTCAAGCTCGGCCTCCTCATAAGAATCGCGACCATCGACTGTTCCCCATCAACCTGCTACAGGTCGCGACCTCCCACGGTGGATCGCACTCCCCAAAAATCGCACCTCCGAAGCTCCTCGATATGCTAAACCCAAATCTAAACTCCGTTATGCAAATGATTCACCACAAAGTCCTTACGAGCTAACCCTAGTTTCCTAAGCAAGCACGACCAATCCAAAACCTCAATCGCACGTGAAAAGAAGGGTATCAGAGTGAAGCTCTTATTCAAACAATAATTTTAGAGTTTGTTTCATTTTTTTAATGAAGTATATCACTTGATTTTTATTTTTGAAATCAGAAAATGAACTGCCAGGAGAAGAAGGAAACACGATCTAAAATAGGGAGGTAGGCACGCGTAGGTTGGCTTATTCAAGAAGTAGAGTGGCTGAAAAGATAGAGAATACAGCTGTGTCTGACTCTAATCAATATAAATATTATTTAATTACAAATATGTCATTTAAAGCAGCTTAAAATTTCGAACTCCTATTAAGCATGCCACCTGACATTCATAATGTTTTACCCATATTCCAAACACAATGGAACATGTTTCGAAGCCTAATTCGATCGTATGTGGAAGATAGTTTTTTGAATCGAATTAAAATATTTAATTTTCGATATTTAATTCAACGCATTTCTATCCCGTACGATCAAACCGTAACTCCAATCGCTACGAAGTTTGGAATACGATAATAATACACTATTACGGATGCAATGGAACTGATTTCGTCGAAATATGACACTGTGGCCAAAATGACTATTTTTACTCGTCAATTAAAATATAAAATTTTCAAATTTTAAATTAATAACTTAAATTCAATCTTTAGGTGTTGACAATCTTCATCCATATTTAAATAACATCTAAATCAATTTTTGAAATCATTTCATTCATATTTAATTTAGGATTCGGTTATTTACATAATTTTCAAGATTAATTTTTTTAAAATAATTTAATTGTCCAATATTCAATAAATTTCAATATTGGCTTTCACATGAATTTTAGTTATCAACTAATTACTTATTTACATCTAATGAATTCGATATTTATTATTCAATTCAACTATTGATTGTAATACATTCAACACATAACATTTCCTTACAATACTTATTATTACTTAAATCTTCGAAATTTGTTTATTTTAAAATCTTGTTCAAGTTCATATTCAATAACTATATTAATAAATCATTAAAAAATTTTAACTTTAACCTTTTTTATTCAATAATTATATTAAATTCCATAATTGAAAATAGTTAAAATGTGGGTCGTTACAATCTCCCCCACTTAAAACTTTTCGCCTCGAAAAGGAACTAAGTAGAGAATCTTACATTTGATATATTAAAAAAATCAACTTATAAAACATGAAATCCATTAGAAAAAATTTACTACGTTTCTTCTACGCTACTCCGATTGGCTTACAGGAATTTACAATTTATTTAAGAAAAAAGTTATAAAAATTTTAAAACATCAAAAATTTTCTTACTCCCGGATTAACTGAAAATTTCGGCAATCTCCTTTGCAATCTCCTTTGCGCGGCTCGATCGAAATTTTTTTACAATTCAATATATAACCCAAATATACCAAATAGATATCAAATATACATCTCATCTCAATGATGATGCATCCTGTAGGGAAAAAAAAAATGAAAACACGGTATGCAATCCGAGATGTGTACCTTATTATTATTAATACGAACGAGTTTGCTCGTATTAAGCAAGAAAATACATATAAAATCCACGTATACGTCCAACTGGTCCTCGTATGTACCTATCTCAACTCAAATTAGAATATTGGTCATATATATAAGATATAGAACATGTATGAGTTTTATAGAAGCATATAACATGAATTTTAAACCCAAACCATAACATAAGCATTAATGTACGACAAACAACAATCATATACAATAAAACAGTTAAAACAACAATTTACAACAACAAAAGCCATTCAATTATTAGTATTCATTCAATTAATTCTAACGATATGAATTTACATCATCCAATGCCAATATTTAATTTATACACTTCATTTCTTATTAACATTCAATTTCATCAACATTTAATTGATTTACTTTCAATTTATTCACATCTATTTTATTTGCATTCAATTTATCCAATCCACTTTGTTAAATTTCAGTTGTTTCGATTTACATTTAGCATCCTCTGGTATCAATTTATTTAACATATTGTTTAACTAACATTTATCAAAGTTATAAACTATGAACTTTACTTTACATTTTCGCGAAATATTTGAATTATAATGTTCATATCTCCATTTTTAACACCAACGTCATTAACGAATTATTTCTTATATCCTTACTTAAGTTTCTTTCCAACTTAATTCACATTTGTTTTCACAATTTCATTTAGTAACAAATTTATTTGTGAAACATTTTATTAATCATCACTTTAGTTTATAATCATTCTATAAAAGTCCAACTTCTTATATATGACTTTATCTAAGTTTATAATTGTATCAAAAGTTACAAATTCAATTTCAAAATTTCCTTGCAAATTTCTGTTTAATTCTATAACCAATTTACAAGGATATTATTTAATTCATTAAGTCCCACTTACTTATTCCATTTAGTCATTAATCATTTCCTAATATTCTAATTGAGTATAAGATTTATTATTACAAATATATTTACATTTATATACATTTAAATTACTTCAAAGTTTTGTTTACTTGCATAATATCCCATTACATATCCAAATCATCATTTTAACTTTTAACATTTGGTAAGTCTTATTATATGTTACTAGAATGCAATTTGGTATTATACAAATTAATCTGATTCATTTTACTTAATTAGAATGTTCACTATTGTACCTTATTTAAATTTTCTTTACTTTCAATTTAAGAGTTGCAAACTTCAACTCTAAAGTTTCTCAAAACATTAGCTTAGATTTCCTAATTCTCCTATTTTATAATTTCTGTTTATTCAAATATTTCATTTCATTCAAATAATTTGAAGGTTATCAATTAACAAAACTTAAAAATTTTAAATACCAGGTTCATTTCAAATCAATTGAAATAAATATGTATACTTGTATCTTTTATATATCAAATCATACTTTTGGAGATTAAACCAAAATCCATTTATCAAAACAATTTCCTAGCAAAGTGTCTAAGAAGTCTCCCCCACTTTGAGACTCGAAAATGAACGTCGATGATGCTGCGCGATTATCATCGAAATTATTTTCCAACGACGGAAGAGGGGAGTACTGAATTCATTCCTTTTAAAATTTATTTGAAAACAATTTGTATCTGTATATACTTTTAAACAATACTGATATTATTCTCCAAACCTTGAAAACCTTTTTTAGAAGCCCGGAATTTAAATTTCTCAAATTCTCAATTTTATATTCATTTTACTTGCAAATTATACTTTATAAATCACATTTATATAGTTTCATTTTCTTATAATTATATCATAGCTAATAGTTTAGGAATATTGACTTATCAAACAATAAATGATAATGATCAATATTATCATTTCTAACAACCAATTCACACTGCATATACCATAATAATTTCTGAAAATTATTCCTTTATATACAAAATATATCAGGATAAAATTATTTCATTTACTCAATTTCAAAACAAAACTATGTCAAATTGTTCAGTTCAAGTATTTAGAGATCCCCATCAATAACGTTAATTACTCATATTGACCAGAATCCATAAGTCACTCAACAAATCAACCAACATAATATAAAATAATTTTTATATTCACTAACAAATACGTGCTCATGTCTATTAATACACTCAAACTCATTTTATGATGCTACTGACCCTATCCCTAATGAGTTACCCCTCAAAGCCAAGGTTATCGCTGAACCAAAGTTTTGATACCAACTACGACCACCTACATTTCAAAAGATTTAAATCGATAATAATCCACACATTCCAACTTAAACAATCCGAAACATAGATAATCACTGGAGTTAATTAAGGAAAAAAAAGAAAAAAAAGAAGAAAACAAACAAAAAATTTCGCAGCGAAACGATAAAATATAATAATTAAATAAACAGTTCATGAAGCTTTTTACTATACATTTGATTATAATTTATACAATATTTATCAGAATTATACATATACAACAGGACAAAATATAATGCAGCAAAACAACATGATGCTGGGAATAACATTAGTACTAATATACCAAATCTTCATCTTCGTCCTCTAGAGAATAATCTTCAATAAGCTGAAAAAATCAGGACTGACCCGAGCGTAATGAAAAAACAAAACACTCGAGTCACGACTAGAATATCCTTATGTAAGTCAAATAAATATCACATATAACATGAGTGTAATAGTTTCAGAGATGTTTACGGGATTTCACATCTCCTATCTAGTGTACAATGTGCGTGCAATAACTTAAGAGATGTTACGGGATTTTTCATTTCTTAAGGATCCGTCAAAATATTTATACGTAGTAGAATACGCTACAAATATAATGTCTAATCAATAAAATAAATATTTTTCTTAGCGTTAAGGCTTTACATTAATCCCCCTTAATTCGTTTTAAGCATTGTCGTACAGTTTATATTTGACACCACCAGTAGCACGTCGGTAGTTAGGGATGCGCCATGATACGACAACACTAAACCAAAATCGTAGGGATCTCGTATAGGGATAAAAGTATGACAAGGCACATTAGGCAATGCTCAAGGTAGGATACTAGCAATTTACCCTTCTCGGCTGGTGGTAACGCATCATAGACATGATCGCCCACCGCGTCCAACTCTCCCAAAATCCGAGGGTGCGCACCAATCAATCACAATGTAAATGAAGGTAATATGAAGAAGTGTGCTCGCTCGAGGTAGATAACCCACTTGACCGGTACGACTCTTGTTTTAGTTATTTCAAATTGGCACAAGTGCCAGACTAATCCATCATCGTTCTCTTTCTTCAAATCCAGCAAACGTACGCAGAATCCAATCAATTTGTTCTAGACAATCACTCTATGTACATAGTTTTTATAGTGGTTCCCGTATAGACTGAGAGTATATCTATATCCGATCCCGGTCTCTTTAACAACCAAACGTCGTTTTACACACCGGTTGGTACTTTTAAATTTCGAAAACATTTCATACTTGATATCAAAATATCGTATTCGCTTCAAAATCAAATCCATTTTGAAATCGTCATATTTACTCAAAATGTACCATTTCAAATCAAAATCATTTTCTTCTTAATATCTCAATTTTAGTTCCAAAATTGTTTCAAATTTACATTTGGGTTATAACTTCATTCGACCCATTTCATATTTAAATCCAAGATTTAAATATAAGCATTCCACCCTTTTGACCAGTTTGAATTTTTGAGAAAATATTTTATATAATTTTAAAATAGTTTAAGTAATTAAAATAGCTAAAACTAGTTTAAATGGTTAAAATAGTTAAAATTAATTTAAATGGTTAAACTAGTTAAAAATAGTTTAAAAGGTTAAAATAGTTTAAGTATTAAAATGGTTTATATAGCAAAATAGTTTGGAAGATCCAAAATGATTTGAATATTTAAAAAGATAGATTTAAATAGATTATATCAAAATAATTTATTTGAAAATAGTTTCAAAGTCAAACTGATTCAATTTCCAAATTTTCCAATTCAAATCACTTTTAAATTTCTGTTTCGATTTTTATCAATTATGAGTTCGATTTTCAAAACATCGATTCAAAATACTTAAATCAAAATTACTTTGAATACCCAATTTGAAATCCAAATCCTCAAATAAAATTCAATTCTAAGCTCAATTTTTCGACATAGTTCGATTTTCATAAATTCGATTTTCATTTTCATAAAGTCAAATCATTTAAATAAATTTCAATTTAAAATGATTTTATTTAACCAATCCGGTGTTCGTGTATAATTTTCTATCTTATGGCCAAGTGATCAGTTATTTCAATCTAATTTCACGGATGGATATACATCATTTCAATCCAAATCACAATGTCATAGGTATTTATATCATTTCAACCTATTTCTTAATTTATTTGAAATAATTCAGTTAACAGTTTTGTATACTGTAAGTAATTTACCAGGTGATAACAGGATATATATAAAAATAAATAAACATCCAATTATCCAAATATCAATCATTTGGCATCCATCATAATCTATCATCCAAATAGTCAAATAATTCACAAAAATTTCATAGTTCTTAATATTAGATATTTTATTGACAATTAAATTCCAATTTATGATTTAACTGTCAATTTTAATTTTAACAGTTAATTCGAATGACAATTAAATCTATCAAACAACGATAATAGTTTATATCACTTCATAATTTCAAATTTAAGTAGCATAAAAATATTTTAGTACATTGTGAGCGTTATAAAACACTCACCTTGAGTTTTTATTTAAAATCTAATCGAACGACGTTCGATTTAACCTAAAATTTTGGTTATTCCCAATCGCCTCCAAATCAGTTCCAGAACGCAGTACTCATTGCCACGATTCCATCATCTCTATTTTCGTCCAATTCTGACCACGTATGAAAAAGATACACATTTTATAAGTTTTGAATACAATTTGTATAAACAATTTATATATACATACACACACACACCAAAATAAATCTGGCCCGGCCCACTACCACTCCCTTCTTCCCTAATGTCCAAAATTTATGCACGAGACACAGCAAAACCCATCCCCATAGTGCATCTACAACCACTGACACACACCTCCGATCAACAAAAACAAACTCCGTCGCCACCGATGAATTTCTCGCCTCAATCGCCATCCGCTCGAACCCCAAACTTAAAGCTGGCCTCCTCATACAATCACGATCATCAACTGCTCCCCATCAACCTGTTACAGGTCACGATTTCCCATGGTGGATCACACTCCCCAAAAATCGCGCTTCCGAAGCTCCTCGATACTCTAAACTCAAATCTAAACTCCGTTATGCAAATCGTTCACCACAAAGTCCTTACGAGCTAACACTAGTTTCCTAAGCAAGCACGGCCAATCCAAAACCTCAATCGCATGTGAAAAGAAGGGTATTAGAGTGAAGTTCTTATTCAAACAATAATTTTAGAGTTTGTTTCAACTTTTTTCACGAAGTATTTCACTTGATTTTTATTTTGGAATCAGAAAATGAACTGCCAGGAGAAGAAGGAAACACGATTTAAAATAAGGAGGCAGGCACACGTAGGTTGGCTTATTCAGGAAGTAGAGTGGCTAAATAAATAAAGAATACAGTTGCGTTTGACTTTAAACAATTTAAATATTATTTAATTACAAATATCTCATTTAAGCCGCTTAAAATTTCAAACTCTTATCGAGGTGTGCCGCCTGGCGTTTATAATGCTTTACCCATATTCCGAACATAATGGCACATGTTTCGAGGCCTAATTCGATCGTATGTGAAGATGCATTTTGAATCGAATTAATTCAACGTGTTTTTATCCCGTACGACCAAACAGTAACTCCAATCTCTACGAAATTTGGAATCCAATAACAATACACAATTAAGGATCCAATGAAACTGGTTTCGTCGAAATCTGAGACTGTAGCCAAAATGGCTATTTTAAGTCGTCAATTAAAATATAAAATTTTCAAATTTTATATTAATCACTTAAATTCAATTTTTATTTGTTGACAATCTTCCTCCATATTTAAATAACATCTAAATCAATTTTTGAAATCATTTCATTCATATTTAATTTAGGATTCAGTTATTTATATAATTTTCAAGATTAATTTTTTTAACAATTTAATTGTCCAATATTCAATAAATTTCAATATTAGCTTTCGCATGAATTCTAGTTATCAATCAATTACTTTATTTACATCTAAAGAATTCGACGTTTATTATTCAATTCAACTATTGATTAATGTTACATATTCAATACATGGCATTTCCTTACAATACTTGTTGTTACTTAAATCTTCAAAATTTGTTTATTTTAAAATCTTGTTCAAGTTCGTATTTAATAACTATATTAATAAAAAAAATATTTTTGACCATTATTAGTCAATAATTATATCAAATTGCATAATTTAAAGTAGTTAAAATATGGGTCGTTACAAAGGTTGAAACAAAATGTATCTCAAAAGCATCAACAACCTAATGTTGTTTAATGCACATCGAATGCCACATCTGAATTCATTATAATCATCATTAAAGAAAATCAGTATAATATATTGGTGGAGAATTATTAACATAAAATGCAGTTTATAAGCAGTTCTTTAAATTTTCAATTAATTTTCTAGGTATAGTTAGTAGGAGCAAGACTATATCTAGAGATTATTTGTACTTTTTTCTTCTACAATTAACCTGCTGTTATTCTAAAATCCATATTAATGTTTGACACCTTGTTTGAATTTCAATATTTGAAATGCAAACAAGAATATGAAGCTAATATAAATATATATTTAAATAAAGATGATTCCAAAATTAATACAATATGCAAATGGCAAAGGAACTTTTGTTTTATAAAATTAATTTTGACCTTTTTTGTTTTCTTATTTTTTTAACGAATGGGGTTAGAGCTGATTTATACAACTCATAAAGAGTTAATCATGTTATTCTACCATTTCATGCAATGAAAATACCATTTTCATTAATTTTTTGTGGATGTTCTATAATGTCCTCTCATCAGGTTCGAACATTCGAGAGCTTTATCAAGATGGACAAAACATGAGTTAACATAACAAGGTTTTATTGCTTTGTTTATTAGTTTCATAGTTATAACTCTTAAGGTTTGATTAATGATGCATGTAATTTTCTGTAGAATGACAGAAGCATACAAGAAGGCTGGTCAAAATTTGTATATAGCATTGCAGAAAGCGAAGGAAATCTAAAACAAATTATTTGTCCTTGCCGTAAATGTAGAAACGTGATTAGACATCCTTCATGGGATGTTATGTCACATTTGAATTTTTTTGTAATTAATCCAACATATTAAGTATGGATATTTCATAGGGAAGCACGTCCTCCACAAAATGTAGCTCGTGAAGAGATGGCTACACATATGTACTTTGGTGCGTCAATTGGTAATGAGGGGATTGAAGATCATAATGATAAGAAACATGCGGAAGTATTTAAAGAAATGTTGGAAGATGAAATTCCTTTATACCTTGGTTGTGCAAGCTATACAAAGTTGTCAGCAACATTACTTCTTTTCAAACACGAAGCTAAAAATGGTATATCTTATACATCATTTAGAGAACTTCTTAAACTCTTTTGTGATATGTTGCCCAAGGGAAACACACTTCCAAATTCAACATATGCAACAAAGAAGTTGCTTAAATTATTTGGTTTAGGTTATAATAAGATACATGCATGCTTGAACGATTGTTTTTTTTTGGAAAAAGGTTCTTTATTTGTAAAAAAGATCATATATTTCCATAATATGCCTCGTTAAAACCTTGCAATCCCCCTAACCTAAATGGGTAACTTGCAAGGAAAAAGAGTACATATCATGTTCATATATTAACAATACAACAACAAGTATGCTAGAGAACCAAGTTGTCAAATAGGTGGAGGAGTTAAAACAAGGAAAATACACTCAAAACCATCCTTATGAACAACTTGGGGCATAAAACAGAAACAAAATGCAATAAAATATAAACATGTGTAGAAACCAGCGAGTAAAACAGGCAACGGCACCACGCAAAGGACTTCAAAACTCGATCATAAAGAGAGAATCTCAAACTGCAGTTGTCTTTATTAAAACTCACCAACAATTATCGCAGATCGAATACCTCTCGAGATCTAACAAAATTCACCAACTAGGAGGCAGATCAGAAGAACCAAATCAGCTACCAGCTCAAGGAGGACGAAACTCCATATTAGTGTCAGTTTTTACTTCAAAATTCGATAAGGTAACTTCCAAATCTCTGTTTATCTTCTTTGAGTCCAATTTGTTTTGAATTAGATTCTTGCAATCTTGAGTAATGAAAGTATTTCTAACACGAACTGGCAGTTCTATTCCTTTAAAAATCCTAGAGTTTCGCTCGCACCATATATGCTAGATCATCGTTGTGAACGCAATGTTCATGCTATTGTTAGATAAGTTATTGCTATTATGATTTTAGCACATACTGTCCAATATTGAGTTGATATCAAAAGAATTTTCGAAATTAATTCGAAGTTTGTCCATAGTTTCTTCTAATGTAAGTCTATAATAAGAACGGTTAAAAAATAGATGATCTCTCTCATCATTTGGGTTTGAGCAGAGGACATAGGATCGGCCGATACCATTATTCCATTTACTGATTCTTTCCTTAGTGTTCAATCTGTTAAGAAAGACCAGTAGAGAACAGACCGACATTTTAGGGGCACAATTGTTATCCCAGATATACTGGACCACTTGAATTCTGCATGCTTATTTCTAATGTGATTCCATGCCGAATTTAAAGAAAAATGACCATCCTTACTAGGGATCCAGAACCAGAAGTCATGCTGCTTCTGATTATGTATTTTAATATTGTGCACTTGTAACGACCCGGATTTTCGAACGGCCAATTTGCAATATTTAAATTTGATTTAAATATTTAATTTGAACTTTAATTTGATTATAATATGAACGGTTTGGTTTTATATGATAGAAAGGATTCAGAATTTAAATATAACGACCTGTTGAATTAATTAATTATTAAAATAGTAATTGAACATCGGGTAAAATACTAAATCTGGGGTAATAAGATTGTTTCAAATATTTTAAAGGCTTATAGAATTTATATTAATAATACTGAAAATAATAGATGAGTTAAAATTTGGATCTAGCAATGGTTTGTTCGATTCTAAAATTTCATCGTTTAAATTGACATTTAAAAATAGCCATCCGAGGCACAGTCTCGGATTCCGACGAAAACAGTTCCGTTAGATCCGTAATATTGAATTATTATCGGATTTCAAATTTCGTAATTTTCGGAGCTACCGTGTGATTGTACGATAAGCAAACGCGCTATAATTTAATTGAAATTCGAGAAGATTTAAACATAAAGTTTAAAATAAAATAATTAACCTAGCTTCCTCAACACACTTTTGTCCCATCAGAATACTGTAATTCGTCTTCTCCCATATGCTTTCTTCTTTCTTTGTTAACGCGATGTTTCTCGCTTCTTTTTTTCAATCAGTCGAGACATAATTTTAATGGCCGCTTCTCTTCTTTATAATCACGAAACAAACCGCTCACATTTTACTCTTCGAGTCCTCTTCATTTCCTTTTTCTTCCTGAAGCCGATTCATCGGCATATAAAAAAAGAGAGGGGAAAATCCTAAATCATATGGCGCATAAGCTCGCGCGCGTACGATGGGGCGTCATTCGCGTGCAGACGCACGTCACGAGTGGGTCGCGACGTCCTTGGCGGCGATGGCGAGAGCTCGCGCGCGCTCGCGCAAGGATGTGGAGATCGACACTGAGGTGGTTGAGCATGCGGCTGAGGTTTCGCGATTAGGGGTCGCGAGCTCGAGCAAGGCCGAGGGGCGTGGGAAGGTGGGGGTCGCAGGGTGGCTGTGCGCGATTGTGTGCAGTTCGATCGAGGAGTTCGGTGGAAGCTAGGGCTTCGGGTGAGTGGTAGCGACGTCGAGCGAGAGTCTGGGCTGTAGGTATTTGCTGTTATCCTTTATTTATTTATTTATTTATTTAATGTTTGTGTATAAATAAATAAATAAATAAATAAAATAAAAAGAATAGAAAAAATATATATATATAGCATAGTATGTGATTTTACAGTAAAAAATATATATATATATATATTCATATTTTTATATATACTCAGAGAACAATAATAAGGTAAAAAATATATACGTATAAGTAAAATAGTAAATATGTGTGTGTGTGTGTGTGTATAGGATTTTTAGGAGTAAATATGAATTTTAAACTATTTGAAGTCTATATAAAAATTTGATTTTTGAAATCTATTTACTTATTTTTATGAGTATATATATATAGTTTCAAAAATAAAATCAATATATGTCAATTTGGGATAAGTAGTTTCAAAGAGAAAAATATAAAAATATAAATAAAATAAATATACATCTCTACATTTTAAATATTACTAGTTCATTTTAAAAAGATATGAAATGGGTGAATAATTTGTTTAGTTAACTTATTTAAATTATTTTAGTTACTAAAAGATTTTTTTTAAAAAGAAGAAGAATTAGTTTAAATATAATTAATTGTTAAATTAAATCATTAGTTAAAAACTAAATTATTATAGTTAAAGAATAAATTTATTAAACGATAAATAATTATTCAATTTGTCCACATATTTATAAAATCATATAATGGTTTATATAAGGTTAAAAGTCAAGAAATCGGGTCAAGGATGGAAAGGATTGTAACTTAAAAGCAAAGTTGAGACTTTCTCACTCATTTGGATGCCATAGTTAAAAATTTAAATGTTAAATTTAAATCATTGGATGTGTTTGGATGGTTTATAATAGTTTGTTCACTGAATGATATTATAAACCCATATACCGTGATATCCCACTTTGAAGTGGAATTGATATGTTATTCTGCTGACATCTGTGGATGGAGGGAAATAGGTTGGAAGGATCCAACAGGATTCCTCAAATATTTATTTATCATATATATATATATATATATATATATATATATATATGCTGATATGTGACAGGGTGATGAATTGATATGGGCTTATATAAATTGAATCATTAACCTTTTAATAACATGTAAGTGAAATTTGGAGTTCTTAAATTCTATCAATAATTTTATTAAAGGAAGTGAAATGGAGCTTGAATAGAAATAATTATTAAGGATTTGGATTTACTTCTATTTGAAAAAAATATAGGGAAGATAAAAGCTTATTGATACTTAATTGGTTAAAGTTAAGTTTGGATAATTTAACTTATATATTAATAATTAAGGTATAAAAAGTGAAATTCTAATTAAGGGAATAAGATGAAAATTTATAAAGAGATAACAGAGGGAATTCTATTATGGAATAAAAAGGAATTTTATTAAGGAATGAATTACTAAGGAATGATATGAAATTTTATTGAGAAATAAAATTATCAAAGATGCAATTTTTGAATAAAATTATTTTATAAATAAATGGAAACTCAGGGGAGTTTATCAAATTTATAAATGGAGTTTATAAATGGAAAGGAAGAAACCAGTAAATATGGAAAAAATAAGTCAAGGAGAAATCTTAAATTGAATTATAAATTTGTTTAAAATGGAAATAGTAGAATATTTCCGAAAGTAAGAAGTGTGAATTTGGACAAGAGGCACTTATAGATGGATATTTGGTTTTCCAAAATTATAATTTATTTTTAAAAGGGAATATTTTTTTAAAAATATTACTATACTATATAAATTTTTATAAACTATTATTTGAATGTAAAATATTTTCGAATTAGTTACTTTGAAGGCTTGGCAAATATTTATTAATAAACTCTAATTTTATAAAACCAGTTTGAATTTTATCATTAATTGGATATGAGCTTTAATATTACTTTCGAACCATAATTTGTATAAAACCATACTTCTTAATTGTAGATGTTTTCAAATTGTTTTTAAAACCCAATTAAAATCCTCTTGTGATGGTAAGCAGGTTTATTTAAATGAGATAAGATTTAGGAGAAATCTTATAAAATGGAGATATTGAGTTTGAGAATTTATAAGAAGAGTGAAATTGATTTTTGAGAAAGGAATGGAAAAATAAAGAATATTTTCAAAGTGTAAATCAAAATGTGAGTGAGTATAAGAAATCAGTTAAATAATTTCATGGAAATAAAAAGACTTTGAAAATTTATTTCAAATGGGTTAAAATGGAAATAATATCTAAATGATATTTGAGATAAATGATTTGAGGAAATTATTTGATGGTTTCTTGTGAATGATTAATTGATAGTTAAATCACCGACTATCAATATTGAACAATGCGCTGATCGTTTCGAAGAGTCCGAGATCGGATTTAATTATCCGAAAACCACTTCGATCTGGTTTGAACGATTACGAATGAAGACCGGGAAGAGTTGAAGACGGTGATTCGGTTTGTCCATACCTAGGGCAACTTGTATGGATTGAATGCTTTCAGAACATCGTCAGGGGGACGATGAGCATTCTAAGTGGGACTCATTCTTGAAAAGGTAACGCTTAGCCTCAAGCCTCATCAACCGGGAATGGCTAAAACAGGGGAGGTGCAGCAAGGCTTCGTGGGTAGCCCCCACTAGAGAGTAAGGTTACCCCTGTCTAGATGTCCCTTTTATTTTGGCTTAGTGGGTGGTTGGTCGCGCCAACACGGGGTGATGTTGCTTGGGACCGTCCAGTAAGGGATGGTTCCGGTCTTGTGTTGCAGGGGAGTTAGGGTGGCTCCTCGGTACTCTGATCTAGACCAGGTACTGTGACGGGCGGTACCCTGGTAGCCCTGCCATTGTATGGAATCCAATCTCCAATAAGCACCTGTACGGTTTTGATTGTGCCCAACTATTGCTGAAACATGAGATGCAAACATTTCAACTAGATTCTATTTTACTTTCTATAGAAACTATTATAATATCAGACGAATTTGATAAAAATGTTTTAAGCTATCCCAAGGTAAAAACCCGACATATTTATTTGCAGCGTGGTCTTACGAGATGCTTTTGTTGTTCAAAGGATTTTTGAAAATATAATAATCAAATTGAGTGTTATTTTCTCACGCTGGTTTTCCAGACTGACTCGGGTGTTGTTTTATATGGTGTTCGGGTCAGACCGAGTTAAACAGGATTAGGTTAAAAGCTAAGGAGCTCAGGAGACGAGCTGATGTCAGAGCGTACTTCCGTATTTGACAATTATTTCCGCTGTGTATGGACAATTATTAGTTGTCTCTGTATGGATGTTTGATGTACTCTGATGATGGTATGTATGTATATATGTATATAGTACAGATTTCTTTGTATTTAAAAGCTGTTATTATATATTATATTTTGTTCCGCTGTGATTGTGGGACTCTGATGTTGTTTTCTTTTCTTCTTCTTCTACCTCTTTCTTCTTTTACCCGAAGACTCGTACTTTTGTGCCACTTTGGACAGAACTGTTGTGAGATTTTGTTAGTTTAAAGGGGTACGGATTTGCGGGCCTATACACTTGGTATCAGAGCTGAAAGGTTAAGCGAAAACCTTGGCTCTGGTGGGAATTACTCATTAGAAATAGAGTCATTAGTACTCTAGAATGAGTTTGAGCGTATTAATAGATATGAGAGCGTATTTGTTAGTGAATATAATATGGTTTTATATTATGTTGATTGATTTATTGAGTGGCATATGAACCTTCGTAAGCACAGTCTGTACAACTGGGTCGAAAGGGTTTCTAAACACTTGAATAGAACAATTCGACACAATATTGTTTCCGAAAGAGGGTAAATGAAATAATTTTACGCAAAATATATTTTGATATAAAAAGAAATAATTTTTTGCAAATTATTATATATAATTAAAGTGTTTGGATGATAGTATGATAGACAAATAAGATTATAAGGATTTAGAATGGCTTATATAACCAAGGAAAGTATGAGATTAAATTTTAGAGTTAAAGTTGAAAATGAAGTCAAAAATAAGGATTTAACTTGGATTAAGTTGAAAATTTAACTTTTGAATTTAATTAATGATGGGAAATAATAATATAAGTAAATTAGTGAAGTAAATAAAATTTAGAATATAGATGAATCGGATTGAAACAAATTTAATAGAAATAAATTAGTAAAATTTTGAATGTGATTGAAATGGTAAAATAGAAATTAAATGTGAATTGGAAGACAAAATCAAATTGGGTTGAAATTGATTTAAGCTAAGTAAATGGAGTTAAGTTGGATTAATCTGGAATAAAATTCAGTTGTATTTGAATTAAGTTGGAATCAAATTGAAAGGAAATGAATGGAGATATAGATGATATTAAATGAAATTATGTTCTTACTTAATTAAATCCAAGTGAATTGGTGGATTAAAGAGTATAGCATGATGCTAGATTTAACTGAAATTAAGTTAAACAAATTAAATTGAAATAAAATTCAGTTGAGTTGTTGATAATATTGAGTGGAATTAAAATCTTACTTTAACAAGTGTAAGTAAGTTGAATAAGAAATTATATGGGGTGAATGAATTTAAAATAGCCCATAAGGTTAAAAAGCATTGAAATAAAATATATATATACTTGACTAAGTAAAATATATAATCCCTAATTAAAAGCAGAAGGTGAATGAGATTGATTATCAATGGATGGAAATGTGAATATAAATAAATGTGTGACTTATAAGAGAAAAATATGAAGAAGTTAAATAGTAAGCCAAAATAAAATTGTTTTGTATTTGGAGAATGAAATAAAAAATCCAATCTTGAATTATAAAATAACATTGAACTCAGGTAAAATAATAAGATGATTTTAAAGATAAAAACCCAGTATGAATTTGGAAGTGGGAATGAACTAATTTGGAATAAATTGGTTAATTGAATATGTTAATGAGATTTAAATTGGTTAAATAGAAGTTGGATTATGAGATAATAATGGAGTTGGAATGAACTAGAGTTATAAAATTCAACTGGGATTGGTGGTGAATTAAATATAAGTGGAAATGTTGTGGGATTGGTTGAAATAAAGATGGTTTGAATTTGCAAATAAAATCCAGTTCGGGTATAACTAAGTTAAACATGACTTTGTTATTAATAAAATAAATTCAGATGAATTGGATATGGAATTTGAAACTAAAATGGATTATGAGAATGGCTAATTGAATTTAATGGAATTTGATTAGATGAGAATCAAATTAAAATGGAAATGAACTAGAGTATGAAGTTGGAAAAAGTAAATTGACTTAAGTTAATAATAATAGAAGCTTGGCTTCGAGTAAGGGTGAAAGCCCATTGAATGAAACTTGGGTGGATTTAATTTGGGTAATGATTATTAATTTATAAGCATGGAATATTGAGCTTAATAAAATGGTTTGTCTGGAACCAATGATGGAATAAAATGCAAATATATAGTATGTAAATAAAATAGAATGAAATTATAAATAATTGAGTTGAAATCAATTTTAAAATGGTTATGAAACTAAAGGAATTGTTTATTTGAATGAATATCGTCGAATTGCTTAAATTAATCGTTCGACGTAAACGGAATTAAATAAAAATTCTATGGAATGATAAAGTAAATAAAAATTTGACTTGTGAATCAAATGCAATGAATATGTATTGGTTAGATTAAAAATGAATAGAATGTAAGAAAATGATGTTAAAAATCATTCCAAATTGGATAGGATAATATAGAAATCGAGTAAAGCAATTGGGTTAATATTGAGACTTTATTAGTTGCTTATGGAAACTGGTTGTGTATATTATTTATAAAATAATAAATTTGTGATTATTAACCGATAGAAGTAGCATGGATAGATTTTGAAATCAATTAACTTTGAAATGAATTGTTTGGACATAATTATTAATTGAAGATAAGCAAATGAGTTGTTAATCACTTAAGTTGAATGCAAATAGTATGTGAATCGGTTGAAAACAAACGGAAGTAGTTTGGAAACTATATAAATTGGTTTATGGAAGTATTTATAATGCATTGCTTATGTTATTGATTGTTGTAGCTGTTTAAATAAATGAAATGCTATAAATTTCATAAATATGTTACTTATGTGTTTAAATTGAGTAAATACAGGTACCAGAAGACCGTTTAGCGAGATTTTGGACGCGCAAATGCTTAAATAAATATGTCGCTTGTTTAAAATGCTAAATAAGGTACGCTTACGCAATACAAACTAGGAAATATGAACTGTTTTTTGTTTTTCCGACCGTGTGGGTCGATGTGTGTGTGTATATATATATATATCTATTGTCAAATTGCAAAAGCTCCTCCGTACAAAGGGGACTCTGCTAAAAAAATTCAGAAATTTTGGGAGTTAGAAAATTTTTGAAATTTTTGAAAATTTTGTTAGTGACAAATGTTTTCAAATTGGAAATTGAAATAAATTAGTGAAGGAAACTAATTTAAAATGATGACATGAATTTGTTATAAATGAAAAAAAATAGGATTTAAATATTCAGAGTTAAAGATAAATTGAATTCATATGGAAATGGAAGAATCAATTTGAATAGGAATAGATACAAACTAAAGTGGTAAGATGGAAATAAATATAAGAAACACATAAAATGCTTATACTAACTTAAGTAAGGAATGATGCATTCTCAATTGGGAATTGATATTTCAAATATAATCTAAAATAATATTTGAATGAATAGATATTGACATTTGTAAGAAAGTCGATAAAATGTTTTTGAATATTTTGATTGGACATATTGCGGTGTAAGATTTGCAGGTAATATAAAAGGAAAGAGAATTGATTTTGATTTCAGAAGATAAATTTGAAATGCTCGAGAAAAAGGGTATGTGTTTAAATTTCTATATGAAAATTGATTGGGATTTTGATTGAGCCACTTGGCTTTTTGTTTTCTTTTGGGATTTGGGAGGTCGTAGGGCCATTTTGTAGTTGTACCGAGCTAGCCACGCAAAGGAGACGTTGGCAAAAAAATTCGGGAATTCAGGGAGTTAGAAAATTTTGAGAAAATTTTGATAATTCAAAATTTGGTTTTAAATTGAAACTTGAATGGTTAAACTAATAGTATAGTTTGAAACTAGGGAAAAGTTTGAAAAGTTAATAAGAAGGGTAATGCGTCTTTTGTTAAAATTGGTTGTTGAAAATTTTGAGTAAAAGTTGGCAGGATGTTGAATTGTTGATTTTGGAGAAATAGTAACGGGTATTGGACCATTCTTCCTAATTAGTAATTTCGGGGACGAAATTCTTTTAAGGGGGGAGGAATGTAACGACCCGGATTTTTGAACGGCCAATTTGCAATATTTAAATTGGATTTAAATATTTAATTTGAACTTTAATTTGATTATAATATAAACAGTTTGGTTTTATATGATAGAAAGGATTCAGAATTTAAATAAAACAACCTGTTGAATTAATTAATTATTAAAATAGTAATTGAACATCGGGTAAAATATTAAATCTGGGGTAGTAAGCTTGTTTAAAATATTTTAAAGGCTTATAGAATTTATATTAATAATACAGAAAATAATAGAAGAGTTAAAATTTGGACTTAGCAATGGTTTGTTCGATTTTAAAATTTCGTCGTTTAAATTGACATTTAAAAATAACCATCTAAGGCACAGTCTCGGATTTCGACGAAACCAGTTCCGTTGGATCCGTAATATTGAATTATTATCAGATTTCAAATTTCGTAATTTTCGGAGCTACCGTGTGATTGTACGATAAGCAAACGCGCTATAATTTAATTGAAATTCGAGAAGGTTTAAATATAAAATTTAAAATAAAATAATTAACCTAGCTTCCTCAACACACTTTTGTCCCATCAGAATACTGTAATTCGTCTTCTCCCATACGCTTTCTTCTTTCTTTATTAACGCGATGTTTCTCGCTTCTTTTTTTCAATCAGTCGAGACAATAATTTTAATGGCCGCTTCTTTTCTTTATAATCGCAAAACAAACCCCTCACATTTTACTCTTCGAGTCCTCTTCGTTTCCTTTTTCTTCCTGAAGCCGATTCATCGGCATATAAAAAAAGAGAGGGAAAACCCTAAATCATATCGCGCATAAGCTCGCGCGCGTACGATGGGGCGTCGTTCGCGTGCAGACGCATGTCGCGAGTGGGTCGCGACGTCCTTGGCGGCGATGGCAAGAGCTCGCGCTCGCGCGAGGATGTGGAGATCGACACCGAGGTGGTTGAGCATGCGGCTAGAGGTTTCGCGATTAGGGGTCGCGAGCTCGAGCAAGGCCGAGGGCATGGGAAGGTGGGGGTCGCAGGGTGGCTGTGCGTGATTGTGTGCAGTTCGATCGAGGAGTTCGGTGGAAGCTAGGGCTTCGGGTGAGTGGTAGCGACGTCGAGCGAGAGTCTGGGCTGTAGGTATTTGCTGTTATCCTTTATTTATTTATTTAATGTTTTTGTATAAATAAATAAAATAAAATAAAAAGAATAGAAAAAATATATATACAGCATAGTATGTGATTTTACAGTAAAGAATATATATATATATATATATATATATATATATATACAGATTTTGATATATACTCAGAGAACAACAATAAGGTAAAAAATATATACGTATAAGTAAAATAGTAAATATGTGTATATATATAGGATTTTTTGGAGTAAATATGAATTTTAAACTATTTGAAGTCTATATAAAAATTTGATTTTTGAAATCTATTTACTTATTTTTATGAGTATATATATATATATATATATATATATATATATATATATATATATAGTTTCAAAAATAAAATCAATATATGTCAATTTGGGATAAGTAGTTTCAAAGAGAAAAATATAAAAATAAAAATAAAATAAATATACATCTCTACATGTTAAATATTACTAGTTCATTTTAAAAAGATATGAAATGGGTAAATAATTGGTTTAGTTAACTTATTTAAATTATTTTTGTTACTAAAAGATTTTAAAAGAAGAAGAAGAATTAGTTTAAATATAATTAATTGTTAAAATAAATCATTAGTTAAAAACTAAATTATTATAGTTAAAGAATAAATTTATTAAACGATAAATAATTATTCAATTTGTCCACATATTAATAAAATCATATAATTGTTTATATAAGGTTAAAAGTCAAGAAATCGGGTCAAGGTTGGAAAGGATTGCAACTTAAAAGCAAAGGTGAGACTTTCTCACTCATTTGGATGCCATAGTTAAAAATTTAAATGTTAAATTTAAATCATGGGATGTGTTTGGATGGTTTATAATAGTTTTCTCACTGAATGATATTATAAACCCATATACCATGATATCTCACTTTGAAGTGGAATTGATATGTTATTGTGCTAATATCTGTGGATGCAGCGAAACAGGTTGGAGGGATCCAACAGGATTCCTCAAATATTTATTTATCATATATATATATATATGATGATATGTGACAGGGTGATGAATTGATATGGGTTTATATAAATTGAATTATTAACCTTTTAATAACATGTAAGTGAAATTTGGAGTTCTTAAATTCTATCAATAATTTTATTAAAGGAAGTGAAATGGAGCTTGAATAGAAATAATTATTAAGGATTTGGATTTACTTCTATTTGAAAAAAATATAGGGAAGATAAAAGCTTATTGATACTTAATTGGTTAAAGTTAAGTTTGGACAATTTAACTTATATATTAATAACTAAGGTATAAAAAGTGAAATTCTAATTAAGGGAATAAGATGAAAATTTATTAAGAGATAACAGAGGGAATTCTATTATGGAATAAAAAAGGTATTTTATTAAGGAATGAATTACTAAGGAATGATATGAAATTTTATTGAGAAATAAAATTATCAAAGATGCAATTTTTGAATAAAATTATTTTATGAATAAATGGAAACTCAGGGGAGTTTATCAAATTTATAAACGGAGTTTATAAATGGAAAGGAAGAAACCAGTAAATATGGAAAAAAATAAGTCAAGGAGAAATCTTAAATTGAATTATAAATTTGTTTAAAACGGAAATAGTAGAATATTTCCGAAAGTAAGAAGTGTGAATTTGGACAAGAGGCACTTATAGATGGATATTGGGTTTTCCAAAATTATAAATTTATTTTTAAAATGGATTTTTTTTTAAAAAATTACTATACTATATAAACTTTTATAAACTATTATTTGAATGTAAAATATTTTCGAATTAGTTACTTTGAAGGCTTGGCAAATATTTATTAAAAAACTCTAATTTTCTAAAACCAGTTTTGAATTTTATCATTAATTGGATATGAACTTTAATATTACTTTCAAACCATAATTTTTATAAAACCATACTTCTTAAATATAGATGTTTTCAAATTGTTTTTAAAACCTAATTAAAATCCTCTTGTGATGGTAAGCAGGTTTATTTAAATGAGATAAGATTTAGGAGAAATCTTATAAAATGGAGAAATTGAGTTTGAGAATTTATAAGAAGAGTGAAATTGATTTTTGAGAAAGGAATGGAAAAATAAAGAACATTTTCAAAGTGTAAATCAAAATGTGAGTGAGTATAAGAAATCGGTTAAATGATTTCATGGAAATAAAAGGACTTTGAAAATTTATTTCAAATGGGTTAAAATGGAAATAATATCTGAATGATATTTGAGATAAATAATTTAAGGAAATTATTTGATGGTTGCTTGTGAATGATTAATTGATAGTTAAATCACCGACTATCAATATTGGACAATGCGCTGATCGTTTTGAAGTGTCCGGGATCAGATTTAATTATCCGAAAACAACTTCGATCCGGTTTGAACGATTACGAATGATGACCGTGAAGAGTTGAAGACGGTGATTTGGTTTGTCCAGACCCAGGGAAACTTGTATGGATTGAATGCTTTCAGAACATCGTCAGGGGGACGATGAGCATTCTAAGTGGGACTCGTTCTTGAAAAGGTAACGCTTGGCCTCAAGCCTCATCAACCGGGAATGGCTAAAACAGGGGAGGTGCATCAAGGCTTCGTGGGTAGCCCCTACTGGAGAGTAATGTTTCCCCTGTCTAGATGTCCCTTTTATTTCGGCTTAGTGGGTGGTTGGTCGCGCCAACCACGGGGTGATCTTGCTTGGGACTGTCCAGTAAGGGATGGTTCCGGTCTTGTGTTGCAGGGGAGTTAGGGTGGCTCCTCGGTACTCTGATCTAGACCAGGTACTATGACGGGCGGTACCCCGGTAGCCCTGCCATCGTATGGAATCCAATCTCCAATAAGCGCCTGTACGGTTTTGATTGTGCCCAACTATTACTGAAACGTGAGATGCAAGCATTTCAGCTCGATTCTATTTTACTTTCTATAGACACTATTATAATATCAGACGAATTTGATAAAAATGTTTTGGCTATCGTAAGGTAAAAACCCGACATGTTTATTTGTGGCGTGGTCTTACGAGATGCTTTTGTTGTTCAAAGGATTTTTGAAAATATAATAATCCAATTGAGTGTGATTTTCTCACGCTGGTTTTCCAGACTGACTCGGGTGTTGTTTTATATGATGCTCGGGTCAGACCGAGTTAAACAGGATCAGGTTAAAAGCTAAGGAGCTCAGGAGACGAGCTGATGTCAGAGCATACTTCCGTATTTAACTATTATTTCCACTGTGTATGGACAATTATTTGTTGTCTTTGTATGGATGTTTGATGTACTCTGATGATGGTATGTATGTATATATGTATACAGTACAGATTTCTTTGTATTTAAAAGCTGTTATTATATATTATATTTTGTTCCGCTGCGATTGTGAGACTCTGATGTTGTTTTCTTTTCTTCTTCTTTTACCTCTTTCTTCTTTTACCCGAAGACTCGTACTTTTGTGCCATTTTGGACAGAACTGTTGTGAGATTTTGTTAGTTCAAAGGGGTACGGATTTGCGGGCCTTTACAGCACTGCATTATGACATTGAGTAGGAATGAAATCAAGATGATTTTTCCATTTATTATCTGCTATAAGAGAAGAGACTATTCTGTTATTACCACCATAAAAAGACAAAGAATTCTCACCAAACTTTTCCACAAAGGAAGATTTATTGATCCATGGATCTAACCAAGTGTCTATGGTCTCACCATTCACAAATTTCCTATCAGTTAGACCTATGCACCATTTTCTAGCTTTAAGAAAGAATTTCCAAGTATGTGATGCATTGTTATTTATGGCATCTTTCCAAAAATTCTAATTTTTGCAATATTTTTTATACATCCATTTGGCCCAAGTTGATTCTCCTTGTAAAAATTTCCAGATCATTTATACTGCCACTGCTTTTGCCAAACCATCAATTTTTCTAATATCAAATACACCCTCATTTTTAGTTTTATAGACATCATCCCAACACATCTTTTGTGCTTTAGATTTCCAAATGAAAATTTCACAAATAGAATTGATTCTTCGAATTACATTCACAGGAAATTGAGAAAATTGTAACCAAAATTGGAGCATTGGGTGAATGACAATTTTTACTAGTTCAATTCTCTCACTGATATTGAGCAGTTTACTATTCCAGGGGTTAATTTTTTTTGTTGATTTTGTCCATTAGACATCCAAAGTCTTTAGCTTTAAGCTTGTTTTCAGATAAACAGATGCTTAGATAAGTCACTGGAAAATTACCAATTTTTATCTTTAATATTTCAGCTATCTGTTGCTTGTTTTTAGCTTCTTTACTAAAAAAATAGTGGATTTGATTTCAATGACATCAAGGCCAATGAAATATTTCAAACTATGAAGAGTGTTCATAATGCTGAAAAAGCATTTATAATGTTAGCTGTGGCCATAATTAAGATATCATCCACATATAATAAGTGAGTGATCATGGGATTAATATTATGAATAGGGGATAAATTACCTTTCAAATACACCACATCAAGGTTGATTGTAAGGAACTCCATGGCTATAGAAAATAAGTATGGCGAGAGTGGGTCACCTTGCCTTAAACCCCTTGATCTCTCAATAAAAACAAATTGAGACTCTTCAACAAGCACCGAAAAGGTTGGAGTAGAAATGCACTCATTTAATAGATTAGAAAATAACATAGGGAAATCTATGGCAATCAGCATATGATGAATAAAATCTCTATTTATTTTATTATAGGCTTTATGCATGTCAATTTTCAGGCAAATGTTATTGGAGTTTTTCTTATTAAATCCTCTAACCATTTCATAAGCAAGTAATGTGTAATGTCCTGCCTTTTTGGACAGTTTAAATCGATGATAAACCACACACGTCTGACTCAAACCATACAAAAGAGCAGATTGTTATTGGGGTGAACAAGAAAAGCAGCGAAAGAAAAAAAACAAAATAGAATCTCTCTGCTGAATGAAAAAGTATAATAATCAAATAACAGTTCATGAAGCTATTTACAAAACATTTGATTATACAAATACAATGCAGAACCAGAGTTACACATACCAGAGAATAATTAATAATAATGCAACGGAACAATGTGATGCCGTGGAACAATATAGTAATTAATAATAATAATATTTTGTCTTCGTCCTTCAGAAATAAGGTCTTCAAATACTGAAATGCTCAGTCTGACCCGAGCGAATTGAAAAGACAAAACACTCGAGTCAGAACTAAAAGATCTTATATAAGTTAAATCAACGGTAAATAAATATGAGTAGAACGGTGTTAGAGATGTTTACGGGGTTTGACATCTCCTATCCAGTGTTTAACGTGAGTGCAGTAACTCAAGAGATGCTCAAGATTCATATCTCCTAAGGATCCGTTAAACTATCTACTATGTAGTACAATACGCTATTATAATATGTCTACAATAAAGTAAAAGTATTAAAATAGAGTTAAGGCGTTACATTTCCCCTTAACACATTTTATAATGTCAATAGTCTATCAGTACCATAACTCCCCGTAAACTAGGGTCGCCAGAGGATACCCCATAGGTACGACATAAAACGAACTCGTAGAAAGCGCACTAGGGTAGGTGACACAGCACAACTAGGCAATGCCAGGGAAGATATACCAATTACACTTCCGGATTGTTGGTAACGCATAGCTGCAACTACCGTCCAACTCGAAACACACTCCCGAGTAAAAATCGAAGGGTGGCCACCAAATAAATCAAAAGTCAGAATATAGTATCGATGGAGTGTGCCCAATCGGAGGAATGACCTCACTTGGCCCGTCGATTTCTCCTGTTCTAGCCAGTTTAAGCCAACTCATGGGAGTCGGGTCCATGTACATACCTTATATAGGACCATCGCCACCATCCTACTTCATTCTGGAATCTCCACCGTGTACACAGTTGTCAATATGGTTTTCGGTATTGGCAGAGAGTATGACAATATCCGATCCCGGTCTCTTTAGCAACCAATCGCTTATTACATACCGGATGGTTCTTTTATATTTCAAAAGTCAATTCACAATTTGTATCAAAATATTATATTCTCAAAACCATCACTTTCGAAATTATATTCACCTTCAAATCATATTCACTTTCAAATCATATCGTTTCCAAAAATCATAGTTTCTTCCAAAAATCATATTTCCAAAATAGGTTCAATCCTTACTTCAAAATCCTTATTCAATATATTATAACATTCAAAATTCCAACTTAGGTTATAACATCATTTAATCTTACTCTCCTTTAAACCAATAAATTGAATTTAAACAGTTCCACTTTACTTGGTATGGAAATAGAAATGGTTTAAATAATTATAAATAGTTAAATAGTCCAAAATAGTTTAATTATAGGTAAAGTATTTTTAAATTGATTTAAGATAGTTAAATATATTTAATTTATAATTAAAATAGATTAAATAGTTTAAATAGATTAATTAGATTAAAATTAAATTAAAATAGTTTAACTAATTTTCAAAATAATTTAAATGGTTTAAAATAGGTTAAATTGATTTAATATATTTAATATAGGTCAAAATAGTTTATAAATCTGAAAAGCTTAAATTTAGAATCTTAAAAATAATATAATTTAAAACATTTTACATTTGAAAATATGAATTTGGAATTTAAATCAATTTTAAACTATTTATTTAATTTCAACAAAATCAGACCATTTCAATTTAATTTCTTAAAACAATTCCCTTTATGCCAGTTCACATTTCAACACAAAGCTTGATTTTCCAAAAATACTTCGATTTGTACAAATCAATTTTTTCTTCAAAATATCATTTAATTCCATTCAAAATTTAAGAATTTTAAAATCATTTAGTTTAACCAATCCGGTGTCTGTATATAATTCTCTCGGGTCAGGTGATATAGATATTTATCATTTCAATCCGCAATTTAAAATTTTACGGTTATATATCATTTCAAACCGCAATCCCAAAAAAATAACATCCATAATCGCTCGAGTCTATCATTTCAACCCATAACAATTTTTCCTTAATTTATAAAACATTCGGGTATGTATCATTTCAACCTACAGTGAACTTGGAGTTTATAATGATATAAAATACAACATCCATTCATCCAATATCAACAATCAATACCATCATAATCATCATCCAAATCAATCAATAAATATCAATATAGAACTGATAATCAATAACAGGTATTTAACTGGCAATTTATATTCAATAATAAATTAAATAACGGTTTAATTCAAATTAACCGAGGTAATGATTCAAAACATACCAAACTGTCATAAATAAATTCCTAATCACATCATAAATTTAATTTAATGAATATAAGAAGTTTTAGAAGTTGTGAGTGGGTTAAAACACTCACCTTTGAATTTAAATTGAATTTAAATCCAATTTAAACCCAGAATTCAACCGACCTCAGAATTTGTCCAAACCAACACTAGAATGTCCGAAATTTCAATAGGATCCTAACGGAGAAAACCGCGCATGAATCCGAATTCGTACGCAAAAGTTATGCGTATTAGAACATTATACAAATTTGAATTATAAAATAAATAAAGTTAATAAAAAAAATCGTACCACGTCACCTTCGCCTGCATGTTCCAGAACCCAAACCGAGCAAAATTTGCGCTCGCTACTGAAACAAGCCGACGCCTCCACGTCGACATTCAGGCCAGCCGTGACCACCAGCGTGACGTGCCGCCTAGACCTAACCCCTCCACCACCGGCGATGATCACCCACGCCTAGCCGATCGACCGGAAATCCCCAGCCCCCGCCATAAACTTCAAACCCTACTCGAATTAAACCCGTCAATCTAGCCGATAAAATGATGAACAGACACGCCGATGAACTCCGTAAGGCCCCCTCCATACCATGGTATGGTCGATTTGACGATCCGTTGCAGTTGATCACAATTAAATGGAAGGCCGAGATTTGTTCTTCAATTTCAGGATAAATTGTGATTCAAATTGAAAAATGAATTATAGATCTGAGATGCGCTCGTCGTGAGCTTCAAATCGATATATAGTTTGATAGTGTTTGAGGGGTTTGAAATTTTGATTTGACATTGAAATTGAATTTGAAATTTGGGAATTAGGATTTGTCTGCTATTGAAATGAGAAGTTGAGAAGGAAATGTACGTACAGACAAATGAATATAAGGAGTGGCTAGGGTTTATAATGAACTATTTATAGGCAAATCTGAAACAGAAAGAATGGACCAAATTAATTGAACGATAAACGACCCAAAAATCCGGTTGTGACTCCGGAACAAAAACGGGTCAACCCATATATCAAAATAGACGTTTTCAAATCTTTTAAACTCAATGGAACAGGTTTCAAGTCCTACTTCCATCATATGAAAAAGTTATGAAAAAATCAACTTATTTAAAATTGATTTAAGTTGATTTCAATTAAATTGATTTTTATGCGTTTCGAGTCCGTACGATCAAACAACAAGTCCGATCGTTACGAAATTTGAAATCCTACAATAATTCACCGTTACAGATCCAATGAAACTAGTTTTGTCAAATTTTATAATTCACAATTTCTATCACCAAAAATCACTTAGTAATTTATAATCCTCTAAAAAAATCTCCATATCAATTGATTATTGACTATTTCAAAATTTACAATGTTTGATCACAACTGTCATAAATCTTATGAATTATAATTTAATTCCAATAAATTGTTTTTATTTTGTTTCAATATTTATACTCAAATCAATTGTTATTCTATAGACATGGTTTTACATTGTTTAATATTTCATTATATTAATATATTCCAATTCCCATCTTTTATTTATATTAATGACTATATTTCAAAATTTGTAATTTTGTCAATTACACACATTAATTAAGATTTTAAATCCAATTAATTATTCTATCTTAGTTCTATTCTTATATTACATCAATTATTACTTTATGAATAAATTTACATTTCTATTTATTTTATTACATTCACACTTTCAGTTATTGCGTCAGTTCTCATTAATATAACATTAAAGTTCATTTAATTTTGATTTATTTCCCATTTCAATTAAATAGACCAAATAAATAGCTAACCTACAACAATCGTTACTATACCTTTTAATCACACTTATGAAATCATTATTCACAAACAAATGTTACAATTCTTATATAACCTAAATTTTATCCAATGGTCATTTATTTCATACTATTTAATTTATCAATTTAATGTTTGCATTTGTTTTCTTATATCAATTTATAACCAAGTATAACAATTTACATTATTTCAGCTAATTGTAATTTCATTCAAATTGTTAATTATTAACTTTAATTATCATTTGTTACTTCATTTCAGTATTCATTTCATTATTAAATTATAGATTTTTATTTATTCCAAATTTAATTACCAAAATCTTATTCAATTAAAAATTTTAAATTATCGAAAATTTTGGGTCTTTACATTCTCCCCCACTTAAAACTTTTCGTCCCCGAAAAGGAAAAGAAAGGAAAAGAAGAAATTAGGTAATGAATATATCTTATTCAAAATATTAAATTTATAAAAAATAAATTTACAAAATTAAATAATTTAAATAAAATATGTCCATTTATAAACAGTTAAGTCCTTTTATACTCAGACTAATAAAGTTTGGAAAACATTTCATAAAATTTTCTAAGTCCAAAATTTATAGAAAATTTCGACAGAGTCTCTTTCGTACGAAGAGGCTCGGGAGAAATGATAATATCAATAATAATCATATATATCAAATATTTTCCAAAATTATATATCCCAACACGGGAAAAACAATATAATATCGCTAGCAAACCGTAATCCGAGAACGTACCTATTTGTCGGGCAAACAACGCTTAATTATGAAACCAAAAGCAGTAACAATTGCTTCCATAACCTGTATTTCACTTATATAATCCAAAAAGAATTAATAATTATATAAAATGAAATATTTAAAGTTGTTTCAACCATTAACAAACAAATCAATATAAAACACAATCACTTGCAACCACAACATACAATCATCATATGAAATCAATACAAATAAATTATCCATCCATATCAACCAAAACAAATAGTTTGTTTGGGTTAAGACACTTTTAATCACTTAGGATGACAAATAACTACTAAGTATACCATCTACTCAACAGTCTTAGATAAACTCAATAAATTATTCATACATCTAAACAATTTGAAGTATCCTTTCCCAACAATCCATAAACCAACACAAACAACAATTTCAAACAATAAATCAAGTTCATTCTTTTTAATTCCATTTCTCAATGATCATTTCTTTAGTTTACATTTATTCCTTACGACATTCAATTTCCGTTCATTCAATTAGTGTTTATTTCATTTATTACTTACAAAATTCCATTTTCATTTATTCATATCATATCAATTTCTTTTTTTATTGCATTATATTCATTCATTCATTACTTAATTTTCATTTATTTACCTTCATTTATCTATAGTACTCATGTTCAATTCAATTACTCGGCATATCAATTCATTAACTTAAGTTTATAATCTTCTACTTACAATACTTAATGTCTATAACATTTTATATAACAACATTTCAATTATAACTTAGGTTTATAACAACTATAACATCAAATTCTTATTCATAAAAGTAATTCATTGAACACTTCCATTATTTAAGTTTTACTTGTATAATATTCCATTACATTTTCTTACTAAACATTACAACTTTTAATATTTTGGTAGGTTATATATATGTTAAAGAATGCAAATTGACAATTACACAAGTTTATCTTATTTCATTTTAGTAAATAATTGTTCAATATTTATCATTTTTTATTTTTATATCCTTTTTAATTTACAGGTTACAAATTTCAAATTTCTTATATATTTCAGTTATAACTTAGCATTTAATATCTTATTTTCAATTTTAGAAGTTCCAATTATAAAATAGTCAAAATTTTATTCCATTACAATAATTTACTCTCTAATTTATATAAATTTAAGAACTAAATGTCGGGTTCCATTTCAAATCATTTAAAACATAGATGGATGTATATACTCATAACTTATATCCAACTATATTTAAAGAAATTTGAAATTTATATTTGTTTATCAAAATAAATCTGCAGTACAACTGCTATAGTGGCCTTCCCACTTTGAAACTCGAAAATGAATGTCGATGATGCGTGCACTCATCACCGAAATTATTTTCCAGCGACAGAGAGAGGAGTACAGAACTTGTTTCTTTCCAAAATTCTTTTAAAATAGTTCTTTCCAATCATATTAAAATATTTATTCGGAAAATAATTCTAAATAATATTATTATTATATTCCAAAATCATTCGAAAGAAATTTTCAAAAACCCCAGAAATTAAGTTCTAAAATTTCCAATTTAATCTCATTTTATTTGTAAATTTTATTTTACAACCAATCCTTATAAATTTCACTACCTAACAAACAAATATATTACAACCAAATATATCCTTTATAAAATTTAATATTTTATATACAAAATATACAATAGGAAAAATTATTTCATTTACCAATATTTCAAAACAAATATTGTGTCGGTTTGTCCTATTAAGTGTTTAGAAATCTCTATCGATGTCATAGCGTCATATGCACCAATCAGAATTTATAAATACAAAACAGAACAAATTAACACAATATAAAAACCTTTTATAACACTAACAAATATGCTCTCTCATATATATACACTCGGCGACTCATCATAGGGTATTACCACCCTATTAAAAAAAGAGTCAGACCCCACAAAGCTAAGGTCATCGCTAAACCAAAGTTGTGATACCAACTAACGTCCTGCCTTTTTGGACAGTTTAAATCGACGATAAACCACACACGTCAGACTCAAACCATACAGAAGAGAGGATTGTTATTGGGGTGAATAAGAAAAGCAGAGAAAGAAAAAACAAAACAAAATCTCGCAGTGGAATGACAAAATATAATAATCAAATAACAGTTCATGAAGTTGTTTACAAAACATTTGATTATATTAATACAATGCAGAATCAGAGTTGCACATACCAGAGAATAATAAATAATAATGCAGCGGAACAATGTGATGCAATGGAACAGTATAGTAATTAATAATAATATCTTCGTCTTCGTCCTTCAAAAATAAGGTCTTCAAATCCTAGAATGCTCAGGCTGACCCGAGCTAATTGAAAAGACAAAACACTCGAGTCAGAACTAAAAGATTTTATGTAAGTTAAATCAACGGTGAATAAATATGCGGCGTCAGAGATGTTCACGGTGTTTGACATCTCATATCCAGTGTCTAACGTGAGTGCAGTAACTCAAGAGATGCTTGGGATTCACATCTCCTAAGGATCCGTTAAACTACGTGAGTGCAGTAACTCAAGAGATGCTTGAGATTCACATCTCCTAAGGATCCATTAAACTATCTACTATGTAGTATAATAAGCTATTATAATATGTCTACAGTAAAGTAAAAGTATTGAAATAGCGTTAAGACGTCACATTTTCTCTCTTAACACATTTTATAATGTCAATAGTCTATACAGTACTGTAACTCCCCGTAAACTGGGGCCGCCAGAGGATACCTCATAGGTACGACATAAAACAAACAGGTAGAAGGAGCGCTAAGGCACGTGACACTGCACAACTATGCAATGCCAGGGTAGATATACAAATTACACTTCCGGACTGTTGGTAATGCATAGCCACAACTACCGCCTAACTCGAAACACACTCCTAAGTAAAAAATCAAAAGGTGGCCACCAAATAAATCAAAAGTCAGAATATAATATCGATGAAGTGTGCCCGATCGGAGGAATGACCTTACTTGTCCCATCGATTGCTCCTGTTTTAGCCACCTTAAGCCAACTCATGGAAGTCGGGTCCACGTATGTACCTCATATAGGATAGTCGTCACCATCCTACTTCATTCTGGAATCTCCATCGCGTACACATTTGTCAAAGTGGTTTTCGGTATTGGCAGAGAGTATGACAATATCTGATCCCGGTCTCTTTAACAACCAATCGCTTATTACACACCGGATGGTTCTTTTATATTTCAAAAGTCAATTCACAATTTGTATCAAAATATCATATTCCCAAAACCATCACTTTCGAAAATATATTCACCTTCAAATCATATTCACTTTTAAATCATATCGTTTCCAAAAATCATAATTTCTTCCAAAAATCATATTTCCAAAATAGGCTCAATCCTTACTTCAAAATCCTCATTCAATATATTATAACATTCAAAATTCCAACTTAGGTTATAACATCATTTAACCTTACTCTCCTTTAAACCAATAAATTGAATTCAAACAGTTCCACTTTACTTGGTCTGGAAATTTAGAAATGATTTAAATAGCTATAAATAATTAAATAGTCCAAAATAGTTTAATTATAGGTAAAGTACTTTTAAATTGATTTAAGATGGTTAAATAGATTTAATTTAAATTAAATATAATTAAAATAGATTAAATAGTTTAAAATAGATTAATTAGATTTAAAATGAATTAAAACGATTTAGCTAGTTTTTAAAATAATTTAAATGGATTAAAATAGGTTAAATTGATTTAGTATAGTTAATATAGGTTAAAATAGTTTATAAATATGAAAATCTAAATTTAGAATATTAAAAATATTATAATTTAAAACACTTTATATTTGAAAACATGAATTTGTAATTTATACCAAGTTAAAACTATTTATTTCATTTCAACAAAATCATACCATTTCAATTTAATTTCTTAAAACAATTCCCTTTAAGCCAATTCACATTTCAACACACAACTTGATTTTCCAAAATTACTTCGATTTACACAAATCAAATTTTTCTTCAAAATATCATTTAATTCCATTCAAAAATTAAGGATTTTAAAATCATTTAGTTTACCATTCCGGTGCCCGTATACAATTCTCTGTCCTAGGGTCAAGTGATACGGATATTTATCATTTTAATCCGCAGTTTAAAAATTTACGGTTATATATCATTTCAAACCGCAATCCCAAAATAAATAACATCCATAAAATCGCTCGAGTCTATCATTTCAACCCATAATGATTTTTCCTTAATTTATAGATCATTCGGGTATGTATCATTTCAACCCGTAGTGAACTTGTAGTTTATAACGATATAAAATACAACATCCATTCATCCAATATCAATAATCAACATCCATCATAGTCATCATCCAAATCAATCAATAAATATCAATATAGAGCTGATAATCAATAAAAGGTATGTATCTGGCAATTTATATTAAATAATATATTAAATAACGATTTAATTCAAATAAATTCAAATTAGCTGAGGTGATGTTTCAAAACATACCAAACAGTCATAAATAAATTCCAAATCACATCATAAATTTAATTTAATGAACATAAGAAATTTTAGAAGTTGTGAGTAAGTTAAAACACTTACCTTTGAATTTAAATCCAATTTAAACCCAAAATTCAAACGACCTCAGAATTTTTCCAAACTAGCGCCAAAAGGTCCGAAATTCCAATACGATCCTAATGGAGAAAACCACGCGTGAATCCGAATTCATATACAAAAGTTATGCGTATTAGAACATTATACAAATTTGAATTATAAAATAAATAAAGTTAATAAAAATAATAATCGTACCAAGTCACCTTCTCTTGCACGTTCCAGAACCCAAACCGAGCAAAAATTCACGCTCGTTACAGAAACAAGCCAGCGCCTCCACATCGACGTTCAGGCCAGCCGTGACCACCAGCCTGACGCGCCGCCTAGCCCTAACCCCTCCACCATTGGCGATGATCACCCACGCTTAGCGGATCGACCGAAAATCCCCAACTGCTGCCATAAACTTCAAAACCTACTCAAATTAAACCCGTCAATCTAGCCGATAAAACAACGAACCGGACACGCCGATGAACTCCGCAAGGCCCCCTCCATGCCATGGTATTGACGATTTGACGATCCATTGCAGTTGATCATGATGAAATGGAAGGTCAAGATTTGTTCTTTAATTTCAGGATAAACAGTGATTCAAATCGAAAAACGAATTATAGATCTGAGATGCGCTCATCGAGGGCTTCAAATCGATATATAGTTTGATAGTTTTTGAGGAGTTCAAAAATTTGATTTGATTTTGAAATTGAATTTGAAATTTGGGAATTAGGATTTGTCTACCATTGAAATGAGGAGTTGAAAAGGAAATGTACATACAGACAAATGAATTTGAGGAGTCGCTAGGGTTTATAACGAACTATTTATAGGCAAAGATGAAACAGAAAGAATAAACTAGATTGATTGAACAATAAACGACCCAAAAAGCCCATTTTGACTCCGGAACGAAAATCGATCAAACCATATATCTAGATGTTTTCAAATATTTTAAACTCAATGGAATAGTTTTCAAATTCTAATTCCATCGTATAAAGAAGTTATGATAAAATCAGCTTATTTCAGATTGATTTCAATTGATTTCAATTAAATTGATTTCTAGGCATTTCGAATCCGTACGATCAAACGAAAAGTATGATCATTACGAAACTTGAAATCCTATAATAATTCACCGTTATAGATCCGATGAAACTGGTTTCATCGAAATCCGAGTAAGCGGCCAAAATGGCTATTTTTCACTTAATTAAATAAATTAATATTAAATTAATTAAATCAAATTTCAATTCAAAATTTATAATTCACAATTTCTATCAACTAAAATCGCTTAGTAATTTATAATCCTCTAAAACAAATCTTTATTTCAATTCATTAATGACTATTTCAAAATTTACAGTGTTTGATTACAACTGTCATAAATCTTATTAATATAATTTAATTTCAGTAATTTCTTTTTTGATTTCAATCTTTATACTCAAATCAGTTGTTATTTTATAGACATGGTTTTACATTATTTTATATTTCATTACATTAATATATTCCAATTCCCATCTTTTGTTTGTATTAATGACTATATTTCAAAATTTGTAATTTTGTCAATTACATACATTAATTAAAATTTTAAATCCAATTAATTATTCTATCTTAGTTCTATTCTTTTATTACATCAATTATTACTTTATGAATAAATTTACTTTTTTATTTATTTTATTACATTCACACTTTCAGTTATTGCATTAATTCTCATTAATATAACATTAATGTACATTCACACTTTCAGTTATTGCATTAATTCTCATTAATATAACATTAATGTTCATTTTATTTTAACTTATTTCTCATTTCAATTAAATAGACCAAATAAACAGGTACCCTACAACAATCATTTGTAACATTCCCGATTTTGAAGTCAAATTTGAATTGATATTTAATTTATTTTTTGAAATTAAATTGTGAATTAAAGTGAGTTTTTACAAAAATAAAATGAAATATTAGTTTTTTATATATATGCATTAATTTTTAATTGAAATTTGAATTTGAAAACTCAAAAATAAATATATTGAAAATAAATTGGATTGAAATTTTATTTTTAAATTAATAAGAATTTGTTTCTAATTTTATTAAATATTCATTTTGATTTGAAAATGATATTTTGAATTTGATAAAATAAATTTTTGAAAGGCTAATTAAGAATGAAATTCTAATATATTTATTCATGTGTAATTTAATTTTAAAACATTTTTTTTAAAGGATTATATAAATGATTAATAAAGAAAATATATTTATTTAAATAGGAAGTATGATATAAAGTTATATTTAAAATATTATTTGTAGTGTTTAAAATATAGTAAAAGTTTAAAATTTGTTTAAAAGTTGAATTCTATATTTTACATCATTGTGATTATTTATTTAAAATATAATTAGATTTTTAAAAATCAATTCCTTAAAAGTATATAAATTAGTATTAAAACATTCTGTTTTAAATGTGTATATATATATAACATGATTTATAAATTTATTAAAAATAAGGTTCAAACCAAAAATTTACAAAATAATTTAGATTAAGGATTTAAACTCAATTTTAATTACATATAACAAGTGTAAAGAAATAGTCACTCATTTTTGCAAGTGTTGACAATAATTACAAGTGGCATTAATCTTTTCTTGAAATAAATTAAAATTTTATAAAATACATTCATTTTTTCTCATATTTTCTACATCAAAACTGAAATCGGTAAATAAAAGAAGAAACAGAAATCATCTCAGGAAATTCAAACACTGTAAACAAGGATCATCTTCAAACCTGGAAAATATCAAGCAAGGTCTAAGGCAAAGGTTCAAATCAAAACAAACTAAAATCTCAAGCCAGAGATAAATGCAAACCATCCAGACCTGAAAACAGAAGATTAAAACCTGAAAGATAAAAAGAAGATCAAGCAAAACAAATGTAAAGTCAGGAAACAAAAATTCAAACCAGCTTCAAAAACAATTTCAAGTCAAGAAAATTCAAATCAAAGAAATTTCAGTTTCAAAAACAAGATCATAGCAATTCAAAACTTCCCAGTATTCAAGCCTCTGTTCTTTTCTGCTTTCAAACTATCCAGGTGAGCAAACCTTTAAACCCTTGTATATACTTGAAGTTGTTTGTATGTTTGTGAATGTGCATGCATGACTGTGTGAATATTTGTTATATTGGCCTATGCATGTCTGGAAACTAGAAAAATTAGCCTCTGTTCTTTGTGACAGGCATAAGTTAATTTCAAAAAAATTCAAATCTTTCAATCGAGTCAATATTAACCTTTGATGTTTGAATAAAAGTTGTTTGTTGAAGTATAATGATGATTATAAAAATAGTTGCAGGATGTTAAAATCAGCAAATAATTTTAAAAAATGAAAAATACAGAAGAAATCAAAGTTATGTTGAAAATCAATATCAATAACTTCATTTCTGGATCATAGGATTTGATTCACATAAGTGATCATGAATTTTAAGATAAAATTTGTGATTTTTAATTGAGTATTTGATGTGAATTCGAAAATTGTTCGAATTTGGGTTTCTGATCAATTGCTATTGATCGGCGACAATTGGAAGCTCGGAATTTGGCATGGAGGAGGCCGTGTTGTCAAGCGTCGCTGAAAAAATATGAGGGTATTTTTCTGATGATCGTGGTGGCCGTGAATTGGCGTAGTAGGGTTTGTGGTTCAGTTTGTATCTGAGTTGTTTTCATGGTGATCGTGCCGACTACGAAGCATCGGAATGGATCGCTAGGAGATGATTCGAGGCATTGCGATGTGGCGAAGTTTTCTGCTTGGTGGCTCGAGTCCAGGTGGTCGGAAGTGATGGCGTGAGGAAGAAACTGATGATCGGGTTTTTGGGTTCATGGGTGCTAGTATGTTCGATTTCGAACTACAGTAGAGATGATGATGCTGGGTGTTTGGGTTAATCAGCGAGGTCGAGGATGATTTGTTGGAGGTGGCTATGAGAAATGCGGAATACAGATCTTTAGGCTAGGATTAACACTAGAGGGGGTGAATAGTGTTTTAAAGAATTACTAAATCTTTTTGAGTTTTTGTTAATTTGAACACAAATGTATGCAATATTTAGACACTGATATGATCACAGAAACAAACATAGATGCAGAAATAAAGTAAAAGCATTAAAGCAAAGAACACACCGGATTTTATATTGGTTCGGAGTTACCCTACATCCAGTCCCGCACACAAGTAAGGATTTCCTTTCAAAAGCAGTTGCACAATTACACCCTCGATTTCAAGGCCACGAAGTACACCACTCCAGATTCACAATCCTCTAGGTAGAGATACTTGATTTTACGGGAAATAAGTTCATCCAATTGATTTCCAAGGCTAATATCACACCTTTTCTCGCACGATTGATTTCCAAGGCTACAATCACACCTTTTCTCGCTTAATTGATTACAAAGAAGTCTATAACTCTGAATAGCACTGAGAGCTTGTTGAGATAGTGATAGAGAATCAAACCAGAGATGATCTAGTTAGATTCGATGTTGATTTCGGCAGAGTAATGGTAAGACTATATATAAAGAAATGTGGAAGAAGAAGAGGAGTGAAATCTGAGAAAATATATTTATAAATTCGTTCAAAACTACTGCTATTTATAGTAGAACAACAACCATGTCCATTCGTGAAAGGATATGACGAATAGACACTTCCTTTGAAATTCAAAATTTTGAAATAAACTGCTACCATGTCGACATAGGGTACTTGAGGATGTCGACATGCCTACGGAAATTTTGGTAATTTTATTTTCTTTGAAAATAACTTCTATCTTGTATTAAAACTATTTTAAACTTTATAAATATACTTAATTATAGTTAAAATTATAAGTAAATACAGAGAATAATATTTTGGTATATATATAAAATTTTACAATAATTTTATATTTAAATCTAAGTAAATATTAAAAGTTAAATATATTATTATTAAAGATAGTTTAAAACTAAGGACAATTTGATTTTGAAAATAAAGATTCTTTTGAGGCTAAAAGTATTTAAAACTAGGATAGATGTTTTTGATTCTTTTAAAAGGAAGGTTTTGAAATCATTTTGAAAACAACATATAATTTTGTAAAAACATTTGAATAAAAGGTTAGCGGATACAAAACATTGTTCCACTAGATTTTTCATAGGTTCCATCCTACTTAGGGTTCCATCCCTTCAACAGGCTCGAAGTGGATTCCATTCCACGAATAAATTGGATTTTAAGATGCTAGTTCTTTTCTTGGTGTTTTAACAAAATTCCTAATTAGATTACTTATTATTGAAATCTTGAGCTCTTGATAATCTTGATACTCATGAGTCTCCAATCTTGATATCTTGAATCTCTTTACTATACAGTCTTCATTCTTGGTACCTGCATGGTTAAATCCAGCATATACATATATATCTAAACTATAATGTTAGTATTTATATTTTATAACAATCCTAAGGTTGTTGTCATCAAAACAATCATCTCAAGGACTAACAATCTCCCCCTTTTTGATGATGCTAACCTTTGTTTATAAAATATTACTTCTATCTCAATAACTCCCCTTTAATCTATGCTTAACTATCCTATTTTATACTTCTCCTCCTTTGTCATCAGCAAAAACAAACTTCAAACTATATAACCCCCCCCCCCTTAATCTAATACTCTATGACATGTGATTATAATGATAGTGTTATCATAAATAATCAATACTTGATTTTAAAACTAAAACTTAATCCTAAATTACTAACTATCCTAACTAAGATTCCATATACGATAATACTTATAATAGTAAGAAATCAAATATAAGAACAAAAATTATTTATTATTTATATATTGTTTTATTTATATTTGCGCAGAGGATGAAAGTAAGAACAAACAACAATAGGAAAGAAAGAAAAGAAACTATTGTGTGTCCTTGGAAATGGCAGATCTATGAACCGAACAATTTGGATAGTGAAAACAGAAATTTCCACGTTGTTCGGCAAGATTCCCATCTTTGTCAAAGCATATTTCGCCAACACAAATGATTTTGTCATCATCTTCAGCATGCTCTTCTTCCATGGGGGCTTCTTCTTCCTCGCTGTCTTCTTACACTTGATCTCCTGAAGACTCTTCATCAATCAAGATTGGATTAGCATAATTGTCCATTAGAAACTTTTGCAAATTTCTAAGGATTTTGCCTTTCCATTCTTGTTCTGTGGCCATTCTAAGTTGCACCACTTGAATTTCAGTCATTAGTTGCAGTGCATCCTTCAAAGAATCCTTCATTTTCGTCACACATGCAAGAGTAGTTCGTTGAAACGGTCAGGAAGTAGGAGAAGGGAACGAAAAGGTTGAATTTTTCTTTTGATTTGTAAGATAAGGCCATTGTTTAAATTTTTTTCAGAAGTTAGAACAGAGAGAGAACAGAGAGAACGATCAAAATTTCGAAATAAGAAGAATATATAACCACTTATTTGAATTTTGTGGGAAAATTTCAAAAATAAAAAATCATTATATGTCAACATGGATAGGGTAGGGATGTCGACATGGTGCTTGACATTTTTACTATTTGATTTATTTTGATTTAATTTTTAATTATACTTTGTTATTTATATTTTATATTTCAGTTAATGAACAAATACCTAATTCTCTTCTTAATTTAGTAAATATAGATTCATTTAAGGGTTTTGTTAAGGTATCAGCAATTTGATTCTCAGAATTGATATAATCGAGAGTAATTATTTCCTTACTTATATTGTCTCTGAGAAAATGGTGTTTGATATCAATATGTTTAGTTCGAGCATGATGAATAGTATTTTTGGATAAATTTATTGCACTAGTATTGTCACGATAAATTGGTTATGTCGATATATTTAAACCAAAATCTTTCAAAGTTTGTTGCATATATATTACTTGAGAACAAGCCAAAGCAGCAGAAATATACTCTGCTTCGGTTGTGATAAGAAACTGTGTTTTGCTTTTTACTAAACCAGAAAATCAGAGAATGCCCCATAAAGTGACAAGTTCCACTTCTACTTTTTCGGTCCAATTTACAACCAGCATAATCAGCATCACAGTAAGATATTAAGTCAAAAGAATCATTTCTACGATAAAATAAGCCATAATCAAAGGTGTGTTAACATATCTTATGATACGTTTTACGGCCTTTAAGTGGGTCTCTTTAGGTTGGGATTGATATCTTGCACAAAGACAAACACTATGCATGATATTAGGTCTACTAGCAGTGATATAGAGTAGTGATCCAATCATTCCTCTATACAATTTTTAATCTACATCTTTCGAGAAATCTTCTTTACTTAGGTACTCATTGGTTGCCATGGGAGTAGGTTTTTCACTTGCAGTACTGAAACAAATTTATTAACTAGGTCTTTAGCACATTTTTCTTGCCTAATAAAGATACCATTATCTAATTGCTTTATTTGTAATCCTAGAAAGAAATTTAATTCACCCATATGACTCATCTCAAACTCTTTTATCATTATTTCAGAAAAATCTTTATTCATTTCAAAATTAGTTGATCCAAAAATGACATCATCTACGTAGAATTGTACTAGTTGAATATCATTTTTATTTCTTTTAATAAAAAGAGTATTATCTACTTTACTAATTTCAAATTTTGATTGTAATAAGTAAGATCTTAGTCTTTCATACCAGGCTCTAGGAGCTAGTTTTAGACCATATAGAGCTTTCTTAAGTTTGTAAACATGATTTGGTAATTTTTCATTTTCAAAAAGTGGTGGTTGTTCAACATATACTTCCTCTTTTACAAATCCATTTAAAAAGGCACTTTTAACATCCATTTTATATAGTTTGAAATTATTATGATTTGCGAAAGCAAGTAGAATCTTAATGGCTTCTAATCTTGCTACGGGAGCAAAGGTTTCATCAAAATCTATTCATTCTTCTTGACAATAACCTTGAGCGACTAGCCGGGCTTTATTTCCAACAACCTCTGCTTATTCATTCATTTTATTTTTATAAACCCATTTAGTTCCAATTATAGTTTTATTTTTAGGTCTAGGAACAAGTTTCCAAACATCATTTCTAGTAAATTGATTTAGTTCTTCTTGCATAGCCAAAATCCATGAATCATCAGTTGTTGCTTCTTTTGGATTTTTGGGTTCAATAGTTAATATAAAGGCTGCATTGCTCATTTTACTTAGTTGATTTCTAGTTTTAACAACGGATTCAATGTCTCCAAGTACATTTTTATAGTGTTACTTGGAGGTTTGACCAGGCAATTAGGCACTTGGCATTGTGCATCGTTCAGCATCCAGGGACGGCACAACTGGGTCGATCGGCATTCAAGCTCGTTCGGCTTCCAGGGACGTTTGGCACAACTGGGTCGATCGGCATTCAACCTCGTTCGGCATCTAGGGACGTTCGGCACAACTGGACCGATCGGTTTTCAACCTCACTCGGCGTTCAGGCTTCGACCGGCATTCGAGATTGTTCTGCATTCCAACCTCGCTCGGCATTTCTCCTCGACTGGCCTCGATTCTCAATTGGCTCGCACTCTCCACTCAACACGTCACCTCATTCGGCATAAGGATATCGTTCAGCATTTTGCCGATCGGCATTTGTGGTTCGGCACATAGAGTTCACTCATTTTGGGCCGAGATATCTAGCTATTAGGCCCACCAGGGAAGTCCAACCCATCTTCGTCTATAAATAGAGAGGCAGGGGCATAGTGAAATGGACCTTTTTTCGAAAACACCGGGGAGACTCTGCTGCATTCAAGACTCATCCAAGACTCACTCAAGACTCAATCTTTTTACTTAGCAATTGTATTCAAGTGATTGGTGTACGGATTGTATCTGTAATCAACTGTTGAGTAAAGTAATAAAGATTAACTTCAAAGTGGACGTAGGCAATTACGCCGAACCACTATAAATCTAGTGTTCACGTTAATTGCATTTAATTTAGCATTCTGTTCTCCATTTAAATTTATTTTCTTCATTAATATCTCTATATAATCTTTCTTAAGGGTGTTAGTGACCAATTCTAGTGCTAACATTTTGGTGCTTTCACTGAAAATTGAATTCTCAGACCGATAGGATCAACTTTGTAGCTACTGGATTGAAAAATCCTCCGAAGGAGATCCAACCTACTCATAGGACGCCCGTTGAATCTATTCAGAGCTCCGACCAACAACTCTGCTATGGGAAGACCACGTACCCATTCATCCTCTCATGGCACAGACGTCCACGAGACTGCTAACGTGCAACAAGTTAGACCTAGCAACCAACAAGCAATTCAAGGTGCAAGAACATCCACCCAGAATCAAACGGAGGTCATTTCCCGAACAGAGTTCAACGACTTGATGAGAGAACTCAGGGAAAGTAGAAGGCAACTTGTTGAGAAGATTTAGGCCAATGCTAATCTCATGACCCAGCTTACTCAGCAGCAGCATCAGAATGCTGGGGGTAGCCCTGCTCCTTATTCTGAATCTGATAGCTCGACCTCGGCTGATGAACCTCCTAGGTGTAGATGCCGTAAGACTAAAACTGTACAGGCAGGTGCCACTGACCGATCAACCAGGGATCAAGCACATGAGGAGTCCGGACGTCCAGCTCACCAAGGCCCTAATGAAGCTGGCCTTCAAGATGCAAGTTTGGCCGATCGCCAGTAGAGCGGACACCAACCCGAGCGGTCCCGTGGAACGGAACCCAACCTTCCATCCTCCATACAAACTCCGGACTTATTAGTTATGGTCAGGCAGTTAATGAGAGAGAATCAAGGCTTGACCAACGAAGATTGGGGAGTCACCAGGAGTCATACTCCCTTCACGGATACTATCCTGCAGGCCGAGTATCCCAGGAAGTTTAGTATGCCAACTATACCGGCCTACGAAGGGAAGACTGATCCCCGACAACTCGTAATGAGGTAGAATGGATGATGGATTCTGCCCGAGCAAATGATGCAACCAAGTGTAGGTGCTTCCCTATCACTTTATCCGGAATCGCCACTCTGTGGTTTACTCGACTTCCATCACGGTCTATATCCAGCTTTGAAGAATTGGCAATGAAATTCGTAGAACAATTCAGGATACATGCTACTCGTCCAAAGGAAGTGATGTCCTTATCGAGTGTAATCCAAGCTCCGTTAGAGTCATTAAAGGCATACTTGTAGAGATTTCATGTCGCTGCTACTAAAGTGAGCAACCCTAATGACCACGCGATTTTGATGGCTGTAATGCGTGGAATAGATCTAGATTCAGAATTTGGAGATTGGTTGGCAAGAAAGCCTCCAACTACACTAGAGTGTTTCTATTCGAAGGCTCATCAATTCATAAGGAGGGAGGAAGCTCGGTGGACAAGACGAGATAAGGAACCTGGGCCTGTTCAGGAGACTGTGAAAAGTAACATCGCCGTGAAGCAATCTGGTGATAGTTCGAGAAAAGTTCAAGTCAACGTCCAGAACAAGCCTGGGCGGTCAAAAGGATCCGTATGTGGAAATCCTGAAAAGAAAAGAGAGACAAGGAAGTGAAAGTCGAGGATTCCAACCTACGACGAATATACCCCCCAGAATACGTCTCTTGAAATTATTTACCTATCAACCTGTAACACCATTTAATATAGAAAACCATGCACAAAGGAGTCCACAGAGGAGCAGAAGCGGACAGTGAAGTATTGTCGCTTCCATGAGATTCATGGGCATAATACAGAGGAGTGTAGAAACCTACATGACGCTATAGAAAAGTTGATCAGACAGAAAAAGCTGTAGGAATTTGTTAAGAACCCACAAGAGGGCAAGCAAGGAACATCAGAACTCGGACACGGGCCGGCTCCACGCCATTCAGTGGAACCTCCCCGAACCATGGGTAGACTAATTATAAACACTATTGTCGGAGGACCTCATCCTACAGACAAGAATTGACAGGAGATGGAACGATATGCTACCTCCTTGAGGCATGTGAATTATGAATGTTGTTCGAATATGAAAGATGGAACCCCCGCAAAACAACAATGCATGATGACAGATGATATAGTGTGTAGGAAACGAGATGCAGACAATGTAGAGGCTCCTACTATCGACCCGATGGTCATATCTACAATGATCGGGCCAGCTTATGTCAAAAGGATTTTGATTTATTGTGGAAGCTCTGTCAACATCATCTTCAAGAAGGCTTGAAGATGGAGACAAAAGATTTAAAATCATGAAAACCCCATATCCACAGCTTTAATGGTGCCGCAAGCGACGCGATGGGGTATGTTGAGTTACCAGTTGAACTGGGGGAAGGTGAGGGTAGGAGAGTGTGAATCCTACCGTTCACAGTAATGGATATTGACTCTCCATACAAAATGGGTTCTCCGGGCCTTGGCAGAGTTTAGGGCCGCTTTGGCCCCATGGGTTTGACATTAAAATTTCCGACAGACAAAGGAGTCGGTGTAGTACGTGGCGATCAGGCGACCGGTCGCGCATGTTATGTGGAAAAGCTGATAAAAGCTCAGCGGAGAGAAAAGGGGAAGGTAGCAGACAGCTCCGTCCGCATCCTAAATACTGATGATTGACAAGTAGTGCCCGAGCCCTGGCTCGGGCGACATTCTCGGATCCTTAGAAACATAGATCCGAGAGACGATGACAGGGAACCCAGGGAAACGAATGCAACACCGGCTGAGCTGACGATCGACATTCCAGTCAGCCGGGATGACCCGTCACGATTCTTAATATTGGATCACAACTCGACCCTTCAGTGGTCGAGGATCTTACGGATGTCCTTCGAGCGAATATGGACATTTTCGCTTGGACACATTCTGATATGTGCGGGATTTCTTCTGAAATTGCAAGTCATATGTTGAACATAGACCCAAAACATGTTCCTGTGAAACGAAAAAGGAGAGGCATGGACCCGGAGAGGTCCGCAGCTCTCAAAAAGGAGGTGGACAAACTCAAAGCCAATGGGTTCATCCGCGATGCCCTCTACCCTAAATGGGTATCTAACCCGGTGCTAGTAAGAAAAGCGAATGGAAAGCGGAGAACTTGTGTTGATTACTCTGATCTTAATAAAGCATGCCTGAAGGATAGTTTCCCTTTATCTTGAATCGACCAATTCGTCGACATTACCACCAGACACGAATTACTGTCATTTATGGATGCGTATTCGGGATACAATCAGATCCCGATGCACATTCCAGACCAAGAACACTCCAGTATTGTCACAGATGTGGGGCTATATTGCTATGTAGTAATGCCTTTTGGATTGAAAAATGTGGGAGCAACTTATTAGCGTCTGTTGAATCAAATGTTTAAAGACCAGATTGGTAGAACGATGCAAGTCTATGTGGATGACATGCTCATGAAGTCACGGCAGTCAAATGACCACATCCGAGACTTAGCAAAGATGTTTGATATACTTAGGCATTACGGGATGAAGATCAACCCTTTAAAGTGTTCTTTTGGCATTGCATCAGGGAAGTTCTTTGGTTTCATATTGTGAATGCACGTGGAATTGAAGCCAACCTGGAAAAGATTCATGCTATTCGGGACATACAAGTGCCCAAAACTATAAAGCAAGTACAGAGCTTGAACTAAAAGGAGGCTGCGTTGAGTCGATTCATATCCACAGCCACGGATAAGTGCATTCCTTTCTTTGATGTGATAAAGAAAGGAAGAGGAATTTCAAGTGGATGTCTGACAACGAGGAAGCATTCTGAACTCTGGTTAGACATCTAGATACTCCCCCGGTGCTATCAAAGCCAATTGACCATGAGATGTTGTATGAATACCTGGCAATATCCCAGCTTGCTATCAGTACGGCTTTGGTTCGCGAGGAGGACTGAGTTCAAAAGACAGTATATTATGTCAGTAAACGTTTGATGGGGGCAGAAAGAAATTATCCCAGGATTGAGAAAATAGCTTATTGCCTGGTGATTGCATCAGACAAGCTTCGCCCATACTTCCAGGCACACTCGATCAGTGTTTCACCGATCAACCCTTGCGATAGGTACTCCAACGACCGGAAACTTCTGGAAGGATGTTAAAATGGTGTATCGAGTTGAGTCAGTTCGATATTACCTACCTGCCACGAAGGGTCATACAGGGGAAAGTGCTAGCAGATTTCATTGCTGAATTCACCATGACAGATGAATCAAACGGCCACAATGTCATACCTCCCATTTGATGGAAGATGTACACCGATGGGGAATCTAACAACCGTTGTTCGGAGGCTGGCATAGTTCTTGTAACTCCTGAAAACCGATCAGTTTGTTACGCTTTGAAGCTTGAATTAACAGCAACGAATAACGAAGCCGAGTATGAAGCATTGATTGTCGACTTAAGACTTATCAAAGAGTTAGGGGTAAGATCGGTTGAAATCTTTTGCGACTCGCAACTGGTGGTGTACCAAGTGCGGGGAGACTATCAGGCAAAGGAGCAAAGACTTGCCCCGTATTTGGTCCGGGTTCAAGAGCTGCTAGCGAAACTCGAGTATTATGATATTTCACATGTCCCGCGTGAGCAAAATAGAGCAGCCAATTCATTGAGCACTAGCGATGCACAGCAGATGAGATTGTTTCCAGTTGAAACCTTGCATGTTCTGGGCATAAATATGATGGAGGTAGATTTCATGTTAGAAACAGAAATCGAGAAGGAATCATGGATGACCCCATTCAAGCTGCACTTGTTACACGGGGTTGTGCCCAGAAGAAGGAGCGAAAGACGAAAAGTTATTCTTAAGACTTCGCGTTTTGTAATGCAAGTTGGGATAATGTATCGGAGGGGATTCTCGACCCCCTTACTCCAGTGCATTGCCCATGATGAGATAAAACGAGTCTTGAAGGAAGTGCATGATGGTGAATGTGGCGACCATACCGGAGGGGAGACATTGGCAAAGAAAATCCTCCGCTATGGATACTATTGGCCGACTGTAAATCGGGATGTCGCAGACTATGTGAGAAGATGTGACAAATGTCAGAAATATACGAAAATCCCGAGAGCTACGCCGACGGAACTCACACAAATGGTTAGTCCCTAGCCATTTGCAATGTGGAGGATCGATATAGTCGGTTCTTTATTGGTGCGAAATATGTGATAGTTGCTGTCGATTACTTTACCAAGTGGGCAGAAGCAGAGCCTTTCGCCACTATCACCACCAAAAACGTCATTAATTTCGTTGTACGAAATATTATATGTCGTTTTTGCCTTCCACGAACCATCGTTACAAACAACGGAACTCAATTCGAATGCAAAGAGTTCAAGGAATTTGGCCAAAAATATGGTATTGAGAAAAAATTTGCAGCAGTTGCTCACCCGAAAGCCAATAGACAAGTGGAAGCCGTAAACAAAATAATCAAATCCATATTGAAAAAACAATTGGAAAAGGCTAGAGGCAAGTGGATGGACGAGCTTCCAACAGCATTTTGGGCTTACAGAACCACCCACATGTCCACGACTGGCCACACTCCATTCGCATTGGCATATGGCATGGAAGCTGTCATACCCATAGAACTTGAAGTTTCATCACATCGGGTAACTTATTATGACCATGAATCAAATCAAAATCTTTTGCTGGAATCATTAGATTTCATTGATGAAAAGTGTGAAGAAGCTAATTTAAGAGCGGCCGCATACAGGCACCGAGTCGCTTGATATTATAATGAAAAAGTCCGATCGAGGATCTTTGGTGTGGGTGATCTCGTTTTGAAACGAGTTTTCCCGGTTCCATCACATATGAGCCCTGCATGGGAAGGTCCATACGTCATTGAACGGAAGCTTGGAGAAGGAAATTTCAAGTTAGCGACCGTTGACGGTGCGACACTCTCCCGAGCCTGGAATAGCGAGCATTTGCGGCATTATTATACTTAGTTCATTTCTTTCATATTTCAGTTGCAATTATTTCCGGCATGTTTTTATTCCTAGTTTACGTCATGTAATAAGTAAATTTAGCTTGTTTTCATTAATAAAGGCTTGAAGCCATTTTTTCCATAAATTGTCGATGTTTTTGTGTATGATATCTCTGTGACAAATAACTAAGAGATACATTATTCTATATGACGTACGAATGCGCACGAGCACTAAAATCTCCAAGTCCCCAAAGTGCATACGGGAGTACTCTAAGTCCCCGGAGTGCGGAATCGAGTATAAACGACTAAAATCTCCAAGTCCCCAGAGTGCGGACTAGAGTACTCTAAGTCCCAGGAGTGCGGACTCGAGTATAAACAACTAAAATCTCCAAGTCCCCAAAGTGTGGACTGGAGTACTCTAAGTCCCCAGAGTGCGGACTCGAGTATAAACAACTAAAATCTCCAAGTCCCCAGAGTGCGGACTGGAGTACTCTAAGTCCCCGGAGTGCGGACTCGAGTATAAACGACTAAAATCTCCAAGTCCCCACAGTGCGGACTGGAGTACTCTAAGTCCTCGGTGTGCGGACTCAAGTATAAAGGACTAAAATCTCCAAGTCCCCAGAGTGCGGACTGCAGTACTCTAAATCCCCGGAGTGCGGACTCGAGTATAAACGACTAAAACCTCCTAGTCCCCAGAGTGCGGTCTGGAGTACTCTAAGTCCCCAGAGTGCGGACTCGAGTATAAACGACTAAAACCTCCAAGTCCCCAGAGGGCAGACTGGAGTACTATGAGTCCCCAGAGTGTGGACTCGAGTATAAATGACTAAAACCTCCAAATCCCCAGAGTGCGGACTGGAGTATTCTAAATCCCCAAAGTGAGGACTCGAGTATAAACGATTAAAAACTCCAAGCCCCCTGAGTACGGGCCGGGAGACGAACGACTTAAAGTCGTCAAGACCCCCGCCTACGGACTGAAAAATATTCTAAGTGTTTGAAGCATGGAATACAAAATGAACAACTGCAAAGAATCCCAGAGTAATGCGAAGGTAGATTGAGAAGTTCATGTAATTCACGATAGCTTGGGTTTCGACCACAATCACATAGAAAGATGAATGATAAAAGTCTTTTGAAAGACAAAAGAACTAAGTTTTATTTATCAAAAATAAGTTTCTATTACAACTCCTCCAAAGCTCGGAGTCAAAAGTTTATTTACATGAATTATGAAAATAAATAAAAATAATTACATAATCTAAACTGACTCCCGTTGAACGAGAGTAACAGCCACTTCTTAGATTTCTTTGACTTTTTCCCATCCTTCGACTTCTCAGATGACTCCTCTCCCGTGCGTATTCCCTTGGTAATCCTCTTTGATGGAGAGGTAATGACTGAAGAAGTACAGGGAACCTCCAATGGCCTGGATCCGCCAGGGAGGATGACTTTCAATGGTTTGTTCAGGGGATCATCTAAGTCTACGACCTGAGGCTCAACTTTGATCTTAACCGTCTTTTTTTCTCCTTCTCAAGCTGCTCCTTCATGCTCAGTTTGGATGTATGTTCAAAAGCGCTGGTAACCTAGATTTCATAACTCCTATCGATGGGAGAGGAAGTCTCGGACTTATCCTCATCAAGCGCTCTGATCACCAGAGCATCTGGAGGAGGAGCCTCCCTTGCGTGAGTAGCCTCAATTGTCTTTTCCTTCACCTCCTTGGCGACATCGCTCCTCGGAGTGGGCTCGGGATTAGAACGGCCTGCATAAAATCATGAAAAACAAGCATTAGAGTACGATAGCTCCTGGTGAAAAACGATGACTTTTGGAATGTTAAAGTGAAGAGTTATCTACCAGGTTCCGGCTGGCTCTCAGCCGTCCGAGGGCTCTCACCCTCTGGAACAGGAGACAGAATGTGAACGCCGAGGCCGAGGTCCTCTGGGTGATAACCGATGTGCTGCTCAAAGAGATCAAGTATCGGTCGATCGGCTGGCTGAATGGGCGCATGAGCTTGAGACTCGATCCCGGATGGATCCGCAGTAACCTCTTTCCCTTTCGTGGAGAAGGAGCCTTTGCAGTAAAGAGCTTTTGCCGCAGATAGGTCCGAAGGCTCATTTCCCTTAAGAAATTCTTTTATCAAACCTACTTCATCAACCTCCTCGACACCAAGCTCGACCTTCCTGATTTCTACTAAGGTCTCCCACGCCTCAGCTAAAGATTCGAGGTAACCCTCACCCAGAAAAGTTAAGTCTCGGTGCATGAGGACGTGGGCATTGAATTCTACGATTAGTGGGTAGAACATGCTTTTGACCTCCTCCCTACCTGCTTCTTTAGCCGGCTCAAGGTGGGAGTCAACCTCCGCAGACGCTATTTTCTTGCCCTCTTCACGGGCTTCATTCTTTAGCATCTCAACCTTAGAAAATTCATCATCAAGCTTCGCCTTTAGAAGTCGTGTGGCAACAATCTCGTCACAATATCGCCGCGACTCTTCTTAGGCAGTGATCTTCTCCTCCTTTTCTTTGTGGAGTTGCTCCTCCAGCTCCTTAACTCGGAGGGCAAAGGCGTCCCTCTCCTTCTGTACCGATTCTTTCTCTAAAGCTAGGGCCCCACAGCGTTGGATCGCCTCGTCGATTTCTTTTTTATGGATTGACCAGACGAGTTACGGCTTCGGCAGTATCTTTGGCGCTATGTTGGGTTGCTTCAAGCTGAGACTTATAAGAAGTAAGCTCTTCGTCCTGAGCTTTAATAATATCTTTATCGTGAATAGCCTCAAGCTTCAGGCGATCTATCTCATGCTGACGCTCTATCGAAACTTCTGAAACTTTCTCGACTAGTGCACGAACGCATCGTGCTGAACATAGACATCATTAGTGTAAGCGATAGCACTTTGCTTAACATCCCCTGGAATATGATGGATCGCCGAGAGGAATTTCAGGACATCAAAGCAGATTTTTGGGAATTTAGCCTTGAGCTCAGTCAGTTTCTCCGATATTGTTGGATCTGTTACGGGAACAGGAGGAGATGGCTTTGAAAGTTCAGTTCTCTTGTAAGGATCCCGGGACAGTCGTGTGGTAGAAGAATCGGAGTGTTGATCACGAGGGACATCGAATTGCGACCCTTTATGGCCGTGCTTATTTCTGCCTTGCTCCGAGTGAGAAGGGGGATTATGATGATATTTGGACTGATAAAAAGATTTCTTCCGAGATGATGAATTTGGGGAACGATAATCCCTATCGTCATCGTCATCCCTATCTCGACGTCTCCTAGAACCCAAATCCCATCCTGACTGATGGAGAATCGATGAACCGTGAAGGCGGTCAAGTCCATATGTGTGTCCTATGTCACCTACACAAAGTTTAAATAACGACGAGTTAGTAAAGAATAGGGTGACAACGGAAATTTAAGTGCAAGGTGAAGTGCATGTATTTGTGTATATCCTAGTGTTTCCCCCCGATGGACCAGTTTCTTTACTAATAGGAGTTTTTCCTCCCTGGTTTTGGGCTTGAACGCCTGTATCACCTCTCGTGGACGAATGAAGCTTAAGGGCCTCTGGATCGTCGAAGTCGTAGTTGAGTAGATCATCGGGTATAGAAAGGTTCGACAAGCCTTTTAGAGAACTTTCTAAATGCTGTGAGGAAGTTTATTTCTCCACCGAAACGAGAGTAACTTTAGAAGTTCCACCGACTATTTTCTTCCTCAGCCTGTATGTTAATTTCTTCTTCCCCTTCTAAGGGGAAGGCGACATCTTGATGTCGTGAACTTCGACTATCGGATCCCTAGTGGGACTAACGTTCTCATCTTGTACCTCAGGCGTTTTAGTTTCCTTAATTTCCCCCTCCTCTAGTGTGTCAGGGACGTTTCACGCTGAAGACTCGGCTTGCTTTTTTCATTTGCCAGAAGCAGGCCTAGGAATGGTAACGCCCTGAGGGAGGCTTATCCGGCGACCTTCCGCCAACAACCCAAACTTTGTAAGTGACTCATTTGAAATGAGAGTTCTGATGTCCCGGTCTTCGGCGGGAATGGCTCGAATAGCTTCGACGGCTTTGGAATATCTGGGGCCCTCGGGACGTGGATTTGAAAAGATGGAAGAGAGACATAGGTATCGGTCCAGGAAAAAGAACTTACTTCCTTCTATCCATCTTCTGGCGAAACCAGGAGGATAGGGTACATAAAACCATTCCTGTTTATACAGGGAAAACTTGCTCCATGCCCCAGTTAAGATTTGACATTTTTGTGTGGCTCGAGAAACATAAATGATGGGATATCCCTCCGTCTCTTGATGCAATATATGTATCAGATATCGCCCGGAGTCGGAAGCCTAGAGAGCACACTCATGAAGAGGATGCAAGTGCCATAGATGAATGCATGGCTGTTCGGATGCAGTTGCGATGGGGCAATGTCGATATACTACAACACATCTTGAAGAAATGAGTTGAGCGGTGGCACACTACCAACCCAGCACATGAATTTATTGCAAGCTGTGTATCCGATTGGAGGCAAGTGTGGACGATCATGCCCCGATGGAACTAACACATCGTCAAAGGGGATTCCATGGACTGAGCATATCCGACGGAGCGTATTTTCATTAATCTTTAAAGCCTGGGAATCGATTGGGTTGTCCAGAAAAATCGCTGCCTCCAGAGTGTCAGGAGCCAAGTCAACAGTGTTCGGTAAGTCTTAAGCAGGGGTAGTTGACAGAATTGAAGTATCTACAACTTCTTGTCGAGAGGATGGCCGAGGTCTGTATGAGATCGTAGCGGAGCTAGATTTCCTAGACATCTCTAATAAAGATTGAATCTAACAGAGCATCTGTTTGAACTATACTAGAAAAATAGTCGACGTTAGATTTAACAACATAAATCTCCCCCCATGTGGTGTGTGAACTAGTGCGATCATTCAAATGTAAGTGCCAAGTAGTAAAAAGACGTTGGATTGAGGAAATAAGTTTGATCTTTGAATTATCATCTTCGAAGAACGTCGTCGCTCACCGTCTACGATGGCTCGTCGTAAGATGGTTTATGTTTTGAACTCGACATCATCACTGCATTTGAAAGGTTATTAATTATTAAGCAGGTTAAGTCCAAGTTTTCAGTTGTTTAAAATACAGAAGTTATCTGTTCGAATTGTTCGATATGCTTTGTTGTTTAAGTCCGTCCTTGTTCACTAACATATGTTTAGGCATGGGATACGTTAGGTCAACTATGCATTAGGTTCGACTAGCGTTGCTGTTGTACACAACTCCTCTATCACCCACCATTGCCGTTCAGCATGCGACAAGGCGTACCGAACCACAAACATGCCGAGCCGCATTGCTCGGCATTCCATACTTCCATTTGTCTTCCCCACTATTCGGCATAAAGGAGTCATGCCGAACCACTACATGTCAAGCCGCATCGCTCGGCCTTCCATACTTCCATGCGTCTTCTCCACCGTTCGGCATAAGGGAGTCATGCCGAACCATCTACAAGTCAAGCCGCACCGCTCGGCATCCTACTCTCAACAACGACACCCTTCCACTTACCACTCCACTGTTCGGCATGCGGCGAATCGTGCCGAACTGAAGTTACGCCGAGCTGCAACGCTCGGCACTCCGTCCTTAACAATAATTTTATCCTTTTCATCCATCCCTATCGAACGACATGGCCGAGTCATTCGGCAAGTCGTACCGGGCCATGTTGTTTGGCTTTCTAGCCAATTCCTACTCCTCCTTTGCTCTTCCCTCCAACCTCGTTCGGCATAAGAGAACCTTACTGAACCACAGCAGTACATCTTCCACCAACTCCCTCCTGCGCGTGCCTTTGACCTCTTCTTCTTTCCTCCACATCATCTAGCCCTAGAACGTATCCTAATCGCGATTCGCTTCCCTCATCCGCGCGATACCTATTGGCCATGGCTCAACCAAAATTCACAAACTTGAACCTCGTGCTTAGTTTTTTAGTCAAGGGAAAGCAGTTAAAGAGAGGGGTCAATACCTAGTAAATGGCTCGAAAACCGGGGGAATTCTGGAGTAAGGAGTGTGGTTTTAATTAGTTTCGATTGATTTAGAGCAAGGTTCGTGAGTACAGGATAGCGGAGGTAAAAGTGGAAAAGAGAAGAAGAATGGAAATGCCAACCTTTATAGGGGAAAGAAGGAAGCCGAAGGGACAATGACCGATAGAACCGGTCAAAACTCATCCCTCACTCGACATCAGCTATATCATTCGGCATTTGCATGTCGTTCGGCATCGGCATGACGTTCGACAAACACCGACTCACTCGGCATTCAAGAGAAAGTACCATCGAGGAAACTAAGCCACGACTGGAAGCAAAGCGCGGAGGACTCGTGATTCAAAGCGCATCACGTTCGACCACATGATGCACTTTGGGGGGCAAGTGTTACCTGGAGATTTGACCAGGCAACTAGGCACTCGGCATTTGTGCATCGTTCGGCATCCAGGGACGTTCGACACAACTGGGTCGATTGGCATTCAAGCTCGTTTGGCTTCCAGGGACGTTCGGCACAACTGCGTCGATCGGCATTCAAGCTTGTTCGGCTTCCAAGGACGTTCGGCACAACTGGGTCGATCGGCATTCAAGCTCGTTCGACATCCAGGGACGTTCGGCACAATTGGGCCAATCGGCATTCAACCTCGCTTAGTGTTCAGGCTTCGACCGACATTCGAGATCGTTTGGCATTCCAACCTCGTTCGGCATTTCCCCTCGGCCGGCCTCGGTTCTCGATCGGCTCACACTCTCCACTCAACACATCACCTCGTTCGGCATAAGGATATCGTTCGGCATTTTTCCGATTGGCATTTGTGGTTCAGCGCATAGAGTTCACTCATTTGGGATGAGATATCTAGCTACCAGGCCCACCAGGGAAGTCCAACCCATCTTCGTCTATAAATAGAGAGGCAGGGGAATAGTGAAATGGACATTTTTTCGAGAACACCGGGGAGACTCTGCCGCATTCAAAACTCATACAAGACTCACTCAAGGCTCAATCTTTTTACTTAGCAATTGTATTCAAGTGATTGGTGTACGGATGATATCTGTAATCAACTGTTGAGTAAAGTAATAAAGATTAACTTCAAAGTGGACATAGGCAATTACGCCGAACCACTATAAATCCGGTGTTCATGTTATTTGCATTTAATTTAGCATTTTGTTCTCCATTTAAATTTATTTCTTCATAAATCTCTCTACATAATCATTCTTAAGGGTGTTAGTGACCAATTCTGGTGCTAACATGTAGGATGATCTTTTAAAAGTTTAATCCTTTTATTAGGATGATTAATTTCATTATTAGTTTTAGTTGACTCTTGATTTTGAGTGATTAAATCCTCTTCATCATTTGTATCTTCAAAAATTTTGTGATTTTCATCGAATGAAACATGCATTGTTTCTTCGATGGTGTAGTTCTTAAATTAAACACTTTGTACGCTTTACTTATATTAGAATATCCGATAAAGATACCTTGTCGAATTTAGGATCAAATTTATCTAAGTTATCTTTTGTATTTAAAATAAAACATTTACTTCTGAAAATTCTGAAATAAGATACCCTTGGTTTCTTTGAGTGAAGAAGTTCATAAGATGTCTTATCAGTTAAAGGTCTAATTAAAATTCTATTTAAAACATAACATGCGGTAGCAACTGCTTCTGCCCAAAAATACTTTGGTAATTTACTATCTAAAACATAGTTCTCGCACACTCTTGAATCGTCCTATTTTTATGTTCTACTACTCCGTTTTGTTATGGAGTTCTTGGAAATGAAAAATTGTGAGTTATTTCCTTTTTATTGCAGAATTCCCCAAACTTTTCATTTTCAAATTCACCACCGTGATCACTACGGATGGTTATAATTTTTAAAGAAAGTTGATTTTGAATCCTTTTGTAAAGTTCTTAAAACAATCAAAAGTATCGCTTTTATGTTTCAAAAATATTGTCCATGTAAATCTAGAATAATCATCTACAATTACAAAAACATATTTACTATGATTTATTGACAGAATTTGTGATGGACCAAATAAATCAAGATGAAGTAATTCAAAAGGTTTTGAAGTTGAAATCATATCTTTAATTTAAAGGAACTTTTTCTAAGTTTTCCGAATTGACATGCATCACATAGACTATCTACTTTAAAATTCATTTTAGGGAAACTCGTACTAGATCATGTTTTGACAGTCTAGATAAGAGTTTGAAATTCAAATGTCTAAATCTCTTATGCCAAATCCAAGGGTCACTTGTATTTGCCAAAAGACATAAGTTATCATTTGAAACTTTCATACTAAGCATATAAATATTCTTTTTCCTAATTCCCTCAAATATTATGGTTGAATTATTGTCTTCAATGTGACACTTTTCTTTTTCAAATTTAATTTTATATCCTTTATCGCAAAGTTGACTAATACTTAGCAGATTATGTTTCAGATTCTTAACTAGAAAAACATTAGTAATAATAGGAGTTTCAGAGTTACCGACTTTGCCGATGCCAATCACATATCCTTTTAAGTTGTCTCCAAAGTTAACCAGTCCTCCGTCTTTGTATATTATATCATTCAGCATATCTGGATTGCCAGTCATGTGTCCAGAGCATCCACTATCGAGTATCCACATTTCCTCAATACCCATAAAGCATGTTTCCTACACATCAAACAATTTTGGTAGACAACTTGAATTTGAATATTGATTATATGCAGACTCAAGAGACAATGATGATTTGAATATTTCTAAACTAGTATTAACAAAATTTTTAAACATAGCCATTTTAAAAACTTTTTCAAAAATCATATTATGAAACTTTGAAAACCTTGCTCTGATACCAAATGTGAGAAATGCGGAATACAGATCTTTAGGCTAGGATTAACACTAGAAGGGGGTGAATAGTGTTTTAAGGAATTACTAAATCTTTTTGAGTTGTTGTTAATTTGAACAAAAATGTATGCAATATTCAGACATAGATATGATCACAGAAATAAACACAGATGCAGAAATAAAGTAAAAGCAATAAAGGAAAGAACACACCAGATTTTATACTGGTTCAGAGTTACCCTACATCCAGTCTTGCACATAAGTACGGATTTCCTTTCAAAAGCAATTGTACAATTACACCATCGATTTCAAGGCCACGAGGTACACCACTCCAGATCACAATCCTCTGGGTAGAGTTACTTGATTTTATGGGCAACAAGTTCACCCAATTGATTTCCAAGGCTACAATCACACCTTTTCTCGCTTGATTGATTTTCAAGGCTACAATCACAACTTTTCTCGCTTAATTGATTACAAAGAAGTCTCTAACTGTAAATAGCACTGAGATCTTATTGAGATAGTGATAGAGAATCAAACCAGAGATGATCTAGTAAGATTCAATGTATATTTCGATAGAGTAATGGTAAGAATATATATAAAGAAATGTGGAAGAAGAAGAGGAGTGAAATCTGAGAAAATATATTTATAAATTCATTTAAAACTACCCCTATTTATAGTAGAACAACAGCCATGCCCACTCGTGACAGGATATGATGAATAGACACTTCCTTCGAAATTCAAAGTTTTGAAATAAACTGCTACAATGTCGACATGGGGTACTTGAGGATGTCGACATGCCTAAGGAAATTTTGGTAATTTGCTTTTCTTTGAAAATAACTTCTATCTTGTATTAAAACTATTTTAAACTTTATAAATATACTTAACTATAGTTAAAATACATAAGTAAATATTGGTATATATATAAAATTTAACTATGCTTTTATATTTAAATCTAAGTAAATATTAAAAGTTAAATATATTATTATTAAAGATAGTTTAAACTGAGGATAATTTGATTTTGAAAATAAAGATTCTTTTGAAGCTAAAAGTATTTAAAACCAGGATAGATATTTTTGATTCTTTTAAAAGGAAGTTTTTGAAATCATTTTGAAAATAAGATATAATTTTGTAAAAACATTTGAATAAAAGGTTAGCGGATACAAAACATTGTTCCACTAGATTTTTGGTAGGTTCCATCCCAGGGTTCCATCCCTTTAACAAGCTCGAAGTGGATTCCATTCCACGAATAAATTGGATTTTAAGATGCCAGTGCTTTTTTAGGAATTTTAACAAAATTCCTAATTGGATTACTTATTTTTGAAATCTTGAGCTCTTGATAATCTTGATACTCATGAGTCTTCAATCTTGATATCTATACTATACAGTCTTCATTGTTGGTACCTGCATGGTTAAATCCCGCATATACATATATATCTAAACTATAATGTTAGTATTTATACTTTATAACAATTTCTAAGGTTGTTGTCTTCATCACCATCATCTCAAGTACTAATAGTGGCATGGTTGATCGGAGTAGCTCCGACGATCGATGCACGTGCATGTTGATGTTGGAGGTGTCAGGGATTGTTACTGAAAGAAGAAGAGGATGTTGCTCGAAGTGTTTTTCGGCGAGATGAGGGATTGCTCAAGTATTGACTCGAGTGTATTTGCGTTGTACCGAGTTTTTCAAAAACTTAAAAAAAATTGAAGTTTGAAAGGGGATACGGGTGAGATTGGGAGGAAACTCGAAGTGAAGGGTTTGTTGACTCGGGGTGGTCTTGAGTGAGTCTTGGGGTTGATATAAAAAAACAGTCTTCTTGACTTCAAAACAAAAATTCAAATTTTTAAACATTTTAAATCCATGTTTTAGATAATGGTTTTAATGGTTTTAATTTAGGTATTGGATTAATAAAAGTTTTAAGTAAGATATTTTACAAGGTAATTAAGTTTAAATTATTCAATTTATGGCATTATTTAATTAATCATTTTTAAATAATGTAATTAAAAGTAAATTTAGAGGAAATATTGATTTGTAATTCTTAATTAAACTTAATCTCTTTTGCTAATGATGATTAATCATGAAGCTAATTAATTAAAGACTCTGATAATGATTTAATGATAAATCAAGATAGATGATTTATAATTACTTAAATAATTAATTAATAGTTAATTAAAGGTCAATTAATTATTAATTTAAGATAATTGATTTATAATTAAGGATTAATTAATCAAGGTAGTTAATTAAAGTATAATTAACTAAGGGCTAATTAATTAATGTAATTAATTAAGGATAATTAATTAAAGAATAATTAAATAATTAAGGATTAATTATTTAATGATTGAAGATTTACTCATTTACTAATTAAGGTTGATTAATTAATAATTTAAAGTTAATTAATTATAATTGATTAATCAACCTGGATTAGTGATTAATCTGGTTTCAATTAATCAGATGATCAATTAATCTTACTTATGGATGACTGTATTCTATTGAATTCTGTGAATTATTTGATATCTCTATTATGTGATGCTGTGTGATATGAATTGTTTTAATTCAATCTGTGATAAATGTAATTTATTTATCTGTGATAAATTTTATATTATTTATCTGTGAATCTGTGTATGGAAGATAAGCGTTATAGAGATATATCGCATATCTATAATTGCTGTGCTTGAATCTGTGATGATTGAATGATGTTGCACTATTGTGTAAAACCCCTGGACTACACCATACACACACAAATATGGATTGCACGAAGAAATTGGTTAAGCCACAGATTTTTGAAATGGTTTTATAGTTGATTTTGGAATCCAAACGTTTTTGGAAATGGATTTGAGTTAAATGTAAAAAGCTTTTAAAAAGAAGTTTTGAAGATAAAAGTTATTTTGAATAACTTGATAAAATTTTGAAATTTAAATAATTTAATTTGAATTTGAATTCAAGATTTGAAATTGAATTCCATGTATGGAAATTATGATTTAAAAATGTTATACAAATTATAAATGTGTTTATATGGGTTTAAACCATTTTAAAGGTATTGTTTTGAGAATTTGAGTTTTATCCAAGGGCTTTTAACTTGTATAAATGAAACCGGATTTTTTTCGAAACGAAAACTATTTGTTTTTAAATAATAAAAGCTTTCATATAAGGAAAGAATTTCCAATTTGTGTTAAAGGGATTTCAAGTTTGAAATGAAAATGGTTTCCAAGTTATGAATGAATCTTTGGAAATGGTTTGAAAGCTATGAACAAAATCTTTGATTTAAAATAAATTGGATGAGTTAACCCAATTTGAAATGGAAATTGTTTTGAAATATGAGAATGAATCTTTGTGAAAGATAGGTGAACTTTGTGAAGTGAATCTTTTTGCTTAAAGATTTGATAATGGTAATTTGTTTAAACCATTTGAAAGGAAAATTTTGGGTAATAAGTTGTGACTTAATTGAAATCCCAATATCCATATATTTTTTAAATATTGCGTTCATTATTCGGTTTAGTCGCTTGAGGGCCTTGCATTATAATCCATTCCAAATAATGATACGACGTTATGGATAGCATTTGAAGACTGGTGGTGAAGACCGCGTGTTTTTGAGAAAGAAAGGATTACCCGTTGAATGACTCTGCACTGAGTAGCTATGGTATAGAGATCTCCATATGTGATGGGGAGTTCGATCGGGATTGTGAATACCCGGATTGCAAGGGCTTTTTGGAAGTGCCTTCGGTTCTATTCGAACCCGGAACAAACTTGTATAGATGTATGTCTGACGTTACACTTTGAGATGTAAAGCTGGTTTCTATTAAATACATTTCTATTTGGTGGCGGAGATTTATTCTCTTAGCTTAACACCCTTCTTTGAGATGTACGAGCTAAGAGGTCATGTAGTTGATGGTTACTAGTGATACATTCCCAATTTAGTAATGTGGCGTACGAAGTGCTGCTAATCATTTGTTGATCGAAGCATGGCTTTGTGGAAAAGCGTAGCTTTGTAGACGAGATTGCATCAAGACCTCTCACTCCGAAAGTGGTCGAAACAGGAAAGATGCGGCAAGGTTGCAGGGGTCGTGCCCCTAGGGTATGTCCATTTCTTCTGGGAAAGGGTGGTATCATGGTATGGAGCCCAGATACTTGACTCATCTGGACACTGTAAATTTATTACCGTGTGATGTTGCTTTGTGGTTGAGGATCCTCGGATAAAGGTCGCAAACGAAAGGGATGGCATATCTTAGGTGTTACTCCCGGGCAGAGAGTAAACTGGCCTTGTGTTAGCAGAGATCCGGGTAGGTTCTCGGGGCGTCCCTCTAGAGGTGTACCCATGTGGCAATAGGAAGTTCCGTAGCCTGACCATTTATTGGAAATCCAATCACCATTATGCGCCTTGTACAGTTTTAGTTGTAGAACCTGCCATCTAATATGGTATCTATAGCAGGCATAATATAATGGTACCTATGCTGGCTAAGATTAATATTATACTTTTGAAATGTTTTCCACTATGCACTAATAATAATATGAAAAAGAATTTTGCGTAGTAAGCATTTTTGACTATCATAAGGAGAAATCTCCCCCAAGTGTGCAATTGCATGGTGTGTGTGCCGGGAGGCCTTATGGTAGTTTCATTCTCCAAAAAGCATTGCGGATTTCATTTTAAAAATTTCCTTGTTCAAACCAAATCTTTTTATTTGCTCATACTAGTCTCATGACTGACCCATAGTTTATTGTTCCCTTCCTAAACTCTGGGCGTCAACAATTTTCCACATAGGCAGTCTAGAGTTGAGTTTTTTAGATAATCCAGTAATAGGTGTAGATTCGATAGCCTTCGAAGTCTTTGGTTTGGTAGCATTGGAAGATCTTTTTCGGTTTTTGGATCTTTGAAGCTTTTGGTTTGGCAATCGTGTTTGGGATCGGATTTGCTACAAGTTCAGCTTGATGGTGGTTCGAGCTTGAAGTTTAGAGCTTTGTCTTTGGAGTTTTGGTTTGGAGTTACAGTATTGGATTCTCTTGAAGACTTTGCTTATGTTGATATATTTCCACTGTGGTGTTGTGCTGTATATATTCTCTGATGATGTTGGGTTGTTGTATTATGATGTATCTGGCATTGTATCTATATTGTATATCAATGCAATTATCTTTTGTTTCTGCTGTGTTGTTTATCATCTAATGTTGTTGCAATCTATGGCGATATAGATTTCGATGTCGTTTGTCGGGCATCGAGTTCGGGTCGTCACATTTGGTATCAGAGCTAAAGGTTGAGTAAGAACTTTAGCTACGAAGTGTAACACATTAGATGGCTCATTAGAAATAGGGTGAAGTATAACCTAGAATGAGTACAACCCGTGAAACCGAAAACCCAAATTACTCGGTCTATTTTCTTTAACTGTTGTTATTCCCTAAGATATCTCGTCTGAATGCCTAAATCGGTTTTCTTACTATTTACAGATAGTAAGAATGAGTGGAAGAAGAGGACGAGGTAGGGGATGGGGAAGTGCTACTTCAACTGGTCAAGTCCCTGCAACAACAGATATTCCCAACCAACCTCAGCCGAATCTGGCCGATTTATATCAAAGTTTTTCTAGACTTGGTGGAAAACCATTCACAAGCAACGAAACCATTATCGAAGAAAAATCTTGGATTCGATCGTGCGATAGGATTTTCAAAGGATTAAAATTAAAAGGTGATCAGATGCAATTGATAGCTTCTTGGCAACTCCAGGAAGAGGCTTTAGCTTGATGGAAAATAGTTACATTGGATGAGCTGGCGGATGAGTTCACTTGGAGTCGATTCAAGGAAGAGTTCGAGCAGCGATATATGTCGTCTGCTGGTATCTGCAGAATGTACCAGGAGTTCACGGATTTGAAGCAGGGAATTTTATCGTTTGAGGAATACTTGAACAAATTCAACGAATTATCTCGATTTGGTCCGGAGTTGGTGAATACCCCTTTGAAAAAGAATGAAAAGTTTATTCGAGGAATGAATATGAAGTTTCAGGAGAGGATGACTACTCATGTAAAGGAATCTTTTTCTGCATTGATCGATATGGGTTATAGATACGCTACTCTGGATAAGCAGGAAGTTCCGGAGGAAAAAGGGAATACAAGCAATCCGAATTGGAGGAAAAGGAAGTTCGGCAGAAAGAAACCGCGGAAAGGCAAAAGAAAGAAGAATACTTAGGATAACAAGGTGAAAGATGTTACTTGTTTCAATTGCTTGGAGAAAGGCCATTACTCGAACAGTTGCAAGAACCCCTGGAAGCAAGGAAAGAGGAAGACATTTATGAAGCCAGAACAGGAATCTAGGGAATGCTATTACTGCCCCAAGCCAGGACATAGGATCAAGGACTGCCTGGCACTGAAGCAAGCTCAAGTAGCGAGGGTGTATGCAATCAGAGATGATCCTTTAACCTCAAAGGCTGATAAAGGAAAAGGAATTTTGAAAGGTAACCTTCTCGTTTATGATAAAAAAAAATTGAATTTTGTTCGACACGGGAGCTACACATAGTTTTATTTCTCAGCAAATCGTAAATGAGTTAAATCTTGAATCAGAGATCGTTGTCGAACCTATTTTTGTCTATTTCATTGGGTTTCGATATATTCTACGAATGGTTAGTTATTCGTTCGATCTAACCAGTGCCCCTGCATATTTCTTAGACTGGATAATCCGAGTACTTCATGAGATATAGAATGAGTTCCTTCTCGTACCTATTATTGATATTCAATTTGGTTAGCCAAATGCAGAATAGATATCCAATTTGATCTGAAAAGATATTTCCCATCTTTCATCTGTTCTTGGTTGTCTCCCTGGCAAATTTCGAGGATGAAATTTTCTTAAGGGGGGAATCTGTAACATTCTCGATTTTTGAAGTCAAATTTGAATTGATAATTAATTTAATTTTTGAAATTAAATTGTGAATTAAATTGAGTTTTTCCAAAAATGAAATGAAATATTAGTTGTTTATATATATGCATTAATTTTTAATTGAAATTTGAATTTGAAAACTCAAAAATAAATATATTGAAAATAAATTGGATTTGAAATTTTACTTTTAAATTAATAAGAATTTGTTTCTAATTTTATTAAATATGCATTTTGATTTGAAAATGATATTTTGAATTTGATATAATAAATTTTTCAAAGGCTAATTAAAAATGAAATTCTAATATATTTATTCATGTGTAATTTAATTTTAAAACTATTTTTCTTTAAAGGATTATATAAATGATTAATAAAGAAAATGTATTTATTTAAATAGGAAGTATGATATAAAGTTATATTTAAAATATTATTTGTAGCGTTTAAAATATAGTAAAAGTTTAAAAGTTGTTTAAAATTTAAATTCTATATTTTACATCATTGTGATTATTTATTTAAAATATAATTAGATTTTTAAAAATCTGTTCCTTGAAAGTATATACATTAGTATTAAAATATTCTTTTTTAAATTGTATATATATAACATGATTTATAAATTTATTAAAAATAAGGTTCAAAACAAAAATTTACAAAATAATTTAGATTAAGGATTTAAACACAATTTAATTACATGTAACAAGTGTAAAGAAATAGTCACACATTTTTACAAGTGTTGACAATAATTACAAGTGGCATTAATCTTTTCATGAAATAAATTAAAATTTTATAAACTACATTCATTTTTTCTCATATTTTCAACATTAAAACTGAAATCAGTAAATAAAAGAAGAAACAGAAATCATCTTAGGAAATCCGAACACTGTAAACAATGATCATTTTCAAACCTGGAAAAATATCAAGCAAAGTCTAAGGAAAAAATTCAGATCAAAAGCAAACTATAATCTCAAGCTAGAGATAAATGCAAACCATCCAGACCTAAAAACAGAAGATTAAAACCTGAAAGATAAAAAAAGACCAAGCAAAACAAATGTAAAGTCAGGAATCAAAAATTCAAACCATCTTCAAAAATAGTTTCAAGTCAGGCAAATTCAAATCAAAGAAATTTCAGTTTCAAAAACAAGATCATAGAAATTCAAAACTTCCTAGTATCAAGCCTTTGTTCTTTTTTGCTTTCAAACTACCCAGGTGAGCAAACCTTTAAACCCTTATATATACTTGAAGTTGTTTGTAAGTTTGTGAATGTGCATGCATTACTGTGTGAATATTTGTTATATTGGCCTGTGGATGTCTGGAAATTAGAAAAGTTAGCCTTTGTTCTTTGTGACAGGCATAAGTTAATTTCAAAAAAAAAATTCAAATCTCTCAATCGAGTCAATATTAACCTTTGATGTTTAAATAAAAGTTGTTTGTTGAAGTATAATGATGATTATAAAAATAGTTTCAGGATGTTAAAATCAGCAAATAATTTTAAAAAATGAAAAGTACAGAAGAAATCAAAGTTATGTTGAAAATCAATATCAATAACTTCATCTCTGGATCATAGGATCCAATTCACATAAGTGAATCGTGAATTTTAAGATAAAATTGTGATTTTTAATTGAGTATTTGATGTGAATTCGAAAATTGTTCAAATTTGGGTTTCTGATCAATTGCCATTGATCGGTGATAATTGGGAGCTCGGAATTTGGCATGGAGGAGGCCGTGGTGTCAGGCGTCGCTGCAAAAATATGGAGGTATTTTTCTGATGGCCATGGTGGCCGTGAATTGGCGTAGTGGGGTTTGTGGTTCAGTTTGTATCTGAGTTGTTTTCATGGTGATCGCGGCGACTACGGAGCATCGGAATGGATCATGAGGCGATGGTTTGAGGTATTGCGATGTGGCGAAGTTTTTTGCTTGGTGGCTCGGGTCCATGTGGTCGGAAGTGATGGCGTGAGGAAGAAACTGATGATCGGGTTTTTGGGTTCATGGGTGGTAGTATGTTCGAATTCAAACTACGGTAGAGATGATGATGCTGGGTGTTTCGGTGGATCAACGAGGTCGAGGATGATTTGTTGGAGGTGGCATGGTTGATCGGAGTAGCTCCAACGATCGGTGCACGTGCACGTTGATGTTGGAGGTGTCAGGGATTGTTACTGGAAGAAGAAGAGGATGTTGCTTGAAGTGTTTTTGGGGAGATGATGGATTGGCTCGAGTATTGACTCGAGTGTATTTGCGTTGTACCGGGTTTTTCAAAAACTTAAACAAAATTTTGAAGTTTGAAAGGGGATATGGGTGAGATTGGGAGGAAATCCAAAGTGAAGGGTTTGTTGACTCAGGGTGGTCTCGAGTGAGTCTCGAGTTTGATATAAAAAAACAGTCTTCTTGACTTTAAAACAAAATTTCAAATTTTTAAACATTTTAAATCCATGTTTTAAATAATGGTTTTAATTTAGGTATTGGCTTAATAAAAGTTTTAAGTAAGATATTTTAAAAGGTAATTAAGTTTAAATTATTTTTGATTTGTAGCATTATTTAATTAATCATTTTTAAATAAATAATGTAATTAAAAGTAAATTAAGGGGAAATATTGATTTGTAATTCTTAATTAAACTTAATCTCGTATGTTAATGACGATTAATCATGAGGCTAATTAATTAAAGATTTTGATAATGATTTAATGATAAATCAAGATAGATGATTTATAATTACTTAAATAATTAATTAATAGTTAATTAAAGGTCAATTAATTATTAAATTAAGATAATTAATTTATAATTAAGGATTAATTAATCAAGGTAGTTAATTAAAGGACAATTAATTAAGGGCTAATTAACTAATGTAATTAATTAAGGCTAATTACTTAAAGAATAATTAAATAATTAAAGATTAATTATCTAATGATTAAAGATTTACTCATTTATTAATTAAGGTTGATTAATTAATAATTTAAAGTTAACTAATTTATAATTGATTAATTAACATGAATTAGTGATTAATCTGGTTTCAATTAATCAGATGATCAATTAATCTTACTTATGGATACCTGTATTCTATTAAATTCTGTGAATTGTTTGATATCTCTACTATGTGATGTTGTGTGATATGAATTGTTTTAATTCAAGCTGTGATTAATGTAATTTATTTATCTATGATAAATTTTATATTATTTGTCTATGATTCTGTGTATGGAAGATAAGAATTATAGAGATATACCGCTTCTCTATAATTGTTGTGCGTGAATCTGTGATGATTGAATGATGTTGCACTATTGTGTAAAACCCCTGTACCACACCATACACACACAAATATGGATTGCACGAGGAAATTGGTTAAGTCATAGATTTTTGAAATGGTTTTATAGTTGAATTTGGAATCCAAACATTTTTGGAAATGGATTTGGGTAAATGTAAAAAGCTTTTAAAAATAAGTTTTGAAGATATAGATTATTTTGAATAATTTGATAAAGTTTTGAAATTTAAATAATTTAATTTGAATTCAAGATTTGAAATTGAATTCCATGTTTGGAAATTATGATTTAAAAATGTTATACAAATTATAAATGTGTTTATATGGGTTTAAACCATTTTAAAGGTATTGTTTTGAGAATTTGAGTTTTACCGAAGGGTTTAACTTGTATAAATGAAACAGGATTTTTTTCCGAAACAAAAACTATTTGTTTTCAAATAATAAAAGCTTTCATATAAGGAAAGAATTTCTGATTTGTGTTAAAGGGATTTCAAGTTTCAAACGAAAATGTTTTCCCAAGTTATGAATGAACCTTTGGAAATGGTTTGAAAGCTATGAATTAAGTCTTTGATTTAAAATAAATTGGATGAGTTAACCCAATTTGAAATGGAAATTGTTTTGAAATCCGTGAATGAATCTTTGTGAAAGATAGGTGAACTTTGTGACGTGAATCTTTTTGTTTAAAGATTTGAAAATGGTAATTTGTTTAAACCATTTGAAAGGAAAATTTTGGTTAATAAGTTGTGACTTAACTGAAATCCCAGTATCCATATATTTTTTAAATATTGTGCTCATTATTCGTTTTAGCTGGGAGAGGACCTTGTGTCATATAACCCATTCCGAATAATGCTACGACGTTATGGATAGCATATGAAGACCAGTGGCGAAGACCGGCTGTTTTCGAAAATGAAAGGATTAACCGTGAATGAATCTGCACTGAGTAGCTATGGTATAGAGATCTCCATATGTGATGGGGAGTCCGATCAGGATTGTGAATAGCCGGGTTGCAAGGGCTTCTTTGGAAGTGCCTTCGGTTCTGTTCGAACCTGGAACAGACTTGTATAGATGTGTATCTGGCGTTACACCTTGAGATATAAAGCTTGTTTCTATCAAATACATTTCTGTTTGGTGGCGGAGATTTATTCTCTTAGCTTAACACCCTTCTCTAAGATGTACGAGCTAAGAGGTCATGTAGTTGATGGTTACTAGTGATACATTCCCAATTTGGTAATGTGGCATACAAAGTGCTGCTAATCATTTGTTGATCAAAGCATGGCTTTGTTGAAAAGCGTGGCTTTGTGGACGAGACTGCATCAGGACCTCACACTCCGGAAGTGGTCGAAACAGGAAAGATGCAGCAAGGTTGCAGGGGTCGTGCCCCTAGGGTACGACCATTTCTTCTAGAAAAGGGTAGTATCATGGTATGGAGCCCAGATACTTAACTCATGTGGACACTATAAATTTATTACCGTGTGATGTTGCTTTGTGATTGAGGATCCTCGGATAAAGGTCGCAAACAAAAGGGATGGCATATCTTAGGTGTTACTCCTGGGCAGGGAGTAAACCGGCCTTGTAGTGGCAGAGATCCGAGTAGGTTCTCGGGGCGTCCCTCTAGAGACGTATCCATGTGGCAATAGGAAGTTCCTTAGCCTGACCATTTGTTGGAAATCCAATCACCAATATGCGCCTTGTACGGTTTTAGTTGTAGAACCTGCCATCTAATATAGTAGCTATAGCAGGCATAATATAATGGTACCTATGCTGGCTAAGATTGATATTATACTTTCGAAATGTTATCCACTGTGCACTAATAATAATATGAAAAAGGATTTTGCGTAGTACGCATTTTTGACTATCATAAGGAGAAATCTCCCCCAAGTGTGTGAGTGCATGGTGTGTGTGCCGGGAGGCTTTATGGCAGTTTCTTTTTCCAAAAAGCATTGCGGATTTAATTTTAAAAATTTATTTGTTTACACCAAATCTTTTTGTTTGCTCGTACCAGTCCCATGACTGACTCGGAGTTAATTGTTCCTTTCCTAAACTCTGGGTGCCCACAATTTTCCACACGGGCAGTCTAGAGTTGGGTTTTTCAGATAATCCAATAATAGATGTAGGTTCGATAGCCTTCGAAGTCTTTGGTTTGGTAGCATTTGGAGATCTTCTTCAGTCTTTGGATCTTTGAAGCTTTTGGTTTAACAATTGCGTTTGAGATCAGATTTGGTGCAAGTTCAGCTTGATAGTGGTTTGAGCTTGAAGTGTAGAGCTTTGGCTTTGGATTTTTGGTTTGGAGTTGCAGTATTGGATTCTCTCGAAGACTTTGCTTATGTTGATATATTTCCGCTATGGTGTTGTGTTGTATATATTCTCTGATGATGTTGGGTTGTTGTATCATAATGTGTCTGGCATTGTATCTATATTGTATATCAGTGTAATTATCTTTTATTTCTGCTGTATTGTTTATCATCTAATGTTGTTAAAAGCTTCGGCGATACAGATTTCAATGACGCTTGCCGGGCATCGAGTTCGGGTCGTCACATCGTTACTATAACTTTTAATCACACTTATGAATTCATTATTTTCAAACAAATGGTACAATTCTTATATAACACAAATTTTATCCAATGGTCATTTATTTCATACTATATCATTTATCAATTTAATGTTTGCATTTGTTTTCTTATATCAGTTTATAACCAAGTATAATAATTTACATTATTTCAACTAATTGTAATTTCCTTCAGATTGTTAATTATTAACTTTAATTATCATTGGTTACTTCATTTCAATATTCATTTCATTATAAAATTACAAATTTTTATTTCTTCCAAATTTAGTTACCAAAATCTTATTAAATTAACAAATTTAAATTATCAGAAATTACGGGTCGTTACATAATGAGTTCTCTGTAATAAATCTCCCAGGGATGAAAGCATTCTGATTGTATGAGATAAGGTCATTCATATAATATTTCAGTCGATTACAAGGAAGATTGGCTTAAATCTTATAGGAGACATTGCATAAAGGGATCGGTCTAAAGTCTGACTTATCAATTGCAACAGGTTTTTCTTGAGATGAGGCAAATAAATGAATGATTGATTTATTTTATTATTTTTCCATATTGAAGAATGCCATCCATAACATTATAGATTTCATCTTTAATCTACTCCTAATGAACTTTGTAAAATTTTGAATTAATGCCATCAGGCTCTGGAGAACTGTTGTCATTAATTTAAAAACAGCAGTTTTTATTTCCTCTAGTTGAAATGGCTTGCATAAACTATTCCTTGCATTTTCAGAGAATAATTTTTTACATGTACTGCTTGGAAATTGCCTTGTGGTTTGTGTTGAAGAGAACAGATCAGAAAAGTAACAAACTGCTTCATGTGCTAGTTTTTCTGATGCTGAAGTCCATGTGCCATTTGAGTTAAAAATATAATAGTTATCTTGATTTGGTTTAATATCATTAACTCTGCTATAGAAATAATTAGTTGGCCTATCCCCTTTAACCAACCAATTGAGTTTCATTCTTTGCTTATTATCTATAGCAATTCTTCTCATACATGAATGTGTCTGAGTATCTTTCAATATGTACAGATTTTTTAAATTATCATTCAAAGACTGTTGAACTAATTTATTATATATTCGATTGGCCTCCTCTTTCAATTCAACAATAATAGTATGAAAGTTCATATTACTTTTGACCCATGTTTTCAATGCAGACTTAGCAACCTTTAGCCTGCATAAAAGGATATGCGTGGATTTCCATGAAATTCTTGAGACAGAGCATAGGGAAGGCCTGTCTGGTACCCCTCTTGAAGATTCCAGGAGTTGCAATACTTGATAAGTATCATTTTCTTCTTAACATTATGAATCATGAATTTTAAAGTAATAGGAGAATGGTCACTTATCGAATGGTTACCAAAATTAATACCAAATTGGTAGAACATGTTTAACCATAAAGTATTGATGAAAACTCGATCAATACTGCTATGAATGGAAAAAATTTGTTCTCCCCTCCACATAAAAAAATTACCATTAAAATTAGGTTCCACTAGATTAGATGCAGCCAATAAAATCTTGGTCGCCCACCGAATTATAAATCCCATCATTAATTCTCTCGTTAGGCGATAAAATAGAACTGAAATCTCCCATCACAACCCATGGGAGATTAAATGTTTTTGACTGTTCAATAAGATAATTCCATAACTCCTTTCGCTTTGCCTTTTCGTTAAAAGCATAAATCATAGTATACAAAATGCTAGTACCATTGGCATTGTGAAGGATACAAGTAATGAATTGATCGCTAGAATGAATACGATATTCGACCATTGAGAGGAATCTCAAATAATTAAAATTCTACTTTTAAGGCCGGGGAGATATTATGCAAATGTTTCCATTTATTATCAACTTTGGCCATAAATCTATCAATGTAATCTAGAAATAGTTTATTTTCAAGGATACCAAAAAATGAAAACCTTTTACTATTAATCAAATGCATAATTTCTTACTGTTCAGATAGGGCATTCATACCTCGGATGTTCCAAAAGAGGAACCCCATTTGTGAACAGTTACTTCAAATGCTACTGTCGGTTGGTGCAGTAGCAACATCGGATGTCTTATGCTTCTTTATCGTTTTGTTTTTCCCTTTCAGTTGATTAACTAGTATTTTTCATGCAGGATTATCTAGAACATCAGTTGAGGTGGTTGCTTTGAATTCAAAAGGGGCTTCTTCAGATCTGATTTTTCTCGTAGCTCTGGCTCTGTTTGTCTGTTGCATTTCTAAATTTTGCTCGGCATTTTCAAATTTGGAAGGAGTGCACTAGGCACCTCATCAATCATGATAGTTTATTCAATATTGCTTTTCTCAATATTCTATATATTCAAATCCGAATCTAAAGAGATATTATCTTGAATTGAGCTTGTATTAATACCCGAGAACACTATCTTCGACTGGACTGTATGAGACTTATTCTTAGACTGCACCATTTCTTTATTGTTTGTACCAATAATTAGATCATTGATAAATGTATCGCCTTGTTCTGTAATGTCTTGGTAGTTTGCATTATTAGCCAGGGAAACTACATTTTCTTTATTTTGGTTAGGATCATCAATATTCATTTCGTTGTTTTCAATCGATTGGTCCTGAGGGATTTTTGGCTGCCATACTTTAGTGAATTGGCAATGAGACTCCATATGACCAAAGCTAGAATAGTTAGAACAGATAGAGGGTTTCCATTCATAAAATACTTCTTACCATATGATTTCATCTTTTTCCGATAAAATAGGGTTCATGGTCGGAAAGTCGAAAGAGTTGTTTATCTCAATTAATACTCGTGCATAAGCAATTTTAATTACACCTTCAGTAAATTTGTCCAGTTTGATTGGGGTTCCAAGTACCAAGGCAATACGACTAATCTCCTCTTCCATCCAATAATCAAGTGGTAGGTTAGGAAAATGAACCCATATTGGGATAGAGTTGAGGAGTTCTTTGTTTAGTTGCATCCTAGAGACCATCTCTTCATCATCGTCCACTTTTTTTGTAGTAATAGGGACCACCTTCCAGAACTCGCACATAGTGATTCATGTCCTACATGTGGCAAGTCTCGTTAGAAAGTGAAAAAGGTGAAGGAAGACGGAAAGCAAACCAAAATACCTATGAAAGTTTTAAGATACTTCCGAATCATACCGAGGTTGAAAAGAATGTTTAGGTCTCTAGAAACAGCAGAACAGTTAAGATGTCATGCCAATCATAAAGGCGAGGATTGTAAATTGCGACATCTAGTGGATTTTTCATAGTGGGCAACAATTGATGCAATGTATCCTTCCTTTGCATCTGACCCTCAAAATTTAAGGCTTGGTCTTACAATAGATGGATGTAATCCTTTTGGTGATTGGAATTCTACATATAGTTGTTGGTCAGTGTTTCTTGTTGCTTATTCAACTTTCCTCCATGGCCATGCATGCACAAAGATAATATAATGTTATTATTGCTAATTCCTGAGCCATTATAACCAGGAAATGATATTGATGTGTATTTGAACCCACTTATTAAAGATTTGAATAAATTGTGGATTAAAGGGGTGAATGTTTATGACGCATGTCGCTGTAGTAAAAATGTTTATGACGCATGTCGCTGTAGTAAATTTAGACAAAAAGCTATCTTAATGTGGACAATTAATGATTTTCCAGCTTATGAAATTTACCAAGGTGCATTGTAAAGGGTAAGAAAGCATGCCCTGTTTGTGGCCGTAATACATGCTCGATATGGCTACCATTCAGTAAGAAATGTGCATACTTAGGCCATAGACGATTCCTAGCACCTAATCATGTATATCGCCAACGAAAAAACTTGTTTGATGGAACCATAGGGAATAAACAGATCCCCCTAATACAAACAGGTGCTTAAGTCTTCGAAGATGTCAAAGATATTTGTAATGTGTGGGGAAAGAAACAAAAGGAGGAAAAAATGGCGGGGGAAAGGAGAAGAAAAGGAAAAGGGGAAAGGAGAAGAAAAAAGGAAATTTAATGTGGAAGAAGAAATTCATTTTCTTTGATTTGCCTTATTGGAAGGTAAGAAATAACTAAAGGTTTTTCATTTATTTATTCATATCTAGTAATTAATAAATTTTTATTGACTAGGTATTTTTGTTTTTATTTTTTGCTTAGACACTCCCTTTGCCCCACAATCTCGATGTAATGCATGCTGAGAAAAATGTTGGTGAGACCATTCTTGGCACGCTGCTCGATATCAAAGGAAAATCAAAAGATGGAATTAATGCATGTCAAGATTTGGAAGCAATGATTATTAGGGAAAAATTGCATCTAATAGACATGGGAAGTAAATTGTTATCCAACTGCACCATGCACATTAAGTGATCAAGAGAAGGGTGTCTTTTATTATAGAATGAAAAATTTAAAGGTACCTAATGGATATTGCTCAAATATTGGGAAATGTTTTGCAAAAGAAGCCAAGATTTCAAGTCTTAAGTCCCATGATTATCATGTTTTGATATAACAATTGTTGTCTGTAGCATTGAGAGGACTTTTACCTGTAGGGACACGGAATACAGTACCATGACTATGTTCTTTTTATAATGACACATGCCAAAAAGTGCTTGATAAAGATAAATTAGAAACTACGGAGATTCAGGTCGCTTTAACCTTATGCGATCTAGAGAGATTCTTTTCCCATCTTATTTTGACATCATGATTCACTTAACAATACATTTAGCGAGGGAAGTAAGAACTTGTGGGCAAGTTCAATATTGTTGGATGTATCCTTTTGAAATGTAAACTTTATTGTGGATATTAAAATTAGTCAATAATGTTTGCACGTAAATAAAATATCTTGTCTACATGTTTTGGTTGTAGATATATGAAAGTATTGAAAGGCTACGTTAAAAATAAAGCACGACCTAAAGGGTACATAGCTGAACGCTATTTTGCCGAAGAATGTATGAAGTATTGCATGGATATATTAAACATGCATCTAAAATTGAAGAAAGGAAGAATCAAAATGAAGTGCATCACAATGATTTTATACTAGAAGGGAGTCCTATTTCCAAAGGAACCCCTATGATAGTCACCAAGGAGATGGTTGATGTTTCTCATTGTTATGTGTCATTTAATAGCGAGGAAGTGGAGCACTATATAGAGTAAGTATCAATTGCATCCAATTATTATGTATGATAGAAACTAAATTTTGACTTGTATATTCGTTATATAGAATGCACAAAGAGAAGTTGAAACGTACGCATCCTCAAATTGTAAAAGATGATGTGGAACTTCAAGGCTGAATTCAGAGAATTTTTGTTCCTGGTTTGAAAAAAGGGTCGTAAGGATTATGTCTTCTTATTTATGAACAATTAAATTTGATATACAATGTACATATTATCATCTTAAGTCCTTGTACATAAAAATATATTTGTACAGGCCAAGGAAGAAAGAAATGCATCTAATGTTAGTGATATAATAAATTGGCTTTCATATAGGCCTCGCTTATAAGTAACTTCTTATACTGGCTATATTATCAATGGTCGGCGTTTTCATACCAAAGATTGTGAGAAGTTTATGCAAAATAGTGGTGTTTCCAATTAGGCAAGTACAATCCGTGAAGATGGATCTTTTGAAAAAGTAGTTCCGTATGGAGTTTTGCGGGAGATTATTTTGCTAGACTATCACGTATTACAGGTTGCCTTATTTAAGTGTGATTGGGCTGATATTGATCATGGAGTTAAGATTGAAGATAGATTTACATTAGTCAACTTACATCAGTTTCAAAGTCAATTTGCAAACGATCCTTTCATCTTTCAACACAAGCTGACAAGTGTTCTTTTCAAGAGAAAGTAGTTCTTCAAATTGGTATGTTGTGCTTAGAGCACCCTCAAGATGTTTTCATGAATCAGTTAAATATGATGAGAATGAAGAGTCGACTAGTAAACCACTAGATGAGTCACCACTTGATGATAAAGAGATCGATATCGACGATGAAAGTTATATGAGGAAGGATTGTGATGGGCTTGTGATAATTATTATTATTATACATATAATAATATATGACTTCGCTCGTTTACATACATCATGTAATTTTTGGGCAAACATTAATAATTAGTTTTCCTTAAACTATTTAATTACACGATCGAAGTTGCGATGAAATCAACAAAAAAAGTTAAAAATTCTTTATTTATTGAATTTCTATTTTATGTTGCGTTTTTCCATTCATTCATATAAATCGTGTATCTTATATTTTATTCACATAGTTTGTGTTAATTTTTTTTCCAGGTCAATCATTTACAAGAAACTTGAATTTGCAACATCCATGGGCAAAAGTAGGCGGGAACAAGTAGAGGTAATAAACATCTGTACTAATATTATCATTTTTTTTTATTTAACCACCTTTGGTCATTGTAAAGTCATTTTTTCCACATGTACACTATACTCCTAGGCTAGTGAATCCCTTTACAAAACTCTACATAGTTTGATCTTGATATTGCTTGATATGTTGGTGTTGCTGCTTTAACTACAAAGCCAATAATGTAATAAATCTGCCCCTATATGTGACAAAGTCGTTGAATAAGCGGAGCAAAACGGAAGCCAAGAACTATTTCAGAAATGCAGTTTTGGGAAAATAATAGCAGTAGTGAAAAGTGTAAGATGAAAGTTGTTAAGCATTTAACCGATAGTGGCAATATCAATAAACTACAGCATGGAGCATGCAAAAGTACTAAAAATAGGGACAAAACTAAGATAAAGTGCTAAATAAAACAGCCGATGGCAGTTTAAATTTACGCATCAACTCTAATGTCTGAACCTTGTAAGATTTAGCAATGTAAATAACAAAAAAGGGACCTTTTAAGTTCAAAGTCTATTTTGAAGAGATGAATTCAGCGAACTCAATAAATATTTGGCTACCTGTAAGTGTTATTTTAATGTTGCATCTTCGTTTGTTAATCCAGTCATGTTTGCATTATGTAAGTACGAATAAGAATATATGCCCTAGTGAAAAAAAACCATAAAATTCTTGTAGACATGTGAAGGTCGCAAGAATTTGTTCGATGCAAGAGAATTTTTGTAGACATGTGGAGGTCGCAAGAATTTTTTTGATGTTATTTGCACTGAAAACTATTTGGACGCCACCATTGTTAATTGCTTTCATTGTAATATGCTGAGCGGAGGATGAAATAACAGTGGCAGGCCAAAATGAAATAACAATGCAATGTAGAGTTGTGTCGCAGAAACCGAAGAGCTTTTGTACTAAATTTGGATATAATATACTCTATATATCAATTAGTTTTTATTCCGAGGCAAACAAAAAACCACCAGTTTCTCCATCAGTTTATGACCATTAGTATTTTCTCGAGAGCATTTGTACTAAACATGCAGTTTATAGTGATTGATAAGTATTGAGTTTCTACTTAATCTCCATCGGTGTTAGTTTTTTTTGGTTTTCAATGATCATTGGTAATTACTTATCATATTTATTAATGCATTTTGTTGATGCGGCATTCCAACTGGAGACCACTCAAATCGAAACCTCACAAGCACAGCGGAAAACAGACTCGTGGTAAGAAGTGTAAAAACAATCAATCAACAACTCAATTCTGATCTCAACCAATTCAAAAGCAATCAGAATCTCAAACAAACAATATAGAAATCAAAGCAATAACGAAAAATAAATCACACAGCGATTTATAGTGGTTCCACTAACGTTGTGTTAGTGTATATCCACTTTAAGAGAGTTTTTATTAATATCGATGAGAAGAGTACAAGAGATTTAATACAATGATCAAAATTCTATTTAGAATTGACTTGTGAAGAAGAGAATTGAAAAAAATTAGGTTTTGACAAACCCTAATTTGGTGGAGGTTAATCTCTTGCAGTTGCTTGCACACACATCTAGATCTGAAATCTAAGGCTAGCTTATATAAGAGAATAGAAACCCTAGGTAATGATTCATCGAAATAATGAGTCGCCCGTTCCATTGATATGGGTACATCTGAGGTCAAGAAATGCTTGGGAGTTCCTCTATTCAATCCTTTTCCGTGGTCTACGGGCTGCTGCTCAATCTATCAGTTATGAGGTAGTCAAAGAAAGGAGGAGAGGAGACCTCTTCTAGAGGTCCACACCTCGTCCGACGCAGTATCTCGGACGAAATAAGTTAAAGTGTGACTGAATCATTCTTGTCGAAACGAAATAAGTTAAAGAGAACTTGAATATCGAATCGTTCTTCCGCTGCTCATCTTGATTCCAACGCAAGTAGAGAATCTCCTAGTTCTTTTGCGGATCTTTCTTCCGACCATAAAGATATTGAATAGAAAGAACTATTTTTAGCGCTACTGTAATTTTGAAAATGAATACGTAAATGTCCATCAAAGGTAAGTAAATACATTCGAAACATATAAAATACAGTGAATCCTGCTGTAAATGAAACGACTATTGCGAAAATTGGTGAATACAACCAACTATCATTAAGAATTTCGTCTTTCGACCAAAAACAAGCAAGAGGTGAAAAACTCAATTTGTTATTTCAGGATAGGGATGTAGAACTAAATATAAAAAGGGGATAGGAACATAAACTGAAACATTCTGGAGCTACAAAGAATGTTTGAAATTGCCCCTACAGATATCGCAAATTTTCATCCAAAGTCCGTACAAAGAAAAACTGAAGAAAGTCGTTCCAGACGTCTGGCCAAAAAGTCAGACGTTTGGATTAAGTTACTGGAGCGACTTCGCTTCAGACCAGACGTCTGACTCATTTGGTCAGACGTCTGACAGAATACTCTGGAAGCATTTCGGTCCCCAATCAGACGTCTGAACCTTTTGTTCAGACGTCTGGAAGAAAGCTCTGCCCCAAACTTTGTCCACTTCGCATTTTCTCTTATAACTTCGACCTCCAAACTCCGATTTGCGAACCGTTTTCTCCTTTACGAAGCTACTTCCAACACTACACCAAACAGTCCATTTTGTAACACTTTTCCGCTTTAAATTTCTAACGGTTATAACCGTTACCAATATATTACGGTTATTTCTGTTACAACCGTTTCTAAACGGTTACTACCATGGCTAAATTTGGCGATTTCGTAATAAATTTAAAGTGATTGGGATAAAATTGTAATTTACGTACTTTTGCACTTAAAACAATTGCGGTTCTTTCATTCCTCGTTTTATTTTTTCACGTCACTTTCCCCATCGAGCTAGGGTTTCGCTGCTCACAATCGTTCTCCACCTCGATCGATATTAGGGTTTTGGTATTCGCCTCAATCAATATCAAGGTGGCTTTCTCTGCCTCAATCAATAGCTAGGTTCGCTGTCTGCCTCGATCAATATCTTCGGTAGTTATTTCTTAAATCAAATAGTTTTGCAGCAATTGAATTTATTTTAGCTCAATCTACTTTTACCTTCTGACAACATAGAAATTCATCTGATTCCGGTTGCAAGGCTTTTTTCCTCTTTAAATTAATCGATATTTTGGGCAGATGATGTGTTTGGGAGTTGGCCTTGTTATTTGGATAGTCGGACATATGTATTAAATTAGACTCTATACTATTTTAGACTTTCACTGTCTTATTATTATTCTGTTGTTAAGTTAAACTTTAAACATTGCTTTCTATTATTGTACTACTTCTACATTTATGTTGTCAATATGCATCGTGTTTCTATCATTTGTCTCTATATGTTCTTGTTTTTACACCCATATTTTAAACATAGAGCAGTATTTTTTTGAATGGCCAAAACATTCCCATTTGTTACATTTGTTTGGCCGCTACTCATATTGAACTTCTTGCATGTTAAACATGTTAGCAGTATTAGTCAAACATTTGCTTTTTTCAAAGTTGGGCCAAAATATGGCCTAGTAGTCGGGTTGTGGGCCGCTAGGCCCACTCCACCTAAGCAGTAGCCTGGAGCTGCTACTACATGCAGTAGCCCCCACCGCTGAGCAGCAGCATTGGCTGTTGATCTAAGCAGCAACAACTGGTGCAACTTTGGAAGAGTTCAACTATGAGATAACTAAGCTCCTATATAATCACTTTATCAGGTATCTGTAAACTATTGCCTTTGCATTATATTCATACTAAGGTTCAACAATGGAGACTAGATAAGTTTAACAATTGCCTAAAGTGCGAAACTAATACTCCGTAGTTATATTTGATATAACATTGTTTCATTACTATTTTTAGTCGTGGTAGTTTCAATACATTGTCTTTAATTGATAGAGTTTTGCTCACAACTGTTGTCGCTGCTATAAGAATTCAATATTAGCCAACAAGTGAAGTTTATGTTATAGGTAATTTCTTCACATAATCCATTATAATGCATTAATCCATTATAATGCATGTGTATGTATGTATATATGTATTAACTTATGTATGATTATTAAATGTTGTATTATACACATAGAACAAAAGAGGGTATATATAGGTGCATGTCCACTCTTGTTAATTTTATGTGATATTGAATATATCACCAAAGTAAAGTTGCAAGAGTTGCAAATGTACCTACCCACTACTATCTTTGTCAAAATATAAAAATGACTTGTATAAACGATCTTTTTCCATTTTTCTCACATGTGTTGTTGCTGCTATGAATTCAATATTAGCCTGCAAGTGAAGTTTATGTTATAGGTAATTTCTTCACAAATGTTATGAGACCTCTAAAATTATCCATTTAGCAATGATAAAATTATCCATAATGTATGATACATATAAACATATACATATGTAGACACACATGCACGTGCGTCCCTGACTAAAACTCTAACTCATTTTGTGCAGTGCAGGTGAAAATATTTAAATTAATCTTTATTCTTTATTTATTGGTGTATGTACTAATATATCACTAGTAATATTTATTTGTAAATCTTGATTAATTTTTATATATAATATATAAACCTTGTTGAAAAGTGTGTAAAACCTTATGATTTTTACAGTGAAAACAAAATTTAAAATTAATTTTTCCGTGGTGATATTTGCCATTTTGTACTTGAATAATATGAGATGTTTAAAGTAATGTGTGTTATGACTTCTTAAAGTAAATTAACATTCAGTATGACATACTTTTTTTCTATCAAAGTTTTGATAATGTCTGACATAAAGAACAACAGAAAATAGAAAATATAAGAAAGTCTATTGTATTAGCTAGAAGTTAATGGAAGTGGAGAGAAGATGACTTGTGCAGTATTAAGATTTTGTTCGCAGGATAAATAAATTTGAATAAACTGTAATGCAGTATTAAGTTTTTGTTTTTGTTTAAATGAAACTTAGTCCCAAGAAGAAAAAATAGCATCTTTATTGATGTTGATCTTTTTAGTTGCATATGAAATAATGCATCCCACTTGGTTAAGACAGCTATGTATAGGTAATTTCTTTAATACACTAGTTTATGTCAGGAGTACTGTATGATTGATCATTTGATATATAGCTTAGCCCTAGTTTATGTTAACTGTAAAAAAGTCGAAAAGAGCATTTATAGATATCAATGAATAAACAGAAGAAAGCTTAAACTTAATTAGTGGTTACTTTGTTAAAGGATTAAGTTGTTATTCTACTTTCTTTTAATGTTTGATGAATTTGACCTTGAAGAAAGATTGGAGAGAGGATGGCATAGTGAGCCCAGTGAAAGATCAAGGACACTGTGGGTCTTGCTGGACGTTTAGGTGATTATTTCTGCTTTTTAACAATTGTTGCTGCACTAAACTCATGAATCTTGTCCTATTTGTCGATTTTTTTATACATCTATTATTGAAGTAGGGGCGAGAAAACTTGTACAAGTATGAATCGGTGAATTATGATGTCTTGAAAATGGTTTTCTGGTTAGTGGTTAATTATAAAGTTAGGTGTCAAATTGCATAAAGAAACGGTGTCAGCAATTTTTTTGTAATCATCATGAATTGCCTGGACAAAATAATTGAGGAACATTTTGGTTGCTGAGATATACATATATGTAGCTTCATATCATGACAATGTTACATGCACCAACAACCATCCAATTGATAACTGCTTTTCTTTTGTCATTTATTGTCAAGCAATTTTTTATTCCCATTTGTTGCTATTTCATTTTCAATTATGGTATGGTTGATAGTTAATGAGTGATGTTCTATTATGAGTAGCATGGCACAGTGCACTTTGCATGAGAAGGATGGAAAAAAACTACCATTGTACTTTTAAATATATTTTAGCTCCAAGGTTAATTGATAATTTACTTAGAGAAACTTGGACTTTGGAGTTTTCATATTGTCGGGTTGACTGCTCCTGCTGCTGCTCCTGATTGATTTACACTTGGCTTTTGAAGGCCTTAAAAGCAAAGTTCACTTAACTGTAAATCCTTATGTTTGTATACCAAGGTACATCAGATTAAGATCTAGGTCTGCAATGGAAAACCCCTCGCTTGAAATGATCAATTGGAAAATTTAAGATGAGCGTAAGCCTTACATCCGACATACGCCCCTTAAATCGGATATAAAGCTGCATATAATTATTTTTCTTAATACAAGTTTAGTTTAATTAATTGAAAATTATTTTAAACTTATTTTTGAAATTTTGACATGAAAATTGTCTAAACAATATTATAAAGTACTGTAAATTGTATGTTATAAATTATAAATATTGATAATTAATAATACATTATAATTGTTATTCATTAAATTTAAATTATGTTATAATAAAATATTAGTTAGCACTTATTAAGTTAAATATTTTATTCAAATTATTATTTATCAAACCTAAATTAACAATTAATTATTAAGTTCAAAGTAATAATTATCAATTAATAAACCAAAGAAAGGATCAAGATCCCATTACTTAATTCCCTTGGAAACTATCTTCTCACTTCCATATTCGTCGTTTTTGGAATAACTAGAATTTTCCAACGTTCTTCTCTCTCACGCCACTTGACATACATATTGAAAACACAAAACTCATTTTCTAGCCAAATGCTACTTTAATCTATTACACGGTGCCTTTGTATACTCAAAAGATAAACAACATAACAACAACAAAAGGACTTGTCGTGTTTAACACAAACATGAAGATTTCCTACTTCTTGTCAGCAAGGACACTTCTTATCCATTGTCGCATCTGTATGCATCTAAATTGCATAGCTCCGAAAACAAAGACACCTATATCACATATCATATCAAAGCCTTACTCTGCAATGTACACAGGCTACATAACCCGAAACTTTATTTATGCTGCTGATGTTGGGTTTCAACATGTATTGAATGCACTACAAATATAATTATACATAACTGTGAACTCATATGTAAAGACGTTATAGCAAGCAAAATAAATACTAGTATAACTTATAGTTTGTAATGACTTTGACCCAGCGTCTCGCAATAAGGCGTGTAGTTCACATCTTCTAGAAAAGAACAAAAAAAATCAAACAAACTTACAGATTAATTTAGTGCACTTAACTACTTCAATCTTCAATCCTGGATCACTCTTCCAAAATTTAGTGCAGTAAGGCCTGTGTATGCATTTTTTGTTGCTCTCTGTTGTCATGAAGATAAACTTTCACTAAACTAGATATCTATGGTTGGCTCTTTTCAAAGAAACATGTATTTTCACTCAATTTCCTTTTTTTTAACCTTATAATGTGAGTAGCTGCATGTTGTGACAAATTGCTCACAATCTTCATGGTTTTTTATTACTTAGCATTGTACATAATAATATACTAGGATCAATACAAAGTAACTTGATATAGCTAGTCGTCCAATCATAGAGATTCCAGTAGGATAGAAGTAGATTAAATTGCTTCTTGCTTAATGATGTGCTGCGCATGATATATACATGAACTGCAGCAAGCTTGTACACTTAAAAACAAATTTGATCTAGATTTTCAATGGAAGTACTTTAAGGCCTGATTTATGCATACCATATCCTTTCAAGTGGGTGCATTCTAGAACATTTATTGATAGTGCCTTAAATTTCTTGGCACATGAATTCTTTTCGCAGTCGCCACTCCGTTGTTTACATAGTTTAATAGAGATTCCTCCATGATTCACCTTATATGTTTGATTGCTGCATCAATACATGAGAGAATTTTGATATCATTTCGTATATTGTTGAGATGTTTTCAATAATCTGTTTGAAATCTTTAATCGATGCATGTTTGTTTGCGTAGCTATAAATAATCATTGCTAACAGTTCGTTTTCAACATGCTATAGTCTATTATGGCGAAGTACAATGTAGTAAGTTCTGCTGTGAAACTGACTTCCTCTCTTCATTTTGCCATTGCTGAAGATGAACTGTGCTTTTCTACACTAAATTTCAGAGTTGAACTTGAAATCTAGAGTTAAACTGATGCGGGTCTTCACATCCTCTTGAATAGGTGCCAAGTTCAAACCATAATGACAGTATAAATACACCATTTTAAGTACCTTAAGGCACCCAAGCTCATATTCACACTATTTAGGGCATTCACCCTGTATTTAAGGGTAAAGTAGCTAGCCTGTGCATGTTACGCTCTGTCATAATTTTTGTCTCAATTCTACACTTTTTTTCTTGTTAGCTTGACATTTATCAATATTTTTCGTTCTTTTTCCCATCCTTTATTCAAATTTTTGCTGAGCTTGCATGTATGTACAGATCAGATTAACTGGTGAGTTAATTCCCATTCGTAATAGATGTCTGCTGCTTATGGACATGTTTGCACTAGTTTTACATAAGATATACACACTATATATCTTGATACACATCCTGCTTTTCCCCTTTCACTCATAGTGCATGCATAATATATATTAATTTTCGATTTGTTTCTTGTAGGGTTTGGCAGGATGTACCTGTCTTGGGGATGGTAAGCATGCTAGCATATTTTTGCTTCTTAGAGCAACTCTTAGTAAGTCTCTGCTCAAATTAATTGTTTATTTTGTATAATTGATTGTTTAAGAAGTTGTGCTAAACTATTGAAATTTATAGAGATATAGTGAACAAATCGTTTAGTATAAGATGAAAATTGTAAAATAATTTGATAAAGCTTTAAAGAATCCGTCCTTCATATTTATGCTTATCAGCCATCATCTTCATAATAAGGTTGAATACTGGTCATATAACTCAGTGAGCATACTACTTGGTTCATACATTTGTGAAACCAAAACCAAAAAACTTATTTTTTGTATAGATTGTTTGTAGGTGTAATAAAATATTGGTGCTATATAGTTTGTTTGATATTGTTTTAGTTATCACGGTTATATGTGTTAGAAAATAACATTTCGTAATGGTTATAACTGTGATATAATTTGCATTTGTCACGGTTATAAGTGTTAGAGTTTCCTTTTTGGTAATGGTTATAAATGTTAGAAACTATTGTTCTGTCACGGTTATAAGTGTGATACTATCTAAATTTCTCACGGTTATAAGCGTTAGTAATAACCATTTTATCACGATTATAACCGTGAGTAAATACTGTTCTGTCACGGTTATAAGTGTGATAATATCTAAATTCATAACGGTTATAAGCGTGAGAAATTACTATTTTTATCATGGTTATAACCGTGAGCAAAAGTGTGACTGAATTTGCCCACGGTACCTATTTTAACGGTTATAACCGCAACAAATTAGTTTTGTCACGCTTATAACCATGAGGAAATTTCCTTTCTGGTGTTGTACAACCTCTACAAATCCCCGTATAGTGTCGCCAAAATTCAACGCATTTTTCATCATCAAAGCAGTTTATTTTGATATAAAAATCAGATGATATTCAGTTGGTGATGGAACAGGTGAAATATATTTGAATAATTGGATTGGTAATAACGTAAGTTATGTTGCAGTAGGGTTCTCTTAAATTACATGCCGTGATAACATTAAATATGTATGCATGGAAAACTTGAACTGCTAAATAGGGTAACTTGACTACTCTGTAACTGTGTTAAACACTGTATGAAAAACTCAAACCACTATACTACACTCAACATGTATAGTGGTTCATATATGTAATTCCCGAGAGCATGCTATATCTATCAATTATAAGATTTAAAAATGGTTCATATTTCAAGTATTACACCATTCTAGTATGGATCTATCCCTACTTATTCCTTCTTTAGCGTTTTACCTGCACTTGTTTCGCTCTTTGTCCTCATGTAGAACGCGAAATGTTGTTCTCTCATTCAATTATGCACATCTTTCTTGGTTATGGAAATGGTTAAAAAGGTTATAACTGCGGTGTTTGATTAATCCAAAAGTTTATGTTTCTTGTCGTAATTGCTTTCATAACATATAGCTTTATTCTTTGGTGCATCTCGTACTCATGAGTTGATTCGATCCGTTCCTTATTCCTATTGATTCATCATCAGAGGATTTTGATATTTTCAGTTTCTAACATTTATCTGATAATTTCGATGCTCGAATGGTGGGGAAAGAAAATCAAAGCACTTGCATCTAGCTAAATTGGCTAAGAGTGATGGTAGAGTCTCGAACGAAGAAGTTGTTGAAGTGGCTGATGTTGCTCAAGCACTTCAGGAGCTAAATGCTACACTCAGGGCCGGCCCGTTATCTTTGGTTGCCCAAGGCAAATATGAGATGGTTCCTACAGCCGTACTCGAACCCAGTACATTAAGAAAGAAAGTAGAACAACATACCACTACGCTAAAGCATCTCTTAGTGATAACTGCCCTTTTATATAAATTAAACAAACTGGTTAAAAGCAATTTAAAATTTTGTTGCCCTCCTCCGATGTGTTGCCTCAGGCGGCCGCCTCGGCTGCCTTGCCCTAGGGCCGGGCCTGACTACACTTCTCCCCAATATCATTCCTTATAATTCAACCTCCCATACAAACTCTTCCACCAATATCAAGCGCAATTAGCACCAAAGAGAAAAAGGAGGAAAACATTGATGAAGACATTCTCCCTAACACCGAGTGAAAGGGTCGCAATCAAATTCAATGAACAAGGACAACCTATAGGTAAAAATTCAACACACTTGTCTTCATATTTTGGCGTTTTAGCAAGGGAAATGCTTCCTGTAAATCGACCGTTGGAAGAATGTAGATGGCAAATTGAAGGATGACATGTGGACATGTATTCAGATATGACATGTACAAAAAGAAATATATTTATCACAAAAATATCTTTTTTTTAAGAGAAGTTAAAGGGCCCAGCCCAAATATTACATAATAGATATCGGGTAGCAAACATTCTACCCGAACTCACCTATACAAACCCTAACCCTAAGGAGAGCCAACATACTTCATCTCAAAAAAAAAAAAAACAATGGCGGAGGCGATTCGATAATCGAAACCATCTCCTCTCCATTCTTTACACCGCTCATTTCTCCTCGCACCCAGTATGATAAACTCTCATTTATATCACCTCTCATACCTCTACGCCTATTAAAGTTGCTCGAGTAGCTTGATCTGTTGAATCTGTTAGACATGAGAGTAGAAATGTTAGATCCAACGTCACTGCGACCTAGATCTGACATATTCTTCTCCCAATCTCTGTTGTTAACTAAGTCATCACTAGGGTTCGGATTATTGGCATCTGGAGCTTGATTGAGATGAGAATCACTATTGTTAGCAGTATACAAGTTGTTATTCACAGTGTTAGCCACAAACTCATGTTGATTGCAGAAGCTAGACTCTGGAATCAGATTACTATTGTGCTTGTCGATTTGAAAGCTTCTAGTACGCAACAAATACGCTTCTAAATGCTTGCTTCCAGCTTCAGAAAACCAGTCATCGGCAAGGGAAGCAAATTTGGTTTGATATTTAAATATTTTCTTAGATTTCTATAGAATAATCTTGCTATCAGAACTAATAGATAACCAAACTTGCTCTTTACTCCTGCTACCTTTGTTGTGCACACGCAAATTTCTTTCTTTCCACAAGTTGAACACTGCCGTAGTTAGTAAAATGTGAGGAAAATCGGCTTCTTTAGATTTAGATCTGAAGTTGTTGTTGATTAACTTTATAATATTCATAAGATCCATATGCCTATTGTCATCTATGCTCAGAGTGGCTTTGATATGATTCCATATAAAAAAAGAGTAGCTGCATTCGAAAAATAAATGATTAGTATTTTCATTACATATATTGCACAGGGAGCAAAGTGGATTTATATTATTGCCCCATTTGTTTGATCTGTCTCAAGTTGGCAATCTGTTCTTAACTGCAAAATACGTATAGAATGCCATCTTGGGACAATTCACTCTATTCCATATGCAATGATACCACTCTTCTGTTGGGTATTTGCTTCTAATAAAATTCCAAGTTGCTTTAAAGGAAAACTTCCCTCTGCTGTTAGCTTTCCATTCCCAGTAGTCATTCTATGCAAAAGAATCAAATTGTATTTTGCATATTTCATCTTTATGAGGATTAGTGATAGGATGGATTTGTGGTTGCCATTGATTATTAATAATGATATCTAAAACTTTATCATTTGATCCACCACATATAACAAGGCTATTCCACCCAACTTTATTTATAAATTCCTCATTTTTAAACCAAGGATCAAACCATAAACTTGTATCTTGTCCATTTTTAAATTTTCTTTCAATCATTGATTTACCAATTTCTCTACAATTTAATATTTGTTTCCAAGTGTTTGAATGAACACTATTATGAACAATAGTCCAGAAATTTTTTTGTTTCAAATATTTGGATCTCATCCATCTAGCCCACAAAGAATCAGAATTTAGGAATCTCCAAAATAATTTTAAACGGCAAGTACTACGCAGATCCTTAATATTTCTAATGCCAAGACCCTCTTCATTTTTAGGCCTGCATACATTTTCCCAACTTATTTTTTGATATTTACCTTTCCATAAAAAATCAGCGCATCTACTTTCCATTTTTTAACATATGTAGCTGGGATTTGAAAAGTTTGTAGCCAGTAAAGAATAATAGCATAAATCACTGTCTTAATAAGTTCAAGCCTTCCAGCAATAGACAGTAACTTACATAACCAAGTCTCCATTCTATCCTGAATTTTTTCAATAAGAATAGAACAATCAAAGTCCTTAATCATATTTGTAGAAAGAGGCAGACCTAAATATTTGATTGGGAGAAATCCCTCTTCTATTTGTAAAACATTTAAAAATTCTATTTTAGACTTACAAGATTTACTGAAATATGCTTTACATTTATTCGCATTGAGTTGAAGTCCAGCCTAATTTTTTAAATTATCAAAAATTGATTTAATAGAGTCTGCATTATCTTTATTGGCTTTAACAAATACCATAAGATCATCAGCATATATCAAATGATTAACACATGGTTGGATTCTATTTATAGGCTGAGCATTACCTTTAATACTCTCTATTTCCATAAGTATAGAAAAGTATTCCATAACAATAGCAAAAAGATAAGGTGATAAGGGGTATCCCTGTCTTAACCCTCTATTAGATTTAATAAACCCTTCTGCCTTTCCTTGAATCAGAATTGAAAAGGTAGGAGTATTTATACATTCAAACACCAAATCACAAAACTTTATAGGAAAACCATACATTTCAGGATATAATGAATAAAGTGTCTGTTTACCTTATCATATGCTTTCTGTAGATCAATTTTAATACAAACATTGTCACCCTGTTTAGTGTTAAATTTCCTGACCATCTCATGAGCTAATAGAGAGTTTTCATAAATAAGCCTACCAGGAACAAATGCACTCTGATTCAGAGATCAGAAAGGGCAAGAACACTTTTATTCTATTACTAAGGACATTAGCAATAATTTTATAAATAAAATTGCAACAAGAAATAGGCCTATAATCACCAATATCAGTGGGATTTTTATTTCTTGGAATAAGGATAATGAAAGTATGATTTGAACTTTTAAGAATTTTACCATTATCTATAAACTCATTGACAACATCCAACACCTTTTGTCTAATATAATCCCGATTATTTTTAAAAAAATTTGCATTGAAACTATCAGGGCCTGGACTTTTATTATCTCCAGCATTAAAACAATAAATTTTAACTCATCTAGACTCACTGGAGCCAGCAATATTTCAGAAGCATTATGATTTAAAATATTTTTACAAATTATATATGGGAACTCCTTTTCATTATTAGTAGAAAAATATAGCTCCTTATAGAAATTTATAGCTTCAGCAGAAACTTTGTCATAAGCATTCGCTAAATTACCCTCCTTATCATTTATACAACCTATGTTATTTAAATGCTTTCTATTGCTCATTTTAGCATAGAAAAACTTAGTGCAGTCATCACCTAATGTAAGCCAATCAACCTTAGCTTTCTGTCTTGCATTAACTGATTCTTTATACATTTCATTAGACAATTCCTTTTGATTTTGAAAAATTTTATTTATTTCAGTGATATCATCAGGTTTATTATCTGCATTCATTTGTAAAAGTTTGCCTTCTTTTTTTAAGCTAACAATCTTGTTTTTATTTAAATAGTTGTTCTTATTCTAGTTTTTAAGATTATTTTTTGCGAATTTCAAAAACATATAAAACTGATACAGTTTAGAACCATTACAAGAAAAATTATGACAGTTTTCCATTAAGGATTTGTAATCTTCTTCCAACACCCAGCTATTTTTGAATCTAAAAGGAGGAGCTTTATTATTAAATTCACTGTTTATAAAAAGATTAACCATTAGAGGAGTATGATCACTTAAATTTTGTTCCAATGTAGAGCAAACACTATTTGGAAATCTTTTATAAAAATCTTTATTATACAGAATTCTCTCTAACTTACAGTGAATATTTTTAACTAAACCAGATTGCCAAGTATATTTATTACCACTGATAACAGGTTCAATAAGACCGGATTCTAATAAAAATTTATTGACTCTATCCAATTTATTTTGAGGGATTTTAATCCCCCCAAACTTCTCATTAGCATGAAAAACAGTATTGAAATCTCCTAATAAAATCCAGGGGAAATCATATATAAAATTTAGAGATTTAAGTTTTTACCACAAAGCATTCATTTCTAATTCAAAATTACTTCCATAAACACTAGTAACTTGCAAATAAAAACCACCAATGTTTTCAAAACTACAATCTATAAATTGGCTATCTTTGTTTATATTTGTATTAGTCCAGATATTAGAATCTCAAATAACAATGATTCTTCTTTTACAGCCTCAATCATTGTTATGAATTGCTTTCCAATTTCTGGACCATTTAAGACAAAATCTTTCAAAATTCTCATCATTCACTTTATTTTCAAATAAAGCAATAATAGATGGTTTATAAACATTAATCATAGAGAGGATATCAGATTGTTTAGCTGGGGTATTCATCCCCCTTACATTCCAAGCAAATATTGACATATATGTGATAATAAAATATGGATTTTAAATGGTACCTGACACCATAGTACTTTTACCTTTCCTTTTTTTATCAGCCCCTTTAGCTTTTAGACTGGTAGACATTTGGTCCCATTCTGGATTGATTGAGATATTTTTTTTTCTTAAAGGCTTTTTTCTCTTTGTTTCCTTTATCTTACCAGATGATTTTGTTCTAGCAATATGTAATTTTGATAAGTCAAATTCCTCTATAATGTCCCCCTTCTCTGATTCATCTTCCTCCATATGTGCAGATTCTGGAATCTTGATTAAGAAAATATCAAATGAAGCTGTGTGAGGCATGACTGGCTCATTGCAGTCAGTCACTGCAGCCTGCTCTGGAGGTGGATCACTTGCGAGGCAATGTTGAGCTACTATTCATTCTCTCAGCATCTGCAGCAAGCGTAGAGGAAGATCCCTTCTTGATTATAGTTTCCTGATTCGGATTTGAAGGCTGATGAATATTTTTGTCTATTTTTGTAATATTCTGGTCTGTATTTAAACAAGGATCTGAAATATAGGGGGTTTCAGAGTTAAAGAACTGTATTTTTATACCCTCTTCTATACTTGTCGGAGTTAGCACATTTGAGATTTCTTCACTTTCTTTTTGCTGATGAACTTCCATTGCCATGATCTGACCATTATGGTCAGTGAGCTCTCTATTATTGTTTTCTTGATCGAAAATGATATCTTCTTGATAGGTTCGATCTTTGCCCTCTTGGGATCTGGATTGGATTTTTGTGCCTTCACTATTTCTCGTTTCTTGAATGGCTTCAGAATTATTTTCTTGAATAACTGATGTATCTTTATCATCCTTTTTGGGGATCCACATCTGTTTCGGGTTGCACTGTTCTTTATTGTGACTGAAACACTTACAGATGCTACACTTTGGTGGAACCCATTTGTATTCAACTTTTTGCGTAATGATTTCACCATTGTAAAGATTGAGACAGATTTCATTTGGAAGTTCATCAGTTGCAGAGACTTCTACGAGAAGCCGAGCATAATTCAATCTCGACTTCATGGTAGTTGTTGCATCCATCTTTATGGGTTTTCCGATTATACTCGCCATGATTCTAAACGCCTCTTTCTCCCATAGTTTGAGGTTTATACTGGGTAACCTAACCCATATCGGCATAATTGACAGAAGATCTCTTTCCAACTTCGAAGACTCAGTCCACCTTCTCATGATGATGAGTTTGCCGTTGTAGAAGTAAGGACCATTCTGAATGATAAAATTACAGTCTTGTGAATCATTAAACTTGATTAGAAAAAACCCATTTTCTCTCGAAAAGATTTCAAAATCACCATTTGGTTTCCACACTCTTTTAATATATTCCTTGAAAAACAAGAAATAAGATTTACTACTAACCACATAAACCAAAATGGAATTATTCCAGCACTCTGTGGCTCTTTTACATACAGCCTCCTTAACAACACTATATTTCTTGTTATTGATTCGAATAGGAGCAATGGTTTCAAGACTGCATTCTTCATCTCTTGGTTCCTTTTATTGCTCAGAAACAATATTAGCCCAAGTTTTCTCCCCTACTTCTTTATTCAAAGAGAACTTTGTAGGTGATTTACTGATTTGTGGTCCTGTCTTGGAAGGAGTTGGTCTTTTGATCATCTTTCTTTCTCTGCACATCATTTGATTGAGACCGAATCTGATTATTTCTTTGTTGATATCTCCTTTGCGATCTTGGCTGAACCAATTGGAAGCCCTCATTATCGATGATGATATTATTCGACTTTCTGAAATGAGATTCAGGTGGCCTGTCTTGAGGATAAGGACGAGAGAGGGAAGGATTGAGTTTGGAATTGAGAGAGATTGTTTTCTCCCATGGCAAAAGAAAACCCTAAATTTTTCTAAACAGCTTTCTTTACTCTTTAGGTATATGGTATAAACGCAAATGATAAGCTTATCACAAAAATATCTAAATTTTCTTGAATGACATGTTGAATGACACAAAACAGGTTCTTGAATGATAGCCCAGTAGCTAGGATAAATTTAATGGTAATGTTAATCTAGTTAGAACAAAAATGGTTTTTTTAACCGGAGTCATCATGCGATTTTACATGTAGCCATTTGGAAACTGTGTATATTGATATAAAATGTTTATTACTTTTTGAAAAGTTATCCAATCATTGTTTCTATCAACTTGAACTTTTATCCACACTTTGACCTTGCCAGGTCATCTTTTACCTAAAGAGCAGTAGATAGTTGTTAAGTGATTATATTTTCATCATTTGATAAGATCTGGTTTGTAGGGCTTTGGGAAAGTTGTTGTTGAGTCATAATGAGCTTTTGTCTTAGATCATTTGAATTTTCAATATCTTTTCAAAAGTTTTTCTTGCCCATGCATTTAATGCTTGTTCATAATTTTCTATTGTTCTTGATATATGTACATGGGCTTATTATATGTAGCAATTGATCAAGCCTGTAATAAAATAGAGTTAAATTCAACATCATCTAACCAACAGTTAAAATTTTTAAAAAGTGATGGACAAAATTTCATTGTGTTTTTTCCTACGTTAGTGAATTGTGTGAATGGAGGAGTTGTTGAATTTTTGTATGGTAGTGAAGAAGGTACGTGCTTGTAGGAGGATGAAGTTTGATGGTATCGTTATGGTGGTCGTGAAGTCACTATGATGGTCGTATGTCGTGGTTTTGGTCTGGGCAGGAAATGACAGATTGATATGGTAGGAGTTTAAGGTTGAAGGATGTGTGGGTGTGATGCGGATTTGGCAAGGAAGGAGGATGGTGAGGTCGAGGTTGTTGTCTTGATGGTGGTGGACTGAAGGGGAAAGAGGTGTTTTAGCTGTGGATGCGATTGGTGATGTAAATATGAGTTGTCGGTAGATGGTGATGGAAATTGAAATGTGGTGTTTGGGGAAGACTGTTGTGGTGAGGTGAGGTGAAGTTAGCTTGCATTGTGTTTGTTGGACAGTGGGGGTTTGGTTTTGTTGGATAGTGAGGTGGTGGTATGGAGGTAGTGGAGTTTGCAGGTTGTTGCCAGGTTTCAGGAAGGAGAATGCATGGTATTGTGTGTTAGAGAACCATATATTATCACAAAACCAATTGATAATGAAGGGAGGTCTCTTAGTATTTATGCAGAATTCATATTGTAAATTGCCCGATGTGAGACTAATTTCAACACGCGCCCGCACATGTGGCGTATCATCAGCCAAACACGTGGACATTCATTGAGGGTGACGTGTGACACAATTAAAACCCACTTTGATACCATGTTAGAGAACCATATATTATCACAAAACCAGTTGGTAATGTGAAGGGAGGTATCTTAGTATTTATGCAGAATTCATATTGTAAATTGTCCGATGTGGGACTAATTTCAACATTGTGGTTTTTGATGTGCAGTGCATGGTGATGTAAGTGGTAAGTGGTAGTGAAGGTGCTGTTTTGATGATGGTGCAGGTCTGATAAGTCTGCAGGTAGGAGAGTGGTCCAGTTTTCTTGTGAAAGGAGTGATATGTTGTGTTGGTTGTTCAGTGAGGAGAGTGGGCGGTTCATCGATGGTGGGATTCATTTTTGGCTATGTTTTCTATCATGCTTGAATGCGAATTGCCAGTTGCTTATACGGCCGTTAATGGTCCGACATTGGACTCTTTTTTGGAAAATACCTTGTCATTATGTTGTTTTTCTTATGCTTATACTGCATTAATGTTTTTTTTTGTCCAGACACGGTTCATTATGGATGCAGACTACAAGAGTTTGTTGATGATGATGTTTGGTGTTAGGTGGAAAGAAGCAAAATCAAAATTTATTTCAGCTATAAGACATGCCTCTAAAATCCCCGACTCTGCCAGTAGATTGGCGATGCCGAAACCCGATAATATAAAGACTCATTAAGAATAGAGAGATTTTACTGGGAGAAAGTGTCTGAAGAATTTGAGGTATCTTTCAATCCTTTTCGAATAAGATTCTTGTAAACAACACTTATCATATACTATTAATTTGTAAATTTCTATTATGTAGTTGAAGAGCAAGAAATACAAAGAGATTAAAAAAAGAATAAGATTCCGCACACGATGAGTGGAAAGGAGCATGCAAGGTTGGAGGAGGAATTGGTAAGATTATTGTTTCATTTTTTTAGATTAATTTACCTTTCGATTTTATAAATTTTATATACCTAGTAATAGTCGGAATGCCTGGTAATATTATTGATTATTGGGTTAACGTGTGTTTTTTTTCAAAAAGATAGTCATTTATCATTTATTTAAAATGATAAAAGTATTTAGTTTTGTGTTAAAAAATAATCGAATTCCGTTGTTGTGCAAAATAGCTGAGCTTTATTTCCATACTTATTTTTGCAAAAAAAGAAACGTGCATCTGATATTACTAGAGATGAGGTGTGGTGCAAAGGACATACAAAAAAAAGCGGGGAACCACCAAACTCGGTTGTTGTTGAATGCATGGTAAGTATACAATTATCGTCTACTACATAATACAAATACAATATTTACTTCTTATTGGAACTTTTTGTTATTTGTAGACTGAGATAAAAGAACACAACAACAATCAAAGTTCTCAGGGAATGGTTTCATTAAGTGAAGATGGTGTGGCAAAGACATTCGGCAAAAAAACAGTGTGGAAGAATAAGAGGTCTTGTTTTTGGGGTTACACCTTCTCAATTCGGAGCTCACATACATGACTCGAAGAAAGTATCAGCACTTGAAAACCAAGTTATCGGACTGCAGAATAAAGTTCAAGAGTTGACAAATTTACTCATGACTGTAAGTAAGTTATAAATTAATTAGCCATCTTAATAACTAACTAATACATGTATATTTAAAATTTGTTCCTTTTATAATCAATGGCAGGAAAGGGAAATCACATGGATAGCCTATGAACTCTTGTTAATACGCCTTGGGTAATACAATTTTATTCAGTCACACTTTCTCCATATTTTGCAGTCTCAGTCACATTGCTTTAAAAAGGGAAGTGTTGAGATTTTGGTTAAAATTGTCACACATTCTTTTTTTTTCATAGACCATTTAAAGTTTGATTTATACTTTGTTGACTATAAATGGTGTGTACATGTGGACCAGTTTTTATTTAAATACTAATTGCATTATTTTTAATGCAAATGATGTGCCACAGATCCTGTATGTAACATAAATGCAAAGCTAATAAGAGCAAGTAGGCATTTGATTTGATGTGTTTGCTATTTGAATTTTTTTGCTATGTTAATTATTTAACTGCATTGTTAACGAAATTAAACAAAATACATACTTGAAAAACTGAATATGAAATACTTTATTGCTTTTAGCTGAATTCAAAACCATCTACAGTTACATTTTTAGTTAGTGTACATTGCTTTTAACCTATCAAGGTGTCATAAATTCAACATCGATGCCATTGGTAAAGAGTTCAAGCAAGAGGCACAACCTGTAACATTTAAAAGAGTTGGCAATAAGATTTCTCTATTGCGATAGCCCACTTTTTTTTTGTTCTAAAGCCTTTTATTTACTTAATAGTAAGTCAAATACGTTACCTACTACAATGAAATAAAGTTTTGACCATTTACTCTTTCGCATACAAATAGTTAAAATGAAATAAGCATACTCGGTCTCAGTTGCAATTTTAGTTCAGTCACATTGCAAAGAATGTGTAGAGCATCTACTTACATGGGAAGGTGCATTGTTGAGTCGCCGATCGAAGCAATGGCGGGTACCTGATAAAAAAGAAAGAAAGACTATTTTATGCATATAGGTTTTCAATTTTAGTTACATTCATTATTGTTATAGATCTACGAGGGAGTGAGCTGCTGAGTGAATATTATATGTTGTTATAGGAATCCCATAGTGACAGGGGAATCGGAAAGCGGACATGCTGGAGATTTCATGGGATTTTTAGGCAATATCTTTTTTTAACTATTTAAACTCTTAGATTCAATATTGTATCGATAAATTACATTTCTTTGCAGTTTCAGTCACAACATGGTAGCACTAATTTTGCAAATAATGGTACACATGATCTACAACTTTCAGAAAAATGCAAATTACTCAACTGGCAAGAAAAAGTTGTTTCTGAAGGGACACTTGCATCCAGGGCTGTCAATGGGTACCCGAAAAATCCGATATCCGCTCGAATCCGTATCCGAAAATATAAAAAATATCCGTTATCCAAAAAACGGATACGGATATCCGATATCCGAAAAGCTTTTCGGATCGGATATGGTTATTGTGGTATCCGTATCCGAAAAATATCCGTCCCATTAACTGATGCATGTATATTTATATATATATTTAATTAAAATTATATTTAATTGATATATGATTTTCCAACTATTTCACAACCATTAGATGTTATTACGATATGGTTTTTTGCTCATTTTTAGTGAAAACAGACAGTTTTGGTGTTTAATTTTAGAATATTTTTGGATATACATACGGATATGGGTATAAAACAATGTTTTATTATCACATTTTTTTTATTCCTTGGTTTTTTATGAACATTAGTACAAAAACTATTTTATATTGATCCAAACCTTTTCATTTATACTTTTAAATTTATTTATTATGGACGGAGCGGATAAATATTCGATACCCATCCGTATTTGAAAATTAAACGGATACGGATATCCAATATCCAAAAATTAAGCGGATACGGATATTTGATATCCGAAAATGATTTCGGATACGGATATGGCAATATCCGTATCCGAAATTATTCGTTGATAGCCCTACTTGCATCTGCTGATCTTGCTGCTTTGGTGCATCACATTCCACTTGGGATAGATGCTTGGAAAGTTTTTATCGATGTTCCATTGGAACCGCAAACTCCTTTGTGGAGGGAGGTTCCTGAAGCTTGTATTATTCAGCATGTCGTAGGAACAACGGTTGTTTGGCATAAGAATTTCATTGTTATTGACTAGATCGTTTTGTTTTTGTATGACTTCTCGTTTGTATTATACGATCTAGAACTTGTGTTATCTTTTGTGAAAAATTGGTTGTGTTGAAACATGTATTGTATTTTGTGTTTGAACAATTGTTAACATATTTTGAATCGAAGTAACTTAAAAATGTTTTGTTTGTTGTTTAATCGTTGAATTTTATTTGAATTATTGAAACGGTATTATTGTTGTGTTTATATTGTGTGTATGCTAGCAGATTGGACTAGGCAGAAATACCTACACAATATTATTAAAAAGTTGTCATACATATTTCATTACTCTTCATAAAAGTTGTAAAAGACTACGTACCACAACTGTTCTAAACAGTGGTCATACAATATTTACAACTATTTACAAACAGTTGTAGAATATATATTTCGCAGCGAAGACTGATAGTTGTAGTAAATACTTTCACAACAATGTATTATAGTTGTAAAAGGGATTTGGTCTATGATCACCAAATTACAACGTTTTTCAAATTGTTGTAAAAGAGTTTGTTAAAGCTTGTATATACAGTTGTGGTTTAATGTATTACAACTATTACTAAATGTTGTAATAAATTCTTTTATGACGTAGACTAAAAGTTGCAAAAATGGCATTTGGATGTATGTAACCAGCTAACAACGATTATGAAAAGTTGTAAAATATTTACTATAATGTTTTATTACAACTATTTTTAATAGTTGTAATAGATGTACCCGATGGATAAGACTACGTTTAACAAAGCGTTATAAAATACCTACTGCAACTTTTTTTAACAGTTGCAAAAAACGTTTTTTTGTTGCAGTGTACATATAAAAGCAGCCATTAACAGAGGACAGGTGTTTAGCAATTTATTTCGTTCCTCCGGATCATTAGCTAGAGCTATTTCACCAATTTTATACAGTTTACTCTTTGGTGCATAGGCTTTGCTATGGACTAGGTTAGGTTTTCGGCAGTAGTAGCTCATTTGCTTAACATTTACTCTATAGACTTTACACTAGAAATTGATTTTCTATGAACACTAAACATCTGTTTAGCTAGTCATTTTTTCTCTATGAATTGTTAGTTCTTTTGTGAAGTTCTATGCATGACTTGCACAAACATCCCGTGACAAAATATATAATAACCATGAATATATACAAACATAGCATGACAGAATTTAGGGGTTGCTATATGTTAATGCCAACATGCGTATTTATAAGCTTAAGATATTTCCTGCAATCATGCGTATTTGTAATATCGAATGATATTCATATAAAAAGATACTTCATACCTTGACCAACAGATTGAATTTTAGTTAAAGTGAATGATATTCATATAAAAATTGGATATATGGTTAGAGAATACTTAATATACCGGATTTAAACTAGTTGTCCTACTGTCTTTTTTTAGAAATCTTATTTACTTCTTCACTTGTTGAACTAGAGAAATATATATGTCCATTCTGTGTTTGATTGCAAAAAGCTTTCACCGCCTATAAATAAAAGCATAGTATAACTCTAATGCATATGGATTCCGTGAACCTTAATTTACTATACCACACACTTGGATCCATGACCTGCGATTTATGAGTTAGTTATGTATTTTTAACCAATTCATTAATTGTGGCATATAATAAGTTTTGATATTTAATACCATATTGCTTCTATAAATAAATAATCACCTAACATGGCAAATACAAAAGAAACTAAAGATGATGGAACACGCATCTCACAGGGGCTGTTATGATAATGGTTACCGTTACTATTTTGTAAATACTATTACCGTACCGTTTTTACTGGTAAACTAAAATTGTTTACCGTTACCGATTGACTGGTATACCGATAAACTGGTAACTATTACATTGGTAATGGTAAATTACCGTTTGTCTAGAAAAATAATAAGTTGATATATTTTTACACTGAACAATGTTTCATTATATATCTTATTGGGTTTAGTAAAAGCATAGAAAAAAAGTGTATTTATTATCATTTGAGTTTAATTACTGAAATAAATTGAACCATTTTCTTGCTTTTAAATACCCGTAATACAACATCTTACATGAATATCAATGTATTATGAACGGACTGGTAAATTACTGTTACCATTGGTTTTGAAAAAATATTATCGATGTTTTACCGTAGAAAATGGTAAATTTACCGTTACTACACCGATTATATCGGTATACCGACTTTATATTAAAATGATAATCGATTGACTGGTAATGTAGTAACGGTATGATAATAGTAAATTTACCGTTACCATAACAGCCCTACTTCTCACTAAATAATGCTTCACGTGCAATGTCAGATTTATTTTTTCTCAACAAATTCATTTATATTTGTCCATTATTTATATTGAAATTGTGTATAATTAATCTTAATTATTAGATGGGCTACTCATGATGAGGCAGATTTCAAAAAATGAAGAATAACGAGGGGCCGCATTATCTTTCTTATGCTAAGTTCGAGTATATAGGATAGCGAGTTATTGTCAAAGCCCATTAGCCCATATATCTGATAAAATATGCCATTTATACCAACGCTTGTATATGTGAACTGTATCGAAAATTATACCGCAAATATCATCAATAAAAATCATATTCTTCAATTCTCTCTGTTCCAAATCATAAACATATATCATATTCAATTTCTAACATAGAATCAGAGCCATGTTAGGCAAAACTGCATTGATATCTTAAAGAAAAAGAAAGAAGAAAAGCTAATCTCCATTAGAGAAACCTCATAATTTGCACCAGTGACGACCCAACTTCCACTCCCGGAAAATCGCGTCATCTAATTAAGAAAGAAAGGGATAGAAGAAGAAAAGAAAGAGAAGAAAGAGAAAACAACACATCAGAATCTCACAGCGGAACGATTTAAATATAATATAGAACATATACAGAGTATCATATACATCAGAGTACACAACTAAACATCTCAAATTAGACAGTTATAACATTTCTGTCTAATACAATACAAGACATCATACAGAAACAACACAGCGGAAACTCTAACCATATATCTACACGCTGAAGCCTCCTGCTCCAAAGCTCCTCCAGAATTCGTCAAGAGATAACCTGAATCACTTGACTACTCATATAGACACATCAGCAAGTTTTCATCATCTGGGCAGTATTGAATTTGTCTCCGAAGACGGCCGCCTCGTCAAAAGTTGCTTGGCTGCAATCAGTCTCCTTCACAGATCAAATTCTGGCTCAAAGAAACCAGGAACCAATCAATCTCATCAATTCAGAAAAGAAGTAAGTTCCATGCCACTGGTCTATCAGAAACAATTTCATCACTTAAACCTGTTTGCAACATACCTGATTTCTGCAGTGGCAAGATCACTTATCATTCCTGTATTTTGACCTGTTAAGCACATTCTTTAAAACAGAGGATTCCTAACTAGTATAAGCATTGCCAAGAATTTCAGTAACACTTATATGTGTCGCTATAGGGGCATAGGCAATTATTTGCAACGTTTATAAGTGTTTGGAGATTTTTTTTGGCCAATGCATATAAGCGTTGGTAAAATAGAGCTTCCAACGCTTATAAGCGTTGGGAAAAATATCTTCTAACGCTTATAAGCGTTACAAATAAATACAAACAAATAAACACTTATCAGTAACGTGAATGTTAAAAGGTATAATGTAGACTATATCTAATATGAAATATTATCTTAATCTAGCAAATTATAACCCAATCAATATCAATAAACGATATTCATAATTAATAATAAAAATCAATATCAATAAACAATATTCATAATCAATAATAAAATAGAGTATCAATTAACAAAAGAGAAGTTCAATACATAATTAAGTTATCAACTCCATATTAATACCAATTACAATAACAAAAGATAAGACATAGTTTCCTAATTCCATACTAAAAACTTCAGCAATTGAGTCATTTTCAAGATCTTTTACTTCACCATTACCGCTAGAACTACTATCCAATTTCCTCTTTTCTTCTGCTTCTTCTATAAGTACCCACATACATTCAATATCATATTAAATTGAAATTTATACTAAAAAGAATGACAAATAGGAATCAAGGGATATCACATGATTTAACAATAAAATGACATTAAATAAAACAAGCAAAGATGCAAGGACGATAATTTAAAATTAAGTACTTCATATATTAAATGACATGTTTGGATTTTTGAGGTGGTAAAATCCAGAACCGGTCAGATGGTTTTTTAGTTTTTTTTTTTGAGTAACAGAACTGGTTAGAACTGGCCATATATGCAATAATTTTGATAAAGCCAACATTGCCTCAGTTTTAAACTGAGGTCGCCAATCAACAGTGATAAACATGAAAATTCTTCATGTAACGACCTGAAATTTTAACGAATTTTATAAAGGAATCTACTAATTTTACTGGAAATTTAAACAATAAAGTTTTGAAATAAAAATTTTATATTTGAAACACGTCTATTTAATCATGGTAATTGGTAAATTTTTATTGTAAATTATAAAAGTTAATTTATTTATGAAATTTAAAATATAGATTTAATCAGTTTAATTGATGAAATTTAAATATTTTCGAAAAATGAATATTTTATACAATAAAAATGCAAATCATCTTCTGAGGAGGACGTCGTGATTCGTTTCGCAAAATTTAGACTTCTACATCTTCATTTGTCTTATTTTCTGTGTTTTAGCAGCATTTTCAGTAGCGGAAATTCGAGTTTTATAATTCAATCGTATCACTGATATCTGTGTACCGTTTTATTCGTCTCGTCGCGCTGCCTTTCGCAGTATACTTATTTTTGTATTTTGGGGCCTGATACGCGACGTAAACAACAAAAACAGGTGCCGTATCGGTACCATATCCGTGCCCTTTTGTTTTCTTTTGCCTTCCAAAATTCAAACCGTGTGATACAAGAAGCAACAAACATTTCTTTAATGAGTCAACTGAATCGTGACCATTGATATTACAACAATTTTTGTATATATTCATCAGCCTCTCCACTTTTTCTCCACTGTCATTCGTGAGAAGGTACGTTTTATTTACTTTTTCTTTTCCTTTTCTCTTCTTTTTTTTCTTTCCTCCTCTCTCTTTTCTCATTTTCTTCTCCTCTGCCGTTTTCCTTCCTCCCTAATATTGTTTCGAGCCCCCTTCTTTTCTTCGAAGCCAAACTGCAGCCACCCCATACCAAACCCGTGCCACCCCTTACCAAACCCGATCCAAACTACAGCCACCCCCTACCAAACCCGATCCAAACTGCAGCCACCTCTTTCCGAACCCGTGCCACCCCCTACCAAACCCGATCCAAACTGCAACCACCCCCCTACCAAATCCGAAGCCAAACTGCAACCACCCCCTACCAAACTCGAAGACACCCTCTACCAAACCGCGACTGACCCAGACCACCCGTGTGCAAACCGCGTCTACCCCTGCCGACTCCGAGCCATCTCACCACCCCTGCCCTCTCTCCCTACATCTCATAACCTTCCTGACCACTTCCCTAGAAACCCGACAGCAGCAGTCGTATGACCCAAGCACGCCTCCAACCAACATCGATCGAGTTTCCTTCCATCTGCCCATTTCTGTCGTATTGAGATTCTAAAAATATATTTTTATTTTTAAAAAGTTAAGTTTGTTTTTCAAGGGAAAACTTTATTATTTAAACTACGAAATTTTAAACTAATTAGTATTGAAATACTTCGAAAAATGAATTTTCAAATATTTAATATTTATTGAAACAAAATTTTAATTTTTATAATCAGCTTTGTAAATTGATTTATTTTATTCAAAATGAGTTATTGATGGTTTATTAAAAGTGTTTAATATTTTAACATATTTTAAAAATAAAAATAAATTACTATTTTTTAAAAATGCTCAATATATATATATATATATATATGTATGTATGTATGTATATATATATATATGTGTGTATGTATGTGTATATATATATATATATATATATATAGTTTGAAACTATTGAAAATTTATTTATAATTCTCTCGAGATTTGTAAATAGGTGTTAATTTAAGGATGAGATTTCATAGGAGAAATCTTATAAATGGAATTCTAAAGACTTAAGGAAATTTCCAATGTTTAGATATGATAACTTCGGAAAAGAATTTGAATTCATTTAAAGAAGTTATAAATGGTTGGTTGGAATTATAAGCAAGTAAAAAATCGGTTTGGAAACCGTAGGAAGGATTTATTAAAATTCCGGAGGCTTATGAGATAAGTTATGAAATATTTCCAAGTTTAATATTAAGATGATTTTGGAAATTATACGTACAAATATTTTCCTAAGTATTGAAATGAAGGTTTTGAAAATATTTTTAGTGGAAAATGATTTGGAATAGAAATATTTACTAAGTGTTATAAAAATGGAAGTTGGAAAATATTTCTATGTTTTGAAAATGTGAAATATCCTGTTATGGATATAAGTGTTGAAATTGTTTTTAAATATAGAAATATTGAAAGAGATTGAATATATATATCTTGGTGGAGATGTTTTGGAATAAATATCTTGGAGGTTTATAAAATAAAGCCTAGTGTTTGCTTTTGGATGTTATTTGATAGTTAAATAACCAACTATCAAATTTTGGCCTAATTCGTTGATCGTTTCGAAGAGATCGGGACCGGATTTAATTATCCGAAAGCCATTTCGATCCGATTTGAACGTAACGAATGAATACCGTGAAGATGATGAAGACGATGATTTGGTTTGTTCAGACCCAGGACAACTTGTATGGACGAATGCTATCAGAACATCGTCGTTGAAGGACAATGAGCATTCTAAGTAGAACTGTTTCTTGAGAGGTCAAGCTTAGCCTCAAGCCTCATCAACCGAGAATGACTAAAACAGAGAAGATGTAGCAAGGCTAAGTGGGTCATACCCAATTAGGACACTTTTCTAGATTTCCTCGAAAACCTATTTATTATGGATATGGTTGTGCATGAAAGAAGGAGTGCTCGATGGTAAGGGTGGGAACACCCGAGGTAATAACATATTCGGTCTATCAAGTTTAGGGGTAGGCCGGTCTTGTGTGACAGAGGATCCCGACGACGTCCTCGATACATTGTTCTAAAGGCGTACCGTGATGGGCGGTACCCCAATGGTCCAGTCATTCGTACGGAATCCATTCTCCAATACGAGCCTTACAGTTTTGTTTGTAGAGCCTAGTATGCTGTAATTTAATTAATGTAACAATTTCGTCTATTTGAATAAATATTTATATTTAGACACTATTATAATATCACTAGATTTTCTATAAAATGTTTTGGTTATCGTAAGGAAAAAACCCGTCGTATTTATGTGTGACGCGGTTTTACGAGATACCTTTTTTTCAAAGGCTTTTGATAACTCTAATAATTCAAATTGAATGTGTTTTCTTACGCTATTTTTTCAGACTAACCGGGGTGTTATTTTATTATAATACTCGGGTCAGACCGAGTACTACAGATTTAGGATAGGATGCCATGGACTCAGGAGACGAGCTGGATGACAAGAAGTATTTCCGTAGATTTGTATTTCTCCTGTGTGAGGATAAGTTATTAAACTGTCCAGATTGATCGTTGTATATTGTACTCTGATAATGGGCTATATATTAACATAACAGTTCTTGTATTTAAAATCTGCTATTATATATTATATTTTGTTCCGCTGCGATTGTGAAATTCTGTGGATGTTGTATTATTTTCTTCTATTTCTTTCTTCTTCTTTTCCCTAGTCATTCGCTCTTTCTTACAAATTGGGTTGAACAGGAGTGAATTATTATCAACGCAAAAGGTACGGAACTGCGGGTCGCTACAGTTAGGATGCCGTGAATGGATAATGCTGAAGCAAGAAACATGAATCCATATGCAAATGATCAACAACTGGATGAATATGTGCCAGAGCTTCCCCGTAGAAGCGGCGGATAGAATGAAACTGGAGGTACAAACCAAGAAACAAGCCGCAACCATAGGAGTACGTTCCGGAGTACCCCTGTTGGAGCGAGGGGGCAGAATATACCTCTTCGTCGAAGATCTTCATTGGATGGTGAAAACCAAACAACTAAATTTGTAAGGAAGATAATGAGGGGTGAACCCCCAGACCAGAGTTTGAAGGATGTGAACAGAAATCCATTCACTTTTAATATCCAAAATGCGAGAAATCCTCTCGATTTCAAGCTTCCAGGATTGAAAATGTACGATGTAAAGATTGTTCCGACGGTTCATTTGATGAGATACATCCAACATATCGAAGTGTTTGGTGCTTTTAAGGAGGTAATGGGATGGTACTTCCCATTATACTTGATGGACTTAGCTGCAATGTGGTTTAGACAATTGGAGAATGGGTCCATAAGCACGTGGACCGAATTAGTGAACAGATTCTTTAGACAGTTCAAAGTTCATGTCTCTCGATCAAAGAATGTGATAATGCTATCATGCGTTAAAAAAAGGCTTGGAGAGACCTTGAGAAGCTACTTGATAAGATTCAATGCAACAGCTGGTGCAATCGATAAACCGGATCCATCGATAATCTTAATAGCTGTAATATCTGGAGTTGTAAGCAAGACCTACTCTAAGATTACTTTGGAAAGGGAACCACCGATGGACCTTATGGAGTTATATCTCAAAGCTGAGAGATATTTTTGTTAAGAAGATGGCGCCGCTGAGAATACTGAGATTAATATTGTGGATCACGGAGGATTGACCGAAGTAGGATATTGAAAAGAAAAAATGAAACGAAAAGCCGATAGTGACTTCGAGGAATTGAAACTACAATGGAAAGAGTCGAAGTTCTCCTTTTACACCGACTTATCCAAAACCTCAGAGAGGATATACACAGACACTATGGGGAAGATCCTCTTTCGAAAATCAGCGAGGAGGGAACCCACTGATCGGGAGAATTGTCCTAGAAAGTTTTTCATCTTCTATGAGCTGGATGGATATGAAACGAACAAGTGCCGACACCTTCATGATCTGATAGAAGAACTGGTTTGGAGCAACCATCTACAACAATATGTGAGGAACCGAACGGTGATGGCATAGCCGGAGCAACCACCATCTGTAACGAATGTATTAAGGAACAACCAGGGATCTGAGTCGAGGATGATAATCTCATGATCGAAATAGACGGGAGTCGGATCTAGTTCCCATGCTCTAATATTCATTTTTTGCACTTTTCTTTCTGTATTAAGTAGTAAAGACAATAATAAACTCAGGCTGCTTACGTGTGTATGGGATCTAGAACGGCTCCTACGCACACTTTGAGTTGGATGCTTGGGATGAATACTTAGGATATCTGCACAATATGAACCTCAGACCGTTTACACATGTACGTGATCCCGAGTGGTTCCATAGGCATGCTCTGAGTTGGATCTCTTAGGTGAGTACTTTGGATTTCTTCTTGTTTGCTTTGATTTGAATATTTGACTTTTGAAAGATCCACACTGAATGTGATGACTAATATTGATCGCTTTAAGTCCCATCCAAAGAGACGGGACCGAAATGCAGGTGTAAGTTCCCTTACCAAAGAGCAAGTGGATATAGTTCTACAACATCGATCGCTTTAGGTTACATCCAGAGAGACGAGAAAGGAGTGCTAGGTGCAAGTTCCCTTGTCAGAGAGAGTGGAAGAACTTGTATAAAAAGTAAATTCCCTATCCGGAGAGTGAGCGAATGTGAGCGGATGGGCTTGCTTGGTCGTTGGGTTTCTTCGTCGGAGAGGGAGCGGATTGGACTCAACAAGCATCCAGAGAGATCAAACCTAGATTGGAAGATAAAAAGTCTGGCAAGACCATGCCCCAAAGTGAATGAAGATTTTGAAAAAGGATTCGAAAGCCTGGTAATCATAGAAAGGAAGATAAATCCTGAATGAACACGAGCCAGTTTTGATATGAGATTTAATAACTCTGAATGAAGTAGGACTGATTGTGATGTATGAACAACATTTAAGCAAGGGTCAGAGTCCTTAGCTCTAAAAAGTTTGGGACAGTCTTTGATTTGCAAGTGTATCAAAGAAACTGTGCGATTCATCAAAGGCTGAGATCAATAGATAGCCGGAGAGCTTAACTACCAAAGACTAATTTTTGAAACTTGTTCTTAAGCAAAGCACACCTTACATTTGAAAGGCGTAATTTGGAGGGCAAGTGTTAACCCGCTTTTGACCTAAAGCAGATTTCGACAAGACTTAGAAAACCAAAACAAGGATGAGATGATTCATGAACTTGGAAACATGATCAGAAGGACTAAAGAGTTGAACTCAGAAAAGTTGAGTGAGAATTTGACTACGTATATAACTCAGTACTAAGCTGTTTCTTCATCTCATTCTTTTTTCCAAACATCATACACCTCTTGTACTACTCCAACAACAAATGGTCAAGTGGTTTTCCCATGATTTAGACGAGCAATTCTAAGAATTGACGAGAAGAAAGTAAGGAAAGCAACTACCGAAAAGGTCACTAGAGTCGACTCAAAGTCGAAAGAAAAGAGCTTATAACACATCAACTTGAAGATAGAAGAGCAGTGCAAAATAGTTGGAGCAATTTCCACTGAAGGAAATTACTCGGCACCGAGTTAAATGAATCGGTACCAAGTTATTATTTTAGCTTGGTGGACTTCAAGTTCATATGTGCGAAATTTGGCTAACTCTTGGGGTCTACTACGAGCCGGCTTCTGGGCTTTTACGTCTGTTTTCTTATAAATACAAAGCATATTGCAACCAGAAAAGGATCTTCACTTTGCTTCACACTATGATCTACTTCTTTTCTTCATTCTGGACGTGAACTTTGCTTCTCTTCTTCGTCTCCTACCCCCTCACAATAATCACCTAGAACATTACTTTTCGCTGTTCTAAGACTTAGATTAGCAAATCTCCGGCTCAAGTGACTCTCAAATACCCAAGGAACTCTATTGTGAATCCGAGTTTCACTATATTATGGTCAGATTTGATATAATTCATTGTAATCTAGAGAGAAAACAGCTAATAACAAAATATAAAGTGAACGTAGGAAAGAAATTGCCGAACCACTATAAAAATTATTGTGTCTTCTTTTAATTTTATGTTATTTTTTGCTTCTTCAATTTGGATCTCTGCGTGTTTGGTGCTATCATATTGGTGCTTTCATATGATATTTGGGCGTTGATGACATTTTTGGGATCAACAAGTGCAAAATAAAAAGTATAAAGTAGCGAATAGAGGTATCAATTAACCTAAATATGGAATGTATAAATATCTAATTAAATTTTTAGAACAAATTGAAATATCAATTTGATGATCAAATTGTGTAGAACTTTTTTATACAGGGAGTATTTGTCAGCTTAAGCATTACTAGTGCTTGTCGAGCCATTCTATCATGGAAAATAAAAATGTCGTAAGAAGTGTTAGTGGATTTTCTCTTGATTAGGACATGTATTATCAAACTCCTTCAAAATTTGAATACCATCTATTTATTTATGTTACTTCAAAGCATTTTGTACACAATTGTGTGCAATTATTGGGTAGTAACTATAAAAAAAGGTTACTATTAAAGGAATGGTTCAAGGTGCTAACCAATCGCATGATAATGGCAACGCATACTGGTCATGCATCACATAACATACTATACTACAAAGCAATTGGTCCAACATCATTGCACCTACTAAACCAGCTTCTAGTAATATGTGAGAAGTATATTCACGCTCGGTTGTGGCTAACAGAAGCTGCAAGAGGCAAGAGCCAAAAAAAAATAAAGATAAAATCAAGAGTAATAGTCCCAAATATCATTTCACAACGTATATGGATGATCATTTTAGTAACAATAAGTTTTAGGACATATAGAAAATTACATAAACCTAATTACAAATTTACTCTGACCCAAGCAAGACTAATTTGAGAATAAGTTGTAGTATTTGGTTATTATGTTACCTTGTATGTGGAAGGTAATATAATATTAGATATCAAAGGATGCACTTAATAGATATACTTAAGTGCTTGTGGAAATATTATTTGAATATGAACTACAGAATATTATGCTTATTCCAAACCTTTAGGTGCAGGGTGTAGTAAATCACAAACTGTGATTCTTATGCAGAAATTACAAATAAATCAAACTTACCAAAGTGAAATCAAAGTAGTATGAAAGTCATAAATTAATATGAAAATACTTTTTAAGAAGTAAAGATCATACCTTTAATCTCACGATAAAGAAGATTTGTGAGAAGAAGTCTCTAAAAAATTGCAGATGCAGGCACAAGTATACTACGATACTACTCAAGAACAGTGCTATGTGGTCCAATTACAAAAACTTGAGCATAATTAATGTGAACATATTTATTTTGGCTTTTAGCTTGTTCCTAGACTTAGACTAATATATTTTGGCTACAGTAGCGATGATATAAATTTTTCGCGAAGTCCACCACAGAGGCACTTAGCGAGGGATACATGGTATTTTTTTCTAAAGTTTGTCCCGTGCTTAATTCCCTCTAAAAAGAAACTAAACGATGATTTTTTTTTCTCTTCGTGTAATATATATAGCTTAGTTGGCTCTTGCCTACTGTCATACTTTGTATTCTATATACGTCTTGTTATGTTTTTCCAGTACCGATAAATATATTTCAAACATAATAGAAATATTTGTCATATCTTCTATATACCTATTTGTTACTTTACTTTTATAATTTTGGGATTTTCATTTCAACTTATCAGATTGATTTTTTTCAATACCTCTCTCTATTTTTTCAAAACAAAACCAATAAGATAACAAGTAGAACGTTAAATTTCATTAATAAGTTGCATTCTGGTTCAACACATTTCACTATAGAAAATATTAGTACAATCTTCCAAGATTTAGGCTGAGGAGGGAATTTTCTTAAGTAGGCTTAATATATATATATATATATATATATATATATATATATATATATATATATATATATACGAGTACTTTGGCACGTGCGATGCACGTGCGCGGAAGGAATTGGTGTTATAAAATGCAGTTTGTTAGATTTTTTTTAAATCTTACGAAATCGTTTGATATGTATGAAATGTTGTATTTTCTATATGCATACATGCACAAATTAATCATTTATTAAAACATCAATATGAATAAGTTATTTTAGGAAATAACTAAAGAGGTAAAGCGAGTAATCAACCATTACATCAATAAAGAAATGTAATCAATATTAAAATTAGCATTTTCAATAGTTTAGAACTTAAAAAACTTGCATCGTCTCTATTTAAAAGTAATAAATTAGCATGTGCGCATATAAGGAATTTTTTTTAAGTATAAAAATTACACCTTCCATGATACTCCTTCCCTTACGAACGCTCAATACTTGTTGAAGTATAAAACTACTTGATGATAGCGTATAAATTTTGAATTATCGTTTACCGTAATATTGTCATAAAATTTGGTAGAACTTATATTGATGTAATAATTTTTCTCCATGCCTTTTCTAGGGTGTCGTCAACAGCAGCAGCTTAAAAGTAATTTATAAGAACTAAGTACATTGTAGTAATTATTTTCTCTTCTCCTTGTCCCAGGCTTAAGACCGACATCAGTATTATGTTAATGGCGGAGTTGTAAACTTTCTATAAGGATTTTTATTTTAGCCACAACTCTGTTCTAGTAATAAAGTTGGAATAGTTTAATAGTTGACTAAGAGTCATTTGAAATTTGTTCAAGCCTAAAATAATGATATTAGTTAGTTGAAGGAACAATGCATATTATGAATTCTAAGCATGCACACATGCAATAATTAATAGCGTATTACTTATTGGCACATGAATCTTGGATTTGCATGATCTTGGATCATATACTTTTCTTAGCCTTACCTTTGTCCTTTATCCTTTAGCCTAAATCTTTATCCTGGTTGTACTACTTAAAAGACTAAACTTGTAGCACACTGTTGTTGTGGAATCATGATAGTCAACTGCGTATTCTATATGTTGAGGAGAACTCATCAACATCACTATCTAAATTTTGGTGTTTCAAATCTTAGTAATAATGCCACTCTTTTTTGTAGTTATTGTGTTTAACTTAATTACCACCAATAATACATTTTCAAGGTTGGTTTTTATGCGGATTTCAGGACGACCGCACTGAATACAGATTATTTGTAGTATGGTACAATATTGAAGAAATTTTTTTGTATTCATGGATCGAGCATTGCTTTTAGAATTTTTAGCCTCACTTGACTTTAATTTTTTAAGCACATTTTAATGTCGGTATTATGCATTGACTCAGAAATATCTTCTTCAACAGGAACAGAGCAAGAAAACATATATGGGCTAGACAATCCGAACTAAGAGCAAATAAAAATTATTTTTGATTGTTATCTAAATACATATTTTTATGTTCTATAGCCAATTATAAATATTGAAAATAAAGATACTCAAAATAGACTATGACCACATAATGGCAACATTATTTTGTTATTTATAATTTCAGGCATGTTTTTGGGACACGTTACTTTTGGTGCCACGTTACTTTTGGTGCCTTATAGAGTACCACCGCTAGTTACCTTTATTATTACATAATATTTTTTTTTAATAATAATTAGCAAAAGAAAGAAACTTCTTAGACATCATGCATCTTTTATATAGTATTGTAGGGTGCCTCCCTCATTGCTGCATCAATCCCGTAGGGTCTGGTTGACATAAGTTCAAGCATTTCATGCACTGATCTCTTACCGCTGTTATAGAAAATTGCACATTTAGATTTTACTTGATGGAGAGCATGGTATTAGTAGGACATTTGAAACTGCCCAGCAAGCGTGGGCTGAAGTCTTCCTTTTACATGGCTCTAAACGGTGTCATGTTCAAAGGCATTTTACTGAATGGGGAAAGAGAATAATTGGAGATCCAAGACGTGAAAAAACATCAAGTACCTATGTGTACAGAGATATAGATAATATATACAACTTTTTCAATATTATTGATACTCATACATAGCATGCTATATACAGATTTGTCAAGAAAGCATTTATACCAATTTTTCAATTAGTGATACTCATATGTAGCATGGCAGATACAAATTTGTCAAAAAAGCATTTATACCCATTTTTCAAAGATATATATATATATATATATATATATATATATATATGGTAACATAGACTATGTATTTTTTCCTAGTTGAATGTACACCCAGGATTTATGGTCACTATAGAGGATAAAACAAAGGTAATAAATTCTGGCATTAAACTTTTTTATTAAAAAATAGGAATTTTGTTCTAGACGTCTAAGGCTAAAAGTAAGTTATATAGTATAGTTTTCATATTATCTTATTTCTTTTCGCTCCTTTTGCCAAGGCAATAGCAAGAAACTAATTAAAAAGAGATTTTCTTATAGAAGACCGACCATGACTTCCATTACCAGAACATCAGACCATAAAAAGAAGATCGTTCTCCCTTAGGAATCATTAATTCTAAAGATACAAAATTAAATCATAGACATCTAATGACATCATATCTAGATTTTCAAAAAATATTAGGAGTAAGTGACTCAGTTGATGTTCAATTAGACATACAAACACACATATTTGAAATGACCAAACATATTTGATGCCTTTTAGGTTGCATTAGCTTCCTTATAAATATGCATTCAGGACAATTTACCCATGAATATTTCATTTAGAAGACTGACCTTGAGAGCAGTTACCAGTGAACTGAGATATATTAATGACCACTCATGATATTTTAGCATCTTTGGTTTACCGAAAATAACATCAATAGAGAAGGAAATGAAATGCATTGGTTCCTACATTATCATTGATTCCTACATCAAAGAAATAGAAGTGTTATTATTAATAGGAGAAGAGTCTAGTCGGAAGTAAATAACCTAATAGCTATTGTTTCATCCTATCACTGACCATTAGTTTGTATTAAAATTAGCATACACATACCACCATAACTGTTAACAAAATATTTCGACTAATATAATGATATTTTTAATTAAAGTTTTACTATATTGATAAGTTATGAAAGAACCCTCAATTTGGTCGTAAATGAGTTGTATCAAGTAGGTTTGATAAGGAATCAGGTAGATTTAATTATGCAATATTGTTTTCATAACTGTATCTTAATGCATAAGACACAGTAAGTAAAATTGTATGTTTTGTTTTTCATATATATCATATGTAAATATTAAATGTTAAGATTTTAGCACAACATGAATATTCATATTGAATAGTAATGTAAATAATACGTAGTTTGATCCATGTAAATGAAGCCTTTTGTATCAAATTGAAATGATGAATGAACCTGAACTGTTTAATTCTTCCCTGCATTCTTGGTTCTTCATTTACAGTAGCTTCATTTTCCACTATCCTAGCTTATTGCCTAAACATTAATTCATTAATCAAACATTATCTTAATATGCATATTTAATATACAAAGGTAAGTTTTAAGATCAATATACAAACAAAGAAATGTTAGCCTGTCATACGAAACAGGGAAGTTTAGAAACCTAGATTTATGACTATACCATGACTAAGAAACCTTCGTATATTGTTATATCCTAGCATAAGGGTTTGTGAATCATACACTTGTAATAACATAGTTTTTATGAACTCTTTCAGTTAATTGTTTCAAGCATGAATTTAAGAGCCGCACCAAAGAACTGTAAATAAAAAATTTCATAGTATGTACCTAGAATAGCTTTTATGACATAAAACGTAGTTTATGGAACAACATAAAAATATGTACCTAGTATGAAAATAAGGGCAAAAAGCATATTTGTGTGTATACATGTCGCTTTTGGAAAACCACAATGATAAACCGGTCTAATTATATACATTTGTAAACCAAACACATTGCACTCAACCTTTTCAGACGATGGAAATAGGTAAATAATAGTTACAAAATGAATGAGAAATACTGACCATATTGTAGTACATGTAGCTCTCGAACTTTGGACAACTAAAACTAAGAATCGCTAAACATCCATTTTAATTTTAATTGTGCATCTCTTTAAAGTTTAGATTGGATATAAGACAGACGCACCAAGTGTAAACATAAAACTCAAACCATAATTTGGTTAAGCACCATTTTTACCTTAGCGTGAGTATAAAATGAATGCTTCAAGATGGATAGTCTTCTTCACTGCACAGACAAAGCAGCCACCAAACCTCTAACTGAATGGGTGGAGATCAATTAGTCCAAATGTGCCAAGCCTACAATATTGACATGTAATTTTTTCATGATGTCTCTCACATGTAAATTTTTAGTTATTACATGTTGCCATAAAGGAGCATTATGTACTTTCAAAGGCAGCACCAACGTTGAAGTAAGTAGGACAAAATAAACTATAGGATACAAAGTAGTTTTACAAAGCACATTGTGGTTAAACAACACATGAAATAAACAATAAATTACAATAAAAATGTAGATATGCAGTGCTAAACTTATCTGGACAATAAATCGTTGAAATATCTGGATTCCATTCTGTGTCATTTTTTTGAATTCTTTCCATCACAAAAGGTGGTGATACACTTGCTCTGCATCCTGAAATCACTAATATACATGTGAATCATCCAAAAAGCCAAATCTACTCATCACATATTTTTGAAATTTCACTACCATGAAAGTTGTATGCTAAACACATGTACTTATATTAAGTGAAGTTTCTTAAAAGCATATGAAATTTATGAACCTTAAACCCATCTGAGTAAACGTAAAAATAGAAGAACCGCATACTGGTTGATATAAAAATGAGATAAGTACCAACTGTCATTGCATCAAATTTTAACATCTATAATTTGCTTTTAGGTTTTTAGAAATTACCAATAATTGCAAATAACTGCATCAAACATTGGATGGCGGCACTACAGCCAGAAAGTCTTGGTGGCAAGGTAGAAAATACCAACAGCAGGCAGGGAACGTAAGGAAAGCACTTAAGCACAGGTTCATCGCCTCGTTCTGCCATGACTAAAGGAAAAAAATAAAGATTTTAACGTAATGAAAGAGATAAATTAGTTGGAGAAAACTTTGATTTGGTGAAAGAGAAAGTTGTGGAGGCTTTTTACTGTGGTCGAAGAGGGTGATGTGTATCGCATATACTGTGAGAGGATGAAGAACTGGAGGTAAGGAATGGATAGGTAAAAGAAACGGGTGACAAATGAGTTGGAAACGTGCAGCGTAAATTTGGTGAAAACACGTTTAAGTTAGAAAAGACAACAGTGTCCCTATTTTTTATTTAAAACCACAAAATAATTTATAGGGTACTTTTGACCATCCAAAAAAAGCTTCACTTCTCAAGTATTTGCTTTATATATAAGATATATATATATATATATATATATATATATATATATATATATATATATATATATACGAGTGGTACGGCATGCGCTTCGCGCGTGATGATGACATACATTTCGCGTGTGAATTTTTTTTACAAATTGTATATGTTTAATTTCATCGAAAAAATATGATTCACACAAATATTTAACAATATTTTTACGTTAAAATGATATGCAAATTAGTTTTAATTATACTTCTTAATTACAACATCTAGTTTTATGGTAGTTTGAATTTTTATTTCTATTACTAATTAATAAAGAATGAACTTATTTTTTTAGTAGTTTGAATTTTTATTTCCATTATTAATTAATAAAGAATGAACTTATTTTTTTAGTAGTTTGAATTTTTATTTCTATTATTAATTAATAAAGGACGACTTTGAAAAAAATATTATTTGTTAGATCCTATTTTTAAGTGATATTAAGATTTCAATAATATCCATAGGTAGATTTTTTGAATCGGTAAAGAAAACTTATCTGTTAGATCCTATTTTTTAGTAATATTAATATTTAATAACATTTGTAGAGGGGCGTTTTTGGTAGTTCACGTTTACACCAAAAAAGTGTGACACCAAAGTATTACAACTATTATTAAAGATATATATATATATATATATATATATATATATATATATTCTGGAAAGCTAAAAGAAAATATACCGACATTAATATATTACACATAAGTTGCGTTCGTTTAACACATTTTTACATAATAAAACATAGTTATCTAACGTTATTCTAATCAAATTCATGTTTGTAACGTATTGTTGGTTATTTACAGGCTCAACACCATTCTTATCCATCACCTGTCCTACGGATGGAGTCGGGTATTCAAAGCACCACGGGCTATTGTAATAATTTTTGGACCAATTACGAAATGTAGGGAATGGTAATTCTGCTAACCACAGAAATATATAGATTTTAGGGAAAAACATTTTAAATGTGAAAGTGGAAAACAAATTAGATATTAATTTGTTTATTTCAACCATTTCTCAATCAGAGGGAATTAGACAAAAAGACAAACTTTAAAAAACATTTAGACGGAAGAACACAAAATTTTATTTTTTAAACGAAAGACAAACTTTGAAAGAAAATTAAATTGAAGGACAATGATAGATATTCACTCTTACAGTATACAAAATGCTAGCCATATTTAGCATTGTCCTTCAGTCTAATTTTTTTCAAAATTTGTCTTTCAACCTAAAAATGAAACTTTTTGTCCTTTAACCTAAGTTTTTTCCAAAGTTTGTCCTTATGCCTATTTTCCACATCTTTTTATACCCTCAACTCGGTTTCAACATAAACTTTTACGCTTATTTGACACTTTTTTTGAATTCTGAAGAACCCGACAAACCGGTAAACTTCTGAGGAGGTTACAATAAAACCGTTCGTTGATCCAAACCTCCATATCCAGATAAATTTATATAGGATAGGGAAACACACGGTGAAAATCGAACAGGCATATTCGACATGTTCTACTTAAAATTGTGATTATAAACTAAAAGAAGGATCAATCATACACCGAGTCATAATTTTGAGAAATAAAATAAAACTAAATCCAGAACTAAATAGATCATTTACTGTGTTTAAAAAACTGTACCGAGAGTCACACTTAGGCAGCAAATTCAAAAGATACAGTCATAGTACAAAAAGGTTTAGGATTCAGTTTGACCAAAATCGATATTACATTTGCTTCAGTATGAAAACAAAGGGATGTATCTTTAAATTTTTAATAGGAAAAGTCATAATATTCATGTCTCAAACAATATACTCAAACAAAGGTAACCATAAAGCAAACATCAGAAGATAAATGTTTGTATTGATTATATGTCTGTATTTTGAACTATCGTACGCATGAACCTCATAAACAAAATATTATTCGTATATATATTGGTTAAATTACATGATATAATAAAGTAGCACACAAATAACAACCATGGCGCACTGCTATGATGCACTTGTAGTATCAACTATGGTAATAGATTCATAATATGATGTTGTTAAAAGTAATATGTGAAGGAAAAAACTTTACAAATTAGAAAGATGACACTGTGAATGCAAAAACCGGCTAACATCAAGGTATTATGCAACTAAAGTAGCTCGATTGTTTTGGTTGAATGCATTACCGTTATCATGCCATATAAACATGTTGCTATGGTGGAGGCCCATTAAGGGCCGGCCCAATAGGATGGGTTGCCAAGGCCGAGTAAAATGCCAAGAAGAAAAATGAAAAAAATAAGAGCAATATCCACAAACAGCTCAAATACCCAAAGGGGGAATCAAATCTGGGTCATTCAACTCCACTTTCAACAATTTAACCACTCAACCAAACTGCCTTGTTAAAGAAATTTATTGTGGAATTTATTTGAAGCTGAACAAAGTTATTTTCCATCATGTTGCCCCATCATGGGGGTTGCCCAATTCAAATGCCTTATGGGCCTTGTCCATGGGCCGGACCTGGGCCTATCTAATAACATAGATTAATAAGAATAAATTATGAATAATTGAATATGTTTGCAAAGAGATTGTAGTGTAACTATAATATATTTATATGCACTTTAATAAGCTCTAATATTGTAACAAATTTGAAACTATATGTTTAAGTACGAAAATCGATGATCTAGTGACATACAATTAGCTAAAAGAGATCCAAGATTAATCATAATTGGTATAACCTTTATAAACTATTGAATTTTGGCGACACTATATGAAGAATTAAAGAGGTTAAAAATAGTTTGATAACGGTGAAAACGACACACGAATCGAAGCTGGGATGCTCAAGTTATCGCGGATTGAAGCTAGATGAAGCACAAGAAGTAATATGTTCGGCAGAAATCCCTAAACGTCCGACAACAGGTTTATTGTAACTTGAGAATTATGTCAGACGTCTGGCAGGAATCCCTAGACGTTTGATAATAGGTTTACTGCAACCTGAGAATTATGCCAAACGCTTGGGAGGTCATGCCAAACTATGGCAACAGGTTTTCTACATCCTGAGAATCGCGCTGAACATCTGACAAAAGGGTTCAGACGTCTGGGTTCTTATAGCTTGCACAATGGATTTACGAGACCATACCAGACATCTAACTACCTGCAGATTAACTTTTTGGCCCAGGTTACTTATTTATGAGGGTTTGAAGGGACAAATTGGGTATTTGCCAAGGAAGGAGGTTCACTATATAAGCCATTTTTTGAATTCAAAGAAAGGATGATTTCAAGGGTTTTGATCAAGGTTTATCCTCCATTAAAATATGGTTTATCAAAACGTAGTTTTCTTCAATTCTATTCTCTACAAATCTATTCTATTTGAATATTGATCATTGTAATCAATCTCTTGTACTCTTTTCATTGGTATTAATAAACTCTCTCTCAAAGTGGATGTACACTAACAAGACGTTAGTGCAACCACTATAAATCGTGTGCGATTTAATTTTTCGTTACTGCTTGTTTGGTGATTGTGATTGGGTTTACTTGGATTGGATTGAGATTAGGATTGAGATATTATGATCGGTTTTTTTGCATCCCTGACTACGATCTTGTTTTCTACTGAGCTTTGGGTCTTGATTTGAGTGGTCTCAATTTTAAAATTCCCAAAAAATATTTGGTATCAGAGCATTGGTGTTGGTATGTGGTTGTAGAAATATCGAAATCGGATAATACCTCGGGTAGTCCTTTACTGATTAGTCTAAGTGGTGTAGCGCCATATGTACATGGATCGTACACTGCTTCACGATCATAGTTGGTTATAGACTAGTGGAATGGTGATAATGATTTTTGAAAAGTGATAATGGAAGATGAAAGTGATTCTTAGACGAAATTGTGTCAATCGGGTAGTGTTTGACATAAGTTTGTTGTCAGCGGACATCTCGGATGTTGAGAGCGAGGGAAGTAGTGGTGCTAGTAGTGATCACGGTGTATTTGTGGAGAAGGATAGAAAGGTGAAGAAGGATAATCATGGGCGTTTTAGATCAAGAAAGCCCGGATGAAGAGGAAAGTCGAGTGAAAGAAATAGCAAGTGCTTATTCGTAAGAAATCTGGTCATTGAAAGAATGAGTGTCTGGACAAGGAGAAAGTGAAGAAGGAAGTAGCGTCTTCATCCATAGCGGTGGAGAGTGGAGTTGGGAGGGAGACGTAGATGTTTGACGGTAGTAGCATTGGATGTTTCGGGTAGTGAATGAGTGCTCGATTCGGGGGCGTCTTATCATCGTGCCGCTGTATAAGAATTTCTTTCTTTTTATGTCGACAAAGAAGGAAATTCAATTGTTATGGGCATTTGTGCTATTTGTAAGTCGAAGGGCATTGGTTTCGTGCAAATTCGAATATATGAGGAAGTGGTTCGTACTCTCATTAATGTACACTATGTTTCGGGAATTCGAAAGTCTCTTATTTCCTTAAGGCAATCTTTAGGTTGTAAGATCTTATTGAGAGTGGTAACTTGTAGGTTTCGAAGGGTGCGCTTGTGGTGATGAAGGGTTCTAGGACTCATGGTGTTTATTTGCTTCAAGGAGTGACTATTGAAGGTGAAACTTGTGTAGGTTTTGATAGTTCCCATGGCTTGGATGCGACTAGATAGTGGCATTTGAGGTTAGGTCATTTCTCAAAGAGGAGTTTGGATATTTTTTGGAAGAGGGAGGTGATCGACGGAGAGATTTTCAAAAAACTAGAGTTTTGTAAGGAATGTGTCATTGGCAAGCAAACAAAAGTTTCATTCGGTGAAGGAAAACATGATTTAAGAGAGGTTCTTGAATGTGTTCACATGGATGTTTGAGGACCAGCACAAGTAGCTTCTTTGGGAGGAGCAAAATATTATTTTCTTCCATTGATGATTTTTCTTGGAAGGTATGGGTGTATGCAATGAAGGTCAAGTCGGAGGCATTTGCAAAGTTCAAAGTTTCGAAGGCTCATACTAAGAATGAGAGTGGCAAGTCTTTGAAGGTTTTTAGATCCAACAATGGCGGAGAGTACGTTTCTGAAGAATTCTTGGAGTTTTGCAAGCATCATGATATTCGAAGGCATTTTATTACACCGAGAGATCCGCAGTCAAATGGTGTTGCAGAGAGGTTGAACCATACTCTACTAGAGAAAGCTCGATGCTTGAGATTGGCATTAGGTTTGTCTAAGGGATTTTGGGTTGAAGCTTTGTCAACCACGGTGCATATTGTGAATTGAATTCTGTTCTCGACTATTGGTAACCAAATTCTGGAGGAGGTATAGAAGGGGAAGAACATTGATTGAGTTACTTCGTGTATTAGGTAATCTAGTTTACGTGCATGATCCAAGGAATGATATGCTTGAGTCTAGAGCTTTCAAAGGGGTCTTGCTTGGCTATACAGATAGTGTAAAAGGCTATCGGATATAGATTCAGAAAATGAAGAAGTTGTGAATTCTCATTACGTTACTTTTGATGAGTCAGCTTTGTTCAAGGAGAATGAGAGTTCATAGGATGTTTCGAATTTGGTCCATGTGAATCAAAGGAGAAGGAAGTTATTCCCACCTTTCATTCAAGCAGTAGAGTAGTTGAAGACGCTTGTGAGGAGGAAGCAGTTGATGTTACATCACATAGTCCACATGGTTTCTCTAGTAGTGTTGGTGATGTACATGATTCTGGCTAGGATTCGGTTCATGGTGAGGCTGATAGGAGTTTGGGTAATGCTATTGCTACTCGGGTGGGCCGACGTGCTATAAGGCTACCCGATAGATATGGCGATTGGAACCATCTTAGCTTTTGTGATAATTTGGACTATGCTCTTCATGTAATCCAAGATAAGCCGATGGACCTTGATATGTAATGGAGTCGAGTGATAACTCAAAGTGGATTGTGTCATGGAGAAAGAGACGCAATCGTTGTTGAAGAATCAAACTTGGGATTTGGTTCCACTTCCTAAAGGAAACCGTGTTATTGGGTGCAAATTGATATTCAAGATGATGGATGATGGAAGATACAAAGCTAGGCTAGTGGCTAAGGGGTTTGCACAAAGGAAGAGAAAGGAATATGATGAGATTTTCACACCGATTATGCGCCATACTTCAATCCGGACATTACTTGCTTAGTCGCTATTCATGACTTAGAGTTGAAGCAACTTTTTGTGAAAACTGCCTTCTTGCATGGTTACTTGGATGAAGACATCTACATGGAGCAACCGAAAGTTTTGTTGTAGATGGTAAGTCAAATTTAGTTTACAAGTTACAGAAATCACTATAGGGTTTAAAAAAATCACCTAAACATGGTACAAAAAATTTGATCATTTTATGCTAGAAATGGTTTTGATAGGAGCATCAAAGATGCTCATATGTAATTCAAGAGGTTGAAAAATGATTGTTGGATGTTTTTAGTCTTGTATGCGGATGAAATGCTCAATGCTTCTAAGGACAAGAATGAAATCAACAAGTTAAAATTGATTTTAAAATCGAATTCAAAATGAAGGATCTTGGAGAAGCAAAAAGATATTGGGCATGAAAATAGAAAGGGATCGAAAATGATTTGACTCAAAAGGAGTATATTAAGAAAGTGCTTTACCGGTTTAGCATGGAGAATGCAAAGGTGTCAAATACACCTTTATCTATGCATGTGAAGCTTTCGAGTAAGGGATCACCTATCTTGGAGAAAGACAAGGCTTATATGTCAAAGGTGCTATATGCTAGTGCGGTCGAAAGTTTAATATATGCTACGGTATGTACAATGCCCAATATTGCAATTCCATCGGTAAGGTTAGTTGGCATATGGATAATCTAAGGAAATCGTATTGAGAACCCATGAAGCTTATTTTGAAATACCTTTGAGGTACATCATCTCATGGTCTTGTTTTTAGTGGCAGTAAATGAATGAACTGCAAGTTGGTTGGTTATTATGATTGAAGTATGTGAGAAATGCGGATTACGGATCTTAAGGCTAGGATTAACACTAAAGGGAGGGGGTGAATAGTGTTTATAAAGAATTATTAAATCCTTTTGAGTTTATGTTAATTTGAGCACAGATGTATGCAATATTCAGACACAGAAATGATCAAAGAAACAAACACAGATGCAGAAATAAAGTAAAAGCAGTAAAGGAAAGAACATACCAGATTTTATACTTGGTCGGAGTTACCCTAATCCAGTCCCGCACACAAGTACGGATTTCCTTTCAAAGCAATCCTCACAATTACACCCTCGATTTCAAGGCAACGAGGTACACCCTCCAAAATCACAATCCTCTGGGCAGAGATACCTGATTTCGCGGGCAACAAGTTCACCCAATTGATTTCCTAAAGCTATAATCACACCTTATCTCGCTTGATTGATTTCCAAGGCTACAATCACACCTTTTCTCGCTAAATTGATTACAAAGAAATCTATAACTCCGAATAGCACTGAGGATCTTCTTGCGATAGTGATAGAGAATCAAACCAGAAATGATCTAGTTAGATTCAATGTTGATTTTGGAAGAGTAATGGTAAGAATATGTATATATATATATATATATATATGTGGAAGAAGAAGAGGAGTGAAAAACCAGAAAATATATTTGAAAATTCATTGAAAATAGCCCCTATTTATAGAAGAACAACAGCCATGTCCATTCGTGAAGAGATATGACGAATAGACACTTCTTTTGAAATTTAAATTTTGGAACTAACCGACACTATGTCGACATGGGGTACTTGGGCATGTCGACATCCCAAAGGAAATTTTGGTGTTTTGTTTTTTTTTCTTTCAAAAATAACTTCTAACTTATACTAAAACTATTTTAAACTTTATAAATATACTTAACTATAGTTAAAATCCATAAGTAAATATATAGAATAATATATATAAAATTTTACTATAATTTTATATTTAAATTGAAGTATAAATATTTAGAAGTTAAATATATTATTATTAAAGATAGTTTAAAACCACGGATAATTTGATTTTGAAATTAAAGATTATTTTGAGGCTAAAAGTATTTGAAATCAAGATAGATGTTTTTGATTTTTTAAAAGGAAAATTTTGAAATCATTTTGAAATCATTTTGAAAACAAGATATAATCTTGAAAAATCATTTTGAATAAAAGTTAGCGGATACAAAACAATGTTCCACTAGATTTTTCGTAGGTTCCATCCTACTTAGGGTTCCATCACTTTAACGGGCTCGAAGTGGATTCCATTCCACGAATAAATTAGATTTTAAGATGTCAGTGCTTTTCTAGGAGTTTTAACAAAATTCCTAATTAAAATACTTATTCTTGAAATCTTGAACTCTTGATAATCTTGATATTCTTGATACTCATGAGTCTTCAATCTTGATATCTTGAATCGCTATACTGTACAGTCTTCATTCTTGATACCTGTATGGTTAAATCCAGCATATACATATATATCTAAACTTATACTGTTAATATTTATATTTTATAATCTATTCTAAGGTTGTTGTCATCAAAAACATGATCTCACGGACTAACAATCTCCCCCTTTTTGATGATGACAACCTTTGTTTATAAAATATTACTTCTATCCTAATAATTCCCCCTTAATCTGTGCCTAACTACACTATTTTATACTTCTCCCCCTTTGTCATCAACAAAAACTAAATTTAACTCCAAACTATATAACTTCAAACTATATAACTCCCCATAAATCTAATACTCTATAATTTGTGATTATAATGATAGTGTTATCATAAATAATCAATACTTATCTCTAAAACTTAAAACTTATTCCTAAACTATTAACTATCATAAGTATATAATAATACTTTTAATAGAACACATATAAGACACAACTTATTTATTAATCATATAGTTATATTTACATTTTCGTGGGAAACGTAAGAAAGAACATACATCAAATAGAAAAAGAAAGAGAAGAAACTAATCAGCGTCTTTGAAAATAGGAGATCTATGAATCGAACAATTTGGATAGTGGAAACAGAAATTTCCACGTTGTTCGACAAGATTTCCATATTTGTCAAAGCACACTTCACCAACACAAACGACTTTGTCGTCATCTTCCGTCTGCACTTCTTCCATGGGGACTTCTTCTTATTTGCTGGCCTCCTGTATTTGATCTCCTGAAGAGTCTTCATCAATCAAGATTGGGTTAGCATGATTGTCCATTGGAAATTTTTGCAAATTCCTAAGGATTTTGCTTTGCCTCTCTTGTTCCTTGGCCATTCGAAGTTGCATCACTTGGATTTCAGTCATTAACTGAAGTGCATCCTTCAGAGAAACCTCCATTTTCGTCACATGAGCGGGTGTAGTACGTTGAAACGGACCAGAAGTAGAAGAGGGGAATGAAAAGGTTGATTTTATGTTTGATTTGGAAGAAGAGGCCATAGTTTAATTTATTTCAGAAGTTAGAATAAAGAGAGAACGGAGAGAATGATCAAAAATTCGAAAATAAGAAGAATATATTACCAATTATTTGAATTTTGGTGGGAAAAGATTTAAAAATAAAAAACGTTATATGTCGACATGGGGTAGAGGGGGATGTCGACATGGTTCTTGAATTTTTTGTCTATTTAATTTATTTTGTATTAATTTTCAATTAAACTTGTTATTTATATTTTATATTTCAGTTATTGAACAAATACCTAATTCTCTTCTTAATTTAGTAAATATAGATTCATTTAAGGGTTTTGTTAAGATATCAGCAATTTGATTCTCGGAATTAATATAATCGAGAGTAATTACTTCCTTATTTATATTATCTCTGAGAAAATGATGTCTGATATCAATATGTTTAGTTCGAGCATGTTGAGTAGTATTTTTGGATAAATTTATTGCATTAGTATTATCACAATAAATTGGTATTTTGAAATATTTAAACCTTAATCTTTTAAAGTTTGTTGCATATATATTACTTGAGAACAAGCCAAAGCAGCAGAAATATATTCTGCTTCAGTTGTTAATAGAGACTGTGTTTTGCTTTTTATTAAACCAAGAAATCAGAGAATGCCCCAAAAAGTGATATGTTCCACTTGTACTTTTTCGATCTGATTTACAACCAGCATAATCAGCATCACAGTAAGATATTAAGTCAAAAGAACCATTTTTAGGGTAAAATAAGCCATAATCAGATGTGTGTTTAACATATCTTATGATACGTTTTATGGCTTGATATCTTGCACAGAGACAGATACTATGCATGATATCAGGTCTACTAGCAGTAATATAGAGTAGTGATCCAATCATTCCTTTATATAATTTTTGATCTACAGCTTTCGAGAGATGTTCTTTACTAAGGTACTCATTGGTTGCCATGCACTACAAGAAAACTGATTTTTTGTAGCGCCCAAAAACCGCCACTACGTATTTTTAGTGGCGTTTCGATAATCGTTACGAAAAAACATGCCACTAAAAATCCTCGAGTATTAGTTGCACTTTTTTAAACGCCACCAAATTTGTTTTTTTGATAGCGTTTTTATAACGCCATAGAATTTCTTTTTTGTAGCGCCTATTTGCCGCCACCGAAAAGGTTTTCTCCTCCATGATACTTTTTTATGGCGTTATCAAATTTTTTGTAGCGCCTGTTTAACGCCACCGAAAGGGTTTTCTCCTCCACGTTACCTTTTCATGGCGTAATATACATTTTTTGTAGCGCTTAATAAACGCCAGCATAAGTGTATTTGAGTTTTTAATCACTCTTTTGTAGCGCTTAATAAACGCCAGCATAAGTGTACTTGAGTTTTTAATCACTCTTTTGTAGCGACATTTTAACTCTACCAAAATAAATAATATCCAGCAGCGTTTGTTTCCCTCCACCTGCTACTCCAGATTTACCACTGATCTAGCATGCAATTATATAATAACAGAATACGCAAGCGCATACACTTTTGAACACAATATATTAAACAACTACAAAATACGTATACACATTGAAGATCCACAAGATACATAGACATTCATACATCCACATACATAGGTGTCGACAAAAAGCTACCCGTACATATACACAACCAAACTACCATAAGTGTTGCAACCAAACTACCATAAGTGTCATAACCGTACATATACATCTGAAATAAACGTCTGAAATAACCGAAGTACCGAGCAAAACCTGAACCACCATAAAAACCTGAACTACCTGTCATTGCTGATGTCTTCAAAACCTGAACTACCTGTAAACAAAGAACAGAACAAAAGAGTGAGAAAACAAAACCTGAACTTAAATCTGCATCACTAACATTCCACCACAATCCATACATAACTCCTCACCATCAATTATACTAAAGTAATATCTGAATAAATATACAGACATATGTATTTTAAAAATATAAATTACTAAAACTTGCATAGATAAATAGGGATGTACCTACGCATAAAAGAAATGAAATCAATTCTACAAAATGGACAAGATATGATATAGTAAGAGTATTGTAACAGCATAATGGTCAATTAAACAAGTCTAAAACACCAAAAAGCACAATAATACACCCCATGCACGTGAGATACACAACAACAAAACTGAAACTCAAATATATGAAGACAACACACAAACACACACAACATCCATTCAATATAAACATAACAGTTGTTACAATACATAACACTATATATATAGACACACAGACACAAATGCACTCACGCATAAACATATAGCATTTGAATGCACACACACAACACAATGCAGAACACACATTGCTTAATCATGGTTACATGGCCTTAAATGATAGTTAACCGCTTAAGACAAGGTTTATATATATAAAAAATTAATTAGTGAATAATATGGCACATCCAACACTTCTAGTTATAACTAGGAATTTACTTGCTATAAGTTTCTCGCTACTTTATGCTAATGTACCGTAATAAAATTATTCGTGCTAGATACTGTGTTAAAATTATCATCTGTTTACTCGGCAGTATGATATTGAGTAAACAGATGATAATTTTAACACAATCACACTCACACACACAGAGTTGGGTAAGCACACATCCTCATAAACACACTAGCGCATATATAAACCTAGTAACGCGATAGATGGACTTGTGCCAGAAACCTAAGAGTGTCTTAATGAACATGCTCGAATATCAGAATTTATAATAATTTCTTGGATTTTATTTTTAATTTAGAAAATGACAATAATAGGTTTTAATTAATTTTAGAAGAAGAATGAGTGAATCCTGTTAAAGTGAATATGCGTGAGATAATTTATATGATAGAGAAAGTTCTTAAGTAGATATAATATTGCATCACTAACATTCCACCACAATCCATACATAACTCCTCGCCAATCACAATCATTCAATCACAATTCGAATATAACGCCCCTACTTATGTACTTTTATCAGTTTACCAAAAATCTATCTGCACTTTAGCTGCTAGCATTCCTAATGTATATAAAAAAAAATTATATACCTTTCATTTTGACTTAATAATGATTTTTTCCATTGGCCAAGCTATGGGAACGCCAAAGCAATCATCCATGCACGTCAGACTCGATGTTGGTCTCCATATCTCTGCATCTGGAACTATCACCAGTTCAATCCAAACTTTTATAGCATTACGTCCCAGTGGACGACAATGGACCATCGTTATCGGATCAGTTGATGCAATACTTCCTTCCGCCACTACGTCTGCTCCACCCAAATCGATCAACTGACATTTGGCATCCTTTTGCATGGTTGCAATTGGCTGAAAGAAAAGAATTTATTATGCACAATGTATACATGCACATTAAATAAACTTTCATACACAATTAACTTCTTCAAATTTGAAAATTAATACTTACATGTTGCGATTTATTCATGACCATATGTGCAGATTTCATGGGAGAATTCACAACATTTTCAGTATCATCACGACTCTCATCTAGTTTTTCTTGATCAGCTTCTACTTTTGATCTTGGCCATGCTATTTCCATACCAACTGCGTCTCCAATGCACGACATATCAGATGTGGGTCGCCACAAATAAGCATCTTTATTTACTACTTTGTCCACCCAAATCACAACAGCAGACGGACCGAATGGAATACCATTAACAGTATATTTTGGATCAGTGGCATGGATTCTTCCTTCGGCAATTACACCTTCACCCTCAGTCCAACCGTAAATCTTGCAAGTGTCTTCGATGATGCTGGTACTCTAAAAATGAGAAGTGAAATTCAAGACTTTAGTATGCTATACAAAAACAACGAATATGTGTTAAATTTTTATTCAGATGGGGGGTGTGCTCGCTGCATTTTAGACGTCAATAAGCTCGCAGCATATTACACCAATATACTTAACGTGAAAAAAATTACCGTACTGGCTGCACTACAGTTCAACCGTGTTCGCAGCGGGACCTTGATGCAAACTGATGGCCAAGAAACTACCTTATTCTTAGCGTCTGCTAAGACTGCCATTTCAGGTGTAGGCCTCCATAAATAAGTATCTGCTTTATCCACTGAATCTATAACAATGCTCCTGGCATTTGGTCCCAGACGAATGCCATTGACAACGTCATCTGGGTCCATGGACAACAGCCTCCCATGGGCAACAACTCCAGAGGTTCCATCCCAATTCAACAGCAAACATACTTCGTCGTCGCTCTACAATTAATCAACCGAAAATTAAATCAATTACTGGATTAAAAAATTAAAATATAAATTTCATTTATTGAGTAATATAAATATTATTTTTACCGAATCAGGTGAGTTCCTTCTCGAACTTTCTTTACCCTGCAGCGAAACATGAATATAAATTAATATTTTACGAATATAAATTAATTTCCAAAAATTTACCTTCTGGTCCATCAGAGTCTGTATCATTCCCTTCAATTCTGCTATTTCCTCTCGACACCGAGACACTTGTTTATCTTTGGACTGGGCCAAAGCTAGCTTGGTTAAAGTGCAACCCCTACCCAATGCCCTTAACCATCCCGGTTTATCTTGTCCCAGTACATGTACAAGAGCATCTTTTCCAATACCAGTCCGTGACGAGCCGGATTGGGATAGGCTACCATATTTTTTGATCTCCTCCTATATAAATAAATACACATAGATAATGTACAATGGTAAAAATATCATAGTTTCAAAAAAAATATACCAATAAAATTAAAAACAATTTTACAATAGCATTCCTAGCTTCCATGTTCACTGGTTCACCAGTTTTTTTAATGTGAGATCTAATCCACACATCAGCTCTACTTATGGACGATGGATCTACACTTTCTTTTTTCTAAAAGTAGAATAACATTAAATTAATAAACTGACAGGTATAAATTAATGTTAAATAATGCTATAGTTAATTAACTTACCATGTCTTCGGTCTTTCTAGCCATTCCCCTACGACCGGTTGTATGCGGAATTTGAGTGTACCTAAGGGCTGAATATATCTCACCTTTTTGCTGAAAATGCTGAAAGATGCTAGAATTTAACAACCAAAATCATAAAAAGAAAAACTATCTAATATTTATAATGCAGGGTAAATATGTATGGCGAGGATTGCAATTTATTTGAAAATCAATTCATCATGGTCATATACTTATTTGGTATTATTAATGCTAGATAACTCAGTGACATATACAGCATTTCATATCTACTAATAATATTTAAAGATTGAACTAACTTGCAAAGTGTTTTTTTTACTTCATTTAAAATGTTCCTGTGCTTGTCATAACGCATTTGTTTTGTACTATCATAGGTTCCTGCAGCTAATACCTAAACAGGAACCCTCAGCATCCACCAACACTTGGAATTCACTTCTAAAGAAATTTATCGGTTGCTAACTATGTAGATGGATTTGCAGAAACATGCCAGACGAGTTCAGTAGGAATGATTTACCTTAAACTCCGGACTTGTTTTCGCCTTCACAAACTTCCTCCAATCGGTTATGCTTTTTTTGTTCGTAGGTTTCATTTTAAGTCTTTCCTCATCGTTCTCCGCTTTTTGCAAATTTCGAACCAATTTGCTTTTTTACGATCTCCAAAGTACTCCCATTTGTTGAAATATAGCTTTTCTTTGCCATTCCTGTTCCAGTTTAAATCTAATCTGCAACAATACATCAAAACATGATATTAGTAAAATTTATTTAATTTAAATATGACAGATTTAATTAAATCTGAAAGGTTTTCTAAAGTTATTAGAGGGCAATTTCAATTTATAATTGGCAAGAACTATTTTTCAATTTATCCAGAAGTTATTAGATGGCAATTTCAATTTATAATTGGCAAGACCATGCAATATTAGAAGTCATTTTCAAAACATATTAGAGTCAGAATGTTAAATAATAGATGTCTGCTTCGTACCAGAACCGACTGCCACAAAACTTCTTTTAACTCATCACTAATATTCCTCCAATCATCAATGGTGTATGGAACCTGCTCCCGCACAAGCGGTCCAAGAAAAGAGGATAAATATACCGACCCTTGCCCTACTGGTATACCTAGATCATTGAACTCAACTTCAATTCGATCCTGACTGCATGACGAGAGTCTTTTTGCTTTTGCTGGACCTCTACCGCCTCTTTTTCGAGATGTACTTCCGAAATCAGCTTCACTTTGTTTCCCAATTTCCAGCTCGACATCAGCAGTTTGTTCAGGACGGGTTTCATTTTCTGAGCGGAGTCCTTCATTTAAGTCAGAGGGGATATCATCTAGTGGTTGTTCGTCTTCTTCATTGTGAACAGTGGCTTGCTTCTTAGCATTGTCTGGTTGTTCTTCTATTTCATTTATACTAGCTAGAACTTTACATTTTCGCTTTGACTGTTTGTTCTTACCTTTAACTGCTTGTTCTTCAGCCTTTCTCTGCAAGCAGGTACGTATAGATGTGCTGCAAGTGATAGAAAACACAGTATAAACCAAAAAGCACATGTAAACAATAAGCAGCGATAAATATTAACAAACAACACTTAAATATCATCAACATGTAGCTGAAAAGAGATGTGGCAGTTTGCAAACCAAACAAGCAGGCCTAAAAGCCTTGAGATGATGAACAGATTTGTAATTTTATGAGAAAATGTACGTGTAATGCAAACAGAATTGATAAGAACACTACTCATTATCAAGCAATATATGCAAACAGAATTGATAAGAACATATAATGCTTTGTCTCTGGAAGTATACAAAGATCAAAACACAAAAAACAAAAATTGAATGGTACATGCATTTGCAATGGATAGAAAATTAAATGGTGCAAACTAACAACCATTCGCAACATTAAAAAAAACCAAAGCATTAGTGCAGCAAATGAACAACAATCACTAAAGAAAATCAATACAAGTTCAATGAAATTTCCAAATAGCCCGGATTTAATATATAAGTTCAACCATCACTAAAGCAAATGAACAACTATGCTCAAGTAGAACATATAATCTACTCAATTATGCCCTCGCAATCCTCTCTAACATAGCAAACATCTTCATCATCCGCTTCAGTTATTTCATCTTCCACCACTTGAATATCTTCCTCGATGCAATCGTGCTCCTCTATATCATTAAAACTTCTTGATGGTGCTTTCATTACAACGTACCAATTAGAAACATCGTTCTCTCTTGAATAAAATACTTGTTTTGCTTGAGATGCAAGTATGTATGGGTCTCGTGAAAATGATGCTTGATGTAAATTAACAAGAGTGAACCCATCATCATCAACTTTTACTCCATTTCCTTTATACGTCCAACGACACTTGAAAACTGGAATATAAAACAAATGATAATCTAATACAATTATATCTGTCAATATTCCATAATAAGTGACCACATCAACCACTTGGGACATATCTTTAGCACTTGCTCTACACATAGTAGTTGCATCAAAAGTCACCCCACAATTCTGAGTTTCTCTCCCTAAATCTTTTACATGAAAACGTTGCTCGTTGATGATATATCCTTTGAAAGACATGGCATCATCCTTCGGACCATAAGCAATCCATTTTAACATGTCATTATGATCCTTGGAGGTAATAGGTATCTACAACAAATTTCATTTAGCATGTAAATTTATATAGTAATATTGATAGTTGAATGAGAATATATTTGAAATCTAACTAACCTTCCTTTTAATCCAATCGACAAAACTTTTTGTATGTGTTTCCCAAAGTAAGGTCGCATTTTTTGTCATGCGTCGGTTTGAATTTTCTAATTCCTCCAAATGCAAACTAGTATTGAACAATTGATTATAAGTTATATATATCATTGCGAAAACATCAAAATATTTAAAACAATATAACATAAACTTACTCTATAAACGGTTCCACCACGGCCATATTCATTAACACGGCTAAATGAGCACTTTCTTTCTCATTAACTGGCAATTTAATTGTCTTCGATACTGAAATTGGACGTCCCTCTAATATTCTACTACTTTCATAATCTTCATTTCGAGCTCCTTTCTCCTCTATATGTCCTGATTTCTTCAAAAATTCATTGAAAAACAACATGCATTCTGTTGCAAGATACGATTCTGCAATACATCCCTCTGGTCGTGCATAGTTTCTGACATAATCTTTGAGTGTCTTCATATATCTTTCGAATGGTACATCCATCGAAAATGAATAGGTCCACACATTTGTGCTTCTTTTCCAAGATGAATGGATAAGTGTATCATTATATCAAAGAAAGATGGTGGAAAAAAAATTTCAAGCTCACATAAAACGTCAATAATTTCAACATTGATTTGTTCTACTTTCTCTCTATCAAGAACACGTTGACATAATTTGTTGAAAAAAGAACATAAGCGAATTATCGCTTTTCTTGCCTTCTTTGCCATGAACCCTCTCGATGCTACTGGCAATAAATGTTGCATTAATACATGGTAATCATGTGACTTCAATCCACTAATTTTGCAATCCGACAACAAAATCCGATTTTTTAAATTTGAACAGTAGCCATCCGGTCCTTTGAAATCATACAGTCTTTTGCAAAATATTTTTCTCTCGGATTTTGACAACATATATGGAGCCGGCAGAAGATATGTTTTATTCCCACGAGGTTGTTTATGAAGCTCACTTCGAATTCCCCAATCCTCTAAATCCTTTCTACAGTTGGTTCCATCTTTGGATTTATTTCCATGCAACATTGTGCCCAATAGGCTTTCACCAATGTTCTTCTCCACATGCATCACATCTAAATTGTGACGTAATGGAAGTTCCTATGAAAACCAAAACAATAATGCATTATTGGGTTTCTATTATATTCAAACAATGAAAAATAAATAAATTAACCACTAACCTCCCAATAAGGCAAATCAAAGAAAATTGATCGTTTTTTCCACCTTGGTAGCTCTACTTCTGTAGAACTGTTAGTATCATCATATTCACCTTCTTTATCATAAACATGCTTTCTCTTCTTACTTTTCTCCTCTATTCCTTTTCCAAAATCATTTGGATAATCCTTCAATAATGCATAGATGTTTCTCCCAGAAAGCATTCTAGGAGCACCATCTGTCTCTATGGTATTATCAAACAATGCCTTTTGTTTCCTCCGTGAATCTGAAGGAGGTAGAAATCTTCTATGACCCATGTAGGAGAACTTTCGACTCTGTTTCAACCAACGAGAATGGGTATTGACACCACATAATGGGCAAGCTTTTTTCCCTTTCACACGACATCCAACAAGATTTCCATAAGCCGGAAAATCATTAATCGTCCATAACAAAATTGGATTCAGTTTAAATAAAGTTTTACTAAATGCATCATAAGCAGTAACTCCATTAGACCACAAGTGATGCAAGTCTTCCACCAAAGGCGCCAAATATACATCAATATCATTCCCGGGTTGCTTCGGGCCTGGAATAAGTAAAGTTAACATAATATTTTCTTTCTTCATACACAACATAGGCGAGAGATTGTATGTCACAAGCATTACCGGCCAGCAACTATATTTCGAACTCAACATGGAAAATGGATTGAATCCATCTGTAGCAAGACCAAGCCTAAGATTGCGTGGATCAGATGAAAAAGATTTATACTTTTCATCCACCATTTTCCATGTCATAGAATCCACGGGATGACGCATTTTTCCATCGTTACTTTTATTATTAAAATGCCATCTTAATTCTTCAGCCATCTTTTGAGATCTATACATTCGTCTAAACCTCGGAATAATTGGGAAATATCTCAATACTTTAACTGGAACACCTTGTATAACCTCTTCAATATCTTGATTTTTCTTCCATCTCGAGGAACCACATTTTGGACAACTTTCTAAATTTTTGTATTCTTTTCTGAAAAGGCAACAATCATTCTCACAAGCATGTATCTTTTCAAAACCCATGCTGAATGCTTTAAGAAATTTCTTGACTTCATATAAGGTTTTGGGAAGCACGTTATCCTTCGGCAGAAATAGATGTTGCACAGCTAAAAGCTTATCAAAATCACTATCGGACAAGCCAGTCTCGCATTTAAGATTATACAAGACAGTGATGGCAGATAATTTTGTGTGATCTGTGCAACCAGGATATAATGGAGTTTCTGCATCTTCCAAGTTCTTGACTAACTCATCCTTTTTTCTTCGAGAATCAACATCGTCTTTATCATCATCAAAAAAATCTTGATTCAAAAAATCTTCATCTTCATAGTGAATCATCTTGAATAGTTCATATACGTCAAACGTATTTGTTTTATTCTCTACATTTATCTCTTCACCATGGTTAAACCATACACCGTCAATGTATTTAGGATCCATTCCTTTTATAACTAAATGTTCAACGATGATTTGGTCATCATGACGACTAAGATTCTGACAATCCTTGCAAGGGCATAAATTTTTTTCTACACTTCTTACATTCCTCTTTGCAGCATGCATGAAATTCATTGCTCCTTGTCGGTATTCTATACTAGTTCTATGAAAAAAGTAAAAAAAAAGTGAGCTTTAGTATTAGATTATATGTTCTAATTCTCAAAATACATATTAAGTTAATCATGGTTTTATCATCTATTTAAAAAAACCCAGCCTTTTTCCATTATTGACATTTGAAGGCAAATAAGTTTTCAATCTTTGACGTATAAATTGATTATCTGTTGTAATCAAAAAAATAAGTAGACGTTGAAGTACAAATACTTGTAGCACTAGTGCATATAACCATGGTGGTTTAGTAGACAAAGGCAAAGAATACTTTTCCAAAAATATAAATTTTACACTTATATTTTGCATTTAACCTCAGATTTACATGTATTTATAATTAATCCATGCATAACACCACACTCCTACCCATACATAACTGACCAAGTCACAACCCTCCAAACTGCTGCATAACAGTTACAGCTATCTGCCCCTCCTTTGTCAATCCATCCACAAACGCTCCACTTCAACAAACAACATTCCAGTCACTCCACTTCAACAAAACTTTTGCAAATCTCTGCACTTCACTATTACACACAGACCACTGACCAAACTTCCTTCCACCTATCACCAACAAACGCCGGTGCATTTCCGCTGCCACACATTGCTGCAACTTTCAAAAAACGCAGCAACCTCTCATCACCATACTACTCAATCCTCCTATTTTACCACTTCTCACAACATTGTTTAATTCAACCACTTCCATAAATATACTTCAACACTGCAATCACTCCACCACTCCACTATTAAACAATTCATTCACTCCTCACAACAACACAGTTTCATACCAGCCTATAACAATACCCACTTTCATCTCATACACACCACATTCATTCATATCACCAAAGACAATATCCACTTGCCTACATTCCTGTAGCCTGCTTCAATAACCATTCTACAACCTACTGACTACTGCACTGATACAACCAACTGCACCATATTCACACACTACAACAGTGACCACTCCAACTACAAACCCCAAGCAACCACAGACCATCCTCCTTCCCATTTCTCCAACCTACAACCTGTTCGCAACCGCACTTCATACTACAACTCAACAAAACATCAACAACCCACCCTCCGCAGCAAACTACCAGAGACTCACGCAACATTCATCAACTTGCCCTCTGACATTCTACCACTCCTTACGAACACATACTCACATCCTTCCCCCAGCCTCGCCCCCTCTTACCAAACCAACAGTCAACTTCACCGCCTCCTCTTCACTACCTCACATCCACACAACTGACATATTTCCAGTGCCTGCCACTCCACAAAAGACTATTTATGCTCCAACATTTACCATTCTCAACCATCGAGCCAGCCAATACCCAATCGCAAACAAACCCACGACCTCCATCAATGCTACTTGAACCCACCAAATTTCCGAAAGACGCAACCTCAACCTCCTCTCAGCAAGCAACCATTGATTCACTAACCACTTCAACAGAACATTCATATACTCAAAGAAATCAAAGCAGATATCCCAACAGATCATTGCAATTAGGGTTAAATCAACCATTTCAGTAATAGTTTAGGAAAAAATACGAAAATAAGATGCATTCAAATTCATATAAAAGCCAAATAGAATCACAAAGTCGATTTAAAAGATTCATACCTAAATATACCTAATCGATTTAAAAGATTCATACCTAATTATACCTAGATCTGCTGGATGCCGCGACTCGATGTTGAGTAAGGGGGAAACGACGGAGTTGACGATGATACTTGAGTGCGATGAAAATTTAACACGATTAAAAGGGGAAATTTTTTTTCTGAAGAAGAAAGCAAATTAGGGACGAGAATTTTGTTAAGTACGAGAGTAAAATGATAGGTTACGTTTATTTAGTTCGCGCGAACTCTTTTTTTTAGAAGCGGGAAACGTGAATTATTTTTTGCCACGTTTATATTATTTGGTAATCTATTATTAGTTGCATTTACAATAAAACGCCACCGATTTTTGCAACTATAAATGGTTTTTCTTGTAGTGATGGGAGTGGGTTTTCCACTCGTAGTAGTCAAACCAAATTTATTAATTAGGTCTTTAGCATATTTTTCTTGACTAATAAAGATACCATTATTTAATTGTTTTATTTGTAATCCTAAAAAGAAATTTAATTCACCCATATGACACATCTCAAACTCTTTTGCCATTATTTCAGAAAATTCTTTATTCATTTCAAAATTAGTTAATCCAAAAATGATATCATCTACGTAGACTTGTACTAGTTGAATATCATTTTTATTTCTTTTAGTAAAAAGAGTATTATCTACTTTACCAATTTCAAAATTCAATTGTAATAAGTAGAGATCTTAGTCAATAATACCAGGCTCTAGGAGCTTGTTTTGGACCATATAAAGCTTTCTTAAGTTTGTAAACATGATTAGGTAATTTTTCATTTTCAAAAAGTGGTGGTTGTTCAATATATACTTCCTCTTTTACAAATCCATTTAAAAAGGCACTTTTAACATCCATTTGAAATTATTATGATTTGCGAAAGCAAGTAGAATCCTAATGGCTTCTAATCTTGCTACAGGAGCAAAGGTTTCATCAAAATCTATTCCTTCTTCTTGACAAAAACCTTGAGCGACTAATCGGGCTTTATTTCTAACTACCTCTCCTTGTTCATTCATTTTATTTTTATCAACTCATTTAGTTCCAATTATAGTTTTATTTTCAAGTCTAGGAATAAGTTCCCAAACATCATTTCTAGTAAATTGATTTAGTTCTTCTTGCATAGCCAATATCCATAAATTATCAGTTGATGCTTCTTTTGGATTTTTGGGTTCAATAGTTGATATAAAAGCTATATTACTCATTTGACTTAGTTGATTTATAGTTTTAACAACAGATTGCATATATCCTAGTATACTTTCAATAGGGTTATCTTTTAAAAGTTTTGTCCTTTTATTAGGATGATTAATTTCATTATAAGTTTCAATTGTCTCTTGATTTTGAGTGATTAAATCCTCTTCATCATTTGTATCTTCAAAATTTTTGAGATTTTCATCGAACGAAACATGCATTGTTTCTTCGATGGTGTTAGTTCTTAAATTAAATACTCTATATGCTTTACTTCTATTAGAATATCCGATAAAGATACCTTTGTCGGATTTAGGTTCAAATTTATGTAAGTTATCTTTAGTATTTAAAATAAAACATTTACTTCCAAAAATTATAAAATAAGATACTTTAGGTTTCTTTGAGTGAAGAAGTTCATAAGATGTCTTATCAGTTAAAGGTCTAATTGAAATTCTATTTAAAATATAACAGGCGGTAGCAACTGCTTCTGCCCAAAAATTCTTTGGTAATTTACTATCTGAAAGCATAGTTCTCGCACATTCTTGAATCGTTCTATTTTTACGTTCTACTACTCCGTTTTGTTGTGGAGTTCTTGGAAATGAAAAATTGTGAGTTATCCCCTTTTTATTACAGAATTCCTCAAACTTTTCGTTTTCAAATTCACCACCGTGATCACTACGAATAGTTATAATTTTTAGAGGAAACTGATTTTTAATTCTTTTTGTAAAGTTCTTAAAACATTCAAAAGTATCACTTTTATGTTTTAAAAATATTATTCATGTAAATCTAGAATAATCATCTACAATTACAAAAACATATTTACTATGATTTATTGACAGAATTTGAGATGGACCAAATAAATCAAGGTGAAGTAATTCAAGAGGTTTTGAAGTTGAAATCATATCTTTTAATTTAAAAGAACTTTTTCTAAGTTTTCCTAATTAACATGCATCACATAGACTATCTACTTTAAAATTCATTTTAGGGAGACCTCTTACTAGATCATGTTTGGCAGTCTAGATAAGTGTTTGAAATTCAAATGCCCAAATCTCTTGTGTCAAATCCAAGGGTCACTTGTATTTTCCAAAAGACATAAGTTATCATTTGAGACTTTCATACTAAGATATAAATATTCTTTTTCCTAACTCCCTCAAATATTATGGTTGAATTATTATCTTCAATGTGACATTTATCTTTTTCAAATTTAATTTTATATCCTTTATCGCAAAGTTGACTAATACTTAGCAGATTATGTTTCAGATTTTTAACTAGCAAAACATTAGTAATAATAGGAGTTTCAGAGTTACCGACTTTGCCGATGCCAATCACATATCTTTTTGAAGTGTCTCCAAAGTTAACCAGTCCTCCGTCTTTATATATTATATCTTTCAACATATCGGGATTGCCAGTCATGTGTCTAGAACATCCACTATCGAGTATCCATTTGTCCTTTCTGATCTGCACAATTTGCCCGTTGTGGATTGATTCCTCAATAGCCATAAAACATGATTCCTGCACATCAAACAATTTTGATAGACAACTTGAATTTGAACATTGATTATATGCAGACTCAAGAGACAATGATGATCTGAATATTTCTAAACTATATTAACAAGCATAGCCATTTTAAAACTTTTTCAAAAATCAGATTATGAAACTTTGAAAACCTCGCTCTGATGCCAAATGCGAGAAATGTGGATTGCAGAGCTTAAGGCTAGGATTAACACTAGAGGGGGGGGGGGTGAATAGTGTTTATAAAGAATTACTAAATCTTTTTGAGTTTATGTTAATTTGAACACAGATGTATGCAATATTCAGACACAGAAATGATCACAGAAACAAACATAGATGCGGAAATAAAGTAAAAGCAGTAAAGGAAAGAACACACCGGATTTTATACTAGTTCGGAGTTACCCTACATCCAGTCACGCACACAAGTACGGATTTCCTTTCAAAAGAAATCTTTACAATTACACCCTCGATTTCAAGGCAACGAGATGCACCCTCCAGAGTCACAATCCTCTGGGTAGAGATACTTGATTTTCCGAGCAACATGTTCACCCAATTGATTTCCCAAGGCTACAATCACACCTTATCTCGCTTGGTTGATTTCCAAGGCTACAATCACACATTTTCTCGCTAAATTGATTACAAAGAAATCTATAACTCTGAATAGCACTGAGGATCTTGTTGAGATAGTGATAGAGAATCAAACCAGAAATGATCTAGTTAGATTCAATGTTGATTTCGGCAGAGTAATGGTAAGAATATGTATATAGAAATGTGGAAGAAGACGAGGAGTGAAAAACCAGAAAATATATTTGGAAATTCATTGAAAACAGCCCCTATTTATAGAAGAACAACAGCCATGTCCATTCGTGAAGAGATATGACGAATAGATACTTCTTTCGAAATTTAAATTTTGAAACTAACTGACACTAGGTCGACATGGGGTACTTGGGTATGTCGACATCCCAAAGGAAATTTTGATGTTATGTTTTTCTTTAAAAATAACTTCTATCTTATATTAAAACTTTTTTAAACTTTATAAATACACTTAACTATGGTTAAAATTTATAAGTAAATATATAGAATAATATATATAAAATTTTACTACAATTTTATATTTAAATCTAAATATTAATATTTAAAAGTTAAATATATTATTATTAAAGATAGATTAAAACCACGGATAATTTGATTTTTAAATTAAAGATTATTTTGAGGCTAAAAGTATTTGAAATCAGGATAGATGTTTTTGATTCTTTTAAAAGGAAAATTTTGAAATCATTTTGAAAACAAGATATAATTTTGAAAAATCATTTTGAATAAAAGTTAGCGGATACAAAACAATGTTCCACTAGATTTTTCGTAGGTTCCATCCTACTTAGGGTTCCATCACTTTAACGGGCTCGAAGTGGATTCCATTCCACGAATAAATTAGATTTTAAGATGTCAGTGCTTTTCTAGGAGTTTTAACAAAATTCCTAATTAAAATACTTATTCTTGAAATCTTGAACTCTTGATAATCTTGATATTCTTGATACTCATGAGTCTTCAATCTTGATATCTTGAATCGCTATACTGTACAGTCTTCATTCTTGATACCTGCATGGTTAAATCCAGCATATACATATATACCTAAACTTATACTGTTAATATTTATATTTTATAATCTATTCTAAGGTTGTTGTCATCAAAACCATCATCCACGGACTAACAAAGTATGCCGGTGATAGGGATCAGAGGAAATCTACTTTTGGATATGTCTTTACACTTGCGGTACGACCATAAGTTGGAGATCGAGATTGCAAACCATAGTTACTTTATCCATTACGGAGGAAGAGTTGATAGCCGCGGTAGAGGTGACAAAGAAGACACTTTATTTGAGGCGATTATTGTGTGACTTGGGATTTGAACACAATAGTATCGATGTTCAATGTGATAGCCTGAGTGCAATTCACTTGACAGAGAATTCGGCTTGTAGCTCTCGAACTAGGCATATTGAATTGAGAGAGTCATTTTTAGTAGCCATGGATAAAGATAAGCAGTATATATTTGGAAAGTGCACACAAAGGATAACTCGGCGAATATGTTCACCAAAGCAGTTCTAGCTGGGAAATTCGAGCATTGCTTGAACTTGATTCTCTTATTGAAGTGCTAAATGCCAGGGGTTGGCACGGTTGGAGAAGTAGCTTGGTTGACGATGATTAGGTGTATCGTAAGAGATTGTGGTTCTATCTTCTTGGTATGTACTTACTATACACTCCTAAGTACTTTTGTATTTTGGTAAGATGGTTTTAGATTTGGGTACTTTCAACACTTCATGAGTGGGTGGTGGCTTTGCCGAAGCTCGTTGATGGAGTGTAATGGGCGGTGGCTTTGTCAGGGCTTATTGTGAATTTATTCAAGCTTGTTTGGAAAAAGGTAGAAGTGGTGATAGTTTGGTGCTATCGGTTCTTGTAAGGAGATGGATATAGTGTCAAGGTGGAGTGTTAAATTTTAAGGACACTATATGGAGAATTAAATAGGTTAAGAACGTGAAAGCAATGCACGAATCGAAGCACAAATGCTCCAATTATCTCAGATTGAAGCTAGATGAAGCATAAAAAGTCAGACGTCTGGTAAGAATCCCCAGACATCCGACAGTATGTTTATTGTAACTTGAGAATTATGCCAGACTTCTAATAGGAACTCCTAGACATCTGACAACAAGTTTACTGTAGTCTGAGAATTATGCCAGGCGTTTGGGAGGTCTTGCCAGATGTCTGGCAATAGTTTTTTACATCTTGAGAATTGGGCCAGACGTCTGACTTGGGGGTCAGATGTTTGGGCACCTGTAACTTGCATAATGGATTTACGGGGCTAAAGTCTGACCCGCTGCAGATTGACTTTTGGCCCAGGTTAAGTGTGCTTGTTTCTGAGGGCTTCAAGGAACAAATCAAGTATTTGCCAAGGAAGGATAGTTCACTATGTAAGCTATTTTTTGAACTCAAAGAAAGGACGACTTCAAGGGTTTTCATCATCGTTTATCCTTCATTAAAATAGAGTTTATCAAAACCTAGTTTTCTTTAATTCTATTGTCCACAAATCTACTCTAGTTGAATATTGTTCATTGTAATCAATTTCTTGTACTTTTTCATTGGTATTAATAAAGGTTCTCTCTCAATGTGGATGTATGCTACCACGACATTAGTGGAACCACTATAAATCCCGTGTGATTTAGTTTTCGTTATTGCTTTGTTTTATTGCTTGTTTGATGATTGTGATTGGTTTTACATGGATTTGATTGAGATTAAGATTGAGATATAGTGATCGGTTGTTTTTGCATCTCTTATAATAATCTTGTTTTCCACCATGATTTGGGGTGGTTTTGATTTGAATGGTCTCAAGTTCGAATTCCCTTAGTAACATAAACAACATAACTTTATATAAATGATTTTATATCAATATATATGTAGTATTATTGCAGTTCTGACCCAATTTTGATGAAAAAACAAAGGTAGGTCTCATAATACAAAAAGGGCAATGATCACCATCCATGAATTGTCTACGTACATAACATTTTATAGAATCATAACCACAGTTTAAATTAAATAACATGTAAAATTAACATCTATTATATTTTAGGATAAAATAATATTGGTTCTATAATGTTGAATTATATGCCAAACTTTTTCCTGATTATTCCTTAGTCTAGGTTTGAACTTTTGAGTCTAGGTTTAAACTTTTGGCATCGTGATTCAGATTTGGTTGATCTACAATGGGACTGTAGATTGAAATAACGGTTATTGAACCTAAGAACATGCAAATTAAACTCACTACATTCAATCCAATCTTTCAAAAATCAATACGTGATATAAATGGAGGAATTGTATTTTTTTTTTCACGATGAACAGATAAATATATTACTAGAAAAGCATTATTATGACCAATAAAGAGATCTAAAGTAGTTCATGAGCACACTTTATATGCTATCACAACCAACTCATAGGCAAATCACTCCTTAAATCCATCATTACCTTCCAACCAAAAATTGTCCCAATGAAAATCATATATAAATAATAATTACATTAGAAACATCATACATGGCAAAAAAATTATATATAAGACATGCACAATTAAAATCGTAATTCGTGCACTAATTAGAAATTACAAGCAATCATAATCATCAACTTTAATGAATCATATATGCCTAAAATTATAATTTTCTAATTCTTAAAAATCTTCACAATAAGAAAAAATTTAGATTTTTAATCCTAATGAGTAAATTAAGTTCCATCTAGAAAACCCAATAAAAGAAACCGACAAAATGGTTGTTTCAAGTAGTTGCAAAAAACTAAAAATCAAGTCCAACTAAACTTACACACTTTGAAACATCTTCAATTCTGAGATATTGGGTGTCTATTGATGCCGCTTTCACAAATAATAATTTTGAACACTCGCTGCTAGCACTAAAACAACATACACCGTTTTTCAATCCAAGTATGACATCAACTATGTAACTTAAGATGCAAATTCCAATGCCGACTTGAGGAGGGACCCAAACATGCCATAAAAGAGAAGGTAAGGAAGTTATGGGTGTTGCAATATGCGAAATTGGGTGTGACGACCATGCTACACCTCTAGTGCCCAATGTAGGATGCGCTGTGGAGGTACTTGGCCGATGAGAGATGGTAGGAAAGAGTATGAAGTAGAGGAAATCCAAAATAGAATTTGTAGAACATCTCACAATGCACAGACAAAATATAATATAATGACATAGACGTAAAATAGATGAGACTGTAATATAATAAAATGAACCATAAACATGAACGTCGGAGTGCATTAGGTTCACATCTGTACAAATACCAATATAAAGAGATTATACATCACAAATCTCCAAAAATAAATTCTATAACCATCTCTTAAAATAAAAGTACCGACATAGCTCCACAGTACTACACAACGGCATATAACCGATAATAAGCTCCATAGTATATGTATATACATACATACATACATATATATATATATATGTATGTATGTATGGATGTGTAGCCTCTTGCTCGTACTTCCTATAACTCCATACCATACCCAGACCCGTTATTCCTAATCTACTCATTTAAGAGTACCTAAAGTAATAAGAAGCAAAACATTAAATCTCAGGCTACAAAAGTAGGGCGTGAGCGATACATCACCTCAAAATACCATAAAAACCATATATGGTAAATAGGGTCATAGGGTATGAGGAAACATACCTGACATGTCCGTGCATTAAAAGAGTTAGCAATAAACATAGTATATGCTAAATTACTATCATATGCGAAATTAAGGGTTATAGTAGTATCACACAATATATCAAGCACCTAAAAAGCATAACATTCATCACACAACCTTACATCTCTCACTCACGTGCTTTAGAGGTATGATGACTCTTTAGATGCTCAACTCATTGCCCATGCAAATGGCTACGGACTGGACACACATAGATGTCGAAAATAAGGGTACATAAAAGGGCACACACAGACTACCCCATCCGAATAATGAGCATCACAACCATAGAGTCATCCATCAAACCCTTAGCACATGTACCGATAATAGAACTACACCATAGATGCTCAACTCTGTTAGGAAATCAATTCTATGGTTTCGATGACGACAACTATACAATGGAAATCGAATATGCATATATATACATATATACATATACATATATATATATTTCTATTCACAAGTAATTGTTAGAGTAACATCACCAAAGAGACAAGAACAAGACTCAAAGGAAGTAATAAGAAGCTACAAGTCGATAGAATCAGAAGAGCAATGACACAGACATAAGAAAAGCAACATGCACAAGTTCAGACGTCTGGGTGCACTAGCTAGATGCCTGATTGAATCCTCTGGTTCGCAAATCAGACAGAATCAGACGTCTGGTTAATGTACCCAGACGTCTGAAAAGCAACCATATACAAAAAATATATAAGAGCCAGACGTCCGAAACATTTTCCAGACGTCTGATTTTTAACTCGGGTGTTAATATTCAAAGTACAACTGTCACAATTGAAAAGACACATTCGCTCCTCTTCACTGCAACTCTTCATCACCATCAGAAGTGACGATAGAACACTTGTTAATGGATGCAACTACACAAGGAATCTATCTACCGCTATAAATAGCATCAAGAATCCAAGAGAATATTTCACCTTACTTACTTATGCTCTTTATTCTTTGACTCTGATACATTCTTGATCTCTAGCAATCATACATTTGTATTTCACTCTTCCATACATATATAATTCTTCAATTAATATCCTATAGATATATATTGGAAGCATTTGTACTTAATAGTCAATATTCGTGTTATAGAACACACATGACAAGAACCAGATTTTGTAACCAAGCCTATTCCTCCGGATGAAGTGAGGGTGCTTGATAGTCGAATTCCGAAGAGGAGCTTCAGGACTGGATGAAGGACGGGAGATCCGAACCAGTATAAAATCCTGGTGTGATTATATCCATTTACTTTGCTATTATCATATATTAAGTTTATATTAGATACATTACATAGTTAGTCACTTATACTTGCATATATACACACTACATGGTCCATCATATAGACTTTCAATTGGTATCAGAGCAAGGCTTGTTCAAAGAACGGTAACACGTTTTTGAATCACTTTAATATGGCAAGTATTTTTCAAGAAGGACAATCCACAACACGACCCCCACTTTTTAATGGATCTAACTATGCATATTGGTCAACACGTATGAGAATTTTTATGGAAGCTAATGGTCTAGAAATTTAGTCAGCCACACAAGATGAATATGAAGCACCTACTACTGCTATGAACACATGGACCGATGCACAAAAGACCTTAGCATGAAACAATGCTAAAGCTATGAAAGTTTTATTTTAAATAAAAATGAATTCTCACTTGCATGTTATGCACAACTACATTTGACATTTGGCATACCTTACAAATTACACACGAAGGTACAACAAAGGTCAAGCAAACTAAGATTTCAATTTTGCAAAACCAATTCTCGTCACTCAAAATGAAGAAACTATTATTGACATGTATTCTAGATTTCAAACTATCCAACATGATCTTATGGCATTAGGAGTTAAGTTTACCACTTTTGATTTAGTTTCTCGAATACTCAACTCTTTAACTTCGGATTGGGAAAGGAAGGTATTAGCTATTGAAGAAGCTAATGATCTCTCTACTCTCAAAGTTGAAGAGTTGATAGCAAATTTAATGTCCTATAAAGCTAATTTGCAGGCATGAAAAGAATTAAATTCGGAGAAGAAGAACATAGCATTCCCAATAACAAAAAATGATGACTCTGATTTAAATGAAGATGAGATAGTCTTCATTGCCAAAAATTATAATAGATTCAAGAATTTAGAAAGATGACCAAATTTCAAAAAGAAGGAAAGACCAACACAACAAACCTATCTCAAATCAAGTGCTATGAATGTGATCAATACAGACATATGAAGCAGGATTGCCCCAAACTCAATAATGATAAAAAGAAAAATAAATTTGACAAATTTATAAATAAGAAGGCTTTCAAAGTAACTTGGGATGACTCGGATTCTTCATCATCTGAAAGTGATAACGATAGTGACGGAGAACAAGCTAATGTGTGTTTTATGGCACAAACTAATGAGGTATGTCCAGAACTTAGCAATGACGAATTATTAGAACTTAGAATGGAATTAGATGATAAATTTAGACAAATTAAAAAATTAAACAAAGAATATATAGTCAAAATAAATAGATTAGAACTTGAAGTAGGAATGTTAAAAGATGAAAAAATTATCTTAGAAGAAGAACTAGAATTATCTCAAGAAAAAATTAAAAATAATTTAATAAAAAGTGAGGATATTGCTATTGATTTTGAAAACACTAAAATAGTGAAGGATAATTTTTTTAAAAGAAAATGTCAATTTAAAAGGCTATATTGAATTATTGAAAATTGAAAATTTAGAATTAAAAGAAAATTAGATAAAATTATAAATAATGCGTCAAAATTTAATAAAGGAAAACAAGATTTGGAAAATCTTATCAAAACTTTAAAACCATCAGGCAACAGAAATGGAATAGGATTTAAAAATATTTTTAAACAAAAAGGTAATGATGCTAAACATTTTAGCCATAAAAAAACTAAAAGTTTACCTACTTCTAACATGAATACCAAAAATATGAAAATTTGGATTCCTAAAACAAATTATAATTTGATTAGACAAAAACATATTAATAATTTCTTAGAAAATGTAGTCTACAATAAATATTATATTTACAAAGGTACCAAACCATCTTAGGTATGGCTGCCTTCAACTAACAATTAGGACCCGAACAAAATATATGGGTACCAATTAAAACATCTTTTATTTTGCAGGTACCTTAAATAAAAAATAAGGAGAAATAGATACTAGATAGCGGATGTTCCAAGCATATAACCGAAAATTCAAAAATGTTATCAAATATAACATACATCGATAGTGGAACGGAAACCTTTGGAGATAACTCAAAAGGATATGTCGTGGGCATTGGAGAAGTCATCAACTCTGGTATTTCTAACTCTCCTATTATTTCTAATGTTTTATTAGTAGAAAATCTAAAACACAACCTACTAAGTATTAGTCAATTATGCGATAAAGGTTTTCAAATAAATTTCGAAAATGATAGATGTAATATTTTCGATAATAACAAACAACTTTTATTTGAAGGCTTTAGAAACAAAAATATTTATGTATTAAACATGAATATAAATAAAAATTCAAATTTATGTTTAACCTCCAAACATGATGATCCATAGTTATGGCATAAACTATTTTGTCATATCAATTTTAAAAATATTAATAAATTGGCAAAATATGAGCTAGATTAGAGGCCATTCGTACATTACTCGCCTTTGCAACTCATCACACTTTTAAATTATTTCAAATGGATGTCAAAAGTGCTTTTTTAAACGGTTTTATTAAAGAAAATGTATATGTAGAACAACCCCCATTATTTGTTCACGAAAAATATCCGATCATGTTTTTAAACACAAAGCATTATATGGATTAAAACAAGCTCCACGAGCATGGTACGAACGTCTTAAAAATCATTTAATTACATCAGGTTTTCAAATAGGCAAAATAGATACAACTTTATTCATTAAAAAAGATAATAACGATATTTTAGTTGCACAAATTTATGTTGACGATATCATTTTTGATTCAAACAACGAAAATCTATGTAATCAATTTTCAAATATTATGAAAAATGAATTTGAAATGCCACATATGGGAGAATTAAATTTCTTCTTAGGTTTACAAATAAAACAACTTGAAAATGGAATTTTTATTTATCAAGAAAAATATTATAACGATCTATTACGTCATTTTGAAATGGACAAAACTTCAAGGAAAGCAACATCAATGAGTACCACTGTTCACTTAGAAAAGGATGATAACAGAAAAGATTTTGATGAAAAATTATATCATAGCATGATTCGTTCTTTACTCTTTTTAACGGCTAGTCGACCCGATATTATGATGAGTGTATGTCTTTGTGCTCGATTTCAAGCAAAACCAAAAGAATCTCGTCTAAGAGCTGTTAAGCATATTTTACGTTATTTATCTAGTACTAGAGATTATGGTTTGTTTTACCCTAAAGGATCATCGTTTGAACTAGTTTCATATAGCGATGCGGATTTCAGTGGATGTAGAACAAATCGTAAGAGTACTAGCGGAACTTGTCACTTTATTGGACAATCATTACTTTCATGGTTTAGCAAAAAAAAAATTATGTTTCTTTATCTACTTACGAAGTCGAATATATCTCCGCAGCTCTAGCAAGTGCACAAGTGATATACATGCAACAAACACTTTGGGATTTCGGCAAAATTATCAACAAATCTCCAATATATTGTGATAACACAAGTGCTATAAATTGATCTAAAAACACTGTTAATCATTCACGAACTAAGCATGTAGATATACAACATCATTTTTTAGAGATAATGTTGAAAAATGAACTATTTCATTAGAATACGTAAATACCGAAAAACAAGTAGCAGACATCTTTACAAAACCACTGAATGAACAAACTTTTATTAAACTCCGACGAAATTTAGGGATTTGCTCACTTCATGATCTTCTTCCTTAAAAATAATCACTGCTTCATTTTAGGCTACGAGTAGTCATTTATTTTACTTCCACAAATTATACTTAATAATTTCTGAACCTTTAATTTTTTAGATAGTTGGTTTGTCTATAAATAATTTTTTCAACTTATATATAACCATTTATATAAACAAGAAAACTATAAACACACAATTCACATTCTCTTCAAGAAACAAAATATAGTCATGTCTTCTGAGAACTCTAATATATCCATCTCGACACCTACGACTGATAGCTCGGCTGATACACCACAACGACTTCCTACACCTACACCAAAGTAGGAACCGATGTATATGTGGTCCTCATATCACACGGGATTTACCCCCGATAGCAAGAAGACCAAAAGATCTATGTTTGTTTCTCCTAACACAAAAGAGAAAATTGATGAAATTCATCATTATCAGAAACAACAGATACATCGACAACGTGAACTATATTTTGAACAAAAAGTTACAGCACGACGACTAAGTTTTTTGGAGCAAGCAGCGATGAAGTTTTGTACGTCAAGGAAGAAAGATGTCCATGAACCACTTCCAAAACCTTGTAGTACTTTGGATCCTTCATGTTCATATCGTACTCCTCCACCAAGATGATTTTCTAACTCCCCGAGAACTCGCGAACGTGGAAATATATGGTCTCCGCTTAAACCATGGAAGGATAACAAGTCAGGTGATCATAAAACTCCATCGCGTTCTAAATAATTTATATTTGTAATTATATGTATCTATGGTTATTTGTCATTTCATACAAATAATAATATAATTTCATACAATAGAGATTCGAAAAATAAGCAAAACCATCAAATTTTAAGCTGTTTTTAGACAACTGCCTGTTTCAACGTCTGGATATGGACCTCAGACGTCTGACACTCTGACATATGTCTAATTTTTAAGCAATGTGCATATGTCAGACATCTGATATACCCCCCAGACGTCTGAAAATTTTCTCTGTCTACTCAAAATAAAAATCGAAAAATTTCAGACGTCTGAAATTAGACCCAGACGTCGAATTAGTTCTCTACCGCAAAAAATTTCAACATTATTCTTTTTCAGACGTTTGTTTTTCAACCCAGATGTATAGTAAAACTTTCTGACTATCAAATTTTTTAAATTCGAAACAAACCAGACGTCTAGCCCAAAAACCAGATGTCTGAAGTAATCTACTATACCCAATTTAGGGCTAACCAGACGTCTGATTTCCAATCCAGACGTTTGAAATTCATTCGACTCTTTAAATTAGCCCAGATAACGTTATTTTTTCTTTTATCTCAAATTTTTTAAAACCTACAATCCCCCCAGAGAAGATTTTTTCTCTGAAACTTCATCTTTACGCAAATCAAATCCCAATGCCTCCTCGAACTAAGAATCCCAAGATTTCCAGAAGGAAACAAGACCAACCAACATCATCTTCAAACCCTCAAGTGTGCTCGAACGATCAAATTGAAAGATGGATGGATAAAGCACCACATTCCATCAAGAGGTATGAAGATATAGAAAAGAAAAAGCTTCACACAGGTCCATTCTATAATCTACTAAAATTTTCAATGTATGATTTGGATGAAATGTGTGAAAATGCCGGGTTGGAAACCTTAATTTCATTCACTCCTAATGACATCCAAATCGACCAATTGGCGATATTTCTATTCTATGCGAATTTGGATAGTACTTCAATGTGGAACATTGAAGATGAAGATAACTGGCTCTGGTCTAGCATGTATGTAAACACGATTAGATTAACCCCTGGCTTAATAGGTAGAACCCTAGGATACTGTGACACAGGGGAAGATTTATACAACATTCCTGATATGCGCTTCAAGCCACAGAACATTATTACTCATCAAATTTGGGAGGATGAAATGCCAAATTTTGCCTCCAAATATCTGCGTCCAAAAGCTCGACTCCTAACCCGAATGATAATCAATACCATTGTTCCACGAATGGGAAGCCACGAGCAAATAACCGAGTTAGAGCACAAAGCCCTATATGCTCTATTTAATGGAACAAGGGTGAATTGGGCCAAATTCATCTTCGATGAGCTCAAGCATTTTTGGACTCAATCACGGCCATCAATTATTTACCTAACTTATGTTATGAGACTTCTTCGTGCACATAACATTCCATCCTACCTATCGACCTTCGAATAAATCTCACCTAAATATGCTTCCAACAAATTCTTCTCCCTTATGCACCTTCCCGAAATTCCTCTAGAATTCATATCCTTTGAAGATTGGACGCACAATCGTCAATGTAGACGAGTTGAGCCTCATCCTAAACCACACATTGAACCATCTCAAGAGGAGGAATAATGTCAAGAAGCAACTCCACCTCCTCCTGCACCATTTGATTATCCAGGACAACATGAGATTATGGAGACTCGAACGGATGCGAATCCAAATGAAAGTGTTCGAGATCTCACCCTTCGAAACCAACATATACTATCTCAAAATCAAAAACTTTTGGCTAAGTGAATTGACAACTTCGAAACATCATTTGCTACACGCCTAACCACAGTTGAAGAATCTCTTTCAACTGTCTTGTCGGTTCTTAAAGAAGTACTACAACGGGTTCGTGGTCCAACACCACCTTTTGAAGATTGGCCAACCCTAGTACCTTCTTCTCCCGTAAAACATTCCAAACTTTCTGAGGATGAACCTCTCAAGCAAGCTTTAACATCTCTTACAAAGGCCAACACTTCTGAAAAAGAAGAAATAAAGGAAGATGATCAATATAAAGCTTCTCCAAAAAAATAATAGATTTTTGGAATCATAGATTTTTGGTTTTTGGGATATCAACTTTCGAATTATTAATGAAACTTTCCTTTTTGTTTGACAATTGGTTATATTATCAATAATTCTTTTTGATAATGCCAAAGGGGGAGAAATATAAGTACAATTATAAAACATTAAGAATAAGCATATACTCAGGGGGAGATTTATAAGTTATATATAAGTACATTGAATAGTTGTCATCATCAAAAAAGGGAGATTGTTAGGAAATCAATTCTATGGTTTCGATGACGACAACTATACAATGAAAATTGAATATGCATATATGTATTTCCATTCATAGGTAATTGTTAGAGTAACATCACCAAAGAGACAAGAACAAGACTCAAAGAAAGTATCAAGAAACTGCAAGTCGATAGAATCAGAAGAGCAATGACACAGACACAAGAAGAGCAACATGCACAAGTTCAGACGTCTAGGTGCACTAGCCAGACGTCTGATTGAATCCTCTGGTTCGCAAATCAGACAGAATCAGACGTCTGGTTAATGTACTCAGACGTCTATAAAGCAACCATATACAAAAAATATATAAGAGCCAGACGTCTGAAACATTTTCCAAACGTCTGATTTTGAACTCGAATGTTGATATTCAAAGTACAACTGTCACAATTGAAAAGACATGTTCGCTCCTCTTCACCGCAACTATTCATCACCATCAGAAGCGGCCATAGAACACTTGTTAATGGATGCAACTACACAAGAAATCTCTCTACCACTATAAATAGCATCAAGAATCCAAGAGAAGATTTCACATTACTTACTTATGCTCTTTATTCTTTCACTCTGATATATTCATGATCTCTAGCAATCATACAATTGTATTTCACTCTTCCATACATATATAATTCTTCAATTAATATCCTATAGGTATATATTGAAAGCATTTGTACTTAATAGTCAATATTCGTGTTATAGAACACACACGACAAGAACAAGATTTTGTAACCAAGCCTATTCCTCCGGGCAAAGTGAGGGTGTTTGATAGTTGAATTCCTAAGAGGAGCTTCGGGACTGGATGTAGGACGGGAGGTCCGAACCAGTATAAAATCCTGGTGTGATTATTTCCATTTACTTTGCTATTTTCATCTATTAAGTTTATATTAGGTATATTACATAGTTAGTCACTTATACTTGCATATATATACACTACATGATCCATCATATAGACTTTCAAACACTTGCCTACACAGATGGCTAAGGACTAGACACACGCTGATATCCAAACACATAGGTACACACAAACTACCTTGGATACACATAGACTCCCTATCCCACTCACGAGAATCTCAACCTCATGTTCTACCCTACACGCAGAACTCTTCCTTTGGTCCATTACTAGATGTTATAGTCACTCTCCACATTGAGTCATCGTACTTTATTGGTTTCCATTTTAAAGTTCTAGAGCCATCCTAGGGCCAGCCATCCTTACCGAAACCAACTCCCAAGGAAACCAAGTAGCCCTAACTCTTGCCTCGAAGTCTATAGCCAAACCCCGTGCTCCACCTCTATTCGACACAACCTTTAAACAAAACCAATCCAAGATAGACTCCAAAAGCCGAACCAAGCACGTAACACCTACCTGAGCCACACCCCTCGATCTAGCTCCCTTTTTCGACCACCGAACCGGCCCATCACTAAATCAATATCCTTGCTCGGCCATCGAACCGGCCCCACCACTAAACAATTTTCCTTGCCTAACCGTTGATCCAACCCCCACCTCGAGTCAGTTCCTCCTAAGCGTAGAGACCAAGCCGAGTTAACCAATGCCAAACCAAGCATGTCGAACCAAAATCCTGTAGCATAATAAAATCCAAGTTTCGCTTGATTTCTCCACTGCGCACCATTCTTTAACCCTTATGCATTCCATATGCAATGATACAACTCCAAACAATCTCGAGTCAATCTGTCGAAGCCCGTTTTCACGGTTCCTAACTCTAAGTCGCTCCGATGAGCATTTCAACCATATAAGCATTTACACAAACACAATGCTCACACAAATCAATTCAAACATCCAAACATACATCAAACCATGGCAATTCATCATGTAAACACATCCATAATATAGTCTATCACATACAAATGGAACTATATATCAAAATAACATGACTTAAATGCTTTAAATATTCCAAAATTTGTTCTACTTCAGGTTTGATTTAGATAATAGTTTGAAAAAATTAATTTGAATTTATAAATGAATTTAAAACATATAAAATCTGTAGATACATATATGGTAAGGTGAAAGATGATAAATCACTCTTCAAAATCCAAGTTTTGCACGCAAATCGTGGTAGATCCGAAAATGAACGACAAATATGAAATATTTGATTCCCAAAATGTAGATCAAAATATTTCTTATGAATCTCTTTGCTAATCTATCACTAATCTATGATTTAGACTTGATTTGGAGGAGAAAAGAGAAGGTTTTGGATGGAGAATGAGTTAGTAGAGGGCTTAGATCTATTTGGGAGATGGTAAAAGTGAATTGTGGATGATGGTTAAGCCCAATAAGATCTCCAAAACCGAAATGGGTTAGTGGACCTGCCCCCATACTCACTAATTACCCACTAAGCTGCTTTAGAAACAGCCAATCTTAAAACAGCCATATCTCCTTGTCAAAAAGTCGAAATCGCTATTATGACCACTTTACGGAAAGGGAACCATCATATCAATAGAAGTGGTCTCAGATGCTAATTCAGCTTTTGTCAAAAGTTATAGCTGTTACAAGTTTTCAGGGGTAAAATCGTTTGGAAATTTATAAAGATTGGAAATGTCACTAATAGACATTTCCTAAAGTTATAGAATCATATAACCTCTATGAATTTAAAAATAACAGTATACGATCCTTTGATATGTAAAATAAAAGTCATTATACTCTCCCCCTTTAGGGATTTTGAGGAATTTTGCACCCAAAATCCCTAATATAAACAAGGTAAAGTCAAATATAGCTACCCCGCATGCCTATCTCCACGAGGAAACATATCAAACATCAAACATGCATAAAAAGCAGTAAATGATATTATTCCTAACCTAGCATGCAAGATACTAAAACCCTTTATGATGAAAAGGAAAGTAAATTTGATAAACAAAAGTCTCACCAAGTGAAGTGCTTCGGATAGGCGGTCCTCATGCTCTCCTTGGTCTCCCAAGTACAATTTTCTTCGCTCTCACTCTACCGAACCTTCTTCGGCTCTACCTTCTTCCTCCTAAGTTGCTTCTATCACATCCGACTATACAAATATGCCTATGAAATCTCGATGCTCCTGGTTCCATCTCGATATAAGCTAATTTAGTTCAACTATCATGCCTGCGCCGTGCATAAAATTATGCAAGTGAGATACATGGAACACGTTGTGCATGCCCGCCATCTTCTGAGGTAACTCGACTCTATATGCTAGATTCTCAACCCTATCTAGTATTGCAAAAGGACCCACGATTCTTGGTGCCAACTTCCCCTTAGTATTGAACCGAACAACATTCTTTAGCAGAGAGATCTTGAAAAATAACATATTGCCAATGGAGAACTCTAAGTCATGTCTTCTTATATCAACATTGCTCTTTGTCTATCTAGAGTAGCTTTCATTCATTGTCTAATGATCTCGATCTTCTTCAAAGTCTCTTTAATCATATCTGATCTACGCATCAGTTTCTTGCCCGCTTTCGACCAACATGAAGAAGTGTTGCATGGTCAGCATATAATGCCTCAAATGGTGCCATACTAATGCTGGACTAATAAATGTTGTTGTATGCGAACTCTACTAAGTGTAGATGATCGTCTCATGAGAAACCATAATTGAAAATGCAAGCTCGTAAGAGATCCTCCAGGATCTGATTCACTTTTCGATCTGCCCATTCATTTGTGGGTGATAAACTGTGATGAGATGTAGCTCCATCCCAAATGCCTTTTGCAATCTCTTCCAAAACCCACTAATGAACAAATGGTCTTGGTCGCTCACAATGCTTTCCAACATACCATGCAATTGTATCACCCACTTCACCTTCAACTCGGCCAGTTTGGATGCCATTCTACTTGACTTATGTGGTATAAATCTAATAGTCTTCGTCAATCTATCAATTATGACCCAAATGCTAACGTACCCTCCCTTGGTCCTTGGCAATTCATCGATGAAGTCTATAGAAACTTATTCACATTTCTACTCGGGAATCTCGAGCGGTTGCAGCAAAACACTCGGCTTTTTATGCTTTGCCTTTATCGACTGACAGTTCATGCTCTTTGAGATAAATGTCGTAATGTCCTTTGTCATCCCTTCTTAATAAAATGTCTGTGTCTTATCTCGATACATTTAATTTCCATTAGGATATATGGTCAATCTCAAATGGTAGCACTTGCATAGCACTCATCCCTCAACACATCGACATCAGGAACAAACAACTCCTATCCTTACGGAGCCAACTATCACGTTCGATCCCATACCATACTTCTTCATCTTCTCAGACTCCACTTGCTCCTCTATCTTCACCATGATCTCTGCTAGGCTAGCCTTTCACCTCTGACTAATACTGATCCGCTCTATCAGAGTGGGTCTGATCGTCAAGCCAGCTAACACTTTCGACTCTAGCTCACATCGAGGTCTAAAATCATAGCCAGTGATAAACTCTAATTGCTTCCACTCTAGGGACATTGCTACAAAGCTAGCATGTTTTCTATTTAGTGCATCAATGACCACATTTCCCTTACCATGCGTATAGATAATGTAAAAGTCATAGGTTGCCAGGAACTCAAACCATCGCTACCGATGAAGGTTAAGATCCTTCAAGGAGAATAGATATTCACCGACTTGTGGTCCATATACATCTCGTACCTCTTCCTAAGCAAATAATGCCTCCATTTATTCAAAGAAAATACTATCTCTACCAACTCTAAAACACGAGTCATGTACTTCCTCTCGTGTGGTTTCGGTTATCGATGGGTGTAGGCGATAGCCTTCCCCCTCTACATCAATATCGCACCAAGTCTAGTACCATAGGCATTTTTGTATACTACCAGGTCCTCATTCTCACTTGGAATGACTAACACCAGTGCACTTTCTCCTTTGGACTCATGAATGAATTCTCGCACCTCGTGTCCCAAATAAAAGTCTGATTTTTCATCATAAGTTAGTTAATGATGCTGCTACCTTAGAGAAGTCCTTGTTGAAGCGTATATAATATTCCGCTAGTCTGAGGAAACTTCTCACGTCTGTAGTGGCCTTAGGTTAATCCCAGCCCTATATTTCTGCCATTTTCGCATGATCTACAACAATACTCTACTAAAAAATAACGTGATCCAAAAATCGCACTTCCCTCCTTCATAAATGACACTTCGAAAACTTTTCCTTTCATCGGTGCTTCCTAAATACCTCGAGCACAATCCTCAAATGCTTTTTATGTTCTTCCTTTATCCACAAATAAACAAGGATATCAAGCATGAACACAAGTACAAACTTATTTCGTCAATCCCTAATAATAGTTCATAAGATCAATAAAGAAGCTGGTGCATTGTTTAGCCCGAATGGCATAACAAACCACTCATAAAATTTAAATGGCGTACAAAGTGTTATAATCAACACACTCTCCTTCGCTCCTCTTAGTTGATGAAACCCCATCGCAAGGTCCAATTGAGAGAACACTCTAGCACCATGGAGCTGATCGAACAAGACATAAATATGCGGGAGTGGATACCAATTCTTCTTTGTCACCTTATTCAGGTCACGATAATCTACATAAAATCTTAGAGAGCTATCCGCCTTAGTGGAAAACACTACAGGTGTGCCCTACTCAGATATACTCCTACAAATAAACCCTGGCCTCAACAGGTCATTCACTTCCAACTCTTTCTGCTCTTTGAGTGCCATACACCTCAAGGGCACAACTATTGGACTAACATCCTTTACTACGTCTATGTGAAGCTCAATCTCTCGGTATGGCGGAAATCCAGTCACCTCCTCAAACATGTCCAGGTACTCTCTCACTATGGGCATAAGTGAAAAATCATCATATGAAATCTGAAGCAAATATAGAAATCTAACCATAACTCCATCCTCTAGCAGGCAGCCAATCACTACCGTCTAGCCCTCTACAGCCACAACCGTCACCAACAACCTCTCGCAATCCAGTATTACCATAGTATAAATAATAGAAGATTAGAAATCCTCGTCTGGAAATAATAGAAGTCCTGAAACCTAGATCTGGGTGTTGATAAGTTTTATCCAAAAGTTAATAGCAGAAGACCATAGACCTGATTCAGGTATAAGTAAGATAGATCCAGAAATTAATAGAAGACTAGAAGTCCATAATAGAGGTCTTAATAGCAACAGTCCTAAAACCCAGATCCAGGCATTAATGAGTGAAGTCCAAAAATTAATAGTAAAAGACATGAAACCTAGATTCGGCTATTGATAAGTGAAGACCAAAAATTATTAGTAAAAGACCTGAAACCCAGATTCAAACATTAAGAAGTGAAGTCCAGAAATCATCCTTTAGAAATTAGCCAACAGTTGTAAGCTCTTATCTGAACCTTTTGTTCTACACCACTTTTAATTGTTCAATAGTTTTGCTTCATGTCGCTTCTTCTAGTTCTTGATTCTTTTGACATGTGCCACCTTATAGATTTTGTATGTTGTCATTGTTTGGTGTGCCAGTTCTCTGGCTTGGACATCTTAGTCCATTGTTTTTCGGTGCACTTGGCCAGCTTATCTACAAGTAGGACCCACAAACTGACCTGACCTCCCTCTAGGAGGCGCTCCAGCCAGGCTTTATAAGCGGGACTGAAGGCTTGTTCGATGCTTGACCAGGCAATAGCATGGCAGGATCAAGGGTTTACTCCGTCCTCCCTCTAGGAGGTACTCCAGCCTAGCCTTAGGCAAGGCTGAAGAATGGTCGGTGCCATGATTTGGCCATAGCATAAAACATTCAAGGGATTACTCTGTCCCCCCTCCAGCTGGCGCTTTGATCTGGCCACAGAGTGGCGCGATCAAGGGCTTGTATATACTTTAACATAGCTATAGTGTGGCATGAACAAAGGATTACTCTGTCCTCTCTCCAGGAGGTGCTTTGACTTGGCCATCTTGGCGCAGACAAAAGTTTACGATCGTTTAAGGTATTTTCAAATTTAAGGAGAATTCTACTCATGACCATGTAGACTTTCTTAAAAAAGAGACACCTTTTTCATCCAATGTTGGAAAATATGGTGGCAAATGTGTAGGATCTAGATTGACCCTAGAAGGGGGGGGGGTGTGAATAGGGTTATAGCAAATTTTCTCGAATTAAACACAAAAACAAACTGCAGAGAGATAAATATGTTGAAAAGTAAATCACACACAAAATTTACCCAGCTTCGGCAACCCCTGCCTACTGCTGCATTCCCAGATTTCTATTAGAATTAAATAGTCTCCCGCTTACAAACACTCTAACAGACTCGCACACCCTGCTACCGCCTATAGAGTTTTGCAAACTCGCACACCCTGCTTACTGAACTAATTCTAACCAGACAATCTGACACCACCTACAACCTAGGTGATGATTTACCAAGAATTGAACCTTAAACGAAAAATTAAAACAAACTTAAAAACTATTTAAAAACTAAAACCCTATTTGAAGTAAAAACTAAAGCCCTCTTTTAAAAACAAGGCCGGCCCATTTGTTTTGCCCATTCCCTTTTCTTTTGGCTCGTTCCTTTTGATAATGGCGGCTCAATTCGATCTGAATTAGGGCTTTTGTTCCCTTGCGAAAATTAGGGCTTTCTTCAAATTTGATTCTCTGGTCTATGTTGCTCTTGCTCGCTGCTTCTCTGATGATTGGCGGCTTGCTTTACTTGAGGTTGTTCGCAGCTGCTCCTATTTGATCGAGTTCACTGTTTGCTTCGGTATGTAATTTCCTTGTTTGTGCTTTTCTGATTTTCGTACTCGAATTCGATGATTATTGCCAATGATGATCGTGGGTTTATATATGGATTTCGATTTCCTATAATACGTTCGTCTGATTTGTCACTTTCCTAATTTTCGCTTTCCTGATATAGTTTCGACTTAATGCGCACGGCTTCTATTCTATAGCGTTCGATTTTCCCTTGGTTCATACGGCAAAGAACTTTCCTCTTTTATTTGTTTTGACTTTTTCAAAAATTGCACACACTTGATGATCGCACGTCTGCATTGTTCGACTTCGAACATCCCTGTAGCATTGATTTACACAGCATTGACTTCTTTGGCACTTGATTGCCGCTGCTTCGACTCCGATCATTTTTCTGTTGACTGACATTGATACTGCCATATTGATGCCTCTGTTGTTTGCATTCACTTCATTCATTTGTACCAGTTCTCGTCCAGGCTTGAGTTTTGCATTGGTTTCACTGGTGCATTTTTTATTATCACTGAAGTAGTCATTCTTCGAGACAGTTTGCATTTCATTGATGTAACAATATTGCCATATTGTTGCGATCTTGAGTCTTGTTTCATGCATCACTGTATATCCATATTTTCATTGTGTGTCTGTTGCATTTTGGTCTTGCATTTGGTCTGCACTTGCATACTCACTTTGGTTTCATGATGTACTTGCTGCCTGGATTGTGTGTTTGAACTTGTAATCTTGATGATGTTTATGTGTTTGGTCACTGATGCATGCATGAACTGGTCATTGAAGTTTGTTGTGTCACTTGTGCATTGTTGTACTTGGTGGTCGTATCTTGGTTTGTGTTGTTTCTTTGACCTTGTAGTTGTTCAATTGTCTTCCGTTCACCTGCATGTGGTTGGTTGTTTGCATTCATGAATTTTTATGACTTAACTCCAGTAGTTGTACTCATGTACACTGCATTGTGGTCTTGTAGCAGTTGCTATGCCTTTGTGCATTGTGTTCATTTGAGTTGGGCATTGTTTTGTCTTTGATCTTTCTGAAGCTCGAGTTGCACACTGCTGTGTTCATCTTTTAACTTCCTACTGAACTTGGTTGTGCTTCAAATGCACTTTCTTTGTTTTAATCAGATTTGCATTATATTGTACCTGTACTTGCATTTTTATAACCTGGTTCTTCTGGAGTTTCAGGTTGTACATCTGTTTCATCTATCACTTAGGTATTGTTGCCTTATAGTTGCATCACTGTATGTAGCTCATTGAAGTGTTCTCTTTGCGTTGCAGTGTTTCATTTCTGGTTGTTGACTCGACTTGATGCTGTAGTCTTCCTTGTTGAGTTCCTGTAGTTGCATTCACTTCATGTTTGCATTGCTGTTCACCTCACTTGAGTCTGTTGTGAGCAATTTGTAGTTGCATTCATGTTGTTGTCTGGACATTTGCCTAAGCCTCTGGTTGGTGCATTGCCACACTGAACTTGATTCACTTCATGTTGATTTTTGAAATTTCACATGAGTTGAATCCAGTTTCAAAAACTCGGGTTTGACCTTGTGCTTGTGACGTGATTTTAAATATATTGCACGTGAGTTGAACCCGGCTTTTCATTTGGGTTTGACCTGTGCTCACCTGTCCCTGTAGCATTATCAAGTGTATATCGGTGTGCACGGCCTTGTGGCATGTACAGTGATACACTGTGCATGTCACATTGTTCGTGTATGATGAATTCAAATGTACATGATGATGACGAACAACACAAATAACTGAGGCAAATAATACTTTCAAAAATCCATATTTTATTTTATATTGCAAAAATATTTCTTTTTCAATTTTACTGCGTTAGTGAATATTTTTGCAGATTGCTCAGATGCTGGATTCTAACTGGAATGAAGTTGAAGATAAACTACGAGTGTGAGTGATATGTAGCGAGAAATTTATGTAAATCAAAATTGTATTTGTATAGTGAGAGCTTGAATTTGTACTATTCAAAAATGTAATAAATATTTGTTTGAATAAAATTTCTGTTGAATTCAAATTCTGTGTATTTAATTTTATTCAGCAAATATTTATTTAATCTATGAAAAATAAAATAGTAGATTAACAAATACCTTTAAACGAATGTATATATGTTTATTATCATCAAACAAAAATCATATAAGCGCATATTCATACAATCTCCTCCTTTTGATGATAATAAATATATATTTAAGCTTTTGATTGTGTTAAATGTATTTGATCAATGATATACTCTAATTGCTCCCCCTATTTAAATGCTTCCTCTCTACACGATGCTCCCCCTACATATTTGCATACAAATAGAAATATACAAATGAATATATATATATATATATGCAAATGGAAAATTATTTGACTTTTGCTTGATTTTATTTGACAAAATCTTAACTTTTCTCTCCCCCTTTTGTTATCAGCAAAAGAATGATAGTGCTAGAGAAAATGGAGATAAAGTGATCAATATTAATCCAACATTAAAACTCAATTTGAATATAAATATTAAACTTCAATAAAAAATCAAACAAAAATCATAACTACCCTTGTTAGGCGCATATTCCACTTTTAGAATGAATGGAAAGGGTGTTCTAATAAAATCATACAGTTGTATCTACTTGTGGTACATTTATATCAGGAATTTGAATATCTACTAATCATGCATAACCGTTAGGACTTGATTAGTAGTATTCCAATTTAAATTTAAAAAATGAAATCAAGTATCTTCTAACCACGCATGACCGTGATGACTTTTAAATGGGATTAGAATCAACTTGTCTATTTAATCAATTAATTTTGATATGCGTTCCATACATGCATAACCGTAAGGACTTTTAAATGAGCATGGAAGCACATAATCAAAAATCCAAGTAATTCACCCATGCATAACAGTGAGGACTTTTAAATGAGAGTGAATACTTTGGATATTTATTTATTTTTACAAAAAAATATGAAATGAAAAACAAATGATCCCTGATTATAGTAACACATATCGACAAACTATATTTAAGTTTTGATAAACAATGGTCGATAGAAATATGATAGATATAGAAATGGTCATTGAATCTTTACCCAACAAAAAGTTTTATAACTCTTGCTTGAATTCCTAAAGAAATTTTTCTAAAATATACTCTCTTGAGTAATGTATGTTAAATATCAACACTTATCACCTTCTCAATCACTATTTATCTTTTTGATAATTAGTAGGGAGTCGGATTAGTAAAAATTTGTCATTTAAAATCAAATAAAAATGACTAATCTGAAAATATGGTCAGAAATGATTTTCTCGAGGGGGTTATATGAGAAAATTTTCTGCTATTTGAAAATTATTTGAAATGAAAAATATGCAGATATTTTCTTTGAAAAACGATGCAGTTACTAAATGTCTCAAGAATCACGTTCAACTAGTAATTTTTCTATCAACTAGATTACCAGTATGATCTGCATCTGAGTTTCTCTTTCACTCCAAAATATCACTAACTAAATTTGATAGACCAAACCATGAAGAGTGCACAAAAACTCAAACTCAACTTTTTACAGCATTCTTGAATTTGAATTGAAGTCGTGTAAATAATCAGAAACTGTGAATATAAAGTTAGCCGAATTATGACCAAATGTATTATCATCCAACAAAACACTATGTTTTATCCAAACGCATATGTATGAAGTAATTCAAATAATAGTGTTCTTGGCATAAATATAATTGACCAACTATGTTGAACAAGTCAAAATCAAAAAACATCTTCTTTACAACATCTTAATATTGGTTGATTTCATTCAGAATACGGTGCAAATTATCACATTTAATATATTGATCAAATAAATATACCTTCACCTTTTTTACCTTTACGATAATTTTTGGTGGTTGCCTATTGTGATTCTGTCACCTTTGTACTAGGCTAAGGAACTTTGCTTTGTTGCCCGTTGTGTTTCTGGAACAGCCAGAATTCAGAGAACGCTGTTGTTGTTTCTTAGCCTGCCACCATACCTACGCAATGAAAGATTTTTGTGACCTATTTATTTTTATAGGTCCATGATTGTTAGTGGCTGAAGCATTGTGAATAAATAATCCCTTTGGAACCCAAACTTGTTTAGTCCTTTTATTCTTGTTCCAATAGACATGAAATTTGTTTGTAGAATTCTTAGGAACCCAAACTTGTATAAATTTTGTGTTCTTGTTCCTATGACTACAGTTTTCAACACGATGTCCAATTATTTCACATTTATCAAAGACACTCTTACCTTTTGCATTATCATTAACTTGTGTTTTCCCAAAACCTAGTCCTTTTCTGTTGTTAGCAAAAATTTGATTTCCCAATAACATGTTGAATGATTTTTCTCCTCTTGAAAAGTTATTCAGAGATTTCTCAAGATTTTGGAATTTGGTTTTTAGTGTTGTGTTTTCAATTACAAGTGAGGTGCATCTATTTATAAAATCCTTTTTCCTAGTGTCAATGGTTTCCTTAAGAGTCAAGTTTTCTTTTTCAAGATTCTCAAAGCTATTCTTAAGTCTTGATAATTCTGAATCTAAAATTTTACATTTTTACAGTGTAGGTTTTGAATATTTTCAAGTTCAGTTTCTAACCTAAAATTTTCACGAGCAAGTTCTCTCCTATCAGATTTCAGTTTTTCAATTTTAGATTCAAGAGTATCAACTTCTTTAGTAAGATCAACACATAAAAACAAGTTCTTTATAAGAATAGTCACCTACCTCACTAGATTCCTCTGAGCTTGCTTCTGAATCTGATTTTTCCACAAGACACAAGTTAGCCTCCTCTGAGCTATTATTCGAAACTTCCTCTCCTTCTTCATCATCCCAAGTCACTGAAAGGCCTTCTTCTTCGATTCGGAGTTGTTGCGTTCCTCCTTTGCTTTTAGCTCAAGCTCATATGTCATCAAGTTGCCGATCAACTCCTCCATGCTTAGTTTACTCAGATCTTTCGATTCTTGTATTGCCGTGACTTTTTCCTCAAAGTTCATTGGTAAAACTCGTAGCACCTTCCTCACAAGCTCTACCTCAGTGGATACCTTCCCAAGCGCTCTAGCGTTGTACACCAAAGTTGAAAAGCGTCCAAACATGTCATTTATGCTCTTGCCTTTGTCCATCACAAAGTTCTCGTATTCATTGCTGAATAGGGCTAGACGAGACTCCTTGACTTGAGAAGTTCCTTCATGTGTCACCTCCAAGGTATGCCAAATTTCCTGTGCAGTTTTACAATGAGAAATTCTATTAAATTCAGTCTTATCAAGAGCACAAATCAAAGCATTCATGGCTTTAGCATTTGTAGTTTTTAATTTCTTATCGTTAGCATCCCACCTATCCTTAGGTTTAGGAATCTCAGTATCACCAACAGTTATAGTGGGAGATTTGTAGCCAGTTTCAATAATGTCCCAAACATCATAATCAACAGAACTAAGATAAATACCCATCCTAACTTTCCAATAAGCATAATCATTCCCATTAAACATGGGTGGCCTAGCAATAGATTGCCCTCAGAAAAAGCATTATTTGGTAGATTCATGACTCTAGAGTTAAAGAAAAATACCGTGCTCTGATACCACTTGTAGGATCTAGATTAACCCTAGAGGGGGGGGTGAATAGGCTTATAGCAAATTTTCTCGAATTAAACACACAAAAAAACTGCAGAGAGATAAATATGCTGAAAAGTAAATCACACACAAAATTTACCCAGTTTCGGCAACCCCTGCCTACTGCTGCATTCCCAGATTTCTATTAGAATTAAACAGTCTCCCGCTTACAAACACTCTAACAGACTCGCACATCCTACTACCGCCTATAGAGTTTTGCAAACTCGCACACCCTGCTTACTGAACTAATTCTAACTAGACAATCTGGCACTACCTACAACCTAGGTGGTGATTTACCAAGAATTGAACCTTAAACGAAAAATTAAAACAAACTTAAAAACTATTTAAAAACTAAAACCCTATTTGAAATAAAAACTAAAGCCCTCTTTTAAAAACAAGGTCGACCTATTTGTTTTGCCCGTTCCTTTTACTTTTGGCTCGTTCCTTTTGATAATGGCGGCTCAATTCGATCTGAATTAGGGCTTTTGTTCCCTTGTGAAAGTTAGGGCTTTCTTCAAATTCGATTCTCTGGTCTGTGTTGCTCTTGCTCGCTGCTTCTCTGATGATTGGCGGCTTGCTTTACTTGAGGTTGTTCGCAACTGCTCCTATTTGATCGAGTTCACTGTTTGCTTCGGTATGTAATTTCCTTGTTTGTGCTTTTCTGATTTTCGTACTCGAACTCGATGATTATTGCCAATGATGATCGTGGGTTTATATATGGATTTCGATTTCCTATAATACGTTCGTCTGATTTGTCACTTTCCTAATTTTCGCTTTCCTGATATAGTTTCGACTTGATGCGCACGGCTTCTATTCTGTAGCGTTCGATTTTCACTTGGTTCATACGGCAAAGAACTTTCCTCTTTTATTTTTTTTGACTTTTTCAAAAATTGCACACACTTGATTATCGTACGTCTGCATTGTTCGACTTCGAACATCCCTGTAGCATTGATTTACACGGCATTGACTTCTTTGGCACTTGATTGCCATTGCTTCGGCTCCGATCATTTTTCTGTTGACTGACATTGATACTGCCATATTGATGCCTCTGTTGTTTGCATTCACTTCATTCATTTGTATCAGTTCTCGACCAGGATTGAGTTTTGCATTGGTTTCACTGGTGCATTTTTGATTATCACTGAAGTAGTCATTCTTCGAGACAGTTTGCATTTCACTGATGTAACAATATTGCCATATTGTTGCGGTCTTGAGTCTTGTTTCATGCATCACTGTATATCCATATTTTCATTGTGTGTCTGTTGCACTTTGGTCTTGCATTTGGTCTGCACTTGCATACTCACTTTGGTTTCATGATGTACTTGCTGCCTGGATTGTGTATTTGGACTTGTACTCTTGATGATGTTTATGTGTTTGGTCACTAATGCATGCATGAACTGGTCATTGAAGTTTGTTGTGTCACTTGTGCATTGTTGTACTTGGTGGTCGTAGCTTGGTTTGTGTTGTTTCTCTGACCTTGTAGTTGTTCAATTGTCTTCTGTTCACCTGCATGTAGTTGGTTGTTTGCATTCATGAATTTTTCTGACTTGACTCCAATAGTTGTACTCATGTACACTGCATTGTGGTCTTGTGGCAGTTGCTATGCCTTTGTGCATTGTGTTCATTTGAGTTGGGCATTGTTTTGTCTCTGATCTTTCTGAAGCTCGAGTTGCACACTGCTGTGTTCATCTTTTAACTTCCTACTGAACTTGGTTGTGCTTCAAATGCACTTTCTTTGTTTTAATTAGATCTGCATTATATTGTACCTGTACTTGCATTTTTATAACCTGGTTCTTCTGGAGTTTCAGGTTGTACATCTGTTTCATCTATCACTTTGGTATTGTTGCCTTATAGTTGCATCACTGTATGTAGCTCATTGAAGTGTTCTCTTTGAGTTGCAGTGTTTCATTTCTGGTTGTTGACTCGACTTGATGCTGTAGTCTTCCTTGTTGAGTTCCTGTAGTTGCATTCACTTCATGTTTGCATTGTTGTTCACCTCACTTGAGTCTGTTGTGAGCAGTTTGTAGTTGCATTCATGTTTTTGTCTAGACATTTTCCTGAGTCTCTGGTTGGTGCATTGCCACACTGAACTTGATTCACTTCATGTTGATTTTTTAAATTTCACTTGACTTGAATCCAGTTTCAAAAACTCGGGTTTGACCTTGTGCTTGTGACGTGATTTTAAATATATTGCACGTGAGTTGAACCCGCTTTTCATTTGGGTTTGACCTGTGCTCACCTGTCCCTGTAGCATTATCAAGTGTATATCGGTGTGCACGGCCTTGTGGCATGTACAGTGATACACTGTGCATGTCACATTGTTCGTGTATGATGAATTCAAATGTACATGATGATGACGAACTACCCAAATAACTGAGGCAAATAATACTTTCAAAAATCCATATTTTATTTTATATTGAAAAAATATTTCTTTTTCAATTTTACTGCGTTAGTGAATATTTTTGCAGATTGCTCAGATGCTGGATTCTAACTGGAATGAAGTTGAAGATAAACTACGAATGTGAGTGATATGTAGTGAGAAATTTATGTAAATCGAAATTGTATTTGTATAGTGAGAGCTTGAATTTGTACTATTCAAAAATGTTTTGAATAAAATTTCTGTTGAATTCAAATTCTGTGTATTTAATTTTATTCAGCAAATATTTATTTAATCTATGAAAAATAAAATAGTACATTAACAAATACATTTAAACAAATGTATATATGTTTATTATCATCAAACAAAAATCATATAAGCGCTTATTCATACAAAATGTTCCGCGTTCCATGTCCTAGGAACTATATTGCCATCTAGTTGACATAATTTGTTAGCTCTTGGAGGAATTACTTTGCACACAATTAGAGGACCCTCCCAGTTTGGTCCCAGTGGTCCATCTGCTGGATTTCTAGTGTTTTCCATCACTCTTCGGAGCACTAGATCTCCTTTTTGAAATGATCTTGCCTTTACTTTCGAGTTGTAGTATTTTGAGACACTTCATTGATATTCAGCAATTTGAATGGCTACTTCATCTCTTGGCCCATGTATTAAATCCAATGATTCTTTTTCAACTCTTAGTTTGGATCGAACACATATGCAATTCTTCAATGTGAAGCTATTTCTATTTCAACCGGCAATACTGCTTCATAGCCATATGTTAGAGAATAATGGGTGTGACCTGTAGTAGTTTTGGTGGACATACGATATGCCCAGAGTGCAAGCGGTAATTCTTTCGCCCAATTTCCTTTGGCCTTGTTCAATCTTTTTTCAGGATGGTCTTAATAGTCTTGTTGGCCTCTTTGACCACTCCATTAGCCTTTGGATGTGCTACGGAAGAAAAGCTTTTGATAATTCTGTTCTTATGGTAAAATTGAGAAAATTTTTCACTTTCAATTTGTATTCCATTATCAGATATTATTTTGTAAGGGACCCCAAATCTAGTGATAATGTTGTTAATAATGAATCTAAGCACTTTTGCAGAAGTGATTTTGGGGAGTGGCTCTAATTCTACCTACTTAGTAAAGTAATCAATGGCCACTACAATATACTTTGCTCCTCCATTGGAAATTGGCAACGGTCTGATCAAATCGAATCCCCATAAATCAAAGGGCCATGGACTAGAGATCACAGTTAATTGGTTTGGTGGTGAATTGGGGATCTTTGAGTATTTTTGACACCCTTCACATTTCTTTACGTGTTCAATAGCTTGGCTAGCATTTTGAGGCTAATAGAAACCTTGTCTCATTATTTCCTTAGCCAACTTTATCCCATTAGTATATCTCCAGAAAACACTGAATGCAATTCTTTTTAGTAATTTCAACCCATCTTCTAGATTCACACATCTTAAGTAAGGAAGAGCATATCCTTTCTTATAAAGAATCCTATCCATCATAGTAAAGGTCGAAGCCTATCATTTGATTCTCCTAGCTTCCATTTTATTAGATGACAATATCCTATTGGTAAGATATTATTCAATAGGCATCATCTAAGTATTACTGTAACAGTTATCCCCCTTAGATGATTGGGTCTTCATATGGAATTTCTTCACCAATTTCTCTTTCTTCTCTTTCTTGTGTCATGGCTTGGAATCTAGTTAAAACTAATAGTCTTTCCCTGATTCGAGCATTTTCTCTTCAATACTGAGATTTTCCTGATATCCTACTAGTACGGTACAGGTTTCTGGTGCTCCTCTTGAACTAGCCAATTTTGCTAATGAATCTGCTTACGTGCTATCTCCTCTTGGGACTTGGTGTATAGAAATTTTTTCAAATAAAGTAAGCATTTTCAACACCTTCTTAACATATAGGGATAGTCTGGTATACCTTCTTTATCCGATTTACCATCAGCTGAGAGTCGCTAAAGATTTGAATTCGTGGGATTTTAAATTGTAAGGCCAGAATTAATCCCATAACCATAGATTCATATTCGGCTACGTTGTTTGTTGTAGGAAATTTTAGCTTCATTGCATAGTGTAGACGGTGTCCATCTGGTGTAATTATAACATATCCTACTCCGACTTCCTGCTCGTTTGATGCCATATCCACAAATAGTTGTCACACGGGCCTTTGATCTTTCTCTTTCTCTGACTATTCTTTAACAAAGTTTCTACACTCATTGATAAATTTCGCTAATGCTTGACCTTTGATTGCTGCTCGTGCCTAAAATTCACTGTCACGTTGGCTAAGTTCAATTCTCCATTTTACTGGCCTACCCGGAGTCTCAAGCTCACAAAAAACCTGCTTTAGTGGAAAGTTAGTTAATACTCTGATTGGATATGCTTGGAAGTACGCTATGAGTTTCTATGCTGTGAGTATCAAATAGTGAGCCAAAATTTCTATGACTGGATATCGAACCTCGGCATCCTTCAATCGTACGCTCACATAGTAAATGAGAAGTTGGGTTTCATTTTCTTCTCTAATAAGAACCGAACTAATTATGTGTTCTGAAACTGCCATATATAAGTATAAGCTTTCTCCATCTTTGGGGCCGGATAATATTGGTGGCCTTTCTAAATGATTTTTTATTTCTTGGAAGGCTTTCTTACAATCTTCTCCCTACTTAAAGTTCTTTCTTTTCTTAACTACATTGAATAATTTAATTCGTTTATCGGTTGCCTTGGAGATAAATCTGCTCAAGGATGCAATTCTACCATTCAAACTCATTACATCTTTGCTGGTTTTGGGCTCGACCATGTCTTTAATAGCTTAAAACTGGTCAGGACCGGCTACAATCCCTTGTGCACTAACAATATAACCTAATAACTTTACGGATTGAACTTCGAAAGAACGTTTCTGAGGATTCAATTTCATCTGATACCTTCATAGCACTTTAAACCTTTCTTTAAGATCATTAAGGTGACTCTCAACTTCATGAGATTTTACTAGCATATCATCTACATGAACCTCCATATTTCATCCAATCTGTTCCTTGAACATTCTATTGAACAATCTTTGATAGGTGGCTCCTGCTTTATTTAGCCCGTAAGGCATTTCTTTATAACAGAAAGTTCCCAAATTGATAATGAAGCTTGTATGTTTTTCGTCTGGTATGAACATGGGTATTTGATTATATCCTGCATAAGCATCCATGAGAGATAATAGCTTGTGTCCACTAGTTGCATCAACTAATTGATCTATCCGAGGTAGCGAATAACTGTCTTTCGGGCATGCTTTATTTAGATCAGTGTAATCAATGCAGGTTCTACACTTGCCATTTAACTTCTTTACCAATACTAGGTTTGCTAGCCATTTAGGATAAAAAACTTTTCGAATGAATCCATTTTCAGGTAGCCTATTAACCTCTTCTTTCAGGATGTCAAATCGAACTTGTCAAATTTTCTCTTCTTTTGTAGACCGGTGTCACATTTGGATCAATATTTAGTGCATGGCACATAATTGATGGGTCAATCCTGACCATATCCGAATAGAACCACGCAAATATGTCTTTATTAGCTTTAATAATTTGAATTAAGTTTGCTTTCAAGTTGCTTTTTAACTCCTTTCCCACTCCGGCTATTTTAACGAGTCAATTGGATATATGCACATTTCCTCAAGATCCTCTATATGTTTTATCCACTTCGTTTCCCCATGGCAATCCAATTCTATGATGATCTCGCCTTCTTCTATGAAATTAGCATCGGTCCTCTTCTTCTTGTTCCTAGGCAGGATGTACCTTTCAAACAACACATCTATTCATTTTATTAGATCTCATTTTTGCTTCAAATATTAGATGTAAAAATCCATCATCCAAAAGCTGAAATATAGTAGAAGAATCATAATAAGAAGAGTACTCCCTTTTGTATTGATCAAGAGTTGCAAAATACATTTTGCGGGAGCTAAATTATTCTCCTCGAAAAGAAACCCAACCTCTTTTAGTCAAGAATTTTACCATCAGATATTTCTATGAGACAAAAGCATCCACCTCATCAAGCGTAGGACGACCAAAAAATGCATTATAATATGATGGCTGATTGATGATCACAAAGAGAGTCTCGAAAGTTCGGTAGCATGGCGGTATTCCCATCTGTATCATCAAATTTACTTGCCCTACCGAAGTTGAACCCTTATTATTGAACCCAAAGATAGGATCAACACTAGGCTCCGGCTTATCCTTAGGATGCCCATTTGATGTAAGGTGTGCTTGAAGATGACGTTAACTACACTTTCGGTATCTACTAGAATCTTGGATGCTGCAGAAAGCCTAATTTGAGCTGTGATCATAAGGGGGTCATTATGGGGATGATGAATTCCTTTCTCTGGCTCTTCTAGAGTAATGACAAGATTTGGCATATGTATATTAAGCCTTGGATTTTTGAATGGGGACTCCTCCTGGATAGAGAACACTTTTTCCTTAGCTTCCTTAATATATCTGTTTCTGGCTCATTTACTAGTTCCCGTCGGATGTGGTCCCTCGTGAATCACATCAGTCATATTCAAAATTGGACCCAAGCTTAATGGACCTTCATCTTCTAAGATATTCATAGCATTACTTGAGGGTTTTTGCGGTCGATCGTCGGTCCAGGGTAATTTTTGTTTATCTTGGACAAATTCTTTCAAGTGTCCTTCATGGATTGGCTTTTGAATAATTCTGACTGGCACTCGGCACTTGTCAGTCTTATGGCCATTCACCTTATGATGAGCACAATAGTCATCCCCCTTTCTTTTCTCAAGGTAGTTTCTTACCTTGAATGAAGTTGGAAAACTAACCTTCTCTTTAGTTGTGTCACAGATATAAGACAATGGCTTATTCAAAACAACTAATTTATTGTTAGGCTCTTCCCACCTTGACTTTTTATGTACTCGATAAAATCCAAATCTTCCACTCTCCTTTTTAGGGTTAGCTTTCTTTTTGGCATAATATAATCCATTCATTCGAATGAATTTGTCGGCTTGAAAGTGAAATCCTGTAAATCTTTACTTTCATGGACAAAGAGCTCTTTCCAAAATGGCGTGTTCTCTATCAATCCTGAATGCACCGCAATTATCTTATCTCTATCATTCATGTCTTTGGCTTTCAATTCTTTTGTATTGAACCTTCTGTGGTAATCACCCAATGATTCTCCCTGCCTTTGCTTGTTGTTTGCTAAAATAGTGTAGTCCACTATTGGATCCTTGCATATGCAGAATTGAGTGGAGAATTCATAGGAGAATTGTTTCCATGAGTAAATTAATTTCTCCTAATATTGACGGTACCATTTTGCGGCAGCCCCTTGAAGTGTTATTGGGAACAACTTGCATAGCTTTGCTCCAGAAGCAGTTTATAGATCCATTTTGCTAACGAAAGCCATCAGGTGGTCATTGGGATTAGTAATGTCGTGATATTTCATAGTTGGAATCTTAACATGAGATGGAATTACCGTTGACATGATTTCCTCAGTAAACGAAGATACTCATTTGTTGTCATTCACTTGCTCGTCTAGAGTTCTTTTACCTTTATCGTTTAGCATGTCTTTAATAGCCTTCTCCACCACGTCCTTCAAATAAGCTTTAGCATTATGATTTCTTTTTCGATATGGATTATATTCTTTTGAATTTGAGCTCCAGATTACTCCAAAGATTTATCCTGCATTCTACCTTGACGATCGGCTTTGGTTGCATGATATTCCTTCTTCTTCGATAAAGTTAAGTCGATCCTGCTCTTGCCTTCAATCGTATAAGCTTTCAAGTTCCTCCTTGTGGAGATTACTTCATCTCTTGTTATTAGTTTAGCAGTTTTAGAAGATTTTCGAGCAAGGGCTGCGTCTAGAAGCTCTTGCATTTCTAGTAGTCGTTGCTCTAAATGCCTTATCTTAGCTGCATTATCATCTGGTTGTGCTGGAGTTGATGGTTACCGTGGCACAACTCCTTCTAAGTTAAAGGTTGGAGTAATATTTTCCTCTAGAATTGTTATGTGTACCGCTTCCTCATCCAATCGACTAAGTCTTTTCGATTTCCTTTTCGTAGAACAAGTGAAACGTTCCATAATTAGTTTATAAGGAAACAAGATCGAAGGTTCGAGCCCTCCTTCTAGCAATGAAAATGTTAACAAAAAATCTTGTCAACACCTCAAAGCAAAGTTAAGGAAGTAAATGATCCCTTCGAAATCTCTTTCGAACTAGTTAGAGTATCTCGAGGTTATTACTCAATAGGTACAGTTGAGATCTAACTAAGTCAAAAGGTTCTTTATGTCTTTGAAAGGAGCCCCATCGAAGATGTTGATACTGTAGTCATGGGGAGGATTCTTTTGAAAGTAAAGATATGTTCCAAAGTATTTAAACACCTTTCAAAGGAGTCCTCATGAAGTGTTTAACTTCATTGACCACATGGTGTATCCCTTCGAAGGACTAGTTCCTTTCGAAAGGGCTCAGAACATAACATGTATATATTAAGTAAAAAGTGGATCCACTATGCCATGGAATCTTATTTTGGATAAACAACGTAAGTCCAATTAACTCAATAATATTGAAGAATCATCACAATGTCGCTTAGGCACCGCATGGGATTTGGACATCATAATAATATGCTTTAAAACCAAGATATCTAAATAAACTACATGGCGTAGCATATGCCAAATAAAGGTTAAGAAGATAAGTGTGCATTGCGTGCAATTGATCATTGGACAAGCTAATGGATGAAATGATCATCCTCATATTCAAAATCAATATTAGATCCATGCATCCTCTAATTTTTATTTCTCAAGAATGGATTACAAGTGGTAGAATTTTCCCATTTTGATCTAGCATTACAAGAATTTGATTTGGATAACAAATGAAAAAAAAGTCTAAGAATTCCAAAATCGGTCCCTAACTTGGACCCCTTGAACCGTATTTATAGATGCAGGTTGGATCCTTCCATGTCCATCCTTTCGAAGCTATCAAAATGTCTCTTTTCCGACCTTTCACACCATCCTTTCGCGTTTGTCCTCTTGCCTTTATGGCTTCAAAGCTGTAGGTTGGTATTTGGGTCTTTTTTTACGCTTGAACTTTCCTTTTTGTTACTATCAAAAGCATGAATATTGACCTGATACTTATCAATATGGCTTTCGAGTAATTCTAGAGCCTTTCGACGCCATCGAAAGGTAGCTTCTTCTGGTACCAAATGAACAAAGGTACCTCAATGCTCTGTGTAAGCATAAGTGGAAATACTTCTGACCTCTTCGAAACCCTCGCAACCTCTTTATTGTTGTTAATATCTGGTGCTAACAGGATGGAATGCTTTTTGAATGAGTGAAGAAGGGCATTTGGATGGTCTCGAATGGATTTAAATAGTGACAAAAGGATCATTGCGAAAGGTTAATTGTAATGGAGGAATCTTCTTAGTAGGCAGATGATGGTTGTGGAAGGTGGCTTTCAAAAGTACCCCTCGATTAGTGTGAAAGCTCATCCTTTGATTTTTTTGAAAGCAATACTAATCACGTGCAAAACCTCCCTAATACTTGTGGAAGGGTTCAACCGATTCAAAAGGCTAGTTTTTACTTTTGAAAGGGTTATTTTGATAGAATCTTCTTGTAATATCCCATATTTTAGTAAAATTATTTAGGATATTTAATTAGCTAAATAAAATAAAATAATGTGATGGTTAGGGATGTAAAAGTCCACAAATCCGTACTCCTTGAATAGACACTAATCTCCGTCGATTAACTCAAGATGAACGGAAATACGAACAATTAGGGTTTAAGAAAAAGAAAGAGGTAGAAGAAGAACAAAAGATAGAACAGAACAATATAAGAATCTAACAATCGCAGCGGAACAACATATAATATATAAATGAATAATCATTAAAACAAAAGAACTGTATATTTTATACATTACATCACATTACATTCATTATCAGAGTTTACAACAACAAACAGCGGAAAAGAAATACTATATACTTAGTAATATGCTACGCCATCCAGCTTGCCTCCAGATTTCTACAGCAACTCCCGAATCCAGAATGACCTGATAACCTAACTCTAGACTACCCGTGTGGAAACTGATGGGCACCCAGAGTTTAGGAAGGGAAACAATAAACTCCAGGTCAGTCATGTAACTGGTGTGAGAACTTAAAACAGTTATTCATCTTTGAAACAAAGAACATGATAATTTTAAAAAAGATTCGCAATGCTTTTTAGAAAATGAGACTACCATAAGGCCTCCCGCACGCACACACAATGCAAACGCAGAATCGAAGGAGATTTCTCCGTATGATAGTCAAAGATGCTTGATACGAATTAAAAAGAAACATTTGATATTATTACTAGTGCATAGTGTAGGAAAAATCATTTCGAAAGTAAAATATAAATCTTAGCCAGCATAGGCATTCCGCACTTATGCCCACTATAGCTACCATCCAAACAGTGGTGACCACCATAAGTGAATGATAGGTTCTACAACTAAAAACGTACAAGATCGTATTGTTTCTTTAGATTTCCAACGAATGGTCAGGTCAAGGACTTCCCATTGCCACATGGGTATGCCTCTGGAAAGACGACCCGAGAACCTAACCGAATCTTTGCCAACACAAGGTCGGGTTACCTTTCAAACTAGGTAACTACTGACACGAATATGTCATTCCCCGATCGTAACCGATCTATATCCGAGGATCCTCGATTCCAACAACCACAAAGCAATAAATTTGCAGCAACAACATAGGTTAAGTATCTGGGCTCATACCGTGATACCACCTCTATCCAGAAGGAATGACATACACTAACGGGGCGCTACCCCCTAATAACCTTGCCACATCCTTCCTGTTTTGACCATTTTCGGGGTGTGAGGTCCGATGAAGTCTCGTCCACAAAGCCACGCTTTATACAAAAGCTGTGCTTTGATCACATATGCTCAATCGCACTTCGTATGCCACATTACCAATTTGGGAATGTATCACTAGTAACCATCAACTACATAACCTATAAGGGTGTTAAGCTAAGAGAATAAATTCTCCGCCACCAACGTGAACATATTTGATAGAAACCAGCTTTACATCTCAAATTGTAACGTCACACACACCTCCATACTAGTCCGTTCCGGGATCAAACGGAACCAAAGGCACTTCCAAAGAAGTTCTTGCAATCCGGATATTCATTAATCATGACCGGACTTCCCATCACAAAGGGTAATAAATTTCTATATTGGAGATCAGCCGATGTAGAAACATTCGACGGTAATCCTTCCATTTTCACAAATATCCGGTCTTCAACACCGGTCATCAAATGCTATCCATAACGACGTATCACATATTCGGAATGGGTTATACGACCCCAAGGTCCTTTCCCGGCTAACCCGAATAGCGAGCGCTTATTTAAAAATAAGTGTGGCATTCAAATTCAAGCAAATCACAACAAATACCAATTTAAAGGTAAATATTGATAGTTGGTTATTTAACTATCAATAGAGATGCGCAACATCATCAGGTTCCAAATAATTTTCCAAATTATTTATTTTCCCTAAAATATCTTTACAAGATATATAATTTTCCACACTTAACCATTTGAAAACAAATTTTCAATCATTTTCCTTACGCGGAAATACTTTCATTTCAAAATGGTTCATTTAAACCAATTAAATAAATCCTTACCGATTTACTTTAAACTTACATTCCAAATCCGTAAATTTATTCCCACACTTCAAAAATAAATCAACGTTTATTTTTAAACAAATTTCCCTTTCTTTTATAAATTCCATAGTGAATTTACAATTCCAAAATATCTATGAATATACGATTTTCAAATCGATTTCTAATATTCATTTTCGATTTATCTTTAAAAGATAAAATATTAAAATATTCACTTCATATTGGAAAAACATTTCCATACTTATTCAATAATAAGTAATTCACAAATTCATTTATTTTCAACACTTTGAAAATATTCAATATACTTAAATCGAAATTAAGTATACATTTCATTCTTTAAGGAAAACATTCTCTTAAACACATTTATTTGGGCCAAACCGAATGTTATGTAAAACATCGTTACGACGACCCAAAATCACTAGTATAGGGATTTGAAATTTAGATAGATATATAAATTCCAATACTATACAAAACTTTTCCTTTCGGAAATCATTTACTATAACAATAGTGTTATAGTCCATCTTTTCCTTATTTCTCGAAAACGTCTATTTCAACAATAAATGTTGAAATCTATGGTTTCGATAGTTAATCATTTTAATACATCTTTAAAACAATTAACTTCATTTGATAATATTCATTTTCTCAAAACATATCCATTTTATTTAATAATATATTCACTGTCCAAAATCGTGAATATACTTCACTAACCAAATTCAATATTTTCTACACATTTTATTTCAAGGATAATTCGTTATCCGAAATCGTGAATATATCTCCTTTAATAACCTTGTATATTGAATTTATCAAATTCAATTGATTTCGGATTTATAAACAATGTTTATAAATTCCTTTTCTATTTATAAAACTTCAATTTAAAAAAAAATCCCTTTTTATAAATCAATTCAATTTATAACTCAACTTTATACCCAAAATCCGATTTACAAGTTAATTATTTATAAATCTTTTATTTTACAAAAGCTATTCATTTCATAACTTCACAATTTATAAATCTATAAATTTTATTCACTTGTGAAATCCATTTATACTTCATTTTAACACTTAATAAAACTCGTTTCACAATTCCTATATTTTTAATTTATAAATATTAATCTTAGAAATCTTTTATATAAACCGTTTATAATAATTCAATAAAAATCTCAATTTAAATAGACCAATCCTTTTAAAAATTTACAAAACGTTATTTAAAACTTATATAACTCCAAAATCATACTTAAGTACTATTTTCCAAAAATATAACTTTTATAACAATAAAATTATAATGTTTATTTATTCTAACAATTCAAAATTTAATAAAACGTATACTTTCAAAAATCACTTTAAAAATTCTTTTTAAAGTCAAAACCATTATTTTAAAACTTCAAAAATGGATCCGATGATGCAACCGCATCAAATAGTCAATCACGACAACAAAGACATCATATATCAGTATATGATAATCAACAAATATCAGAATATCTGTAAATAAATCAATATTGTTGAGGAATCCAATTGGATCCCTCCAACCTGTTTCCCTGCATCCAAAGATGTTAGCACAATACCAATTCCGTTGCAATACGGAATATCGCGGTATATGGAATTTATAAAATACTATCCGCTATTATGCGGCGTAATAGAGTCTCATCCGCTACATAATGCGGGAAAATCAACTCTAAGTACATATATAATACCAATTTTACTTTGCAGTGAAATTATCGCGGTATATGTTTTTAATAAATAACCCCCGCTTACTAACGGCGTATATGTCTATTTTAACAATCAACAATCATCATTCAAACATACAATCAAGAAATTTTAAATATAACTATTTAAAATTTAAATCGAAACTATTCGATTGAGTAAGAAGTTCTTACCTTGCTTTCAATTCAGTTTTCGCGTTTTATTTCGAATAAAATTAAACGCGCGTTTAATTTTACCTGAAATTCAAACTATCTCCAAACGACTCCACGACAGCTCCATTGCGTAGTGCTCGACAAAACGAAGCCAACGCAATTCGTTTCGTCCAAAACGGACCACGTATGAAAAAGTTATGCTTGTTTAAAGTTTACACGAATTATAAATATAATAAATTACAATTTCTTTTTTACTTTTACATCTAGGCCGTCCATCTCCTTGTGCTTCAGATCTAGCCGCCCCCCTTCCTTTCTTCCTCACGTTCATCCATCTAAGGTAAAACGCACGTACATAGGAACCCATGAAGCCGAAATTAGGTTTAAACATCACGGCCACCACACTCAACTTGAAGACGATCGGCCACCTCCATCGCGAAGCTTGCCACGAGCACTACACTCGGCTAGAGCACCATGAAGCTCAGCCCCATCATAGCCTCGAACGACGTGAAAAACGCAGCGACTTTGAACTGAAATTGCCGTCGATCCGTGGCTCCATTCCGATCTCCACCGTTGGTGCCCTCTACAACTTTGTAGTTGACGATTTTTTCTAATTGTTTGTAGGTTTGAAGATAATAGAGGAGGAAGTTTCGAAATTCTCGGCCATTAAAATCTAGGGCCGGCTGGAAGAAGAAGCAAGGGTTTTCTTTGCAAATAGAAGAGAGGCGGTCCTTTTATAGAAAATATACCGAAAATCACTATTCACTCAATTTTCTGAACTCCAAATCTCGCGCGGTGACCGACGTTTCTAGGGTTTAACCCGCGTCCCGGACACAATGGAATAGGTTTCGGAAGCCAATTCGATCATTTGTGTGAGTTACGGCAATAAACGATCGATTTTTAAATTAAACCGATTAAACGATTTTCTATGCGTTTTGGCTCGTCCCGGACAAACCGTAAATCCGATTGACACGAAATTTGAAACCATACAATAATATAACATTATGGATCCGATGAAACTAGTTTCATTGAAATCCGAGTATGTTTGAAAAATGGCTATTTTTACTCGTCAATTAAATATTAAAATATTCAATTTTCACAAATTAACTTTAAATTTGATTTTAAAAGTTCTATAACATCATTATAACTCCAATATGATATAATAAAATTTTAAAAATCAATTTCAATCATATTAAACCCAATTTTCAATTATTTCCGTAATTTCAACTATTAAATTATTGATTTAATTATCCAATTAAATCCAGATATTCGAAATAAAATTATTCGACTTATAAATTTCAATTATTAATATTTAAAATCAATTAATTATACAAATTTTAAATTGACAGAAATTCTGGGTCGTTACAAACTTTCCTCCCTTAAAAGAATTTTGTCCTCAAAATTACCAAGTAAGAAAAAGTTACATAATCCATTAACTTTCCAAAACAAACCATTCAAATTGGATCTTACAAATCTCTTAAGTGTTTAACTTTCTCAAAATTCATAGTTAAACTTCTTAAAAAATCTTCACTAAGTTTCCAAAATCCAAACTTAGTTTTCAAAAATTTCCCAATTTTCTCAAAAATATTCGAACCCCTTAAGTTTTCGAAAAAATTCGCCAGAGTCTCCTTTGCGCGGCTCGATCCAAAAAAATGACAGTATATATATATATATCACAAATATACATCTCATCAAGTGATGAGGCATCCCGCAGGGAAAAAAGTGTAAAAGTACGATATTTAATCCGAGATATGTACCTTATTTATTATTAGCGAGCATATACGGCTAATATAGCGCGAAAGCGAGCTCCAAATGCGAAGCAAGCGCAATCTGCACCTACTAAACACTTAACAAACAATGAGAATCATGCACATATGAAAATAGTATCAATATACATCATATAGCAACATAACAACTACATGTGCCAACATAGCAATGCATTCAATCAACAAATGCAACCATTAACAACTATCCGACCAATAAACATCCAACAATCAATGTCTATCCAAATCAATTCATAACCAAATCAATATTCTTTCATTTCTCGTTAATATTCAATGAATTGGTTTTTCATTTAATCACATTTGATTCATTTATATTGGATTTAATTAACATTCATTCGTTTCCAATTAGTTTACATTCATTAATTAAATTCAAGTTAGTTCACTTCCAAATCAAATTCAATTCTATTCAAATTCATTTTCTTCCAAGTTGGATTCAATTACTTTAGCTTCTAATTTTGCTAATTCAATTTCATTAATCACTTAATGAATCATACATATAATCAATTTATAATCATATAACAACCAATGTATATTCAACATAACCAAATTATTCAATTTACATTCAATTTGGTCCAACATTTTTACTTTTAGTTCCAATTAGTTTATATTAAATTGATTTTCATTCAATTATTCAACTTCCAATAACATTAGCTTTTAATGTATTAATACTTACATCCATTGTTTCTTATCAATTTATTTTACATTCGATTGATTAACATTCAATCCATTGGTTCAATTCAATTGCTAATTCTTTTAACAATATAATGTTGAATTTCATTTATATAACTCAAGTTCAATTCTTAATGACTTCACTTCATTAATTTACTTCGATACCAAAATCAACTTTATTCAACTTCACTTAAGTTATATTCCATTTCAAACATCATTTGCTTAGCTTAACTTAAATTTCCACTTATAAATCCAATTCAGATTTCATTTCTATTTAACTTTTACCAAAGTCAAATTTTCATTACTTATTCAAATTCATATTTATTTTGCTTAACAAATTGTTTAACCATTTTAATAATTGGTTTCACTTACATATTCTCATTTTATAAGTTATACAACTTATATTCAACAATTACCACTTGGATTTTTTTATCGATTCACTTATACTTCCTTTAATTTAACTCCATCCTTTAAGTTAATTTATTCTATCAAAATTCTAATTGTATATGTTATCAACTCATTTATCATTCCTATAAATATTTTAAATGGGATTTCAGAGTCTTTTCAACCTTTCAAAACCATTTTTTTTGAAACCAATTCAAATTATCTTCTGAACTTCCAAAACCAAATCCAAATTTTCGAAACAACTTTCATTTAAAATAATCTGACAGCAATCTCTCTTTTGGAAACCCGAAAATGAACACCAATGATGTTGCAATCATCATTGGAATTATTTTCCAGCGACCAAAAAGAGTTTAGAGCTTTAATTTCTCCAAAACAATTTTCCAAAATATCAAATCCTTTCAAAACACTTCTCTGTAATTTTTACTTCAGATTATAAATCACATTTATAAATCTTTTGCTTATATAATTTCATTATTTTCTCTTTATATAAGATCATTTCAAAATTGTAAATCACATTAATTATAGTTCCATACTTATAATTCTTCGCTTATACAATTATTCTTTTACAATATGTTTCATTTAACTTATTCAAACAACTTTTATTAACTTGCATATATCTTACATTTTCAACTACCAAACAATCAGTCGATATATACTTTAGTAATTCTGAAAAATTATTCCTTTATATAAAAAATATAATCAAGGTAAAATTATTTCATTTACCCAATTTAAAACAATACTGTGTCGGTTTATCTTGTTTAAGAGTTTAGAAACCCCTATCGATCACGGTTGTACTTCCCGCACTGACCAGAATTCATAAACAATCAACCGATAAGTCAACACAATATAAAACAATTTATATTTACTAACAAATACGCGCTCATAGCTATTATTACAATCTAACTCATTCTAGAGTACTACTGACTCTATCTCTAATGAGTAACACCCAACAGAGCCATGGTTGTCGCTTAACCATATGCTCTGATACCAAATGTAAAAGTCCACAAATCCGTACTCCTTGAATAGACACTAATCTCCATCGTTTAACTCAAGATGAACTGAAATATGAACAATTACGGTTTAGGAAAAAGAAAGAGGTAGAAGAAGAAGAAGAAAAGATAGAACAGAACAATATAAGAATCTAACAATCGCAGCGGAACAACATATAATAGATAAATGAATAATCATTAAAACAAAAGAACTGTATATTTTATACATTACATCACATTACATTCATTATCAGAGTTTACAACAACAAACAGCGGAAAAGAAATACTATATACATAGTAATATGCTATGCCATCCAGCTTGCCTCCAGATTTCTACAGCAACTCTCGAATCCAGAATGACCTGATAACCTAACTCTAGACTACCCGTGTGGAAACTGATGGGCACCCAGAGTTTAGGAAGGGAAACAATAAACTCCAGGTCAGTCATGTGACTGGTGTGAGAACTTAAAACAGTTATTCATCTTTGAAACAAAGAACATGATAATTTTAAAATAGATTCGTAATGCTTTTTAGAAAATGAGACTACCATAAGGCCTCCCTCACACACACACAATGAAAACGCAGAATCGGAGGAGATTTCTCCTTATGATAGTCAAAGATGCTTGATACGCATTAAAAAGAAACATTTGATATTATTACTAGTGCATAGTGTAGGAAAAATCATTTCGAAAGTAAAGATATAAATCTTAGCCAGCATAGGCATTCCGCACTTATGCCCACTATAGCTACCATCCAAACAGTGGTGACCACCATAAGTGAATGATAGGTTCTACAACTAAAAACGTACAAGATCGTATTGTTTCTTTGGATTTCCAACAAATGGTCAGGCCAAGAACTTCCCATTGCCACATGGGTACGCCTTTAGGAAGACGACCCGAGAACCTAATCGGATCTCTGCCATCACAAGGCCGGGTTACCTTTCAAACTAGGTAGCTACTGACACGAATATGTCATTCCCCGATCATAACCGATCTATATCCGAGGATCCTCGATTCCAACAACAACAAAGCAATAAATTTGCAACAACAACATAGGTTAAGTATCTGGGCTCATACCGTGATACCACCTCTATCCAGAAGGAATGACATACGCTAAAGGGCCGCCACCCCCTAATAACCTTGCCGCATCCTTCCTGTTTTGACCATTTCCGGGGTGTGAGGTCCGACGAAGTCTCGTCCACAAAGCCACGCTTTATACAAAAGCTGTGCTTTGATCACATATGCTCAATAGCACTTCGTATGCCACATTACCAATTTGGGAATGTATCACTAGTAACCATGAACTACATAACCTCTAAGGGTGTTAAGCTAAGAGAATAAATTCTCCGCCACCAACGGGAACATATTTGATAGAAACCAGCTTTACATCTCAAATTGTAACGTCAGACACACCTCCATACAAGTCCGTTCCGGGATCAAACGGAACCGAAGGCACTTCCAAAGAAGTCCTTGCAATCCGGATATTCATTAATCACGACCGGACTTCCCATCACAAAGCGTAATAAATTTCTATATCGAAGATCAGCCGATGCAGAAACATTCGACGGTAATCCTTCCGTTTTCACAAATATCCGGTCTTCAACACCGGTCATCAAATGCTATCCATAACGACGTATCACATATTCAGAATGGGTTATACGACTCCAAGGTCCTTTCCCGGCTAACCCGAATAGCGAGCGCTTATTTAAAAATAAGTGTGGCATTCAAATTCAAGCAAATCACAACAAATACCTATTTGAAGGTAAATATTGATAGTCGGTTATTTAACTATCAATAGAGATGCGCAACATCATCAGATTTCAAATAATTTTTCAAATTATTTATTTTCCCTAAAATATCTTTACAAGATATATAATTTTCCACACTTAACCATTTGAAAACAAATTTTCAATCATTTTCCTTATGCGGAAATACTTTCATTTCAAAATGGTTCATTTAAACTAATTAAATAAATCCTTACCGATTTACTTTAAACTTACATTCCAAATCCGTAAATTTATTTCCACACTTCAAAAATAAATCAACGTTTATTTTTAAACAAATTTCCCTTTCTTTTATAAATTCCATAGTGAATTTACAATTCCAAAATATCTATGAATATACGATTTTCAAATCGATTTCTAATATTCATTTTCGATTTATCTTTAAAAGATAAAGTATTAAAATATTCACTTCATGTTGGAAAAACATTTCCATACTTATTTAATAATAAGCAATTCACAAATCCATTTATTTTCAACACTTGGAAATTATTCAATATACTTAAATCGAAATTAAGTATATATTTCATTCTTTAAGGAAAACATTCTCTTAAACATATTTATTTGGGCCAAACCGAATGTTATGTAAAACATCGTTACGACGACCCAAAATCACTAGTATAGGGATTTGAAATTTAGATAGATATATAAATCCTAATACTATACAAAACTTTTCCTTTCGGAAATCATTTACTATAACAATAGTGTTATAGTCCATCTTTTCCTTATTTCTCGAAAACGTCTATTTCAACAATAAATGTTGCAATCTATGGTTTCGATAGTTAATCCATTTTAATACATCTTTAAAACAATTAACTTCATTTGATAATATTTATTTTCTCAAAACATATCCATTTTATTTAATAATATATTCACTGTCCAAAATCGTGAATATACTTCACTAACCAAATTCAATATTTTCTACACATTTTATTTCAAGGATAATTCGTTATCCGAAATCGCGAATATATCTCCTTTAATAACCTTGTATATTAAATTTATCAAATTCAATTGATTTCGGATTTATAAACAATGTTTATAAATTCCATTTCTATTTATAAAACTTCAATTTAAAAAAAATCCCTTTTTATAAATCAATTCAATTTATAACTCAATTTTATACCCAAAATCCGATTTACAAGTTAATTATTTATAAATCTTTTATTTTACAAAATCTATTCATTTCATAACTTCACAATTTATAAATCTATAAATTTTATTCACTTGTGAAATCCATTTATACTTCATTTTAACACTTAATAAAACTCGTTTCACAATTCCTATATTTTTAATTTATAAATATTAATCTTAGAAATCTTTTATATAAACCGTTTATAATAATTCAAAAAAAATCTCAATTTAAATAGACCAATCCTTTTAAAAATTTACAAAACGTTATTTAAAACTTATATAACTCCAAAATCATACTTAAGTACTATTTTCCAAAAATATAACTTTTATAACAATAAAATTATAATGTTTATTTATTCTAACAATTCAAAATTTAATAAAACGTATACTTTCAAAAATTACTTTAAAAATTCTTTTAAAAGTCAAAATCATTATTTTAAAACTTCAAAAATGGATCCGATGATGCAACTGCACCAAATAGTCAATCACGACAACAAAGACATCATATATCAGTATATGATAATCAACAAATATCACAATATCTGTAAATAAATCAATATTGTTGAGGAATCCAGTTGGATCCCTCCCACCTGTTGTCCTGCATCCAAAGATGTTAGCACAATACCAATTCCGTTCCGATACGGAATATCGCGGTATATGGAATTTGTAAAATATTATCCGCTATTATGCGGCGTAATAGAGTCTCATCCGCTATATAATGCGGGAAAATCAACTCCAAGTACATATATAATACCAATTTCACTTTGCAGTGAAATTATCGCGGTATATGTTTTTAATAAATAACCCCCGCTTACTAACGGCGTATAACGTCTATTTTAACAATCAATAGGTAACAATCATCATTCAAACATACAATCAAGAAATTTTAAATATAACTATTTAAAATTTAAATCGAAACTATTCGATTGAGTGAGAAGTTCTTACCTTGCTTTCAATTCAGTTTTCGCGTTTTATTTCGAATAAAATTAAATGTGCGTTTAATTTTACCCGAAATTCAAACTAGCTCCAAACGACTCCACACCAGGTCCATTGCGTAGTGCTCGACAAAACGAAGCCAACGCAATTTGTTTCGTCCAAAACGGACCTCGTATGAAAAAGTTATGCTTGTTTAAAGTTTACACGAATTATAAATATAATAAATTACAATTTCTTTTTTACTTTTACATCTAGGCCGTCCATCTCCTTGTGCTTTAGATCTGGCCGCCCCCTTCCTTTCTTCCTCACATTCATCAATCTACAGGTAAAACGCATGTACATAGGAACCCAAGAAGCCGAAATTAGGTTTAAACATCACGACCACCACACTCAACTTGAAGACGATCGGCCACCTCCATCGCGAAGCTTGTCACGAGCACTACACTCGGCCAGAGCACCATGAAGCTCAGCCCCATCATAGCCTCGAACGACGTGAAAAAAGCAGCGACTTTGAACTGAAATTGTCGTCGATCCGTGGCTCCGTTTTCGATCTCCACCGTTGGATAGCTAGATCTTGATGCCCTCTACAACATTGTAGTTGACGAATTTTTCTAATTGTTTGTAGATTTGAAGATAATAGAGGAGGAAGTTTCGAAATTCTCAGCCATTAAAATCTAGGGCCGGCTGGAAGAAGAAGCAATGGTTTTCTTTGCAAATAGAAGAGAGGCGGTCCTTTTGTAGAAACTATACCGAAAACCACTATTCACTCAATTTTTCAAACTCCAAATCTCGCACGGTGACCGGCGTTTCTAGGGTTTAACCCGCGTTTCGGATACAATGGAATAGGTTTCGAAAGCCAATTCGATCATCTGTGTGAGTTACGGCAATAAATGATCGATTTTTAAATTAAACCGATTAAACGATTTTCTACGAATTCGGCACTTGTAGCTTCTATAGGATTTTATGCGTTTTGGCTCGCCCCGGACAAACCGTAAATCCGATTGACACGAAATTTGGAACCATATAATAATATAACATTACGGATCCGACGAAACTGGTTTGGTCGAAATCCGAGTATGTTTGAAAAATGGCTATTTTTACTCGTCAATTAAATATTAAAATATTCAATTTTCACAAATTAACTTTAAATTTGATTTTAAAAGTTCTATAACATCATTATAACTCCAATGTGGTATAATAAAATTTTACAAATCAATTTCAATCATATTAAACCCAATTTTCAATTATTTTCGTAATTTCAACTATTAAATTATTGAATTAATTATCCAATTAAATACAGATATTCGAAATAAAATTATTCGACTTATAAATTTCACTTATTAATATTTAAAATCAATTAAATATACAAATTTTAAATTGACAGAAATTCTGGGTCGTTACAAGGGAATTGAGATTTGACTTAACAAGGGGTAGCCATGCCATATTAATGAATAAATTAAAATGGGCAAACATGAAATAAAATAGACAAAGGGAATAGGCAATGGAAAAGTTGGAATAAGAACATTCTAATACCCAAAACCTATAGGAATTCATTCATATGTTCATTTGCACTATCAAATTAAAACTTGAGGCCGGCCACCATTAGCATGAGCAAGAGGTAGATAAACAAGAAAAACTAAGGAAGAAGATTGATCAAATCAATGCTATTCAAATCGTAAACTCCATAATCTCAAAGCTAAGGTGAATAATGACTACATCTCACTTTTCTAAATTTTTTAGGTTTTAAGGAAAATCCGAAATTATTTGCAATGTTATGCCATGATTTTGTATGATAAAATGTTCGTATATGCTTGTTAATGATTTATGCTTATTCCATAGATTTTATGATATATTTGACGATAAAAACCTATTTAATGACATCCAAATACGTTGCGATTTTAGATATAGATCAAAAATGATGTTTTAGGGATGGGTTTCAATTTTCGTAATTTTATGAATTAATGTGGATTTTATATTAATTTTCTAGTGAAGAAAATGATTATTTGGGGTTAAAATAATTTGTTAAATTATATATAATTTGGGTCTGAAATTTATATATGTTATAAAACATATTAAAATGATTTTTTGGAATTTTTGTAGAATTTTTCTAGATGTATTGATGAATATATAAAATTATTTAAGGTATGGGTATTAAATGTTTTATATATTTATAAAGGAAGAAGGGGTATTTTGTTAATAAATTAAATTGTTTATTTCTAAAATATTGGCAGCACTTTAAGAAAAAAAATTAGGAACCAATAATATTTTGACAAATAAGGCAGGTTACATGAAAAGAAATTCTTTTCAACCAAAAATCGATTTTTTACGCTTTTAGCATGTTTTGCCACTTCCGACACTAGGGGTTCCGACTTAGTAGCTCCACCACCATCACTATTGAAACCAATGCGCGTGACATCAAAGACTTGGTGCACAGCGGATTGGACTTAAGCGGAAGGTACTGGGTCGAAGCTATGGGTTTTGAAGGGGTCGAAGCGTATCTTTACTTTTAAATGAAAACATGCCTGCTTTGCTTTCGAAGGGTATGCTTTCAAATTGGTTTTCTTTCGGCTGAGTCAAATGTTTTAAAGGAACGGTTTCGAATGGGTTGCGCCTTTTGTTTTAAGTAATTTCTTTGGAATGGGGTCGAAACACCTAGCTGCCCCCTTTCTATCTTTCGAAGTCAATGGTTTCAGAAGGTATACTTTGTTTTAAAACTTAGTCGCTTCTCTAATGCTTTTAGAAGGTTGGTTTTGACACCATCACTTCTTTACTTAGGAATGCTTTCGAAGGAGTGTTTCGACTAAAACATTTTATGACCCTATTGCTCCGTTGAAGGTAGAACCCAAATGGTTTCGAAAGAGACGATTTTTGTTGGTTTCGAAAGGTGTTTCCACATGTTTTAAATTGAACCCAAATGCTTTCGAAAGGTTTGAAGTATATAAAGGTGTTTACGCTTTCAAAAGGTTTTAAATGAAGGCTTCGAAGAGGTGGTTCCCTGATGGTTTCGAAGGATTTGAAAGGAAAGGTTTTACCAATGTTTCGAAAGATAATGTTAAAGGTTTTAAAGAAGGATGTCTAAGGTCTTGTAGCTTTCGAAGGAAAGGTTTTTCAATGGTTTCGAAAGGTTTATATGAATGGTTTCGAAAGGAATGTTTTGGCCTTTTGGCCTTGGTGAAAGAAAGGGGTTTACTTAGTTTCGAAAGGGGTACTTTCGATGGATTCAAAAGGGGTACTTTCAAAGGTTTAAATGTTCTCATCAGTAAAGTTTTGAGTAAAGTATACATGACATGCCAAGGTGATTTTGAGTAAAGCATAGGGTATATATTTTCCTTGTTCAAGTTTGGTTTAAAGGTTTTAAATCAATTTGAGATGAAAAGGTTTTCAAGGAAAATTTTAGGAAGATTATCTTAAGTAAAATGACTCAGATATTAGAATACCAGATAGGACTGGTATAGGGTCACGCCCTATACATTAGCTATTAGTCCCAGCTTATTTAGTCCGGAATTCCAATATGTAAGGCTTTGTCACAGGTCAGACTAAAATGATGATTACACATAGAAGGGTTATAGGTGAGCCTGCAAAAACTTAGGATCAGGTGACCATGGAAGAAGATAAGTTAGGGATAGGACATCCAGAAGGAGTATCTAACAGGTGTTAGACTATTTTATTTATACTGTCTGGTAAGTCCAAGTCAGCTAAATGTTAGTAGTTAGCCAAATAAAACTATAACGTTCGGACAAATAGTCTATTTGTTACCTGATATGTATGTTTACATGATAATGCTTTAATGTTTTAACCAACTTTGGTTGTAGGATTATGATTTGCAAAAGATATGTTTTAAAAGGATTTTAGCGAGGGAAAAACCGTTCCGCTAAGTGGCGTGGTCTCACTTAATATCAAATAACCGAGATGTATGGTATTATCCACACTAGGCTTTATGTCTGACTTGAAGGTTATGTTTTTCCCTTAAACTCTCGGGTGAAAAAAATTAATTTGAGTAGGTTGAGGGTTAAGGTTACAGGGTTTTAGTAGGTTGGCGAATTAAGCATCCGAAGATGGACGGGTGGCTGGCGGATAGCTATTTAGGGGTTGCTGTTTTATTTTATTTGATTCTGCTGTTTTTTCGTATGTCAGTATGACTATATATTACTTTGGTCCACCAAGGGGGCATCTTCATGTGTCACCCTTGGCGTATTTTGAAATAATTATATTTGATCTTTATTTGAGAAACGATTATGGGATTATGTAAATGGATATAAGACATGTTTTTTTTGAAATGTAATGAGAAAAGTTGTTTTTGAAATCTGTGATTTTGTTTAATATTCATGTGCTTTCGATAATGGATACATAAACATTACCGTATTTGGTCACCGAAAGTTAATACGATGGGTGACTGTAGCATCTGTAGTGCTTAGCTTTGGTCCTCCAGATGGAGGATGTTACAGCTTTGTATTAGAGCATAGGTTTATGAAAAACTTTAAACTAAAAAAATGATTTTTGAAAACATGATCCTAAGGAATTAGAGTAAGATTAGGGTATGGGATAACACTAAAGTAACGTACTTGTATTTGCTATATATAAGTAACGTTATATCTCTATTCTCCTACCTTTGTTAGGCCATTCTTTTGTATCTCATGATGCTTGAATATAGATATGATGCTAGAGGTTCATGTCGGTGATGGCGCAGTCTGCTTTTCTCAGAAAGTTTGCTGTGTTAGAGCAGTGGGAGACATCTGTGTTGGAATATGCTAGAAGATTTGAGGAGTTGTTAAGGTATGGACATGCCACCGTGGACACAGTGGTGAAATGGAATGAGAAATTTATCAAGGGGTTGAAGCCCGAGTTGGTCAGGGCTACATTACCTCATATTAGGGATCCGTGTGATGTTGTAGTAGAGAAGGCATTGAGGCATGAGGAGATACTTGCTTCTCTGGAGAAGAACAATGCAAAGGAGGTTCAGGTGGGGCAGAGTTAGAAAAGGAAGTTTTTCATGAAAAGGGTGCCCGTAAGGGTGGAGCAGCAAAGAAGGAAAAGTTTAAGGTTTTTTGCTTCAAGTGCGACAAGAAGGGGAATTCCGCTAATGAGTGTCGTACTAGAAAGGTGAATGTAGTGATTGGAAGAAGAATATTGGATACTTCAACTGCAATCAGATTGTTCGTTATAAGAATCAATGCAAATAGCCTGCTAAGGATGGAAGGGGCAAAGTATTTGCATTGAAGCCAGCTACATCAAGACCAACAATGCAGGAGAAATGGAAGGCAGTGTTGGAAGGTAAGCTTCAGATCCATGGTATGGCTATTAGCTTTCTATTTGATACTATCGCATTCTTTTATATCTCATTTTTTGGTAGATAAGCTTAACCTAGAACCCTAATATTTAGTTACTTAAGGGTTGCAAATCCGATAGGAGGGTATACAACACTTGGGATGAAGTGTGACCACTTATAGTTTGACTTGACATGTGTTTGAATTTGTAGGGTTTAGGAATTAGTTTGGGTATGGACTGGTTAAGTAAGTATGATGCTAGAATATTTTACCACGATAGGAAAATATCACTTAGACATATAGATATAGTGATCGGATTGTATATACTGTAGAAAGCCCTAATTGAGAGGTGAATGTTTTGTTCGGTATTGTGGAGTTGGAAGATGAGTTGAATTGCATTTTCATGGTTAGAGAATTCATGGATGTTTTTGAGCCTGTAGTAGGATTGCCATCGAAATGAGCCATAGAGTTTCAGACAGATTTGGTGCTTGGAGCAAAACTGATGAATAGACCGCCAAGCAGGATGACACCTACTGAGATAAGGGAGCTAAAGGTGCAATTGGTGGATTTGGAGGCCAAGAATTTTATTAGACCTTATAGTTCACCTTGGGGAGTAGCTGTAGTGTTTTCCAAGAATCCAGATGGATCGTTAAGGTTATGTATCGATTATCCTAAGTTGAATGAGAGGACGATAAAGAATCAATATCCATTGCCTAGAATTGACGATTTGTTCGACCAGTTGAGTGGAGACAAGGTATTTTCTCAGTTGGATTTAGTAACATGTTTTCATCAACTTATAGTGGCAGAAGATAGTATTCCTTTGATGGTGTTAAGGACCAGATATGGATCGTAAGAATGGTTAGTTATGCCGTTAGGACTGACTAATTCGCCCACATTCTCTATGGATTTGATAAACCAAATTTTCAAGGAGCAATTGGATAGATTCATGTTGGTGTTCATAGATGATATTTTGATATATTCTAAAGATGAAAGCGAGCATAAAGTTCATCTTATAATTGTGCTTGAGACGCTAAGGTAGAATTAGTTAAAGGCGAAGTTTTCAAAGTGTCATTTCTAGAAGAAGATCAGAGAAAGGGTTGTCCGTAGATCCAACTAAGATTGAAGCAGTGAATAATTGGAAGAGAACCGAGACAGTGACTAAGATAAAAGAGTTTTCTTGGATTGGCTGGGTATTATAGGAGGTTCATAAAGGATTTTTCGCGGATACCAACACCGATGACCAAGCTAATGCAAAAGGATACAAAGTTTATGTGGAATTATAAGTGTGAGGAAGCATTCCAAAGCTTGAAGCACTTATTTACCCATGCACCTGTGTTAGTTGTTCAGAAGGGAATCAGGATTCAGCTGTTTATATAGATACATGTGGAACTAGATTAGGAGCTATGTTAATGCAGAGAGGTAAAATGATTGCCTATGCTTCTTGATAACTTAGACCGCATGAGGATAGATATCCAGCACACGAATTAGAGTTAGCTTTGGTGATATTTTCACTGAAGGTGTGGAGACATCACCTTTTGGGAGAGAGATTTGAGTTATATACGGATCATAAGTTGTTGAAGTATTTGTTCTCTTAGAAGGAGCTGAATATGAGACAACAGAGATGGTTGGAATTTATGGCTGCTTATGACTCTAGTATTAAATACACATAGGGAAAGGTAATAAGGTTGCAGATGCACTTAGCAGAAAGCATCAAAATGCAGTGTTGGTAATGATAGCAGAGTGGAAAGATTTGGAAGCGTTGTCGACTTGCAGAGTGTAGTGGAGATCTGAAGTTGGATCTAGTGGAGGATCTGTTGTATTGTCTTGTTTATAAGCTCGACTGGTAATGATCGAAAGGGTTGCTTTAAATAAGAGGAGGATCCAGTATTAGTTGAATGAAACAGAAAGTTAAAGGAAGGAACGGAGAGCGATGATTTAAAGGATTTTAGTCTTGACCAGAAAGGGTGGTTGAGAAAGAAATGTAGGTTATGTATTCCGAATGTAGGAGACATAAGGAAGGAAGTTTTGGAGGAATACCATTGTTCGAAGTTCACTATTCACCCAGGAGGAACTAAGACGTCTTAGGACATGAAGCGGAGTTTCTTCTAGGAAGGTATGAAGAGGGATGTAGGCTTATGGTAAAGCAGTGTTTGAATTGTCAATAGGTAAAACCGAACATCAGAAGCCAAGTGGGTTGCTTCAACCATTAGATATTCCAATATGGAAGTGGGATTTTATTTCTGTGGATTTTATAAACAGGTTGCCGAGATCTAATAGAGGAAATCAAAGTATATGGGTCATAGTGGACAGATTGACCAAGAGTGCCCATTTAATTCCAGTTAAGTCAAGTAGAATGACACTTGTTTTAGCTAAGTTATTTACGAATAATGTAGTTAGACTTCATGGAATTACTAATAGTATTGTATGCGATAGAGATTTCTTATTCACTAGTGAGTTCTGGAAGATTTAACATGATATTTTAGGAACCAAGTTCAGGATGAGTACCGCTTACCATCCACTGACTAATGGGATAAAGGAAAGAATTAACAAAGTCTTGGAGGATTTGTTAAGAGCTTGTATGTTAGATTTTGGGGGATTATGGGAAGACCATCTACACTTAATCGAGTTTTCGTAAAACAACAGTTATCAGGCTACTATAGGAATGACACTATTTGAAGCTTTGTATGGATGGCCATGCAAATCACCAGTTTGTTTGTTAGAGACCGGGGATAGATTGGTTCGTGGTCCAGATTTAGTTAGAGAAGCTGCAGAGAAGATTGGGTTAATTCCAGCTAATGAATGAAGCTCAATCTAGGCAGAAGAGTTATGCAGATAGAAGACGGGAAGACTTAGAGTTCTCAGTCGGAGATCATGTTTTTATTAAGGTATCACCGATGAAGGGCGTGATTAGATTCGAAAAATCAGGGAAGTTGGCACCGAGATTTGTAAGACCATTTCCTATTGTAGAGAGGATCGAGAAACTCGTGTATAGAGTAGAATTACCGAATAGTTTAGGAAGCGTGTTAGAGATCCGAGGTCTACCATAGCACAGACCGTGCAAGAAGACTTGGTAGTAGAACCAGACTTGACTATAGTTAGAAAGCCAGTTCGAATAGTTGCGAGAGATGAGTAGAGGTTAAGGAACAAGGCAATCAGATTAGTTAAAGTCTAGTGGAGCGATGATGAGAGAGATTGTACTTGGGAGATTGAGAGTAGGGTTAGAGATGCTAATCCCGTTTGTTGGTACGTTTTACCATTTTGATTGATTTGTTGTGTACCTTATCGTAATTTTGAGGATGAAATTCTTTAAGGAGGAGAGATTGTAACATCTCATATTTTTAGTAATATTATATAGGATATTTAATTAGCTAAATTAAATAAAACAATGTGATGATTAGGGGACTGAGATTTTTGATTTAATAAGAGGTAGCTGTGCCACATTAATGAATAAATTAAAATGGGCTAACATGAGATAAAATAGACAAGGGAAGAGGCAAGGGCAAAGTTGGAATAAGAATGTTCTAATACCCTAAACCCTTAGGAATTCATTCATACATTCATTTGCAATATCAAATTAAAACTTGAGGCCGACCACCATTAGCAAGAGCAAAAGGAAGATAAATAAGAAAGCTACGGAAGAAGATTAATCAAATCAAAGCTATTCAAATCTCAAACTCTACAATCTCAAAGCTAAGATAAATAATGACTACATCTCACTTTTTCAATTATTTTTGGTTTTAAGGAAAATCCGAAATTTATCAAAAATAATATTTTCGAGATGGGTTTCAATTTTCATAATTTTCTGAACTAGTGCGGATCTTATATTAATTTTCTAGTGAAGGAAATGATTATTTGAACTTAAAAATAATTTACAGTTAAAGTATATATAATTTAGATGTGAAATTTATATATGTTAGTAAACATACTAGAAATGATTTTTTGGAATTTTTGTAGAATTTTCCTAACTGTATTGATGAATATATAAAATTATTTAAGGTATGGGACATGAATTTTTTACATATTTATATACGGAGAAGAGGTATTTTGTAAATAAATTAAATTGTTTATTTCTTAAATATTGGCAGCACAATTAGAAAACAAAATTAGCACCTAATAAAATTTTGAAAAACAAGGTAGGTTAGTTGAAAATAAATTCTTTTTAAAGTAAAAATTAGTTTATACTTGCTTTTAGCATATTTCGCCACTTTTGGGGCCAGGGGTTCTGACTTAGTAGCTCCACCACCATCACTATCGAAACCAATATGCATGGCATTAAAGACTTGGTGCGCAGCAAATTGGACTTAGCGGAAGGTACTGGGTCGAAGCTATGGGTTCCGAAGGGGTCGAAGCGTGTCTTTTCTTTCAAATGAAAACGCATCTGCTTTGCTTTCGAAGGGTATGCTTTTGACTTGATTGACTTTTGCTGAGTAAAATGTTTTAAAGGAATGGTTTTGAATGGATTGTGCCTTTTTAGGTAAATGCTTTTGAATGGGGTCGAAAACCCTAGCTATTGACTTTCTACCTTTCGAAGTCAATGGTTTCAGAAGGTATACTCTTTTTTAATACATAGCTGCTGGTCCAATGCTTTTGGAAGGTTGTTTTTGACACCATCACTTCTTTACGTAGGAATTCTTTCAAAAGGAGTGCTTTCATCTTTAACATTTTATGACCCTTTTGCTCTGATGAAGGTATAACATAAATGGTTTCGGAAGAGAAGATTTTAATGGTTTTGAAAGGTGTTTGCACATGTTTTAAATTGAACCCAAATGCTTTCAATAGGTTTGAAGTTTATAAAGGTGTTTATGCTTTCGAAAGGTCTTAAACGAAGGTTTCGAAGGAGTGGTTCCCCGATGGTTTCGAAGGATTTGAAAGGAAAGGTTTTCCCAATGTTTAGAAAGGCGAGTTAAAGGTTTTAAAGAAGAATGTCTAAGGTCTTATAGTTTTATAAGGAAAGGTTTTTCAATGTTTTCAAAAGGTTTATATGAATGATTTCGAAAGGAATATGTGAAAGAAAGGGGTTTACTTGGTTTCGAAAGGGGTAGTTTCAATGGATTTGAAAGGGGTACTTTCAAAGATTAAATGTTTTCATCAACAAATTTTTGAGTAAATTATATATGACTTGGCAAGGTTATTTTGAGTAAAGCATAGAGTATATAATTTCCTTGTTTAAGTTTGGTTTAAAGGTTATAAATCAATTTGAGATGAAAAGGTTTTCAAGGAAAATTTTGGAAAGATTACCCTAAGTAAAATGATTCAGATATTAGAATACTAAATGGGACTGGTATAGGGTTGCGTCCTATACATTAGTTATTAGCCCCAACTAACTTAGTCCAAAATTCCAATGTATAGGGCATTGTCATAGGTAAGACTAAAATGATGATTACACACAGAAGCGAATATGCGTTTGTATGTAGATAGGTTACTGGTGAGCCCGCAAAACCATTAGGACCAGGTGACCCTATACGAAGATAACTTAGGGACAGACTGTCCAGAAGAGGAGTATTTAACATGTGTTAGGTTATTTTGTTTATATTGTCTGGTAAGCCCAAGTTAGCTAAAGGCTAGTAGTTAGCCAAACCAAACTATAGTCTTTGGACAGATAGTCCATTTGTTACCTGATATGTATGTTTACATGATAATGCTTTACTGTTTCAAGCAATCTTGGTTGCAGGATTATGATTTGCAGAAGATATGTTTTAAAAGGATATTAGTGAGGGGAAATTCATTCCTTCAGCGCCGTGGTATCATCTAGTGTCAAATAACCGAGATGTATGGTATTATTCACACTAGGCTTTATGTCTGACTCGAAGTTTATGTTTTTCTCCTTAAACTCTCGGTCGCTCAAAATTGATTTGAGTAGGCTAAGGGCTGAGGTTTACAGGTTCAGTAGGTTGGCAAATAAAGCTTTCGAAATTGAGAAGGTGGCTGACGGATAGCTATTTAGGAGTTGCTGTTTTATTTTGTTTGATTCCGCTATATTGTATTATGTCAGCATGACTATATAGTACTCTGATCCACCAAGGGGGCATCTTCATATGTTGCTCTTGGAATATTTGTAATAATTATATTTGATCTTTACCTGGAAAATAATTATGGGATTATGTAAATGGATATGAAACATGTTTTGTGAAATGTAACGAGAAAAGCTATTTTTGAAATCTTTGATTTTGTTTCATATTCATGTGCTTCTGATATTATGGATAACATTAAAATTATCGTATTTGGTCACTGGAAGTTAATATTATTGATGACTGTAGCATATGTAGCGCTTACCTTCGGGACTCCGGATATGAGATGTTACACTTCTCTAACCGTGCAGAAGCTTGTTATTTGATACCTTCGAAAGGTATTTTTAACAAATTTAAAACTCTTTTATGCATGTGGACCAATTGTTTCGAAAGGATCAACTGAGTTGAAAGGGTAGTCTTTCCCCCTTTTGATTCTTTCAGAATCCCATATTTCATTTAATACTTGCAGGAGAATCAGGTGCTTGCGGCACCAATCCAACCTCTTCAAAAGCTACTCCAACTCCTTGGAAACACCGCTTTTGAACCATGCCGGAAACCCTTCTTTTCAATTCTTACGAAGCTTCTACAATGCTTTCATAGGCCTTCTTTTATACCTTCATTCTTAAGTGGGCTTTATAGTTAACAGGAGAAGTACAAGATGCACTTGAGATAACACCTATGGTATTAAGGAATCATGTAATATGGGGAGTGAAGTTCGTAATGTGGATATTATTTTGTGTATATTATTAGTTATGATTTTTGTCCTAAGTAAGGGGTAGAGCCAAGGATGTTATTTGGCAAGATGATATACCAACTTCAATGGAGATGCGAGTAGTGCCAGTACAGATGAGACAGTACAGACTCAATCGAGTTAGCTGGCTTCATATAAAGGATAAAGCATTTATAACTAACATGTATGGAGTTAGTGGTACGGAACTATAAAAGTGTCGTCATTCGAGATTAATAGTACATTTTGATGGAAATAAGATATGTTAGATATATATTTTATTGGAAAGGGAATGATGGAGGATGTCGGATTTTGGTGTGTGGAAAAGCTTACAAGAGGCAATAAAGAAAATGACATTTGATTGATTAGGTGATTTCGAGGTTGAACCAAAAGCGACTATAAGGGAAGGTGTTGAAGTCAGTAGAGGTTCGGTAAGAGTGAAAACGTAGGTGATAGTATGGAGGAGATTAAGGAGAGCATAGAGATCCATGATATAGTGGACTTTATGCGGTAAGTTTTCTCTATATCGCCTTCACTTTCCCTTACAATATCATATAGGATATCTTAGTATCTTACCTGCGAAGATATGTGTAGATACTATTTGATTGCTTATAATGCATGGTTGAATATTTGTATGTTTGATGTTTGAAAAAGACTGCTTGTATTTGTTGGGCATGCGGGTAGCTATGTTTGACTTTTCCTTGTTTGATTGGAATTTCGGAGGAGATACTTTTAAAAGGTGAGGGAGAGTGCAATGACCCGTATTTTATATATTGAAGGGTCATAAAATATTATTCTTTAATCCATATGAGGTTGTATGACTTTATAACTTTGAGAATGTTAACTAGTGACATCCGTTATCCTTAGAATTTTTTATTGGGCGTACTAACCTTGAAAATCTTGTAAGGCCTACAACTTATGATAGGAGCTAAATTATGGTCTAAAAAAACTTGGAGTGGAAAGATAAGATGGTTGTTTTTCCATTACATAAGGTAGTTATAATAAAATTTTGGACTTTCTGTTTAGAAGTTATGGCTATTTGAAATTCTGACTAGTTTTAAGAAAAATTGTAAGTATTAGAGGGTGATTAGTGTAGCCGATTTGCCTGATTCAAGATTATAGCTAACTCCACTTCCTCCTAGCCTTTATTAATAATTTCTCTTTATTTCTAATCACCTCCTAACCTCCATTAATCCATAAATGACATAAATCTATCATTCCTTCAAATTATTTAGTGAAATTAGTAGATTTAAGAGAGAATAACAAAAATAGTAAAGCTGCTATTTATGGTCTTTGGGATTTGTGTTGGTACTACTATTCTTCTAGTTTGCCTAGGGATTCATGTACTTTGATCCAAGGTGAGGATTTTACTTTATCACTGTTTATCTACATAGTAAAAAAGATGATTTTTGATCTGATTATTAAAGTTTAAGTATTTAGAACTTAGACCTAGTATTAACAACACCTTAGAGCTAGAATTAAAAGATAAATTGTGATTTTATTAGTTTTACAACATTTGCCAATTATAACTATAATTTTATGTAAAATCAGATCTAGGGTAATATATGCTTGTAACTCATATTTGGATAAATAATATGCGTTGCTTAGTTGTTGTATAATGATCGTTATGGTACAAAATCATTATAATTATTTAACACAATCGAAGAACTAAAAAAATTTATCAAAAAAATGGAAACTAGAATATGTAATTCTTTAATTCATACATTAGTGACCAATTAATGGTATAGTTAATGACCTATTAATGTGATAATGATGCTTACATTTCCCTGAATCCTTGTAATAATTATTTAAGAGAGTATCTTGTTGATTAGTTGTTTTTTAAATTATGTAAATGGTTCTATAAAAATATGATATTGGGATTAATCTCGCAAATATGTTAGAAATGTGTACATTTGTGTGGTTGCCATCGTTCACAAATACATTTTGATAAAAGTCTGCGTATTTCTATGTCTACTAGCAATCATAGATTTTGTTATAAAAATCTCCTAATTGTACGACTACTAGCAGTTATAGATGTTAATATATTATCCCTTTGTTGAGTGTTCCATATTTATTAGTTAGAGACATTTATTTGACCATTTTTATATTTGATAAGAAAATATTATTTTGAGTAGAAAAACCCATAAGCTGCTCTTATTAAAAATACATGTCCATAACATTTTACATAATATCAGTTTATACTATTTGTGTTTGACAGTTTTTATTATGTATATACATTTTCCAGATTTATAGTGTACAAATGGTTGTTAAGGTTAGGTGCACATTGCTAGTTTATTATATACATTTAAGTTATTTTAGTATCGTAAACATTTGATAGTTTTGTTATGTATGATTAATAATTTAAATATTGTACATGTTTGCAAGTTTTTTGTGACATTAGAGAGTTTGGAAAAGGATTGAGATCTAGAATATCAGTAGAATATCTCTAGAAAATAATTGGGTAAACAATTTGACATTTGAAAAATCTATTTAATGATTGAAAATCAAGATTCTACATAAAGTGACAGACAGCTTCTAACATCAGATGGTATGTCCAACTTAATGTTAGCACTGTATCATTATAATTTAATATTGACAAGTAATCTACAAACCAGGGTTGTTATAAATCCCCCTTATAAAAATTGCATCATCGCAATTTCTAGAGAAGAGTTTATGTTCAACCTATCAATTTTCAGCTCAATTCGATGTAATTTGGTCCTCTGTTTCATGCCTGGAAAAACCCGAGATGATTTTCAGGCCTATACATTTTTTGTTTTTTTGAACTGTTGCAAACATGGCCTCATCCATGTTTGAGACAGTGTAACTTTTTCATTTCCAGTCGGAATTCATTGATTCTTTTTTTGTTTGAAAGATGAAGTTTTCTACTATTTGCATACCAATTTTTAACCTCCAGCTTGTCTATCTTTCTTTTGATTGATGAAATTAATAGGTTGAACATAAATTCTTCTCTAGAGATTACAAGGATGCAATTTTTATAAGGGGGGAGTCTGTAACATCCCTGGTTTGTAGATTACCTGTCAATATTACATTTTCTATTTTGAAGATTGATCAATTGTGAGTTAAATACAAGGACAATATTTTGAGTAGTCAAATCCCATAAGCTACTCTAGTTGGTTCACTTGTAACAACTAATCCAAATTTAACTAGATAATTAAACAATTAAGTGTGAGTCACAAGCATAGATTGAGGAATTCGAATGAATATTATGATAATATTTAGTGCACACTTAATAAATTTACATATGGTTCAAAATTACATTTAACATATATGGCTTATTTTGTATTAGAAATATCTTATATCATTATTACTATGTAGGAAAACACTACGTTTTACTGTTAAGGTGTCATGATAAGTGTGTTTAGCACTTTAGTTTTATATTATATGTATAAATATATGTATGTATATTGACCTTTTTTTTATTACCACCTATTGGTTATTTGTAAGTATTCATGTTCATTTAATTAATATTCTTTATGAAATCGCATGGGTTGCGGTAGCGAGTACGATGAAGTGGACTCTGCGTGACTAGAATAGCACCTAGTAGATCTTGGGAGATCCATCCGATGTAGGGGTGTTTAGGTGGTAAATATTAGTATAATTCTAAAGATGCAAATATTCGTTTTAGCCGACTAACCACAGGGTGGAATCTTTGGTTTATGATAAGTAACCCTTTTTTCATTTGTTAAACAAACTGCTACTTGAGCTTATCCTTAAAGTTTGATTATGTACATTAGTTAAATTGATGGAAACATATGAATTATGAGTGAGCCTTATTTATGGTGGCATGGAGACTATGTGATGTTCCCCATAATGTAACCGAGTATTTCCTCCCATTTGTTTGCTTTGTCATAAGTATAGGTTTCCTATAAATATGACTTTATATAGATTTTGAGAAATTCTGCTTTTGGGAAATTTAAGGAATACGTTTTGGAAAATTTTTGGAAAATTATTTATAAAAGTAAATGAGCTACTGAAATGCGAAAACCCAAAAATGAAAATGTGTGAACATTAGGGACAATAAATGAGTATTATAACTTAAGTGGAGTAGATAAGTGTGTTTTGTGACATTTACCTATATAATCTAATGATCTGATTATGCACTGATTATATGTCACATTTATTGTCAAACCCTCCATTCTGAGACTTAAAAATCAACATTGATGATGTTGTAGTCATTTTTAGTGTTAGTTTCCATTAAAAGGATGAGATCAATAATTGTATCATTAAAAATAAGAATACAAAATTTCCAAAAGAAAATTCATTTCTTCATTTAAAATTCATTAAATATCTTTTACATAATCCTGCAGTTACATTATTCAGATAAAATATGATAAATACAAAATATAATTCCAATAGCGATATAAGATGAAGCCACCTTAGATGATAAGAGTCATTACTACCAATGGACACTATACCTAAATTTACATATAATAAAAGTAGTTAAACTACATAACAAAAATAAACTAAGATTAATATAAGCCTGCCTCCTGCACGTTTTCGGAAGCTTTATTTATCTTAACTTGAAAATCCTACCATCGGCCTAATCAAATGAGTACAATATAGTTTTATAGGGAAATCAAAATCTTTGGGTTAGATTAAAAAGTCCGACGTGAATAATATTTGTCCATCCTAATCAAAATTGATACATAGTGAGATCATGATGCTGACCGGAATGGGTTTCCCCGCACTAGTATTTTGTAATCAAATGCCAAATGCAAAAACCATCATATAATATGAGACATGCCTAACACTATGCTATTCTCATCTACTTGCAACTACAATGGTACCATAATATAAACATCATGCAAAATGGATCAAGGATGAATAGTTTGGTATTCAATAAGGTTTAAGGGTTACACATTCCCAAATTTGCCCATCTTATTAAGTCCGTAAATCGATATTGTTTTCCCAGGACCACTATAAACCTATTAGTTTCATAGGCTAACTTAAAACATGTAAAGCTGATTCTGGGCCAAAAATCAAGTAATCCATAACGGTCTTTCATTCTCATAATAGTACCACAATGCTCCCATTAAGGAATAAAAATAATAATGGTCTTCGTTCTCTTAAAGACACCAAGATACCTTTGTGACAGAAGAAAAACAATGGCAAGCGTCCCCACTCAATTCCTTGATAAATAAACTAAATTTTAGCCTTAATGTTGGAAATGCCCTAAGTAATTCATTGACTTTGACAGTGTTGTGTGTAATAGGCCATAGTGCGATGTGCGACCCCTAAAATAGTCCATACAACTTAAGTTTGGTTTGTAAACATCGAACAAGTCATTTCTTTTGATTAGTTCTTGGCATCCTAATACAGTTGATCTTCTCGTTCTCATCGATACTATTCTACTCATGCTATAATTTAATCCGACCAAACTTATAAAAACCCATGAAATCCAATAAAAATTAATTAATAATATGGCTAAAATTGAAAATCTCACAACAATTGGAATTTGTCCATGAATGTTACACCACTGTGTTTGTAGCGATTTTCCAATCAACTTTCATGTAAAAAGTTTTGCAATCGAAATTCATGTGGAAAAATTATGGACGATAAAATTTTTGAATTTAAAATAATCTGTATGTTAAATAATGTTAACGGTTACAATTAAAAAGGCAATAAATATTTTAAATGTTGAAGGATGTTTCGGGTTTAGGCAACATTAAATAAATGTTAATTTAGAAATAATGTTAGAAATAAGTAGACAAATTAATAAATGAATTAAGGCAAGAATTAATTCACTTTTAAAATTGGGAATGTTATCCCACCTTTTGGCAAGGCCGTGACACCAAGGACTTGACAAGAGTCTGAAGATAATTCGCCCTAAGGATCAGTTATCTACAAGTCCACAGTGGATACATGCAAACTTGGTTCGAGTTCGGATTAGGCTACAATTAGCGTGGTATGATCATCAAAGCTATGAAAGGCAACATTCCAAATTTCAGGTCAATCGGAGTTCGTATGCTCAATTTATGGATCAATCAAGATAAGTGAGAAACATGTTCAATTCGTATCCATCCGATTCGTCTCCATTCGGTTCGTATCCATTCGGTTTGTATCCATTTACTTCATTCATCAACTTTGTGTTTCGTATCGATCACTCATCTGATCCATACGAAGGCTAGGGCCAAGCATCGATATGAGACCACTAACAAATCATCGATATGAAGGCAGGGTTCAGGCATCGATACGAAGAGAACGACTTCGGATCGATACGAAGGAAACAGTCTCTCAACATGAAATATGGATCTCTACAAAACACTCGGCCATGTCATCGTTATGTAGCCCATCGATACGAATGTATCGATACGAATCCGTCGGCCTACTTGCAAACTCAACCTTGGATCGATCATATCTCTCAAACTACAAGTCCAAATGCCATTAAATTTTCATTGAAGCTTTCTTATGCACTCAAGAATGTCCATGATTGATCGCTGCACCATTGGGCTATTTTTGGATCGATACGAAATGAACTTGGATCCATCAGGTATGATCCTAAACAACCCCAGATCGATCTGGTGGGCCCACCCACGTGTGAGAATAGGTACTCTGAGTTTTGGGGCAAATATTTACAGATCTACTCCTATAAATAGGATCCCTATGCCTATTGAAAAAGGACTTTTAGAAGCTCTTACGCCGTTACTCTGCTGAAACTCCATTGTAACTTGAGTGCTAGTGATTTGTACTGTTGTAACTCTGTTGAGAATCATCAATAAACAGCAAATTATTCAAAGTGGACATAAGCTACAACACCGAACCACTATAAACTCTTGTCTTTTTCTATTTCTGCTTACTTTACTTGGTGTGATTGTTAGATTGGCCTCCTTTTCCATTTAAATTCTTTATTCCGATCTCTTCAATTACATCTAAAGGGTGTTGTGCCCAATTTTTGTACAAACACTTTGGTGCTTTCACAGAGAAAACTCTGTTTTTCTCTCATTCTGTGGATCTCCTGCCGTTGTTGGATAGCTAAAATCTAAGGAGGAGATCTAGATCTTTCTTCTATTAGTTCCTTCCATTCTACTAAGATTACTCCAGATCTAGGAAGAGCTACATTCGTTATGGTGCATACTACTAGAACTGCTTCAAATGCTACAGATTTAGAAGGAAGGGATATGCAGAATCCCACGCAGCTGACTACAGTAGGTTAAACGTCAGTTGGAGCTCCAGATCCATATGGTCCTGTGACTAGAGAGGAGTTCCACACCCTTATGCAAGAGCTTACTTAGAGCCTTCAGGAGCTCACTCAGCAGATTCGTGCTAATACTGAGCTCGCAAACCAGCTGAATGAAGAAAGGCGAAGGAGATCTAGATGGGATCGTGCATCTCATTCCTGGACCGAAAGCTTGGCATCCTCTAACTTCAATCATAGATCTATGCACCGTCGGTTGGATGGAAACTATGCAGAAGCCTTCGGGTGTCAGCATGCTATGAATCTTGGACAGGCCGGGATTGGTCCTTCTATAGGGCATCAAGCTGGACCCTCCTCCCGAGGAGGGGCACCTCGTTATCATACCTTTCATGACCACGCAGCTGCTATCTCTATAGATCTGGAAGCTGAGATCTAGAACCAACCAGATCTAGCCCATCATCAACGCATTCATGCTTAGGATCCTCACTTCCCCAATGACCGGGAGCCAAGGAAGCGAGGAACGGACCGTAGACAACGACCAGACCGTCCTCGCAACATGGAACAAGACCATGCCTTGGCCCCAAACATATAAATGCCTGACATTCCAACCATGATATGCCAAATGATCAGAGAAAGTCAAGGCGTTACAAATGATGATTGGGGAATCTTCCGAAGTCATACTCCATTCACCAATGACATTGTTTATACCAATGACATTCTACAACAAGAGAATTTCAAAAGTTATTTTCCAAACGATTTTGAAAATAGTTTTAAAAGCTTGTTTTCTGCAATAAATTATTTTCTATATAAAAATACATGTTTTTGCACCATTTGAGAGAATGAGAAGGAGAATTAAATGATTCGGTAAAGCGTGTATTATGGGACACGTGCGTTCAACTTTTCGGTTAATTCTTGACTTGTCTGTTTGAATATTTTGACCTTCTAGTCGTGTTTGCTGATGAGATGAGGCAAATATTTTTACTGATTTCTAGTGTGGCATTGAATAGCGGTTTGGAAACCGTTAAGTGAGAACATGTGGTATGGGACGTCACATTTTGGTATCAGCCAACCTTGCCGGTGTACGAAGTAAATTCGGATTCTAACCAACATATCTTGAAGTATGAATGGCTAATGAACGCCGCTCGAGCTGATGATGTGGTTAAGTGTAGAAGCTTCCCTTTCTCCTTGGGAGGCATTGCAACTATGTGGTTCACTCGATTACTGCCCATATCCATCTCATGTTTTGATTAGTTAGCTACCAAGTTTGTCGAGCAGTTTCGTATGCATGCTATGAGACCGAAGGATGTCAACACCTTGTCTGGTGTTACCCAAGCTCTAGGAGAGTCTCTTAGGCACTATCTGGAAAGCTTCCATGCTGCTTGTGCCAAAGTCAACAACCCTAATGATAGTTCTTTATGATGGCACTGACTAAAGGGATCGATCCCGATTTCAAATTTGGTGATTGATTGGCTGGGAAAGCCCCCGCTTTATTGGATCGTTTCTTTGCTATGGTAGCCCAGTTCTTAAGGAGAGAAGAAGCTAGAAGATCTAGGAAGTAAGACGTTGTGGAGCTCAACGGTGAAGGCATTCAGAGTAATGTTGCTGTGAAGCAGACTGGTGAGAATTCGGCAAAGTGCAATTGAACATACAGAACAAGCAATGTCAACATAAAGGTAATGAAGGTCAGGGGATGAAGAGAGACCTACATCGCGAACCGAGACCCAGATCTCCTGTGTTCGACTAATATACTCTCGTAAACACGTCACTCGAAAATATTTATCTACAAGCTTGTAATACCGGACAGTACAAGAAGTCGGATCCAAAACTGTCATTTGAGAAACAAATTCAAACCATGAAGTTCTATAGGTTCCACGATTGTTACGGCCATAACACTAACGAATGTCGTCATTTGCAAGACATCATCGAGAGATCGACTAGAGAAAGAAAGTTAGAGTAGTTTGTTCGGGCTTCGTAGGATGGAGGTACGGGACCATCTAATCCAAATCTAGGTCAAGGTCAAGGTCAAGGTCAAGGACAAGCTAGGCCTGAAGAACCTGCGCATACTGGTGGGATGTTGGTAATAAATACTGTAAGTGGTGGTCCCCATCCGACTGATCGGAGCTGGAAGGAAATGGAATCATATGCCAGTTCGATTAGGCATGTGGACTTTGAATGTTGTAGTAATGTTGATGATGGGGCCCAGGCAAAACAATAGAAGAGATGACTGACGACATAGTTTTCAGAAACTGAGATGCTGACAGAGTTGAGGCCCCACTATTGATCTGTTGGTCATCTCAACCCAAATAGGTCTGCTTGGATGAAGAGGAATTGGTTGATAGTGGAAGCTCTGTGAAATTTTTTTAAGTGCGCTTACGACCAAATGAGAAAGGAGGCGGAAGATCTGAAATCATGTCAGTCACGTATACATGGTTTTAACGGAAGTGAAACCATACCGGCTGGGTTGGTAGAGTTACCCGTTGAGTAGGGTATTGGAGATCGTCAGAGAGCTCGGATGCTGCAGTTTGTTGTGTTGGACATTCATTCCCCTTATAATGCTTTTTTGAGCCGATCGGCCCTCGTGGATTTCATTGCAGCAATTGCCCCGTGGTGTTTGACTCTGAAGTTCCCCACTGATAACAGGGCCGAGGTAGCACGTGGTGATCGGATGGCTAGACGTGCCTGTTATGTTGCAGACCTGCGGGATGCGCAGCGGAAGGAGAAAGGAAAGGGCGTGGAGGAATCTCTCTGCGTCCGTTTTATAGAAAATTGACAGCTAACGCCTAGGCCTTGGCTTGGGCACCACATCCAGTTCATTAAAGGCCTCAATCCTAGAGATAGTAATGATGAGGAGGAAGTCAAAGATAGCCAGGCTTCTCCTGTGGAGTTGATGATCGATGTTCTAATCGAAGACGATGACGATTCCAGAATGATAAAGGTCGGATCTCAACTCAGCCCCCAGATGAGACATGAATTTGTTGATTTTCTCCGAGCAAACCTTGATCTGTTTTCCTGGACTCATTCAGTCATGTGTGGGATCTCATCGAACATCGCGAGCCATGCAATAAATATTGACCCGCGGCACATCCCGGTGAAATAAAAGGCGCGGTATGGATCTAGATAGATTTGTCGCCTTGAAGGAAGAAGTAAATAAACTCAAGTCGAATGGGTTTATTCGTGATGCTTTATACCCAGAGTGGGTATCGAACCCAGTGCTTGTCAGAAAGTCGAACGGCAAATGGAAAACATGTATGGACTACCCAGATTTGAACAAAGCCTACCCCAAAGATAGCTTCCCGCTTCCTAGAATTGATCAACTGGTGGATTCAACAGCCGAACACGAACTCTTATCTTTCATTGACACATATTTCGGCTATAATCAAATCCCAATACATCTTCCCAATCAGGACCATACAAGCTTCGTCATTGATCTAGGACTCTATTGCTATAAGGTGATGTCATTCGGACTTAAGAACACTAGAGCAACTTATCAGAGGCTCATGAACCGAATGTTTGCTAACCAGATCAGAAGACCATGGAGGTGTACGCGGACGATATGATTGTGAAGTTGATACTATCCATCAACCATGTCAGTGATTTGGAAATGATATTTAACATACTCCGATAGTATAGAATGAAGCTTAATCCGTTGAAGTGTCATTTCGGAGTTGCATCAGAAAAGTTCTTTGGATTCATCGCCAACGCTAGAAATTAAAGCCAATCCTGAAAAAATTTGGGTGATTCAGAATCTCGAAACTTCTAAAACCATAAAGTAGGTGCAAGCCTCAACGGGAAGGTGGCAGCCTCAAGCAGATTTATTTCTAGGTCCACAGACAAGTGCATTCTTTTCTTCGATCTGATCAGAAAAGGAAAGCAAAATTTCGAATTGACAGAGGAGTATAAAGGCGCATTCCAAGCACTAGTTCAACATCTGGCAACACCTCCTATTCTGTCGAAGCCAGTTGATCACGAGAGATTATATGTCTATCTGGCGGTTCCAGCAAATGCAATCAGTGCTGCGTTAATCCGAGAAGAGGATCAGATCCAAAGACTAGGGCAGAAAGAAACTACCCGAAGGTGGAAAAGATGGCTTATTGCCTCATCATAGCCTCGAGGAAGCTCCGTCCGCATTTCCAGACTCATCCGATCATAGTCTACACCTACCAACCGTTGCGATAGATCCTAACATGACTTGAGATGTTTGGTATATTGCTTAAGTGGAATATTCGAATTGGTCCAATTTGACATTGCTTATACACCGAGGTGAGCCTTTTAAGGACAAGTTCTAGTGGACTTCATAGCTGAATTCACCATGCCGGAGGATTTGCCCAAAGCCGGCAAATCTCCTAAGCATACATGGAAACTATGCACCAACGGTGCATCAATTAACCATTGCTCAGGCATTGGAGTGGTACTCGAACCCCAGAAGGTCGATCCATATGCTATGTTTTGAATTTTGACTTCCACGCAACTAAAAATGAAGCCGAGTATGAAGCTTTGCTTGTTGGACTTAGGCTTGCTAGAGACTTGGGAGTTATTGCCGTAGAGGTTTACTGTGATTCGCAATTGGTCGTATGCCAGGTTCGAGGAGAGTATCAAGCCAAAGATCGAAGATTGGACACTTACCTTACTCCGGTTCAGGAAATATTAAATCAGTTCGACTACTATGCTATCCGTTGTATACCCCGAGAGCAAAATAAGAAAGCCGATTCTTTAGCGAAACTGCCTAGCACTGGCAAAGCGCAGCAGATGGGACTCGTCCCCATAGAGACGCTTACTTTTCCAAGTATCGATAAGATGGAGATAGGCCGGTCACATGAGGCAGCAGCCAATAAGGAGTTGTGGATGACTCCATTCAGAAATCATCTTGAGCATGGAGAATTACCCGAATCCAGAAGTGAGAAAAGACAGGTTCTTCGAAAAGCTTCATGATTTTTTGTCTTGAATGGAGTCCTGTACAAGAGGGGATATTCTGTTCCTTTACTCCGGTGTATCGCCTACGATGAGATCAAGCGAGTGTTACATCATGTGCATGAGGGAGAGTGCGGCCGCCACACTAGAGGGCAAGCCCTTATGAAAAAGATACTCAAATATAGGTATACTGGAAAACCGTGAACCGAAATGCATCAGATTATGCCAAGAAAAGTGATAGGTGCTAGAAGCATGCCAGGATTCTAAGAGCCCCGCCTACTGAAATCACTCAAATGGTCAGTCTATGGCCGTTTTCCACATGGGGCATTGATATAATAGGGTCTTTACCTTTAGCGCAGTACGCCATCGTTGCAGTTGACTACTTTACTAAATGGGTGGAAGCCGAGCCCCTTGCTACTATCATGACGAAGAAAGTAATCAACTTTGTTATGCGCAACATCATCTATCGTTTTGGCCTCCCATGAATGATTATAACTAATAATGAAGCCTGATTTGATAGTATCAAGTTTAAAGATTTCTTTCAACGCCACCACATCCAGAAGAAGTTCTTAGATGTAGCTTACCCTCAAGCGAATGGACAAGTCAAAGCTATCAACAAAGTTATCAAGTCAATTCTGAAGAAAAAACTGGAGAAGGCTGGAGGAAAATGGGTTCACGAACTTACCATGGCCCTATGGGCATATCGAACTACCCATAAGTCCACGACTGGCCATACTCTGTTTGCACTTTCCTACTGCTCTGAAGTCGTTATTCTAGTTAAGTTAGAAGTACCTTCTCACCACGTGACCTATTATGATCCAAAGACGAATGCCATCCTACTTGTAGAATATATGGATTTACAGAATGAGAGGCGCAAAGAGGCTGATTTGAGGGCAATCACATATCGTAGTCGAGTCCCTCGATTATACAATGCTAAGGTTTGACCCAAAACCTTCGAATTAGGCGATCTCGTACTTAAGCGAATTTATCCGGTCCCTTCACATATGAAACCAACATGGGAAGGACCGTATGTCATCGAGCGGATACTTAAAGACGACACATTCAAACTATCAACTGTTGATGGTCTCACTTTACCAAGAGCGAGGAACAGTAGAGTCTCCGTCGCTGTTACATATAACTGGCTTTTATTCAGTCTGCTTTTCCTATGAAATTTATTTATGCATTTTTTGAATTTGAACTTATAATAAGACAACTAACTTTGCCATGCTTACTTATTTCATTAATAAAACGCAGACTCGTCATGCCAGAGTGGCAACTCTTGAAATGCATCGTGCAACCGTCACGATGTTCGAAGAGCCAAGTCTTATCCTATGGTGGGACTCATTCAAATAGGAATGATCGTGATCCAACCGGTCACTCACTAAGTGTAACCCCGAGCTCTGGGGCAAACAACTATAAAGAAAAGAAGGATTGAAACACGATGATCCTCTAACAAATTCCAGCTCCTGGAGTGCGAGCTGGGGTACAAACTCCAAATCCAAGATCGAGGAGGATGGATCCGTCCGTCCACGACCTCGCCTTCATTTTTCTAATCTTGAAAAGGATGGATCCGTCCATCTACGACTTTGCTTGCCTAATCATGGTGTATGTGATCCGACCATCCACAACCTTGATCAACTCCTTATTTCCAGAGTACAAATAAGATCCTAATACTTAAACAAATGTGATGGACCGTCTGTCAACTAACTCTGGTCCCGAGAGCGCGGACTGGAGTATAAACACCAAATGGGTGTGACTGACCACCCATCAACCAACTCTGGTCCCAAGAGCACAGACTGAAGTATAAACACCAAATGTGTGTGACAGAACACCCATTGACTATCTCTGTTCCCCAGAGCGTGGACTGGAGTATAAACGCCAAACGGGTGTGACTGACTTCCCGTAAATTAACTTATATCCCCATAGCATGGACATAATTTGAAGCATTAGACGGGTGTGACCGATCGCCCGTAAATTAACTTATGTCCCCGGGGCATGGATATAATTCTAAGCATTAAACAGGTACGACTGACACCCGTAAATTAACTCATGTCCCCGGAGTGCCGATATAATTCTAACCATTAAACGGGTGTGACCGATTGCCCATAGATTAACTTATGTCCTCGAAGCGCAGATATGATTCCAAACATTAAGCAAGCATAACCGACTATTGGCATACAAGTTTATTCCCCAGAGTGTGGATATAAATACCAGAAAATAAGCGAGTGTGATCCGACCACTCAAACTCATCTCACTTTAACTTTGTTCCGACCAAGTAAAATTAAAGTTAGTAAAGTCAGAAAATGACTGCCGACTGACTACTTCAATTCTCCCCAGGACAGGGGCATAACTCAAGTACCAGCTGCTGGCTGAGGCAGCGCAGCATTGGGAATCGACTCGACGTTTGATCATGACCCGAAGCCATGACTTCAGGGCTTAGTGATCGGACTCAAGTTCGACTCAAAAACTAAAGCCTCACAAGTACATTGAATGGAAACGCGAGTGCTAAAATATTTAGAAAAATGAACATAGAGTTATGCTGAAAACAAAAAGAAATTTTATTTCCACTATTCTTTGGAAAAGTAAGCACAAAATCTGTTTGAAGAATTCCTATAAGAAGGGGCCAAACCCGCATCTATACATGGCCTATAAAAAGTAAAAGATAAGCTTATTCTAGCAATCTACAAAAGAGAGGAAACAAAAATGCAAGTCTACTCCTTCAATTTTCTATCTTTCTCGATTTTCTCCGGCATAGACCCACTTGAGCTGCCGCCCGGACCTCTCTTTATACCTTTACCTCCCCAGCCTGCTCCAACCGGCTTGTCTCCGGCTGGGAGAATTGCAGCAGTATCTTCCTTGGAACTCACAGGGACCGGAATATCCTCTGTGTGCGGGATTGGAGGAGCGGTGGTACTCTCGATGTTAGAAGGAAGAGGCGCGCTGGTATCAATGATAGTGCCACCCAGAGAAACAACAATTATCGGGATCAGATCGGGACCCGCCGTGCCCCCAACAGCTCTACGAGTCTGCTCGGCTTGCCCCATCTCAGCTTTAATTTCCTCCATTATCTGCTTAGCCCGGTCTGCATGTAAGGCCATTGGAATGCTACTGGTCGGACCCGAGGAGCTTGTGATGATCACATCTTCATGTATGTTGAAAGGAATTTCGATGCTCGGATCACTATGTTGGTTAAGGAGTGCTTCCATCAATTGATCATCAAGAATGCAGTTGCTTTCGTGCATCTCCCAGCTGATGCGGTGACCGTTATGGTTGTAGCCTCAATTAATAGCACCTCCTGGTCATGGTGCATTTCTTGAGTTGCAGGAGGATCAATCGATGTAGAATCTAGGGCTAAATGAAGATAGATGAAAATATTAGTAATATCTTCTGACGGTGTCCTACGTTTGGATGAATGGGAGAAGTGTCTAGAATACCTTCCTCGGGTTGGATCCCGTGCTGAGCTAACGCGCCTTCCAAGCCGCGCTTGATTATTGGGGAGAGATGCGGCCTATCAAGGTCGTATCCTGGGATTACTCGATGATCGATAGAAGAAGTAAGCTTAGACTGGGATACTGCAGGCGCTTCGGAACTTACTTCATGATGTTCAATTCCGGATCCTTCCCCGGCTTTCGAATACTTGGCGGCCACTTTTTTCTTTCTCAAGAGAAATGATTGTATCATGGAGGACCTTACGCTCTTCTCCAACTAACTTTTGAGCTTCCAGTTCGAATTAGTCTACAGTTGCAGCATTGCGGATCACCTTATCTCCTCTATCAAGAGACTCCAAGCCTCGTATAGTTGGAAAGGATAATCTTCGCCGCGCCAGTTTAAGTTGTGGTTTCTTAAGACAATTGCGTTGTATGCGACCATGAGATCTTCAAATTCACTCTCCTTCCTGGCCTCCACCGCTTTGATTCCTTCTCAATTCTGGCATCGGCTATCCCGGCCGTTAGAGTTGATGCATCCCTCTCCTCCTTAAGTCTCACCGCCTGTTCACATACCTCGCGGGCCACCTCATTAGCTTCATTCTTCTCTTTAATTGCCTCAGTCAGCTTCACCATTAGCTCCTCAACCCTTTCCATGCCTCATCCCTTTCTCGAGTAATAATAGTGTTATGGTGACCCATCTCCTGCACCAGATCCATATGAGTTTTTCTTATGTTTTCCATGGATTACCTAAACTCTTCGGCTCTCTGGTCAGCCTACCTCTCGGTTTTCCTCAAAGATTCATGCTCATTGGTGAGCACCGCTATTATGTTGCCTTTTTTAACGATGTCACCCTCCAGTTTTTCAATTGTTCTGGCCTGCTCGAAAGATACCATCGAGACCCTTTCCACAGTCTTAACCCACTCTCGATACTAGCTGTACATGTCGTGCACGTAATCTTGCACCAGTTTTTCTATGTCGTTTGGCATTCTTTTCAAGTTTGGAGGGAAGTGAAAGCCATCGAAAAAAATATTCAAGAAGTCTTTCTTCAACTCGGCGATTCAGATGGCTCCCTCCCCGGTGGGTTTTATAGTAGTTCATTCCATAGCGATGAGAGCTTCTGCTTCAATTCTACGGTGTTGATTGTCGGATTTCGAAGTGTGAGGTGACACTATTTAGTGTGTAGTTTCAAAAGATTGCCTGCTAGAGTCGGATGATTTTTAGGGTCCTTTAGATGGTGGAGATTGCGACCGAGAGTGGCACCTCGCTTGATACGATCTTTCCTTATCCCTATCATGGCGATCGTACTCTTGGCTTGAGTAATGGCCGCGACCATAGTACCTCTCACTTTCAAGCCAACGTGACTCAGAGTGTGAACTGGTTGAATGGCATAAAGAGCGAAGATTGCTGAGCATGGACCCTTGTCTCACCATCTTATCTGTAAAATGAAAAGAGAAGTTGAATTAGTTATCTCCAGAGATTAAAACGCATGTGATTAAGAGTCGTGTGGTGCCGTGCAGTGTGTGTATGCACGTGAAAACCCCCAACTGACCGATTGTGATAGCCTTGCTCGTTGGAGTTAGCTCCTCTATGTCTAAAGAAGTTAGACATGTGCCAGTTTGTGATGGGGGAGTGGAGCCCCTCTAACCTAAGATTCTGGAACAAAGATTTGTCCTTTGGGATAGGAACATCCGACAATCTTCTCAATAAACCTTCTGTTTGCGGAGTAGAGGTCTCCAGACCCATAGAAGTTACAATGGGCTGAGTTATTACAATGGTCTTATGCCTCTTGGCTTTGTGAACGAGAATCTTGCCTTCTCTTTTTAATTTTGATGATCGAAGGCCCTGTGGTGGTGCAACCGCAGGCTCATGCCTAGCTGCCATATTCTTTTCATTGCCCACTTCAGTGGTTGTAACTCTAGGTGCACTTTGAGCTCCCCCGACTAGGGGCACGATAGGAGCTCTTCTTTCTCCTTGCCTTATCGGAGCCGCCTTGAGAACTCCTGTTAGCTCGATGCTTTGACCTCTCTCTATGAGCCCCACAATGATCAAGTTTTTGTCAGTAAGGACTTCATATATTTCCCTAAGCTCAATGGGAACCCCTGAAGCATTCTCACTATCTCCTTGAACTATGCTCCTTTGGGCCATGGTATCGAAGCTATAAAAGAAACGTAGTATTAGACTCAACATCAACTTATGTTGCCAAGTTAATTAACGAAGAAGTTGAAGCGCTTATGTCTAACTAATCATCATCTAACAAATCTTGATGGGCATCTCACGAAGAACCATTTAGTCTTGAAGTAGCTCAACTTACTCCAAGCACCTGCCACTACTTGGCAATTCCTGACCGCTTCTAGAAAAGTAAACGAATGATTATTCCCATGACTCTTGACGTTGAAAAAGTATCTGATTTCATCAATGGTCGGGGGTCGAAAAAGATGCTCCATGAAGATGATATATAAACTATTGAGAAGCACGTAACCATTGGGTGCAGTTGAGAAGGCACGATCCTCAAGAAGAATAACACATCCCTGATGAATTGGTTGAACATGGGCAACATTCCATCCATGCACGTGAATCTGTTACATGCAGTAAACCCTTCCGAGGGATTATGTGCTCTGTCTTCCGGCCTCGATAATAAAACATCTTCCAAAGAGAGTCCATGCCTAAGACATATTCTACCTAGCATATCTTCAGAATTCTTGGAACTGACTGAGTCCTCCGGATTCAAGACCAACGCTGCACTGAGCAGTTCATATGGAGTTGGATTTACTACGTTAGCGACGATGTCTGGCCTCTCTATTCTAGGAAGAGGAGGACTCTAAACTTCCTACAGCTCAAAGCTTTCGGGATCCATAGCTATTGGACTCAGTAAAAACCATTGTTAGATGGCAAGAAACTCGTGTTCCCTCTTGGTGTAAAGTTAGTGATCGGATTGTGCGTAATACTCTGAATTTCTACAAGTTTAAAAGATGGTAAAACGACAAGACTTCGAGATTCAACCGGAGTGTCCATCATCGTTGATCATATCAACCTTGCCATCCTGACTTCGAAGAATGATCCATGTTAAGGTTTGTTATGTTTGTCAAGTTACAGTCCCATTGACGAGCTTTGAACGATAGTCATATATGCAGTTTTATAGTCTAGTCCGAGTATGTAATTCTAAAGCTTGTTGGAGTTAAGTGTTCCAGTATGAAAAAGGCTATGTTTTGTATCCGTCATGGCTTGAAATTAGATCGTTCCCTGAAGCATGAGTTCCTATCGATCTAAACTTGGACCGATGACTTGTTCGTATCGATACATTTCGTATCGATGCTCATTCGTATCGATCATCTGCGTATCGATACTCTTCATATCGATCCAAGACGATCGTTTTCGTAAGCATTAATTCATATCGATACGAACTCCAACAATTCCTTCATCGATCACGGAAGAAACTTCCACCATCTCCTATCGATACGAGTTTGAAGCAAAAGCTTGAAGTCCATGACTTCCTTCCAGTGCTTTCTTCCTTCTTCTCCTCCTAGAACACCATTAAAGCACATCCACGACCTCACCTTAGCCCAATTCTGGCATCAACAACGCCGGAGTTGGCTGTCACTTTGGATGAAGTGGTTTGAAACTCGAACCTCATCATGTTAAAGTGTATTTTGTCAATCGAATACCTAGTTCGAGAAATCTGAGGCTAAGACTAAAAATTGGATGATTGAAGGATGATAGTTTTGCAATTCCTTTTCTTTTCGTATCGATACGAAGTAAAAGTAAGAGCGAAAGAAAGTGAGAATTTTTCTAAGTCCAGAAACTATATATATGCTTTCGCATTGACCAAAGAAACGTTTCGTATGACAGTCATTAAACCGAGAGAAACGGTCAGCATCCATCGATATGAAGGTTGGATTTCGTATCCATCAACGCAAGGCAGTCTAGAGCTTAACTTTCGTATCCACCGGCACTTCGTATTCATTACTATTGATCGCTCCATAGACCACTAGTTTGAGACCGTCCAGCTCCATCGATACGAAACACCACTTTCTTATCCATCAATTCAAGGACCTGTTGTTTTATCGATCGATACGCAGCAAGCCATCCTCAGTCTTTTTTCGTATCGATATTCCAACATTTGTACATCCCAGATCGATCCAGGAGAGGATCGATACGAAGGAGTGAATCAAAACGACAATCAATCGTTGTTAAAACTCGAATTTCACATCGGGCCAGGAGAGGATTGATGCGAAACTCGATCCAAACAAGAAAAAGGAACATGACAACGACCTGTGAACGTGCAAACATGAATGGGAGTCTGGATAACATACGTCATGTATGCCAAACTAACACTTAATTTTCAAAGTTAATAGGAATTGAATGCTTACCTGGTGACAACCAGAATAGTGAACAACAAATTGCTAGCACTCGACCTTTTCAGTTACAACATTAAACTGCATGATCATTAGTAGTCTATAATTCAACGTTTATATTACACTTCAATTAATCAAAAGTTTACATCTCTTGATGAAATGATAACAACTCTTCAACGAATCGGATAGAACTTTTTCAGAATAAAGATTGTAGCTTTTCAAAGCACATTATGTTCATACAGGATGTACTTTGGGAGGCAAATGTCATCCCGCCTTTTGGCAAGGCCGTGACACCAAGGACTTGACTAGAGTCTGAAGATAATCCCCCCGAGGATCAGTTATCTATAGGTCCACGATGGATACAGGAAAACTTGGTCCGAGTCTGGATCATGCTATAATTAGCATGGTATGAATAGCAAAGTTATAAAAGGCAATGTTACAAATTTCAGGTCAATCGAAGTTCATATGCTCAAGCTATGGATTGATCAAGATTACTGAGAAACATGTTCAGTTCGTATCCATATGCTTCGTATCCATCCAGTTCATATCCATCTACTTCATCCATTCATCAACTGTTTCTTTCGTATCGATTGCTCATTTGATCGATACGAAGGCTAGGGCCAAGCATCGATACGTGACCACAACAAATCATCGATATGAAGGCAGGGAGCAAGCATCGATACAAAGAGAATAACCTCGGATCCATACACAAGAAGCAGTCGAACCAAAGGAAACGGTCTCTTAGTATGAAATATGGATCTCAACAAAACACTCAAGCTATGTCATCGATACGAAGCCCATTGATATGAATGTATCGATATGAATGTATCAATACGAATCCATTTGCCTACTTACAAACTCAACCATGGATCAATCTTATCTCTCAAACTACAACTCCAAATGTCATGAAATTTTTGTAGAAGCTTTCTTATTCACTCAAGAACGTCCATGATTGATCGCAGCTCCACTGGGCCATTTTTGGCTCGATACGAAATGAACTTGGATCGATCAGGATCTATCCCAAACAGCCCTAGATCGATCTGATAGGCCACTTACGTGTGAGAACAGGTATTTTGAGTTTTGAGTAAAATATTTGCATATTTAATCCTATAAATAGGACTCCTACGCCTACTGAAAAAGGACTTTTGGAAGCTCTTACACTGTTACTCTGCTGAAACTCCAATGTAATTTGAGTGCTAGTGATTTGTGATGTTGTAACTTGGTTGAGAATCATCAATAAACATCAAATCATTCAAAGTGGACGTAGGGTACAACGCCGAACAACCATAAACTCTTGGCTTTTTCTATTTCAACTTACTTTTCTTTGTGTGATTGTTAGATAAGCCTCGTTTTCCATTGAAAATTTTCATTCGAACCTCTTCAATTACATCTGAAGAGTGTTGTGCCTAATTTTGGTACAAATATGGAAGTAGTGCTTATATGGCAGCTAGAGTTAAGTTTGGTATGAATGGCCCGAATTTTATTATTATAACCGGACTTATATCCTACGGTTTAGATGCTTTCTAACCATTATAAATAAAGGGCTAGCCTCTTCACTTTTGTTCACAAAATATTTGGAATGCTAGCATAATTCCGTTGGTTTCATCCTCGATTAGATTCAAGAATTCAAATCCAAGGGAAAAGATAATTGATTAATAAACACACACACACACACACTATTCATATATACGATACATATATATATATATATATATATATGATATTTTCTATTTTTCCCTTAATATTTGAATTCTGAATCTAATTCACATACAATTGAATCATTGTATATTCCAAAAGTAAAAAATCAGAAGGAGAAATTAGTAGCGGGCATGAATCAAATCCAAAGGAAGGTAGGCAACTAATCTATGAGTGGAAATTTTAGTTTTTAACTTGTTAGTATTTTTATAGTAGAAGTTTAGATTTGTTTTATGTCTTGGTAATTTTATATTCCAAAACCCTAAATATAAAACCCAAAGCCCAAATGAAAATGTCAATTCTAGGAATAGTTAGAACCTCAACTATTTTATGTTAATATAGTAGAATTTGATTGTTTTGGCAATTTGAGTAATTTATGTTCTATTCAACTCCCACTTCTAATTTCTATTATTGTGATGAAGGGTTCTAAAAGAAAACAAAGTTTGGAAATGGTGCGTAAAGTATGAGTTTTCTTATTCATAGTCTGCACTGCCTATTTTCGTATTAATAAACAAGATTCTCTTCTTCACTTCAATTTTATATATGTAAAAGTTGAATATTAAATAAAGGGTTTAAATTGTGAAGTTCTATTTCCTTGAAATAAAGGCACTGATTCTATTATATTAATATAAAATAAGTTTGGCAATAGATTCCATTTTTCTGAATATATATTGTCCGTTTTGCTAAGGATATTAGCTACTCTGTAATCATTGTAGGGATTGGGACTTACATAGATATGGAAGTTTTGACATTCTAAATGATTAGTATAGGAAGTGAAATCTTTCTACGTAAGCTTAAGAATATTTAGTTAGCCTAAATTGCATATGTGTAAATATATTAATAGCGTATTAATCATATAACATAGAATAAATAGGTTAGTAAATAGCACTAAACTCTTTAGGAAGGTAGTTAAGGATAATAATGGAAATTAATACATAATTAAATATGGAATAGGGAGATTTCCTTATATGGTCTTAAGTTGTAAATGAGGTAAAGTATTATATACGTGTATTATATAATGTTATATGTTAGGAGAGCAGAAATATGACTAAGTTATAAGGACGCAAGGCCGGTCAAAAGCACATAGAAGTATCTCCAACTTTTCTTACTACCAGTAGTGTAGCTTTGGGACTAATGTGAGATATCGCTAACAATAAGTACCTATAGTGAATGCGAGGTTAGTCCCAATTCTATTAGGCAAGTTTGCCCATCTAATCTAGCTACCCGTACCTAAAAATAGTCGCACTAATATGAGATATCATAGTTTGGGCTATGGGTCATAAGATGGATACCCTAGAAGGCTCTGCTTTGGGGTTGAGGGCATTAAGTGGCTGCTCTAAGGTCTGCCTCCTTCATAATTAAGAAGTATTAAATGGTAGTGATTATCATTTAGGTAGTGGGGAACCTTGGAAGGATTCCACTTTAGGGTTGAGGTATAAGTGGCTATTGTAGCATTTGACTCTTCCTATAAAAGACGTATTAAGTGGTTTAGTGAGATTTCATATAATGTCAGTTAAGGAAGTACCAAGGAGGAGTCCGCCTTGAGTTTAAGTGTTAAATAACAAGGATTTGTCTAGGGTATAGGTATTAACTGGTCATGATTTGCCCAATTCCATTAAAGCGGTGTTAAATGGCTTGGGTACTTTGTCTCACATCATTAGGGCATGATTGATGGTAGCTGCATTAGACTGGAAAGGGCCTATAGTTGAAGATATGTTATGGAGCTGGACTAGAGGAGCCTTCAGGATTACAGTTGAAGGTATTCTTAGTAGGATATAGTATAGGATGCATAAGACATATTACTTATCTAAATGATACCGCCCAAATACTATCATGTAAGGCTTGAGAATTTCATTCACGAGACATTGTTGTTCTAACCTACTCATTGTTACAATATATAAGTTAGAGAAGAACATGCTGATGGAGAAGGCAAAGGCAATGCCGAAGATTTGCGGCAGTCTATCTATTTTTCAAATTTTTGATATATTACGATGTACCCAGTTTTGGGCATATCGATGTTATTTTGGAATATTGTTCTAACGTCCAAGCTTTTCGACCCTCGAATGTCAACACTGAATACATACATGGTATTCATGTGTTGAGCACCCAAGTGCCGGAAAGGGAAAAGTTAGGGTAAAAAGAATGAACAATAGAATAGGAAAGGAAGAACGTAACATCAGAATCTCATAATGAAACGATAATATATAATATCAAAGGAACATTATGAAGGGTTACTCTGAATATATAAATTTTAGAGTTACTAAAACTTAAGTACTATCATTAGCCAGGATAGTTATAACTGCCTGTCCACGTGATGCTGATATATACAATACATAAATGCAGTAGAAATATGAATACTGCAGTTGATAATTTTCTAGCTCTTTTCCATATGCCCCAAAGCATCTATAGCTAAATATGGAAACATATATGGGGCTGAACCGAGCATTATAAGAAAATAATAGCTGGATCAGTCTGGTAAAATAGTGTAAGAAAATCAAGAAAGAAGAGTAACATATAGTAGCACCATTTGAGACTGTATGGATTACCATAACGGTTTCCCCTCAAATGAAACCAACCATTCATTAAGTTTAATATATAATGATATGATAGATAATGTCTATTATGTAGCACATAAATCATATCAAATAGCTGCTACATGAAAGCCACAACAATAATAGATATACAATCAATATCACTAAGGCATGTCGACATAGTGTAAGGATTTCCATGGAGCTCTCCTCGAATCAAGCCCAATTCGAACTACATGACTGGGATCAGAAACTTCCTTCCGAGCATCGTATATCTCTAGATAGTATATACTCTAAGGTAAACACAACTAGTCCAACAATGAATTGCATGGAACCAAGTATCAATTACTCCCGCATGAAACATATTGGTAAGAATATTCTGATTCTAGAGTTGATATACCCTCATGGGTAAGTTAAACCCAAGATTGTGCATCATACTCCAATTTTAGTTATTTTGGATGTCGAGGCTACTTTCGGCATTTTTCACATGAGTCTTCATCACTTAAGTTAGCACACGAATCCCCAAATGGATTCCATCATCTCGAACATATCACCAATAAATATACAAATTTGAGCATCTCGATCAGATCTCGAATCTCCATATAGATTCTTCCATAAGTCATCCAATGAATGCTAACATTGTCCTCTCTCCTAGAATACCCCTGAAGATAGACAGTCCCATATGATAGTATCGCTTGAAATATTAACGATGACCTCTTTCTTAGACTTAACCTTAGGATTGATAGTTCAACCCTATAACATTTCACTTCACAACCGCTCCCAAAACATAGATTCGTATGCTAGTTTTGAAGTGGTATTCGATAAGCAAAACACTTATTGATCTCGGTCTCTTCAAAAGTAATTTATTGAATTTTTAGTAAAGACAATTTCGGTTCTTTCAAAAGTAAGAGAAAGCTAAAAATGTTTCGTACCAATACTCCTTACTGCGAGTTCTTATTAGTATGAAATCGAGAATCCTTTCGATTATTTCTTAAGATATATTTGTTCAAGGTTGATAATCAACTAATCGATTGAGTCAAAAAAATATTTCTTATACAAATCAATATTCGTACGCTTAAATCATTTCCGACATTCCAACTTAATTATTCATCATCCAAAAGTAAAGCCTAGTAAGTTAGAGCACTGGTTGCATTAAAGCATTGCCTAGACACTTCATTCTTGAATCTCACAAACAAATAAGTCTACCTCGTCGACTTTTAGTGTTAAGTATAGTATTAATGATTTTCATAAACAAGTAATATATCAAGACGATTAACACGTTTCCGACTTACTATTCCACGTTCAAGAGAGAATTTGGTATATTATAGCACTATTACTCCTTCCTTACTCGAGCATCAATCTTAAATCCCCCAAATAGATAAGCCTTACTTCGTCGGGTTTAAGTGTGAAGTATAGTATTAACGATTTACATAAACATGTAAGAAATCAACACAATTAACACATTTTTGATATTTTCGACTTACTATTCCTTGGTTAGGGAAGCCGGTAGATTAAAGCTCTATTGCTTCATCCCTACTCGAACATTAATCTTAACTCCCATAAATAGATAAGCCTTACTTCGTCGGCTGTTAGTGTTAAGCATGGTTAATTACAATTCAAACAAGTAATTAAATAATTAACCATGTGACCATTAAGTAATTCTAACCACTTCCTAAGCCTCTTGTTTATACTTTTAAAACCCTTTTTAAAATGATATGCAAGTATAGTAATTTATTTACCAAAACTTGATATTTAAATAACAAGTCAAAAAATATTTTATTACACTAGATATAATATAGCCTACATATTTTCTGAAAACCACATATACTTAAAGTTGCTTATTATACTTATAATGGGTTTTAAACCATTTTCGCAACATACTACGTGAAAATAACAAGTTACAATTTCCTTAAAAACTTGAAAAATCAAAATTTTGCTATAAAATTCTCTTCTTCAAAATTCACAGCTAATTATTAAAGTTGATAAATATCTCAAACCACTTTTGAATACTCTAATATGGGTTATTAAAGACTTGTAAAATTAATGGAAAAAATACTTAAATTTAAATATCTTTTCAAACCTTCAAAGTCCAAAAATCAAGGCTAAACGGAGCAGTTTTGCGCAAGTGAAGTTTTGACCACTTTTCGAGATGTTACGTAACTTTCTACTATCCAAGATTTTAAGAAAAATAAACATATATATATATATTATAAACATGACTAAGGATCTCTCTGCAAAGTTCCATAGAAATCATCGAATGCTAGACAATTCCTAAGGCTTAACTCCAAATTTGAGTTGGTTTGGATTTGATTTGCATTTAATTTGCTCTAGGAATTTAGTGATGAAGAAGAGGAAGAAGCAATCGATTTAAGCCTGTATTTGCTTTGTGAATTAGTGATTTATTCTTAAGGGTATGTCTCTCCATATGTAGGCTTCAAGATAGTGTTTCTTAAGCTTGCTTTCACCCCACCGTGCCATGGAAGACTCACCTCACATCACTTCTCCTTTACATCACTTCTCCTTTACATCACTTCTCCTTTATGATAATTACCATTATACCCCTCTATGATAATATCTCTTATCCTAATGAAAGCATCTAGAAACTTCCATGCTTTATGAAGAGGTGTGTGTTAATTAGTTGCTAATGTATTCGTGTTATCATTAGACATGTGCATTAGAGTTTGAACAACTTATATCGATTGAAAAGCTATTTACCAATAAACTGATTTTTGGTCACATTATCGATTTTTCTTTGAAGAATATATTTTGTAAACAATTTTCAAAAAAAAGTTACTTATCATTATTCTATAATTAAATGATGTCAAACAAGGTTATAAAATCATAATTATAACACTTGATTATATTTCAAAATGTTACGATATTCGCAGACTAAGCGTTTGAATTTATGGGTCGCTACATTCTCCCCCAATTTTAATATTTCTTCCTCGAAATTCAAACAAGAACGATAATCAAAGGAGATGAAAGAATAAGATAAATATATAGAGTTCTGTTGATACTATATACAAACTAGACTGTAAACCAAAATGCATATTAAGCAGCTCTACCTCAAGCGATGAGTACATCACAACAGATGTACGATACTAAGATAAGAAGAGACCTATTCTATAAACGACTTTGGATAGAACTCCGTAAAGTAGTCCTCTATCTTCTTTGCATCATCCCGAGCATCCTCGCTCCACGACACTTCTAACCTTAACAAAGGAACAAGCATAAATACTCAAATAGTATTCTCAATTATAGCAACCAAAGCTCATGGTTCGCTCAGATTTAAACTCTCCCATCATTCAAGGAAGATAAACAATCTACTAAGCATACCTTACGCTCAACAGCCTTAAGTCATTACTTAGACGATTATACCTGCTACCTCATAATAAATCGAAGAGTCATTACCGAAATTCTTTATAAGCTAACATGACATATCATATTAATGTACTAAAGCACATACCAACTATATGCAATATCCGATTTAATCACTTACTCAATAACATAAATTTCACTTCCAAACTAGTGTAGATTAATTGACCTCTCTAGTGTGGACTTTGATTTGGTTCCTTGATTAGAAACCTTTATTCTTCTTATATAGCCATATATTGTTTTAGAAAACATCAGGATCGTATCACGAACCCCTATCAAGTGTTCGTCGTCAAGAATCGAGCAAAAAATCCTTGTTTGGACCGATGTAAACCACCTAGAAAATATGTACACGAATACTGGATCTATATCTGTCATGCGAATAAAACTATCTACATACAGCTTACATATTTATCGTATTAGTTTTTTAATTACATAAATTCCTTTTTAATCACATTAATGTGTACAATTAGTATGTCATTCAACACTAAAACCATTTACACATCATTTCATAAAACCTAACTTTAAGTTTATCCACATTTTATAACTTAAGTCATACTTGTATATTACTCCATTACATCCTAAGAGTATATACAAACATCAAATTTGTTTTACTCAATAAGGATGATCTACATTTTGAACCTGTGTTAATTTACTACATTCTCAAATCAAGTGTTATATAAACTCACTTTATATTCTTAAAAACACTCGGTCTCAAGCTCTATAACAATTCGAATGTTCTTGAATATCCAAAATCGTCAAAAAATTCCATTTTATTTTAACAATTGAAAACTATCAAACAACTATCATACTGTGATGTACATACCATACTTTCCTAGTGCATAGGCTACACATGTCCATGAAATAACTTAACAAGAGAACTTTAGAACTAAACACTAGTTTTCATTTCAAATCATTTTGAAATAATATATACATATAAGTTTCGTATATCAAATTTTACTTTGGGATTAAATCAAAATCTGTTTTACCAAAATAATTTTGTAGCATCCCACACTTAGAAACCTGAAAATTAATGCTGTCGATGCTGCAGTCACCATCGAAATTATTTTCCAAGGACAGTAGTGAGTTTAGTACACCCAAATCAATTTGGTATTTACCCAAAATCATTTTAAAGCGGTATCAAATACTTCGAATAATAATACTAGGTATCATGACTTTAATTTCATAAACCAATTTTCTAAATATTTACTTTCAAATAATATTATTATGATTATTTTCATTAGAATCTTTAAAAACATTTTAAAAGATACAAAGATTTAGATTCTCAAATTCTCCATTTAAATCCTCTTTGTTTGCAAACCATATTTTATAAACTTATATAAAATCACTTTCTTATATAAATCTTTTCACAAATATTTATTTCCAAAATATTTTATCTTCCTTTTGTTTATAGTAAACATCTTTTACTTAATTTTACCTTCTAAGCCAATATTATTCCCGAACGCCTTATAGTCAAACCGTGAAACTTAATTCATAAGGTGTTTGTTCAATGTACCCACCATTACTGTTTACCCACCCTATGATGTGGAAAGGAAAAATAGCTCAAAAACTAGTTAAGCACAAATATATAACAAGCAATGCTCCTAAATTGGCAAAGCATGATTAAATAATTAAGGTTACGGGGTATTAAACTATGAGAAGCACTGATATCAACCCAAACACGAATAGGTAAACTATAGACATATAGTATACCCTCAAGAATCTACTTCCCCATTACAGCTGTAGAAGTGGAAGGTGCTGAAGCAAGTGTAAATACCCTAGGCTATTACCTTTTCATGAGCATAGGACAAACTCAAGAAATATGACCAGGCTATTGGAAATTATAACAACCCTCTGATGCAAGCCGTGCACCAAGCTTTGGTGCCTTAGCAATCAGTGCCTCCACCAATGATTCCTTCACCATTTGTCATCTTCCTTCCATCTTACAATTCTTAGAAAAATGACTCTTCTATCCACATCTATGGCAAGTAAAAAAAAAAATATTTTTCAAGGTTGAAATTTCTGCTTGTTTCCTCTGATCGATGCGGAAATATACGGCCTTGGAGCCAGACCCTCGAACCGAAAAGTCGTACTTATAATAACCTTGAATCCTTCTTGGATATGATATGTCATATCCTTATCTACCATGTTGCACAGACTAATCCAAGCCTGGACCTTGATGATAGTCTCGGCGCCGTTGAACCTCTGTCTAGCCAACACCTCAAACTTGTGCTATATCGAAGCGAAGCCTTTCTGTAGTTGAACCTGCATCACTTCTTCTTCTATATTTCCTTCAGGATTGGAAGCCCTAGTACCCATAGTTCTTTCTACCTAATCATAGCTAAACAACTTTAGGAAACTAAAGGATAGAGTTACTTTAAAGAGAGGGTTTTAAAGAAAGAGATATTCCTAAGGAATAATTTTAAAAGCCTTATTTTCAAAATACAAATACACTCTCATTCATTCTAGGGTGTCGCTTACCCTATTTCTAATGAGCCATACCCAACCAAAGCCAAGGTATGCGCTTAACCTTAAGCTATAAAACCAAATGCAACGACCTGACATTTCGGCCCTTGAATATCGATACTAAATGCATCCACAATATTCATGTGCCAAGCACCCAAGTGCTGGAAAGACGAAAAGTTAGGGTAAAATAAAAAGAAGAATAGAATAGGAAGGAAGAACACAGCATAAAAATCTCACAACGGAACGATAATATATAATATCAAAGGAAAAGTACAAAGGGTTGCTCTGAATATAGAAATTTCTGACTTATTAAAACCTAAGTGCCACCATAAGCTTAGACGGTTATAACTGCATGTCCTCATAATGCTGATATATATAATACAGAAATGCAGCATAAATAAGAATAGTACGGTAGGTTATCATCCAGCTCTTCTCTATAAGCCCTAAAGCATCTGTAGCTAAATCTGGAAACATATACAGGGTTGGCATGAGCATTATAAGAAAATAACACGCTGATCAGACTGATAAACCAACTTGAGAAACTCAAAAAATAAGAGTGACATATAATACCACCATTTGAGAATGCACAGATTACCATAACTATTTTCTCTCCAAATGAAAACTAACCATTCATTAAGTTTAACATATTGTGATATCATAGATAACATCTAGTGTGTAGCACATAAATCATATCAAATAGCTGCTACGAATGCTATAAGATTACTAGGTATACAATTAATATCGCTATAGCATGTTCGCTTGGTTGTAAGGATTTCCATGGAGCTCTCCTCGGATCAAGCCAAATTCGAATGCCATGACCAGGATCAAAAAATTTCTTCCGAGCATCATATATCCCTAGATAGGATATACTCTAAGTAAATAAAATCGGCCTAGTAATGAACTATATGGAACCAAGTATAACCAACTCTCGTGCGTAATATATCTAATCATACTCTAGATTTGGAGTTGATATACCCACATGGGCATGCCAAACTCGAGATTGTACATCTTATTTTAGTTTAAGTTATTTCCAATGATGAGGCTACGTTCTACATCTTTGACATGAGTCTTCAACATTCGAGTAGCATATGAGTCCCTAAAATGATTCCATCATCTCGAACAGATCTCGAATTTCTACATATATTCTTACATAAATCTTCCGACAAATGCTAACACTATCCTCTTTGCTTGAACACTTCTTAAGATAGAGAGTCCCATGTGATAGCATCGTTTGAAATGTTAACACTTACCTCTCCCTTGGTCTTAACCTTAGGATTGCCAGTTCAACTCTATAATATTTCACTTCACAACCTCTTCCAAATCAGAGAATTCGTATACTAGTTTTGAAGTGGTATTCAACAAGTAAAACACTTATCAATCCCTGTCTCTTCAAAACAAATTGATGAATTTCTAGTAAACTCAACAGTTCTTTCAAAAGTAAGCAAAAGTTAGACATGTTTCATACCATACTTCTCCCATGGGGTTCTCATTGGTATGAAATTGCGAAGCTTTTCGATTACTTCTTTAATCATATTTGGTCAAGGTCGATAATCAACTAATCGATTATCTAGTCAAAATAATTGTTTATACAAATAAATATTCATACGCTTATCTTGTTTTTGACATTCCAACTTAACCTTTCTTCGTCAAGTAGTGAAGCTAATTAAGTTAGAGCACTGGTTGCATCAAAGCTTTGCCTAGACACTTCATTCTTGAATCTCACAAACAGAAAAGTCCACCTCGTTGGCTTTTAGTGTTAAGTATGGCATTAATGATTTCTATAAATAATAAGAAATCAAGATGATTAACATGTTTTCGACAGTTTTCTACTTATTATTCCTCAACTGAGAGAGAAACGGGTAGGTTAGAGCTTTATTGATCCATCCTTACGCGAACATTAATCTTAACTCCCACAAATAGATAAGCATTACTTCATCGGCTTTAAGTGTTAAGTGTAGCATTAATGATTTCCATAAACAAGTAAGAAATCAACACGATTAACACATTTTCAATACTTTTCGACTTACTATTCCTCAGTCAAGAGAAAAGCCGAAAGGTTAGACCTTTATTACTCCATCCCTACTGGAACATCAAACTTAACAACCACAAATAGATAAGCCTTACTTCGTTGGCTTTTAATGTTAAGCATAGTTAATTACTTTTCAAACAAGTAATTAAACAATTAACCATTTAGCCATTAAGCAATTCTGAAGATGTCTCTTTATGATCTTAAGCTCGTTCTCTTCTTTTAATTGTCTCTATTAGTGTTGATGCTTGACCTATCTCAACATTCTCCTTATTGAAATAAGGAGTTACGTTTTGCCCAAGGTTTGTGTAGTGCATGATTTCCTTTTTCACTTGAAAACTATCCTTCTTTATTGATCGGAAAGCATGCTTGACTATGTATTCTATCTTACATTAGTGTTATTGACTCTTTGTGAATATAGCATATAAGGTTGAACCAAAATTCAAAATAACATTAAGTGGTGCTTTTATTGAGAGTTGAAGCTAGAGAAGACAACTTAATGACCACTGTTTGGCTATAAAATTCTTGTGAAATAGGCTGATCGATCAAGAAGGATAGTTTTCAAGTGCAAAGGGAAATCATGGATCACATAAACCTTGGGTAAAACATAACTCCTTATTTCAATAGGGAAAATGTTGAGACAAATAAAGCGTCCATCCCAATAGAGACATTAAAAGAAGAGAATGAACTTAAGATCATAAAGAAATATCTTCAGACTATGTTTAAACTAATAAAATTGCCACTTAAAAATCTTTGAGACTATCAGAAAAGGACTTTAAATGCTAAGAAGAAGGGTTAATTCAGAAGATAGGAAATGGTAGTACTTAGAATTTAATCAAGTCGACCAAAATACGAATGAAATTTTAAAGGATATAATACCGAATATGGATGCTAGCGATGGTTAAGAAAATGCAAAATCTAGGGTGCACTTGGAAAAAATAAGCCTAGATTCCTAAGACTCTACTAAGGTAGTGAACATAGGATGAAGAATGGATATGAACATAAGAGAGGACCCAAACTCCATTCTATAATCAAGTAGATGTCTTCACTTTAACTCATGCTGATTAAGAAGGAATTGACCTACAATAGTGCATCATGCACTAAATATTGACAAAGAGTTTACTTCCACAAGGCAAAAGAAAGGGAAATTTGATAAAGTACGTAGTATGGCACTATAAGCAGAAAATAAGAAGCAACATGACAACGAATTATTGGAGAAGAATTTTATCCAAAATGTTTAGCAAACTTAGTATTGGTTAAAGGGTTTAATTTAATATGGAGAACGTAGGTCAACTAAACAGAATTAAATAAAGCATGCCAAAATGATAGATACCCACTTCCTAGAACCGATCAGCTAGTTGATTCCATAAGCAGTTATATGTTATTGTCGTTTATATATGCTTATTCAGGAAATAACCAAAATCCTATGTTCAAACATGATAAAGAATACATAGATTTCACAACTGACTGGTGGTGTATTTTTATAAAGTGATGCCATTTGGATAAAGAAACATGAGCGACATATCAATGGTCAGTGAATAGAATTTTCAAAAGCCAAATTGGGAAATACATGGAAGTATATGTGCATAATATGTTAGTAAATTCCAGGAAAGAAGCCAATCATGTTGGAGATTTAACCAAAAAATTTAGAATGAAAAACCTTTGAATTAACAAGAGAGTGGCAAAAAGTATTTGATGTGTTAAAAGACAAACTAGAAAAACCACTTGTACTTTCCAGACCCATTGAGGAAGAAAAACTTGTTCTCGTATAATTGTAGTATTAGAGCATGCAATTACCTTAGTCCTAGTAAGAGAAGAAAATGAAATTTAGTTCCATATATACTATATGACCAAGATATTAAATGATATCAAAGCTAGATAATCGGTTATAGAAAAGTTAGTTTATTGCTTACTGCTATTGGCATAAAAGTTAAGGTCTTATTTCCAAGCAAACCCAGTCATAATTTTAACCAATCATCCACTAAAGCAAGTGCTTAACAAACTCAAGAAATCAAGAAGATTAATAAAATGGTGGGTGGAGTTAAGCCAATACGATATTAAATATTTACCTTGAGTATTAATTAAAGGGCAGGCCTCAGTTGACTTTATAGCAAAATGTATCAGATTCATTAAAGAGCGATTGGAAAAGGAAAAGAAGCGCAAACTGAGGTGACGGTTATATGTGTATGAAGCTTCAAATGAACATGAAAATTGAGCCAGTTATGTGATAAGCACACCTGATAGACATAGGTTGTTGTGAAAAGAAGCTTGGGGTTTCCCTAATTAATACCATGGGTGAGTATGAATCCATGGTAGCAGGATTAACTTTGGCTCAATAATAAAAAATCCCTAGAGTTGAGATATTTATTCATTAATAATTAGTGGTAAATCAATTGAAAAAGGTATATCGTACCAATGATTCTAGGTTGGCTTAGTGCATAAAAGAATCCATGAGATGCTAGTTCAATTTGAAGAATTCTCTATGCATCAAATACCAAGAGAGAATGATGCATAAACAGGATCCTTAGCAAAATATACAAGCTCATGAAGGGCATAAGAAGTAAAAATTATTCCCATCAAATTCTAACATAACCCTAGTATTGGATTAGAGAAAGAAGGATCGAATAATAAAGCCTTGGTTCAAACTCGATCACAACTTCCACAATAACAATATGGTAAGAAAGACCCTCGTGAAAATAATAGTCATGGAGAAGCTTCCAAAAGAAGGAGAATAAATGCTTTTGAGGATCAATATATTAATAATTGGATGATGCCCATAATTGAATATTTAGATAATATTACCTAAAGGAAAATTTTGAATCACGAAAATTGATATATCAGGCCCTTTATATACCATAAGCGATGGGATATTATATAGGAAAGTATATTAAACATCTTACTTTCGATGCGTTACTCTAGAAAATAGGGTGAGGCTATTGAAAGAAACCCATGATGGTTTCTATGGATATCACTCAAGTGGAATAAAGCTAGCAAAGAAGGTAATAAAGCAAGGATATCATTGGCCCTGCAGGACCGAGGATGCATTAACATGCGTTAAAAGGTACGATAAGTGCAGAAATTCTCTTAAATTCCACGGTCACCTTTGAATGTTTTAACTCCTATCACAATCATGTGGCCTTTTGATGTATGAGGAATTGACTTGATTGGACCTCTTTAAGTCTCAAAGTATGGAGAAAAGTTTTCCATAATAGCTATTGGTTACCTTACTAAATGAGTAGAAGCATAACCATAGCGAAATATTACTACTTGAAAACTCTTGAAATTTTTCATCAAAACTATAGTTACCAGATTAAGACTTCCAAATAAGATCATTTTTGTAACGACCCATATTATACATATTAAAGGATCGTAAAATATTATTTTTAAATCCATATGAAGTCGTATAACTTTATAATTTAGGAAATGTCACTAGATTTCTTATCCGTAGAATTTTTTACTGAACAACTTTAACCCTAAAAATCTTGCAAGTCCTATAAATTTACATAAGGGCAAAATTATATCTAAAACCACTTTCATATAAAAGATATGACGATTTCCTATTATGATCATAATAAGATTTTAGGCCTACCATTTGGAAGTCATGGCGTTTTAAAGTCCTAACTAGTTTTGAGCATATAAATGGGTAATTGGAGGGTGATTAGAGGAACCCATTAACCTAATTAGGGTTAACAACACTTCCTCACAACAGTTATTAATCATTTATCTTAATTTTTGATCACTATATAACCTTCGTTAATCGAGAATTGACCCAAGTCAATTATTTCTTTAAGTTAATTAGTGGATTTAAGAGAGAGTAACAAGAGCTGTTGTTTGGGGACTTTGGGATTTGTGTTGGTACTATTCCACTTTAGATCTGCCTAGGGATTCATGTACTTTGATCCAAGGTAAGTGATTTTACTTCTCTCACTACACTATGCTTATCTATATAGTATGAATGTGATTTTTGACAAGATTATTAATATGTAAGGGTTTAAAACATAGATTTGATATTAATAACACCCAAGAATCAGATTCAAATAGATAAATTAAGACTATATCAGTTTTACACCATTTACCAAACATAATTTTATTTTATATAAAATCATATCTAGGGTAATATATGCTTGTAAATCGTGGTTGGATGAATAAATGCATTGATTGGATGTCTCGTATTGATGTTTCACAGTTTATTGATTGCTTTGATGTGTTTGGTAGTTGTCATGCATAGTTAGAAATATGGTATGCCAGTTGGTGTAAATAGCGACGAAGTATTCGAAATGTGATGAAATTTGGACATAGTTCTTTAAGGCATGGGAAGTAAAAATAAGTTGCAAGCAAATTGAAGTTGATTTGATAGCTAAAATTATGGTCATCATTTATGGTCAATAGTGGAGTTAAAGTGCTTAAAACATGAAGAAATTTGGATATGTTCTTGAAGATTTAGGAATTCTATAAAAACAAGTTACAAGAAAATTAAAGCTGATTTTAGATCGTTGTATATGGTCGGTAGTAGATAAATATAGTTGGCGATAACCAAGATATGGTGGGTGGTGGAGGGCTTCGAGTCATGGTATGACCTACTTTGAGTTTTGGAGCATTGAACTTTAGGTTGTGGCCTAAAAAGTATGGTGGTAGAGTATAGGTATAGGTGAATTTTTGGTTGGTGCAAATAAACTCGGTAATGAGAAAAGCTTGGCGTCAAGGCAGATGAAACTTCAAGGATTTGGGAAAGTTGTTTCGAGTTGGAGTAGAAAGTGAAATTGACCAACAAACCTGGACTTTTCCCAAAATTTAATTGGGAGGTTACACATGGTCGATACCAATCATGTGTGTTCACCAAGTCTTCATGTTGCATGCTTTTATATTTGGGGAGGCAAGCTTTGAATTGGCATTTGAAAGCTATGGAAGTGAAATGCTTTGGGTACATGGCCATTTGGCTAAGTTTTGGTTGACCTACATGGTCGATGCCGACCATACATAGTCAATACCGATAATGTCAAGTGATGGGGAGTTGGATTATGGCTTTGGGGAATGTGCATGTGTAGCGTCGATGGACATGTATGTATGTCCTTGCATTCGTTCAATGTTTATTTTCATTGATGGTACCGCAATGAAGATTGATAGTAAACAACAACATGATAAAGAATGTTCGTTTTCGATTAGTCTAGAGAAGATGGTCCAGACTTGGCAGAAAGTTATATATTATAGTTATCTATTTTTATTATTATGATGTGCTCATACTATATATCAGACATATTTCATGCACTATTATAGCATTGTGCTTCCGTACTTTGGTTTTATGAGATGCATACTTATTTTATTATTATATCTTATTCCTTCTGCTGTGAGACTCTAAAAGCATATATGGATGGCTCAACATATTGTTTGATCAATTATACCAACAACCAGCAAGCTACGGAATGGATATAAGGTCCAATGAGCTTTTTTGTGTCAAAAATCAGGCCCGTTTCGTAGAGGGTTTTTACAATCTTGGTGAAGTGAGAGTACGGTGGTGAACATGATGGAGTGAAACTTCAGTGATGATTATGGTGAAGTGAAGCTTCTAAGACGATCATGGTGATGTTCAACCTAGGTGATAGACGTACGATATTAAGCCTAGGTGACGCTTATCATTGCGCGTTACCATATGTTGTTTGATTGTTTTGGTTGGTGTGATTGTCATGTGATATATGATGTCCAACGACATTGGTATTTTTGAGATAGGTACCCGACACCCATTTTATACTTTGTGTAGTATATCCATACGACCGTAATGATAGTGTAGCATATATAGTGCTACGCGCTAAGTCATTGGATGTAGGGACAGGTCAGTTATGATAATCTATACCCTATGTCCTATACTGTATCCATTTCGTGGTATATTGAGATTGTTTGTCGCTCACATCAGACTGTTATCTGACTTAAGGTTTTTATTCTTCTTATTATCTCGGGTACTCTTGAATGAGTAGACTAGATAATAGGTTTGAGATTGGGGCATGGAGCTGTTCGGAGGATGAGCAAGAGGCTAGATCTATTATATTTACTACTAGAGTTCATTACTTACTCCATTGTGCAGCACTATGGTGCTTTACTAGTGCTTTACCATATTTAGAGATAAATTTCTGCTGCAATTGTTTTGTATGACTATTATGAACCTTGCAGTAAGATATTTGTTTACTTCATTTAGTTATACTTATCTATTATTCCTTTTTTATATCTATTTGAAATTATATTTTATTCTACATGCTTTGAGATATATGACAGGTTATGATTAGTGTTTTAGTTTTCTATCCTTTGACAATCATCCTACATCGGTCGGGTATTGTTGTAGTGCATTTTTCATGTATATTTGATACCGGATGTAGGGCAATCATCACACGTGGTATTAGAGCCCAGTTAACAGATTGACCTAAGTTGGAACTTGGATCCATTAAAGATTGTTAATACCTCGGTTATTGTTAATACCACCATGTTTTGTCAAGTTATATAGCATATATTGTAGTACAAGTGTTGAATCGAAGACTACACAATATAAAAACTCAAGAGATAGATATGAAGGCTCATGAGTTCAAAGACAAAGATATGAAAATCTCAAAATTATAATCTAGTGTATAGCGTCATAACATATTGTAACGATCCCAATTTTGATGCTAAACTTAATTGGGAATTAATTTAATTTTTGAATTTAATTGTGAATTAATGGGTGAATTAAATAGATTTTTTCAAATAAGACAATATTTTGATTTACAAATTTAATTGTAGATTAATTTGAAGATTTGAATAAATATATCAAAAGATTGTAAATAAATGTGAATTGTAAATTAAATATGAAAGTTTAAAATACAACTAATAAATGAAACATTAATTCATTTAAATAATAAGTAATTTACAACCTCTTTTATAAATTTATTTAAAATAGTCAAAAATGTTATATTCAAATAATAGATATGTGTATTTTTTTTATTTTATAATTATACTTGGTTTTATTTTTTCAAAATTAGATATATATATATATAACTAAGTATTTCAAAAACAAATTAATTAAGTTAAAAACTTTTATTTACACTTAAAATAAATACTAAATTACTTAAAGAACATGTGTTGTTTTCCTAAGGCTTATAATAACATGTGTTAAGCGAACAAACAAGAAAATTAACAAATGTTAATATTTAAGACAAGTGTCACATGGTATTCTTATTTTTTCTTTGATTTTTAATAAATCATGAATTTAGTTTATAAACACTTGCCTTCTTCCTTTTCTTTTTCTTTTCTCATTTTCATTTCATACTAAAGAAAATTTTCAACTGAAATATCCCACTCTAAAACAATCCTCATTTCAAAATTAAAATCTGTAATCACTATTCAAAATCATTCCCTATAACACATTTTCAACATGCATCTTCAAAACAAAAACCTGTAATTCATCTCCTTTGAATCAAATCAAAGCCTGCATATTTAATATGATCATCTGCAACTCAGTTTTTAGATTCCAAAAGCATGCATGTTCAGACCAGTGCCAAACAAAGATTAACAACTCAGTAACAACAACAAAGCTAAATTCATTTCAACTTCAACAACCAGGTTTTACTGTGCTCTGCTCATCAAAAATCAGGTGAGTAACTTTTTATTAAAAAGCTTAAGTATTATAAACCTGATGCATGTTCACATCTATAAATTTATATGATTGTGTATAAATTTTAAGTGCATTTCTGTGAATATACTAATGTGTGATGTGTATAGATATATGATGCTATTGTATATGCATCTGACAGTATTTAGTTTTAATAGTATGGATTTTGTTAAAAATCCATTCCCTCTTATAAAGATTTAAAATGCAAACCAAACTTGATTATTAGATCATAGAGTGAGTTTCAAAAATTTATATAAGTTAACTAAAATCTTGTATACCTGGAAATAAAAATAACAGAGCAAAAATGAGTATAAATGAAAAATTCAAACTATATGATTTTATGTTTCAGCGTTATAATCTGAAACATTATACAAAATTATGATTTTTAAAAACAAAATTTCAATTTTTAATGCTATATTCAAAGAGCAGTTCTTTTTTGACTGTGGTATGAATTTTGAGGCATTTATGTTGCCATAGTTGATTGGAGGTGTCGAGTTTGATTCTGAAGGTGGAGGAGTTATCATAGATGATGGGAAAATTTTCAGATTTAGGTACATTTCAATTTGGAGGTTGTGGTTGGGATTTGAGGATTAGAACCCTAGTTTTACTGGGTTTGATAAAATTGAACACCACGGCATTTGTAGTGGATCGAGTTCAACAATAATTTGGGAAATGGAAGATGGTGGGTTGACGAGGTCTTCGCCGGAATTTTAGAGGCAACGGTCATTGGAGCTTCAATGGCGAGGCGTTGACAGGGTTTGGATGTGGAGCTTCTGTTTCTGTTCCAGGTTTGGGTGAGGAGCTTGTTTTCGATTTCAGGTTTGGATGGATGTTGTGGTGGCCGGATTATGGTGATAGGAGGATCGCCGTTCTGCTCGAGGGTGTGGAGTCGATAGGAGTTGGTCGGCGACACCGCACATGTGCACGGTGCACTGGTTTCCGATGAGCCGTGTTATTGGGTTTTGGGGTGGTTATAGGATTTTGGTGGCCTCGCATTTGTCTCGGGAAATTTGAGTTTTAACTCGAAGCAGATAAGATTTTGACCTGAAGTCATGTTAGGGTTGGCTCGAGTAAATGTTGTCTTCAGGTTTTAAAAACAGAATCCTGTTCTGTTTTTTTAAATTTAAAGAAAAGTTTTAAAAATGCAAACTGAAAATTTAAAATAAGTTTAAAACCTGAATTTGAATCTCAATTCAAGAGTTTGAATCTTAGATTTGAAATGATTTAAATTTTGAAATTTAAATTTGGTTTTAACAACTTTTGAGTGTTAAAGTATATTTGGTTTGAATTTAAACTGAAAGTTTAAATTGTAAAATAGAAAATTTAAAATAAGTTTAAATCTAGTTTTAAAATCTGGAATTTGAGTTTGAATTTCAGTTTTTAAAATAAAATAAAGTTTTAAATTGTTTAACTACTTTAAAAAAATAGTTAAAAGATTTGAAATTTTAAAATGAAGTTAAATGTAAGTAAGTTTTGAACCTAAGTAATCTGGAATCAAAATTTAATATGTATTCCAGTTTGAAATAAATGGAAAATTTTAAAATTGTTAATCATTTTGAATATTAATCTTGAAATGAAATTTTAAAGATAATTTAAAGTAAAATGTTTTCAAATGTTTTTGAGAATGATAATTAAGCTATTAATAAGAAAGATGTTATTATCTTAAGGATAATTAAGTTTTAATAATAGGTGATTCATTTTAATTAATAAGGAAATATAAGGGTAATTAATTAATTTAATTAATCAATAAGTTAGGATTAATTAATTAAGTAATTAAAGGTTAGTTAATTAATGAAAGTAACTAAAAATAGATAATTAGTGATTAAAGGTTGATTAATCAAATATTAAGGATTAATTACTTTAAAAGAATAATTAATTAATGTGGTTAATTAATTAAGGATAATTAATTAAGAATTAATTTATTAATTATTGAAATTAATTAAGGATAATTAATCAAAGGATTATTTATTAATTAAAGGTTAATTTATGATCAAAGAAAAATTAATCAAAAAGGTTTGTAATTAATTAATGTTAATCAACCAGATTAGTGATTGATTTGGTTTTAATTAACCAGATGATCAATTAACATTATTATGGATGATTGTCTTCTATCGAATGCTAAGAATTGTTTTGTCATCTCTGTTTTGTGATGCCTTGTGATTTGAATTGTTTTAATTCAAGTTGTGATGAATGTAATTTATTTATTTATAATGCATTCATATTTTCTATCTGTGGTTTTGTGTGTATGGATAAGCGTTATAGGATATACCGCTTATCGATATTGTTGTGATTGCAATCTGTGATGACTGAATGATGTTGCACTATTGTGTAAAACCACTGGACCACACTATACACACACAAATATGGATTTCACGAGGAAATCGGTTAAGTCATAGATATTTGAATTTAATATTTTGAATTGGTTTTAAAATTTGAATTTTGAATCCAAATAATTTTAGAAATGAAATTGGGTTGAATTTGAAAATATTTGGAAAGGAGTTTTGAAGATAAAAGTTATTTTAAAAATAACTTGACTTAGTTTGAAATCCGAAATATTTTGATTTGAGTTTTAAATTCAATAATTGAAATTGAATTCAATAATTTGGAAATTTTGGCTTAAAAATATTGTACAAGTATAAGAGTGTTTATATGGGTTTTTAACCATTGAAAAGTATTGGTTTAGGAATTTAAATTTAACCTAAATTTATACTTGAATGGCTTTAACTTAGGTTAAGGTAATCAGTTTTTCCCAGAACGAAACTATTTGTTACAATTAATAATAGCTTTCATATAAGGAAAGGGTTTTCAAATTGTGTCTTTTATATAAAGAGTTTGAATTGAAAACAAGTTTGAAAACTATAAAACCTTTGATTTAAAATATTGAAAGAGTTAGTCCAATTAGAAATGGAGTTGTTTTGAAAGGCTATGAATGAATCATTGTTTAAAAGATTGGTGAACCTTGTTTTGAATTGAAAGGGGTCTTAAAAGTGAATCTTTTATTTAAAAGATTTAAATGTGGAAATTGTTTAAACCATTGAAGGTTTTTGAAATAAATCTTTTTGTTTAAAAGATTGGAAATGTAATTTGTTTTAACCATTTGAATGAAAGGTTTTGGATTTTAAGTTGTGACTTAACTGAGACCCCATATCCATAAGTTTTTAAATATTGCGCTCACTATTCGGTTTAGCCGGGAGAGGACTTTATGTCATATAACCCATTTCGAATAGTGATACGACGTATATGGATAGCATTTGAAGACCAGCGGTGAAGACTGGATATTTTCGAAAACGAAAGGGTTTCTTGTCGAATGTCTCTGCATCGATTGATCCCGGTATAGAGATTTGAGCACCCATTGTGATGGGAAGTCCGGACGTGATTAGAGATTATCCGAATGTGCAAGGACTTCTTCGAAAGTGCCTTCGGTTCCGTTCGATCCCGAAACGGACTTGTATGGATGTGTGTCTGACATTACACTTGAGATGTAAAACCGGTTTCTATCAAATACATTTCTGTTTGGTGGCAGAGTTTTATTCTCTTAGCTTAACACCCTTCTCTGAGACGTACGAGCTCAGAGGTTATGTAGTTGATGGTTACTAGTGATACATTCCCAATTTGGTATTGTGGCATACGAAGTGCTGTTGATCATTTGTTGATCAAAGCATGGCTTTTGTGAAAAGCATAGCTTTGTGGACGAGACTTCATTGAACCTCACAGCCCGGAATGGTCGAAATAGGAAGAATGCGGCAAGGTTATTTGGGGGTAGCGCCCCCTGTAGGTATGTTCATTTCCTTCTGGATGAGGTGGTATCATGCTATGGATCCCAGATACTTAACCTATGTGGTTGCTGCAAATTTATTACTTTGTGGTTGTTGGCGAATACCGGGATAAAGGTCGGTTACGACCGGGGGATGGCATACTCGTGTAGCAGTTACCTAGTTATAGAGGTAACCCGGCCTTGTGTTGGCAGAGATCCGGTTAGGTTCTCGGGGCGTCCCTCCAGAGGCGTACCCATGTGGCAATGGAAAGTTCCTTGGCCTGACCAATTGTTGGAAATCCAATCATCCAATACGCGCCTTGTATGGTTTTAGTTGTAGAACCTGCCATCTGACATGGTAGCTATAGTAGGCATATTATAATGGTACGTATGCTGGCTAAGATTTATATTATACTTTCGAAAATGTTTTCCACTATGCACTAATAATAATATCAAAAAGGATTTTGCGTAGTAAGTATTTTTGACTATCATAAGAAGAAATCTCCCCCAAGTATGCGATTGCATTGTGTATGTGCCGGGAGGCCTTATAGTAGTTTCATTTTCTAAAAAGCATTGCGGATTTCAAATTTAACTTCTTTGCTTGTTTAAAAAGGCCAAACTATTTTCGTTTTCTCACACCAGTCCCATGACTGATCCATAGTTTATTGTTCCTTTCCTAAACTCTGTGTGTCTACAATTTTCCACACGGGCAGTCTAGAGTTAGGTTTTTTAGATAGTTGATATCGATTCAGTAGCTTTCAGCTTTCTCTTTGGTATTCTTTGGATATCTTGGATATTGGAGTCTGTGGAACCAAGACTGGACGTGGTTAGCTTGGTGCAACATGATGGTGGTCCGAGCTATTTCTAGATTTATGCTTTAGAGTTAGAGTTGCTGTTGCTGTTTGGAGTTTTTGTTTTCCGCTGCTATATCATTTTGCTATTCCACTGTAGCATTGTTATCTTGTATCTCTGATATTGATTCATATTGTATCATTGTTGTATCGAATGTTGTATATCAATGATATCCATTCTTTCTTCCGCTGTGTTGTTTTACTTGATGTGTTATAAGCTCCGACGAACCTGATTCGACGTTTGGATCTGCGGCATTGGAATATGAGTGTCGTATTCGGTGTCGATCTTCGAAGGTCGATTCAGGGTTGTTATACATATATTATTAAAGTCCTTGATGAAATCTTTGATTTCTATGTCCAATTTTCTAAGCTTTATATTGTTAATATTTTTAAACAAAATATATTTCAAAATATTTTGTAAAAGTTTCTCGAAGTTCAAATGTTTATAAACTATGTTCAAACTATTTTAAAAAGCATCGAATTATTTTACAAAATATAGAATTTTCAAAATAATTTAAAAGAAAATAGTTTTCAAAATATACAAGCAAATGTCAACATACATAATTTGGATATATCGAGATACATGCCGCCAAATGGTTTTTTGAATTTTGAAAGGAAGTACCAGTTTGTCACAACTCTTCATGAATGGACACAACTTTTAGTTTACTACAAAAAAGGGAGTACCAACGAATTTTTGAATAACTAATTACTTACTTTCTTACCTCCTCTCACTCTTTTGAAAATTCTAGTGAAAAATATATTCAAATCTCTTCAAAATCATATAAAATCAACTCATACTTATTTGTATAGATTCAATACTACTTTCTTACTATTTTGAAAGCATCTCTTTCTCAATTCAAAGACCAAATTGATGTCCAAGAGGCTATAGGATTGTCAGTATAATTCTGGACTAGATGTAGGAGAAATCTAACCAATATAAAATCCTCGTTGTCATCTCTGTAACTCTTTACTCTACTTTGCTGTTAATATATGATTTAATATCAAACTTGAAAGAGAATTAAAAAGATATAAGTTAGAAAACACTATTCACTCCCTCTAGTGTTTAATTAGCCTTAAGATCCTTAATTCCGCAACCCACAAAGATGATGTAAATGGAATGCCTTAGAAAGGATAAAGCGATATAGAAGAGAAAACACATGTTATATCTTTTGGTTTTCAAAACAACATAATAGCAGTATATAAGTCGAATTGCACACTTAGCACGGTAGACCTCATTTTACTTTACCAGAGACAGACCATTCTTATTATATAGTTTAAGAATGAGCCAACATACAAGGAACACCGCTAGGAATTCCATTCTAGGAACAGAAGACGAGGGAGCGGACTAGGGGCAGCTAACCTCGATATGCAGGCCATGTTCACAGAGATGATTAGGAACATGCTGTGGAGTACCCAAGATGTTGCTCTAGTTGTTGTTGGTCATGGTGCCCTAGTGCAAGTTCCCAAAGCCAACTTTGCTAAGATAAAAAAGTAATGTTATAGTCTATGAGGAAACTCTTCCTTGGAATAAAATCGATAATGGAAGGGCGTAATTGGTTGGAAACCTATGAGCATGTCTTTAAAGATTTGGACCTAGAAGATTCAATAAAGAGGAAGTTAGCCTCTATACAACTTCAAGATCATGCCATGGAATGGTGGTTTGTTGTTCATATTGTTACCTCTTAAGATCAATTCACGTAGAGCGGTTTATGGCCATATTTAATGAGAAGTTCATATCAGTTGCCTAAAAGTTTGTATTATTTAGGAACTTTGCTGAGTTGATAAAGGGATAGAAGACTATCATAAGGTATGTGGTTGAATTTGACATGCTATATAAAAATGGTTTATCTTTTATGGATACCCCTTTGAAAAGAATAAGAAATTCATCATGGGTTTGGATAATTATCTACGGGAGAAGATGATGGGACATATTGTCGAGCCGTTTGAGATGTTGGTTAAGAATGCTTAGCAGGCAAGGGTGCCTATACCCAAAATCAAAGGCTGAATTGTTATTACAAAGGAAGAATAAAGCCCACAAGTGAGCAATGAAGGAAAAGGGAATGGAATAACAAAAGGAAGAAGCAGTGTCACGAAGGAGATGTTATAAGAAAAGTAAGTGGGAATTAAAGAGCCTTAACTGAAATAAGACGAGACATATTAACAAAGATTGCAAGGCCTAGAAGGATAGGGAGAGGAAGTTCTTTGTCCAAAATATGGTTGGGCACTTGAAGAAGGATTTCTTGGAGAGACAAAAGAATAAGTAGAGTGCGATTGCTCATACATTGGACGTCGCTCCTACTTTGTTGGCTGCTTCACCGACGAAGAAGAAAGGGAAAGGCATTATTTTCCTAAGCATGCTTTATTTATGTTATACCTAGAGGTGTTTTTATTTGATATCGATATGTTAGATGCTTTATATATACACCCAATGAGCCAGTGATACTGGTTAGGATAGTGACCTTACCTAATAAACAGACCTTTAGTTGTTTCTTACTTAGTGGCGGTTTGACAAACATATCTATGGTTCATCAAGGTTAATGCGTCAGGTCATTGATGCTTGTTTTCTTGTAATTACATCATTTTTATTTCGATGGGTTCGGTATCATTTAGCGTGGGATGATCAAAGACGGATGGATCTATTGTGAAATGGTGAGATGCAGTAGACGATGGACAGAGCATGTGAGAGTGCAAGCTAGAATAGGATTGTACAAGTGGGTGGATATAGCTAGTATATTCGCTTGGGATGCCTTACAAGGAGTCATCAACGTTTCCCTATAAAGAGGGAACATTTAAAGGTAGTTAGATTGTTTCCATGTTGGGAGATGGAGTTCCATATCGATCTAGACCAGTGTTATATCATCATGGAAGACGGTACTCAAGGTGCTAAAAGGATAAGGGTTGCAAGAGAGTGGCCTATGGGAAGGGTGTGTTTCTTTCATGGTAGGATATCCAGGTAAGGAGTACTCGTAGTATATGCATAGCAAGTGAATGTTTCTTTAAGATGGAGTAGAGCACTGGGAGCTTAAAAATCTTATGTCGGTATTCGTAGGATATTTCCTTATCTTCTAGTGAAGGAGAAGTACAAGATGCGCTTAAGATAACACCTAAGGTACTAAGGAAACATGTAAGATGAGGAGTGAAGTTCTTAGTTCAGATACAATTTAGGTATATTATTCGTTATGATTTCCATCTAAAATAAGGGGCAGAGCCATGGATTTTATCAAGCGAGATGGTAGACAACCTACAATAAAGTGGAGAATAGTGTCAGTGGAGATGAGGCAGTATGAACTCAACTAAGTCAGCTGGCTCCATATAAAGGATATACTATATATAATTGACATTAGCGGACTTATGGGTGAGGTACTACGAAAGTGCCATCATCCAAGATTAATAGTACATTACGATGGAAATAAGGTATATTGGATAGACATCTTATTGGGAAGGGAATGATGAAGGATGTCAGATTTTAGTGTGGAAAAGCTTGCAAGTGGAATTGAGGAAAACGATATTGGATTCATTGAGTGACATCAAGGTTGACTCAAGAGTGGCTAAAAGGGAAGGTGTTGAAGTCAGCAGAAGTTCATCTAGTGTGAAAGGAGAGGTCATAGTATGAAGGAAACCAAGGAGAGAGTAGTGACCAATGATATTGTGCACTTTACGTGGTGTGTTTGCTCTATATCGCATTCACTTTCACTTACGATGTTATATAGGATAGCTTAGTATCTTGCGTACTAGGATAGACATAGATACTATTTGATTGCTCATGACCCATGGTTAATTTTTTGCATGTTTGATGTTTGAAAATAATTGCTTGTGGATGTTAGGCATGCATGGTAGCTATGTTTGACTTTTCTTTGTTTGATCAGGATTTCATGGGAAAAACATATAAAGAGTGGGGAAGAGTGTAACGACCCATATTTTACACATCGATTGATCACAAATATTTTTTTATTTCTATATGAGGTCGTATGACACTATAACTTTGAGAAATATCAACTAGTGGCATCTCTTACCCTTAGAACTTTTTGTTGGGCAGTTTTGAACCTAAAAATCTGTAATGCCTCCAATGGTTTTTCCCCATTTCGTAGAGTAGTTATAATAGAATTTTGGACTTATTATTCAGAAGTCATGGCTATCTGAAGTTCTAACTAGTTATATGTAGAATAGTGGGGATTAGAGGATGATTAGTACAGCCCATCTTCCAAATTCAAGACTAGAACTAACTTCACTTCCTCCTAGCCGTTGTTAGTCAATTTTCTTAATTTCTAATCACGTCGTCACCTCCATCAATCTAGAATGGACCTAAATCTATCATTTCCTTAAGGTGCTTAGTGAAATTATTAGAGTTAATAGAGTTAACAGAAATAATAATAAATCTGTTATTTAGGGGCTTAGGAATTCATGTTGTTACTATTCTACTTTCGATTTACCTAGGGATTCATGTACTTTGATCCAAGGTGAGGGATTTTACTTCCCTCATAATACTATGTTTATCTATGCAGTGAATAAGGTGATTTTTCATCTGATAATTAAAATTTATGTTTTTAAAACTTAGATGAGGTATTAATAACACGTTGGAATCAGACTTAAAAGGATAGTTATGATTTTATTGATTTTACTCCATTTCCCAATCACAATTGTCATTTTATGTAAAATCAGATCTCTGGTAATATTGCTTGTGAATCACGTTTCAATGAATTATATGCATTGCTAGGATGTTGTATTATGATGTTTGGTAGTGCAAGATCATTATAGTTAGTAGACACAATCGAAGAAGTACAAAATTATCGGATAAATGGAAATTAGTATTTGAACTCCCTTACCTCATACATTAACGACCATTTAAACATATAGTTAGTGCACCATTAATGTGACGGCGCTTAGATATCCTTGAATCCTTCTAATAATAATTTTAGAGAATATCTTTGTTGACTGGTAGTTTATTAAATTGTGTCTAACGGTTCTATAATAATATGACAGTGGGATTAATCTCACAAATATGATAGAATTGTGTCAATCTGTTGTTGCTATCATTCATAAATACATTTGCAATAAAAGTCTGCACATTTCTATGGGCTACTAACATTCATAGATTTGGTGACACATGTCTTTCCAATAGTATGGATACCAGCAGTTATTGATATCAATATATTATCCTTAGTTAAGTATTCCATATTTATTGGTTATACATATTTATTTGACCCTTTTTTGTTTTATAAAAAATATTATTTGAGTAGTGAAAACCCGTAAGCTACTATTATTAGAAATACATGTGAATAACATTGATACACAATATAGTTTATACTATGTATATTTGATAGTTTTTATACTGTACACATTTTCCAGCGATACCATGTACAAATGGTTGTAAAGGGTTAAAACAAATTTTAGTATTGCACAAATATGGTAGTTTTATTATGTACAATTGATAACTTAAATATTGTACATGTTTGCAAGTTTTGTTGTGACATTAGAGAGTTTGGATAAGGATTGAATTTAGAATATCAGTGGATTATCTCTAGAAAATAATTAGGTAGACAGCTTGACATCTGAATAATCGATTTAATGATTGGGAGTTAAGATACTACGGAAGGTGGAAAATAATTATAACATATGATGATATGGGCCAACTTCATGTTAGCACTATAACAACACTCTTCTTTGTTTTCTGACGATCGATCAGTTATGAGTTAAAACCGCTGACATTATTTTTGGAAGTGAAACCTCAGAAGCTACTCTAGTTGAATCACTTATAAGAACTGATTAAATTAATTAGATAATTAAAGAATTCAGTGTGAGTCACAAGAATTGATTTTTGGAATTCTAATGACTATTATGATAATATTTAGTGCATACTTAATAAAGTTACATATGGTTCATACTATATCTAACGTATATGCCTTCTTTTATATTGAAAATGTATTATATTATTACTATATAAGAAAATACCACATCCCATTGTTAAGGTGTTATGATAAGTTTGTTTATCACTCTAGTTTGATATTATTATTTTATATATTGATCTTTATTTTATTACTACCTATTGGTTATTTACAAATACTCATGTTCATTTAAATATTACTCTTTATCAAATCGCATGGGTTGAGTAGTGAGTACGATGAGGAGGACTCTGTGTGACTAGAATTGCGCTTAGTAGATATTGTGAGATCCATCTAATGTACGGGTGTTTTGGTGGTAAATATTAGTATAATACTAAAGATGCAAATATCTTTCGTGGTTGACTAACCATAGGGTAGCATCTTGTGTTTATGATAAGTTTACCTTTTGTTATTGGTTAAACAGTCTAATACTCAGGCTTATCCAAAAATTTGATTATAACATTAGTTAAATGGATGGAAACATGTGAATTATGGTTGAGACTTACTTACGGTGGTATAGAGACCGTGTGGAGGTGCCCACAATGTAACCGAGTGTTTTATCCCATTGTTTTACTCTGTCTTAAGTATAGATTTCCATAAATATGATTTGTTTTAGGAAATTGTGTTTTTGGAAAATTTAAAGAATATGTTTTGGAAGCTTTTTGGAAAATGATTTATGAAAATAAATATGATAATGAAATATGAAAATACAAAAACAAAAAAGTGTGGGCATTCAAGACAATAAGTGAGTATTATAACTTTGGTGGAGCAGATCACTATATTGTGTGACTTTTACCTATGTAACCTAATGATTTGAATGTGCACTGACTATGCAGCATTATGCAATATCCTCCATTGTTTAGACTTAAAAATAAATACTAACAATGTTGAAATCAAGTAAGATTAGTTCCCAATGATAATTTGAGATTAATTATTTTACTATATCATTAACAACAAGAGCTAAAGAATACGAAATCTCTAAATGCAAGTTCATTTCTTCATAAATTCGTTACATGTCTTTTACATAACCCAACGATTACATCATTTAGATAAAATATGATAAGTGTAAAATATAATTCCAAAAGTAACATATAATGACACCACCATGGATGATAAAAGTCATAACTACCTATAATTACAATACCCGTCTTTATATAAAAGCAATTAAATCACACCAAAGAAATAAACTAAAATTAATATAAGCTTGTCTCTGGCATGTTTTTTGAAGCTTTATTCATCTTAACCTGAAAATCCTACTCTTGACCTACTCAAATGAGTACATTGGAGTTTTAGGAGGAAATCAAAAACTTCGGGTCAGATAAAAAAGTCTAGCATGAATAATATTTTTCCACCCTAATCAAAATAGATACACAGTGAGATCATGACATTGAGCAGAATGGGTTACCCCTTACTAAAACTTACAATCAAATGCCAATCATAAAGTCCATTGGGTAGGATGAGACAAGCCACTATGCTTTTCTCATCTAATTGCAACTACAATGGTCAGATCATAATATAAAAATCATGCAAAATGGTTCAAAGATGAATAGTCTGGTATTAATAAGGTCTAAGGGTTACGCATTCTTAAATTTGCCCATTCTATTAAGCCCGTATATCAATATAGTTCCTAGGGTTAGCACAAACCTATTAGTTTCGTAGGCTAACTAAAAACCTGTAAGTATGACTTTGGCCAAAAATCAGGTAATCCATAATGGTATCCCATTCTCATCAAAGTACAATAGTACACTCATGAAAAAAGAAAATAATAATGGTATTTCGTTCCAATAAGGACGCTAAGACACCTCCATGCTAGAAGGAAAAAATAGCAAGTGTCCCCGTTCGATTCCTATATAAATGAACAAAATTTTAGCCTCGATGTTAGTAAAAAGCCCTAAGCAATTCATTGACCATAACAATGATGGGCTTAATATGCCATAGTGCGATGTGCTTCCCGTACACCAATTCATGCAACTTTAAATCAGGTTTGTAAATGTCTAACAAGTCATTTCTTTTGTTCAGTTCTTGGCATCCTAACACAATTTGAACTTCTCATTCCCATTGATGCAATTTTACTCATACTATAATTTAATCTGACCATACCTATAGCGACCCATAAAAATTAATTAGAACCGATTAATTAGCAACAAGGATAAAAATGAAAATTGCTAACATCCGAATTTGGCCATCATGTTACACCATTGTGTTCGTGGTGAATTGATGATCAAATTTCATGTAAAAAGTTTCGCGATCGAAACTCAAATAGAAAAGTTATTGACATTTGAACTTTTCGAATTTAAAATAATCAGAACATTAAATAATGTTAATGGTTAAAAATGAAAAGGTAAAAGATATTTTTATTGTTGAAGGAAGCTTAAGGTTTACGCAACGTAAAATAAATATTAACGTTAGAAATAAAGTTAAAATAGGAAATAATAAACGAATTAAGGCAGGAATTAGTTCGTGTTCCAAATAGGGAACCAATGCTTATATGGCGCTAAGGTTAAGATAGGCATGTGTAAGGTCTGCAATTTTTCGACGCTCGAAAACCGACATCAATACGTCCACTGTATCAACTGTCGAGCAATCGAATGCCGGAAAAACGTACCGTTATGGTTAAAGAAGAAGAAAAAGATAGAAGAAGAGAGAAAAAGATAGAACAGAACAGAAAGAAACAACAGAACAATATCAGAATCTCACAATCGCAGCGGAACAACATATAATAGATAAATGAATAATCTTTAAACAAAGAACTATATCGGTTATTACATTACATCACATTACATTACATTACATTACATCATCAGAGTGTACAACAACAAACAACAAACAGCGAAAAAGAAACACTATATACTAGTGAATACGCCATGCCATACAGCTTGCCTCCAGCAACTCCTGAATTCCAGAATATCCTGATAACCTAACTCTAGACTGCCCGTGTGGAAATTGATGGGCATCCAGAGTTTAGGAAGGAAAACAATAAACTCCGAGTCAGTCATGGGACTGGTGTGAGAACTTAAATCAGTTATCCTTTAAAAACAAAATAGAGGAATATTTTTAAAGTCAATTCTCAATGCTTTTAAAAATGAAACTACCATAAGACCTCCCGGCATACACACAATGCAAACGAAGACTTGGGGGAGATTTCTCCTTATGATAGTCAAAGATGCTTACTACGTAAAATCAAATCATTTTTGATATTATTATTAGTGCATAGTGTAGAAAACATTTCGAAAGTAGAATATAAATCTTAGCCAGCATAGGTACCATTATATTATGCCTACTACAGCTACCATATTAGATGGCAGGTTCTACAACTAAAACCGTACAAGGTTCGTATTGTTTCTTTAGATTTCAAAAAAATGGTCAGGCCAAGGAACTTCCCATTGCCACATGGGTACGCCTCTGGAAAGATGACCCGAGAACCTAACCGGATTTCTGCCAACACAAGGCCGGGTTACCTTTCAAACTAGGTAACTATTAACACGAATATGTCATTCCCCGATCGTAACCGATCTATATCCGAGGATCCTCGATTTCCAACAACCACAAAGCAATAAATTTGCAGCAACAACATAGGTTAAGTATCTGGGCTCCATACCATGATACCACCTCTATCCAGAAGGAATGACATACACTAAAGGGGCGCTACCCCCTAATAACCTTGCCGCATCCTTCCTGTTTTGACCATTTTCGGGGTGTGAGGTCCGACGAAGTCTCGTCCACAAAGCCACGCTTTATACAAAAGCTGTGCTTTGTTCAACAAATGCTCAACAGCACTTCGTATGCCACGTTACCAATTTGGGAACGTATCACTAGTAACCATCAACTACATAACCTCTAAGGGTGTTAAGATAAGAGAATAAATTCTCCGCCACCAACAGGAAAATATTTGATAGAAACCAGCTTTACATCTCAAATTGTAACATCAGACACACATCCATACAAGTCCATTCCGGGATCGAACGAAACCGAAGGAACTTCCAAAGAAGTCCTTGCAATCTGGATATTCACTAATCACGACCGGGCTTCCCATCACAAAGGGTAATAAATTTCTATATCAGATATCAGCCGATGCAGAAACATTCGACGGTAATCCTTCTGTTTTCATAAATATCCGGTCTTCAACACCGGTCATCAAATGCAATTCATAATGACGTATCACATATTCAGAATGGGTTATACGACCCCAAGGTCCTTTCCCGGCTAACCCGAATAGTGAGCGCTTATTTCAAAAATAAGCGTGGCATTCAAATTCAAGCAATTCACAACAAACACCCATTCAAGGGTAAATATTGATAGTCGGTTATTTAACTATCAATAGAGATGCACAACATCACCACATTCCAAATAATTTTCCAAATAATTTATTTTCCATCCTTACTAGATATAAATTTCCACACTTGAACATTTGAAAACAATTTCAAATCACTTCCCTCCTTTATAACTTTCATTTCAAAATAGTTCATTTAAATCAATCAAACAAATCCTTACCGATTTACTTTATATTTACGTTCCAAATCCGTAAATTTATTCTCACACTTCAAAATTTAACTCAACGTTTATTTTTAAACAAATTCCCCTTTCTTTTATAAATTCCATAGTGAAGTTACAATTCCCAAAATATCTATGAATATACGATTTCCCAAACCGATTTCTAATATTCATTTTCAATTTATCTTTAAAAGATAAAGTCTCAAAATATTCAGTTCATATTGGAAAACATTTCCATACTTATTTAATAATAAGTAATTTACAAATCCATTTATTTTCAACACTTGGAAAATATTCAATATACTTAAATCGAAATTAAGTATATATTTCATTCTTTAAGAAATCATTCTCTTAAACACATTTGTTTGGGCCAAAACGAATGTTGCGTAAAACATCGTTACGACGACCCAAAATCACTAGTATAGGGATTCGAAACTTAGATAGATTTATAAATACCAATACTATACAAAAACATTTCCTTTCGGAAATCATTTACTATAACAACAGTGTTATAGTCCACCATTTCCTTATTTCTCGAAAACGTCTATTTCAACAATGAATGTTGAAATCTATGGTTTCGACAGTTAATACATTTTAAAACATCTTTAAAACACTTAACTTCATTTTATAGTATCAATTCCTCAAAAACATGTCCATTTTATTTAATAATATATCCACTGTCCAAAATCGTGAATATACTTCACTAACTAAATTCAATATTTTCTACACATTTTATTTCAAGGATACTTCGCTATCCGAAATCGCGAATATATCTCCTTTAGTAAACTTCTATATTAAATTTATCAAATTCAATTGATTTCGGATTTATAAAAAATGTATATAAATTCCATTTCTATTTATTAAACTTCGGTTTACAAATCTCCTTTATTATCCAATTCAATTTATATAACTCAATTATATACCAGAAGTCCATATTATAAGTTAAGAACTTATAATCCATTTATTTACAAAAATCGTTCTTTTAAAACTTCACAAATTATAAATCTTTATTTTCAACATTAAGAGAACTCCTTTTAGAATTCCGTTATTTCGATTTATAAAATATATATTCTATAAATCTCATCTATAAACCATTTATCTTTATTCAAAAATCTCAATTAAAATGTCAAATACAATTTATAAGTTAATTACTCATAAATCTTTTATTTTACAACATCTATTCATTTTATAACTTCACAATTTATAAGTCTAAAATTCGTTCACTTATGAAATCCATTTTTTTCATTTTAACACTTATAAAAACTCGTTTTATAATTCCAGTATTCTTAATTTATAAAATATCAATTTTGTAAATCTTTTATATAAATCGTTTATAATAATTCAAAAATCTCAATCTAAACTATTTTATAAAATTCATTAACTCCATATTTCAAAAATCACATTTTAACTATATTTTTCAAAAATCATAAATTTTATAACATTAGAATTATAACGTTTATTTACTTAAAATCAATTAATTCCAAAACTTACATAAAACGTATACTTTCAAAAATAACTTTAAAATCCTTTTAAATTTTGAAAATCATTTATTTTAAAACTTCAAAAATGGATCCGATGATGCAACAGCACCAAATAGTCAATCGCGACATCCAATATCATATATCGATATGATACTCAACAAACATCACAATATCTGTAATCAAATAAATACTGGTGAGGAATCCAGTTGGATCCCTCCAACCGGTTTCCCTGCATCCAAAGATGTTAGCACAATACCAATTCTGTTTCAATACGGAATATCGCTGTATATGAGATTCATAAAATATTATCCGCTTAATAGGCGGCGCAATAGGGTCTCATCCGCTATATAATGCGGGAAAATCAACTCCAAGTACATATATAATACCAATTCCATACAAGTTGGAATTATCGCGGTATATGTTTTTAATAAATAACCTCCGCTTACTAACGGCGTATAATGTCTATTTCAATCAATAACAGATAATAATTTATCATTCAGGCATACAATCAACAATTTTAAATCTAACTATTTAAAATTTAAATCGAAACTAATTCGATTGAGTGAGAAGTTCTCACCTTGCTTTTAATTCAGTTCCGCGTTTTATTTCGAATAAAATAAAACACGCGTTTAATTTTACCCGAAATTCTCACTTACTCCAAACGACTCAAATCAAATTCCATAGCGTAGTGCTCGGCCATACGATTCCAAGGCAACTTGTTTCGTGCGTTTTCAACCTCGTAGCAAAAGTTATTGCATTTCAAAGCTTGTACAAATTAATATAATTTAATTTTTTTTGCAATTTCTTTATTATTTTTACCCTAAACAATCAGGGCCGCTCGTTCCAGCTTGATGCAATCTCGGCCATTCGCCTTTTCTTCTCCCCCTTCAAGAAAACGTGACCGAGAAACCCACCCAAGCCGCCGCTTTAACCTAATCAACGCAACCACCATACTCCGTTTGACGACGATCAGAACCCATGGTTTCGAAGCCCACGCCTTGCCGCACCATCCCCCAGAACGCGCGCGAGCTCGGCTTCGGCATGGCCGTGAATTTTTCGTGCAAACTGAAGTTGAACATGGCCCCCCAGCGACCACTACGACGATCTTCATGTCGACCCACCGTATGGATCTAAAGTACTCGACGAGTGCTACAACATTGTAGTTGAACACTTTCCGTAATTGCTTACGGATTGAGAGAAATTGAGGAGAAAAGAAATGAAAATTCTAGCCATTGATTATATTAGCCGGCGGCTATGGTTAGAAACCCTAGTTTCTTCTTGTTTTGTGGAAAATGAAAAAATAGGGGGCTTTTATAGGAAAATAGCCAAACCACTATTCATCCCGAAATTTTCGAACTCTAAACAAAGCGTGCCGGTTGACGTTTCTAAAGTTTACCCTGCGTTCCGGACACAACAGAACGTGTTTCGGAGGCTAATTCGATCATATGTGCGAATTACGGCAATAAATGATCAATTTAAATTAAATCAATTTAAACCAATTTCCATGCGTTTTGGCTTGCCCCGGACAAACCGTAAATCTGATTGACACGAAATTTGAAACCATATAATAAGATCACATTACGGATCCGATGAAACTGGTTTCGTCGAAATCCGAGACTGTTTGAAAAATTGCTATTTTAACTCGTCAATTAAATATTAAAATATTCAATTTTCACAAGTTAACTTTTAATTCGATTTTGAAAGTTCTATAACATTATTATAACTCCAATATGATATAATAAAATTTTACAAATCATTTTCAATCATATTTAACCCAATTTTCAATTATCTCTGTAATTTCAAATATTAAATTATCGATTTAATTATCAAATTAAATCCAATTATTCGAAATAAAATTTATTAGACTTACAAATTTTACTTATTAACATTTAAATCAATTAAATGTACGAATTTTAATTGACAGAAATTCTGGGTCGTTACAGCATGAATGGCTCGAATTTTAGACTTAACTCCTATGGTTCAAATGCTTTCTAACCAATATAAATAAGAGGCTAGCCCCTCCCTTTTATTCGCAAAATATTTGGAATGCTAGCAAACCACCGTCGGACTTCCTTCTCGATTAGATTCAATAATTCAAATCTAAGGAAAAAGGTGATATGTTAATAAACGTATATACATACACACACATATGTATGTATATATATATTTCTGTTTTTCCCTAATCTCTGAATTCTAAATCAAATTTATATACAACTGAATTTTCGTACATTCCAAAAAAAAGAAATCAGAAGGAAAAATTAGGAGCGAGCGTGAATTAGATCCAAAGGAAGACTGGAAAATATTCTATGAGTGGAAATCTTAGTTTTTCTCATTTTTGTATTTATATAGTAGAAGTTTGGATTTGTTTTATGGCTTAGGCATTTTTGAACATGAAAACCCTAAATATAAAAGCCTAAAATTCTCCTAATGGAAATGTTAATTTTCGGATTAGTTGGAATCTCCATGGTTTTATGTTAATGTAGTTAAATTTGATTGTTTTTGCAATTTGAATAACTTATGTTTTATTCAACTCCCACTTCTAATTTCTATTATTGTGATGAAGGGTTCTAAAAGAAAACCAAATTTGGAATGGTATTAAAGTGTGAATTTTCTTATTCATAGTTTGCACTACCTATTCCTGTATTAGGTAAACAAGAATCCATTTTCACTTCAAGTTTGTATATGTAAAGGATGAATTGTAAATAAAGGGTTCAAACTTTGAAGTTTTGTTTCCTTGAAATAGAGACGTTGATTCTATTATATTAATGTAAAATAAGTTCAATAATAGGTTCCATTTTTTTGAATGTATAAAAGTCTATTTTGCTAAGGATATTAGCAGTTTGTGATCATTACATGGGACTTGAGCTTGTATGGATATGGAAGTTTTGACATTCTAAATGATTATTATAGAAAATGAAATCTTTCTACGCAGGCTTAGGAATACTTACTTAGTCTATAATATGCACGTATAAGTATATTAATAGCATATAAGTTTATCAATAGCGTATTAATTGTATAGTATAGAATAAAATGGTTAGTAAATTGCTTTAAACTCTTTAGGAAGGAAGTTAAGGATAATTATGGAAATTAATCTGTAATTAAAGGTGGAATAAGGAGTTTTCCTTTATTGTCTTAAGTCATGAATGCGGTGAGATATTATATACATATATTATATATAATTTTGTATGTTAGGAGAGCGAAAGATGACTAAGTTATAGGGATGCAAGGTCAGTCAAAAGCACATAGAAGTTTGCCCATCTAATCGGGCTATAAGTAGTGTGAATTTAGAAATAATGTGAGACATCACTTATAATAATTACCTACAGTGGATGCGAGGTTAGTTCCTACTCTAATGGATAAGTCTGGCCAGCTAATCTCGCTACCAGTACCTATGAATAATCGAACTAATGTGAGATGTCACAATTTAGGTTGCGAGTCATAAGGCGGATATCACAGTAGACCTGCTTCGGGGTTCATGGGATTAAGTGGTTGTTGTAAGGTCTGCCTTCTTCCTAATTATAAGGTATTAAATGGTAGGGATTATCTTTTAGGTAGTGGGGAATCTTAGGAGGTTTCGTTTCAGGGTTGAGGGGATCAAGTGGCTATTGTAAGGTCTGCCTCCTTCCTAATTAAGAAGTATCAAATGGTAGGGATTATATTTTAGGTAATGGAGTCTACCTCTTTCCATAAAAGAAGTATTAAGTGACCTGTTGAGATTTCTTGCGATATCAATTATGGAGTACAAAGGAGGGATCCGTCTTAGGCTTGGGTATTAAATAACGTAGATCTGCCATGGATATAGGTATCAAATGGTCTGAGTCCATTAAAGAAGTATTAAGTGACTTGGGTACTTTCTCTTACATCGTTATGGCATGATTGATGGTAGTTGCGTTGGACTGGAAAGAGGCTTTCGCCTATAGTTGAAGGTATGTTATGGAGCTGACTGAAAGAGCCTTCGGGCTTACAATTAGAGGTATTCTTGGTAGGATATAATATATGATGCATAATACATTTTACTTATCTAAATGGTACTACTTAAATGCTATCATGGTAACGCTTGAGATTGTCATTCACAGAACATTATTGTTCTGATCCACTTTACATTACAACACATAATTTAGAGGAGACAATATTGATGGAGAAGGAAAAGGCAGTGGGGAAGTTTGTGGAGGTCTATCTATTTGTCTATGTTTTTGATATATTATGATGTACCCAGTTTCAGACATACTGATGTTGCTTTGGGATATTTTATTATGGATATTCTAGGTGATATGTTGTATTTTTGAGGTTTCAATTTTATGAAATTGGTACTTATTTCTATTATTATATTTTGTTCCTTCCGCCATGTGATTTTGAAAGCATAGATAGATAGCTCTGTAGATTGTTCATTATATCAATTTCACCAACCAATGGTCAGCTTTGGAATAGACATACGGTTCCTTGCATTTTTATTGGATCGAAAATTAGATACATTTCGAAGAGGGTTGTTGAATTTGGTATTAGAGCATTGGTTACCAGATCAATGGGAATAGGCATACGTAAGAGTGCGTATTGTGCGTAATTGTTAATTTGAAAGTATTTTCAAAACCCTACTGTACATTTACACATTTTTATGAACATAGGCAAACACACTAGATTTAAATCTTTATTTCGGAAAATAATACTATCTCGGGAAGTTATAAGTAGAAGTTAAAACCTACATATAGTTGATTATGGCTTAACACATTAGCTCGGACATTGGGAACCCCTCCACTCAAGGAATACCCACCATTCGGGTATGTCAGAATGGTTCAAGCAACACCTAAGGCATGTGGGGGCAAGTTCACATTCTTCAGTAAACTGCACTAGTGACACTAGTTGCTCCACCCACTAAAGTAGCACACTGCCTACAAAACTTCCCCAAATTTTGTTAAAAATTTCAATATATAAGGGACATGCCTCTACAAGGGCTGAATATTTTGTTAAGACCAAGGCATCGGATTAGGGGATCATGGTAGTTTAAGAGAATGTCGAGGAAGCAATTGCTTGGGCTGAATTCTAGGCTCGCTTCGAGTCGTGATTCATGTCCAAAGCTGAAATAAATTTGCAGTTAGATAAGTTTATATAACTAAGGCAAGGAGACTCCATGTTGATGGAGCATATCACTAAGTTCATAGAATTAGCTAAGTTTGGATTAAGTTTAATTGAGGCTCTCGTGAAGAAGGCTATGAAGTTTTTTAAAGGCCTAAATTCTCTACTTAGAGAGATGTTTTGACCCAAATTCCCAAAGATGCCACTTATAAGATGATAGTGTTCAGATATTTAGTATTGTTGAAAAGGAGAAGCTAGGATAGGTGCAAAATCTGGGTGGAGCTTAGAAATAAGGATTTTGGGCCGATAAGAAGGCCAAGGGGAAGATCAAGAAAGGAGGCATGACATGCCATAGATGTCAGAAGAAGGGCACTTCGCTATGGACTGCAAGGTGAGTTTGATGAAGGAGGAGTTCAAGGGGAGATGCTATCATTGCTATGAGGAGGTACACTATAAGAATCAATGTCCAAAGCTTGCAAATGAAGGACAAAGTAGGCAGGCTTTTGCCACTGAGGTTGTATCTATCTTAAGTAGAATTCCTCCTAAAGACCAAGGAAGAGCTGAATTGGAAGGTACAACTATTATCTTCAAAAATACTATTTGTATCTTATTCGACTCAGGAGCATCTCATTCATAGCTATAAATGTAGTCGAATCCTTGAGTTTAAAAACCCAAGTTGTTACCAACCCAGTAGTATCAAATCCTATTGGGAGGGTTGACATATCTTTCGCTGATATGTATAGCCCTAGTCACGGATATACACACACACACACAACATCAATTTTTCATGTAATACGTATGTTCTTGATTTTGAGTGGTATGAACTTATCTTAAGGATGGATTGGTAATCTTACTATGAGATTTTCTTAGATTGTGAAAGGAGGATAGCATGGTTAAGGAGTTGTAAGGGGCAAGATATAGATGTTCATTGTACACTCCGAACTCAATTAAGTTAGGCTATTTATATTCTCTTAGTCTATCACAAGATAAGCCGTCATCTTTGCCTGTAATGTGAAAATTTCTTGACGTTTTTGAAGAAATTTCAGTTTCCTGCCCCAATGGAAGATTGAATTTATGACTGATTTAGAGAAGGATGCTTGACTTATCGCACTTCCATTAAGGCGTACAACCCCCAAAGAAATATGAGAGTTGGATAAGAAGATCTCAAAGCTATTGTAGAAAGGGTTTATTCACTATAGTACTTTAGAATGGGGAGCACCTATTGTCTTTGCTACTAAAGAAGACGGTTCTTTGAGGCTCTGTGTTGACTATAGAAGCATAACATGCTAATTAAGAAAAATAGATATCCTTTACATAGAATATATGACTTATTTGACCAGCTTGTTAGAGCCAAAGTCTTCCTTTAATTAGACTTAGACATCGAATTTCACCAGTTGAGAATTGCTGAGGATAACAAGCAAAAGTCCAATTTTTGCACTCCCAACGAATTGTATGAATGTTAAGTAATGACAATGGGGTTGTCGAATGTACCTACGTACATGTGGATTCGATTAATAGAGTCTTTTAAGGGACAACGAAATAAGTTCATTGTAGTGTTTGCAGACAATATTCTAGTATTCATTTAAAGTGAAGGTGAGCATGGAAATCACCTAGAGGGGTGCTAGGGACCTTGAGAAAATATTAGCTAAAAGTCAATTTCTCAAAATTCCACTTTTGGAAGGAGGTAAAATTTCTCGATCATATTGTCACCGAGAAGGGATCGTCCATGGATCCTACAAAGGTGGAAACTGTTCAAAATAGGATGATTCTGAAGAGCGTCGCGAAGGTTAGGAGCTTTCTTAGGTTAGCGGGTTACTACAAACATGTAAATTTATATTCATACATTTCATTTGAAGAGAAAGAATTATTATCCCAAGGTAGCTATCATATTGTTGACATTGCATGTTTCCAAAATTTTGCAAATGTTAGTAAATATTATTCCGTAATAATTACACTTATTCATAATGCCACAAAATCTAGCATTAGCAATCAGTGAAGATTGAACTCTAATTTTATATTAATTATTAGAAGATTGTCATTGTTATTCAATCCCTTAACTTATAGCTAAAGGTAAATGCTAATCTCAATAAACTGAGTTCAACGCGATGTTTAAACTTGAATATTCTATCGTTCAGCCTAGGCATGTGATAATGTCATAATTATATTGCTCCTATTGTTACTATTATTACTATAAATCACACATTTCGAAGTACCTTTTGTGGAATATATTTGTTGTTCAATCCTTGTACAATATCTATTAAACAGTAGTGAGTGTAGGATGGTTTACCATCGAGATTGTATACTCAAAGTGAGTATAGTTATATATAAAATTTACTATCGAGATTAAATACTAGGTGTATTAAAGTGGTGTAATTCTATAAGCAGTTTACCGTTAAATTATATGCTCGATATATTGTTAGGTTGACCTTATATTTCAATGTTTGACTTTCAGGTGAAATTCACATGGTTGTTATCAAACTTATGGGTATGTCATTGGCTATTACAACTATTATATATAAGTTAACTATATTTTAGGTATAGGTGTACATGTACATATAAATACCAATAGGTTTTTTTGATTATAAATGACAATTTATCTACCGATAGCACCATACCATTAGCGACACTTCTTGCTCACCAGAGTATGTTCGACCCTTTTTATGTTCCCCTCTTTGTACCTACTTTTTAGGATGATATGCTATAAGGTGGAGGAACTTGAGCATAATACGTGGAGACAGTGGCCGTGCGAGTTAGAGTTATTTTATTTAAAGTCATTCTATCTATAACGACCACTCTACACCGCTGATACCAAATACCATGAATACTGCATTGCAATGGCATTCGATCGATGTAGGTTAGCGTCAAGGTAAAATAACTAAACTTCACAACATAATATGTCGTATATCTCATAGTGCTAGGAAAAAATGTAATAATCAACGTAAATATAAAAAAAGCGAGACAGAAACCTAGATGAGTCAAAACCAATCAGTGTGTGTCAAATCCATCAAAGGCATACAAAACATATAATAAAGCCAATAAACACCAATGGAAAGCTATCTTTATTAAATAAATAGTACACATAAAATCTACAAAGTAATGCACAACGCAATAATAATAGCTCTAAAATATTGTATATGAAAGCAATAGCCACCGGCTCATGCTCTACATAGCTCCATGCACTATCTTATACCTGCTATATCTAATTTACTCATTTAAGAGTACACAGAGATGATAAGAAGAAAAGAAAATAATGTTAAGTCAGATATAATTCTAGTTTAAGCGATTTATAATCTAAAAAATACTATAAATATTGATATAGTAAATAGGAGCACAATGTGTAGAGAATAATACCTTACTTGTTCCTATTTCCAAAGAGTTACCATATGAAATCGATATATACTAACATATTGTCATCATTATATGGCATACTACTACTACTAAAAGTACAATATAGGGTGCCTAGGCATACTAATACAATATACCAACATCATGTGGGATCCATGTCTGACACATAAAACATGGTAACATTAAACAATCGTGCATCTCTCAACATAAATGTCACTGGACATATGATAACTCATATGTTCACCTTGTGTTAATCAACAATATTTAGTATCATGGTCACATGGTGCTTGGATCCATGTCAATCCGTAAGGAAAGGAAACTAGATCAACCCTTAAAGTCAAGGATTAAACAAATTTTCTTGTATTGATTTTTAGTAAGCATCCTCACCAACCCCTTCTTCTCGAGCATACATCAAAACCTCTAAGTAATCTGTGATCCCTTTTGCATATAACCAAATAGTAGAAACCCCTATATATTATACTCTGAAAGTTCATTATGTACATTGGATGATCCCAAGTTGCTAAGAAAACTTTCTACCTGAAGCATTTAATCCAAATTAATCACATCGTCGAGTCATTGGAGTTTCCAAAACTTCCTTTATTTGCTTCATAAGAAACCTAAAGCCACTCCTTATAAACCACAAAGCCTCATAATACCAAGCATGATGCATACCTCGTGCACCTCCTCCATTTTCTTGCATTTATTCATTCCAAAGAAGATCAATTGATGGTAACCATATCTCTCAAACCAGGCATCTCATAAAGGAACTGGGCTAGTTGGAAGCAAGTGAAATAGTCGGATATAAAAAAATATGTTGGATCTATTGGGTTTATGAAGTCTAAATTGATTTTAGATCCTATTTTAAGTGAACTCTTATTTAATTTAATTCGATTTAAAAGGAATTTGGAATGTTAATATTTTAATCAGTATGAGATTTAGAAAAATAGAGTATATCAAATATACTCTTATGTGTATGTGTTGAACACTCACTTGTATAATATGATTTAGAGAGGGAAACCTTTAAATTCACTCTCTTAAACCTATTCAGTTAATTAAGGGAAGATCTTACTATATTCAAGGAGAGAAACCTTTCGTTTCTCTCTCTTTAATTGAATTTATTGATTTATTAAATAATGTATCTAATTAAGTCAATACTTGACATATATTGTGAGTATGTCCAAATACATTATAGTGTAAAAAGTGCAAATGCAACATATCAACAACGTACATTGTTAATAGTGCGTTTGTAGATGCTGGGATTTACACCACAACAAACACATTTATCCCTTTATATAGACCTTTATTGTCTATAGTTTTTTTAATTATATAAAATAACAACCGTATAAGTATACATATACATATACATATACATATATACATATATATATATATGCATCAAAACTGAATTTGACCGATTAACTTGTTTGAAGTCAAATAATAACTATTTGAAAGTAAGGTGTGACTTAAAAAGGAGTTCAACATTGTATCTATAACTTTGCACAAAAGTCCCTTTTAAAATTTTGAATTGAAACACACATACACACACACACACACATATGGTAACCGACTATATTGAATTCAAAATCATACATATATTGAAAATTGGTATTAATATCACTAAAAACCAATTATAAACTTCCATAATATGCCTCATCAAAACCTTGCTACCCCCTAATCTAAATGGATGCCTTAAGGGTAAAGCGTACCTGTCTCTTCCATATATTAACTTACAACTCAACAAAACAAAAAATAACAGAAGAAAATAAACAAAAAGTTTATGTCTTCACAAACTAAAAATACAATAAGAAATGTAGCCCACAGCCCGACCCGCTTTTATCTCTAAAAACGAATTGATTGTCACTTATGTCTTCAGCTCACACTCATATATACTAATGGCTACTATCCTGTATCTATCGAATCAGCCCCCCGCCGCATCAAAATCCCTATATTTCGGTCTATTCTTCTAGTTCTACAGCCATTTCCATTTATTAGGTACACCACCTCTCTATCAACAATCTTTACCTTATATATAAAAACACACAACTTATAGTTTAGAATTAATCATTTGAAGCTTGATTTTGAATTAGGAAAGAAATAAACATCAGATCTATAATTTTGTACGAAGGTCCTTTTATATATTTAGAATGGAAATAATATAATTGAACATAAGTGTGAGATGGCAAAGGTATTTGATTTTCAAAATAACATATGTTACAAGAAACTTTACTTTCGATTTTATAAAATAATTCTAGTAGTTATTGAATGAATTTCACCTATAGTAGTATGTAAAATATATTACAAAATTATTCCAACCGATTAAAATGATTTTAAATTTGAAATACCCCTTTTTGGACTTTTATTTCTACAGTAGTAGCAATTAAATATTGGACAACATAGGTGTATATAAATTCATTGTATAAATATTAGATTCATACTATATAAATAAAATGTAATATATTATAACAAAGAGAGGTATAGATAGAAGATCAATGAATTTCTGATATGATGTAACATACATTAAAAAGGGGACTGAACAAAATACCTTATGATGTTGCTAATAAATCACACTTTGATTGTGTAGAAACTCCTAAATCCGATCGAATCACCTCCAGAAATTACAATGATCCAAAGCAGCACTATCATTTTATTTTATTTTGATTTTATTTTGTTGTTGGAAAATTTTCACAGTTGGGAGGCCATAGATTTTTGACCATGATAGGAGAGGAAGAGGAGAGCAAAAAATTGAATTCTTTATAGACTAAATAAATGAATGAAAATTTGTTATAACGAAAATTGGTACCTTTTAGTTCCCTCCTTGAAAGCCTTCCTTTTTTGATACCTCATTAAATCTCGTTAAGTCCTCTCGTTCCACATCCTAATTTCAACATCATGTAGAATTGAGCTCAATCTAGAACCAACAACTTTTAATTTTAATCTTCCGTCACTTGTTCTATAACCTTTGGATGAACCATCATACAATAAATCCATTTACATGAGATCTAATTTCTTAAAACAGTCCTAACTCTTGGGAAAACATAACTTCTCAATTCAATATGGAGAATTTTAAGAAAGGTCAAGCAACAATGCTAACAAAGACAATAAAAGATGAGAATGAGCTTAAGACCTTAAAGTGATAACTTCAAACTATGCAAGAACTAATCAAAATGACTCTCAAAAATCTTTGAGAATATCATGAAAGGGGTTCAAATACTAAGAAGAACAATTAAATCTGAAAATAGAAAAGGAAGTATATGGAGTTTAATCAAGTCAACCAAGATAAGTATGAAATTTTAAAGGGGAAAGAAAGAAGGATGGATAAGAACATGAGAGAGGAACTAATCTCCTTTCTACAATCAAATGTCTTTGCTTGGATTCATGCTAACATTGAAGGAATTGATCTCGCAATAATGCACCATGCACTAATATTGACCCAGATTTTACTCCTGTATGGCAAGAGAAAAGGTAAATTGATAAAGTTCATACTATGACACTACAAGAGGAGGAAAAGAAGCAACTAGAAAATGAATTCATTGGAGAAGTATTTTATCTAGAATGCTTAGGGAATCCATTATTGGCCAAAGAGTCTAACGGAAAGTAGACAACGTGCGTGGCTAAATAGAATTAAATAAAGCATGCCTAAAAGATTGCAACCCACTTCCTAAAACTGATCAGCTAGTCGATGTCACAAGCTGTCACACATTGTTGTTATTCATAGATGCATATTCAGGAAATTCTCCTATGTTTAAACACGATGAAGAACACATAAGTTTCATAACTGACCGGGGTATGTATTGTTATAAAGTAATGTCATTCGAATTAAAGAATATAGGAGCCACATATCAATGGTTAGTGAATAAAATATTCAAAAGCCAAACTAGGAAAAACATGGAAGTATATATGCATCATATGTTAGTAAAGTCCAGGAAAGAGGGTAATCACGTTGGATATTTAATGAAATGTTTGGAATATTCAAGAAGTACAAAATGAAGTTAAATCCATAAAAGTGTTCCTTTTGTCTCTTATTTGAGAAATTTCTGGGATACATCATGTGGGCATGGAAAACAGAACCTCGATCATATCAAAGCAATTAGGAATATGGAAGAACCAAAGACGAGTAAAGAATAATGAGACCGAATGAATGAGTCTCCATACTCAACAGATTCATATCAAGGGCAACTAATAACCCTTCTTTGATCCAGTTAAGAAATCAAAACTTTTAACGGACAACAGAGTGCCCAAAGGCCTTTAGAGTGCTAAAAGACCATTTGAGAAAACCACAGATATTTTCTAGACCTATTGTGGAATAAAACTTGTTCTCATGAGATTGTAGTACCAGAACATGCAACTAGCTCAATCTTATTAAGAGAAGAAAATGAAATTCAATTCCATGTATACTATACGAGCAAGATAATACATGATGCCGAAGCTAAATACCCGTTTATAGAAAAATTGGTTAATTGCTTACACCTACTGGTATAAAAGTTAAGGTCTAATTTCCAAGAATAATCAAAATTTTGACCAATTATCTATTATCCCAACTTTTGGCAAAGTTGAGATACTCAGAATTTACTAAAAATCAATGATTATTATTCTTGAATATCAACCATGCATTGCAGGATAACCATGGATATCGATGAATTTTGTCCGAGTCCAGATTGAGCCACAATTGATGGGACATGGCGAGAAAGAACGTAGAAGTCAGCATCTCAAATTTCAAGTCAATCCGAGTTCATATGCTCAAGTTATGATCGATTCAATTTGGAGGGGAAAACCAAAGTTTCGAACCCATCACAGAGGTCCTGTTCGAACCCATCATAGAGGCCCTGTTCGAACCCATCATAGAGGTCCTGTTCGAACCCATCACAGAGGACCCGTTCGAACCCATCACAGAGGCCCTGTTCGAACCCATCACAGAGGCCCTGTTCGAACCCATCACAGAGGCCCTGTTCGAACCCACCTGTGAAGCTTCATTCGAACCCACTGGGCCAACCAACCATGATGACGTGTCTTTCATCGGTTCGAATGCGCCGAAGTATATGGAGTCGAAGCGTTCAACCCGGAGAGAAGACCGGATCGACTTGAAGGACGTGCGCCATGTCACCACTGGACCACGTGAATCCATGGATTCGAGCTCAGGGGTTCGAAGCGATCGATTCGAACAACACAGCCAACCGATAAAACTCCCATTCGAACCGCGTATCTCCTAAACCACTGATCCAAATGCGACGAAATTTTCACAGTAGTTTCCATACAAGATAAAGATTGTTCCTGCCAAGTTTCAGCTCGATTGGACCATTTCTTGATGGGTTCGAAATCACTTCGAATCGATGTCAGATCGAGTCGAAACTTGGCGGGGTCGGTCGCGTAGGCCCACTCACGTGCCGGAAGAAGTCTCCCGAAGTTTGAGCGAGATCTGGGCCTCCTACGCCTATAAATAGCAACCTGAAGCCTTTAGAAAAGGGGATCTTTTGGAGCTCCCACCATTGAACGTCCAGACTCTGCCGGATTGAATTCCATACTTCATTATCACTGTATTCAAATTTAAGAGCTATCATCAACTGTAATCCGCTGTAATCAAGAGTAATCGGCGAAGAACATCAATAAAAGTTAAAACCTTTGAAGTGGACGTAGGCCGGAGATAGCTGAACCACTATAAATTGTGTGTTCTTGTTCATAATTTCTATTTTGCTGTGTGTTGCTTGCTTAGATCTGTGATTTGTGTTTGGATATTGCTGATTTATATCCCAACACTGGTGCTTTCACAATACTTGGGGGTTTGTGACCAATTTTGGCGCAAACACTTTGGTGCTTTCACTGAGAGGAACTAGCACCCGCTACATCAGATTCAGAGTTCTGTTTCAAAAGTTTAAAGAATTCCAATTCAGAAACAATGACTCGACAAACAAGACAAAGAGTTGATCGGAGCCAACAGGGAGGAAGCCAAGAAGCGTCCTCAGGAGCAGGTGAAGGACAAGCTTCCGTCTACATCACTAGAGACGAGATGGAGGCTATGGCTAATTCAATACGCAAAAGCATGATGAAGACCCAACAGGAGATGGTGCAGAATTTCCTCGAACAAATGAGGGCGGTGAATATGCAGAACCTTGGACCAACTACAACAACTGCAAGTGCGGGACAAGGAATCAGGATTACAGAAGCTAATGAAGGTTAGGTTCAGGACCAGAATATAGGAGTTGAAGGTGATCAACAAGGACCTGGGGGCAGACCCTCAGGGTCCGATGCAGGAAGGCCGATAGACGGAGCTCAACAAGCTGGAGTCAATACATATGCTAACGAGCCACCAGAAGAATATGTACCAGAATTCCCTTCGAGGCTCGGGGGACAGGATAGGAACTTGACAAGGGGGCAACCCCTAGACGGAGACGAGAGAATGATTGGCCTAATGTGACGAATCATGAGAGGAGGACTACCTAGTGGAGGGCTGGAAGAAGTTAGTCGGAGTCCGTTCACTCCGAACATTTGAAACGCAAGGAACCCTCCAAAATTCAAACTACCAACGCTAGAACCTTATAACGGGAGGTCAGACCCGACCATGCATATTACCAGATATATTAGGCACATGGAAGTGCTGGGGGCATCCGAGGAAGTGATGGCACGATGCTTCCCTCTATATTTGTCGGATTTGGCTGCACTTTGGTTCAGGCAACTAGGGACGGGATCAATCAGAACATGGAGCGAGCTTGTAGACTGCTTCATGAGACAGTTCCGATCCATGTGACGCGACCCAAGAGCGTGATGACTTTAGCTTCGATCAAGCAAAGGGTCGGAGAGTCCATAAAAGATTTCCTACTAAGATTCAATGTAACAGTGACTTCTGTAGATCGCCCGGATCCATCGATGATTTTGACGGCGGCGGTGGCAGGAGTCGCGGAAGGCACCAAATTTAAAGATTCTCTGACTAAAGATCCACCACAAGATCTTGGAGAGTTCTTTCATAAAGCTGAAAAGTTCATCTGATTAAAAGAATCATGAGCCGAGAGGCTGGAAACAAATGTTGCGCAGAGCGAAGGAACCTCCAGAGAACAGTCAGGAGCGGAGAAGGGAAAAAGAAAACAGGATGATAGACATGATGGTCCTGGTAAACGGAAGAAATTCCAAGAACCAAGATTTAGGCAGTACATAGATCTGAATGCAGGCCTAGAAAGAATTTACACTGAAACTCGGGGGCAACTCCCCTATCGAAAGCCACTTATAAGGGATCCCACTGAGCGGGAGCGCAGGAATGGAAAATATTGCCTATTCCATGAGCTGGATGGGCACACCACAGATGAATGCCGCCACCTAAAGGATGAGGTGGAAGAACATGCCAGGGGTGGTAGATTGCCACAATTTGTCAGAGAACAGACTGCGGCGGTAAGGCCTGAACAACTACCGCCTCCACCTAACAGGAACGATCCTGGATCGGGATCACGACTCGTCATCCACTGATTAAAGATGGCAAGGGCCAAGTGCAGGATTTGAACTTCGGTCGAATAATTCTATTTAGATTTGTTTTCAAAATAAACGGTTACTCCACTTACACATGCACGGGAACCGGAGAGATCCCTAGGCATGCTCTGAGATGGAGATAGACCGATATGCCCGGAGAGGCAGTGTTTAGCTTTTTCTGATGTTTGAGATTGAACATCTAGAACTCGAATTTTAATAAATAAATTCGAACTTCTTGCAATAAGCCTTTTGACCGGAGAGTCAGAGGATGAACATTAATACCAACATGAAAATAATCGCTTTATGACCCTACCCGGAGAGGCGGGGTCCGGAGTGCAAGAAGTGAGTCGCTTCGTCGGAGAGCGACAAGATCAACTCACTTAAGCAATGTTTCCCCTTCACCGGAGAGTGACAGGATGGGATCTAGCAAGAGCCCGGAGAGGCTACGATCGGTCTCGAACGACCAAGACATCGCTTAATGTTCAGATACGCTGAACTGGAGTGCAAGAAGTGAGTTGCTTCGTCGGAGAGCGACGGGATCAACTCACTTAAGCGCTGTCTCCCCTTCACCGGAGAGTGACAGGATGGGATCCAGCAAGAGCCCTGAGAGGCTATGATCGGTCCAGAACGACCATGACATCGCTATATGTCCTAACCAGGACCAGAGTGCAAGGGATAGAAGGCAACGCCAGAGTGCAATAAGATCTTTCTATTCAATCACTAAGTCTAGAATGGACTTAGTAAGGGTTCAGAGTAGCCATTAATAGTTCGGAGAGACTACGGAACCTCATTCTCAACTTCTACAGAAAGAATGAATGCTGATTCGGCTTCGAACAGCCATAAACTTGATTGATAATACTGCAGCTATGAATGAAACATGAATTTACTGCATTCGATTTAAGACCGTTCAAAACATACCTTTTACAAAAAGGCATGTTTTGGGGGGCAAAGTGTTATCCCAACTTTTGGCAAAGTTGAGATACTCAGAATTTACTAAAAATCAATGATTATTATTCTTGAATATCAACCATGCATTGCAGGATAACCATGGATATCAATGAATTTTGTCCGAGTCCAGATTGAGCCACAATTGATGGGACACGACGAGAAAGACCGTAGAAGTCAGCATCTCAAATTTCAAGTCAATCCGAGTTCATATGCTCAAGTTATGATCGATTCAATTTGGAGCGGAAAACCAAAGTTTCGAACCCATCACAGAGGTCCTGTTCGAACCTATCACAGAGGCCCTGTTCGAACCCATCACAGAGGTCCTGTTCGAACCCATCACAGAGGTCCTGTTCGAACCCATCACAGAGGCCCTGTCCGAACCCATCACAGAGGTCCTGTTCGAACCCATCACAGAGGTCCTGTTCGAACCCACCTGTGAAGCTTCATTCGAACCCACTGGGCCAACCAACCATGATGACGTGTCTTTCATCGGTTCGAATGCGCCGAAGTATATGGAGTCGAAGCGTTCAACCAGGAGAGAAGACCGGATCGACTTGAAGGACGTGCGCCACGTCACCACTGGACCACGTGAATCCATGGATTTGAGCTCAGGTGTTCGAAGCGATCGATTCGAACAACACAACCAACCGAAAAAACTCCCATTCGAACCGATCGTATCTCCTAAACCACTGATCCAAATGCGACGAAATTTTCACAGTAGTTTCCATACAAGATAAAGATTGTTACTGCCAAGTTTCAGCTCGATTGGACCATTTCTTGATGGGTTTGAAATCACTTCGAATCGATGTCAGATCGAGTCGAAACTTGGTGGGGTCGGTCGCGTGGGCCCACTCACGTGCTGGAAGAAGTCTCCCGAAGTTTGGGCGAGATCTGGGCCTCCTACGCCTATAAATAGCAACCTGAAGCCTTTAGAAAAAGGGATATTTTGGAGCTCCCACCATTGAACGTCCAGACTCTGCCGGATTGAATTCCATACTTCATTATCACTGTATTCAAATTTAAGAGCTATCATCAACTGTAATCCACTGTAATCAAGAGTAATCGGCGAAGAACATCAATAAAAGTTAAAACCTTTGAAGTGGACGTAGGCCGGAGATAGCCGAACCACTATAAATTGTGTGTTCTTGTTCATAATTTCTATTTTGCTGTGTGTTGCTTGCTTAGATCTGTGATTTGTGTTTGGATATTGCTGATTTATATCCCAACACTGGTGCTTTCACAATACTGGGGGTTTGTGACCAATTTTGGCGCAAACACTTTGGTGCTTTCACTGAGAGGAACTAGCACCCGCTACATCAGATTCAGAGTTCAGATTCGAAAGTTTAAAGAATTCCAATTCGAAAACAATGACTCGACAAACAAGACAAAGAGTTGATCGGAGCCAACAGGGAGGAAGCCAAGAAGCGTCCTCAGGAGCAGGAGAAGGAAAAGCTTCCATCTACATCACTAGAGACGAGATGGAGGCTATGGCTAATTCAATACGCAAAAGCATGATGAAGACCCAACATGAGATGCTGCAGAATTTCCTCGAACAAATGAGGGCGGTGAATATGCAGAACCTTGGACCAACTACAACAACTGCAAGTGCGGGACATGGAATCAGGATTACAGAAGCTAATGAAGGTCAGGTTCAGGACCAGAATATAGGAGTTGAAGGTGATCAACAAGGACCTGGGGGCAGACCCTCAGGGTCCGATGCTGGAAGACCGATAGACGGAGCTCAACAAGCTGGAGTCAATACATATGCTAACGAGCCACCAGAAGAATATGTACCAGAATTCCCTTCGAGGCTCGGGGGACAGGATAGGAACTTGATAAGGGGGCAACCCCTAGACGGAGACAAGAGAATGATTGGCCTAATGCGACGAATAATGAGAGGAGGACTACCTAGTGGAGGGCTGGAAGAAGTTAGTCGGAGTCCGTTCACTCCGAACATCCGAAACGCAAGGAACCCTCCAAAATTCAAACTACCAATGCTAGAACCTTATGACTGGAGGTCAGACCCGACCATGCATATTACCAGATATATTAGGCACATGGAAGTGCTGGGGGAATCCGAGGAAGTGATGGCACGATGCTTCCCCCTATATTTGTCGGATTTGGCTGCACTTTGGTTCAGGCAACTAGGGATGGGATCAATCAGAACATGGAGCGAGCTTGTAGACTACTTCATGAGACAGTTCCGGGTCCATGTGACGCGACCCAAGAGCGTGATGACTTTAGCTTCGATCAAGCAAAGGGCCGGAGAGTCCATAAAAGATTTCCTACTAAGATTCAATGTAATAGTGACTTCTATAGATCGCCCGGATCCATCGATGATTTTGATGGCGGCGGTGGTAGGAGTCGCGGAAGGCACCAAATTTAAAGATTCTCTGACTAAAGATCCACCACAAGATCTTGGAGAGTTCTTTCATAAAGCTGAAAAGTTCATCCGATTAGAAGAATCACGAGCCGAGAGGCTGGAAAACCTCCAGAGAACAGTCAGGAGCGGAGAAGGGAAAAAGAAAACAGGATGATAGACATGATGGTCCTGGTAAACGGAAGAAATTCCGAGAACCAAGATTTAGGCAGTACATAGATCTGAATGCAGGCCTAGAAAGAATTTACACTGAAACTCGGGGGCAACTCCCCTATCGAAAGCCACCTATAAGGGATCCCACTGAGCGGGAGCGCAGGACTGGAAAATATTGCCTATTCCATGAGCTGGATGGGCACACCACAGATGAATGCCGCCACCTAAAGGATGAGGTGGAAGAACATGCCAGGGGTGGTAGATTGCCACAATTTTCAGAGAACGGACTGCGGCGGTAAGGCCTGAACAACTACCGCCTCCACCTAACAGGAACGATCCTGGATCGAGATCACGACTCGTCATCCACTGATTAAAGATGGCAAGGGCCAAGTGCAGGATTTGAACTTCGGTCGAATAATTCTATTTAGATTTGTTTTCAAAATAAACGGTTACTCCACTTACACATGCACGGGAACCGGAGAGATCCCTAGGCATGCTTTGAGATGGAGATAGACCGATATGCCCGGAGAGGCAGTGTTTAGTTTTTTCTGATGTTTGAGATTGAACATCTAGAACTCGAATTTTAATAAATAAATTAGAACTTCTTGCAATAAGTCTTTTGACCGGAGAGTCAGAGGATGAACATTAATACCAATATGAAAATAATCGCTTTATGACCCTACCCGGAGAGGCGGGGTCCGGAGTGCAAGAAGTGAGTCGCTTCGCCGGAGAGCGACAGGATCAACTCACTTAAGCGCTGTTTCCCCTTCACCGGAGAGTGACAGGATGGGATCTAGCAAGAGCCCGGAGAGGCTACGATCGGTCTCGAACGACCAAGACATCGCTTAATGTTCAGATACGCTGAACCGGAGTGCAAGAAGTGAGTTGCTTCGCTGGAGAGCGACGGGATCAACTCACTTAAGCGCTGTCTCCCCTTTACCGGAGAGTGACAGGATGGGATCCAGCAAGAGCCCTGAGAGGCTATGATCGGTCCAGAACGACCATGACATTGCTATACGTCCTAACCAGGACCAGAGTGCAAGGGATAGAAGGCAACGCCAGAGTGCAATAGGATCTTTCTATTCAATCACTAAGTCTAGAATGGACTTAGTAAGGGTTCAGAGTAGCCATTAATAGTCCAGAGAGACTACGGAACCTCATTCTCAACTTCTGCAGAAAGAATGAATGCTGATTCGGCTTCGAACAGCCATAAACTTGATTGATAATAATGCAGCTATGAATGAAACATGAATTTACTGCATTCGATTTAAGACTGTTCAAAACATACCTTTTACAAAAAGGCATGTTTTGGGGGGCAAAGTGTTATCCCAACTTTTGGCAAAGTTGAGATACTCAGAATTTACTAAAAATCAATGATTATTATTCTTGAATATCAACCATGCATTGCAGGATAACCATGGATATCGATGAATTTTTTCCGAGTCCAGATTGAGCCACAATTGATGGGACACGGCGAGAAAGACCGTAGAAGTCAGCATCTCAAATTTCAAGTCAATCCGAGTTCATATGCTCAAGTTATGATCGATTCAATTTGGAAGGGAAAACCAAAGTTTCGAACCCATCACAGAGGTCCTGTTCGAACCCATCACAGAGGCCCTGTTCGAACCCATCACAGAGGTCCTGTTCGAACCCATCACAGAGGTCCTGTTCGAACCCATCACAGAGGCCCTGTTCGAACCCATCACAGAGGCCCTGTTCGAACCCATCATAGAGGCCCTGTTCGAACCCATCACAGAGGCCCTGTTCGAACCCACCTGTGAAGCTTCATTCGAACCCACTGGGCCAACCAACCATGATGACGTGTCTTTCATCGGTTCGAATGCGCCGAAGTATATGGAGTCGAAGCGTTCAACCCGGAGAGAAGACCGGATCGACTTGAAGGACGTGCGCCACGTCACCACTGGACCCCGTGAATCCATGGATTCGAGCTCAGGGGTTCGAAGCGATCGATTCGAACAACACAGCCAACCGAAAAAACTCCTATTCGAACCGATCGTATCTCCTAAACCACTGATCCAAATGCGACGAAATTTTCATAGTAGTTTCCATACAAGATAAAGATTGTTCCTGCCAAGTTTCAGCACGATTGGACCATTTCTTGATGGGTTCGAAATCACTTCGAATCGATGTCAGATCGAGTCGAAACTTGGTGGGGTCGGTCGCGTGGGCCCACTCACTTGCCGGAAGAAGTCTCCCGAAGTTTGAGCGAGATCTGGGTCTCCTACGCCTATAAATAGCAACCTGAAGCCTTCAGAAAAGGGGATCTTTTGGAGCTCCCACCATTGAACGTCCAGACTCTGCCGGATTGAATTCCATACTTCATTATCACTGTATTCAAATTTAAGAGCTATCATCAACTGTAATCCGCTGTAATCAAGAGTAATCAGCGAAGAACATCAATAAAAGTCAAAACCTTTGAAGTGGACGTAGGCCGGAGATAGCCGAACCACTATAAATTGTGTGTTCTTGTTCATAATTTCTATTTTGCTGCGTGTTGCTTGCTTAGATCTGTGATTTGTGTTTGGATATTGCTGATTTATATCCCAACACTGGTGCTTTCACAATACTTGGGGGTTTGTGACCAATTTTGGCGCAAACACTATCCACTAAGGAAAGTGCATACATAATCCGAGACGTTAGGAAAGATTAATTAAATGAGGGTTGGAATTGAGCAAATACAATATTGAATATTACCTCAAGTATTAATTAAAGGGTAGGCATTGACCTATTCTGTAGTAGAATGTACAAGATTCATTGAAGAGCAACTGGAAAAGGAAAACCGAGGTGGCAGTTATATGTAGACGGAGCTTCAAATGAATAGGGAGTCGGAGTTGGTCATCTGATAAGTACGCTCAGTGGACATAGGTCACATTATACAAAGAAGCTTGGGTTTTCTACAAATAATAACGTGGCTGAGTATGAATCCATGGTAGCATGATTAACTTTGGCACAACAACTAAAAATCCCAAGGATAAATAATTTTAATGGTTCACAATTAATGGTCAATCAATCAAAAAAGGTATATCAAACTAAAGATTCTTGGTTGGCTCAGTGCATAAAAGAATCCATGAGATGCTAGTTCAGTTTGAAGGTTTTTCCATTCATCAAGTACCAAGAGCGAAGGATGCATAAGCAAAATCCTAGTAAAATTAGCAAGCTCATAAAGGGCATAAGAAGTCAAAATTGTTCCCACCGAATTCCAACAGAATCCTAGTATCGAATTAGAGAAAGAAGGATCAAATAATAAAAACCTTGGTTCAAACTCGATCACAAGCTCAACAATAACAATATGGTAAAGAGGAACCTCGTAAAAATAATAGTCATGGAGAAGCTTCGAAAAGAATGGGAATAGATGCTTATGAGGACCATTATACTAATAATTAGATGATCCCATAGTTGAATATTTAGAAAAGAGAATATTGTCCAAAGGAAAAAATGAATCGTGAAAATTGAGATGTCAATCCCTTCATATACCATAATCAATGGGATATTATATCAAAAGGATATTCAACTCCTTACTTTCGATGCGTTACTCCAAAAAATATGGTGATGCTATTGAAAGAAACCTATGAGGGATTCTTTGGAGATCACTACAGCGCAATAAAGCTAGCAAGGAACGTAATAGGGCAACGATATTATTGGCTCATCATGATTGAGGAGGCATTAACATATGTTAAAAGTTATGATAAGTGCCAAAAGTTTTCTAGAATTCCATGGTTGCCTTTGAAAAAGTTAACTCTACGTATGGAAAATGACTTAATTATAGCCTTTAGGTCACAAAAGAAGGATTAAAGTTTGTCGTTTTATCCATTGATGACCTTACTAAATGAGTAGAAGCATAACCATTGCAAAATATCACCGCAGGAAAACTATTGAAGTTTGTCGTCAAAAATGTAGTTACTAGATGAATACTCCTAAATAAGATCATTTTCATAATGATCTATATTTTATGTATTGTACAATTGTAAAATATTATTTTTAAATCCGTATGACATGTATGACTATAACTGTGGGAAATGTCACTATATTTCCTATCCTTAGATTTATTCCAAGCCTATAACTTTTGATAGAAGTTGAATTAGTGTCTAAAACCATTTATATTGGAAAGATATGATGGTTTCTAATTCCGTATGGTGGTCATAATAGGATTTTTGACTCAACATTTAGAAGTTATGGTCGTTTGAAGTTCTAACTAGTTTTAAGCATATTAGTAGTAACTAGAGGGTGATTGGTGCACTCCAATAACCTAATCAGGTTTAATACCACTTCTTCCCAACCGTCACTCATTATTTCTGTTCATTAGTAATTATCTCCTAACCAACATTAATCTAGAATTGACCTAAATGCACTATTTTTCCAAGTTATTTGATGAAATTAGTGGTTTTAAGAGAGATTAACAAAAGAGATTAGTAGAGGTGCTGCTGGGGACTTTGGGATTTGTGTTAGTAGTTTTTCACTTCAGATTTGCCTATGTATTCATGTACTTTGATCCAACTTGAGTGATATTGCTTCTTTCACTATACTATGCTTTTCTATATAGTAAGAAGTTGACTTTTGACATGATTATTAATGTGTAACTGTTCAAAACTTAAATTTGATATTAATAACACCGTAAATTTAAATTTAAATAGATAGATTGTGATTTTGTCAGTTTCACACCATTTACCAATAATAATTTTTATTTTACACAAAATCAGAAATAGGGTAACATATGCTTGTAATTCGTGTTTGGATGAATATATGCATTGCTTGAATGTTATATGATGATGTATTATAGTTTATGTATTGCTTTGATGTATTTGGAAGTTGTCGGGCATAGCTATAAATATAGTATTGCTTTGATGTATTCAAAATGCAATGAAATTTGTATGGTGTTCTTGAAGGCTTGAGGAGTAAAATTAAGATGCATGCAAATTGAAATTGATTTGATAGCCCGAATTACGGTCATCATTTATGGTCGATAGTGGAGTCAAAGTTTTCAAAACGAGATGAAATTCAAATATGGTGTTCTTGAAGAATTAGGAATTCTACGAAACAAGTTGCAGGAAAACTGAAGCTAATTTGAAAGCCCAAATCGTGGTCGTCATTTTTGGTTGGTAGTTGAGAAATATAATTGGGGGCAACCAAACTATGGTGGGTGGTGGAGTGCTTCGAGTTATGGTATAGCCTACTTCGATTTTTGGAGCATTGAACTTTAGGTTGTGGCCTAGAAAGTATGGTTGGTGGAGTATGGGCATAGGTGAATTTTTGGTTGATGAAAAACAACTCAATAAAAAATAGGGGAACATTGGTGTCAGTGTAGATGAAACTTCACGTTTTTAGGAAAGATGCTTTGAGATGGACTAGGGAGTGACGTAAAGCAACAAACATGGACTTTGCCCAAAATTTAGTGTGTATGGTACACGTGGTCGGTACCAACCATGTGTGTGCCCAAGTCTTCATGCAATATGCATTAAGATCTGGGAAGGTGACCTTTGAGTTGGCATTTCAAAGTGAGGGAAGTGAAGTGCTTCGGGTACTAGGTCATTTGGCTAAGTTTTGATTGCCTTACATGGTTGATGCCGACCATATATAATCAGTATCGACCATGTGAAGTGAGAGGAGTTGGATTGTGTCCTTAGGGGATGTGCATGTGTGGCATCAATGGACATGTATGTATGTTCGTGCATTTGTTCATTATTCATTTTTGATGATGGTGGCACCATGAAGAATGATAGTAAACAACGAGGTGAAGGTGTGACGCTTCAAAGTGAAGACTTCGAAATGTATGGGACTAGTGCATTTCAAGTGGGAAGTCAATATATGGGACTAGAGTTTTTCAAGGAAGCATGTTAGACATGGCGAAGCGATGTAGTGTGGCATGAGAAGTTTTGCATCAAGTCTGGTGCGGAAGGGATCATTAACAACTCTTAATGTGATTAGTGTTTCATGGGGCAAGGATATGTAAGGATGCTCACCTATGTACCTTGGACCGTGGGACGGTTTGGCCTACCCCGAGAGGGAAGTGCTTACGAGATAGGTATGTGAATCAACATCGAATCCGATAAGCACATGAGGCGTCGTCCGCTTGAGAGGATGTTATGCAATTTATCGCGTATCCGAGAGACCTTGTGGTAGTCGTGCTGAAGCGAGGCATTGGGTATAATTGGGTTGAAGTAAGACTTCGGTGATAATCTTTGTAACACCACGTAAAATTAACGGGAACTTAAATAAGAATTAACTAATTAATAATAATGCTAAAAATGGAAATCTGAAAAATGTTGTAATTTGGCCACAAAACTTTCACCATCGTGTCCGTGGTGCTCTTCTGATCAATGTTCATTTATAGACCTTCACGATTGGACTTTAAATGAAGAAGATACTGGCATTTGAAAATTGTGAATCAAAAATAATCCAAAATGTATTAATAATGGCATAAATATTATTAAGGTTAATATTAAATAAAAAGTTGAAAATGTTAATAGAACAAATTAGCGGGTAGGACTACAAAACTAGTTGATCCCCTCTTTGTGTCGGTCGATCGCTTTAGGTCAATCGACCACTAGCGGTCAACCACCTAAGTGGGAACGGTCAACCAGTCATTGTTGAGGCAGCTAGGTTTTTCCCTGGCTTGAACGGACTGGAATTAATATTCTCAATCAAACGGTTTGGTGCATCCAAGCAACAATAAATAAGAGGCTAGCTCCCTTATTCTTTCATATAATTAAAACCTAGAACGAAGCTCTGCTAATCCTTTTCCTCTGCAAAAGACCATTTTAACTCCAAATATGTACGTATGTGATAACTACTTCCCTCCTATAGAGAAAGAAGCTAGCAACAAGCGATACATGATTTCAAAATTAAACTTCTCCTGTAATGAAAGTTTGTTTATTAGAGGATCAAAAAATTCATTTAATGCAATAGTATGTATTCTGTATATGCGGCGAAACCGATGCACTGGGTGTAAATCAAAAGCTGGTTCTAAGAAATTTTGAATCATAATCTTTTAAATTCTTCCCCACTAGTAATTGGATTTTCAATCTGTTTCTCTCACGTCTGTATTTCTTCATGTTTAGGCTTTCTCATATAGAATAGAGCCCGGCTGTGAGTCCGCAAAGATGAGATTATTGCTGTCAAGGTCACAATTGTTCCATTATTAAGGGTAAGTAACTACTATGGCTTGTGCAATCTATTCAATAGTGAATTGGCAGACTTAGGGTATGAGTTTTGGATTTACATGAACCCTTATTTGTAGATCGAATTAAGACTATCATCAAGTTATGCAATTTATTTTAGTAATTGGCTTAGTATATTGTCTAAATCATTTGCCACATTTGGGTAGTTGTAGATTTCATGTCAATGGTTGGTGTGAGGAATTGAGTTGATTTTTAGCTATGATTCTTTGCGGATCGAGTTCCATGAGGAATTAATCATTTGAAGGGAAACTCGTGTATGACCGGCGATAGTGGAAGAGGCATCTAATAGCCAAAATCGTGGTGCAATTTGACGGCAATTGTCATGACTTGTTTTTCCGTACCCTTTGAATCGACAATAAACCACACATGTCCAACTCAAATTGCACGAAAAGACGGAACCTGAAGGGTAATAAAGAAAATAGACAAAAACAGAATCTCACATTGAATGGAATAATATATAATATTGAACAAATATCTATACAATGGAAAACTTTTAAAAACATATATCAGTGTCTAACCTAAATTCGGCTGGGACAATTATAAACATCTGTCTTTACAATTACTGACAAACATCAAACTAAAACAAACAAACCACAACGGATAATAGAATACGTCCTTACGTAGATGAATATCTCCAGCTCTCCTCTGGAAACTCCAACCGTCTTCAACTAAACCTGAAACTACTCAGATCTGACCCGAGTATTGAAAATACCCAGATCAGGGTTGATAAACCAGCATGAGAAAATCCCAATAATAAATGATAGTGTCATATATCATCCTTTGAATAAAACCCTTTGGAAAGAAAGAGTATCTCATAAGACCATGCCCACACATAAACACGGATGAATTTTACCTTATGATAACTTAAAACACTTTTATATATCAAAACATTTGATATTATTTCTAGTGACATTCCTTGAAAACATTTGCAATTAAACTTATTAATCTTATCCGAAATGGTTACCCATATAGCATTAGGGCTATTCATTACGCCAATACAAACAAAACTCCAGGTTCTTATTAGAGAATGGATTTCCATTCAAACGGCCAGGTGAAGAGACTACCTTTCGATAGGCACACCTCCAGATGGATGTCTCGAGGCATAGAACATCTGCTCTCTGCCAACACAAGACCGGCCTACCTCTTTAACTAGGTAGTACCGAATATGTTATCCCCTGGTCGTTACCGACCTTTGACCGAGCGCTCGTTTCCATACACCACATTAATTTACATCTCGAAAGTCATAGCGGGAAGAAATATATCTAAAAAAGGATGATCTTACCCTAATTGGGAATGACCTACTTAGCCTTGCTGCATCTAACCCTATTTTGGTCATCTCTAGTTGATGAGGCTTGAGGCTACGATTACCTTTCACATAACACATTTTCTTTCACTTTGAATGCCACATTGCCATTCCATATTCACACGACTGATTTTTATAAATGTATAACTTCCTGAGCTCATATGTCTTGGGAAAGGGTGTTAAGCTAAGAGAAGGTGTCTTCTCCGCCACCGACTGATATACTTTTGTAGAGATCACTCATTGTGATTTGGAATGCAAGGTCAGACATTCATCCATATAAGTTTGTTCTGGGACTGAACGAAACCAAAAGTACTTTCCTCGGCCATTATTAAGCGAGAAGTCCTTGTGGTTTTGAGGTTTTTGATAAAAAAGTTATCACTACTACAATATAGTGAATCAGGAGTTTATCCCCAATTAATCAACAAGTAGTCCCTCGGTATTATTCGTCTCGATATCTCCATCTTCAAACATCTTCATTTTTCGAACACGTAAACTGGTTCGAAGTGGTTTTCGGATAGGAATCACCCAAATCCGCCCAGGTTCCTTCGAAATCCAGTTATCAATAAAAAATGAATATGAGTATACAGGACTTATTAAGTCTCTTTTCACTTTAATTCTTTTTGGATGATTTCAAAATCTCTTTCTTTTATCTTAGATAAATTCTAAGTTAATTCATTTTTTTAAATTTCCTTAGTTAACTCTCGATCCAAATCCCTTAACTTTTAGGTGGGTCAAAAAACAACGTTATTTAAGGCATCGTTTACGATAAACCCTAAATCAATCTTAGCAAATATTTTTGAGTAAATAGGATAATAAGAATCATTCATTTTGGAGATTGCCTAAATTTTGAATAATACTATTCTTCTTTTATTTTGGAAACTTAATACGATCTTTTTAAGAGCATCCGAGCTTTCCTTTCGATCCATTCCACCGATTGCCTAAGAAGAGAAAACAGAGGCCACGTAAGTTCAGGGTAGTGGTTGCTCCATCCCTAATCGTAGTTAAACACCTTGCTTTATCAATCTAGATCTCACAGACGGGACAAATGTACTAGTCGTTTCCGTATACTCGTTTATCAACTTTATTTTGGAGTTTATTATAAAAAATTCCAATTATCTTTTAAACACTTGGTTTTCCTTTTAAAACATTCACAATTGATTTCAGGAAAAATCGTTACGTTTAAACTCATATTAAAAAAGGTATAGAATTTGCAGCATAAAAGTGCTGCGGAAAATGCTATATAAGCTATTTGATTTAAAAAACTTTTAATCATTTGATAATTCATATTTCCAACACAAACCTCTTCTAAATTGTTTAAGTGGATTTTTCAAATTTATTCCATATTTTTTCATAATTTAAAACGTTCATTTAAACGGATTTCCCGTTATGGTCCCTTAATTGCATTAGCATGATTTTTCTAGAAAATTGATTTGGAGTTAATTCAAAATTTACTTAACGAAATTTTGATTTTCTTTCTTTGTTTAGAAGATATGGATATAATAGTCTGGAATTTTCTTATCTCGAAGAATTCCGAGCTATTTTCCACTCTATACACTCATTTGAACTTTTCGATGCGAAATCACAAACTACCGTTGCGCGACGCGCCTAGTTTTAACTTATTTTTCAATATTTGAAATAATTTATTTGAATTGAATTTTATCACTTATAAAATAATTAAAAATCATTATATATAAATATTTTCACCTTTTAAAGCTTTTAAAATGAATTTTCACTATTACCATATTATAATATTATAATATTTCTATTATTTTAATATTAAATTTTAAATTTCAATTTCAATTTCAATTCTAACTTCAAATTAAACTCAATTAAAACTTAGATTTCAAACCTAATTTCACTTTAAACTCAAATTCAATCTTAATTTCACTTTCAGTTTTCAAAATCGATTTCAATTACACTATTCATCTTAATTTCAATTTCAATTTAACTATCGCTTTTTATCCCGTTTCACTTCAAACTTCAAATTCTCTTTTATTTCTACTTTAATTTCAATTCTAATTGAACAAAGACTTATTTTTCCAAAGTATCTCACACCAAAAATTGGGTCTTTAACAAAGATATCACTTAATCGAAAATGATAGAAATTTGATGCCCACATTAACATCGCAACCATACAAACAATCATACGATATTAACATATTCAATACGAGTATAGTACGACAAATGTCATAACATTACTATGGATTATCCCACATTCAAACAATAATTCAAATATCCATATCATAAAATGGTGATTATCTATCATGACAAATCAATTCAAAAATCAATAAAAATTATACAGCGGTGAGAATTTTCTCACCTTCATATCCACTCCGTCAAACTTTTACGTGAGGTATGCGTCTCATGAGCTAACGTGCTATTTCCAAACATCTCAAATTCGTCGCTTTCCTTTCCTTCTCTTTTTCCTTTCTTTCTTTCCTTTTTTCTTCTTTTTTTGGTGTGGCCGTGGGCTTGAATGGAGGGTGCGGCCTAGGGTGGAGTGTGTGAGGCTTTGGGTAGGCGGGTAGGAGGGGTAGGTGTGTGTTTTGAGGTGGGTAGATGGTCTTGGGCTCGGGTATGGTGGGTATTGGCTCGTGTATGTGGAGAGGAGGGTGGGTGCGTGGCTTTTGGAGTATGCGTGGCTTTTGGAGTGTGCATGGCTCGAGTAGGTGGAAAGGAAGGGGTGTGCGTGGATATTGGGCTCGGCTGTGAGTTGGTAGAGGGGTTTAGGTAGAGGGTATGGCCAAGTAGAGGTGGGTGGAGCTTGGGTTAGGGTGATGTTGAGGTGGAGGAAGAAAATTGAAGAAGTAGAGAAAGAGTTTGTAGTTTGTAGAATGAAAAATGAAAGGATTTGAGCTTGTATTTAAAAGTGGAGAATTGAGTGGTAAGTGATACTAATACACTTGTTTACTTTTGGACTTTGATTAGCCTTGATTTGAGTTGCATTTAATGTGTAGATTAATGGTTATGAAAGAGTGTGTTAAGAGATAAAGAGGTGTCATTTTCTTGTGGTTTGTAAATGTTTAAACATATAATTAGCTCCTTTCCTATGCATATACATACATCTCATTAATGAGATAAGATATAGGTAATGATATTGTTTAAAAAGATATAAAATAAAATAAAATTAGTCAAATCATACCTTTTTACTTTTTTATATATTTATTTAACCTTTTCTAATATAAACATTCTGTCTTTTAGTGCTAAACGTAAAGTGTTTTAAAGTTTGTAAAGTTGTTATTATATGTTATAAAGTGGCCGCATTTATCCAACGTTGCGACAACTTGTTACGATTGAAAACGGTGTTTTTATCGACCAATTTTGCAGTCAAAATTTAACATTTTTGTTAAACTAAATATTAAAGTAAACCAAACTTAAAAATGAAATTTTTAATTCTTTTAAATAAATTAAAACATATTCATATTATAAAACCATACTTAAATAATATCAAAATCTCTATTTTTACAGTGCATGTAAAACTGACAAAATGCGACAAATTTTGGTTATTTTTGTAAAAGATTATTAATATACTTTTAAATCTTTTAATATATTTTCATTATCTTTATTAGGTGTTTTCAATAAAATTTATCTTTTTAAATAAATATTTAAATCCATTTATTTAAGCCTTTATTTATTTTTAGCAAAACTTAACTTTTGCTGATTTGTTCTAAAATCCAAATTTATACTTTTTAAATATTAACTATAACAATAAATAATTTCTCTATTATTTATTATATATAAATTATTTATTTAAGTTTTAAATTCTTTTAAATCTAAAATAAACAAAATCTCTCATTTCCGAAGTAGCGAAATTACGGATCGTTACAACAATCTTTGTTAAGGTGGTCTCCTACACTTATTGTCGGAAGATGCCGATGTAGTTCAACATGGAAGATTTTCGATCGTGGGTATGCAGTTGTGATGGAGAAGAAGGAATCAAGTGACTGCAGTAGATAGAGTCGCATTCTTATGGTTATTTTGAAATCACGTGATTTATGCTAAAAATATATCACCTTGAATTGATTTAATGAATAATGAGCCTATGTTTTAAGAGATGCATATTCATAATAGACCAAGTTTTAATCTCAAGAAAGAGTGGGTCATGCTACTCATTTGTTGACCATTGCAATATGGAAGTCTTAATAAGGGTTGGGCTTAAAGCATATTCTTCAGTGTTAGTAATGTATTATGAAGTAGTTGTTGTTGAATATGCAAGCATATGGTTTTTGTTTGATGATAATAAACATATACATATTCACTTAAATGTATTTGTTTATGTACTATTTTATTTTCACAGATTAAATAAATATTTGCTGAATAAAATAAATAACACAGAGTTTAAATTCAAACAGATATTTTATTCAAACAAATATTTATTGCACTTTTTGAATAGTAAAAATTCAAGCTCTCACTATATATACAAAATTTCAATTACAATACATTTCGTTTTATACAACTGTCCTCACTACATATCGCTCATTCACTCGTATTTTATCTTCAACTCTATTCCAGATTGAATCCAGCATCTGAGCAATCTGCAAAAATATACACTGACACAATAAAATTGAAAAGAAAATATTTTTGCAATATAAAATAAAATGGATTTTGAAAATATTATTTGCCTCAGTAATTTGGGCTGTTCGTCATCATTTAATTTTGAATTCATTATACACGAACAATTTGTGACATGCACAGTGCATCATTGTACATGCCACAAGGCTGTGCACAGCGATATATACACTTGATAAAATTATAGGGGCATGTGAGCATAGGTCAAGCCCAAATGAAAAGCCGGGTTCAACTCAAGTGCAATACAAACAAGGTCAAACCCGAGCTATAAGCTGGATTCAATACAGGTGAAATTCAGAATCAAAAATGTACAAGTACACGTGTGCACTGCCTCAACATCTCAAATAGTCAGTACACATGAATATGAGATCCAAGAATAGAAGAAGCAAAAAAAGCAATAGGTACAACAGTGCACATGATAAAAGTAAAGTGGTACAGCAGTAGAAAGGTCATAGGCAACCTCAAATTAGCAAAGACCATGCATACATACATGTCGACCAGGCAGCGAACAAAGTCGACAAGTACTTCAAGTACGAATGCACAATTGATGCATGAATAACACTCAGACTTGGAGTGACAAATATACAAAGTCAACATGCAATGCACCAGTGAAACAAAGAACATACTTGTATCAAAACAGTTCACCGGGCTCAATATAAAGTTCAACAGCAATGTAGCAGTTCAAGGTTTCAGATGCAACACAATACAAAAACAAAACAGCAAAAACCAGGAACTCAATAATGACCATACCAACATACATGCTTGAATAATACATCTGAGTCAATACAACAAAGCAATGGAACCAGACTCATGAAGGCACAGAGGCACTAAAGCATGCACAAGTCCATATGCAGACATGATAAAGCCAGATACAATCCAACGTGTAAAGAGAAATGATACAAGACCATCTATATGCAAACACTACAGGAACTGTCTCGAAGACCAATGAACGACTAGTGAAACAAAAATACCAGACTACATGAAGTAGTTTAATATCCAAGCAATAACAGGTACAACATGTAGTGCAGATCGAACAGTCAAGGTCAAACATGAATTCAAATACAACATAGCAATGTGAATGTACAGACTCAATGATACAACATGCATATGACACAAGACTGCAAACAAGTCTTGAAATTAGACTCAATGAAACAACACTGCTACACTGCAGATGCAAGCAGACTCGAGTCACTGTGCAGCTTGAACCAAAAGGTATACACAAGTGGATGAATACATATGCAAACGCCACTATGGTTTCGACAAACCAAGACAAGCTTATATATCAAAGTGCAGACGATCAAAGCAGTAAATTAAACAGCAAAACACTAAGGAATACATATATGCAGCAGTGACCAAAGTCAAAGCAAAACCAAAAACAACTACAAGCAACATATAACTGATTATATACATACGTGAGAATATATATATATATATATACATGTTCAGGAATTTCAAAATGAACAAAGACAGAGAAGTCGAAGTCAGCGCACAAAAATTTGAACCAAGTCACAAGTTCAAATCACTGGCTGGAATAAATCAATATCGTCACAGCAAAGTCAAAGCCGTGATCAAAGAATGCGATGAACAAGTCAGAGACGTGGTGGTCAAGAATTGAGCAAGAAAAATTCAAAGCCGTGGTTATCAAATAGCCAAGCAATCAAATATACAAAATTGAGTAAGTCAGATTTCATCTCAAACATTCGATCAAAATCATACGGCCAAGGAATTGTCAGAACGAACGAAAATCAAGGGGTTCGAACCCTATATAAACCCATTCATCATCGGCCGGGAAATTTATTCGAGTTCATGCATATCACAGATCACAACATTAATCAGGAACTCGAATCAAAGTCGAGTATAGTATAAACTGAAAAAGGAACGAACTTACCAATTCACGCAACATTCGAACTCGACTTGGTTGAAGCTGTCATATAATCAATTGAAGAAAAGAATCAAAGCATCGTCGCAATCAATTTGAAAAAGCGGCAACTTCATCCAGAAGCCCTAATTTCAGAGCAAAGAAGAAACGAACGGCAGCCATTTTTCAAAGATCAATGAACAAAGAAGTCTGGTCGGTTAGAGATAAAAGAGAAGAGAGCTGACAAAGTTTTTCACTGTGATGATTTATTTTGGGCCGACTAATTAAAGATATGGTTTTGGGCTTATAATTTTAAAATTAGGGTTTTGATTTTTGTATTTAATTTGTATTTTTTCTTTTAAACATTGTAATTTCTAGTCGTGTGACTAGGGTACGAACTGCGGTGGTGTAGTTCGAGAATTCGCAACTCAGTGGTTGAGTTGTGGCAGGGTTTTGAGCGTAGAGTTAAGGTTAGTCGATAGCGGGTGTCGCAAGTTTACGTGTGTAAGCGTCGGACTACTTAATTTCTAGTAGAAACCTTGGGGCAGCACGTAGGCAGGGTTTTGCTGAAGCTGGGTAAATCTGTGTTATATTTTCTTCTTTTATTATTCTGCTATTATCTGTGTTGCTTTTACTCTGGTATACTTGTATTGTAATTATTTTATATAAACCTCCGCAATAATTTTTATAATTGATAGTATCACCCTATTCACCCCCCCCCCCCCCCCACTCTAGGGTGAAATCGATCCTACAGTTGTGTACTGGGATTAATCTGTGTATCTTGTTGTACTTATATTTTCTCTTATATAGGATATTAATAAAGAACAAATTTTCAATAATTTTTTTTTTTGAAAATGATATATAAACACACACACACACATATAGATCTCTTCCCTAATATGTAAACCCTAAATCTAATATATATACATAAATCAGTTATTTGTTATAATAAATGGAGGATAAATTGGAGGAAGGGATAAGGATATCGCATGAAGAAAATCTAAGGAATTCAATGTGAGTGTAAATCTTAATTTTTCCCTAATGTTATATTATGTAGTTTGAGTTTGGATTTGTACTATACATTGGGAGATTTTGTATGCAAAAACCAACTTTAAACCCTAAAATCACCCGTAATGTGTCAATCATGAATTGTTGTAATTTTTTTTTAATACAGTAGAATTTGATTCATCAATATTTAGGATGAAATATTTTTGTATTCTATTTGATTCTACTTTTCAATTTGTGTTCAAAATGACAAAGAATTCCAAAGCAAGCAAATAGAAAGAGGTATGCAAAGTAGGTAAAAATATATTTTTGCTCTTATTCATAGTTTGCGCCGCCTATTTTTACGACTAAAATATTTTGATTTCTTTGTCATTCCAACCCTATTCATTTGAAGGTTGAATGAAATATAATTTTTTTATTGTAAATTTACTACTTTGGAAATAATGACTATAATGGTGCTATATTAACATAAAACAAATTTTATGTTTTGTATTTCATTTTGAGTATGCATACAAATCTATTTTTGTGTAGCTAATTTATTTATGATACTACCTCTATGTGATTGCTATATTATATTGGGACATGTTAACAATTGTAGTTATGAACATTAAAATATTATCAAACCTAAACAAATTACCTAAATACCATAATAAATAAATAAATATTTTTAACCCTTTTTTTAGATAAGCAGATTTCAACTGGACTTAGAAGATTCAAATGAGGACGAAACGACTTAAAAACTTGAAGGCACACTTAAAAGGACCGGAGAATGGAGCTTAAGAAATTTGGATGAAAAATACACTAAGGAGAGACGTCAGTACAGACCTCTTATGTAGGTATCGACTTCTCAAATTAACTTCATAGGTGTTGCAACTTCTTGGGACACCTCCATATGGAATAAGAAGAGTGCTATAAAAATTACAAGTCATTTTGAGCTAAGGAAAAAAAATTCACCACCAATCTCTTAGGCAAAAAGGCTGATAGTGGACAGTTTTGGAGAGAAGTAGATGACGACTTGTTTTGGATAAACAATGATTGGTAGAAATAGCATAGAATAGCCTTAAATCAAGTAGCATAAAGAGTTTAAATCAGTTGGAGATAACCACAGAGGTCGGCACCGACATCAGAGATCTATGCCGATTTCTCTATGTAAATCCTAAGAGCTTGGGATTTCACGTAATACTTCGGGCCTTCATCTAGACTCTGCATTCTCCTTCTGGCCCAATATGACTGCTACACGTGTAAATACAAACCATTGAGCAATCAAAACGGAATCTGAATTCTCTGACCAGGGAGACTCTGCTATTTCATTGCCTCTCATCTCTCCTCTATTAAAGTCACTTAGGAAACATCTACTTGCTGTTCTAGGACTTAGATAAACAAATTTTAGTGATAGTGACTCAATAACACTCTATAAACATTATTGTAAATCAAAGATCAACTAGATTACCGTCAGATCAATGGAAACTAGTTATAATCTAGAGAGAAATCAACTAATAAAAGATTGAAGTAAAAGTATGCCGGAGATTATGTCAAACCACTGTAAAAATTCATATGTTACTTTTCTATTGCATTTCTATTTATTTACTCTGAATTGGTGCTTTCAACTTGATTCTAGGTGTTGATCCATTTTTGGGTTAGCATTTTGGTGCTTTCACTCAAAACAAAGCTGGATCTGAAAACTTAAAGCTTAAATTTGAGATTTGTAGAAGATGAATGGAATAATACTAGATCTAAAACAGGAGAAAGTCAACCAGAGCCTGGGGGCAGTTAGGAGGTATTCCCAAATTCTCATCAATCCAGCTATGTGACTAGAGAAGAGATGAAGGAAATGATGAAGGATGGAGTGATAACTAGACAACATGAAATGCTTGAAGGATTCTTCCAAAGAATGGGACAACAAGAATAGCTAGAGCTATAGGAGTTCAGAACAAAAGATTTGAGACCAATGCAGGAGCATCTAGAGATAAAGCAAAGTAAACTGAAACAATTCCCCTATGACTTGGGGGCCCGACAGATTTGGAACTAAGCTGAGCTTTAATGTTTGGAATGAGAAATGTTGGAGCTAGAGTGGCAAATCAAAATAGGAAGACATGACAGCTGGAGTTGGAAACAGAAGCTTTCCATTGGAATGGAGGGCGGAATGAAGTCATGGATTAGAGACTTCCATTAGATGAGAACCCCATAATCAAGATGGATTGAGATCGGGTTCGATTCATTTACCCTGACTTTAATAAATGATGTAATATAACCTCAGGCCACTTACATGTACATGGGATCTCGAACGGTCTTTAAGAACGCTATGAGTCGGATGCTTGAGAGGACTATCTAAGACAATAATAATCCCAAACCACTTAAACGTGCATAAAACCTAGATTGCTCCCTTGTTACGCTCTAGGTCAAATACTGATGTGCACGTAAATGTGCATATTTTTACTTCCATATTTAATCTAATTTAATTCAATAAATGAAGATATAGGGTGTTTTAACATGTTTTAAACCAAAATTCAAATTATTTTCAAATCATCGTTTATTCATCATTATATAGGGGCAAAATGGTCATTTTTGTGCATATATTAATTTGAGAATATTTATTTACATATTTTATTTTTATTTGTAGGAAAATTGGATGGAAATTACAAGAGGCTTCATAGAAAATATGCATGCACAAGAGGATACAAAGGAATGAAGATGGAAATAATTCAAACCATGTATCATAGAGGACTCCACCTACCACTTACCTTAATCTACAATTAGAAGTTAACGCACAAGTTAGTGGAGCTAAGAGTTTCATGCACATTTAAATGGAGGATATCTCATGCTAATGATAACTTGGTAGCCACACTTCCTAGACAGATAGTTTGGATAGTTTCCAAAAATATGATTAGGGTTTTAAAACTTGTATAAATACCTCATATGTTTATGTAAATAAGCTCTTAGCTTTTGAGCCTCCTCTTTAGTTAGTTTAGTTTTAGGCTCAAAAAAAATATAAACTCTCTTTCAATTTCATGGCTACTTCATCATTTTCTTCTTCTTATGTAATTTTCTTAATGTAATTTTAATTCTTGCTCTTGTTTATTTACATTTTTTTCCTTTCATGTTAGTAGTATATATCTTTTCATTTATGCAAGTAGAGTATCTTTTATTTCATTTTAATTAGCTCTATTTTCTACTTAGCTTGCATTTTCTTCTTGTTTTTTTGGTGTTGAATGCTACATTTGTTGGCATGATAACAAATATGAAAATTAAACCCCTTTAATTTAGGGGTAATGAAACTCTCTTAATCATGTATATTCAAAATTTTGCTTATTTATATTCTCTTTTGTGCTTAATGGTTTGATGTGGTTAAACTTTATTGTTTTAGCTTTGAATTTCATAGCCTATGTTGTTGACACCAAATAGACTATGCTTAAACAAACAAAACACAAATTACTTCTTTATCTACATATGATTATGATAATGAAGTGGATTTTAAAATCAAAATTTGATGGTCTATATTTTTAATCAAAAGTTAATAGATCATACTTAGAATAGATTTTATTTTCAAGTTCATTGGAATTTTCATTAGAGTTAAGAAGTGGTTTAACGGGTGTGTTAAAGTTTGATGGTTTATATTGGGCTAATTGATAGCATAAATATTTCATACTTATGATAAACACATCAATTATACTCATTAATTACCGGAAAGAGATCATAATTTTATATATGTTGATTTATGTGATCATGAGAAGGAATTTGCCTCTAAATTTCCTTCAAACTCTTATATTTTTATCAATTTTGTTTTGCTAGTTTATTTGCATTTTTTAAGCTTAAAAATATCTTAAAATCGTTTAATTTGATTGAATAGAATTTTAAAATATAAACAATTCTCCGCGAATCAACCCCACGTACTAACATTGTAAGCGTACACCTGCGGTTAATTTTTAATTAAAATTTGATCGGCTAATCCGATGGAGAGTTGACCGACAAACAAGTTTTTGGTGTCATTGCCAGGGAATTGATTTGATTTTTATTTCTTCTTCGAATTATTGTTGTTTGATTTTATTATGTTTTGTTTTATGTGTTAGAGTTGCAATTTTTTTTAAATATATATATATACATATACATATATATGTATGTATGTATGTATGTATGTATATACATATGTACATACATATACATATATATATATATATATGTATATATGTATATGTATATATATGTATATATGTATTTGCGTTGTGTGTGTTTGTGTGATTATTGCTTGAATTGTGTTTGTGTGCTAGTTTTCTAGTTTTATTTGCCTTTGCATTTCTACTTATCAAAAAACAAACCCATTTCAAAAAAAAAAAAAAAATTAAAACGAATTCTCCTTCATTGTTCAAGTGCATTACAAATTTCTTCTTACAACACAGACTTTTTTTTTTTCTTACTGCTTTCATCTACAAAGTAACTCTTATGCACTGTTGCATACACACACACCAGTTCCCATACTTCCACTGCCTAGCCACATCCCCCTGACCAAACTGGCCATACTTTCTATACCACTCATTACTTCTTCACCATCTGCTGCACTCTCTCACTGCAAAACAACCACCAGCCATTACAATCCATAATATCCTGTGCCATTACCATCCATAATTCCTGGACAACAACAACCAACCACCAGCCAACTTATTTCCTCCACCATATCATCTCAGTACATTCCTGTTACATCCAACATCACTTCAAAACAACCATATCAAAACCTCTCTGCACATTCCTTCACCAGTTCACTGCATTGCAACTGCATATCCACAACTGATCACCTCCACTGCATTGTTACATCAAACTATCACACAACTGTGCACTGCTACATCAAATTGTGCTTGCTGTGCACATCTTCCAATTAGCTCATTACCAGCTCATATCAAACTAAAGCCATCAGCACCACCTCTCACATATCATCATCTCACAAACTTGCACATCATCCAAAACCGTGCACCCATATCTCCATTGCTGCCATCCTTCAAATATCTTACAATAGTGCACAGTGCACATAACCACTGCACAATCAACCATAACTATGCTGCTTCCCACCATCCCTCCGCCCGTGCAACATTCCTTTATCACCCGTGCATTCAACCAACCCTGTCAACACTCCACTGCTAACTGCCATAACATCTAAATACCCCCACACTACATCAATGAACACTACATCACATAACAAATCTTACTTCCATATCTTTGTGTACAAATATCAGTGATCTACCATTCAACCTTCAACTCTACTGATCATACCACAGTCCCCATTCTACCCCTTTGTATTTCATCCAGTTCTGTCTTGCCATCCACTCCATATATACAGTCAACCCCTGTCAACCATACTTATCCATTCCGGTCAGTAAACCATATTCAATCAACCACTGTATTTACAAACTTCTGCAACAGTGCACAGTCTACATCACAGCAAACCCCATATCTGCATATACCATACAACTTCCATATACCAACCTGCCATCACCAGCATCCATAACTTCATCAACCACAGCCTACCACTATCTGCTCGACAAACATCTCCAATAACCAACCACTGCACCATTGTGCATATCCAACTGCAAACATCCCCTGCCGCCACAAAACATTGCCAATACTCCAATTGCACAACATAACTGCTACACTCAACACTCACCATCTCCTGTCTTCTCCACCGCCCCAAACTCCACCGCATAACAAACTCTGCCAGAGACAACCTGCTGCCACCAAAAACCACTTCTTGTCACAATATTGCTTCAACAAACCAATAACCCCCTACTGTTGCATACCACTTCTCCCCTACTTCCACGCTTCACCTCTTTACACTGCCTTGCTACATACCACTTCACCTCTGTCTCTATCCACCACTTTAGCAGCCGAGTAAACCAACAAATCGCCTAACTCTAATCGGACCACCTCCTACAACCACTTTCTAGCCTCCACAACAACCGCGACAAGCAACACCCAAATCCCCGAATTGCTAATTTGATTTGAATCGCCTTCAACTGCTCAAGTGCTGATTTTAGTTTGGAATTTTTATCAGTAAAATTTGGATTAACTCCGAACCAAAAAAAAATGAAAACAGTCGATTTGCGAAATTGAACAGAAATTGGGGTCGAGATTTTGTGAATTGGAAATTTTGGGTGTGCTGTTCATTTTATTTCGTGGTCGTAGATTGGGAAATTGAAATTCATTTGGTTTTGTTCGATTTACTGGGCCAGGCTGTAGGCTTGAGCACAATTTCTTTGTTTTTTTAATTGTTTAGTTCAATTTAATTTTCTATTTTTCAAAAAAAAAACAAAGAAAGCAAAAGGAGAAAAAAGGTTTGCTTTGGTTTTCCTTTGTTTTTCGAATTTGGTAGTTTTGCTTTTCCTTTGTTTTAAGTTTTCTTTTGTTATATTCTTTTTTGTTAAAAAAAAGAAAAAAATATATCATTATCTTTGGTTTTGTTTTATTTCTTTTGATTTCATTTGTTTTGATTTTTCTTTGTTTTAGTTACTTCTTTCATATTAAAAAACCGTATATATTTTGTTTTTAACTTCTTTTCAGGTTGTCAAAGCAGATAAAAAGAAGTGCTTGCTAAAAATCGCGTTGCTTTGCTTGCTAAAAAAAATCGCCGCTAAAAAACTTAAATAAATTGCTAATAATTCTGCACGCTCTGTTATCGTTCTCTCATCTCTAGTTCTTATTTATCTTTGCATTGTTGATTGCTTCCATTTTATAAAAAAAAATCAAAAAAAATCATAAAGAAAAAAAATCCATTCGTAGTTGCATTTTTAATACACGTCTAATTTCATTTTTTTCATTTCATCTTAGAACTTGACTAATAATAACGGTTAGACATCTTAAGGGCGTCACGAGCTCACTTAAGTCTTAACTGTATTTTGACAATTTGTCCTCTTTCGACAATTTAATTTCTTGTTGTCTAGGATACGGCAGAGCAATAATCATTTATAAATATTATGGTGATTCGTAAATATTATAGTGGTTATTTCTCTGAAGATACTTAAACCTTCGGCTGCATTGCTACGCTGATTCCTGGTGCACCGATAAATCCAATCCATTACCTGACTAAGAACTATCTTATTGCTTTAAGACAAAGTGTGATTATACAATTTTGGTTTAGTAGCTACTTAGGATAGATAATTTGTAATTAAGTCATTTGCATTTATTTAGTTGCATTAGTTCATGCGTATTTTAAAAAAAAAGGAAAAAAAATTTCAAAATCCTAAACTAAATAAATTGTAGATATTCCTTAATTTAATTTTTTTAAAACCTTTCTTTTGAAACTTCTCAATCAAAATAAAAAATTCAAAAAAACAAATTAAGTTAGTTTTTTTTAGAAAAAAAAATCCAAAAAATATACAACTTATTCAAAAAAAATTGAAAATCCAAAAACAAAATCAAATTTCCCTTGTAAAAAGTAAATTCCTTTTGGTAAATAGTTTCCTTTATAAAAAGATCCAAAAAAATTAAATAAATAACTTATGTATCTGAATTTCCGTACTCACCAGAAGTTTACAAAAGTTGTGAAAATCAATATAATTCATATAATTTCACACCAAATTCTTATGGATATCTCAATAACAACTATTATACAAACAATTCGAATTTTGAGCTAAATTTTGAAAATGACGACCACCCTCAATCTTAAAAAAAAGCATTGAAACGATTTTGTCTTTACTTGAACTCTCTACATAAAATAATCAAATGATAAATGAATTATGCAATTCATATTTGTGCAATAATTTGAGTTAAGGATTTCAAAATTTGAATTAAAGTCAAAATTCAAATGATTTCGATTATAGCTCATGTCAATACAACTTCGAACTCCAAAATGAATTTCAAAGTCAACATGGAAATGTGGACCACTTTTCAAATAATTTTGTCAACGAGAATAATCTAGACTATGGTTCAATGGAAAAAATTTGTTCTCAATAATTTCAAATTGAAAATCCTCAAGTTAATAAATTGGATTTTATTGATAAAATGGATGAAATTTGCAAAAAAAAAACGCACAGATTTGTTGTTTGAAACCTACATGAAACAACGTGAGAAACAAAATCAAATCCCAACGTGTGATAAGCCAAATAATACTCCATATTTTACCAAAATTGGCGACTTTCAAATAACAACTTTTGAAACTGAAAATGACAATCTTAATGAAGTTGCTAAAAATATGGTAACTGAGTTGGATTTCAATTCTTTTGAGGTTGAGAAACTTGATTTAAAATTTGATATTCCTTTTTCTGATTTCGAAAATTTGAATACAACAACTTTGGATTTTGAACTTGATATATGCAATGAAGTTATTAATAATTCAATAAAGGAAGATGAATTTTATAAACATAAATTTTATGGACTTTTCAAAGATGAGTTGCTAAATTTTGATGGGGAAGAGTTAAATCACCATTTTGATATTGAAATCAATAATTCCGAAGAAGTTTTCAACGATAAGCTTGAACTTCAATTTGGTGAAAATAAACTTGAACTTCAACTAATTGTTTTATCTACCTCGAAAATCATCGAAAATAAAACAATCACACGATTTTTAATAACAACATTCGTTTTCCCAAATCGACATTCAACTTTAAATTTTTTACGGTTTGGTTTTCTGGGCTTAAGTTGTGTCTCTCATACTTGACGAGACAAATGAATTGGTCTTTGGAAGACTGTTTCATTTACTCTTTAACGGCATATTTTTTGATGTCTTGTAAATGGTAGTCTTTTCATTTTCATGTAAATATAGGTCATCTTTTATTTTATTTTTCTCCTTTCACTTGGGTTGACTGTGAGCACATATAGTCAAAATCAAGTGTGGGGAGAGTCTCATCTTCATTTTCAATTTTTCATGGTAGTTTTTAATTTTTCATGGTTTATTTTTTTCATTTTCTTTCCAAAACTAAAAAAAATTCAAAAAAAATATTTCTTTTTTTAGCATATTGATTTACTTTTAAACAAACACTATAGGATGAATATAGGATTTTGGTTATTCAATTGAAATTTTTTAAAATTTATTTGTCTCAACAAAAATAAAAATAAAGTTTGATTACAAATAACTCTGGTCAACTAGTATATAGGAAGGTCCATAGGTGATAGTTATGAAGTATATCCTAATTGAAAATCTTTGTTAAAAAAGTGGTGGATTTAAAGAAAAGGATATAACATTTTTTATCTTCAAAGTTAAATGGTGCTAAGATGATTTAGCAAAACTCTCTCTTCAAAAAACAAAATAATAATAATAATAATAATAATAATAATAATAATAATAATAATAATTGTATATATGTATATATTTTATAAACACCTACAGTCGATAGGTGTACACATTAGTGTGTACACTTTCCATGGTCCGTATCCTTCTCACGTAAACCCATAAGACAGTGCATGATCGGTATATCTTGCCTCAGTTTATCTGAGTTAGGTGTATGTATATTAAAATTCTTTTATTAATAGTGCCTAAAGTTGATAGGTATATACACTTATGTGTACACTCGCTATGCTTTGTATTCTCTTCACGTAAGCTCAAAAGGCAGTGCATGGCTAATATAACTAGCCTCGGTTTTCTAAGTTATGCATATGTAAATATTGTTAATATCAATAAAATTTTCAAATACGAGAGAGTAAGCAATTGAAATCCAAGCACTATTTTTACTTATTTGATTTGACTTGTTATTCAAAAAAATGAAGATACTACTTTGATAAACTTTGAAAATCAATTAAGGATCCATTTCATAGTTGCACTATGTTATCAACCGAAACAACTAGCTAAACTATAGTCCATTTGTTATGATCAATTAGTTTTTATTTGAAATTCTGACAAGTAAAATGACTTAAATTTCTTGATACTGACCTAAACTTATATTTAACTTACTTGTGTCAATTCGAAAGTGAATTCTACTTTTGTAAATATTTTCAACTTGCATTCATCTCTTTATAAACGAAACTTGTATTTATGATCTTTTTACTTTGCATTTGGATTTTGCGGTTTGTATCTGCTAACACTCATCCTACTAGAGACACCTATAGGTTTAACGGCTTGTTGCATACGGTTAACGCAATCATGTTTCCTATGAAAAAGGATTTATTTTAGTTTACTTTTATTCGAGGACAAATAAAAAGATAAGTGTGGAAGCATTTGATGTGCACGTAAATATGCATATTTTTACTTCCATATTTAATCTAATTTAATTCAATAAATGAGCATATAGAGTGTTTTAACATGTTTAAACCAAAATTCAAAATATTTTCAAATCATCATTATTCATCTTCATATTAGAGGCAAAATGGTCATTTTTATGCATATATTAATTTGAGAATATTTATTTTCACATTTTATTTTTATTTGTAGGAAAATTGGATAGAAATTATAAGAGGCTTCGTGGAAAATATGCATGCACAAGAGGATACAAAGAAATGAAGATGTAAAAAATTCAAACCATGTATCATGGAGGACCCCACCCATCACTTACCTTAATCTACAATTAGAAGCTAATCAACAAGTTAGTGGAGCTAAGAGTTTCATGCACATTTAAATGGAGGATTATCTCATGCTAATGATAACTTAGTGTCCACACTTCTTAGAGGGGTAATTTGGGTAGTTCTTAAAAATATGATTAGGGTTTCAAAACTTGTATAAATATCCTATATGTTCTTGTAATTAAGCTCTTAGCCTTTGAGCCTCCTCTTTAGTTAGTTTAGTTTTAGGCTCAAAAATAAAATATAAGTTCTCTTTCTATTTCATGGCTACTTGGTCATTTTCTTCTTCTTATGTAATTTTCTTCTTAATGCAATTTTCATTCTTGCTCTTTTTATTTACATGCGTTTTCCGTTCATATTAGTAGTGTAGATCTTTTTATTTATGAAAGTAGAATAATTTTTATTTCATTTTAATTAGCTCTCTTTTTGCTTAGCTTACATTTTCTTCTTGTTTTTATTTCGTGTTGAATGCTACATTTTTTGACATGTTAACAAATATGAGAAGCTAAACCCCTTCAATTTAAGGGCAATGAAGCTCTCTTAATCATGTAGATTCAACATTTTGATCATTTATGTTCTCTTTTTGTGCTTAATGGAAAGGTTTGATGTAGTTAAACTTATTTTAGCTTTGAATTTGATAGCCTATGTTGTTGACACCAAAAAGGCTATCTTAAACAAACAAAAACACAAATTACCTCTTCATCTACATATGATTATGGTATTGAAGTGGATTTTAAAATCAAAATTTGATGGTCTATATTTCAAATCAAAGTTGATAGACCATGTTTAAAACAGATTTTATTTTCAAATTCATTGTCATTTTCATGAGAACTAAGAATTTAATGGGTGTGTTATAGTTTGGTGGTTTATATTGGGCTAATTAATAGCACAAATATTCCATACTTACGATAAACACGTTAATTAAATTCAATAATGTCCCAAAAAGTGATATCATAATTTCATGTTACTGTTGATTTATGTGATCATGAGAAGGAATTTGCCTCTAAATTGCCTTCAAACTCTCATATTTTTATCCATTTTCTTTTGCTAGTTTATTTACATGTTTTAGCTAAAACATATCGAAATCTTGGTTTAATTTGATTGACTAGAATTTTTAAATCTAAACAATTCCCTACGGACCGACCCGTACTCGCCACGTAGTAACATTGTACGCCGTACGCTTGCGGTTAATTTTTAATTAAAATTTGATCGGCTATTTTCTGATCCAATAGAGATTTGGCCGACAAACAAATTCCGCTTACATGTGCATGGAACCTAGATTGGTCCTAGGCATGCTCTGAGTTGGATATATGGGATGGATGATTAGGATTTCAAATTATTTGCCATAATTTGGATATCAGAATTTTGAAATTCCATCGGAGAGTGACCGAGAGATGTGATCGGAGTGTAAGGTTCAAATCCCCTTGCCACAGAGCCAGAGGATGGGCTTACAAGGATTCGTATCTCCTTAAAGCTTCCATCCGGGGTGATGGGGTCGGTGTGACGACCCGACTTTCAACGACCAGAAAGAAGCATCATCTTTAAAAAGAAAGGGATACAAAAGAAAAAAGAAAGAAGAGAAAGAAGAAACAACATTAGAATCTCAACAGCGAAACGAATAAATTACATTAATAACATAAGTATTACATAGTATACAACAACTATCAGGGTTACGCAGACAATACATCACATACTAGACAGTTATAAACACCTGTCTAGTTATTACAACTCAATACAATACAAAGAAACCACTCAGAGATACCAACACAGCGGAACACTATATATCTATACGCGGAAGCCTCCTGCTCCATTTGCTCCTCCACAATTTCGTCAAAGCTATCCTGAATCCCTTGGCTACTCGTAAAAATTTGAGTACCAAAGAGTTTAAGAAAAACAGAAATAAACTCCGGGCCAGACATGAGTCTGGTGTGAGTAACATGTTAAGGTTGCTTAACTTTCAAAAAACCTTTGAAAACAAAGGTATCACGTAAGACTTCCCACACATAAACATGGAAAAGTTTTTACCTTACGCTAACCAAAACATTTGATAGGAAATCCAGTAATATTATAATAGGTCTAGGGTTTTCAAGTAAATAAGAAATAGCCGAAATTGTTACATGATTAAATTCCAGCTACTAGCCACAAAAGTGGGTAATACAATCAAAACCGATGGCGCTTATTGGATTTTGGATTCCATACAATGGCAGGGCTACCGGGGTACCGCCCGTCACAGTACGTGGCCTAGATCACTGTATCGAGGATTACTCAATCCCCTGCAACACAAAGCCGGAACCATTCCTTACTGAACAGTTCCGAACAAGACCACCCCGCAGTTGTGATCAGCAACCGCACCACACAGCCGAAATAAAAGGGACATCTAGACAAGGGTAAATCTCGTCCTACTTGGCATGACCCACTTAGCCTTGCTGCACCTCCCCTGTTTTAGCCATTCCCGGTTGACGAGGCTTGAAGCTATGATTACCTTTATAAAACACATCACTTAGAATGCTCATCGTCCACCTGACGATGTTCTGAAAGCATTCAATCCATACAAGTTCGTTCCGGGTTCGAACAAAACCGAAGGCATTATCTCGTTACACTCATTTTGGAATCACCCTAAGAGTTAACGACGATAACCCTTGTACTCTAAATCTTCATCTTCACTTAAGATTCATGACCTATCATTAATTTGGATCGATGTGGTTTTCGGATATCCAAATATGGAAACCCGATCCCGGTCTCATCAAATCCAATTGGAACATGAAAACATGAATGAATTGGTCTTAGTTAAAACGTATCTTTTAAGGCCAAGTTGTTTTAAAGTTTAAAACAATTTCAATTCATTATCTATATACACACAGATAGATAATTCACAACATCACAATAGATAATCAACATTATCATCATAAACAGGTAATCCACATTATCATAATAAACAAATAATCCATATTATCATCCCAATGCAACCAAAGCATCCATATCACACAACATTACTTATCTCATATCTGAGATCTCTAATCATTCAAGGCAATCAATATAATTCATCCATACATAAGCAATGATTTACTTAATCACATCATCTATAATTAATTTAAAATGAATTAAATTAATTACTTCCATCTTTAATAAATTTAAAGTAAATTAAATTAATTCCTTTCATCATATAAATCTTGCTTACATATCCATTAATTAATTATAAATCAATAATTAATCATCTTCCAATTAATCACCTTAATTAATCACCCTTGATTAATTATCCTTTAATTACATTTAAGTAATTATCCTTTAATTAATTTCACAAATTAATTATCCTCAAACAACTACACTAATTAATCTTTAATTACTTCATTAATTAAGTAATTACAAATCAATTAATTAATTACCATTTCATTATTCATTTCAATTAATCATTCCTGATTAACAATTTTCTAATTGCAATAAGTAATTAGCCTTTAAATTAATTACACAAGTTAATTATACTTAACCCTTTACAAAAATTAACTTTTAATTACTTAATCAATTAATTAACTAAAATTTACATTAATCCTTTGTTAAATAATTACTTCATTTATTAATTATTTGTTAATTAATCAATTCTAAATTTACATCATTAATTTTATTAATTAATGATTTCTATTTACATTTTTAATCAGTCTCCTTATTTCAATTAATTACATTAAGTAATTAATCTTCGATTAAACCACATATATTAATCACCCTTGATTAATAACATCCAGTAATTAACTACCCCTAATTACTTCATTTCAAAAATTAATTACCCTTAATTAATTAGCTCAATTAATCCCTTGATTAATTTCAAAGTAATTTAATCGAAATTACTTCCAATATTAAATCATCTTCTACTAATTACATCCAGTAATTACCATTAATTACTTCCTTAAGTAATTGCACTCCATTAATTACATAAAGTAATTATTATCAAACCGTTCAGTGATTATTTAAATTAATTAAACTTAATTAATTAACTTAATGTAATCACATTAAACCCAATTAATTACATTAAGTAATTAATTTCTAAATTACTTCATTAAGTAATTACACTTAAACAACTTCACAATTGATTATCTTTAAATTAATTAATCTAATTAATTATTAAAATTAATCACATCAATTAATTATTAAATAATCTTAGTTAATGACCTTCATTAACAATTCTTTCATTTCTTTCTTAACAAATTAACTTAGATTAACCATTATTAATTACAAATTAATTAATATTAATTACTAATTAATTAACCTCTAATTATTTAATTAATTAAGTGTTAACTACAACTTAATTAATTCTTAATTACTTGATTTATAAAACCTTAATCATTAATCAAAATCTTACTAGTAATTCTTAATTAAATTAATTAACCTTAATTAATTAATCTCAATCATTAATTAATTTAAAAACTCTTAATTACTTAATTAATCATCCCTATCATTAATTAATTAAATAATTAATTATCCATTTAAATTAACTTAATAATTTAATGAATTGCAAATCATTAAATTATATTTATCTTTAAGATAAATCTTTTCTTACCTAATCAAAGCATTTAAAACAATTTGTTTCCAAATTTACTTTAAATTTCATTTTAAATTCCATTTTAAATTTAAGATTTTAAAATGAATACAAATTTAACTTAAACAAGGTTTTAAAACAATTCAAAAACCTTTTTATCACCCAAGTTGAAGAAATATTCATTTTATAAAATAAGTTTGAAAGAATTTAAAACCCAATTCATTTTTAAATTCAAATCAATTTAAAAATACACTTTAACAACAAGATTGTTTAAATCTTTTTAAATTTAAAAAAAATCATTTATTTCAAAACTGGAATACATATTAAATTTGATTCCTGATTACTTAGATTCAAAACTTACTTACATTTAACTTCATTTTAAAATTTCAAATCTTTAACCATTTTTAAAGTAGTTAAACAATTTAAATTTAAAACTTTATTTTATTTTAAAGACTGAAATTCAAAACTAAATTCCATATTTTTAAAACTAGATTTAAACTTATTTTAAATTTTTATTTTACAATTTAAACTTTTCAGTTTAATTTCAAACCAAATATACTTTAACATTTAAAAGTTGTTAAAACCAAATTTAAATTCCAAAATTTAAATCATTTCAAATCTAAGATTCAAACTCTTGAATTCAGATTTCACTCAAGTATAAAACTTAGTTTAAATTTTAGTTTATATTTAAACTTAACTTTAAAAAAAATTAAAAAGAAGAACAGAACAGGTTTCTGTTTTCATTTTAAAACCTGAACACAATTTTTACTCGAGCCAACTCTAAAAGACTTCGAGTCAGATCCTACCCTGCTTCGAGCTACACCCTCAACTAACTCGAGACAAACCCGAGTAACAAAACCCCACAAATCAAAACAACCAACCTCACTAGAAAATGATGCACAGTGCACATGCACTGGCCATCCACCTATCTCTGACCAACCCTGATGACTGGAACAAATCATCGATCACCAATGCATCCCATATCCATCACCAGTACCTTGTTTCCCTCTCGAAATCAAAATCGAGACCCCAAACCCAAACTGGAACAAAACTGTAAACAGAACTTCCACTTGAAGAACTCTCGTTCACGCGCTTCCGGCCACTGGAGCAGTTGCAAATCCATCCACACATTCGTCAACCACTATACTTCCATTTCCCAAGATATTGTTGAACTCGATCAACTAAGGAAATCAAACCAAAGCAAAAACTGTAACCTAGTAAAACTAGGGTTCCAAAGCTTCAAATTACAATCATCATCACCAAAATGCAATGCACCCCAATCTGAAAATTTTCTCCTCATCCCTAATCACTTCTCCACCTCCAGGAGCAAACACGACACCTATAGACAATTGTGGCAACAGAAATGCCTCAAAATGCATAATACGGAAAATAGGGAACTGCTCTTTGAATATAGCATTAAAAATTGTAATTTTGCTTTTAAAAATCCTAATTTTGTATGATGTTTCATATTATTACCCTGAAACATTGAATCGTAATGTTTGAATTTTCACTTATATTCAAACTTGCTTGGTTATTTTAAATTTCTAGAGACATTTCACTAATCTTTAACCTAAGTGAAATTTTAATCTAAAGTATGTGATGAAACAAACAAGTATGCTTTGAATCTTAAGTTTTTAACAGAGTCAAATCAGGAAGTTTTGAATTTAAATCAAAACAAGAATTTAAAAACTGGAAGCAGAGAGGACTTATAGATATCACAAGCATGTATACAACATACATAAGGCATTCAACAATATACATACACAAACATATTTATTTCAAACAACTAGCATGCAACCAAATCATTCAATTGTTAAGCTTTAAAAGAAATGTTACTCACTGATTTGCAGATGAAGAACGGGGCATATTTTGAAAAGCTTTTGCTCCCTGATTTTCAATCTACATGCATGCTTCCAGCTTAAAAGAAAAATGCAGTCCTAATCATCTCAAGTTGAAGAAAAATGAAAGCAGTCTTGTATGCTCCAGATTTAAAAACTTCATGCATGCAGGTAGCTTGATTTCTAGATTTTTGAAAAATGAAGGCAGGCTTTTGTATGCATGCTGGAAAATGTTACAAGGATCTTTGTTTGAAGATGATCACAAAAGTTTGATTTCAATTTGAAAATGGATCAGGGATTTTGATATGCATTTTTGAAGAGTGATTTGTAACTTGTTTAGAAACTGATTTGCATGCATAAAATGTTACAGATTTGCATGATTTGTTTTGAAAATGCTTTGCATGTGAACAGGGAATGATTTTGAAGAGTGAATATTGATTTTGGGTTTCAGATTTTGTTTTTAAGGAGTTTGTTTACTGATTTTGTAGGAAATGAAATAAAGAATGTTTTTGGAGTGGAATGTTTTTCAGCTGAAAATTTCTTAGTTTAGAAATGAAAATGAGAAAAGAAAAAGAATGGAAGAAAGCAAGTTTATATAACTAAATTTATGATAAATTAAAAATCAAAGAAAAATAAAAATAAACAATTTGACACTTGTAGAAAACTATACATTTGTCACTTACCTTAATTAATAAATTAACACATGTTATATTAGGTTCTAGGATGTTTACACATGTCTCTAAAGTAATTAGTATTTATAATTAAAAGTTAATGAAAGTTTTAAACTTAATTAATTTACAAATACTTAGTTATATATAGATAACTTTTAAAGAATAAAACCAAGTATAATTATAAAATAAAAACAATACACATATCTATTATTTGAATATAACATTTTTGATTATTTTAAATATATTTATAAAGGAGGTTATAAATTACTTAGTACTTAAATGAATAAATGTTTCAATAATTAGTTGTATTTTAAACCTTCATAGCTAATTACAAATCATATTTATTAAACAATATCTTAAAAAGAAATAAAACAAATCTTATTATTAATCTTATTTAAATTTAAACTTATGCTAAAATCAATTTAAATAATTTATCTTAACAATTTTAAAACTATATAGTTATTTATTAAAGTAAGATTATTAAATCAATTCCAATTTAGTTACAAAAATTATCAAATCAATTTAATTTTAAATACATATTATTAAATTGATATTGTCGAAAATTCTGGGACATCACAGCCGGAGTGCATGGTGCAATGCCGGAGAGCAAGTGGATTGGATTTCATAAATTTTGATTGCCTTATAGCTTCTGTCCGGAGAGACGAGAAGTGCATAGTGCAAGTCCCATTGTTGAATAGAAATCAAATGGGCTTGTACATATTTAGATCGCCTTAGAACTACCAACTGAGAAATGAGTCTCGAGTTCAAGTAGTGAGCCTTGTCACCAAAGTGAAAAGGATGGGCTTTATTGGTTACAATAGAGTTACTGCCCAGACAAGTAGGCCGGAGTGCAAGAAGTAAGTCCCCTCACTAAAGAGTAAGCAGATGGGCTTGCTTGTTCTTTGATTTCCTTTGTCAGAGAGCAAGCGGACTCAACAAGGATGTGGAGAGATCGTCCCCTTAACTTACACATTAAACGATCCAGAGAGATCATCCTCCAACTTAAACGATAAAGAATCCATAGAGATCACACGTTAAATAAAATGGAAGATGATCCAGAGAGATCAAACCCTATAACAGAAATGGACTTAATAAAAGGATTTGAACACTTTGTAATTAGAATAAAACTGGTAAATCCCGGATGAACACGGGACGATGCTGGATATGCAATGTAATACGAGATATGTGATGTAATAACTCTAAATGAAATTGGAATGATCGTGATGTATGAATTACACTTAAGCGAAGTCTAGAGTCTTAGACTGTAATAGGTTTGGAAGGACCCATAATTGACAAGAAAATCCAAAGGAACTGTACGATTCACCAAGATTGAAGTAACCAGAGAGCTCAAATAATGAAGATTGATTACTGGAACTTGTTGTCGAGCAAATCACACCTTACATTTGAAAGGCGTACTTTGGAGGGCAAGTGTTAACCTGCTTTTTAGAAAAGTAGATTTCGATTGGACTTAGAAGATGAAAACTAGGACGAAATAACTTGAAAACATGGAGGCAAAATTCAAAGGACGAGATAATGGAGCTTAAGAAATTTGGATGAAAAATACACTAAGGTTGGATGTCGATACCGGCTTCTCATGTAGGTACCAACTTCTCATATTAACTTAATAGCTGCTGCGACTTCTTGGGACACTTCCATATGGAATTACAAGAGCACTACAAAAATTACAGGTCATTTCGAGCTAAGGAAAAAAGTCACTAATGACCTCTTAGTCAAAAAGGCTGATACTGGGTTGTTTTAGAGAGAAGTAGATGACAACTTATTTTGGACGACCAACGATCATTGAAAATAGCATCGGACACCACGAATTCAAGTAACATGAAGAGTGCAAAAGAGTTCAAATCAATTGGAGCTAACTGTAGAGGTCGACAACATGACACATCAGTACCGATTTTACTGTGTAAATCCTACGAGCTTGGGATTTCATGTAATACATTGGGCCTTCATCTGGACTCTATGTCAACACTTATTCTAGCCCAGTATGACTTCTACCCATATAAATACAAATCATAGAGCAACCAGAATGAGGACTAAATTCTCTTACCGTAGAGACTCTGCTACTTCTTCACCTATCATCTCGCCTCCATTAAAGTCACCTAGGAGACATCTATTTGTTGTTCTTGGACATATATCAGCAAATTCTTAGTACTACTGACTTACAAACACTCTAGAAACATTATTGTAAATTTGAGTCCACTAGATTGTGGTCAGGTCAATGGAAACTAGTTGTAATCCAAGGGGAAAGCACCTAATAAAAGATTGGAGTGGACGTAGGCCGGAGATTACGCCGAATCACTATAAAAATTCCTATGTGTTCTTTACTTTCTTACTACTTTTCTATTATTTAATTTGAGTTGGTGCTTTCATCTTGATCCCGGGTGTTGATCCATTTTTGGGTAAACATTTTGGCGCTTTCACTTAGAACAAAGCTAAATCTAAAAACTTGAAGCTTGAATATGAGATTTTGGAGAAAATGAAGAGATCTAATCCTATATCTAAAACTAGAGCAAGTCAACTAAAGCCTGAGGGTAGTCTGGAGGTGTCTCCAAATTCCCATCAATCCAACTATATGAGTAGAGAAGAGATGGAGAGAATGATGAAGGAGATGTTGGATGGAGTGATAACTAGACAATAGGAAATGCTTGAAGGATTCTTCCAGTGGAAGGGATAACAAGGAATAACTAGAGCTATAGAAATTCAGAATAAAAAACCAGAGAGACCAATGCAGGAGCATTTAGAGATAGAGTAAAGCAAACTGAAACAATTCCCTCATGACTTGCGAGCATGACAGATTTAAATCTAAGATGATTTTTAATGCCTGGAACGGGTAACGTTGGAGCCATGAAGGCAGAGGGGAAAATCGAAATAAGAAGACATGATAGCAGGAGTTTGAGATAGAAGCTCACTGTTAGAACGGGGGTAGAATGAAGTTATAGATCAGAGAATGCCATTGGATGACAATCCCATGATCGGGATGGATTGGGGTTAGGTTCGATTCCATTACCATGAATTTAAATAAATGATGCAATAAAATCTCAGGCCACTGACATATACACGAGATCCTGAATGGTACTTAGGCATGCTCTGAGTCGGATGCCAAAGATGACTATCTATGACAATAATAACCCCAAACCACTTAGACGTGCACAAAATCTAGATTGGTCCCTTGTCACGATCTAAATCGGATATTGTTTACACATGAATGAAACCTTGATTGGTCCTTAGGCATGCTCTAAGTCAGATGTTTAGGGTGGATGATTAAGATTTCTGATTATTTGCTTTGATTTGGGTATTAGAATTTTGAAATTTCACTAGAGAGTGATGATTGATATTGATCGCCTTAGAGTCTTATCCAGAGAGATGAGACCGGAGTGCAAGGTTCAAGTCCCTTGCCGGAGAGCAAATGGATGGGTTTATATGGATTTGTATTGCCTTAGAGCTTCCATTCATAGAGACAGGGCCGAAGTGCATGGTGCAAGTCTCCTTGCCGGAGAGCAAGTGGATGGACTTGTAAGGATTTGGATCACCTTATAGCTTCCGTCCAAAGAGACGGGGCAGGAGTGCATGGTGCAGGTCCCCTTGCCAAAGGGTAAGAAGATAGGGTTGTACAGATTTGGATCGTTGTAGAACTACCATCTGGAGCGATGAGTCCAAGTGAAAGGAGTGAGCCACGTCACTGAAGAGGAAAACCGATCGGCTTCTTTGGCCGCTATAGAGCTACCGCATGAAGAGGAAGGCCGGAGTGCAAGATCTAAGTCCCCTCATCAGAGAGTGAGCAGAAAGGCTTGCTTAGTCATTGATTTCCTTTGCCAGAGAGCAAGCAGACTCAACAAGGATTTGAAGATTGCAAAGAGGTTCAAATCAATTGGATCTAACCACAGGGTTGGCATCGAAATGAGAGTTCGGTACCGACTTCTCTGTGTAAACCCTATGCGCTTGAGATTTCATGTACTACTTTGGGCCTTCATCTGGACTCTACGCCAACTCTCCTTCTGGCCCAATATGACTACTACTCCTATAAATACAAACCATAGAGCAACCAAAATGGGATTTGAATTCTCTGACGATGGAGACTCCGCTACTTCTTCACCTCTCATCTCTCCTTCACTGAAGTCACCTAGGAAGCATCCATTTGCTATTTTAGGACTTAGATCAGCATATTATTAGTACTAGTGACTTACAAATACTCTAGAAACATTATTGTAAATCCGAGATCCACTAGCTTGTGGTCAGATCAAAGGAAACTAGTTGTAATCCAAAGAGAAAGCAACTAATAAAAGATTGAAGTGGACGTGGGCCGGAGATTATGCCTAACCACTATAAAAATTCTTGTGTGTTTTTACATTTCTACTGCTTTTTTGTTTATTCAACCTAAATTGGTGCTTTTATCTTGATTCTAGGTGTTGATCCATTTTTTGGGTTGACGGAAATAATTTAAAATTAGGTATAAATGTAAAATACTTTATTCCTTCAATCTTTGAAATTGACAATCAAAATTGTAAACCTATAATGCATAAAATAAGTAACAATTACTAATTAATCTAATAAAACGAGTTAAGGACAATTATGGAATTTTATCCATAAGTAAAGGAGAAATAAGGAGTTCCGTTATAAGGCCTATAATGCATAAATACAGGTGTATGTGTGTGTATCATACATATATGTTGGCATGGTTCTGTATTAAAATTTGAAGAGTGGAAATATGACTAGGTTATGAAGATGCAAGGTCAATGGGAAGCACATACAAGTTCGTCCAGGTAATTTGGCTACTAGCAATGTGACTTTTATAAATAATATGGAACATCACCTATAATATGTACCTATGGAGGACACGTGTTCATTCCTAATTTTATAGGGTAAGTCTACCCAATTGATCTGGCTAACTGCACCTGGACTGATGTGGGATGTTATAGTTGAGTTACGGGACATAAGGAATAGATTATCTTTGATATGCGTTAGTAAAAATGTCTTAAGGGAGGTCGATTTAGGGTTGGGGTATTAAGTGACCATTGTGGTTTGGCTCGTCCCTATCTATGAGGTATTAAGTGACCTACAAGACGTTCTGTATGATGTTAGTTCGGTAGTACCAGGAAAAATTCATCTGGGATTAGGTATCAAATGATGGGAGGGTCTGCCTATTTTCCATTTAAAGGGTATTAGGTAGACCTTGTACTTCCTCTCGCATTATTAGGATCTAATTTGACGAGAGCTGGGTTGTTTAACCCAATATAGTCTATATTTGCTTTGCACCGATTTTTATAGTCATGGAATAGGATTGTAGGACCGCCAGTCCATAGTCGGAGATACATATGGAGAAACATTGAGTTTTTCATTCACTAGACATTGTTGTTCTAACTCCCTCTTCATTACAAAATACAGGTTAAAGGCATCGATTTGTGTTGAGAAGATGGTCAAGACTTGACAGACTGTTATCTATTATAGTTATATATTTATGTTATTACGATATACCCATACTATGTATCAGACACGTTTTATGAACTATTATGACATTGTGTCCTGTAATTTGGTTTTATAAGATGGATATTTAATTTATTATTATATTTTATTCCTTTAGCTGTGAGAATCTAAAAGCATAGATAGATATCTCTATATATTGTTTTATCAATTATACCAAACAGTGGCCATCTTCGGAATGGATCTAAGGTTCAATGGGCTTTTTTCGGGTCAAAAATTATGCCTCTTTCGAAGATGGTTGTCAAAATCTTAGTGAAATAAGAATATGATAATGAACGTGATGGAGTGAAACTTTGGTGATTATATGGTTAAGCGAGGCTTTGTGATGATCATGGTGACGTGAAACCTTGGTGATAGATGTAGAGATACATAACCTTGGTGACGATTATCATTACGCCTTATCTTATGTTGCTTGCTTCTTTTGATTGGCATGATTGCCCTATTAGGATGTTGGTATTTTTAAGATAGGCACCCTGACAACCATATTATACTTCTATAATATACTAATATGATCGTAATGGTAGTATAGCATATATAGTGTTATGTGCTAACTCTTTAGATAGAGGGGCATGTTAAGCATGATTATTCGTACCTATGTCCTATACTATATCCGTTTTACAGTATATTGAGATTTTTTATCGCTCACATTAGTCTGTGGTCTGACTTGAGATTTTATTCTTTGCTTCTTATTATCCTATGTACTCTTGAATGAGTAGACTAGACAAGGGGTTTGAGATTAGGACAAAGAGCTGTTTGGAGGACGAGCAAGATGTTGGCGCTATTATATTTATTGCTAGAGTTTGTTGCTTATTTCACTATATAGCACTTTGGAGCTTTGCCAATGCTTTACCTTACTTAGAGGTAGATTTCCCATTATTTTTCTTAATGATGTATAAACTCCATTGCATTTGCTTTGTATGACTATTATGAACCTTGCAATATGGTATTTATTTTACTTCATTTAGTTATACTAATCTGCCTATCCTATTTTATATCTTTGTTGATATGAGATATATGACATGTTATGATTAAGTTTTTAGTTATTCCACCCTTTGACAGTCATCCTAAACCGACCGAGTAACTTTATAATGCATTCTCCATGTATATTCTATATCGAGGTGTAGGGCGATTAGCACACATGAGATAAGGTAAATGAAATGCCTTAGAATGGACAAATCGATATATAAGAGAGCGTACTTGTTATGTCTTTTTGATTTTCAAGACAATATATTAGTAGATATATAGTATATAAGTCGAATGGCACACTTAAGCACAATAAACATAGTTTTCCTGTATTAGAGACTGACCATTCTTATTATAGAGTTTAAGAATAAGATAACATACATGGAACATGTCTAGGAATTCTATTTCAAAAGTAGAAGAAGACAGAGTGAGCTCGGGACAACTAACATCGATATGCATGCCATGCTTACAGAGATGATTAGGAACATGTTGTGGAATATTCAATATGTTGCCCTAGTTGTTAGTAGTGGTAGTTCTCTAGTGTAATTCCTAAAGATGACTTTGCTAAGATAAACAAGGAATGTTCTGGTCTTAGAGGCAAACCGCGCTTTGGAATAGAATCGACTATGGAATGCAGGATTGGTTGGATGTCTACGAGCATATATTTAAAGATTTAGCCCTGTAAGATTTCGTGAAGTGGAAGTTAGCCTCTATGCAACTTCCAGGTCATGCCATGGGATGGTGGAATGATGTTTAAGTTATTACCCCTTAAGATCAGTTCACTTGAGGGTAGTTTCAAGCCATATTCATTGAGAAGTTCATATCGGCCACCTAGAAGTTGGTGTTTTTGGGAAGTTTGCTAAGACAAAAAAGGGATAGAAACTATCTTGGAGTATGTGGCTGAATTTGACATTCTATAGAAATATGGTTTATCTTTTGTGGATTCCCCTCTGAAAAAGAATGAGAGGTTCATTATAGGTTTGGATAGTTATCTACGGAAGAAGCTGATGGGACATATTGGCGGGTCCATCGAGAAGTTGGTTAAGAATGCTATGAGGAAAAAGTGCCTGTACCTATAACCAAAGGCTAAAATTGTTGTTTCAAAGTAAGAATCAAAACCGCAGGTGAGCGACGGAGGCATGAGGAATGGAACAACAATGAGAAGTGCTCTTAGGAATGGGATTGCCAAAAGAAAAGTAGTGGGAACTATAGTGCTTTAATTACAATAAGATGGGATATCTTAACAAAGACTGCAAGGCCCAGTGGAAAGGGGAAAGGAAGTGCTTCATCTACGATATGGCTGGGCACTTAAAGATGGATTTCCTGGAACAAAAGAAGAATAAGAAGAGTGCAATTGCATATGCATTGGATGCCGCTACTACTTCATAGGATACTCCGCCTACGAAGGATAAAGGAAAAGGAATTCTTATCCTAGGCATGCTTTAATTATGCTATATCTATATGTGTTTTATCTAATATTGATATGTTAGATGCTTTTATATATATGTAATGAGTAGGTTAGGATGGTGCCCTGATCAAACAAACAAATCTTTGGTTGTTTTGAACTTTGTGGTCGTTCAATAGACATAGTTATGGTTCATTAAGGTTAATATGTCGAGTCATGGATGGTTGTTTGTTTGGAATTACGTCTTTTAGATTTCGATGGGTTTGATATCGTTTAGGATGGGGCGACCAAAGTGACATGAAGCTATGGCGAAATGGTGAGGTGCGGTAGACAACGAACAGAGCATGTGACAATGCAAGCTAGAGTAAGATTCTACAATTAGGAGGGTATAGCTTAGTATATTTGCTTGGGAGCTCACAAAAGGAGTCGTCATTGTTTTCTCATAAAGAGGGAACATTCAAAGGCAGTTAGATTATCTCAATGTAGAGAGAAAAAGTTCCATATTGATCTTATAAACAGTTTTGTATCTTCAAGAGGGATGGTACTCAAGGAGCTAATAGGATAGGAGGTGCAAGAGAGTGGCCCATGGGAAGGGGCGTTTCATTCATGGTGGTATATCCTGGTGAGGAGTGCTTATAGTATTTGCATGGTGAGCGAATGATTCTTTGAGATGGTATAGAGCATCGGGAGCTTGAAAAGCTTATGTCGGTATTCATAAGAAATAAGATACATTAGGTAGAAATTTTATTAGGAAGGAAATGCTGGAGGATGTGGGATTTTGGTGTATGGAAAATTAAGGAAGAGACATTGCATTGATTGGGCGATATCGAGGTTGAACAAGGAGCGATTAAAAGGGAAGCTGTTTAAGACGGTAGAAGCTCATCAAGAGTGAAAGCAGAGTGATGGTATGGAGGAGAATAAGGAAAGAGTGCAGACCAATGATACAATGCACTTTACGTGGTGCGTTTCACTATATCGTATTCACTTTCACTTACGATGTCATATGGATATCTTAGTATCTTGTGTGCTACGATAGGCATAGATATTATTTGATTGCCCATGATGAGTGGTTGGATGTTTGCATGTTTGATATTTGAAAATGATTGCTTGTGGTTGTTTGGCATGCAGGGTAGCTTATGAATTTATGTATAGTGGTTACAATAAAATTTTGGACTTGTCATTTAGAAGTTATGGCTGTCTAAAGTTTGGGCTGGTTTTAAGTAGAACTGTGGGTATTAGAGGGTGATTTATGCGGCTCATTAGCCTAATTCATGACTAAAGCTAACTCCACTCCCTCCTAGCCACCATTTGTCATTTCTCTGCATTTCTAATCACCTCGTAACCTCCATTAATTAAGAACTGGCCTAAATCCATCATTTCTCCAAGTTAATTAGTGAATTAGTGGATTTTAAAGAGATTAACAAAAAAAGCAAAGCTGCCATTTGGGGGATTTGGAATTTGCATTGGTACTATTCTACTTCTGGTTTGCCTTGGGATTCATGTACTCTGATCCAAGGTGAGGGATTCTACTTCTCTCACTATATTATGCTTATCTATACAGTAAAATTGTTCTTTTTGATCTGATTATTAAAGTTTAAGTGTTTACAAATTTGATCTGGAATTAATAACACCCAAGTACCGGACTTAAAAAGATTGATTGTGATTTTATCTGTTTTACACCATTTACCTACCATAATTGTAATTTTATGTAAAATCAGATCTAGGGTTATATATGCTTGTAAATCATGTTTGGATGAATTATATGCGTTGCTTGGATGTTGTATGATGATGTCTAATAGTGCAAAATCATTGTAGTTACTTGACGCAATCGAAGAAGTACAAAATTATCGTAAAAATGGAAATCAGTATGTACAATCCCTTAATTCATACATTAATGATATAGTCAATGATCCATTAATTTAGTAACGACGCTTAGATATCCATGAACCCTTTTGATAACAATTTTAGAGAATATCTTTGTTGATTTGTATTTTTTAAACTACGTATAACGGTTCTATAAAATTAGAAAATGAAATTAACCTCATAAATATGATAGACGTGTATCCATTTATGTGGTTGCCATCATTCACATTTACATTTGTGATAAAAGTATGGACATTTCTATGGCTACTAGCAGCCATAGCTTTTGTGATATAAGTCTTCTCAATAATACGACTGTCAGTTGTTATATATATATATGTGTGTGTGTGTGTGTGTGTGTGTGTGTGTGTATCGGTATATTATCCCTTAGTTGAGTATTCCATATTTATCGGTTAGACACATTTATGTGATCATTTTTTTGTTTTTGATAAGAAGATACTATTTTGAGTTGGAGAAACCCTTAAGCTACTCTTAACAAAAATACATGCCTATAGCATTTGTATACAAAACCACTTTATATTGTGTATATTTGACCGATTTTATAACGTATACGTTTGCCACCTTTATAGTGTACAAATGGTTATTAAGGATAAGTTCACATTGCCGTTTACCATATACATTTCAGTAATTTTAGTATTGTACACATATGATAGTTTTTTATATAGAATTATGTTTGTAAGTTTTATTACGACATTAGAGAGTTCAAATAAGGATTTGAATTTAGAATATCACTGGATAATCTCTAGAAATTAATTAAGTAGACAACATGACATTTGAATAATCGATTTAATGATTGACAATTAAGATACTACGTAGAGTGGAAGATAGCTTTTGACATTAAATGGTATGGGCCAACTTCATGTTTGCACTATATCTACACTCTACTTTATATTTGATGATCGATCAATTGTGAATTAAAAAAGAGGACATTATTTTGAGTAGTGAAATCTCATAAGCTACTCTAGGTTGATCTCTTGTAAACTGATGAAATTTTAACTTGATGATTAAAGAATTAAATGTCAGTCACAACCAAATATTTGAGTAATTCTAACGACTATTATGATAATGTCTAGTGCACATTTAATAAAGTTACATATGGGTCATATGGTATTCAACATATATGCCTTCTTTTGTATTGAAAATATCTTTTATAATTATTACTATGGAGGAAAACACCATGTCTTACTATTAACATGCCATGATAGGTATATCCACTTTAGTTTGAGCGTATGTATGTATATATATATATCTTTGTTTTATTACCACTTATCGGTTATTTATAAGAACTCGTGTTTATTTAAGTAATACAATTTATGAAATTACATGGGTTGCAACAGTGGGTACAATGAGGTGGACTCTATGTGACTAGAATTGCACCTAGTATATCTTGTGAGATATGTCCGATGTAGGGTATTTTGGTGGTAGATATTTTATAATACTAAAGATGCAAATATCCTTCTTAGCTAACTAACCTTGGAGTAGCATCTTGGGTTTATGATAAGTTAACCCTTTTGTCATTGGTCAAATAGTCTACTACTCGGGCTTATCCTAGTAATTTGATTCTATACATTCTTAGCATTCTATTTTGGACTTTATTGTAAATGGTTTAATATATCCACACCTCTTAAATTATTTTTAAATTTGATAAAATTTGATAATTAATTGAATACCTCTTAATGAACTATATACCCATCAACTAAATTTGATCTTCATGACGTGATACAACAACGAACTATATATGCTAAAAAAATATAAAATATACCAATTTAACAATAGCAAAATTTTAACAACAATTTATATCCACCATTTCTATATTGCCATCCTTGTATTATCAAACCTAAATCATAAATAATTCTCATACAACAACATTAAAGACAACAATTTTAGCAAATAACAATACATGTGGAAACCAGTTCATTTTTCTTTCATCATCGGACATTATTGACATCATATTTCATGCTGTCTCTAGCCTAAACATGAATTCGGTTGGGGAACATCTCATAAATGCCTCTGCCCTCTTGTTTGGGCATCTACACGTTATATCTGCAAAGAAAAAATAAATAAAGTGATGCTATTAGTAGTAGCTCATTGTTAAGGCAATTAAGCAAGAATATGACAAAATAATCCTACTTTCCACATACAAACTTGAGGACGATCATAAGCACTACAATTTGAACTACAAGCACAAAAAGAATTGTAATGGCAAAAGACTGCATTTTAATCTGAACTACAAACCTGAGGATGAATAGTGCTCAAAATACTTATCGAACGTCATATATACACACACAATGTAAGAGTATTGCGCAAAATATAATATCAATATATATTTTTCCATTTTAACCAAATCGTTTGCTTCATATCTTTTCACCGTTCATGCATTAAATTTTAACCTTTTTTTTGAAATGGTACTTTATATACAACATATCACTAGGACAACATATCACATGTCATTAAACGTTCGAATCACGCTATGCAAGTTTCGAACTTGTGACCTTTCGCACTAAAGCCGAATCACTTAACCACTTGGACAATGGTGTTTGTCTAAATTTTAGTGTTATGGAAGTATATTTATAACATTTAATTCTCCATGTTCATATTTACCGGTAACCCGATAGGTTTAGCAATTTATTCATGGTTTTTAGATTCTCTTAGTACTCTAATTAAACTATTGGTTTTAGTATTTATTTAGATGAACTAAATAATACATATTATTACTGCATAAATTATAGTCCAATTATGCAAGATGCACATTCTTCTAGTAAAATACAAATAAAAAGGATGAAATATGATTCAAACACAAGATATATACATCCTTATAGGGAAAGTGAAACCTGAGTAACAGATGTAAATGTCAAAAATGTAGCCAACTTGTCATACTACTAACATAAATGAAAAAATATAAAAACACTAAATATAGCAATGAAACAAACCAATAGCCATGCAGCAATAGCAAGTTTTTCTACAAACAAACTAAAACTTTGAACAACATTGCATATAGATATCTACCATGCTTATAGGACAAAGTATTCTTATATACAAGGTTACCTAATATGTGTAGGTAATTAATATACCTTTCTTACTAACATTTAAAATTCGTTGCATAAGCAGAAAAAAATTATTCTTACTCACTTTCTGTTACAATTAGCATTTACAACCCCGTAGCAAAGTACTATGCAAATTACAATATAATTGAACTTTAGATAATAAGATCATAGTTTATTTAGTATTCTAGTAAATCAAACATTGTCCATAATTATTATTTTTAGAAAGCGTATCATAAAATACATGATTGGTTATTCAAATATATTAATGAACATGTTATGAATAACATAATCACCCTTATTGTACATAAGCATTTGCGAGGACACAAAACACATTATCCATACCATTAATCCTTTCCTTATAGTAGCTGACACGCATTCCTTGACATATTTGTATATTCCTTATTGACCATACCTATCAACAAGAATCATATACATAACCCAACTTCATATCATTCTTTGTGTTAAATACTACTAAATAACTTCTTAATTTCATTATAGTTTTCTATGTCAACTAAACTACTTATAGTCATGATAAAATTGTTTGGACTGGGATACCGTCTTCCTTTTTACATCTTATTGAAAAGCTCAAATGAATGATTACTTTTCATAACTTCATAGTCTCTTATAATCAATGGATTCCAAATTTTAACATTAGGCTTTTTTATCCCACTTTTCATTGTATTAAACAACTTAACTACTTTATCAATTCTAGTATTTCAAAAATGTGTCAAGTCATTATAACTCGTTGTGTCAATAGAAATCCCAAATTCTCCCATTAAGTTACAAATGTTGTATCACATGTGGGAGTATAATTTGTTAAGCTTTCCCCAAGGTCAGAACCCCAAGACATACGAGTCTTAAAACCAACAAGTGAAGTCGAAAGACTACTATGTTTCAACTTAGGGTTTGGCGAAACATAAAAGACTAATGGGAGCTTATTAATAAAATGAAATGTGAATTTTAGCCTTACTAATATTATAAGAACATCTACTATTATTTATCCTGACATTCTACCATTTGAACTTATAGAAAATGACAACTCCAAAATTTATTTTCTTAAAGCGACAAGCTTACCAAACCTAACTATACCGACTAGTTAAGAGCAATTAAACTAGTGTTAACTTATGAGTACCTTTGGATTGCTATTACATGTGAACCTAAAGAAAAACACGTCGATGATGTGGACCCCAAACTACGACTTGCTTCTAAAAAATTAGATGTCGGACCTAGAGATCGCCGAAGTTCTCATGTTGTCTACGTTAGACAAATCATTTAAGAGGCAACACAAATATATATATATATATTCATGCGATACTTGATAGTCTCAAGGCTTTTTTGGTGAGCAGTCACGTTTTGCAAGGTACGATCTTATGAAGAAACTGTTTAATGCTAAGATGACTAAAGAACTGAAAGTGACAATTACTACTAATGATGAAGAGCTATATTGATAGGCTTTCATTAGTTAGATGTACGAATTCGCAATGAACTACAAGTAGATTTGATCCTTCATTCTATTACTACTCAATATGAACCATTCGTACTGAATTATAATCCGAACTAATTGAATGTCAATCTCGTGGTAATCTCATGGTGCTCCTCAATGTGTTAAAGTCGACCAAGTCACAATCAAAGGATTAAGGGACTGTACTTGCTATTAAGGATAGTGCATCATCTTCAAAGAGTCCGAAGAAGCGGAAACAAGAAGGTAAGAAAAAAAGTAGGAAGACCGACAATAAGGTTGAATGTCACCACTGCCATAGGAAAAGTCTTTAGAAAAGGAATTTTCCTAACTACTTGAAGTTAGGGAAAAGAAGTAGAATGGTCTTGCGGCTCCATCAGATACATTTATGATTAAAAATTGTTTTGAAATCAATAAAATATCTTCGGTGTTAGATATTAGATCCAGTACACATATATGTAATTCAATACTAGGGCTTAGGAACTGGTTTCGTGTGGTAAGAGGAGAGTTGAGGCTCCAAGTTATTTATGGATCTATGGTAGATGCAACGACATTAAAAGATTATCATTTGAAATTGCCTAGTAGGTTAGTATTAGTATTAAATAATTGCTATTTTTTGAATGACTTTATTTATGAGATAATTTCTATTTCTAGATTATCTGAAACCAAATATATATTCCATTGTACAAATAATGTTATGAACATTAGCTTGGATGGAAATAAAGTTGAGATAGTACTGTTGAAAATGGCATTTGTTTGATTAATACTAATTATGTGTTCTAGAGTAATTCGCCTAACAATATAAATGGTATTTATCTTTGGCATATAGGCTAGGACATATTAGTGAGAATCGTCACTTGATTCTCAATAATTTAAGATGTGGGAGTTGTGTCTCAAAGGTAAAATAACCAAGCACCCATTCAGTGGGAGCAATGAAAGAGTTCACACTACCAGAATTTTGTTCATAAACATCTCATCTTTTACATCAGGTATAAAAATGCATGATGATAAAAATCAACCTAACATCGTTATTTTATTATCATGTTGTATAAAACACAGACATTACATTGATTTTTAGGGCGATGTTAAAAATCTTTTTAATATCTTTATAACATCGTTCTTTTACATTGATATGCAGGGCGATATTAAAATGTAAATTCCAAACTAAAAAAGCATGGAAAAACTAAGTGTAAATATTTTGATATAAGACGTTGAATACACCAAAATTGAACTCCCTTCAGAAAACCAATCGGCTCTCCAAACCTGCATAAATCATCCCCAATTACACCAAAATGGTTTCCAAATCTCCTCCCCATGTCTAATTGAGTTCAATATCCTATTCACCCTCAACTTTATCGTATCCGTCGATTCTCCCTTAACTATCATTTCTCAAAAATCACCCAGCTCCCTCTAAAATTATTTCACTTCCCTCCGATTCATCTCTTAATTTCTCATTAACTTTTATTCAGTATAGAAAATATAGTATCTTCCTCCTCAAAATATTCTCCATCTCCCAAAGTAAAAATTCGACCTTCTCAAAATTTTAGCCTAAAAGAAAAATAGTCATCCCTAGAAATGAAATCAAAAAACTCGTTGCCAAAAGTAATATCGAGCTTAAGGTCACAATGGTCGAGTTTATGCTGCTGCCAACATGATGCCGTCGACAAATTGGAAGTCTAGTCAAGGGTTTGATGTTTGCTTCAGTCGATTTTGGTCGATTTCTCAACTCAAGCAATTCAATGTTCAGGTGAGTGTAATCGATGAGGTCGCGATTGCCTGTTCGATGATTGATTTTTTGGAGGTAGGGTTCTCGACTTTATGATTCACGATTCATGGATTTATGGTATTTGAGTTAGGTAAGCACGATTTGGGGACTACGGTTGGTGGTGTAGTAGGTCGGAGATGGTGAGGCATTTTCAGGCGGTGGAGTTGCTATTCAGAATGGTGTAGCATGGTGGAACTATGGTGGTGAATGTGGTTGTATTATTATGGGCTGTGATAGTGGAGGGCTTGAAGGCAAAGGTGTGAGAGGAGGAAGTTTTTATATGATTTGTGGTGTTTGGGTTGTTGGGCGGTCTATGAAAGTGATGGGTTGAATAGAGGAGTTTTATGCCTTTCTTTGGTTGAGGTTGATAATAGGAGCGGCTACTGTGGTAGTATTCAAGGTGATTGATGGGATTTGAGATTGATTTGAGATTTAGTGAAGTGGTGGTGCAGTTTTCAGAAGGAAGGTAGATTGTTTGTTTGGATTTTGTTGAGGGGATGGAAATGATGTTATTGACAGTAAATGGGGGTGATTGGTGAATTTTGTCTAAGGAGATGGCGACTGGTTGTTCAAACTTTTTTTGGTGAAGTGCAGGAGGAATTGTTACTGTTGTTTGGATGGTGAATGACTGGATGTTTTAGGCAGCTTTGGTAATTAGGTAGTAGGTGATGGTGCATATTATACTGACTGATTGAGGTAGTCAAGACGACGAAGTGCTGTAGTTTTAGGTAGGAGGTTGTGTTTGCAAAGGAAGTGTTGATTCATTATGATGGAGGAATAAGTGTCGGTGTTGATGTGCAGTCAGGTACGGGTTTGCTTGGTGGTTGCAGTTGTGTACATGTCTCGAGTATAAATGGGAATGTATTAGTGTTGTAGTACATGTTGTAGACATGAATGGGTGGAGTGTTTATAAGCTAGAATGAAACATATGAAAACATTGTGTGGCATGTGTGGATATAATAGTTGTCAGCAGGTGTTTGTGTGAAGGCATGGTATGTGTAAAGATGAAATTGGGTACGTGAACCATTTCCAATACCCAATGTATTTCCATGGGAACATCAACTGATCACATGATGTGCTGCTATGGAGTGTTTGGTGTTCAAAAAGTAGGAGAAGTATATGCATTTGATGTTTATCAATATGCGGTGTAGTCTATGAGTATGAATGTTTAACATTATTTATTATGTATTAAATTTGTACTATGAAATATTATGTGTTTATACTATTGTTTGTTGTGTATATAACCATCTTTAACACTATTGAGTTTTATATAATGTGCTAAAACAAACTAACATCATAAATTACAATTATAAAATTGATTACAATTTTAACAAACCAATGTATATGATATTCAATAACATCATGTCTAATAGAATAAGTGATGTGTAGCTAAACCGTTTTACATCACTAATAAGTTTAAAACTGATTTCTGATGTACGTGTAGACATCAGCTATAAACCGATATCTAAACTTTGGCTATTTTTATGCAACACCCCATATTTTTATAACATTATTTAGGATATTTTATTAGCTAAATTAAATTAGATAATATGATGATTAAGGGATTGAGATTTGATTTAACTAAGGGTAGCCGTGCCATGTTAATATGTGAATCAAAACGAGATAGCATGAACGAAAGCGTTATGTTATAACTAAGGGTAAAATAGGAAAATGGGCATTCTAAAGCCTAAAATCCTTAGCCCTGAATTCTCATTATTATTCATTTGCAAAAAATTAAAACTAAGAGAGGCCGGCCACTATTATCAATCTCAAGAGAAGATAAAGCTAGGATTTTCAAGAGGAAGAATCAAATCAACTTATTCAAGGTCAAATCTTACCTCTTTAATCACAAAGATAAGGTGAATAATTATTACATTCCATTTTTCTTATAGTTTTCGGTTTTGAGGATAACTCGAAATGATTTTGCATGATAATGCTATGTTTTGAATGATTATAAGTTTATATATCTTTGTTGATGATTTATGCATGTTCATACTAATTTTTATGATATGTTTGATATGAAAATCCTATTAAATGACATCCAATGCCTAGAAAATTTAAATGTAGATCAAAAATGATATTTTAAAGATATGTTTCAATTTTCATAATTTTCCAAATTATTGTGGATTTTATACTAATTTTATAGTGAAGAAAATGATTTGTTGTGTTTTAAATTATTTATGGCAAAATAAATAATTATTTGGGTTTGAAATTTATATATGTTAGAAAACATATTGAAAATGATTATCTGAAATTTTTATAGAATTTTCCTAAGTTTTTTAATGAATATATAAAATTATTTAAGGTATGAGACTTAAATGTTTTATATATTTAATTAAGGAGAAGGGGCATTTTGTAAAATAAAATCATTGTTTATTTCAGAAAATAATGGCAGCACTTTTTGGAAAAGATATTTAACAACCAATGAAATTTTGACAAACAGTACAGCTTAGTTGAAAAGTCTTCTCCTTTAAGTTAAAAACAAAAATAACACGTTTTTAGCATGTTTTGCCACTTCCGGCAAAAAGGTTCCGACCCAAACCTTTCGCCACCATGCTTTCAAAACCGATGCGCATGGTATTAAGCTACTTGGTACGTAGCGCATTGGATAAAGGCGAAGGGTGCTAAGCCGAAACTTTGGGTTTCGAAGGGGTTGGAGTATGCCTTGTTTCAAAATAAAAAGGTAGTGCCTGCTTTGCTTTCAAAAGGTTAGCTTTCGACTCAATTGGTTTTTGACTAGGTCAAATAATTTTAAAGGAAAGGTTTCGAATGAGTTGCAATCTTATGTTTTAAGTAATGCTTTCGAAGTCGAAACCCCTGATTTCCGCGTTTCTAACTTTCGAAGTCAATGATTTTGGATGGTACACTTAACTTTAAAAATTAGTCACTTCTCCAACGCTTTCAAAGGGGTGGTTTTGACATCATCACTACTTTACTTAGGTTTGGAAAGGAAGGCTTTTAGCTTAGATGTTTTTAAATGACCATTTTTGTTTTGATTGAAGTATAACCCAATGGTTTCGAAAGAGTTGATTTAAATGGTTTCGAAAGGTGTTTTTCCACATGTTTTAAATTGAACCCAAGTGCTTTCGAAAGGTTTAATGCTTTCAAAATGTATTTAAAATGGTTTCGAAGGGGTGGTTCCCCAAAGGATTTTGAAGGTGTCGAAAGGTGATATTTTATTATTATTTCTAATGGGTTGAATAGAAGGTTTTTCCAAGGTTTCTTAAAGGAAATGTTTTGAAGTGTTTTAAGATATGATGTAGTTTTTATGCTTTCGAAAGGAAGGTTTTTAAAGGTTTCGAAAGGGTATAAGTATGGGTTTAAAGGGGAAGCTTTAGCCTTTCGGCCTAGATAAATAAAGGGTTTTACTTGTTTTCGAAAGAGATGCTTTCAAAGGTTTAGAAAGGGGTACTTTTAATGGGTTCGATGGGGTACTTTCAAGTGTTTAAATATGTTCATCAACTAAGGTTTAAGTAAAAAAGTGTGCGTATATTTAACATGGCAAGGTGACTTTGAGTAAAACATAGAGATTACATATTTTTCTTGTGTGAGTTTGATTTAAAGCTTTTAAACAACTTTAAAAAGGTTTTCAAGGAAAATTATGCGATGGGATCCCTAAGTAAAATGATTAAGATAGTAGAATACCAAATGAGACTATTATAGGGTCGTGCCCTATACATTAGCTATTGGCCCCAGCTTATTTTTGTCCAAAATTCCAGTGTGTAGGGCTTTGTCATAGGTAAGGCTAGAATTATGATTACACACAGAAGGGAACAAATATTTGTATACAAATCGGTTATTGGTGAGCCCGCAAATCCATTAGGATCAGGTGACCCTGGGAGATGATTATGTTAGGGACAGACCATCCAGAAGAGAAGTATTTAATAGATTGTTAAGGATAGACCGTCCACAAAAGGAGTGTCTAATAGATGTTAGATTAATTTTGTTTATATTTTCTGGTAGACTCGAGTCAGCCAAAGGCTAATAGTTAGTCAAACAAAACTTAAGTGTTTGAACAAATAGTTCTTTTATTACCTGATATTTATGTTTACATAATGATGCTTTACAGTATTTAACCAGTTTTGGTTATAGGAAAATATTTGCAGAAGATATATTTTAAAAGGATGTTAGTGAGGGGAAACCTATTTCGCTAAATGGTGTGGTCTCACTTAACATTAATAACTGGGATGTATAGTATTATTCACATCAGGCTTTATGTCTAACTCAAAGTTTATGTTTTCCCTTAAACTCTCGAGTGCTCAAAATTGATTTGAGTAGGCGGAGGGGTTATGGCTTTTCAATTTTTTAGTAGGATGACGAATAAAACTGCCGAAGGCCAGTAGGAGGCTAACAGATAACTATTTAGGAGTTGTAGTTCTTTGTTTAGTTGTTATTTCCGCTTTGTATGTATTAAGTCAATTATGATTATATAACTCTAGTCATCTAAGGGGGCATCTTCATATGTTACTCTTGGCGTATTTTGGAATAAGTATATTTTATCATTGCCTGGGAAACGTTTTGGGATTATGTATTATGAATATGGAACATGTGTATTGAAATGTAATGGAAGAATGTTGTTTTGAAATCTTTGATTTGTTTCATATTCAAGTGCTTCTGATACTATAGATACTATTGCCATAGTCTATTTAGTCGCTGAAAGTTAATGCTATAGATGACTGCAGTATCTATAGCACTTCGCTTTGAGCCTCTAGATAGAGGATGTTACACTTTAACATCACCCACTAACACATCAGTACAATTTTTCATAGACATAGGTCCTGGTCATTGTCCATGAAATTTTTTTTAGTAGTGTGATGAACTTTTTAGGGTTAATACATAGTGATATTTATGGCACAATGCTAATAATTATTAAAGATAACAGTTCTTACTTTGCCACCTTCATTGATGATTTCTCGAGACTAGGATATATGTATCTTATAAAGAACAAATCCTATGCCTGTGAGAAATTTGTCAAATATAAAAATGTACTAGAAAACCAAATGGGCCATAAGATTTAAATTCTTCGACTAGATCGAGGAGGTGAGTATGTTGTACAGGATTTCCAATAATACTTAAAAGATGATGGGATTATCTCTTATATTACTCCAACTTATATTGCAACACAATGATTGTTGAGCGAAGGAACCGAACCGTCACTACACCACAAAAGGCTTTTAACAGCGTTTGATAAACGCTGTAATATGATACAACAGCGTTATTTCAAACGCTGTATAACGACATGCTGTCGTATATACATAACTTACAACAGCTTTTCTATAAACGCTGTTGAAACATCTTTGTGACAGCGTTTATTACGAGCTGTCAATAATGTTTTTACAGCGTTTTCAGACGTGCTGTATTATGTTTCAACAGCGTTTATAATTTAGTTGTCGAAGATGTTCAAATTCTACTTTAACTGTTTACAACAGCTTTTTCTAAATGCTGTTATTGAATCATCAACAATTTCGACAGCATGTTAAAAACGCTGTTATTGAATCATCAACTATTTCGACAGCATGTAAAAAACGCTGTTATTGACAATTTCAAGATAATTACAGCACGAATCAAACGATGTTGTTTCTTCATTGACAGCATTAATCAAACGCTGACTTCTATTTATATAACAGCTTTAATATTCCACTCTACTTTTGAATATTCCAAAACTATATTTTAAGCATATTCAAGCAACTAGTATATATAACAGGTTCTAATAACTATTAATTGGTTACATAAACTAGTTAAGACAATATTAATAAACAAAAGACATCCATAAACCAAGTTTCAATAATATCCATAAACAAAAATAACAAAGTAAACCAAGTTGCCACAAATTCTGTTAAACAAAGACACGTTATATGTTAAGTAAAAGTATAATATCAATACAGTAAGTCCACACCAAATGCCAACAACAAAACGTGCATCTAAAAAGTTTCATTTGCTTGCTACTTGCTACTTGCTACGGAAGAAGAATGTGTCATCGCCATCTTTAATTACCTGCAATGAAGAAATTTGAAATGATCAGTGAGTAAACGCCATCTAAAAATTTGAAGTTTCATATGCTAAAATGCTTAACTGCGCCAAAAAATCACTATATGGATCTAAAAATTTGAAGTGATCAGTGAGTAAATGCTTAACAACCCACCACTATAATCAATACAAACCAGTGCACATCACCAGTGAACATCAAACCAAACTGCACCATATTCCATCCCCAACTACCCCCACTACCACCCTATTGCAAATTCCTCCATCATCACCATTTAAATACACTCTGCTACGGCCATAACAGCTGCAACAAAATCCACTCAACTAGTTTTCCTCCAACCTGTTTTCCTGCATCCACAGATGTTAGCACAATATCAATCCCGTTTCAAGATGGAATATCGCGGTATATGGGTTTATAAAAAATATTATCTGCTATTATGCGGTGCAATAGTGTCTCCTCCGCTATATAATGCGGGAAAATCAACTCCAAGTCCATACATAATACCAATTCCACTCCAAGGTGGAATATCGCGGTATATGTGTTTAATATAAATAACATCCGTTTAATATATGGCGTATAGGGTCTATTTCAATACAACAGATAGCAATTTATCATCCAAGCATGCAATCAAGCAATTTTAAATTTAACTATTAAAAATTTAAATCGAAACAATTCGATTGAGTGAGAAGTTCTCACCTTGCTTCAAATAACAGTTGTAGTTTTTTATTTCGAATAAAATTAAACACGCGTTTAATTTTACCCAAAATTCTCACTAGCTCCAATCAATTCCAATCTAGATCCATCGTGTAGTGCTCGTCAATACGAAGCCAACGCAATTTGTTTCGTGCGAAACGAACCTCGTATGAAAAAGATATCGCATTACAAAGTTTATACGAATTTAATATAAAGCAATTTCATTTTATTTTATTTTTCTTAACCTAGAATCAATCCAGGCCGTTGCTTCCAGGAGATGAAATCGTAGCCGTGCCTTTTACCTTCTTCCCCAACTAGTTTCGAACACTTAAAGAACCCATCTCGGCCACCGTCTTCATCAAATTATCGCGCCACCTACGATGCTCGAAACCTCATCATTCCACCACCATTAGAAAGCTCGTCGCCTACTCCATCTCGGCCAGAGCACCATGAAGCTCGGCTGCCTCCTTAGCACGCAAATCGAGAACGAACGGCGCCCTTTACACATGATTTGCCGTAGATCCATCGCCATATTTTCGAACTCCACCGTTGGATCTGTAGATCTCGTTGCCCACTACGTTTTTGCAGTTGAAGATTTCTCGAATCGATTGATGGATCGAAAGAAAATTGAGGAAGAACGTGATGAAATTCTGGCCATTATCTTCGTATGTGGCGGCTGTAACCCTAGCCAGGGTTTTGGTTGAAAATTGTGAAAATAGAGGTGCTTTTATAGAAAATTCTCAAACACCATTCACCCGAAATTTTTCCGAACTCCAAACGAAACATGCCGCCTGGCGTTTATAATGATTTACCCCCATTCCGAACATAATGGAATATATATCGGAGGCCAATTCGAAAATGTTTGAAAGATAGGTTTTCAAATTGGCTATTTAAATTTAAAGTTTACTTAAACTGATTTCAGTGCGTTTTGACTTGCCCCGGACAAACCGTAAATCCGATTGACATGAAATTTGAAACCATATAATAATATAACATTACGGATCCGATGAAACTAGTTTCGTCGAAATCCAAGATAGTTTGAAAAATGGCTTTTTTTATTCTTCAATTAAATATTAAAATATTCAATTTCTCACAAATTAACTTTTAATTAAATTTTAAAAGTTCCATAACATCATTCTAACTCCAATATGATTTAATACAACTTTACGAATCAAATTTAATCACATCAAACCCAATTTCCAATTATTTCTGTAATTTCAAATATTAAATTATCGATTTAATTATCCAATTAAGTCTAGATATTTGAAATAAAATTTATTCGACTTGCAAATTTTACTTGTTAATATTTAAAATCAATTAAATAAATGAATTTCAAATGACAGAAATTCTGGGTCGTTACAATCTTGCTTATGTTCTGCCAAGAAGCCATTAAACTATAAATAAGGTGTACTATGTCCGTACTATGTTTGAAACTCACATTATGTCTACACATTGCTAATAGGTTATATCGTTCTTTATCTATATACACTTCATAAAGATATACACTATTATCAGTGAAAATGTATGATTTATTTTTGTTTTCACAACAACGTGTTGTTAAAGATTTCATGATATTCCCAGAGACATTTAGCAACTAAGATAGATCTATACCCATAATAGTTAATACCTTGTATATTACATTCTTCAAAGCAATCACTAATCAGTTGTATGTATGTATTATATAGTGTTTGATAAAAATAATAATTTGTTAACCATTTCATTGGACAAGTAGAATCAAGTAACAGTAATAAAACATATGAAATTAGCGCTAACAATGTCGGTTTTGAGCTGTGCAAATAAGTTTGCACTGCCAGAGCTAGTGCAAATTACAGTTTGCACTGCTAGTGCAAATTTTAGTTTACATCAAGTGCAAATGGGAGTTTGCACTGAGTACAAACTATAGTTTGCACTGACAAACTACAGTTTCTATAATATCACAACCAAAATGATTTACTTGCACCATTTTCATAGTAGTATAGCCACTGTACATTGGTTATACATGATGCAATATGATCAACCAATGATTACTACTGGTAAATATGATATAATGATACTGTGCCATAAGGGAAAACATGAGTAACAACAACTACCTGATTTAGATTCAACCTACGCCCCTCCCCATAAGGAAAAACACAAGTAAAAATGATATAATGACCCTGTGCTAAGGATGAGCTTTGATCTCAGGAAAATTGAACCTATGTGATTTAGATTCATCTACCTGATTTCTTCTTTTGTTGGAATACCTAACACCTAATTTATAAACACTAACTGGTAAGATATTTCCCTTATGAAAAGGAAAATAACAACTATGGTGGATATGCAAATATTTCTAATGGATATCACACCTTAATAATTTCCACAAGGTGATTTATAGAGCGCTCTACAGGAAACAAAGGTTGCATGTATCATATTGAATTTTTGGTGAATGGGAGAAATTAGTACATCAAAAACAATTTGCAATTTTCAAGTTGAATTTATTATTATTCAACTAATGGTAGTAGGGTATACATTGGGATGTTTCTTTAGGCTTCAACATCTTTATTGGCGATACACACATCGTAGCAATCAAGGATCAGATCAAGAGTCCCTACAGTCACACTCAAGTAAAAATGACAATTTGATTTCTAATTATTTTTTGTGAGGTGTAGCATGAATTGATATCGTATTTTTTAAATAGAATTTTATATACTACAAACAAATTTATGTTTTACTGGTCATGTTTATCACTAGGAAGTCATGATTATCTTATTGGCATGCTTTTACTAATTGTCATATGTATGTGGATAATTCAGTTGGATGCCAGCAAATAAGATGGTGACAAAAAATGTCATGCATAAACAAAGATAGAAATTAGCATGACTGCGGAAAGTAAAACAGAATTCTGTGTATTCATTTTATTGAAAACAATTTGTAATTTTCAAGTTGAATTCAGTGTATTGATGAACTAAAACAAATATGTGGTTAATTACTATGTATCACACTTAAAGCACTACCACCTATCTTATTCTAGTAAATATAATCCAATAAGCAGCAAAGAAAGAAAATCCTTGCAACAATAGTATCAAAAAATAATCTAACAACCTGTTTGGCCAAAGTGCAGGCCCTGTCATGTGAGTTAAGGATCTCATAATAAAACACAATGAAGTTAAGTGCCAACCATAGGCGGTTCCGGTGAGTTGGTGCTAAACCAACAACTGCAATGTTCTGCATCAGTAAGCATATTACTATATCACTAATTGATTTTTACGATGGTAGCAGCAATTATATACGAAGTTAAGAAAAAAGTTTCTATTAATTTCACTTTTATACACAATGCATTGTGACACCAGTTTTGTGTAAATATAATAAATAATTAAAAAAGGTAAAAACCATTTCAAAATTAATATTATCTATTTTAGAAATACAGTATTAAAGTTCCTTGGATTGTATTATAATATTGATCGGTGAAAATAAGTATGAAACTGAGAACTATTAAGGCATACATTACATAATCCTCGGTAATTTTTCTAATTATCATGAGTATCAACTAATTAGTATAGAAAATAATTTAATGTTCATTACTCTATAAAAACATAAAATCAGAAAAAAAATCAGCAATGAATTCAAAACTTCTTGTTTACAAACAACTCTCCCAAAGCAAACTGTCAGCCTGATAGCCTTTGATCATTATGTTGTTGCAGTAAAGTAGTTAATTAAATAACCATTGAATTAACTCGTGTTTTGTATATATTTGTATCTTTTCTGTAAGAGATGGTATATTCATCAAAGTACATATATTATATAGATGTATTAATATCTTATGTGTTTGAAATTGCAACTAGATCAGAATACATGTTACATAGCTTGGTTATGTATAGAAACAGACCACACAGAATCATTATGCTAGATCCTAAATTACTCCAAGATCCACTTAGTTAAAATCAACTCGTCAAAATTAACAAAAATAAATGGTAAATCCAATAATAAATCCAATAGATCCAAAGCTTTGTAGTTTCGAAATTATTACAACTATAAAAATATAGTCATAGCTGAGTGCCTTGTAAGCAAAAGGCATGCTCTCTACTATAGTTTTCCTCTCATCTCCAGTCTTGAATTCTGCCAAATATTGATGATAATAACCTTCATCTTCACATAGAACGATTTGGAATCAGTGGCACTCGCCGCATAAACCAAACTGTTGTACTGTTTGTTCTACTAACTCCATTCAACAAATATACTTTGGAAGACTATATAAGTTGAATTACTTGACCTTAAGTTGCTTTTTTCTCCTTTGCAGGACCAGGTGCAATCACTCCAGACATAATCAATGTAAACTACTATACTGAAAATTATCAGTACCGATCATGAATATAAATTCAACCAATATCACTAACTATTTCTTGAACTACAGAACTACAACAACGACGTTCTTCCTGACAGCGACAAGCTCACATCGACAGTCACTACATAGATCTCGGCTTCGACTTTAGGCACCTGTGATAGGCTTTTAGGAGAACATGTGAATCATCAGTAGCCTACACCCCATATGCAGCATCTCATGTAAGCATTTCAAGCAACATGACTAACTTGGAGAAACAGCGACTACATCTACTCATTAACAGCCGTAGCAACGTGATATCCAGGTCTCAACAGTGCATCTCTCGATTTCAGGTAGTGGATCATCGATCATGGCAATAAGCATAGAGCTTCTCTTAGCACTTCAGACCAGAACGAAGATGAATTCAAGCGTAGAAAGGCAATGCTATTAAAATTCAAATTCAAATGGCAGCAGCAAGCATCAACATTCAACTCTAGGACAATGTGCACAAAGATGTTGAAACTAGGACACTTTGAGGTTGTCTAAATAATCTCTAAAGCAAGTACAGTTTATTGTTGCTAAAGAAATAATACGTGACCAAGCATAGGTGATGACATGGATTACCCTCCTTTTTTAGATATTCTTCCTGCAGTCAAGAACGTATTGGGATTGTTCATTCATAGTTGCTCAGATGGAATTCAAACAGTGCATCAACTCCAATTAATTTCTGAAATATGTTCTCAATTTCTGATGCTCCATTTTCCTACACAGTGACATGGAGTCTATACAAACATAGCAATGTGTAAAAGTATGCATATCAGATATGCACATTAACAAAATTGTTGCAGCAGTTTTTTGATGTATACTAATGTCAATGGATCGTTTGCTGTTAAAAGATAGAAATATATAATAGTATTCACCATATGATCCTATTCATACCACACAAAAATGTGTTTGTGAACTGAAATATCATTAAATGCTTGGAGAAGAAAGAAAAATAAACTTTGTATCATTATATGTTACATATTCGTATATTAGGATGTTGCCCTAAGCGAAGGAAAAAAGTCATGATTTATTTTTCATAGTTTTCTTATCATTCTATTATTAGGACTATTAAACATCAAGTCGATTTTTTTTTATTCCAGAGCAACTGATAAAACAGAAACTTCAACCAAAAATCTCAATACTTGATATGGAAACTAAAAATGTGATGCATACAGATTATTTCAATGTTTTGATGTTTAATTAACTCATCTTTTGCATACCACTTATTAGTCTATATTTACTTGGGTTGTAGTGCATAAGGTACATGAATGTGCACCTAATGCATTAACTTGCCTACTGAGCTAAAATCCACTGGCATTCTAACATGGATAAAGATGACAATATATTTAAACATATAATGGGTATCAGAATGTGTACAATGTAATATCTTAACTGTCTTAGCCGAGGTTCACGCAGCACAATCTTTTACCTTTTGATTTAATAAAACTTAAGGAACTGGTAAACAATAATATTTTACCACTTTAAACTTCAAAAATAATGAGCAGAAAAATAGTCTCCATCGATTATCTCATACCAGATACATAGTTTCTAGACTTCAACGTGGACTAAAATACATAATTTGATTTTCTTTAGTATTAATGGAGCTTTGCACATAGACATAGTTGGAATTGTAACTTGGAAAATGAAATCAGTGGTGTTTAATCCCTTGACCTATTGATAAAAAGTTCTCTTCGTTTCTAGTTCCATTTCATGAAGGCTTCATAACTGAATACTAGCTAATGTAATGAACTGAACATAACAAACTATCGAACTTGACGTATTAGCAGACCAAGGGTATTCATAGGAGGATGACGATTTCATATCCATGTGGATGACTAAACTTGCTTGTTGGTCCATATTTGCATGTACCTGTCTTCAAATAGAACTGTAGAAATAATGAAACCAATTACTTTACAGACAACCAAGCATGAAAATGACCTACACTATATTTTGGTTCAAATATTTGAATTTAAAGTTACTTTATAGGACCTGTAGCATTTCATTACAGAAGCAACTATTTTTATAAACAAAAAATAACTATTTTCACTGTTACACCACAAATTTAATTTTTTTCGCTTGAGTAGCATTAAATCATATGTAAAAATACCATGACTACCAGGTCACGCTTTGATGGTGAATTAGGTAGAACAATCGTTGATGATTTGATAGAAAAAATTCAATTTGCAGTTGAATAAAGAACTGCACTGTAAACACTGAATGAAAATGAATCATCATCATACCATATCGTATTAAAAAACCAAAAGTAACCACAATCATAGCCAGAAAAAAAACAAACACCGCAACACCATTACCTCTCAACCTAAAACTGGCGGGAACCATATCAGGCTTAACACACTCTTCCCCCATTAAACTAAACCCATTATTGATTAACCCTACCATACAAAGACATATCATCTTCTTCGTTTTCTAGAGGCTGTAAACATAACTTGCAAAATATAAATAGTAGTAACAAAAATAATTAATTTCAAATGTTGAATCTAAAGATTAGAAAATTACTTCAGATCGGGCTTCTAAAGAGAATTAATCGATAATTTTAAAGCGAATGACATTCCTATTTATTGAGCAAATTCATAATTGGATTCATTTTCTTATTTATTCCAAGGATGGATTCAAGGTGTTAGGGCTAGAGCAAAATAGATGTTGCAGGCGAAACTAGAGTACGAATGAAATTTCATAGGATCTTTCACATATATTTGGGGTTTTAATTAGGTTTAAAATAATTTTGGGGGAGATTGGTGGTCGATTGTTTTCTTGCTTTATGCGGGAGAGAAGAAATAATGGCGGCCAGGTAACCGCGTAATGAAACGAATCTAAAAATAAAGCGGGTCACTTTAAATAGCGTTTCAAATTCCAAAATTTACTTCCCTAAATACTTTTATCAGCATTCATAATGAAAACTCTGTCCGTTATTGCAGTGAAAAGCGCATTTTCTTGTAGTGCGTATTAGATTTGATTTGTTCGATGATAAGTAAGGCTAAGTTACCTCGGTCCTTTTGGGGATATGCACTAGAAACCACAAATATATGTTGAACTTATTTCCTACTAAATCTGCATCTAAGACATCATATGAGATGTGGCATAGGAAGAAATCCCACTTCAGTTATTTGGAGGTATGGGATTGTCCGACCTATATTAAGAATGTTGGTCCTATTAAACTTGAGGCAAGATTAACTCTGTGTAAGTTTATAGGATATCTCAAGAATTCCTGGGGATATATTTTCTACAACACAAAGGAAAAAAGTGATTGTTTCCCCACACACTATCCTTTTAAAAAAGTAATTTCTATCAAAACTAATTAGTAGTGAAGTCATGGACTTCGATGAGATTCGAGGAACTAACACTAAGACTAAAACAGTGGGAGAACCAAGTTCCTATATGAAAACATGCAACCTATTAGAAGGTCTAGTAGGAAATCTCACTCACTAGAGAGATAATATAGTTTTCTCATAGACGGGAGAAGGAGTATTTTGTCTTGGATGATTACACTCCTCTATATTTCTAACAAGCACTACGGAGTAAAGACTCTGTACTCTGACCTAAAGTAATAAAATCTGAGATTGATTCCATGTACAAAAAAGTTTGAACTTTGTCGAACGTACCTAAAGCGATAAAATTCATCGACCGCAAGTGCAGTTTCAAGAAACATCTGAATGTAGAGAGGGAAGTGGAGACTTATAAAGCAAGGCTAGTTGTGAAAGGATTTCATAAAATTCAAGTTATTGACTATGACGAGACTTTTTTTCCTATAGCAATGCTTAAGTTCATTCGAATTGAGCTAGCTATCACTACATTCTACGACTATGAAATATGGAAAATGGATTTAAAGATGGCGTTATAAATAGTGATTTAGAAGAAACTGTTTATATGTCACAGTTCGAGATTTTGTGGTCACTAGGAGTGAGAACAAGGATTGCAAGTTGTTAAAGTCCATTTATGGACTTAAATAAACTTCAAGGAGTTAGAGTAAGTATTTTGTTAAGGCAATCAAACAGTTTGATTTTTATCAGAACATGGAGGAAGCATGCATATATAAAAAACAACGCAATGCTATCATATTCCTTATGCTTTATGTCGATGGTCTATTATTGATTGGCAAAGACACTTCGTTCTTGCAATTAGTGACACTTCGTTGTTGCAATCAGAAAATGGTTCCGTATGGAGAACTCCATGTGTGGAAATGTCTCCACGCTGCTTAGAATCATAATTTCTAAGAATGATGCTCCTCATACCAATGTGGAAAAAAAGTTTGAAAAGGATCCCTTATGCTTTAGCCTTCAAATCCAAATGTATGCTATACAATGTACTAGACTAGATGTGGCATATGCATTAGGATGCGCAAGCTATTACCAGTCTAATATCAGAGAAAAGCATTGGATAGGCGTAAAATGTATACTTAAGTATTTGAGAAATACTAAGTACTTATTCCTCATATATAGGATTGGAGACCTCCTTATAAAAGGGTATATAGATTCGAGCTTTCAAAATGATATAGATGATAGTAAGTTAATGTCCAGTCGTGTTTTTATGCTTAACGGTGGAGTAGTTAGTTGAAAAGGTTCCAAGAAAAAACAATTGTCGATTCAACGATGGAGGTCGAGTACATCACTATCAATGTAGAAACTAAAGAGGCAATCTGGATGCATAAGTTTTTGAATGAGCTTGGAGTGATTCTCCTTTGAGAATACTATGGCATTGTTCTGCGACAACAATGTGACCATATGGATCACAAAGGAGCCCAAAGTACACCAAAATTCGAGGCACGTTCTTTGAAAGTACCACCCGATTAAAGAATTTGTTGATATGAAAGAAGTCGTGATTCAAAGGGTAGATACTGAAAACAGCATAATAGATCCATTCACTAAGGGTATAGGTCGGTCAATTCTCAAGAAGTTGAATGAATGGATGAGACTGAGATTTCATAAATGACCCCAAGTGCAAGTGAAAGATTGATAGGGTTAGAGGTATGCCTAGGGAAATTTCATAATTTATTGTGAATTAATTTACTCTATATCCAATTCTCGTTCATAATAACTATGTTTTCTTTCTGTTATATATTCCTTAAATGTGTTATCAATAACTAAATGATTAACTAAAATATATATGATAGAAAATTGATAAATGGTGTGTGCTTGTGATAGTAATTACAAAAGTTGTAATCATGAGTACTGTATCATAAGTATTATAAAACACATCATTATAAATGTTCCTAGTCAAAACGCATCAAGACTAATATCGATATATTCGTTGAGACTAGATTGTAACGCTCTCAAAATGTTGGGTATCACATTATTCATGACTTCTGGTGGAACTTAGGGATTACATACTGATAGTTATTGGATATCTCTAGAACGACTCACTTCATAGTTTTTCTATTAGTTAATATAACGAAGGTCTAATAGGAAATATCAATGCAACTGATTTACACAGATCTAGTAACTTGAGGATACTATGAATCTTCAACATGAAATCTCTTCTTTGATTATAGTCACATCATGACATCCATTAAGTGACTATAGTTGGGTCGAAGTATTGGAAGTGAAGTATTGTTCAAGAGAGGATTCGTCTCCTCCGTTATAAGGGGTTAGTGTCAAGGTCAACTCAAGTCAATTCAAAGTCAAAATATCCGGTCAAAGTAATTCGATTAGCATGAGGTGGATGTAGGCACCCTAAGGAAAGTTCTATCTTCAAACGGTGCAAGAGTGACAGTAAAAAGTGTTGGCTCAGTCAGTCTTCGCCGCCCAATCAAATTCCTGCTTCCATTGAATCGTTCTTCATCCAATACCGCTAGAGCTATTATTGAACTAAGGACTTTATGTTTGGATTATAGAGGTGAATATGGATGATCCTAGAATTTTGACCATTGCTAAATTCCATAAGTTCAAAGTGATATACTTTTTACAAAGATAATTAGAGTAAATAAATGTCTCAACCGGGCAACAGTTAAAAAATTGAAATTGGAATTTACCAAAACCAGGTAAGCAATAAAATTGGCCAAAATGTCACACCACATGCGAAGTGAAGTATGAATGTTAATATTTGAATAGTTTGATATTGATCGCTATCAAATTTAAGCCAGATGAGTCACACAACTGAAATGATGAATTCTTTTTTGACCAAACAATTTAATTAATTTATAATTGTTATAAACTAATTAATACTCATTAAATACTAATTGTAAAATGGTTATAAATTGTTGAAAAATATTATAAATATTTATAATAGTTATAAATATATCATCCAATGTACGATATCGATGAGCGGCTAAATTAGATTTAATTGCATAATATTTTATTCGGGATTAAATGGGCTTAAGGTCCATCACAGGGATAGTACTTTTAGCTTCAACTTTGTGGAATAGGCGGCTAAAATTAGGCTAGAGTGGCTTGGTTTTGGATGGCTGAGATTAAAGGAGAACGAGTATGAGATGAGATACACACTTCCTTCCTTTCAGTCCACTACATAAGCTCTAACCTAAATTGATTTTGATCTTATTGTTGCCTCCTCCTATGTGCTTACTGGTCGAAATTGCCGTTGATCCCTCTGCATCCCATCAAGTTCAAATCAAGTTAATTTAGTTAATATCTGGTAGCTTGTGGTAGACGATTTAACAACTTGCTCTTTATTAAATCGAAAATAGTTTCGAGGTGCAGAAATCATCATTTCAAAGTGTACTTCAAGGCATTGGTATTGAGGAATGTTTTTAATTTTAATATGATTATTTATGCTTAATTACAATATTTGTAATATACGTATATAATTTGTTGTTAGTTAGGTGACAATTTTGCTATGTGAATGATATTTTCTCAAAATTGTTTGGTTATATGTATGAACTTTTTTATCCAAAACAACAAAGGTCGATAAGGCTCTATAATTAAAATAATTTTTTTCATAAGTATTGAATTAATATATATTATTTAAATAGATTTATATAGTTTGAAATTAATTACAACATTGTACTTTAATCATATATGTTCATAAAATTTTATATGTAAAGTTTCTAAGCTATGATAATTTTCAATAATGATAAAATAATTTTATATATTTTATAATTATATAAATCAATTTATTGCATAAATAAATTATATTAGTTCAAACAGAACATGAAAATTATATTTTATTTTTAAATTAATTTTCATATTGTACCATAAATTATAAAAATCATTTTAAAAATATCTTTAAACTAAAAAATTCTAAACAATTTTTCTAATGGATAAATTACCATTTAGGATTACTGGAAAAATAAATTTTAAAATTATTATTTCGTTAATATTATAATAATTTTTGCATAGATATTTAAATTATAATAAACATTAAAATTAGAAAAAGATTACAGAGCCATGTACAAGAACTATTCTATTCTATTTATCATTTTTTTAGGATTTCATTAATATATATATATATATAATGTATTTATTTCTTTAAAAAACTAATATATTTGTATACATATATGTGTGTTGCTTACGTTATTAAAAAATTTAAAAAAAATTATTTTTATAAAAATTATTTATTTATATTTAATTAAGTCTATTATATAATATATACATGTAGTATTAATATTTTATTTATATGACTGCATAAATACATATGAATTTATTAACATACTTATATAAGATCATTTATACATACACATACACAAACATATATACATACATACATATATACATACATATATATACACATACATACATATATATGTATGTATAACATTTCCATAAAAATAATACGCATACACACATGTATATTTATATATACATGTATTTTGATAATATATTAGTGGTTTTGATTGATTCGTCTGATCAACGTTATCGATAGAAATTCCAAAACACTTGAATAGAGCAAACCGACACAATATAAATAAATGAAATTATAAAACATGGTTATAATTTGATTTGGAATTTAAATGAATTTAAATTAAGAATTTGATAATTCAATTTTCGATATTTTAGAAAATTTGGTTTTAAATTCTCAGGGTATACTATTTAAAAGTATTTTCAAAAAAAAAGTTTTAAACTAGTACTCTTCTCTTTTGTCGTTGGAAAATAACTTCGGTGACGACTGTAGCATCATCGACATTCATTTTCGAGTTTCAGAGTGGAGAGACCACTTAGTAGCTTTGCTACACTCCTATTTTGGAGAATAAATTTGATTTGAATTTCTTAAGTATGACTTGATTTATATTATATATATATAGGTATATGATTATAGATTTTATATATATATATATATATATATATATATATATATATATATATAGACACAATTATCTTTAAATTGTTTGAAGTGAAATCAGAAATTTAACTCTTGAATTTTATGGAAGGGATGATTTCAATTATAAAATGAAGTAAAAACTTTTGAATAAATATTTAAAATAATTGAATTAGGAAAAATTTCTTATACAATACTCAATTACTTTCCAATATATATAACTTACCTAAATCATTCAAAAGTTAAATATGTAATTGAATAATTGAATTAGGAAAAATTTCTCGTATAATACTCAATTACTTTCCAATATATATAACTTACCTAAATCATTCAAAAGTTGAATATGTAATTGAATAACATATAATATAAAATGATGATTAAAGGAATTTATAAATAAAATTTGAGTAGTAATAATAAGTGACAATCTACTTAATCTATGTAATAAGATATATTAAGTGGAATAAATTTAATAATAATTTGGGAAAAAGAAGAATTAATTTGAATAAAATATGATTATAATAAATGCTTATACACTTAATTTATGATAATAGAAAATGTTAATTGAGATAAAATTGAATAATAAGATAATGAATAAATGAGATAAATTAAATAAATTTTGTTTTAAAGGAAGTAATAAATCTGAAATTAAATCAACTTAATAAATACCTTGAATATACGTCAATTAGGTGGATATAAACCAATTTAAAAATAAATGAAATTTATATGGTTTTAAATTAATTGTTTTATTTTGTTTTTCAATCTATTTTTCTTTCTGATTGTTTCTACTCTCCAACCTCGTTCTTTTCGAGGATGAAAAGTTTTGAGTAGGGAAGAGTGTAATAACCCAGATATTTTGACGAATTAATAATGTAATAAACTGAAATTTTGTGAAATTTTAAATAACTAAATTTTGAAATAAAAATTTGATATTTGGAATACGTCTACTTAAACATACCAATTGGTAAATTTTCATCAGATAATATGGAAGTTTATTTTATGGTGTAATTTTGTTTAAATTTAAATCAGCTGGTATTTGATGATAATAAATTGTTTTTCAAACCTGAATATTTTTATATAATAAATTTGTAAATCATCTTCTAAGTGAGACATCATATTTCGTTTTGCCAAATCTGGACTCCTTTTGCTCCGTTTATCTTATTTTTGAAAAATTAGCAGCATTTTCGGTACCGAATATCGACTTTTGATAGGATGATCGTATCATGGATATCTGTGTACCATTCTGTTCGTCTCGTCATACTGATCTCCATAGTATATTCATTTGTGCATTTCAGAATTTGGAACACGATGAAATTGGTAAACCGATCGGTCGCATCGGTAGCGTATTCGTGCCTTTTTCGTTTCTCTTGTCTTTTCAATTGCCTTTCCATGTAGCCTGTTGTTGCCTTTATTAAATTATGAAACGACTTTTGACCTTTCACATTTCATATTATATATATTATATATATATATATATATATATATATTTGTGCGTTTTCACTTTGCTATTTTATTTCGTTTCCTGGTTCGTTTCTCTGCCCTTTTCCTTTCCCTTTTTCTTTGCACTTCCTCTCTGTTCATTACTGAAGAAATTTTTTATATTAAGAAATCTAAACTGTTCCATGCTTTGTTTCTGGGCTCATTCCTTCTTCCTTCCCTGTTCAATTTATTCTACTTTTGAAATCAATGATAATATAAAATTTATGAAATGATGGCCACTCCTTTGTCATCAACCTGAACCAAATTCTCCCATCGCCAACTAGATCTGCCACATGAACAAGCTTGCTCGACCTCGACACCCAACCAGTTATGCTTGTTTCCTTCATCTTGTCATTCACCCATCGACACAAAGCCAAACCCGAACTCCTCCATGACAGTCTCCGCCACCAAGCTACCACCGCCGTCGCCCTTCGATTCATCAACCTCCCCATGTGCGGACCCTTCATCCACCGCCTACCCTCTCCCTCACTCCATCGCCACCCAGACCCAAAAACCAAGCAGTCGCACTACTCCACCCTGCCCGTCAAACTCGCCACCTCTCCACCCTACTTCCCCATCGAACCTAGCAACCTCTCCAAACCCGATACTAGCTCCCAGACCTCGCCTTTGCATCTCTATGTGACCAAGCACCTCACCTTGCATCTTAACATGACCAAGCACCACAACAGCCGCTCCATCCCCACTGACCAACCAGCAAGTCCATGTCAGCCTCCATCTGATCCTTCACCGCACTTAGATGACACAACAGACCCACCACCTTTGAACCCAATAGCCAAGACAAACCCAAACTCTCACTGTATCTCCGCCTCCACTGACACTCGCCTTCGACTTCCATCCGTTCCAACATAGCTGCATCCACCTCCCTTTCAGCTGCTCATCCACTTTGTGACGTATCCACCCTCTGACCCAAACACACAGCCTCCACCAGACCTAATAGCCGCATCATCCAAACCTTCGCATCAATCTCCTCCCCTTCGCATATCCTCTCTTAAGCTACAACCTTTCATTAGCCCGACACCTTCCTATTCTGAGAAGCCAGCTAGCACAGTCAAACCTCTTTATTATATAAAAAAACAAAGGTATTATATATATTTTATTAAAAAGTTGTGGTCAGTGGTGTATATACATAGCTTATATATATGTTGAAAATGATTTTTGAAACAGAACATGTAAAGATTTTTTTTTTGTGTGTATAAATTTAATATCGATTTTTAAAATATATATATAGAGAAATTTATCCTATTTAGTTTAAATAAATAATAAAAATGATTTTGAAATATATATGTCTATATGTGCACATATATATATATTGATTTTATATGAATGTGTTTTAAATTTTATATTTATTTTTGAGAAAATATATAACGATATAATTTACATCTCGTTTTAATTTATATCAAACTGATTCTAATTGTTTTATCGATTCCTTATCCATCAGTTTGTATGTCGATTTTTACCAATCTTGCTTTGGTTGGAATTCGTGCTTGGATTCATTACTCATCTCATTCTCGTTCATCCCTAGCCTCGAAAGGTAAGCAATCAGTCACGATTAACATTCTTATATTTATTAAATTTGAAACATTTGAAACGGCAATTGAAATATGCTTCTGTTAGTTATTTAATTGCTATATATATGTCATTATCTGTAACTGTTCACCTGTGACATATGACACCATAACCTATCTGTTATATTATAATTTAATCTGTTATTGATGACATATGCCTATTATTGATATGATATATTATATTCATATTTATTCTCACTCTGCAAGTTCCCTGGTAGTATAAAATTCCCTATGGGTTGAAATGATACATACCCGAACGATCTTGTAGAATAGGAGAAAATCATTATGGGTTGAAATGATAAACCCAAGTGATTTTCATTGAATTGAATTTAGGATTGCGGGTTGAAAAGGTATACACCCGCAGATAATTAAATTGCGGATTGAAATGATAAATATTCGTATCACTTGATCATAGGATAGAAAATTATATACAGACATCTTGATCTATATATATTTTTGAAATGATTTTTCCAAGGTTTTGAAATGAATATTTTGGTTTTAATAAATATTGATTTTAGGATATTATATATATATGTTATTTTATAAAGGTTTAAAATTCAGATTTTTAAATTTATATGTCTGAAAATTTTAAAGGTTATAAGTTAGTTTTGAAATTATATATTTTAAGATTTTACTTATAATTTTACTATTTTAAAAAATAAATAAATTAAGTTTTAATATAAAATAAGTTTAATAATAAGATTTGATTTAATAAAGTTGATTTAATAAATATATAATATGTTTAAGTATTTGCTTAAAATTATATTTCCAATATAGAGTTTATAATGATTTTATTAAAATTCAGGTTGGAAAGAAAAATAGAAATTGGTTTGAAATTGAATTTATTTAAGAATTATACTCAAATAAGTTTGGTTTGAAATTTATTAAATTTGGGATTTTAAAGATATGATTTTTTAAGTTGATTTTTGTTTAAAGTGATTTAAATGAATATTTTGATTTACATAAATTGAAATGGTATATTTACTTTTATTTAAATTTGAAATTTGAAGTTTTATCTAAATGTTATTTGAAAGATTAAGTAAATAAATAATAATGAAGTTAAATTAAGATATATATATATATATGAAATTATCAAATTTATTTTTAAATTGTGGAAATATATTGAAATGGTTTATCGTGGTTCAAATCTGTATTTGGAATCGATATAATTTGAAATTGTTTATTTAGAAACCGATTTGGGTTGAAATTGATGAATTGAGATTGAATTAAATTTGAATTTTGGAATTGGAGTTGATTTGAATCGATTTATGAATTTGAGGAAGCTATTTTATTATATAAAGTGTCTTTAAATTATATTTAAAACTATTTTTATATTTTACTTTATAAATTATTTTAATATAAACTATTTTTAATATAAACCATTTTATTATACTAATTATTTTAATATAAACCATTTTAACTTATAACTATTTTATTTTATATACTATTTTATTTTACATAGTATTATTAATATTGAAACTATTGAGTGAGAAATGATATTGTATTGATATGGTTTTGAAATGGATATGATATTTTGGTTTTGAAGTATGATATTTTGAAATGACCATGGAATTATAATAACGTTTGATTGTTAATAGCGTATATTACTGTATAGTAGTTAGTACGGATCCTTAGAGATGGTTATCCCAAACATCCTTTGAGTTACTTGTATTTCAATTGATGTTTCACTCGAAATTGGATTTATTGATATAAGAATGTTAATCCTGACTCGAGTGTTTTGTGTTTTGCTTTATGCTCGGGTCTGACTATGTGATACAGCTTTTGAGACCCACCTTTGGAGTTAAAGCTTCGTTTGGAGATCCATCTATTTATTCAGCTTGCAGTTATTCAGTTGATTCCAGTGATGCATTCTGATCTTGTGCTTTACTATTGTATTTGAGACTTCTATTGTATCTTATTGACTCTGTTATATATATAGCAGCTTCATGAACTACTATTCTTTGTTTCCGCTGCTTATTGTTATATTACTTTGTGTCTGTGATTCTGTGATTTATTTATTTACTTTATATGTTGAGTTTTGTCAAATATAAATTAACAATTTGATATTTTGAGCAATTCAAGTCCGACATGTGTGGATGTGAATGGTTGAAAATATCAGGATGTTACATGTGGCATCAGAGCTTTGGTTTTTGGCAAAACTCAACATATATAGTAAATACAATTACGGAATCACTTTCGTTCGACCTTGAATCTCTTCCTCTTTGACTCGGTTTGCCTTTGAATTTTTGGAACGTTCGCTCGGTTCCAAAATACATTCTTATCTCTCCCTATTCGTATTTTCTTGATTTTGGAGTATCCCATGGCTCCACTGTATGATTTGTACATGGGTGAAACTCCTTTACAATTAGCATTGATTCATCGGAGATTCATGTACCCTCGGTTTACGATGCTGCTATCTCTTTGAAATACCCGATTCAATCTTATTTTGAAGTCTCGATTGACCCGGTTAAGGTCACCCATGATTAATATAAGGCTATCCATCTTCCTCGTTTGTAATTTAATTAACATATCTTCCGACCGAGTCTGTTTTCATGATTTGAGTTCTCTTCGATTAGGACTCCTCCTCTAATTTTGAATCTCGTATGGCATTTCACACAGCGAAATTGATTTTGAAAAATTTTTGATTCTTGTATAAGATGGATTTTATATAAGTAAAAGTGACTTTAAAACTGTTAATTTTGGAAAGTACTTTATCTGAAAATGAAATCTTATATATAACGGAATTTATATAAGAATGATTTGATATATTTGAGATTATTGACTTTGGAAAGCACTTTATCTGGAAATGAAATCTTATATATAACGGAATTTACATAAGAATGATTTGATGTATTTGAGATTATTGATTTTGGAAAGTACTTTATCTGAAAATGAAATCCATATATATAACGGAATTTATATAAGAATAATTTGATATATTAGAGATTATTGATTTTGGAAAGTACTTTATCTAAAATGAATCTTATATATAACGGAGTTTATATAAGTGCAATATTTGAAGTTATGATTTTGAATGGGTATTATATATGGTATGTTATATTTTGAAGTAAGAGGTATGGGGAAGTACCCTTCGCGAAGAAGTATAGTATGATATGCTTCGACCCAGATGGACTTGGGGAATCTTGGAATGGATTCGACCGATAAACCCTAATGGACTTGGGTGAATTCAGAAATGGATCCAAAGTGATATGGTTGTCCAGACTTAAACTCATGAGTTCCTCGATTTTTTTTCCAAGGTAGATGGTTCTTTAGTTTACCCAATGGAGGCGCTTTCGATCATGGGATCTGTTGTTTATGGATCTTCTGGGAAGGAAGTGCGTCCATTGCATAAATCATTGAATCAGCAGCGTACCACTGCAGCAGGGGTCGATGGTCCTTGTTTATGAAATGGCTATGATATATTTCTGGAATCCGGAAGGTAGAAGGATCTTCTGGAAAGTATTGTGCCCATTGCATAAATACTAGATCAGCAACGGGCCATTGCTATCGTATTATCATCATTTGACATTGGATTTTGAGCGGTACTTCTCATACCTATTTTTAAGTATTTTTCAGTAGGTGTTGAAACAGGTCTACTAAGTACTTGGGGATTTCTAGTCTTACGCTTGATCAACGTACGACCAAACTCTGCAAGAACGAGGATAAACCTGTCAAGACATCGAGTTATAAAAGTATTTTGATAAAGTATTATATAAAGAATATTTTGGTCATATTTTCTTCTTCTTTTTTAAATGCTTTAAAATGTCTAAATATTATCTACTTATGTACGGCATGGTTTATTAGTATTGTAAATATTGTGAGAAATTATTAATTCAATAAAATATATTTAAAGTAAATGATTATTGATTTATTAATAATGTTTGAAAAGTATCTTGAGATAAAACTAATAAATGTATAAGTAATGGATTTAATAAATAAGTTAAATCAAATATTTTTTGTTCGGAAAGAAATTTTGTAATAAATGTTAATTGAGATAAATTGGATAATAAGATAATGAACAAATGAAATAAAATTTTTATGATTATATTTTATATATAAGTAAATTTTTCGAAATTTAATAGTCAACTAAATTGGTTGTTGGAAATGATAATATTTGATTTTCATTTATTGTTTTTGTAAAACATAGATTATTCCAACAAATAAATAAATGAAATTATTAAACATGGTTTATAAATTGATTTGGAAATTTAAATGAATTTAAATTTAGAATTTAACAATTTAATTTCTGGTGATTTCAAACTTTGGCTTTAAAGTTTTAAAATGTATATTATTTAAAGTATTCTCAAATAGAAACCGTTTTCAAAGAATTTTAAAAGTTTTAAATCAGTACTCTCCTATTTTGTCGTTGGAAAATAATTTCGATGGTTACGGCTGCATCATCGACATTTATTTTTGAGTTTCTAAGTGGAGAGACCATTCTGTAGTTTTGCTACACTTTTGTTTTGGAAAATAAATTGATTTGAATTTCTTAAGTATGACTTGATTTGTAATATATATAGGTATATTTGTAGATTTGATTTGAAAATATAATACGTTTATCTCTAAATTGTTTGAAGATAGTTGGAAATTATTCTTAAATTTATTAAAGAATGGTTTCAATTATAAATTGAAGCCAAAATTTATGAATATATATTTAAACTTTAAATAACTGAATGGAAGTCAATTTAAAACTAAATGAAATCTATATGATTTGAATTGACAGTTTGAACTAACAAATTTGAATTGAATGACTATTTATTGATTTAATAAAAATGGATTTAACTAAATTGTTAAATATAAATTAATTTAAATCGAAATCTATATGGTTTTAAATTAATTTTTTATTTTTTTTTCAATCTATTTTCTTCTGGTTTTTTCCATTCTCCTACTTGTAACAGCCCGCTATTTTAGACCATTCAAATCGACAATAAAACCATACATGTCCGACTTGAATAATTCAAAATACCGAATTGTTAATAAAATTTGGCAAAACTTAAAATATACAGTAAATAAATCAATCATAGATCACTTACACAGAGTAATACAATGCAGCGGAATAGATAAAGAATAGTAGTTCGTGAAGCTACTATATACCTCAGCGTTAGAAATAAAATACAACCGAATAGTTCAAATGCCATGAAGTCTCCAATGTAACAGATGGCTTCTCTGAACAAATCAACTGGATGACTGAAGGGATAGATAGCTGGATCTTCAAGCAAAGCTCCAACTTCGAAGATGAGTCTCAAATGCTGTATCTCTCAGTCTGACCCGAGCGTAAAGCAAAACACAAAACACTCGAGTCAGGATTAACATTCTTATATCTATAAATCTAACTCAAGTGAAATATCAACTGAAATATAATTAACTTAGAGGATGTTTGGGATAACCATCCTCTAAGGGTCCATGGAACTATCTAAAAGATAGAAATATACACTATAACACCGTAGTCTTTTCAACTTAGTTTATACTTCAAAACAAAATATCATTTTCACTTCAAATATCTCTATACTTCCCAAATAGTATTTTTATATATTAAATAATTTGTACAGTAAAGAAATTTCAATTCCCTCAACTTGACAAATCGTTTAACATCAACCTGACCACCCCATTTAAATCTATTTCAATCTCAATTTATTAATTTAAATTCAACTCAATTTCTAAAATAACCACTTCAATTTTATCGATTTCAAATTCGGATTTGAAATCACAGAATACCCTTTATGTTCAATATATTTCAAAACTTTAAGTATTCAACGTTTCAAATAACTTTTTAATCAATTTAGTTTCTAAATACTAAATTCAACTATACTGATTTCAAATACATATCCGAATCTCAAAATAAACCATTTAAATCCCAATATAGTTCAAAGCTTTAATATTTAATTAAATGTTCAATTTAATAGTTCCATATAGATCTCGATTTAACCTCATTATTATCTAGTCTTAAATAATCCCTCATTAGATACAATATCATTTAAGTAACCTTAAATTACATTTTACTCAATATTTTCTTTAATTTATTTAAACGTGAAATATTCATTAAATCGCTTAAATAAAAATCCAGTTACAAAATCATACCCTTAAATTTCCCATTCAAAAATTTCAAATCGATTTAATTGAATAAATCCTTATTTAAATACCATTTAGATAAACCCACATTTATCTCCCAATCTTAGTAAATTGCAGAATACTTTTGGAATAAAATTTACATAAATATTTAGCATAATTTATGTATTAAATCAAATTTTGACTAAATTAAATATTATTAAATCTATATATCATTACCCTTTATATATAAAAAAATTTAAGGATTAACATTTAATAAGACCATATATTTCTTTCCAAAACAATGAATTAAATTTAAAAATATTTATATATATGGACCAACGATGTCTGTATATATTTCTTATCATATGGTCAAGTGTTACGGATATTTATCATTTCAATCCGTACACTAAATGTATACGGGTGGATAGCATTTCAACTCGTAATCCCAATTCAATTAAATGAAAATCGCTTGGGTTTATCATTTCAACCCATAACGATTTTCTCCTATTCTAAAGTCTGTTCGGGTATGTATCATTTCAACCCATAGTAATTTCTATACTAACAGGGAACTTGCAGAGTGATAACAGATATGTAAATATAATAACAACAGGCATATATCATAAATAAAATATATAAACAATAGGATATGGTGTCATATCCCATAAGTGAATACTTACAGATAATAGCATATATAACAATTTAAATAACTACAGCCTCATATTTCAATTGTCGTCCCAATTGAAATCAAATTTAGTAAATAAAAGAATGTAAATCGTGAGTGATTGCTCACCTTTCGAGGTTAGAGGATATAGACAACGAAGTTGAGTTACGAAATCCAAGCATGAATTACGAAGCAAAGCACGAAGGACATGGGTTTGTCGGACAAGCTGATAAATAGGAGTTGACGAAGTCAAATCAGAACTGGATTGATAAGGATAGATGGTATAATTGAATGGATACACCGTATAAAGTTTATGTATGTTTATATACAAATCATATTCAAATTTTTAAACCCATATTGATGTAATATATATATTATTTTCTCTTCTTAAAAATCAATATGTTACTTTAAGGAAAATAAATATACAACATAAAATCATCGGTTTAAATTTTTAAACCCATGATGCAGCTATACAAATAAACGTATAACAAGTAGATTCTATGTTAAATATATTTATGCTTATACTTTATAACCAGACTTATACATAAAGAAACTGTCGATTATAACTTAATATAGTACGCGTGTAAACTCAGGTATTAAAACTGACACACTTACACAACTTAAAGTATATAGACTGACCTGTTACAAATATCCTATAATATAAAACCGATAACTTTATTTAATAACTACAGATCCCTTAACTTATATACAAACCAAACTTATATACGCGTAAATTATAAATTATATACAGCAGCTTATGTGTATACTAACTAACATCTTTAAACTAATATATCAATGTACCTAGCTTATAACTTTTATAAACCTTACATATAAATGTACTGTGTTGTGTTTTTTTTTTAACACATTTCAAATAAATCTATAAATATACTCACTTTAAAAATCAATGTTATTACAACATATTTAAAAACAAACTACAGACTAATATAAATTTATATAAAAACTATGACACGTATCATCAATCAAATCTACCTTTAAAAAAACTGTACCAAATTTATAACTTACTATATGTATACATAACAATTTACAAACTTATTTACTTATGTATGCTAACAGAATATATTAAACCTTTAGAACCGAATGCGAAATTTTGAGAAGTATAAAACAACGGATACAAAGCTTGATATATATAACTAATTAATAGGGCACGTGCCTAAATTATTCATGCCGATTTTTATAGGCGAAAGAGGAAGGGTAGGCAAGGTAAAAATATATATGCAGTTATCACTTTATATACTTACCACATAATATCTTCCATTCAAAAATACAGAGGCGAAAGAGGGGATAGGAACAACTTCACGGCAAGGATGGAACGTTGGCTGGAAGAGCAGCATGCGGGAACGGAGGTGAGGTGATTTTGATGGGTTGAGGGATGAAGGAAAATTTTTTTTTTATTTCACAAAGAAGTGGGTTGCCTTTTGTAGTAGATAGGAGAGATAAAAGAAGTAAGTATATATCAGTAAAGAGAGGAAACGTAAAGGAAGAAATAAAAGAAATGAATGGATGCGTAAAGAACGTATATAATTTTATACGTTTCAAAATCAACGGTGCAATTAAAGCAATTTTTATTATTTGTCAGGTTATACGTTTTATATTTATTTCTTTCCTAGATCTCAATTGATATCCGATTATAATATGAAGATTTATTATTATTATCAAACGTTCAAAAAAGTTATCACCCAAAATATAGAAATGGCATATCAACGTCTAGAAGCATAGATTTAGGAAAAAATATTGAAACAATAAATTAAAGGAAATATAAAAAGATAGGTACCAATCAATAGTCAAACCCTGAATTCGGGGAATAAAAAGGTGAGCTGCTATTTGGTCTTAACCGATAGAAAATTTGAATGGACATGTAAATAAAAGTAATTGATACTGTGAAGTCCCCTGATTTCGGGAGAATTATTTAGCAATTAATTGTTTACCTTGGGTAGCACTTTCAAATTTGAAACTGAAGGAAGAATGAATAAGAAACGGCTACAGATCAATTAAAGAAGGAGAGGAGTGTGCGAATTTGTATTCCCAAAACAAAATGGAAAAATATAAAGAGAGGCAGAAGAATAAATTGAAAAGGAACGTTACGCATGATTTCAGAGAAATAAATAAAAGTAACGACTATTGGTATAAAATCAACGCGCAAATTGAATGGTTTAAAGGAAGGAATCAGTGGACTGAAGGAAAGGAAAGGAAAGGTCAGCAATTAATAATTGTGACCCTAAAATTTGGAAAAATATAAAAGCAACGACTATGATTTAGCTGAAAATAATTTATGCCAAGAATGGACAGCACGTTTGAATTTTGAAATGGAAGGAAGGGATAAAGGAGCAGACAGAGGCAAATAAAAGAAATGAACAGAGAAAAAAAAAACAAAGAAACGTACCATATGAAATAAAGTGTAATGATGAGAATGGTAACGTCTGTCCATTGACATACTTATTAAAGCAATTAAAGTGAAACGAAAGGAACGGTGAAAAATTAGCCCGGAATTCAGGCAGAAATAAAACAAATTTTTATGTACTAGCAACGGTCACCCATTTATTTAGCTGACAAATATTAAGGCAATTGATTTATGCGCGTTTAAAATTTGAAACGCAAAAGAAATCAGATGGTCACGGATCTGGAGGAGGATATTTAGGAATGGTATATGAAGAGATATTGAAATACATTTGTGTCCATAAATAACGTAGATAGTGGACTAATAAATGAAATATCAACGTTTGATACATTGATTCAGCAGAAAAATTAAAGCAAATTTGTTACCATAGTTTGGAGAGCAATAAGGGGGAACAGATATTATTAATAAAAATGAAGGATCTATGATTTAGAATTTTCTTATGTAAAAATATTCAGGCTTAGAAATAATTTTTTTTTTATCAGCAATATTTAACCGATATAGATTGAAATAGAATTATAAAAAAATAAACTCCCATATAATTAGGTGAAAATTCACTATTTGCTGTATCTTCATATACGTATTCCAAATATAAAATTTTTATTTCAAAATTCAATTATTTAAAATTTTCTCAAAATTGAATTAAATATGAAAATAAAACCATTCAAAACTATTAAAATATTATGGGTCGTTACACTCTCCCCCACTCAAAACTTTTCGTCCCCGAAAAGGAAGGAGGTAGGAGAATAGAACAACCAGAAGTAAAGGTAGATTGAAAGTCAAGGGTAATTTAAATTTTTAAACTATATAAATTTTACTTGAAATATTCATTTGCAATTCAGTTATCTTTAATACTTTAAAATTTTCAAAACTCATTGGAATTTAATATGTTTAACTAACATCTTTATACATATGCGAAAGCTATTTGAAAACAATTATTTGCATCATTAGTTATATTTACAAAGAAGCTATTGAAAACATTAAATCCATAATTCATAAATTTATAAATTTATCTCAAGATACTTTTCAAATATTATCAATAAATTAATAATCATTTTCTTTAAATATGTTTTATTTAATAAATAACTTCAAAGATATTTATACCACTAAAATTTTATATAAAACAATGCAGTATACAAATAAGCAATATTTAAAAGATTTATTCAAAAAGGAAAGGAAGGTAGATTCCGAAAACGGAATATAGATGAAAAATGAAGCTGAGCAGATGAGGTAGATTCAAAAGAATAGAATCGGGCACGAATAATTTATTTCAAACCATAAGAATTTAAATTTCAAATATTTATTCAAAATTTCTTTGTTGGGAAAAATACTTTTATAATAAAATACCTTTATAAATAAAATATTTTTATATCGAAACCAATTTTTCTTTCGAAAATACTTTTATAACTCAATGTTTTAACAAGTTTATCCTCGTTCTTGCAGACTCTGGCCATGCGTTGATCAGGCGCAAAGCTAGAATTCTTCAAGTACTTAGTAGACTTGTTTCAACACCCAGTGAAAATACTTGAAAACCTTTAAAAACAGATATAGAAAGTACAATCCAAACAAAACAACCAAACCAAAACCTTTGTCCGATCATGGTTCGCAGATACACAATGGTTACGTCTGGGTCCCCCAGGAAACAATCCATATCCGTAAGCTTTCTCAGCCCTGCGAGTTACGCCATGATGACTAGTAGAGTACAGGATACACAATGGTTACGCCTGGATCCCCCAGGAAACAATCCGTACCCCCAGGCAAGACTCAGCCAGGCATTTGCGCTACTATTCGCGACCTACACAGATTGCAGGATACACAATGGTTATGCCTGGATCCCCCAGGAAACAATCCGTACCCCTAGGCAAGACTCAGCCAGGCAATTGCGCTATGCATTCGCGAGAGAAAAAAAAACCATGGGTTACGCCACGGTGGGAAACACTCGAGTATTACATCCGGAAAACCGAAAATCAGAGAGAATAATATCGATAGAATGAATCCACGATGTGGCCACAAAGCGGATATCAAGCAGAAGGCACTTTCCATATCTTTACTTCGAAAATATATATCATATAGTACCTTTTCAAATCACTTTCAAATATCATACTTATAGAAAGTCCATTATATATAGGATTCCCTTTTTCCCAAATCGAATACTTTCCAAATCAATAGTAGATCAAATCATACTTATATAGACTTCGATTATGTAAAATCTCTTTCCAAATTGAGTACCTTTCAAATCAATAGATTTCAAATCAACTTCATACTTATACAATCCATTTTATATAAGTTCGACCACTCCCAAATCAAGTGCTTAGTAATCTAAGGTTCTCAATTTCAAATCATTTCAATATCAATTCAGTTTCAAAATCATATATGATTTTACCAAATTTTCTTCCGAATTAAATATCTAATATTTCAAAGTTCCAAAAAAAAATAGGTTTAGAAAATTATCCCATTTTCCAAATTAAAAAAATTCAAGTCAAACAGATTCATTTCCAAAAATCACCATATAAGTACTGGTTTTTGATTCCAATTTAATTTCAAAACCAAATATTTTCCCAAAATTAATTATACTCAAAATGGTTTCCAAATTTATAATTATCCCTTTTTTTATACTTTTAAACTATCTTTTTCTATGTGAAATATCCAATTTACCTTTTTGAAAACCATTATTCAACTATTTTTTTTTCAAAACATTTCAAAACTAAATTTATATTCTTTATCAAACATTTTATACTCTTCGAAATTTCTTAGCTTTGAAAATTTTAATCTCGATTTGGAAGTGTTCGATCATTCAAAATAGTTAGGGAAATCAAATTTTAAATTCAAGAGTTGAAAATCAACAATAAATCAATTATTAAATCCGAAACTCGAGGACTGAACACCGGTCTCATTTTAAATTGTTTCAAATATATACATATATCTTTCGAAAATATCAAATTATACTTCGGAATTTGAAATCATAACGGCTTTACAAAATCATTCGCATAGCGAAGCTATTAAAGTGGCCACTCCCCCACTCTGAAACTCGAAAATCAATGTCGATGATGCGTGCACTCATCACCGAAATTATTTTCCAGCGACAGAAGTGAGTTCTGGATTTCTATTTTCTTGAAAACTTCTTTGAAATTTCTTCAAAACTATTGGAATTCATTTGAACTCATTTGAAACATTTCTTATTCGGAAAAATACTTTTAAATCATATTATTTTTATATATTTTCCAAAATCTTAAAACCAATTTCAAAATACCGGAATTCAATTCTCGAATTTCAAATTTAACCCTTCAGTTATAAATCATTTTTATATGAATCACTTTCTTATAAATTTTCGAAATTTCCAATCCTTTCAAAACTTTTATATATAGAATAACATTTCTTATTCGTTTTATATATAGGTATATAATCCTTATCGAAAACATTTTCACTTTTCAATATAGAATAAAATCATAGTTATCAAAATAATAATTTCGTATAAAACAATTTTAAAATACAACAAACCCGATTTTCAAAGGATGATTCAAGAATGGATTTCAAAATAAAGATAGAGATTTAATTTAGAGGAACTCTAATCAATAGAATCCTGATTCGAAGATAGGCTCAAACAAAGTTGAGAAAATCAAATTACAAAATAGAAGATGGATATACTTCTATAAATCTCAGGCGACTTTAACTGGGTCAACCGTGACTTCAGGAATATAATTGATGCAGAATTCTAAAGCAAATCGACATTCGATTGCCAGAGATAGAATTCGACATACCAAGATATAGCAGCATCGTAAACCGAGGATACAGAAATCTTCGGTGAATCAACGCCAATTGTAAAGGAGTTTTCACCCCCTTTACAAAATATTCAGTGGAGTTGTGGGGTACTCCAGAATCAAACGAATATAAATAGGGAGAGACAGAATGAATTTCGAAACCGAGGGACATTCCAAAATTCAAAGGAAATCGAGTCAAAGGAAGAGATTCAACTCGAGCGAAAGTGATTCTGTAAACAAATTTACCGTATATGCTAAGTTTTGCCTAGAGCCAAAGCTCTGATACCAACTGTAACAGCCCGCTATTTTAGACCATTCAAATCAACAATAAAACCATACATGTCCGACTTGAATAATTCAAAATACCGAATTGTTAATAAAATTTGGCAAAACTTAAAATATACAGTAAATAAATCAATCATAGATCACTTACACAGAGTAATACAATGCAGCAGAATAGATAAAGAATAGTAGTTCGTGAAGCTACTATATACCTCAGCGTTAGAAATAAAATACAACCGAATAGTTCAAATGCCATGAAGTCTCCAATGTAACAGATGGCTTCTCTGAACAAATCAACTGGATGACTGAAGGGATAGATAGCTGGATCTTCAAGCAAAGCTCCAACTTCGAAGATGAGTCTCAAATGCTGTATCTCTCAGTCTGACCCGAGCGTAAAGCAAAACACAAAACACTCGAGTCAGGATTAACATTCTTATATCTATAAATCTAACTCAAGTGAAATATCAACTGAAATATAATTAACTTAGAGGATGTTTGGGATAACCATCCTCTAAGGGTCCATGGAACTATCTAAAAGATAGAAATATACACTATAACACCGTAGTCTTTTCAACTTAATTTATACTTCAAAACAAAATATCATTTTCACTTCAAATATCTTTATACTTCCCAAATAGTATTTTTATATATTAAATAATTTGTACAGTAAAGAAATTTCAATTCCCTCAACTTGACAAATCGTTTAACATCAACCTGACCACCCCATTTAAATCTATTTCAATCTCAATTTATTAATTTAAATTCAACTCAATTTCTAAAATAACCACTTCAATTTTATCGATTTTAAATTCGGATTTGAAATCACAGAATACCCTTTATGTTCAATATATTTCAAAACTTTAAGTATTCAACGTTTCAACTAACTTTTTAATCAATTTAGTTTCTAAATACTAAATTCAACTATACTGATTTCAAATACATATCCGAATCTCAAAATAAACCATTTAAATCCCAATATAGTTCAAAGCTTTAATATTTAATTAAATGTTCAATTTAATAGTTCCATATAGATCTCGATTTAACCTCATTATTATCTAGTCTTAAATAATCCCTCATTAGATACAATATCATTTAAGTAACCTTAAATTACATTTTACTCAATATTTTCTTTAATTTATTTAAACGTGAAATATTCATTAAATCGCTTAAATAAAAATCCAGTTACAAAATCATACCCTTAAATTTCCCATTCAAAAATTTCAAATTGATTTAATTGAATAAATCCTTGTTTAAATACCATTTAGATAAACCCACATTTATCTCCCAATCTTAGTAAATTGCAGAATACTTTTGGAATAAAATTTACATAAATATTTAGCATAATTTATGTATTAAATCAAATTTTGACTAAATTAAATATTATTAAATCTATATATCATTACCCTTTATATATAAAAAAATTTAAGGATTAACATTTAATAAGACCATATATTTCTTTCCAAAACAATGAATTAAATTTCAAAATATTTATATATATGGACCAACGATGTCTGTATATATTTCTTATCATATGGTCAAGTGTTACGGATATTTATCATTTCAATCCGTACACTAAATGTATACGGGTGGATAGCATTTCAACTCGTAATCCCAATTCAATTAAATGAAAATCGCTTGGGTTTATCATTTCAACCCATAACGATTTTCTCCTATTCTAAAGTCTGTTCGGGTATGTATCATTTCAACCCATAGTGATTTCTATACTAACAGGGAACTTGCAGAGTGATAACAGATATGTAAATATAATAACAACAGCCATATATCATCAAATAAAATATATAAACAATAGGATATGGTGTCATATCCCATAAGTGAATACTTACAGATAATAGCATATATAACAATTTAAATAACTACAGCCTCATATTTCAATTGTCGTCCCAATTGAAATCAAATTTAGTAAATAAAAGAATGTAAATCGTGAGTGATTGCTCACCTTTCGAGGTTAGAGGATATAGACAACGAAGTTGAGTTACGAAATCCAAGCATGAATTACGAAGCAAAGCACGAAGGACATGGGTTTGTCGGACAAGCTGATAAATAGGAGTTGACGAAGTCAAATCAGAACTGGATTGATAAGGATAGATGGTATAATTGAATGGATACACCGTATAAAGTTTATGTATGTTTATATACAAATCATATTCAAATTTTTAAACCCATATTGATGTAATATATATATTATTTTCTCTTCTTAAAAATCAATATGTTACTTTAAGGAAAATAAATATACAACATAAAATCATCGGTTTAAATTTTTAAACCCATGATGCAGCTATACAAATAAACGTATAACAAGTAGATTCTATGTTAAATATATTTATGCTTATACTTTATAACCAGACTTATACATAAAGAAACTGTCGATTATAACTTAATATAGTACGCGTGTAAACTCAGGTATTAAAACTGACACACTTACACAACTTAAAGTATATAGACTGACCTGTTACAAATATCCTATAATATAAAACCGATAACTTTATTTAATAACTACAGACCCCTTAACTTATATACAAACCAAACTTATATACGCGTAAATTATAAATTATATACAGCAGCTTATGTGTATACTAACTAACATCTTTAAACTAATATATCAATGTACCTAGCTTATAACTTTTATAAACCTTACATATAAATGTACTGTGTTGTGTTTTTTTTTTAAACACATTTCAAATAAATCTATAAATATACTCACTTTAAAAATCAATGTTATTACAACATATTTAAAAACAAACTACAGACTAATATAAATTTATATAAAAACTATGACACGTATCATCAATCAAATCTACCTTTAAAAAAACTGTACCAAATTTATAACTTACTATATGTATACATAACAATTTACAAACTTATTTACTTATGTATGCTAACAGAATATATTAAACCTTTAGAACCGAATGCGAAATTTTGAGAAGTATAAAACAACGGATACAAAGCTTGATATATATAACTAATTAATAGGGCACGTGCCTAAATTATTCATGCCGATTTTTATAGGCGAAAGAGGAAGGGTAGGCAAGGTAAAAATATATATGCAGTTATCACTTTATATACTTACCACATAATATCTTCCATTCAAAAATACAGAGGCGAAAGAGGGGATAGGAACAACTTCACGGCAAGGATGGAACGTTGGCTGGAAGAGCAGCATGCGGGAACGGAGGTGAGGTGATTTTGATGGGTTGAGGGATGAAGGAAATTTTTTTTTATTTCACAAAGAAGTGGGTTGCCTTTTGTAGTAGATAGGAGAGATAAAAGAAGTAAGTATATATCAGTAAAGAGAGGAAACGTAAAGGAAGAAATAAAAGAAATGAATGGATGCGTAAAGAACGTATAGAATTTTATACGTTTCAAAATCAACGGTGCAATTAAAGCAATTTTTATTATTTGTCAGGTTATACGTTTTATATTTATTTCTTTCCTAGATCTCAATTGATATCCGATTATAATATGCAGATTTATTATTATTATCAAACGTTCAAAAAAGTTATCACCCAAAATATAGAAATGGCATATCAACGTCTAGAAGCATAGATTTAGGAAAAAATATTGAAACAATAAATTAAAGGAAATATAAAAAGATAGGTACCAATCAATAGTCAAACCCTGAATTCGGGGAATAAAAAGGTGAGCTGCTATTTGGTCTTAACCGATAGAAAATTTGAATGGACATGTAAATAAAAGTAATTGATACTGTGAAGTCCCCTGATTTCGGGAGAATTATTTAGCAATTAATTGTTTACCTTGGGTAGCACTTTCAAATTTGAAACTGAAGGAAGAATGAATAAGAAACGGCTACAGATCAATTAAAGAAGGAGAGGAGTGTGCGAATTTGTATTCCCAAAGCAAAATGGAAAAATATAAAGAGAGGCAGAAGAATAAATTGAAAAGGAACGTTACGCATGATTTCAGAGAAATAAATAAAAGTAACGACTATTGGTATAAAATCAACGCGCAAATTGAATGGTTTAAAGGAAGGAATCAGTGGACTGAAGGAAAGGAAAGGAAAGGTCAGCAATTAATAATTGTGACCCTAAAATTTGGAAAAATATAAAAGCAACGACTATGATTTAGCTGAAAATAATTTATGCCAAGAATGGACAGCACGTTTGAATTTTGAAATGGAAGGAAGGGATAAAGGAGCAGACAGAGGCAAATAAAAGAAATGAACAGAGAAAAAAAAAACAAAGAAACGTACCATATGAAATAAAGTGTAATGATGAGAATGGTAACGTCTGTCCATTGACATACTTATTAAAGCAATTAAAGTGAAACGAAAGGAACGGTGAAAAATTAGCCCGGAATTCAGGCAGAAATAAAACAAATTTTTATGTACTAGCAACGGTCACCCATTTATTTAGCTGACAAATATTAAGGCAATTGATTTATGCGCGTTTAAAATTTGAAACGCAAAAGAAATCAGATGGTCACGGATCTGGAGGAGGATATTTAGGAATGGTATATGAAGAGATATTGAAATACATTTGTGTCCATAAATAACGTAGATAGTGGACTAATAAATGAAATATCAACGTTTGATACATTGATTCAGCAGAAAAATTAAAGCAAATTTGTTACCATAGTTTGGAGAGCAATAAGGGGGAACGGATATTATTATTAAAAATGAAGGATCTATGATTTAGAATTTTCTTATGTAAAAATATTCAGGCTTAGAAATATTTTTTTTTATCAGCAATATTTAACCGATATAGATTGAAATAGAATTATAAAAAAATAAACTCCCATATAATTAGGTGAAAATTCACTATTTGCTGTATCTTCATATACGTATTCTAAATATAAAATTTTTATTTCAAAATTCAATTATTTAAAATTTTCTCAAAATTGAATTAAATATGAAAATAAAACCATTCAAAACTATTAAAATATTATGGGTCGTTACACTACCTCGTTCCTTTTCGGGGACGAAAATTTTTAAGTGGAGGAGAGTGTAATGACCCATAAAATTTTATTTGTTTTAATAATATATTTATTTAAATTTTTGTGAAATTTTAAATAATAAAATTTTGAAATAAAAATTTAATATCTGGAATACGTCTACTTTAATGTAGAAAATGGTAAATTTTCATCTGTTAATATGAAAGTTTATTTTCATGGGTAATTTTATTTCAATTTAAATCAGTTAGTATTTGATGGTAATAAAATGTTTTCCAAACCTGAATATATTTATATAATAAATTTGTAAATCATATTCTGAGTGAGATGTCATATTTCGTTTCTCAAAATTTGGACTGCTATTGCTCCATTTATCTAATTTTCGGCGTTTTAGCAGCATTCTCGATACCGATATCGACTTTTGATTGGATGGTCATATCGCTGATATCTGTATATCGTTTTGATCGTATCGTCGTGCTGATCTCTGCAGTATATTCATTTGTTTATTTCAAAGTCCGAGAGACGGCGAAATCTGCAAAACGACTGCCATATCGGTTCTGCAATTTGACCGTTTAGCTTCCCTCCCTCTTTCCTATTCCACCGTATAATATCAGCAACATTTTAAAATTCCCAGAATGCAACTTTTGACTTTTGAATTCTTTGGCTGTTAACATTCCACGGGTTCCAATATACTTTGTTTCGTCTGATCATTACATTGGTTCTGTGAAGAGAAGAAAAAAAATGAAACGCATTTTCCCTTCTTCTCCCACTCTTCAATTTTTTAACAAGACCACCCATTCTTCTATTTCATTTTTTAGAAGCCGAGCCTAGCTTCCTTACCACGTCTTCATCTCCTCATCCAACTCACGTGTCTTTTCGCTCCGGCCTCCCTCTACCGTGACCACCGCCTCTACACCTCCCCAGCCGACCTAGCCTACCTCTATGCCTCTCTCCTCCCCTTTTGCCCCTTTCTCCTCTTTCCTCCCCAAGCCTAGGCCGAGCCTCCACCACCACAACTCGTGTGCTGGCCGTGTTCTTTTAGTGATATATTAAGGTATATATATACTTTATGTGTTTGATTATCTTTTGAATGGAGTATGTATATATATTATGTTCTATTTTTTTGTAAGTTCACAGAAAAGTACATATATTAGTGTGTGTGTGTATGTGTGTATATATATTACATAACAGTTTGTTTATAGTTAAATATATATAGCGGTTTCGATTTTATCTCGTATATTTAGTTATAATATATATATGTGTGCGTGTGTGTGTGTTTGTATATATATAAAGTTTTATAAATGTTTTATATAGATTTCATATGTTGCTATAGAAGATTTAGAAGTATATATATACTTGTATATTGGTTATACGTGAATATACATGAGTTCTTTTTCGTTTATATATGAAGTGTATATAGTGTACTTAAGCCATATGGTTTGTTGTATTACATATTATAAAGTGATCAAAGTATATAAATTTTTTAAATACATAGATTGCTATACTTGTTCTTTTACTGTATATATTATAAGTGGTTTATGTTCTGTCAGTATAAATATTTAGTTGATAATATATTTGTTAATAATATGTTACTTTATATATATTACATAATATGTTAATATATATATTCACATAACTTAGACTTCCAAATATATCAGTATGCATAAGCTTATAAAATTTTACTATAGATCTCTTTACAGTTGTATACATATATGAGTTGAGAAAATTTTGCTTTACAGTTAGTACCTATAAAGTATAGGTTATATAAAGTTCATTTAGTAAAGTTATTTGGTGCTGTGTGTATGTCATAGAGTTTATAACATTTTAGTTTATGTAAATTCGGACTTCTGAAATCCAACAGTACATATATATTACCAGAAGAAAGATTTTATATGTAAAGTTATGATGATACTTTACAGTGAATGGTATATATATAATATATATAAGTGTCGATTTTGTTTATATACATTTGTTTTCAATTTTATATAGATATGGTACGTTTTAGGATTTACTATTGATTTGAAAATATATACATACTATTTTAACTATACGTTTTTAGTTGATTTTTTTAAGTATATATATACATACATATATTTAGTTCAATTCGTGTCAAGCTGATTCAATTTGTTTCATCGATTCCTGTTATCAGACTCTGTACGTTGAATTCGTGCCAATCTTATTTTGCTTTGGAATTCGTGCTTGGATTCGTAGCTCATTCCATTTCAAATCATCACTAGCCTCGAAAGGTGAGCAATCACTCATGATTAACATTCTTATATTTATTACATTTGATTTCAATTGGAACGACAATTTAAATAAGCTGCTTTTAGTTAGTTACATTGCTTTATATATGCTATTATCTGTATCTGCTCACCTGTGACATCTAACACCATTATCTGTTATTTATATTGTTGGCATATGAAAGTTACATTATTATCATATATATTATCACTCTGCAAGTTCTCTGTTATTATAGAATTCACTATGGGTTGAAATGATACATACCCAAACGATCTATAGAATAGAAGAATATCGTTACGGGTTAAAATGATCAATCCAAGCGATTTTTATTGAATTGAATTTGGGATTGCGGGTTGGAATGATATATACCCGTATATATTTAAATTACGGATTGAAATGATAAATATCCATATCACTTGACCTAAGGTAGAAAACTATATACAAACACCGTTGGTCAATATATATTTTTGAAATGATTTTTCCAAGGTTATGAAATGAATATTTTAGTTTTAATAAATATTAATTTTAAGATATTATATATATTTTATTTTATAAAGGTTTAAAATTTAGATTTTTAAATTTATACGTTTGAAAATTTTAAATGTTATAAGTTAGTTTTGAAATTATATATTTTAAGATTTTACTTATAATTTTACTATTTTAATATATATATATATATATATATATATATATATATATATAAATTAAGTTTTAATATAAAATAAGTTTAATAATAAGATTTGATTTAATAAAGTTGATTAAATAAATATATAATATGTTTAACTATTTATTTAAAATTTATATTTTCAAATATAGAGTTTATAGTGATTTTATTAAAATTCAGGTTGGAAAGAGAAATAGAAATTAGTTTGAAATTAAATTTATTTAAGAATTATACTCAAATAAGTTTGATTTGAAATTTATTAAATTTGGGATTTTGAATATATGATTTTTTAACTTGATTTTGATTAAAAATGTTTTAAATGAATATTTCAAATTTACATAAATTGAAATGGTATATTTAGTTTTATTTAAATTTGAAATTTTAAGTTTTATTTAAATGTTATTTGAAAGATTGAGTAAATAAATAATAATGAAGTTAAATTAAGATATATATGAAATTATCAAATTTAGTTTTAAATTTTGGATATATTGAAATTGAAATGGTTTCTGTGGTTCAAATCTGTATTTGGAATCGATATAATTTGAAATGGTTTATTTAGAAATTGATTTAGGTTGAAATTGATGAATTGAGATTGAATTAAATTTGAATTTTGGAATTTGAGTTGATTTGAATCGATTTGTGAATTTGAGGAAGCTTTTTTATTATATAAAGTGTCTTTAAATTATATTTAAAACTATTTTTATATTTTACTTTATAAATTATTTTAATATAAACTATTTTAATTTAAACTATTTTTAATATAAACCATTTTATTATACTAATTATTTTAATATAAACCATTTTAACTTATAACTATTTTATAATAACTATTTTATTTTATATACTATTTCATTTTATATTATTAATGTTTAAACTGTTAAGTGAGAAATGATATCGTATTGATACGGTTTTGAAATGGATATGATATTTTGGTTTTGAAGTATGATATTTTGAAATGACCACGGAGTTTTAATAACGTTTGGTTGTCAATAGCATATATTACTATATAGTAGATAGTCCATGGATCCTTAGAGGATGGTTATCCCAAACATCCTTTGAGTTACTTGTATTTCAATTGATATTTCACTCGAAATTGGATTTATTGATATACGAATGTTAATCCTGACTCGAGTGTTTTGTGTTTTTTTTTACGCTCGGGTCAGACTCAGTGATACAGCTTTTGAGACTCACCTTTGGAGTTGGAGCTTCGTTGGGAGATCCATCTAGCAGTTATTCAGTTGATTCAGCGATGCATTCTGATCTTGTACTTGACTATTGTATTTGAGACTTCTGTTGTATCTTATTTAGCTCTATTATATATAGTAGCTTCATGAACTACTATTATTTTGTTTCCGCTGCTTATTGTTACATTACTGTTTGTCTGTGAATCTATGATTTATTTATTTACCGTATATGCTGAGTTTTGCCAAATATAAATTAACAATCTGATATTTTGAGCAATTCAAGTCCGACATGTGTGGATGCGAATGGTTGAAAATATCAGGATGTTTCAGTAACTGAATTAACTTGATTTGAACTTGATGATATGGAGAGGGGCCAATTGGAATTTTAACCACTAAGCACAGAGGAGGAGGCAACGAAAAATCAAAATCAGATAAGGTTAGTTGCATATATTGTGGATTGAACTGAAAGAAATACATAGTTATTATGAATGAGAATTGGTTACAATGTTAATTAATTTAATAAATTATGAAATTGCCCTGGGGCACACCTCTAACCCTATCAATCTCCCACCTACACTTGGGGATAATCATGGAAACTCAATCTCATCCCTTTAATTAGATTCTTGAGAGCTGATTGAGCTAGACCCTTAGTCAATGGATCTGTTATGTTTTTCTATCTACCCTTTGAATCACGACTTCTTTCATCTAAATGAACTCTCTAATCCGGTGGTACTTTCAAAGAATGTGTCGTGACTTCTATGTAATTTGGTCTCCTTTACGATCCGCATAGTCGCACTGTTGTTGCAGAACAATGCCATAAAATTCTCAACATCGAGAATCACTCCAAGCTCATTCTAAGACTTGCGCATCCAGAATGCCTCTTTAGCTGCTTCATTGAGGGTAATGTACTTGGCCTTCATTGTGGAATCAACAACTGTTTTTTGTTGGGAACTTTTCTGTAATGATCCCATTTTTAAGTCAAATTTAAATTGTTAATTAATATAATTTTCAGGTTTAAATTGTGAATTAATTTGAAATTTTCCAAAATAAATAGGATATGTGTTTATTTTATATATTATAAATAGAATTTGAATTTGAAAATTCAAAAATAAATATCTTTAAAAATAAATTAGATTTAAAAAATCTATATTTTGAAACTAATAAAAAAATTATTTACTAATGTTAAGAATATATAGATATTGTGATTTGAAAGTTATATTTTGAATTTGATATAAATAATTTTCAAAAGCTATTTAAATGTTAAATTCTATATTTTAAAAACTAATATATATATATATATATAATATACATACATTTATTAATGAATAATTTGTTTTAAAATCATTTTCTTAAGGTTATATAAATAGTTATAAAAGAAAATATAAATCGAAAATTACATAAAAATATATTTAAACATTTATACATGAAAATAAAGACAAGTGTAATCATCTCATCATGAAATTAGATATGTGTAAGTATAGTATTACGTGAGAATACAAGTGTAAAAATTTTAAAATGCATAATAAACAAGTGCAAGTGTTGTAATATACATTTAAACATTTGTAAGATTTATATCGTGCATAAAATACAAGTGTCATACTTTTATATTTTCTTTTCATTTAAAATTACTAAATACAAAAAAGAACAAAGATATATAAACCACTCTATATCCTTCCGTTCTCATTTTCTTTCATGATTCAAAAACAAAAACCAGTAAAATAAAAACCTGGTAACTCAACAAAGCTATAAAACCAGAAAATAAATCAAAAGCAAAACAATCTTCGAAAATTAAAACCTGAGACAATCTTTTACATTTCAAAATCCTGAAGCAAGTTTCAAGTTCAAAAACAGTTTCAGTTTTCAAAGGTCCTGATGCAACAACTAAAAATAAAGCTGAGACAAAATTTAGCAAGATAAAGCTCATAGTTTCAGAACAGTTTCAAGATCATTCAAAACAAGCAAGCAAAGCAATTCAGGATCATGTCAACATAAATTCATCTCAACAAATCAAATTTCCAAATCAAAACACAAATAGCCCGTTCTCTGCTTCTTTTTAAAACATGTGAGTGAACTCTTAAATCTATCTATATATCTTGATTTGCCTGTGATAAATGCTTGTAGTATGATTCTGAAATATTTGCATAAATGTAAGTATGCATGCATGTATATATATACATGTAAATAAGTTGTGCATGTATGGGTATAAGCTCTGTTCCAGGTTACAGGATTCACAAATAAGTTCAAAAAAAATCGACTTCTCTTCTTCTAATTCTCTTTAGACTTATGTATGTAGACAAGTTATGTAACGACCCAGGATTTTAATTAATTAAATTTGAATATTTAATTAATTTTAAATATAAAAAAAGTGAATTTATAAGCCAAATAAATTTTAATTCGAATAATTGGATTTAATTGGATAATTAAATCGATAATTTAATATGTTAAATTATGGAAATAATTGAAATTTGAGTTAAATATGATTGAAAATGATTTGTAAAATTTTATTTTATCATATTGGAGTTAGAATGATATTTTAGAACTTTTAAAATCGAATTAAAAGTTAATTTGTGAAAATTGAATATTTTAATATTTAATCGACTAGTGAAATTAGCCAAATTTTGAACAGTCTCAGAATTGAACGAAACTAGTTCCATTGGATCCGTAATAGTTAGTTATTATCGGATTTCAATTTTCGTGTCAATCGGAGTTATCGTTTGATCGTGGCAGCTCGAAACGCATCGAATTATTTTTAATTTTAATTTGGCGAGTTAAAATAGCCATTTTTCAAAAAGTCTCGGATTTCGACGAAACCAGTTTCATCGGATCCGTAATGTGATATTATTGTAAGGTTTCAAATTCCGTGTCAATCGGATTTACCGTTTGTCCGGTACAAATTAAAACGCCTAGAAAATCGTTTAAATCGGTTTAATTTAAATTGAACGTTTATAGCCATAACTCGCACAGATGACCGAATTAGCTTCCGAAACCTGTTTCATTGTGTCCGGAACTCGGGGTAAACCCTAGAAACGCTAGTTACGGCGCGTAAATCGGAGTTTAGAAAATCGAAATGAATAGTGTCGTTTTAATTCTCTATAAATAGACCAACCATTCACCATTTTGAGAAAAATAAAACCCTAACCCTAATAATTCACAGCCGCCACCATCATTTATCAAGGGCTGAAAACTTCCAAACTTCTCCTCTTAATATCTCGAAATCCATCAGCAATTAGAAAGACGCGTCAACATGAAAGTTGGAGAGGGGAGTGAGAGCTTTCAATCCATACGGTTGAGATCGTGTTTGGAGCTACGGATCTTCAACAATGGGGCCGCGTTCTCTTGGAAGTCGCGCACGGTTTCCATGCTTATATGGTGACCGAGCTTCATGAGGATGGAGCCGAACGTGGAGGAGGTGAAGGGCTTCCAGATGGCACTTGTTGATCGAATTATCGTTGAGAGATGGTGGCGCAAAATCTAACCCTAATTCCTAGAATGGGTTCGGCCATTGTCTGATGTTGAAGCGCGTGAACGTGAGTTGGGGGAGAAGCTAATGGACGGTCTTGATGCAAGCAACAGTGATCTAACGGCCAATATTAGCTTAGGTTTAAAATTAGTTAATTTATGTTGTAATTTTAATTATAAAATTCGAGTAAACTTGTATAATTCATAACTTTTTCATACGAGGTCGAAAACGCGCGAAACCAGTTGCATTGGAATTGTATAGACGAGCACTACGCGATGGAATTGGATTGGAGTCGTTTGGAGTTAGTGAAAATTTTGGGTAAAATTAAACGTCCGTTTAATTTTATTCGAAATAAATCGCTAAAACGGAAATAAAATCAAGGTGAGAACTTCTCACTCAATCGAATCAGTTTCGATTTTATTTTAAATAGTTAGATTTAAAATATTTGAATGCATGTTTGAATGATGATTGTTATCTATTGATTGTTAAAATAGACATTATGCACCGTTAGTAAGCGGATGTTATTTATTAAAAACATATACCACGAATATTTCATAAACAGTGAAATTGGTATTATATATAATAGCAATATATATATATTGGCATATGTATATATTGGAGTTATTGATTTCCCGCATTTGTTTAGCGGATGAGACCCTATTGCGCCGTCTATTAAGCGGATAATATTTTAAATCCATATACCGCGATAATTCCATACTGGAGCGGAATTGGTATTGTGCTAATGTTTGTGGATGCAGGAAAACAGGTTGGAGGGATCCAACTGGATTCCTCAACAGTATTTATTTGATTTCAGATATTTTGATATTTGATGGATTATCATATCGATATATGATGTCGTTGTAGTCGTGATTGACTATTTGGTATGTAGCATCATTGGACCAAATTTTGGAATTTTAAAATGATTTTTAAATTGATTTTTGAAAGAAAACGTTTATAAAATATTTTTGGAATTGATCCATTTTAAATAAATAAACGTATAATTTTTATGTTATAAAAATTATGATTTCTGAGAAATATAGTTAAAAGTTGATTTTTGAAAATAAGAGGTTAATGGTTTTATAAAATAGTTTAAAATTGGGAATTTGAATTTATTATAAAAAGTTGAAAATATAGGATTTATAAAATTTAATTATTCTATGAATAAAAATGGTGAAATTATAAAGGAATTTAAAGACGTTTTAAAGAATAATATAAATTGATTTATATTAAGAGATTTATAAATGGATATTTATAAATTGAAATATTGAAATTATAAAACGAGTTTTTATAAGTGTTAGAATGAACTGTGAATGAATTTCATAAATGAATGAAATTTATAGAATTATAAACGGTGAAGTTAGAAATAGAATTTTATAAACAGTAGGTTTATAAAATTTATAAAGTTATTTGAAGAATAGGTTTGGATAAATAGTTGAATCTTATAAGTTATAAGATTTATAATTATGAAGTTCAAAGGAACGATTTTTGCAAACGAATAAATTATAAGTATTTAACTTATAATATGAACTTTTAGTTTATAATTGAGTCATAAACTGGAATAGGTTAATAAAGGAATTATAAAAGGAAGTTGTTATAAAATAAATAGAAATGGAATTTATAAAAGTTGTTTTATAAATTCGCAAACGACTTATTTTGATAAGTAAATTGTTGAAACCTATTAATGGAGTTATATTCACGTTTTGACTGTGAATAATCCTTTAAAATAAAATGAATAAAAGGATGAAATTCGTTAACATAGTATATTCACGTTTTTGAATAGTGAATAATATGTTAAAGAAAATGTTTAGAATGTGATATTTTAAATTGAATTATACGATCTAACGATGTTTTAAATGTGTTGATATTTGAAACCATAGATTTCAACATCTATTGTTGAAATAGACGTTTTCGAGAAATAAAAGGAAATAGTGGACTATAACACTGTTGTTATAGTAAATGATTTCCGAAAGGAAATGTTTTGTATAGTATTGGGATTTATATATCTATTAATTTCAAATCCCTATACTAGTGATTTTGGGACGTCGTAACGATGTTTTACGTAACATTCGTTTTGACCCAAATAAATATGTCTAAAAGAATGATTTCCTTAAAGAATGAAATATATACTTAATCTCGATTTAAGTATATTGAATATTTTCCAAGTGTTGAAAATAAATAGATTTGTGAATTACTTATTTAATAAGTATGGAATTGTTTTCCGATATAAAGGGAATATTTTGAGAAATTATCTTTTTGAAGATAAATTGAAATGATAAATTGAAATCGTATATGCATGGATATTTTGGAATATAAATTCACTAAGGAATTTATAAAAGAAAGTGGAATTTGTTAAAAATAAATATTGATTTACTTTTTAGATATTGAATTATATATCTTGTAAAGATATTTTTGGAAATTAAATAATTTGGAAAATTATTTGGAATCTGGTGATGTTGTGCATATCCATTGATAGTTCAATAACCGACTATCAATATTTCCCTTTGAATGGGTATTTGATGTGATTTGTTTGAATTTGAATGCCACACTTATTTTTGAATAAGCGCTCACTATTCGGGTTAACCGGGAAAGGACCATGGGGTCGTATAACCCATTCCGAATATGTGATACGTCGTTATGATAGCATTGAAGATCGGTGTTGAAGACCCGGTATTTGCGAGAGCGATAGGATGACCTGTCGATTGATTCTGCACCGAGTAGCTACGGTATTGGGTTCTCCATATGTGATGGGAAATCCGATCAGGATTGTGGATATCCGGATTGCAAGGACTTCTTTGTAAGTGCCTTCGGTTCTGTTCGAGCCCGGAACAGACTTGCATGGATTGTATGTCTGACATTACAAATTGAGATATAAAGCAGATTTCTTTCAAATATATTTCTGTTGGTGGCGGAGAATTTATTCTTTTAGCTTAACACCCTTCTCTGAGACGTACGAGCTCAGAGGTTATGTAGTTGAAGGTTATCAGCAATATATTCCCAATTTGGTAATGTGACATGCTGAGTGTTGCTGTAAATGATCATTGTGTTGATTATTTGTGATAGGATCATTTGTTTGATCGTCTATCCTGGTGATCATTTCTATGATCATTTGTTGACCCAAAGCATGGCTTTTGTATAAAGTATGTTTTTGTGGACGTGACTTCATCGAGCCTCACACCTCGAGAATGGTCAAAACAGGAAAGATGCAGCAAGGTTATGAGGGGTAGCGCCCTTTAGGATGTGTGCATTTCCTTCTGGAAAAGGTGGTATCATGGTATGGAGCCCAGATACTTACTCATGTTGAAAACACTTTATGATTGTGTGAATTGATTGCGAGCGCTCGGTTGAAAGGTCCCAAAGGACCGGGGGATGGCATATTCGGTCAGTTGTTACTCAGTTAGGGGTAACCCGGCCTTGTGTTGGTAGAGATCCGGTTTGGTTCTCGGGGATGTCCATCCAGAGGCATTCTCATGTGGCAATGGGAAGTTCCTTGGCCTGATCATTCGTTGTAAATCCAAAGAAACAATACGAGACGTGTACGGTTTTAGTTGTAGAACCTGCCATCTAATATGGTAGCTATAGTAAGCATACTATAATGGTACCTATGCTGGCTAAGATTTATATTCTACTTTCGAAATATCTTCTACACTATGCACTAATAATAATATCAAAATTGATTTGATTTTAAATGCGTATCAAGCATCTTTGACTATCATAAGGAGAAATCTCCTCCAAATCTGCGTTTGCATTGTGTGTGTGGCAGGATGTCTTATGGTAGTCTCATTTTTTAAAGCATTGCGAATTGACTTTAAAAATATTCCTCTATTTTGATTTTAAAGACAAATAAACTGTTTTGAGTTCTCACACCAGTCACATGACTGACTCGGAGTTTATTGTTTTCCTTCCTAAACTCTGGGTGCCCACCAATTTCTACACGGGCAGTCAAGAGTTAGGTTTATCAGGATATTCAGGAGTTGCTGGAGGCAAGATGGATGGCATGACGTATTACTACTATATAGTATTTCTTTTCCGCTGTTTGATGTTGTTTGATGTTGTACACTCTGATGATATGATGTAATGAAATGTAATGTATGAAATGTAATAACTGATATAGTTCTTTGTTTAAAGATTATTCATTTATTATTATATGTTGTTCCGCTGCAAATTGTGAGATTCTGTTATTGTTGTGTTGTGTTCTGTTCCGTTCTATTTTCTGTTTTCTTTTCTCTATATTTTCTACCTTCTTATCTCTTCTTCTTTCTTTTTTCTTTTTCTTAAACATTGATAATTCGTATTTCTGTTCATCTTGAATTAATCAATGGAGATTAGTGTATATTCAAGGAGTACGGATTTGCAGGTCATCACAGGTGGTATCAGAGCATATGGTTAAGCGACAACCATGGTTCTGTTGGGTATTACTCATTAGAGATAGAGTCAGTGGTACTCTAGATTGAGTTTGAGAGTAATAATAGCTATGAGAGCGTATTTGTTAGTGAATATATAAAATTGTTTTATATTGTGATGTTTGGTTTGTTGAGTGGCATATGAACCTTCGTCGGCGCAGCCTCGAAACTGAATCGAAGAGGTTTCTAAACACTTGAATAGAACAATTCGACACAATATTGTTTGAAAATTGGGTAAATGAAATAATTTTACCTTGATTATATTTTTATATATAAAGGAATAATTTTTCAGAATTATTAAAGTGTATATAAGTTGATTGTTTAGATGTTTGAATAATCTAAATAAAAGAATTATTGTATAAACAAATGAATTATAAGAATTGAATTATAATTAAAGTGATTTACAATTGAGAAATAAACTTATATATATGAGAAGTGAAACCAAATGAATTTGAGTTATATAAATGAAATTCAACTTTTCTAATTGAATTGAATGAATGGATTGAATGTAAATCAATTGAATGTGAATTAAATTGATATGGGATAATGAATATAAGAGTTAATTCATTAAAATCTAATGTTATGGAAAGTTGAATAGTTGAATAAAAATCAATTAATTAAACCAATTGAAAGTGATGGTGTTAAGCCAATTGGAATGAATAGAAGCAAAGGAATTTGGTTGCAATTGATATACATTGGTTGTTATATGGTTGTTATTTGATTGATTGTGTATAATTCATTAAGAATTATGGAAATTGAAAGCTAAAGTAATTAAAATTCAATTGGAAGTTAAGTGAATCTTAAATAGAATTGAATTTGATTTGGAAGTGAACCAACTTGAATATGAATTAGTGAATATAAACTAATTGAAAATGAATGTTAGTAAGAACATCCACTGTTAATGAATCAAATGTGATTAAATTGAAAACCATTTCATTGAATATTAATGAGAATATGAATGAATATATATTGGTTATGAATGCTAGTTGGTTGATGTTTGAATATATTGCTTTTGTTTCAATTGCTATGTTGACATATATAGTTATTATGTTGCTATATGTTGTATATCGATACTATTGTCATATATGCATGATTCTCATGTTGTTTGTTGAGTGTTTAGTAGGTGCGGATCGCGTTTGCTTCGCATTTGGAGCTCGTTTTCGCACTATATTAGCCGTATATGCTCGCTAATAAAATATAAGGTACATATCTCGGATTACATACCGTACTTTTATACTTTTTTCCCTTCGGGATGCCTCATTACTTGATGAGATGTATATTTGTGATATATATACTGTCATTTTTTTTCGGATCGAGCCGCGCAAAGGAGACTATGGCGAATTTTTCCGGAAATTTAAGGCGTTAGAATTTTTTTTTTTTTTGAGAAAATTGGAAAATTTTGAAAACTTTAACTTTGATTTGAAATTGAAAGTTAAATGATAGTAGTTGTTTTTGAAAAGATAACTAGGTATGATTAGAAAACTTAGTAAAGTATTGTAAGAAGTTTAGCTATGAATTATGGGAAAGTTAATAAATTCTGTAACTCTTTTCTTACTTAATAATTTCGAGGACGAAATTCTTTTAAGGGGGGAAGATTGTAACGACCCAGGATTTTAATTAATTAAATTTGAATATTTAATTAATTTTAAATATAAAAAAAGTGAATTTATAAGTCAAATAAATTTTAATTCGAATAATTGGATTTAATTGGATAATTAAATCGATAATTTAATATGTTAAATTATGGAAATAATTGAAATTTGAGTTAAATATGATTGAAAATGATTTGTAAAATTTTATTTTATCATATTGGAGTTAGAATGATATTTTAGAACTTTTAAAATCGAATTAAAAGTTAATTTGTGAAAATTGAATATTTTAATATTTAATCGACTAGTGAAATTAGCCAAATTTTGAACAGTCTTAGAATTGAACGAAACCAGTTTCATTGGATCCGTAATAGTTAGTTATTACCGGATTTCAATTTTCGTGTCAATCGGAGTTATCGTTTGATCGTGGCAGCTCGAAACGCATCGAATTATTTTTAATTTTAATTTGACGAGTTAAAATAGCCATTTTTCAAAAAGTCTCGGATTTCGACGAAACTAGTTTCATCAGATCCGTAATGTGATATTATTGTAAGGTTTCAAATTTCGTGTCAATCGGATTTACCGTTTGTCCGGTACAAATTAAAACGTCTAGAAAATCGTTTAAATCGGTTTAATTTAAATTGAACGTTTATAGCCATAACTCGCACAGATGACCGAATTAGCTTCCGAAACCTGTTCCATTATGTCCGGAACGCGGGGTAAACCCTAGAAACGCTGGTTACGGCGCGTAAATCGGAGTTTAGAAAATCGGAATGAATAGTGTCGTTTTAATTCTCTATAAATAGACCAACCATTCACCATTTTGAGAAAAATAAAACCCTAACCCTAATAATTCACAGCCGCCACCATCATTTATCAAGGGCTGAAAACTTCCAAACTTCTCCTCTTAATATCTCGAAATCCATCAGCAATTAGAAAGACGCGTCAACATGAAAGTTGGAGAGGGGAGTGAGAGCTTTCAATCCATACGGTTGAGATCGTGTTTGGAGCTACGGATCTTCAACAATGGGGCCGCGTTCTCTTGGAAGTCGCGCACGGTTTCCATGCTTATATGGTGACCGAGCTTCATGAGGATGGAGCCGAACGTGGAGGAGGTGAAGGGCTTCCAGATGGCACTTGTTGATCGAATTATCGTTGAGAGATGGTGGCGCAAAATCTAACCCTAATTCCTAGAATGGGTTCGGCCATTGTCTGATGTTGAAGCGCGTGAATGTGAGTTGGGGGAGAAGCTAATGGACGGTCTTGATGCAAGCAACAGGGATCTAACGGCCAATATTAGCTTAGGTTTAAAATTAGTTAATTTATGTTGTAATTTTAATTATAAAATTCGAGTAAACTTGTATAATTCATAACTTTTTCATACGAGGTCGAAAACGCGCGAAACCAGTTGTGTTGGAATCGTATGGACGAGCACTACGCGATGGAATTGGATTGGAGTCGTTTGGATTTAGTGAAAATTTTGGGTAAAATTAAACGTCCGTTTAATTTTATTCGAAATAAATCGCTAAAACGGAATAAAATCAAGGTGAGAACTTCTCACTCAATCGAATCAGTTTCGATTTTATTTTAAATAGTTAGATTTAAAATATTTGAATGCATGTTTGAATGATGATTGTTATCTATTGATTGTTAAAATAGACATTATGCGCCGTTAGTAAGCGGATGTTATTTATTAAAAACATATACCGCGAATATTTCATAAACAATGAAATTGGTATTATATATAATAGCAATATATATATTGGCATATGTATATATTGGAGTTATTGATTTCCCGCATTTGTTTAGCGGATGAGACCCTATTGCGCCGTCTATTAAGCGGATAATATTTTAAATCCCATATACCGCGATAATTCCGTACTGGAGCGGAATTGGTATTGTGCTAATGTTTGTGGATGCAGGAAAACAGGTTGGAGGGATCCAACTGGATTCCTCAACAGTATTTATTTGATTTCAGATATTTTGATATTTGGTGGATTATCATATCGATATATGATGTCGTTGTAGTCGTGATTGACTATTTGGTATGTAGCATCATTGGACCAAATTTTGGAATTTTAAAATGATTTTTAAAGTGATTTTTGAAAGAAAACGTTTATAAAATATTTTTGGAATTGATCCATTTTAAATAAATAAACGTATAATTTTTATGTTATAAAAATTATGATTTCTGAGAAATATAGTTAAAAGTTGATTTTTGAAAATAAGAGGTTAATGGTTTTATAAAATAGTTTAAAATTGGGAATTTGAATTTATTATAAAAAGTTGAAAATATAGGATTTATAAAATTTAATTATTCTATGAATAAAAATGGTGAAATTATAAAGGAATTTAAAGACGTTTTAAAGAATAATATAAATTGATTTATATTAAGAGATTTATAAATGGATATTTATAAATTGAAATATTGAAATTATAAAACGAGTTTTTATAAGTGTTAGAATGAACTGTGAATGAATTTCATAAATGAATGAAATTTATAGAATTATAAACGGTGAAGTTAGAAATAGAATTTTATAAACAGTAGGTTTATAAAATTTATAAAGTTATTTGAAGAATAGGTTTGGATAAATAATTGAATCTTATAAGTTATAAGATTTATAATTATGAAGTTCAAAGGAACGATTTTTGCAAACGAATAAATTATAAGTATTTAACTTATAATATGAACTTTTAGTTTATAATTGAGTCATAAACTGGAATAGGTTAATAAAGGAATTTATAAAAGGAAGTTGTTATAAAATAAATAGAAATGGAATTTATAAACGTTGTTTTATAAATTCGCAAACGACTTATTTTGATAAGTAAATTGTTGAAACCTATTAATGGAATTATATTCACGTTTTGACTGTGAATAATCCTTTAAAATAAAATGAATAAAAGGATGAAAATCGTTAACGTAGTATATTCACGTTTTTGAATAGTGAATAATATGTTAAAGAAAATGTTTAGAATGTGATATTTTAAATTGAATTAAAACGATCTAACGTGTTTTAAATGTGTTGAGATTCGAAACCATAGATTTCAACATCTATTGTTGAAATAGACGTTTTCGAGAAATAAAAGGAAATAGTGGACTATAACACTGTTGTTATAGTAAATGATTTCCGAAAGGAAATGTTTTGTATAGTATTGGGATTTATATATCTATTTTAATTTCAAATCCCTATACTAGTGATTTTGGGACGTCGTAACGATGTTTTACGTAACATTCGTTTTGGCCCAAATAAATATGTCTAAAAGAATGATTTCCTTAAAGAATGAAATATATATTTAATCTCGATTTAAGTATATTGAATATTTTCCAAGTGTTGAAAATAAATAGATTTGTGAATTACTTATTTAATAAGTATGGAATTGTTTTTCGATATAAAGGGAATATTTTGAGAATTTATCTTTTTGAAGATAAACTGAAATGATAAATTGAAATCGTATATGCATGGATATTTTGGAATATAAATTCACTAAGGAATTTATAAAAGAAAGTGGAATTTGTTAAAAATAAATATTGATTTATTTTTGAGATATTGAATTATATATCTTGTAAAGATATTTTTGGAAATTAAATAATTTGGAAAATTATTTGGAATCTGGTGATGTTGTGCATATCCATTGATAGTTCAATAACCGACTATCAATATTTCCCTTTGAATGGGTATTTGATGTGATTTGTTTAAATTTGAATGCCACACTTATTTTTGAATAAGCGCTCACTATTCGGGTTAACCGGGAAAGGACCATGGGGTCGTATAACCCATTCCGAATATGTGATACGTCGTTATGATAGCATTGAAGATCGGTGTTGAAGACCCGGTATTTGCGAGAGCGATAGGATGACCTGTCGATTGACTCTGCACCGAGTAGCTACGGTATTGGGTTCTCCATATGTGATGGGAAATCCGATCAGGATTGTGGATATCCGAATTGCAAGGACTTCTTTGTAAGTGCCTTCGGTTCTGTTCGAGCCCGGAACAGACTTGCATGGATTGTATGTCTGACATTACAAATTGAGATATAAAGCAGATTTCTTTCAAATATATTTCTGTTGGTGGCGGAGAATTTATTCTTTTAGCTTAACACCCTTCTCTGAGACGTACGAGCTCAGAGGTTATGTAGTTGAAGGTTATCAGCGATATATTCCCAATTTGGTAATGTGACATGCTGAGTGTTGCTGTAAATGATCATTGTGTTGATTATTTGTGATAGGATCATTTGTTTGATCGTCTATCCTGGTGATCATTTCTATGATCATTTGTTGACCCAAAGCATGGCTTTTGTATAAAGTATGTTTATGTGGACGTGACTTCGTCGAGCCTCACACCTCGGGAATGGTCAAAACAGGAAAGACGCAGCAAGGTTATGAGGGGTAGCGCCCTTTAGGATGTGTGCATTTCCTTCTGGAAAAGGGTGGTATCATGGTATGTAGCCCAGATACTTACTCATGTTGAAAACACTTTATGATTGTGTGAATTGATTGCGAGCGCTCGGTTGAAAGGTCCCAAAGGACCGGGGGATGGCATATTCGGTCAGTTGTTACTCAGTTAGGGGTAACCCGGCCTTGTGTTGGTAGAGATCCGGTTTGGTTCTCGGGGATGTCCATCTAGAGGCATTCTCATGTGGCAATGGGAAGTTCCTTGGCCTGATCATTCGTTGGAAATCCAAAGAAACAATACGAGACGTGTACGGTTTTAGTTGTAGAACCTGCCATCTAATATGGTAGCTATAGTAAGCATACTATAATGGTACCTATGCTGGCTAAGATTTATATTCTACTTTCGAAATATCTTCTACACTATGCACTAATAATAATATCAAAATTGATTTGATTTTAAATGCGTATCAAGCATCTTTGACTATCATAAGGAGAAATCTCCTCCAAGTCTGCGTTTGCATTGTGTGTGTGGCAGGAGGTCTTATGGTAGTCTCATTTTTAAAAGCATTGCGAATTGACTTTAAAAATATTCCTCTATTTTGATTTTAAAGACAAATAAACTGTTTTGAGTTCTCACACCAGTCACATGACTGACTCGGAGTTTATTGTTTTCCTTCCTAAACTCTGGGTGCCCACCAATTTCTACACGGGCAGTCAAGAGTTAGGTTTATCAGGATATTCAGGAGTTGCTGGAGGCAAGATGGATGGCATGTCGTATTACTACTATATAGTATTTCTTTTCCGCTGTTTGATGTTGTTTGATGTTGTACACTCTGATGATATGATGTAATGAAATGTAATGTATGAAATGTAATAACTGATATAGTTCTTTGTTTAAAGATTATTCATTTATTATTATATGTTGTTCCGCTGCGAATTGTGAGATTCTGTTATTGTTGTGTTGTGTTCTGTTCCGTTCTATTTTCTGTTTTCTTTTCTCTATATTTTCTACCTTCTTATCTCTTCTTCTTTCTTTTTTTCTTTTTCTTAAACATTGATAATTAGTATTTCTGTTCATCTTGAGTCAATCAATGGAGATTAGTGTATATTCATGGAGTACGGATTTGCGGGTCATCACAAGTTATGCTAGAAAGAACAAGATATAAATTTAAAAAAAAAATTAAGAAGAATTTGAAGAAAATTTTGATGGGGAAAAGGTAAATAGTAAAATTCAAAACCGTGTCTAAATTCGAGTATCATAATTTCTTGATTCATCTATATCATCTGATTCGTCTTTGTAAACCTTGATTTTTAAAAATAAATTCAAGATTTTTAGTCTGATATCAAGTGAGAAATACGTGGATGAACGGAGTTGTATGTTTCGCCAAATTCTGGCCATCGGTGAAGTGTTGATTGTCGTGATCATGGCTGGAGCATGCTTAGTGGTCAGGGATCATCAGAAAATACTCGATGAATATATAATTCACCGAGGCGGCGGTACGATGAAGGTTTAGGGCTCATAGCTTGTTTTAGGTTGATGATGTTGACGAGGTGATTTCGTCGACGAGGGTGAACTGGAGTTTATCATAGGTGGGTGAAACAAAGCTCGGGGCTCTAGTGAGGCTATGGGTTCATCAGCGAGGCTTCTGATGATCGGAGTTAGGCGATGCAAGGCAATTTAGGTGACTGGTATTGTTCCAAGTGGTGTTCATGTTTCTCAATTTCGATTCGAAGGCGAAATCAAAGGATCTGGGTGGTCACTTGGGTCGAATGGGTCATCGTCGACATGTTGGTGGTGGCAGCGATGACCAGAGCGTCGACGTTCATCTATGCATGTACACGAGGGGCCAGTTGTGTCAGTTTTATCAATGGGTTGTTTGGATCTGAGAACAAGGTAGTTGTCTCGGGTTTGATCTCGAGGAAAAGGTGGCATTGGCCCGGGTTTTTGTTCGGGTAGTTTCGTGTATAAGTAACAGTTTTTAAGATTTAAACTAAAAACAAAGTTTTAAAGAAAAAATGTTGGGAAAGGCTCGGGATTTTCCTCGAGGAAAACATGCATTGGCTTGGGTTGATACCCGAAGCTGTATCGGGTCAGGTTAAAATGTTAACCGAATTTTAAAAATTTAAAATTAAACAGGGTCTTTCAAAGTTTAAATTAAATCAAGTTTTAAACTTTTTCTTGATTTATTCTTGTAGAATAATAATAATTTAAATTTAGTTTAGAAATTAATTAAAGATTTAAAGTTAAATATTTTTAAGATCAATTATTTTGGTTTTAAATAATTATATATTAGGTGATTTATCAATGTGATTTCTAATTGTTCTCAAATGGAACTTAATGATATAATTAAGGAGTTAATTTAAAAGATAGAATGTTTTTAAATTGTTATTTGACTTAAAGGTCTAAGTTAATGGGTTAATAACAAAATTATTTCAAAGGTTTATTAAATGATTAAAAGATAATTAAGTAATTAATTAAGTTAATGATTTATCTTTAAAGTCTTAGGTAATTAAAGATTGATAAATTTAATTAATATTAAAGGTTAATTAATTAATTAAAAGATAATTAGTTAATTAAAGGATTAATTACTTAATTACTTAAATAATTAATTAATGTGATTAATTAATTAATGTGATTAATTAAAGGTTTACTTACTTAATTACTTAAAGGATAATTACTCGGTTAAAGGATTTATTAATCAATGTAATTCATTAAAGATTAACTAATTAATGTAATTAATAAAAAATAATTGAGTAAATAAAAGGTTAATTACTCAATAATTAGAGGTTAATTAATTAGTAATTAAAGAGTAATTAATTAATGATTAAAGGTTAATTGATTAAACTAATTAAAGGATAATTAACGTAATTAACTATGGATAATTAATTAACTAAAGGATAATTAATTAAGAATTAATTAATTAAATGATAATTAATTAAGGGTCAATTTGTTAATGTAATTAACTTAAGGTTAATAAATCTATATAATTAATCAAGGGATAATTAATTAATTGAGGATGATTAATTAAGATGGATAATTAAGATTGATTAATAAATTTCATTAATTAAATGATTTATAATTAACTAAATGTTAATTAAGCAGGATTTAAAAGTGATTAAAGTTATTAATTTAATTTATCTAGAAATTAAATTGAATTAATTAGGGATTGAGTAATAAATTGTTCTTGCTTATGGATGATTGGATTTTATTGAATGCCTTGAATTGTTTGATATCTCTGATATGTGATGTTCTATGATGTGATTGTTTTGGATTGAGCTGTGATGAATGTAAATTATTTATCTATGATGAATTTACATATTTGTCTGTGAATAAAAGATAAGCGTTATAGGATATACCGCTTATCGATATTGTTGTGCTTGAATTGATGATGGTTGTAATATTTTATTGTTGTGTGGAAAACCTCTAGAAGACACAAACACACACAAATATGGATTTCATGGGAAATTGTTTAAGTCATGATTATTTTGAGTTTACTATTATTTTATTCATATGGTTTTAAAAGTTGAATTTTGAATCCAAAATGGTTTGGAAGTAAAATTGAGTTAAAAATATGGAAAAACTTTTGAAAGGAAGTTTTTGAACTTAAAATATGGCTTGTTAAAGTTTTGAAATTAAAGTAGTTTAATTTAAATTTAAAGTTGAATTCTACATATAAGTATGTTTATAATTTGAAAATTTGGAAACTATGGTTTAAAGGGATTATACAAGTTATATGGATTTTAAACCATTTTTTGAAGTATTTTAAATGAATTATTTTAGGAATTTAAATTATACTTGGAAAGGGAATAACTTGAGCAAATTTAATCGGATTTTCCCGAAACGAAAAATCTTTGTTTTCAAATGATAATAGCTTTCATATAAACAAAGAATTTCCAGTTTTCGTTGAAAGGATTTCAAGTTATGGGTGAATCAAATTGGAAATAGTTTTGAAATCTATGAATGAATATTTGTTAAAGATTTGGTAAATCTTGTTTCAAATTGAAGTGGATCTTAAAGATGGATCTTTTGTTTAAAAGATTAAATATGGAAATTTGTTTAAACCATTCAAAAGGAAAGGTTTTGAGGGATAAAAAGTTGTGACTTAATTAAGATCCCAATATATCCATATGCTTTTAAAAATAAGCGCTCATTATTCGGATTAGCCGGGAGAGGACTTTATGTCATAAAACCCATTCCGAATAAATGATACGACGAAATGGATAGCAATTGAAGACGGTGGTTAAAGACCCGGTATTTTCGAGAATGAAAGGATTACCCGTCGAATGTCTCTCTGTCGAATGTCTCTCTGTCGAATGTCTCTACAACGAGTTGCTCCAGTATATAGATCTCCATATGTGATGGGGAGTTCGGTCGGGATTGTGAACATCCGGATTTGCAAGGACTTCTTTGAAAGTGCCTTCGGTTCCGTTCGAACCTGGAACGGACTTGTATGGATGTATGTCTGACGTTATACTTTGAGATATAAAGCTGGTTTCTATCAAATACATTTATGTTTGGTGGCGGAGAATTATTCTCTAAGCTTAACACCCTTCTCTGAGACGTACGAGCTCAGAGGTTATGTAGTTGATGGTTACTAGTGATATATTCCCAATTTGGTAATGTGGCATGCTAAGTGCTGATCATTGGTTGATCGAAGCATGGCTTTTGTGAAAAGCGTAGCTTTGTAGGACGAGACTTCATCGAACCTCACACCTCGAAAATGGTCGAAACAGGAAGGATGCGGTAAGGTTACGGGGGTCGCGCCCCTTAGGGTATATGCATTTCCTTCTGGATAAAAAGTGATATCATGGTATGGAACCCAGATATTTAACTTATGTGGATTTGTCACGACCAAAAATTCATCGCTCAAAAGTCAACATCAAATACCTCACTTGTATTCAACTGCCGGAGATTCGAACGTCAAATTTCAGTTTGGATGGAGCTTATAACAACATCAGATGAATATACAACAGCGGAATATAATTGAATATCATGCATATAACGCAGATACAACAGTATAATATCCATTTCTACATCAGAGTACATAATACATGCACTACAACTCCAAATAAACATTATAATAATACAACAGCGGTCGTATATCCAAAAAGTCTTCAAATGAAAGAAGTGATAAGGAACTCCCAAAAGCTAAACACCTGAGATTTCCAAAAGCTCCTAACATATCTCCAAAGTGAAAGCTCCAAAATACTGCTTACTCCAGAATACAGAAAACCTGCTACTAGGCTGCCCGAGTAAAAATTATGGACACCCAAAGTTTAGGAAAGAAACAATAAACTCCAGGTCAGTCATGGGACTGGTATGAGTAAACAAAAACAGTTGCTTATAAAGAAACTAGGTTTATAAAAAAAATTCGGTATGCTTTTAAAAATGAAACTATCATAAGACCTCCCGCCACACACACAATGCAGACGCAGAATTGGAGGAGAATTCTTCTTATGATAGTCAAATATGCTTGGTATGGGGAAAATTTCTTTAATATTATTACTAGTGCATAATGTAGAAAACATTTCCAAAGTATAATATAAATCTTAGCCAACATACGACCATTATCGTATGCCCACTATAGTTACCATCTAAACAGTGGTGACCACCATAAGTAAATGACAGGTTCTACAAATAAAACTGTACAGGGTTTCATATTGAAAATTGGATTTCCAACAATGGTCAGGCTAAGTAACTTCCTGGGCCACATGGGTACGCCTCTAGAGGGATGACCCGAGAACCTAACCGGATCTCTGCCAACACAAGGCCGGGTTACCCATAACTGGGTAACTACTGACACGAGTATGCCATCCCCCGGTTGTAACCAACCTTTATCCGGGGCCCCAGCAACAAATCACAAAGTAATATATATATATATATATATATATATATATATATATATATATATATATGCGATATCCACATAAGTTAAGTATCTGGGCTCCATACCATGATACCACTTCTATCCAGAAAGGAATGCACATACCCTAAGGGACGCTACCCCCAATAAATTTGCTGCATCTTTCCTGTTTCGACCATTCCGGGGTGTGAGGTTCGACGAATTCTCATCCACAAAGCTACGCTTTTTACAAAAGCCACGCTTTGATCAACAAATGATCAACAACACTCAGCATGCCACATTACCAAGTTGGGAATATATTACTGATAACCTCCAACTACATAACCTCTGAGCTCGTACGTCTCAGAGAAGGGTGTTAAGCTAAGAGAATAAATTCTCCGCCACCAACAGAAATGTATTTGAAAGAAATCTGCTTTATATCTCAATTATAATGTCAGACATACAGTCCATACAAGTCTATTCTGGGTTCGAGCAAAACCTAAGGCACTTCCAAAGAAGTCCTTGCAATTCGGGCGTCCACAATCCCGATCAAATTCCCCATTACATATGGAATCTCTATACCATAGCTACTCGGTGCAGAGACAATCGATAGGTCATCCTATCGTTCTCGCAAATACCCGGTCTTCATCACCGGTCTTCAAATGCTATCTATAACGTCGAATCACATATTCGAAATGGGTTATACGACACAAAGGTCCTCTCCCGGTTAATTCGAATAGTGAGTGTCAATATTAAAACACGTGGATGTCATTCACAAAGATTCACTCATTCGATGTGGGTTTCGGGTAATCAACTGAAATCCGACTCCCTATCGCATCGAAGTTTTAAATGCCGTTTTACGGGTAAACAGGGTTTTCACATCAATACAGAACAAATCACAATTACAGTGCAGTACATGGCAATCTGCATCACACGGTATCACAAACAGAATAGAAATATCAATATCGTGCATAGCCATAGTTAATTATTTTCCAATGTGGTCTAAATAAATTTACCACACAATTATTTGTAGTGATGTTTAAATCAATGATTAAAATTTGGATAAATAAATTAAATCTTAATTAACTCGATTTATGGTTTCAAAATTAGTTATTTTAATTAACCGCTAAATTTGATTTGTCGACTTTAATTTATCTGAATAACAAATTTTTAATTTACAAATTAATTTGACCACTTAGTTGTTTATCAATCAATTTTAATTTCAAATTGTTTATCATTCTTAATTTCTTTTCAAAATCATTAATTAATAAAAGTAATTATTTACCTTAATAATCGTTTTAAATCTTCTTTATATCTTAAAAATCAATTTATTGTTGCATTTAAAAGTTCTAATGTAAATTAATTCCAATTCTTATTTTAGATTTAATTATTTAAATAAAGGGTTAATTAAATTTTAAAACATTTTTAGATGGTTTAAACTCGTAGTAATTTTTTTTCACTTAACATAAATTTACATTGGTTAACTTGTAAATATAGAAATTTACTTGGTCGGGCCTACCATTATGAAGCAACCCGAGTAAACAATGCTTTCCGCTCGAGCCAAACCCGGGTCCTCCTCGTCCCTTCCCCGAGCGTCTTCCCTTTCTCCCCTCGCCCCAGTTTCTTCTTCTTCTCCCTTTCTCTCTTTTTTTTTCTTTCAGTCTAAATATTTAAACTAAGATAGCCTAGTATACTCGCGTACGCGAGTTTCGTCCCAAAGCAAACGTGTTTTTTTTCTCGAGTATCAACTCGAGTTCCAAATCATGCTTACTCACTGATACCCAAAAACACGTTGTGCACGTGCACGACGTGGCGCCGCGACTCCGGTGATCGCCACGATCATCGGCAAGTCGAAAAATTCCCTCAAACACGAAATCCATCTTTATTTTGACCCAGAAAATTCGAAAACGAATTTTTGCCTCTTCGTCGATACTGCAACCCAACATCACCACGCAAAAACCCCTTCGCCAACGCTCCTCAGTCCCCCGGAATTTCCATAAGTTCGGCCACACCTCGTCAACACCTCATTCCACCATTTCCCAGAACCGCGTAGCAATCGATCACGTATTGGAGACGAACACGCCTCTCCACAGACATGTCCAAAAACTCCAACTAAAATCCTAATTCGAACTCGTACCCCAAATCTATGCAATAGAAAAATTCTTTGAAAATTTTCATGAAATCACTGGTGTTCAAGCTTGCTTCGAACCAAATTTTAGCATTTTTAATTGAATCGATTGTTAGAAATTTGTAAAAGTTCAATTTTAATTCAAAAACAGACAACTCTTAAAATAACCAACTAAAAATCTTCATTTTTGTTTTAAAAATCATGGATTTCAGTATAGATTCAATATATGTCCTTGAATTAATATTTTACAACAACTAATTATATTCAAATTATCACTTGAAACCTGTAAAAAAATTACAGTGATGTGCTTGATAAAGAGGACTTAAATCAACCTTTAAAATCTTATTTTTAAGTTTAACCACTTGTTTTGTTGAGAATCAAGGCTTAGAATCGATTTAAATTAGAATAGTTTGAGTGTTTGAAACCAAAATGCAATCTGTATCAAATTTCAGAGAAACACAGAGCAACAAAATCATATGCATACTGAAGCATATACAAAATAGTTTATAAATGAAGTTTGAACTGTTTTTTAAAAAAAACTCAAAACTTTTTAAAGAATATGTTTACTCACAGAAATATGGATGAACATAGAGCACTTTTATTTGTTTAGAAAATCTACAGTTTGATCTTTTCCTCCTTTTCTTTCTTCAGTAAATTGTTTCCAAATTTGAGTATAAAGTGATGTTTGCTTTTCTTTTTAATTTCTGTTCTTTGCTAAGATTTGTTGAACGAACTAAAGGTTTATGGATGTATACATATATATAAAGATTGTGTACAGGGGATACTGAAGCAAGGCAAGTACAGTATTTCTTTTGCTCAACCCATGCTTTAATTTGGCTGATGTGATCTTGTTCATAGGCTGAGTAAATAGCATTTAATGAAAGCATTAAATGTAGCATTACTGACCATACTTCCTTGATACTTACAGCAATCTGTTGATTTGCTTTTTATAAGGTTACTGGGTCTTGTTTTATTTTACAGTTTTTTTCTCTTGTTTATATTTTCTACACACTTATTTTTTTGAATGTATGTCTTTTCTTTTGTTACTTTGTTTCTTGTTTACAAATTCACATGCACTTATGTGTATGTCATATGTCATTTTATAATTATGTGATTTTATTACAAACATATTCTTGAAATTTCTTTTCTATTTGAAGTTTTAACTATATAATTTTTATCATAACTTACATCCCAAATTTTTAGTTCTATTCAAAGGTTTTAACAAAAAACATTAAATTTGTACATATTTTATTTTATTGTTTAAAACAATTTTCTTGCTTGTTATATGTTTATTCCTTTATTTATTATTATTATTATTATTTATTTAAACTTAGCTATCAAATATCTATTAAATTCCATACATCTTTATAATATAAATATTAACAAATTTTTATTTTTCTTGAAATTTCACAAATTAAATTTAAAAGTTCAAATAATTTACCGAATTTTAAATTCAAAATTTTGGGATGTTACAGATTTGTTGGAATTTGTTGGTGATAGAGGTACCTCGGATAAAGGTCGGTGACGACCAAGGGATGACACACTCGTGACAGTTAATTACCTAGTTACAGAGGTAACCCGGCTTTGTGTTGGCAGAGATCCGGTTAGGTTCTCGAGGCGTCCCTCCAAAGGCGTGCCCATTCGGAAAGGAAGTTCCTTAGCCATGACCATTTGTTGGAAATCCAATCACTTAATACGAGCCCTGTACGGTTTTAGTTGTATAACCTGCCATTTAACATGGTAGCTATAGTAGGCATACTATAATGGTACGTACGCTAGCTAAGATTAATATTATACTTGCAAATGTTTTCCACACTATGCATTAATAATAATATCAAAAGGATTTTCACATATCAAGAATGTTTGACTATCATAAGGAGAAATCTCCCCCAAGTGTGCGATTGCATTGTGTGTGTGGCTGGAGGCCTTATGGCAGTTTCATTTTCCAAAAAGCATAGCGGATTTCTTTTTATTTCTTTTTGTTCAAATAAACTGTTTTCGTTTGCTCACACCAGTCGCATGACTGACCTGGAGTTTATTGTTCCCTTTCTAAACTCTGGATGCCCATAATTTTCCATGCGGGCAGCCTAGAGTCAGGTTATCACTAGATGTAGATTTTGGCAGTTCTTGAAGTCTTTGATTTGGTATCGAATTTGCTATATTCCAATATGATTGTGATTTGAGCTTTAGTTTGGAGCTTTTGGTTTTGGATATAAAAGACTTTGGGAGTCCTTAGAGATTTGGCAATGGAGATGCAGTTTTATGGAGTTCTCTTTCTCTTGAAGGCTTTGTTGAAGATATCTTTTCCGCTGTTATTCTTTTCCGCTGTTGTATATATCTCTGATAATGTTGCTCACTTCTTGTTGTATCATGTTGTATCAATGTTGTATATCAATAAAATTATCATTCTTTGTTTCTGTTGTGTTGTTTTTACCTAATATGTTATAAGCTCCGGTGAACCAGACTCAACGCTTGAATCTCCTGCACTCGAATACGGGTGATGTATTTGGATGCCGATTTTCGAAGGTCGAGTAAGGGTCATTAAATTTTCTACCTAATTGCTCCACCGTTAAGCATAAAGACATAACTGGAAAATGAGTTACTAATATCTATATCACTTTGAAAGCTCAAATCTATATACCCCTTTATAAGGAGGTCTCCCATCTCGTATATTAGACTGGTACAGGCTTACGCATCCTAATACATATGCCACATCTAGTCTAGTAAATAGTATAACATAAATTATGGATCCTAAAGCTGAAGCTTAAGGGATCCTTTTCATATATTTTTTCCTCATAGGTATGAGTAGCATTCTTCTTAGAAAAGATGATTCCAACCTGTCTTGGAATGTTTCCACGCTTGGAATTCTCTATATCGAACCATTTTAGCATAGTGTTATCCTGCTTTTTGGCAAAGCCGCGATACCAAAAGATCGATCGAAAACAGAGAACAGTTCGTCTCAGAGATTGGTCATACTTCGTTTCGCTATGGATATCACTGAATTTTGTCTGAGTCCAGATTGAGCTACAATTGATAGGACATGACAAGAAAGATCATAGGAGTCAACACCTCAAATTTCAAGTCAATCCGAGTTCATACGCTCAAGTTATGATCGATTCAACTTGGAGGGAAAAACACTGGTTTCGAATCCATCCTTGTAGGCGTCTTCGAATCCATCATCGAACACCGTTCGAACCGATCACCTTCGTATCGATTAGCTTCGAATCCATCGGAGTGCCTCGGTTCGACTCCATCAACTTCGAATCCATCGAGTTCGTATCGATGGACCTCGTATCCATCAGCCAGTGTTAACTTCGCATCCATGGAGTAGTTACAAAGCTCGTATCCATCATAGAAACGCAAGTCGTATCCAGCAAGCATCGGTCGTTCGAATCCATCCATGAAGCCTCGTTCGAACCCATCATTGGAGCCCTGTTCGAATCCATATGAGAAGCTTCGTTCGAATCCACTGGGTCAACTAGCCATGGTGACATGTCTTTCATCGGTTCGAATGCGCCGAGATATATGGAGTCGAAGTAGTCAACTCGAAGTGAAACCCAGATCGAGGCGAAGTATGCGCTCCACGTCAACACGAAGACGCGTGCCACCATCGATTCGAAACCATCAATTCGAAAGGATGGTTTCGAACCAAACAACCACGCAATGAACGTCATCTCGAACCCATCATATCTATCAATCTACCGATCCAAATTCCATGAAATTTTCACATAAGCTTGCATACATGTTGAAGAATGTCCATACCAAATTTCACCTCGATTGGATGAATTCATGATCGATTCGAATGGAGTTCGAATCGATGCCAAAGTGGGCCCAAATTTCCTGAGACCGGGCGCGTGGGCCCCCTCACGTGCCAGAAGTAGTCTCCCGAGTTTTCAGCGAAATATCAGCATCCTACGCCTATAAATAGAGCCCCAGGGCCAACAGAAAAAGGATTCTTTCGACTCTGAAGCGCCCAGACTCTGCCGGACCGAGATCTCCATCATTCTACATCATAACTTTGTTGTTGATTTCAAATTTCCAGTTGTAATTTGCTGTTGATTGCTGTAGCAACTTGTAATCATTGAAAGAGAATCAATAAAACATCAAAAAACTTCACAGTGGACGTAAGGCAACACGCCGAACCACTATAAATCGCTTGTCTACGCATTTACTTTACTGTTGATTGGAGTTTTTGTTAGATAATATTCGTTTTGAATCTATATTCTTCATTATTGTCTCTTCAACGACTCCCGAAGAGTGTTGTGACCAATTTTGGTGCAAACACTTTGGTGCTTTCACTGAGAAAACCCAAATTTTCTCCTACTCTTTGGATCTGTCATCGATACCGGATTGAATATATCTAAGAGAGAGATCCAGATCATCAAATCCAAGTTCCTTCCCATCTATTCAGATTTTCACAAAGTATAGGAAAGGAATTCAACTTTCAAGATGGTTAGTACGAGAACTACCTCTAACGCCATCAATCAAGAAGGACAGGATAGACAGGATCCTGCTCCACTACCTCCATCTAATCAAGATGCTACTGGACACTCGGAACTGTAGGGTCCGGTTACCCGACAAGAGTTACAGTTGCTACTCCAAGAGCTGACTCAGAGTCGGCAACAACTAGCAGAACAGCTACGTGCTAATGCCGAGCTGATCAATAAGATGGATCGCCAGAAGCGAAAGAGATCCAAGAGAAACCACGCGTCTCACTCCTCCAGTGAGAGTACTTCATCTTCTGATTAGCACAATCAATCTCCACGACCCCGACTAGATGGGAGTCGCATGCCAGCTGCTGGAGATCAACACACACTGACCGTTGGACAACTGAGAGTTGGTCCATCGACCAGTTTCCAAACCGGGCCCTCCTCCCAAGGAGGTGCCATCCCTCACCACACTACATAATACCACACTACTAACGTTGCGGCTGAACCAGGGGTCGACGTCCAAGATCAGTCGGACCTGGACTGTCGTCATAGTGGACGTACTCCTGAACCATACGTCCCAGAGGACTATGAGCCAAGAAGGCAAGACTTGGACCGTCGACGACATCCGGTTCAAACCCAAAGTATGGAACGTAATCATACTCCGGCGCAAATGCCGGATCTTTCAACTATGGTACGTCAGATGATCTGTGAGAGCCAAGGATGCACAAACGACGATTGGGGAGTTTCCCGTAGTCACACTCTTTTTACAGACGATATCCTTACTGCTGAACCTCCACGGCGATTCAGAATGCCAGCTCTACCCATGTACGAAGGAAACTCCGACCCCAATCAACACATTCTGAAATATGAATGGTCAATGACCGCTGCCAGAGCTGACGATGCAGTGAAATGTCGTAGTTTCCCCATATCCTTGGGGGCATCGCTACCATGTGGTTCACTCGACTGCCACCTCGATCCATCTCTTCATTCGACCAGTTGGCCACAAAATTCGTTGAGCAATTCCACATGCACGTCGCAAGGCCCAAAATGTCAACACTCTGTCTAGCGTCACTCAAGCTCCTGGGGAAACGCTCAGATGCTATTTAGAGAGATTCCATACTGCATGCGTGGAGATTAGTAATCCAAACGATAACTCCATCCTTATGGCGTTGACTAAGGGGATCGACCCCGATTCTGAATTTGGCAACTGGCTAGCTGGAAAACCACCTGCATCATTGGATCATTTCCACGCCAAGGCGGCTCAATTCCTGAGACGGGAAGATGCGAAACAGTCTAGGAAGCAAACTGATGTAGGACCAAGACGGAAGGGATCCAAAGCAATGTTGCAATCAAACAGTCCGGCGAGAGCTCCAGAAAAGTTCAGTTGAACGTTAAAAACAAAAAAGCTCGGCGAAGAGAGAGCTTGAATCAAACCAGAAAACGAGATCAAAATACCGGCCCGCAGCGCAAGAATCCAATGTTTGACAGTTACACCCCTGTGAATACATCTCTAGAGGACTTGTACTTATAAACCTGTGATACAATTCGGTACCAAAAACCTGCACGAAGGCTGTCGTCAGAGAGACAAATCCAGACGGGAAAGTTTTGCAGGTTCCATGAAAGCTACGGGCACAATACGAACGAGTGTCGTCACTTACAGGATCTCGTTGAAAAACTGATCAGAGAAAGGAAGCTGGAACAGTTTGTGCGGACACCGCAGCTCAGAGAAGCGGGCCCATCAAATCAGAACAATGAACCCAATTGACCGAGACAGGAGGACTCGACTTGTCCCCACGGAAGATTGGTGATCAACGCCATCAGTGGCGGACTAACTTTCTCAGGAGCCTGGAACGACGAAGATCTTCGTCACTGTCACACATGACAGGCTCACTCAATCTATGAATACTTTGCAGTTTCTTTTACATTCTGAAATTTGAATTCGTAATAAGGCACTGACTTTGCCATATTTTCTTATTTCAGCAATAAAGTACTATCTCTTCAAGCTAAAACTGTGATTCACCGAATGCAACGTTCAACAATCACGACACATGAAGAGCTAGGTTCCATCAAATAATGGAATTTATTCAAATAGCGAGTGACTGTGATACGGCCGGCCACTCACTAAGTGAAACCCCAGCTCGGGGGCAAGCCTACACATCAAAGGCTGAACTGGACCAACACACGACAGTCCATTCAATAACTCGTTCCCGGAGCGTGAACGGACTCCAACTTCTCAGAGCGTGAATTGGAGTATAAACATTCAATAACTCGTTCCCAGAGCGTGGACGGACTCCAACTTCCCAGAGTGTGAATTGGAGTATAAACATTCAATAACTCGTTCCCAGAGCGTGAACGGACTACAACTTCCCAGAGTGTGAATTGGAGTATAAACATTCAATAACTCGTTCCAAGAGCGTGAACGGACTCCAACTTCCCAGAGCGTGAATTGGAGTATAAACATTCAATAACTTGTTCCCAGAGCATGAACGGACTCCAACTTCCCAGAGCGTGAATTGGAGTATAAACATTCAATAACTCGTTCCCAGAGCGTGAACGGACTCCAACTTCCCAGAGCGTGAATTGGAGTATAAACATTCAACAAATCGTTCCCAGAGCGCGAACGAACTCCAACTTCCCAGAGCGTGAATTGGAGTATAAACATTCAACAACTCGTTCCCAGAGCGCGAACGGACTCCAACTTCTCAGAGCGTGAATTTGGAATATAAATATGGATTACAGGTTCCCGGAGCGTGAACCGAAGCATCCGTGCCAACTCCAACTTCTCAGAGCATGAATGGAGCATAAACATAGATTACGAGTTCCCCGAGTGCGAACCAAAGCACACATGCTACCTCCGAATTCCCAGAGTGCGAATTGAAGCACAAATACAAACTCCAAGTTCCCGGACCGTGAAGCGGAGTATAAACATCAATTCTAGGTTCCTGGAACACGAACCGTGTTACAGATATCGATAACTCTCAAATTCCCGAAATGTGAACTGGATTATCGATCTCAAATTATCCTAAGTCCCCAGAATGTGGACATGTGCTAAAGATTTGCAGTAAATGCGATCAACCACCAAAATACAAATGTTGTTCCCCGAGACTGGGGGCAAAAAAGCTAAGTGTTAGTCACTAGCCAAAGTGATACAATATCTGAAGTTCAACTTGTTCATCGGTAACAACATATGACCAAGATTTTCAAACTTAGCAAATAAAACGAACTCTAGTTGACGGTAAAAAACGTCACGAGTACACTGGACTAAAAGCTAAACACTGCAAATACTTAAGCGCAAATGAAATGAGAATTGAAACAGAAATTAAATTTTATTTCAACTAACTAGAGACAAGGACTTACATGCAAATAAGTTCTTCCACAAAAAAAAGAATCCCTACTAGCAGGGGCCGAACCTGCATCTATACACGGCCTACTAACAAAAAATGAAAACAAGTTCCTATCTACCACAACATCTGCTTGAGAGGCCGATCTATTTCTTCTTTTTCGACCTTCTTATCAGTGGTTCGTCGTCGGAATCACTAGGAACAGAAATCCTTCGTTTGGAGGGTCTCCTCTCCGGTGGCCGCTCTTCGGCCGGGGGTATAATGTCCACGTTCTCCTCAGAACTTGAACTTAAATGAAGGCTCCCCGCCGGAGGAGTTGAAGGGACCGGACTTGCAACAGAAGACGGGGCGGATACCCGAGTACCAGCCACAGAGCCACTTGGCAATATCACATTTAGAGATGCTGGACTATGCATCGTAGTCCTAACTCCAGCACTGCCCTCACGCCCCGCAGCTTCTATTTCAGCATTGATCTCGGCCAAGATTTCCTCGTCTCGGGCTGATTGGGCCAGGCTGGGGGCAGCTGTGGTCTGCGTCACAAAACTAGAGGTTGGTGGAAGATCACTGATGATAAATGGCAAGTCTGTAAAAGGGTCACCCTGTTGGCCAAGCAACTCACTCACCATTTGTTCATCAAGAGATAAGGATCTCCCCTGCGCCATCTCAGTAGTCACTGCCATCGTCACGACAGTCGTTTCGGTGGTGACGGCCTTTTGCCTTTGAATAGACTCCTGAGCCGAGGATGCCGGAGTAGTTTTGATTACTGAACAAAGAAGAGAAGCAGTTATAAGCAATCACTTCAAAAAAACGCTTTAATAGAAACACACTTGAGATATGTTCGAAGTACCTTCCTCAGTTTGACTCGATGACAGTTGGACGGCCTCAGAGACATGCTCCCGAGTAGGAGATAACCGCGGCTGTTCTGGGTCATAAGCAGGAAAAGATTGTGAACCAACCACAGATACAGGCTCTAACGAAGGTGGAGCGGTGATTTCAATAACGGTAGCGTGATGCTCAACACCTGATCCCTCTCCAACCTCTAGAGATCGGCCACCAATCATCTCCTTCTCATGAGCAATAATAGCGTCATGGAGGATCTTCTTCTCATCATCTGTTAGCAACCGGTTTTCAAGTTCAAATCGATCGACCGATTCATCCGGATGCACTTCCTTTTCTTCCTCAACCAATCGACCCCAAGCGCTGCGGAGGTGTACCGGGTAATCTTGGAGCCAGGCCAAATTTCTGTGTCTCAACACATTGGCATTGTAAGTGATGAGCAAATCTTCAATATCGGCCTCCAGCCTGGCCTCCGCTTGTTGAACTTTCTCCTCAACCTCCGTCTCGACTGCCTGGACCTTGGCTACTGCCGCATCCCGTTCAGTCCGGAGAATCATGGCTTGTTCACACGCCTCCTGGGCTGCGTTGTTCGGATCATCCCTATCCTTAGCGATTTCGGCAAATTTGGACTTAAGCTCGTTTAACTCCTTCAGGGCTGCGTCCCTCTCGGTAGTGACCATGGTGTTTCGATGGCCCATATCCTCTATCGTGGCATAATGCTCACGTTTCATCCTATCCATCGTTGTTTGGGCTTCGTCGGCATTTTTGATAGCCTCCATTTCAGATTTTCGAGAAGATTCAGCTTCAGTGTTTAGCACCTCGATAATACGGCTCTTTTGGGCTAACTCAGCCTGCAACCTCTCGATGGTGGCCCCACGCTCAAAGGCTAATACCGATGCTTTGTCAGCCGCTTTCGCCCACGCCTTGTAGTGGGCATAAAAATCATGCACGTAGTCATGAACTAGCTGCTCGGCTTCCTCCGGGATCCTTTTTAAATGAGGAGGAAAGATGTAGTTGTCAAAGAAAATGTTCGGAAAGTCTTTCTTCACCTGAGCAAGCTTAACTGCTCCTTCCCCTGAAATTTCCATGGGGGGCTTTTCTGTAACGGCAGCAGTTATTGTTTCGCTCCTAGAATGGCGAGATTGATGCCTAGAAGGTTGAGAAGCCGACATGTAGTGTGAATATTCAAAGGGACGGGAGACATGAGCAGGAGGTTGTATGGGATCTCTGGAGGGAGGAGGAGTATGCAATCGGGATCTGCGCTTATAGCCTCTATCTGTATCATATCTTTCTTGACCAGAGTACCCAGAGCGCCCCTGGTCGTAATCTATGTCCCCCTCTTGTCTGCGCGACCCATGATATGAAGACTTGCGCGCGTGTCGAAGACTCCCTAATATTGAACCTCGCCCGGACATGGTATCTGCAGAGCAAAATAAAGTAGGATTAACCCTTCGATACAGATAGTTTATAGTCAATGGTTATGCAGTGTTGTGAAATATGTATGAATGTACAACCGCCTGACCAACCGGATGTGTCTACCACACCAGTGGGAAAAGACTCGCTCAAAACTTAAGTTTCTGAAAGTTCTTCCAATCCGGCATCATGCTGCAGGGACACATCGCCCGGAATTGGAATATCGGCGAGCCCTTCATAAATACTTTCAGTTCTCGGAGGAGACATCTCCGAAATTCTAACTCCGGGAGAGGATCGGGCCGTGACAACCGACTTCCATCTCCCCTTCTTAGGTGGCTTGACAACGGCTGCCTTGCCTTTTCTCTGCTCTGCGACATCCTGAGCTATGTCTGTAGGCTCCGACAACGGCTCGTCATCAGTATGAGTTCTTTCAGAATCAGCCTCCTCGGCAATAATGACTTTGGGCTTCTTGTGCCTGACTTGTTTTTTTGAGACGGTCTTTAATGCCCCGTCGAACTTTATGCTTTGCCCTCGTTCGATCAACCCGTAAGTTCGGAGATTCCTATCCGTCAAGAGCAACTCGATATCCCTATCTTCGCCCGGGACTTCTCGAAGTACTCGCACCATCTCCTTAAAGTGTTCGCCTTCAGGTCGCTGAATCGTCGCTGTAAAAAAGAGGAAAACATAAGTTTCACTTTGACTGCAATTGCCTTAATAATTATTGATAACTCAGCTACACTCACGTCTGAATAACCATCGCCGGGCAAACCTCGGAGGACATCTGACATAGAACCTTTCCGTCCTGTAATAACTCAACCTGGTCCAAGACCCAGTGACCACTTGGAAATTCCTCACTGCTTCCAGAAACGTGAAGGAAGGGTAATCACCTCGAGTTTTGAAATTAAATATATATCTGATCTCGGTCGGGATCGGTGGTCTAAGAAGGTACTCCATGAAGACGATGAATACACTATTCATGGAAGCATATCCGTTCGGGTGTAGTTGAGATGGAGCGATCCTCAAAAAAGACAACACTTCCCTTATATACTCGTTGAGCGGAGGAAGCGTCCCGGCCGCACACGCGTGGCGGTTAAATGCTGTATATCCCTCCGGTGGATTGTGTGGTCTATCATTCGGCCCCGGCAATAACACGTCGTCCAGTGACAGGCCGTGCCTTAAGCATATTCTCCCCAACATGTCTTCAGAAATATCGGATTGAACGGAATCCGACGGATTGGCAATGAAAGACGCATTGGGAAGTTCGTCCGGGGGCGGACCGATGATCTCAGGCTCAATATCCGGAACCTCTAGTCTTGAAGTAACCGTACTTTGAATCTCCTGCTGCTGCGAACTTGAAGATTCCATGACTAGCTAACTCATGAGAAACCATCGTTAGACGACAATGGACCCGTGCGTTCCCCAGTGTAAAGTGTATGAATGTATGTTGTACAGTGCCATGCATTACTTGAATAAATATCGCAAAGTTAAAGGAAATATGCAAACGACAAAGCTACGAAGTCCAGTTATAATGACCGTCATCGCTGACCGTCATCGCTGAACCGTTTATATGATGGAAATTGATTCGGATAGAAGTTGTTATGGTTCCATCAACGAGCTTCAAAAGGTAGTCAAGTATGCAGTTTAATTATCAAGTCCGAATATGCAAGGATGAAGCTCGTCAGAATTATGCTTAGAATGTCAAACTTTGGTATCCATCATATAGGGTACAACCGATCACAGGGGACTCATTCGAACCCATCCTAACATCACTTCGAAACGATGCAGAAAGGGCGCTTCGAATCGATAATCAGGTGTCAAGTTCGGATCGATCAATGAAGGATGACTTCGAATCGATCTTTGGTTGACTAATTCGTACCGATTAGGAAACCCTCAACTTAGCATCGATCACGTTTGAATCGATACCCTTCGCATCGATATAAAGTTGAGAACTTCGAACCGATAGCCGATGGATTCGAATCCATCGATTCGAATGGACCCATCAAGATAGTCAATCGGTGCGAACTGCGTCACCCCATAAGGTCATCCCAGGGACCGATGCGAAATCCAAGAAAAACGACGCCACCATCATCGCTTTGAACACAAGTCCACGAATCGATTCGAAGCTTCCCCAAACCAGATCTGGTTTTGCCAATCACCAGAGTGGATAATCGATGAAGAAGAGATACGTTCGAAATAACTTTGCCATTTGGATTCGAGGCCAATTACCTAATTTGAGTGATGTATTCGAGGAATTAAAGACTTGGATCTTGAATGGTTTGAATACGTAACACAGTGCCTTCTTCTCTGAAGCTTCGAGACGATGTAGAACACAGTAAACGCAAGGCAAGAGTGAAAAGTAAAAAGTGAAAAAGTGACAAACCCTCTGCTATTTATATGAAGCCTAGGAAGTGACCGGGCCGTTTCGCATCCCAGTTAACTCAACCGGTCACAACCGGTCAATTATCAGATCGATTCGAAGTCAACCTTCGAATCCATCGGCCTAAGGCCCTATCGATTCGAAGTTAACCTCACACTTCATCGATACGAAACACACAGCAGGGCGACGAGTTGCATCGATGCGAAACAAATAGTGGGCACATCGATTCGAAGCCCCTATGCACATCAACAAATTCTCAACTCCGTCCACAACCTACCGATACGAACGACGACTTCGTATCCATCATTTCCTAGCGATACGAACTACTATTTCGTCCCCATCCTTTCTCATCGGTACGAATGAGCGTTTCATCCTCGTCCAAGCCATCGGTTCAAATGTCAATTTCGTACCCATCATAGCATAAGCGTACTCCATCCATACGAATGTAGGTTTCGAATCCATCGATGCTCAAACACGTCGGTTCGAAGTATTACCTTCACGCAACCCAAGGTCGTTTCTTTCGACCTTCTATATCGGTTCAGGAGAGGATCAATGCAAAGGGACTTTTCAAAACAACCATCAAGCGTTGTCTCAACTCAAATTTCCAAATCGGTTCAGGAGAGAATCGATACGAAATTCAATAGCAAACCAAACTGACAACGACTCGTGGACGCACGACGTTAACAAGGGTCAAACTAACATATGTGCATATATGTCGAGCTAACATTCGATTTTAAACATTTACAGGGATCGAATACTCATCTTGTTACAAATGCAACAGCCAACGGCTAAGCGCTATTATACAGCAATCAATCATACCAGCACAAGGTTACAGCAATACAGAATACGAGTCTCAACGAAAAAGTGAGCAATGATTGTTCGGAGAGAAATTGCAGCCATTCAAAGCACGTCACGTTTCCACAAGATGTACTTTGGGGGGAAAAATGTTATCCCGCTTTTTGGCAAAGCCGCGATACCAAAAGATCGATCGAAAACAGAGAACAGTTCGTCTCATAGATTGGTCATACTTCGTTTCGCTATGGATATCACTGAATTTTGTCCGGTCCAGATTGAGATACAATTGATAGGACATGACAAGAAAGATCATAGGAGTCAACATCTCAAATTTCAAGTCAATCCGAGTTCATACGCTCAAGTTATGATCAATTCAACTTGGAGGGAAAAACACTGGTTTCGAATCCATCCTTGTAGGCGTCTTCGAATCCATCATCGAACATCGTTCGAACCGATCACCTTCGTATCGATTAGCTTCAAATCCATCGGAGTGCCTCGGTTCGACTCCATCAACTTCGAATCCATCGTGTTCGTATCGATGGACCTCGTATCCATCAGCCAGTGTTGACTTCGCATCCATGGAGTAGTTACAAAGCTCGTATCCATCAGAGAAACGCAAGTCGTATCCAGCAAGCATCGGTCGTTCGAACCCATCCATGAAGCCTCGTTCGAACCCATCATTGGAGCCCTATTCGAATCCATATGAGAAGCTTCGTTCGAATCCACTGGGTCAACTAGCCATGGTGACGTGTCTTTCATCGGTTCGAATGCGCCGAGATATATGGAGTCGAAGCAGTCAACTCGGAGCGAAACCCGGATCGAGGCGAAGTATGCGCTCCACGTCAACACGAAGACGCATGCCACCATCGATTCGAAACCATCGATTCGAAAGGATGGTTTCGAACCAAACAGCCACGCAATGAACGTCATCTCGAACCCATCATATCTATCAATCTACTGATCCAAATGCCATGAAATGTTCACAGAAGCTTGCATACATGTTGAAGAATGTCCACACCAAATTTCACCTCGATTGGATGAATTCATGATCGATTCGAATGGAGTTTGAATCGATGCCAAAGTGGGCCCAAATTTCCTGAGACCGGGCGCGTGGCCCCCCTCACGTGCCAGAAGTAGTCTCCCAAGTTTTCAGCGAAATATCAGCATCCTACGCCTATAAATAGAGCCCCAGGGCCAACAGAAAAAGGATTCTTTCGACTCTGAAGCGTCCAGACTCTGCCGGACCGAGATCTCCATCATTCTACATCATAACTTTGCTGTTGATTTCGAATTTCCAGTTGTAATTTGCTGTTGATTGTTGTAGCAACTTGTAATCATTGAAAGAGAATCAATAAAACATCAAAAAACTTCACAGTGGACGTAGGCAACATGCCGAACCACTATAAATCGCTTGTCTACGCATTTACTTTACTGTTGATTGGAGTTTTTGTTAGATAATATTCGTTTTGAATCTATATTCTTCATTATTGTCTCTTCAACGGCCCCCGAAGAGTGTTGTGACCAATTTTGGTGCAAACACATAGTGTCTATGTACAGGGATTGGAACAATCTCAATAGCCTCTTATCTATATATCTTTATACCAAGTATATAGGCTGCTTCATTCAAATCCTTTATGGAGAAATTTTTGGAAAGCCAAGCTTCCGCTGATTGCAAACGAAGTGTCATTGCCGATCAATAATTGATCATCGACATAGAGCATAAGGAATATGATAGCATTGCCCTATTTTTTGTCTATATATGCATGCTTCCTCCATGCTCTGATAAAAATCAAACTGCTTGATTGCCTTATCAAAACATTTGTTCCAACTCCTTGAAGCTTGTTTAAGTCCAAAAATGGACTTTAACAACTTGCAAGCCTTGCCCTTACTCCCGGTGATCACAAAACTCTCGAGCTGTGACATTTATAAAAGCTGTGTTTACATTTGTTTTTCGTATTTCACAGTCATAGAATACAATGATGGCTAGCTTAATTCGAATGGATTTAAGCATGGCTATAGGCGAAAAGGTCTCCAGCTTGAATTTGATGAAATCTTTTCGCAACTAGCCTTGCCTTATAAGTCTCCGCTTCCCTATCTGCATTTAGCTTTTTCTTAAAAGTCTACTTGCAGCTGATGTGCACGTAAATGTGCATATTTTTACCATCATATTTAATCTAATTAAATTAAATAAATGATCGTATTGGGTGTTTTAACACATTTAAACCAAAATTCAAATGATTATGTGAATTGTATTCAAATGATTAAAATTGTATATCTTTTACATATGAGGTCCATTTTGCGCAAAACAAGTTGATTTGGGTTCATACTGATGAGCACTTCATTTTAGAGCTAGTTTGGATGGATTTGGAGCTGCTAGGAATTTTGGGTAAATTAAACGCTCGTTTAATTTTATTCTGAATAAAGCGCTGCAACGACTACTGCAAGCAATGTGAGTCAAAACTCACTCTCTCTACCTCTCTTATATTTTTATATAAGTGAGAATAAGTTTATTTTGTGCTATTTGATGATTGTTTGGATGTTATGCTATAGTAGTTAGTAGTTGGATATATTCCTGCTTATTGGAGCAGATGGGACCCTATACGTTCCCGTGTATGAGCGGATGACCCTTTGTACACGCGTCTGCCTCGAAGCAGACATTGTACATATATTCTCATATGCATATTTGATGCAGATTACAGGTTGAAGGGATCCAACAGAATTCCTCACCACTGATGTTTATTTTATTTACAGATATATGTAGACGCTGTAACATGTGATATTTGATGTAAGGGGACAGTTTGGGGGAATCCAATAGGATTCCTCACTAAAGTTTGATTTTGTTATACACATATCATTATATATATATATATATATATCTGTGTGTGTATCATATGATGTTTGATGTGATGGATGCCATATTGTTTAATTGATTATTTACCCCCTCATTTTGTGCTTAAGCAGCATTGGCCATATTTTCAATATTTTGAAATGCTATTTCGAAGTATTTGTGCTTATAATTATTTGTGAATTATAAAAAGGAGTCTATATAAATTAAAATGGAATATATGGTTTTTATTTGTTTTAAATTTGCAGTTTTTATGTAGTATTTGTAAATTAGATTTTTAAGTAGATTTTATATAAAGGATGTATGAATGAACCTTGTTATAAATTAGGTAATTGAGATTTGTAAATATAGTTTTATAAAAATTTATGAAATCGAGATTAATAAAATTGGAATATATGAATATCTTGTGATTAGAATTGCACAGTTTTACTATAAGATGTTTCATAAAAATAATTGATAAGTGAGCAATTAGCTAAAACCTGATGTTAAATTTAGGTTAGATAATCAAATGCCTATTTATAAATATTTATCAAGGAATGATATTGTTTATTTATTATCGTTGATTGATTGGATATATTTGATATGAAACTTGAAGTAAAAAATACCATGTGAATTCATTTTCACGATTTGGCAATAAGGTATTTGATAATAATAAATTGCGTAAGGTTAAGAATGTAGTTATGGGCATGTTTTACATTCTCGATTTTGGACAATGAATAATCCTTTCAATTGAATTTTTTATAAAGGTTTTGCATTCATGATTTTTGACAGTGAATAATCCTTTAATATAAATGTGTAGTGGTAATATATTTAAATGGAGTATTTTCCAAGCGTTGAAAATAAAATGATTTATGAATATGCTTATTCCGTTGAGATAAGTATATAGAAATGTTCTCTAATTATGTAATATTTGTGAAGTTTGTGAGCATGTATCTTTTTATACATATTTTGGAGTATATATATTTGAAAAGCGATTTGGTTTATAAGAATTATAAAAGGGCCTAATAATTGCTTTAGTACTGGATTATGCCTATTGGCAAAGTTTCGGTTCCTTGACTTGATGTGGAAACTGATTAGTCGTGCACTTAGGACATGTCCAATTGTGTAGGCTTGATTATCATTTGTGTTGAGGATGTTTATTCGTGTAGTGCGGAGTATTACTCCAATCCATCGAGCTTCCTTCTTGGCCGAAGGATAGCAAGTTGAAAGTTGGAACCGTGATATGTCTACAAGACTTAGTTTCTGTATGAGGTGTAGAACCACTTTCCGATATTGGTGTGGAGAGACCAGGATCGGATTTATTCGAAAACCACTCCAGACTAATGCATGCATTCGAAAGTGCAGGTTATTGATGATGATTTATGAAGACTGAGGATCTTTATAGCGTGAGGACTGCTTATTGACATGCTCTGGGTCGCTCCCATTATAGAGTTATTTATAGCAGTGGTCTTCGCATTGTGGAGATTTTTTAGATTGCAAGGATAACTTGATACTAGTGGTAGTAGGAGAGTGCCTTCGGTTTCGTTCAATCCCATAATGAACTTGTATGGACGTTTGTCTGACATTGTATTCTAAATCACATTTAAGTGGTTTTTATAAACGTATATCAGTCGGTGGCGGAGAAGGCAACTTCTCTTAGCTTAACACCCTTTCCCGAGACATACGAGCTCAGGAAGTTATATTTTTCTGGATATTAGTCGTGTGATGTGGAATGACAATGTGGCATTCAAAGATGTGATATGTGAAAGGTAATCGTAGCCCTACGAGCCTCACACCCTGGTTATGATGGGATGCTATGTGGTCAGATGTATGCTCGCATTTCGGATAGTAGTGATTTGGGTTATCAGATGTTCTGAGCCCTAGGTATCTGATACATCTAGGCCTTATAGCGAGGATGCACGATGTCCGAGTCCTTCGATGTTATTCGTAGATTTTATCCCTTTTTTAGCCATGTGTGTTGTTGCATAGCGACATCTGAGTCCTGGACGTAAGCCGTGGATACCGACTGATCTTTCCACTAGTTTCTATCATATTGTAAACCCAATTCCAATATGTGCCTGCCCTTTTTTTGTATAGCCTTAAATGATTAGGCCCGAAATTTAATAATGGTAACAGTTTTGGAAGTTTGCTATTGTTTGTAAAATAGACCCTATTATAATATAGAATGATTTGGTATGAAAGTTTTGGTTATCGTAAGGTAAAAAATATCCATGTTTATGTGTAGGTGTGTCTTAGGAGATACCTTTGTTTTGAAAAGAATTTTTTTGGTAATTTAATAAATTCAGTTGAGTGTTTTTTCTCACGCTGGTTTACTAGACTAGTCTAGGCGTTCTCCCCTTCCAATGCTCGGGTCAGATCGAGTATATTTATAGGTTTAGATTTGGTGCTTTTGGAGCATCAACAGGAGAGTTGGAGATATTCATGTCGTATACACATATCTATTTATTTTCCACTGTATTATTGTTTATATTATCAGTAATTATAAGGACAGGTTATTATAACTACTCAGGCTGATGATTAGTAATTGATTGTTGAACTCAGATTGATGGATGTATTTATATGATATAACAGTTTCTCTTTTGTAAATATTATTCATCAATATTATATGTTATGCTGCTACGATGTGAGATTCTGTATTGTTCTGTTTGGTTTTCTCTTCTCTCTTTCTTCTCTTCTCTTCTTCTCTCTTCTTTGTTTCTCTTGACTTTCCATCATTCTGTGCTTTTTGGGTCGGACATGTGTGGTTTATTGTCGATTGAAAGGGTATGGATTTGTGAGTCGCCACAACTATTGGGTAGCTAAATTTCAGTTAGAAACGAGGCATTACCTCTGTATCTATCTGACAATTTCAAGGAGCAGTTGGAATCTCCTAAAGCTATCGAGGGATGAGATTGTTTTCTAAAAAAGGGCATGAGGTTGAAAAGATTTTGTCTTGAGAAGGAAGAGTTATCAAAATATATAATAGTGACATAAAAGGGAGTAGAGGATGGATAACAAAAAGAAAGGTAATGTATTAATTGTCTAGTGGAAAAAATAGGAGTAAAGAAGAAGATTTGGGCATCATGAATGATTAAAATCCTGCCACAAGATTCTTCATTGAGATTATGTGTCATCATCTTAAAAGGATTGATATATGCTACTCTGACAGATAGTGGGGAATCAAGTTTTGTTTCAAGAATTGCAAGAATTTTAAGGTTATGAACTCTAATAAGTTCCTTGCATTGGTCAAGCTTAATGTCACTATGAGCACCTCCGATACTCCATGCTCCCAGTTTGTGTATCACTGAGTAAACTTTGGATCGATGAGAAGTTTCCTTTTGCTACTCCTTGTGAAAGCAGTGTTGAATTCTTTGATCTTAGGAATTGTCGGAGCTAGGAGTGTTAGCTTTAGCATTTAAATCATTATCAACATATTTACCTCTTTTAATATTTATGGTCTTGTTGACATGAGAGGATAGAAAAGAAGGTTTGGGTGGAGAAGAAAAAATGGGGACTATAAATGGACATGAAGATAAAGAGGTGAAAATGAATGGAGGTGGGTCTTTCCAGGCTGGAGGAGGAGTGATGTGACCATAAGGTGGGTTGTCAGATGATTTTGAGGAGAAACAAGGTTATGGGACTAAGGAGAAATAGGTTTAGGAAATGAAGTAGTATTTGCATGCATGCATGCACTTATGTCAGTGGAAAGATCGAGCTTGATTGGGGAGCACTCCTTGTATGTGGGGAAGAATAACATTTAAGTAATGGTTGAAGATTTTCTCATGCACATGCACAGGTGGTGAATTGATGACATCGAGTATATTTTGTTTGGGATGAGCTAAATTTGAATTATTGGTGGTTGAGACATTATGAGTTGCATGGATGTATTAATATTAAGGTTATAATCAGGGACAATGTTACGAGGTTTAGGCGTAGTAGAAATAGGTTTAACCATGGGAGTAACCAAACCACTCATGGTATGCTCACTTGCTTTTTGTAAATCACAAGTAACTACATCAGTTTTCACTTCACTAACAACATTAATTGCTTTAACCGATTCAACAAAAATTGTTTCAACCATGAGCTGAAGCATACTAGCTAAATTATGATCACTATCTATTTGATCAACACATGCATTAGTGCCACACTCTCAACAAAAACATCATTCAAATATTCATTTGTTTCATTTATATCATCCAGTATTTCAAACTGATTAGTTGTGTGAATCAAAATCTCTTCATCATCCACTTTCTTATTAGCCTTATTACTACCTCCTTCTTTTCTCTCCCCAACTATCTCCCCATCTTCAATTTCCTCATTTATTCTTTTATCAACCACATATTCACTAATTTTAGTAGCACTGTAAACACCAGCAATATGAGTGTTAATTCTCTTCCTTTTAGACTTGCTAACCACTTGCCACTTTTGGTTCCTCCTACCAGTTTTTTTTTTGCTTTCTTTCCTTTTGAACATCTTGTTTTGTTGCCTGGTTAAGTCTTCTTTCACCTCCGCTTGCTTACTTAGATGAACTTCCTTATCACGGTTGTGCTTATCATGGCAAATACTTTGCAAATATAACATATATCAAGTTTCCATAAATACCCTACCTTAATGTTTTGAATTTCACCATCAACAAGTTGAACAGTAAAGATATCCACTAGTTCCTTCTCTGGTCTAACTTCTACCATACACTTAGCAAAGTCCAGTCTTTTCAGACTTTCAATTGATTCATCCATATAAAGCAATTTCCCTATTCCACTAGCTAGCAAGTTCACACCTAGAAAGACCAGGCAAAGATGGGTATATTGTAGAACTTAACTCATATAGGAACATATGAAATGCTACAAGAGAAATTCCCAACCGAGGGATCCAAATTTTAATATCAAATAACTTGTTATGCATAATGATTGGGTCACCTTGTAGAATCTTGCTTTTTCCTTCCTCACAGGACAGTAAGAATAAGAAAACAAAACCATCTATCTAAGCTTGATGGAACCCTAAAGTATCCATACTTTCTTAAGAGTTTGAACAACTATGGTGTAGGACAGTGGCTTGTCAAGGAAGAATCCGACCAAAATATCACTCCAGACCTTGGTTCCGCATCAACAACCTCAGGAGGAGGAACTAGGTTGTCACAAGAGAAATAGGCTTGAAGTCAACAAGGATGTACTTCCCCACATTTCATGGCTTGTTCTTAAAAAGGGAAGTACATTTATGTTGATCTGAGACTGTGGTAGGATTGGCAGAGGAGAGGGAGAAGATGAAGAAAAACGAGGAACGGAGGAGAACAAACGGGGAGAAGGATCGGATGGTGGAGGAGGAGAAAGGTCTCAATTATGATAATGAGGTGACCGAGGAGAGATAGAGAGATGGGCGCAAGAAAGGATGAGAGTAGCAGGGAGGTACAGGAGGAGTTGATGGCAGATATGGGGATAACAGTCATTAAAGAAGGAAAAAAGGACACATAACTATTTTATATGACTTCATTAATTCATTGGATAGCTTTACCAAGGCTTATTTATATATAAGAATAATTTTCATAAATTAATATTGTTATGTATGATATATTTGGTTGTTAGAAGATGATAATGTTCGTTTATTATCATTTATCGTTTGATTAATTGTGCTAAGATAGTTTATGAGCTTTCATTGTTTTGGTTGGATTAAATACGAACACCTCATAAATTAAGTTTCACTTTTTGACTACAAAGATGTTCGGTGGTAATGCTGAGTTAACATTTAATTTTAATAAAAGTTGTTTATTATAATCCAAATAAGATATAAATTTGTGAAATGAAATTTTATATGTATGATTTATAAATAGAGTCATAAACAAAAAGGTTTTAAGCTGAGAATTTGAGAATTTAAATCCCGGTGATAATAATCTGAAAGTATCTACCATATAAAAAAATCAATATCTTCTATCATTTACTAAAAGTAACCCAGAAATTTAGAACGTTTGAATTTATAAAATACGGTGGCTAACACTATAAGAAAGCGATCATTTGACTGTAAATAAATATGGAACTGGAATATGAATTGCTATCTTTGGTAATTTACTACTTGTTTTGAGTTAAAACTAACTCATTATTCATGTCATCATATATTTTCGGTTATCTAACAATAAAAACAAATGTTGGTGGTACCATTTTTATTTCCATATATTCTCGGATTCCAATGTTTACCACATAAATACCTTGTTCACCTTCACTTCTAAACCTTAAATTCCCCTTTGAAAACAAGTGTTTTCCATCGTTCCAACCTATGTGCAAAATCACTAACTCTTAAATTATCCTTTTTGTATCCTTTTTAGGTGATCAGTGGTCTATTATTTGCTTCGATTTCATAATTTGAGTTGATTCTTGCAAGCAAAAAAATATTGTTAATTTCATTTTGATGGGTTATTGCTATTGATTTCAAGCAAATATGTGGTTGGTTACACGTTTTCTTATGTTAAGTTTTGTTGGTTTTCACTCTATCAAATCATATAGTTGCAATTATGTATAATGAAAACTTTCATATTCAATTCATGGAAGCATGCATTGATAATGCAAAAAACATTATTTCCATTAAAAAATAAGTTAATTGATTATTTTTACTATGGCATCAGTTTGATTTTTCTTTTTTCTAGTGTTATACAGGAATACTAAACACTCTGCATCGGTTTAAGCCTAAAATTGACTTTTTTTAATAAAATGAAGTTATTATATGGTTACTGTTGACTTTTGTAATCTTATTTTTTATTTCATTAATGATTATTATACCTCTTAAATTCTAACATTTGATTGTTAATTACGGTGACACTATAAGAAAACATGGATTTAGTTGCATTTATTGGCAGCATTTGAAAGGCAAATACATTTATTAATACTATTAACCTAACACTACACTACAATAATTTTTGGCTCTTCCCGCTGATTAGAAAACATTGTTATGTTTTTTTATTTTTCAAGCGTCCCCCCATTTTCATTTTTCATCTTCCTTCAAAAAAATTCGTAAAGTCCAAAATTGTCATCAACGTCGCTTCATTTTTCACTATCATCGTTGTCGCGCTAATTTTTACCTTTCTACATAGTTTATCCACTCTTCCTTCTATCCGTCATCGTCTGATTGAGGGTCTACTCCTAAATCAGTATGGATTTTATACTTTATTTAGGGATTTATTTTCCATTTAGCCTTGTTTAGAAACTAGTTATTACAATTAGCCCCGTTTGTAAACTATTATCAAATTTAGCCCTGTTTTGGCCAGCTCAGCTCCGAGCTGGCCAAAACGTACTGGCGACTTTTCAAAAGTCGCTAGTATTTTTTTTGCCACGAAATAAAAAGGGCGACTTTTGAGAAGTCACCAACTGGAAACTTCCCAAAAGTTGCCGCTTTTGTTATTAAATAAGAAGGCGACTTTTGGAAAGTCGCCAGTGGGCAACTTCCCAGAAGTCGCCCATTCGGGGCTCTGCAACAAAACTAGAACCCCCATTTCTTCCTCTTCACTCTAAACCCGTCCTCTCCTTTTCTAAAAACCCTTCCTCTTCGAAATTTTTGCCCAAGCTCAGAAGTTTTTCGTTTAATATTCTTAAAAGTAGTAGATTTCGAAGAGCTACCTCAAGCCTAGCAAAACGTTGTTCGGTCGAATCCAATCATGGTATGCAGTAGAAACCCTAAGTTTTGAATTTAGTTTGCAAACTAATTTTTTTTTGCTTGATGTAGAATGGCTCCTAGTTATATTCCAACTATATGCTCTTTTGATGGTGAATTGGTTGTTGACGATTTAATGTGTGGGAAATATCTCGGTGGATCTTACAAACCGGCTAAAGTTCGAAAAGGGTCTACTTTTGAGCAGTTGAAAGAGTCGGTTTATAAAGCAACAAAGATAAAACAGGAAGAGTACGAGATTGAAATAGTTTGCAATTGGCCAACAGATTCTTGTTTCAAAGCAATCAAAATTGTTGACGACGATGATGTTGAATTAATGTTTGCTGCATCAATCAAATCTATTGAGTTGTTTGTTGGAAAAAAAAGGAGATCGGTTGCTGAAGAACCAACACCGGCACCCGTAACAAATTTTGGCGTTGAAGAATATTCTAGAATGGTGGGGAACATGAGTACTGGTCAAGGAATCCTATCATCTAGTTTTAGCAATCCGACTCAGCACATATCGCAATACGGGCAACAACAAAATGTATTATGATTTTCAGCCATTCATGAGTTTGTAGCCAAATGTCCAATTTACCTATCCACATTTAACGCATGACAGCTTTCCACGAATGAGTCAGAGGTATCGTTTAGCCGTGATTACGTAGAGTTATGTTTTATGGAATTTATATAATTCTTAAACCTAATTTGTATTCCCGTGCAGTTTTATTCCAAATCAGAATTCCACTCAAAGAAGTGGTAGAGCATCGAGTAGTCGTACAAATGAAAGAATGCTGCCAACTCGGCCCGAATTTTACCATTTAAGCCAAAAGTAAGTAAAATATTGCAACATGTTGCAAAATCGTTGGTATAAAGAAATAAAATAAAAATGGTGTATTAATTAACTGCAGCTGGGCAGCAAATAACACTACCACACAGTCATACGTTCAACCACCAAATGAACCAGCAGGTCAAACTATGTGCAATGATGATATGAATGTAGAAGATGAAGAAGATGTACAAGTTGTAGATGTTCCTGCGGTTGATAGTATGTCTGTTGTGTCAATACCAGAGGTTGATACAACCTGGGTGGAAAATATGCAAGTAAACAATGATCCACTAGAGTATGATTTTGGCGGTGCAGAAGCAGATTGTGTGGACAATGATGAACCGGAAATGGAGATACCGCTGGATGATGATTTGTGCAGTGCACAAAGTATGGCTAAGTCGATTGTAACAAATGTAAACTTCAACAGCGAATTATTTCTATCCTGCAGCGTACAGATTGGTTTCAAAGTTGGCCTGGTGTTTGAGAGTAAAGCTAAATTTCTGCAACAGCTATCAGAATGGCCAATCTTACATGTGGTGTCCTTTAAGCCAACAAGGTCGAACAAAGCAAAATATATCGCCATTTGCAACGTCGACGACAGTTGTCCTTGGAGAATACATGCTATTGACTCAAAAAAGACACAGGTTGGATGGTGGGTTATAAAAAAATATCCTAGTGATTATACATGTGTTAACCCTACAGTGAACTCAAATCATAGGCAAGCCACATCATCCTTTATGGTATCGAAGATCATGCCTTTCGTGAAATCTGATTTGAACATTACAGCCGGAATGGTGCAAGTTCTAATAGAGGAATAATTATTTATTAAAATTAGCTATCTGAAAGCATGGAGAGCATTGAGCAAGGTTGTTGAAAGAATTTATGGCGATTGGGCAGAGTCATATTCCAACCTACGGTAATACTTTGGTGAAATATGCAAAACAAATCCCGGAAGTGTAGGACATGTGACTACTGATGAGTATGGAGTTTTTGATCGTGCATTTTGGTCATTTTGGCCATGTATTGAGGGATTTGTCCATTGTCGACCTTTGCTTTGCATAGATGGTACACATCTATATCGAAAATACAAAGGCACCTTATTTGTTGCAACAGCCGTTGATGCAAATGATCAGCTATTTCCCTTGGCATTTTCCATCGTTGAGTCCGAATCCATTGATAGTTGGGGTTGGTTTTTCGCATGCATGCAAAGGTTCATTCACAGCGTGAACAATCGTCGTATTACTTTCATTTCTGATAGAATGAAAGGAATACCTACAACGTTGCAGAGCAAATGGCTAGCCGCACATAAACATAAATACTGTGCCAGACATTTGAAAGCAAATTTTCAAGCAGCGGGTTTAGAGACAAACGATTGACTGGTTTATTCTACGCTGCTGCATGTGCCTCTGAGGAGATTGAGTATTTAAAGATTCGTGAGGAAATTAAAAGCAGTAGTATAAGAGAACACAACTGGATAGAGAGAAGTTTGGGTGGAAAGGAGGAAAATTGGGCATTACATAAAGATTATGGTGGTCGTTTTCATATTATGACGACTAATGCATCAGAAAGTTTTAATGGTGTACTTAGGGGTGCAAGATCTTTGCCTATTAGAGCACTTGCTGTACGTACCTTCTATCGATCCGTTGATTATTTTTTCCAAAGAAGAGAGTTAGCTAAGAATTCCACACTTCGTGTCACGCCAAAATGGGAAGCAAAAATAGCGGAGAGAGCAAGCAAAGCTAGACGTTGTCGGATTGTCCATTTTAGTCAAATTGAATGGCAAGTGATTTGTTACTTTGGCGATGAATTCAAAGTTATAATTGATGGTAACACGTGTTCATGCACATGCAACATCCCATTGCTTCAGCATCTCCCCTGTGCCCATGTGATGGCTGCTTGTTCGTCGGTGGCCAATGGGGAAAACAGAGCTCATCATGATTTTGCATCACATTGGTACTCTATTCAGAATTACCTAGCTGCATACTCTGTGGAATTTGATCCCGTACGCGATAAAAGGTAATGGTCTCCACACGAAGGTCAAATGGCACTTCCACCTCCCGCAAGGCGAACTCCGGGAAGGCCTAATTCAAGTAGAATTAAAGGCGTTATGGATGAGATGCAGCCTCCAAGGCCTAATAGATGCAGTAAATGTGGTATGCACGGTCACAAAAGGAGTCATTGTAATTCAGTTATTTAGTTTACGTACGCATGTTATTGTTGGTTTGATGTTTGTAAGCCGTATGTTATTTATATAAGAAAAGTTTATGTTTTTATTTCATTTGCTAAGTTCTTTGTGATGATGAATGTTATGTGATACGTAAACATATGCAAATGTAAGCTAGTGTTACACACATCTTTACAATACATGTTCAATGATACATAAAACAATTGCATATACATGAAAGCTACCGATACAAAGTACATGAAAGCTACCGATACAAAGTACTTAATTAAATTACATATAAATAAACACCTAAATCTATGTTTACTTCTCCACCCACAACGTACGAGGACTCAACTTATCGATTGGTACACCCTTATTCAGTAGTGCATTCCGATACTGTAGGTTCAACTTCTCCAAACGGGCGTTTTCCGCTTGCATCTCAAGGGCATATGCAACTCCCCTTGGACATATTTCCGGATCTTTCCATTTAAAAAAGTTACAACATTCAACATCGTTTGGCTGTATCTTATTATCGTCGTACGATTCACAACGGTCCGACACACAACCACTTGACATTCAGCTCCGCAATAACAAAGTACTCGAGGCGCTGTCCGGCTTGTACTAGCATTGTTAGTCTTACGTCGAGCAAGCACATCCATTAATTTTCCATGAAGTGATTGATGTTTTGATTCACCGCTATCCATGGCCAATGTCGATGTACCGCCAACCCTAGAGGGGGGCAAGTTTTCAACCTGCGTTTCAAGGACGAAATCAACCGCAACATTTTCTTCATTAACCGGCGCAGAGCCTCGTTGCTGTTCAAATTCTTCATACATTTTCATCATCGTCTCGTCGTCAATCTCCCAATTATCCATTCTTGAAAATATCAATGTTGGAGTTAGACTAAATCGCAAAACAGTAAACAAATTTAATAGTGCTTATGAATCTTACCTTCTTTTGGTGTCTTCGAATCTCAAAAAGATATTCTTTTGCCGCCAGGAACTATAGATTTTGTGGAAGAGAGAAGTGGGTTAGGTTTTAGGTTCTATATTTGCAATTTGCTAAAGTAAGGAATGAGGTAGGTGGAAGGTCTGGGTTTCTGTTTTGAAACCCTGCACATTACTGGGGCGACTTTTCAAAAGTCGCCCCAGTAATGTGTAGGGTTTCAAAACAGAAACCCTGTATCACCATTTACACTACTTCAAAATTTCAATGGAAGTCAATGATCAACAACTCAAATTACAACATCCCCTATTTCAACATTTCTATCAAACTCAATCATCCACAACTCAAATTACAACATCCACAAATTCAACATTTAAATTCAAACAATTCACATCCAACAATTCAATAAAACAAATAATCCTAATATTTCAGCAGTTTATTAAACAAAAGAAATCCGGACAAAGCATATCAATCACTTATATCATCCTCAGTTCTTCAATCTACGAAGTTCTCGTGGATGGTTTTCTCATAGACAGTGGAATTTCATCCGGCGAATCCTCCTCTTCACTTGCTTGTGTAGGATCTATAGGCTGTGAAGGGCCGGGAGCAACTTCAACCTGTGTTTCTTGAGATGAAGATGCGCCTTTTCGATGTCTACGTCGCCGATACGTACGAGTAGTGGGGGGAGGAACGCCATGGGCTTCTATGACATATTCGATGAACCCCTGTGCTAGTGGAGGAGGAGGCGGTGGGGGAGGTCTTGGTTTTGTTAACCTATTTCTTCCCAAAATAGACTCTAAGATGCGTTTTACACTAAAGCATTTCCCCTGCGACCTTTCAGGAACCTCTTGTGCAAGCTTGTCTATAATTTCGATCGCAAGGTAAATGCCGTCAGCCTGTCGTGACATAAAATTCAATAAAAGGTTTAAATTTCAAATATTGAAATAAAGACTATATGTAGTACGTACCACATTCCTTTCGAGAGGTGCTCTAGGAGTGTAAGGGTATGCAACCACAGGAGGCGCTGTAGGTGGATCGATGGCACGAAGAACATATCGATGCGTAATGTTCTAGTACCAAGACAGATATTCTTGTTCGGACAATGTGAACTCGCGTTCCTGTTGCGTGTGCATGTAGCGGTCGGTCCATGTCTCAATCACCATAGCATACTCCCCAGCTTCAATACAGTCCTGTAATGCGGTGGTTGTTCCGGTAAATGCTGGGCCATACCAAACCGCCTCATCACTCGGTCAGGTAGATGATAGGCGACATCATTAAAGCAAATCAGAGGAACCCGAGCAGTCCACACCTGAATGGAAGTGGTGCATAAATTTGGAAGATGTCCAAGCACATCGTCATACGGGGTCCAACTCACAGACTGATAGTCTAGCACATCGAACTCATTACGGTAGAAGACAACATGACACCTCGGCGATGAAACAGTGCTTTTAGGTCCTACCCACCTGTACAAATATTCAATTGTGACTTCTCAAATCCGAACATGTATACTTAGTATACTACATAATTAATTATACCTAGCACCGTATGGCAATGATAAATCAATCGCCATCCTCCTCATCGTTATTCTACCCATGGGTAGATAAGTCCAACACCAAAGCTGCAAATAAAATTGGACACATGGTTTCAGTTAGATAAAAGAATATGGAATAACGGTCGGCGAAAGTAAATTATGGACATACCTGTTGTGACGACCCGGAATTTTCAAGCATTTAAAATTGGAATATTCAATTGATTTTGAATATTTAAAGGTTAATTTTAACTTTAATTTCGAATATCGCTATTTATTGGATAATTAATTGTTGAATTTAATTATCAGAAATTGGGTAAAATGTTAAATCTGGAATTTTAAGCCTGTTAAAAATAATTTGAGGGCTTATAAAATTTATATCGGTAATAATAAAGATAATAGAAGTTATAAAATTGAATTTAACACTGAAAGTAATAGAAGTTGTAAAATTTAAATTTATCAGTGGTTTGTCCAGTTGAAATTTTATATCGTTTAAATTGAAATTAAAAATAGCCTTCCGAGGCGCAGTCTCGGAATTCGACGAAACCAGCTCCATTGGATCCGTAATATCGAATTATTATTGGGTTTCAAATTTCGTAGTATTTGGAGTGATGGAGTGAGCGTACGTTATAAAAACGCGTTGAAAATTTTATCGAGACATTTTGAATTCGGATTTAAATTAAATATAATTATCTTCTCTTAGCCGACAATACGTACATCCTGCCTCCGTTGTGTCCCCTTCGTACCCATTTTCTTTCCTTTCCATCTTCTCAAATCACAATTCGTTCAGAAGAAAAAAATAAAAATAAAAGTAATGGCCGAACATAAATTTTAGATCCCTCATCTCCTTCTATTATTCAGAAAATCAAATAATGGCTGCTTGCTTTCAGTTCGAACTGAGATTACCTTTTTCAATTTCATTCAATCACGCATCTTCTTCCCTTTTTGTTCCGTTAAAATCTAAAAAAAAAAAGGGAACTACTTCATAGTTTTCGTTCGAACGAAAACTCAAAAAGAAAAAAAAAATGGTGGCCGAACAAAAGCAATTCATCTTCCTCCAGTATTGATTCAAAACTTCCCTTCGTTTTTATACCCAACCACTCTCCTTCGAAATCTCGAACGAAAAAAAAATAAAATAATGGGGACACCCGGGTTTCAACTTATCGGTGTCGAGCCTCTGAACATCATCGTTCCTCTGATTCGAATCGAGCTTCCTCCTCCATGTTGATTCGTGAAGTATGGTACTCACGTTCGAATCGCAGCATCGGGTTTCCCTCTGTTCGATCGAGCTCTCCTTTATCTTAGATCGAAATCGAATAGCTCGACAGATGGGGGTTAATTGGGCGTGGTGTTCGCGTTCAAGAGGTTGTGGTGGCGTGTGGTGTTGCGTACTCGTGGGTCGCGAGTGGCTGTTGGGACGCGCGTGTGTTCATAGGGCTCTAGATTGGATTCTAGGGTTTGGAGTTGGTTAGTGAGCAAGGGAAGAGGAATCAGTGAGGTATTTTTTCCCATCAATTTAAATTATTAAATTTCCAAGTTGGTTGTTAAAAAAAAAAAAAAGTAAAGTAAAATCTATTTTTAGTTTTGAAATTTTATAGATATTGTTTATAGATTGTAAATAATAATAACCATGGATAAATCTGCCTATTTTTAAATTAAAGGTAAACTGAGAAAAATATAAACAGGAAGAAGATTCTATAGCAATGTTATGTTTAATTTAAAGGTATATATATTCCAATATGTGAATAAGAAAAGAAACATAAGGGTTTTAATGTTATAAAAAAATAAAATAAATATATACAATAGATTTTAAAACTATGTAGACTATTTTACAAATATATATATGTAGTTTCAGAAATAAAATAAATATAAATATCTCATATACATGTGTATATACAGTAAAGGAAGTATTAATAAACACACACATACCTATTTAATTTACTAGATTATTTTAAAATAGTGTATTGTTGGAAATTAATTTATTTAACTAACTTATTAAATTAATTAGTTGCTAAAATAATATGTTAAAAGCGAATTAGTTTAAAATTTAAAATTTATTAGTTAAAATAGAATCATTGGTTAATTAAATTTATAAAATGGAAATAAATTGTTCAAGTTATTTCAAAAGTGTTAATAAATCATATGATTGTTATACAAGGTCAAAATCTGATAGAAGCAAGCCGGGTTGGATTGGATTGCATACAGAATCAAAGGTGAGTTAATCTCACTCAGTTTAAATTTAAATTTAAATGATTAAATTTAAATAATTGTTTGAATGGTTGAAATTGTTTGATTGATGTGCTATAGAATGATATATTCTGAAATTAGTAAATAATGTTGTGCTAACATTTGTGGATGCAGGGAAACAGGTTGGAGGGATCCAACTGGATTCCTCAAATTTATTAGATTATTTAATATTCTGTGTGATGAATATTTGATATCCTGTGATTGTTTTATGGATAACTGGAATATTGGATAGTATGGTCGGATGGAATAACTCAGTTTAAAGAGTTACCAAAATCTATGGAATTGGATTTTTGAAAGGTAATAAAAGAGTAAAATTTTAAATAAATAATTCTAGTAAATTGGAATAAATTGAATAATGAAGTAAAAATAAAATAAAATAGAGTGATTTCTAAAATCTAACAAAATATGGAATATGAGGAAATTGAATTAACAAAGGAATAATAAATTCTGGAACTTAAGTGAATAAAAGTCATTATTTTAAATGTAAGGATTAAATTTAAAGGTAAAGAAAGGAAATTGAGGAATCTGAATTTGGTATTTTTCAGTTTAAAGATTTTAAAACATAAATTGGAAAATAAATCTAAAGTTAATAAATTTTGAAATAAAGGAAGTAAGAGAATTTATTTCATGGTAAAGTAAATGGAAATCAATTGTAAAATTGATTTAGGTGTTGAAATTTAAATTTAAAGTGAAGAGAGATTTTGGGACTTTATGACTGGGTTATAAAGTGAAATAAAATGTCGGTGGATATTTTATAAATTCAAGGTAAGAATTTATTAAAGGAATGGGTATTTGTTTAAAAATAAATGGTGATTTATTTTTAAGAAATGGGAAACAGAAGAGGATTTCCCTGGATAGCCAAGTATGGTTTTCAAAAATATTTAAAGTTTTTAAGATCGTTTTAAAAAGCAGGTTTTGGAAAGTTTATTATTTCTAAATCTGAATTTTTAAAGCAAGTATATTTTTCTAAATCTATTATTGAAATAACTATATAAAGTAACTTGGTATTGAGTTTAAAAGAGGAAATTTAGTTTATATTTTATAAATTGTCTTATACAAAATATTTTGTTAGTATATTTATTTTAATAAAATATTTAAGTTATAATTTTAAAAGTTATAAGTATATTTTATAAAAAAAAATGTTTTTTAAATTATTTTAAACTTAAAGTGTTTGTACTTGGCGTTCCACTGGAAATAATAATTGGGAATGTACCCTGGGAAGGGAAAACGGGTTTTGAAACTATTTTCAAAAGGGGTTGAAAATTGGAAATATACATCTCGGGAAGATATTTTGGGATTAATAAATAATTTGGGAAATTATTTATTGGTTGATGGATGTTTGTGAATATTAATTGATAGTTAAATAACCGATTATCAATATTGGACAAATGCGTTGATCGTTTCGAAGAAACCGGGATCGAGATTTATTTCTCGAAAACCACTTCGATCCGGTTTGTACGTTTCGTGCGAAAAACGTGTTCGGAGTCGAAGATGGAGTAGTGAAGTGCAAGGGCTAGTCGCTACTAATCCTGAGGATATTTCCAAAATGGATGTAGTAGGAATAGTGCCTTCGGTTCCGTTCGAACCCGGGACGGACTTGTATGGACGAATGCTTGCGAAACATCGTCAGGTGGGCGATGGGCATTCTATGTGAAACGTTCTAAAGTAACGCTTAGCCTCAAGCCTCATCAAATGGGAATGACTGAAAATCAGGGGATATGCAGCAAGGTTAGGTGGGTAGCACCCAAGCAGGGTGAGGTCATTCCAGTCTAGATGTCCCTTATTTCTTTTTCGGCTTAGTGGTGCGGTTGCTGATCCCAACCGCGGGGTGATCTCACTCGGGACTGTCCAGTAAGGGATGGTTCCGGCCTTGTGTTGCAGGGGATGAAGGGAGTAATCCTCGGTACGGTGATCTAGGCCCCGTACTGTGACAGGTGGTACCCCAGTGCCTAGTCATTAGTTGGAAATCCATTCTCCCTACGAGCCTTGTACGAGTTTTGTTTGTATTACCCACTTTTGTGGCTAGTAGCTGGAATTTAATAATGTAACAATTTCGGCTATTTTATAAGTACTTGTGTATAGACCCTATTATAATATCAGAGGATTTCTATAAAATTGTTTTAGCTATCGTAAGGTAAAAACCCGACATGTTTATTTGTGGCGTGGTCTTACGAGATGCTTTTGTTTTCAAAGGATTTTGAAACTTTAATAATCAATTGGGTGTGATTTTCTCACGCTGGTAATCCAGACTGACTCGGGTGTTATTTAACTGTAATGCTCGGGTCAGACCGAGTATTATAGGATACAGGATATGATGTTGTGGAGCTCAGGAGACGAGCTGGATGATGAAACGTACTCTCGTACTTGTATATTTATATACGTATTCCGCTGTGTTGAGTTGTTGTGTACCCATTGTATGATATTGATGTTGAGTTGTGACCGATGTATTCTGATGATGTAATATATGTAAACAGATATATTTGATTTTGAGTAAAGATTATTTACTATCTATTATATTTTATTCCGCTGCGATGGTTAGATTCTGATGTTGATTTTGTTTTCTCTTCTTCTACCTCTTCTTCTTTAACCCAAATGGTTCGTATTTCTGTGCAACTTGAGTTAATTGTTGTAGAATAGTGTTGACTCAAGGGGTACGGAAGTGCGGGTCGTCACACTTGGTATCAGAGCTTAGGTTGGCGACAACCTAGGCTTTGGTGGGAATTACTCAAGTAGAGTCTGTAGTACTCTATAATGAGTTTGAGTGTATTAATAGATATGAGCGCGTAATTGTTAGTGAATAAAATGATTTTTATATTGTGTTGATTGGTTTATTGAGTAGTTTATGGATTCTGGTCAATACGAGTAATTAACGTTATTGATAGGGATCTCTAAACACTTGAATAGAACAATTCGACACAGTATTGTTTTAAAATAGGGTAAATGAAATAATTTTACCCAAATTATTTTTGTATATGAAAGAAATAATTTTCATAAATTATTATAGTATTTGGATGCTTGATTGTTAAGGAATGATAATATTAAAGTATTAATGCTATTGTGTAAAAATTTAATAAGAAATTGAAACTTATAACCAAAGTTGAAAAATAAATTTATATAACAAAATGGAATTTGAAATATAGATTATGAATGTAATTTTTAAATTTGAAATAACTTCATATATAAATAAGATTATAATTTTGAATTAGAATTCCAGAGAATGAAAATAAATTAAGATGAAGATTCCAGAGTAAGTTTGGAATTTTAGGGGAAAAGTTTAAATTCCTTTGGATTTGGAAATGGTTTTCAAAAGTTTTGAAGAAATAATAGTGGTATTATTTCGGGAATATTTTTGAATTGAAACTGAATCTGGTGAGATTGGAAATTAAGAATATTTGAAATGTTTTAAAGGGATAAAAGCATCGAACTCTTTCGGTCACTGGAAAATAACGTCGGTGATGACTGCAGCATCATCGATGTTTATTTTCGAGTTTCTAAAAGAGAAATTGCTGCCAAATTATTTTAAAATGGAATTGGTTGTGAACTGGATTTGGTCTTGAAATTCAAAGGACAATTGAATTTACCAAAGGATTTTGGATATAGTTGATTTCAAAGTTGATTTTGGAATTTTAGGAATTGTTTAAAAACTCTGGAATCTTATGTAAAAATGTTTATGGAATAATAAAATATATTGAATAAATAAAAATGTATATTCCCAAGATAAAAGTAAGAATATGAATGAGATTGATTGTGGATAGATGGAAGTGTGAATATAAACGAAATGTGACCTATAAAATTTAGAAATGAGATTAATAAGCCAAAATAAAATAGTTTTGAATTTGGAAAGTGAATGAAAATCCAAAACTTAACTTATAAAATAAATAGGTTGAACTCCAGTAAAATAGATAAAGAAATTTTGAAATAAAAATCAAATATTGATTTAATGTATGTTGAATATCAAATTTTGTGGTGACAAATGTTGAGTTTGTAAATGAATTATGGGATGAATATTCGATGTAAATAATATGGAATGTTCCAAGATTAATTAATGGAATATGGAAATGGAACTCGAATTGTTTAAATAAAAATTTGAGTTGTGGATAAATGATAAAATTTGAAAGAGATGTTGAGTTATTAATAGAAATTCAACTTGAAATTGTAAGTGAATTAAATTTGAATTGAAGTTGAATGGAATTGAATTAATATAAAAATGATTTGTATTGCCAATAAAAATCCAAGTAGGGATAAATTGGAAATGAGCTCGAGTAACATATAAATTCAACTTAGACCAACGATGAATTAAAAATAATTGGGAGTGTCGTCAAACAAAATGAAATTGGGTTATAACAGTGATGGTTGGGATTTGTGAATCAATTCCAAGTAGGATGAAATAGAATGGAAAAGACCTTGTTATTAATAAAATCAAAATTCTACGAATGAATAGAAATTGACTAAAAATTGATTTTTGAAATGGGTTGAATTATAAATGGTTTATAATAAAACCTGTTTGGTAAGTGGAATGAAATTAGTAATTAAGTTGAGTAACTCAAGTTATATTAACAAGAGCTTGGGTTCGAATAAAATGGGAATTCATTGAATAAAATTTTATGAGTTGATAGAAGTGAAATAAAATTTATTTTGAATCACTTGGAATAAAAATAAACTCGTTTGGATTCAAATGAATTGGAAGTAGGCAATGAAGTGTAAATCATTTAATTGGAATGTAAAATGAATTCAATGAAATGGTATTGGAATGGATTGGAAGCATACAAAATAAATGTCGAAATGTTTCACATGTGCTTGTGGAAGTACATGATATGCATCGTTTATGAAACCCATGTTTTAATTATTTATATTTAAGTGAAATACTATAAATTTGTGTAATTGTCACTTACATATTTATATTGAGTAAGTACAGGTTCAGGGAAGCCGTTTGGCTGGATTTGATTGCGCAATTTGCTAAAATAAATCGCCGCTTGCTTAAAAATGCTAAAATAAGGTACGCCTACGCAATACAAATAAGAAATATGAACTGTTTTTCTGTTTTCCGACCGTGTGGGTCGATGTATATTGATTTCCGGCCTGAGGCCGATGTATATATGTTTTTGTGCATCCTGCGATATCGCAGAAGTCCCTCCGTACAAAGGAGACTCTGCCAAAATTTTCCGTAAATTTTGGGAGTTAGAAAATTTTTGGAAATTTTCACTAAAGGTAAATGATTTAATTTGTTAAGCAAATAAAATTGAAATTGGATAATGGAGTCTATTTGAAATGTGAATGTAAAGTAAGTGCAATTGAAGGAACTAAAGAAAGTGATGTTGAAAATAAACGGTTAATTGAAATTTAAATTAATTAGTAAGTGCAACTAATACAATATTAAAAGTGGAAACCAAAATTTAAACTTAAATGAAATTGTAAAGACAAAGAGAATGGTAATGGAAATAAACTTCAATAGTAAAATGAAGATTTATATAAGAATTATATACAATATTCAAATTTAACTTAAGGAATGGAAAATGAAATTCTTAAGTAAATTTGGTATTGGGAAAAATTATTCCAAGAGAATAATTGAATGGAAATTAACTGAAGGTTAAAGTGATAGCTGGGAATGTGAATAAAAAGAGAATTGGTGTAGCTAAAAATAAATTGGGCTAATTACGTAAGGTGTACGTATATTATTTATTCGCATAGCTATATTGATCCAGAATTCGAGCACAGATTTTCGAGATAGTTATAGCGATCCGAGTTAGGATTTTTCACTCGATTTTCGACGGCGAACCTGGATATGGATTGTTGATTGATTCTGGAAATTCTCTATCATAGTTATGACTATGCAAGGAGAATGACGGTTTCTGATCAAGAAACCAGATCTGAGTCCGCACTAGGAAGTCGGGTGGACGATGCTAGTTCGGAAGTGAAATTGTGTGATCGAGTGAACGATCGGATTTGGTAATTGCATACGAATAATATGCGTGCATCGTATGGGCTTAAATAAAGCAAATATTGAAATTTGTGTAGAAGTAATGCAAAATGATTTTGAATGTTGTGGATGGACATTATTGTTACAACAGGATATACAGGTGTTTTAAAAGCAGAAGGAAATTGATGTTTGATTTCAGAAGATAAAATTTAAATGGCCCGACAAAAAGGTATGTATTTGAATTTCTATATGAGATTTTGATTGGGTTTTTGTCGAGCCACTTGGCTTTTTGTTTTCTTGTTGGATTTGGGAGGCCGTAGAGCCATTTTGTAGTAGTACCGAGCTAGCCGCGCAAAGGAGACGCTGGCGAAATTTTTCGAAAATTTAGAGAGTTAGAAAAATTTTGAGAAAATTTTGATAATTTAAAATTTGAATTCAAAATTAAGATTTGAATTGATAAGTAAGTATGTAATATGGTTTAAGGGTATGGGTAAGTTTAAAAGGCTAGGATAGAGTTAGAGTGTCTTCGATAAAAAGATTTGTTTGCTAAGTTGTTAAAAAATTGTTTGGCTTGAGGAAATAGTTAATGGGTTATGGATCAGTCTTCCAACTAGTAATTTCGGGGACGAAATTCTTTTAAGGGGGGAGGAATGTGACGACCCGGAATTTTCAAGCATTTAAAATTGGAATATTCAATTGATTTTGAATATTTAAAGGTTAATTTTAACTTTAATTTCGAATATCGCTATTTATTGGATAATTAATTGTTGAATTTAATTATCAGAAATTGGGTAAAATGTTAAATCTGGAATTTTAAGCCTGTTAAAAATAATTTGAGGGCTTATAAAATTTATATCGGTAATAATAAAGATAATAGAAGTTATAAAATTGAATTTAACACTGAAAGTAATAGAAGTTGTAAAATTTAAATTTATCAGTGGTTTGTCCAGTTGAAATTTTATATCGTTTAAATTGAAATTAAAAATAGCCTTCCGAGGCGCAGTCTCGGAATTCGACGAAACCAGCTCCATTGGATCCGTAATATCGAATTATTATTGGGTTTCAAATTTCGTAGTATTTGGAGTGATGGAGTGAGCGTACGTTATAAAAACGCGTTGAAAATTTTATCGAGACATTTTGAATTCGGATTTAAATTAAATATAATTATCTTCTCTTAGCCGACAATACGTACATCCTGCCTCCGTTGTGTCTCCTTCGTACCCATTTTCTTTCCTTTCCATCTTCTCAAATCACAATTCGTTCAGAAGAAAAAAATAAAAATAAAAGTAATGGCCGAATATAAATTTTAGATCCCTCATCTCCTTCTATTATTCAGAAAATCAAATAATGGCTGCTTGCTTTCAGTTCGAACTGAGATTACCTTTTTCAATTTCATTCAATCACGCATCTTCTTCCCTTTTTGTTCCGTTAAAATCTAAAAAAAAAAAGGGGAACTACTTCACAGTTTTCGTTCGAACGAAAACTCAAAAAGAAAAAAAAATGGTGGCCGAACAAAAGCAATTCATCTTCCTCCAGTATTGATTCAAAACTTCCCTTCGTTTTTATACCCAACCACTCTCCTTCGAAATCTCGAACGAAAAATAAATAAAATAATGGGGACACTCGGGTTTCAACTTATCGGTGTCGAGCCTCTGAACATCATCGTTCCTCTGATTCGAATCGAGCTTCCTCCTCCATGTTGATTCGCGAAGTATGGTACTCACGTTCGAATCGCAGCATCGGGTTTCCCTCTGTTCGATCGAGCTCTCCTTTATCTTAGATCGAAATCGAATAGCTCGACAGATGGGGGTTAATTGGGCGTGGTGTTCGCGTTCAAGAGGTTGTGGTGGCGTGTGGTGTTGCGTACTCGTGGGTCGCGAGTGGCTGTTGGGACGCGCGTGTGTTCATAGGGCTCCAGATTGGATTCTAGGGTTTGGAGTTGGTTAGTGAGCAAGGGAAGAGGAATCAGTGAGGTATTTTTTCCCATCAATTTAAATTATTAAATTTCCAAGTTGGTTGTTAAAAAAAAAAGTAAAGTAAAATCTATTTTTAGTTTTGAAATTTTATAGATATTGTTTATAGATTGTAAATAATAATAACCATGGATAAATCTGCCTATTTTTAAATTAAAGGTAAACTGAGAAAAATATAAACAGGAAGAAGATTCTATAGCAATGTTATGTTTTATTTAAAGGTATATATATTCCAATATGTGAATAAGAAAAGAAACATAAGGGTTTTAATGTTATAAAAAAAATAAATAAATATATACAATAGATTTTAAAACTATGTAGACTATTTTACAAATATATATATGTAGTTTCAGAAATAAAATAAATATAAATATCTCATATACATGTGTATATACAGTAAAGGAAGTATTAATAAACACACACATACCTATTTAATTTACTAGATTATTTTAAAATAGTGTATTGTTGGAAATTAATTTATTTAACTAACTTATTAAATTAATTGGTTGCTAAAATAATATGTTAAAAGCGAATTAGTTTAAAATTTAAAATTTATTAGTTAAAATAGAATCATTGGTTAATTAAATTTATAAAATGGAAATAAATTGTTCAAGTTATTTCAAAAGTGTTAATAAATCATATGATTGTTATATAAGGTCAAAATCTGATAGAAGCAAGCCGGGTTGGATTGGATTGCATACAGAATCAAAGGTGAGTTAATCTCACTCAGTTTAAATTTAAATTTAAATGATTAAATTTAAATAATTGTTTGAATGGTTGAAATTGTTTGATTGATGTGCTATAGAATGATATATTCTGAAATTAGTAAATAATGTTGTGCTAACATTTGTGGATGCAGGGAAACAGGTTGGAGGGATCCAACTGGATTCCTCAAATTTATTAGATTATTTAATATTCTGTGTGATGAATATTTGATATCCTGTGATTGTTTTATGGATAACTGGAATATTGGATAGTATGGTCGGATGGAATAACTCAGTTTAAAGAGTTACCAAAATCTATGGAATTGGATTTTTGAAAGGTAATAAAAGAGTAAAATTTTAAGTAAATAATTCTAGTAAATTGGAATAAATTGAATAATGAAGTAAAAATAAAATAAAATAGAGTGATTTCTAAAATCTAACAAAATATGGAATATGAGGAAATTGAATTAACAAAGGAATAATAAATTCTGGAACTTAAGTGAATAAAAGTCATTATTTTAAATGTAAGGATTAAATTTAAAGGTAAAGAAAGGAAATTGAGGAATCTGAATTTGGTATTTTTCAGTTTAAAGATTTTAAAACATAAATTGGAAATTAAATCTAAAGTTAATAAATTTTGAAATAAAGGAAGTAAGAGAATTTATTTCATGGTAAAGTAAATGGAAATCAATTGTAAAATTGATTTAGGTGTTGAAATTTAAATTTAAAGTGAAGAGAGATTTTGGGACTTTATGACTGGGTTATAAAGTGAAATAAAATGTCGGTGGATATTTTATAAATTCAAGGTAAGAATTTATTAAAGGAATGGGTATTTGTTTAAAAATAAATGGTGATTTATTTTTAAGAAATGGGAAACAGAAGAGGATTTCCCTGGATAGCCAAGTATGGTTTTCAAAAATATTTAAAGTTTTTAAGATCGTTTTAAAAAGCAGGTTTTGGAAAGTTTATTATTTCTAAATCTAAATTTTTAAAGCAAGTATATTTTTCTAAATCTATTATTGAAATAACTATATAAAGTAACTTGGTATTGAGTTTAAAAGAGGAAATTTAGTTTATATTTTATAAATTGTCTTATACAAAATATTTTGTTAGTATATTTATTTTAATAAAATATTTAAGTTATAATTTTAAAAGTTATAAGTATATTTTATAAAAAAAAAATGTTTTTTAAATTATTTTAAACTTAAAGTGTTTGTACTTGGCGTTCCACTGGAAATAATAATTGGGAATGTACCCTGGGAAGGGAAAACGGGTTTTGAAACTATTTTCAAAAGGGGTTGAAAATTGGAAATATACATCTCGGGAAGATATTTTGGGATTAATAAATAATTTGGGAAATTATTTATTGGTTATGGATGTTTGTGAATATTAATTGATAGTTAAATAACCGACTATCAATATTGGACAAATGCGTTGATCGTTTCGAAGAAACCGGGATCGAGATTTATTTCTCGAAAACCACTTCGATCCGGTTTGTACGTTTCGTGCGAAAAACGTGTTCGGAGTCGAAGATGGAGCAGTGAAGTGCAAGGGCTAGTCGCTACTAATCCTGAGGATATTTCCAAAATGGATGTAGTAGGAATAGTGCCTTCGGTTCCGTTCGAACCCGGGACGGACTTGTATGGACGAATGCTTGCGAAACATCGTCAGGTGGGCGATGGGCATTCTAAGTGAAGCGTTCTAAAGGCAACGCTTAGCCTCAAGCCTCATCAAATGGGAATGACTGAAAATCAGGGGATATGCAGCAAGGTTAGGTGGGTAGCACCCAAGCAGGGTGAGGTCATTCCAGTCTAGATGTCCCTTATTTCTTTTTCGGCTTAGTGGTGCGGTTGCTGATCCCAACCGCGGGGTGATCTTACTCGGGACTGTCCAGTAAGGGATGGTTCCGGCCTTGTGTTGCAGGGGATGAAGGGAGTAATCCTCGGTACGGTGATCTAGGCCCCGTACTGTGACAGGTGGTACCCCAATGCCTAGTCATTAGTTGGAAATCCATTCTCCCTACGAGCCTTGTACGAGTTTTGTTTGTATTACCCACTTTTGTGGCTAGTAGCTGGAATTTAATAATGTAACAATTTCGGCTATTTTATAAGTACTTGTGTATAGACCCTATTATAATATCAGAGGATTTCTATAAAATTGTTTTAGCTATCGTAAGGTAAAAACCCGACATGTTTATTTGTGGCGTGGTCTTACGAGATGCTTTTGTTTTCAAAGGATTTTGAAACTTTAATAATCAATTGGGTGTGATTTTCTCACGCTGGTAATCCAGACTGACTCGGGTGTTATTTAACTGTAATGCTCGGGTCAGACCGAGTATTATAGGATACAGGATATGATGCTGTGGAGCTCAGGAGACGAGCTGGATGATGAAACGTACTCTCGTACTTGTATATTTATATACGTATTCCGCTGTGTTGAGTTGTTGTGTACCCATTGTATGATATTGATGTTGAGTTGTGACCGATGTATTCTGATGATGTAATATATGTAAACAGATATATTTGATTTTGAGTAAAGATTATTTACTATCTATTATATTTTATTCCGCTGCGATGGTTAGATTCTGATGTTGATTTTGTTTTCTCTTCTTCTACCTCTTCTTCTTTAACCCAAATGGTTCGTATTTCTGTGCAACTTGAGTTAATTGTTGTAGAATAGTGTTGACTCAAGGGGTACGGAAGTGCGGGTCGTCACACCTGTACTAGACTCACACAACCACCTATGCTTGTGCTCTCTTGCAAAGCAAGCCTCGTCAAGTCGCAGTACGTATACGCTAGAACTGCACTGCCCCACGAATACCGACGACAAACTTCAAAGTTTTCTAAAAAAGGAAGCCATCTAAGCCATATCCGTGTCTTCGAATGATCGCATATCAACCTCGAGCATATAATATGCAATATAATGGCCCTGGCCCGTTGCTGAATCTGAATCTCCGTCGCCTCTGCAGGTATGTCGTCCGCAAATTGTTCCCTAAACCATAGTGTCCATATCATTTCGTTTCCCCACCACTCCTCCACTGGAGGATTTAAACCTAGGAGCTCTTGGCATAAAGTAAGATAATCAACTGGATCGGGGTTGGTCAATGGAGCACCGTCTATGGGTATGCCAAGCAAGCACGCAACATCACCCAACGTGATAGTCATCTCTCCGACTCATAGGTGAAATGCCGATGTCTCTGGCCTCCATCTATCCACCAAAGCAGTGATAAGACGATGATCTAACTGGATGTGCCCCATCCTAAAAACCAGTCCAAATCCAGCTTGGTCTATCAACTGTATAACGCCTGGATGACCAGATGTTACTCTATTCATTTTGGACGAGTGATCTATGGTTTTGTCTGCAGTATTACTCTGTCAAAATATCACAAAAATATTATCAACATGTAACATACATTACCTTTTGATATTTGTACATTTCGAATACTAAAAAATTTACTGCGACAAATTCTGGATTATTCGTTCGATGCCGTTGTTGCAAATAAAGGACAGATCCATCAACTGGTCCAGGTACCATCTCCGAGTAATCTACACATTCAATTTTATTTTCCAACATCAACACTACGACATTTTACCAATGTTTTCAACCATACATACATACCTCAACCATCAATTATTGCTTACAATTCCTAAATATTATTATTTTGCATATTTCTTCAAAACCCTAAATTGAAATATTATTGATTTTTCCATACCTACAGACGCATCCGGCATTGAAGAGCTAGCCATCTTCTAATTTGTTCAACGAAATGCAGAAAATTTCTGAGCTTGGGAAAAAAATTCGAAAAGGAAGGGTTTTTAGAAAAGGGGAGGATGGCTTTACAGTGAAGAGGAAGAAAGGGGGGCTCTGGTTTTGTTGCAGAGCCCGGAATGGGCGACTTTTGGGAAGTCGCCCACTGGCGACTTTCCAAAAGTCGCCTGCTTATTTAATAACAAAACAACTGGCGACTTCCCAAAAGTCGTCCGTTTTATTTCGTGACAAAAAAAATACCGGCAATTTTTGAAAAGTCGCCAGTACGTTTTGGCCTGCTCGGAGCTGAGCTGGCCAAAACAGGGCTAAATTTGATAATAGTTTACAAACGGGTCCATTTGTGATAATTAGTTTCTAAACGAGTCTAAATGGAAAATAAATCCCTTTATTTAGTGATTATATATGGGTTTTATACCGTTTAAAATTGATTCTGTAAATCGAATACACAAACAATAATTTGCCGATTCATCTGTGCCAATCTAAATAAACCCTACCTCGACCTCATCATCGTGTTCTGGTTATTTTGTATTTCATGCAAGGGAAGTATAATGGAAGTGTCTTAACTATTATTTGTCGCTATGCGCCTCTCCATCCAATAAGGGAATTGCCTATTATCGGAGGGAGTTGGTTGTTCAAGTTTCTACTGGGTATGTCTTGGCTAAGACTTATTGCTTTGATTTCTAGAGTGGGGATGTTTTTGTTGAGTATAATGTTACTGTCCTCCATTGTTGACTTTTTTATTTTGGTCATTGGTTGGTAACTGTGCGTTTGATTGTTTTTGTGTTTCTCACTGAATGTATTCCGCTTGAGTTTTTGTTAAGTAAATTTAGCAGATTTTATACATTTTATGATTTTTTGCTAATTGCATTTTATGAAGGCAAGATACAAAAGCAAAATAATATGAATCTGTAGAATAGTGTTTTGGAAAAGAAAAGATGCTGGTCACATTTCCACTTATCTTTATCCATTGTAGTAAATTAATACATATATTCTTCACAAAGCAGATAGCATAATAGAGCATGTTTCTGGTTCATATAGAGGATATGTGGATGGCAAGCCAGAAGAATCAAGAAAGTGTAATCCAAGGGGATTTACCGTTGATGAAGGCGGTAACATCTATATTGCAGACACCTCAAGCAAGGCTATTAGGAAAATAAACAACATAGGTGAGTCTGATTTGATTGCATAACATGTATAAAATTTGGACCAATTACCATAACGTTCATTCATTCATAACACCTATTTGGGAAACTCACTAGATGCACCTAGTACACCTACTAATACTAGAGCTTATTAAAGGGATATCAATTTTGTATAAAGGGACCTAACAAGAACGATTCATATGCAGGAGTAACAACCATTGTAGGAGGCAGGTGGAAGAAGAGAGGTAATGCTGATCGAACAAGGGAAGGATATTTTTCTGATGACTTTGACATCATATACGTGTCTAGCTTATGCTCACTTTTGGTGGTAGATCGGGAAAAGCAGGCTACACGTGAAATTCAGCTACCAGAAGAGGATTGTACTTCCCACCATCCTAGCATCACTTATTTTCCCCTAGGTATTTCTTTGAATATTATGTACCAAATAAAACCATATATATATGTGTGTGTGTGTGTGTGTGTGTGTGTGTGTGTGTGTATGTATATGTATATCAAAAATCATAAGTTTTGAGGACATTAGTGCAAATTATTTTACAACTAAACTATATAACTAGTTAGATTTACTATCATGACACTAAACTTTACAACTTAGCTTTCAACCCCAGTCCTCTAAACCCTTTGTCCTAAAATGAATCCTTAATATGTTTTTACAAAACTTTCAGTGATCATTGCCTCTGCTTACCAACTAGCTCTTCAAAAAATGTGAGCTTACCAACTAGTTCAAAATATTTTCAATTTCTTCTAGTTAGTTTTGTATTTTAGATGCTCGTTTGAAGTTCTTGGTTTTACATAAAGATCTAACCCAGATAAATAATGATGATGAATTAACCAAATTTATAAAAATCAACTAAATTTATAATAATAATAATAATGATAAGTTACCAAGTTTTAATAATAATAATACTAATAATAATTATAAATTAACTAAGTTAAAAAAATTAAGCATGTTTTGTTAAAATTAAACAAGTTTTATAAAATTAACTAAGTTTAAGTTAACAAATTTAAGTTGACAAACGTCATTGTCCCAGTGGTTAAGTGATTCGACTTTGGTGCGTGAGGTCACAAGTTCAAAACTTGCGTAGCGTGATTTGAACGTTTATTGACATGTGATATGTTGTCCTAGTAACATGTTGTATATAAAGTACGATTTCAAAAAACAATAACAAAGTTTTATAAATAATAATAATGACGATGATGTGATTCGAACATTTATTGACATGTGATATGTTGTCCTAGTGACATGTTGTATATAAAATACCATTTTAAAAAAAAACAAAGTTTTATAAATAATAATAATGACGATGATAAAGAATTAATAAGTATTATGTATGGATATGTATGTGTCTATGTAGAGAGGGTGGGAGGGCTGCTAAGGGAACCAAATAATATTTTCCTAATTCCAAATCTATAATAGGAGCATAAACCTAATACCATGCCTATTGAATCACGACATAAAACACTTAAGATCTTACTTTTGAAACATTATATCTTAGGTGACCTTTGTAGCACTAGATTTGGAACATGGTTTGAGAAAAGTAATCTTAGGCGCCCTTAGCAGCACACACTCTTTCCATACATGTGCGTGTGTGTGTTGCTAGTTCTATACAAGGAAGGATTTCTAAAAGGTGTTACTAACCATTTAATTGCATGCTAACATGTCTATTTCAATCAAGGATATTGCAAATCATATTCGCAATCATCTTCATTTATATCACATAACATCGCAAATAACCAAATAAATCAGTTTTTATTTTTTCCAGTTTTGTATGTGTCTAATCAATGTTGTGATAACTAATTTATTTTTCCGTTTAAATGTTTTTAGTGGATAATCTCTGTAAAAGCAAAGGTTTTCAATTTCTAGCACCTACAACATGGAAAAACGCTCTGCGGATTCTTCATGGATTACAACCTTCTAAATCTGGTAAGTTAAAAGCTGTAATGTAAATTTTATAAGTACATATTTCCTTTTATGTATTGCATGATTAAAATATTCTCATTGATGGTTATGCTAGACGGTGCTAGGGAAGACAAGTTTAGTAGTTGCACTGGCAGAATATTCTAGGCATGAAGTTGTCAGGATAAATCTTTCGGAACAGGTCGCCCATCATCATTATATATGTGAACATGCGCTCGTGCATGGGTGGTTCGATTTTTAGCAGACTGGTTTAATTACATTTTTTTAGACTGATATGATGGATCTTTTGGGACCAGACTTGCTAGTAGAGGGCGATAATGGCATGGAGTTCTCTTGGTCTGATGGCATACTACTTCAGGTTGGTTTCTTATTGTATACAGTATCATGATGCTTTCTTTCTTTGATTTGCTTTGATTTTTTCTTCCCTTTAATTTAAGAGCAGCAGATTTTATAGTTGTTTATTTTTGCGCAGGCTCTGAAAAAGGAATGTGGGTTCTCTTGGATGAACTCAATCTGTGCTGGTGGTATTTATCATTATGATCCCCTCTTGTTTCCTTTTTTGCTTCCAATGTTTTCAAAATCGAAATCAAATTGTAGATTGTAATGTTCAAAGTAATTTTAAATGAAATTAGATTTAAATTGTGTAATTACAAATAATTTATGTTCTATTATGTGTGTTTAAGTATGCAATGAAATTAATTTGTCTTTCATATGGATAAATTATGCTTTCAAATTGATTTTGCTATTCACGCCTCTACATCTGAAAGGCAAATTTTTTCTCTGGTTTCATACTTATTTTATTTTGGAAAGATTGAAATTTGAATTTTAGATTCGAGCAAATATATTTGATTTTTTTAATCGATCGTGGATTTTATGTTTTTTTTGAATTGTTAAGCGAGTTTTAAATAAGAATATTTGATTTGAAATGGGAGTCAAATCGTAATATTTTTTGTAATTATTGGTTTCTTCTATTCTTTGTTTTGATCAGCCTTTTTTTACTCATTTTAGCTCCATATGACTTCCAAATTTAGGGTTTAAATGCTATTTTGGGTCACTGTGCTAAAGTTTATATTACTGAACTTTGTAAGAAATTTAAATGCCCGCCTTCTTTTGGAGTTGTTGCATGTCAGAATCCATCATCTCAGGGTGAAGGTAGAAAGGGCCTTCCAAAGTCATTTCTCGTTTGCTATACCAAGGTTAGACACCACTTTATGTCGCTACTTTGTGAATTTTTTTGGAATTTTTTAAAATCGTTTTTTTCCACTTCCGAAGTTATTACAAGGTTTAGCCATGCTCTAAATATATTTTACAAATATACCCATTTTCTTCTTAGCAGAAATGAGCTATTTCTTTTTGTGCTACTTCAAATAGCATCTGTTCATTTGAAGTTCTATAATTTAATATAATCAAGTTATCAATGTTTTAATAATAATAAGGATAATGATAATAATAAATTAACTAAGTTAACCAAGTTAATAAAAATTAACTAAGTTTTGTTAAAATTAATATAATTATTTGACTATTAGATTTGAAGCCTTACAAATTAACATAATTGTTTGACTATATGTTGTGTTTTCACTTGTGCAGACACTGGACTTTCAAAGAGAAGTTTCGAAGTGAAGAACATCACTAACAAAGAATTGTCGATAATTAAGCAATGAATTGTTATATATTATAATATTTTGTTCATACTAGTTGTGTAAATTTGTTTACGAACGGTTGTGGTATGTGACTTCGCTTATTTTGTCGAAATACTGTTATCGAAATGGTTATGAATATTATACTTATTATGCTAATAACATGTTTTTTCAATTATTTGAGTTTGATGTTTATATGATTTACTGACATTGGTTTGAAAATGATAAGTATGTGATTGATTGTTGACTTGAGTACGATAATTATATGATTAATTATCGGCTTGAATATGACTATATATATGTGACTGTCGGGAATGGTACAAGCCATTAACCGTAAATAGCAGTGTTTAAAATATGCTAATCAACAATTAATAAGTTTTAGTAGCGTTCTAAAAATGCTACGAGGATAAATATAAATTACACTATAACATATTGTAGTAGAGAAAAATGCAACAAAAAATATATACTAGGACAAATAAAATGCTGCAAAAAAAAAACCTTTTTAGTGTTTCAAAAATGCTACAATATGTTTGTTTTTGGTAGCATTTACCACAACGCAATAAAAACATTTAGACTTTTAGTTGCATGTCGTGTTGCCCGAAACGCTGCTAAAAGTTTTGGTAGTGTTTTTTCTACGCTACGAAATGCCTTCTCTAGTGTAGTGTGAAGAAGCACATTTAGATTTAAAAATGCATTTTTAATAGAAATAACCCAGTTCCATTGGAATTTCATATCTATTCATTAATTATACAAAATCAATGTATTATTCCAGGAATTTTCCTTTACCGTTAAAGACTATTTTTTTCCTAAACTGTAAATATGCGATAGGAATTTCCAATCTATTCATTAAAACCATATGATTTTATTGTCACAGACATTCATTTTTCCTTTATTTCACAATAGTAGATTTTGTGACAACTATAATGTCTACTTAAGCGCATAGAAAACTCAAGCGTCACATTTTCATTGAATGACTCATAGCTATGGAAAATTTCTTTTAGTTATAGCTTTCAATGAATATCTTATCATATAATATAGCATTTTTGAAGTATTAAATTGCTTCTCAACTTCCATTATAACTATAATGTTTATGAAATATTGTTGACTTAACGTTTTGTCTTGAGATGCTATTTACTTTTGAAAAAATTTATAGGTGTCAATTTGATTGTTTATATACAAATTATGATATCGAACAGGAATACTCCATAGATGGATGTATCAATTGGTACGGTTTGGCTAAAGTAGCTTAAAACCAGAACCACTTACTAAATGGTTATGTGAGCCAATTGGTTATTTCAAATCCATTACCTGAGGCATGCCTATTTAGAGTTCTTAAGTCCACTAGATAAAAATCGTATTCTTGACTTGAAATATAGATACCATATCCATCCTTTTTGCTCCTAACCATGGTAAAAAGGTACACAAACAAAGTTATCAGGTGAATCAAGTAGTGAATACACTGATTTTTCAAATAGAGTATATAAAAATTAATATGTAAGTAAAGAAATTGTAATAGTCCACCTCTATGCCATGCTAACAAAGAGTATTATACAATAATACTATTTGACAATACGGAGAACGAGGTTCTATTGGATGATCATGAGTGAATTTTCCCTTAGGAAAACATAACTACGTATTTCAACATCTTATAATACTCACTTGTACGTACTTAATATCGACACAAAGCAAACATATAGTTTTTCAGGACATAACAATACGCAATAAATCAGAGCACATAGGTTCACATAGAAATACAGCAAAAAATAAAGTACCATAACATATTCAAATTCAAGTAGGTTTACAAAAAAATCAAAGTAAAAGAGTTATAACATCCCAGATACATTATGAAAGTCGACATACAATCATCATAAGTATACATGAGGTTACAAAATACCAAACGGACATCTTTTAGTTCTTATATATACTAAGCCTCCACAAAATGATCTGCCAACGTCCACCTACTGGATAGTGTTATGAAATTCGAATTCGAGATCACTCTAATCCAAATTTCAAATGCTTCGAAAACAAGAGATCGCTGTAAGATATGCAAAAACAACCGATCAATACGCGACACTAAGTCCCAAACTAATCTAAATAAAACCAAATCACAATCTAATCAAGCAATAAAAGAAAGCAATAACGAAAGTAAGTCACACACAACATTTATAGTGGTTCCACTAATGTACATCTATTTTAAGAAGAGCCTTTTATTACCAACAATGAAAGAGTACAAGAGATTGATTATAATGATCACTAAAATTCTATGGAATTTGGTTTGTGGAAACTAAGATTTGAAAATTTTGACTGAGGAAATCCCTATTGCAATTTGAATAAACCCTTGATCCTTTGAATTTAGAAAAGGGCTTATATAAGAGAATTTTCATTTAGGAAAATACCCAATTTTCCCTTAAAGCCAACGATATTCAGCAACACAAGCAAAACTATCCTAAAAAATCCAATCAGGCGACTGATCTCATCACCCAAACGTCTGACTTCAACAAGAGAAATTTTTGATCTAGGCATTCGGACATCTGAGGTCATTAACCAGACATTTGAAAATGACCAAAATGCACTGCGTAGGTGTTGGTCGCATAAACATCCATTTCAAACGCTTGAGTGCTTGGCCTAGAAGTGTAACGACCCGATATTTTCAACCATTCGCATCCATTATAAGTGTATAGGTAGACACTCATGCCGGAATTGAATTGCTCAAAATCGCGTTGTAAATAAAAACTTGGCAAATCTCAGAATATACAGTAAATAAAAAATCACAGATCACAGATATAGAGAAATAATAATGCAGCGGAAGTAAAAGAAATAGTAGTTCATGAAGCTACTATATAAAAATATCAGAGTTACATAAAATACAATAGAAGAAATAAAGTACAAAGGAAGTCTCAATACATAGAAGTCTACTAATACAAGAGCTGAAAGGAACAACAGACCGCAAAAGATAAACTTGACAAGTAGATAATCTCCAGCGATTTCAATCTCCAGAAAGTGGAAATCCAAATCTGTGAATACTCAGGCTGACCCGAGCATAAATAAAAATACAAACACTCGAGTCAGGACATACATACTTATACAATGTAAACCAACTCAAGTGAACTGTAGTAAAGGTACAAGTAACTTAGAAGATGCTTGGGACCGCCCATCTTCTAAGGATCCGTTAAACTATTTACTATGTAGTATATTGCGCTATTATAATAGTGTCTATAGTAAAATAAACTTACTTTTAAATAGCATTAAGGGGTTACCCATATAGCCCTTAACACGTAATAGTCCCAGTAGTCCATCCAATATGATAGTCTCTCCTCATCGGGAAGCCACCAGAGGATACCACACGGGCTACGGGAGAAAACCAAACTCGTACAAGGCACGATAGGGTAGGTGACATGGCACAACTAGGCAATGCTAGGGTAGATACACCAATTACGCTTCCGGGTCGGTGGTAACGCGTAGCGTGCAGCTACCGCCCACCTCGAGCCACACCCCCAAATAAAAATCAAAAGTGGCCACCGAAACAATTCAAAAGTCAAAGTATAATATCGAAGGGATGTGTCCGATCAAAGGTGCTACCTTATTAACCCATCAATCGCTCATGTTTTAGCCACCTTATGCCAACTCACGGGAGTCAGGTCCACGTATTTACCTTAAAGGAAACGCCACCACCATCCTACTTCATTCTGGAATCTCCACCGCGTACACGGTAGTTAAAGTGGTTTTCGGAGTTGGTAGAGAGTATGACAACTTCCGATCCCGGTCCCTTTAACAACCAAACGTTATTATAACCCGTGGTTATAACTTTAAAACAATATTTTCACACTTCAAAATAAAATATCCTTTCAATCCAAATCTTTATCAAAGAAAGATTAATTCATTTCTAAACCATTTCAATATATCAACATACTATATCTTTCAAATTCAAATATTTACCAAAATAAATATCAAGTCATTTCAAGTCATTTTTAATACATAAATATCATATCTTTCAAACTTCATTTTTGAATCATTTTAATTTCAAAATATCATAACTTTCAAAAAAATTATTTCAAACATTTAATATATATCGAGATATCATATCTTCGCAAAACTTCATTTCAAATCATTTCAATATATCATATCTTAAACATCTTTAAATTCAAAGATAACATTCATTTATTATCATCTCAAATCACCTTTTAAATAATTTATATTCCATCAATTTAATTCCATTAAAATCATTTTAAAAGTGTAATTATTATACTTTCAAATCAAGTATTCAAATTTCAAAGTTTCAAGTCATTCTGAGCTCATTTACTAAGTCAAAGATCATATTTACTAAAATTTCAGCCTTTCGTAGCATTTAGAAAAAGCTGTTATAAGTTATACTTGAAAATATTTTAATTCAGCAAAGATAGCTCTTAAAAACTGCTGTTAAAACTCAGTTTTAGTTAAATTTTAGTTTAAAACAGCAAGGACAGCATTTCCAGAAATGCTCCGTAGCTCAGATTTCAAAACAAGGTTTAAATTTGATTTCAGCAAAGACTGCAGACCATTATAGCATTTCCAGAGAATGCTACAATAGACCTGAGTCCAATATTAGCCTATAAGTTCAATTACAGCAACTACAGCATTTCAGAAATGCTGCAATAGCTCTTTTTACACAATTTTAGTTCAATTCAGAAAACTATAGCATTTCTGAATGCTATTAAAAGTTAATTCCAGGTTTTAGTGTATTTCCAGCCAATAATAAACTTCAATTTAAAACCAATAAACGTTTTTAAAATCATATTTTAACCTTTAAAATGCTCATTAACATATCATTTAACATATTATTTTTATACAATAAATTTCTTATACTTACATTCAATTTTCAACAATTTACTAAATAAATTCAAGTGTAAAAGTTTCCAATTCTTCATATTTTTAAATAAGCAACTTAACACTTATCTTTCCTCCATTTCTCAAATAAACTAATTTTTTGTTCTTTTTTATTTAACTTAAACCTTTAACTAAAAACCAATTTTACATTTCCAAGTCAAGTTATACTTTTAAAAGATCACTTTTAAACATTCATTTATTTAACCACTTAAATTCATAGAAAAATCAATAATACTTTAATAAATCAGTTAAATTCCAAATTTAATCAATTTATCATATTTACCAATTTCCAATAAAATTAAATTTCCATTTTATTCATATAACCTAAATATCGTTTTTAACCAAAATTCCAAATTTCCAAACTTAAGTTATATTTAATAATCCCATTTAACCATTCATTAATTACATTTTTAACTCATAGAAAAATCATAATTTCTTTATTTTAAACATTTAAAAACCTATTTAAATCAAATTTCATAAATTTATGTTTTAAAATACTTAAAATTATCCAAAATACTTTATAAAATAACCACGGGTCTGTATATAGTTTCCTAACCTAGGTCAAGTGATACAGATATGTATTATTTCAATCCGCAGTTTAAAAAGAAAAATCTAGGTTCTATCATTTCAAACCCGCAATCCCAAGTTAAATAAAATAAATAAAAACCGTTCAGGCCTATCATTTCAGCCCATAACGATTTTTCCCTATTCTAAAGTCCGTTCGGGTATGTATCATTTCAACCCATAGTTATTTCTAATCTACAGGGAACCTGCAGTGTGATAAACGGATATAAATGAACAGTAACAACATATATATAATAATAGATGATACGACATGAAATTTAACAGGTTTAACATCATATGTAATTAATCACATGCAGTTATAACATCACATAATAGTTCTACACATTCAAATGGTGTCAATTCACATTTGTATAAGTATAAACGTCTAGTGAGATTTACTCACTTGTATAAGCTAGAGACAACGATCAAAAGCACAAACTGTGTAACGACCCAGAATTTTTAATAATTTAAATTTTAATATTTAATTGAATTTAAATATTAATAAGTGAAATTTATAAGTCGAATAAATTTTATTTCGAATAATTGGATTTAATTGGATAATTAAATCGATAATTTAATATGTGAAAATACAGAAAAAATTGAAAATAGGGTTAAATATGATTGAAAATGATTTGTAAAATTTTATTTTATCATGTTGGAGTTAGAACGATATTATAGAACTTTTAAAATTGAATTTGGAGTTAATTTGTGAAAATTGAATATTTTAATATTTAATCGACTAGTGAAAATAGTTAATTTTTGAACAGTCTCAGAATTGGACGAGACTAGTTCCATTGGATCCGTAATAGTTAGTTATTATCGGATTTCAAATTTCGTAGCAAACGGAGTTGTCGTTTGACCGTGGCAGCTCGAAACGCATCGAAATTGTTTTAATATTAATTTGGCGAGTTAAAATAGCCATTTTTCAAAAAGTCTCGGATTTTGACGAAACCAGTTTCATCGGATCCGTAATGTGATATTATTGTATGGTTTCAAATTTCGTGTCAATTGGATTTACCGTTTGTCCGGTGCAAGCTAAAACGCCTGGAAAATCGTTTAATCGGTTTAATTTTAAATCGAACGTTTATTGCCATAACTCGCACAGATGACCGAATTAGCTTCCGAAACCTATTCCATTGTGTCCGGAACGTGGGATAAACTCTAGAAACACCGGTCACCGCGCGTAAATCGGAGTTTGGAAAACCCGGATGAATAGTGTCGTTCAAACTTCTATAAATAGCCCCCTTATTCACAAAAAAATAAAAAATAAAAGAAATTGAAACCCTAGCCGCCACCCCCTCAACCAACGGCCAGAAATTCATCAATTTCCTCCCTTAATTACTTCTAATCCATCAATAATTAGCCAATGGTCTCAACTAACAAGTCGTAGAGCGATGTGAGGGCTTTAAATCTATACGGAATTGATCGTGTCTCGTGTAGCGTGGAAGGAGAAATTATGGCCGAAAGGGGTTCGGTTGCGCATGCAATTCGAGGATAGGGGGGTGGCCGAGCTGCAGATGGTTCATGGTGGGGGTGGAGTTCGAGGTGCTCTTCAAAATGGTGGTCTCCGATCGTGTTCATGTTCGTCGTGGTGGCCGGGATGTTAAACCCTAAATGGGAAATGGTGGGTTCGGCCTTTGCTTCATAACCTGTAGATGGTTACGCGTGAAGAAGGAGAAAGAGCGTGCGGCTATGATGAAGGGTGAGGGGATCCAACAGCCAGAAAGCAGTTAGGGTTAAAAATTTTAATTAAGTTGTAAATTATTATAGTTTAAAATCCGTGTAACTTTAAAAATGCGTATCTTTTTCATACGAGGTTGAAAACGTGCGAAACCAGTTGCGTTGGAACCGTATGGACGAGCACTACGCTATGGAACTGGATGGGAGTTGATTGGAGTCAGTGAAAATTTTGGATAAAATTAAGCGCGCGTTTAATTTTATTCGAAATAAAAGCTGAAACGGAATTGAAATCAAGGTGAGAACTTCTCACTCAATCGAATCGTTTCGATTTATATTTTAAATAGTTAGATTTAAAATTGTTGATTATATGCGTGAATTGATTATTGAAATCCATTGATTGCTAAAATAGACATTATGCGCCGTTAGTAAGCGGATGTTATTTATTAAAAACATATACCGCGAATATTTCATAAATAGTGAAATTGGTATTATATATAATAGCAATATATATATATATTGGCATATGTATATATTGCAGTTGTTGATTTCCCGCATTGTATAGCGGATGAGACCCTATTGCGCCGTCTATTAAGCGGATAATATTATAAATCTCATATACCGTGATAATTCCGTACTAGAGCGGAATTGGTATTGTGCTAATGTTTTTGGATGCAGGGAAACAGGTTGGAGGGATCCAACTGGATTCCTCAACTGTATTGATTTATTTACAGATATTTTGATATTTGTTGATTATCATATCGATATATGATATTTGGATGTCGTGATTGACTATTTGGTGCTGCCGCATCATCGGATCCATTTTTAAAGTTTAAAAATAATGATTTTTGGTTTTTAAAGGAATTTTTAAAGTGATTTTCAGAAGTATACGTTTTATTAAATTTTGAATTGATTCATTTTAAATAATTAAGACGTTATAAATTTTTATGTTATAAAAATTAAGATTTTTGAGAAATATAACCCCAATGAGATTTTTGGAAATCAATAGTTAATTAATTTACAAATTGGTTTAAATTGGGATTTTTGAATTATTAAAAACGATGTATATAAAAGACTTATAAAATTGATATATTTTATAAATTAAAAATATTGGAATATTAAAACGAGTTTTTATAAGTATTAAAAGTGAAATAAAAATGGATTTCATAAGTGAACGCAATTTACAGATTCATAAATTGTGAAGTTATAAAAATGGATAGATTTTTGTAAAATATAAGATTTATAAGTAATCAACTTATAAATCGGATTTGGCATTTAAAATGAGATATAAAAAAGGATTTTTATAAATAGAAATTTATAAAAATATAAATGGAGTTTATAAACGTCGTTTATAAATCCGAAATCAATTGAATTTGATAAGTTGGATATACGAATATATGAAAGGAATTATATTCACGATTTTGGACAGTGAATATATTATTAAATGAAATGGATATGTTTTGGGGAAGGAATATTATGAAATGAAGTTAATGATTTTAAAGACGTTTTAAAATGCATTAAGTATCGAATACATGGATTTCAACATTCATTGTTGAAATAGACGTTTTCGAGAAATAAGGAAATGGTGGACTATAACATTGTTGTTGTAGTAAACGGTTTCCGAAAGGAAATGTTTTGAATAGTATTAGGATTTATATATCTATTTAAAACTTTAATCCCTATACTAGTGACTTTTGGGTCGTCGTAACGATGTTTTGCGCAACATTCGTTTTTGACCCAAATAAATGTGTTAAGAGAACGATTTCCTTAAGGAATGAAATATATACTAAATTTTGATTTAAGTATATTGAATATTTTCAAATGTTGAAAATAAATGGGTTTGTGAAATACTTATTATTAGAATAAGTATGGGAATGCTTTTCCAATATGAAAATGAAACGTTTTGAGAATTTATCTTTTTAAAGATAAATTGAAAGTGAATATTGAAAATCGATTGAAAATCGTACATCATAGATATTTTGGGATTATAAATTCACTATGGAATTTATAAATGAAAAGGGAAATTTGTTTAAAAATAAACGTTGATTTATTTTTGAACTGGGGAATAAATTTACGGATTTGGAACATAAATATAAAATAAATCGTTAAGGATTTATTTAATTGGTTTAAATGAACCATGTTGAAATGAAAGAAATTCCGCGTAAGGAAAATGATTGAAATTTGTTTTCAAAAGTGATAAAGGTGAAAAGTGATTTGAAAATTTGTTTTCAAATGGTTGAAGTGTGGAAAATATATATCTAGTAAAGATATTTTGGAAAGTAAATAATTTGGGAAATTATTTGGATTTGGTGATGTTGAACACGCCTATTGATAGTTAAATATCCGACTATCAATATTTACCTTTAAATAGGTATTTGTTGAGATTTGTTTGAATTTGAATGCCACACTTATTTTGAATAAGCGCTCACTATTCGGGTTATCCGAGAAAGGACCTTGGGGTCGTATAACCCATTCCGAATATGTGATACGTCGTTATGGATTGCATTTGATGACCGGTGTTGAAGACCGGATGTTTGTGAAAACGGAAGGATTACCGTCGAGTTACTCTACATCAGCTGGTCTCCGATATAGAGATTTTATCACCCTTAGTGACGGGAAGTCCGGTCGTGATTAGTGAATATCCGAATTGCAAGGACTTCTTTGGAAGTGCCTTCGGTTTTGTTCGATCCCGGAACAGACTTGTATAGATTGTATGTCTGACATTACAAGTTGAGATATAAAGCTGATTTCTTTCAAATATATTTCTGTTGGTGGCGGAGAATTTATTCTCTTAGCTTAACATCCTTCTCTGAGACGTACGAGCTCGGAGGTTATATAGTTGAAGGTTATTAGTGATATACTCCCAATTTGGTAGTGTGGCATGCTGAGTGTTGCTGTGAAATGATCATTGTGTTGATCATTTGTGATAGGATCATTTATTTGATCATTTATCTTTGTGATCATTTCTATGATCATTTGTTGACCCAAAGCACGGCTTTTGTATAAAGTGTGGCTTTGTGGACGAGACTTCGTCGGACCTCACACCCCGGAAATGGTCAAAACAGGAAGGATGCGGCAAGGTTATTAGAGGGTAGCGCCCCTTTAGTGTATGTCATTCCTTCTGGATAGAGGTGGTATCATGGTATGGAGCCCAGATATTTAACCTATGTTGTTGCTGCATATTTTGTGGTTGTTGGAAATCGAGGATCCTCGGATAGATCGGTTACGATCGGGGGATGACATATTCGTGTCAGTAGTTACCCAGTTAGGGGTAATCCGGCCTTGTGTTGGCAGAGATCCGGTTTGGTTCTCGGAACGTCATTCCAGAGGCGTTTCCATGTGGCAATGGGAAGTTCCTTGGCCTGACCATTTGTTGGAAATCCAATTCCTAATACGAAACCCTGTACGGTTTTAGTTGTAGAACCTGCCATTCACTTATGGTGGTCACCACTGTTTGGATGGTAGCTATAGTAGACATAGCTCGAAATGTCTATGTTGGCTAAGATTTATATTCTATTTTCTAAATGAATTTTGCCTACACTATGCACTAGTAATAATATCAAATGTTCTTTTTAATGCGTATCAAGCATCTTTGACTATCATAAGGAGAAATCTCCTCCGATTCTGCTTTTGCATTGTGTGTGTGTGTGCGGGAGGCCTTATGGTAGTCTCATTTTTAAAAGCATTGCGAATTGACTTTAAAAAAAAATATTCCTCTATTTTGATTTTAAAGATAAACTGTTTTGAGTTCTCACACCAGTCACATGACTGACTCGGAGTTTATTGTTTTCCTTCCTAAACTCTGGGTGCCCACCAATTTCCACACGGGCAGTCAAGAGTTAAGGTTTATCAGGATATTCGGGATATTCAGGAGTTGCTGGAGGCAAGATGGATGGCATGGTGTATACTAGTATATAGTATTTCTTTTCCGCCGTTGATGTTGTTGTTGTTGTACACTCTGATGATTAGATGTAATGTAATATGATGTAATATAATAACTGATATAGTTCTTTGTTTAAAGATTATTCATTTATTTATTATATGTTGTTCCGCTGCGAATTGTGAGATTCTGATGTTGTTCTGTTATTTCTTCTGTTCTGTTCTATCTTTTTCTATCTTCTTCTACCTTTTCTTTTTCTAAAACCCTAACGGTACGGTTTTTCAGCTTTCGATTGCTCGGCAGTTGATACAGTGGACGTATTGATGTCGGTTTTCGTCAACGAAAAATCGCAGTCGTCACATTTGGTATCAGAGCTTAAGGTTAAGCGACAACCATGGCTCTGTTGGGTATTTCTCATTAGAGATAGAGTCAGTAGTACTCTAGAATGAGTTTGAGTGTAATAATAGATACGAGCGCGTATTTGTTAGTGAATATAAATTATTTTATATTGTGATGATTGGTTTGTTGAGTGGTATATGGATTTTGGTCAACACGAGTAATTAACGTTGTTGATAGGGATCTCTAAACACTTGAATAGAACAATTCGACACAGTATTGTTTAAATTGGGTAAATGAAATCATTTTACCTTGATTATATTTTGTATATAAAGGAATAATTTTTCAGAATTATTAAAGTGTATATAAATTGATTTTTGGTTGTTGAATAAGTTAAATAAAAACAACAAATTGTAAAAGAAAATTTGTATAAGCAAATAAATCATAAGTGTGAAATTATAATTAATGTAATTTACAATTGTAAAATAACCTTATATATAAGAAGTGAAATTATATAAGTAAAAGGTGTGTAAATGTGATTTATAATCTAAAATGAAATTCCAGAGAAGTGTTTTGAAAGGATTTGATAATTTGGAAAAAAAATTTGGAGAAATTAAAGCTCTAAACTCTTTTCGGTCGCTGGAAAATAATCCTGATGATGATGGCCACATCATTAGAATTCATTTTCGGGTTTCCAAAAGAGAAATTGCTACCAAATTGTTTTAAATGAAAGTTGATTAGAAAATTTGAATTTGGGTTTTGAAAGATTGAAAGGACTCTGGAATCCTATTTTAATTATTTATGGGAATGATAAATAAGTTGTATAACTTATAGAATGAGAAATGATAGAATGAATTTAACTTAAAGGATGGAGTTAAATTAAAGGGAGTATAAGTAAATCAATAAAATCCAAGTTGAAATAAATTTGAGTTGTCCTCAAAGACATGTAATTTGAAATTTAACAAAAGGAAAGTTAAATAAATTGATTTGGATTTGATAAGGTGGTTGAAATGAAATATAACTTAAGTGATGTTGAATGAAGTTGAATTTTGGTGTCAAAGTAAATTAATAAGTGAATTAATGAAGTGAAGTCATTAAGAATTTGAGCTTGAGTTATATGAATGAAATTCAACTTTATATTGATAAAGGAATTAGCTATTGAACTAATGAATGAATTGAATGTAAATCAATTGAATGTAAAGAATTGATATGGAAAAATGGATGAAGTATTAATTCATTAAAAGGCTAGTTGAATAAATTGGAATGGAAATCAATTTAATGTTAAACCAATTGAAATTAAAAATGTTGAACCAAATTGAATGTAAAGTGAATAAATTTGGTTGTATTGAATAAACATTGGTTGTTATTTGATTGTTGATTGATTGTATATAATTCATTAAGTGTTAATGAAATTGAATTAGCAAAAATTGAAAGCTATATAATTGAATTCAAATGGAAAGTAAATAGAATTGAATGTGAATTGGATTTAATTAGTGAATGCAAACTAAATAAAATTGAATATAAATGAATGTTAGTAAAATCCAATGTAAATGAATTAAATGTGATTTAAATTGAAAACCAATTCATTGAATATTAATGAGAATATGAATGAATATTGATTTGGTTATGGATAATAGTTGGTTGATTGGATTCATTGCTATGTTGGCATATATAGATGTTGCTATATGTTGTATATTGATACTATTTTCATATATGCATGATTCTCATGTTGTTTGTTGAGTGTTTAGTAGGTGCGTATCGCATTTGCTTCGCATTTGGAGCTCGCTTTCGCGCTATATTAGCAGTATATGCTCGCTAATAATATAATAAGGTACATATCTCGGATTACATACCGTACTTTTACATTTTTTTCCCTGCGGGATGCCTCATCACTTGATGAGATGTATATTTGTGATATATATACTGTCATTTTTTTTTGGATCGAGCCGCGCAAAGGAGACTATGGCGATTTTTTTCGAAAATTTAAGGCATTAGAATATTTTTGGGAAAATTTTGGGGAAATTTTGAAAACTATAACTTTGATTTGGAATTGAAAGTTAAATGATATAGTTTGGTTTTGAAAGATAACTAAGTATGATTTGAAAACTTAGTAAAATTATTGTAAGAAGTTTAACTATGAATTTTGGGAAAGTTAATAAATTCTGTAACTTTTCTTACTTGGTAATTTCGAGGACGAAATTCTTTTAAGGGGGGAAGTCTGTAACGACCCAGAATTTTTATTAATTTAAATTTGAATATTTAATTGAATTTAAATATTAATAAGTGAAATTTATAAGTCGAATAAATTTTATTTCGAATAATTGGATTTAATTGGATAATTAAATCGATAATTTAATATGTGAAAATACAGAAAAAATTGAAAATAGGGTTAAATATGATTGAAAATGATTTGTAAAATTTTATTTTATCATGTTGGAGTTAGAACAATATTATAGAACTTTTAAAATTGAATTTGGAGTTAATTTGTGAAAATTGAATATTTTAATATTTAATCGACTAGTGAAAATAGTTAATTTTTGAACAGTCTTAGAATTGGACGAGACTAGTTCCATTGGATCTGTAATAATTAGTTATTATCGGATTTCAAATTTCGTAGCAAACGGAGTTGTCGTTTGACCGTGGCAGCTCGAAACGCATCGAAATTGTTTTAATATTAATTTGGCGAGTTAAAATAGCCATTTTTCAAAAAATCTCGGATTTCGACGAAACCAGTTTCATCGGATCCGTAATGTGATATTATTGTATGGTTTCAAATTTCGTGTCAATTGGATTTACCGTTTGTCCGGTGCAAGCTAAAACGCCTGGAAATTCGTTTAATCGGTTTAATTTTAAATCGAACGTTTATTGCCATAACTCGCACAGATGACCGAATTAGCTTCCGAAACCTGTTCCATTGTGTCCGAAACGTGGGATAAATCCCAGAAACGCCGGTCATCGCGCGTAAATCGGAGTTTGGAAAACCCGGATGAATAGTGTCGTTCAAACTTCTATAAATAGCCCCCCTTATTCACAAAAAAATAAAAAATAAAAGAAATTGAAACCCTAGCCGCCACCCCCTCAACCAACGGCCAGAAATTCGTCAATTTCCTCCCTTAATTACTTCTAATCCATCAACAATTAGCCAATGTTCTCAACTAACAAATCGTAGAGCGATGTGAGGGCTTTAAATCTATACGGAATTGATCGTGTCTCGTGTAGCGTGGAAGGAGAAATTATGGCCGAAAGGGGTTCGGTTGCGCACGCAATTCGAGGATAGGGGGGGTGGCCGAGCTGCAGATGGTTCATGGTGGGGGTGGAGTTCGAGGTGCTCTTCAAAATAGTGGTCTCCGATCGTGTTCATGTTCGTCGTGGTGGCCGGGATGTTAAACCCTAAATGGGAAATGGTGGGTTCGGCCTTTGCTTCATAACCTGTAGATGGTTACGCATGAAGAAGGAGAAAGGGCGTGCGGCTATGATGAAGGGTGAGGGGATCCAACGGCCAGAAAGCAGTTAGGGTTTAAATTTTTAATTAAGTTGTAAATTATTATAGTTTAAAATCCGTGTAGCTTTAAAAATGCGTATCTTTTTCATACGAGGTCGAAAACGCGCGAAACCAGTTGCGTTGGAACCGTATGGACGAGCACTACGCTATGGAATTGGATTGGAGTCGATTGGAGTCAGTGATAATTTCGGATAAAATTAAATGCGCGTTTAATTTTATTCGAAATAAAAGCTGAAACGGAATTGAAATCAAGGTGAGAACTTCTCACTCAATCGAATCGTTTCGATTTATATTTTAAATAGTTAGATTTAAAATTGTTGATTATATGCCTGAATTGATTATTGATATCTATTGATTGCTAAAATAGACATTATGCGCCGTTAGTAAGCGGATGTTATTTATTAAAAACATATACCGCGAATATTTCATAAACAGTGAAATTGGTATTATATATAATAGCAAAATATATATTGGCATATGTATATATTGCAGTTGTTGATTTCCCGCATTGTATAACGGATGAGACCCTATTGCGCCGTCTATTAAGCGGATAATATTATAAATCCCATATACCGCGATAATTCCGTACTGGAGCGGAATTGGTATTGTGCTAATGTTTTTGGATGCAGGGAAACAGGTTGGAGGGATCCAACTGGATTCCTCAACTGTATTGATTTATTTACAGATATTTTGATATTTGTTGATTATCATATCGATATATGATATTTGGATGTCGTGATTGACTATTTGGTGCTTCCGCATCATCGGATCCATTTTTAAAGTTTAAAAATAATGATTTTTGGTTTTTAAAGGAATTTTTAAAGTGATTTTCAAAAGTATACGTTTTATTAAATTTTGAATTGATTCATTTTAAATAATTAAGACGTTATAAATTTTTATGTTATAAAAATTAAGATTTTTGAGAAATATAACCCCAATGAGATTTTTGGAAATCAATAGTTAATTAATTTACAAATTGGTTTAAATTGGGATTTTTGAATTATTAAAAACGATGTATATAAAAGACTTATAAAATTGATATATTTTATAAATTAAAAATATTGGAATATTAAAACGAGTTTTTATAAGTATTAAAAGTGAAATAAAAATGGATTTCATAAGTGAACGCAATTTACAGATTTATAAATTGTGAAGTTATAAAAATGGATAGATTTTTGTAAAATATAAGATTTATAAGTAATCAACTTATAAATCGGATTTGGCATTTAAATGAGATATAAAAAAGGATTTTTATAAATAGAAGTTTATAAAAATATAAATGGAGTTTATAAACGTTGTTTATAAATCCGAAATCAATTGAATTTGATAAGTTGGATATAGGAATATATGAAAGGAATTATATTCACGATTTTGGACAGTGAATATATTATTAAATGAAATGGATATGTTTTGGGGAAGGAATATTATGAAATGAAGTTAATGATTTTAAAGACGTTTTAAAATGCATTAAGTATCGAATACATGGATTTCAACATTCATTGTTGAAATAGACGTTTTCGAGAAAGAAGGAAATGGTGGACTATTACACTGTTGTTGTAGTAAATGGTTTCCGAAAGGAAATGTTTTGAATAGTATTAGGATTTATATATCTATTTAAAACTTTAATCCCTATACTAGTGACTTTTGGGTCGTCGTAACGATGTTTTGCGCAACATTCGTTTTTGACCCAAATAAATGTGTTAAGAGAATGATTTCCTTAAGGAATGAAATATATACTAAATTTTGATTTAAGTATATTGAATATTTTCAAATGTTGAAAATAAATGGGTTTGTGAAATACTTATTATTAGAATAAGTATGGGAATGCTTTTCCAATATGAAAATGAAACGTTTTGAGAATTTATCTTTTTAAAGATAAATTGAAAGTGAATATTGAAAATCGATTGAAAATCGTACATCATAGATATTTTGGGATTATAAATTCACTATGGAATTTATAAATGAAAAGGGAAATTTGTTTAAAAATAAACGTTGATTTATTTTTGAACTGGGGGAATAAATTTACGGATTTGGAACGTAAATATAAAATAAATCGTTAAGGATTTATTTAATTGGTTTAAATGAACCATGTTGAAATGAAAGAAATTCCGCGTAAGGAAAATGATTGAAATTTGTTTTCAAAAGTGATAAAGGTGAAAAGTGATTTGAAAATTTGTTTTCAAATGGTTGAAGTGTGGAAAATATATATCTAGTAAAGATATTTTGGAAAGTAAATAATTTGGGAAATTATTTGGATTTGGTGATGTTGAACACGCCTATTGATAGTTAAATATCCGACTATCAATATTTACCTTTAAATAGGTATTTGTTGAGATTTGTTTGAATTTGAATGCCACACTTATTTTGAATAAGCGCTCACTATTCGGGTTATCCGGGAAAGGACCTTGGGGTCGTATAACCCATTCCGAATATGTGATACGTTGTTATGGATTGCATTTGATGACCGGTGTTGAAGACCGGATGTTTGTGAAAACGAAAGGATTACCGTCGAGTTACTCTACATCAGCTGATCTCCGATATAGAGGTTTTATCACACTTAGTGACGGGAAGTCCGGTCGTGATTAGTGAATATCCGAATTGCAAGGACTTCTTTGGAAGTGCCTTCGGTTCTGTTCGATCCCGGAACAGACTTGTATAGATTGTATGTCTGACATTACAAGTTGAGATATAAAGCTGATTTCTTTCAAATATATTTCTGTTGGTGGCGGAGAATTTATTCTCTTAGCTTAACACCCTTCTCTGAGACGTACGAGCTCAGAGGTTATATAGTTGAAGGTTATTAGTGACATACTCCCAATTTGGTAGTGTGGCATGCTGAGTGTTGCTGTGAAATGATCATTGTGTTGATCATTTGTGATAGGATCATTTATTTGATCATTTATCTTTGTGATCATTTCTATGATCATTTGTTGACCCAAAGCACGGCTTTTGTATAAAGTGTGGCTTTGTGGACGAGACTTCGTCGGACCTCACACCCCGGAAATGGTCAAAACAGGAAGGATGCGGCAAGGTTATTAGGGGGTAGCGCCCCTTTAGTGTATGTCATTCCTTCTGGATAGAGGTGGTATCATGGTATGGAGCCCAGATATTTAACCTATGTTGTTGCTGCATATTTTGTGGTTGTTGGAAATCGAGGATCCTCGGATAGATCGGTTACGATCGGGGGATGACATATTCTTGTCAGTAGTTACCCAATTAGGGGTAATCCGGCCTTATGTTGGCAGAGATCCGGTTTGGTTCTCGGGACGTCATTCCAGAGGCGTTTCCATGTGGCAATGGGAAGTTCCTTGGCCTGACCATTTGTTGGAAATCCAATTCCCAATACGAAACCCTGTACGGTTTTAGTTGTAGAACCTGCCATTCACTTATGGTGGTCACCACCGTTTGGATGGTAGCTATAGTAGACATAGTTCGAAATGTCTATGTTGGCTAAGATTTATATTCTATTTTCGAAATGAATTTTGCCTACACTATGCACTAGTAATAATATCAAATGTTCTTTTTAATGCGTATCAAGCATCTTTGACTATCATAAGGAGAAATCTCCTCCGATTCTGTGTTTGCATTATGTGTGTGTGTGGGAGGCCTTATGGTAGTCTCATTTTTAAAAGCATTGCGAATTGACTTTAAAAAAAAATATTCCTCTATTTTGATTTTAAAGATAAACTGTTTTGAGTTCTCACACCAGTCACATGACTGACTCGGAGTTTATTGTTTTCCTTCTTAAACTCTGGGTGCCCACCAATTTCCACACGGGCAGTCAAGAGTTAAGGTTTATCAGGATATTCGGGATATTCAGGAGTTGCTGGAGGCAAGATGGATGGCATGGTGTATACTAGTATATAGTATTTCTTTTCCGCCGTTGATGTTGTTGTTGTTGTACACTCTGATGATTAGATGTAATGTAATATGATGTAATGTAATAACTGATATAGTTCTTTGTTTAAAGATTATTCATTTATTTATTATATGTTGTTCCGCTGCGAATTGTGAGATTCTGATGTTGTTCTATTATTTCTTCTGTTCTGTTCTATCTTTTTCTATCTTCTTCTACTTTTTCTTTTTCTAATACCCTAACGGTACGGTTTTTCGGCTTTCGATTGCTCGGTAGTTGATACAGTGGACGTATTGATGTCGGTTTTCGTCAACGAAAAATCGCAGTCGTCACAAACTGAGATCTTCAAAAGCACTATGGCACGACAATGATTCGAGTTTGAGAGAGCCAAAGATAAATCTCCTTGGATACATGAGACAAACAAATATATGAAACATAAGTTTCAAAAACAAGATATACTTAAACAATGTTAGAAATAGATGTATAAAACAAAACTAAAGACTTTGCACTTGCTCTCTATGCTTGTTTGCTTGGCCTAGGGGATCAATAAGGTCAGGTTTAAGCATGGTTTGGATCAGGTATGGGTATGGAAAAGGTGCGGCTACAAGGCTAAACAAGTGGAGGAAGTTACACTTAGGGTAGGTGAAGGGTTTAAGGCAAAATAGCATGTTTTTGGTCAACAAAAGGGCTCGGCCTTGGAGTGGTTTGGCTTGGCCATTCAAGTTCAGATCTGGAATGATGTTGGAGTGGTGTGTGGTGGTCTGGTCAGAGGTGGTGGCGGCAGCTAGAGGTGGTGGTGGTGGTGGAAAAATGAAGTGGTGAAGCAACAAGGCTCAAAATAGCATGTTTTCAAGGCATAGGTTGGATTTTGAGGGGTTTTGTCACCATGGTTGGCTCGGATATGGTTATGACCTGGGGTGTAGGTAGTGCTGATGACAGGGAATAGATGTATAGAGTGGTGGCCATGGCAATAGTGAGGAGGCCATGCAAATAGAAGAAAGAAACAAGACAAAAGTATGGAAAAATGGAAGAAAAAGTGCAAAAAGAGGGGGCCATTACCCAAATTTTACTCCTAGCCGTGAATGAATGAGAAGTGGAATTTTTTTTAGTGAATGAAGACTGGAATACACGGCCAAACAAAGTAATATACAGCCAAAAGAAGTAAAGGCTAATAAATAAATAAAAGCTGCCAAAGAGTTAATGAGGAAACGGTAAAAGAAACGACTTATGTTTCAAAAGCTTTCAAAACCTTTGGTATTTCCTTTATTTATTCATATAAGTTTACATTACTGAAAATAAAAATGATTTCAGTCACAAATTCGAAAATATAACAAAATATAAGATATATATATATAAATATTTATTAATGATATAAGGTTAAAATAAGAAAATAGCACACGATTGCAAACTAGTCTAGAAAAATGGAAAATAAACAGAATGAACTTTGGAAAATTTATATGAACTTGTAAAAATATTTATAACTAAGATAACAACATAAAAGTAAAGATGCATTCACAAATAAATATATAAATTTAAATTTAAATATAATTTAAATAAAGAAAATAACAGAAAAATGGAAACTAGGCTTAAAATTTGGAAATAAATTCAATAAGCTTTGGAAAAATTCAAACATCACCTTAAAAATATTAAAAGACAAAATATACTTAAAATAAAATATTAACACATAAAAAAAATTAATTAAAGAAAATAGGAAAAGATTTAAAGAAATTGCTTAAAAATCCAAAACGGTGTCCAGAAAGTACAAATAAATCACTATTGACTTTGGAAAATTGTTTACTTTATTTTAAAATTATTATAATACAAAATAATACATACAATAACATATTGACCCAGATTAAAATGAAACATGAAATTTATACAATTTAAAAATAACAAAATTGCAGAATAAACAAATTGCACTCAATATTAAAATATACATAAATTTCACAGTTTAACTCCGTTTTCAACGAAACGAAAAGCAGTATTCAAGTTATTACATCTATTTTCATAATAAAAGATAAATTTAAGATTAAATGATTTTAATTTTAATTTTAAAAGTCGAAGTTCAAACAGTTTGAGTAGAAATTCACCTTTTTAGTAAAATGTCCAATTTATACTATTTTGAACTATAGACCAGCATTTATACTTAAAATGAAATATTTGAAATAAAATTTTTTTTTAAAAAAAGTCAAATTTATAATATAGGCAAAAATCTAGGTCTGTTACAAGAAGTCTGAAAAATTACAAAACCACTTAGTGTAAACTCTGGCACTTTCTCTTTTAATTTGAGAGGTCTAAGAGCGGAGATCTGAATTGACAGGATGAGAAAAACCGTGAATCCTTTGCTTCAAAACGTGATATCTCGAGCTTCCAAGCTCTGATTCACGAACTGTCTTCACCGCTATTAAACTATTTCTGACCTCTTCAATTCTACATAGTGTCACCTAAATTCAATACTCCACCTCGACACTATATCCATCTCCATACACCAAGAACCAATGGTACCAAACCGTCACCATCTCTATCTTCTACCAAACATGCTCGAATACTTTCTTAATGAGCTCCGACAAAGCCACCACCCATTACAGTTCGCCAACGAGTTTCGACAAGGCCACCGCCTGCTAAAGAAGTGTCCAAAATATCCAACACCAACCTACCAAATGACAAAAGAACTTAAGAGTGCCAAAAGTACTTAGCAAGAAGATAGAACCACAATCTCTCACCGATATTCTTCATCATCAATAACAAAACTAGTCCTCAAACTATGCTACCCAAGGCATTTAGCACTTTAATAAGTGAATCAAGTTCGAGCAATGCTCGAACTTTCCAACCAAAAATGTGTAACGACAAAGATTTTTATTGTTTCGAATATTAATTAAATATTCAAATTTTGATTCGAATTTAATAAATTATAGGAAAATCAATTTTTAATAAAACGACTTAACTTTTAATGATATGTTATTAATTTAATTTATAATATTTTTCCATAATTTTTAAATTATAAAATATTTAAATTTTCCTTCGACGTATTTTCCGACAAATGACGGTATTTTTAAAACTTTATAGAACAAGATAACTATTGTATTTTAATATTGTTTTAAGATCATGTCGTATTTTTGTACACGATCGTATTTTTTGTCGTGTCATTCATGGTTTGTATGCGAATGGAATGCTGTGTAGCGAAACGCCGAAATTTGTAAATAAATATGACTCTACACTTGGAATTTTCAACAACTTGACTTTTCCTCTTCACATTTCACATACCCTCCTCTTTTATTTTTTTCCTTTTTAATATAAATAAAAACTAACCCTCCTTTTAATAAAAATCAAAATCAAGAGTTATACACCACAAAAAATTATGAAGTTGAGATCTTAGAGTTCGTGGGGATGAGATCTACAAGTCTATATGTGTTCGAGTGATTGCGGTCAAGTTTGGTGGCAGTTGACATGAGTTAGGTGAATTCGGGATTTAAGATATGATTTTATAACTTGGTTTTGGTAAAAGGGATTAAATGGATATTTTAAGTTTAAATAAATTTAAGGAAATATTCTGTAAAATGTAATCTAAGGCTAAATAATAATGAAGCTAAATCAAGATCTATATGAAACTATTAGGTCTAACTTTAAAAATGTTGAATATTAAGCTTTGAATATAATGAAAGTTTAAATGGTTATACAGAGCTGAATTGAATTAATGAATTGAGCTTTGAATAAATGGGAATTTGGAATTTGAGTTGATTGGAATCAATTTGTGTAGTTGAGGAAATTTCAAATACTTTACTTTATAAATTATTTAATATATAATATTTTGGAAAATTGATATATTCGAACGGGAAATGATATTTTGGTTTTGAAGTATAAATTTATTTGAATGACCACGGTGTTATAGCGTATATTTCTACATTGTAGATAGCTTTGCAGATCCTTAGAGGATGGTTATCCCAAACATCCTCTAAGTTAATTATATTTCAGTTGATTTTTCACTTGAATTGGATTTATTGATATAAGAATGTTAATCCTGACTCGAGTGTTTTGTGTTTGCTTTACGCTCGGGTCAGACCGAGTGACACAGCATTTGAGGCTCACCTCTGGAGTTTGGAGCTTCGTTTGGAAATCCAACTATCGATTCAGTTTTCAGCTTTTCCAGTTAATTGGTTCAGAGAAGTCATCTGCTCGTATTGGAGACTTCACAGCATCTAAGATATTCTGTTGTATTTTATTCTAACTCTGATTTTTATATGGTAGCTTCATGAGCTACTATTTATTTATTCCGTTGCGTATTATTGTACTACTCTATATCTGTGATTCTGTGATTGATTTATTTTACTGCATATCTTGAGTTTTGCCAAATATAAAATAACAACTCGGTATTTTGAATTATTCAAGTCGGACATGTACGGTTTTATTGTCGATTTGAATGATCCAAAATTACGGGTCGTTACAGTTGGTATCAGAGCTTTGGCTCTAGGAAAATTTAGCATGTAAGGTAAATTTAATTACAGAATCACTTCCGTTCGGGCTTGAACTCCTTTCTCTTGATTGGAAGTTCCTTTGAATTTTGGAATGTCCCTCGGTTCCGAAATTCATTCTTGTCTCTCCCTATTTATATTCATTTGATTCTGGAGTATCCCATAACTCCACTCAATGATTTGTAAAGGGGGTGAAAACTCCTTTTCAATTGGCATTGATTCACCGAAGATTTCTATATCCTCGGTTTACAATGCTACTATCTCTTTTATTTCGAATACTATCTATAGCGATCGAATGTCGATTTGCTTTAGAATTCTGCATCGATCATATTCCTAAAGTCACGGTTGACCGATTAAGGTCGCCCGGGATTTATAGAACTATATCCATCTTCTAATTTGTAATTTAATTTTCTCACCTTCGATCGAGTCTATCTTCGAATCAAGATCCTATTGATTAGAGTTCCTCCAATTTAAATCTCTATCTTTGTTTTGAAATCCATTCTGAATCATTCTTTGAAAATCGGGTTTTGTTTATATTTTTGAAATTATTTTATATACCGAAATTTTTATTTGGGTAACTATGATTTTATTTTATATATAGAAGTGAAAGTGTTTTCGATAAGGATTATATACTTATATAAAATCGAATAAGAAATGTTATTCTATAGATAAAAGTTTCGAAGGGATTTGAAATTTTGAAGATTATATAAGAAATGGATTTATATAAAAATAATTTATGACTGAAGGGTTTTAATTTGAAACTCGAGAGATTGAATTCCGGTGTTTTGAAATTGGTTTTAAGATTTTTGAAATTATATAATAATACGATTTGAAAGTATTTTCTGAATAAGAAGTGTTTCAAATGACTCAAATGAGTTCCAATGATTTCCAAGAAATTTCAACGAAGTTTTAAAAAAATAGAAGTCCAGAACTCACTTATGTCGCAAGAGAATAATTTCGGTGATGAGTGCACGCATCATCGACATTGATTTTCGAGTTTCAAAGTGGGGGAGAGGCCACTTTAATAGCTTGGCTATGCGAGTGATTTTGTAAAACCGTTTTTGATTTCAAATTCCGAAGTATAATTTGATATTTTCGAAAGATATATGTATATATTTGAAACAATTTAAAGTGAGACCGGTGTTCAGTCCTTGAGTTTCGGATTTGATTTGGTATAATCCTATCTATTGAAATTGATTTATTGTTGATTTTCAACTCTCTAATTGGAAATTTGATTTCCCTAACTATTTTGAATGTTCGAACACTTCCAAATCGAGGTTAAATTTTTCAAAGCTAAGAAATTTCGAAGAGGATAAAATATTTGATAAAGCATATATGTTTAGTTTGTATGTTAAGTTTGAAACCTTTTTTTAGTATACGAATATGACTATTTTGAATTATACTAATATGGAATTTAGTTTTGTAATGTTTTGAAAAAAAATTAATTTTAAATAATGGTTTTTCAGAAAGGTAAATTGGTTATTTCAAATAGAAATAAATAGTTTAAAGGTTTTAAAGGGATAATTATAAATTTGGAAACCATCTTGAGTATAATTGATTTTGAGAAAAATATTTGGCTTTGAAATTAGATTGGAATTAAACCAGTACTTATATGGTGATTTTGGAAATGAATTTGTTTGACCTAAATTTTGTTGATTTGGAAATTTGGATTATTTTCTAAACCTATTGTTTAAGAAACTTTGAAACTGAATATATTTAATTTGGAAGAAAATTTGGTGAAATCATATATGATCTTGAAACTGAAATGTTATTGAAACGAGAAAAAATTTGAGAACCTTGATTTACTAAATACTTAATTTAGGAGTTATCGAACTTATATAAAACTGATTTGTGTAAGTACGAAGTTGATTTGAAACCTATTGATTTGAAAGGTACTCAAATTGGAAAGAGAAATCTTATATAATCGAAGTCTATATAAGTGTGATTTGATATACTATTGATTTGGAAAGTATTTGATTTGAAAATGGAATCCTATATATAATGGACTTTATATAAGTATGATATTTGATAGTGATTTCAAAAAGGTACTGTATGATATATATTTTCAAAGTAAAGATATGGGAAGTGCATTCTGCTTGATATCCGCTTTGTGGCCACATTGTGGATTCATTCTATCGATATTATTCTTTCTGATTTTTGGTTTTTCGGATGTGATACTCGAGTGTCCCACCGTGGTGTAACCCTTGGTTTATTTTTTTAGCGCGACTGCATAGCGCAACTGCCTGGCTGAGCTGGCCTAGGGGTACGGATTGTTTCCTGGAGGATCCAGGCGTAACCATTGTGTATCCTTCAATCTACGTAGGTCGCATTAGTAGCGAAACTGCCTGGCTGAGACGGCCTAGGGGTACGGATTGTTTCCTGGGGGATCCAGGCGTAATCATTGTGTATCCTGCACTCTACTAGTCATCATGGCGTAACTCGCAGGGCTGAGAAAGCTTACGAATATGGATTGTTTTCTGGGGAATCCAGACGTAACCATTGTGTATCTGCGAACCATGGTTAGACAAAGGTTTTGGTTTGGTTGTTTTGTTTGGATTGTACTTTCCATATCTGTTTTTAAAGGTTTTTCAAGTATTTTCACTGGTTGTTGAAATAGGTCTACTAAGTACTTGAGGAATTCTAGCTTTGCACCTGATCAACGCATGTCCAGATTCTGCAAGAACGAGGATAAACTTATTGAAACATCGAGTTATAAAAGTATTTTTGAAAGGAAAATTTTTGTTTCGATATAAAAGTATTTTATTATAAAGGTATTTCCAACAAAATAATTTGTATTAATATTTGAAATAGAAATCCTTATGGTTTGAATTAATTATTCATGCCCGATACTATTCTTTTGAATCTACTTTATCTACTCAGCTTTATCTGTTCACCTATATTCTGTTTTCCCGAATCTACCTTCCTTCCCTTTTGAATATATCCTTTACAATATTGTTTAATTATATACTACCTGGTTTAATAGAAAATTTTAGTGTTATAAATATTTTAGAAGTTATTTATTTAAAATAAAACATATTTAACGTAAATGATTAGTGATAATGTTTGAAAAGTATCTTGAGATAAATTTTTTTTTTATGAATTTCGGATTTAATATTTTCAATAGCTTCTTTGTAAATATAAGTAATAATATAAATAATTGTTTTCAAAGGAGTTTTGAAAAGTATTAAAGTATTAAAGAAAATTAAATTTCAAATGAAGTTTTTAAATGAATATTTCAAGTAAAATTTGTATAGTTTTAAATTAATTGTTTATCTTGTGCTTCAATCTATTTTTTCTTTCTTTTTGTTGCTATTCCCCTACCTCCTTCCTTTTCGGGGACGAAAAGTTTTGAATGGAGGAGAGTGTAACGACCCATAAATTTTAAACGGTTTTAATAACGTATTTTGAATTTTTGAGAAATTTTAAATAATAATATTTTGAAATAAAAATTTAATATTTGGATTACATATAATTGAATATAAGCAGATGGTAAATTTTGATCAGAAATTATGGAAGTAAATTTTATTGTGAAATTCTACTTCTATTCAAATCAATAATAATTGATGGTAATAAATTTATTTTCAAACCTGAATATTTTTCTATAGAAATTTCTAAATCCTCTTTTGATTAAGACGTCATCTTTCATTTTTTCCAAATTTGGACTTCTATAGCTCCGTCGATCTTATTATTCCACTTTTGTTTTTTATGTTAGATTATATACTTTTTAAATTGAGTAATTAATATTTTTACTCATATACATCAGTTCTTGGTAAATGATGAATAAATCAGATGGATGTAAACAAATCGTATTCTAATTAAGCTGTAAATTTTAAAATTTATAGTGTATGTATAAGCTTTATAAAATGAACGTTTTAAATTGTACGTTCGTATCCGTTTGATTTATTTAATTAGCATATAAATAGTACGTAATTGATGAAATACTCTTTAAACATACATTTTACTAAATATGAGTAGTGAATAAATAAGAAAACGCATAAATTTAAATGTGTTATTTTAATTTTAATGTGGGCGTATAGTTGGTTTGATTAATGTATCTATAGTGCGCATTCTTAACAAAAATTTACTACCTTAACTAAATAAATAAATTTATCTGTAGCCTTGCATTCCAAGTGGGAAAGAAATCATTTCCTTAGCCGTTTAGTTTCTTTTAAATCTAGCTTTACTAGGTTACGTGTAAATTTCTACGCTTCTCTTTTTCTTCATTTTATAATAGGAATAAAATCTCCAAATTCGCGTAGCCATTTCAAGTTCTTTTTCGACGTTCAAAATCCGTTTCAAGATTGCTTGAAGTTCACGTGTAAACTTTTACACGTTCTTTTTGATTCAATGGTTTTAATTTGGTATAAAAAATCTTTTATTCACTTACCTCTCAAAACAACAAAAATTTGCTTGCCACTTTTGCATTGGATTTACTAACTTATCAGTAATCCAATACGTATAGAAACTTTCTTGCCTATATTCTCTCACCTCAATCAATGCAATCGTGTATAATTGATTTAAATTTATTTCTTGCCTATATTCTCCCACCTCAATTAATGCAATCGTATATAATTGATTTAAATTTATTTCTTGCCTATATTCTCTCACCTTAATCAACACAACCCTGATAAATATAAGCCTCGTACACAAATAGTTTTCAATTGCACCTCAACGTTTCCTACATTTCTTCTTGCGTGCATGAGCTCTAAAGGTATGGCCTCCATTGTCTTCTTTTTATTTTATATTTTTTCCATGCTTTGCTTCTCCCCTCCCTGTCATCTGCTTCCATTATATTTGACAAATCCATCTTTATATTTCAACCCACGTTCACAAATTTTCACATTATAACAGTCTCCATTTAATTGATATTTTAGCATAAAACTATATCTACATATTTTTTTTTATGTTTAATGCTTATGTGAATTTGAGCCAAGCTTTTCAGAGACGTATATATACGTAGTCTTATATCTTATTTGTTATTATAAAATATTAGTAACATATGTATATAAATTTTTGATTTACATACATGACCTGTATGTATTATTCAAGTGCATGATCTATTAGTCTTATTTATATGGATATAAAGGGATAGATTGTATATATTGGTTTCTTTTTATAAAATCTGTTGTTTATGTATAAAACTATGTATAAGTTATTTTTTAAAAATAAATATCTATCTAACTAGTTTGTTTCAATTTTTGTTATAATATAAATAGCTACAGTACAGTTTCCTATATATTAGGTTATAGGGATGATGTTATATATATTTGTTTATTTAAATTATTGTTTTAAATCATTTTATATATGTTAATTTGTTAAAAATCTAGTGTACGGTGTTTATTTATATCTCAGGTTTTGGTTGTTAAAATGCATAGTTGTAGAGATAGGTAGTTATATTATACATTTCAGAGATTTTGGGTCTAGTCGTACAAGTGTTATGATGATTTTTCAGCGTATAAATTATATTGATATAAAATATAGGTTGATTTTAGTATACATGTTCAATTTAAAACAACAATGTTTGAAGTATATATATATGTAAAATTTTATTGTGTTTGAATTAAATATCGATTTGAAAATATACGTTTTAAATTGATTTTTCTAAAAATTATATATGCAATGTATCGTCTTCATCGATCCCGTTTTGATTTGAATTCGTTTATTCCTATTTATCATCTTATCTGTGATTCGTACCAATCTTGTCGTTTTGCAAATTCGTTCTTGGATTCATAACCCATTTCAAATCTCTCTAGCCTCGAAAGGTGAGCAATCACTCATGATTAACGTTCTTTTATTTATTAAATTTGATTTCAATTGAAACGACAATTGAAATATGCTGCTGTTAGTTTTTTTTATTGTTATATATGTTGTTATCTGCAATTGTTCACCCGAGGGATATGACACCATATCCCGTTGTTTATATTATATTGTTATTGATGATATATGCCTGTTATTTCATTTTATTTTATTATCTGTTATCACTCTGTAAGTTCCCTGTAGTTTAGAATTCACTATGGGTTGAAATGATACATACCCGAACGGACTTTAGAATAGGAGAATTTCGTTATGGGTTGAAATGACAAATCCAAGCGATTTTCAATTAAATTGAATTTGGGATTGTGGGTCGAAGTGATATCTACCCGTATATTTAACTTTCAAATTGAAATGATAAATATCTGTATCCCTTGACCAAAGGGTAGGAAATTAGATACAAACACCGTTGGTCCATATTTATATATATATATATAAATGTTTTGAAAATAATTTCTATGGTTGGAAAGAAAAATATAGTTTTAATAAAGACTGATTCTTAGAATATTATATGTATAAAAATGAAAATTTTATGTATAGACCTAATAATAATATTAAATCTAATTGAGATTGATTTAATACATATAATATGTTTAAGGATTTGTTTAAATTTATATTTCAAAATAGATTTGGTAAAATTTTGAATAAGCTAAGGTTAAGAAGATAAAGTTGAATTAATTGGAAATGGTTTTTAATTAAGAATTATATTCAATTAAATCGATTTGAATCTATTGAATTCAGGATTTAAGATATGATTTTATAACTTGGTTTTGGTAAAATGGGTTAAATGGATATTTTAAGTTTAAATAAATTTAAGGAAATATTCTGTAAAATGTAATCTAAGGCTGTTTAAATGATATTGAACTTGTTAAGTGGATATTTCCTAGCTAAATAATAATGAAGCTAAATCAAGATCTATATGAAACTGTTATGTTTAACTTTAAAAATGTTGAATATTAAAGCTTTGAATATAACGAAAGTTTAAATGGTTATGGAGAGCTGAATTGAATTAATGAATTGAGCTTTGAATAAATGGGAATTTGGAATTCGAGTTGATTGGAATCAATTTGTGTAGTTGAGGAAATTTCAAATACTTTACTTTATAAATTATTTAATATATACTATTTTGGAAAATAGGTATATTCGAAAGGGAAATGATATTTTGGTTTTGAAGTATAAATTTATTTGAATGACCATGGTGTTATAGTGTATATTTCTACCTTGTAGATAGCTCTGCAGATCCTTAGAGGATGGTTATCCTGAACATCCTCTAAGTTAATTATATTTCAGTTGATTTTTCACTTGAGTTGGATTTATTGATATAAGAATGTTAATCCTTACTCGAGTGTTTTGTGTTTGCTTTACGCTCAGTTCAGACTGAGTGACACAGCATTTAAGAGTTACCTCTGGAGTTTGGAGCTTCGTTTGGAAATCCAACTATCGGTTCAGTTTTCAGCTTTTCCAGTTGATTGGTTTAGAGAAGTCATCTGCTCGTACTGGAGACTTCACTGCATCTAAGATATTCTGTTGTATTTTATTTCTAACTCTGATGTTTATATAGTAGCTTCATGAACTACTATTTATTTATTCTGCTACGTATTATTGTACTACTCTGTGTCTGTGATTCTGTGATTGATTTATTTTACTGCATATGCTAAGTTTTGCCAAATATAAAATAACAACTCGGTATTTTGAATTATTCAAGTCGGACATGTATGGTTTTATTGTCGATTTGAATGGTTCAAAATAGCGGGTCGTTACAGACTGCCTACATACCCCTATCTAACGGGGTACGCAATTAGATACAGGATCAAGCCAACGTAGTTCTCCTATTCACAAATAGGACTCAAGGAGCCTACGATACAACAAACAAATATGCAATTCCCAAACTACCTAGTTAGGCTTAATCTTCATATTTAGATTTACAAAATATAATTAACCTTACCATTTTCAAAATGTAATCTTTTCCAAAAATAATCCCTTCGAATCAAATTGCCGATTTCATTTCAAATCCTTCCGAAATAATATATATATCTTTCATGTCAAATCATACTTTTCTTTAGGATTTAAGCCAAAACCTTTTCAAAACAAGTATCAATTACTCTGTATAATAATACAGTGGTGTTTTTGATATATTTATTTTGAAATCCATAAATACTATACTATGAAAGCATATCAAAGTATATGCAACCATATCGGGAGGTTCCTTCTAATAACAAGGCAACTGGGTCCTAGACTTCGCAAGATAAATAAACAAAGTATATTCCTCTATACAAAGAGTAGACTATACTAAGGTTAAACCACCCTTTTGCCTATTTTTAGTTAAGGGTTACCGAAATCATCAGCAACATAACAAATCATTTTGTTCCTCGAAATGACAAATCATTTTGCACTAATAATCATAAATATTTTCAAACACATTATTGTTTACTTTTGCAAAATCTTTTTGAAATCAATTTCAAACCACCAGGATTTAAGTTCTCGAGATAACACTTTTAGTCCTCCTTTTTATAAGAAAACATATTTTATAAACCATGTTTATATAAATCTTTTTATATAAAATCATTCACAAATATTTCTATTTCTTTAAAGGAAAACATTTCATTTAAAATAAAAACGTCTTTTAAATTATAATAAACACCTTTTTTGTAACAATTTCTTAATCGAATATTTTCATCGAACACCTTATAGTCAAGCTGTTCGTATCTACCCAACCCATGTATATGGAAATTAATTACTCATAAACTGGCCGAACACAATTCAAACAGTCAAATAAACAATAAAAACAACACATTATTATCAACAATTCAACAAATTGAATAATAACACATAAACTAGAATTAATTGGTATCTCTAAATAAATGTTTTGACTTATATAATAATAGAAGCAGATTTATTTTGCTAAATAAGTGTCATTAATGAAGTGAAACGACCCGACTTTTTTACCACAGAAATCACATCATTTTTAAGAAAGAAAGGGATAGAAAAGACAGAGAAGAAGAAAGGAACAACATCAGAATCTAAAACAGCGGAACGAATAAATTATATTAATCACATAATACATTACATAGTACCATATACATCAGAGATACACAGCTAAACAACACATACTAGACAGTTATAAACACCTGTCTAGTTATACAACTCAATACAACACAAAGACAACAACTCAGAGAACACACAACGGAATAATATATAGCTATACGCCGAAACCTCCTACTCCATTGCTTCTCCAGAATTCGTCAAAGCCAACCTAAAATCCCCTGGCTACTCGTAAAAATTGAGTACCCAAGAGTTTAAGAAAACAGAATAAACTCCTGGTCAAACATGGGTCTGGTGTGAGTAAACGGTTAAAGTTGCTTAACTTTAAAAACCTTTTGAAACAAAAGGTATCACGTAAGACTTCCCACACATAACATGGAAAAGTTTTTACCTTACGCTAACCAAAACATTTGATAGGAAATTCAATGATATTATAATAGTGTCTAGGGTTTTCAAATAAATATGAAATAGCCGAAATTGTTGCATTATTAAATTCCAGCTACTAGCCACAAAAGTGCGTAATACAATCAAATCTGATGGCACTTATTGGATTGTGGATTCCATACAATGGCAGGGCTACTAGGGTACCGCCCGTTACAGTATGTGGCCTAGATCACCGAACTGAGGAGTACGCCCGCTCCCCTGCAACACAAAGCCGGAACCATTCCTTACTGAACAGTTCCAAATAAGAAAACCCCGGCGGATGTAGCTATTCAACCGCCCACACAGCCGAAATAAAAGGGACTCTAGACAGGAGTAAATCTTGCTCTCAAGTGGGGGCTACCCATGAAGCCTTGCTACACCTTACCTGTTTTAGCCATTCCAGGTTGATGAGGCTTGAGGTTACGATTACCTTTAGTGAACGCATCACTTAGAATGCTCATCGTCCACCTGATGATGTTATGAAAGCATTCAATCCATACAAGTTCGTTCCGGGTTCGAACGAAACCGAATGCATTATCTCGTTACACTCGTTTTAGAATCACCCTCAGAGTTAACGACAATAACCCTTGCACTCTGAAGCTTAATCTTCACTTGAGATTCATGACCTATCGTTAATTTGGATCGATGTGGTTTTCGGATATCCAAATATGGAAACCCGATCCCGGTCTCATCGAAATCCAAAACGTATCTTTTAGGTCCAAGTTGTTTAAAGTTAAACAATTCAATTCAACTATCTATATACACACGGAATGGATAATTCACAAGTCACAATTGATAATCACATTATCGAATAAACAGATGATCCATAACTAAAATAGGTAATCCATATCATCGTCAAAATAGATAATCTATATTACCATCACAGTGCAACCAAGCATTCATACCACACAATATTACTGATCTCATTTCTGAGATTACATCCATATAAAAAAAATCAATGTCACCCATTCATACATAAGCAATGATTTACTTATTCACCACATAATTAATTTAAAATGAATTAAATTAGCTATATCTACTCTAATTAATTTAAAGTGAATTAAATTAATTACTTCACCTCTTAATTAATTTAAAATTAATTAAATTAATTACCTTCATCACAATAAATCTTGCTTACTTATTCATTAATTAAACCAATTAATTAATCACCATCCTAATTAATCAACCTTGATTAATTAACTCTTAATCAAATAATTAATCCTTAATTATTCTTATTAATCATATTAATTAATGAACCTTTATTAATTACTTCCATTAATTAATCAACTACAATTAATTACCTTATCTCTTAATTAATTATATTAATTAATCATGCTTAAATTTATTGCTTCCAATTAATCAACTTTCAATAAATATAAACAGTAATTAATTATCCTTAATTACTTCTTAATTGCTTTTAATTACTTTATAAATTGTTTGATTTATTACACCAAGTAATAAACCCTTAATTACTTTATCCAGTAATTATCCATTTGAATTAGTTCTTAATCAGTAATTTCACTTATCTCAGTTTCCTCTGTAATTTATCAATTACTTATCTTAAGTAATTAGCCTTGTCAAAACTTATTAAGTAAACATACTTAATCTTTTATCAAGTGACCTTCTTTAATTAATTAATAAATTAATTAACTTACTTGATCACACTCATCTCATAAATCAAAATCGAGTATTTCATCCATTAGTTACTCTTTGACCAAATTAATCTTCAATTAACAGATTAATTATCCTTCAACTATAGATTAATAAACCTTAATTATTAATCAATTCCCAAACTCAAGAATGCTCACCGTGTTAACGAATTTCGCCCTATTTCGTGCTGTAATACAATATATAAATGCATCTCTAAGGTTATTGCATCAAGACTAAAGCATGTCCTACCTAAAATTGTCTCCAAAAATCAAGTTGCCTTCCTTCCAGGTAGAAACATTCTGGACCATGTCCTTCTCTCTCACGAACTTATTAAGGGATATAAACGTAAGAATTCTCCTCCGAAAGCGATGATGAAGCTTGACATCATGAAAGCTTTTGACATGCTGCAATTAGACAGTATTGTTCGAATCATGGGATACATGAACTTCCCACCTCACTTTATAGCTTGGATATATGAATGTTCTCCCCATCGACCTATTCAGTCACTGTCAATGGTACGACAGAGGGTTTTTTTGATAGTAAGCAAGGCATTAGGCAGGGAGATCCGCTATCTGCTTATGTTTTCATTCTGGTCATGGAACTTCTTATGAGGATGTTTGACAAACTTATAAACCAAGGAAAATTTAAGCTTCATCTAGCATGCAATGAACCCCAAATCTCTGCTTTAATGTTTGCTGATGATTTAGTTGTGTTTTGTACTCCTGACATCAATACCGTCAAGAACATTGTGCATACTTTTGATCAGTTCTATACTATGACGGGATTAAAGGTTAATCTCAACAAATCAGATATCATGATGGCTGGAGTAAGTAATGAACAGTGTGCTCAAATTACTCATATTACTGGCATAACTCTTAACTCTAACACTGTTTCATATCTGGGGCTTCCTCTCTCAACATCAAAAATCACAACTACTCAATGTCTTCCTCTTTATGAGAAGATAACAGCGAGACATAATTGCTGGACCACCAGGTCTCTTAGTCAAGCAGGAAGACTAACCCTAATAAAGTCGGTAATATTTTCAATGCAAGTGTACTGGTCAAGAACCTTCATTCTCCCCTTTAAGTTGATAAATATGACCAGAAGTGCATTTATGAAATTCCTATGGAAGGGAAAAACAACGGGCAGATACATTGCTCCTATAAAATTTGGCAGAATTGAGAGGCCAATAGACAAGGGGGGACTTGGTATTCTCAACTTAAAACAATGGAACATAGCAGCCTTTGCGAAACATATTGACACCTACTATAATTGTTCAGACAGCCTATGGGCTATATGGTCTGACAGAAATGTAATAAGAGGTAGGAGTTTGTGGAACATGACTAAGCCTCAAAACTTAAGCTGGACTTGGCAGAGTATATTCAAGATAAAGGAGAAGTTTCTACCTCTTATACAAATGAACTCCAACCCAACTTACAATGTGAGTTTCTGGGACGATCCATGGTTAGACAAGGGGTTCATTCTGCGTCGTCACCTAACGTACATTGAGATTCAGCAGACTGGGCTTCACTCGGTGACAAAGGTCATGGATGTCCTCTATAATTACCAAAATACTCGTCAATTTACTTCCAATCAACGAATACAAAATATTTGGAACAAAATGAGATTGTTTACTCCACAGTCCTCTACTTCTGTTTGTCTGGTTTGGGGAGACATAAAGACTAGATTCAAAATTGGAGTCGCTTATGAGTTCATCGTGAAGAATAGTACATGTCCAACATTGAGATGGTGGAAGCGGACATGGAATAACGATAGTAGTATGAGAGAAAACTTAATGTTTTGGAAGGTTCTTAATCGTGCGTTACTGTCCAAAGCAAAACTAGCTTGCATGGGCATGAGTGTCAATATTTATTGTACATTCTGCTGTAACCAACCTGAGACAGTTGAACACTTGTTCTTTGAATGCCCATTTATTAAGGAATTTTGGACTGTCGTGAGGGCGAAGCTTCAAATAACTAATGTATCACATGATAACCAGGTTGAGTGGGAAAGGATCCATGCGAGATCTAGTTACATGCATAGAGGAAAGCGCATATTTACTGCTGTGATGAAGAGTTTCATTAGCTCAGTATGGAGAGAGCGTAACACGAGATTGTTTGATTCCATCAAAGCAAAATCTGTTGTTGTGTTCAAGCAGTGGATTGTTCACGAGATTAAATCTTCAATGAGTATGCTCTCCTTCTCCTTTGACCCAGGCATATATGCCGCATTCCAAATGTTTTAACTGTGTATGTATCATCCTATTTTTATTTCCTGTTTTTTGTTTCCCTTTGTGCTTGTTGCGCCTAGTCTTCCACTGTCTTCTATGAGCCTTGCTCTCTGTTGTAAGTGTTATGTTCCGATTGGTGCAGCAATAAAATGGCCGGGGACCATCTAACCCCGTCGGCCTTGCCAAAAAAAAATTATTAATCAATTCTTTAATACCAAGTAATCAATTATTAATTACTTTTATAATTAATTAATTAACCTTAATTAACCAATTAATTATCTCTTAATCATTAATTAATAAAACTTAATTATTAATTAATAACTTTAATTACAAATTAATTAATTCATAATTATAATTAATCAATCCTTAATTACAATTAATTAACCTTTAATAATAGTCAATTAATTCTTAATTAATTTTTATTATAGATTAATAATCCTTTAATTATTAATTAAGAAAACCAAATTAAAACTTAATTACTAGTTTAATTATCCCTTAATTACTTAATTAATAAGTAATTACAATTTAATTAATCATTAGTCATTAATCTAATCATCATAATTATTAGTTAATTAATTTAATAATTATCCTTAATTAATTACTTAACTCCTTTAAAATAATAATTAAATTAATTAATTAAACTTAAAATTTATTAATTAACTAATTAATTATTATTCGCTAACACTTTATTATTATTTAAGATAAAACATTATCTTAAATTATCCTTGAAAAAAACTTTACTTAACATAAGTCATTAAATAGTTTAAAATATAATGTAATCAATAATTATTTTCCTTTAATTATTAATTAACAATCCTAATTCCAAGTTAATAAATTACTTGCCATTAATTGTTAATTATAAATCATTTTTCATTAACCAATAAAAACATTCTCTTATAAATTTCCTTTTTATATCTCCAAAATAAGTTTTGAAAATAACATTAAGGTTTTTAACTTAAAAACATTTTAAACCCATTCATACAAATTCATTTGTATAAACACATTAATTCATAGAAATGAATTACAAGCATTTAATTTAACTCAAATCATTTAAAGTTCAAAACTTACTTTATTTTAAATTGAAAATTTGGTTGAACATTTTAGTTTGGGTCCAATCCATGTATACTAGAATTCAAATACAAAGTACATCTTCCTTTCTTTTTTTAAAAAAGAACAGTTTGATTTTAAAATTTAAAAGCTGTTTCAGTTTAAAATTTAAAAAAAAACTGTTAAAACATAACAGTTTAAACCCATATACAAAAGCCAGAAACCACATGAGTTCCCCCCGAGTTATCTTCCTTTAATCCCGAGTCCCACTTCGAGAAAAATCAAGCGAACCCAAACGAAACACACCCACTGACATCAACCAACTCGTGCACCTGCATAAGTGTCGGGACCACCTCCGGCCATCGACGAACCCACCGCCACATCACTCAACAACCCTACAAACCCCTACGATGATCAGAGCATCGCTTCTTGCCTCAAATCAAAATCGAGTATCCCTGGTTGTATAGAACCCAAACCCAATCATCAGAAAAACCCCAAATCCCACGCCTCCGATCGATGATAAACGCCACAACTCCGGCCATGGATCGCCGACCCACCATGCATCCCTCACCCAGAATTTCATACAACTCGATGCAAAAATGAAGGTGCAGTAGCCAAAATTCCCAAGTTCAACAGAACTAGGTTTTAAAACAATATCAAGCAATTTCAACCTTCATAGAGATTTACAAATTCTTCAACCATTTTTACCGCACTCTACAATGCTACCCCTAACTTCATGATGAATCCCGAGCACCCCAGATTCATATATCAACTGATTTCGGCAAAAACCCAATTTCCAGAAAAACCCTAATTCCTCTCTCAATACAATTTTTAAAATGGTGATTCTTGCCTTAAAAATCCTAACATTCTAAGATGATCTGAGATATATGCTTAAATCAGTATAAATTAACATTTGATTTTTGCAAGTTAACAGATTACTACTGTTTTTTTCCAAATACAAGCATATCTTTAGTTCATAAATACTTGTTTATATATTCGTGCATAGATTATACTAATACTTAGCTAATTTTCTTTTAATCCAAGTGTTAAAAATAAATAAATAAACAGATACGAAATTTTATACATTTGTAAACCTTTAAAACTAAAAACAGGGAAGTAATAGGCATGCATAGGTTTAAAGCGTAAAAAAATCTGTTGCATATTTATTTTCACAGAGGCAAACTCATATAAACATTTTCACTAACTCATTTGCAACAAATAATTACTACTTTAATTTTTGGGTAAATTGTTTACTCACCTTTATAAAAAAATGCAGGGGTTTGATGATAAAACTGGAACTGCAAAATGCTTTGAATTTGAAGATGAACCCCTTTTGAAACAGAAAAGCTTCAGGTTTGCTTCAACAAATTTGCTTCAAGTTTGTATGCATATGAAAAATTGAGGCAGACATTGAAAATGCAGAACTGGATTGATAGCTTGCATCAACCTTTGAAAACATGATGTAGATTTTGTTTGGAAAACAAACTGCAGATTTTGATCACAGAAATGTTTCAGGTTTGCTTTGAAAGTTTGTTGACAGCCATTGATAAAAGAAGTTATTTTGGTTTGAGAATATTGGAAACAGAGGTGAGTTTTTGAATTTGAGTTGTTTCTGGTTTACAGGTTTTTTTCTTCTTCTTAGATTTGAATATGTATGCAGTGTATAAGTTTGAACTGAGAAAGGGTTTAGGCTTGAGAAAGTTTTCAGATTTTGAACTCAGATTAGAAAAAGAAAAATGAAGAGGAAGAAAGTGGTTTATATAAGTAAATTTCAGATTTTATTAAAATTAAAAGAAAATTGAAATAAAGGTGATACTTGTCTTAAATTTTCATAAATGTGTTAACACTTGTTGACAAAATGATTTCTAACTTAACACTTGTCAAATTGTATTTAATTTTATTGTAAAAGAAATTTAAAAGCCTTTTAAATTGTTTTCCTAATTACTAATATGTTTTCTTAATTTTAAAAATATTTTCTAACTAAATATCTAATAAACAAACATATATACATTTATAAATGTTTCTAAATTTAAAAAAATACAATCTTTGAAAAGAAAATAAAATAAAATCAATTATAATTTAAACAAAATTATATAAATATTGCAAACTCATTTTAAAAATACTATTTCAAAAGCCTTGTATTTATTCTTATTAAATAAATACAATCCCAAATTTCTATAAAAAGAAAAATAAACAAATCTTATTTTTAATTAAAAACATTAGCTATGTATTTTAAAACTAAACTATATATTATTTTATTTTAATATGTATGTATATCTTCTTGAATTCAAACTTATATTCAATTCAAAGTCAAATTTAAAAATAATTCCAACTCTAAAATCAATTTAAAGAAGTATAATATCTATTTTTAAATAATCTCATTTTTATTTACAAATAATTTATCCTATTTTAAAATTAATTTAAAATACACAGAAATAAATATTTTTAAACACACTTATCAATTATGAACACAATAAATCTATTTAGAATTTATTTACACAAACAAAATAAATATTCTTAATTTAAAACCAATTTATAACCATAATTAAAACATTATATTATTATTACTTGGTTATTTATTTTTGAAAATAATTTTATCAGTTTCGAATAATTTAAATTAAGAGATTATTAACATTTTAAATTCCTGGAAATTCCGGGATATTACAATCCTCCCCCCTTAAAAGAATTTGGTCGTCGAAATTTAAAACATAGATAATCCAAAGTTTTATTTCAACCCATTCAAGCATTCATAACAGCCATACACTATCAATCAAACAAACAATTTCATCCAAATAACCAATTCAATCAAATAATTAACGCTAGCTATCCGGATACAGATCCAGATAAATTTCCTAAAATTAGCTCGAGTTTCCTCAGTACAGACACAAGGATACTCGCTTTACTAAACCCAAACTAGCCATACTGCTAAGCTACTGCGTTCCTACTCAGCTAGATCTATAATCTACCCAAAATATCTAACCACAGACAAGACTGATTAACAACAAAATCCTCACAGAACTACTAGTCTCAAAACCAGTGATGGACCAAAACACGTACTCCCTCAGAGACACGTGAAATATTTTGAATTCCACTCTTCCAAACTGGCAATTCAACTCTTCAAACCAAAGCACTGATCTTTACAAAAATCGAAAGAATCCAATATACCTTGGAGCTCACCAAATCTTATTGCTCCCTTTACCAGAGAAAATCTCAACAATATCGAAGCCTCCAACTTCGAATTCCAAATTCCTCCATTTCTTAACATCAAAACTTTCCGGATGGTCCGGGCTGCCTACAGATCCTTCCCGATCAGCTCAGCCTTCGTTGATGCTTCTACCAACAAATTGGATCAACTCAACAAATTGATCCTCACAAGATCAATCCACAATCAAAACCAAACTTTACAATCAACAGTAGAAAACAACTTCTCCCACCCGAAAAAGACAGAACAGAATCACTCGCCAACTTGCCTCAGATTCTGAAAAATAAATTCAGTAGAAACTCTCTAATCCAAAATACTGCAACTTCTAGTTGCTTCATCTCAAGAACAATAGCCACCTTGCTTTCGCTGCATAATTCTGATCTGGAGCAGATGAAAATGCCATCGAATGAACACAGGCACGGACTAAACATCACATCTCGGAAATAAGGTGCAACAGAAGTTCCAAAAAATACAGAGCTGCTTCACCAAACAATCAACCTAGGAGACCACCTTCTACCCAGCTGAATCATCGGTATCACCCCTGACATCAAGTCGATTCAGAACTCAGTCTCCAATGTGGGAAAATCTCTAACTTTCCTGAAGCTATATCCAGAAAATCTTCGACAATTCCATAACTTCTACATCCTCTAGAAATGCCACAAATCCAAGAAAAAGACTATCTAAGATAATCTCCAAACCATCGCAAGTCACTTTTGTGATCTACCCAACCTAAATTTCTAAAGATAATGTTTTCTTTCCACTAATCAGAACAGTTTATCCTTGACCAACTAATCCATCGAAGAAACAGATCCTCAATGCTGCTTCTGAATTCCACCTCTAGGAAATGCTAAGCCAAAAAGATCATCCTGCTGGAATACAGAACACTTCCGAGCTGCACCGCTAACATAGATGCCAAAGACTTCTTATCCAGAGTTCTTTGAGAAACTCGAACGTCCAATTAAACACATACATCCTGCTAAACTCAGCTACAACACTGAAGCAGACACACTTCCTTAAACTTGCTCCAAAAGAAAACATCTTCGGAGACATCCATAGTTACTGCATCTCATCACGCAGCTACTACTTACTGAGGTATCAAAATACCATCACTCGCTTCTGCCTAACCGACATATCCAAATTCTCAAAAATCCCTTCACACGAGCGCGATCAAACTTACACTTCAAAAATGAACTCCGAACCTTAACAGGTTTCCTTCAGAGATCGATGAAATCCTTACACCAAACTGCAATGATTACTCGAGACGGTATTAGGTCTACAATCTCGACAAATACACTTCCAACCTCAAACATTCAAACTCCAACCATTGGTAGTTGTGTTACACACACCACTACCTCATCTACGTTTATAACTTATATTGGAAAACCCGAACAGGTAACCCAACAGATAGGTAGAAATATATATATTTATATAATTACATATAAAAATTACAAGTACGCTCTCTCAAGAAAGACACCAATAAAGAGCCTAGGTATTCGCTCAACCTAATGCTCTAATACCAGCTGAAACGACCCGAATTTCTTACCACAGAAGTCGCATCATTTTTAAGAAAGAAAGGGATAGAAAAGAGAAAAAGATGGAGAAGAAGAAAGGAACAACATCAGAATCTAAAACAGCGAAACGAATAAATTATATTAATCACATAATACATTACATAGTATCATATACATCAGAGATACACAGCTAAACAACACATCCTATCGTTAATTTGGATATATATGGTTTTCGGATATCCAAATATGGAAACCCGATCCCGGTCTCATCAAAATCCAAAACGTATCTTTTAGGTCCAAGTTGTTTAAAGTTAAACAATTCAATTCAACTATCTATATACACACAGAATAGATAATTCACAAGTCACAATTGATAATCACATTATCGAATAAACAGATGATCCATAACCAAAATAGGTAATCCATATCATCATCAAAATAGATAATCTATATTACCATCACAATGCAACCAAGCATTCATACCACACAACATTACTTACCTCATTTATGAGATTACATCCATACAAAAAAACCAATGTCACCCATTCATACATAAGCAATGATTTACTTACTCACAACATAATTAATTTAAAATGAATTAAATTAACTATATCTACTCTAATTAATTTAAAGTGAATAAAATTAATTACTTCATCTCTTGATTAATTTAAAATTAATTAAATTGATTACCTTCATCACAATAAATCTTGCTTACTTATTCATTAATTAAACCAATTAATTAATCACCATCCTAATTAATCAACCTTGATTAATTAACTCTTAATCAAGTAATTAATCCTAAATTATTCTTATTAATCATATTAATTAATGAACCTTAATTAATTACTTCCATTAATTAATTAACTATAATTAGTTACATTATCTCTTAATTAATTATATTAATTAATCATGCTTAAATTAATTGCTTCCAATTAATCAACTTTAAATAAATATAAACAGTAATTAATTATCCTTAATTACTTATTAATTACTTTTAATTACTTTATAAATTCTTTGATTTATTACACCAAGTAATAAACCCTTAATTACTTTATCCAGTAATTATCCATTTGAATTACTTCTCAATCGGTAATTTCACTTATCTCAGTTTCCTCCGTAATTTGTCAATTACTTATCTTAAGTAATTAGCCTTATCAAAACTTATTAAGTAAACATACTTAATCTTTTATCAAGTGACCTTCTTTAGTTAATTAACAAATTAATTAACTTACTTGATCACACTCATCTCATAAATCAAAATCGAGTATTTCATCCATTAATTACTCTTTAACCAAATTAATCTTCAATTAACAGATTAATTATCCTTCAACTATAAATTAATAAACCTTAATTGTTAATCAATTCTTTAATACTAAGTAATCACTTACTAATTACTTTTATAATTAATTAATTAACCTTAATTAACCAATTAATTATCTCTTAATCATTAATTAATAAAACTTAATTATTAATTAACAACTTTAATTACAAATTAATTAATTCATAATTATAATTAATCAATCCTAAATTACAATTAATTAACCTTTAATAATAGTCAATTAATTCTTAATTAATTTTTATTATAGATTAATAATCCTTTAATTATTAATTAAGAAAACCAAAGTAAAACTTAATTACTAGTTTAATTATCCCTTAATTACTTAATTAATAAGTAATTACAATTTAATTAATCATTAGCCATTAATCTAATCATCATAATTATTAGTTAATTAATTTAATAATTATCCTTAATTAATTACTTAATTAACTCCTTTAAAATAATAACTAAATTAATTAATTAAACTTAAAATTTCTTAATTAACTAATTAATTATTATTCATTAACACTTTATTATTATTTAAGATAATTATTTTAAATTATCCTTGAAAAAAACTTTACTTAACACAAGTCATTAATTAGTTTAAAATATAATGTAATCAATAATTATTTTCCTTTAATTATTAATTAACAATCCTAATTCCAAGTTAATAAATTACTTACCTTTAATTGTTAATTATAAATCATTTTTCATTAACCAATAAAAACATTCTCTTATAAATTTCCTTTTTATATCTCCAAAATAAGTTTGGAAAATAACATTAAGGTTTTTAACTTAAAAACATTTTAAATCCATTCATACAAATTCATTTGTATAAAAACATTAATTCATAGAAATGAATTATGAGCATTTAATTTAACTTAAATCATTTAGAGTTTAAAACTTACTTTATTTTAAATTGAAAATTTGGTTGAACATTTTAGTTTGGGTCCAATCCGTGTATACTGGAATTCAAATACAAATTACATCTTCCTTTCTTTTTTAAAAAAAGAACAGTTTGATTTTAAAATTTAAAAGCTGTTTCAGTTTAAAATTTAAAAAAAACTGTTAAAACATAACAGTTTAAACCCATATACAAAAGCCAGAAACCACACGAGTTCCCCCCGAGTTATCTTCCTTTTATCCCGAGTCCCACTTCGAGAAAAATCAAGCGAACCCAAACGAAACACACCCACTGACATCAACCAGCTCGTGCACCTGCATCAGTGCCGGGACCACCTCCGGTCATCGACGAACCCACCGCCACATCACTCAACAACCCTACAAACCCCTACGATCATCAGAACATCGCTTCTTGCCTCGAATCAAAATTGAGTATCCCTGGTTGTACAGAACCCAAACCCAATCATCAGAAAAACCCCAAATCCCACGCCTCCGATCGATGATAAACGCCACAACTCCGGCCATGGATCGCCGACCCACCATGCATCCCTCACCCAGAATTTCATACAACTCGATGCAAAAACGAAGGTGCAGTAGCCAAAATTCCTAAGTTCAACAGAACTAGGTTTTTAAACCAATATCAAGCAATTTCAACCTTCACAGAGATTTACAAATTCTTCAACCATTTTTACTGCACTCTCCAATGCTACCCCTAACTTCATGATGAATCCCGAGCACCCCAGATTCATATATCAACTGATTTTGGCAAAAACCCAATTTCCAGAAAAACCCCAATTCCTCTCTCAATACAATTTTTAAAATGGTGATTCTTGTCTTAAAAATCCTAACATTCTAAGATGATCTGAGATATATGCTTAAATCAGTATAAATTAACATTTGATTTTTGCAAGTTAACAGATTACTACTGTTTTTTTCCAGATACAAGCATATCTTTAGTTCATAAATACTTGTTTATATATTCAGTACCTAGATTATACTAATACTTAGCTAATTTGCTTTTAATCCAAGTGTTAAAAATAAATAAATAAATAAACAGATATGAAATTTTATACATTTGTAAACCTTTAAAACTGCAAACAGGGAAGTAATAGGCATGCACAGGTTTAAAGCATAATAAAATCTGTTGCATATTTAGTTTCACAGAGGCAAACTCATATAAACATTTTCACTAACTTTTTTGCAACAAATAATTACTACTTTAATTTTTGGGTAAATTGTTTACTCACCTTTATAAAAGAAATGCAGGGGTTTGATGATAAAATTGGAACTGCAAAATGCTTTGAATTTGAAGATGAACCCCTTTTGAAACAGAAAAGCTTCAGGTTTGCTTCAACAAATTTGCTTAAGGTTTGCATGCATATGAAAAATTGAGGCAGACGTTGAAATTGCAGAACCGGATTGATAATTTGCATCAACCTTTGAAAACATGATGTAGATTTTGTTTTGAAAACAAAATGTAGACTTTGATCACAGAAATGTTTCAGGTTTGCTTTGAAAGTTTGTTGACAGCCTTTGATAAAAGAAGTTATTTTGGTTTGAGAATATTGGAAACAGAGGTGAGTTTTTGAATTTGAGTTGTTTCTGGTTTACATGTTTTTTTTCCTTAGATTTGAAGATGTATATAGTGTATAAGTTTGAACTGAGAAAGGGTTTAGGCTTGAGAAAGTTTTCAGATTTTGAACTGAGATTAGAAAAAGAAAAATAAAGAGGAAGAAAGAGGTTTATATAAGTAAATTTCAGATTTTATTAAAATTAAAAGAAGATTGAAATAAAGGTGAAACTCGTCTTAAATTTTCATAAATGTGTCAACACTTGTTGACAAAATGATTTCTAACTTAACACTTGTCAAATTGTATTTAATTTTATTCTAAAAGAAATTTAAAAGCCTTTTAAATTATTTTCCTAATTACTAATATGTTTTCTTAATTTTAAAAATACTTTCTAATTAAATATCTAATAAACAAATACATTTATACATTTATAAATGTTTCCAAATTTATACAAATACAATCTTTGAAAAGAAAATAAAATAAAATCAATTATAATTTAAATAAAATTATATAAATATTGCAAACTCATTTTAAAAATGCTATTTCAAGAGCCTTGTATTTATTCTTATTAAATAAATACAATCCCAAATTTCTATAAAAAGAAAAATAAACATATCTTATTTTTAATTAAAAACATTAGCTATGTATTTTAAAACTAAACTATATATTATTTTATTTTTAATATGTATGTATATCTTCTTGAATTCAAACTTCTATTCAATTCAAAGTCAAATTTAAAAATAATTCCAACTCTAAAATCAATTTAAATAAGTA